>LR990659.1:21091690-23850306 GCA_905147715.2 Xestia xanthographa
TTATATCAAGGTGTTCCAAGTTCTTGACGGAAACTAGTTGCAGTATCGAATCAAAAACTCGTTTAGAACTGTTTTGAGATGAAGTAGAAAAACACGATAATGTTCACAGTAACAATCGGTTCGATAAAATTATTTCTACTGATTTTAAATAACAGGTAAATATTGAGTGACATGAGCAGCCTGCAGCACAAAGCGTTGATTTCAATCAGCGACATTCAAGCCAAAATTCGACGAGCACTTTTGAGGCAAATCCTGCAACAATGGGAGATGATTGACGTGTTTTTTGCCAAGTCACAGTCTAGTGATTTTTCAATTCTTTGTTCCCTTTACGACTAAAGAGAAAGTAATTTCCGCCACTATCAACATAAGCTAATGTTTGTGGCCAATTTTTATAAAAGGTCGTTTCTTGAAACTCGAATCAATTAATACTATCATGATAAGCAAAGTTGTTTTTGTGTTTGAATGTGGAAGTCGTGATGTAAAAATAACCCGTCATTTGTGTATTGTGTGCGACATAAACGGTCCGTATTAGGTTGGTCACGATAAAATCGAATTGAATGTATCTCATAGTCGGAGGCGGTTGGTCCAGTGCTCGTCACGATCCGTGCGCCGGAGTGTAGGCAGCTACTTTCTCCTAACGGGATTTACCTCGCCGCCTTCCCCTCAAGTAGCTGCCGGCTGCGCAGACGCCGATTACGATTACGACATCCATTTTGAATTTTATTAACTGCGGAATCACGATGATTATAATGTTACATGTTGTGAAATAATATGTGCGCCACAAATATTTGTTAACCTTTATTTAATTGAAACTGTTCTTGGCTTCCATTAGCGTTTCTCTCTTTTATTGAATTACCATGTTTATTGATTTGTACTTTAGCTTTGTAATTGGAGTTATAAAATTTCGCTATATTGATATTTCCTTCTGTTTTGTGCAGTAAGTTTCGTAGATGTCAGAAAACAGTTGGTGAAATATCTATTAGAAGTATTATTACACTGCGCCCGATACAGCTAGAAGGTTTACAAAAACGGTCGTGAGCAGACAAGTTCTTCGCGCCCTCATTGCCCCAGGGGACTCGCAGTCAAAGGCCAGGAGTCACGATCTTTGCTTCTCCGACTTTAGCAATACCTGCCGGCATTCAAGTCCCATTGTATTCTACAAAACAAACTGTCATTCCTATGAACAAATTAGTTTTCTTTTTTACCACCACTTTTTGTTATTGAGTCACAGTCGCTGAGCACGGCTACGTCAAGAGAATTAAGGTCGTCTTTCTTATTCAATACAGACCACAGATTTGTTTACAAATCAGTAAACACTAATGATTTATTCTCTTCTTGTTCAATAAATCTGTCCGATCGAATTTCTTATTACTAATTCGTGTCTGATAGTTTAGTTTGTTACCTAAGTCTGGGCACACTAATTTCTTGGGGCTATCTGGATCTGTTTTGTTCGCAGAATTTAATTGGTTCACTATCTGAATTGTAACAATATTTGCTTCAAATTCACTTTGCTCCGTAACTTAGTTACTGGAAGATTTGTTTGCGATTTGCATAACAGCTGCCAAAGTCTTTTAATATGATTCATTTTCGTCATAACAGTTGTAACTCAATCTGTGTATATTCAAGTGCCACTTTTCTCCTCCCACATCGCTGCTCTGGCATCGATCCAATATGTGTCGATCTTCTGAGAAATGCATCGATCCACTAGCGAGGCATTCAGCGCCAACTTGCTAATTACGCGTATCAACTACGATGTATTTTTGTTACGTCACCCGGACGACCGGTGATCATACAAATTCTAAATGTAACTCGTTAACACAACATGTGGTCGCCAATTGTGTAACGATTCGAAAGCAGAGCGAATGAAAGTAACTATGACTTCTGGGCTCATACGTTCAGATTCTCATCACAAACGTCACGAACGTATTGATTTCCTTTCTAATAAAAAAAGCTTTGTCCGTTTGAAAGCTCGCGAGCACAAAGCGTGAAGACTACAAAAAGCTACTGCACAAAAAGGCTCGACCGTATCGGTGAGCGGGTGGTTGCGCGCAGCACTTGCATTATTCCACTATGAAACGGAACGCACATGTGTGGCAGATGTTTGGGGTTCTTTTTTCAAATATATTATTACGGGCCCTCCGCCCCCACCCCGAGCCTTCACCCCTCAACACCCCACCGTGCAGTCATTGACCCCTTTTTGTCGTTGTATTACATCTGTTTTGACCTGCTTCTTAGTTATTTCGAAATTCACTTGTTGCTGGTGTTTTGAGTTAAGAATAGCTAGTTGAGTTTCTAAGGCTGCCCAGTTTCCTCACTCTGTTTTTGTTCGTGAAACTGCGTGAAACTCGGAATATTTCAGCATAACTTGAGCAAGTTTTATAACTTTTTATGTTTTCTTCATTTTCAATTTTCATTTTGGTTATAAACAAGAGTTGAGTAATGTTAGTTAAGCGACCAAAAATACATATAACGACTGTTAATGTGCAGTGACTTGCTATAAATGTACTCCGCGTTGATCGACCACATGTTACTCCCCGTGGTTCTTACCGAGGGTTGATCATCCGGTAGATGTAGACAGGTTCCAAGGTTGTATCTGACAGACCAACAGCTGTCTGTTATTATGTTAAGTGACACACTAATAAAAATCTATTATTAGGCGACATTATTATTTTATCTTGCGACGAAAATTGTTGGAACATCGCTGCCGTTTGATATTTTAATTTGGCTGTAGTCTTATAGAAGTATTGGGTCCTAAATATGTTTGGATTTATGATTTCTATAAAAAACTTTGTGTCGAATCAAACCTTGTGTTAAGTTGTATTGTTAGTCCATTGATCCGAATTCCAACAAAATAACATTTTGACGGTTTTTTTATTACCCCGTAAATAGGTAGCAATCATAGATATCAGGTTTATTATTATAATATTAAACGAATATCATTCGCCATAAATAATGTAAGGAATATAAAAGAATCTAAACTAGCAAGTTCAATGCTCCAGTAATCGTTTAGCGGAGCAATCAACAGCCAACTCAATAAAACGCAAAATAACCTCTCGCTCGAGGCAAAAATGTCGAAATATTTACGAGATTCGAGACTTTTTGTTTCATTGCTAAGTATATTTAGATACATAATGTGCGAAACTTGTTCAAACGAATTCCAACTCTACAGAAGCTGTGCACATTATATTTTAAGTTGTCAGCGTGGGCGGTTACTCTCAATTATAGCCAGGCAAGTCGCGACTGCGACGGACCAAATCGTGCGTTCCCCGTGAAACGTGTTTGCCGAAGCTATAAAGGAACTAGTAAAACTTGTATTGTGGTCTCGGTCTCTTTTTTTGCTCGTTTCGAGCATTCTTTTTTTCCTCAGCTATGAATTCGGCAGGTATATGAATAAACATGACCATTGGAGCCATTTAATCCATAATTTTTTTGTTACGAGGCTGCGAGCATTTTAATCACATTTAAAACGTTTTGTTTAGCGTTCAGAATCCAAAGAAGAAAGGATTTCTTTTTAACTTTTCAACTTTCTTTCCTTTGAAATAACAACGAATTTATCAATCAAACATACCTAATCGAAATTCGTAAACCAATACTCTGAATTAAGTCGATGGAATGAAATGTCTTCCTTGGAATTTCATTCCGAGAATCTGTTTAGAGCTTTTTGATCTTACGTACTAAAGGGTCTTCGGAGCAGGTAGAAGGTAATCTTCCATGTTTTTGCCATTTCAAATACGATACCGTGTAATTTATTTTTTCCTTTATTCTCCGTAAATAAATCAGTTTTGTGTAAGACTCTGGCTTCTATTATGTCGCTTTATTTAGTACTTCTCTCCCACGAATATATTTAGTGATGAGCTTGTAACCGGTTGGTTTATCGATACCGTCGTTTCGCTCGATTTCTTCTTCCGCGACAACGAACCGGACGCCGACTCATTCATCAATTATTTATACTTCGCTAAAGCACTTGACTTTACATCATAACAGTAATGCAATTCGACCGCAGTGTAGCATCCAAACTAACCTTCGTCTAAAGTGAAAGACAGAGAGGTTATTGATAATTATTATTAGGCCAACAAATAAACATTGATATCTTACTTGCTCAGCATTATAAATAAATATGATAACCAAAGTAGAACGCATGTAGGCCAGCGCACCATATGTAATGTTGAGGAAGGAAAATATTTGCTTAATGTTGAACACTGAGCACTATTTATTCTACAAAACGGCAGTAATTGTTTAACATTATGCTGAGAATGTTTGCTTAGTGCAAACGACTCAACAAATCGAGAAAACAGCATGAAAATATTACTGTGGGTAGGTATACCAAACAAACGCGCCAGCCAATCTCTTTTGGCACAATGTTTACAAAATCTTGGGGAAATTGAATCGAGTCTGCGCTAGTATTTGTAAACAGGCCGACGGGCGCACCGTGAACGCGCGGCGTGCGTGGCTCCTAAAATACTTCAAACAGGAATTGAACCCACGCCAACTGGTGTGCGTAGACGGCGGCTCGCGCGCCCCTCGTAAACTTTTCACTATACGACATCTCATTTTATTCCCGTTCATCTGTCTTTTATGTTCGTATAATTTATATCAGACCACCAGCGCCAACTAACGCGGTCTGTGGTCAGTGAAATCCTATATTGCGAATAATTAATTACAGACTCCACTTCATCATATCCATAATCTACTTACTGCCTGACACATATACGCACAATATTAGTAGTTCATATTTTTTATGTTTCACTAATTTCTTTGAACATAAAATGTCAATTATAATTGCTGTCCAACCGTTTATTCTCAACGAAACATATTTTCCGTTGTATATAATAAATATGTAGATACGTCATTTATCAAGATACAAACAGGTAAATCCGTTCGCTATTTGCATTGAGAGGTATTTATTGTCACGCGGAGCACGTTGAATTTACATCGTCTGTAATCTATTAACCTTGCTTGTGTTCTCCTGATGACTATCGACAACGCGATGATACATTGCGCAACACTATTTAAACAATTGTCATTGCCATAGCTCCTTACCACTTTTGCAGCTTTTGTTTTCGTTAAATAGACATTTTATTCAGCTTCTGCTTGTTTTAAAATGAAACTTGCTCGTTTTGTTACAGTTTAGGTAAATTTATTCTATTTGTCACTTTCCCGTCTAGACGGCATTCTACAATAACAAAGATGTATTATATTTTCGATTATATTCGCTTGCTCACCTTCAAATACTCTTCAGGTTGCCTTTAGGAGGTCATGCTACCTGTTTTATACAGCAGATGGCCATTTTATAATAAAATTTCAAATTACTGATCGGTCAGGTTATAATTAGGAATGGTCGTAAAATATGTAAATGAACAGCTTGGAATGAATATATTTGCGGTCATATTTTACGTGATATTTGCTGTTTGAATTAACAGCCAATGAAATATACGCGGATGTAGCGTGTTCACAGCGCACTTGCTCAATAACTCTCGTTTTATTTGCCTCCCGGGTGACCTATTTTAATCCAACGATTATACGATTTGTTGCACTGGATTTAAATATTAGTTGAGTACCGCATGGATTTTGTTACATTCAAATTTCGAACGCTACTTGCGAGTATGTAGGTCGCGTGTGTTCACGTAGTTTTCACAGTTTACGTGTAGATCGAGTTTGATTGCTTGCTCAGTCTCGAGCCCGTTTGTAAGAGGAATAAGTTACAGCCGCAGGATGCACCTTTTGAAAGTGTACTTCACAAGGTATTGCAACACGCTCTGAAGTAGTTTCATAGCTATTAATAAGATTCGTTAACGTACGTGTAAACTTTCGTTCTACTCGTCAATATTCGTGCTCACGCATACACGTATAATGTCGCAGTTCTCAGTATTTTCTGCAATTTTTTATAAATAAAATGGCGAGCTGGTCTAAAATTAATGAAAAGCATTGCTAATGCATTGTTTCTGCGCGGTGTCGTGTAACCGGTTCTCGGTTCGTCACGCGTGTCGGCTTCGAGGAAACCAACAGTAAAGTTGTTTCCATTGGCATTCTTCGCACGCCCGCTATCGCTTGCCACAATGTCAGCGAGAACCGACGTAACTACACGATGAGAGCCCCATCTCCATTCTCTATTGTTCTCGCTTAGAACGCCCTCTTAACTTCTTGTTGCCATGCTAGTGAAAACTGCGCGCTATTTGGCACCGATATCGATTAGCGTGGCAATCTTACAACGGCCACTTTCCTTTATTGCTTCATCGACTAAATCTGGTCTAATATTCGTTCGGATACGTCTTCAAGGTTTCAAACGGAGCGCGTCTGTGCCGGATCAATGCGTATAATTTATTTATTTATACGGCGGATGCGAGCCTATTTACGTCCGAGCAACCCGAAAGAAGGTTATTCGCGTTTACACAACCGATGAACGTATACAAAGAAGAGTTAAACGAACGCTGCGGACATTAATCAACGTTGTCGGTAACCGTAACCGTCGTCTCCGGGGGATTAGCCGGCGAGATATTCTATTCTTCGGTCGTAATTTATAGCTTTTGGCAAGTGAGCGTCGGCGGGCGGCGCAAATAGATAGTCGTGACGAGACGTTGCACTTGCGTAATTAGATAATTAAAACACGCGATACGAAAACAATGTGGGTTTATAGGAAACGTTAGTTAGTTACACGTAACTGTATCCTCTGTGATGTGGCATGCACATAATACGCGCCCCACGCCGTGTAAAGCGGGCCAACGGCCTTTTGACTGGCTAGGTGTCGAGTCTAGATGTAGATAGGCGTCGGCGATGCACGGACTCACGGAGATGAACGACTGATCCCGACCATCACGAGATGTCGACATAACAATATGAATAATGGTAGCGCAGCGTCCGCGTCGGGCGTGGGCCGCCCGTCGAACACCATTCGAGGTCTGTCAATACGAGTTATTTTGTACACGAAACTCGGCTCAAGTGGCTCTCCCGCGCGCATATCGAGTCAAGAACCTCGACATTTAATTAGGCATGAGTTATGAACGCCCACGGCTGTTAAGGCAATGACTTCTGGCTTTTGATTCATTAGCATGCAATTACACACTTAGAAATTATATACATTGGTAAATATTGTGTTATTTGCAATTTAAATATGAATGGTTTCCTGTGGTACTTGAGTAACATGGATTAAATGATACAGCTATCGTTTTCCCACATTTCCTCGTTTATTTTCTATTCTGAACGGTATCTTAATGCGTTTGGTCGGCAATCTTGATCCCGGTTGACCGGATGTGCGGTAATTGCTATCACAGCTATTCAGCTAGGTTCCCAAAGGAAAATGGCTTGTAAATTACATAGTTACTAAAGTCCCGATTCTTAATCACCTTTTAATTTCTATTCCAATTGTTCTATTTGATAAATTATCATATTTATCATCCATTTCTGATGTCAGGGGCAGACATTGTGTATTTCTATTTTAGTTATCTTTGTAGGATGTCTTTGTTCGCTAAAAGCTTTGGCTGGAGCGGCTACGGCATTGTACGCCATGTTATGTGCGCACTAAAGTAGCGTTTGATGTGTTTGACATTGGACAAAATACGAAAGACGAAATTGTAACAAGAATAATGTGATGAAACTTTAACGTGAGCGTTGTACGGGTACGGAATCAGGGTTTTCTTACACGATTGTAATACAAATGACAGTATCACAGTGTGTGTGTGTATGTTTGTAATGAATAATCTCAAAAACTACTGCGCCGATTTCAAAAATTCTTTCAACATTAGAAAGCTACATTCACCCTGAATAACATAGGCTATATTTTTTATCCCCGTACTCCCACGGGAACGGAAACTACGCGGGTGAAACCGCGTGACGTCTGCTAGTTATTAATATTAGCGGTTGTTTCTCAAGACACCTTGTTTCACCTCGATTTCTTTTCCTGTTTTTTAGCTGCCCCTTCATTTACATATTTAAGCGAAAATATTAAATGAACCGGTTTATCCGAATGTTGATTTTCCTGCCTTACATTATTGACTGAATCATTAATGTTAATAACATGTTTATAAATAAAACCGGCTTATATAAGATTTATATCGTGTCAAAATGTGTTCTTGAATTGTTTGCCATTTAGTTGATGTCAGCGTTTTAATGTGAGCCTTCCTCAAAAACGTTGTGTCATTCAATTATATTTAGAATGTGAGACTACAAGTATGTTATAATAAACTAAATTGTGTTATTACAACAGAAGTTTCCACGTATTTCTATGTTTTGTCTCTGGAATACAGCGCGTTTTTTTCTTTTGTGTGTGGTTAATCTTTTCAGGAATGAATTAAAACATGTTTTATAATAATTTTAGGGTTATAAAAATAAGAACAGCTCTTGCATCAGTCTCCAAAAACTAAGTAGAGAGGCCTTAACATATTATTATCCAAAATATTTTAAGTACAACTCGTTAAACACAATTTATTATCTCGGTAGAGTACCCATCCATTCCTATTAGGTTATATTAATAAAGCATCAGACATTGAGAACAGTATAAACGTGATTGATGATCAATATTCGAGGACGCGTGGTATTAGACCTCAATGTGCCTCGTGATCAATTTGTTACAATGATTGTGCTTAGAAAATGTTACTGCTATGTGGAGATTTAGTCTATTTATCATCACTTAGGATACTTACAGGCCACATCATTGGGTTCTTACTTCATCATCTGCCTAGCCTTTTCCCAACTGCGTATGGGTCGCCTTTCAGTCTAACCGGATGCAGCTGAATACCAGTATTTAACATAAAGCGACAGCCAATCAGACCTCCATAACCCAGTTAGTACTGGGTAATACGATACGCCTTGGTAAGACTGGTTATCAGACTTTTGGGCCACTGACTACTTGTATCGACCGTCAAAGATACAAATAAAAGCCGGGACCAACGGCTTAACGTGCTTTCCGACCCACGAAGGAAACTCGGTATATAAGGGTGGTCACCCATCCACAGACCAACCTAGGCAATCACGGCTTAACCTAAAGATCGACCCGAGCGGCTGTTATTATTTAGCCACGAGCTCCTCTCATTGTGTTCTCACTTATTGATGGTTTATCTTTATTTGGAAGAGACTAGTTCAGGAAAAGAACTAGTAACTAATACTTTTACAGCGTTTAAATCTTTAATTTTTCTTTATAAAAGTACCTACTTCGATTTGCAAAAGGACACCTATAAATAGGTTATGAGGATGAAAAAACGGTTCTAATACCTCATTAAAATCATCTTGCTTTCCAAAAAATGTTATACTTAGATAATTATATTAAAATAGCCTTTGTATTGTATGTTCTAATTAATTATTCAAAATGATTGTGATGAAGTTTTTCACACCAAGTTGAACAATTAAAACATTCTTGTTTCGTATAATTTATATTGTAATTTATTTACCTACCGCTCGTGTCAGGCAGGAAGGAAACTAAACTTATTAACACTAGAACCTACATCGAATTACTGTGTTGTACCTAACGTTTACATATTATCCTTATTAGGTATGTATAAATGCGGTTTTAACTTCGTGAGTAAATGTTTTTAATTCCAAATAGGCACTTTGTTTGCCATTGTATTTAATTCCATAAGAACATTGTCGTAGGTAAGTATGTAGCAGGCAATCGTTGTCTTTTTTCTTGGAATTTACGTAACTTTTTAATCTGTGGTTAGTCATCTCATTAGGATGACATGACATTATTTATTATCTACTTTTTGCATGAATAAAAAACAGTTTTGCTTATTTATAATAAAAACCCGAAGGAGAGAGGTTATCAATTTGACACAAATATTTTTTTCTGTAGATACCATATTTCTTCTTATTTCTATAGCATAAAACGAATGTGTAAATCATATTCCACGCACATTTTAGAGTAAAGGGAAATCATAAATCAACAATTACAGCTTACGTAACAAATTTATACGTAGAAAGTGTTACGAATCAATTCATTACAAACACAGCTATGTATTTACATACGTCGATTGTCAATAGACATTCTACGTCCATTCGACTAAATGCCACGAGGTCGCATCGAGTCATCCATCCTTCAATACATATTGTTAGCCATACAACACACGGACACGAACGCACCTATTGGTAAACTATCGTATTGAACTCACTTTATACCAATCAATTTGCATTGCGTCAAGGTTGATTACTAAATAAACCTCTCGCTGTTTTTGTCATGTATAAAGTACATGATTTATTGCTAGGTATTCGAATTTCATGCTTGTTTTTGCACTTGTTGAAATGTAAATGTGTAATGTGCGGTTAATGTCTTACAACAACACGCTTTATGTTTAAACTAACGTAGATTTAAAGTACACAACGATAAGATAGCTGGGTAAATAAGTAACTTAGTGTTTTGATTACGACTGCAAAGAACCAGACTGTGTTTAGACGAGCGCGTTACAAAGGCTAATAAAGTTTTCGTAAACGGCCAAGTGAAGATTATATGGAGGTCGAGAAAGTAAAGGCCGAACGTCGACGACTGCATAACAAACTCTTTGGGCATGTCGCGACTCTACGGTTGCGCAACAAATTGTCTACGGATGATTATGGAGAGCGGACGTCACGCGTCGCGGCTCCCCGTTTAGAAAAACAATGACAAACTTACCACGGCCCCCACTGCCCGTCTCCGAACCTTCACCGGCAAGCCAAACGAGGCGACCTATTGAACTATCAAAGGCCCAAAGACGCTGGTCGCACGAAGCCATTTGAATAAATTTGACGAATAAAAGCGCAAACAACGAAGTCATCGGAACGTGAAACCGAAACTATCACGCTCGTAATTGGCTACTGTACGGTTAAAGGAATGCTATTATGCTACTCACTTATCGCCGCCGAGTCTGGCCTACATAAAACGTGTCGATTTTCGACCTGATAACGCTGGCCTTGCGTTTTAACCGTACTGGCATTTAAATTGCATAAATCGAATTTAAACCGTGCAATTTACTCGATGCAACCGGTTCTCGTGTAATTTAATTCACGAGTTGATTATCGCCGTCGTTACTAGTTGAGAATGAGTCATTGTAAGTACAACACATGTTCTAGGTATTAAATATCATAACGCATGTTGTGAATGTATCAAATTAAGTACGAGTATCAAATGAGTCCGCGGAATGATGTCACACTGGCATACCGACATTGATCCGATTTCATCTTTACGAAGAAACGTAAACATGATTAAATAACAAAAAGAAACTAGTATTGGAATGATTTGACGTCGCATAAGGTCTGTTCGGCGACAAAAAGTCCGTAAAACTTGAAGAAGATGACGTGGGTTGAATTGTCTATTCGTAAAATAGAAATCCAATATGGATGTAGGTCGTCGTGACTTGATAATGGAATGCCCAAACGTGATGTTGACACGAAAACGTGAACGTAATTCGGATGTTTCTGCGAACAGAAGTGTTGTTGTTTGCTCGCTGCTAGGTATACTACATTCAATTAATTAGCGGAGTTAGGAGTGTTATGTTGTTAATTTTGTTTCGTACATAACAGACAAACAGTTGTTGCTATATTAACGCAGAACCGTTATTTAGCTACGTCTTCTACTAAGAAAAGAAACCGGGCGGGAACGGGCAAATCGCTCACTTATAAGAATAATAATTTGAGTTCACCCTCGAAAATGTCTATCTCATATCTTACATCAATGTTTTCTTTTATACGTGAATGTCGGGAGGGTGAGGTAGATGGTCTTTGTGTTCCCTCGGGCTCTCCAAGAGAAGCGGTGACGTGGCTTTTCTATTTCATCTATATTTAGAACAATAATTATGTTCCTAGCTACGCGTTAATTCCATTATAATTGAATTTGATTCAAAACACGCAAACATTTCTATGTCTATTCGAATTGACATGTGAGGCGATACGGGTAACGTCTACATAATTCTAACTTGAGGTATTATTATTTTATGCGAATATGCGTCCATACGTAGCGGTTTCGCTGCTTCTACGTTCGGCTACGCGACCAGCGTAGCAGCTACGCCACTGCTACGAGCGACTACGCGACGCAACGATGGGAGCGTAAGCGTAGCTGATCTACGTGCTACGAAATGCTTGTGTAGCGGCTCCGCTGATGCTACGCGACTCTAGAGTAGCGGCCACGCTTCCTCTACGCTACGGTGTCCACGTAGTGATAAAATAACACTATGAGTGCATTCATTTGATTACCTATTCACTGGATACCTACGCCCAGTAGATAGACTGTAGTATCCACATATTCTTGTCTATTCGTCCATTGAAGTTATTTTTAGAATGCTTTTAAAACAAGCTGGAGTCATAACAACAAATAGTTCTTTGTTATTTTTTTTATGGATCGTTGAAAAACTCATTCGAATTCTAAGAATTATTCATTGTTTTTCGGAATACGTAAGCGGCTCAAAGCAAAGAAGGGACAAGTAGAAGTCTTCCTAATCCAGACGATTACCCGAATAAACTCGGACCCAAATCGCTAAGTTGTAAAAACACACAAAGCGCTACTTTCGAGTTAATGACTGTCATAAAATGCAGAAATTACGTTGTGTTGTAATTAAACTTAAAGCAATTATTTTAATGTGTACTGAATTACACACAGTTATTGTTATTGTATAAAAAATTACAGCGTCTTCAATTATTTTAATTTTTAGTTGCAATCGCAAGCAATGTGTCATAATTTTATGGGCACAAAGGAATACGAAAAATGAATGTTTGAATGGAATCAGCTGCTCTGGGGTGCAATGTGGGAATACACAAAATAGGGATGGGGATTTATGTGAGAACGCATGGGCATCCGTTGCCTAGCAACCGGGGCCGGAAGGCCCACCGTTGTTAAAGGGGCAATAACACTGAGCAAATATACAATGCTTTGTTAGACGATAAACTGTTCTGGGTTATTGTTTTAGGAAAATAATACGAGGCCTGTTAATTAATTGTACGCATAAATTCTCAGAAAATGTAGTCTCTGGGTTTGTTTCTGTATGGACCGGAATTTATTTTTAGACCGTTGCGGCCACATTGGGATGTGAAATGATTGAGGTTACTGTGGTTTCGGCCTTTTTAGTAATACACGCCCTTATTAATTTCTAATTCTGACACATGTATTTTTATTTTTTTAGTCTAGATAGCAAAAGGTGTGACATTTCTTACCAACAAATCTAATCTGTCAATACCGGTCAATACATATCAATGGATCTGATATAAAGCAAGGAAGGTAATCAATTAAGCCGTTGATAACTTAAACCTATTTATATCGCTACGATGATTTCATGTCACAGTCCAACTTTATCGTCACAGCCATTAGATAAGTAGAACAAAGTACCAGTTATCATCAAGTTTCAAAGTACGGAGATCACGAACTGGGGGCAATACTTGTACCTACAATAAATGGCCTCTTGTCGTCATAAATAAAAGAATAACTAATCAAAGTTTTGCCCCCGGATTTACTTCGATTCATGGGTGACAACGTAAACAAGCTGCGAGCGGTTTGAGGGAGGCATGCCACCCCTCCCTCCCCTTCGTCCCCCAGGCGCCTCAATTGTGACATTTTCCTCTTGGCGCCCCCTCACAGTTCAATAATCTTTCAACGACACGAAATTTGAAAATTAAACACCCTCCCTTCTAATGTAGGTACTTCGTCTTTATATTTTTATGTTTTTCAATAGGTGCTTTGCGTCTTGAGATTTTTGAAGGGTCTGCTGCGCATTGAGTCGATTTTAATAGCACTTGACATGTTTCCTTATATTTTTATAGAAATAGAATCGATGACGTAATGACAGTAGATAAGTACTTGGGGAAACAGGTTTTCTCACAAAAATAAGCGCGTTTTTGTACAATCACGGGCTCACGCAAGCATCTGCGGATATAATTGGGTAATTTGAATAAATTTTGCCCAAATTTTTCTTAAAAACGTGTTATATTCACCTACGTAAATAAATTAGTGACAAACAAATTTTAATACGAACTGGTTTTCCCGTAAACAGTAAATAATTATGAGCCGCGGTAGGGGCAGGGGGGCGGTGGGAGACTTAATTATAGATGTAGATACATATCT
The DNA here is from genome assembly GCA_905147715.2 of Xestia xanthographa. Lineage (NCBI taxonomy): Eukaryota > Metazoa > Arthropoda > Insecta > Lepidoptera > Noctuidae > Xestia > Xestia xanthographa. Next base: position 21,105,699 of record LR990659.1, read on the forward strand.
ACATCATTTTCCTATCTTAATTACATGGAACATTTTAACTGAGAACTTTTATGTAGTCTAACATTTACGAAGGATACAAAATACGCTGTTAAACGAGCACAGCACTCGACACTCGTGCTCTATAGATTTTCTCGGGAACGTTTAAACCGGCTGAGTACGTGCACTGCCAGGTAGCCGATAACGGTCAATGTAACTCGTTGAAATACATTTCCTGGCACTGTTCCAGCACCGAATATGCTTCTCCGAGAAAACCCTTGATAACCTGCACTAGTTTACCGTTAATGGTAGGCTTAATGCTCTGAATAAAATAGGGGCACCCTTGCGGCCCTTACCCTCTCTAGTGAGGGGGGCTCGGGCAGTCTGCCACCGAGGACCATGATGAACGACAACATGCCACACCTAACGCCATTATCTTGTATATGAAATTGATATATGATTCTGTCCTCGTGTACGAATATTAAACAACGGCGTATCACCTACTTTACCATAATTACTGTCTAACGACGTGACTTATCCAAAAATAGACACCATTATGTAATGTAGACACACATTATTACCTCTTTGTCATAGTAATAGGTTGCTCCATCATTATTGACTTTTCATTCATACGTTAAAACAAACAAAGCGTCCGCGATTATTTATCAATGGTATTTTCCACAGCTATTATTATAATAGCAAACTCTAATGCTTGATGTTTTGATATCTTGCATTACCGTATTGAGCTCAAGGAAGCGATTGTTATGTGGCGAAAAGTATAAAGGGGTTATTGTACATTCGTCATAAAGTTAATTCGCCACGAAAAAAAGTATGTGTAAACTCGCCACAACTCTATTTTCATGAAGGAAAATCCGCCATATTGTTTATTTCCGTACAGATAGCAGAAAAATCAAACAATAAGTAGATTATAACGTTATTTATTTATTTTTAATGGAGAAAGGAATTTCTTGATTACTTGGTACTTTAAAACGACTGGACATTTGAAAAATATGACATTTAATTTTTTATTTTATTTTATATTTTATTCAATTCCAATGCAATAAGTTGACTGTAGAATAATTATTGTGTAATTGTAATTGTAGTTTATCAATCTTTAATATGTATTGACATTGTCTAATTTTACTATGTACTTAGCATCACTAGTGTCTTCTGTACTTTTGCATGCCTTTTGGTTAAATATGGCTGTTGCTATTATATTTTTATGTCACCGTGTATGTACCCATATTTGCAAAATAAATATCTTATCTTATCTTATCTTAATAATCACAGAAATTCACATATAAATCAGTTTTACTTACAGCTAAAATATACGCTAATATTGTCTGGTTTTGTTCTATTTTAAGGCCGCGTTGTCAAGGACAGCGTGACCTGCGTGACACGCCTAATCCTAAATACGTAAACATGTATTGCAAGTGGCTGATTTGCTTACAACATTACAATTATAAGAAAAAAAAAAAATTTACACATTACTTAAACATTTGTTTGTATTCAGTAAGTATGTACATTATTTACAATTTACAAATCTAATAAAATATACTAAACTAACTAACTTAAACTAAAAACTTAAAAAATGGCGTCTAAAAACTCCTCAACACTGTCAACTGGTAATGTCCCCAAGCCAGTCTCTTGCCTCAGCTGAATTCAAATAAATGTCTAAGTAATTTGTAAAATAAAAAATAAACTGCGGGTAAAAAAAAAAAGAATAGAGAGATAATTAAATCACAGTAATAATCACGTTTTTTTTTAATGTTAATTTACGTCTACAAAAAAAATCACAGTTTTACTTACAATTAAATATATATTTATTGCAATATGTTGATTTGCCTTCAGCTTCTAATCGACTTGTATCAGTTGTATCTTTACTACTTAACTACCGAAATTTTTTCCACTATTAACCTCTACGAACCCGCATCAGTCAATATTCTAAAGTTTGTAGTAATCGTATCCATCCTCAAACAGACTTTATCCAGTAAATATCGCTCTGAAATAAGTTTGACTCAACTTAAGAGCTTCGAATATTTTCTTTTAAATACTATAAAAAATCTTCCACTACTAACCTCTCCGAACCTCCCCCAGTCTATCGCTAGTAGTAATAGTACAGGCCTTGAAACAGTATTTACGTCATAAAAATCGTTTTCAAACAGTATACTCCAAAACTTTTTTTTTCTGTTTTACTTCCAAGGAATACAATCCACTACCAGGCCTGTGTCAATCCGCATGTAGATATTAAAAAAAACATACCTACAGGCGGCGACCATTGCGCAAGGGCCAATCTAGAAGGCTGCCCCAAGCGAAAGAAGACACGCGCGCGCGCTATTTGTTCGACCACGTTCAACTTTCTCGATAATTGCAAGATGGACACAAAACGAAAAAAAAAAGCAAAAAGATACTGTGCAGTATTTAATTGTTTAAATACGGATCGTGATCGAAATTTAACTTTTTTTTGGTTGCCTAAAGACGCTGACAGGTAAAATCTACTTTGATTGGATTACATTATGTTCCTATTTGAAATGAAATTAATTCAAACTACAAACCATTTCTCCCCTTGTTGAACAAAGTACCTACTATTCCAATAGGTTCCCTAAAAGTATTTAAAAGTACAATAAAAAGACATTTTAGTCGTTTCATTCGAGTTGCATTTCATTTGTCGTATTCATTTACGAACTTAGAATAGCCCAACGCAAAATATTTACGGTGATACTATAGGTGATACCTATGGAATTCTTTTCAACATAAAGGAAGTTTGCGAATCCACACTAGATGGCGTAAGTATTTTCTCGAAGTAAGCAACCTTAGCCTGCGGCTCTTTCAATACGTATAACCACGTATAACTTATTATGAACCGTAGTCTAGTGAATGAAGGCCCATATTCCCTCAAAAAAAATTTGGTAGGTATGTAAATGAACACGTGCTCGACTGGAACGCGAGCTAAATTAAATCATATTGTTTATCAGATTAAGTACATATTTCTTTGAAAACCATTGCGAAGTAAAGCTTCTGTAACGCTAGTTACTAGTTATTATTCTGTGCCACTACTAAGGTTTATCTATGATAAACGGCCGAAAAAACTGATTTTTCGAATTTTGCGGAATGAAACGGAAGGACCTGATTGCCTCGTATATTGCCAACAGCTCTCGATCGTACGGGCTGTATTTCCTCTGCGAAGGGCTGAGGTTCCTTGAAAAGTATGGCAGTGGCTGCCTTTCCGCCTTACTCCGCTGCTGCAGTACGGCTAGAAAAAGATAGATACAGCGAGCGAGCGAGCGTGTGATAGCATATGCAGGAACGCAGGAAAAAGAGAGATTTTAGAAATCATTTTCATTACGACTATTACGAGCGCTAAAAACCAATATCTTTGTTTGCTACCAGTAAATTATGTACCTATGAAGACTTGTGACGAATTTACACATAGTTTTTATGCATGTGACGAATATACTTTCAATGTATGGAGTTTACAAAAATGTGACGAATTAACTTTGTGACGAATGTACAATAACCCGTATAAAGCATCTCGGTAACAATGGAGTCATTGTGGGGTTTGATTAGTGAATTGAGGCACAGGGGCGTCGCGTCGTGGCAGACGATCACGACTTTCTGATCTCACGCCAGCCAGGTTCCCAGCGCTTCGCTACAAATTGTTTGGACATCACTACTCGTATGCGCAGAAAAAGAAAAACGCACCCACCCTATTACCGGTTTGCACGATACACGCATACCGAGTTGAAACTACCAATAATGATTTTGATTCATATAGTTACGTGAAAGAAATTGAAATTACACATTAAAATTCTTGAGATGTGCATTAAATTGGCGTAGCGTCGGTCTGTTTATTCTTTTGTTCTGCCTGGTTATGAAGATATCAAGATGTTTGGAGTGAAATGTTATCCGAGTAGATAAAATTATGTTGGCGAGATATGAAACGGTGAAGAAAGGAGATTGTTGAAAACGTTATTTGTCACGCAGATAAAGTGTACAATCTTACAATGTCATATGATCGTAACAGTGGAGTGGTACGTTGCTATTCTTAGATAATGCGTCATAAAAAGTATGTAGTGTGGTGGTGAGTGGTAACAATGGGTCGTTGGTTTACAGGAAGTGCGGCTGTAGCCCGCAGCTGTCTGTGTACCCCACACTATTGCTCACCTTCGGTACACACGCCCCACATACAAGGCACGTTGTAGATACGTTTATCGCATTTACACACCTTGCTAAAAGCAAAATGTTCGCTAAAAATTGACGACGCGCAATTGATGTCGTGGATTTTAAAAATGTAGATAAATTTGCAAGATTCGACAAAGTTTCTTCTTCCGTAAATGGAATAGGTACTTACCTCTATTAATCACGAGGTTTAATCTATGTAGGTTCAATACAACCCGTGTAAAGTTGAAAATAATTAAATAATTGATGACACTCTCATTCCCACACATTACATTGAATACACGATATTTTTCCTTGTTTACGGGATAAATGTTTGAACAATCCCACCATGATTTCTATTTCTAGATGACAGGAAAGCGTGTTATTAATTTAATGTTTTTCTCAATGTTTGCTCAAACGTTTGACGTAACAACTCATGACTAACTTTTTTGCTTTTATTGCGTATAAGTTATGATCAAGTTTCTTTACATATCGCTTGTAATAAAAATGCATGGAGTACATTTTGCGTGCTGACGCCTGTCAAAAAGTAAAGCATGAGCACATTTCTATTCAGTGCCGAACTGCCGAGCTTTGTGTTTGCCAGCACAAACGCGATGTAATAATTCGTAGTTCACGGTTACGTTCGCTTATGCTCACGTTAGCGTGTATTAGCCCACACTTGCGGTCACCGAACAGACGGACGGGCGCGGTATTTCATTTCACATTATTACAGCCGTCGGCGGTAGACTTTCATCAGTAATGAGTGCTCCGCCCGTAGGGTAGGCTCGACCGCAAATGTATTCACGTTAATTCAAGAGCTCGGCAAAAGGAAACACCTTTATAGTTAGTGTTTAGGTTTACGAACATAGAACAATTGAATGTTATTACTGTTTAACTTCAAACGGAATAACTCATCATCTCGCAACCATCGGTTGTGTAAGAGCCACACAAAGGGTATCGCGCATCAATCAGAAGTTCCCGAGTTCTATTCTTTAGTTCCACTGGTTACCGCTAATTGTTGTGAAACGTCTCTATTAATGACGAGTCTTTCGTTCCGAGAGAAAATACTTTTGATTACGATTACACGGTACAATGGCCGTGCGTGAGAGTTGGACGCGTTGCATTGTGCCATTAAAATTATGTATTACACTGGCGCATGCTCTATTTAGCCAGCCGGTAACAATAGAAACTAATAATGATCATTCTGTATTAATTGCACGTTGCGTGCCGCAGTAAAGACTGTTTGCAATACTTATCGAGTCATGATCGTTACGTGCTATCGATGGAGCGCAGCGGAAGCGAAACGGACTAGAAAAAAATGAGTTCTTTTTAAATTGGGGGTATTATCCGAGCGGTGCGGAGTGTTCATCATAAGGTCGTATTAATATTCACGATGCGGCGCACCCGGGGCGGGCAGGCTTCACAAAATGGCTGCCGGAGGCGCGCGGCCCGACCGAGTCGTGACCGCCAGGAATCCACGCGCTCGTTCCGAACCCTCATCAATTATGCATGAATGCGGCCGAACGCCGATGTTTACTCTCCATGAGACAACAATTTATTGCGTCGTGCGGTTTTTGACATCCGATCGGAGACCGGTCCGGCGATCTCAGCAACGATGACGAAATACTTACGATTTACGTCTGCACTGATTTAATGGCGCAAATATAACATTCGCTTTGATTAAAATGTTCGAGTATAGTAGACAGGTAGGAACTTCAGACGTGGGGACAGTTCTTGTATGGCGAGTTTCCAAGACATCTCAACTTAATACAATAGTAAATATACTGACTCACATAAATTCTTATAACAATCATACTTCAGCGCGATTCCATTGTTTTCCTTCATCCGTTTGACTTAATTCGACACTCCCTCGTGTCGTGGCTAATAATAATACAATCAATTCACACACAGTTCACAAACAATACAATAATAAAAATACGTCGTCTATGAATGCCAAGTACCTACGCTTCGTGTATCGTTGGACGTTGATGTTCATAATATAGAGGCGTGAGTCACATTTTATGGTTGCATCAGGCAATCGTCGAATTAATTTAATCGTAATAACTGCGGCGACATGTCGGCAGCTGGGAAACTATTGATAAGGGCTGAATTACTTTGTTATTAGCGAAATGTCTCTTTACCTAAACATTCATTCAAGTGTGCCTACTTGGAAACTTTACTGACATTGCTGTAAACTGTGACGTCTATTATTCTCTTACTGCGTTCTGAACTTCTGAGTCATGGTATCCGGAAAACGGTTTCTCACACAAGTAGGTACCTACCTATGTGTGAAATATTGTATGTCCAAAGAAATAGGATATGTGCACACTGTACAAATGTGTGTAAGTGTAATCTCGTAACAAACAACCGCGAGTTCGTTAGATAACGATATCTATGTCACACAAAGGTGTTTTTAATCAAAGTTGTTTACCTGAATGGTTCGTATTTTACATTTTTATGTACATTTCTGAATGTTTTATTTATCAACGTGCAGCTGCGTATAATGATTCTTTTCAAGTTTTCAAGATATCAATAGTACCTACCTACTTACGCGTTGAATTAAGTGGTAATAATTATATCAAACAGCGTGTGTAGCTTGAGATAGATCATAAACCTTACAAACACACGTGGAAAACATTTTTATAACATGTTTGAGTTTCTCAAGCGTAAATGAAATGAAACGAAGCGTTCACCTATTGAAATTCTGAGAAGTTCACAAACGCTCTCAGGTTATTTATACAGGTCTTTGTACAAACAAGCGGCTGGTAACGGGCCTCTTATCAGTGCCTGCAGCCAGGCTATCGACTGCCGTGTTTGTATTTTGTTATCTACAAATTCCCGCCTCTCACTATGCATTTATCTATGTACGCAAACTATTGTGTGATAAAACACCTATTTTTGGTAGATTATCTCAAGTCGTGATGTTGTGTTCGTTACACATATCTTGTACGTGATTCTGTATAGATAAGCACGCAGCTATCTCAATGGCATTAACTATTTATCATTGTTATTTGGAACGCGAGACATTAGACTCACAAGTAGGTGGATACGAGTCACTTAACATGAAACATGAACGCGTTCCACATGAAGTATCGCAGTTTTTACATCGCATTGTATGTGCAAATTACACAGCATTAGTTATTCGTATGTAACCGCTAACTCGATTAGCACAAGGCCAAAACAAGGTATGCGACCTCTTTGCTTGTTTTTACAAAAACTTCGCGAACAGGTTTTGCCTGCCGGTGCCAATTTACCTATGTATCCGCTCGTATCCGCCTGCCCGGTGCCCGCATGACGAGACAGACTGATAAAAACAACTACTAATAACGACCCGATACAAATTGTTAATGCATGATCTACTTAGCAAAAAAGTAATTAAGTTTTTTAACTGTGTTCGCAATCAATCGTCGGGTTAGCAAAAACAAAAAAAAAAAGTTCCGACTTCTTAGAAGAGCTTTATTGGTTTTTGTTATTATCGTATCTAATTAGTGTTAATGTGTTTTGTGTCTGCGAAAATCTTAAAAAAAAACTTGATTTAGATTATTTTCTAATGCAAATTCCGTTGGTTTAAACATCAATTTTATTAATGTGACCTGCAAGCTGAACTCTTTGTGTTATTTATAAAGCAAACATTACAACGTATAGCTTGTCACGGAATACTTGGGAGCGTGCCAAATCGTTAGCGCGTTGTAAAATGTTTTCGGTATGTTGGTCAACGATCGCTATTTGTTTATCCTATTATAACAATGCACGTTCGCACACTGCGTGTCTTGATTGATTAATTAGCTCGGTAATTTTGTACTGAATGCGTCAGATTTAGTGGATTTGAAGAATATTTTGTAGATTCTGCTACGGAAGATGTATGTTTACTTACCTATCTAGGCTATTTTACCTGAGAACATTTGTTATTTTCCGCCAAGCAAAGCTAATTTAATAATAATATTCCACGAATTACCAGTAATGAGATTGTTTGTTATTCGGAATGTTGTTTACTCCCACCAGTAATCATTCGGGTGTGTCAAATATTTAGAAACGATAAGTAAGTGTACTGTTTATTTCAATACGCTTACGCAATCCTCCATTGTTTTATCAATTTTATGAAGAAGTATGTTTTCTTGGAATGAGTGTCATTTCCGCGTTATTGTAATTTTTTTCGTTAAATGTTTTTGGTAACAGTCGTATTTTTAGCTCATGTTCTAATTGTGTATTGTGTGGCTGAATAGAAATGAAATCAACGAGAATATCTTCCTATTTTACTACCCACTAACGAATTTAAACTTCTAGCAAAGGCAGTCGAAGCCATGTGTTCCATATTCATATCGTTAATTAAAAATAGGTACTTATACATTTACGCAAGTACTCGTAGATAAAAATATTTATTTAAACGGGCTAACGTTTATTTGTGCCTAAACGTTTTACTATCATTCCGTTGTTTGATTATGTAAATCGTTCGCCGTGATTAGTGACATCTGCCCTGCCTGTCGTATAACATGGGGACTTGGGGTCCTTTGGGGAACTGGAAGTGGAAGACAGGACGGGTGCACATGAGCGTCAGGTGCTAAGTCCGCGAGGGGGGCGCCCGGCTCCCCAATTCCCCATCTGCCTCCCCGCGACACCCGCGCCGTTCACTTGTTGCTACGTTGTGCTACGTCGCCGCTGCTAGACTGCCGCACACGTCCCCCCCGCCCCCTTTCCTCCGTACACCACTTCCCTTCCCCGCGCATTTCAGTTCTTTGTGCGCCACAGAGGCTTTCGCACGTCCGTGCTGTGCCACTTTACGTTCGCAACGAATCATTTTGACATAGTCGTGAATTGTACATAATATTAATACATAGATAGCATAGCCAACTGGAATTTGTGAGTGTGTGCTGGTGAATGCCTGAATTCTGCGATACTTTGACCGCAACCTAGTACACCTTTGGAAGGATTTCAAGCTGATTGGAATATCCACGAGGATTTTTTTGTGAAAAATCTGTGATAGTGACTTAGGTCATTTGTGTGGTTAACGGGCACCGAAGAATATTGTGTCTGAATTTTAAGAAATTGAAGTGATTTTATTGTAAATTGACGAAGCTGTTGAAAATTGAAGCTGAAAGAAGATTATTAACTTAGTGTTTATTCAATTCAGACCTGTAAGTACTTATAATTTTTTAAATAATACCCCAACTTTGGTACCTAACTTCCCAACTTAGATGACAGTTCAATTCAAATTGCTAGAGGTCATCCACCTAACGGCTTTTGTAGGTATGTAACGGCTTTTGATTTTGAGTTATTGGGTGCGTTTACTTTGGTGCTAGCTAGTGCCAAAGTGTAAACTAATTGAAGCCATTCATAATTATATGAATCGTCAAATAAATGTGCCCGGTGCCCCGAATTACTTAAACGCAATGATATTGATATTATCTCATTATGACTGTTGTGAGCGCGCAATCGTGAAGACTCGAAAACGGGCCAATTGGGTCGTTTTGCCTTTATTCTGCATCACTGCGTGTATGTGAGCTGGCTCTGACCCGCGGAACACTATTTCCGGTAGTTTTGTAGGTGTTTAACATATCTGTATAATAGAATAAACACGGTTATCTGTAGGTAGGTCTAATAACTAAAACCATTTTAAACCCGGTGCTAAAGAAACCGACCGTGCCTAATTTGTGTAATTTATGACCGAGACAGGGATTAATTGAATAGGTACCTACCTACCGAAACATTACGGCAGGAAGGTATTCATTTGAATGTATACGTAGGTACTGATTGTAGAAGGTCAATGCGAACTCGTTAAATTCTTATTTAGGTACCTACTTATCTAAATAGGCACCCATTTAAAATCAATAACACGTAGCGCATTTAGATTTAATCGTTATTAAAGTTAAATGCGCATTATAACAACTATCTAGGTCTAGTAACGTCATTAGGTACATGCCTACCCGCTTATTATGTACCTATGAGATAATGCAGTTAAACTGTGTTAATTACCTTGTATACGTTACTAACATTACCTCTTAGATAATCACATACCTACCTAACGAACAGGCAATCAGATTAGACAGTGTTGTGCTCGCACGATAAATAACTAGTTATTTATAACGTTACGTTATAGCCGCTAGTCGTGCACCAAATGACCTTTCATATCGTCTATGTTATCGAGAATGCTTTCCGAGTGTGCATTGTTAGTTTGTTACCGTAAACAGCGATTCCTTATCGAATCGCGTGTTTTATCGCCCTATTGTTTATTGTCGAGTGACCCGTAGTGTTTGTTCTAATTCCTTGATAGTGGTAATCAGTTATTCTTAACTTTTCCGTATTTCAATTTCACGGTGCGTTTTTAAACAATAACGTTCGACGGAGTTCGGATAAATTGAATTGCAAGTCATGCCCGCGACTGACTCAATTAAAGTCACACAAAGTTACTGGAATAATTACATTGGTATGTTATTAAATTCATTTGAATACTACATGCGATAAAATTATACAGGAAATACCGAAAATAACTTGCGTAATCAGTTAATTAACTACCCACACTAGTTTAGTTATATTTAGATTTAAATCTTTTCATCATAACATTCAGGGCCGTCCGGTTTGTCAAAGCGATAAAAGTATTCTAGTCTCGTGTCTAATCGAGAATTCGAGATAGGTACGTTGGTATGTGAAAAGTAAGCGATACTGTACCGGTGTATTGTCTATGCTGGAAATCAAGAATTCCGGTCACGAACAATCGGGACACGTCGTGAGATGCGAGGGAGATTGCAGTGCGCTCGCCTCCGTGCGCTTTCAATAGCACATTGCGCAATTGACTGCACGAGCTCCGCCACTCGTGATATCTGGCTACACTACATCGTATCTTCAAGGTGGTATTGCATTCTGTAGTCACGATAACTGATGCGCTATAGTACCCTTACACGCCATCTCACATTTCGTAGAAGCTATAAAGTGAATAACATAAAAGGAAATCGTTCAATTTCTGCCGTATATGGACGAGATCGGCTTCCGTAAGTGTCGCTCACACGCCTAACGATCTAAAACTAGGTTGATATTTCAAAAGCGAATTCATGTTGACTCGATATCGAATAAGTAATTTGCGAGCTTCGTTTAGAAAGTGAGATTCGGATGCGGTTTGCGGCGGACCTACTCTTATTTGAGGCGATTCAGCCAATCTTACGTTAACACACGATGATTTATGTAACATGAGGTAGAACGGAACGTTAATTGCTACGTTACAGAGAAAGCTTTGTCACAACTAAATGTCCTATTAACGGTTATTCTCTGAGTGGAAGTGTTTCATTACACGGTCGGCGAGTCGAAACGCTCCAGTGGTTTTAACGAGATGGCTTTGAGTCTGCAAACGCGCTCAGATAACACGGTAACAGGTTATTTGAGATTATTGACGTACAGCCGCTTTGTCTGCCACACTCGTGTATTACTTGGGCGTGTAATTTGCACAAAGCAGAACTTGTTCGCGTGACTTTCGGCACGCGTGAGCAGCATTATTAGTTTAGTTTTATTACTACTTGGCCTTTACACGAAGTTATTACTATTCCAATAATGTAGGTATTTGAGAAAAAAAAAATACGCTTTAAGTGAGTGATTTCACAGTCACACATAACCTGCATTCAACGATGCGTTTAATGTTCCACGGTCTACATCTAATAATAGGCTTTTACGTAACTTCCCGTCATTAGTTGCTTGCTTACCTGTACAGCCCTCAATACCGATTCCGTGCCTCGAGGAATATTGGATCGTTTCATTGATCGTTGCTAGTCACGCGCTCGACTTCCTCTAAGTAGTCGTGAGTACCGAATATATTCTACCTACATCATCGCCTACGTCGTCGCTGCGCTACAAGTCTAATGATTTTGACCTTTTGACCGCATCAAGACTCGTCATAACAGAATGGTGAAACTCAATTGATGCGTTCTTGTTTGAATGAACACTAAAAAGCTTGACGTAATTGGTAACTATGAAACTATGGGCTTGCGGTTAAGTATTCTCGGAAAACCTGCAAACGTAGTTAGCTAGTAAACGGTATTGCGCTTTTAAATGAATAATTCAAAACCGCGTTAATAATTTATGTGCTTATTTACACGAGCTTAGGTACTGAGAATCTGTAGAGTGAGTACCTAGTTAGTTAATTTTAACATTTTTAACGATTTGCGTTTTCCGGATTCTTTGCATTATTATTTTGATCTTCTTTGCTTATCCTACTTGTATAAGGAGTGTGTGGAAAGAGCTGCTGCATTCTTTTTGTACAGCTGCAATCAGGGCTTGTAAATATTCGAAGTTTTTACATATTCGAATATTCGATGTTTTTACAGGCAGTATTCGAATTATTCGAATATTATTCGAATACTAGCTTTTTCCTTTGAAACCAAATTAAAACCTTGAAACCTGACCCCCTTGACCTTTATATAAAATTGAATCACCTTTCAGCAACATAGTTTGACATTATAATGAAAAAAAAAACAAGACAAAAATATTAACTAAAAAAACTAAACAAAACAAAAATATTTTTATTAAAAATGTACACTCACTGCGTGAGTAAATCAGTAAACATAACAAAACTTAAGTTTTAGGGTCTTAAGCACTTGAGAATTCTAGAGATCAAATCGGCTTTGCGTAATATTTTGATCTAATTACTCCTACAATTAGTCACATTGAAGTAACCTACTCAAAAGCAATAACAAGTTTTATTATAGAAAGTAAATGAAAGATCATAAAATCACACTGCAATCACAATAATCATTCGTGGGATTGACGTAAACTTTGGTAATGCGATCTAAGAAAACTTAGGGCATCTATAGAATCGTCCTGTAAGGCGCATCTCGGATAATCATATATTTCTCTCATCATCTGCCTAGCCTTTTCCCAACTATTTTGGGGTCAGCTTCCAGTCTTACCGGGTGCAGCTGAGTACCAGTATTTTACATGGAGCGACTGCCTATCTGATAATCATATATTTCTCTATCGGTTAATAATATATTTTGAGGATGAAAATACCCTCTCACATTCAACGCTCAAGGGCGGTATTGACATCAGAAACTCATACACTTAATTTAAGTGTATTTGTCTCGATCCAGCTCTATCGTATAATGCCGGTACCGGTAACGCGGTCTGCAGGTAACAACTTGTAAGACAGATTTAGTTTTTATTTTCAAACTTTCCATAACTAAAAATTATTCGAATATTCGAATTTAACATCACCCAATATTCGAATAGCGAAAATGAACGAATATTCGCATTATTCGAATATTCGAATTACAAGCCCTAGCTGCAATGTACCTATATGGAGATAGGTTAGAGCGGTTGGTGCAATAGTCGGTCTGAGTTACGGCTGCCGGGGCCCGCCCTTCATGCATAATTCAAATTGTCGTGGTCAGGATTTACTGCGTCGAGCTAGAGCGGCAAGCGGCCGCGTTTCTCAGAGCTCTCGTGTCAACTTTTTGCCCTTCCTTTCCATCTAATGAAAAGCTCTCTCACCGGTTCCGCCTCGGCGTTTGTCTTGTCAATCAACCGTTGTCGTTCTGCGACGTTGCCGCACTTCCCCATCGAGTTATTTGTTACCCCATTGTCCCCTCCCGCTGATCACTGTCGCATTGTTTCACAACTTTTGTTTACATTCGTTCAATGGTCGTTTGTTTGTAAAGCGGCAGGTTTGTTTTCTCCGCCTCGTGTATTCTTTTGACATTGTAAACAGCTGGGGCTTGTTGAATTTCTTGTTATCGAATATTGTTGACTAAAACAACTATCGTTTCATTTGCAAGCAATAAGTAACGCTATCGTAGCCATTGTGATTTTCCAATTCTTTTTATCTACACACCTACTCAAGCGCGTGTGTTACGTCAACACGTTTGTTCCTCGATTAGATTGGCATTATTTTTGCTTGCGAGTGTTAAATTATTTGCAGTTCCAAGGCTTAGATAACGTCTAAGTACTCGGCATGTTATTTTGCATGCCTTTTAAATAGAGCAAAGGTCTAATAGTGCCGCTAATTTGAGTGGGTCGTACGGCGATTAGTGTTGAATTTCAAAGTGTATTCAGTCGGATAATTAATTCGATGTAGATGCGTCACCATAACAGGAAAGGAATGTCGCTGAGGGCTGTTACCGAGGCGTAGTCTGGCAGATTTTGTCGTAACCGGTTCATAGCGCGGCGCGCCGGTGAGTAATCTTCGGGTGCATTAAAAATGGCGGCTCGACCGCAACCGTATCGCGATACATTATCATAATCATTATGCGCAAGCTGCGATGAGATCTCCCGGCTCACGCACCCAGTGAATAATGACCAGCTGTAGGAAGCACACAATCGCCAGTTTCTTCTCTGTTTATGTTTGTTATGAATAATTATTTATGCGATTATGTAGATGAGGATCCTCGTTAACAGCTCTCTCATTAAAATTCCATTGTTGTTCGCTCGACATGCAGGCTCGCTCTTTTGTGTAGGTGTCGTGTCGAATTATGTGCTTTGGTAGTATGTACGTTGGTTTATTTATGAATCGGCTTCGAAGTCTAATTGAATCGTTTAGAGGTAACTTTAATCTGTCTGTCGTAATTTATTTAAGCGGAATAACGTTAACAATGCCTAATTGGATGTTATTATGGAAAATATTTATTATGAATCACCTTGATGTGCATACTATAATCGCGTCAATCGCGTGCCCAATGCCTTTACTTTTATCGGTCGTTTTTTTATGCATGTTTATGGAAATTAAAATGCAATTGCGTGTTAATAACAAGAAAAACCTCGAGAAATGTGCGCTTGTAAGATTAGCACTTAGGAAGGAATTACTTTTTTGCTCGTGCGGTTTAAATTGAACGCTGTTTCTGTTCATTTTATTTGCATGCTTCAGCAGTTCTGGTCTTGCCCATAACTGGAGTTATTTTATTCAGTTTTTACTAGTTAGTCATGTCGCAATGTTCCTGTGATGAAACGATCTGACTTCCTCTAAGTTATTGTGTTAGTAATTTTTATAAGTATGACGTATGACGCGTCACCCCGGGATTTTATCACATTGCCCTCGTTCTGGTGAAGCGCCAAATGTCCGGGCGGTCGCTGGCGGTGCTGCTTGGCGTTCCTCCAGACGTCATTCACGTGCGACTCCGGGCCTGACTGCCAACATGTTACTTCCACCCACACTGGCATATCTCTTCATGAGCTTATCTTCCTGTTCCGGTTTATACTAATAAAACGCCAATTTGAATAATTTCGTATTTGTCATGCAGCCGACGTTCATAATGGCTTGGCTCGCTGTTTATCACTTCGTATTCATGTAAATCAATCTGTCGAGTTAGCCAAGTGGTAGTTGCGCAATCGTGAATTGATTAGTCACGTCTCACGTATGCATAGCAATTTATGACTTCATAATAAACTATAATGTTTACTTACACCAGCTAAAAATTTGTTATGCTATTTTCACGTGTTGCAACACTTTTTTCCCAGAAGCTAATGAAATTGTATCGTGCAAACAATACATTATTTTTTACGTACTTATATGCGTGGGTGTAGTGTGAATGGGCTTACTTTGGCGTCGTCCCAAACGTGCCGACATGACCGACGGACCTAACACTGACGTCAGCCGTTTGAAAATATGCAGCTGGCAGCTCGTTGATAACACAATATAATCCGTTTTGACAGGGAGACACGGCTTTGATAAATTATTTGAATTTTACTCACCATTCCGGATGATTTGACAAGAAATGTAAATTCCTTGAATCTCGTAAATACCGAGGCTATTTATCGTTGTTTTGTTACTTATAGCATTTGATGCTAACAGTTTGTTTCTTTTGTTACAGGTGTCGCTGAAAGTGTGAGTGCAAGTGATGTCGTCGAGGTCAGTGAGGAAACCGACAAGTGCGTGAAACAGGAGGAAGTGAAGGCAAGTGAGTGTGAAGTGAAGAGTGAAGTGAGTGCGGGCGCGGATGGTGTTGCCAGCGCCGTGGCCTCCGAGGAGGACGACTGTGTGATAGTGTGCGCACGAGATGCGGACGATAGGTCCGACTCGGGAGTGAGCGGAGTCCGTTCGGGTGGCTCGGCCAGTTCGGTGGAGGAGCGCGAGTGGCGCGGCATGGCGCACGGCTACGGCGGAGGTCCCCCGCCGCCCCTGCTGCACCTGCCTCCCCCGCCACCGCCCACGCTGTACCCCAGCGAGCTGCTGTGGAAGCAGCGGTATCAGCCGCCGCTCCACGCGCCGCTGCACCATGCCATCGCGGATGACTACCTCGCGGCGGCGACCTACGATAGAGAGAGACATGAAAGACTGCTACGGTGAGTCCACTTCCTTTCATACACTATTTCTTAGTTCCCCACCAAACTAGTCAAATCATAACCCAAAAGTAAACTGCGCGAATCAAGTCAAAACTCAGTTTGCTAGAAAAGCCTGATCATGACATGAATACGAGAGTTATTCTTAGAACAAGCCGTCATGACTAAAATTCATACATTCCGTACGTAAAGCGTAAACACAACGATTAAATCAAAATAAATCTTCATTCAGTGTTCTGAGAAATAAATCGTCTGCGAACCACACAGTAAAACATGTTCCTCATTTCATTTGAGAACTTAATAAAAATGTGGTTGAGGAAAAGTGAAAAACGTAGGGGGATAATCCAGTCTACGCTAAAAGCCCGATTCGCAAAACTTTTATTTCAACTTGAAGTTTAGCGAATCGAACGATCGATAATCCCATGCTCATAATAAATGTAGGCCATTGACTTTTGAACCGTAGGTGCTATTTCTAAAGTGGGGAGGTACCAATGTGTGTCAAACTTGTTCTGATATTATTATCATTACTCCATACTCTACTCGTTTTTAGGGGTCAGTGAACCTAAGATAGCATTCATAAAAAATAGAACCGTTGAACGTAAATCAACAAGTATAATATCCGCAATCAACGAGTTTATTATTTTAGGATTCTTGTTTACCGATCGTCGATATAAACATATTCTGTCGATAACACACAAATATTTGCTGAAACAGCTATACACTACACGATAAAATAATTAGCATTTCTCGAAATTTCGCAATTCATCACTATTTATTAGTCGCTTAGTTCGCTGGAATTTTGTAGCACGTGTAAAATAATACGTTCATTATGAATGAGACAGCTATTTTGTTATTTAAACCCCGCAGAATAAAACCGCTAATGTCGAATGTGGTTTGGGTAAAAAACGTTAGGTTTTTATAGTTTATTTTATTAGAGCAATTCACTGGCAACCACATCCATGACTAACCTAAGTTTTTCCTGCATTTAATGAAGAATTTGTTAGATGTTTACCATGACTCAGCACTTTGAATAATATTTATGTTACAACAAGACCTATTTATTTTGTGAGTCATGAATTCAATCCGTACTACGTCAAACCGCAATACTCCTAAAAACTCGAAAGCAAGTACTTAACCTGATTTTATCTGCTCGCTATCTCGAATACTTGAGATGGTTTATTGTTAGATCCAAACGTTATTTATTTTATGTAAATAAATGGAACTGTAAAACGAAGTGTGTTAATTTCTGACTTTACAAGATTGCTCCAAATGCTCGTGATATGTTAAGCTTTATTTATGAAACGATTTGTTTTTTTTTTCCGTTCGAATTTAAAATCGTGTCCTATTTTTTTTCTATAAAATTTAATTTAGCTGGAAGAGAGCATAGACTTGAGTCGTTTTTTTTAATGAGGAATGGCTTTGCAAAATAACCAACCTTTCTTTTGCGTCAAAAAACATTATAAAGAAAAAGTAGGAAACAATAAATCGTGAGTTATTCTGTATTGTAAAGGAATTAAAAAGAATTTGAATTTTTGTTAAACTAAAGTTACGATTTTACATTGTTTTAACCTTCAATGTACTCTTGAGAAGCTGTAAGTTTAATTGAAACGTAATAATCTGTAAGTACGTGCCTTATTTTTTTCAACATAGGTTTTTAAACTACATGATATCGATTTTCTCAGAAAACATCGTTGGCATTCATTATTCCATTATGCTAAAAGATAAACTTATCAAATTAACGTGAATTTAAACTTTAAAGTATAAAACATCATTAAAATTAGAAGTAGTTAATAAATGGGAGTGATCGAAACATGATAAAATGGTATGCAACGCATCTGATCTATTAAAAGTAAGTATTTGAAAAATAGATATGTTGATGTAATTACACTGCGTTACAAATTAAAAAAAAATTTGAGTACCCGCTTTGAAATGTCATGTTTTCTTATTTATACCTATCGCTTATTAAACATACATACAAATTTTCTTTTCATCACGTCTCATTTTTCTTCTGTAAGAATGTGCCAATTTATATTAAAAATTAAAAGGCAAAAACATATTTTAAAGAAATCTAATAAAATCAACCAGAATTTTTTACATTCATCAAGTTTAATTTTATCATTTAGGTAAAAAAAACTCAAAAAAAGCCATTTTATAAAATTTTAATACAAAATATCATGAAAATTTAACTTTTTCTTTTGTGCTCTGAATGATCTTCTCGTTTTAAATGCCAACAGTAATCACCTAGCATGGTTGTGTCCCAACGACCTTGAAATCGTTCCTCAAGCTTCTTTACATCCTGGTGGAACCTCTCACCCTGCTCATCACTGACCGCACCAAGATTAGATGGAAAGAAAGAAAAATGAGAATGAAGAAAGTGAATTTTTAATGACATTCTGCAACCCAACTTTTCGTATGCCTTTAACATGTCGTTAACCAGCTGTTCCGCATTTTCGGCTCTGTGGTTCCCTAAAAACCCTTTTATAACTGCTTTAAGTGATAACCAGGCGTCAAGTTCCTTATTAGTAAGCTTTTTGTCGAAATTTGGGTCTTTCATCAATGTGCGTATTTGCGGTCCCACAAATATCCCTTCCTTGAGTTTTGCATCACTTAATTTTGAAAATACTGTCTTTAAATATAAAAATCCATCTCCCTCTTTATTCATAGCCTTCACAAAATTTTTCATCAAACCAAGTTTTATGTGGAGGGGAGGTAAAATGACATTTTTAGGATCTATCAATGGTATATGTTTCACATTAGATTTTCCGCAAACAAACTCTGACCTTTCTGGCCATACTTTTGTAGTATAGTGCTTTTCTGTGGCTCTGCTGTCGCGGCGGTAACAGGGTAGTTATAATTTTTTTTTACATCATATTTTAATAAAGGAGATAAAAACAAACAACTTTTCCAAAGTAAAGGTATTCCTACGATATAATTGACTGTACCTCGAAAACTAGACGTGATGGATACCACATATGTTTGGAACATTTCATCTGTGACTCATTACCTATTCATTCCAGCTATCAGTTAAGAGGGTACCAAAATCGTGTAACGCAGTGTTATTCGCATGGTTGAAATTAATTAATAAGTAGAAGTTATGTTTGCTAAGAAAAAAATAACCATTAAAAAATGTTTTTCATGTCCATTTGCGTATGTTATAAGACGTTTACTTACTTACTATTAACAAACAGTCTAGTTAAAATATAATCGTAGGTAGTACTGTTGAATTTGACCTTCTTTGTGCAGTCACTGTTTGATCTGTGGTCTCGATTCTATACTAGTGTCGTAGTTTATTTGAATCAAATTGCTTTTGCATTCGTCAATGTGACCGCTTGATGGCTGCGCTCATGTATTTTATAGTAGCTTTATTTTACAATATACCTATCTGGTGTACGAGTTCCTCAAGTCATTGATTGCATCCTCAGAAAACCCTCTACAAGAAGTTAACAAATACTTTTAATCCTTGTATATCACGCTAAAGTACCCCACGCTATAATTACGGCGATAACCATGGTTAAAATCGTCGATTCGAATGCAGTCTGTTTGGTATGTCGGCAAATGATTAACTTTAGATAACGTTAGGCATTAGGTGGAAAAATATTGCTTAGCTAATGAATGCGGGTGCCCCGTAGTAGCGCAGGTAGAAGGAATCCTATCAAAAACATAAATGTGAAATGAGAGCCAAGTTCAATATTATGATATATGCCTTGGTTGTTGACTTCAACGACAAAAGAAGTGAAATCTAAATGGGTGCCAAGTTCAATGGTCAGTCCTGAAATGTATTTATAACAACATAAAATATCATTTTTTTCTTATAACTTAGAAGAATATATTGTAGCCTAAGGTCTGACTTGGCTAGTTCTCATAAAAATGACAATTTTTGGACTTTAATATCTAAATAACCGTTTGAGATATGTTTATAACATTTGGAACACATTTGTATCTTGCCAGTCTCAATATATGAGCCAAATTTGAGAAGTTTAGGTGAAATATTTTTTGAGTTATGAGGGGCTCAAAAGTGGCTCCAAAATATTACACTCGCACGGTGAGCTGCGCGCCAGAACTTGGCTTGACACGCTCCCGCGTGTCTAGATTTAGGGGAAATGATGAATGAATGGCAGACAACTGTCTACAAGGGGTTTAAGTTCGGTAGCTAGAGAGGTAAGCCCCAAAAACATGTCACGGGTCCAAGGGCTGTCCAATAGCAAAAGCATTGAACTAATATTCAAAAATTACAACCCAGGTATGGTAGTCACTGATCATCATTCACCTGCCCTTATCCCAATGGGAGGACACACTGCGGAACTAATGGCGCTAGCATAGCTGGTTCCCATCATCGTCATTGGTTTAAAATGTGGTACTGACATTGTACTTATATTTCCAAATAGCTTAACCTCATTGTTCAAAATTGAGACCAGCTATGGTGGCGCCATCTTTGATTATCTTTGCCTGTGTCTCCCCATTGATTTGGGGTCGGCGCAGAATGTGTTCTTCTGACAGCCTCCTTTCATGCCGTATTCTGTCTGTACCAGTGGCGAAGCTTCCATACAACTCAATTCCTACCGGATTCCCTTTGGAAAATGGCACAGTCAGTATTCTATGGACAAATAATAAAATCACAATAAAGATATGTACTCCGGCTTACCTCTTACAAAACTTGACCCTTCGCTACTGGTCTGTACACACTACACAGTCCATCCGTCGTTCTTTGGTCTACCTCTACTCTTGTACCATTATCTGGATATGAATTTACCCAAAAACTAGTTTATAGGTACGTTCTTTACGTCTTGTCTTGACCTTCAATTGGATAAGGTTCTGTTCGCTGAATATTAAATTGCTAAGTGAAATATTACAGCAGAGTACGTTGTCCATTTTCGTGGCATCGCAAATTGTTCCGAATACAAACACATTTTATTGCTCTTAATTTGTTGTCCCATGTCGGCCATGTCCCATTTACAGAATCGTCTAGACTTCAAACGTTTATTTAAAACATGACATTAACTATAATTAGAATAAATTACCAATGTAAACAGAACAAAGCTTTCGTTTGAAACTAAAAGGTTAAAACCACCAGAATTTGTATTTAAAACTTGCAAGGCCAGCTCAAAAATAACTAAACATTTAACAGACAGAAATAGTGCTGTCGACATGCAAGAAAAACTCTGCAATGATAAACACTAACATAATTGGTGGCTTGCCAACTTTCTTGTTATTCTTGAACAATGTTTAGGAAATAGGTACTCCATTATTTATACGTCCTGGCTGCTTTAAAT
Source organism: Xestia xanthographa (assembly GCA_905147715.2). Classification (NCBI taxonomy): domain Eukaryota; kingdom Metazoa; phylum Arthropoda; class Insecta; order Lepidoptera; family Noctuidae; genus Xestia; species Xestia xanthographa. Next base: position 21,127,352 of record LR990659.1, read on the forward strand.
ACTGCGGAATGTTGCAATAAATTACCATTTTAAACCCTTGTTGTGAAATTGTAATTATTTTAGTCTATGGAATTCTTGTAATCGGTACTTATTCAACTGTCGTTAAAGTAATTAGGGCAAAGCTTTATTGCTAATAATTGCCCGTGTTTTAGTTATAAGTTATAGTAAAACGTTTTGTCGTCCAATGGAACGTAATTTGGTGTAACATAACAGTATTAAACAGTATGTATTTACAAATTGTAAACGTTAATTAGGTATTTAAATGGAAATGACCTGCTTCGAAAAACAATAGTGATTAATTAACGTTTTAATATTTTAAAAGTTAAAATATATAAAACGACTAGCGGACGTCCCGCGGTTTCACCCGCGTAGTTCCCGTTCCAGTGGGAGTACGGGGATAAAATATAGCCTATGTTACTCGTGGATAATGTAGCTTTCAAATGGTGAAAGAATTTTTTAAATCGGTCCAGTAGTTTTTGAGCCTATTCATTACAACCAAACAAACAAAGTTTTCCTCTTTATAATATTAGTATAGATAAGAATTGGTTGCTCAGAGAAGTCCTTGTTATAATTTTTCATAATTTTCTTGCTCTTTTCCCAACCTATTTGGATTTGGTGCAGCCTGCGCAGCATGTCTTCTATCCTTCTCTATTATTCGTAATTTCAGTAAATGATGTTTATTTTGCAAGTTGGTTTTTACAAACACTTTTACACGTAATTTTTTAAAACTAAATGGGGCCGGTGTTTCGTACCTGACTACTCTGAGAAGAAACAGCCGAAACAAACTCAGAGGTCGTAGTCTCTTTTAAAGTCCAGACATAATCTTGCTCAATTCACATGAGGACTATGCAGATTAGTGCCTGAGATGGTCTTTTGAAGAAAGAACCATACAGATTTGAGTGGACCTGTCCAGTCAGTGCAAGCATTTGTCAGTTAACGTGTAGCTCGACTTATAACTCAAGGAGCTCAACGAAACGACGAACAATACCAAAGAAAGGACATTTGGGTAGTGTAGTATAGTGGTTTCCCTTATAATGTGGTGTTCACTAGAAACACTAGTTAGGGTTTAGAATAAAACCACCAAATTATCAGTAAGTAGATGAACTCCAAGGGTACGTGTGCTCACTGCCCGGGATAAGTGGACTACTCAAACGACGGAACCTTAAAGCTCACGCTACGTTTATTAGTATATATCACATCATAGCCATATCATCTTTCATAGAGCCAATCTTTCTTTTCTTTAGACTTTCTCTTCCTCTACCTACTCTTATAGCCGTTCACATTAGTACTCAGAACTTCCCTGACGACAACTCATTCCTCCGCGTCGCATGCCACAAACATTCTTGGTATTAGGTAGCTCAAATATCGGAATACGTAGAATTATTATTTTTACAGAAATTGTGCCTTACCGAATGCCCTTTTTATTGGGGAAAATAAACTTGTAAATAACATAATAGGTAGGTTATCGATCGCTAACAAAATATCGTTGGGGAATTCTACGTAACTCTGCTGAAAGGCCTTCTATGTTTTTGTTTTAAGAAATAATAAAAGTTGGCATGTACCACCTCTTTCATAAAACACTCGTTAACCAACTTTCAAATACTTCTTTCATCTTTTACGCACAGTATTCATAGTCAAGGTCAAATAATGTTAATTATAATTGGGTACGTTAAGTTCAAAGGTCATCGAACCGAAAGTAGACACTGCTCAACGTTATTTATGCCAATGTAATTTTCGCATACATTTTAATACATTAAATATTGAAATTTCTCATTATAATAAACAAGTGATAAATAATGAACATAATACCGTTTTCAATCAATTTATTACAGCGATAAGCCATTGCAAACATTAAAATGCTAATTTTTCGAGACACGTTTCTTGAATAATCGTGAGGGCTTTACGGATGTGGAAAAACAATAATTTACAATCGTCTAAACATGTTGACGCATACAAAGTAGCACAATGTATGATACGTCTTTCCCTGCGTCATAAATCTATCGTGATTACCCGGACTGCAATGAACTAATTCCTTATTTGACCTCACGTGACCAGCTTGTTAACAACTTCACAACTCAATTATAAGGAAATATGTATGCTTGACGTAGCAGTATTTTCCCGTTTTTAATACCTAGTAATAACATAACTATTCTGCTAAACATTTATCGCTCCGTACAAGGCCATTGTTATTACTTTTAACTTTTTGCTGCATTGACTCTCGTAGCTGTTACCAAGCCAGCTGATTGTGCTTCTTTTACCACCTTAGCACCTTTTATACACAGATTTACCTGCAGTTGATTCAGATTTCTTTGAAAATAACCTTTTGTAGTATTGTATACTTGTCGTTCCAAAGATTAGTAGGGGCTGTGGACAAGTTAAGGCCGCCATTATTATTATTACAAACTTTACTACCTATTGTCTTAAGACCTTGAAGACTTTGTGCTACGTTTATGGTATTAGATCGCGTGGTAGATAATATTCCTCCTTGTGGTATTATGTTGTTGGTACTGGTAGTATAAATAAAATCACATTATATCTGTATGAAATAAACCAGTATTTAATTAAGTAAATGATTAGACATAAATTAAATTCCATAAACAATATCAACTCTACTTAATCTTTCAATGTAAATAAAAAACAGGTTTGAATACGTAAGAGGAAAATCTATTTACGTCCTTATTAATGTGACCTTGTAGGTCTATCCGGTTCTTATTGTTCATAACTTGTTACAATATGTGAATAAATAATCTTAAATGAATACTTAACGAATTTCAAATTATAAAGATGTTTTTTTTAACCTTGACTCGTCGTGTTGAATATTTAGGACGTGATGTTCGTGCATTATTAAAAGTTATATCAGTGGCAGTGTTTTATTGAGGTCGGTGTCTGTATAAATAAGTGATTATATGCAGGATATCCTATAATTTCGTTGTTTTGCGCTTGATATGTTTTAAAGTATTTGACCGTGATTTCTTGACTATGAATACGGCCATTCTGTAATGAATTCCGTGGGAGAATTTAGAGGGATTTAATCTACTGCTGTTTATTAAAATTATATTTGTCGTCCAATGTTAGATAATTTAATTACAGAAATACATACTATACGTGATTCAAAATAATTCTTTATCGTAATCCAACTTATCGTTTCTGCCATGCAACCATCAGTTTTTATTTTTATCAATTAATTTATATTCTACCTATCATTGCTATTTCAAGAGATAAAATCGTAAAAATATGATATGATAAAAGACAAATCATAAATTACATTACGTGATACCTAAATTAAATATATAAAGTAGATAAGTACCGTAAGTTTAAAAAGATAATTTATTAGATATTGAAGAAACGATGAGTCATTTTATTGTTGTAATACTGAAATGTTCGGAAGTAGATAAAATTCTTGGAAGAATAATAAAATATCTGAAACATTCAATTTAATATCTACGATTAAAACAAATGAGATATCAAAAAAACGATTAAAACGTTTCGCATTCTTATCATGAGTAAAGTTGTTTTTTAGTAATACGTATTACCCGGTAATTACTGGTTGTTAAAAAAAATTACAGAACTAGTGTCATTCTGATTTCCATTGTTCCAGTAAATTGTAAAGTACTGCCAATATTTAGAAACTATTTAAGTGTCTAGTTTTTCCTATTATTCTAATTCGTATTCATTAATACGTACTTACTAAAGGAAAAACCTAATGCTATATCCTTGTCACTATGTTCTAAAGACAATAATATCAGTAGCTTTTTATTTCTTACTAGCCGACGTCACGCGGTTTCACCCGCGTAGTTCCCGTTCCCGTGGGAGTACGGGGATAAAATATAGCCTATGTTAATGTAGCTATTCATTGCTGAAAGAATTTTTCAAATCGGTCCAGAAGTTTTTAAGTAGGTATATTCGTTACATACAAATCTTTTCTCTTTATAATATTAGTACAGAATAATTAATAATTATCTACAAAGTCATACAGATTGAATAAGGCATGTAAAGTACCTACTCTACTAATTTACTTTAATATAAAGTTTCTCATTCCCATATCATCTCATTGTTATCCAACTCAATCCAACGCTTTATTATTATTTAAACCGTATGTTTTTCTAATTAGTCATTGTTCGCGTCACACAGTCATATTGAAAAACATTATCCGAACTCATAACCTCGGAAAAGGAACTGTTTCTAATGAATTATCCACGTGTATGAGGAATTTATAAATATATTTTATACGTAGATTTAACACGCGTTTCTTAGTACAATTCCATAAATATCTGGTCATTTGAAGCCTATGCGATGTCAACAATGAAGTACTTTGGATGCCTTCAAGGTTGTCAATGACGTCAGCATCCAAAAGTCGCTGTAGGCCAAGGTCAATGAACGGTAATGCCAGACAGGTATGCGCATAATAATCGAAATACGCTTGATTTTATTATCCGTTTTGTTCATTCGTAATTCGTGCATGAATTTGCATATTTGCATTATTGGAGTATTGTTTAGTTTTTAATGTATTCAAACTAAAAAAATCTCGCTTGCTCACAATTATTCAGTGCCAAACAAACAAGTAACAAAATCAATAATTATTCGTTAAGTAGGTACGAAGTAGGTAGGATGCACATTAACCGCAAACCGCACATTTACCGCATATTCGCATGTCATCAGTGTAGAAATGTTTTTGCTTTTAATTGATGCGGTAACCTTGGTATTTCCCATTTTATCATCGTGACTCAGGTATGGAATTGTAAAGCGGTAAATTCTTGATAACAAAATCATCCGATTTTCATTTTAGTACCTAACCGTTTACGACATAATTTCTTATTACATATTAATTCGCCGAATTAAAAGATAAAATGTGAAGATAAATTATCATGACTGGTCACTGCTGTTACTATTTGAAAAACAAGATATGGCAATCGGTATGGAGGATTATTATTTTTATTACGAAGGTTTTTATCATTATTGCCTACTGGCTGATTGTAAAACATGATACCACTTACTGCCTGGAAGTCTTGAAAAATAAATCTTTTTGACATTGTCAAGATAGTAAGCACATTGAACTGACGCATAAATTGTTGTATTATTTTATTAGAATTTTTGTTTCCTAAAATCACAAAAATAAGTCATCGGCAAATTAAAAATAAACAACTACGCAGTACGCTTATGTAGTGGTACGTTATAGGTACATTTCGTTTTGTCAAGTTCCAAAATGTGTGAAACAGGCGTTTCTTGGATTTTCGTACGAAGAGATCTTTTTGTCACGTAAGTTTTTCATGTATGATAAAATACCTAGTGATTCTTCAAAGAATTTACTTTCCTACCTATTATTTCTTCTTCTCTTCTTTTTTCTGGTTTTTGTTAGATTCAGTGCATTTTTACAGAAACTTATTGAAATTTATGAAGTACAAACTCAAACTCAAACTCAAAGCATTTATTTCAATTAGACCATTACGGCACTTTTGAAAGTCAAAATTACAAAAAAGAAAATCAAAGCTACAGTCCCAGTCACAAGGCATAATAACTTGAGAAAGTACTGTAGTTGCCCACATACAAGCTTAGAGTTATTAATATTCTTACACAATTTAAACCAAAATGTAAATAGTGAATGAACGTGATAAAAGGAGAATTTGTGTGATAAGTGTATTATTACTTTATTCTTTATCTTAGAGTTGATTAAAAATTACCACAACCACGCTCATAAATATACTGCACGTCGATTTCTATTTTTTTAAAACCCATTTGACTACAAACTCTAGGATAAAATAAAAATATCTAACAGAAGACGATTCTATCGATTTCTTTTCGGTAATTTTATGTAACGTTGTGTATTTTTATTAGGTTTACGGTTCCGTTTGTAAACGTAAGTCGTGCCCCCAAAGGTCGTAGGTTGAAGCCACTAAAACCTTTCCGTAAACGTAATCGGATTCGTGCTACATCCGATTACAGTTTAGCTCAGTAATGTTAGTAAACAAGTTGCCATTTGGCCAATAAGCCAATTATGTGGATACGTTTGTGACTTATTATACCAGCTATTCTGTTTTTTATTTAGTTGAATTGTGACCTTAATCCCTAATATCAATTTATCATTGAGATTCTTTGCTAGGATACTAGAACCTTTATTGTGTGGTGTGTGGGTGTACTTTTAGTATATCGAGACATTCATTGTGTTTCGGAGTTTGTCCTTTATTATAAAATGAGGAACAATCTCACTATTTGGTTGCTATAACGAGTAGGTATTTTGCCAATGACGAAATCTGACTATTGTATTCTGACAAATAAGATGGCATTTTTAAATCTTTCCATAATTGTATGTTCCCATGAAAGTTGACCTACTATTGATAAAAAATACAGACGATTTTGAACAAAATTGTATGTAAATTCAGTAAATTACATTAGTAAAATTGAATGACCTTGACCCACTTAAATTGCGTACAGATTCATACAGTTGAAAAGTTGCGTAGACGCAAGTTACCTAACCAACGTAAAGTATAACATTACTTTATAATGGTTACGTACTTACATACATAGACAAACCCACTATTATATAAGATTATAACTGACCGATTAAGTACAATTAAAGTGAAATTTGTTTCTATAAAACTTCAATTAACTGGTCTTTAATTGATTTGGTTTTTTTTTGGTTATGAAAACCGTTTTTTTTTTTAAATATACTGTAAAACAAACATCAACAGACTTCCTTGTGTTGTGTTATTGTAACCAAATTGTCTCAATTATCTACTAGTCATTGTTAATTACTATAAAACACTAGACTACTTTCTTTTAAAAAAATCTTTATAACTTATCTTTCTTTAATCTTTGTTTACAGAGATCGAAGAGAACAGGAGCAACGAGATATGTTGGAAAAGCAACAAAAAGAAAGAAAGGAGAGAGAACGGATAGAACAGGAACGTGAGAGAGAGAGGGAAAGAGAACGGGAGAGAGAAAAACAGGAGAGGGAAGAAAAAGAACGGAGAGATCATGAGAATGCTGCCTCGAAACTAGTGTCGAGGCATTTCGAGGAATCTCTCAGGCTGGCTAATCAAAAGGTAGTTTGCAGTATTAAATAAACGTCAAATCACTAATTGTAGATTTTCATCGTTGAATTGCAATATATGTAACAAGTAAAATTAAAATAATTATGTACAATTAAATCGAGTCCAGTTCTTATAAAGCCATGTTGTAGTTAGTTTCATTTCCCACAGAAAGATATTAACGGATGTTATTATTTTGTGTCAGCGGGAGCGCATGTCGTGGTCGCTACTGCACAGCCTGGCGCCGAACCGAGGAGCTGCGCAGGAGCACGAGCGCCTGCGCGCGCCTCCGCCCGACCGCGCCTACTACTCGCCGCCCGGACACCCCCCGCACCCCGCGCACCCCGCGCATCCTTCCACCCGGCCCCCGGCCACCTCCCCCGCGGAGTACCACGCGCAGCAACACGCAAGACTCTCCCTCCCCTCCAAAGCAGACAAACAATCACACCCCTCCCTACCTAAAGGCGAGCCTAACTTCGGCTCCTACAATTACCCCTATCGATACGATAAAATGAAGGACCAGCACCTACCGGCGCCGCCACCGCTGGTCCCAGAGAAAAACTCTGTGATAGTCAAACACGATCCTAAACAGATCCACCTGGAACAGAAGCACCCTTACCCGAGTAAGCCCAGGAGCGAGCCCAACCCCCACTACCTGCCGTCTACGCGCGCGTACCGGACGGGCCCCTCGCCGCACGCGCCGCCCCATCCGCACCCCACCTTGCAGACGTCCCCGCACGCGGCGCTGCCCGCACAGGACAAGAACGCGCGGCGGATGTACCAGCCGCCACCCCCACGCTCGCCGGCGTACTACCAGACCGCGCAGCCGGTGAAGCCCAAGGTGTCGAGTCCGGCGCCTCCGCACATATACGGCAAGCCCCCGTGCAACTCTCCCGGCCCAGGCCCCGGCCCCGCGCACTACTCCGCAGGCGTGGAGCAGGCCAACCTGCCGCCGCACAACAAGGTGGAGCAGCAGCCCCCGGTGCCGTACCCGCCGCCGTACGCGACGCGCACGCGCCCCCCGCCCCCCGCACACTCGCGCACCCCGGAGCCGCGACCGCCGCAGCGCGCCGTCGTGGACGCCAGCTCCTCGTCGCCGTGCCAGCTGCAGCCGCTCGACCTGGGCGTGGCGCGCGATGACCCCGACCGCCTGTCGCCTCGGCGGCGAGGCGCGTCGGATACCCCCGAAGCTGATGCCAAGCGGCGAAGACTCGAGGAACCCTCCGCGCCGGAACCGCTAATAGCGGCCGCCGCCGGCACCGGGCGGACGCCGCACGGCTCCGAGCCCGCCCCGCAGGCGCCCGGCCCGCCCTGCGACGTGCGCGTGCCGTCCGCCGACGGCAGCGTGGCGACACCCGAGCGCGCGGCCGGCGCCTCGCCCGCGCCGCTCCTCACGCCCGCCGCCAGCCCGGCGCCGTCCACCCCAGTACCTCCTGTGGCCGCATCGCCTCCCATAGCCGCAGCCCCCCCCACCGCGCCCACGCCGCCCGCACCTCCGGCCACGCCACCCGTGTCCACGGGAGCTGATGGCGACACTCCTGGGAAATCGGCACAATCTCCACGTGATAATAGCGGCGCCCCCGTCCGACACCTCGGCAAAAAGGCGTGGCTACAGCGACACGAGACCGCACCGATCGGCGAGGGCGACTGTTCTGGTGGTGGTGGAACTTGTATCACCCTTCCTATGGCTATCAACCGAGTGTCGGAACCGGACGATTCTAGTTCAAACATAGTAGTGCCAGTCGCTGCGAAATCGATTCAGCGAGGCGGGAGGAAGGCAACGAAACCGAGGAAGCCGAAAGAGGCGAACGGTCGAGTAGACGACGCCGAGGAGGATAGCTCGAGTTCCGACCGCGAATCGGCTGCACCCCCGAAAAGGAAGCCGCCCAAGGCGAAACGGAAAAAAGGCACCGTCCCGCGGAAGGCTGGCGACGACCCCAAAAGGAAGAAGGCTTCAGAGAGCGGCAGCGAGAGCGATAAGGAGAGTGACGATAAAGACTCTGACTCCGGCGGCAGCGGGAGCGGCAGCGGCAGCACATCCAGCCGGCGCGGCACTGCGGGGCGCGCGCGGGGGCGGCGCGCGCGGGGCGGGGGCGGGGGCCGCGGGCGGCGTCGCGACGACCGGCCCGGCCGCGCGCCCCCCGCCCCGCCCGCGCCGCGCGGCACGCCCGACTCGTTCCTGCAGAACGGGCCGTGCTTCGAGGTGGCGCCGCGCCTGGCCAAGTGCCGCGAGTGCCGCTGGTCGCCCGCGCAGCGCGACAAGGACATGCCGAACATCTTCTGCCGGTTCTACGCATTCCGAAGACTGAAGTACGCCAAAAATAGGCAGCTGGCCATCGCCGGCTTTTCGGATCCTTACAAAGATGCCGAAGAGGTGAGATGTAATTTAATTTCAAGTCTCTTGGTCTTTACTTTCTTGCTCCTTCACTGATCGACTGCAAAATAGTGATGCTAATATTAACGAAATGTCTCAATTTGTTTACAGGATGATAAGAAGCTATGGCTGTCGTCATCCGCTGGTGCGGCCGAGCTAGATATCGAGATGAGTTGCTTCCTGCTGAGGGAGATCGGAGACCAGTTCTGTGAACTGCTACAACAAGAGAAGGAGGCTGAATCCCATCACTTGAATGATGGTAAGTCCCTTTACTATGTGGGGGGGTTATCAGACCAAACCACAAAATAATTGTCACATTGACTCAAGCTAATGTCGATATACAAGTTTATTTAGAACAGTTTCTAATCGATTTTCGTTTTGTTTACAGATAAGACGATAGCATGGAAACGAGTGGTGCAAGGAGTACGAGAAATATGTGATGTTTGTGAGACTACCTTGTTCAACTACCATTGGACGTGCGGGAAGTGCGGCTTCGTCGTTTGTTTAGACTGTTATAAGGTAAATATATTGACCACCGCTCATATCAAATAACATTATTGTATCATGAACGACACCGAAAGTTGATGAATGCATAAGAATTGTTGTTAATAGTTGATGTTCTTTATTTCCAGTCACGGACATCCGGCACTGAAACTGCAACTGTTCCTACTGAGACTAATAACTCCTCGAATGCCAACAGCAATGCCGAGAGAGATTCCTTTGGGTGAGTTTTACTATTTCATTTCAATTTTTTCTGAGTAGTCTTTCAAAATTATCTCTTGGTTTTTTATTCAGTTGAAAGACGTCTATTGACAAAAATAGTTTCAAACTATGAGTATTCCGCTGATAGTTAATTTTTCTCACGTTGGAAGAGTTCATTGTTTTTTTTTTTAAACCGCTTTTTATTTACAAGCCAATTCGAAATTTAAATAAAACCTTTGATAAGTTACCTACTTGGTTTCCATGTTTCAGAGTAAAAGATCGTTCCATTTTTAAATAACACAATGAGTTTAATAGGTAATTTATTTGATAAACACGACAGATTTTCACACAACTTTTGCCGGCCGCTGGTCGCATGTGTCTGGCTAGTAGAGCAATTTCGATTTATCTCGAAGAAGGTTGTCAAAATATCCAAGCATGTTTAAGAAAAAATCTTTCACCATTAGAAAGCTACATTTTTACTGAGTAACATAAGTTATAAATAAAATTATATTGAAATCATGCAAATTAGCCGAGCTTTTACATGGTCAGATTGAGATCAACTGTAGTGGCGCCATCTGAGATTTACTTTGCCTTAGCCACCCAATTTCGCGGACGAAGTCGCGGGTGCAGTGCTAGCTAGTGTCTCTTATAGCAATTTCCATGTATGACGTAATGTAATGTAATGGTGGTCTGTTGCAGCTGGCTGACGTGCACGACAGGCGGCGCGCACCCGGCGCGGCGCCTGCTGCTGACGCAGATCGCGGCGGGCGGCGCGCTGGCGGCCGCGGCGGCGCGGGCGCACCTCCTGCGCGCCAGCTTCGCGCTGCCCGCCTGCGCGTGCGGCGCGCCCGCCTCCCCGCCGCCCGCCGCCACCCGCGCCGCCGCGCGCAGGCTGCTGCACAGAGCGCTCATGAAGGTACATAGCCCAACATACTGTGACATATTCAAATGACCTAGCCTTCTTTGACAAAGATTACGAATTAGATCACCCCTGGACTGAAAGGAAAGTAGGGGGCTTTTGTCCAGCGCTGGGACGATACAGGATAGAAATGTTAAAAATGTCTTTAGCTCTACTCATTTGAAAGGGGCCAATAAACTTATCTTCGAAATGGAAAATGAAAGGGGCTCTATCGAAAGTACCGAAATCTAACAGCCGCTCTAAAACCTGTCAGTAGATTATAATAATGCTTAAAACCAGTTTGGGATGTATCTACATAACATCCGCAGGTGCTTACGGCTGCTTACGGCAGAATCATAGTAGTGAAACATTAGAACTTACATCTTCAAAGTAGCTTATATTGATGTCTTTTTTACAGAACGTTAAAAAGGAAGACGTAAAAGAAGAAACCGCAGCAGCCAACGGCTCTTCGCCGGTCAAATCTGAAAACGGAAAGACTGGTAGCTCCGTCGTAAGCTGGCTGTCCGACATCCCACTCAAGACTGAGGCTGAAGACGAGAAGTCAGAATCAAGCTCGTCCGACTCAGAGGAAGGAGGCAACTTCTCCACATTACGAGAGCTACTCATCAGACCGGCGCCTGAAGGCGGCGATACACAACCTAAGAAGAAACAAAAGAAAAGCAAAAGCGATATCCTCGATGACGTCATCTCTAGTGTCGTTGACGAAAAGAAGGATGAAGACGGCGAAGTGAAACCTTTCGCGCTGTCCAACGTAGTGAAGCGTTACGACAGAAGTGGTCGCGGTCGCGATGACCTGCCCATTCGCATCATGACGCTCACGGAGTCCAAGCTTCTGTACCCCGACGTGCCGCACGCGTGGCTGTGCGACGGCAAGCTGCTGCATCTTACAGACCCCATCAATCCCGGCAATTATAAACCGTTCCAGGTAAATATTTTTGCAATGTTGTGTCTTTTCTGCGAATCAAAATTTAATAGAAAAATTAATTTCCGCCAAATGGATTCGTAAAACATTTTATTAATGAGTTCTCTTTGTTGTTACAGGACCAGTGGAAACGCGGTCAACCAGTTCTAGTCTCCGACGTATCGACCATTCTCGATAAAGACTTATGGAGTCCTGAGAGTTTCTCACGTGACTTTGGTGAAACGAGAGTCGACTTGGTGAATTGTGCGTCCGGTTTAGTGGTACCGTATCAACTCGGCAAAAAGTTCTGGGACGGGTTCGACCTGGCCGCCAAGAGACTGCGAGACGAACGCGGCGCTCCCATGGTGCTCAAACTGAAAGACTGGCCACCGGGCGAAGACTTCGCAGAGCTTCTCCCGGCGCGATTCGACGATCTCATGCGTGCGTTACCGCTCAGTGAATACACATCTCGCACCGGAAAACTGAACCTTGCCGCGCGGCTACCCGAATGTTTCGTCCGTCCGGACCTCGGGCCGAAGATGTACACCGCGTACGGCGGCGCGGGCGGCACCACCAACCTGCACCTGGACGTGAGCGACGCTGTCAACGTCATGGTGCACGCCAGCGCGCCGGCAGACGCGCCCGAGCGAGCGCGCGAAGCGGCGCGCGCGGCTGAGGAGGCCGGCGTCGACGTGCTCAGTCGTCGTCGCGCCCGCCTCAAGCCGCCCGCCGCGCTCTGGCACATCTACGCCGCCAAGGACGCCGACAAGATCCGCGACTTCCTGGTCCGAGCCGAGCTGGAGCGCGGTGCGAGACCGCGGCCGCAGCACGACCCCGTGCACGACCAGACCTGGTACCTCGACGCCGCGCTGCGCGAGCGCCTGTACCGCGAGTACGGAGTGGAGGGCTATGCGATACTGCAGTGCCCCGGCGACGCCGTCTTCATTCCGGCCGGAGCGCCGCATCAAGTGAGAAACCTGCTCGACTGCATCAAGGTGGCCGAGGACTTCGTCTCGCCCGAGAACGTCTCGCGGTGTTTCGAGCTCGCGCAGCAGTTCCGGCGGTTGTCTCGCCAGCACTCTAATAAAGAAGATAAGCTACAGATAAAGAATATCGTGTACCACGCGGTCAAAGATTCTCTGTGCTGCCTGGAGGAGGCGCTCGCCGAAGCCAAGTGAAGACGAGCGGGCCTCCCGCATTTGATCTCAACCTCGAACGTAACATTAATTGCTAAGTTCCGCATTTAACGTAAGATTGGGAGCGAGTATGATACGCGCTGTGCGCCGTTTCGTGTATAAGATGCCATTGTTAAGCGTCCGAGTCGATTGTGTACCAGTTATGTGTGTAAGTGTACTCGAAATGTGATTTAGTCCGACGGTCGCGATCGGAGTATGTGCAATGTAAATTAGTCTGATTATGGTGATATCGTTGAGATGTGGATATGTTTTATGTTCCTTAATTGAAATACAAATAAAACTCTTCAGGTTATTTACAGCTTAATTGTAGCTATAGTGATATGTATGTATTGTGTAAATTTTAATTCGAATTCCATCGAGTACATATTAAGAATTGTATACTTATAAGTTATTGTATTGAAGTAAAACAAACGTATTCGCTCGAAGCATTGTACATTACAACACGGCATGTAGATAAGTTTATCCTATTACTAGATTTCTCAATTTGGTTATGTTACAAAATGATAGTTAAACAAAGTATGTGACAATTTCTTTTTGTCCTTATTGCTGTATTAGGAAGTTTTTTTTTGTACTGTGTATATTATGTATGGTTATAAGTTGGAATAAAAAAAGATGTTTATATGAAAACGTTGTTTTAATTATTGTTAAGTACCCGGTAGTCGGTTCCAAACAAACCAGAAATGCATGAGACTCAAGATTGAGGTCATGATGATTGATCACAATGCTCTATTCTGCAAAGGTGTGAATATAGCCCTGAAGAATTTATTCGGTGGGGACAGCAGTCAGTCTCGGCTACTATCAGCTTACGTATAGTGAGGTATAGTGCCACCACAAATAAGTACATTACAGACTGATAAATTGAGTATACCTTAGCCAGGTGGCGTGGTGGCAGGCAACACTTAACATTCAGGGCTAATGTTCGTTAAACGCTTACGGATAGATCGTTATTAGTGTGAGTCCTCTAATGCTATATACCACCATGAACTACCACTAATGAAAATAGCGTTCTTAGTTTTCGCGAAACAGCGCCATCTTTCGGAATTTGGCTGCAACATGAATATAAAGTTCATCATTGAATTTTACGTGGTCTCGCTACTCCCCAACAGATGTCACTAAACACGTATAACTATGTACACATTGCTTTTCAGCCTGTATATTTTTTGGTACAACGTAATACAAGTATCTGTTTGAATAGAGCAGTGGTGGCCCAGTGGTGGCGGCCCCGACTTACGAATAGCGATGGGCGATTCCGAGATGTTTTAACAATCGAAAGAATCGGAGTCGTTAAAGTAAACCATCGAGTCGACCATCGACTCGCCGTTTTTCAAAACAATCGAGATGTTTTTCGATTGTTTCGAGTCAACGCATTCGACTGCTAGTTTTCGAATCAGTCACTCTAACGAGTCTCGATCGATCACCAGGGTCAGTCGATTGAATGCATCGAGCCGAAGTGCATGTAAGGCGAGAGTGTGCTAGACTCGAGCTATTTAAGTACGTAAACTTTAACTACTTCTATTTTAGAGGTTTTGATTATTTTCGATTGCTCTTGTTGAAATAATTAGGCAGTTTGAATTCGCATAACAACGCAAGTCAAGAACTCGCGAAACTCTTATCCATCGAGGAACAACTCTCGAATGAACGCGCGATGCGCCAGTCGCAATAACAGACCGAGTCGGACTCGAGCCCAAGTCGAAACCGCGAAACTCTAAACCATCGAGGAACAACTCTCGAATGAACGCGCGATGCGCCAGTCGCAATAACAGACCGAGTCGGACTCGAGCCCAAGTCGAAACAATCGAGAACCATCGAGATGTTCGAACAATCGAAACAATCGAAAAAAACCTCTCGCCATCGCGCATCGCTACTTACGAACAGTAAGACGTGGGTTCGAACCCAGACAGGCGCATTACTTTGTGTAAGTAATTTATTTTATCACCACTGCTTTCGTAACGGTGAAGGAAAACATCGTGAGGAAACCGGCATGTCCTAGAACCAAAAAAATCTAAGATATCTGACATCTAGTAATCCGCACTAGGCTCGCGTGGTGGTCCCTCTCATAGAGAGGGGGTCTGTGTCCCAGCAGTGGGAACATTAATAGGCATTAATGATGATGATGATGAATGCACAAGAAAAGCCACAGTACGGGAGGAATGGCGACGGATTGTGAAGCCACCACCCCTGATGTGACGACCACGACCACTCTGGTCTGCACTGGCAAGAGCACAGAACATATATACCCTAAAGGGGCAAGAGTGTGACGACGAAGAAGAAGATGATGCGCATGAATTTCGTCATTCAATTTTACGTGGTTTCGTTACTCCCCAACATATGTCGCTAAAAGTAAGACGTTTCTTTAACGAATTTTTAGAACACGCACACTATGCATGTACTCATTGCTTTACAACCTGTACATTTCTTGGTACAACATAATACAAGTACAACACAAGTACAAGTACAAGTTTCTACAAGGATTTAAGTCGCACTTTTATCGCAAAACTTTCGTTAGTATCACACAAGTTCAACTAGTTGCACTTTTGATAAAAATTAAATACCTAACATCCACAAATAAAATATTGTTGACTGATACTGACAATTTACAATAAACAACGGAAAGTTTGTTTGATAACGTACTTAGTTTATTTCTAAAAGTTATACCTATAAGCGAGAAGAAATCATTGTCGAGAACGTTTTTTTTTGATTGATTATTCCTGTTTCATATCCAGTAAAAACAGGATGTAGCTAATGTGTAGGATACTGTGATATTATTATGTAAAACCAATTTTCTACTTTCCGAAAACAGTCTTCGAGACCGGAGTTTGAGGTCACGGAATGAGTAAAGAGCACTGACGGAAGTAGCAGTTAGAAGCAGTGGTAAATAGCAGTACCTCCTATGTAGCTGGTCTGATTTGAACTTCATCATTCTGCCCATGGTCTAAAAAAACAAGGTCTGGCATTCCGGGAGTGACACATGTTTACGTCACTATTCAGTTGCCACTTTATTGAAACAAAACACTAAATTATGGAAACATTTTCGGCCACCATTATGTTTAAAAATATATATAAGCATTTAAATAATTGTTTTCGTTTGCCTGATCAAACGAAAAAATTCAATTTAATCATATACTAAAGTAATTGTAATTTAAAACTTTAATGTTTGATCGGATTTGCACAGGTATTATAGGTGGTTAGGGAGTTATTATTTCACACTACTGGTAACACAGAAACGGGCTGTCTCATTGACATTCCGCCATTTCGCCGTGTATCGCTATTCTTTTTTAACACGTGTGCCTGTCTCGCTCAGTGCCAGTGCAAATAGTGATTCCCAAACTGTTTAGTGTTGGTGACGTAGACTTGTGTCACCCACGTGACCTCTGTGTCTCGGAATGCTATACCTGGCGAAGTATATTATTATACCATGATTCTGCCTACAATTAGGTAATTTATCTACTTAAACGGACACAAAGAGATTCTACCCAGTACACTGCGGAAGAATGACTCAAATCTTTTGTAGCAGGAAAAAGAGGATCGCATTTCAAGAAATAGGTAAGTTTTGAAGATTTGAAGATTTATTAGGTACTTACGTACTTTAAGCAAAATTAAAGTGCGTTCAATCAATTAGGATTAATTGCAAAATATTATATTATTATTGTTTAGAACACCGCCCTACTTATCAATTATAATATAAGGAAGAAATAGTCCTGGCACTCAAATATTTTAAGCATTTGCTATTTATTATTATTTATTTATAAATTAAGACCCAGATACTCCCTCAGAGAAAAATTTAAAGAGATTAATATTCTTTTCATCCCACCTATTCGAAAAGGACGACTTGGTTCGCCTTTAAGTGCACCCAAAGGTGGTGTTTTCTATAGGAAACTTTTAGCGGGCAGTAATGAGTTTTTATTCCTCTTTTTAAGTGCGCCGCAATTACCTTTGCGGCGCACTTTTTGAATTTGGAACATCTTAGTGTTCAGCGCCGAAAGAAATCGAACGCAAATATTTGTTTGAATAAAGACTGGCTGGTACGACGGCCCATAGTCGCGCCCGCCGCCGCGCTGGCTGATTAAAAAAAAAAAACGCGCGAACTACAGACCGCGTTTTCGTCAATTTTCATGAATTGTTAGAAATTCATGGTTTTGTTTTGAAAAATTAGTTCTTCAAGTGACAGTGAATAAAAAACACAATAAAGTGAAAAATAACTTTAGATCTTCAGAAGTTGGTGACCTTTGTTTGATTCATTTAGTTTTTTTTTGTCACCGACTTCTGAAGCTATAGTTATTTTTAACGTTTTTGTGTTTTGTGTTTTGTGAAGTCGGTTTTATATTTTGCAAAAAAGTTTTTATTATTTTTTCATTTTTATTTGTAATATCCTATCCAAATATTAGATATGCATTTATTTTACATGTTGAAATTAGACCACACGACTGAAGTAAAAATGTTTATAAAATGAAAACTACTGGGCCAAACTATGTTAAATTTTTATAGGACCAAATGGCAACTATTCCGCATCAAACTAAAGAATAATCACGTCAATCGGCTCATTAATATCAGCGTAATCGGTGTAAATACATTTTTTTAAAAACAGTAGAATTGAGATCCTTCTCCTTTTTGAAGTCGGTTAAAATTATGAGGCGACTTTTATTTTCTCATAGTGGGTGATGAAAAGTAGAGTGTATCACTCGGGCGCAAAATATATTTTTGGCTCGGGCGACGTACTTTGAATCCCTCGCTACGTTCAGGATTCTATTAAAGAATCCCTCGCTACGCTCGGGATTCTACTCTAGAATCCCTCACTTCGCTCTGGATTCAAAAAAGCGCCCTCGCCGTAAAAATATTATTTTACTCCCTTATGATACATTCTACTATTTCATCCCTTCTATTCGAAAAGTGACGTTTTGTTCCCCTTTGAGAGCAAAGTAGGTCTTTTCTCCACTAGACTTTTTAGCGGGCAGTAATGAGATTTGAATTTGGAACATGAATCGTTCATTGAAATCGAATGCAAATTGTATGACTGGCTGTTGTAAGTGTTGGCTGTACGGTGCGGGGGTCAGCACCCGCATTGTACAAAATATCAAATTAAGAGTTGCAGATAGCTCGCCAATACCATACGTCGCCACGTCGCCCTTCTACATCAAAGGAATCAATGCCTTTTGTCGAGCACCAGCCAGATACTGAGATTACAAACACTCAAAATACCGGATGACTTTTTTATCACTATCCAAAAAAATGGCTATATTAGGTGAACAGAGTAGAAGCTTAGGGCATACCTAGTTTTGTTTTTCTTTTTTCCACAGCTTAGAAAAGAATTGATCCATCATCAAAAAACGCTACAAATTTCAAGTAAACTTTTCATATAAGAACAAAGAAAGAGAAATTAAAAAAAAATGTAAAATATTGAATTTATAAAACTGAGTATGCCATTTGCTTCTACTCCATTCACCTATTATACCAATCTTTTATTTGGAAACTAATAAAAATGTCATCCTGTATAAATAAATCCACAACTATATCGATCCCAAATAAAACACACACACAGTGACAATAAATTTTCAAAATTTCGCCAGTGTATTAGATATAAATATAAATTTGTAATTGACCTTTTTTACATTCATGTCATTTTTTAATTAAACTTGTTCATTAATTACTTAAAAGATTTATTTTCTCATAGAACGAGATGAAAAGTAGAGTATATGACTCGAGAGCAAACATATTTTTCCCTCAGGCGATGTACTTTGAATCCCTCGCTACGCTCAGGATTCTATTTTAGAATCCCTCGCTGTGCTCGGGATTCTATTCTAGAATCCTTCGCTTCGCTCTGGATTCAAAATAGCGCCCTCGCCGTAAAAATACCATTTTGCTCCCTTGTCATACAATCTATTATTTCATCCCTTCTATTCGAAAAGTGACGTTTTGTTCCCCTTTGAGCGGGAGCAAAGTAGGTCTTTTCTCCACTAGACTTTTTAGCGGGCAGTAATGAGATTTGAATTTGGAACATGAATCGTTCATTAAAATCGAAAGCAAATTGTATGACTGGCTGTAAGTGTTTGCTGTACGGTGCGGGGGTCAGCACCCGCATTGTACAAAATTATTAAATAAAGAGCTGCATATAGTTCGCCCACACCATTGTCGCCACGCCCTTCTACATCAAAGGAATCAGTGCCTTTTCCTGAGCACCAGCCAGATACTGAGATTACAAACACTCAAAATACCGGATGACTTTCTTAACACTTTTAAAAAAAAATGGCTATATTAGGTGAACAGAGTAGAAGCTTATGGCATACCTAGTTTTGTTTTTCTTTTTTCCACACCTTAGAAAAGAATTGATCCATCATCAAAAAACGCTACAAATTTCAAGTAAACTTTTCATATAAGAACAAAGAAAGAGAAATTAAAAAAAACAAAAAATGTAAAATATCGAATTTAAAAAACTAAGTATGCCATTTGCTTCTACTCCGTTCACCTATTATACCCATTTTTTATTTGGAAAGTGATAAAAATGTCATCCTGTATAAATAAATCCACAACTATATCGATCCCAAATAAAACACACACACAGTGACAATAAATTTTCAAAATTTCGCCAGTGTATTAGATATAAATATAAATTTGTAATTGACCTACATTCATGTCATTTTTTAATTAAACTTGTTCATTAATTACTTAAAAGTGTCTCTTATTTATTTTCTCATAGAACGAGATGAAAATTAGAGTAAATGACTTGAGAGCAAACATATTTTTCCCTCAGGCGATGTACTTTGAATCCCTCGCTACGCTCAGGATTCTATTTTAGAATCCCTCGCTATGCTCGGGATTCTATTCTAGAATCCTTCGCTTCGCTCTGGATTCAAAATAGCGCCCTCGCTGTAAAAATACCATTTTGCTCCCTTGTCATACAATCTACTATTTATACTACACCTGCTTGGAAAGTACCTTGATACTTTATCAAATTTACGGTAGAAAGTACGTCATTGCATATCGAACAAATATGCGGGGAGAAAACGCATCTGAGCGGGAAAGAAAAGTGTATGAAAATCCATTTCTTACGTAGTTTTTCTTTTTTAATTTTGGGTAAGACTATGCGCCGGTAACCTAAATATCAAAAGCCAAAAAGATTTTACAGTGAGTTTTTATCTCCAAGTTCGCAAAATGACACTGGCCACTAGCTGTGTGTTGGATGGTGTCGGGCTGGCAGTGCGACCCTGCGGCGGCAGGATAAACAATTTGAAAAAAGAACATGTGAAAATTGCAGACGCCATTGGCGCCATTTCCAATTTGTGTGTTGTTTGAGTTTTTTATTTTCCTCGTAGGTGTAGTATAAAGCACTATGTATCACTCGAGAGAAAGTGCGATTCCCGATCTCGGGTGTTTTAAAGCCCGAGCCGTGTTTTGTGCCGTGTCTGGCAGTTTGAGTAGTTTTGGCGACCTACCCAAATGTCCTTTCTTTGGTATTGTTTGTCGTTTCGTTGAGCTCCTTGAGTTATAAGTCGAGCTACACGATAACTGACAAATGCTTGCACTGACTGGACAGGTCCACTCAAATCTGTGTGGTTCTTTCTTTAAAAGACCATCTCAGACAATAATCTGCATAGTCCTCATGTGAATTGAGCAAGATTATGTCTGGACTTCAAAAGAGACTATGACCTCTGAGTTTGTTTCGGCTGTTTCTTCTCAGAGTAGTCAGGTACGAAACACCGGCCCCATCTAGTTTTAAAAAAATGAAGTGTAAAAGTGTTTGTAAAAACCTAATTGCAAAATAAACATCATTTATCATTTATTGTTTAATGAGAAAGGAAATAAGATATAAAAAAAAACAACAAGCTTTTATTAAAATGAAAAGTAAATTGGGTTTATCTACCGACATTAACGCGTATAAAAAGTTTCGTATCCGTGCTAATAACCGTTGAGGAGTTCTCTTGTGAAGAGGTGATCCTGACTGAGGGATCCAGTCATGTCTGTTCAAAACTTGATGTTGATCGCTCCAGCATCAGTTTGACTAGTTTGCAACGAAAGAAAAGTCTCTAAAGCCTCTTGCAGGCAAAGAGCTAAGTTAGTTTAGTTTTCGCATAGTAATTATTATCAATTGAGATACTTTTTAAGAGGTGTCAAAACGCGATTCTCTCATAGATTTTGTATGGTAATAGCAAACTGTGACGCCACTGTTTATTCAACTCAATCACTCAAATATTTATTAATTTCAAAGCAATTAAAAATCGAATTTGGCAATTCATTGAAAATAAATCGGGTTTTCAGGCCCAAAATAAATTGTTTAAAAAAGATTGGTTTTTCGGAATTATTGTTTTATGGTATCATCTACCCTATTTGCGGGCTTCATCTCTTTTTTTTTGGATCGTGAACAGTCCCTCTCCTTGGCAAAGGCCTCCTCCATTTCTCCTTCTCTCGATGTTGCGCCTCTTCTCGCCAATTATAGAGGAAGACATCTAAGGTGTCCCTAGCTCCATCTTCGCCTTGGTCTGCCGCGACCCCGTCCATCTGTTTCAGGGCTCCAACTTTGTGATATAAAGGGTGTAAAACACCTCTTAACGAAGCAGAAAGGCACTTGTTCTCCTCGTCATTGCGATAATTTTTCTGTACTACACCATACCTGGGAACCTTCTAGTTACGGAGATATTGGGGGTCAAAGTTCCAACTTTTTGACAAGATTTTTTTTTTTAAATAGATACAGGTGTTTAATGTAAGATTTTTATTTTAAACACCTTCAAGGACCCCGTAGGTACTATTCAATCCATCCTTCAGCACAATGTTTTGAGAGCGTTAAATTGAATTCTACCACAGAACATGATTTTTCACCCCAAAAAAAAAGTCGTTTCCCAGCAATAATTTTTGCGTAATTTTACTTAGTTTGATGTACAGAATGCTTGGTTGACGGCTTCGTGATGAGGTCTTTTACACCCTGTATTAAGGGCCCACCTTTACGTATGAAAAGTTACCACAGATAGAAAGAAAGAACTTCATCGTAAACCAAAGTCCCTCAGCCTCAGCCTCAACTTTGCGAAGTATATATTAAGGTGGAAGCTCTTATTTTCATTCAAATTTCTCGAAATTCAAATTTTCTTACGTTTTTTTTTTTAAATTTGCAAGTCAGTGTCAGGTTGTATGTTGATAAAAATATGATTCGCGGCTGTAACACGTATTTAGTTACACAATTATAATGATTAAAATTATCTATACAACCCTCTAAGTTTAAATGATTGAATGACTATTTCATGAAAAAGTAATTCAATCAGATGACATGAAGTTGGAACATTTGAATTTCGCGGGCTACCGTGGTCCCGTGGAGCTTCCACCGAGCTAAACTAACTTAGCCTAGCTCTTGGTCTGCAACCGGCTTACGTTTTTGGAAAGAACATAATTTCTTCCATATTCTTAGTTCCAATTTCTTCTTGCTTTTGAAGAAATTATATTTTTCCTACTCCTCCGCTATTCTTTTCTAATTAACTTCGTTGCGGTATCATTATCATCATCATTTCAGCCGAAAGACGTCCACTGCTGGACATAGGCCTCCCCCAAGTGTCTCCACATTGACCGGTCCCGTACGACTCGCATCCTGCGGATTCCCGCAACAAAAGATTGCGGGATCCAAGACAGTTAAATATTTTCTCTGGGACTTCGTCGAGCTTCATTGTTTCGGCGCTTTTCTGGTGGTCGCCACTGTTAATTCTGGTCCCAAACAAAAAAAAATCGGCTTTCGTTATACAGGCAGACAGATTTTATATATGTGTCTAAGGCTGAGCGCAGACTTGAGACCTGCCTTAAGACAGACTATTGCCGCACTGGATCCTTTTTTTTTTCGGATCGGAAATCATCAAATGACTCCTCCGCTCTGGGTGGAGCAGGACTTAGCAGCATACATAGCAGACTTTTAGTGACTAAAACCCATCCGGGCGCGGTATCTCATTTGAACATTCCCGCAGCCTCAGCAGGTAACGGCCCTTGCGGACCCCTTCCTTTTGCTGACATCTCTTTGAGGCGTGCGTGGAACACGAACGCGCCGTAAACACGGCCTGTCGTTAAGACGGACGAACACGGCGAGCTAGCCCATACCTCACCATCCACAGGGTCTCCACCCGGTGCGTCTCCCGCGGCGGCTGGGTTGTGAGGTTATCTCCTTCTCACGTTCCGCCCCCTCCTTCGCTAGACTGCACTAGACCCTCTGGATTAAATTGTACAGTGCGGCAATAGTCTGTCGTAGGACACTTCTTGTCTCAAGTCTGCGCTCAGCCTAAAGAGTCTGTCTATACATCCATCATTAAGAGAGACGAGTTTACGGTACATGGCATTAATCTTATTACTGTTATCACATATATATATGTATATGTATAACTAGTCTCGCTACCGGTATTAATAACAACACGCTTGATTGTCATCGCTACCTACTTCTCTTAGAGATTATAAAACGATTTCTCAGAATTCCGTTTACAGTTTTATATTGACAATCAACACTTATTTTTTTCATTATGTAGATTGTTCGTTTTTTAAAAGATAAATGGTGATTGGATTATTTTTTAAATTATTTCCTAAATAATCAAGCAGTAAGCACATTCTACACTCAATAGCTAGACAGGTTCTACTTATACCTACACAGGTTCGCATTTTCCTCATAGCAGATATTTACATGGGCGTTATTTTATACACTACCTATATGTACATAACAGGAGATTAAATCAACGCATCCAAATAAAAAAATAACTGTGTGCTCTGAACAATGTACTCCACCTATTTGCGTTGAAATCGACATAATCTGACCTGCAAATAAAACGACATCACTTGAAATACGCTTTCCATTGCCGCTTTTTGCTGAAGAGAGGAAGAAATGATCTAGAATATGAAGTAGTGGATATGTAGTGTAAGATTTGCATCAATCACGGCTGTTTGCCAGGCTCCCCACTATTGTGATATAAAGCGAGGTGGCCTGCCCTCTCTGTTCGCAGTTATACACGTTTAGTGTTCGTGAACGCAGATTGATTACACAACTATGAAGGCAGCTACTTTGTTTGTTTTTGGTAAGTTTTTTTGTTGATCTTATAGTAATTTGTTGTCGAAATATCTAAAACTTCCCAGAAACTACTAACTTTGAAAGTAATCCTGAAAGTGATCTAAAATTGTTGTTGTTTACTTGTTTCATGTATCTGGGTAATTCACATCTGTGTAGTGTTTTTTGCTAGCATTGTTTGGTGGGTTTTTTGTTTGACTGAATAACTCATTTTTAAACTGTGAACTGGTTCATTCTAAATAGGTTCTACAGGGATTAGATCACCAGTTTGTTTTGGCATGAGAGGAAAATGTTGTACTTGAAAAGTAAGAAGTGGCCAGCGTGGAGCCTTTGTCCATCAGTGAGACAATATGGGATAAGATAATAAAAGTAACGAACGGGGAAAGCAAACTAAACAAAATAACCGAAAAGTTACTAATAATGATTCCTATTCTTATAATATGGAACTGCAGTAATTACCTTATACCTACTTATGTTATAGCTCTAATACACCTACATCGAATCGATACAAACGCTAAGACGCTAAGCTCGAATCCAGTTTCCTAACTGGAGAGAGCTTAGCGTCTGTCTGTAGCGTCTTGTAGCCTCTACAAGTTCAGTCAATTAATTCTTGCTTTTATGAAAATGTGACTTTCCTTCAGTACAGTCTAGTAATGATTTCGGTAATTTAGCATTAAGGGTAAATTCAATAATTCCTCCATCATTCGCAAGAAGAATTCTCATTTCGCAATTCCCGAAGTTACCAAGGAGCCTGCTTCTTTTCCTCAAACTTCTTAAAATTCATATTGATTCATTCATAATAGATCTCTTTGGCACGACAAGCTACAAAATTATGTCTTAATTCTGGTCCTACGTCATTCCCAAACCGGTGTTCATTGGTCCAAAGTGGTCCCTCTTCCTGCAATTACCCAGATGAGTATTTTACAACCTTAAATGGTCTTAGTTAAGGTCAACCAGAGTTACGACGATCCTTAGGCTTGATTACATGATGAGGTCTAAATGCTTCCGGTTTGTTAGGGAGACGTGGATAAATGTAATGTAGTTTAGCAGAGACGCCACAGACACCTTGATGAACGTGACCGCATTTTAAACAAGTCGTACCATCGATAAGAAGGAGAAGTTTAGTTGTTATATTCAACAATTAAACTTCTTACTTGTTAAATTCTTTTGGGGTTTTGAACTAACGCTGAACTACACTACCATGTTGAAGTTATTTTCTTGAAAACTTATACAGGATATGTCCATTTAGAAAAAAATCTATCATAAGTAGTACCTGTAAGCAAGTTTATTTATTTTGGAAAATTAGTATGAATAAATTTTTAAACAAAGTTTAAACGTCTTGGGTAAAAAAAATGCAAATGACCAATAATTTTAAAATAATGTCGGTTTTAAGTAGAGTTGATAATGGTACAATTAATAATTGTATCTGCCTTAGATAGTGAATTATTGCTATTAATGTAAACAAGGAGAAAAAATTACTGATGCAAAAAAAAAAAAATATGGCCCCCCCATTCTTATGCAGCCCCGAGCCCGGGCCCGGGCTTTCTGCGGATGATTTTTTTTTCTGAATGTTCATCCATGGGTTCTGCTATGGGCCATTTCAAGGTTATCCATTCGTTGCCGGACACCCTGTATACCAGTAAGACAAGACTGGTTACTTTCCGTTCAGGAACATAGAAATTTTAGGTTTTGGAAAATAAGAAAGTCTTGGCAGATTTTTTTAAACATTGCATACAAAGAAGTCAAAGTCAAAGAGAAAGGTTCTTCATCAAAGCCTGTGTCAGTGTAAAAATAGACTTTTTTTCTATTTTTAAAAATTATTGTAGTCTAACAAAGGCTTAATAACTAAAGTCATGAGTCACTCATAACTTTAGTTATTAAGCTTTTGCCTATGTTCCTAGAAATACACCTATTATTATCATTCCATGTGTGTAAAGTGTTTGCAAACAGTTTTTATGAATAATTTGGTAACGAAATAATTAATATTCAGCCTCGCATCCTTCTCCGAAGTCTTAATTAACAGGTTTTTTCTTTAACGCTATATTTTTCGTTTTGAAATATATAATTGAGGTGTTTTTATTTTACATAACAATAAATAAAGGCTTTATCCTCAATGTAACTAACGAAAAGCTTTTTTAAAAAGATGAAACAACACAATAATTCTATATAGGATTAAACCTTGTGGATATACCTAAGTTGTTTTCCTTCTGTCTTTTAAGACTGACTCATAACGACCATACGGCAGTCTAATTTAAATTCTATTCTCGTCATACTGACTCGATGATCAACAATTTGCACTGGGCCCGCGTGGTGGAATACGGCCCACTCCCTTTTACCAAGCTTTACTGACAATCGTTCTCGACCAATTTTCAGCGCTGGTGATCGTGGCAGTAACCTGCCGCCCCGACAAGCCTGACCTGAAGCAGGTCAAGGCTGAAGCAGCCCGCAAGAAGGCTTGCATGCACGACTGCAGCTCCGTAGCTCTAGAGCCCGTCTGCGCCGGCAAGCAGGGGGAGAAGTCCAAGTCATTCGGCAATGAGTGCGTCATGAACAACTACAACTGCGAGCACCATGAGAGTGAGTATTGTTATCACCTTAAGAATGATATCCTCCCCAACTTTGAACTGGCGAAGGTCGCGGTAATCAGTTGGAGACGTGATGATCAGAGTATACAATCACTTGAACTGGTGAAGCTTAGGGGAAGGCCTACGAGTATGTCCAGCGCTGGACGCCATAACAAAACAAAATATAGTCGGGTAAACGTTCAATAGATACGGTTGTGTGTGGCGTTCCTGAAAATATTTGGGAACGGTCGAGACTAGCTAAAGTTAGTAAACGTTCTTACTAGTCAACGTCCTAGAACAATGATGTTATGAATGTAACGTTACGGTTGGTGTAATTTACCAAAGTTTTTGGATCATAAACGGAAGTGATTACATTTTATAAACTATGTAAGAACTGCACCATCTTTGAAATCCTAAAACGAAAACTCCGAATTGATTAGGTACTTCCGGAAATAGGTGCGGTTAAATCCGTCATATTTTCAGGCAGTAGCGACCTAGGCCACATATAAAATTAACGTCCTCAATAAGACAGTTTATGGCAGTGTGACAGTTTTTTTACACAACACTAATTATATAAATGTTGAAAAAACTTTAATTTACTATCCGGGAAGCGCATGAGTTTTCCTTACAAAGTTATGTTACAATGGCATTGTAGACGGTGTGATACGATCTCTCAAACAACAGCTCTTGAGTCATCCGTACAAAAGAAACGATTTAATACCATTAACATTGAATTGTTTATAACGCCTACACACTTCTGAGTAAGAACTCAGATCCTGTGTAGGTCTTCCATTGTTGTTTTACCTGTTAAACTTTGGCTATACTTTTAGAGCGTGGCGTGGGTATGATAAATATTCTGAAAATATCTAGTTGAAATGTCAACTAGGTTAGTTGAACTATAGTACTAGTAGTAGTAATAGGTACCCTTTATAAACGTTCTTCAAGATAAAGGTCAAATTTAAAATCTACTGATCCTCTTAAATCCAAAAATAGGGACGTCACGTTATGCTAAAGTAATTTAGATACCTGTATAAAAGTAAATAGATCATGTTTTCTAAATAATGAAGAATCCCACTATTGATTTTTCACAAACCCACATCGGACCTACTCGTAGAGAGAAACATTATTTGTTCGATCGATTGCTTCTAGACAGGTGGACATGATGACTAGAATTTTGTATTTGACCATTATATCTAATGCGAATGCGGGACCCAACAGTGTTGGAGAAGCAACTATAGGCAAGTTTATGATAAGGGAAATACGAAATGCTATGTACGAATGCGAAAGTAGATTTAAAAACCACAGACGGTCTCGTTGTTCGTGGTCGCAAGCGCTATGCTCTCTTGGATTCGGTTTCTAAGTCTGTCAGTGTTATTGGGATTTACTATCAGGACTTTCTCAGCGTGAAATTATATTATTTTATGTTTAAAAAAAACTGACCAATTGTGAGTCCGTACCATCGTAGTAGGGGAGCCCCCTTAATTATGTGTTGTTATAGCGGCAACAGAAATGCACAGTCTGTGAAAATTTCAACTGTCTACCAAACATCAAACCTGTCTAATCGAGACCTCGCCTCACCTTGTCTTGTCTTGTTGTGTGTAATCTGTCTGTCTACAAATCATGAGATACAGCCCCCAGACAGACCGACTGACAGCGGAGGTTTATAGTAATAGGGTCCCGTTGGTTACAAATTCGGGTGCGGAACACTAAAAACAACAATATAAAAGGTGTCATTGCAATTCTTGCACATGATTAACGGTTACTGTTTCGTGACTTCGAAATTGCATAAGAAGAGAAACCTTGGTCCTTTTATGGGTCGACAAGATGAATAAGTTTATGTTTAAATTCGATACCTATCTGATCATCAATAAAATTTATGACTGTCATTTTTTAATAAAACAACAATCAATAACACTTCCTGACATACAGAGCTGTTAACAAATTAAAATATCGATTCGGTCTAAAAATAAACACTCATCGGGGTATGTTGCCCAACGAAGTTATACAATGCAATACATTTTTCACCAACAAAAGAGACTCGACAGCGCGTGATGTTGCAAATCCACCAAAAAAACCCCATCAACGAGATATTGTAACAAAGAGTTTCAGAATTCGATGACGAATAAAAGCCTATTGACGTTGTACGAAATAGTTTGCAATCCAGTGGTTATAGAGCCTGTGTGATCCACAAGGTGTGACGTGTCGTATCACCATGGTAATATACTGGGGGCCCCCATTGTCATTGTACTTGACGCCCCGACCGGATCGTGAGTCATGATATTATTAGGTTGCTATAGGTACATTTAAACAATGTAGAGATCGCTTTATGTACCTAATCTAAGCTGAATACCAGTAATTGTAACAAAATTGCAGTTCATTTCATTTTTGGAATACCTAATAATGACGACAAATTGTAGGCTGAATTTTACAGGTCAACGACAATGACGTTCAGCTTGTTTTGATCAACATAAATATTGCAAATCAGAAAAGTTTGAACGTTTCTTGGGCATTGCATTCGGGAGAGAAGATAAAAATACCCGACGCAATCGAGTAAAAAAAAGTCTGTAAAAAGCAATTCTTTTTTCAAATAATTAATTGGTTTCGGAAGTTGTGTACATTCGACTTAAATTAGATCTATACGTGTACAAAGGGCGATGAACTTGATAGAACGAAGTTTTGGCCATTTTCTTACTGTATAAGTCTAGACAAATTCAAACCTGTTTTTAGATGAGCAGGTGCTGCAGGATGTGTCTGACCATTTGTGTAAAATGATTCTTAACATCATACATAATACCATATTCTTAACATAATACCATACAATCTAACAGGCCGTATGGAACGGTTTGAAATTAAAATAAACAAATGGGACCTACGAATACTACTATTACTACTTATGTTACTTTCATCGATACCTGTAGATCGTGGGTTCAAACCCAATCACCAAGCCCTTTGTATAATTTATTTCATCACCACTGCTCTCAAAACGGTGAAGGAAATACATCGTGAGGAAATCGATACGTTTTAGAACCATAAAATCGTTTTCAAGGAGGCACGTGTCCCAGTAGTGGGAACATTAGAAGGCTTATGCTCATCATCATCAGCCTCTGCTGGGACACGGCCTCCTCTCTATGAGAGGGAATGGGCTATAATCCACCACGCGGGCCCAGTGCGGATTGGTAGATGTCACATGTCTTCGAATTTTTGGTTCTAGGACATGCCGGTTTCCTCACGATGTTTTCCTTCACCGTTTTGAGAGCTGTGGTGATGAGATAAATTACACAAAGTAATACGCCTGTCTGGGTTCGAATTCGAACCCACGACTTACTGTTCGTAAGTACCTGCTTGGCTTTGGATTCGATATCCATTCCCATTTAGGGAGACTCGGAAGATGTTCATAGTCTTGCCTTGGTCATGTGTGGGGATCAATAGGCAGAGGTGCCAGGTATATGGTACCTCTGCCTATTCCTTCAAGGAAAACATGCATTATATGTTATATGCTGTTGAGTATCCTGATACTCAACAGCATATAAAAAAAAAAGCAAAAAAAAATAAGAATGCAAAAAGAATTAAGAATTTGCAATAAGAATTTGACCGACCCGGGAATCGAACCCAGGACCTGTCCTGGGTTCGATTCCCGGGTCGGTCAAATTCTTATTGCTTTTTTCCACTTTTTCCAGGAATTACTCAGTAGCAGACACAGAATAAGAATAAGAAACTTTTATTTGTAAACATAGGTTGTTACAGTGTGTGAGATGACAGACAGAGGCAGACACAGAGAGACAGACAGACTGACAGACAGAGACTGGTTTTGTGCCAAGGTGATGGCATTGGGCTCGCCCCCTGACATGACTGACGAAACGTGGGTGTACTGTTATCTACACCTCGGCGTGATGTAATGATGTTATGTGTTATCCTAATGTCAACAATGTTTTTTTTTTCAGCCCTCCACAAGATCAGCAAAGGCGAGTGTGCTGGCTCCGAAGGCATCCGTCTATCTTAAGCCGAGAACGCTATGAACTCTTTAATTTTAAGCGCTTTTGATGACTGCATTTTATAAAGGATACAAAATTGTTGTAAGCTTATCGACTAACATCAAAGAAGCTGTGATTAAAGTAGATTTTTAGCAGAGCATTGTCAAATGTTATGTGTGTTATTCATTTTATATTTAATTATGTATTAAATCATGTAAGTTTAATCGTTTGTTTTTAAAAATGGTGCAGTATTACCTAACCTTACAGTGGCATAAGCAAAGCAAAGGTGTGAGAAAATGTAACAAACCCATGTAAGCCAACCCATACAATAACGGATAGAAAAAAAATACCTACACGATTCTAGGAAAGGCTGGGGGAGAAGCCTTCCAGGCGCTCATGATACATATAAGGGCTAGAATAACAAATATTATCTTTATAATTTTTGGTTGTTACACGAAACTTAGTTACAGTTCTTGGTTTATGATTACTGTTTTTTGTTGAATGGACGACGACGGTACGTGTACCAAACACTACCGATGTATTAAAATTATCGATTTTCTTCGTACTTATAATACGAGTCTACCTCCCAAGCATCTCAAACTATAATATCAATCAATACAACCCTCCAAATTCATAAAGGTCTAGCAATGACTTTGACCTTGAAAAAATCGTTCCTCGATCTTTATGAACTTGGCGGGTTGTATTGATGGTTTTGATGATTATAATTCTGTAACTACATACGTCTTACAATCGCGAACAATATTTTAATCAACATACAACCTAGGACTGGCCTGCAAATTGCAAAAAACGTAAGAAAATTTGAATTTCGCTGGCTACCCTGGAGCCATGAGCCTTAAAACGCAGTGTCGCTTTATTTTCCTTAGCTTCCTTAAGTACTAGCGGGAGCGCCTTTGAGTTAGTGGAGTGCCTCGTCTAAACGATCCCGCTCCTTTATACTGACCGTGCTTACAATTTAAAAACCGGTTCTTGTTTTCAAAAATGGAACATGTCCTGGTTTTACGTTCCCTAGAGAGAGAGAGACACACTTTTGTAGACTTTCGAGTTTAAGTTTTTAGCTTTTAGGACTCGTTCACGCCTAGAATATACGTATGTTTTTGGCGAGTTTTTTACGAAGAATGGCTAGTCAATCAGTTATATTAACAGTGGCGTAGCGTGCCTTGGCGGGGCCCCGTATAAAAATTTGTTTAGGGGCCCCTAGGGAAATAATGAGAGGTTTTCTTTTTGAGGTATTAAAAAAAACTTAGTCTCCAAGAACTCAATAGATAGCGTTGAACTTACTATGATAGTTGGTGCCAAAACCAAAACGCTTGGAAAAAAAAACATTGTGTCACGTCACATACTCTCGTTGACTGACACTTTCATTTGCTTAACCTTCCGAATATAACATAGTTTTCTCGCGCTTTGTTAAAATCAGTTTTTTTAGGTTCTGTTCCTTGCATTATCGTACTAACTCCTAGCGCCATCTATCCAGTGACGAGGGAAGAGCTAAAAAGAAAATCCCTCATTGTGATTTCTCACAAAAAAAAAAACTGTTTGCATAAAATGAGGAAGGCTGGTCAAGGCTGATTGTAGATGGCGTGTCCATAGCTTAGTCCCAATCTGTCAAATGATAACAAACAAGCTATTTTGAAATATAAAATGACATTGACAGATTTTTAACCAATCACGACAGTTGGTACAAGCTATGCTAGCGCCATTAGTTCCATAGTTGCCATCCCCATTGAAAGAAATATTTATTAATCATAATTATCTATCTGTCACTTTTTCCAATTTTTTTACAAACAATTAAAATTAAATATACACTCTCCTTGCCTTTTTCGGCTAACAGATTTATTTCTGAAAAAAAAAAGAAATTGGGTAGTTTTTAACTTTTGCTTACTCGCGTTGGGGGCCTCCGTGGCCCGGGGCCCCGTATAATTGATACGGCATATACGGCGGTAGCTACGCCCCTGTATATTAAGCCTGTAATATATACCATCACTGCTGGGATACGGTGCTCCCGACCAGACCTTAGCCTGCTGCCCCAACTGGCTAAGCAGGTGTACCTTGGCACATGCACCTGCTCCTCACCTGCTGTCCTGCTTAAGACTTAAAAATGCTATAGACGCCAATGATTGACGTGGTCATCTAACGTTATTTGATACTTTATGTTGTGGTATTTTGTGACTTATAGCAACGTATTGGACGAGTCTGTAATGCTGCTATAATTGCTGGTAAATAAAAAAATAAATCTACCGAGCCCAAGAAATTAAAAAAGTCATACCATTGATACAAAAGAAAAGAAAGAAGATGGTTGTAGGACTAAAACCTATATCAGTTTGGCCGGAATCGATTGATACCAATTGCAGTAGAATGAAAGGAGTGAATCCTAGATTTTATCCACGAAGCTTTTCCCGTTTCTTCAAGGGTGTGCCAGAATGATGGTTTCCATATCAATTTTCACGTATGATTATTTAACCTTTGGTGTTCCGGGAAGTGGATCCAAAGGTTAAGCAAAGAGTGGAACAGTTGACCTAAGACTATGCACCCATAGGTACTACCACGCTCTCTGACGGTCGACCAGTTTTCACCCTTATATCCAGTGCAATTCAGGGCCGTCTTTACCGAGTGTGCAGGGTGTGCGTTGCACACGGGCGCAGCGGTCCTAGGGAGCGCCGAGCGCCACTCGCTACGGAGCCCCCCCTCACGGCGCGGCGCCTTCCCAAAAATGTTTTTACTCGTGTACAGTGGGCCTCGCTCGCAGTGAGCTTCCCTTCCCAAATTTGTCAAATGTTTTCAATTGATATCGAACTTTGTATGTCTAAATGAGGTCGTAATTAGAAATGAAGAAAGTTGAAATGGACATTGATGTTGCAACATCTATTATACATGTTAACATGGGTTGGTTTTGGCTTGTTAGGGTAAACTGGTGTTTAATTCCACCCTGTATAATTCTAAATACAGTCAACAACACATCATGGTATCCAAAACCGACAAATTTCTTCTTCATCTCTAAACGATAGAGTTTATTATCCATTGGGGAAATTTGACAGTTTGTGGTTACTTGTACTTTGTACCCATTCCATTTTGATCGCGCGCTTACTAGGGGGCGCTAGGGTAATGTTTGCACACGGGCACTATATGGGCTAGAGACGCCTCTGAGTGCAATAAGGTTGAAAAGTGATCGGTCGTCTCGGAGCGCGGTAGTACCTAATGCTATATTGGTTTAAAATTTTCCAGGTCATAGTAGGTACAAATTAAACACAAATACTAAGATTACAAAGTGCTAAAAGAAAAACAACATCTCCCCCACTATAAACCTCACACAGTCACATGACAAAACAAAACGTGCCAATAACAAAAACAAATGATATCATAAATGTTCTGGATAACATTCGATGTTTATGATTATCTAGTATTTACTTCACTTATGACACCGCCTAGATCAGGAGTCAATGGGGCGGACAGAGTGACCCACTTGTATGAGATAGACTGCTTGTCGCCTATAGGGATGTTTGTTGGCTGAGTGTCGCTCACATTGTTATGTCAAGGTAGATGTCCTAGGTTCTATTCGGATCCGTATTGAAATACTTATTTGTAAGGCTTAAAATACCAAGGTGTTCGGTAAACTATTCATTCAATAATAATTAATGAGTACCTATTAATCTAAAATTTATAATATTTTTCAATACACTTTCTCGAAAACGGGTTCTTATTGCACTACGATTAGCGATAAGGTTCAACATGCAATGTATTTCACACGCGTGTGTTTTCTTAATTTTCCAGCACGTGTGCGGGAAAAAAATCCACCGGTTACGTTCACTTATACAAAGTTCAAATCGGTCCAATGCCTACAGTCAGAGGTGAATGTTTTTTTTTAATTTCGCCAAAGCATTGTACGTCTTTACAATGTAAATATTTAACTAATATTTGCTTTTTTAAACATTTTTTTTTGTGTTCTATATTCAAAAATATTTCTTCACAAGTGTAGTGAAAAACATCGTTTGATACACGTGGACATTTGTTAATGCAGTTCTCGGCTCAATAACACCCTCGTCTATGGCTTGTGTTAATTCGGCCTAGCATGCGAACAAACTTTCTCCACTTGTATCAAAATGTACTATTCTGTTCATCATATTATCTGTTAAATCCTTTTTATCTACACCCATGCTATAAATCCTCTATAAAGGTATCTGAAACAGTTAGCTTATGGCCAACATTAAAACAGCCAGTGTCATAATAACCATTATAACACCCAAACGGGTGTTATAATGTTGTACTGAATTTCATTATGCAACTCGTTTTAAAAAAAGAACATCGAATGTGGTAGTGAATTGAACGTCTAGCACGTGCGATTCACTACCACAGCTCCGTAATTAAAAAAAAAAACTTATAGGTTAATTCGAATTCACGTCGTATCCCGCCATTTTTGTTCGACATTTGGATATTAGTATTGCATTATGTACTTTGTTGTTTACAAAAATGAGTGATACAAGCTTTGTGATTTTGATAATTGAACAATCCAAAATGTAAATAATTATATTACTACCTATACACGGTTTGTAAGTATTAAATACAAGCAATTAAACTTTCCATTAATTTACATAGACTTCTTAGAACACTGCAACACCCTATGGTTTCAGAACCTTTTATGGAGGATTCATATCATGGATGTAGATAAAGTCTTGTATGCAACTGTACATAATTAGGTATTAAAACACTCATGTGATACTATTATCACACTCGGCTTCGCCTCGTGTGATAAACTCACATTCGTGTTTTAATACCCCTCATTATACAACAGTTGCATAAATAACTATTATAAGTTCTTTCCAAAATCTTTTCTTATTATATTTATGTACGTAATAGATTAGTACACTTGGGGCCAGTTTTGTCCATCTCCCATGTTTTTCGTAAAAATAAAGTAGCTGTTGCAATTTTACGAAAAAATACCATTTCTCAAAAGCTTAATATGAAATCTTTCCTGAGGGGGCGACGATACAATTTGTACGGCTTTAGAAGCTCAAACCATTCTCAGCTTCAAGTCCTTTTATAATATTTTCTTACCCTTGTATAGATTCTTTTTTAACGATTGTTTGTGAATGTGTTAACAGTGTAGGCCTTGTAGATTTCCAGATACTTGTTAACTTTTGTTAACCTTTTATTTTGTTTTGCGTTGTTATAGTAATTTAAGCACAACGCTTTATTGACGCGGCCTACGCTGTCCCCAGTGTCCCTCCATACCTAAGTACTAATGCTGTAACATCATTATAACAACATTATAAAGCTATGGCTAGACCTATAGGCCAAGGAAGCACTTCCTACTATCGACGGCCGCCTCACCAAACGCGCGCTTCGGTTGACCAAACCGCAGCTGCGCACAGTTACAGCTGCCATTACTGGACACGGCTCTTTTAATAAACACCTCTTTGTCATAGGAGTCACGGACAGCCCCCTGTGCCGTGCCTGCATGGAGGAAGACGAGACAGCAGCCCACGTGCTTCTGCACTGCCCAGGGGTTGCAAGTGTTGCAACATACAGGGCAAAGTACTTCGGTAACCCAGGTACTCTCCGCGAGATTGTCAGCAACACCAAGGCGCTGCTGGCCTTTCTCGGGGAGTTAGGGTGGATCGAATAAAATTCCCACCCGTACGCAAAATACGCGCTTTGACGTGGAGTTGCGGACACCAGCTCGCTATACAATACAATACAATACAATCATTATAATGTATATCATATTACAGAGTAACCATGGAGTTTCTTGCCGATTATTATCTTGGCAAGAAATGACCAACCTGCCCACGTAGCATGACCACCGTAGACACGAAAGAGAATCGACAAATCTTAAAAGAAAGAAAGAAAGAAAGAAAGAAAAATATTTATTTGACGTCAGTTATTAAAGCACACACATATATAAAAAAAGTTACAAAATAAGGAGGAAAACATAGTATATGCTGTGTGCCTCACGGCTGCGCCAAAAAGGGACAAAGGAAAGGGAAAGGGTCTTTTGTCCATCTCTCGTTTTGTCGATTCCATGACAGATGAACAAAAGATTTGTCGATTCTCTTTCGTGTCTACGGTGGTCATGCTAAGCGGGCTGAACCATGCCTCCTTTTCTCGATGTTTTATAAGTGCCCATGTAGGCCTATGTGAAATAAAAAATACTGATTTTGATCAGAAGTGGAAAAGTCGAAAAAAAAACAATATGAAATAAATAAAACTTATTAAATGTTGTAAAATCTTTATTGTATCTAAATTCCACTTGTTATGATGTCAAATTCACGACAGCTAGAAGCCATGATAATTCGTACTTTGTACAATAAATAAAATATAGACTTAAACAATAATCTTACAATTACAATCATTACGTATATACTAAAATATTTATTTGAACATGACTTTGGCGTTAATTTTACAACTACTTACAACTAATAACATTTCCTTAAAGAGATACGAGTAATTTTGAATTTTAGGAACTTTTTGACCAAAGTCTTATTTCTAAATATAAATAAAATAAGTATGGAACATTATACAATTTACTGGTTGACGTTTGTTGCAGAAATTCTTTACAAAATATTAGTTTGTCGCTCCCTCAATCTCAATCATAACTAAGGTCTGATTTTTCAATAGGTAGATAACTTTTGTCTCAGGAATAAAATATTGTTTTGATAGGTTTAAAATACAAAATATTTACCATATGAAAGTTTCATATTTGTTCGCCATTTAACAGTTTTATAAATAACTATTGAGAAATTGAGACCTTAATGATCTTTGAATACACGATCTTGATCGCTTGCTCTTGTCTTGTTCTTACTTCATGTATCTGTTACGGCTAATAGCCGAAGTGCGGCTACACCTAGTTTTAGCACTTCGGCTATTAGCCGTAACATATCCTTCAATTATTATTTTGTATTATTTAATTCATGTTTTTCCAAGACTTATTCTAATTTCACAATGTAACTCAGTATAACGCAGTCTACTGAAATATAACCCTGGAAAATCCAATTTTCATCAGGAAAATGAAAGAAAGAGTGAATCAGCGTAGAGGAAATCTAAAACAAGTAGAAATACCGCTATCAAAACTGCTTTAATCACCAAACTTTATCATAATATAAACTATACTTAAACTAAATTGTTAACTAAATGTTATTATTACAAGAACTTAATTTTACAGCGTAAGCATTATACTACCTGAATTATTTAAAATTTTATAAAACAATTAGACAGTTAGTAAATATTCAAGTCTGTCTGATGGATGATGTTTATCGAAACGAACACTTATAATAATACCAAAACAGATTGATAATTTACATGGATTAAATGCAACAAGCTTTTACTAAGGACATGATTCTGGAACTTTAGACATTAATGCTGGTGGACCTAGAATCATGTAGATATTTGGATCTAATCTAAAATGTTGTGTCGGGAAGGATACATTAGTAAGTACAATCTACATAATTTAATTGGGGGTTTTAAGCTATAATTATCTAATTTAAATTTTAGGGTAGACCACAAATGACAGGTACATACTAAGTATATATTTTATTATAACCACAGTCCACCTAACTCAATACAGTAGATCAAGGCGACTGTTTTCGCAACGAAATTGGAAGCGGCAGCCATATTGGATTTCAGGACAACTGACAGGTGACAGTAGGGATGTCCATTTCTGTTTGAAATTCAGCAGAACCTTTGACATTTAAGGCCGCTTCAATTTGTTATTGAGGTCATTGGTGACGTCACATTATTTTTATGACAAGGTTGATAGTCCAGTGAATGTACACACCAAGACACCAAGACGTATAAGTGTGCCTTGGACTGTATTACTATATGAATACTAATAGGCAAATAGTATATTTCTGTGAAAGTTTCTGATCACGAAATTAATAATCCATACAACGCAATGGTGCCAAGAAAATGATATGACGAAGTGACAGGATTTTAGAAATGTTGACATTTCTTTTCATCATTAGATCTGTGCCAAATTTTTTGTACTACTGTATTATAGAGATATTATTCTCACTATAGTTAATACGTATGGTTGAACGTAATATGGCGACCGTCCTCAGGCAGTGCGGTACGTAATGCTTACACTTATGTGAGAACCAATGCACTTTGCGTGTTCTGTCGCCTCATCAGCATTCTCCCAGACTTGTAATAGCATAATCTGGAATGAGAAAAAATTGAGGTCGTTAATTTGATGGTAAAAGCTTTTTGAAAGAAAATAGTATAGAGGCAGTTCAGGAAAGAACTGAAAAAAATAAACGATATTCTTCTTTCAGAAAAAACGAATTCAAAATAACATCAGAAGGCTCAAATTACTACTGAGTGACTAAAGAGAGAGCCATTTGATGGTATGAGTGATTACTTTTACAAAAATGTTACCGAGTTTACTTGTTTCTCCAAGAAACTAAAACGTAAGAACGGTTACCGAATCGACGAACAGTCCAATGGTGAATCGGTCTTAGGAGAACGGTTGTGGAATCATATTTGACTCACTAATGGTAGGTAATATAATAATGTATGTTTGTCAGAAACTGCCACTACATGTCTGATCATTCTCACCAGATTTTTACTGATCTTAAAATAATTCCAAAATGGCCAAACTTACACGTGCTCTCACGACACGACACCGCTTCCAGCTCGCATAGCGTTTCAAACGTCCTGGCGGTTCCCGTAGCGTCGAAGGCACAAACTGGTCCTGCAGACAGTGCAGGCGATGCACATCTACCAGCACATAGCGGGGGAGGGACTCCCTCCCTCACTCGTGCCCTCATGATCTCGGGCGGTATCATCATGTCAGGAGCCTCCCCAATCTCATTGGGGAGGCTCAGGTCACCGATGCGGCTCTCCCGCATCATGAAGGGCAAATTGGCTGGATGTACTTCGTTCCATGCTGGAATGGAAAAGAGTTTTGGTTACTATAAGGAGTCAAGTAAGAAAAGGATATCATGCCTTTCCCCAGCGGTTCAGCAGTGAGATACTATAGGCTAGTTGTATGAAAAAGATGTTGCTGACGGGTTGTGGTGTTTCGGCGTAGGTTCTTATGTATCCTAAATCATAATCGTAATCACCTAAACAATAATGACCTGAGCAACGAACAACTGTTTGATCATTAATAAACGATATTAATCGAAGTTTCAAGGTGATTAAAATGTAAGCAGTGAACATCAACATCAGTAGGGAGGTATGGCATAAACAACCACTATCAATAATATGACCTGCAACCGAACATAAACGCAAATCTCTATCATAACAATGCGGCTCACCGCATTCGAGATAACTGCTTAACCGAAGACAATAAAATTAATGGGGACGTAATGTAGCTTAATTGTTTCTTGTGTTATTCCATTATTGTTTCCAACAGTTGTTCTTGATTGCTGTTTGACATTTCGTTTGACCCTTCAATCTAATCAGTGTTATTTATTTTCCTAAACTTTTCCTGTGATCTCATCCATATTACGCATTTGTATAAAAGCGCCCTATCGGCTCGCTACACTATGTAAACAACGAGATGCACACGCCCCTTCTCATTGACTCACATTTGTCGAGTAAACATGTTAGGACTCTGTTTATTTGTACAAATTACTTAATAAACAAACATCTTGAACAATCTCTGTCAATGCGTTTTTGCTTGCAAGCTGCAGATGTGAAATCACTTCTAAATTATTTGCATTGTTAACTGCTTTTATCAAGAACATTTTGCGCTTTTGAAATACAATGTCAATGATTATCTCTGTGTTAATTATCAAGTCTTACTATTTTCATCTTTTACTTGTTATAAATTTGTGGCAATGCGTTTTTGCTTGCAGAGCTGCAGATGTGAAATCACTTCTAAATTATTTGCATTGTTAACTGCTTTTATCAAGAACATCTTACGCTTTTAAAATACAATGTCAATGATTATCTATGGGTTAATTACCAAGTCTTACTACTTCATCTTTTACTTGTTATAAAAAGTGCTTTGAACCATAATGCTCTTTCATGATTGTTCAAAAGCTACGTTCTAGTATGTTATTTCTAATGTCTTTGCGGCACTCTAATTAATCATCGAATTGACAAATGAGGGCATTGTCGACCTTGATCAAACCTTGAGTTTAAGGTTCCCATTAAACAAATTGACAAAAATATTTTCATATTGCTTTATTTATTTTTAGAAAATGATCCAAGGATAATTGTCTTAGATTAGCCACTTAGATTTTATTAATGGTTTTTCTTGTTGGGTCCCTGACAATACAGCGACCTAGGTCATAAAATCTGTATCTGCTGTGAAGAAGCATCAAAGTAAGCTACGATCTTATTCCATGCCCATCCCAATAGCACATTTAACACGACCTTATCAAAAATCTGAAGCGATCCGTAACATGGTAGATAAAACACTTGCATAACCAGTAACCACGCATCAAAGTTAACTGCGTACATAAACTGCGTAGTTGACCCAGCATGGAGTAATGACTATGATTTTTTTATCGTTTTGTGTCGGTTCGGTTTCCAGAAAGGGCAACTGATTAACTGATCTAGATAGGGGCACTTCCTCGGTGACTCATTGTGAATGGACTACTACGCGTTTATTATGTGATTAATCGGTGTCGCCTTCAGAATTTCCAAGTGGTCTTCAATTTGTATGAGTTGGTCGTGGGTTATGTTTGTATTGAATGTTTTTATGTTATGAACGTCATTTGAGGGTTTTCGATGAAAATACAGTAGGCAACTACCTTGTCCTTTGTATTAAAAATATAAAAAAAAAAAAACAGAAGTGTTTTTATTAATAAGTAATTATCTAGTGTTTAATTGTTAATAACTAAACATATTGAGGTAAACAAAATTGGGTTAGCGGATGTATTAATACAATTAATTGTTACTACTCCAATGATGACATTATTATATTGTGTGTTTTACCTACTTATTACAAAGGTCATAGGT
Organism: Xestia xanthographa; assembly: GCA_905147715.2. Taxonomy (NCBI): domain Eukaryota; kingdom Metazoa; phylum Arthropoda; class Insecta; order Lepidoptera; family Noctuidae; genus Xestia; species Xestia xanthographa. Next base: position 21,168,938 of record LR990659.1, read on the forward strand.
AATATTATGATAACATTGTTTATGTTAATTAAAGAGCTTTCCAAAAAATATAAATTTAATATTCTCCACGTACCTAATTGAGATTCGAGTAAGTATCTCGATATATATCGATGAGGAGCTCGTGGCTAAATAATAACAGCCACTCGGGTCGATCGTTAGGTTAAGCCGTGCTTGCCTAGGTTGGTCTGTGGATGGGTGACCACCCATTACATACCGAGTTTCCTTCGTGCCTCGGAAAGCACGGTAAGCCGTTGGTCCCGGCTGTCATTTGTGATCTTTGACAGTCGTTACAGGTAGTCAGTGGCCCAAAAAGTCTGACAACCAGTCTTAGCAAGGGGTATCGTATTACCCAGTTCTTACTGGGTTGTGGAGGATAGATTGGCAGTCGCTTCATGTAAAATACTGGTATTCAGCTGCATCCGGTTAGACTGGAAGCCGACCCCAATATAACTTGGGTAAAGGCTAGGTAGATGATGATCTCGATATCGATTCAAGGAGTATATAATTATCGGTCATCATACCAACCATCGGCAGCGGCATCTGATTACTCTGGTATCTGACCACGCATATTTAAACTGAATCAACTAGTTTGTTATCGATTAAATCATAACATAACATGTAGGCAGGCAGCCACAGCGGAGGTGTACCTAATAGTACACCCACACATTTAAATAGGCTTGTCAACTGAAAAAATCTAATTAGTCCGCCACTTATATTATCAAAAAATATTTGACCCGTAATTTTTCTTTTGTAACGTAAACCAAAATTGACGAAAATACGACACTTTTAAAATTCTCAATACGTCACGCCACGACCGTGGTATAATTTTTAGTGCGCTCTGACGTCACGAGCCGACTCCTGAGTTTTGTTGCGTTTTATCTTTGTCAATATACCTACTCTCTCTCTGCCTAGCCTTTTCCCAACTATATTGGGGTCGGCTTCCAGTTTTACCGGATGCAGCTGAATACCAGTATTTTACATAGAGCGACTGCCTATCTGACCTCCACAACCCAGTTAGTACCGGGTAATACGATACCCCTTGGTAAGACTGGTTGTCAGACTTTTTGGGCCACTGACTACCTAACGACTGTCAAAGATCTACAAATGACGGCCGAGACCAACGGCTTAACGTGCTTTCCGAGGCACGGAGGAAACTCGGTATGTAATGGGTGGTCACCCATCCACAGACCAACCTAGGCAAGCACGGCTTAACCTAACGATCGACCCGAGCGGCTGTTATTATTTAGCCACGAGCTCCTCCAATCAATATCAATATACCTACATTGATTTACAAAAACAAAAAATACATGTCCATTATTTTCTAATGCTCTAACTGACGGACTAAATAGATTTGCAATTTATTGATGGTAGGAACTAGCCTAATTAAAAAAAATTCACACCGCCAGCATGCGATCGAGCGAGCGAGGCGGACGGGGCTCTTTTCATACATTTCGGCACTCCGCGGAGATTAATTAGCTGTCGAAACGACAAATATAGTGCACACGTGTGTCTTTTGATTTTTTGTTTTACCTTTGCTCATTGTATTTTGTTTTTCTATGTTTGTATGTCACTTAACTTGTGTGTGTCAATAAAAAAAACACTTTCCCACTGTCATAGTCTAGGGAGATGAGACGATCATCCGACACATAAATGATCAAATGAAAATAAATTATGTTTATTTTGCAAGTAGGTTTTTACAAACACTTTTTCACGTTTTTACAAACACTTTTTCACGTTTTTACAAACAATTCTTAACATATTTTTTTTTAAACTGGGTGGGGCCGGTCTCGTACTTGATTACTCTGAAAAGAAACAGCCGAAACAAACTCAGAGGTCATAGTCCCTTTTAAAGTCCAGACATAATCTTGCTCAATTAAGCAACCGCCGAATATTTTAGGCCCAACCCTAAAGGGTCATTGGTCATCCACGCCTACGACTTTCTAGCGACTCGGCTACGCCGTAGGCTAAGGTACATCTGAGTTATCTTTTAACATTGTATGCTTTGATGATAATATTTAATGTTTGTCCCAACCTTCTACATAGTTCTACTTGTAATCTATTAAGTTTCTCATAAGATTGTGGCATCACGCGGTTTCACCGTGGTGATCAGGCCATACAACTCATACAAGTTTATCTTATAATATAAACTTTACTTATTGGTGGTATGACGATATCGTCTTGCGTTATGGTTGATTGATTAATTATGAAGGGGAAATAAAGATAAGTCTTTTTTGAAAGTTCTAGTATTATAGGAATCTTCTTTTGCAGAGAGAGAGGAATGAATTTGAGACAGTTTTTTTGGCGTAAAATACTAAAATATCGTTTCTTATTCCATTGTAATGGGTGTAAAAATACCCTTAAGGCTGAGCTATCTGCTACATTAGCAACTCTATTTGTGGTGATTCAAACTTCGTTTGAAATACTGTTAGAATAAAGTTCTTATTAGCTTGCACAACAAAGTGGTTGTTACGTCAGTCACTGCGGGCCGAATAGTGCGAAATTAGTGGTTTTTATAGCCTATTAAATCATTAGATCAAAATGCTAATTGTACGGTTTGTGAAAAAATACTAAAGTAGTTACGAAATTTCAAAGAAAAATGCTTCACTTTGAAAATTTTTTTCATATAGTAATAAAAAAGTTAGAATTACTTCAATTGTACCAATTATAGTTTATAGTATAATAAGCAACATATTTTTTTTTGCACATTTATATTCACTCATCAAAGAGGAGTTACATGGAGAAAACCTCTCGTTAGCAGATACCCAAGCCTTAACGAATCCGAAAGGCACTTGTTCGCCCCGTCATTACGGTAGTTTTTTGTTCTGGACCATACACACAACAAAAAAAGTTTGCGATCACTTGAAAAATCGAAATCTTTTTTGTTACGGCAGATTAAATTATGATTTCTTCTTCTTTTTAGATTATTTATTTAAAAATATTGTTTTAGAATATAAAACAATAAAACAGTAAAAAACACACACAACAATTTTTTTTCTTGATAAAGTTCTATTTAAAAAATATATCAGCTTATGCTAGTGATCACAAACTGTTTTTGATGTGTGAACCTTGTTACGGATATATTGAGGGTCAGTTTCGGATCATTCCCACTACTTCTACTAAAAGTAAAAAAAAAACAGTTTTTAATGTTATGACTTTACTAAAAATACCTCCATAGCCCCCGTACAAATACAAAAGTAAATGCATCCACCAGCACAATATTTTGAGTGTTTTTTACATCGTGTCCTACCGTAAAACGATTTTTCGCCCCAAAAAAGTCGTTTCCCAGCAATAATTTTTGGCGTAGAGATACTTGATTTGATGTATATAATGCTTGTTTGACGGTTTCGTGAAGAGTCTGTTTACACCTTGTATTGGTGGTTGATATCTTAAGTAACAATAACCAAATATCAATAAATATGTAACTGACTATGCAACACGATGTATACCAAAGTAAAACAATATATTTCTTTGTATAGTTTGACATTGAAAAGTGTCTTTGAATTGTCTTCTAGAAATAATTAGTCTGACTTTGACTATTAATATAACGGGTGTTAATTTACTGATTTTGACCTAATGTCAAAAGGTGTTATTCTATTAATAAAAAAACACCTTCGATCAACTGATCGAAGATTACACACTCAAATTGATGACTTCTATGCCCAGAACATTATGTTTACCTAATCGGTTGTAAATAGCATTTTAGTTTTTGTTACTAAGCTCTTTTCTATCTGTGAAAACTTTTAATTGACCTTAATTTTGTTACTCTTAATCATGTGTAAATTTTTAGCTGTAAGTTTTCCTAAAACTGTTAAATAAAATAAAATAACAACCAAAGAATTATTTATCCGGCTCCAAGGACCATTATGTTCGGGGTGCAAGGTCATAGGTAGTATTAAAGCACAGTTTGGAATTGGTTGAAAAGAGTTTATGAAGGGTCTTCAGGATTTTAATAGTACATTACGATATTAGTGCGTTAAGATGTTATAACCAATACGCACGTATATCGTACGACGTTTTTTAACACATTTGCGAGGAAACAGAAAAAAAAAACATTTCACAATACAAGTACAAAGAAAAGAAAATTTGAGAAAAATGACGCGAGGATTATTTTCTGTCGTGGCTGCGTGAAAATTTTGGCAAAGACGCTAGAGCATGCAGCCAAGTTTTTAAATTACCGAATAAACTGTTTTTATTTTTATTTTTAACACCCTTGCTCGTAAAGCTGATGTAATTCCACCGGTTTTAAATATGTAAAGCGGGTCATAAAAAACGCGTGTGTTACCAAGGCAAATAGTTAAGTTATAGTCCATACAAATTCCATAACAGTATAATTTGCCATTTCAAATATGGAACTGATCGCCGCCGCACGACTCCAGCTAGTGAGCAGCGCGCTGTTGCTATTCAAATTTCGAACTAATCGCCACGCGGCGCCAGTCAGTAGGCAGCGCTAGCGCGCTGTTAAAATGGCGGGAAAGCAACAGTGTGCATTCACAGATTGAGTTTATTTAAAATAAAAATAAAAAACAGTTTATTCGGTAATTTAAAAACTTGGCTGCATGCTCTAGCGCCTTTGCCAACATTTTCACGCAGCCACGGCAGAAAATAATCCTCACGCCATTTTTCTCATATTTTCTTTTCTTTGTACTTGTATTGTGAATATCTTTTTTTTTCTGTTTCCTCGCAAATGTGTTAAAAACGTCGTAGGATATACGTGCGTATTGGTTATAACATGCTCGGCTCAATTACACCCTCGCCTTCGGCTCGGGCTGAAACTCCGCCTCGCATGTTATAACCCTCTTAACGCACTAATATCGTAATGTACTATTAAATAAACCCAATCTGTGAATGCACACTGTTGCTTTCCCGCCATTTTAACAGCGCGCTAGCGCTGCCTACTGACTGGCGCCGCGCGGCGATTAGTTCGAAATTTGAATAGCAACAGCGCGCTGCTCACTAGCTGGAGTCGTGCGGCGGCGATCAGTTCCATATTTGAAATGGCAAATAATACTGTTATGGAATTTGTATGGATTATAACTTAACTATTTGCTTTGGTAACACACACGTTTTTTATGACCCGCTTTACATATTTAAAACCGGTGGAATTACATCAGCTTTACGAGCAAGGGTGTTAAAATGTTTTGAATGCACCCGATCCGCTTGATGTCTCGTAATGCACTGATGTTAAAGTATTAATAAAATTAAGGTGAAAGCTCCACGGTAGCCCGCGAAATTCAGTTTTCTTACGTTTTTTTGCAATTTGCAGGTCATTGTCAGGTTGTATGTTGATTGCATGATTTTTTCATGAAATAGTCATTCAAACAGGTTACATGAACTTAGAGGCTTGTATTGATGATTTTAATGTTTATAATTCTGCAACTACATACGTGTTACAGCCCCGAATATATTTTAATCAACTTACAACCCGACACTGACCTGCAAATTGCAAAAAACGTAAGAAAATTTGAATTTCACGGGCTACTGTGGAGTTCCACAAAAGACAGTAAATATGTCTCGTCGGGCAAGGCTTGATAAGTTAAGATTTGTAAACGGATAAACAAACTCCTAAACGGATTTACTTAGGTCTACCTAGAAGGGCCTGTGGACGGTGAGCGAGCCTGTGGACGGTGAGCTATGGGCTAGCTCGTCGTCCGTCCATCTCATGACAACAAGCCGTGTCGACGGCGCGTTCGTGTTCCACGCGCGCCTCAAAGAGAGTCAGCAAAACGAAGGGGTCCGCAAGGACCGATGCCTGCCGGGGTTGCGGGACAGTCCGAAAGAGATACCGTGGCCCCGGATCACAAAGGGCGATGATGGAACATGGATGGAATTTAGTCAGTAAAAGTCTGACACCCTCCTGCTCCGCCGAGGAGTCATTTAATTATTTCCCATCCGAAAAAAAAGATCTACCTAGAAACTCAACTAGGTACATCGTGCACCCACAGATGCATTAAAACTTTGGACTGAAGATTTAACTTGAAATAAATAGTGGTATACGTAGATACTATTAATTAACACAATAATGTAAACAATTACAGATAGTAGCCGGTATAGTGTACCACACTATTAAGTGGAAATACGCACACATGGGCATAGATAAACATACAGAGATGATTTCCATAGTGTCACACATAGAACAAGTCAATTACGTCATCATGATACTTATTCTGTGGTTACTGGTTTGTAACAAAACAGTAGCTAAAAAAAAGTATTTAAAGTGATGTGTTTTTTGTTTGCAGTTTAGTATAGATTCTTATTCCTGATTCAGTTTTGATACTTGAGTTGCAATAAGTTTTTCAACAATGATTTAGTTCGATTCGTTTGTAAAGTTCAATCTTCTGTAATTGTAAAAATATAAGAATGTTATTTATTCGCTTCGCTAGGTTAGGTATCGTCTCGCCGACTAGTTCCGCAAAAATTAGCATCAAGTAGTGAGTAAACATCTATCGACCGAAATCATAATACGTGAATTGGAAAACACAGACCCCCAAATCGATGACGACTTAATAGACTAATGCGATCCTCTCAGAAAGGAAAACAAACTTTGCATTGCTAATTCAACCATTACCAAGAATCAATAAGGCGAGTAAATTCCCTAAAACTATGAAGCATAAATGAGATCATTTTCGCAGTAGCGGGTGCAGTAGATTGCAGTGTCGTCCGCATGTCTACCCTATGATCGGTTACTCACTGCTAATAATAAATGTGCGGTGCCCTCGGTGGGCGTGTGGCGATAACCCTTGGACGAGCCGCCAAACGGTCTAATGTTTCACGCCTATTTCGGCTTGAAGCGTCTTTGTGTTGCTTCATAGTAAACAAAGGCGTAGGATGCTATTGCTTAGTTGAAACCTGATTAAAACTTGACATGAATCTATTGAACGTTTGATTAGTGCTTATGGTGGAGAAGTGATCACAGCTTTGTCAATATCACATAGATAGATACTATGATATGGAGATCTGTTTGCAGAGTCTGTCTAGGTATCTACATATCACAACGCATTATGAAAAAAGGAAACAACTAATGCTTAGGATACGTTTGGAAGTCATCTAGGAGTTGAATACTGAAGTTCCAAACTTCAGGGCAGTACCTATTAATGAACATTCTGCTTGGTCATACGTTTCAGCTAATTTCAGTGAATTGTTTACCAATTCAAAACTAGCAAATGTAATTGATGCCATGGCATGCATATATAAACATGACCTAATGAGACACGTTTTCCTCATGCGTTTGCTCAACAATATTGCAAAGACATTTACATTTTATGTACAACTAATTAAAAAGAAAACTTACCAGCAACTAAAACTACGCACAACAAAAACTTCCCGTTTAACATTTCCAACTAATTGAGTCCAAATATTGAACGGCACCACAAAGCAACACTACAAATTAAATTAATTCCTTTTTAGATAAATGATTACTCTTATTTTTTATCTATGGTTTGTCAAATCGAGCGCCTGTCAAAACAAAATAGTTCGAGATTTAAATTTATTTTTTGTTTTAATGAACGATGTTTAGTGTATAGAAGTTATCTGTTCACTGGTGCATCAGTGACTGTTCCAGGATGGACGGAAGGGGGGATGGGATCACAGTAGTGGTGGCAGCGATAACCTCTGACTCGGCCGGAGGACGAAGCGCTGATAACGGCTGCGACTTTCAAATGAGAGCGAGTATTCTTTCGCTACTGATAAAGTTACGGCTTGGAGGATTGTTTTTTTTTTAACTTTTTTGTTTTCTTGTGGTCGATGACCGAAGTTTTGGTTAGTTTTGTCCTAAACAAGTGTAAGTAAATGATTAATTTTATTAATGTAATTAGGTAAAATGACTGTGATTGTTTTTGCATGTTATCAAGATAACTATGTTCGAATAAGGAACGGAATTTTAAGGATTTAAATATTAACGACATAAACCTGTAACATCACGTGCATTTTGATCAGCACTCACGTGTTGGTTAAAAAATTATGACGCTTGGTTTAAATTACAGCCTCCGGAAAATCTTCCATTTTTTTTTATCAAAACAGTAAAACATGTGGCACTTTGGGTGAGAACAACTAACGTAATGACAATACACGTGTTTATTTTTTCTAGAATGAGTCACACTAACACACAAGTATCTTGCTTTCAGTATTTTCCACAATGTTAAGGCAACGATCTTCGACCAATTGCCTCGTATATCAAACACAGTGATTTTATTTGCCACATCAGTTTCATTGAGTGCTATCGTCCAGAAATGTACTCGCTCGTAGGTTATCTGGCGAATGATTTGGTGTCAACATGAGATACATCACCTCTAAATATAAACTGTATAAAAATCTTAACCGACCGATAAGAATATTGAAACTAGGATTTTTTAAGAGTGCTATTGCTAATAACGTCTAATGGCATCTTGTTTTCAAATTTTATAATATACACACATCAAAAGTATCTAGGGATCAACATATATTTTTGCAATAACTTTTCTCCTGATTGATATTAATTAAAATTTTCTTTAAGGATTCATCAAATAAAGTGTTTTCGTTTGTCACAGTAACGATAAACCAAGTCACCTTTGCATTAATAAAGAAATTTGCCATTTTCCTAATAAAGGGATTTTTGACATTTGAACCACTAACATTAAAGTTCGAAAAAATTACTGAAAACACAGTTTTCTTTAAAATTTTATTGGGTAACTTAAACAATTAATAATCCGTGTTTCTACCGCGAACACTAACAACACAAGAACATCGGTTTGGCATACTCAAAATGAGTTCATCCAAATCACGCTGTGGAATGGCCGCCCATGTTCGTTGCAACAACAAAAAAAGGTCTTCTTGCGACTGGATACCCTCCATATTCGGCAGAGCTCTTCTCTGTAGCATATCCCATGCATGCTCAATCGGGTTCAAGTCTGGCGACTGAGCAGGCCAGGGCAGGACATTGATGTTAGCTGCGGCGAGAGTCTGTCTTACAACTCTTGCGGTGTGCGGTCGTGCATTATCATGCATTAACTGAAATAAGGGACCGATTTGCACTTGTAGAGGAACGATGACGTCTGATACAATCGTCTCAGCATAAATTTGAGCGTTGAGGTTGCCTCTGATCCAAATCAACTCAGTTCTTCCGCCGATCCAAATACCCGCCCATACCATGATGGTTCCACCACTATAAGGATGGACTTCCTGGCAGGATTTTAATCGCTGTTGGCGTCCAGGGGTTCTCCAGTGTCGTATACGTCTTGTATCCGGTCTCATACCAAAACGAGACTCATCAGAAAAGCACACGAAACGCCATTGTTCTTCTGCCCAATTTCTGTGTTCAAGAGCCCATTGATATCGAATCCTACGATTGTGCATTGCTATAGGTGGTACCCGTAGCGGTCTTCGGGAATGAAGGTTCACTTCATGCAAGCGGTTTCTGACTGTTTGGTCGCTAATTAAGTTCCCTGAAGAGTGATGAAGCCTCACGGCTAACATCATGGCGGTTATTGTTGGAGCTCTTCGAGTTAAGATTTGAATGTATCGGTCTTGTCTCCGTGTGGTGCAGCGATACCGTCCTCCATGGCGCTCAGCCACGGTACCAGTGCTTCGGTAACGTGTCCAAAGTCGACTGATAACACTCTGACTTGTATTCAGAGCTAAAGCTACAGTACGTTGCCGGGAACCAGCTTCTATCATTCCCACGGCTCTGAGCTGATTTCTTCCCTGCTTCAATGACGTCGCCGCTCCATAATAACGTTGGTTTTAATCAGTAGTAGGGAAACAGTAGCACTAATAATGTCTTCAATGCGTTGTATGTTTTTATCATTGACTTGAGAAGTAAATGGACTGGAAATACCTACAAAAAAAAGGTGCCACAAAATTTCTCATAAAATGGCTGCCAATGATAGGGATGTACCAATTATGGAATATAGTGTCACTATAACAAGTATCGATACTAATACTACATAATAGTTTTACGAGTCTTACTAGATATCACGTTGGAATCATATTTATAATTTACTAAGCACTTCGAGTCTTACTAGATATCACGTTGGAATCATATTTATAATTTACTAAGCACTTCGCCCGCGAAAATTGTGATAGCTCGGCTAATTTGCATGGCATCAATATAATTTATATCCTATGTTACTCGGTAAAAATGTAGCTTTATAATGGTACTTAAAATATTTTTTAACAGTAGTTCTTGAGTTAAATCGTAACAAACACAAACAAAAAAGCAAATCTTTCCTCTATATTATTATACCATAGATTCTTACAGTCTGTTGTAACAAAAATTGAGTAAGTTTAATGCTCCTCTGATATCTGACCGTTAATAATTTAATGTAGTGTTTTTGCACAGAATTTATAAACAATTTTAGTCGCATCACTGTTGCGCTTTCGCTTATTTTATATCTGGTCTGTAGCTTCTAGTAGGTATGCGGACTAGGTTTGCCAGATACAGTAATTTCATTTCCTGGCCAATTCGAAGGATACTAATTTGGTGGGTACGAAAATAGTTATTGGTCTTTGTAAATTGCATTTCTTGTAATCTATACTAATATTATAAAGAGGTAACATTTGTTTGTAAGTTTGTATGTAGGGGTAATCTCCGGAAGTAATGAACCGATTTTAATAATTGTTTCACTGGTAGAAAGATACATTATTCGTGAGTGCTATAGGCTATATTTTATTCCCGTACTCCCACGGGAACGGGAACTACGCGGGTGAAACCGCGGGACGTCAGCTAGTATTTTACAAACATACCAATACACCTAGGTATGTCAAAAATCAACTTACCAGCTTTAATTGCTCATACTATGCAGATTATTTTTAAATATGAAAACACAAACATTAATTGAGTATCGCACCTCGTTTTTAGTTATTCATTAAATAAAACTTCGGTAAAAATCAACATGTGTTTTATTTATTCAATAAACATTTGGTATGAAAACAACAATATGCATATCAACTACCTATTCATTTCTAAACAATGTTAGTTTGTTCAAAAACTGCTTTCCGAGCCACGCAGGAAACTCGGTATGTAATGGGTGGTCACCCATCCACAGTCCAACCTAGGCAAACACGCACACTTTGCAAGAAGGCCAGGGAATCGTAAAACGGTCGACTTCTAAGTAGGTGGATACATACCTCTTTGAGCATTGTTTCCACAATTAGATGGGGTAGCTGCAATGGAGGCATTACAGTAGATGTACAAAAAACATCCGATTTTTTAACGTTGCTCGTCTCACAGAAAACATATGGCTCTTGATGTTGTTTTTTGATGGATGCCTGAAAAAAATAGGAATTTCGTTATGCAATATTTGTTTTGTATTGTGTAACGGGCTGGTGTCCGTAACTCCACGTCAAATTCGTCAGTCAAAACGCGTACCTAATTTGCGTGCGAACAATAATAATCATATTTTTTCGAACCGATTAGCACACGTATGTACTATACCGATATCGTACCAGCACAGCGAAGGAACTAGTATCGGAAAATATTACAGCAACGGTACTACACTATTCCACCATGACATGTTATTGTAAACAAACGAATGAAATTATGAAATTAAAAAAAGGTCTGTTGGACGAAAATAAGCCCAAATATGAACACTACAGCCATAAATTCACGATCCCTTAGCATTTTTTTCCTCAAAAGTGTATTACTATGTGTAATAATTCATGAAAACCGGCTACTAACCTGTGCAAAGATCATTGAGGTTGATTTTCCTTCTTTCTTGCACCACACTTCATAACACAACACGCAGGCATGTTGAATAGCTGTTTTCCACCATATACGTGCAATTTTAAAGATAAACTCTTCGTAATTTTCTCACAAATCTAAATAAATGCAAAAGTAAACACTCATTTGACAGCAGAACTACCACAAAACTCGTCGCATAATATGGCGGATACGGCACTTACCTACAACTGTAACTACGTCACAAGAAAATGTTGTCATTATGAGCAACAGCTGAAATATTGTTGTCTCTTTTATCAAATACGATTACCACATTAGATAGAATGAAGCAAAACGATATTTCACATTCTGTTTCGTATTTCACTCACATTTGTCTATGCAAATGTAGGTATAGAATATCGGGGCCCCTCCATATTTCTTTCTATCTCTATGGTTTTTATAGGGAAAATATTGACAGCTTATTTTCATCTTTTACTCGAATTTGATTGAGAGTTCCTGATTCAAATTATGAAATGCACCAAAAAGGATCCATATAAATTTATAAAATCATAAATTTATTACAAAGCCACATCTCAATCTCAAGAAATCCGCATAAAAATGCTTGATCCCTAGACACTTTTGATGTGTGTACATATTCGATATTGTCTATACTAATAATATAAAGAGGTAACATTTGTTTGTAAGTTTGTATGTAGGGGGTAATCTCCGGAAGTAATGAACCGATTTCAAATATTCTTTCACCATTAGAAAGCTACATTCACCCTGAGTAACATAGACTATATTTTATCCCCGTACTCCCACGGGAACGGAAACTACGCGGGTGAAACCACGGGACGTCAGCTAGTTTTTTTATATAGAATGAAGTCATCATCTACCTAGCCTTTTCCCGACTACGTTGGGGTCGTGTTCCAGTCTAATCTAACCGGATGCAGCTGAATACCAGTATTTTACATGGCGCGACTGCCTATCTGACCTGGTTAGTACTGGTTATCACGATACCCCTTAGTAAGACGGGTTGTCAGACTTTTTGGGCCACTGACTACCTTACCTGTAACGACTGTCAAAGATCTACAAATGACAGCCGGGACCAAGTGCCTCGGAAAGCACGTTATGTGATGGGTGGTCACCCATCCACAGACCAACCTAGACAAGCACGGCTTAACCTAAAGATTGACCCGAGCGGCTGTTATAATTTAGCCGCGAGCTCCTTACATAGAATGAAGTGATGTGTAGAAATAATCTATCCAAATGGGGTATCCTCGACTCCTTCCAAATTAAATGCCAGTGTGGAGCCCCTCTGCAGGAAATGCCCTTCCTCGTTGCTTATCCTTCACAACGACCTGGGCCTTTCCGGAAAACGAAGACAACGAAAAAAACATTTCTCGTCTATAATGAGAAGTCTAAAATTTTTGTTTGCCGACGATAGCATAGACTCTTAAATCATCAGAATACAGGCATGTATTCTGATGATTTAAGAGTCTAAAATATAAGATTCAAATTCCAATTCAGTGACTTTTTTTATTCAAGGCTTTAGTTAGATATGCGCTCTTGCAACGTCAAGGGTGGTAAATTCTGAAAAACGTTGAGGTTGGTAGAGCTTAAAAGACTAGTTTTACGAAAATTGCTTTGAAGAAGATATGGCGTTTGAGACGTGGGATTTTTTGGTTGAAGAAATATAATAAATTATTATTGCGCATTCAGCCCGAATACGGAACCCTATGCGCGGTCCGACATATACATACATACATATAGGGTGTTAAAATACTCTTAAAGAAGCCGAAAGGCACTATTGTTCTCCCTATTATTGCGATAATATTCTACACCAACCATACCTAGGAACTTTCTAGTTACGGAGATATTGGGGGTCAAAGTTCCAAATGTATCACAAGTATTTTTTTAAATACATGTTTTTAATGTAAGAACTTTACTTTAAACAGCTTCACGACCCCCACACTATTCAATCCATCCACCAGCACAATGTTTCGAGTGCGTCACATTGAGTTTTTCCGTAAAACGTGATATTTCACGTTTTACGGAAAAACTCATTTTCCAGCAATCATTTTTGCGTAAGGTTACTTAGTTTGATGTACAGAATGCTTGGTTGACGACTTCGTGATGAGTCTGTTTACACCCTGTTTGTATGTAATAAGTAGCTGTTTTTTGTTTTAGTTTTTGCGCAGGCACACACGAGAACTATGTGCTATGATGTCAATTGAAATTATTCGTCTGCGAAGATGTTACTTAAATCAACCAAATATTTTAAAATGACATAACATCATTACATCACGCTTGTAATAAGGTTAAGGCAGAGGCATATCTAATAGTACACCCACATTTATCCCAGGAATCGAACCCAGGACTTCTTAGAGCGCCATTTTCCTTCCTCCATTTACTGCATTGTGATTTTTGCCATAATATTTACCTGTTTTTTTATTGTTAGCATATGCATAGCCATCAAACAGGTTATCGAACGATAACCTTTACTAAGGTAGTTAATAAACAAAGAACGTGTAAACGAGTTACATTAATGTTACAAACTGGTTCTAGTCTCAGGCAAGACAAGTTCTAGGCTAGATACAGTGCCATTATGAAAATATTTCTGCTTGTATTTAAATCATGTTTTTTTAGGTTCCCTACTTGAAGGATAACCAAAGATACCCCATTACATTACTAAGCCTCCGCTGTCCGTCCGTCCGTCTGTCAGTCGAAATCAGTCAGTCAGTCAAGTCAGTTGAAATTTTCACAGAATTTGTATTTCTGTTGCAGGTACAACAAATAAAAAAAAAAAATTTAAAAAACGAAAGGGGCTCCGACGAGTCAGACTCGCACTTGGCTGTTTTTTTTTAAATAAACATTTTTATGTAAACAACTTTGTTGGTCCTTCACATGGGTCACCTTTGAATAAATATATTTTTAACCGACTTCAAAAAGGAGGAGGTTCTCAATTCAATTGGTTTTTTTTTTTATGTGTGTACACCGATTACGCCGACATTTATGATCCGATTTACGTGATTCTCTTTAGTTTGATGCGAAATATATGGTCCCATAAAAATTTAACATAGTTTGGCCCAGTAGTTTTCATTTTATGAATATTTTTACTTTAGTCGTGTGGTGGTTTCATCATGTTCAACGATTTCTCTCACATTTGTGGAGCGATTCTCAAAATTCTTTTTTTATTTGAAAGAGTATACTCCTGAGGTGGTCCTATTTAAATTTTGTAAAGATCTGATGCTGATCTTCGGAGATATAAGCACAATGGAACTCTTCAAAAATAGACGGTAAATTGGTCGTGATTGCTGCAATCGCTTGGATGTTTATTGTTTATACAACATCGTGACGTAACATCACGCCTGTATGTTCTGAGGGGTACGCATATGTGTACAATACACCCAAATTTCGTTTAGGTATGTTGAGTTCCATTTATTGGGGATAAGCCTATTACCATGACATGTATTGTTAATAATGTAAAATAAAAGCATAGCAAATATTTGTATAGAATATTACAACTAAAAATGGAAAAATAAAAAATCTTTTTTGCAAAAAATAAAACCGACTTCAAAAAACAAAAAACAAAAATGAAAAATAACTTTAGCTTCAGAAGTCGGCGACAAAAAAAAACTAAATGAAACAAACAAAGGTCACCGATTTCTGAAGCTAAAGTTATTTATCACTTTTTTGTGTTTTTTTAAGTCGGTTTTATTTTTTGCAAAAATGTTTTTAGTTATGTCCAATAGTACTAGTAGATACCACTACAAATAGCTGAAAGGTCTCAAAAATATAGGCTACATTCTGGATTTTTTTCTGGTAAAGTAATATAATACTAGCGGACTTCCCGCGGTTTCACCCGCGTAGTTCCCGTTCCCGTAGGAGTACGGGAATAAAATATAGCCTATGTTACTCGTGGATAATGTAGCTTTCGAATGGTGAAAGAATTTTTTAAATCGGTCCAGTAGTTTTTGAGCCTATTCATTACAAACAAACAAACAAACAAAGTTTTCCTCTTTATAATATTAGTATAGAAAAAGGTTGGTTTCTCAGGTCTCACATTCCTATTATCTTTCAGCGGGTTCTGACAATCTGTGAAGCGTAGTATGCACGTAAACAAGCATGTTAATAACTTACAAAAACGTACCGTTAGCTAATTAATATAAATTGTTTTATATCTGTGGTTTCGTGGTTTGTTTATCAAAAGCAATTCTACATAAATTATTTCAATCTAATAGTCTTTAACGTCCGTTTCATATGCGTTAATAGATGAGATAATACAAGCGAGCCGGGCGAGAGGTCAGCAGTAACAGTAAGACATCGGTACATTGGTATTTATCGAATCACATTTTCTGACGTCAAACCAATATGTGGAAACTACATTACATTTCTTAGATAGTGAAGATAAAGGTCAAAAACATACAAAGCATTCACTCGGAAGCCCTAATTATCGGAAAGCCTCATCATTTCATCATCATTTCAGCCGAAAGACGTCCACTGCTGGACATAGGCCTCCCCCAAGTGTCGCCACATTGAACGGTCACGTGCGACTCGCATCCAGCGGATTCCCGCAGCCTTCACCAGGTCATCGGTCCACCTAGTGGGAGGCCTTCCAACGCAACGTCTTCCGGTTCGCGGTCGCCACTCCAGAACTTTTCGGCCCCATCGGCCATCCGTTCTGCGAGCAATGTGCCCTGCCCACTGCCACTTAAGTTTGGCAATTCTTCGGGCTACGTCGGTAACCTTGGTTCTCTTGCGGATGTCTTCATTTCTGATTCGATCGCGCAAGGAAACTCCGAGCATAGCCTCCTCCATTGCCCTTTGGGTGACTTTAAGCCTTCTGATGAGGCCCATTGTAAGCGACCACGTTTCGGTCCCGTATGTAATCACTGGCAACACACACTGGTCATAGACTTTCGTCTTGAAACACTGCGGTAGATTGGACGAGAAGATACCGCGCAACTTCCCGAACGCTGCCCAGCCGAGTCGGATTCGACGATTGACCTCTTTCTCGAAGTTAGACCTACCTAACTGGACCGTTTGTCCCAGGTACACATAATCGTCTACAACTTCGAGTGTAGAGTCTCCGATCTTGATAGGAGTGGGTGTGACATGGGCATTCAACATGACCTTGGTTTTGTCCATGTTCATTTTAAGACCCACTCTTCCGGAAGCTCTACTGAGGTCATCGAGCATTGTACTGAGGTCCTCCATGGTCTCAGCCATGACCACTATGTCGTCCGCAAACCGAAGGTGAGTGATGTACTCGCCATTGACGTTGATGCCTAGCCCTCTCCAGTCCAGAACCTTGAAGACATCCTCCAGTGCAGCAGTAAACAGTTTCGGAGATATGACGTCTCCCTGTCTCACACCTCGCTGCAGGAGGATAGGTTCTGAGACTTGGTCTTGAAGTCGGACTGACATGGTGGCGTTTTTGTACAAACACTTCAACACCTCGATGTACCGATAGTCGATTTGGCACCGTTGGAGAGACTGCAGTACAGCCCAGGTCTCGATCGAATCGAAGGCTTTCTCGTAGTCCACAAACGCTAAACAGAGAGGCAAGTTATACTCTTCGGTCTTCTGTATAACTTGCCGCAGCGTATGTATGTGGTCTACGGTGCTATAGCCTTTTCGGAAACCGGCTTGTTCGGGTGGCTGGAAATCGTCAAACCTGCGCGCGAGACGATTCGTGATGACTCTAGAAAACAACTTGTAGACATGGCGTAGAAGTGAGATGGGCCTATAATTCTTCAACCGGGCATTGTCACCCTTTTTGAAGAAGAGCACCACCACACCCCTGCACCATGCCTGTGGCGTTTTTCCCTCAAGTATGACGGAATTTAACAGCTTCTGAAGGGCCTTAAGTACCGGTTTTCCACCCGCCTTCAGGAGTTCGGCCGTAATTCCGTCATCACCCGGTGCCTTGTTGTTTTTGAGCTGCTTCAGAGCCATCCTAATCTCGTACAGGCTGACGTCCGGGATGTCTTCAGTATAGTGTCGGGTCAGTCTAGCTCTTGGGTCGTTTGCTAGATCTACGACGGGTTTACTAGTTGACGTGTACAACTGTCCATAGAAGCTCTCGATCTCCCTCAGAAGCTCCGGTTTGGCGGATAAGATCCTACCATCGTCGGTCTTCAGTTTCGTGAGCTGGCTCTGCCCAATAGCCAGATCTCTTGCAAATACCTTGGAGCCTTTATTCCGCTAAATCGCGTCTTTAATACGCTCGGTATTAAAGCGGCGGAGGTCGCTCTTCAAGGATTTAGAGATCCGTCTATTGAGCTGCCGATATTTACACGCCTCGTCTGAAGACTGCAGGAAGCCTACTATCTACTACTATCGGAAAGCCTACTTATGTTTTAATAACCAATAACAACATCTGTCTTATTCAAGTCCTCATTTATGCCTGAAGATTGTCAGATCCTCGGCGAAAGATACCTTCAAGATACGAAGTATTCCCGTTTGAGCACCTATTTTCAAAGCATTGAGCACCGAAGGTATTCCCATTTGAGCACCAACCGTTTTAATAGCTTGGTGCTCAATGGAGAACATTAAATAGTACATTGTTACCCTAGGGGTGAAAGTAACTTATTTAGCCCCGAGACGGGGTTTGGTGCCCGAGCGAAGCGAGGGCGCTAATAGTTCGAGGGACTAAATAAGTCTTTAACCCGAGGTAAACACTGTGCTTTTCATTACGAATACAAGGAAAGTAAAAAAAAAACATACAACTCGAAAAAACTAATTAAGATCGGAATTCGAATGGGGTAGATGACACACCAATCAATTGAGATACTTTTTAAGAGCTGTCAAAACGCGGTTCTCTAATAGACTTTGTATGGCAATAGCCTACTGTGACGTCACTGTTTATTCAACTCAATGACTCGACTATTTATTGATTTCAAAGCAACTAAAAATCGAATTTGGCAATTAATTGAAAATAAATCGGGTTTTCAGGCCCAAAATAAAGTGTTTTTTTAGAGAAAGGTGTCTTGGAATTATTGTTTTATGGTGTCATCTACCCTATTGCCGGTTTCCCACCTATTTTGCTTTTTTTTTCTGTAGCCGGCCAGCTATTCAGCCAATACCTATTTTTCATTTTCATCATCGAAAAATGGTAAATATTTTTCCCAAATCTATTTTATTTTAAAGAAATAGTTGAAACTTAATTATAATAAAGATATTTAAAATATATATATTCTTTAATTATTCTTTAATTAATACTTAACTTTATGTTATTTCAATTTTACATCGTGGCTGTATAGAAAGTTGGAACATGGTTCAATAGAAAAATGAACCATTTTTTTTTTTTAATAATTTGACAGCTGTCAGTTGAAAACGATTCTCCCTAGGGCTGAAAAGTATTACTTTCAACCCGCTCCTCAGGCAACTTCAGACCTACTTTCAGAGTATGAGTAATGAAAAAATATTTAACTTTATTCCCTTTTACCTACGGTGCGGTAGCTTTTGTAGTGATGGGGTGTATAATAGTTTTAAAAGCCAAAGCTACCGCACTAAAATATTTTTTTCACACCACCTGCTCGAAAATGTCAAATTATATGTCAAGCAACCTTAACCTAAAGTGAGTCATTAGTGGCCGGGCACAGCCGGTCAATAATATTGTACTGGATTTCATTATGACCCGCTGGTCAATAATGTGATTTGAATTTGGAATCTCACATGCTCAGCTAAATTGGCAGTATAGTATTAACAAACACCTTTGGTGTCAGAAAGAGGAAAGCTATTCTCGATATCCTTACTACGCGTGGATGATATTCTCGATTTCCTACAAAATCATAACGACTGCTTCTTCATATCGTTGCCATGTTTTCGAAGACATAATATTGTAAGAATAATTAGATAACTAAGAACCATTTTTTAAAAGGAATGGAATAACATTAAAACTGGCATTAATAATAACAAATACCGTACCGCGCCGTAATACCGTAATAGTAATTGGCTGTAACATTAGTTAATATTTCTTACTGTTTGTTTATTTAATAAATACTTTGTTTTTCGTACTATGGCTATTGTTTTCTCACAGTAGGTGTAAAAAGTAGAGTATCCTCCTCTGGGCTAAAGGTGTCTTTGCATTGGGCTAGCTTGTATCCCTCGCTGCATTCAGGATTCTTGTATTAACTCCCTCGCTTCGCTCGATCCCGAATCCTTCATTGCGCTCGAGATTCAATATGACGCCCGTGACATAAGACACAACTTTAGCCCCTCGGTGCATAATCTACTATTATTGTTCTCCATTGAGCACCAAGCTATTAAATGGATTGGTGCTCAAATGGGAATACATTCGGTGCTCAATGGCGCTCAATGGTGCTCAATTCGGTTACCAAAAATCAGTAACCAAAAATTAGTGCTTAAACGGGAATACTTCAAAGATACAGCTTCTTGTATTGGCAATTAAATAACTTCCCCTGTTATCCCCGAAGGGTTAGGCAGAGGTATACCTAATATTACACTCCCATATAATAGGGGGTGAGCCTATTGCCATCAACTGGAGACAAATACAGATTCCGTGGCTGCTACTGAGTAATTCCTGATGGAAAAACACGATCAACTTTGCACGCCTTGGAAATCGAATCTAGAAATCTCATGGTATTGGCTATCTAGCTTTGATTTGCACTCAGGAGGCATTAGTCCTAATCAGACTTAAGGTACGGTCGACCAAGCTATTTGGTTTACATTTTACAATGCAATTTGCATGATAAAATGTAAACCAATAGCTTGGTCGACCGTACCTTTGTCAGACATCGGCAAATATATTATAATGTTCCGAATTTTGAATTTAATTTTATTGTATGACATAAAAATCCTAATAGTACACCCACATTTCGCAGTTACGTTTAAGTCCCAAGTAATAGGCTCAGGGGGCGAGCCTATTGCCATCAACCAGGCACAAATCCAGACTCCGTGGCTGATACTGAAAAATTCCTGATGGAAAAACTCAACAACACTCTGCCCGAACCGGGAATGGAACCCAGGATCTTATGCTCAGCAGTTGCATGTGACCACTAGACCAACGAAACAGTATTTTATTGTGTAAGTATGCTAAGTGCTAATTAAGTTTTATTAGTTTTGTACTTGCCAGTTGTCACGTTCCTGCTAATAGGATAGATGACACCAGCCCGCTTAGCATGACCACCGAAGAAACGAAAGAGAATCGACAAATCTTTTGTTCATCTGTCATTTTGCTGTCATTGGATAGACAAAATGACAGGTGAACAAAAGATTTGTCGATTCTCTTTCGTTTCTTCGGTGGTCATGCTAAGCGGGCATCTGTCATTTTGTCGATTCAATGACAGATGAACAAAAGATTTGTCGTTTCTCTTTCGTGTCTACGGCGTTCATGCTAAGCGGGCATAAAACAATAATTCCAAGACACCAATCTCTAAAAAAACACTTTATTTTGGGCCTGAAAACCCGATTTATTTTCAATTAATTGCCAAATTCGATTTTTAGTTGCTTTGAAATCAACAAATAGTCGAGTCATTGAGTTGAATAAATAGTGACGTCACAGTTTGCTATTGCCATACAAAATCTATGAGAGAACCGCGTTTTGACAGCTCTTAAAAAGTATCTCAATTGATTGGTGTGTCATCTACCCCATTGTTACATTAGTTAGCTACATAATCCGATAAAGTCAATGAACTTGCTTTACTTCGACTAAACTTCCAAGGATTGTTTTCAGAGCTTATATACGATATTTATCAAATTGTTCATAGGTATACCTATCAATTTAATGACGCAATCAATTTAATGACGCAATTGCAGTTAGTGCAGCTATATTATTATCAACTTATAGATGATTGAGGAAACCATTAAATATTAAGGAAAATAGGTGTTTGAAAGAGAATTCAATTTTGTAATTACTGTTTGCCATCGATAAGTTAAGTGTTGTGTATGTTCACAGATCGGCAATAATAAATAATTATGTATATAGCAAATAACGAAGTACTTAAGGGGACTACAGGAGCTAAACGCGAGTTTTATTATGCAAAAAAGCATATGATTCACTGCAATAAACAAAACCAGAAAAATATATGATATTCTTCAGGATATATGCTAGTATGATTGTTTTGAAAACATAACACAACTAATTTTACTCGATAAAAAAATCACGAACTTATCTCTAAAAAATATTTTTACGAGTAAAGACCATACTATAATACATGAGATCATTCTGTTTTTTGGCAAATAATTCTACAAGCAACATATTAGCATGATAGTGTTTTATTTGTTTAGTCCAATATTTTTTTTTAATCGTAAAAAAACACTCATGTCGCACTATTCGGCCCGCAGTGACTGACGTAACAACCACTTTGTAGTCCAAGCTGATTAGCACTTTATTCTAACAGTATTTCAAACGAAGTTTGATTCACCACAAATAGAGTTGCTAATTCAGCTCCTGTAGTCGCCTTAAGACGATCCTATGAAGCAACCGTTTAAAAAAAAATAATAAAACAATTTAAAAACCCGACTGCGTAAAAAATAACTAATAATTATAATAAAACTGATAAGAATAAAACAAGTTCAGGAGACAAGACATATTGACTGCATCAGTCGGGACCCATATTGGATGTAATGATTTTAGTCTAGATTATTTAATGGGTCCCGACTGTTGCAGTCAATATGTCTTGTCTCCTGAACTTGTTTTATTCTTATCAGTTTTTATTTAAAATTATTAGTTATTTTTTACGCAGTCGGGTTTTTTATTTTTTTTAATAATTTTTATAAAGTTACACTTTTTAGTTACTTAGATATCCCATTTTAAAATCCTCATGATGATGAGCCCTTTATCAAGCCGTTCAGGCTGCAGAGCGTGCCAAACATTTGAATATGTCGCCAGAAATCTACCATTTTGTTTTTTATTTTATTTTGATGTACCCAGTGTCAGTCTCACAGTAAATACAAATCTAAAGACACCTCTCAAGCTAAAATCCATCGAGCCGTTCAGGCTGCAGAGCGTGCCAAACAATTATACATACATACATACTCTCGAAAAACATAACCCTCCTTCTGGCGCAGTCGGGTAAAAAATAAGGCTGCGTTTCCACCGCGTAGCTAGGGGTGTGTGTGGAACGAAAAAATCACATAGATAAAATACCTCAAGCTGCTTCACACACATCCCTCGCTGCGTATTCTCGCTCATATCTGGTGGAAACACAGCCTAAGGCTGGTAGCAACTAGGAAGGAACTACTGTACAAATTGGTATTGAAACCAAGTTCTGTAGCTGTTAAGCACAGATGAAGATTCTACCTAAGTATGTAAGAATCGTTGCCTACCACTATAGGAAAAGGCATAAGTTTTTGTATGTATGGAGATTCTTAACGTCTGAATTCTTGTCGCGCTGACGGTCGGTCGTGACGTCAGCGAGAACAAAATACGGCTGTCGGTCGCCGCTGTCGTCATAAGGGTCGCAGTATAGTGCTATTTAGAACAATGTATACTCGTACGCGACCGACCATGCGC
The DNA here is from genome assembly GCA_905147715.2 of Xestia xanthographa. Classification (NCBI taxonomy): domain Eukaryota; kingdom Metazoa; phylum Arthropoda; class Insecta; order Lepidoptera; family Noctuidae; genus Xestia; species Xestia xanthographa. Next base: position 21,192,052 of record LR990659.1, read on the forward strand.
GACAAGAATTCAGGCTTAACAAAGTCATTAAACAGCGGATCTTTGGAAGATGTGATTAACTCAATGATAAAGATGAAGTTCCAGTAAAGTTACATTATCGGTGGTGGAAATTTGAAAAGCTGTAAGGGAAGTTGTGCTTCCTGTAGGATTTTCGACTTTTAGTCTTAACATCGAAAGTTGAAAATACAACAACACACTTAATGTCCATTACAGCGTTTAAAATTACCACCGTCGTTATGTGAACTTATGAACTGCAGCTACATTGCCAACCACCAAATATTTTCCTTGACCCTTACGTTTATGGTAGTTTCTCAGCAGGATCACTTAAATAAACCACTCACATACAAGTATTCTGCATCAATCAAGTCCCTTTTGGAAACTTAAAGACTCGGGTCGCCTACCAAATTTTTTGAACTATAACTTAAAATATGTTTTGTCATAAGCCTGAACATTTTGAAAAATTAATTTAAAGACAAAACTAACCACAATATCACTCCTGTTTCAATTAGCATCGTCATTAACTAGTCATTATTAAGAAACCAGTTAACTTTCAGTTAATGTTCCTATGACTGCAGAGTATGTTATAGGAACAGGTGGCTATACCATAAGCAATATTATTTTATTCTTATTCCAGTGTGGGAAAGAGATGGCGTAAGACACCCTGCATAGCGCTATCGCTTTCCCTCACTGGAATGGCAATCAAACAATCCTGCTTTAAGACGTCATGGTAACCCCACAGGTTCGGACACGGGTTCATCCCCTTTGAAAAAAAATTGCGAATAGGAATTTATAATTAACTCAGCTGACGCACCGGAATGCAAGTTCTACAGAAGTAGTGTCGGCTCGGGACTGGATCAATAAATTGTGTATGCGTATCGGTATTGAATGTTTTAGACTGATATGTCTTACTAACCTATAAATTCTCACAACAATGATTCACGGGATTTGTAATAAAGAAATTATGACAAACTAAATTCAAGCAGAATAAGTCACGGGCAACATCGACTTCATTATAAAAAAACATGTGAGCCCAACCGAATCGATTTGTTTCAATGTTTAATTAACGCACCTACCTGCGTTAAAATAAAATGAAAAATTGCCTTTGAAACTGTATACGTTTAATCAATTTGTGTTTAGATGCAATACAGTTAGGTACGGCATCTAAATTCCAATTGATTTCAGGTATCAAACCGTCGTCGGTCGGCAGGTGGCAGGTTATAAGACGGGTTACATTTTATTTTTTCTCTCCTTTGTTTTGTTAAAGCGGTAATAGAACTGCAAAAGGTCAATAGAACTCGTTGTGTGTCGTTGTAGGTGACAGATAACTAAGCCAGCCATTTTGTTAACTAAGCTAAATAGAAAAAAACCGGCCAAGTGCGAGTCGGACTCGCGCACGAAGGGTTCCGTACCATTATCTATACATTAGACAAAACGGCAAAAAAATCACGTTTGTTTTATTCTGTTTTTAGTATTTGTTGTTATAGCGGCAACAGAAATACATCATCTGTGAAAATTTCAACTGTCTAGCTGTCTAGCTGTCACGGTTCATGAGATACAGCCTGGTGACAGACAGACGGACAGACGGACAGACGGACAGACGGACAGACAGACGGACAGGCGGACAGACGGACAGACAGACGGACAGACAGCGAAGTCTTAGTAATAGGGTTCCGTTTTTACCCTTTGGGTACGGAACCCTAAAAAAAGAAGTTTTACCTCATTTAACCACTTCTTCCATGAATGTCACCGGGAATTCACACCGTTCGAATTCAAACTGACCGTTCTATTTCTCCGTGGCATACGTGCCAGTTATGATGATGCGCGTGAGTTTATAAACAAAACCGGTGTCCCCGAGTGGACAGTTGTTCGCCGACAAGCGACTCGGACGTTGTACTCTGTATTCGACAAAGTTTATTCCACTGACACAGACGTACGTAATTATTAACAAAAAAACATGGAGAAGCTGTTTGTTTTTTTCGTAATTGGTGAGTATTATTTTTTGTTTTTGAAGTTAAGTAGGGTCTCGGTGAACGCTTGTACACTTACTGTGATTAACTAAGGGATTAGCTATATCATTGCGGGTAACAAAACCACTATTTTCATTATCAAGAATGTTAAATGAAATAAGTACGTATCCTACAATATTTTCTCTCAAATTCTTAAATATTCGGGGTTTACATAAATACCTTTAAAAAAAAGGGGTTTAAAAAATATTAATTATATTTTTTTCGGAACAAGGCCAAATTTTAAAGGCCGATTTCAAATTGAAAAATTTGACTTGTGGTCATCGTTGCCGAAATGATCGTGTTGTTTCCTTAATCGTGTAGGTACGTATACAGCATCTGCATAATATTCATCAGTCGTAAATAAATATTAAAGAATAAACACCAAAACTGGTTTAAAACTACTTATGTTAATTAAAATTTTGAGTTAAGCATGTATAAAAACTAGATTTTTAATCCGGTTTTTAGTTCCAAATTGCGACGTGACATTTTTATGAATTTTAATATTCTATTCAATCGTTTACCTGCATTAGATACTTACAAAAGAAGTTACTTTTGGATTGATATGATTGACGAAGTGACCGGTCCTCTTTAAGTAGTAATAACAAGAGTTTTTGCTGTAATTACTCACTAGGATGAACTCGAGTAAAAACATTTTGTACTTATTTGGTACTTAGCAACGGCTACGAAATAAATGAGTATACATTCGATTCTTAAAAAATGCGAACACAAACAATTCAGTCTTATTCAGCATTTAATGAATTATTTGTACTTAATTCATGTTATAAATTAAGCTTAGGTATACCTGCGAAGAGAAATCGTCAATCATACGGTAGCTGTATGTATTTGGGGAATCCCAAGCTGTCACTTATAACTGGTTAACGATTAATTTTAATGAGTTGTAATTTCCCTCATTTATTTCCTTAATCTTCTTTAGAGCGTGGCGATAAAAAAGCCACTGAAATAAATGTATTATTATATCCTTAATATATAACTTAACTAAGATCAGCAAAGTAAAAAACCTATGTAACCGACATAGGTCTGTAATGAAATACTATGATATTCTCAAAGAGCGTAAGACACTAGAGACTCCACTTAAAGTACTTACGGTACTAGCTTATTACAGTTATTACTTATATAGAAAGTCAGGTAAATAATATTGTGTTAATGTTCATTATTTGTATATTTTACAGCTCTTGTGGCAAATAGCGGGCAAGGGCAAGCACAACAAAGTGAAGAGGAATTAGATGATAGATACGGTTGGAACCGCCCCAACGGGGGCCAAAGACCTACCTTCCCTGGCCAGAATCAGAACCAATTCCCCGGTTTTAACCAGAATCAATTCCCTGGCCAGTTCCCCGGTCAAAACCAGAACCAATTCCCTGGCCAGTTCCCCGGTCAAAACCAGAACCAATTCCCTGGCCAAAACCAGAACCAATTCCCTAATCAATTCCCGGGCAATTGGAACCAAGTCCCTACCGCGAGACCAAACACCGCAGCGACAACGGTACCTACACCTAATGGGTAAGTACATTAGTAGTACCTATTCGGCTAATATTAGTCATTGCACAATAATATTAAAGTGAAATGCTTTCCTGATCGTAAACTTATCCCTCAAGGAATGATCACTTTGACAAAATGTTGATCACGTTTCTTAAGGCATATTTATTAATGACCCCGGGAGTTTTAAAACTCAATCGGAAACGGTAGGTTCTCGACAATTTTATCATTCTAATAATATTGTGTTGACATACTTTACAAATTCAACTGTTATGAACTATATATTTGATTAACATTGTTAAGTTTTTTTACTGACGAGCGTAAATTGAAATCTGTTGGTTAAATGTTAAATGTATATAACTATTAGTATGTTTATGTAGTTTGGAAGAATTAATGTTTTATTCCATTATTATTCTCTGAGTGAGTTCACAAAAAATGCATTGCCTATTTGTGATTAGTTACAAAATTTAATATTGTTATTGTGTACACTATCGCATTAGGTAACCCTGTTACGATAGCCGTACGATGGAGAAAAATAAATAATAATAATAATAAAAATGTTGATAAACGTAGCTGATACTTCGCTCAAGACACCCTCGGGTTGCCAAAATCTATGCCATATTCTCTGAAATTGTAGACCAAAAATATAATTATAAAGATGAACGATTTATATATTTCAGGTCTACCACACTTTCACCCGAGATCCGTGCATGCATGACCAGTTGCCCAGTCACCGCTGAGTACAATCCCGTGTGCGGTTCTGATAATACTACCTACAGTAACCCTGGCAGATTGACCTGCGCTCAGCTGTGTGGAGTCAGTAAGTACCTAAAGAAAGAAAGAAAAGTTATCCATAGTTTCTTTGATCTTTCTCTGCATCCATTCATACTCAGACGACGTTTTCGTCACTCCTCCGCATCACAGGCCTATACCAAGACAACCGATTACCGCAACACTTTTATGATATCTTGTTAGAAGTAGGGGAAAATCGCCTTTTATGGAGTGGTAGGTAATAATAGGTCTGAACGGTCGTCATCAGAAATGGTGAGAATGAAAAAGAGACTCTTTAGTAAACTGATCCCATACAGGCAGATCCCGTGGGATCAGTCGACCTGGGGTAGTAAAGGGTGGGATTATTTAGTAACTCATATCTAATATCCTTCATCTATAGCTAATACTTTATTTTATATAATATATGCTATGAAATACTATAAAGTTTGGTAGGATTAATTAGAATTTCGAAGAAAACTTACATAATAATACAGGTTCTCTTTGGTGAACATTCCAAAAAAGAAATGAAATAACTACCGCAGTTGTTACAAAAGCTTGTTGTCTTCGACGAATAAGCTTAAATTCGACCAACAGTCTTGTTTTATACATTTTAAAATCCGGTATTCTTGAAATTCGACATTGAGAACATTTCCTTGAAAAGACAGGTAAAAATATTGGAATCCTATTTGATATCGGTCTTGATCGTTATTTTAAAGACCTTGTGAGTCACCGGTGACAAAGTGCGTCTAAATGTAAATTACTGTAATAACCATTATTTACTAAGCGTCATTATCTTGACCTCAGAGAAATTCTTACGACATGGACTTTTGCGTAAAGTGGGATTTACAATATGATGTCATTCTGTGGATCAGATTGTCATAAATACTTTAGCTCATTGTCAATGCTATCAATCATACCTATGTACGTATTTCAATAGCAGACGTAGAATTAGAGTTCAAAAGTAGTACTTAGTACATTAGGTTTACTGTTAAATTAATCAAATAATAATTAAATGATGGTAATTTAAAGACTTAACTCATTAAATAATTAAAGGTAATAAGCTAAGGTGAGAGCAGCGGTGGCCCAGTGGTGGCGGCCCCGACTTACGAACAGTAAGTCGTGGGTTCGAATCCAGACAGGCGCATTACTTTGTGTAATTTATTTCATTACCACTGCTCTCAAAAACGGTGAAAGAAAACATCGTGAAAAAACCGGCATGTCCTAGAACCAAAAAATTCGAAGACGTGTGACATCTACCAATCCGCACTGGGCCCGCGTGGTTGATTATAGCCCATTCCCTCTCATAGAGAGGAGGCCGTGTCCCAGCAGTGGGAACATTTTAGACTGATGATGATGAATAAGCTATTATAAAATATGACTATCATAAAATCATTAGGATTCTACTGGAAAGTTAAGAGTTACGATTTAAATCGGTAAAAAGTAAGCAAGAACTACATCATCATCAGCAAAACATATAATATCTCATCATTGCATCTATAACAAAACAATGAAACAAAATAAATGCGAGACTTCTCGCATGGTGTCTCGGACCATGAAACTGAACAACTTTTGTTCTACGAGTTCTTGAAATTCGCAAAAAAAATATTGGACTTTATATAGGAATTGACGCAATCAGCTGATCAACATGTATGGAAAAGCTGAAAAATAAGTAATGCGTTGTCAAAAGTCATAGAACAAAATACAACCGAATTGAGAACCACCTGCTTTTTTAAAGCCTGTTAAAAAGTGGTTCAGTTTCATGGTCCGAGTCACCACACGAGAGGTATTGCGTTTATTCTGTTACACCCTGTATAACTTCATTAAATAATGACCACAAAGACCACATGTACACCGTAATAAAAAAATAAACGACCAATTGTTGTCAAGTACGTAATGAGGAAAACACTTCTAGAAGAACATTAAATATTAACACTTAGGTATGTCTAAACACTTAACTAATTGCAACTACTGGGCGCTGTAGCTATGTATTTATATATGTATATGGATATTATTGTATGATTGCTATATTGAGTAGTTGGGTTTTATGTATTATCCTCATTGATAGTTTACCAATTAGTAGTATTACTATATCCTTCTTCTATGGCCCGATCTATTATGTACAGAGGCCAAAGTAAATAAGTAACCAGGGTCGTCAGATATAGTTGCATTTTTTTTTAAACTATTTCACGTCTTCGGTTGAAATTTAATTATATTAACATAATATTTTAACACTAGCGGACGTCACGCGGTATCACCCGCGTAGTTCCCGTTCCCGTGAGATAACGGGGATAAAATATAGCCTATTTTATAGTTTTATAGTTATAGTTACTCAGAGTGAACGTAGCTTTCTAATGGTAAAGGAATTTTTGAAATCGGCCCAGTAGTTTTTGAATTTATTCATTACAAACATACACACAAAAATACAATTTTTTCCAATATTATATTACAGTGTACGTATAGATTTCTATCAATTTAATTTAATTTCATTCGAAAACATCCATCGGTTGCTAAGAAATGTGCAACTATGTCTGACGACCCTGGTTAGTCATTTAGTATGTATGTACAGAGGCCTGGTTAGGCCTCTGTACATACATACATAAACTCACGCTTTTTTCCCATGAGGGGGTGGGCAGAAACCACAGAACCACCTGTTACGATCCTTACATACTTCTTTTGCCTCGTCTACGTTCATTCATCTAGTCATACACTGACGCCGGTTGCGAGCACTATACAATATGATGCATGTTATTATGTTACTTAAGGCGGCTCCCCGAGCAAATGACCTTGAGCGAGCAGTTTTTTGGAGCCTACTCCTCTTTATTATCCAAAAGAAATACCAACTAATAAAAAATACATTAAATTACGACATATTCTTGACTCCAAAACTGTCGTTTCATTTTTTTTTTAAGTTGCTTATTGTTTAATAAATACCCTCACAACGAAACCACAGAAATGAGAAATAATGATTTATAAAATGCTACTCCTCGTAAAGTAACCATTATTTTGATTTGCTACTTAACTAATGGATAGACAATTTAATAATGAACATAATTGTCGTTTTATTTTTTCCAAAAGACGTAAATTTGATTTTATAAAGAATAAAAACCACTCATTTCGCACAATTCGGCCTGCAGTGACTGACGTAACAACCATTTCGTAGTGCAAGCTGATTAGAACTTTATTCTAATAGTATTTCAAACGAAGTTTGAACCACCACAAATAGAGTTGCTAATCTTGCTCGGGGTACCGCCTTAAGTACTATCGTGGTCTTTTCCACCTGACCAGTTTAATTTTTTTTCGCTTAAATCATGCGGAGGCGCCGAGCCACGCCCCCTTAAAGTTTGGGCCTATTAGGAAAGCGTCAACTTTGGCACGCAAAATAACAATAACTCTCGTTTGGCGTGCGCCGTTAGTGCGCTCGGCCGATTCGGTATCTTTTCATTCATTATTTCTATACAAAGTCAACGGGGCCGGGCTAGAGAGCGTTTCTATGTTGCGAGTGCAAGCAAAAATTAGTTTAGTGGTGGTCAGGCGGGAGTGTCCTCGATAGCACTTTATATTTTACCTACTCCAAGTCTCACAATGAATAGTAATAATAATATTTATTTGACACAAAAAAAGTACACAGATAACAGGGCGAAACTTAATTTAAGCGTACAAAAAGCAAATAAATGATCAATGACCCCCATGCTAGGTAAAACCTGTGTTATAGGGGTCATCCATCCGTCCATTATGGATAATATAATAGTCGCTTTCAAATTCATAATGTGCACTTAGGTAAAACTAAACTAGGCTAGTACAATTTTAATTCTAGGATAAAAAAGACGTAGGGAAAAAAAATGGAGTTTAAATAACATTTGGGTATAGAATCTAAAATGTAACTTGGATCCTAAATAATAGCTCGCATTTGGTTTCTCAAATCTATAATTTCGGTCCAATAAATCAATGAAAAAAATCTATAAATAAATCATATCTGCTGCATCGTAAAATTGATGAGTTTCTGATGAAATTTTAATAGCAGTATTTAATACCTAGCTATTATATATATATATATAATATATAGTATTTGCCGACCTTAATATTACAGATTTTGTAGGTTTGTAAATCAACCGATTTGATTGATAGATTTTTATCAAATTTGCCGTTGCTTGTATGATAATTTGACATGATTGATTTGATTTGATTTGCTCTGTTGAATAGAAAACAGCTGTGTGGATATGTTTGTATAGTTGATTAAAAAATCATTATTTTGTTGTTCCTTACAGGAAAAATGTGATTTCGAATGTTGAATACTAAACATAACTGGCAAAATGTGGGTGTACTCAATTAAAAAAATCAAATCAAATAATCTTTATTTGGTATTGAAATAAAGGTCTTATTCATATTTTTTTTTATTGGGTACTCTGCCTAACCCTTTTGGAATTACAGTCGTAATGTTATAATAAACATTAAAATGTGTTGTTTCTTTTAATTTCAGATGTGTCCTTGATAAGAACGTTGCCCTGCCCGACCACCACGGTGGCACCTGTGTGATCCATTAATTTATTACATTAACTTAGAGGACTGAATAAATTATAAATTACGTACTTACATTACTATTTTCGGAAATTGTGTTTTGTTATTTATTTTTCTTCACGCACATTACTGGACATTGCTAGCATATCATGGTAATCGTATTTACACCCAGTTTCTAAAAGCCTGCTTAATTGATTCGATTAGTAAATGCAAAAAAAAACTGACCCAACAAATTACAATTTGAAGTAACAACAGCATATCAATCCACTTTGACATCACTAAACGGATTAAATAATTGGCTTTCAAACATCTGAGATTAATACCCAAAACCTGAATCTGTCCGCAACCCATATTTTGCTACTATTTGCATATTGCTGCAGTTGCAACTGCCAATTGCAGTCTTCGAGTTTATGACATCGTCTCCACCGCCACCTAAATTGACAACATTTCATATTATCAAGATGTTTATAACTGAAATTAAAATAAAATGATTTTGTTTGTTACAAGCGGATGATGATATGAGAGAAACAGATGCAAAGACAGAAGGAACTTACTTTTTTCAATGTTGCGCTTCATCCTCGCCTTTTAACGAGAAAGCTATTTATGCACCCTATATTAAATAATACCAGCCTATTACTGTTCTACTGCTAGCAAATAGCCTCTTCTCTTGAAGGCGCGAGTATTGATCACCACGATTGCTCAAGACGGGATGGCGATTTTAGTCTAACATCAATAGACTAAAATCGCCCCTCAAAGTCCAGGTTTCCTCAGAGTGTCATCCTGAATTTCGACAGTTAATTATTTCGACACAGTCTCAATTTCGGATAACAATAGTTTGACTACTCATTGCTTCGACAGAACATACTTCGACAACATACACCTTCGAAAATCACTACTTCGACAGATGCCATCTTCGATAAGCACTTGTTCACACGATGTTTTCCTTCAATGTCAGTGATGTCCAAGATAAACTTAGAAAAGTGCATATGAATTGAAAAAAGTTACATCGTTGGTACTTGCGCCCGGATTTGAACCACGACCTATTTTATGGGTCGTTTTTCTGAAATATCAACAACACATTTTTTTTATTTTATGTCAAAAGTAGCTATCGGTGCAAGATTTTTCCTTGCACATCCCCTAAGTTTCATTTGAAAGGTAGTTTCGAAACACGAATAAATTATTCAATTCATATCTAATCAGGATTTCATTTGCAAGTATGAAAAATCTTATTCCTGAGAAAATCATTTTCAAACTCTTAAGGTGACACAGCTCACAGGCTCGAACTCATTGGTGGGCGTGACCAAAAAGCACGCTGTCTCACCTGGCATCGTGCCCGACAGAGATAGTATCAGTGATGAGCAGTTAGACGCTAGTCTTCACGCACGTCTAGTTCGTACATACACACACAGCGTTCCGAACCGTTCCGAACAAAAACGAAGTTACACGATGCACACAATTGATATGAAAAAACAGTAGCGTTTGTCTTTCTTGAGCGTATATACTGCTCTGCTAGAGAGTATGCTCTCCAGCAGAGCCACAATCAAGGTCTATTTTATTATTACCTAATGCACGTAGGTACACACGCACGTACGTTAGCCGTGGGGTATCCGGCAGAGTAGAATAGAACCAACCCATTACACTCACGGGTGTCGTATAAGGCGACTAATGTCTGAGGCAGAACACCTTGTGCCTCCGTAGACCTGAGAATGGGCAGCAGCGTTTTCTGTTAGTCTTACATCACTGCGATCTCCAATCCGCCTGCCAAGCGTGGAGATTACGGCAAATTCCTCTCATCATGGGAGAGGCTTATGTCCAGCAGTGGACGTTGTGGGCTGTTGTTGTTGTTTCACGTAACAGCGATAACGATATACGTTGATACGTTGATGTACGTTTGACGTACATCATTTTAAGATATAATTGATCGATTTCTAAGATAGTGGCTCCGTGGCACAGCATGACACCATTCGACGCCAGCTCGAATCGCCGAGAAATCATCAAGTAAGTATCTACAAACTCGTACTAAAGTAGTAGGCGCTGCGTCATCGTTTTATACCTGTATGGCTCTCTAAGAACCTAATATAGATTGCTTATTATGTTTAGTTTTCCCCGGGTGGTCATGCAGCGATCGCCTCAAGAGTTCACGACGCTGCCGCCGCGACGACGCATGCTTACTTGAAAGTTCATCGCAGTTTATGTCCGATTGCAGCAGCATAACCAGCCTATAATGCTCCCACTGCTGGGACACAGAGCTCCTCTCTGTGAGAGGGAATGCGGGCCCAGTGCGGGTTGGTCTTATGTCAGAGTGGATACCTAATAATTGTAATTGGTTCTGCCTACATAAATTGTTTTACAAAAATACTTACACTTTTTTTTTAGGTTTATAATTATGCTCAATATCACTAAATGTAAACACATGTTTTCATCAAGACAAATAACAAAACAAGATTTTTTTCTTAGTATTTACATTTTAGAGTCCATGACAAAAATAATAGTCAATTTAGTCAGACGGACAGACAGACAGATAGACGGACTGACAGACGAACAGACAGGTGGATAGACAGACGAACCGACAGACGGACAGACAGATGGACAGCGGAGCCTTAGTAATAGGGTGCCGTTTTTACCCTCTGCAGTTTGTCTATGTCACATGAAGGAAATTAAAAAAGCTATTGGCATACTTTTAGAGCATGAGAAGTGAAAACTACATTAAATATGTATAGAAAACTATTATAGAATAATTTAATGCCCAAAAAGTATACATATTTTCATTAGTCAATTTAGTCAGACGGCCAGACAGACAGATGGACAGCCAGACGGACAGACAGATAGACAGACAGACGGACAGATATACAGACGGACAGACAGATGGACAGCGGAGTCTTAGTAATAGGGTCCCTTTTTACCCTTTGGAGTTTGTCTATGTCACATGAAGGAAATTAAAAAAAAACTAATTACTTTCACTCCCTAGAGACTAAAAGGGTCACTTTAGTCCCACTTTGTAGGGCTATAATGGCGTACTTTTAGAGCGTGAGAAGTGAAATCTACAATGTATAGAAATCGAATAAAGAATAATTGAATGCCCAAAAAGTACACATATTTTTGTTACTAAAAATATATATTTTTTTAGTTAGCCTATTCTATCCCACTGCTGGACAAAGGCCTCTCACATTCCTTTCCAACTCTCCCGGTGTTTTGCCTCCTCCGGCCAATCAGTCAGGAACGAGTCCGTAAAAAAATTATTATTATACATAAATATTTAAAATGTAATAAATTTACATTTTTAATTTTTTAGTAACAAAACTATAAATAAAATTAAAAGCATATAAAATAGGTAGCCCACCAGCATCGGGAACAGGGTCCAAGCTGCTGGTGGTTAGGGCTCTTGAGAGAGGAACTTACTAACAATACGCGCCGTGTCCAGAACTGCTTTCTGAATCAAGCGCTTGATCCAGCTGCCTAGCGAGGGTCACCTCAGATGTTAGTTGAGGCTCTTGTCCAATTAAATTATTATTATTATGGAATTAATAACACAATTACTGACATTATCAGTGATGAGCAGTTAGACGCTAGTCTTCACGCACGTCTAGTTCGTACATACACACACAGCGTTCCGAACCGTTCCGAACAAAAACGAAGTTACACGATGCACACAATTGATATGAAAAAACAGTAGCGTTTGTCTTTCTTGAGCGTATATACTGCTCTGCTAGAGAGTATGCTCTCCAGCAGAGCCACAATCAAGGTCTATTTTATTATTACCTAATGCACGTAGGTACACACGCACGTACGTTAGCCGTGGGGTATCCGGCAGAGTAGAATAGAACCAACCCATTACACTCACGGGTGTCGTATAAGGCGACTAATGTCTGAGGCAGAACACCTTGTGCCTCCGTAGACCTGAGAATGGGCAGCAGCGTTTTCTGTTAGTCTTACATCACTGCGATCTCCAATCCGCCTGCCAAGCGTGGAGATTACGGCAAATTCCTCTCATCATGGGAGAGGCTTATGTCCAGCAGTAGACGTTGTGGGCTGTTGTTGTTGTTTCACGTAACAGCGATAACGATATACGTTGATACGTTGATGTACGTTTGACGTACATCATTTTAAGATATAATTGATCGATTTCTAAGATAGTGGCTCCGTGGCACAGCATGACACCATTCGACGCCAGCTCGAATCGCCGAGAAATCATCAAGTAAGTATCTACAAACTCGTACTAAAGTAGTAGGCGCTGCGTCATCGTTTTATACCTGTATGGCTCTCTAAGAACCTAATATAGATTGCTTATTATGTTTAGTTTTCCCCGGGTGGTCATGCAGCGATCGCCTCAAGAGTTCACGACGCTGCCGCCGCGACGACGCATGCTTACTTGAAAGTTCATCGCAGTTTATGTCCGATTGCAGCAGCATAACCAGCCTATAATGCTCCCACTGCTGGGACACAGAGCTCCTCTCTGTGAGAGGGAATGCGGGACCAGTGCGGGTTGGTCTTATGTCAGAGTGGATACCTAATAATTGTAATTGGTTCTGCCTACATAAATTGTTTTACAAAAATACTTACACTTTTTTTTTAGGTTTATAATTATGCTCAATATCACTAAATGTAAACACATGTTTTCATCAAGACAAATAACAAAACAAGATTTTTTTCTTAGTATTTACATTTTAGAGTCCATGACAAAAATAATAGTCAATTTAGTCAGACGGACAGACAGACAGATAGACGGACTGACAGACGAACAGACAGGTGGATAGACAGACGAACCGACAGACGGACAGACAGATGGACAGCGGAGCCTTAGTAATAGGGTGCCGTTTTTACCCTCTGCAGTTTGTCTATGTCACATGAAGGAAATTAAAAAAGCTATTGGCATACTTTTAGAGCATGAGAAGTGAAAACTACATTAAATATGTATAGAAAACTATTATAGAATAATTTAATGCCCAAAAAGTATACATATTTTCATTAGTCAATTTAGTCAGACGGCCAGACAGACAGATGGACAGCCAGATGGACAGACAGATAGACAGACAGACGGACAGATATACAGACGGACAGACAGATGGACAGCGGAGTCTTAGTAATAGGGTCCCTTTTTACCCTTTGGAGTTTGTCTATGTCACATGAAGGAAATTAAAAAAAAACTAATTACTTTCACTCCCTAGAGACTAAAAGGGTCACTTTAGTCCCACTTTGTAGGGCTATAATGGCGTACTTTTAGAGCGTGAGAAGTGAAATCTACAATGTATAGAAATCGAATAAAGAATAATTGAATGCCCAAAAAGTACACATATTTTTGTTACTAAAAATATATATTTTTTTAGTTAGCCTATTCTATCCCACTGCTGGACAAAGGCCTCTCACATTCCTTTCCAACTCTCCCGGTGTTTTGCCTCCTCCGGCCAATCAGTCAGGAACGAGTCCGTAAAAAAATTATTATTATACATAAATATTTAAAATGTAATAAATTTACATTTTTAATTTTTTAGTAACAAAACTATAAATAAAATTAAAAGCATATAAAATAGGTAGCCCACCAGCATCGGGAACAGGGTCCAAGCTGCTGGTGGTTAGGGCTCTTGAGAGAGGAACTTACTAACAATACGCGCCGTGTCCAGAACTGCTTTCTGAATCAAGCGCTTGATCCAGCTGCCTAGCGAGGGTCACCTCAGATGTTAGTTGAGGCTCTTGTCCAATTAAATTATTATTATTATGGAATTAATAACACAATTACTGACATTGTTTCTTTTTACGTCTGCGGTTTGTAATTACCGCCACTATAGCTCAAAATAAGTGATTCCTAATAAACAGAAAAATAGTAAGGTATTTATGGTACTAGCCGTGCCGTGTGGTATCCGGCAGAGTAGAATAGAACCAACCCATTACACTCACGGGTGTCGTATCACTGAGGCAGAACACCTTGCGCCTCCGTAGACCAGAGAATGGGCAGCAGCGTTTTCTGTTAGTCTTTCATCACTGCGATCTCCAATCCGCCTGCCAAGCGTGGAGATAACGGCAAATTCCTCCCATAATGGGAGAGGCTTATGTCCAGCAGTGGACGTTATGGGCTTTTGTTGTTGTTGTATGGTACTAGTGTGGAAAGTTGGTTTTTACAAACGAGTAGACGAATGTAACCGTAATTTACGCACGTGTACATTGTAATACAAGGGGCTAAAATGACCCATTATACACGAGGTAGTGAATAGGAACCGAGTTATAATGGGATTTTAGAACGAGTTATAATGGGATATTAGTGTGTCACACTGTAATTTTTACTTTGAGTGGAAGAAAAATAGTCAATTTAGTCAGACGGACAGACGGACGGACAGACAGGCGGACAGACAGACTGACAGACAGACGAACAGACAGACGGACGGACAGACAGACTGACATACAGACAGACGGACAGACAGATGGACAGCGGATTCTTAGTAATAGGGTTCCGTTTTGAAAGCTATAGCTCTTATAATGGGATTTTAGTGTTACACTGTACTTTTCACTTTGAGAGCGAGAAAAATAGTCAATTTAGTCAGACGGACAGACAGATGGATGGGCAGAGCGATGGACAGACAGACGGACATACAGACAGACAGATGGACAGCGGAGTCTTAGTAAATAGGGTAACGTTTTTAATGCTATAGCTCTTATAATAATTTTCTATAGCACATACATATTTTCCCTATTTGTCTTAGTTTATTTGAATAATTTCGCAGTACTGCATTCTATTTTTCTTACATATGTGAACATTAGGACCATACACCATTGCGTCTCTTAGAGCGTTTATTACACTGCTATCTCCATCACTAATTACCTTAGTATACATGAGCCCGTGCAACTGCATGCTTACTTTGCATCCATCTACACCTGACAAGTTTTTTTTTAAATACAATTTTTTAATGTATGATTACACCTCCACAACCCCCGTACTATTAAATTCAATCCATACATCAGCACAATGTTTTGAATGCGTTACTTTGAGTTGTAACACAAAACATGATTTTTCACACCAAAAAAAAAATCGTTTGATGTACAGAATGCTTGGTTGACTGACGGCTTCGTGAGGAGGTCTTTTGCACCCTGTATTCATGACGTGTCATCAATTCTTACTGCGTGGTCCTGTAAACGTATAACTCAATTAGAATATGCAAAAACTAACAAAATAGTACATTGTAAACATAGTCAATTTAGTCTGACGGACAGACAGTTGGACAGACAGACGGACATACAGACGGCTAGACAGACAGATGGACAGACAGACAGATAGACAGACAGATGAGCAGACAGACGGACAAACAAACAGACGGACATACAGACGGATAGACAACAGATGGACAGACAGACAGACGGACAGACAGAGGGATAGACAGATAGTTGGCCTGACAGACAGACAGTTGGACAGACAGACGGACATACAGACGGCTAGACAGACAGATGGACAGACAGACAGATAGACAGACAGATGGGCAGACAGACGGACAAACAAACAGACGGACATACAGAGGGATAGACAACAGATGGACAGACAGACAGATGGACAGACAGACATGGGCAGACAGACAGAATGGTGGATAGAAAGAAAGATGGATAGACAGACAGACGGATAGACAGACGCACAGACAGACGGATAGACAGACATGGACAGACAGACGGATAGACAGACATGGACAGACAGACGGATAGGCAGCGGAGTCTTAGTAATCATAGGGTACTGTTTTTACCCTTTGGAGTTTGTCTATGTCACATGAAAGAAATTAAAAAAAAAAAAAACTTTTACTCTCTAGAGACTAAAAAGGTTACTTTAGTCCCTGATGGACTAAAGATGACTAGCGATAGCATAAATTATTATTCACAGAAAACACGTTTCAGTTTTCAGACATTTTATTGAGAACTGTTGAGAACTGTTGTCATGCCTACAAACAAAGTCACTATGTGACAGATTATATACCATGAAGGTATCAACCTCCAACAGTCCCGCTTCGTAGGGCTATATTGGCGTACTTTTAGAGCATGCGAAGTGAAATAATAGATTGTACATCAAGTGCATAAAATGCACCATTTTATGAGACGTTTTTTTTTTGTTAAATAGAGTGTAAGGGTGCGTACAGACTATATAACATAACATTGCTATATAACATATTTCAGATAATGTAGACACTGAATGTTATAAATGTCAATGTCAATTTCATAATGTGGACGTGTTATAAAACACAAGTTATATAATATGTTATATAGTCTGTACGCACCCTTAGGTGTGGTCAGTACATGAGGAATATCGGAACTAATCTATTCACATTGTGCAGACATTGCTTCATGTGCTTCTGCTGCACAGGTATCTTGCCCGAAATCTCGTGTTGATCTAAAAAAAAAAATGGATTACACAGGGTCAAATTAAATGAGTTAGCGAAACTCCGCACATAAAAATCAAAAGCTGTTTTTTTCGGGTCAACGATACACACAGCACAGTGGGTCTAAAATAGCCGCTATAGCAGAATCTACGCAGAATCTTAGCATGAATCACGTTAAAAAATTTAAATTCTTAAAATGGACTTTATGTCAATAACTATAAAGTCCATTTTAAGAATTTTAAATTTTTAACGTGATTCACAAAACGATTCTGCTAAAGCGGCCATTTTAGACCCCCGGTACAGATTTCATAAGTTTTTACCGTGCCGGAAGTGCCAGAGGTTGATTTTATATATGTATAGGCACCAAGAGCAGCGACCGGTGGCCCAGTGGTGGCGGCCCCGACTTACGAACAGTAAGTCATGGGTTCGAACCTAGACAGGCGCATTACTTTGTATAATTTATTTCAACACCACTGCTCTCAAAGCGGTGAAGGAAAACATCGTGAGGAAACCGGAATGTCCTACAACCAAAAATTCGAAGACATGTGACATCTACTAACCCGCACTGGCCCGCGTGGTGGATTATAGCCCATTACCTCTCATAGAGAGGAGGCCTGTGTCCCAGCAGTGGGAACATTAATAGGCTGATGATGAGGCACCTACTATTTGCGCAACCATTTCCATTTACATACTGATACTGATACTGTTAGCCTGCGTCATCCCACTGCTGGGCAAAAGCCTCTCTCCATTTACATAAACATACAAAATAAAAGTCACTAGCGCATTGCACTGTCTGTCTTGCCTACATAGGGTGCCCTAATGCCTATACACAAAGCCACGCCGCCGGCCACCATGGGTAAAGTAAGCCTGCGGCGCTGTGTGTAGAGAATAGCACTAATGGTTGAAGTCACCATCGACACGTGCCTCTGATGTCGATGCCGCGTGTCGCTCGTGTGTAAGAACACTAAATAGATTAGGTGCAACAAATTATATGACTTACCCATTGTTAATTTGTAGTTATTCACACCTGTTCTTCAATGAACCAACACAATATCACTCGCACAGCGTCCACTCAAATCAAAAATTATTTTTTTTATCAAAAATCCGGAGTCCAAACAGTTATACGTCAAACGTCACATGAATGACATAGGCTTTAGAAGCAGATTCGAAATTTCGAATATAACTGGAATAGGGTGGAGTCTCCTAGTATCAGCCTCCTCCTAAAATCGGCCTTTTCTAGAAAAAGTAACATAACTATAAAAATAGCTAAAATCATAATACTTTTCATGCAAAAACGACTCTAGTTCCATACACATAACCTCCCATACCATAAATACATTTCATTTTAAAATCTTCATGATGAGAAACATTTGAAATTTATTTATTCTTTTATACTATCTGTCATTTCGAATTACATTCAAACGTTGAATACATTTTTGTAATCATCTTTTAAAACCCTTCATTTTGATACCCCACTCGATGGTATTAGAAGAAAAAAAAATTCGAAGTCTACAATATGGCACCCCAAATCCACAATTTTTTTTTTTTTTGCAAGAAATCAAAAGCACTTAAAAATTACAAGTAGTCAAAGTTCAAAAAAAGTTGACACGGTCGATAATTGGTACCACCACCCTACGCGCGTATGACATATTGTTAATGTGTGCGTGAACGTCGTCGTCGTCCTCCCGCACCGCGCACCGCAGCGGGGGAAACATTGTTCAGTGAGATGCACGATAAGTCTAGTAAAAGGCGCGCGTAAAAAAATACGAAAAGACCTTTGGAAAATCGGGTTTTATGAAAAAACCACTGCATAAATCAATTACAAGTAAAATTTATTGAATTCTTCGATAATTGTGCTGTGTCGGTACCGACTTTGTTTTGGAAATTTGACACTTCTTTTATTACTAATTTACGCCCAAAGTTACGTTAAAATTGGCAATAAAAATGAATCTTTGGTAGCTCGTAACTTTTTAATGGCTTTTTATTTTACTATTCTGTTTCCGCACAGACACAATTAATAATGAGACAAAACGATATCATGTTTAACTTTAGTTGTACCATGACAAACAGTGGAGTAATAGCCCCCCGAAATTTGTATGGAAAATATGTTGCGCAGATCAACCTTAAAGGACGAATTTACAAAAACTGTAAGGGTTCTTACAGACGAGCGGCACGTTGCCAACGGCAGGTGCCGTTGACGCGCCGGGCGGCAGCCGCCCAAGCGTCGACGACTGCCGTCGACGCTTACAGTTATGCAGTCCGCGTAAATGTGTGTCGACGGCTGCCGTCGACGCGCCGGCGGCAGCCGCCGACGCCACAACTGCAAGCGTCGACGGCAGCCATCGACAGGTGGCGACGCCGCGACGGCTGCAGTTTATCTGCCGTTGCCAACGTGCCGCTCGTCTGTAAGAACCCTAATGTGTGTGTTTTTACATAGTTTTATACTTACATTTTTGATATTATTAACCTGAAAATTTAAGCAATCGTCCTCTCTAGGTAGTTTCATGCTTATTTCCTGGAGGCTAGCACTCCTTTTACCTTGTATTTCATGTTATTTGAGTTTTTCTGTAGATTTCTATCTTTTTTGAATCTTTGTTTACGTTAGTAATGTCAGTGAGTGACAGGCCTAGTTTTATTTTTAATTTATTGCTGGAGCTAGTTGTAGGTAGTATAGGTAAATCACATCGATCTCATAATCTTTTCTTTTCATGTTCTAGAAATCATTCTAAATGTGGGATTTTTTTTTAACTCTTCTCTAGTCTCTGGATAGATGGCGCTGAACTTGGTAAGTTACTGCAAGAAAAGGAACCTAAAAAAAATGATTTTAACAAAGCGCGAGAAAACTAGGTTATATTCGGAAGCTTAACGCAAACGAAAGTGTCAGTCAACGAGCGTATATGACGTGACGCAATGTTTTTTTTTTCCAAGCGTTTTGGCTTTGGCACCAAGTAACGTTGTCAGTTCAACGTCATCTACAGAGTTCTTGGAAACTAAGTTTTTTTTAATACCTCAAAAAGAAAACCTCTCATTATAAAATGTCAATTATCTGGAGATGACGGGAGCCAGGTGGTGGAATTTTCAGTCTACTTTTGGTGCTCGTGTCGGCAAGAAGTCTTTTGATTTTAAGTATCGGTTGATGGTGGGGCAGTTTCCTTCTCCTGGCATATTGAAAAAAAGCTATGTCGTTATAGTAAACAAAGCTACACGTCGTTTTCACCCTTGAGGCCTCCAGATGGTCGCCAAACCGGCGACGCCCAGCCCTGGCGTCTGTGATAACCCCTGACGCCATGTGGATACAAGCCCGTCGATAAACTAAATGATAATTATTTAAATTGATGATTGCTCTATCGAAGCATAAAAACTAACTTCCCGGTTTGGTTGACTAAATCCTTCATTCGTATTTTCAATTTTAAAAAGAAAGCTTGGTGTAAATGGAAAAAGTACGAAAACTTATCAGACTACGAAGTATTTTCTTCATATAGAGCCCGTTTTAAAGATATAGCAACAAATGTTATCTAACTTACATGAAAACTGTTGAGGACAGTATTCCACTAAACGCTAAACATTTTTGGACATATATAGATAATCGCCGGGGCAAGTCGGGTATCCCTAGTCGTATGTTTTATAAAAGTAATGTATCTAGTGATCCTAATAAAATATGTAACCGTTTTTCTGTCTTTTTTCAATCAGTCTATGAACCGTCTAGTCTAACACCCGACTGGTGCCCGCCACCAGATAAATCTAACGCTAGCCACACCTCCCTCCATAGCTGAAATGTATTCACACAACGTACAGCACAACGAACAGCTGTAACTGTTTGCGAACCATAGTGTCATGGTTCGCAAACAGTTACAGCTGTTAGATATCAATAAAGGCCCAGGGCCTGACGGGATACCTCCTTGCTTTCTAAAGTGGACTTCTGATACCATCTCTAAACCTGTAATGATTATTTTTAACAAATGTATTCAGGATGGTATATTTCCCTCAGTCTTGAAAAATGCAAAGGAGAATGCCCATTTTTCTACTGACCGCCGTTGCGCATCAAAACTTTTTGTATGATAGCATAAATTAATATAAAAGAGGGGTGATGTCGTACTTTCTAAGGAAAAAAAAAATTCATTTATTTTGTGGGGGTTTTAGTTGTTCTTTGATTTTCTGTTCAGTTTAGAGGTTAGTTTTGTAACGAACCTCCCACTAAAAGCAGCAGCCCATTACAACAGTATGACATTAATTAACATAAGACACGAACAGTACGCAATGATAAGTTATTTATAAGCACAACAAACTCAACAACTATCGATGCACAAGTGAAAACAAAAGTTCGCTGTTGTTTTGTTTGTTTGACAAATTGACATAGACTGTTCACATATCACATTGTGATAGTGTTACCAACAGTCAATATAAATCACTCTGACTTTAGCTGATTTGTCAACTAAAGAAAGATTCAAAGTAATATTATCTATAGGATGTGAATTAAGAAAATATGTTATTTCAATTGTGCTAATTAAAAATATAAATAACGAGGATAAAGTCATAGTTTAATTTATTTTTTAAACTGAGTCTGACGGATTATGTCCCAGGTTTTAATAAATTGGCAACATTGATTTTACCGAAATACGCCATTTTAAAAAGTAAGCAATAAAATCCAATACTGTAGCTTATTAGCTACAGTATTGGATTTTATTGCTTACTTTTTATTAAATACAAAATAGTAACCCCACATACGATTTCGTTCAAGTGAAATAAGATAAGTTAAAAAAATATTTTATAATTTATGAGTTTATTTTTATGGCCATACTCTTTTACTATAAAGCGACTCTGATTGTGGTCAATCTCCTTTAGTTCCTTTCTACAAATGCGCCTCTAAGCAAAATGTCGAAAACTATAGACCTATTTCCCTACTTTGTGCTCTAGCTAAACTTTTAGAGAAACTTATCCATCTCAAAAATTACGCTTTCATTCATCAGCAATTGGTTCCTCAGCAACACGGGTTCGTCAAAAATAAATCTACTGCTACTAACTTGTTGATATTTACGAATAATCTGTTTAAAAATATGGATGTAAGAGCTCAAACAGACGCCGTGTACACAGACTTTAAAAAAGCTTTCGATAGAGTTGTGTGACCACGAAATATTAATGAACAAAATTGCATTCAATGACATTAGAGGTTATTATTTTGCTGCGCTGGTTTCAGTTTTATATCAGTAACCGCAATGAAACTGTTGTGAGTAATGGCTATCACTCTGACTCCTTTCTTGCTACCTGCGGGGTCCCTCAGGGATCAATTCTTGGCCCCTTATTGTTTTTACTCTATTTAAATGACATCGGATATTAATTTCGAAATAGTGATTTTTTACTGTATGCTGACGACCTCAAAATCTTCAGGAAAATCTTAACAATCAATGATTGTCATCTCTTACAGGATGTTCTAAATAGGTTATCTGGATATTGTAAATTAAATAAACTACAACTTAGTGTAGCCAAGTGTAGGTACATGAATTTCACTAGGAATACAAACATCGTTAGTTTTAATTATTCTCTATGCAACGAGCTACTTCTCAGAGAGACTCAGATCAGTGACCAGGGTATCTTATTGGATTGTAAATTACACCTAAATCTACACATTGATAAGATTATTGCCAAAGCATTTCAAATGTATCATTTTGTAATGAGATCATCGATAGATTTCAAGCGACCAGCCACTTTCCTGTATTTATTTAATTCTTTAATCCGATCACTAATTGAGTATGCCTGTATGATATGGGACCCTTACGACGATAAATACAATCTCGCCTTGGAAAAAGTTCAGCGCTAGTTTTTTAAATCAATGCAGTATAGGTGTCATATGGATCGTAGCTCATACATCGAGTCATTGGATAAGTTTAATCTCCTCACGTTAGAATCAAGGCGACTTTTGCTGCAAACCATGATGCTTCATGATCTGTTGCACAATAAAATTGATTGCTCCGAGATTGTTAATAATATATTTTATGTGGTGCCTAGAACAGTTATTCGGCGAGAGGCACGCGCCCACCCTCTCTTTGCTACGTCACCTTGTCGTACAAACTAGGGTGAACGGGCGCCCGCCGCTCCGTAGGATAGTGAAAACCTATAATGAACATTTTGTTAATTTTGATAATTATATTTGCTTTAGACCGCCAAAAATTTAAGAAACTTATAGTCAATAGTCTGCAATTGTGTAAATATTAATGTTAGTCTTTATTTTTATGATTATTTTTACTTTTACTTCTTATACCTTTAGTCATAAGATAACTAATGTACTTTTTATATCTCTGTAGTATTTTATTATTACTTTTTGTCTTTTTATAATATGTACGTTATTGTTATTTAAAATACTGTGTCTACACTGTATCTTTAACATAAGTAATATGTGGAAACGTCGTGGATTGTACATTAGCCTACTTATATGCTGTAATATTTACTGTAACATACATTGTACAATTGTTTGTTTTCCCTAAATAAATAAATATTATCACCGTGTTACAGAAACATCACTATCGGCAGCAAGCAACAACACTCCGACGGCTGGTGGTTCTTAGCCTTTTCCCTACGACCTACTCCTCCGAGGTCGACAACTTCAGAACCTGGACTCTCCTCTACGATGACCGAAGACTGATGTCCCTTGGCCCTCCGCGGTGAAGACTCAAGACTAATTTCCCTCGGCCCTCCACTGCCAAGGCTGATGTCTGACAACCCTTGGCTCTCTGCCCATTTCATCTTCAGCTCCAGCCCATATAGGTAGGCTCTATATATACGTAGGTTAGGTTGCTTTAATAAAAATAAAATATTTTATCTCGTCCCCTTGACTATTTCTTTTAACCATACTCTCCTCCAGACTGAAAGTTAGGTAGGTGAGTGCTCATTGTGATCTTACAGTTTTCTGACTCCTACCAGGAAAATGTAACGTTAGAAAACCCTTCTAAGAGGTCGGTGGTAGGTTGGTCGGTTAGACAAGGCCTAGTAAGTTTGGGCTGTGTGCTGATATTTTAAATCAGTCTGTTCGGTTTAATCGACGCGACAAAAAAAAGAGTTGTTAAAATTTAATATAACAGGCGTAATAAAAAACTCTAAATGAAGCCGACAGTTATTTGTTCCTCCCATTATTGTAATACACTGGCCACTAAGTATCACACTTTTAAAATTGGATTAACTTTTTAAGTGCACAAGACATACTTTCGAAACAAAAAGGACTAGAAAAAGAGTTTAATTTTGTACATAAAAACTAATAAAGCTGATAAAAATTGCTATAAAACGTTTTAAATTTTAAATTTCTAACTTCTATATTTTAGAAAAAATTGAAATTTTAAAAGTGTAGTACTTAGTTTTGTAGGCCAGTTTATTTTATTTTACCTGGGACCCTGGGAGCTTTCTTGTTCCAAAGATATTGAAGGAGAAAATGTATATAAAATCATTGCACAGAAACAATTGATGGAATAAAACAAACTTCTATGTAGATGAATTCTTCCCTGAGGGGTCTTTTTACCCGACTACGGCAAAGCCAAAAGGAAGGGTTGTGATTTCAAACAGTCTAGGTTTGTATTAACATATGTTCTAAACTATTCATCCGATTCTGATCAATAAGGTGTCAACCGATTGGTTATTATGCCCCCTAACATAGGCTACATTTTAACCGACTTTAACAATAGGAGGAGTGGATTTTACCTTGTAAACTCCGAATTTAATTAGAGCGTGATTTTCCAGTAGTTGGATTTTTTAGTTGTTGTATACCACACAATTCTTGCTACAGGCTGTATATACGAGTATATTTATAGGAAGACAGATGTCAATTGTTTTGATTTTCCAAACAAACATAGTTGCGGATGCAATGACGATAGATGTGTCAGTCGAACGCGATATGGAAGTTCCTATTACGGTATTTACTAAATTACTACCTTCATGATTATTACTGTCACTTAAATATTACTGTGTTTCCCCAACAATTAACTGATTGCTGATACACATGGTAAGGGGTTTTCTTCGCCTTTTGACGGTAGCACTTACCTACACCAGAGTTCGTTAGAGCGTTTGTTCAACATAATAAATTCTCATCATGAGCATGTGTTTTCAAAGGCATCCATCCTCACGACAAGCTAATAAGAAGAAGCCGAACCAACAGTGCACTTAAACGGATTGGCTAAGTACTATTCCGGAAAAAGCTTTAATTCTAGCACGATTAATGACGTTCTGATCTCAAACTAATAATCTTCGTTGTCGATGACGACTGAAAAACAAATAATTATAAGCTCACGTAAGAGATTTGTTTGTATAAAAAGCCCTCAAATGTTTTTTGCGTTCTTAAAATATTTACCTTCTTTCAAAACATTGCGGTCGGTGCTTGTGCTTGTGCCGCTTGGCAGGCGGATTGGAGATCGCAGTGATGAAAGACTAACAGAAAATACTGCTGCCCTTCTCTGGTCTACGGAGGCGCAAGGTGTTCTACATCAGGTGTTCTTCATTACTGCATCATTTAGGGCCAAATGGGACGAGAATTAAATTAATATTGTAGGAAGAGCCTCTATTAGGTGATTCTCATATGACACCGCTGCATCGCTCGTCCTTGCGGTGCGCCGCGCAGAGAGGCGGTGAGCGCTCTGCATCCGCGCGGTTGGGCAGTGTATGTGTTACGCATCAACGGATTTCATAAAAGCCAATTCGACGTAAGAACCTCTTCTCGGAATGACATTGTGATTCGATTAGGATTACTATCAAGACTGATAGATCCCATTAGCAAAGTCGCCAAATGAATGAATAGTTTATGGTTCACAGGTTCGATTCTTGAATATTGTGGACAACCGCCAGGAATAAGATTTTGACAAAAAAACATTCTGATTCTGGGCTGGAGTTGTGAATGTTTGTGCATCCTATAATGTAGTAGTCTAATAATAGCTGCACGGGTTGATCTTTACGGTTATCCCGCGCTTGCCAAGGTCATTACTTACCGAGTTTTCTCCGTGCCGGCCGACCGGAAAGCATGTTAAACCGTTGGTCCCGGCTGTCATTTATAGTCAGTCACAGTCTAACCGGATGCAGCTGAATACCAGTATTTTACATGGAGCGACTGCCTATCTGAACTCCATAACCAACTGAGTTATGGAGGTCATACCAGGTAATACGATACCCCTTGGTAAGACTGGTTGTCAGACTCTTTGGGCCTCAGACTACCTAACGACTGTCAAAGATCTACAAATGACAACCGGGACCAACGGCTTAACGTGCTTTCCGAGGCACGGAGGAAACTCGGTATGTAATGGGCGGTCACCCATCCACAGACCAACCTAGGCAAGCACGGCTTAACCTAACGATCGACCCGAGCGGCTGTTATTATTTAGCCACGAGCTCCTCAATCCAACCTAGTTAATAACACAAATATTTTATCCTAGTTTATCTAGTCTATCTTAGTCTTCCTTTCAATTCTGATGGAACCAATCCAGGTCATCCTGTTGACCACTGGCAAAGGAAACGATATATAGAAATCGAGCACAGCTCAGTATCACTCTGCTGTAAATTTTATTTAAATAGTAAATAATGATTGCGAAGTGAATCAGTGACTAATAAAACATAAAGTAAATCAAGTTAACATATGTGGGAAATTCCAACTCATGTCTAATAAACCTGAAGGTTATGTGGTAATAGTAATGGCCAAGATGTGGTAGGTGATGCATGAGAGGTCACAGTGCTGAATCACTGGAACAAAACTAGTAATCAAGACTAAACGGTTAGATTGGGAAACCGAAAAGGTAAATCAGAATCGAATAGACAAGCATTAAAGGCAAATGAAAAAGCTTATGGTTTTTTTGGTGGTAAAACCTATTTATAGAATTTAAATGCCAAAAAACACGTGAATGGGTTGATACAGGTTACTATGAGATCAACACTGGAATCTTGATTTAATATCTGGTGTTTAAAAAAAAAAAGTCTAATCAACTTTAATTTCGGAAGTCGGTGACTTTTTGTCACCCTATCCTTTTTAGTTGTAGTTTAGTACCACACAAAGTATTGTCAATCAATATTACATTGTAACTAGAAATGATTACGGACCATAATTTGTCAACATAGGCCAAGAAGAGAAAAAAAAAACAAAATAGTGAACCGATTTTGATGAAATTTCTGTGGGACGAATAAGAAAGTATAATTATACAAGAAAAGAAGGAAAGAAAAGATTTTTTTGGAAAAACGATAAAAAACACTGAGTTGAGAACCTACTAATTTTTTTGAAATCGGATAAAAATGCAACAAGAGGTACCTAACGGATGATTAGTTTTCTACCACTTTCTCGTTTTTGTATGGAAAGTTAACCGTGGAACACCAAGGTGAACCACTTTGGTGTTCCATGGGTCAGAAAGGGTGATGTCTACACCAGCCCAAAACCAGGGTTAGTAGATCAGGTTTCTGGATTTTCCATAACTTCAATTTATTTGTCCCCCAACAGGGAATATGCACGTATTTTTTTCTTCACTTAAATCAATAAAATACAGTACCAAGAAAATAGTTAAAAGTTAAGTTCAACCACTGCTTGTCGCTCAAAAAAATATTGAACTCCTACAATTTTCTACGACAGTTCAAATGTCCGTGACTTTCGCGGCCATTCATGTCATGCTATTAGACGTAATTTCCTTTTATCTGCCTTATTTACATCTAATTTTACTAAATGTATGTGCTTTATTCAAGCAAACATTGCAATAACAATATTATAAAAACATCTTTGTGAGACTTAAGTAGTTTTCAAATAAAAGTGTTTCTTTGACACTTAGCGTTTGACGAAGTTTACCACAATGTTTATATGGGTCAAATACAAGGCATTTATAAGGAATAAAAAAATAAAAATAAAAACCCGACTGCGTAAAAAATAACTAATAATTTTAAATAAAAATTGAAAAAAAAATAAAACAAGTTCAGGAGACAGGACATATTGACTGCAACAGTCGGGACCCATATTGGATGTAATGTTTTTAGTCTAGATTATTTAATGGATCCCGACTGTCCTGTCTCCTGAACTTGTTTTATTCTTTTCAATTTTTATTTAAAATTATTAGTTATTTTTTTACGCATTCGGGTTTTTTAATTTTTTAAATGTTTTTTTTTGATTTTACACTTTTTAGTTACTTATTAGATATACCATTTTAAAATCTTCATGATGAGCCCTTTATCAAGCCGTTCAGGCTGCAGAGCGTGCCAAACATTTGGATTTGGCGCCAGAAATCCACCATTTTGTTTTTTATTTTATTTTGATATACCCAGTGTCACTCTCACAGTAAATACGAATCTAACAACACCTCTCAAGCTAAAATCCATCGAGCCGTTCAGATCACAGAGCGTGCCAAACAATTATACATATGTACATACATACTCTCGAAAAACATAACCCTCTTTCTGGCGCAGTCGGGTAAAAACGTTTTGAATTTCTTGCATATCGATGACATTTTGTAACTTTTCCCCCATAAAATTTTCAAACAGCAAATTAAAGAAATGGGGAAATATAAAACTATGTTTATTCACAAAATGGACGGGTCACACGCACTTAGGGCTTGCAATCCGGATATCTGGATATTCGAATTATCCAGATATCCGCTAAATTTCATATTCGAATAATGAAAGCAGCTGAATCCGGATAATACGGATTTTACGGGTAGTCCATTTTTTCGAATTTACTGTGTATATAAAGCCTAATAATAAATTTTGGTATTCTGTACAGTACAAGTAAATACATTTATCTACTCTACAGTATTATCTACATATTTTTCGTTTAAATTTGACCAAATCTACGTAATATTCTAGTCTGATCTTCGTAATTTTTTAAATCCGAGCACCGGAACTGAGTGGGACTATCTTCACAACACGAAAAGCTTTTATGATGAAGCAAAACTCGACACCTCTGATAACCCTTTTGAGAATCCTTCAAATGCATCCATTCAACGGACAATCGTCCATATTATTTCTGTTTATTTTGGAGCACAAGAACGTGAAGGTATCCCTAACGAGCCTCGGCCTCAAGGAACTGAAGTCGCTCACATCGTTAAAGGTTCAATAAAAGAACAATAACCAGATAAAATAAAAATAAAAATAGAACGGATATTGCAAGCCCTACACGCACTACACACCATCCTGTCCTTTATCTGCCTACGCTAGGCATCGAATTGTGTGTATGTGTGTATAATAAACTAGCGGACGTCACGCGGTTTCACCCGCGTAGTTCCCGTTCCCGTGGGAATACGGCGATAATATATAGCCTGTGTCACTCAGGGTGAATGTAGCTTTCGAATGGTGAAAGAATTTTTGAAATCGGTTCATTACTTCCGGAGATTACCCCCTACATACAAACTTACAAACAAATGTTACCTCTTTATAATATAATAGAAATACACACATCAACACGGTCTAGGAATATTTCATACTCAATTAAATAACTCGAAAAGTACTGGCCGCATTGGAATCTTTTATACACCGATTTCTTTGTAATTTATCTCAGACTAATTCCAAATTCAAATTTTTGAAAATTCTTTTGTTTTGGTGGCACAAAAATGTCTTGATGTATAGGAGAGGGAATTTTCATTTGTGCGAAATTTAGAAAACAATACGAATTACGTTTAGTTACAGTTTTTTTTTCATTTTTAAACGAAAGATAAAGTTAAAATTGAGGTATTGTAGCCATGCAACGCTGACATTTGACGAGGGCGGAGATGTTACGAGCTGTGGGAATGCTGGAAGCTGGATCTGTTCAGCGTAATGTTGCTGAGGCCATAGGGACCCATCAAAATGTAATTTCAAGATTGTGGACACGCTATCGTGCCACAGGTGAAGTAGCGGAGAGGCATCGGGGGCCAAGTCGCATCACTACCCCCAGACAAGACCGATTTTTGCAAATTACTGCGCGAGCACAACCAAATGCAACGGCGACTCAATTGGTCCAAAGGCTGCGAGTGGAACACCAAGTGCTTGTGAGTGACCAAACTGTAAGAAGGCGACTGCATGAAAGCAATCTACGCTCTCGTAGACCACTCCGGGTCCCACCTTTACGGAGAGGCAATCGTGGACGACGATTAGAATGGGTTCGGAACCACGTGGACTGGGGCCGTGACCAATGGTCCAATATGCTGTTCACGGATGAATCCAGGTTCGGCTTCCATCCAGATTCACGAAGGACGCGTGTTTGGCGAGTTCCTGGACGATGGAGCCGTCTCCAGAACCCTCAGGAAGTTCACCCATACCAAGGAGGAACAATTATGGTTTGGGTAGGAATTCGTCTTGGAGGACGGACGGATCTCGTTTGGGTGCGGGGCAATATGACGGCAGAACGATACGTCCAACAGGTGCTGGGGCCCGTAATCTTGCCCCACAGAACACAAATGGGGCAAGATTTCCTGCTCATGCACGACAATGCCCGGGCACACACGGCGAGAACGGTAGCAGCTTGGTTACATACACATAATGTTAGGGCCTTAGACTGGCCTGCTCAATCGCCAGATCTAAATCCCATTGAGCATGCGTGGGATATGCTGCAAAGAAGAGCTCTGAAGGAAGTTCCTGAAAATCTGGCTACAGAAGATCAACTTTTTGCGCACCTCAGAAGGACATGGGACAATATTCCGCAGCAAGACATTGACAACCTTGTTCTGAGCATGCCGAATCGTTGCCGATGTGTTATGAACATCATAGGCGCTTTCTCAGACTACTAACTTCAAGTTTATAAACACAAATTAAATGATTTTTCTGTTTTTTTCAGTTTTTACTCACAAATTAAAAGTTCATTCATATACGGTTTCCGTCTATGCTTCATTTTTTTCCATAAAATCCTGAAATTTTAATCTATACCTTAACCATTATTAAAAAATGGTAGAATATTAAATAACGTATCTTTTAAATATATACATGTCATATAAATAATTAACACATTGATAGTAATTCGCTTAAAAATATCCCTAGACCGTGTTGATGTGTGTAGATAGATAGATAGATATATATAATATAATAAATATCTCTTGTTTAACGTTTCCAGTCTGTTAACCTGCGGGTTTTTCCCCGAATTTTATTGCAAGAATTAAAAACCCCAAAAAAGATTCCCCAACCTACCAACGCCGCGCGCCGCGCGCCGTGTAGAAATTTACAGTATAATATGCCTACATAGCAATATCCGATGACGTTCCACAATGGTCAATATGACTACTACAGTAATTATGTTGATGAATGGTTCGAAATGCAGCAAAAGAGTGACTCAGACCATTCCGAGGGTCATATACATAATTAAAACGCACTGCTAGAGATGGGCATCTTGAAGGCTTTTTGCGGTACCCAGATGACCATCACATAGAAGGATAACAACCGGCTGTTGTAGGGCCACTCGAAAAAGGGAGATCTCTTCCAAATTAGTTGAAATTTTTCTCTCATTTTGGCGCGAACTTTCCATTGTTAGAATACCAACCAGTAAGCAAAGTGAAGTCGTATGACATCATTAAAGAATAGCTACAAAGGAGGCCTACAATTGTAACTTAATCACAATAATTTAAATGTAATTGCCGTGCAACCAATTGTTTTTACTTTAACCAACCAACATAATTAAATAAGTGAAGCGAAACAGAATTATTCGCTTTACGAGGCTAATCGTAGGGTCTCGTTAAAAAGTCGCCATTTGTGATGTCACGATAAACTTAACAACCTTTTTCATTTATTTAGTATTCCTTATAGCCGTTTACTTGTTCTTGCGATGCACTTAGCAGTCTAGAATTACAAAATAGAACTGGTAGACGTCACTTGCGTGTTAAAAACTCGTGTTTCTAGTCTAGTATTTATTATTTTTAAACTAGTTGAGGCGTCCATAACTTGCCCTCATAAAAAAAGTGTTTATTTTTAACTCAGGTTAAATCTAAGAAATGGTAATGGGTATTTTCTACGGCATTTGTCTGAATAAATATGACATTAACTAAGTTTCTACGAAATTTTCCTTTCGTAAGACACGGGCATCGTAACATCCCAAATTATAGTCTGATGATAACAATTAATTCCCATTTCAATTATATAAATTATCGTCTTCTAACGACTTTGTAAACCTCAAATTGCTTGTCAAACCTGAAACAGACTTTAAGATAATTCCGTACCTGTTATGATTGGTCTATAATATCGAATTCACGGTAATTGATGATACGAAAATGATACAAGATGAAAACGGGTTGTAAGAGGAAAATGTGGTGGGGATATGTTTAAAGAACAAAATATGATCGCACGTGTTCTGAAGATACAGCTCATTTTGTGAATCGGACTCGAATTGGGCGATTGTGTGCTGCACCTAGTTAGATATAAGACTTTTTACGATAAGTTTAGTGTTAATGTGAAACATGAAGAGTTCTGTGTATATTGGTAAGTGATGTATTCATTTTATTATTCTTTAGATAAATGAGGAATGTAGTCACAACCGGAATTTAAATAAAAAGCTTATAGTTTCAAGGATGGTCAGATTAGTTTTTTGTTAACAATTTAAGATTTACGTGAGTAACTAACAGCTGTTTTGAGTTTATTTAATAACAAACATATTTATCGCAAATAATCTTTAGATTTAGAACACACTTTACAAGTTATAAAATAATAATTACCTATTACACCTTCGTTTTATTCGACTAGGTAATGTAAAATTATGATGCACGTTACGTGTCTTCGTCTAGTACCTACACAACCTGTTTCTATAAAGTTAAAGTTATTATTAAGTGCGATCATACTAGCAACATTCTACTAGGTACACGAGAGGTAACTGACCTATCTCAATTCTGAACACAAACGACTTTATCTAATATAAATAATAATCTATACTAATATTATAAAGAGGTAACATTTGTTTGTAAGTTTGTATGTTTGTAAGTTTGTATGTAGGGGGTAATCTCCGGAAGTAATGAACCAATTTTAAAAATTGTTTCACTGGCAGAAAGCTACATTATTCGTGAGTGCTATAGGCTATACTTTATTCCCGTGCTCCCACGGGAACGGGAATATATTATAATAATTTATCTATATTTTTATTCATATACATATATACCTATAAGTATATATATTGTTTATTCTTTGGCTTGACATTGAATTACACTTAGACCGGTCAAGTTAGCTCAAAAAATAGGGGAAGGTTGCAGTAATTCGCATAAAGCTAAAAATTAGTACGAATGTTGGGAAAACCATTACAAATGAAATGTCAAAAGTCCCCATCAACCCGACCTCTGCAAAAAAAATTCAAGGTCAAAGGTCGCGTAAATCGGTTTTTTGCATTTTTCAGCAAAACGGTAAGTTTTATCATAAAAATATTTAAATTACGCAATTTTAATTTTGCAATTATCTACAACTAGCTGACGTCCCGCGGTTTCACCCGCGTAGTTCCCGTTCCCGTGGGAGTACGGGAATAAAATATAGCCTATAGCACTCACGAATAATGTAGCTTTCTAATGGTGAAAGAATTTTTAAAATCAGTTCATTACTTCCGGAGATTACCCCATACATACAAACTTACAAACAAATGTTACCTCTTTATAATACTAGTTTATATAATTGATTTTTACATCAATGGAGACTTTTGACATTTCATTTGTGGTGTTCGCAACTTTCGTACTATTTTTTTTGCTCTATGCGAATTATTGTAACCTTGCATATCTAACTTGACCGGGCTAACTAGTGAATAGTAATCGTGTTGCTCTTGATATGAGTGTGGTGAAACTATTTGTAGTTTTATATTCATGGGAATAAACTCAACCTAAGCACTTCTAATTCTTACTACGAATATGACTGAAGAAACTTTACAAAAGAGAGAAAGTAAGATTGGCAGAAAAGCTGAGAAAGGCATTCTTATTGGGTACGACGGTGATGAAGGATTTCGACTAACTTAAGCTTTTTCCCACGAATATAAAACCATAAATAGTATTTATATATAAGCTTTAGATTTTTTTTAAATTTCAATTAAATAGAGCAACATGCATATTTTTTTTTTCTCAAAGGAAAACTAGAAAAACTAGATCTGATCTGGTACTCTAATGACATTCTTAAATGATTCAAACCGAAATGAAATGAAATTAAATCGTCTGTTTGTAATTTCAAAATAACAGCTTTTTACTGAATGTAAACAAAATATCGAAAGTAACATTTTTTAAGAAATTTAATTGTAGATAAGATATACTTTAAGATTCAAGCTTTGGAGTACCTTTGCCTAAAAAATGGTAATAAGTATCAGTTACTGCGTTGCATTTTTTTTCAAATTCATTTACGATACGTCATGTAAACTAAGTGAATGATAGGACTCGGGAGTTAATATTTTCATAAACGTTTTTAATAATATAGGTAGGTACTCTATTAACTTTATCGCAACGATTGACATATTATGAATATTTTATATTACATTTTTTTACCTTATCTTACAAGTTATCATTATTTCCTTGAACATGATAAATAAATATTAAAATGCCTACGTCAAATACTTAACTTATTACTGAGACTTTAAAGAGGGTGCGTTCTGAAAGTTGGCAACATTGTAAATAGCTGTCAAATAATGATATCGCTGTATTATTAATTTCTTTAATATTATTAAATGAAAATGGAATATATCTCTGTTTTGCACTCACGCATCATCATTAAAATAATATACATAATAATAATAATCATTTTATTATCAGGCAACTAAGGGCCCATAGATAAAAAAAAAACAAAATAATATCTAACAACAATATACTAACATATTATAAACCAGAGACTAAAACTATACACGCAACGTTGTAGGCGTCGTGTTTCGCTGCGTGGTGTCGCGTAACCGCCCTCGGAAATGTCGATATACGACACCCTTCGGACAAAAGTCCTCCTTCATGCAGGTCTGTAGATAGAAAAAGAAAAAGAGAAATAAATAGTTTTAAAATTTTAAATTTTTTAGATGGTGGGTTGGAACTCGTACCACGAATGACTTAAAGAAAAAAAAGAAAGAAATAATCAATGCAACTCTCAAAATTCATTTAATACCATTGAATGATTGTTCATGAAATAATCGTATGCTTATAATTCTGTAAATACATACGTATTACGGCCATGAATCATATTTTTTTAGATATTCTTGTACAGCCTGACACTGCAGCAAATTTTAATAACCAGCCAAGTGCGAATCGGACTCGCGCACGTAAGGTTCCGTACCATTATAAAAAAATCACGTTTGTTGTATGTGAGCCCTCCTTAATATTTATTTTATTCTGTTTTTAGTATTTGTTGTTATAGCGGCAACAGAAATACATCATCTGTAAAAATTTCAACTGTCTAGCTATCACGGTTCATGAGATACATACAGCCTGGTGACAGACAGACGGACAGTAGAGTCTTTGTAATAGGGTCCCGTTTTTACCCTTAGGGTACGGGACCCTAAGTAAACGTCAGCAATTTTGAATTTCGCGGGCTACCATGGCAATTCCACCTTAAGGACGACTTGCGCTAGGTACTGGAAAATATTCAAAACACCATTCCGTTAAGGTGAATGCTCCAACCAGCCCGCGAAATTCAAAATTTCCCACGTTTTTTGTAATTTGCAGGCCACAAACGACTTTTTAGGGTTCCGTAGTCAACTAGGAACCCTTATAGTTTCGCCATGTCTATCCGTCCGTCCGTCCGTCTGTCCGTCCACGCTTAATCTCTGTGACCGTTAGCACTAGAAAGCTGAAATTTATTATGTACCAATATGTATATCAATCACGCCGACAAAGTGGTAAAATAAAAATTGGAAAAAAATGTTTTATTAGGGTAGCCCCCTATATGTAAAGTGGGAAGTGATTTTTTTTTTAATTTCGACCCTAACGTGTGATATATTGTTGGAAAGGTATTTAAAAATGAATAGGGGTTTTCTAAAATCATTTTTTGATAATGTCAATAATTTCGGAAATAATCGCTCCAAAAGTAAAAAACAAATGTGTCCCCCCCCCCTCTAACTTTTGAACCATAAGTTTAGAAAATATGAAAAAAATCTGAAAAGTAGAACTTTATAAGGACTTTCTAGGAAAATCATTTTGAACTTGATGGAAACAACATTTTTTGTACAAAAAAGACAAAAAGTTGTACAAAATAATTTCTGGACTAAGTTTGTAGTATATTCGTATATGCAAGCATTTTTACATAATGGATACCCACCTTTTTCTGTTTTTTTTTTCGGTTCCTTTATGAGCTTGGAGGGTTGTATTGATGATTATAATTCTGTAACATAACATACGTCTTACAGCCGCGAATAATATTTAAATCAACATAAGTACACCCTAGCACTGGCCTGCAAATTGCAAAAAACGTAAAAATTTGAATTTCGCGGGCTGGTTGGAACATTTACCTTAATGTCAACTTTAACTAATTAACAGACCGAGTATTAGTGCTAAACGCATTTAGTGAAATGTGTTTCAATGTTTATTTGTATACTGTGCAGTAAAGTGTCACATTTACGGCTACTGTTGTGCTAGGTTTTCCTGGTCAATGACTTAAATTTAGACAATGGCTGACAGCCAAGTATTTATTCTGATGTGTACTGAGCCTCATTTCGATGTCTGTCATGAGTCTATGGACTAGAAGTCCTTTTGTAGTCTGGCCTCAACTTAAGTGCGTTGTATTTTAACAAAAACGCCTGAATTATGTTTGTTTCATTAGTAGATTAGGTTTCGGTATTTATATTTTGTACAACATAGTATTAATTGAATATGTGCAACAACTTTAATATCGATGAATTTAATTACAGAATTTTATATTTTACGTAGATAACGGTTACGGTAACCGTTGATTACTTTCTAATAGTATTGTTATCTAGGTGTATAAAATTGTCTATAAGTAGAATGAGAATTGGTTCTAATAAAGCTTAATGGGTTTTTAAGTGAAAACTAAAACAAAGACAATTAACTTTTATCGCTGCCGCTGTAGGTACACCACGATATTCCTATTTACCTACACTATAATGGGTGTATAAAATACCCTGAACGCATTTGTTCTCTCCGTCATTGCGATATTTTTTTCGCCCTGGACTATACCTAATAATAATATATAATTTGAATCAAATTTGAACAAGATTTATAACTTTAATTTATAAAAACATAATAACATTTATAAGTCTTTTCTTAATCCTGACTCTCCTAACTAACATTTTGACTACTTAATGAATTGTTCTTTGTGACATGTAGCATACC
Source organism: Xestia xanthographa (assembly GCA_905147715.2). Lineage (NCBI taxonomy): Eukaryota > Metazoa > Arthropoda > Insecta > Lepidoptera > Noctuidae > Xestia > Xestia xanthographa. The sequence goes on from LR990659.1 coordinate 21,229,357, forward strand.
GTTAGAAAGGGTATCATCTAAAGAACTTTTTAAAATAAAGCTAAGTTCAAAATGGCTTTTAGTTTTTTTTATAATAAATTTTGAAGTTGTACAATTTCATACATTTAAAAAAGAAAATAACTTTGGTATCTCGTAAGAAATTTTCTTGAAACCAGTTCTATCAAACAAAGATTTATTTAGATTAAGAAGACTTTGGAGAATACAATACAATTTATTTTGTGCCATTACACTCACAAACGAAAAAGTTATTTGGAATTGAAGGAAATATTTTGGGTATTTTTTTCATTTGAGAAAAAAAAAAAACATATGTAACCAACCATGACATTTAGGACGTAGGGTACCCATACGGGTAGAACCTAGCTAATGACCTCCCAAATCCCTGAAAAAATTGTGTCGGTCCATAATCCAAACACCCTGTATACGTATACCTACCTATACTTGCACATAACTTTACTTTTTGTGAAATGTTGAGCGAGTACTTATGTATCTTATGGAGTATAAAGAATTTCCAACTTAAACTTAGCAGTAGCAGCTCCTAAGTCACGATTTAGTCAACTGACTAAAACTAACTTCATCATTGATTTGCAGCTTTGGTGGTGTTTTTGGGCACTGTAGCTGTTCAAGGCTATGGTCCAAAAATAAATCGCAAGAAGCATGGGGGTTCACACAAACCATCTCATCGGTCCCATGAAGGCTCACATGGGCCTCATCATGGACCGCCACAAAGAGGCCACGACCATGGACCTCCACACCACCGGCCATCACATGATCATAATTCAGGACCTCCCAATCGACGTGGCTACTGGGATAATGATAATTCCCCCGTGTGGGGTGACAGATCAGATTCAGGAGACAGCTATGACAGTTATGGTCCCGATGATAGTTCTAGTCCCGATGATAGTTCTAGTCCCGATGATAGTTACAGTACCTATGATTATCGTTCAGAAAAAGATCGCCCTGATCAATATGATTCATCTTATGAAGACAGCGGTGATTGGAACCATCGCCCGAAACATCCTTGCAAGCATCCTCATACTAAGTAAGTAAAATTACCAAGGGCTTTACTTTTAAATTATTAAATATTGCCGGCACTGACCAGGGGGTCTAAAATGGCCGCTTCAGCAGAATCGTATTATGAATCACGTGAAAATAATAAAATTCTCAAAATGGACTTTAAATTCATAAGTATAAAGTCCATTTTAAGAATTTTAATTTTCTAACGTGATTCATGCTAAGAATCTGCGTGGATTCTGCTAAAGCGGCCATTTTAGACCCGCAGAAAGCGAGTAAAAATGAAACGAAAAAACTCTAAAGGATGTAGGTACTTTTAGAGGCTTTCAAACGTTAACCTTCACATGTTTTAAACCAAGGTCGATTTTGAAAGTATCTCTGTAGTTTAAACCTGCTGATTTTATGTAGGGTTATTTTGTTTTTATTACATTTTATTTGCGATACTATCGCTATTGAATTATATTTTTGAAATTGTATTGTTGCAGAAAACCTCCAAAGCCAACACCAAGACCTATACCACCAACACGAAGACCCATACCACCAACACCAAGACCCATACCACCAACACCAAGACCCATACCACCAACGCCGAGACCCACACCACCAACACCGAGACCCATACCACCAACACCGAGACCCATACCACCAACACCAAAACCTATACCCACTTTACAGCCTAACCCTGACCATACACGGTTTACACCCGTTGGTCCAACCCCCATGCCCCCTATCACGACAGAATCAAGACCTATTTGGCACCCAACCCCGTCTACAGAAGATACTACTCATTGGGAGACTGACTCGACCAGTTTTCATCCTGATATTGAAACGACAACAGTAGACGAAGGAGTAACTACGCTATCGCCAGAAACACAAGAATGTATATCTTTATGCCTTTCGACACCTGAGTACAATCCTGTATGTGGCTCGAATGGTCAAACTTATGACAATGAAGGCAAGCTGTTTTGCGCTGCCGCCTGTAAAGTCAGTAAGTTTTTTCGATTTTTATTAATTTTTTAACTTTAGGAAATTCAAATTAATTTATACGCATAAGTAGCTCTTAAATATTTTTGTGTGGTAAGTTTTCTCATTAGTTTATTCAACATTTTTGCGGATCAAACTATTTTGTGAGAAACAAGTCCAACGAACAAGCCTAACCCGACATTTTTTCCTTTCCATCTAAGTCGGTCGTAAGAAAAACGGGCCTATTTTGCTCAGTTTATCCTGTTACGCTTTATCGCTGTATAATCCTCAAGATGTTATGTAAGTCGCTGAGCGTTCAACATAATACATTATTTTTTCGAATTCAGGGTCTATTATCTATCTATTATAATCTACCTGATTAAGACAAGAGTACCGTGTTTTATTTGATCTTCGGGTTTCTGCGGCTCGTACATAAGTATTTGGCGCGTATCCGGTCACCCTACCAATTCTTTTACCCATAAATTACTGGCTGACCGCGCAAACGTAGTTCTGCTATATAAATTATGGTATGAAATATACTTAATGACCTATTCTCATACGTACCAAATATACATTAAAAAGATCATAACAATCGGTCGAGCCGTTTCAGAGGAGTGCGACCGCAAACACCGTGACACGAGATTTTTATATACGAGTAAATAGATAATACCTAATCATTAAAAATTTGTTATAGACGTGACTTTACAACGCAGATCTGTGTGTCCGCCACCCAATTGGGATTATGATGATGATGGTGATGAAACGACGGGTACCGCTCCGCCTACTCCGCCAACCACCACAACGACACCTTACATCGGACGTACCGTATCGATGAATGACTTCCAGCGGTGTATGAAACAATGCCGTATTACTGCGTCCTTTACTCCTGTCTGTGGTTCAGATCTCGTGACATACATGAATATGGATCGTTTGAAATGTGCTCAAAGTTGTGGCGAAGGTAAGGAGTAATCGTAAAAACTATAATCAAAGCGTAAAAACATAATACATACAACGCTCAATGACGTTCATAAAATATGAAAGGTAAAATATTTATTTATTTGTTTTTACAGTTGTCGAAGTTTTATGTGAGAAGCCATGCGCTGCCTGTGGGTTCAACCCTGTCACAACTAAACCAACAACAACATTGCGAACTACAACACCCCAAATTGGCAGAAGTACCCAGGAACCTGATATACAAGAATGTATCAAAGGGTGTCCTGTGACACCAGAATATAATCCGGTTTGTGGCTCCAACCGCGTCACGTATAACAATCCCGGCCGTTTGCTTTGTGCTCAAATCTGTGGAGTTGGTAAATACTATTTTTAAGTACCTACATTGTTTCACATACGTTTAGCATTATAATACGTATACACTTTCGCACACAAAAGGGTTCCGGACCACCGTGCAATATAATCGTATTAAGTAAAAAAATTCGTTTCTTGTTGTATTGTTATAGTGCCCAACTGCCCATTGTAATACACACTCTGTGATAACTCAAGCACGTACGGTCCATGGTCTTCCATTACGGTTCAAAAGCTCTGTGACATACGGACAGACTGACCGACAATGGAGCCTTAGTAATAGGGTCCTGTTGGTACCCTTCGGGTATGGAGTCTTGGAAATGTTCTATCTTTCCCACTGTTTTTTGTCCTTTTTTCTCTTCGATAGTTTTCGGATCCGCTACTTCTTTGAATGACTAAGCCGTGACCGTTTTTATTAGACATTATATCATTTATTTCAGCCGTATCCGTTAGTCGAATGGGACCATGTGCTCCTACAACAACTTCAACAACCACTACTCAAGCTCCTTCAACCCGATCACCTGCTGTACTGAGCTGCATACGACGTTGCCCTGTAACGTCGGAATATGATCCCGTCTGTGGGACAGATAATCTCACCTACAGTAACCTCGGGAACTTACATTGTGCCAAATATTGCGGTGTTGGTAAGTTCTCTCTTTACTTAGATAGGTACATACTAATAATAATAAATCAGGCATCAAAGTAAAGGAAAACATCGTGAGGAAACCGGCATGTCCTAGAACCACCAAAATTCGAAGACATGTAACATCTACCAATCTGCGCTGGGCCCGCGTCTCTCATAAGCTGGGTATCCACTTGCGCAGCCTCATGACGAGCTGCCTCATTCTGAGCGTGCCGCGGGTTGTGGAGACTTCATGCATCTCCACTTGAGCCCACATAATATCGTATCGAGTGGCAAGCCTCAACCCGAGCCATGATTTTCTCAATTTCTCATTAACCACATGGTTGTCGCACGTTAAATCCTGCAGCATTAGTAGTAATAAGTCACTACAAAAGGAAGCAACGCCAGAAACGAAAACATCGATGATGGATTTAGGTGAATACTCCAACCAGCCCGCGAAATTCTGATTTTCTTACGTTTTTTGCATTTTGCAGGCCAGTGCTAGGTTGTAAGTTGATTAGAATATTATTCGTGGCTGTAAGACGTATGTAGTTACAGTATTATAATCATCAAAATAATCAATACGGGTTGTATTGATTATTTTGATGATCATCAACATACAACCTAGCACTGGCCTGCAATTGCAAAAAACGAAAATTTGAAATTCGCGGGCTACCCTGGAGCATTCACCTTAAATTGTTTATTAAGTATATGATGATGCGGTGAAGTTGGATCCCACAAATGTCTGTGGTTTTCATATAACTTAATTAAGTCAATACATTTATCTTTATCCATTTTTCCGCGTACCGCGTCTCCACTCAACGCACGGATCACACTGAGGCGTCTTTGAGCATGGCCATTGGCCATTTACCGACATAATTTGGCTGGCGCTGCGCAGCCGCCTCGTTTGGTTCAAGTCGCGGCAAGTGTCGACTAGCGGCACGGTCTCCATTAGATTAGATATGCCTCGGGTCGAGACAGCCGCTCAACCCGAGGCTGTCTCGAATGGATACCCAGCTGTAGAGAAGAGGCCTGTGTCCCAGCAGTGGGAACATTAATAGGCTGATGATGATGATGATATTAATAAATTACTCAAAAAAATCAAAATCAAAAGTCATTTATTCAAATTAGGCTGATAACCAGCACTTTAGCGTCAAAATTTAAAAGAGACCGTACCCCAAAACGCCCGCCATTCGCCACTTCCTAGTGTTTTACCTGGAAAGAAGTTGCGGAACAAACTCTCCAGCAATTAAGTATAATACTATTTTACACATCACAATATTTTCTATGTTGTAAATTCCAGAGGTTGACTTCAAACACAAATCCGGATGTGTTGACGAATTTGATCTTGGTCCTGATGAAAGCACAACAACACAAACTACGCCTGCTATAAATAATAAGAAGGATCCTAAGGCGACCACGCCATCACAAAACACTGCCTCAACCTCTTCGTTATTCACTTCACCTACAACAACAACCACCGAGAAACCGACCACACCGACCACGAAACCTACGTCAACCAAAAACCCAGGCTCAGACTCGTCATCTACTTTAGGTTTTGCAATTCCTAATGAGGTGCTAGTTGAGATTTTTGGATCAACAACAACTCTGGCGCCGATAAATAAACCAACAAACCCAGACGACGACGAAGATCTTGATCTAGATGCTAGATTTAATAATGATACAGATACTAATGACAAAGAGACAGATTAGAGGTCATTATAGCAAAATTATTTACCCTGATTAAAGACTAATTAGATTACTCATGCATTTTTATTGGAAACCTATTACCTACCTATGCAAATTAGCCTTATGATATCATTTGCGGTAATATTGCAAATGAGTCCTTAATTAGGTACATTTTACTTTCCGTATATATTTGGCTTAACCGTTCCATTGCATATCAGTTGGTGACAACCTGGCTCTCTAGATTAACTTCAAGTGTAAAAGTCTTGTCTTTTGTCAAGAGAAAATGGACAGTGTAGTTTTAGTTTTAATTGTTTCATTAGCATCGACTGTTGGAGTTTCGTCGGCATATTCAAGTAAGTTTTTGTTGCATATGAATTCACGTTAAAAATACTATCCGAATAAACACATTACGTACTTAGTGCCTAATTTATTTACTCAGATACCTTTATTTACTTGGCATAAACTTGCTCGATTGAGATTCAATACGAAAACCATTGATGGTGCCGATTCTAAAAGACTAAGTATGTTTCAAACTAATTTGGACGTCCCTATAGTCCCTTTCAGCAGACCATGTAAAGATATGTCACCAGAGTGCTTGAAGGAGTCTATCCAGGCGGCATTGCCAGCTTTTGCAAATGGCATTCCTGAACTAGGCATCGATGCTTTGGATCCTTACATAATGAAGCAACTCAAATTGAAATTGCCTGGAAGCATTAATATAGAGTTTAGTGATGGCTATGCAAGAGGACTGAAAAGCTGCATTGTCGATTTCGCAAGGTATGTTTTACTAATAGTATCGTTTTAATTCTATGGCATACACAATTGCGATAACTAATCAAATTATAGTCACTAGGTAATATTATAAAGTAAGCCACAAACTAGTTTAGAATCGCTTAAAATTTTATTTTTTTGCAGATATGAAGAAAACACACTTGAAACACAACTGCATTGTAATTTGACTATCAAAGGCAAATACAGATCGTCTGGGCGTCTTCTCGTGTTCCAGATAGACGGAGATGGAGAGTCTACTATTAAGTGCAGTAAGTTTTCTGTGAATAGTATTATTTGGCTGATTGATACTGCCTATTTTTTAAGGTTCCGTAGTCCTAACAAGGAACCCTTATAGTTTCGTCAAGTCTGTCTGTCCGTCTGTCCGAGGTTTTGCTAAGAGACAGTTAGTACTAGAAAGCTGTAATTTTGTAGGGGTATGTATATTATTTGTAATTACTTACGCCGACAAAGTGGTAAAATAAAATTTTGGATAATATATTTATTTAGGGTAGCGCCCCTACATGTGAAGTGGGGATGATTTTTTTTCGTCGTCTACCCCACCGTGTGGGGTGTCGTTGAATAGGTCTTTTAAAATGACTTCGGGGTTTTTACTACTATTTTTGGTTTTAATGCTCCATTTACGAAATATTAAGCTTTCAAGTAACTTTAAAGTGCTTGTTCCAGTAGCCCCCCCCCCAACCCTCTAAAAGCTAAACTGCCGGATTGAAAAATCTGGAAAAAATCATAATGATAGTGCATTTCATGAACTTTATAGGAAGACTATAGCGGTTAAGATAACTTTATTAGTTTAGCAGTAACAGTCGTTGAACTTGGGTGTTGGATAATTTTGAACCAAATACAAAATCCTTAGAATAAATCCTTTAAAGTGACTAAAATGGAGTAGTTGCTTGTTTATAATGGGTGAAGACTTGCAATGAAAAATAAAATCTAAAATATAACGGGCTACTACGAGACCCTACACTGCGCGTGATTTGCTGTCTTATTAGAATAGAATTTCTTTTAAGTTGATAACTTTGAATAATTTTAAACCTCGAATCTATAATTAAACCTTTAGATTATCTTTACTGTAGGTAGCTGTTTTTTTAGTTTTATTAATAATTAGGCAAATAGTTGCAACAGAGCTATACTCTATGAATGACTAGTCAATTAAGAGTAACCTTTTTTTGACGTGTACCAAATATATTTCGTACACGATGTTTTCCTTAATCGCGGTTTAGTTCATTATCGTGTTAATGTTGATATATGTACCTGTATTTTTTCAGATAATATCAAGCTACACAGTATCCTTAAGTTGGGGTCCAAAGTCAAGGCAGACGGACAAAGGTATTTAGATATCAAGAATTCGAATATTGACCATAGTTATGACGGCAGAGTCAGTTACATTATGACGAATCTTTTCAAGGGAAGTCCCGAAATAAGTAAGTACCTACATAATCTTAAAACCATTGGTCTACCTACATTAATACTACACTTATATAATACAAGCTTTTGTTGAATAAGTAGTTTAAAATATTAGTATTTAGGTGTATCCGGTTAGACTGGAAACCGACCCCAACGTAGTTGGGCAAAAGGCCAGGCAGATGATGATACAGCTTTTATTGAAATTTAAGAAACCAATTAGATACTTTTGTTTATGAGTTTGTGTTCATAATGTTAGTATTTATTTTAGGGTTTAAAGGTCTCTCGCATGTCTGTGTATGTAGAAGTAATAATATAGAAGTAAGTACTAAGGCGTGCTCTAGAAACGTTAATATTGTCATAAGTTATTACAATATTATTGATAGAAGTGTCCATAATAAATGTAACCTATCTATGGTACCACCATCCATCATGTCAATATCTGTTTAGTAAGGACGAACATATCCACGTCGTTTCAATATTGATCAAATAGATCCATATAGTGATTAGTCTTTAGGTACATTCTGTATAATATTATTAAATTATGCCTAATAAAGGAACCATGAAAATTTTAATAATTTAGCAACACAAAATACTCGAATCAGCGGTGAGTAGCGGTGGCCCAGTGTTGGCGGCCCCGACTTACGAATCGAAGTCGTGGGTTCGAACCCAGGCAGGCGCATTACTTTGTGTAATTTATTTCATCACCGCTGCCCTCAAAACTGTGAAGGAAAACATCGTGAGGAAACCGACATGTCCTAGAACCAAAAAAATCGAAGACATGTGACATCTACCAATCCGCACTGGGCCCGCGTGGTGGATTATAGCCCATTCCCTCTCATAGAGAGGAGGCCTGTGTCCCAGCAGTTTGTTGGCTGATGATGATGAATACTCGAATTAACGTTTTAATGTTATTTGTATTTCAGGTAATGCTGTTCTAAACTTCATGAACAGCAATTGGAAAATGGTAGCTGAAGAATTCGGTACTCCAATGGTTGAATACGGTGTGAATTCCGTGATGAAAAACTTAAGGAAGCTTTTCGAAGAATTGTCTATAGACGAATTAAAGAAATTGTAATATTTATGTCTTTCAAAATAACTTAAAAACTTCTCAAGTATTATGTGTATGAGACTGAATATTGAAGTGACTAGATTGTTATGTGTGAATAGATGGGTCCATCGTGAAGACCTCTAGCATATTACGGCTAAGTGACGAAAGGAAATAAATAATAAAAAAAATGTGACTTCAAACACAACGCTTTTATTTCTAATACCACACAGCCAATTACATGATTACAATACAGTGCTGAATCAATACAATCTTTGAATATTTTGCGAATGAAACCTAAAAGAAGTTAAATATTTGAATGACTACAATCAAATAAGTTGTCGCCACGCTTATAAACTTTAACATCAGCGTGATATCTACTGAAAACATATCGTAGATGTAGATCCGTAGCGGCCAGGCCTCCACAAGTTCCATAAATGCCTTAGCTTGTACTCTCATCGTCTTCGGTAGGTCGTAGTTCATTATAATCTTGTTAACAAGAATCTTCGTTTCATTGCGTACTAGAAGTAATCTTTCACAAGCAATTGACATCATAGCCACGTAGCAAATCCAAATAAAAGAAGACAGTATTACATTCATCAACAAACCTAAGTCATTAATTGAGGTTCGGTAATAGTATAGACATGTCCACATTATAATGATGATAAATATGAAAGTACTCATAAGAATTGTGAGGATCTGAAAGTTGAAAACCTCATTGACCATAGTACCAATCTGCCCAATAACGTCATACATCTTCGCAGTGTCTCGTATTTTAGTATTACTCTCCGAAGCATGTCCAATGAAATTGAATCTCTCTGTATTTTCAGCTGGTCTGCAACTTATTGTAAAAACTGTGGCACTTTCCTGGTCTTGGTCATCCACAAATGTTTTCAAATAGTTGTTAATCATTATCAATCTTCGCCTCAGCAGGTCAACATATTTACAAAACGTTATAATTTCCAGTTTTTGCACAAAATTTAGGGGTGTTGAAGCAATTGCCCATGCTATATCCCCCACAGTAAACAAATCTAAGAGGCTGGTTGTAAATTGACAGATAACAACAAGAAACATGTATTTATATGTTTCATAACGTGATAGGCTGTAAAATTTACTAAATTTCCCGACTTGCAACATGGTGTCTAGATTAGCAAGTGTAGTTATGATGCGAATATTATTTCTGTTAATAAAGAAAGAAGCTGTGATCGTACAGAGAGCGTATTGGACGAACATTATTGTGATGCGAACTTTGTCAGCAGTTAAAACGTAATTGGCACTGTCGTAATTGGTAAAGGTAGTTGGAAAACTAAAGTATGATCCAAATAAAAGAATATATACTGAAATGATAAAAATTGTAAATCCTTTCATCTTCCAATTAGGTTGTCGTAACTCGTCATTGTCATGAGAAAATCGAAATATTCCGTGGATATATTCAATTATAATTATGACATTTATAGTGTCGACAATTTGCTTCTTACTGTCACATATCATTTTGCGCTTCTCACCAGAATTAGATTTATTTTTGTCTTCCTTTTTAGCTTCCATGGTGACAATTTTATAAATTGGTTTTACAGAACAGAAACGTTTGTGCGATGTTGAGTTGAGCACTCGGATATGACTAATGTAACCTTATTGCCATCGCCTTATTTATATTAAATTCCATTAATATAATGAAGTCTTGTTTGATGACAAAGATACTTATTAATATTCATGTTACCTAATTCTCTATTGCTTGGCTGTAGACGGTCTAATCCCAATAATGAGTTTCTTTGCTATGATAGTGATATCATGAAGGTCTTTATGTTCATTTATTTATTTATGGAATAATAATAAGCACATCACCAGCAGCACTATCACAATGATATTTAATTAAACAGATATGTTATGAGCGAGCAATCGTGAAGACTCGAAAACGTGTCAATTGGCCTGTTTTTCCTTTATTCTGCGTCACTGCGTGTATGTGAGCTGGCTCTCCCCCGCGGCACACTTTTTTCGGTGGTTTTGTAGGTGTATAACATATCTGTTTGTTAGAATATCATTGCACTATCACTTATAATTCAAATAAAATAACATATAAAATCGGCATTTCAGTAACCATGCAAATAACAGGTATATGATGACATTGATGCAATGAGTATTAGAGGCAAGACGATAAATAAAAAGTGTGCCCAGTATACCTAAATCCAGAACACTACAAAAACAAAACAATTTGAGCTATATCGACGTACATTGAGCACTATACAGTGCTCAATGTACGTCGATATAGCTCAAATTGTATTATACAATAGGGAACGTCTGTATGAAGCGAAACTCATAGATAAAATTTCGATAGGGTAAGTTCGATCCGTCAAGTTGGACCTTTCATTATATAGCCATGCCATGCGTGTTAGGGGGCTATTAAAGGTAGTATTAAGAGAAAAATGCGATGATGTCGCGGGCTACGTTGGCTAATCATAAAGTTAAAACAGTCAATCAATAAGGTACGAGTCTCTATCGTGTTACCTAACTTTTTTATCCATAAAGTGGCATATTTTTTTTGTCCTAATCATCATTTGTCCGAATGATAACTTACCCGAACTTTATATCACAATAATATCACATGCCATAAAATTGAAATCCCTGAATTCAATATTCCTACCCTAAACCTGTTTATCCTGTTTATTGTTTATATTTTTTTATTTTGTTTATTGTTTTGTTTAGGTAAACCTGTTTGTCATAAATATTAAAATCAATAATACACAAAAGACTTCAAACCGTTTTCAATAATAGTTATAAACCCTAAATTCTGATTATTTAATGTTTTGATTCGAATAATATACATTAAAAAAAAAAAATCTGTTACTAAGCTTTTGTTATGAACTTCTCTCAACACAACACATTATACAATATTGCTCTAAAGAAATTTAAAAAAATTAAAAAGTAGAACCATCATATCGCTGAAAGTTCACATTAGAATCTTTTGGCATACATTTCATATCGATAGTCACTAAAAGGCAGAAAAAACCTTCAATCAAAGCGTCAATCATTATAAAACAGTTGATTATGAACATTTATGTGGATTTTATTTTCTTGTAAGAAGCATGCAAATATGCAAACAAACATACACCTTCCATGCAGCAAGCATGCAGTTAGCATGCAGCAAGCAATCAAGCATGCAGCATACAAGCACGCATACAGTATGCAAGCAACCATGCAGCATGCAAGCGAGCAAGCAACATGCAGCAGGCATGGTTTTTGTCACGGCTCCGGCGCTGCGGGGCTTCGGCGGTCCCACGCGAGCTTATCGCCGAAGATGTGCTTAACGCTCACCACCGCAGCTTCGGCTTGCTGGCCGGCGAATCACAGCCGCGGCGGAGAGTGTTACAACCACCTACTCCTCAACTCACGGGCCACCTTGCCCCTCCGCGCCTACGCGATTCTAAATTACATTCTAGGGGTAGGGCAGACAAGACTGCGTGGAGTCGGATTTACAGCGATTCGTTTCTGTCACAAAAACCTAACATTTAGCAAATGTTTTAAGACTATCAATTTATAAATGAACATTTGGAATAACCCGCCGTGTGGTATCCGGCAGAGTAGAATAGAACCAACCCATTACACTCACGGGTGTCGTATATGGCGACTAATGTCTGAGGCAGAACACCTTGCCCCTCCGTAGACCAGAGAATGGGCAGCAGCGTTTTCTGTTAGTCTTTCATCACTGCGATCTCCAATCCGCCTGCCAAGCGTGGAGATTACGGCAAATTCCTCCCATCATGGGAGAGGCTTATGTCCAGCAGTGGACGTTATGGGCTGTTGTTGATTCGGAATAATAGTGCACATTATAAAGGGTGTAAATCACCTCTTATCGAAGCCGAAAGGCACTTGTTCTCCCCGTCATTGCGATCATTTTTTTGTTCTACAAACTATAACTATTCACGTAACGTTGTCGGCGTCGTGTTTCGTTGCGTTGTGTCGTGTACCTAACCGTCCTCAAAAATGTCGATATACGACACCCTTCAGCCAATAGTCCTCTTTCAAGCAGGTCTGTAGATGGTGGGTTGGAACTCGTACGAAGGATATACGAATGACTTAAAGTTGATGTTGTGGCGCGATTCCAACCTTACGACCCTCAGAGTCCAGTTGGTCTTCACTTTCAAATACTGCACCATTTCCTCAGTTGTAGTGGAGAGATGCACACGTGAAATGTACATCTGCGTCGTGGGCACAGCAGGGTGCAGCAGTATGTTGGGTCCACTCGGTGCGGTACTGCACGTGGTTACGAGAACAGGGCTTCTTCTTCTTCCGTGAAGTTTTAGTGAAGTCCTCCTCACTCATCAACTTGGCTTGTTCTTGGCACGGAGCTACGGACCGCAGTCAGGGCAGGTTGAACACCAACTTTCCGTTTTTCCCCTTTTCTGGTTTGTCGCTTAGGCTGCGACGCATCAGATTTTCCGCTGGTAACGATAGCAGCATAGGCACGTTTAGGGGTTGACATACCTATGCGTGACGTTTCCGCAGCCGGTGTTATGCCACGGCCGACGACGGCGGCAGGCGGCGCTTACTCAGCGTTATCGGCAGCTGGTAATGCACTTGTGTTCGCCGATTTAAAACTGCCGATGGTTGCATTTAATGTTGCCACTATTATATTACGGAAAGGTTCTTCAGGTTAGGTTCTACATGCGCATTATATAGCCAAGCATTCTTTTAGCCTTATAGTGCATCATGAGACTTAATCATGATATCAATATGTGCTACTTTACGCTGGAGCAACACTTTTGGTAACCGTGATGCGTAGCGGAATGAGCAACAGTTCTAGCAGCGCTATTTAGATTATACAGTGTCAGTTCCAGGAAGGTCTGGTCCAGATTATCGAACTGAACAACTTTCTCCATGGTACCAATATCGAAATCTCGAAAAAATATTCAACTGTATGGACTAGGCTGTGTATGGGTATTGAAGTTTTTATGGGACCGCTGATTAGTTTTTCGCGATGAAAATGTTGTTTCCATACAAAAAGTTGTTTAGTTTGATAGTCTGAATCACAGCTTTCTGATACATGCTGTATAACTCTGTGGAAACGCTTTTAGCTATGTCTATTAAACTCTATGAAAACGCTTCCGTGGCGATGGTGACGGCAATACTACCGCCTGCCACTGATTCCATAGAAACTAAATTGATTGCAGTCAGAAAGAACAACGTAAATCCTCACCGGCTTCAGGCAATTATCACACTACTTATCATAAGAATAAGGAGGTTACCCCACGACCGTCAGCGCGGTTGGGCGTAAACGGCGAAGCGGCTGTATGCCACGCGAAGAGGTAAGCAGCGCTAGTCAGCACGGTTGGGCGGTTACGTGTGTTAGATTTCAACGGATTACATATAAGGTCTATTTGATCTATTATACATTTCACAATTTTACGGTTTCACTTCGACAAATTATAATCTACCGAAAAATAATGCGTTATATTGTAAAGTTAAAGTGGTTGCGCGAAGGGCTAAATTAGTGAACTGTATTTTGCGATGCGGAATAAAAAGACTGACAAACGCTTGGTGTGATAGGTGATTCGAGTTGCAATGGGTGTGGAACAATAGAAAACAACCCGAAATAATAAGGGAAGGAAACACAAACCTTTTACGGGAGCCACGCGCTCGCCGCCGCCGGCGCACCGGTTCACTTTCCAGGTTCGAGGGCAGCTGGGTCTCAAATCACTGTCTCACACGTTAAACAATAACACAGACGGTTGATTAAAAGTCTTATTATAAGCGATAATGCGGTGATTCCAAAGTTAACAATATTTTTACGCGGAACGGGCAGACGCCATTGCGCGCGCGGTGCGAACCGTGCGATTCGATCCGGAAGTGGTTTCTCGACAAAATGACGAGCGAAATCTTCTTATTCGCTCGCGAGGTATGTGCGGGAAGGAGATGAGTGTAGGAACTAGCGAATGTCAATCAATTTTTGAATGTTGGCGCAACCATTAAAGTTTAATGTTCAGTTGACAATATCTCGACAGTTTACAATCTCGCTAGATAAATTACAATCTAACGGTTTTTTACAATTTTACGCTGACTTAAACAAGCCAATGCGACGTGAGATTCGCTTTACTGCCCGACCGCGCGGACAAGCAGTGTCGCGTAATTACCGTCTTGTGATAAGTATACGTAGTGATCCATGACTGGACTGTGATGACAGCTTCAAGGCATCCGAAAGATTCCTTGATGCCTTAAAAATTAAATTAAGCTGAAGAAATACAAAAAAAAAAACGTAGCATCAGTTGCTAGATTTAAGGATGATAAGTCAATGACAATGATAAGTCGACTCTGATTGGTTAAAAAGTTAAGGATTGAAAGGAATATGGGTAATCGGGATACCTAGGTACGTGAGGTACAAAAGCTTTTATTAATAATGAAGATGAATTGAAATAAAACCAACCACTTTATATAACTTTATTTTTTTTCTCATCACACAAACACAATATCCAATATACATAAATAAATCCTAAACGTTACACGTGTGTGAACAATCTCAAGATAAATCTTCAAAATTACGTGACACAATCAATGTTGCAATTTATCATAATTTAGGAATCGAATACATACAATATTTTTTCATGTGACATTACCCACATATATAACACTCCAGAAGTAAGTTACGTACAAGTTTAGATAAAATGAGATATTTGTATAATTACAATTAAATACGTGGTTGCCACGCTGATAAACTTCAACATCAATTTAATATCTATAGAAAACATATCGTATACATAGATCCGTAGCGGCCAGGCCTCCACGAGCTCCATAAACGCTTTAGCTTGTACTCTCATTGTCTTCGGTAAGTTGTAGTTCATTATGATCTTGTTCACCAGTATTCTAGTCTCATTGCGTGTTATAAGTAGGCGTTCACAAGTAAATGACATGGTCGCAACATTACAAATGGTGTTAAAACACCAAATCATGTTATTTATTAATTGACTTATTTGATATTCGGCTGTTGTGCGGTAGAAGGAGAGCGATGCCCACATAGTTATAACTATGTACGTAAAAGCCGATACGAGAGTCAAAAAAATCTGGAAATTAAAAACGTCATTTATCATGGAACAGATTTCACCAATGTTATCATAAGTTGTGGCTAAATCCCTTATTTTCATATTTCTTACTGATGGACGCCCAATAAAATTTAACATTTTCTCGGTCTTAACTTTTTTGTCCCTGACTGTAAAAACTGTTACGTTCTTCTTGTCTTGTTCTTGAATAAATTCTTTCAAATAACTGTTGACCAGGACCAGTCTTCTATTTAACATCATTACATATGTACAGAAAATGAAAACTTCTAATTTCTGGATAAAATAAATGAGAAAAACTGTAAGTGCCCACTGGACATTTGACACACTGTACAAATCCACTGCGCCATTAATAATATGAGTAATAATAAGGACAACTAAGTACTTGTTGAGCTTTGAACCAAATTTTTTATAAAAATCTGTACATGTTTCCACTTGAAGCGTTGTGTCCACTTCCGCAAGTAAAGTGACCATACGAATATTCATCGAACCGATGATAAAATTGGCGGCTATCATCGATGCAGCATATTGAAAAATAACCACAAAAGTAGGAATTTCGTCCACAGAATCTAAGAACTTATATGTGTCATTAATAGAGTTCGCTCCAGTTAAAAATAACAAACAAAAAAATACAGTAGTGTATATTGAAATAATGAAAGCTCCAAACGCTTTTGCTTTCCAATTTGGTGAGCGTAAGTCTCCATCGACAAGTTGAAATCGAAATATTCCATAGCAGTATTCAATTATTATTTCAGGTTTTACGTTGTTGACTATTTCAATTATTTTCTTTTTTTCACCACTGTTTTCTTTCTTCTCTATATTTGAGTCATTGTCATGTTCTTTATCGTCTTCCATGTCTTACACAAACTAATTTTTCGAAGACTACGGTATTAAAAGAAGGACGTCCGTTAGTTGGTGTACGTCAGTAAGAATTGAAATATGAAATATCCTATCACATAGACGTCAAATTACCCAAGATAAAATAACATTCCATTATGGTAATGAAGTAACGCTCACACTGTCATGTTAAGTAAGCAGGCGTAAAGGCAATTGAGAATATTGATCGACACTATTTACATGAACAATAGACAAGATACTCTTTCTTTATGAATACGAAGGTAAACCAACTAAACCCTGGTATTCCCCTATCTACTAGGACCACCTATAGGTGGAAATACCTCCTGTTATTACATTTACATATTACCTATGTATTTCTTATTTTTGATAGTCAGCCCGGATGGAAATTACCTGTTTTAGCTAACTATTATAGGTATGTTTTACTTTTATTCAGTAATTTTGATTTCGATTTTAATACAGAAGGCATTTCAGACTACCGATGCCGGCAGAAATAAGCTTCAGTACAGCTGTGATAACTCGACCGAACATAACGCTCGGCTTGCTAGTCAATTAGTTAAGTTCGTATGTTGGTTCTACGATCAAACAATGGACGGAAAGATCTTGGCCCTGTACACCTTTGCCATTCTGTGCACCTTTAACAGTTGGTCGGAGAAGAACAGTTCGCTGCTGTTTTTTTTCGCAGAATAAAAAACAATATTCAATTAATTATTTTATATTTAAAATAACATCAATCAATCAAGGGTATCGGTTTATCAAACTGTAGATTTAGCTTTAAATTAAGTAGGTATACCCATACCATTCACATATTCAGGATTTGTTTCTCAAAACAACCAATACTCATACATTATTATACTTATTTCTAGTTCTCGAAAAAATTAATCATTTAAAAAAAAAGCTTCAAAATTGGATATTATATATTCAATTTAGATATAACAATCAGGAGAAAAGTTCCCGTTTGTTGCCAGTGAGGCATACAATATGACACTTATGTTCCCCAAAAAGTACCAGGCTGGCATGAGCTTAAGGTGGTAAGCATTTTAATAATTCTGGGTATAGGTCTGTACGGTCTTCTAGTAGTACCACCTTCTTGGATTCATGCCCGCCTACTGACCTTACTGTTCGTAAGGTTACTGCCCATAACTAGCACAACTGTACTAACACTGCTCAATCTCATGTTTTCGAGTAATATTTTATTACAAAAAAATACAGTGGAGTCAACGGGAACAATGTTTGATTATTTTAATCCATTCCCGCTGACCACCCAGTGGGATCACGGGTGGTGGGGGCAAATTTCACACGTGGTACAATTATGGAACTCCATTCGTGCAACAAACACTATTTCTAAAGCAAAACTAAACCTTTTACATACTAGATAGTAAATACAAGTCTAAATTAAATGTGAAATTTGAATAATTACTATCAAATAGGTCGTTGCCACGCTTATAAATTTTAATAGCAGGGTAATATCTACTGAAAACATATCGTATACATAGACCCGTAGCGGCCAGGCCTCCACGAGCTCCATAAACGCTTTAGCTTGTACTCTCATTGTCTTCGGTAGGTCGTAGTTCATTATGATCTTGTTTACTAAATTCCTAGTCTTACTGCGTTCTCGAAGTAATATTTCACAAACAAATGCAAGAGCTAAGAGATTGCAAATCGAATTCAAACACCAAATTATCACAGTGGCTATGTCACTTGTATAATATCCAGGTTTCTGATAATAGGCTATTGCCGTTCGTATCGTTATAACTATGTATCCAAAGGCAGTCAGGAGGATCCAAAATATCTTCAAATTAAAAACTCTGTTTAACATAAAACAAATCCTTCCTGTAATGTCGTACATCGTTGCCAAGTCTCTTATTTTCACGTTACTTCCTGATACACTCCCTATAAAATCAAAATTATCCTGCGATTCATGTTTCTTGTTCCTGACAGTAAAAACTGCGATGCGCTTCTGTTCAAAAATAAACGTACTCAAGTACTTATTGATCATATTGAGTCTACACTTCACCATGATAATATTTTTGACGAATGCCAGTATTTCCAGTTTTTGTATCAAATATAGGTGAAATACGGTGATCGCCCATAAAACATCATTTTCATTTTTAATGTAAAAAATAAAATGTGCCACGTGGCTCAATAAGAGAACAGACACGAGTAAGTTAGTTTGAGAACGTGACTTTGTGTAATAGTCGTTATATTTTTCGACAAGCAACATTTCATCTAGGTTCGCAAACGTTGTGCAGATGCGAATATTTAACAATGAATTACCAGGAAAGCAGGGTTTGAGTATAGAGATGATGTAATGAATGAGCACTGCAACACTCGGTATCTCTTGCAAAACTCTCCCTCTGCCTGAGCCTGGGTTCATCTGACCGCCCGGCCTCAAAAAGTTTTTAATATACACACTAGTGAAGATTATTATATGGAAAATAGTAACAGTTTTCATTATCCAGTTGGATGGCCGTAACTCTCCATTCATAAGGCGAAATTTGAACATTCCGCAGCAGTATTCCAGTATTGTTATAGGCTTTATAGTGTACATGACTTGTACAATCTTATTTCTATAGTCACTTCCATCCATCTGTCGAATGTTAGCTTTATTTAATAGTCTCTTTGCTTTTTCCATGATACAATCCATTTTCTAAAAATAGTTTATAATGGTGACGTCTACTAGTCAAAATATGATATCAGAAATGACAAATACCTACGTATTAAATTCATATTCAATGCTACACTCCATTTATATGTCCTTCAATATATATAACAGCTTTTTAAACAGAACAAATATATCCGTGAGTTACTGCATGACAATTCCTACAATACCGATCCTATAGCCTAACCGAAGTATTATATTATCCGTGGCCTAACTAAATAATAGGTAACGTGTTAGAACGATTTGTTTTAAATATCTAGGGAGAACCGAATTTCTTTATGAAAACGAGTTTTGATGATCGTCTGTCACAAGGACCTAAAACAGTCTCAGAAAACTCCTCACATACGACGCCGCGGGAAAAAGGTAACTTGACAATTATACTCTTGTATCTTCTATAAATTATTATTAAAGTGGAAGTGGCCTTCATATAAAATGGGTCTTTTTATAATAACTTTTGAACCGCTTAGATTAATTAAATATCATTCACATTAGTACATGCGTGAAACTGCAGAACATTAAATTTGCTATGTGGGACCAAAACGATGTTTATTTTGTAAATTGGGTTTTACAAACACTGATAGACCCTAACGTGTGACAGATTTATGTTTGGTATGAACAGGAAATAAAATATTCCATACACTGTTTTAAGCTTTCTCGGTTTATAACTAAACTTATAAGTTACGGGATATCTTCCGTGATTGTTAATAGTTTTGAGCTCCCGATATTTCGACGCTGTTGCAAGCGCCATGATCGCGGGTTGACTGGAGAATCCGAGAATGCGCGTGGATGGAAAATAAATTGTTAGGAGCAGACAAATCTGTCTACCCTCTTTCTTGCAACAGCGCGGCAGCGTCGAAATATCGGGAGCTCAAAACTACGTATAAAATCACGAAAGATATCCCGTAAGTGACAATAAAGGTTTAAAATATTTAATTTTTAGGGTTCCGTACCCAAAGGGTAAAAACGGGACCCTGTTACTAAGACTCCACTGTCCATCTGTCTGTCTGGCACCAGGCTGTATCTCATGAACCGTGATAGCTAGACAGTTGAAATTTTCACAGATGATGTTTTTCTGTTGCTGCTTTATCAAGAAATACTAAAAATAAATCAAAAATTAAAGGGCGTTCATGCGCGAGTCCGACTCGTACTTGGCCGGTTTTAAATGACGCTTTTTAACCAATAAAATAAGTACCTAGGTAATCTTTATTATAGTCTGCGCCAGATAAGCAGGAAATACAGGTCATTAACCCGCATACATTTATTCAAATACATAATTTCGAAAACAGAAATAATTACATAAACTTGTCCCGAAACTACCTTCATCGTGATCCTTGACTTTTTCTAGTAATAAAAAACGATTCATAATGTATTGTCGGGGTACCTACGCAGAGAATTTAAGGAAAGAGCAATGACCTTTAACTCCTACTTATCTGGCGCAGACTATAGTTGTTTACTAAGGAGGTATGGCTAATCATCATCAGCCTATTAATGTTCCCACTGCTGGGATACAGGCCTCCTCTCTATGAGAGGGAATGGGCTATAATCCACCACGCGGGCCCAGTGCGGATTGGTGGATGTCACATGTCTTCGAAAATTGTGGTTCTAGGACATGCCGGTTTCCTCACGATGTTTCCTTCACCGTTTTGAGAGCAGTGGTGATGAAATAAATAATACAAAGTAACGCGCCTGACTGGGTTCGAACCCACGACTTACTGTTCGTAAGTCGGGGCGGCCACCACAGGGCCACAGCTGCTCTGATGGCTAATGGGATGAAAAATTAAAAAATATAATATCGCTGGCTGGAGGAGCTCGTGGCTAAATAATAACAGCCGCTCGGGTCGATCGTTAGGTTAAGCCGTGCTTGCCTAGGTTGGTCTGTGGATGGGAGGCCACCCATTACATACATTTCCTCCGTACCTCGGAAAGCACGTTAAGCCGTTGGTCCCGGCTGTCATTTGTAGATCTTTGACAGTCGTTAGGTGGTCAGAGGCACAAAAAGTCTGACAACCAGTCTTACCAAGGGGTATCGTATTACCCAGTACTAACTGGGTTGTGGAGGTCAGATAGGCAGTCGCTCCATGTAAAATACTGGTATTCAGCTGCATCCGGTAAAACTGGAAGCCGACCCCAACATAGTTGGGAAAAGGCTAGGCAGATGATGAATATCGCTGGCTGGTTTAATCATCGCTACTGCTATTTTGTAAATATCTACCACGAGAATGTATAAAAAATAACCTATATCTAAAAGAAACAGAAACAAGAAAGGCTATATTGAACACTATTTGAAGTTTTGAGTAAAAGGTCCTGGGTTCGACTCCTAGGTCAGACAAATTGTTAATATGGTTTTTCCAGGTATTTTTCAGTATCAGCCACGGAGTCTGGATTTGTGCCTGGTAGATGACAATAGGCTCACCCCCTATTACATGAGATTTATCATAACTGGCTAAATGTACACCTCCGACTTATAATGATCAAATAATTATCCTTCAGAGATTACAAATGTGCAGTTATGTTAAAGTAGGTATTAAAAATGCGATTTAAAACACACAACTTTATTTCAAACCCACTGTGCTGAATTCATTTTGAGAACGAAACTTAAAAGAAGTTGACTATTTGAATGACTACAATCAGATATGTTGTTGACACACTTATAAACTTTAACATCAGCGTGATATCTACTGAAAACATATCGTAGATGTAGATCCGTAGCGGCCAGGCCTCCACAAGTTCCATAAATGCTTTAGCTTGTTCTCTCATTGTCTTCGGTAGGTCATAGTTTATTATAATCTTGTTTACAAGAATCCTCGTTTGATTGCGTACTAAAACCAATCGTTCACAAGCGATCGACATAATAGCCATGTAGCAAACCCAAATAAAAGACGACATTATTGCATTTATCAATAGAGCTAAGTTATTAACTGATGTGCGGAAATAGTAGAGACAAGTCCACATGATTATAATGACAAATATAAAAATACTCATTATTATTGTAAGTATTTGAAAGTTGAAAACCTCATTGATCATGGAACCAATCTGCCCGATAACATTGTATATCTTCGCCAAATCTCGTATTTTAGTATTACTCTCTGAAGCATGTCCAATGAAATTGAATTTCTTTGTAGCTTCAACTGGTGTGCATCTTATTACAAAAACTGTCGTACAGCCCTCGCTATCAACAAATGTTTCCAAATAGTTATTAATCATTTCAAGTCTGTGCCTTAGAAAATCGATGTATTTGCAAAACGTTAGAATTTCCAGTTTTTGTACAAAATTCAGTGGTCCAGCAACAATTGCCCATGCTGAATCTCCTATAGTAAGCGAATCTAAAAGGTTGTTAATCAATTCACTAACGAAAACAATAAATATATATTTATACGTTCCTAAACGTGATCGGCGATAAAAATTACTGTATTTCTTGACTTGCAACATGGTGTCCAGTCCAGCAAGCGTAGTGATAATGCGAATGTTTTTTGAATTGAGAAAAAAAGAAGTTGATGTAGTACATAGAGCGTATTGAATGAATAATATTAATATACAAACTTTATCAGCGGTTTCCATGATATTGTTCATGTTGTAATTGGTTAGAATAGCCGGAAAAGTAAAGTAAAATCCAAATAAAATAATAAATGTTGCCACAACACAAGCTGTTAAAACTTTCATTTTCCAATTGGGTTGCCGTAATTCTTCATTCACAAAAGAAAATCTGAATATTCCGAGTAGATATTCAAATATAATTATGATCTTCATAGTGCCTACAATTTTCTTCTTGCAGTCACATATATTTTTTTGTTTCTGTACATAATAAGACTTATTTTTGTCTTCTTGTTCTGCTTGCATGGTGAAAATATCTCAATTGCCTTTTCTGGGCCGAAACGTTTACTCGATGTTGGACTGAACTTAGATATAATTATGTTATGAACAATACACCAGCACTTATCACCTCTTTGTTAATATCTATTCTGTTAAGTTCCATTAGCATAATAACATTCTAGTTCTTAAATGAATAATATATATTGTTGTGTCCCTTTAGTACCCCTTAAAATCGATGTGATAAATGACGATAATTTTGTTTTCTACATGGTAGTCACGAGTACTAATAATTATGCTAACAGCTAGCAACTTAAAAAGTTGAGTTTTACTATTTTAGTCATTGCAATTTCATGTTGTTACGAACATAGTATTTTGGAACCCATATTATTACGAAATAGTTCTTATCTTAAAGTTGTATAAATTAAGTCCCAGATACTCCCTCAGAGAAAAATTTAAAGAGACTGTGTAGGAGTTAGTGGGTGTGAATTCGAAAAACTTACCAGCGAACTCCCGTCCACTGCCTCGCGCACCTCATGGGCCAGGCGGCGTGTACAGTCGTCCTAAATCCAGCTATAACTCACACTTCACATAATATATTTCCACAGGTGTTGGTCAATGCTATTGTTCGTGTCTTGGAGGGGTTGTAGGAGAAAATAATTGAAGGACCACTTCTTATTAGAAGAAAAGTTTTTCTTGCGCGGAGCACGTTATTTTACGAGTAGACACGATCGGCACAAGTTCAGCAGTACCACGCTCTGTGAGTGGCGCCACTGTCGCCCTTCGTAGACCAATCGGATTGCTTAGCGAATAGGCGATGAGCAAGCCGACAAATTAATCAAATCACATCCTTTTTACTACACACAAAGGCCTGAGTACTAGTTGTGGGGGAAAATTCAAAATTTCTAAGAATAAATAGGTATAGTAGGTAATACCTAATATTAAAGAGAACGGTACGTAACATACCGCTCGCCTTAAAAGAATGAGTTTCTTTTAACCTTAAGTTACATTATAAGAATGTTTCACTCGAAAGACGAATGAAAAGTGCTAAGAAAGCATGAAGCACCAAGGAAATAAAAAATGAAAAATTAAATTTACTCTTACTCTAGATTCCTTAACTAAGATTCGTAACAATATTAAGTAACTAGAACTTACAAAATAATTATTCTAAGGGCAAAGGACATATTTTAACTACTGAGCGTTTCACAAAAGATTTGCCCATTTGTAAAGTTACGACACGAGTAACATTGTCGGAACCCGGATGAAGAGCATGGACACGAGCCAGTCTCCACTGTAAGGGTGGCAAATTATCATCACGTACAACGACAATAATACCTTCACGGAGTTGCGAGCCGCGATCTCGGAACCATTTATTACGCTGTTGAATTTCATGTAAATATTCACGACTCCAACGTTTCCAAAAGTGTTGCACACATTGTTGTGCCCTACGCCATCTAGTGAGTCGATTAGGAACATCATCGAATAGTGAAATATCTGGTAGGGTCGTCAACGGACCTCCTATTAAGAAATGCGATGGCGTTAAAGGTAACGGATCTAATGGGTCTGCACTTAATAAACAAAGTGGACGTGAATTCAGTACCGCTTCAATTTGACAAAGAAGGGTGTGCATCTCATCATAAGTTTGAGTTTGCGTACCGAGGACTCGATGTAAATGATGTTTGAAACTTCTAACACCGGATTCGAAAAGGCCACCAAAATGTGAGGCATAAGGTGGTTGAAAATGCCAAGTGATGCCCTGTTCCAAAACCTTACCATTAAGAGTGGCTTGAACAGAATCATTACGTAAAAAAGTATACAATTCTTGTAAATAATTATTACAACCAACAAAGTTCCTTCCACAATCAGAGTAAATGTCAGTGCATAAACCTCTACGGGACGTGAAGCGTCGCAAGGCTGCCAAAAATGCTTCAGTTGACAATTCGGACACGAGTTCGAGATGTATGGCTTTGACGGACATACACACAAAGACAGCTACATAACATTTAATAATTTTCGCATTTCGAACTTTATTTGCCCGAACGTAGAACGGACCCGCGAAATCAACAGATGTTTTTAGAAATGGCCGCTCGGGGCGCACTCTGACGGCCGGTAGCGGACCCATGCATGGTTGCGGATTCACGGGGCGAGCACGAAAACATCGAACGCAGCGATGTATGCGCGTACGTATAGCGTCACGACTAGACAGTATCCAATAATTTTGAAGTAGAAGGTATTGCACGGATTGTGGACCAGCATGTAGATGCGTGATATGTGTATGATCAATGATTAAATTTGTAAGATGATGTTTCTTAGGCAGAATCAATTGGTGTTTGGAAACAAATGGCAAAAGTGATTTATGAATCCGCCCACCTACACGCAGATTATTTTTATTATCCATAAAAGGGTTAAGTCGACGTAATCTAATTGATGGATATTTTCCATGTGAAATATTTTTAATGTCTTCGGAAAAACATGAATGTTGAACTAAATGGATAAGTCGATTTAAACAAAAATTAAACTCGGATACGGTTATGTATTTTGGATAGGAATTGTGAATCTTCTTACATTTATTATAGAATCGAAATAACAATGCTGTTATTCGAACAAGTTTGCCTAGAGTAGAAAATCTTGTAATGTACTCGACCACATCAGGTGATGCTGAGGTGGAGGAGTTTGATACTAAAGACAATGGTAGATTACGTTTGTCTTCAGTGACTTCTGGTATTTTCTTGGGGCTTGGCCAAGAACTAGAATCACGCGCGACCCACCATGGCCCATGGAGCCACATCTCATTTTGTATAAAACTTTTAGGAAGCATTCCTCGAGAAGGTGCGTCAGCTGGATTGTCAGCAGAGGGAACATGCCTCCACCTACTGGCCGGAAGCCGGGATATGATTTCACTAGTGCGATTAGAAACGAATGTTTTCCACTCGTGTGGTGGAGAGCGAAGCCACGCTAACACGATGGATGAATCGGTCCATGCATAAACATGTTCACAGTTTATGTGCTTGTCATACACACTTTTAACTTTATCAATCAACTGTGATAACAAGACAGCCGCGCACAACTCAAGTCGCGGGATCGTAAGAACCGGTTTTATAGGTGCTACACGCGTTTTTGCGAGAAGAAGAAATGTTTTAACGTTGTGACTATTATCGGATATACGGGCGTAAACACACGCGGCATAAGCGCGTTCAGAAGCATCGGAAAACCCGTGAATTTGAATGACATTTACGTTTTCAAAAACGAAACGTGGAATTTGAAAATTTGATAATAACGGTAACTCGTTAAGAAAATTAGACCAAGCATTTATAATATCTACAGGAGGTGACTCATCCCAGTCGACCCCTGACATCCATAACAACTGAATAAGATGTTTCGCGTAAATAGTTACAGGAGATAACCAACCCATAGGGTCATAAATTTTGGCTATTTGTGATAGTATAGACCGTTTTGTAATTTTACCCGTAGTTGCTTGAACGCTGAAAGTGAACGTATCAGATTTAGGATTCCACTGAAGTCCTAAAACCTTTATTTGTTTGTCATTCTCCATCAGAGCGAAAGAAACGTTATCATGCCGCTCGCCCTGACAGACTGACGTTTGTAAAGCAGCGAGTAACGCTGGCGAATTGCTCTGCCACTTCCGTAGCTCGAAACCAGCTGACGAACAAATACCTACTAACTCACGCTGTAGAACCAATGCCTCTTTTACGTTGCCTGCTCCGGTGACGATGTCATCCACGAAAACCTGGTCCTGGAGAACCTTAGAACCTAGCGCGAAGTTAGCGGCTTCGTCCTGAGCCAACTGTTGAATAGTACGAAGGGCTAAGTACGGTGACGAGCTGACACCAAAGGTGACGGTTCGCAATCGATAATCAAGCAACGGTTCAGTTGGTGATTTACGCCACACAATGCGTTGAAAATCCCAATCGGATTGTTGTAATTTTATATTTCTGTACATCTGCTTGATGTCGGCAGTGACAGCAATAGCATGGATACGAAAACCTAATAAAACGTCTACTATATCCTGGTGCAATTTTGGACCAGTCAGTAGAACATCATTAAGTGATATTCCATTAGAAGTTTTACAACCCGCGTCAAAGACGACGCGAGTGCGAGTAGTTTCACTAGATTCCTTGACCACGCAGTGGTGCGGAATGTAATAGCTAGTAGCTAACGAAGTAGGTATATCAACTGGCTCCATGTGACCGAGTTCTAAGTACTCCTGGAGGCACGCATGATACTCTACCTTAAGCCGAGGATTATGTTCTAAACGATACTCTAATTTTCTAAACCTGGAGACCGCCGTATCCCGTGATTCGCCGAGGGCGGGAGCATTAGGTTTGAAAGGAAGTGGAACCACATATCGCCCAGCTTCATCGCGAGTATGTGAATTTACGTAGATAGATTCACACAACGCTTCGTCGGGACTTAGGATTCTCTTTTCCGGAAGAGACTCCAATTCCCAGAATCGTCTCAGATTGATGCCGTCATCGTATGATGAGCTAAAACTACTGAGACACACTTGAAGTGAAGTAGGAGGTGTATTTTGGTTGCAAGAAACATCACCCATCAATAAATAACCAAAGATACTGTTCATAGCCATCGGTGAACCGGGTGGACCCTTGATCACGTGACCTAACAGGACTTGGGATAGTATATCCGCACCTAGAAGCATTTCCACTGATTGTGGAAGATAAAACTTAGGATCAGCTAAATTTAAATTCTGAATGTGTGACCATCCCGTATATGGTAACGTCACGCATAGCATACGTGAAATAAGATTAGACAAAATTAATGCATCAACTGAAATTGAAGGTTGCTCCCCGTGCGTAGGAGTGATATGACACGAGACTACACCCTTTGGTAAAACAGCTGAGACTTCGGACCCGCCGATACCGAACACTGGAACGTGCGCTTGCCTACGGTGTAAACCTAACCGCTGCACACAAGCCTCGGTAATAAAACTCGCTTGACTCCCTGTGTCAATAATACACCGAACTGTGTGTTTTTGTGGGCCAACATGAACATTGATGAGTGCCGTACATAAGAGCACCGTACTCGCACTAACCGACGGAGCAATGGATCGCGAATCGTTCGTGCGACCGTGCCACGCATGATTTACCGCAGTCAATGCGGCGGCCTGCGAAGTACTGGAAACCGCTGTCTCTGTCGTTCCGTTCACAGAAAGTGAAAAAGCATTATCACTAATACCGACTTCATTAATAACTGATAAACTGTGAGACTTTTCGAAATGAATTAATGAATGATGTCTTTTATGACATGAACGACACACAAAGTTGGATTTGCATTGTTTTAAATCATGACCGACATGTAAACAATTGAAACAAACGTTTTTGTTTTGAATCAAAGCATACCTATCACGAGGAGATAAATTAAGGAATTTAGAACATTTTGTCAACGTATGTTGAGCATCACAACATAAACAATTATTTTTTAAATGATTTTGTTTGTTAGACTGAAAGTCTGTTACATTCGAACTCGATGATGTGACGTTGGCTGCGAGCGCGCGACGCTGGCTTTCGTAACCGCGCGATGGTGTCGTCGCCGAATTTCGAGAAGTACCTACCTTTTCAAGATTATTATTTTTATTTTGTGGGTAAGAGGTGAATTCGTTTGCGGCTAACTCGCGTTCCAAGAAATTTATCAATGTATTTATGTCGGGTATATCAGATGGTTTGAATAATGATAATTCGAAACGTTTTCGAATACTAGCCGGAATTTTACGTAATAAAATCGTCACTAATATGAAACTCCATTGATCTATCGGAAACTGCATCGCCTGCAATGCCTTGATGTTTTCTTGATAAACATTGAGTAAATTTCTTAGACTTTGAGTCATTCTCTCGGTACTAGGTTCAATTTCTAATATTTTTTCGAGATGTTTCGTGGCGATAGCCCGTTTGTTGTTATACCGAGAAACTAAAATATCCCACGCAACACTATAGTTTTCGTCTGTAATTGGTATCGATTTATTAAGGTTATAAGGTTCATTCTTTAATGACAGTAATAGATAACGAAACTTCTCTGTATCCGTGTAAGTATTTTTGCCGTGTACTAATGAACGAAACAAATCGTAAAATGGGGGCCAATCCGTGGTCTCCCCGGAGAAGGTAGGCATTGGAAGAATAGGTAATCTGCTTGCACAATTAATATTAGAATGAAATGGAATATGTGTAACTGCTGAATTATTCATCGGCGTACTAGACGACATTCTTCGTTTACGCTCATTATCATCTTCTTTAAGTTTGTCTAAGTGAACACTAATTGCGTAATAACAGTCATTAAAATTGTTACGAATCTGTAGTTGTTCCTCCTTGTCGAAACTATTGGACTTCATCAAAACTTTTTCTATTTTTGCCTGAAGTTTGAAGAACTTTCTTTGTTGCGAAGTTAACTCTTTTGAGCGTGACCTAAACTGTTGTTCGTCTGAATCTATGAACTGTAATGTACGTTGGAGATCATCAAGAATGATCTCGCGTTCGAAAATATCTTGTTGAACTAAGTCCGCCATTTTGGACGCGTAACGACGCAAAATGAACAATGAAAAGGGAAATTAACCCCACACCAAGCACTCAAATCCGGTTCGATGGGCCAAACAATTATGTGTAGGAGTTAGTGGGTGTGAATTCGAAAAACTTACCAGCGAACTCCCGTCCACTGCCTCGCGCACCTCATGGGCCAGGCGGCGTGTACAGTCGTCCTAAATCCAGCTATAACTCACACTTCACATAATATATTTCCACAGGTGTTGGTCAATGCTATTGTTCGTGTCTTGGAGGGGTTGTAGGAGAAAATAATTGAAGGACCACTTCTTATTAGAAGAAAAGTTTTTCTTGCGCGGAGCACGTTATTTTACGAGTAGACACGATCGGCACAAGTTCAGCAGTACCACGCTCTGTGAGTGGCGCCACTGTCGCCCTTCGTAGACCAATCGGATTGCTTAGCGAATAGGCGATGAGCAAGCCGACAAATTAATCAAATCACATCCTTTTTACTACACACAAAGGCCTGAGTACTAGTTGTGGGGGAAAATTCAAAATTTCTAAGAATAAATAGGTATAGTAGGTAATACCTAATATTAAAGAGAACGGTACGTAACAGAGACTAATATTCTTACTGTGCCTTCTCAGTTTATTTATGAAAACCTTATGTACGCACACAAAAATATTAATTTCTTTAAAAAATACAGTGATATCCACAACATAAATACGAGGAACAAACACAAATTTGTTGTTCCTGCAACAAGGCTTAAAAAATTGGGGGTACGTTCAGATGTCAATATATACGTTTTTACAATAAACTTCCGAGTCAAATTCAAGCACTAAGCCTACATAAATTCAAATCGTTTATAAAACGGAAGCTGTGCCTGAAAGCCTACTATCATGTTAAACACTATCTCAAAGATAAAAAAGCTTGGGATTAAGCTGCTCCAATGAAATGTTCTCTGTGAATGTCGAAATTTCGGACTTCGCTTGTTTATTATTAATTCCTTTCTTTTATACACTCTGTCATTGTTTTTTTTGACATGTTGTTTATTTTTTATTTCATACTTTTTTTTTAATTATTTTATGTGACATTTACTGATTTGACATGAATACTTGTTTTATTAAGTATTTTATTTTTTTTATTATCATTGTGACATTTAATGATTTTTGTGATTTTTATTTACATTCATTTTGAAAAGAGGTTTTTATTAATTTTATTTGATTATTGTGAGTCGGGAGACCATGTGGTTCACATTTTTTTTTTTTTTCCCACAACTGTCTGGCAGTTTGAATACTATAAGCGACCTACCCAAATGTCCCTTCTTTGGTATTGTTCGTCGTTTCGTTGAACTCCTTAAGTTATAAGTCGAGCTACACGTTAACTGACAAATGCTTGCACTGACTGGACAGGTCCACTCAAAACTGTATGGTTCTTTCTTCAAAAGACCATCTCAGACACTGATCTGCATACTCCTCATGTGAATTGAGCAAGATTGTCTGGACTTCAAAAGAGACCTTTGAGTTTGTTTCGGCTGTTTCTTCTCAGAGTAGTCAGGTACGTAACACCGGCCCCATCTAGTTTAAAAAAAAAATGACGTGTAAAACTGTTTGTAAAAACCTACTTGCAAAATAACCATCATTTATCATTTATGTAATCCTTGTTCCAGAAAATCGCTTTATGTGAGTATCATAATTATTGGTGTTCGTGAATATATACAACTGTACACACACGTCACTTGCGAAATATCATCATCTAAGTACATATAAAGAATTTGTTCAATGATATTATATTGTCCCTGTAGTAAAATTGAGAATATATTCTTTCATCAAAAGTAAATATAAGAGAAAGTTTGGAAGTGACAGAAAAGGTGCCATAAAAGTTGAAAGAAAACAGTTGTCTTCAGAATGAACATAGGAGTAGAAGCGAAGGTTTAATGATGAACGGGGTAAATGAAAGAAATACCTTTTGGATAGTGCAACTAAATGTATTATTTTTATTGTACTCGTACCTACTACACACAAAAAGCCCGCACGCAAACGTAACGTAAAAAAGTTTATCAAAATCAGAAACATAGACGGTACCTACAACATGAGCACAATAATCTTATTATTATGTAAATGAGTCAAACAAATATTTGTTTGCAGAAATCGTTAGCAAGACGTTAAACTGGATATTTGTGACAGTTTCGTTATACTCCAGTCAGTAGTGCAAACGAATCTCAAAGTTAGTTTAGAAAACCTTAGATTCTTATTAAGTGAGATATTTGAATGATTACAATTAAATACGTGGTTGCTACGCTTATAAACTTCAATATCAGTTTAATATTTATAGAAAACATATCATAAACATGTATCTGAAACGGCCATGCCTCCACGAGTTCCATAAACGCTTTAGCTTGTACTCTCATTGTCTTCGGTAAGTTGTAGTTCATTATGATCTTGTTCACAAGCATTTTTGTCTCGTTCCGTGTTATAAGCAGTCTTTCGCAAGAAAATGACAAAATACCAATATTACAAATCGTATTAAAACACCAAATCATATTGTTTATCAACTCACTCATATGATAATCAGATGCGTAGTAGAAGGAGAGCGATATCCATATTGTTGAAACTACACATGTAAAGGCAGACACTAAAGTCAAGAAAATGTGGAAGTTAAAAACATCATTGACCAAGTAACAAATTTCTCCAATTTTATCATAAGTTGTGGCCAGATCTCTTATTTTTATATTTCTTAGTGATGGACGTCCAATGAAATTAAGCGTCTTCTCGGTCTTCTTTTTTGCGCGGCTGACTGTAAAAATTGGCAATTTTCTGTCTTGTTCTTGAATAAACTCCTTCAAATAATTATTGATAATGGACAGTCTACCATTTACCATGACAGCATATGCACAGAAAATGAACACTTCTAATTTCTGTATAAAATATAAGGGCCACACGATACTTCCCCATTCAACATCATCCATGCTACACAAATCCAGCACTCCATTAATTATATGTATTATTGTTATATACATTAGATACTTGTTGAGCTGTGATCCCATGCTTTTATAAAAATCCTTACATGTTTCCACTTGCAGGGTGGTGTCTACTTCGGCAAGCAAAGTGACTATACGAATATTTTTTGAACTGAAGATAAAATTAGTAGCTATTATCGAGGCAGCGTATTGAAAAAGTACCACAAAAGAAGGAAACAAATCCATAATGCTCATTATAATAAATTCTCTAGCAATGTAATCATGAGACTCAGAAAAGAATAGGAACCAGAAAAATAAAGCAGCATAGATTGACGTAATCAAAATTCCGAAGGCTTTCATTTTCCAATTTGGGGGAAGTAGTTCTCCGTTGAATAGTTGAAATCTACATATTCCACAGCAGTACTCGAGCATAATTTCGGGTTTAAGATTGTTAATTATTGCGACTATTTTCTTTTTTTCACCACTTTTTTCCTTTTCTTGATTTGAATCACTACTGTGTTGTTCTTTTTCGTCTTCCATATTTGATTAAAATCTTCAATAAATATTTCTTAAAGGCGTCTTTTAGTTAGTGTATTATAGCCAGAATAAAAATATGTCATCAAATGAATATGAAATTGTTCAAGATAAAATAAAAATCCATTACGGTAATACTATTTACTCGCGCGGTCATTATTGTCCAAGGATGTAAGTGTAAAGTCAAATATAAGTTTATTGATCCTTAATTTAATTATTTAGTATGCAACAGTTTCAAAACAATTAAAAAAAAAAACATAGTTTAGCAAAATGTTGTGTTATTTATACTGGTGACGAATCGGAATTCAATTCAAAATTAAATGTTTTTTCATTCACTTGTTTTCTTATGATGACGAGTCGAGAAACTTGTTTGAAAAAAAATTTGGTGACCAATGGGAACCGTTACGAATCGAGCATAAAACTGCCGATTTATTTCCTACACAAAATATAAGAAGGTACGGGTTCTTTTTTAAAGGGCGTTTCGTATTTCTACAACCTCTCTCAAAAGGTTTTCTGTACTTAGCTTGTTTCAATCGACTTCGGGTTTTTCCTTCATAGGAATGTATTTAAATAGCACCACGGAGTTTGACTTCGTGCTAAGTAATACTGGGTGGGAGGGACACCGACGCACAAACAGTTTTCACTTATTCCGTACATCATTCTGGAACTGGCTAAATAACTTGTGTAGTTCCAAAGGTGTTTAAATTATGTGGCATGTCTAATTTCCACCATTTTATTGGAATAAAAATTTGTTTAGGCGCGTTGAGCACTTTTTGTTGATTAAAAATCATGGAACTCACGTTACCTAACGCTTCGTAGTACTCGTAGCCGATCACCAATGGCGTAGCACCACTTAGGGCCGACGCACATATGGTGGAGCGCAGTGCAGAACATTTTTCACGGTCAAACTATTATCGACGTTGTCCGCATTGAAATAATATCTAAAATCAATGAATCCGAGAATGCGCGCCTCCGCGCGCAGTGTGTTAATTGATTTGAGATTTTATTTCAATGACTATCAGGACCTGGTTCAAGCCATGGTCTGGAGCGAGACGGAATGGGACGCCGTCAACTCCTTCTGCGAAGCAGTTATGCTAGAGAAGGAAGTGGCGAAACGGTAGAGGGAGAGAACCTCACGTCCCGCCGCGGGAGACGCCCCGGGCGTCGGGGGCCACCGTAGGCGCGGGCTTGTGGACGGTGGGCTATGGGCTAGCTCGCCGTCCGTCCGTCTCATGCATGACGACAGGCCGTGTCGACGGCGCGTTCGTGTTCCACGCGCGCCTCAAAAAGAGTCAGCAAAAGGAAGGGGTCCGCAAGGACCGATGCCTGCCGGGGTTGTGGGACTGTTCGAAAGAGATACCGTGACCCCAGAACACAAAGGGTGATGAAGGAACAAGGATGGGTTTTATTTAGTCAGTAAGGCTGACACTCCCTCCTGTTCCACCCAGAGCGGGAGGAGTCATTTGATGACTTCCCATCCGAAAAAAAAAGAAGGCGGTCACATCCAAATACTGACCGCGCCCGATGTTGCTTAACTTCGGTAATTGGACGAGACGCAATTGTTCCGGGGCTGGCAAGTTGGAAGAAACGCGATAACACAATATTACTGCTCTTGCTTGACTTGACGGCGAACTGTAGGAACTTGCGCTCGTGTCGTATCTTCGAAAGTACTAACATTTGACCATAGCTTCATTAGTAGGTAATGTTCCGGTTTAAATCCCTATCCAATGGTATATCAAATATTACTATTGAAGGGTGGGCCCAGACCCCATTCATTTGTTTCCCACTCTCCTTTCAACTGTTTTTTGTACAGTACAGTCAGCTCCCAAAGTTACAAGGAAACCTCTTGTTGATGTTGCTATTTTTTGTCTCCCTCTGGCACACTAAGGTTTGTTACGATAGAACTCAATTTAGAATTTAAACAGAAAGTACTAGCAGAACAGAATCAAGAAGATGTTGGTGACGCTGAAATCGTCTTTTCAGTGAATACCCAACAATAAGTACTAGGATAACAGAATCGTGAAGAAGATGTTGGTCCCGCCGTTACAATACTACCAGTCTACTACCATCGACTACCAGTCTCACAAATAATAACGAATAGTGATTGTGGTTTTTCTTAGCAGTTCTCCTGAGTGCTAACTGTACTTGCCCAACAAAAAGTTTACCAAATGGGATTGAATGTATGCATACTCAAAAGTTGACTAAACGGGATTCAATGTATAAAGATAAAAATAGTTCTGAAATGTGACTTTTGTGATGCTATATTTTGTTAAGTTGTCGAAATGGGAAAGTTACGAGATGGGACGTAGCCTATTAATCAAAAGCTATAGTGTCAGTATAAACAAGCATTGTTTAAGACAAAATCTACTAAAGAGTCACGTCCGACATTTTAAGCTATCAAAGTTATAATTTACTAGCGGACGTCACGCGGTTTCACCCGCGTAGTAACGGAGATAAAATATAGCCT
This sequence comes from Xestia xanthographa, assembly GCA_905147715.2. NCBI lineage: Eukaryota > Metazoa > Arthropoda > Insecta > Lepidoptera > Noctuidae > Xestia > Xestia xanthographa. The sequence continues at coordinate 21,265,016 of LR990659.1, forward strand.
ATGTTACTCAGGGTGAATGTAGCTTTCTAATGGTGAAAGAATATTTGAAATCGGCGCAGGAGTTTTTAAGTTTATTCATTACAAACATACACACAAACAAAAATACAAATCTTTCCTCTTTATAATATTAGTGTAGATTCACTGATAGCAACATCAGTACAACTTTGATAATACTTTGCCACATTTGCCACGTATGAAACCTATACCTTATATTTTGGAAATGCGACGCTTTAGAAGATTTTGTCTTATTACAGTAATTGCTTGTACTGATGCCAGCTATTGATGATTACGGGATTTATGTATGGCTGCTATTTTGAAACTTAAATAAAATTATGGAAGTTAGGAAGGTCAGGCTTCTTACAAAATTATTCCAAAAATGTTAAAGGTGGGTTTAGAAAGTTTATTAATAAAGGCAAATACTAGGATGAAGGTTATACAAAATGAGATATTTGAATGATAACAATTAAATATGTCGTTGCCAAGCTGATAAACTTCAACATTGACTCTTTTTTTTAGTATCATTTTTTTCCCGTGATATCTACATATTTTTTTTTTAATATAATTTTTTTCCCGTGATATCTACATAATTATAACACTCCAGAAGTGCCTAAAAGTAAGTTGCGTACAAGTTTAGATAAAATGAGATATTTGAATGATTACAATTAAATACGTGGTTGCCACGCTGATAAACTTCAACATCAATTTAATATCTATAGAAAACATATCGTATACATAGATCCGTAGCGGCCAGGCCTCCACGAGCTCCATAAATGCTTTAGCTTGTACTCTCATTGTCTTCGGTAAGTCGTAGTTCATTATGATCTTGTTCACCAGTATTCTAGTCTCATTGCGTTTTACAAGCAGTTTTTCACAAATAAATGACAAGATACCAATATTGCAAGTCGCGCTAAAACACCAAATAAAATTGTTTATCAACTCATTTACATTATAGTCATTCGCGCGGTAAAAGAAGAGCGATATCCATATTGTTATAATTATGCTTGTAAAGGCAGACACTAAAGTCATGAAAATCGGGAAGTTAAAAACATAATTTATCATGAAACAAATTTCTCCGATTTTATCATACGTAGTGGCCAGATCTCTTATTTTAATATTTGTAACTGATGGACGTCCAATAAAATTGAACGTCTTTGCGGTCTTCACTGTTGCGCCCCTGACTGTAAAAATTGGCATGTTCTTATCTTTTTCTTGAATAAACTCCTTCAAATAATTATTAATAATGGAAAGTCTACCATTTACCATGATAACATTAGCACAGAAAATAAATACTTCTATTTTTTGCATAAAATATAAGGGCCAAACCAAAGCCTCCCACTCAACATTTTTCACACTACACAAAGTTATCACTCCACTAACTATGTGTAATATTATTAAAGTGATGAGGTACTTATTGAGCTGTGATCCCATCCTTTTATAAAAACATGTACATGTTTCCACTTGCAGCGTGGTGTCTACTTCGGCAAGTAAAGTGACTATACGAATATTCACCGAACTGTTGATAAAATTTGCGGTTATAATTGTGGCCGCGTAATGAAAACCGACCACAATAGTAGGAAATGCATCTGTAAAGTGCATATTATTAGATATCTCATATTGCGGTACAGAAAAGAAAAAGAAGCAGATAAATCCAGCAGAAGCATAGATTGACATAATTATTATTCCAAAAGCTTTCATTTTCCAATTTGGGGGAAGTAGCTCTCCATTGGCAAGTCGATATCTAAATATCCCATAGCAGTACTCAAGCATAATTTCAGATTGGAGATTCTTAAAAATTTCGGTGATTTTTCGTTTTTCATCGCTATTGTCGTTCTCTTCATTTGAGTCCCTGTCTTGTTCGTTTTCGTCTTCCATGTCTGACAAAAAAAAAAGTGAAGACCTTTATTTAAGTCAGGTCAGGTCTTAATATTTGACGTCCGTTAGTTGGCGTAGATACCAAGAATTGAAAGGTCTCAACAAACAAATTTAAAATTGTTCAAGATATAACAAAATTCGATTACTGTTATACTGTTTGCTCGCTTGATCATTATTACCTGTTCAAGTGGTTGTAAGTCAAATAAAAGTCTATCGATCGACCATTTAATTATTGAGAGTGCAAGTATTACAAACTGGCTTTTTAATATTCTAGTGATATTTACCTACATCATTTACAAAATATAACATACAATACTTAATTATTAAAATATGAGTCAGTCATCAAAACCAGAAAATAGTCCAAGACATCAAAAAATTCGTCTGCATCGCTGTTAATGGGGAAGTGCATGATAGTTTCTCTGTATATAAATAAATTGACACCGGCATGTCCTAGAACCAAAAAAATCGAAGACATGTGACATCTACCAATCCGCATTGGGCCCGCGTGGTGGATTAGCATTCCCTCTCATAGAGAGGAGGCCTGTGACCCAGCAGTGGGAACATTAATAGGCTGATGATGATGATGATGAAATAATTGATTTCGCCATATTGTAAGCGTATAAAATGGCCGATTATGCCTAGATATATGAACTGCAATGTGTTTTATATAATTTATACGCTACTATGAAATACATTTTTCATTACTCATACTCTGAAAGTAGATCTGAAGTTGCCTGAGGAGCGGGTTGAAAGTAATACTTTTTAAGCCCTAGGGAGAATCGTTTTCAACTGACAGCTGTCAAATTATTAACAAAAAAATTGTTCATTTTTCTATTGAACCATGTTCCAACCGCCACGATGTAAAATGGAAATAACATAAAGTTAAGTATTAATTAAGGAATTATATTTTTTAAATATTTTTTTTACCTTTGGTATAATTAAGTTTCAACTATTTCTTTAAAATATCTTTTTGATGATGAAAATGAAAAATAGGTAATGGCTCAATAGCTGGCCGGCCACAGAAAAAAAAAAGCGAAATTGGCGGGAAAGCGGCAATCCGATCTTCACTTGTTGATTGAATGTTTTTATTTTTACGTTCCTTGTATTCGTAATGAAAAGCACAGTGTTTATCTCGGGTTAAAGAATTATATAGATCGGACTAACTTACCTAGTGACGTCCGATCCTTAATTATGTGAAGTAATCTCGTCCTCATTTAGTACTTGTAGTTTGCACTTCCTGCTAACTCGCTATCACATTTTTTAAAGATGAATCGATTTCATCAACACGAAAATGTTGTCTGTGGTCCGGTCTTGGCGTGCTCTGTCTGACAATCTGTCAACTCATTCTTTCAAAGCACATGATCGGGACTTCAAGATGACCGATACGGTTATCTATCGTAGTCCCGATACATTAGTCAACACAACTTTAAAAAGGGGTGTAGATAAGGCACTTTAAAACACATAAGTAGGCTGATCTTCTGGGAAGGGTTGGGATACAATGAGGACGAGATTACTTCACATAATTAAGGATCGGACGTCACTAGGTAAGTTAGTCCGATCTATATAATTATGCTCCGTAATCTCGTCCTCATTTAGTACTTGTAGATGTTCAAAGAAGTTGTGTTGGTAATATAATCAACATCTTTTAATCATTGAACAATGCAGCCTAACGTACTATTCTGAGTATCATTACTTGGGTGCTAATTACACATTTACTTAAATAAAAGGTAACCTAACATAAATTTTCTCTAACTCTAGTGTCACCCAGTGTCATAATAATCTTTTATAGAGCATAATTACTTTAATCAGACAGTTATCATTGACATTAAATTTAATCAACCAACAATAACAAGCAGTGCGTTTTATAGTATTAAGACTAGAACACACTGCTTGTCCAAAAGCACTAGAATCACTCATAACCATTGTTCTCATAATAAAAGCAAACAAAAGTTGAGGAACTTGTCCAACCAGCTGCTTTTCTTATAACTTCAATATTAATACCCACTTCAGAGGCTTTTTATGCAGAATCGTGCCTTGTGCTATGTGATGTGAATTTGGGAGTATTTATTCCACTATTAGTTAGAATTTGTTTTATCCACCTACTAATAGTTGCAGTAGTGGCGGCATGATATGGTTTTCTTATAGTTATAATTAGTGATTTATAATCTTGTCTTATATTTTCTGTAATATCTAAATAGAACAAAAGGGTAGTAGCAGGGCACACAGACAAATTCTCCTTAAAAAAATTGTAGTATCAAATTGGGTTGATATCTATCAGGTTCAGAGATTTTAATAATTTCTGGAATTTTTATGTTAATAATTATCCTGATTATAAGAAATGTTATCAGTATACTTATGAGAGACAAGGTTTGAATTCTGTGTGCAGTTTATAAGGGCTATTAGGGTAACTAACTTTTTGGTAATTAGTTCTAGACTAAGGGTTTCATTAGGCAATAGTTTAGACAAATAATTCAAAACAATACTGAGATCCCATACTACTTCATATTTGGGGTTCTTAGGTCTTAACCTAAATAAATCCCTGAAGAACCTTGACAGTCGGTTATCTGTGGCAATGTGGGAAATAACCCTAGAACTAGGGAAATAACTAACCTAATGATATTGAGTGAGCTATATGACAGTCCCTCATTAAATTTTAGTCAGTAAAGATATCACAGGGGAACTGAGTCTAGGAGAGGGTCAATATCTTGGTTCTGACAATAGGAAATCCCCTGATTCAGAGCAGACTCATATCGCTTTTATAATGGGTCGCTGAATCGCTTCCATTATTATTATTTCAGAAATAACCATGGGCTCAAATAAGGGAAACCATGATTGTGAGGGCCACAAAGGGCAAGGGGCAACAATACCTGTTGCCCCTTCCCTTTTTATTTTCTGTAACATCTTACTAATAAGTGCAAATGGTGGTAATGTATAAAAGAAATCACCATACCATTTGACAGTGCATGATATATACCTGTCGGATATGGTCATGAGTACGGACGGGCGAACGTATCGAAAGCGCGCCAGTGATGACATCACGCGACCTACTTACCAGTCTACCCCACCATGGCGGCTTCTACAGAGTCCTGATGTTAACAACACGCGGAGAGGCGGACATTCTATGTCTGATCGCAGCGGAGTTAAGAAGTCTTGAAACTGTACCCGAATCATTGTGCCCAGTGTTAATGTGTCAAAGTGTAATGTCAAGTAATTTGTTAGACTCAGTGTATCTGTTTCAAAAGAGTAACCATGGAGTTTCTTGCCGGTTCTTCTCCATGGAAACTACCACGCCGAACCGTGCAATGTGAAATAAAATAGTGTATCGCATCCAGTGTGTTTTCATTAGCACGAAACCCGTCTACAGCCCACATAAGCTCGAGCCTAGCGAAATAAAATCCTGACCAACCCGACATCAGAAGTGGGATAAAATCGTGCTAATGAAATCATACGCGAGGACAGTGTCAATAACAATCAGTGTCAATTGTGTAAAAACCCAAAAAGTGCCGAAAAAGATCGCGTAAAAAAAACGGACAAGAAAGAGGATAGACCGATTAGTGTGGTCATAGTCACACACCCGCAATAATTTTGGTTTATCCGTGATCATGGTGCTTGCAACAGCGCCGAAATAAAGCAGACAGTTAACAAGTGTTATTTACCATGTGAAAAAACGGGATACACGCCGATTTTTAGTGTTAATGACAATCAGTGACGGTTACTTTTTAAAATGCAGAACAAAGTGAATAGCAAGATAGTGTTGTGGACCCGTTTAAAGAATTGTTCAGTGCCAAATTCGTGTACGTCGTACGTCATTTACGTGAGTAGTGACAAACAAGCGGATTTTCGGACGACTGCCATTAAGAAGCTGTTGCCTGTGCCGGCTGCTACAGGCATTGGGCAGCGACCGCAGGCCAGCAGCAGCTCACTGGTGTGCTTCAAGTGTGGCACGCCGGGCCACATCGCAAGTCACTGCACTGCATAGCAGGCCAGCGCTGGTCCAGTGCTGCTGTACTGGTGGAAAAGCGAGTCGACCTTTTCATCGTCAAGCCGGAATATGAAAGTACTTTGGTGAGTCGTTTTCATTTTGTTATGACTCTGGAGCAGAGTGCCAATTCTGTTTAGTCTGTCTAAGAGTGAGCATATTTATCCAATCGTTACTATAACTGGTGTAGTTCAAGGTTCAGTAAATGGTAATTCGAAGATTTTAGCCTGTGTGAGAAAGATCCCCGATCACAAAGTTCCTCAGGAATTAGATATCATAGTTGATGACAGTGATAGTGAAACCCAATCTGATTAAGAAAGGCTTGTACACTCATACTCAAAACTGTTAGACCGCACCTCATGAGTAACATGATGGTGATGGGTCTGTTATGAGTTAGACCGCACCTCGTGAGTAACACGTGGCGATGGGTCTGTTAGACCGCACCTCATGAGTAACATGATGGCGATGGGTCTGTAGGGAATCGTTTGTGCGATTTCTGTCTGTGATGGTGCACAGAGCGCTTATGAAAGTTTTATGAGTTGAGTTTGCATTGCCAAGAGTTATGGTAAAGAGAACCAGAATTTATTGTTAGAATTCCTGTGTTGTAACTTTTTGATCGGACCTTTTCTAATGTTGATCGGACCTTTTGCAATGAGAGAGCAGGCATCGCGCAATATAGTTGAAAGTTCCAATTATGACAGACTGCGAAAAGTAACTGACGTTGACATGCACGTAGGTGACAATGACGAGACTAGCCATGACGAAAATGATAACGCTGACGAGACTAGTTAAGTATCAAGTAGTCCACTTAACATTTTGAGTACCAGCATAGTAAGAGTTTTCTTATTATCTCATTTTCTAAACGAAACTAACTATGATGATTTTAATTGTTTTGATTTTAATGGATTCACTGTTTACAAGTACAATGCTTTCGATGGACTGAAAGCATACCCGATGAATTGGGTATTGTTGTGGCCGCATCAGAAGCGCCGGAGCATGTAAGAGGTGCACGTTGACTGCTTTTTATGTGCAGTATACTCTTTGCGAGGAGTAGCACTTACGCGGCTGAGATGGTTAGCTTCTGACGATGGGTTCACATTTAACGTTATGACTTGCCGATGGACTGGCAATTGAGTTTTGCTCGTGTAGAGACTCGTGTAGAGACTCGTGTAGAGACACGCGTAGAGACTCGCGTAGAGACACGCGTAGAGACTCGCGTAGAGACACGCGTAGAGACTCGCGTAGAGACACGCGTAGAGACTCGCGTAGAGACACGCGTAGAGACACGCGTTGTGTGACGCGTAGTGACGCGTAGTGACGCGTAGTGATGCGTAGTGACGCGTAGTGACGCGTAGTGACGCGTAGTGACGCGTAGTGACGCGTAGAGACGCGTAGTGACGCGTAGTGACGCGTAGAGACGCGTAGTGACGCGTAGAGACGCGTAGTGACGCGTAGAGACGCGTAGTGACGCGTAGTGACGCGTAGTGACGCGTAGCGACGTGAAGCGACGTGTAGCGACGTGTAGTGACGTGTAGATTGACGTGTAGAGTGACAGTCTAATTTTCTGACGAGTTTATTATTCGAACGTCAGATACACTTTCCTATCATTAAATTGTGATTGCCAGTATGAGTATGCTCACGAACTCACGAATCGCGTTCAATTGAAGAAAATACCGGTAGGGAAGTGCTTCCACACATTTTGATAACGATCATCTTTAAAAACTGAAAGCTTTGAATTATTAGAGTGCCTAAAAATATGCACAGGGTAGGCTAAGAGAGATGCCAGTGGGTCTCGTACCAGTCTATGTTGATAAGGATTTTGATGATGTTGAGCAAGATTATGCGGTAGCAGCCTGTGTGGCAACCTGAGCCTATATGGCACTTGTAAGCCTGTGTGGCACCTGTAGGGCGGGGAGCTTTAATGTTGTGCATACGTAGTGTAAACGTAGTGCATACGTAGTGTAAACGTAGTGCATACGTAGTGCGTGCGCAGTGGATGCGTAGTGTGGACGTAGTGCATACGTAGTGCGTGCGTAGTGGATGCGTAGTGTATGAGATACATACGTAGTCCATGCGTAGCTTGCGTAGTGTGTGCGTTGCATACGTAGTCCATGCGTAGCTTGCGTAGTGTAAGCGTTACATGCGTAGTGTGTGCGTTACATGCGTAGTGTGTGCGTTGCATACGTTGTGTACCACTGTTTTAGTACCCTTTCGGTTATAGTAGTGTGAATGACCGTACTAGTAGTTATTACGTAGTCGTGATCCGTGGGGCGCGATGCGTGTTTAGCTCTGGCGGAGGTCGGGGTCTAGAAAGACCGTAGTGTGTAGTCACTGGGTGATGCACATGGCAGATCCATTTGATGGATGTGAGAGCAATGCGATTGCTGGTCGGCTGGAGTGCCGTAGCGTTAGAGGTTTTACTTGAAGGTTTCTGTAAGCTTGGCAGTTTTTAAAGCAGTAGAGTTTTAAAGGTTGATTCGAACGACTATGGTACATGGCCCATGGGTTGATCTTGTAGGGTCAGAACTTGACCGGACCAAGGAAATTGAAAGCTAAAGGAACAATACTTGTTCGGCCTAGCTAAGTCCGGTCCAGTTTAACTGAAGGGACACCTGCAGGGCAAAAAAAAGAATTGCCGGACCAGGGGGTTGATCTTGTAGGGTCAGAAGTTGACCGGACCATGAAAATTGAAAGCTAAAGGAACGATACTTGTTCGGCCTAGCTAAGTTCGGTCCAGTTTATCTGAAGGGACACACCTGAAGGGCAAAAAAAGAATTGCCGGACCAGGGGGTTGATCTATTTTAGAGTATTCCGAATTTAACCGTGTTTGAATTAGTCGACTGTCTCGTTGGTCTAGTGGTCGCAAGTGTGTCTGAAGGTTCTGGGTTCGATTCCCGGGTCTGGCAAAGTGTTATTGGGTTTTTCCATCGGGAATTTCTCAGTAACAGCCGCAGTTTGGATTTGCGCCCAGTTGAGGGCAATAGGCTGAGACCCGATGAATCTAGAGTTTGGTCAGGAGTGACCGAGTGGAACAAAATTCTGTCGTGGACTATTTGTTTGCAGGGTTACCATCACACGAGGACGTGTGAAGGCAGGATGGCCGTGTCGGATATGGTCATGAGTACGGACGGGCGAACGTATCGAAAGCGCGCCAGTGATGACATCACGCGACCTACTTACCAGTCTACCCCACCATGGCGGCTTCTACAGAGTCCTGATGTTAACAACACGCGGAGAGGCGGACATTCTATGTCTGATCGCAGCGGAGTTAAGAAGTCTTGAAACTGTACCCGAATCATTGTGCCCAGTGTTAATGTGTCAAAGTGTAATGTCAAGTAATTTGTTAGACTCAGTGTATCTGTTTCAAAAGAGTAACCATGGAGTTTCTTGCCGGTTCTTCTCCATGGAAACTACCACGCCGAACCGTGCAATGTGAAATAAAATAGTGTATCGCATCCAGTGTGTTTTCATTAGCACGAAACCCGTCTACAGCCCACATAAGCTCGAGCCTAGCGAAATAAAATCCTGACCAACCCGACATACCTAATTCTGACAATTAGTGTTAAACTTGTTTGCAAACAGATCAATCTGAGGTTAAACAATAATAGTCTTGTAGGCTACATCACATAACTTCCATACAATTTCTGTTTGGATGCCTAGATCTGCGATAGTGTTTTCTTTAGAACTGATGTAAGATGCGTAGATCCAAATGTGTCTTTCCCCACACCGTTGCCACAACTTTCTGGCTAAATTATTAAGGTGGGTAAAACGAGTGCCCCCCCCTTTTTATTGATGTAGGCTATGGCAGTTGTGTTATATATTTAATTCTAAGTAAAATTTCACACAGTGTCTGAGTGTGCTTGCAAATGTTTTAAGCCCTATAAATGCTGCTAATAGTTCAAGGTAATTTATATGAAACTTTTTATCATCAGTTGTCCAATGCCCATGACTTCTGACATCATTACATACCAGACCCCAGCCAGTTTGTCAAGCATCAGAAAATATTTCTAGAACAAGGTCATATAGTTTTATACTGTTGTAGGTTGTTGGAATGAGACAACCACCAATCTAGTCCTATCCTAATTCCTTTTGTGATAGGTAGCAGAGCCTTGTCATTTTCATTGTTGTTTTGTTACTTTCCATAACCTTGGTGTAAGGCCAACCATATTCCACTGCTGGGCAAGCAGCAACAAGGATGCCTAGCAACTGAGCAAATTCTACTATTTTGCATATCCTCTTAGACTTAAAATTATTTAATAAGTTAGGGATGAAATTTTATCTATCTTCTTCCGACGAAGTGAAATATTGTTACGTCGTACCCATACCTACAATACAAGTAGCTTCTAATAGTAGGTACCTACAACTAAGTAGGTAGGTAGTAGTAGGTATGTATCGAATGATGTAGGTACAAATTCGCAAACTACCTATAAAATACATCAGGAAGTTGTCATTGTAATTTCGACCGTACGCCCAGGGCATAAAGTACCTATTTCTTTCCTGTGTACAAAAGTTGTGGAAGTTTCTCTAAGGACAATGACCTAGTATGAATTGCCTAGAAGATTCTGGGAACTTATGGATCTTTCTCAAACGTTCGGTCGTCGTATAAATAGTCGACGTGTTTGTGGGAGCAGGCAGTATTATTTTGGCTACAGTACGGGACGAATCGAAGTGAACTAGTGAGTGCGAATATCTAAGCGAATAGTGATCAGTAGTGTACTTGTGATTGAGTTTGAAGTGTTTTGTGATTATTAAAGTTATTCAGTTGTTTCATCGGTAGTAATTGATTTATCCCATACCCAGCTCGTAACAATTTGGTGCCAGAAGTGAGGGATAAATTATGCCAGTTCTACCTAAGGACAACACGGAAGGTATCCGTACCAGGAGTCAGCGACAGCAGGACATGGACCAAAGGCGGTTTGGAGATTTTCCGACACAGACACCGGGTGGTGTCCAGCCTACGGCAGAGCTGGCCGCTGGCCCATCCGGAGTTTCTCCAGCATCAGTGGCGCCAGACTTGTCAGCTTTAATGGCGCTGCTGCAGGAGCAGGCTCGCCGTCAAGAGGAGCAGGCTCGCCGGTTGGAAGAGCAGTTGCAACGAGATAAGGAGGAGCAGGCTCGCCGTCAAGAGGAGCAGGCTCGCCGTCAAGAGGAGCAGGCTCGCCGGTTGGAAGAGCAGTTGCAACGAGAAAAGGAGGAGCAGGCTTGCCGTCAAGAGGAGCAGGCTCGCCGTCAAGAGGAGCAGGCTCGCCGTCAAGAGGAGCAGGCTCGCCGGTTGGAAGAGCAGTTGCAACGAGACAAGGAGGAGCAGGCTCGTCGTCAAGAAGAACAGATAATCCTCATAAAGGATCTTCATTCAACTTTCGGCAAAGAGCTAAAGGTAATGAAGGATCAGGTTCACCAGCATGAGAATCGCATCTCAGAAGCCGAAGTTCAGATCGCTGGGGTGAAGAAGGCTTTGGGGGAACTGAAGACTGGAGACGTGACTGTGGCTTCAGTGGTTGCTGCACCTTCAGCGCGGGGCTTTAAGGTGCCTCCATTCGATGGAACATCTTCGTGGTCGGCTTATAAAATTCAATTTGAGGCCGTTATGAAGGCGAATGGATGGACAAAACCGCAAGCCATGACTGCGCTCACCTTGGGTCTCCGAGACCAGGCCCTCAACATTCTTGATGCGCTTGGCAAGGATGTAACCTACGAGCAGCTGCTGGAGGCGTTAGAGTCCAGATACGGCGACGCGCACCTGGAGCACGTATTTCGTGCTAAGTTGAAGGATCGTGTTCAACGTAGTGCCGAGAACCTACAGCAGTGGGCCCTGGAAGTTGAAAAGCTGGTTCGGAAAGCATACCAGTCTGCCCCTGCACTTATCGATGGGAATCTGGTACAAGCGTTCGTTGATGGAATACGTGACTTGGAAGTTAGAGCCGCTGTGAGACTTGGGCATCATGAAACATTGAAGGACGCCTTAGCCCATGCTTTAGAAGTAGAGGCAGTGAGGCAAGACCACCGAACGCACCGCGTTAGGGAGGTTGTAGCATCACCTGTACGCGAGCGCCCGCAAGGGTACAGTCCTAGGTGCTACACTTGTGGAGAAAGGGGTCACCTTCGGTCAAGCTGTCCAAAGCGCAACACCCCGCGAGAAGATCAGCAAGGAAGGGTGGCTGAAGTGACTGTCCAGCCACAGCAGGGAAACGAGTAAATGCCAGGACTGGGGGGCGGGTGCTGGCTGGTATTGAAAGAGCCCCGAGAATCTTGATCTCGCAAGCACATGACGGGAACAGCCTGACCATCAGAGGCGAAGTCAACGGAACACCATGCAAACTGACGTTGGATACTGGAGCTTCTTACACGGTCGTTAACTCTCACCTAGCAAGTCGGTTTCTTGGGGACTACTTTGATAACCACGACCGTATACGATTGCTGACAGCTACCGGTCAGCACATAACCGTCCGAGGCAAGAAGGAGGTGGAGTTAAAATTGGGTGACAGATTTTACAAGCACATACAGCCGTTTCTTCTGTCCTACCGCAGCGCAGTCCACGAAAGTACAACTGTGACGCCCGCCTTCGCGAACTTTGGAAGGGAATTACGGTTGCCTGCAGATTTAATCACTGGAACTCCCCCTGATGCTCCACGCAGTGTAACAGATTACGCAAATGACTTGCGTAACAAGTTGAATGATGTTTATGAGCATATTAGACAATCAGGCCAACAGATGTCTGAGAAGATGAAGACCCGTTATGACCGGAAGGCAAATAGTAGGGGTTTCGACGAGAGTTCACTGGTGTGGTTGCATAACCCAGTACGGAGCAAAGGGAAGTCTCCGAAATTACAAGCAAGCTGGGATGGACCATACCGAGTCGTGACTAGGATCAACGATGTCACCTACCGAATACAGAAGGGTCCACGAGGTGCGCCTAAGATTGTCCATGTAGACCGATTGGCGCGATACTACGGGCCTAATGATGCTCGGGACGAGCATGTCTAAGGAGGGGGCAGTGTTACGTCGTACCCATACCTACAATACAAGTAGCTTCTAATAGTAGGTACCTACAACTAAGTAGGTAGGTAGTAGTAGGTATGTATCGAATGATGTAGGTACAAATTCGCAAACTACCTATAAAATACATCAGGAAGTTGTCATTGTAATTTCGACCGTACGCCCAGGGCATAAAGTACCTATTTCTTTCCTGTGTACAAAAGTTGTGGAAGTTTCTCTAAGGACTCTAAACTTAGTATATGAATCACCAAGGCACAAAATATCACCATATAGAAAAGTAACCCCAATGGCCTCAGGTGACACATAACTGGCTACATAATCTTTGTGAATACATGATGGTGCTATGCTAAGCCCAAATGGAAGGCTTGTAAACTTACAATGTATCTTGAAACTGAAACCGGAGAAATCTATCATATTTTTTATGGGTAAGAAGTATGTAGCACTTAGATACCCGCAATTACAGACGCAATTAAAAAAACAATGCACCGTGCCCGATTGGGCACGGAGCATTTTTCAAATCTATAGTTGCCATAAATCAACCTGGGGTCATGAGTTTGGTTGCTGTCCTTAAGTCTTCTAGTTTGAAGTGATGTGTATTAATATATTTATTAAGTTTTTTAAGATTTAATATAAATCCAAGTGCCATCTGATTTTGGATGCAAAAATACGCTGGATTAAAATTGATTATCTGCGGATAAACATCATTCAATACACCTAACTGTAGGAGTTAGGTGTATTGAATGAGGTAGTAATTTCCATACAATAAGTTTTGCTTTCTTTCTGACTGAAGTTATTGTTTTTAGGAATGGAAGTTTGAACTGGAATTTCATAAAAGTGTAAGTAGTTTATAACCCTTGATCCAATCATTGTATTGTTGGATAGGTGGTAACATAATTCCAGACTTCAGTGAAATACTGCAATCTACCAGTTTCTACCTGAGCTAGGCGCATTCCTGTCCCCGCCGTCGCGGCTGGCGCCTCTGTGGTGAGTGCCGCGGGCGTGTTGCTAGTTTCACCTGGTTTTTCCGCTTCAGCACTGCGTTAGAGGTCTTGCAGGTGTGTTTTTCAATTCTTGTCCTGACTTTTTTTTTTTTTTTTGCATTACACTTGTCTTGCAGCTTATCCCCGAACAGGTACTAATATATTGGAGTCTGACCCATTAGCTCCTTCATTTCCTTATTGAGGCCAGGCAGGATTAGGGAGCGTCTGGTGATGCAGTTGCATGATAAATGTGACAAAGTAGTACGGCTGCATCACATAAAGAGTTAAAATTTTATCACTACTCTCTCGGGTGGCGATTAGATTGTTTAACACTTTGCCTATTGATGTAATGGCAGCAGCTGAGGTGATCTGCTGCCCACTGATTCGTTGGTCCCTTTTCACTCCACCATCCTCAGTGTGGTCACTTCTTCACTTAGTTTTGGTGGGTGCAACAAGCTGCCGTTTCATTTAAACCCTTCACAATTACTGCTGACCACCGCGTGGCCAGGCTGCCGTGAAGTTCTATAGGTGTCTATGTTGGCTACGCCCCCTCATCTCTGCCTCTTTCTGATTTCGGTCAGTGGGTCGTCTTAGAGACGGATATTAATATTCAATAAAGTTATTAAAGCATAAATATATATATATATTTTTTTTATAATTTGAAATTAAATCTTAATCATTTTAAATATTTCCTTCATTAGGTGATATAAGACAAGTGTTTGTACTCAGAAGTGGCGGTTATGAGGAATAGCTGTCACGGCAAGTCAGGCTGCGTCGGGTTTTATAACGTGTCTACATCGGTCGCGATAATCACGGCTTCTCGAGCGTGTTCGACTGGAGCGGGCTTCATACTTGTCTACAAAGGATAATTAAAGTTAGGCCTCTGCCTGGTCGAGTTTAAATCCACGGCTAACCTCTCGTGATAGCTCAAGGGATGCAGGAGGGACGAGACTATGAACAACTGAATGTGTACATCATCGGCTGACCTCTCGTGAAAGCTCTTGTGATGTCGTTCTATTGTAGGATGGTTTAGATCATCGGCTAACCTCTCGTGAAAGCTCTAGTGATATCTTACTAATTGTTGGCACAGTTGGTGTTCTCATGGTTAACCTCTCGTGAAAACTCTAGAGACATGTGCGAACAACTGAACGTGTACACCATCGGCTGACCTCTCGTGAAAGCTCTTGTGATGTCGTTATATTGTTAGATGGCTAAGATCATCGGCTAGCCTCTCGTGAAAGCTCTAATGATGTCTTATAGGTTGGCACAATTGGTGTTCTCATGGTATACCTCTCGTGAAAACCCTAGAGACATGTGCATCTTAGACCAGGGTACCAGGTACTTCTTGGAAAAGACGAGTGGGTAGGTACTTAATCAAAAAAGCTTACCAGTTTCGATGACGACTCCGTTTTCGCTTGTTCGACCGATTTTCTAGTTCTCGCAAACGTTCGTTGAGTTCTCTCATCTCTTCGTCTCGTTTTCTTCGGTGTTTCCCCATCTCAGTTTGGTAATTACAAAATTTTAGGAACTTTATTAACGGAAACGTGACCTGCGCGCTTCACAAAAAAGTACAATGAGTTGACAGATGTCAGACAGAGCGCGCCAAGACCGGACCACAGACAACATTTTCGTGTTGATGAAATCGATTCATCTTTAAAAAATGTGATAGCGAGTTAGCAGGAAGTGCAAACTACAAGTACTAAATGAGGACGAGATTACGGAGCATAATTATTTAGTCCCTCGAACTATTAGCGTCCTCGCTTCGCTCGGGCACCAAACCCCGTCTCGGGACTAAATAAGTTACTTTCACCCCTAGGGTAACAATGTACTATTGTCGTTTCACGTTGTTTTGATGAAATCGTTGCCTCGGATCTTTTAAAATACTTCGTCCTGCAACTTTATTTGTACAAAATTGAACAATTTAACTAGAACCAACATAAGCTAAGCCTATCGCTGTCTACATATTGCTTGATATGGGCCTGTCCTAAGTAGAGCGACGCGACGCCGCGTTTAATGCAGAAAAAAAAAACTACAACTATTCATGTATAATCCAATAACTCACATTTATTTTTACCCAAGACGGTTTATTCACATAAATGATAGTAACAATAATGCAATGAAGATTCTATTACAATACCTTTGTACTCTTCTATCTTAATGTAATGTACTGTTAAGTATTTTATGTGTACATAAATAAATAAGGCGGTGGTGTACGTGTGTAGGTAAGGAGAACAATCCATGACAAAAAGTACGTACAATCCATGACAATAAGCTCAACACTTTAACGATACACACAATATGATCAATCCATTAACGATGACAATAAGATAATCCAAACAGTAAGTACAATCCATGACAATAAGATCAGAAACGATTTATTATTAACCCAATTACTTCCAATTGTGCCCTTTAAGTACACTTAAATGGCGCGAAACTACAGGTGAGGTTAGAAAGTTTAAAGATAAAATACTAAGTTAAAGGGGCTTATATGAAATGAGATATTTGTATGATAACAATTAAATACGTGGTTGCCACGCTGATAAACTTCAACATTAACTTAATATCTATAGAAAACATATCGTATACATAGATCCGTAGCGGCCAGGCCTCCACGAGCTCCATAAACGCTTTAGCTTGTACTCTCATTGTCTTCGGTAGGTCGTAGTTCATTATAATCTTATTCACCAGTATTCTTGTCTCGTTGCGTGTTACAAGCAGTTGTTCACAAGTATATGACATGGTGATAATGTTACAAATCGTATTAAAACACCAAACCATGACGTTTACCAACTTTCTTGAATTACTATAGCCAGGTGTGCGGTAGAAAGAAAGTGATATCCATATTGTAGTAACAATGTACGTAAAGCCAGACACAAGAGACAAGAAATTCTGGAAGTTAAATACTTTATTTGTCAAGGAGCAAATTTCTCCCAAATTGTCATAAGTTGTAGCCAAGTCTCTTATTTTGGTATTATTTCCCGATGGATGTCCAATAAACTTAACCGTTTCCCTGGTTTGTTTTTTTGTGTCTCTGACTGTAAAAATTGGTAATATCTTCTTAGTTTGCTCTTGAACAAATTCTTTCAAATACCCGTTTATAATCGTAAGTCTCCAATCTACCATGATGATATATGTACAGAAAGTAAATATTTCTATTTTCTGAATAAAATATAGTGGCAAAACGACAGCTCCCCACTTGAAATCTGATGTACTACACAAATCTAACACTCCATTAATAGTTTGAGATATTAGGAGAATTATCAAGTGTCTATTGAGCCGGAAACTAATTTTTTTATAAAATTGCGCACATTTTTCCACTTGCAACATGGCGTCTGCTTCCGCAAGCAAAGTGATCATACGAATATTCATCGAACCGATACCAAAACTGGCAGATATTATCGCGGCAATGTATTGGAAAAAAACTACAAGAGATGGAATAGTGTCCATCAAATACACGGCTCTATACATTTCAATAAAATCAAAAGGGTCGGGTAAGAAGAGAAACCAGAAAAATATAGGCACATAGATTACAATAAACAAAATTCCTAATGCTTTAATTTTCCAATTTGGGAGATGTAACTGTCCATCGACAAATTGAAATCTATATATTCCAAAGCAATACTCAAGTATAATTTCGGATTTCACATTGTCAATAATATGAATGATATTCTGTTTTTCGGCATAGTTATTCTTCGGCTTTTCAATATTTGATTCATTGCCTTGTTCCTTACTCTCTTCCATGTTTAACGCTCTTACAGCTCTAAGTTGTTTTATGGATATTGAATAAGAACGTCCGTTTGGGCTCGTAAGATTGTAAGAATGATGCGAAGTATGATAATACATTACGATAATTAAGCATTTACTGGAATAGTTTACGTGTCCGTGTGTCGTGTTTCGTGTGTTCGTGTGGAAGGACACGTAAAGTCAATTTAATATATTGATCAAGGTTGTAATTGTTACAAATGACACAATTAAAATACTTCATCCAGGCTAAGCAGCTTTATGTATGGCAAACTGATAACTGGTTATACATGGTGTTAGCCTGGTCGCCTACTAAGTTGGTACCCACGACGACCAATGAATCTATGCATAACCAGTGTAAGCTGACCTTTCCTTTTACGGGAAGTTTATACAAAGCGAGGCTATGTCATTGGAAATGTATACCACGATGTGTCGCCGTGTGTACAATCAAACTGACCGTAGCGATCTGATTGTTTGTTATTTTCGTTTAAATTTTTCGTCCTGCGAAATGGAGTAGGAATTTTAATTTAATTTAGATAACTCGACTTCTGCTAGTTTCTAATTTAAAAAAGGAACTAGTCGAATTCTTATTAAAGGATTCCTTTTGCTTCCTTCAATAAAAATATCCATTGAAATTCAAAGTAATGGTTTGATGAGTCAGGAGTCTGAAAACATTAATTACGCAATTTAGAAACTGGCAATTAAAGTATCTACTAATATTAACTTATTATGCATCTCGCTCTAGTTGTTTAAAAGAAAACAAATGGTATGCAGATAACTCTAATTTAATAAAATACCAATAACACAAGTTTATTTTAACATTTTAAACGACATAAAAAACTATATCCTAAATCAATGAAAATACATGAAAACCTGAAAGTTGCAGCGAGTAGGGGGTAGTGATTACTAGCGCCTTGATTTGTGCAAAAACACTAATATGGACTCTATATTATACCTTGGCGAATAACATACCCCAGAGGCCGATGATGATACCCCAGAGATAGGTACTTCCCAAACAAAGTTTGCCAAGGCTACATAAGATGAGTCATTTGAATAATAACAATCAAATAGGTCGTTGCTACGCTTATAAACTTTAAAACCAGCGTTATATCTACTGAAAACATATCGTAAACATTGATCCGTAGCGGCCAGGCTTCCAAGAGTTCCATGAACGCTTTAGCTTGTATTCTCATTGTCTTCGGTAAGTCGTAGTTCATTACGATCTTGTTAACTAAAATCTTAGTTTTACTGCGTATTCGATGTAATCTATCACAAACGAATGCCAATATAATCAGATTGATAACTGAACTTAAACACCAAATACAGAGAGTGACTAATGCAGTAAAACGATGCATTGACTGGTAGAAATAAAGCGCCGTCCGTATAGTTACGATTATGTAGCCAAACGCAGATACAAGAACCAGAAAAATCTTTAAGTTAAAAGCTTCGGTGATCATGAAACAAGTCTTTCCAATAATATCGTACATCAACGCCAAGTCTCGTACTTTCATGTTTCTTTCAGAGACGCGTCCAATATAATTAAACTTTTCCTGTGAATCTTTTTTCTTGTTCCTGACTGTAAAAACAGTGACGTTTTTCTGTTCCTGCTCAATTACAAAAGCACTCAAATACTTATTGATCACCTTCAATCTACGTGTAACCATAAAGATGTATTTAAAAAATGCCAGTATCTCAAGCTTTTGTATAAAATACAGATGATATGCGATGACAGCCCAAAACGCACATTCTGTTCTTAGAAGGTCGAAACCGATAGTAATCCCATGACTGATAACGAGAACTAAAAGGAGTAGATTTGTCTTAGAACGTGATTTTTTATAAAAATCCTTGAATGTTTCGACGTGTAACATGTTATCTAGTTCTGCAATCGTTGTAAGGATGCGAATATTCAATCTTGAGTTGGCTGGAAAGTAAACTTGGATGGAGGAACTGACGAATTGGAAAAGCACTGCTATAGTAGGTATCTCTTGCATAGCTCTCCATTTGCCACTCCACTCTACTGAAGTACTTGTTTCGATCAGTCTTCTTAAGTTTCCAACAAATATAAAGCTGTAGACGACTATGTAAAGAATAGCAACCATTTTCATTATCCAGTTGGGTGGCCGTAGTTCGCCATTAATTTGGCGAAATTTAAATATTCCGGAGAGGTTCTCTACAATCGTTATGGGCTTTAAAGTGGACATGATTTGCACGATTTTATTTCTGTAGTCATTGTCGTTCATTACCTGGATGTTTGTTTTATTGCCTCGTTTCTTTACCTTGGTTTTGACACCTTTCATCTTCTAAATAAAATTACTTTTAGTACGTCTACTATTCGGAATAGGATAGCACAAAATGAATGATTGTTTCTACACAAATTAAACGTCGTACTGTTGATTTCCCATTACGATAATAAACATCTATTCTTATCTACTGTAAATATAAAAACATCTAGTTTACTCAGCCTATTTTACTAATGGATAAATAGTGAAAAGAATATTTTAAAATGATTGTTTTGATAATGTTGTAAAAATTGACAAACAAAATAAATTAGAAAATGTACTAGTAGTGGAAACCCAGAGGTTTTTCAGCATCTAGCTGAGTAGGTACGGCGTGAAGATAGAACGCTAAAACTACACTACTCAACAAAGACTGGGAAACACACCAACTTTGTTTCTTTTTTTCTTGTGGTCCCAAAATACCACGCAAAAATATTTAGGGGGAATCCGGGACCGCGGTCCCGGTCCCAAAAGCCCCCCGACCCAACACGTTCATAACAAATGATTTAAGAAAAATCTTCAAAAAAAGTACAGGCCACTAAAATTTTTAAATGTGGAAACTGCAATTTTTAATGGTTCGAAACTTGAAAAAATAAAACAAATAAGCAAAACATTTGTGAAATATGAAAGAAAACTTCACTTGGTGGCAAAGTAGAGCATTTTGTGCTGTAAAAGATGAGGTAAAATAACTATGATTGCTTCTTTCTTAGTACTTTTGTGACTAGGAGCGTTTTGTCACGTCGTAATTTAATGCGGGAAGAGATACTTAGGGATGTAGAGGTATGTTGAAAGCTGAGGGTGGTTAAAAATAAAATATATATAAAGTATTGTAAAGTTTATTTTACAAAATCGCAATATTTATATGCGCGATCTTCGTATAAAAATGTAAAAAGTAGTTATTACGTTTTATTTGACCAATAAATTTCCCTAGCCTCTTCCCAACTACATCGGGGTCTGCTTACACTTTCCAGTGTAACCGGATCGAATGCAATTGCACTTCTAATATTTTATACATGGAGTGGTTGCCTGTCCACCCTCCACAACTCAGTTACTGATAACATAATACCCTTCGTTACGACTGCCGAAGACCTAAACAAACGTTCACATACAACATACTCCAGGGACAAACGTTCCGATCGCGATGCATGGGAACGTAGCTAACCTTCGATCGACCCATTCGGTTGCTTACATTTAGCCATGAGCTCCTCACAAATAACTAACGAAGGTTTAATACGAAGGTATTAGGATATATGATAAAAATACTACACCCTATGTCAGGGACGGTAAACCTATGGCACGTGTCAAAAAAATCTGGTCACGCCATAGGTTTTGGCAGGCACGAGGTCGAGCTAGGTACTTGTCTTTCTGTATCATGTATAAACAATATTTCTCAATTTAATGAATGAACCTATACCTAATAATAATGGATATTGCATAATAAGTACAAGAAGATTGTAAAGTTGACTGGTAGAGTATGCCTTCAGCCTTGTGGCATTAAGTCCGCTTATGTACCACTCCTGTGCGGTCGAACAAGCTTTTTGTTTTACAGTTTAACCAACAAATTGCATTGTAAAATGGTTGACGACCCGAATGGCGCAGCGGTAGTGAGGCTGCCTTACGTTCTTAGGGTCCCGGGTTCGAATCGCGGTCGGAGCAAATGTTTGTGTGATGAGCTTGGACATTTGTTTCAGAGTCATGGATGTATAAATCTATATATATATATATACATATAATAAAACAGTAGAAAAACTGTGTCTGTACATTGAATATATTAAAAAATAAATACATGAGGGGGTTTAGAAACAGTAATAGAGCACGAATCCAAAAAAAAAGGCTGTCTGTTTGTCTGTGTGTCTGTTTGTTTGTACACGCTAATCTTCGGAACTGCTGGACGGATTTGAATAATTTTTTGTTTGTTGTATAGGTATTGAGTCTGGGCAACGTATAGGCTATAATTTATCTTGGAAACTTGAACACCTGATGCAGAACCGCAACAGACCAGCTAAACTATAAGAGATACAAAAATGGTACCATAGCAAACATTGTTCCACGTGATGAGAATTTTCTGGTGAGAGAATAAATTTGGAGATCTGGATCACCTGATGTGGAACTCCAAGAGCCCAGCTACACTAACATATATATAGGAATGACGTTTTAGCAAAAGTTGTTCAATCTGATGAGCACTCTCTGTTGACTTATAAAAATCGAAGATCTGGAACACCTGTTGAGGAACTCCAAGAGCCCAGCTACACCATAACACATAAAGGAATGACGTCTTAGCAAAAGTTGTTCGGTCTGGGAAACCTCTTCGGATCGCGAAGCACGCCTGCGTTCTCAGCGTATTTACGCATCTACATCCAGGTCTCTAGAGACCAGTGAAGAATATGATGCGCGATTGACCGCTGATCGTGAACGTCTGCATTGTCTCGCGATTTGAAGACGTTCACGGAAAGAGAATTACGCTTGAGTTCTCAGTGTATCTATATACGCATCGACTTCTAGGTCTCTAGAGACAAGTGGGGAACGTAATGCGCGACTGGCCGCTGATCGTGAACGTCTCCATTTTCTCGCGAGTTGGAGACGTTCACGGAAAGAGAATTACGCTCGAGTTCTCAGTGTATGGATATACGCGTCGACTTCTAGGTCTTTAGAGACAAGTGGAGAACGTGATGCGCGACTGGCCGCTGATCGTGAACGTCACGCATTGTCTCGCGAGTCGGAGACGTTCACGGATAGAGAATTGCGCTTCGACATCAGACGTATCAGATCTTCGATTTTGGCGACCCCGTTGTCGCTGGCATAAGTAACAGGTTCCGCGTACGAAGTCGCGGGCAGAAGCTAGTGTATAATAAGTATGTATTTACAAAAAAAAAGTATCTATGTAGTATATCAACTATCTGGTGTCCACGACACAAGCCTCGTTGCTTAGTGTAGCACTAAATGGCGCTGTGTGTAATGTCCACCAAAATTTATTTACTTATAAAAAAAATAAAAAAATGTAAACCAAATAGCTTGTTCGACCCGCTTCGGCCGTCAAGGAAACCGGGGTTTCGTAACTGGTTTCCATGAAGGCTTTTTGTATACGTCTACGTAACTGGTTTCCATGAAGGCTTTATTTATACTACTATGTAACTGATTTCCATGAAGGCTTTATTTATACTACTATGTAAACCGTACATGAAGTTTAAATAAAAAAATCGGAGCAGTCTTTGGGGACTGCCGATAGAAGTGAAAACGAAAAGTACACAGGTCCCGCCCCAGCCGTAGCACTGGTTATGCCCCGCGCATGCCCATGTGGGACTACGCCGTAGCGGATGCTACGAGTGCTACGAACGGCTACGAAGCGTGACTGCACGTTACGTTACGTGACGATGAGTTCAATGTATTTCCTTCACCCAAAAAGTGCTCAACGCGCCTAAAAAAGTTTTCACTTCAAAAAATATTAACTATTAGGTACTACACATAATATATATCGTAGCTTGTAGTAAAATCTAATTTCGGTCTCGAAAAGATGGACTGGTTATGGTTTACTTCTTTGCTTTATTTATTTGCTTTTCAAAAAGTAGAATGGCGAAGTTGGACCCACGTAATTTAAAAATCAACGGAGCGCCGTTCACGGCCTAGTTTATATTAATTATAGTAAAGAGTTTATCAGAGTTCTATATAAAAAAAAATTGAGTAACTAGATGATGGGAATTAAAAGTTACGAATGATTTTAATTTATATAAAAATAAGTCATCGTGCAGTTTCCGAACGCAACGTTTGACATTTACCTTCTTAAAACTGAGAATCGTCAGTGTCATTCATCTGTAGACATAGTCTGTGGATCATTCTATTGTTTGTTTGTGTTCAACGGCTACGTGGAATACGGATTAAAGCTATTTTATGCCATTCTACTAATAAATAATAACCAATAAGTCCGTGCCTTAAGTTAGGATATAATCTTCTAACTGTCATTTCTTTTTTCTCCCAACTTCTATAACCTACTTTCCATTTGCTTTTTTGTTAGTCTTAAGTCGTTCTTTAACTATTCATAAGTTTTCACAATGTACGCTACCCATATCACTGGGTCCCGAATTAAATGCAATCTCGCCATTCTCCTTTCATTCAGTTTTTTTCCTTTATTAACGGTTTCATTGCCAATGGAGAATAGAGAGGTGGTTTTATAGGGAAAATAAAACAAATATTCACACTGATAATTAAGAATTTATTCTAACTTTCAAAAATCTAAATTATTTATTTCACTTTGGCCTTTGTCTAGGCTGTCTTTTAAACTATTTAAAGTTTTAAACTCTAATACAGAGACCTACTCTTGTGCTCAGCATTGTGTCGTGTTATGTAGAACGACTTATTACACAAAGTGTGATATTTGAATGATTACAATTAAATAAGTTGTTGCCACGCTTATAAACTTCAACATCAGCGTTATATCTACTGAAAATAAATCATAAATGTAGATCCGTAGCGGCCAGGCCTCCACAAGCTCCATAAACGCTTTAGCTTGTACTCTCATTGTCTTCGGTAGGTCGTAGTTCATTATGATCTTGTTAACTAGTATTCTAGTCTCGTTTCGTGTTAGAATGAGTCTTTCACAAGAAATTGACATAACGCCAACAGTATAAATTGCACTGAAACTCCACACTGCAGTGTTAATCAATTCTCCTGAATTACTTGCAGGCGTCCGGTAGTAATAAAGCGAAGTCCAAATCGTTATAACTACATACGTAAAAGTTGACACCAAAGTCATAAAAATCTGGAAGTTAAAAACTTCGTTGATCATAGTACCAATCTTTCCTATGACATTATACATCGTCGCTAGATCCCTAATTTTGGTATTGCAATCTGCTGGACGACCAATAAAATTTATTTTTTTCTTGTCATCGATTTGTTTGCTGTTTGTGACTGTAAAGACTGTGGTGCTTTTCTTGTCTTGTTCATCTACAAATGTTTTTATATAGTCGTTAATCATTATTAGTCTGCGTCTGAGCATAAAAATGTATTTACAAAAAGCCATTACTTCGAGTTTTTGTATATAATATAAAGGAAGGACAAGTAATCCCTTCATGGTGAATTCGTCTGCGGTCACTAAGTTTATAACACAATTGATCATGTGAGAAATCCAAAGAACCAACAAAAATACGTATGTTTCCATTCGTGATTTTTTATAGAAATCACTGAAGAAATCGGCGTGCAGCATGGTATCTATCTTGGCAAGCTTAATTAAAATACCAATGTTAGCTGAGTTTACTAGGAAAGAAGCTGTAATCGTTGAGGTAACGAATTGTATGAGAACCACAATAGGAGGCACTTCGTCCATAATGTCCACAGATTTAGCAGTGCCAGAAAGGATGGCTGGGAAGTCGAGAAATGCCAAAAACACAGCAAGAAACACAAGAACAGTAACAATGCCGTAGGTTTTTATTGTGCAATTAGACGGTCGTAGTTTTCCTTTGGTAAAATAAAATCTGGATATTCCATATAAATGTTCAAAAAATATTAATGGTTTTATGGAATAAATGACGTTAGCCAAAGACTTTTTAAAATCACGCCTGCTCTCAAGCTTTGCTTTGTTTTCTTCCTGTTTTCTTTCAGCCATTTCTTCGGTTTCGTCTTACAAGGTCTTCCAATAGGGACGTCTTTGTTTGAGTGTGCCAAAAGTGTTAATGAATGGAAATTGGAATATGTTTTCCTAGTTTGTAATAAATAACAGATCGTTCCATTGCGATAATGAATAAATTGATGAAATGATAAAATATTCATTTTCACTACGTCGTCGTGGCTAACAGGATTAACACCATCACGAATTAATCAAGAGGTAAAATTAAGCCCCTAACGACGTACGATTATGCACTTACGTATATACGTATATTGTTGAATTTAATTAAACAAAGAGCTGAGCTATGATTACTTTTTATATTCCGTGTGTTACTGTAATTGTCGTGTTGTTGATTGGCAAAAAGTGCTTGCAAAAGCTGCTCGCAAGGTGTCCCACTGAAAATATTTGGTACGCCGATTTGTTTTTATATGGTTAGTAAAACAACAAACGGGATAATTACCATGATTACTATTTATTTTGAGTTCCCGATCATCATCATCATGGTGGCCTTTTGGTTATCCAATCTCGGATGTAGGCCTCTTCCCTCTTCTTCCATTCCTGTCGATCTTGTGCCCGACTCATCCAGTCTCGACCTCCGTGTCGTCGGATGTCGTCCACCCAGCGCTGTGGTGGTCTTTCGCGCCCTCGGGTGTCCGCTCTGGGTCTCCATTCTAGGACTTGTCTTGTCCAGCGGCTCTTGTCCATTTTCGCAATGTGCC
Source organism: Xestia xanthographa (assembly GCA_905147715.2). Taxonomy (NCBI): domain Eukaryota; kingdom Metazoa; phylum Arthropoda; class Insecta; order Lepidoptera; family Noctuidae; genus Xestia; species Xestia xanthographa. Next base: position 21,291,175 of record LR990659.1, read on the forward strand.
CCGCCCATGTCCACTTTCTATGCGCTATTACGGCCATAATGTCTCAAACTTTGGTCTTACTTCGAATCCAATCATTCCGTTTCCGGTTCCGTAGGGTGATCCCGAGCATAGCTCTCTCCATGCCTGCGTGACTCGGACCTTCTCGGCGGACTTCTGCGTAAGAGTTATGGTTTTCCCGATATTCCGGCACTATTGCAAGCACTATACGGTCACAGAAAAACTGAATTTATTGCGGGTCGGTGTTTATGAGCAGACAAATCGATCTACCCTCTTCTTTGTACGTTTACGCGCTCGGTACTGCTACCACTGTCACTCACAACTCGATTCTGTTTCCGACACACGAAACTCACTGTGTCCGCTTGCCAACCTTTTTCGGCTCTTGTTCAGTTTTTACACAGTTGAACTATTGGATTCCAGGCTCTTGACTCTCTATTTATTTTGTTTTTCGGACTGTTTACTTTGAAATTTTTATCTTTTCATAAGGTATAGAGAGAGGAGCTCATGGAACGTTAAAAATTATAGCAGCTCGGTTCGATCTTTAGGTTAAGGCGTGCTAGCCTATGATCTGTGATGGGTGACCACCCATTACATACAGTTTCCTCCGTGGCTCAGAAAGCACGTTAAGCCGTTGGTCCTGGCTGTCATTTGTAGATTTATGACAGTCGTTACAGGTGGTCAGTGGCCCCAAAGTTTGACATCCAGAAAGTAACGGGTTAGGTACATGACGAAATAGCAAAACTAACTGAAATGACCGTAAATAGCCTTTTCTGCGCGCCCCGTGCGAGTTTCTATAGCTCAGTCCTTGTTTTTTTTTAATATTATAGGTACCCTGCTAGAGCAATGCCTATATGGGGCTATATGCCAATAGGCCAATATACTTTATTTCATTTAGGGTGATAGTGCAAATGCGTTGCCCACCCTGATGCTTAAGATTACATTTTTGGGCCACTACACAAATACGCTCGTGTGCCAAAAAAATGAGCGCGATGTTTTGACTAATTTAACAGACTTTTTGATGATACTAGCATGGTACGTATGTGTTGGAATCGAGCAATAGGGGTGAGCGGGAACTTATCAGGGGCGTTTGCCTTTGCGAAAAAATAATAGTCCTGCCTGGGGCAGGCAGTCTCGACATAGATAGCGACAATTCGCTAACTTTCTATAGCTGATTTCTAACGAATAAATTCGGTTGCAATAATGATGCTTGCGTGTACAGCAAGTCTCTATATCCAAGATGCGTTTCTATAAAGCATCATCATTGCAACCGAATTTATTCGTTAGTAATCAGCGATTGAAAGTTAGCGATTTTGTCGTTATCTCTGTCGAGACTGCCGGCCCTGGTCTGGCCATTCTTGCGCCCCCCAGAGTCTACGCCCTGTGCCTGGGCACCGGTGACACCGCCCTATTTACGGCACTGCTGATCACACTGAAACCAACTTATTAGGGAAATTGACAACTTAGTGAAACTGGCAAATATGGAAATTGGCGAATTCAGAAACTGTCTAATGAGTAAACTGGTGAATTTGTGAAATTGACGAGTAAGGAAAATGGCCAGTGTTACGCTAACTCGTCTTACAAAGGGGTATCGTATTACCCTGTACTAAATGGGTTGTGGAGGTCAGATGGGCATTCGGTCCGTATAGAATACTGGCATTCAGCTGCATCCGGTTAGACTGGAAACCGACCCCGACATACGGGAAAAGGCTAGACAGATCACAGATGATGGTTGTTCAGAAGGTATAACAGTACTTATCTACATAATAGTCCGGTCAAAGACATCCGAGGGTACAATAATTCACACCCAGCTGAAAGTTGGTAGGATTTTTCAATATCCCATCATAAATGAAATCTAAAAAGTCCTCATCGATCCGATGATTGGAAAAAAATCATATATTTTCCAAAACTTTATTTTACCACTTTTTTGGTGTAGGTAATTGATATACATACGTAGTTTCGTCATTCCGTCTGTCTGTCCATGGTTTTGCTAAGAGATCGTCAGTAAACTTATAATTTGGATAGAGCATAACATAATAATTATTTTGTTATTATTACACCTAAGTTCTAAGTCAATTCACCGAGAAGTTATTCAACTACAAATATCTGAGATCACCCAGATCGGCCAACTAAAATAAACGCAATAGTTTAATAGAACTTTTGGATATAAAGATAAACATTTTTTTTAAGCCAACCAAGTTGTATAGGGAACGTGCAGGAACTATAGGTGGCAGCACTAAACGACAAAAGAGACACTATGCGGACAGTAAAGGAAACTTATGCTGTCACTGTCACGCAAATCTCTTCAAAAGTATTATTTTTGATAAGGATAAAAAGTATAAAACATGGGTTCCGGTCTATCAATAATGTTCGTCAGCATAACATGAATGTTGACCAATATGAATTTTGTATGTTTCGTTTACTTTCTCTGATGAAAATTGTGGTGCATGAAGAAACGGTGGCATAAACAACTTTCTTATTTTCAACACATGTTTTAATGGAAGGGAATCCTTTATCAGCGAGAACAGTATCTCCAGGCTATAACAAATCAATCCACAATCATTTGTTATAAGCAATCACTATAACGCCCTCCGTAGCATTTAGATAAAAAACTTAGGAAACCACAAGGAGTGCAGCCAATTAAAAACTTTATTGTATAACCATGTTTATAATCTGAGTTCATGTGGAGACTGTTGAGGAATATTCGTTGTGAACTTCAGTGCAGTCTGGAACGCCCTCCGTAGCATTTAGATACAAAACTTATGAAACCACAAGGAGTGCGGCCAACTAAAAACTTTATTGTGTACCAATGTTTATAATCTGAGTACATGTGGACTCTTTGTTTAACTGTTGAGGAATATTCGGTGTGAACTTCAGTGCAGTATAATATGTGTGTTCGCTGAAGTTTAAATGGTACGCTAGTACCATTTAATGTTTGCTTGGACGGTTGATTTTGAAGGCTATTGAACTTTTTCAATGCAGAGTGTAACAAAAACAAATTGTGTTCAAATATTTTTCTTACTGCATTTATCCTTTTTTTTCGTTTTTCACATAAACATGGTATGAGAGTACTATTCTTTGGAAAGTAATAGAATTTTATTAAATTTACGCTATTTGATTAATTTTCATTTTTGTGGATGTATTGGTACATCCAGAAATGCAACAATGCATTATGATTAGCTAGAATAATCATTTTCAATAATAAAATTAATTCTGTTTACTTGTTTTACATGTCAATGTCAAGTATTAATAGAGCACAAGATTCGGATTGGTGACGCCAGTCGGCAGCACCGTCGTTGTGCACGTTCCCTATACCCAAGTTTTAAATCACTACATATAAAACAAAGTAGGTACCCCTTCGGGTCTGTCCGTCCCTATGTATGCTTAGATCTTTAAAACTATGCAACGGATTTTAATGCGGGTTTTTTTAATAGATAGAGTGATTCAAGAGGAGGGTTTTAGTATATAATTTGTCATGCGGGCGCAGCCGCGGGCATCAGCTAGTAAATAATAATCCAAATAATAAGTTTATTTTGGTTGGCACTTTTGAAAATAGCCCAATCTGGGTGATCTCCTTTTTGTTCTAGTAGGGCGCCCCCCCCCCCCCCCCTCTAAAAGCTAAACTACTGGCTTGAAAAATCTGAAAAAAATCATGATGATAGTGCATTTCATGAACTTACTACTAATTAACCGACTTCTTTTATGATAAAACTTACCCTTTTTTCTGAAAATCGCGAAAACCCCGTTGTGAACTTTGACCCCGATTTTTTTTCCAGGTCGTATTGGATCGATTTGGAAATTTAGATTTCATTTATGATGGTGTTTTGAACAATTCTACTAACTTTCAACTGGGTGCGAATTATTGTACTCTCACTCCATTTTTTACCCGACTGCGCGACGCAAAGGAGGGTAATGTGTTTATTGGTCTAATTTGACCGGACTATTAATGTATCATAATGTATAATATGGTCTGATCTTGTTCAAAGAACATTCCTAGTTCTTGTTTCAGTGACAATAAAGTGAATAGTTCCAAGACAGGTAGTAAGTAGGTACCTATATTAAATTAGACATTCTTATTTTTCTTTACTGTTTGTCTGTGTGTCGTAAACAGTCCCAGAAACGATCACATATATCAGAGCCATCTATAGTGTTATAATTGCATTCAATCAGGTAGCATTCGCTTTGTGAGTATAGATGGCATTATAATGAAACAATGTTACGCTATTCAGCACTAGATGTCGCTACTGTTAAGAAAAGGTTTCTTATTTTGCAATATTTCAACGAAAGGAATTATTATTGTGGTGGGCCCTGAAAGAGAAAGGTATGTGCAGTTGATCCGAGCGATGTGCAGTCGATGTAGTACGGAGTATTCAAGTTCGATCTACAGCGGGCACTACCCGAGCTTCAACGTGGCTGTCGACTTGCACCAAGGGTCGGCTCTAAGCCCCTACCTCTTCCTGGTGATAATGGACGCACTTACGTCAGACATCCAGGAAGAGGCTCCCTGGTGTCGACGACATTGTGTTGGTTGCCGAGAGTGGCCTAGAGGTCCAGAACAGATTGGAGGTGTGGTGGCAAAGACTGGAGAATGTTGGCCTGAAAGTAAGGGACCACAACAGAATACTTATTCTGTGATTTCGGCGGTCTCTCCAGTCCTGTACCCATAACTCTTACCGGAACGCCCATACCGAACTGTTCCGATTTTCGGTATCTCGGGTCGCTTGTCCAAGGGGATGACGAAGTAGACCGAGACGTAACGCACCGGATCTACTCTGGATGGATGAAATGGCCAGTCGTCACTGGGACAACTTGCGACCCACGGATGCCCCTCAAATAGAGACCTGTCGTATCGTACTAGCTGTATGGATCGGAATGCTGGGCTGTGAAGAAGATGGATGAAAAAAGATTGCATGTAGCGGAGATGAGAATGTTGAGGTGGTCAATGTGTGGTGTGACAAGAATGGATAAGGTACGGAACGTAGAGGACGCATAAAAGTTGCGCCAGTTAGGCTCGGCGCAAACGGGCCACCAACCTTCTAAAAATTCTGGTGGCCGCCACCGGCCACACGTGTGCGGCGAATTTCAACAAAATGTATAAAAAAGCGTGTGAACTGCTTGTCGCTGGCTACCGGTGGCTGTGGTTGGTGGCCTGTTTGTGCCGAGCCTTACAGAAAAGTTGAAAGGGAATCGACTATCATCATGGTACGGACGTGTGATGAGGAGGGATGAATCGCATGTGGCTAAAAGTGAGAGGGAGAGGAAGACCAAAGAAACGATGGATGAAAGATAAAGGAGTATATGGTGGCATGACGGTTGACAGAGGAGAATGGAAGAAAAAAACCGGCCAAGTGCGAGTCGGACTCGCACACGAAGGGTTCCGTACCATTGACTATATTTAGTATTTGTTGTTAAAGCGGCAACAGAAATACATCATCTGTGAAAATTTCAACTGTCTAGCTGTCACGGTTCATGAGATACAGCCTGGTGACAGACAGACGGACAGACGGACAGACGGACGGACAGACAGCGAAGTCTTAGTAATAGGGTTCCGTTTTTACCCTTTGGGTACGGAACCCTAAAAACGTGATGCACCGACCTCAAGTAACATGAGACAGGGGCAGGGAAATTATTATTGTCCATGTTGTGTTTTTGACATAGGTAAACTTAGCATTTAACGAAAAATTTCTTGTTCCTGTTTCGTATTTCATGCAACTTCAAGAGTACCTAATATCTTGTATGAAGAAACATAATTTATTCCTAAGAGAGTTAGGTAACTGCAGGGCAACTATAAAGTAAACCTTTAATTAAAAAAGGTCCTATAGGTATAGGTACTACGGTAGAGAAAGGTTTTTTCAGCAGTCAGGAACTGCTGACGGGTTTTTTCTGCTTCATTAAACAATGAGCCGTTACAAGTACGTACCTACCTTCAATAGGTTTTCAATCCTACATGACTGAACGAAGAATACGCCTTGAACTAACTCAAAGGGTTCAAAGTTATTAAGTACCTACCTATCTATACCTACAACATAGGGTTAATACTAAGGCATAATAAGTAGGTATTATTAACATATTTATAATTAAATAAACTACAAAAAAACGCTGGTGCGTCACCGGTCCGTTTTTTCAAACACACTCCCACCATGTGTCTAGATTATAAGTTCATCCAAAAACTTCGCTGGTAATAATTTGGCGAACTTAAAGATTGTTCAAAGCTTCACGATTTAAATGAAAAAGTACCTAAGTGATTAGGTATTGACTAGGTAGGTAGGCATCTAGTGAGTTCGGCTATCCCATCTATCACTAAAGGCACAGGTTTTAATTAATTGCCTATATTACTAAGAAGATTTAGATTTTAACTTAGGTTAGCTTCTTTCATTTAAAGTACTATCGAGGACACTCCCGCCTGACCACCACTAAGCTCATTTTTGCTTGCACTCGCAACATAAAAACGTTCTCTAGCCCCGCCCCGTTGACTTTGTGTAGAAAAAATGAATGAAAAGATACCAAATCGGCCGAGCGAATTGACAACGCACGCCAAACGAGAGTTATTGTTACTTTGCGCGCCAAAGTTGACGCTTTCCTAATAGGCCCAAACTTTAAGGGGGCGTGGCTCGGCGCCTCCGCATGATTTAAGCGAAAAAAAATTAAAATGGTCAGGCGGAAAAGACCCCGATAGTACCTATTCATAAAGCCTTCCTAATGTATATCATGATTACCAAAATAAGCAGAAGTTTCGAACCTATTATAAGTTTACTTCATAAAACTGACCACATATCTTTAAAAGTAAGAATCCTAGTTCTAAAGTTTTCATTAAAACCAGTCCTATTTTCCCTGACGCTAATCCTATGTTTCTTTCCTCTGATTTATTCGTCTTTTATTTCAGAAGATTAAAACACCACGTAAGTACTTAGGTGGTTAAGTTTGCAAGTTCTAACTGTCAGAGGTCCCAGCTGTATGCGGACCTGCGCTCGCTGTATCGACCGGCCGGCCTCTAGGCATGGTTCGCTCTTATCGATAGACGCGCTAGACAACGCGGAGATTTAGACAAGCTCCAAAAAAGGACGATTTGAAATATCTATTTTAAATTATTCATATTGTTTCTCTCCACTAAGTATGAATGACAGACAGTGTGATGTTACTTGGCAAAATAATGCAGACCTTTGCATTGTTTCATGATTCTGTCCAAATTTTCGTATGTCACGTTATCCATTAAGGCCCTTCTAACCCTAAAATTAGCAACTCTATTTGTGGTGGTTCTAACTTCGTTTGAAATACTGTTAGAATAAATTTCTAATCAGCTTGCCCTACAAACGGTTGTTACGTCAGTCACTGCGGTCGAATAGTGCGAAATTAGTGGTTTTTTGCGATTTACAAAAAATCTATTGATTGGACTACAAAAATAAAACACATATGACCTGCTTTAGAGTTAGTTCAGTTAGTATGCAAAGTTTCATGATCTAATTTGAAGTACTTTTTGAATACCAGCGGTTTATTGTTCGATTTGGAGGTAACGTAGGAAAAGTTTATGGAATCGTTTTTTCGTCACACCTAATACCTAGAATTAATCCTCAACTTTACCATAATATATTTATTTCAAAATTAATGCTGCAGTATTTTAGGCGTAACAAAGGATTATGCTAAGCTATTTGAGGCATATTATGGCCTTTAACTTTGTGATGGCACAGATAAAACTACATAGTGTATTTGTTGTAATGTATTGCGTTGAACTTGCCTTACCAGTGTTAAAGAAAATTCTAGAATTAATTTGACCAAAAGGATCTCCAAGCCGAGTTTTAGACTGTTCACTTTGTCGCTATATAAGCTATTACAAGCTTTATGAAACGTGAAACTTTTTATTTTCACGTTCGAAAGTTCAGGATTGACCGCTAAGCTTTCTATGGACCGGCGATTTTAATAACGTTTAGTATCGATAGCAAGCCCCAACCTTACGTGTGAAGCGAGGACTGCGAGGTGCCGAGGTGGCGCGGCAGTGGACGCGCGACAGACGCGCGGGCTGCTCTACGCGGCCCCGCTTCGGCCCAGGCCATACTTACACCCAGCGACCGTCACCATGGGCCAGACTGCCGGCGCCGAATGCACGCCCGAAGATGAAGATTCAGAGCCACGCATTCGTGTCAATCCCACCGAAAAATCATTGGTAAGTCATCCTGCAAAAGCTTCATTTTTACCCTTTCCTTCATGAATGAAATATAGGCCGCATTCACGCGTTAAGAAACTTTTAAGAGGACTCTCACACTCTCGGTCGTAATGAGGCTATTAATTTTAAGACTGTGCTAATTGCTGGAATAAATGTGTCGTAAAATTTACGTAATTGGTACTGGGAATTCACGTAGCAATACAGCCTGTAGGTCATTTAGCTGTCAGAATGTACCTAAGAAGTTTCAGTTTGTTTGGAGAATCGTACTTGTATTGCGTGTTCATTTAAAATGCTCAATAAAATAATCGGTTCATTGATGCGATTCCAACATTTTCTGTGACACAAAATCGTTAGTAGGCCCGCAGTTGTTTTTATTTCTTTGTACAGACGGCTATAAAGACAGCAAATCAATATTAAGTGGACTCACGTGTGGACTGGTTTCCTAGCATAATTTATAATAACCAGACAAAGGACTAAAATAGATCAAAGACCTACAGGTTTAAATAAATTCATCAACCACAATTCATTTTCGTTTGTTAGTATGGTTTACCATAGCTCTTTCTGTTAAGAAAGAGCAGAATTTGTGCGGTTTCTATACTTTCTATCACCTCTTGGACTTCACTTTACATTGGTTGGTGGCTGTTTTTTCGCAGTTCTTAGCACCTTCCTTATTAAAAACCTCTAATGTACCTTTTTACGTGTGTATAATAAGTATCACACTTGAATAGGTTTGTTTGAAAGAGCAGCTCCGGCCGTAACGATGAGCATACGGCGTCGCTTTGCAGACGTACGTCATTTAAAGATTTTTTGCTAACTGAGCCTTTACATATCTATAATGCCCATGAATTATCTGCCATCATAGCTAGGTTTTCTGTCAACAATTTTTGATTGGTTACTATCAAAATCACTCCTGTTAGTCGCCGTAATTGCAAAGTGCATAGGTGCATCGGAACGAGTGACCCAATTAATCCTCTCTCATTTAACGAAAACCCCGAACGAAGCAATTCAACCGCTATCTAACAGCATAATGTCTATCTAACATCCCACGTATTAGCCTTTTGTGGCAGAGCTGTAAAGAGCCACCTTGCTTTTTATGCAAAACATATTTATAACCAACTGTTTTGTTGATCGCTGATCCGGAAATAAACCAAAAGCAGAATTTTACGACGTACGCCAAAAGGGAATCGATGATCCGATTGCCCTTCGTCATGCATGGTAACGAGCTAGTCATTGATTGGATTATTCATGTTGTGTTTACCTGAAAAGAACTGCAGGCTGGTAACGCAGTTAGATGGTATTCTGTCCAGGAATTTGTTCTTCTATGGCAGCAGCTCTCACGGCTGCTAGGAATGCTAGAAGAATTAAAAAACCGGCCAAGAGCGTGTCGGGCCACGCTCAGTGTAGGGTTCCGTAGTTTCGTCACAATAAGTGTTCCCACTTATGAGTTTAAAGGTGGGTATCCATTATGTAAAAATGCTTGCATATACGAATATACTACAAACTTAGTCCAGAATTTTTTTTGTACAACTTTTTGTCTTTTTTGTACAAAAACTGTTGTTTCCATCAAGTTCAAAATGGTTTTCCTAGAAAGTCCTTATAAAGTTCTACATATCAGATTTTTTTCATGTTTTCTAAACTTATGGTTCAAAAGTTAGAGGGGGGGGACATATTGTTTTTTACTTTTGGAGCGATTATTTCCGAAATTATTGACATTATCAAAAAATGATTTAAAGAAACCCCTATTCATTTTTAAATACCTTTCCAACAATATATCACACGTTAGGGTTTAAATTAAAAAAAAAAACACTTCCCACTTTACATATAGGGGGGCTACCATAATAAAACATTTTTTTCCAATTTTTATTTTACCACTTGGTCGGCGTGATTGATTGCTTTCTAGTCAATGATATTCTAACAAACAGATATGTTATACACCTACAAAACCACCGAAAAAAGTGTGCCGCGGGGGAGAGCCAGCTCACATACACGCAGTGACGCAGAATAAAGGAAAAACAGGCCAATTGACACGTTTTCGAGTCTTCACGATTGCGCGCTCATAACATATCTGTTTAATTAAATAGGTATCATTGTTTCTAGTGCTAACGGTCACAGAGATTAAGCGAGGACGAACAGACGGACGGACGGACGGACGGACAGACATGGCGAAACTATAAGGGTTCCTAGTTGACTACGGACGGAACCCTAAAAAGGCAATCATGAATTTGCACATCCATGTTACAGTTCCATCGATTTATTTCACTTGACTGTTTGGTTGCGCCTAACCTCCTCGAAGCACTTATTGCTAATTAAAACAATAAAATCCAATTTGACCGATATTTTGCTAGAGACAATGCGGCAAAATGTCATTTCTAAAAAGGAAAAGTTTGTATGTTCGGATGTAGGCACAACTAACATCGGATTTCTGATCTATACGATTCCGAAAATTGTTTCAGCAACAAGAAGCTACATTATACAATAATGCAGTAGTGGTATGGGCTATATTTAAAACATTCCCGTGGGATAATTTCCACTATACCGTGAGAGAAGCAGCGGGCAAAAGTTAGTAAAAAAAAAATATAGCGAGGTATTTGTGATTACGTAGGTACTTAATCTATAATGCATGAAATTATACCTATTCTAACGACAAATTTTTAAATAAGTAAATGAATCTATTAATTAATCCAACATGTAATTCAAATACGAAAAAGATAATGTTACTATTGAAATGTAGGAGCATGAGCTAAGGTTTCAAACAAAACAATGGGTAAAAGTACCATCCAATCCATGACTGATAGTTCCAAAACTTCCACAAATCTACCAATAAGTTATTGTTACTAAGTAGTCACAAAGCTATTATATTATAACGACATGCGCTCACAAACGATTTTCACTGTTCGCGCCGTTTATACGCACTTCGCGCGTTTTTGTTTTGACGTTTAGCAGTTGTCGGCCTGACGGCAGAAAGAACGGTTCTAAACGCGTGCGTTCTGTGTAACGAAACGTCACAGATTCGGAAGCAAATCTGTCAAATAGAATTGTGAATTTTGTAATAACTTTATTTTTTTAAGTTAGTGGTATTCCAGTAAATAAGTTAGCTTTATTAGTAATTTTTGAAGCACAATTAATATTAATTTACGTTAATTTTAAATAAAAAGCTGTTAAATATGGGATTGTGCAATTTGTATTTGTGCTGCTGTCAAAATTAAACTTTTGTTATTGTAAAGTAAGGTGTTAAATTCGTCTGTTTTTCCCTTGAACTTGGTGTAATTTCAAACCAGCCAGTGCCAACTGGAAAGTGACTAAACGTTCTATTTTCTGTTATTGTTGTGTGAAGAAGCTAGCAAATAATTATAAAAAGATGTCGAAGGTGTCCCTGAACAATATCCCATCGAATCCTCGTATCAATCGTTTGAGAACCTTTTCTAGGGTAAGTGTTCAATATTATAAATGTTTTTAATTCTCCACGTAGGAAAACTCACTAGTAATTCGACTAATATTAGATTATATTTGAGGTTACGTATTGTAATCGTATGCTTTGGGGAGGTTTAGTTTTAGGTTGGGCAAGGTAAAATGTGGCATCAAACAAACGTTATCTGGTTTCATTCATTACGTTTATGCTCTGTATAATTCACATAAAATAAAGTTCTTTAAAAAACATCATTGCACAAAACTGATCACCTGTCAAAGTCATAAAAAAAACTATTTTTACCATAGAAATCCATGTAGGATCGTTTTTCGAATAGTGTGATGTATTTTTCAGTCACACAGACTATAGTACAATCTTCATACTAACATAAATCAAAATATTATTAAGTATTTAATTTGTCTCTCCATTTTTATTTATTGTTAATGTTATGCTCTATTTTTCTGTCCTTTGTTATAAAAATATGCTTATGGATAAATAAACCATTATTTACCATACTGTCAAACTAATTACCACTAAGAAGTATTTAAGATCCATTAGTCTTAATTCCAATTAGTCTTCAATAATTAATAACTGATAATGAGATACTTATGAAGATCCATTAGTCTTAATTCTAATCACTCTTCCTCAATTTCTAATTACTGGTAATGGGATACCTAGTATGTGTCCAACATTGTTTTTAGGGAAATCTCTGCAATGTAATTATTTGACAAAAGTGGGCGTCTTCTTCAACGGGAATCCCCCGAGTGTGAGCATGTACGTTGGTCTCCTCTATTGTGTGCCACTCTACCCGGTTTTGGGTATTTTACATCCAACTCTTGTCTGCCACACTACTATAGATCACCTCTGCCTAACCCTTCAGCTTTCTTGTGTGACACTATGTTTTTATAATTATTTTATTAATTTATTAATATAGGTTCACCAACAGCTTCTATGTACAGCATTTAGGCATACATAGGTTTTACAGTCTTGGACTTACACAGTCGCCAATTACAGGTTAACCAGCATTCACAAAAATAAGTGTTAACTAATGAGAAAAAAAAAAAAATTAAAATGAGTGGCTATAGACATGAAAATACAAAAAAAAGTTAAGTATCACAGTCAAATATCCATAAGTAAAAAATCTCAATTCCTTTGATTTATACAAAACGTTTCATATCATATCACTCTCGACCGGGAATGTGTCATCAGTACATTCTACTTGGTTCTCGGAACATAGTTCACGCAACACTTCCTATCATGCGCAGGACTAATCATCATTACTGCAGTTTAAAATGGAAAAGCTAGTAGTTCAGTTGTTATGTTAATGGGCACTTTTCATTTGTAAATCGGACTCCATTGCATTGCGTTTGTTCAGTTAATCTGCTATTGTGTAATCACAAATCATGGAAACAGTGCAAACGGTAGAAAGGGTTGGTATGCTAGTAAATAGTGATGGGCTTTGAGTGAAAAGTGTAATGTGTGTTCATACTCAGGAAAACAGTTAAATCAATTATGACTTCCACTTAAACTCTGTAAAAGAAGGAATTGGGAGGCAACCGGCATGCCCTAGGACCAAAGATTCTGAGATATGTGGCATTCACTAACTCTCAAAGTTCACTCCCTCTCATTGAAGGGCATGTAGAAACATTATAAAATACTATACAGACATAGTAAAAATGATTATTAAATAAAAAAGGGCCTAGGGTAAATAGCTCATTCAAAAGAAGCAAATAAAAAAAAGGGTCCACACTTTCATAATCATTTGGGACATTTTTCACTTTATTTTGTTTCAAATTACATTCTTAACATGTCAATACTAATATATAAACAGTATCAAAATATTATAAGCATTGTATGGCATGAAATAAAATTTAGACAAGCTCCAAAAATGGATGGTTTGAAATATCTATTTTAAATTATTCATAATTATTGTTTCTCTCCACTAAGTATGAATGACAGACAGTGTGATGTTACTTGGCAAAATAATGCAGACCTTTGCATTGTTTCATGATTCTGTCCAAATTTTCGTATGTCACGTCATCCATTAAGGCCCTTCGAACCCTAAAATTAGCAACTCTATTTGTGGTGGTTCAAACTTCGTTTGAAATACTGTTAGAATAAAGTTCTAATCAGCTTGCACTACAAAGCGGTTGTTACGTCAGTCACTGCGGCCTAATAGTGCGAAATTAATGGTTTTTTGCGATTTACAAAAAATCTATTGATTAGACTAAAAAAATAAAACACGTAAGACCTGCTTTATAGTTAGTTCACTTAGTATGCAAAGTTTCATGATCTAATTTGAAGTACTTTTTGAATACCAGCTGTTTATTGTATGATTTAGAGGTAACTTTGGATTTTTTTTCTATCGAGAAAAGTTTATGGAATCGTGTTTTCGTCACAAATATTACCTAGCATTAATCTTCAACTTTACCATATATTTATTTCAAAATTAATGCTGCAGTATTTTAGGCGTAATGGAGGATCATGCTAAGCCATTTGAAGCATATATGGGCCTTAAAAAGGGGTAGCACAATATTTTAATGTGGATTTTCCGAACACTCATCCGGAGATTTCGAATCAGTTAGGTATATCCAGATAACTCATCCTGTTGACGTGTCCCCAAAACGTTATTCACTCAATTATTTTGTTTCACGCTGTTAACTTAGTGACCGGTGTCGTAATAATCAGCTCTAGTGGCATGCGGGAGCCGGCAATTGGCACAAACTGTTATGCGGTCACCGTTTTATCAATGAGTAAGAGTCCGCCACTAGGTACCTAGGTACCTACTTGCCAATTTTCGGTATACCAAATATTGTAAGTCGTAAAGAATATTTTTAGATAATGTTTGTTTTATTTATCTTTGAAAAGCTTTTAAGAAGGCATTATATCTGTCTATGATTTGCAGGTAACCGCTATCAGAAAATAAACGCTTGTGTATGTATGTAGTACAAATCAAAATTGCGTCGTAAATTGCTTTCAGTACTCGCGTATACCCCCGCAAATGAAATTTTCTCCTGTATCGACCGTGCGGCGTACAATTTGCGTCAAAAATATTTTGCAGCATTCCAAATTCAGCCAAAGTATGTACTAATTTGCACGTGGCGTTCTTCTCACTTTTGAACCCCTGGAAATCCTAACGGGTATCCCCTTGGGATAAAGTCAGTCTATGTGCCAGGCAGGCTCTAATTTACTGTCTAGACATGTCTTTTCTGTGATTCTAATTTGCTCTTTGGACTATTCTCTCTGAATGTGATTTGAAAGTGTGAAATTTCAGGAATTCGTGAAATTACAAGTAGGTACGTCGTAATAAAGTAGCACTTAAAGATTTTTTCAGTAGGAGACGTGAAGATATTACGATAACAGTACATACAAGTAAGCACTCGTAATGTACTGAGATACGACTACTGGTGGTGTTAGCATATTTCGCAAAAATATTTCTTATCGCTAGCACAACGGCGGCTCAGGTGCCTTATCTTAATTATCAAGGATAATACAATACGCAAAGATAGATAAACTTGTTTGCGAGAAAGTACAATAACATTTATCATGCTTGCATAATACTTTAACGAGCTGGGTATAATTATATTAAAGACTAGCGGACGCCACGCGGTTTCACCCGCGTAGTTCCCGTTCCAGTGGGAGTACGGGGATAAAATATAGCCTATGTTACTCAGGGTGAATGTAGCTTCCTAATGGTGAAATAATTTTTGAAATCGGCGCAGTAGTTTTTGAGTTTATTTATTACAAACATACAAAAATACAAATCTTTCCTCTTTATAATATTAGTGTAGATAAAAGTATTTGATTGGCAGATCTGCTAATGAATTTTTACTCGAGGCATCCTTGCGTAGGCAGGTCGGTGGGTACTTTACCCTTAAGAAGTTACAACAACAACAACAATCGGTAAATGTCCGCTTGTCAGACACTGGTTGTATAAAAAGAAAAGAAATACGATTATTGTCGCCAAGCAAAGTAATACATGTAACTTAAGGATGATAACGACATAATGATTACGCAATACAATTCTCTGTGTTTTCTCTCAAATACACTACGATTTCAAAAATGTTCACAAACCAAAAAAATAAAGGCTCTTTTGCTCCAGAAATCCAACCTTGTTATAAAGCGCCTTACAATCAAACTAATGTCGTGTCTTTGACAATGACAATCCTGCACAAGGCTGTTCGAAAACCTTCATGAGGACTATTATTCAAGGTTCTATTCATCTACTGTAAAGCAAACTGGTCCCTATTACAATAAAATAAAGATTGTAATGCCTTTTCTTACATCTAATAAAGTTCGTCGAGAGTCCACACAGGGATAACATGGCCACGATGTGGTAATAAATTATTAAAATGATAAATAATCGATCGTAGCGTGCGTGTTTCTTTAAAATAAAGTAAATGTGCGTGTTTTGTGTTCAATAAGCTTAGAAAATGTATTAGTGAATAGACAAAGTTAGTCTAGAGCCCGACAATGTCACTGTTATGCAAGGTAAAGATTTATGTTATTAGAGCAACTGTACGCTTTTCCTAAAAATAAAAGGGCTTATTCTTTTTTCTTCTATAAAGCTGTAGAGCGACAATATACAGGGCGTCCCACGGATATGCCACATGGAGGGAAAGTACCTTGAATATTGTAGATGGAACGTTTTACTGAAAGAAAAAGTACGTAGGTAGTTTCAGTATTTGAATATAAAAAACAATTTAAGCTGCATTGATAGATATTAAAATAATTACACGGTTGAACCGGGAATCGAACCCGTTACACGAGAAAAATCATAACCCTGTAGCTTTATCATACCGATTGAAAGGCTTCATCATAAGAATTATTTTTTGCTAAGTAACATAGTGTCAGAAATAAAAGGAAAACCATGAATTTTAACATTTTTAATACAAAATTAATCAATTTATCAAATGCTCAAAATGAGTCCCTGTTGAATACAAAGTCATCTTTCAGTAAAATGTTCCATCTACAATATTCAAGGTACTTTCCACTTTTACTTTCCATGTTGGTATCTGTATATGCATTCGAAAAAAGAATAAAGCGACATACAAATATTCTCTACATGCATATAAAACTGTTTTATAAAGATTATCCAGGAAGCAGTGGAAACTGTAGTTTATATAGTATCTAACCTCTATAAGTAAATATTCGTAGAAAAGAGGCTTCATTCTTGCTGAATTTCATTTAACTGTGTGCTGAAGAAGAGCGATGACGACGTCGTGGTCTTGTCAATATTGGTTTTGTATTAGATAGGTGAATGAAAAATCTATGGAAAAGTGTTTATGGAAAATTACTTTTTGTATGATTGATACCCATATGATGGTGGAAATGCCAATCTTGCTTAGAAGTCTTATTTAGAAATACGCTGCCCTTATTATCTTATGTTACTAGTATAATAGAAAACTTGAAAGAAAATACCACGTTTTCGACGTTTGAAAATGAAATAATGAATGAAAAAAGATTGGAATGCATTTCAATGTTATGTACCTGTTGTATTTCCTTATCGCTTGATAAATCGTAGCTATTTCTTATTGCCATCGATCACGATGCAGTTGCTAACTAGAGAAATGCTTCTTTCTAGTAAGACCTTCAACACCACCATCACCATCATTTAGTTTTTTTTTTTCGGATGGGAAATCATCAAATGACTCCTCCCGCTCTGGGCGGAGCAGGAGGGAGTGTCAGACTTTTACTAACTAAAACCCATCCATATGTACCTTCATCGCCCTTTGTGTTCCGGGGCCACGGTATCTCTTTCGAACAGTCCTGCGAACCCGGCAGGCATCGGTCCTTGCGGACCCCTTCCTTTTTGCTGACTCTCTATGAGGCGCGCGTGGAACACGAACGCGCCTGTCGTCATGAGATGGACGGACGGTGAGCTAGCCCATAGCCCACTGTCCACAGGCCCGCGCCTACAGTGACCGGGGGCCACGTGGTGGCCCCCCCGAAATCCCGACGCCCGGGGCGTCTCCCGCGGCAGCCGGGGCGCTGTGAGGTTCTCTCCCTCTCACGTTCCGCCACCTCCTTCTCTAGCATTACTGCTTCGCAGAAGGAGGTGACGGCGTCCCATTCCGTCTCGCTCCAGACCATGGCTTGAACCAGGGCCGGACGCAACAGCGGAGTTTCCCCCCGGCGCCGTCGTAGCACCTCCGCGCGGCATTCATGTAGGCATGCGAGGACTATCGTCTCCAGATCCCATGGCGGCAATCCGGCAAGGAGGCTCGCCGCCTCGCGGGAGATCGTACGGTACCCCCGGGCCAGCCTTACGGCTACCACCTTTTGGGGCGCGTTCAGGCAATGATCATCATTTAGCCTTAGCCTGATTTATTTGGGATCGACGCAGGATATCATCTTCTTCCATACTTATCTATTACTCGTCATCTTAGCAGTCACCTCCATTCTAGCCATATCATCCTTCACACTCCATCCATCGTTTCTTTGGTCTTCCTCTACTCTTGTATCCAACCTTTAATGCCATCTAAATGACGGATAAAAAGACAATATGACCGTATTAACTTAATTATCTTAAAAATAAAATTAAATTGGATTATTAG
The DNA here is from genome assembly GCA_905147715.2 of Xestia xanthographa. Classification (NCBI taxonomy): domain Eukaryota; kingdom Metazoa; phylum Arthropoda; class Insecta; order Lepidoptera; family Noctuidae; genus Xestia; species Xestia xanthographa. The sequence goes on from LR990659.1 coordinate 21,309,290, forward strand.
AGTATTTAAAAGTTAAATAATACCTCGACGATACTCCAATCCGAGCCCTAAAACCTATCGATGGCTTAATAAATGATTATGATAAAGTCTAATCTATGTAAGGTGATTTTTACACGTTTTGCAGACGTTTCAAAGATTTAATACCCCGATACTAACTATAGATAATGTTTATCTTCGATAATTCTGAGCTGTTTATCGATATGCTTTGTCACTAAGCAGGGAATTATATAAATAGCCTATATCGACACAATTGGTAATTCCGAAGATTGTCATCTCCGTTTGTTTTTCGATGTCGATCGGATCCAAAAGCCGGGGACCCTATTTTTCAAATGAAGCATTTCCGTATTTTGGCTAACGAAATCAGAAATATTTTGTTTTGCTGTCCGATTTGTCTTCATAAAGAAAAACAGGCAGTTTTTAGATCCATAATATTGGCTGTCACTTTTCATAGCGCTATGAGTCTACGGCTCTCACAATGAGATTTTACCAATAGAGACGTCATACTGATTATAAAGAAATAAAAACATGGCGATATTTTACATGAGCGGCTAGCTGGGTGACGGCCAATGTCAGTCTATGACAGCAGCTAGATAGAGTGAAATGGGGAAAAATGGGTACCTATCAGGCAGCATGGAGAAAATAAACAGTAAATTTTCAATATAAAAATGTTTATTTACAAATAATAATATTATGTATGTTTTTTTTGTTTCACTATCACTTCACTATCACTAAAGTTGAGAACAAATAGTTGAGTATGTTGTTGGCATTTGGCATCCATTCATCTTCTCGTCTTTGGCTTCTAACTACTTGTACCCATTTTTCTTTAATTAATCCGTCTATATGAAATCTAAAACAAAATAGAAGTTAATGATGAAAGGCAAAAATGTTATATTTACCTAATAACAATGATATTCTAGTAAACAGTTATGTTGTGAGCGCACAATCGTGAAGACTCGAAAACGGCCCAATTGGGCCGTATAGCCATTAGTCTGCAACACGCATGGCGACGAGCGATACGCTGCTACGAATTTAGATAAAAATTGTAAAAATGCATCGTGCGTGTTCAGAAAGTGTACCAATTATGATACCAAAGTAAATAAAACACAAGGGATCTCATACCACATGTAACTACGCAATATACTTCGATTTATTAATATTTTTCATTTATTTTCTTAATATTCTGATATTTGGAGGATAAAAAAGAAAGAAATGGGAAATGCATTTTTGTCGTGAGTACAACAACGACGCGTGAACTCTAGAGTCCAGACATAGAACAACACTATCTGTCTCTTTTTTCTTATTGGTTTTAACGAGCTATCCCTTTTGTGTCGTTTTGACTTGTAGTGAAATGTAGAATGAATAAAAAGGTGTGGTGCCGCTGCTGCGCGAAACACTTTTTTCGGTGGTTTTGTAGGTGTATAACATATCTGTTTATTAGAATATCATTGTCTACTATGGACAATATTGGACACCAGTGGTGAAAAATAATATGTGATATTCGAATAATATTATTAGGCCAGGCCCCATATGGCCATATCACCCCAACATCCTTTAGCGTCGTTCGAACTGACAACACCGCGCGCCATTATCTCGTTTTCTCTATCACTCATAAATGCAACACGCTACTTGTCTCTTTCGTGTAGGTGACAAAGCGGCAACAGCGCGGCAGTCATTTTTGAGTAAAATTTAATTTATGATTTTCCATTTTAAATAGAATAAACAGTACTTACAAATGAAAAGACACATCCTTCTTGATTTTTACAGCCGGCCCAGTATAAGTATTGCACTTTCTAAACACAAAACTGCCTTATTTGTTTAATTTCCTATAGCAAACTCCCGTTAAACGTCAGTTCGCGTCGCGACCAGACGCAGGACGTGCGCAGGACAGACTGAAGTCACACAAGCTGGTCAGCTTGTGTTTGCATTGCCACGCTGACGTCGGTAAAACGTATCTACCTCAGTATTATATATAACATCATTGGGCTCTCAGTATTGCAATCGTTTAGAAAAAACTATAGACAAGTTTCTACTTTTTTTGGTTCTCTTGCCCATTCTCTTCTTTGCCTGGATTTAATTATTTATTCGCTTTAACAAGTATTCTTCTTTGTTGCATCTCTTTTTTTTAATTTTATATATATCTAGTTTATTTTAGTTCAATACTAAATATTTAAATAATTATTATTATTTTAAATATTTATTATTATTTTATTTATGTTACTTAATAATACAATACTACTTCACAAGCGCTAGTTCGTTCATTGTGCCCTGTAATCTTTCTTTAGGTAAGTAGGGTCGTTTCGCCGGTATCGCGACCACCTTCAGTAGGCGACCATTTGACGGACTAAGTTTCTTTAAATCAAGATAATAGTATTTGTAGAGGTAACCTAGTTAAAAAATAAATATAACGTGCTTCATAAATAATTATGAAATAAGAATTTACACAGTTTAAAACAAATGGATTAACCCAGAGCCGAAAATAAATTGCTCAGTGCGCGTCTTGATTCCGCGAGATGATATGATACCGCGAGTTGGAAAAAAAATAACACGGCGCGCGGCGCTCAAATGTAAGTTTTATTACTTGTTTCATGTTTTACACACAAGTTAGATGTTAAATTGTACAATCGATAAGTTTTGCTTATTATTTAGTTGTATTTTGGTATTTTTAAACTTATTATTAAGTTAAAATCCCGTGGTCGGTAACCGAAATGCTTATTTATCAAAAACGTTAGATAGCGACCACATGGTCGCAAACCGACGAGAACCGCATAATTTTGTTTTCATTAATATGATTCTAATGCTTCATACAGGACTGTTACAATTTTGAACGTAGCATTATACAAGTTTTGCTTTGTAGTACTTTGGTAAGCGACCACCAGTTTCTTTGAAAGAACTTTGTTTAATTTACGTACAAAATTGGGTGGTCGAAAACCAAAATAATCGAAATAAAGACATTGGTTTCCGGCCACCATAATTTAGTATGAGAAAAGTAACGGCCGCTAACAGAAATAAGTATGAAAGTTCATTGAGTATGCGACCACGTCTGATTTTTTTAATTTGTTTGGTTAATGAAATGTCCGTTTAAAATTATTATTATTTGTATTATTTTAGCAAGCGGTTGTACCTAATCTGTCGAAAACTAAATATTATTATTTTTCAGTTTAACACAAAATGAGTCATAAAAACAACAATAAATATTATTATAATTTTTTAGATGGAGCTCCCAAATAATTCAGAGTCAACAAAAAAAAAGAAAGAGACTGTCCAGTACCTACACTGAAGAAGCTCTGAAAAAAGCTTTCGATGATATAAAATAATATTATACCAGATGACTAGAAAATATTGATATTGATTATTTTTAAATGTTACTACATATAATTTAGGATATTGTTTGACTAATGATTGTTAATTCTATTACAACTATGATACAGTTCCTACGAAATGTAAGATTGTTATTTTTAATTAAAAAAAAAACATTACCCCAAAATAATGATTCCCATATTTGTTTTTATTAACGAGACAAAAATTAAAATATTTTTAAAGCGATTATAATTGTTTTATATTTTTCATATTAAAATAGCGGTCGCAAACCAGCACACTGGTGGTCATAAACTGATAAAAATGGTCGTAAACCGACGTTTTCGCTATATTTTCACTTTTTCAGCATTTTATAAATATTTTTGTATGAATGTATTTTATTTTATGTATTGTATCCAAACTAGATTATATTTGGGACAAATTCACATTAACAAATACTATTTTGCGTGTAGACAACATTTTTTTTTCCTCATCTAAAGTGGGGAACCCAGCTAACTGGTCGCTAACCGGCGCAATGACCTTACATGTTACCTTGAATCGTTGTTAGGGAAACTGATTTGTTTATAAAACGGTCACGTTTTTGTCCTTTGGATAAGAGCTTAGCGATATAGTTAATGCATGTGGGTTAATAGGAGTAGATTGGTAGGTCAACGTCTGCAACTGTTGTATTAATACTTGAGGATTAATGTAGCATCTACATTATGTATACATTGAACATTTTATTTTGAATTTCCCATTGATCGTCACAACTCTTCAACGTCATTGTCCGTCATTTTTTTATAGTTATCCTCAATTTATTTTCCTTTAATAGCGCAATTAATATTGAACATAACTAATTATATTACCTAAATCAATAGCTGTTATACGTGTGACTGCATCAGTGGTCACAAAAATGATGTTTGTATTAATGGAAATGATGTAAACGTATTTTTAAATACCCGTTTTGGTTTTTATACCGATCGTGCTTATCCGGCGACTTCTATATTTGGGCCACACTCGTGGCATGTGTGTCTATTATCACATTTATCACCACCACCTCTTTATTAGTATTGTTAGCTATTGTTTTAGGCATATTATTTTATCACTGTTCTTATGTAATGTACAAATTATCAGTTAAAAGATACAGAAGTTTATAATGATATCGCACGTTCTTTACCAATTCATCCGTCAGTAAGTTTACTTTGTGCATTCCTAGGCATGCCAATCTAAGGCCGTGAAGGTGTAAATCAGAGTTCCACCATTTGCCCATTTGCATTTGCGTTTTAGCCTAGTCGAGTGACCGTTGGAATAAGAAGTCCTAGGTCTCAACCTCAAGTTCGATACCAAGACACGCACCTCTGTTTTTTTCGGATTCGTGTGCGTATTGTATAATTATCACTAGCTTCGGTGAAGGAAAACAGTGAGGAAACCAGCATGCCTGAGAGATATTTCTCGACGGCATGTAAAGCCAAGTCAGAGGCCCATGGGCGAGATAAAAACACTTACACCGCGTTAGGCACTAACCATTACCATTTTGGGGGTATGAAGTACACCCACTGCCCAGTTGCCCACCAGACATAACACCCGTCTGGTCGGAGGATCCTCCCTTTTCTATGGGGGATGAAGAGCTTTACACCCTGTTCCACATTCTCTCCAAACCATTTTAACATTACCACACGATAAAGAAGAAGATCATTTGCCCAAGGGACAGTAGATAAGTGTGGAAATAATGACCACTTTGTCCGACTTACCTCAAATTGAGTTGTGAAGACTATCGGGCACTGAGCCAGGGAACCACTGCTGCACAATCTTGCAGCAGTTCAATTCGTTATAAATATCATGCATGCAATTTCATGAGTAAATGTTTAGGTACTGTGGGCTATTTCAGTCTTTGTACCACTGCCTATAAAATTTGTAGTGGTGCTAAAACTAGACATTTTAAGGACATTTAATTTTGGTGCACAGTCACCGGGGAATCTTCGACAACCAGAGCCAGACTAAAAAAAAAACCGGCCAAGTGCGAGTCGGTCTCGCGCACGAAGGGTTCCGTACCATTATTATCAAAAAACCGGCCAAGTGCGAGTCGGACTCGCGCACGAAGGGTTCCGTACCAATTATTATAAAAAACCGGCCAAGTGCGAGTCGGACTCGCGCACGAAGGGTTCCGTACCATTATTATCAAAAACGGCAAAAAAATCACGTTTGTTGTATGGAAGCCCCCCTTAAATATTAATTTTATTCTGTTTTTAGTATTTGTTGTTATAGCGGCAACAGAAATACATCATCTGTGAAAATTTCAACTGTCTAGCTGTCACGGTTCATGAGATACAGCCTGGTGACAGACAGACGGACAGACGGACAGACGGTCAGACGGACAGACAGCGAAGTCTTAGTAATAGGGTTCCGTTTTTACCCTTTGGGTACGGAACCCTAAAAAGGCCAAAAACATCACGTTTGTTGTATGGGAGCCCCCCTTAAATATTAATTTTATTCTGTTTTTAGTATTTGTTGTTATAGCGGCAACAGAAATACATCATCTGTGAAAATTTCAACTGTCTAGCTGTCACGGTTCATGAGATACAGCCTGGTGACAGACAGACGGACAGACGGACAGACAGCGAAGTCTTAGTAATAGGGTTCCGTTTTTACCCTTTGGGTACGGAACCCTAAAAAAACACGCACACCTAAAAATAAATTTAGTGATTTGTAGAATAATACATTAGATGCTCATAAAGTCATAATCGAATACCTAATCGAACAGAGCACCGCCAATGAAATTTTGGTGCACATAATCTTCGTTTACCAGAGCCAGACTTAAAAAAACACACACACCTAAAAATAAATTAGTGGTTTTTAGAATAATACATTAGACGCTCCTAAAGTCATAATCGAATAATCGAACAAATAAAATTTTGGTGCACAGAGTCTTCGGTAGGCAGAGCTAGACTTAAAAAACACACACACACCTAAAAAGAAATTAAGTAGTGGTTTTTAGAATAATACATTGACGCGCCCCTATAGTCATAATCGAATAATCGAACTAAGCATCGCCAATGAATAACTACTAGGTACTACTACTACAACAGCCCATAACGTCCACTGCTGGACATAAGCCTCTCCCATGATGGGAGGAATTTGCCATAATCTCCAGGCTTGGCAGGCGGATTGGAGACCGCAGTGATAAAAGAGTAACAGAAAACGCTGCTGCCCATTCTCTGGTCTACGGAGGCGCAAGGTGTTCTGCCTCAGACATTAGTCGCCTTATACGACACCCGTGAGTGTAATGGGTTGGTTCTATTCTACTCTGCCGGATACCACACGACAATGAATAAACTAAGTACCTGAATTACTATAGTGGAGCCAGCTAAGACGCGACTTACCTAAACCATAAACGTACGTCTATATTATTACCTTTACTTAGCATTCATAGGTGTTCAAGGTGCATTTAAATCTGTTGCGCACGTGTAACACGATGCATTTATTATTAATGACGGGTTAATTGTCCATACACTAGTATGACAATGGCTACGTTCAGATTATATTACTCAAATACGTTTGCCACTCGTCTACAATGACCACTGTTGGTAGCCTACCGGATCTCCCTCAAGATATCGAAATAATTAGTGTTGTTATTATCAAAGCGTGTGTTGATTAGGATATCGAATTATCTACAGTAAGGACTACGGGCTTATCGCTGCCATTGTCGGTTGATTTTGCAACTGAAGTGGGTGTTGTGTAATTTATCTGTGCTATTTATTATAGTGCTCCTTCTTGAAATATGAGTGTGAAAAAGATGGTTCGTATTTTCTTTAATTGATATAAAAGGAGTGATGTGTTACAAATAAAAACAAACATAGTGACATAGTAGGTCGTTTACCGACTTATTTCAATAATAATGAAATAAATTGCTTTTGTAATTAGTAAATTACTAAACAATTAGCGATTGTACCTTCATTACATTTTTCTGTACTAGGTTACAGAACCGTGACACGTAATTGGTATACATTAGTTAGCATCATTACCCTACTTGAGATTCAATCTCAGTACTTTAAAGTTGACATAATCGTCTTGATTTCATGTGCACGCGATACTGCAACTGTTATTAAGGTTTTTTGCACACATAATCAAACTAACTAATAAACTCTCCCTTCACGACTGATGGCTCTTTGAGAATAAGGTCGAGATTAAAGAGTCTAGTTAATTAGTCCATGCACGGATGGCTTGTCTCTTTCAGTCTATCATTCCGATCTAAATCCTGCTACATAGTTTAAATATTGTTCATAAAATGTAATAGGGTCGTGATATATTTGCCGCACATAATTGCGTCCTGCGCAAGTCTTCACATATAATAGGTTGAAGGAAGCAGCCTGCGACAGGCGTGCGGCACTAATCAATTAATGGCAATCGAGATCACGTGCGCGAGCGCCGCGGCACACGACGCGACCACGTTGCCTGCCATGGTACACACTACACACTGGCCAAGTTAAATGCCATTACATTAGAGTAAATAAATTGACCTGAAAAATAACATCGAAAATTCATTCATCAACGCAACGTTTCGCAACAATGGCGAAGTTACTAGGTCTGAACTAATTAAAAACATTTTTCAGTCGTGCTCTCCGTGTTGAGTGTGTAATTTTCATTTTTAAGCTGATTTTCGTATTCCCTCACTTTTTCAGTTTGGAAATCTGTAAAGTTAGTTTGGCTTTTTCATTAAATGTTTTCAGCATGACTTGTTGCATTTTATGCTCTGAGTGATTCTGTGAATTCAATTAGAGCTTCGTTGAAAAGGACAGACACTGTAGCAACTGCTTATAAATCATCTCACAAATTTTTTTTCATCTTACTCGTAATTATTTTGATGTCTTGTTCGAAGTAGATTTCCGTCAGAGTGGAAATGTAAATGAAAATTAATGGCGCTCAAAGTAAAATGTAATTTTAGAATTTCGCAGACATCTAAGTTCATACAAAGGTCAATAACACCCGCTGCAGAGTTTGCGGTTGTAAATTCTAAAGTGAAATTTATTGTAGAGGTACCATCTGTTGAATGAATATTTATGTAGCGTCAGATCTACATAGGACGTCCTAATACCACCATTGTCTTTGTTTACTATTTGTTTAGGTTTCGATAAATCTTTCATTTGTTGGCGTACTCAGACTCTGTACGCTAATGCTTGTTATTTTCTTTGTCGGGTTTTTATAATATGCTCAATCAACAGGAGACCTGTCAAGTTTCTGCCTTTTATTTGGAAATTACTTTTATTTTACCAGTATTTCAATATAACCCAAACACAATAGAAGTCATTGTTTGTTTCTTCTTTGTCATACATTCGATTGGAATATGCTTTGATAATGAAACCGTGTTTCTTTACCGAAGGGCAGCAGGAATTGTTTTTAAATTGCATTAATTTTGTAGCAACGCGGAATCTTTGACGTGAATTCTGATCAAAGCTGACAAGATTCTTTGTCTCGGTATGTTGAAGTAAGTACTAAGTGTTCTAAGGACGTTTGGGCTTCCTCGTTAGATCGAATTTTCCGCCTTCTCACGTCGTTATGAGGCAAGGAGTTATTTTAATTTCAACTGTCAGTGTTTATTCCCAGTGTCATGTTTTAATTGTTCACGATGGATAAAAATAACTATCCTTCAAAGCTTTATTCCTATCGCTTTATAACCTAGGGAAAATATTCTACCACCACAATACATCTCTCCTACTGATGACGAGTTCCTAAATATTCAGTTCCAAACGTTCAACGTTCAAGAAACGATGGATGGATTGTGTGAGGGAGGAATTATATCTATACTAATATTACTAGCGGACGTCCCGCGGTTTCACCCGCGTAGTTCGCGTTCCCGTGGGAGTATGGGGATAAAATATAGCCTATGTTACTCAGGGTGAATGTAGCTTTCTAATAGTGAAAGAATTTTTGAAATCGGTCCAGTAGTTTTTGAGCCTATTCATTACAAACAAACAAACAAACAAAGTTTTCCTCTTTATAATATTGGTATAGATAGATTATTATTATTATTATTATATAGTATATATAGTATAGATAAAGAGGTAACATTTGTTTGTAAGTTTGTATGTAGGGGGTAATCTCTGGAAATAATTAACCAATTTTAAAAATTGTATTTTTGGTAGAAAGCTACATTATTCGTGAGTGCTATAGGCTATATTTTATTCTCGTACTTCCACGGGAACGGGAACTACGCAGGTGAAACCGCGGGACGTCAGCTAGTGGAAGATAAAGAAGTAATTGATAGCGTGACGGTTGACAGAGGAGAAGGGAAGAAAAAAACCTGTTGCGCCGACCCCAGTAACATGGGATAAGAGCAGGAAGATGATGATGATGATGATGATGAAACGTTCAAGAATTACGTTGCAAGTCCAGAGACGCGTATTTATAACCAAATTCAAATCAGCTTATCACGTAAGAGAAAACGAGGAAGTCTAGGTACAATATTCCATAATCTATGTTAACAAAAATAAATCACTTTGCTAGAACAGTTTGTGGTGTAAACAGCAAACACGGACAAGGTCGGGCACCCGTCCACCGTCTGCTGCAAACAAAGCGATGGGTTGTTACGTGGTTGTTACAATGACAGCAGTACTCAAGCGTTAAACAAACCCGTTCTGTTCTGGACACCATGAGAACCCGTGGACGTATTCGAATATGAATAGACCGTAATTTTATTGAAAAGGAAAGGGAATGTCTTTGTTATAATAGCTAGTTACTTTTGATGAACTAGGTATTCTACAACACAATCGTTGTAATACATAATAAATAATGCTGACAAAATTATCAACGCCTTGGCCTAATTTGTGGCCTCTTTTTTATTCTTATTATTACTTTAGTTATCGTCTAGGTTTTTTTTTTAATTTGACGCTTGTTTTGCTAGATAATTATAATAATTACGACCGCAGTCATGAGCGCTAATCCGCATTATATGAAATATTCGTATGGACTAAATAGCTTCTTACTACATGTTGTATAATTTGGCAGGAGAAACTTGCTGGACTCTTCAACTTCTGAGTATAATTTTCTTTATTAACTTGAAATGGATATTTTTATTGTATTTTATGAATTGACACATGATATTAATTTTTAAATATTTTTCTTATTCTTTTTTTTTGGATTCGTCTTATTATTATTCTGATTTTAATTTAATTTGGATAATTTTATTGTAATGATTTTAATATGGATTGCATGTATGATGTTTTGTTTGATGTTCTATAATTTAGTTATAGACATTCAGACACGATGTAAAAATCATTATTGAATAAATGCATTGAATTGGATTTTCTCCTTCTACATCAGCTTTTTAAACAGGGGTGACAACTCGTTTGTACTTCGGCCCGTTAACGATTCGAAGATTACCGGGAAACATTCCGGTAGTCTTCCTATTGAACAAAATAAATGGTCGCCAAATACACGTACCAAAGTTCACACTAATCCGCTCTTAGTAAACACTTCGCCCGTTCGTAAATTTTCCTCTTGCGCTGCGCCCGCGCCGTGACTCACCGCTACCGCATTGTATATATTATTTAAATTGGTATCATTTGAGATATGCCGAGGAGAAACAGCAGGTTGGCAGCACGTGTTCGAAGTTTAATGTAAACAACAGGCAAACTATGAGCACTATGAGGTTTGAGTCGCGACTACTCGGGTTTCAGGTGTTTTGCTCTCGGTTCCAGGAAACCGATGTAGTCTACACGTGCATCATTTATGAGTTTACTAGCTGACCCGCGCAACTTCGTCTGGGTCACATAATATAGCTTAAAACATGTCATTTTGTGCATTCAATTACGAACAAAAACCTTTTAAAATCAATATTGCTTACCTCCCATAACATACGGCGTGATAATATGTAGCCTAAAGCCTTCCTTGGTTTACAAAGAACATTTTCGCTGAATTTCAATTCAATCTATCCAGTAGTTTTGCCGTGAAGCCGTACCATACACACAGACAAACAGACAAAAATTCTGAAAAGTCACTTTTTGTCATCAGTTACGTTTTTCTAAGAAAAGCCACTTATTTTTTCTCGAAAATTCTCAATGTACAGTTTTTCTTTCGATACTGTTTTATTATATCTACAGATACTCAGTCCCTTGGGAAAATGACAAAGGGTTTTATTTATTTATTTATTATTATTCTTCAACAAATTTACATTTGTGTCGAACAGTGGGTTATAACAATAATAAATGTAACACAAAATTAATTAACTAATCATCGTAAAGTCGGGATAAAAATTCAAATTTAATAATAATACATTCCACATTGGTCATAACATTATTAGTCGTAAATTAAAAAAAAAAAAAAAATTGTCAATATTAAAATGTCAAAATAAATTCAAAGAAATGTATGTCAATAAAATAAATTTAGATATAATGTCATGATAAAATGCTGAAATATATTATCTAAAGTCAATAAAATATAATCAATACTAGTTCGTTTAGTAAGGTGAATAGAAGAAACTTTTTAAATTATCGGGCGTGTGTGATAAAGTTGTTAGACATTATATTTGTGACGCTCTGCCTGAACTGTGTACACATAACATTAAATATAGCTATAGAAACATAAGTGTCCGTTTGTCGATAGTTCTAGTACCGAGCATGACAACTGTTATTGACACGGCGGCAAACAAAGAAATGATAAAACGCCACTCATGTTGCTAACAAAGGGATGTCCACATCAGTAATTTCAACTGTGACATAATTTACTAAACGATACATTTACTTGTTGATTATTTTATCTACATTGTTTATTATATTATGCATGCCTGACTGTATAGTCATTGCACTTAGAACTAGGGTTGGGTTCCGATAACATGCACTAATGTATAAGTACTACGCAAACAGAATCGTATATATATCAGTTTGCATCTGTTGCTGCAGTTCCAAACACAACCGTAGGTTTTCAATTTCGTGCAAAACTTAAATCTACACAGTTTTTCATCTAGCCACCGCGTGTTTTCTTTTATTTTTCAATACAAAGAACTGATTGCAACTGCGAATAAAGTTGTCTCATTGTTTCCCAGTTATTTACAATAGGTGTAAGTACTTCCACGCGTTTGATATTCAATATGCATGTTAATCAGAATAAAGCCTTCGGCAATGGCAGTGGCACTGACAATGGCCGTGAAAGTAACGAGTAACTTTACCGACATACAAAGACAGTTGTTTTTCCTAAACTGAAAATTGGTAACATAAAACATATTGATCGTTGGAGTTTTCTACGTAGGCGTTGCTGTTCAAAATAAAGTTTGTCAGGCTCGGAAAATTAAGTTATGAACGGTAAAATTCCGGAGGCTCGTTAGGAAACGTTTTATTACTAACGTTTATAAAATTTACGACAGACGACAATAAAGCATGTTAAATACGTGCAATAATAATAAAATCGTCATGACGTAATGGATTTGAATTTACGACGCGTTAATTTTAATGTCTATGTAAAACTGTATATGGAGCCTTGGCACTGATGGTTATAGCATCTTTGACAGTTTTTTTAAAACAGTTTAAATATTTTTTTTAAAATAATACATGTAAAAGGAGTGAATCTAGTGACGTGTGTGATTGATAGAGTACCCTAAACATAACGTCTCACGGTTTATTTTTAGATGATTTGTTTGCTGGTATGATATGACTCGTCCCTGAAGTGACTGAAATGTTTGTGCAATTAATTTTAATCGCAGAAACTGGCGCCTTGTGTAGGCGCAGTAATTATAGCCTTGAACGGTTACTGAAAATTTTCATGACGTATTTAATCGTCTTTGTACGTTCAGTACTACTTCTGGATGTTTCCGTCCTACATATAGTGGCACATTAGTCACAGAAAAAATCAATGGCCACACTCACATAGCCTAGTTATTATACGAGTACCTTCCCCCCATAGAATTCTACAGAATACTGCAACGTAACTGCATTGAGGTTAAGCGTGCGCGCGTCGCCTCTTTTATCGAGAGCCGCAGTGGTGATTAAAAATAAAAAAGCCGTTGTCTTTGTTCCAGACGGAAAGCGAGACGTCATGCGAAGAAGCAGCAAGACTGACGGCGGAAGGCGCAGCCGCGGACGCCGACGACGATGAGGCCTACGACTATGCCCTCCCCCCTCCCCCCGACGGGGGCTACGGCTGGGTCGTAGTCTTCGCATCCTTCATGTGCAACCTGATCGTGGACGGCATAGCCTACACGTTTGGCATATTCCTACCAGAACTAGTGACGTACTTCGGCGAGGGTAAAGGCACTGTAGCGTGGGTCGGCAGTTTGCTCTCAGGATTTTATCTAGCAGCCGGTAAGATTTATGATGATTGATAATTTATTATTACTTACCCTTTCTGTATTAACAGCTAACGACACTGTTATGTTGTTAAGCTTATTAGTCCATCAACTTTATTATCTACATTAGTCTGGAAAGATTATATCTTCCTCGGCTCTACGAGCTCTTGTGAAATAGATAGCATCTAGTTCGTGTTGGAATCTGACGGATGGATCTTAATTGACATCAGTAATTGCAAAGACCTTTAGCATTCCTCCTTTTTGGACGCCATTGCAATCGAACGCTCGTTCATTTCCTATTAATTCAGGTCACGTTGTCACATGCACCATCCATTATTCATGTGTGGACTGTAGGTAACTATGTATCCATCATTGTATCTAACAAGAGATTTATGCAGCTAATGTTCTTGAGTACGCAAATATATCAGTACTATAATGCTCCATGGTATTAGCATATTCTATAACAGCAAATTAATAGTTTTACAATCTTGGCTTAATGCCAATGCCGGCTTTATACTTGGGAGTTATGATGACGAGATTTTCCGGAGGTTTCTCAAGATATTAGCGTCTTTTTTAATTTGTTTTTGAACGAGTTTTTCCTGGTATTCATACCATAAAAGGTTATTATTATGCTTGATGACATAATCGAACATAACTCTCTGAAAAAATACCCGACATTGCTCAAATGAAAATTATGTTTTTCAATAGCCTGTAAAACGACGAACAAGTCATTCTGATTAGTCGTGTTTCTTCAAGCTTTTTACACGCTAGATTATCTAAAAAGATATAAAATGTAAATCTGGTGTTACTGATATTGTATTGTATATTGTACCTATAGTAATAGACATTAGAAGCGTAAACAATAATATGAAATAACCGTATCGCTGTTAAACTCAGTTCACTGCGAGTACTTCGGAACCGTTGATAACATCGCATTAGTGATAGATAAATCCCTCCAGATTAGTTAGGAGTAGCCCCGCACTAACGCAGTGAAACGCATTTGTTTATGTAACGCTTTTAATCATAGACTAGCACTTCACCCGCGACTTCGTCCGCGAAAATTGTGATAGCTCGGCTAATTTGCATGATATCAATATAATTTATAGCCTATGTTACTCGGTAAAAATGTAGCTTTTTAATCGTGAGAGAATTTTTAAAATCGGTTGAGTAGTTCTTCGAGTTAAATCGTAACAAACACACAAACAAAAAATCTAATCATTCCTCTACAAAATATTTTGTATAGAAATACTAATTACTCTTCGTGACGGTTGATAAAATTACGAACCTACCTAATCACCATGACTCATTATCGGCATTTTGATTGTTTCTATGCAAAAATATTAGAATCTACTTATCTCAGTAACTAAGTGAATTAATAAGTAACAACTTAACATAATATCACGCCTTGTAATTCCCGAAGGGCTAGGCAGAGGAGTAATTAACAGGTACACCCACATTTCGCCAGTTATGTTTAAGTCCATGTAATAGGGGGCGAGCCTATTGCCATCAACCGGGCACAGACTCCATGGCAGAGAAATTCCTGATGGATAAACCCAAACACCTTGCCGAACCCGGGAATCCAACCCATAAATAACCTCACGCACAGCAGTCCCGTTTACTTTAGGTTAAGCCGTGCTTGCCTAGGTTGGTCTGTAAATGGGTGACCACCCATTACATACCGAGTTTCCTCCGTGCTTCGGAAAGCAAGTTAAGCCGTTGGTCCCGGCTGTCATTTGTAGATCTTTGACAGTCAGAGGCCCAAAAAGTTGACAACCAGTCTTACCAAGGGGTATCGTATTACCCGGTACTAACTGGGTTGTGGAGGTCAGATAGGCAGTCGCTACATGTAAAATACTGGTATTCAGCTGCATCCGGTAAACCTGGAAGCCGACCCCAACATAGTTGGGAAAAGGCTAGGCAGATGATGACAGCAGTCCCGTTTCTGACCACTCGATCAACGAGGCATTAAGCAACGTCATCCCATACTAGGTTTACGTATCAGCATTTTATCCGTCGATCGGTCCTATCTTATTTTATCTATTTTAAACTGCCATTGACCTGATTGGAAGTACTCGATTACGATCGAAGATACGACGCGATGGTCTGATAAATAAAAATGTCCTAGAAAACGATTTTGCTGGAGTGGGGTTTCTTGTGTAGTTTTGTTTGTGTTCGCGAAAGTATCTTATCAGGAAGACCTGACATAGTGAACCTGAAGTAAACTTATCTGTCTACGAACTTTGATTTGGGCTATATAGATTTTGCTGTTACGTTATATTTGAATTCGTGGGGAGCTCGTGGCTAAATAATAACAGCCGCTCGGGTCGATCGTTAGGTTAAGCCGTGCTTGCCTAGGTTGGTCTGTGGATGGGTGACCGCCCATTACATTCCGAGTTTCCTCCGTGCCTCGGAAAGCACGCTAAGCCGTTGGTCCCGGCTGTCATTTGTAGATCTTGGCAGTCGTTAGGTGGTCAGAGCCCCAAAAAGTCTGACAACCAGTCTTACCAAGGGGTATCGTATTACCCGGTACTAACTGGGTTGTGGAGGTCAGATAGGCAGTCTCTCCATGTAAAATACTGGTATTCAGCTGCATCCGGTTAGACTGGAAGCCGACCCCAACATAGTTGGGAAAAGGCTAGGCAGATGAAGTTATATTTTAATTCGTCTCCTCATGCCTACATTTTTTTATCCACTCGGTAGCACGTTTTAAATGTTTTTTTTTTATCGGGTGTCTAATCATACGCATGATTGTTAATCATTTGTAGCTCCAGTAGCTATCGATATGATTACATTTTGATTGAAGATAAAATTATTTTTTATTAACAATTAGGCAAACAAGTGTTGAAAAACAAGTACCCACTTGAATTTGAGACATGGCACCAACATGGCACGATATCTCTGTATCTTCAAACTTGCAAAACTGAGTGAAAGTTCGATAATTTTGCAAACACCTCCATAAAAGTCCTTATAAGAATAAAAACTCATGTAGTAAAATGAATCTTTTACGACGATGCATCGATTCCTTGAACTGGATTGCAAGTATTTAAATAATACGAGTAGCTTAGATCAAGTTTACAAAGTAGGTTTTAGTACCAAGGTGGTCAGTTGACTGTTATTGATAATGATCTTACTTAATATGTTTATACCATACCTTGCGTGAGAAATAAAATAATTGTGTTTGGCGTGCTAATAGTAGAGTTAGGTTAGAATGCAAATAAGTATCATTAACCTTATCTACATTATTGTATTACAGAATTGGCACAATATCAATGACCTACTAGGACAATCTTGCAAATTAATAAATGGATAAAAGACTTATTCTGGGAACTACATCGTCCCAATTTTGTTTTATTTTCTTGTCAAAGTATACCTCGGTAATATTTTTTTTAATCGTGCGGTTTACGTAAATGTCACCTCGCATTTCTAATGCTTCGGCGGCAAAAGGTGCTTAATTAGTTTTCCTATTAAGAAAATTCTTAGTTATTTGCCCTGTAATAGTAACCAATTAATTGCGATAGGGTTGCCCTTCGGGTAAGTCCCAAGGGGCAACCCTATTATATCTATATCAAATCTTATAGGTTTCCTCTACCGTGTATTTAGATCTTCTAACCCTTGACTTTATGGTTATTTGTTTACAAAAGTTTACTAACACCAGGTTCTTGAATTTAAAAATGAAATCTTGTACGATGCGCAGCGGTGGTGAGGCTGCCTTACGTTCTTAGGGTTCTGGGTTCGAATCCCGGTAGGAGCAAATGTTTGTGTGATGAGCATAGACATTTGTTCATGATATGTATAAAAAACATGTATTTACAAAAAAAAAGAATCTATGTAGTTTATCAAATATCTGGTGTCCACAACACAAGCCTCGTTGCATAGTGTGGCACAAGATGGCGCTGTGTGTAATGTCCAGCGGTATTATTATCCTTTATTCCAAAATACATTATATATCCCAAAATACACTACCTATATAACAACATTTAAAAATATAAAAAATAGTAGTCCACCAGCGCTGGGAACAGGGTCCGAGCTGCTTGTGGTCAGGCTCTTGAGAGAGGAACCTCCTAACAATATTATTATTTATTTACAATTTTACATATTTCATTAAAGGTATACTTTTGAAATTAAAGATTTCTTACGCAAGAATGTATGAAACCCCGTCTTTTGTTTTCTTATACTTGGTCTTCAAGAATATCAATATTGTCGGCAGGTCCGGTGGTGTCGGCATTATGCAACAAGTTCGGATGTCGGGCTGTTTGCGTGGCTGGGTCGTTCGTCGCAGCCATTGCCTTCGTCCTGTCGACTTTCAGCCAGAGCGTTACTATGATGATGATCACCTATGGATTGATCGGAGGTAAGTCTTCTCTAATTTATCTAGTATTAAGATTAAGGTGTAAAGTAACCCTAGCTATAAAAGAGACTATGTATTCATAATTAAAAAACTCTTTTAAATAAAATAAATAAATAAATTAAATTTATTGATACACAAAGTTAGGTAACATACAAAGCTTTGAAACAAGACACATGAGCAAAGTTAGTTAAGAATACTACAAAAATTGAAGTAGCCGTGGGCCCCAAACTAGGCACAGCCTGTATCTTGGTGGCCCAAATCAGCGGTATAGGCAGATTGCATTCGAAAGTTCTGTGTGACACAGCACAGCAAGGCACAAGTAATAATTCATTAAGGGAATAGTGATTATACAATTTTTCAGAAATTAAAATAATATAATATTAAAAACTTAGATTTTGGATGACATAACCTACAGTTAAGTCTCTAAAATGTTTATAGGCTTTCGGAATAGGCAATCAAAGAAAAGACATGTGTCAGCCTTAGTTGGCAACGTATTGTAAGGCCAGAACCTAGACTAACGGAAGCATTTCATTGATAAATGGACCATAAGGGAAATCACCATGGATTAATCTTTTCTTACAATTCCATCAATCAATGTCGAGGTTACGTTAATGTCAAGCTGTAGTATGTCATGCGTCTTCGTAGTACCGTATTTAGGTACCACAAACGACCTGACTGTGATGGATTCCTTGATTCTATGATCTCAACATTGTTATTTCTTGAAACTAGATATTGATCGCGTCTTCCAAGAAATCTATTGTAAGTTGTTTACTAACATCATGTTGAGATACCTACGTACTTTGAAATCCTCATATAAAAATTAACGAGTCCGAGTTTATATCCTCTAAACTGGAATTTACAGCTCAAAATTCCTGAAAAAAATTCACCCAAGCGGAAACACGTCACCGAGTTTACATATCGCCAATTCAATGTTATCGCATTTCCTCTAGAATACTCTAAAGTCTAAATTGAAATGCAAAACCTTTACAGAGGAAATTATTGACTTTCCAGCACTTTCTGTCGTCTCGGCTCGGCTAATGAAGTCGGAGAATTCTAAACCTTTAGCTATTTGTAATGACTTAAAGTATATTTAGAATGGCTTGGCAATAAAACGGTTTGCAGGACTCATGTGGAACGTGAGAGTTATGCAAATGTCCACTGACCTTGGCACGTTGGCATAGTTATGGGGTGGCGTCGACCAGTCGCTGCCAGCTGTCCTTCGAAAATATGTGGTTTAGCGAACATAAAACTTAAAGGATACACGCCTGTTGTCGTATACATTATCCGATTCACATTACGCACCACAAATGGTCATAATAACAGATGCGGAATGAGGCCAAATGAAACCATTCTGTGACTGTTCGATAATATTATACAACTGGTCTCTAGTACAATCATACATAATAGTATCGCGACGTAGAGTACCAATAAATTAACGTTTCAGGTTTCCAATTATTGCGCTTAGCAACAACTATCATTATGCGCATAGGCAGATTCTAACAGCTCTATTGCTTATGACTCAATTAGGTCTGACATCAACAAATGAGTCAAATGGAAGATAAATAATACAGTATTAAAAATTGCAAAATATGTAATTATAAATGATGTGCGTTTCATATAAAATAATATTCCCATGCAAATAAAGTAATTCCGTCGCGCTGAGCAATGAACATAGCCTTTTGTTTTCCTTAGGCACAGTGACACTTTATTGTCGATTTCTTGACAGAATTTAAAGCGTTGTTGTGTTCTTTGTTGTTTAAAGATATTATAAAACATCTCCGTCATTGAGACTTCAGGTCATTATGCATGTATTTTGATCGTAGAGTTGTGTGTGTATTCACTAAGTTTCATTGTGTTCCCCTGAAAGTTTCTACTTTCAGGTGCTTTACGTGCGTACGTTTTATTAACCGACTTCCAAAAAGGAGGAGGTTCTCAATTCGATCGGTATTTTTTTTTTTTTTTTTTTCGATCTGATTTGCTGAAAGTTTAGCCTTATTGTGTAAGTTAGATTAGGTTTGCCTTTGAGGTCATAAAAGGGAAAACTATACAGCGGCTTCTTCTTCTTTAATTCTGGCTGTTTGTTGACTGCTATTTGCTTCATTTGAATTGTTTGAATACGTAAATATTCTTCTTTATTGTCGCTGCTCAACTGAGTATAAAAATGTGTTACGAGAAATCATTTCTGAACCACATTAGTATGTTCATGTACATAAGTATTAAAATCAATTAGAATCCTATTGACATCTTTAACTGGAACACCCTCAAGGAAAGTATATCGTTCTTAATTCTTTTAATCGATATGTTTACGATCGTGTTCTTGAAAGATAAAAGCTCTTGGAGTGATATGTCGTTATAACAACATTGTTTTCTGATAACTATCGAGTTTCAGATCCTAGGGGAAATTACCAGGCAACGATGTGTGAGTATCGATGTTCCTTGTTAATTAAGTAAATGTGTAATGGTACTTCCGTAATTACTTGTGTCATTTATGTCACTGTCATTGCCAGTCGATAAAATAAAGGGTTTGAAGTTTGAAGGACACTCAAATACTGGAAAAAGAAAACTATTGCTTTTGGAACTTCAGCAGTTTTTGGAGTTTAGTTTAAAACTGAGCGTTAGCTAGAAATGTGCAATAATCTACGGATATGTGGATCTCCGGCGGATGATCAAGTAACTCATCATTCACTATATTTACACACATTTCGCAACGTAGAATTCACCTGTTTTTTAAGTTTTCGTCGACATCTACAAGATTCTGATACGCTGGACGAATAATAAAACGAGAAAGGTGACCACCCGGTCACAGAGACAATATTTGTCCTTTTGTTCAAACAAACTTAAGAAATATTTCTTCGGTTTTTGCCCTGTCTTTTGTCCGATAAAGCTGAGATACTTGAAATATTAAAACCGTTTCGACACGTTCTTTGTTCTTTCGAACCCTTGAAAACAGAGGCAACAGCCCGTGTGTGAAATTGGACATTTGCCAACAGACACCAATGTGAACGAAAAGGCTTAAATGTCGTTTTAGTTCCAAGTGTTAAGCCCTTCTGGCAATTAGCTGAATTCGAGGAAAAGCGGGCTTTTCCATTCCACGAATGCAACGCTGTCGTGCCTGGCGATTTAAATAACTGATACGGGGTCGCTATACCTGTCTGTGTATGCCGCTTTGTAAAACGGGCAACTAGTTCATGAAAGGGGAAAGTTTCCTGGAAATTGTCGCTGCTTTCTGAGGAAACCCCACGTGACCTCTTTTCAGCTGCAGACTGAATTACGCTACGGGTTACTGTTCGAATATTATTTTATAAAAGTTCTCAACGCACAATTTGCTTCTGCTGGGCTGATTGGTTTAATTAAAAGACTAATGAAGAGTCTGTGGCGTACATTGGAACTTACTTCAAGGTCATTAGAACACGGATCGCTTGGCCAGCTGCCAGCTGGTGCAGACGACATGGCGCCTTACTAGGCTAGAATATATGATTGTCTTTAATTGTACACACTATACAACTTACACACTTTTTCTATTTTAAAAGTTGAAAACTGGCAATTGATTGTTTTACAATCTTGCACAGGAATCGTTTATAGTATTCTGAATATCCAATACGACCTAATTCTTATATCGTATGGCGGGCATTCAAGGTTTCGACGATGGAAAAATACGTCGTCAACCTCACTACATACGTTTCTAAAATATACAATCCGATATGATGGTTATTTTAGTACCGACCGCTCCATCGTTTTCGTTTTGTGGATCATCCATATTTCGATATTTGATAAAAATCGTGATACCAAAATCAACACGTGAGAAAATCCTAGGAACCATTCGAAGACATGTCAGTCTTAAAATTTAAAGGTGTTAATAATTAGCACGTCTATTTAGCACCAATTTCAGTGATCCCTGTTCCAACCGTTGAGATCATCGAGTCTCAATGTCGACACTATTCGGAAATACTGTTTCACGCCAGAAGCGTACTTGATCAATCAGACATTCAAAACTTGGTAAATGAACGAATGAGTTTATTTATCCGCTAGAGAATCCTGAAACAAACGATTGAAAGCAGATTTGTGTAGACAGCGGAAGGTATTATTCAGAACTGCTATTTGCACATTATATTACTAAAGTGTATACTAAATATTGGCGACTTGGCGCGCTGTATATAATATGATACGAAAACACGTTATCGTCAGTTGCTAACAAAATATACGTACATAGTACATATACGTACATATCTACATAGAATTCCGAAAACATGCATCGGTTGATTTGTTTGACAATTTTTATCTTCTGCACTGTTTTCAAAATAGTATGATTTATGATACATATCAGCTCCTTGTTCTCTATCTTATCAGACATAGTATTTAAGCATTCATCAGAGAACAATAAAAACAAAGAATACTGCGTAAATATGTAAAAGAAAATAGTTTTTCTTTTGAAATAGCGTTCAGTGGTGAGAAAAGAAAAGAAAATTGTAAAGAAACGTTTTCTTACATAAAGCTTCGGGTTTGACCTCGAATGCTTGTTGTCTGAATTTTCTGAGAAACCGTTCTGAAAATTCATTCAACTTTTCAGTCTTGTTGCCAAGTCTTTGTTTACGACCAAGTCTATTGGATATTTACTCTTAGATTTTTCTTTAACTTGCTAGTATACCTGACCACTGTACTTTAAAATAAATAGTTTTGGTATTTTATTTTTATTTCACATTCATATCAAACTGACGAATGTACAAAATCAGGTCAGTGTGTTCCGTGTGTTTATTTTGCTGTGGATATTTTGAAGGGAATTATCTTATCTCCTCTGGAATTAAAATTTTAGTTGTAGATTTAATTAACTAGAATTGGGGTTTCCTGATTTATTATGTAATGCTACTTAATATTCTCTTGTTAAATAACTAAACCGGCTAACCTATTTATTAAGTAGCTGGTTAGTAGTCGTCTTCTTTTAATAGGAATCTGGGTGAAATGTCGATTCATTGTACCTTTTCCAG
Organism: Xestia xanthographa; assembly: GCA_905147715.2. Classification (NCBI taxonomy): domain Eukaryota; kingdom Metazoa; phylum Arthropoda; class Insecta; order Lepidoptera; family Noctuidae; genus Xestia; species Xestia xanthographa. The sequence goes on from LR990659.1 coordinate 21,332,187, forward strand.
CTGCTAACATTGTGTGCAAATTGATGATGAATTAATTGAAGAGAAAAGTGGAATAATGTGCTGGGAAGTGACGCATGCGTTTGTAAAGTGGCGACGACCTCTTTGAAGCAGGCAACAACCTATATGCTCCTTTGTGCGTTTTCAAATACCGATTTGTGGGCCGACAACAAACACTGACTCACTCTGTATCATGTTCAGACTTTGTTTTTACACATTATACAGCTAAATGGAACACTAAAATATTATCACATAATTAAACATTATGGTATAATGCTTTCTTGTTAATGGCTTAACGGCTTTTAGCGACAACATTAAGATTTTGCTCAGCAACAATCCAAGGTCGTAGACAGGGATAATAAAATCGTAAGGGTTGACCACCTTTGAAAACCGGTAGCGGACAACGTGGGAATGTCTGGAGCCAATTGTCATAAAACTGGTATACTAACATGAATAATGGTCCTAAGTACTGCGAAGAGGATGTATGATAACTGCACAAGTGAATAACTCCTGCTATCTTAACTGACCTATAACGTCCTAATTAATAAACGGAATATTATGTTAAATGCTCAAACAATCGATAAGAGGTTCGATCGTTAGCAATTAGCATATTGTTTGTTGTTGACATAGTATTAAGTATGTGTGCTTAGGATAAAGCGAAGTTTCCCGAAATATGTTTTATTCATGAACTGTAAAGCTAAGAACCCTCTGTTTATTAGGGCACCCAGTGACTGTGCTAACGAAGACACGAGGCAGCAGTCAACGTCCACGCGCAGTGGAATACCGGCGACTGGATGACGATCTCATGTTTTTTATCGCACGCCAAATTATGTGACGTAGGCACCTCAGGCAAATTGGTCAAAGTTCTCTGCAATTTGGGAGTGTGCCAAATTGAGCAACAGTCACTAATCATAGTGTTTCACCTCTTTGAAGATTTTGTTTTGCATAGCGACGCGGGTATATCCAAACACATGCAGTTGCTGTGGTAAACCCTGATGGTTTCATGTGTAAACAAACCTTTTTGAATAGTGCCCAGCTTTTGAGTTTCTAAACATGTTTTAAGCTCGACTACGTTTTTCAGTCATGAACGAATAAACGGTTAGGTCAGGTCAACAATATAGCGTCTATCTAGGTAAATAAATCAGGCCGAAAGTCAACAACTGTTCAAACTATGTTATTAGTTTTGATTTGTAAATTGCGCAGCACTCTAAGTAGGTTATATATTTATTTGTCCTTTGTTATGAATAAAGGTTAATCAAGAATTAATATCAGCGAAATATATTAACTGTAACGCATTATGCCATGTTGTATTGTTTTCCTCTATGATTGAAACTGGATTTTGTCCCCAGGTCTCGGCTTCGGTATGATCTACCTGCCTTCGGTGGTGGCCGTGGGTTACTACTTCGAGTCCAGACGGTCCCTAGCTACGGGTATCGCCGTCTGTGGCTCAGGAGTTGGTACCTTCAGCTTCGCGCCTTTAGCCGCACTCCTGCTCAATGAATTCGGGTCATGGCAGAACGCTAATCTTCTGCTTGCTGGCTTGATTCTGAACTGCGCTGTGTTCGGAGCGCTGATGAGGCCTTTAGTCTATCCTAAGGTTCGTATAATGCTTTTGTAGTGTGCTTTGTATTATAGATTTGTGTCTTGACGAGTATTCTGAATCATTCCGGATAGAGTGGAGCTGGTTTTATTCAAATTTTCTGCAGTCCGCAGTGAAGTTTTATGGGCTAAATTAGTTTAGTTACTTTAATAGTAACTAGGGGTGAGCATATGAGGCTCAGAAAGTCCGAATCTGTTATAGTCTGGACAACTGTAAGTTTTCCATATCCTGACCTAACCTAACCTTAGAATACCTGTATCCCTCCTACATTACGCTAGTTAGGTTAACGGAGGTCAGGCAGTTGTTTTGTATTAAAATGGTACAGCCCGCTTAGCATGAACGCCGTAGACACGAAAGAGAAACGACAAATCTTTTGTTCATCTGTCATTGAATCGACAAAATGACAGATGAACAAAAGATTTGTCGTTTCTCTTTCGTGTCTACGGCGTTCATGCTAAGCGGGCAGTTGTCACACTGGAAACCGATGCATACATACTGTCTTGTGGATGTTCTTGATTTAGAATGATGCAACAAAAAGTTTCATGAATAGTGTCTTGTTTACTTTTAAACTGTTGTAGTTTAGGTACCTAGAGCAATTATGTCAATTGCACTTGTTGTACCTTTTCTTGTAACATTTTTCTAAAGTGTTTGCCTCATAAATCCCTGGTGCAAATGTATGAGGAAATGAATTGTGACATTTTAAATACCTATAATCTTTTATTCTAGGAATGTTTTGTCATCCTCGTTTGTGTAACTAGACCACAGTTATTGAACTGTGGTGAGACTTATATTGTAATAGGCTAGTTTCCACCACCAATAAATTGCAAATCTATTTATTCCGTCAGTTAGAGTAGTATTGGAAAATAATGGCACGTATTTTTTGTTTTTGTAAAGCAATGAATATTAACATGTAAGTAACATGGGATAAGGGCAGGAAGATGTAAAGCAATGAATATTGACAAAGTTAGAACGTATCAAAACTACGGAGTGGGGGCTCGTGACGTCACAACGCACTAAAAATATAGCACGGCGTGACGTATTGAGAACTTTAAAAGCGTCGTATATTCGTCAATTTGGGTCTACGTAAAAAAAAAAAACACTTGTCAAATATTTTTTGATAATCTAACTGACGGACTAATTGGATTTTTTCAGGACACAAGCCTATTACTTTATTGTGTTGATCGCGTACTACGCTGCCACGCAAACGACTTTTGGCCGCAGAAACTTCGACCCTGCCCGCGTAGCATCACCACATTCATCACCGTAGAAGCGAAAGAGAATCGACAAATCTTTTGTTCATCTGTCATTTTGTCGATTCAATGACAGATGAACAAAAGCTTTGTCAATCGACAAATCTTTTCATATTATTTGTGTTGACAAATCCTGGTCCTGGCCGCGTAGAGGCGTTTTCATTTCATAAAATAAAAATTACAACAGTCACATACATTACTTGTTAACACCACCCAACATTGCAGACATCAGGCGAAAAGCCCTTATTACAACGTATGGCCGAAGAGAAACGTCTGCAGATGGAGCGAGGGTCCATCGGAGGGTCCTACTTCGTGGTGCAGCTCCCCGACGGAACCATGGAGAAGAGGTTGAAGGTGAACGTTGTAGACGATTCTGTATGTAGCTGCTTTCACTAATATTACTATCCTAAGTTCTCTGGTGATGCGTTTCGTCATAAAAACTCGAGTCCGCAAATATAAAGCTTTAAACCCTATGTACTTACTTTTGTTTTTATGCATTGGAATAAATAGAGTTAAAGCTAAAAAAAGACAAAATGTCATAAAATAAATTAGCAAAACAGACAAATAAACCTTTATTAAATGTTAAAAAATATGACTAGAAATACATATACCATTACGGGTCGTTCTGGTACCAAAAGCCAAAACTTGATCTTCGAATTTGGAACGATTAGGCCTGTTTTTTTTAAATAACAAAAAATATAAATTTAATTTTTCGTTGTTTTATTAATATTTATTTATGGTATTTTATGGAAAAAAAAATACGAAATATTTTAATTTCATTTTCTTTATTGTAATTTTTCGAAAAAAAAAAACAGCCAGTCGTTTCGAGTTCGATGATCGAGTTTATGGCTTTCGATTCCAGAACGACCTAAAATTAACGGTGTATTTAGAAAGCATAATTGTTTTGATTTTTTTTTCCTGTCCTGTTAAATATAACAGTGAAAACATTTCCTGTAAAAACACTTGATTTAATTTACCTTCCTTTTTTTCTGTCTTTTTCTCATTCAAAGCTGACGAAACGCATCCCTCTTGAGGTGGTGGTATACTTTTATCTAGCGAACCCCGCTAGACCCTGTTAAGTGGTCTTGTCTTTCGGCTTGTTGTGCTAACCAAATTATTAGGAAGCATGTTATGAACACGTATTGTATGTGCATGAAGTTTTAGAACCAATTTGCACTGTACGGAGAATAAAGGTGTAACCTGAGGAGTTGAGATCTCGGGGCCTAAAATGGCTGCTTCATGATTCTGATAAAGCAGCCATTTTAAGCCTCCAGAACCTTGCATTAGAGCTAACTTTACTGGTTGGAAACTATGAAATTAGAGATAACTGTATTATACCGGATGATTTTCCATAAAATGGGTATATTAGGTGAACGGAGTAGAAGCTTATGGCATACCTAGTTTTTTTTTTCCACAGTTAGAAAAAAATTGATCCATCATCAAAAAACACTACAAATTTCAAGTACTTAAACTTTTCTTATTTGAACAAAGAAAGATTTTTTTTTTTAATATATCGAATTTCAAATCATACGCAATACGCGTATGATTTTAATTTCGATATATTAAAAAAAAAAAATTTTCGAAATAGAACAAAAAAAACTAAGTATGCCATTTGCTTCTAATCCGTTCACCTATTATACCTATTTTTGTTCGAAAGTGATAAAAAAGTCACCTGTATTTCAGATTGCAAGTGAGGCAACCTTTGGGGTCGTTTCCACCGAGCGGATACATCGTCGCACACTTTTTGATGTCCTTTTTGATGTATCAGTATTGTCTTGTAAGTATAAAATTCAACGGAGACATTAACAGTCTCCTTGCGCGTGCTAGAGGATTTATACTTAAAGGCAATACGGATTAAGTCCTTTATTCAGTGACGTGAAAAAAGTGCGTGACGATTTTGTTGCTTGGTGGAAACCGACCCTCGGAGGTTGAACTTACCCAAAAGTAAAGCCTGCTCATTTGCTCAGTGAAATGTATGAAATAACTGACTGTATTGTGACGGCTGCCTCAACAATTTTGATTAAGTTCTCTTAAATGCCTTTATTCTTCCATAAGTGCAAATTATTAGATGAATTGGCTATAGTTGTAAAAAATCTGAAAGCACAGACCTACACTTGATTCTTATGATTTCTTATCAAGTCCTATGTTTAGTAAGTCACTACACTATACTGCTTAAAATGCTGCATAATTTATGCACTATAGTTGGTGCCAGTTAAGATGAGAATAGCGGTCATTGCCCTTTTCCTAATATCTCTTCGTACGAACCAAAACAAATAAACCATGTATCGTTTTTCATTACAAAAATGTTGAAGATCACGATAGATGACGATTACAGACTTGCACAGGCTTATTTTTGGTTTTCAAAGCTAAGAAGTTTAATAAATGTAGGTGGGTCAATGACCGCTATTCTCATCTTAACTGGCACCAACTATAGTCATGGAACGAAAAACCGTAGAAAAAAAAAAATCGAAGCAGTTCTAAATATCACCCTTTTCTATGAAAAAGTCATATATTATGCAGTGTTAGTGTGCCTCGTTGGGGGCAATGCCTTCAAATGATTGGCAAGCGTTAGTCCCTTCCTTTTGTCCCTATTATTACCGCAAAGTGAATAATAGTCTGGTATTGATTGTATTTCTTGAAACTTTCCAACTTTGAGGGAACGGTGCACGCAAAATTTTTCTTTGAACGCTATCTTTCTTTAAACTTTTTCTACTGCATTGGATGTCGTAGTGCATGAAGTTTGTGACTACATATGGGTAGTTGGAAAATACAGTCATACCTCGAAGTTATGGTTAAGTTAAAACCGCGTAGATAAGGTTATTAGTAAGCTTGTAGTTATTCGGAAGTTAGCGGTAGTTTAGTAATGCTGAACAAACATAACTCACCTTAAAGCCTTGTATTATAAAATCTCGGATTAGTTAACTGAAAATACAGTCATACCTCGAAGTTATGGTTAAGTTAAAACCGCGTAGATAAGGTTATTAGTAAGCTTGTAGTTATTCGGAAGTTAGCGGTAGTTTAGTAATGCTGAACAAACATAACTCACCTTAAAGCCTTGTATTATAAAATCTCGGATTAGTTAACTGAAAATACAGTCATACCTCGAAGTTATGGTTAAGTTAAAACCGCGTAGATAAGGTTATTAGTAAGCTTGTAGTTATTCGGAAGTTAGCGGTAGTTTAGTAATGCTGAACAAACATAACTCACCTTAAATCCTTGTATTATAAAATCTCGGATTAGTTAACTAAGGGCCTATTTCCCGTTGTCCGAATAGCGCCTACTTACCGAATAAATTCAAAAATTGAACAGATTTTTTATGAAATTATCTGCTAAGTTAACAGGAACTTTACCGAAGGTGGTGAAACAGGCTCTAACTGTCAAAACTTATCTTACCTTGCTAATTAGTAAATCAAAATATTGGTGTCAATTCTGTTGTGCACAAACTAAACTTAATTAAGGCTATTGCTATATTTTTCTCTATAATAAAACGAGAAAGAGACGGACGTAATTTAAAGCTGTCAAATTTAGTTGGAACTAATATTTCCATACAAATGCAGGGTGCACGTTAAAACATGTTGAGTAAAAAACACGGTGAAGCGCAAGGCATACACTTAGTTCATAGCTATACCTAGCCGTCCTTTTCTCGCACTGCCTTTTAGTAAAAGATAGCAATAGCCTAAATTAAGTTTAGTTTGTGCACAACAGAATCGACACCAATAACAACCAATCATATCATCAAGTACTTAAGTGATTTGACAGCCGCTCAAATAGCCGTAAATAGAACCCGTAACTCGGAAGTATGACAACCCTTTTAAAATTGGCCCTCCCACTAAACAAAAAGATCTTGTATCGCCAGGCCCCGTTGAACATCGACCCCGGAGTACACTCTTCGCTGAATCTAGAAGCTTTAGCACGCGTGCCCACAGTCCCTAACATGCCCGGAGTACCACCCGTGCCTACCCTGCCCACTATCACTGAAGCTAGGGTTCCTGATGATGGAGAGGAGAATAAGAAAAAGAAGGTGAGTTTTTATTCGCTGATTTTGCCATATTTTTGTGATAAAATTGAATCATTATGTATTTTACAGCACCCTTTTTGATCCTTTTTTCTTGCTTGATTTTATACCCAGAGGAAAGGTAATAGGGTAGATTACAAAAAAAAATCCAATTAGTCCGTCAGATAGATTTCCAAAAACTATTAGACACATATTTTTTCTTTTATCACGTAAACAACCTAACGCAATACAGTGCGTCGAAAACTCGTGTGACGTCACATAGTACATTTTTACTCAAATGTGACGTCACAAGCCCTCCCCTCATGATCTTTGACACGTTTTATCTTCGTCAATTTTTATTAATTTGATAAAACAAAAAACACGTACTTACCCAATATTTTTCGATAATCTAACTGACGGACTAAACAGAATCATATTTTTTTAGTCAGTCATTACCCTTATTGTATGACCAGATGTATAAACGAAAGAAAAAGTATAAAAAAAAGAGTATGTAAGGATCGTAGCAGGTGATGCTCTGCCTACTCTCATCGGAAAAAGGCGTGAGTGTATGTATCTATGTAAGAATGGTAACGTTTGTATGGACTACGGCAGTGTTTCTCAACCTGGGGGTCGCGACCCCCTGGGGGGTCGCAAAGCTTTTATGGGGCCGCAAGAGGTCGCGAAAACTACCTCAATAAACAAAACAATAAAGCCTAGAAAAATAGATTTAATAAGAAAATGTTAAATAGAGGATATAAACATTTGTATGTTCATACAAATTAACAAAATAAAAACCTATTAGTACTCCTCCATCTTATTGAGGTTTAGCTTGTTTGTCAATAACTAATTTCTCCCATCGTGGATTCGTTTTTGCTACATTGAGAATTTGAGAATTAAATCGAATTCCAAAAAAAAAAAAAAAGTGTTTTAAAAACATTTTTATATATAAAATTTTGTATAGATAAATTTGTAACATAATAATACAAGAAAAAAAAACCAAGGGGGTCGCCAAATATTTTTTCATACTAAGGGGGTCGTGTCATGAAAAAGGTTGAGAAACACTGGACAACGGTATTAGCATGAATATGAGTGTAACCTGTCGTCATCAGGCCTTTTAAAAATAACTAGCGGATTGCGTCAATTCACATGTTCAGTCCCGCTTTTCTGTAGGTAAATATCTCATTTTTTTCTTCTATCAATCAATCAGTATGTTGCTTACTCCAATCTCAATGTCAACTAAATCGGGTTAAAGGTCGAACATTTATCATGTAACTAGCTGACCCACGCAACTTCGTCTGCGTCACATAAGAGAGAAAAAGCTAACAAAAGGAATACATTTTCCCCGTTTTTGCAACATCTTTCATTTATGCTCCGCTCCTTTTGGTCTTAGCGTGATGTTATATAGCCTATAACCTTCCTCAATAAATGGGCTATCCAACACAAAAATATTTTTTCAATTCCAACCAGTAGTTCCTGAGATTAGCGCGTTCAAACAAACAAACAAACTCTTCAGCTTAATAATATTAGTATAGATAGACCAAGCCCATATATTGGGAAGAGTTTAGGAGTGTGTAGTACTCGCATCCGGTAAATACATTATATTGATGGGTTCCTACATATTTATTAAGGGCTATATATCCCTCAAATGGCTTAGCATGATCCTCCGTTACGCCTAAAATACTGCAGCATTAATTTTGAAATAAATATATGGTAAAGTTGAGGATTACTGCTAAGTCCTATCTGTGACGAAAACACGATTCCATAAAATTTTTCTCTATAGAAAAAAAATCTAAAGTTCAAATTTCCTCCAAATCGAACAAAAAACCGCTGGTATTCAAAAAGTGCTTCAAATTAGATCATGAAACTTTGCATACTAACTGAACTAACTATAAAGCAGGTCTTATGTGTTTTATTTTTTTAGTCCAGTCAATAGATTTTTTGTAAATCGCAAAAAACCACTCATTTCGCACTATTCGGCCGAGTGACTGACGTAACAACCGCTTTGTAGTGCAAGCTGATTAGAACTTTATTCTAACTTTATTCTAGTATTTCAAACGAAGTTTGAACCACCACAAATAGAGTTGCTAATTTTAGGGTTAGAAGGGCCGTAAGTAGGTAAGCATTTTGAAGATGCCACTGTTTTTCGTCTTCTTTATCGTGTGGTTAGTGCCTAACCTGGTGTCAGAGTTTTTATGCCGCTCAAGGGCCTCTGACTTGGCATTACCTACATGCCGACCAGAAATATTTCTCAGGCGTCCTGGTTTCCTCACGATGTTTTCCTTCATCGAAGCTAGTGATAATTATACAATACGCACATGAATCAGAAAAAAACAGAGGTGCTTGTCTTGGGTTCGAACTTGAGACCTGAGAAACGCTGGGACTGGGAGAGGACGCAGACGGCCTCTCATCTGATTGATGATGTTCTACAAAAAATTCAGATGTATAAATACAAATCAAAAACAGTCATGAAATGTTCGTAGCAGGTGGCGTTCTATGGGAAAACGGCATGAGATTATGTAGGTATGTATGTGAACAATTTCTGTGAGACTTTCCATAGGGATGTATGATTCTTCTATTTTGCAGAAATTAAATTGAATAAATTTAAAGCATTGGCAGCGTAGAATATGCCATTAAAAGACCTTGAGTGAGGTAACACGTGTCTAGCTAGGCCAGACATGTGTAGGCGCCGCAAACATGCTAAATATTGAATAGATGAAAGATGGGTTTTCCGTAGTCCCGCAGTACATGTGGACTAGTGTTCACAAAACTAAGTATCTATTTTGACACCAATTTCAATGTAGAGTAAAAGAAAAGTTGTAAAAATCCTTTCAGATCTACAGCTGAAAAGGGAAAGTATACATCACAATAATCAAAGTAAAACCATTAAATATGGAGCACGTGTACCCTAGGGAACATTAATTAAATCTTAGAAGTTTTCTTGTTTAAATGTTAATTAGCAATCTAAGTTTCAACGAGTAGGCTGTTGCTTTTATATAGATTGATTTTATTATTCTCATTAGTTCTGCAAACTAAAGTGGCTCTTGGCCTATAATTTAGCTTATAGAATTATGAGAAGTTTGTTATGAAATAGGAGCTCGTGGTTAAATAATAACAGCCGCTCGGGTCGATCGTTAGGTTAAGCAGTGCTTGCCTAGGTTGGTCTGTGGATGGGTGACCACCCATTACATACCGAGTTTCCTCCGTGATTCGGAAAGCACGTTAAGCCGTTGGTCCCGGCTGTCATTTGTAGATCTTTGACAGTCGTTAGGTAGTCAGAGGCCCAAAAAGTCTGACAACCCGTCTTACCAAGGGGTATCGTATTACCCGGTACTAACTGGGTTGTGGCGGTCAGATAGGCAGTCGCTCCATGTAAAATACTGGTATTCAGCTGCATCCGGTAAAACTGGAGGCCGACCCCAACATAGTTGGGAAAAGGCTAAGCAGATGATGTTATTAAATTATGAATGAAGGAGTTTTCTGTTAGGTATTTATTTGAATAAAACAATACTATTTACATTTGTAAATTAAAATAACCTGAACTAACTAATTTAACAATAAACTAAAAAATAGCGTAAAAAATCTTCTCAACGCTGTCAACTGGTAATGTCCCGAAGAGGCTGGCGGCGTTGCCACGTTGTATGGCAACATGGCAACGCTTAGCCTCTGGCCAAGGTAAAAGCCAGCTCTTGGGTCACGGGTAGTGTCAACTTAGCGTTTTGAAAGGCTGTGAGCACTCTGACTCCACGTTCCTAGAGTTGTTTGTTTGAATCTAAGAATTGATTTAAGGCGGCTCCCCGAGCAAATGACCTTGAGCGAGCAGTTTTTCGGAGCCTACTCCTCTTTATCCAAAAGAAATACCAACTAATAAAAAATACATTAAATTACTACATATCCTTGACTCCAAAATTGTCGTTTCATATTTTTTTTAAAGTTGCTTAATGTTTAATAAATCCCCTCACAACGAAACCATAGAAATGAGAAATAATGATTTATAAAATGCTACTCCTCGTAAAGTAACCATTATTCTGATTTGCTACTTATACTAATGGATAGGCAATTTAATAATGAACATAATTGTCGTTTTATTTTTTCCAAAAGACGAAAGTTTGATTTTATAAAGAATAAAAACCACTCATTTCGCACAATTCGGCCTGCAGTGACTGACGTAACGACCAATTCGTAGTGCACGCTGATTAGAACTTTATTCTAACAGTATTTCAAGCGAAGTTTGAACCACCACAAATAGAGTTGCTAATTTTGCTCGGGGTACAGCCTTAAAACAACAGCCTGAAAGTAAAACCGGTGACTGAAGAGTTGTGTGGAAATTGTTGTCATGGTATGGGCATGTGATGCGAAGGAATGAAGAAAACGAGTGGGGAAAGACTAAAGAAATTATGGATGGACTGTGTGAAACATGATTTGGGTAGAAAGGGGGGTAACAAATGAGATGGCTGTTAATAATAGGTGATTATGGCCTGAAAGTAAAACCGGTGACTGAAGAGTTGTGTGGAAATTGATTGTCATGGTATGAGTATGTGATGCGGAGGAATGAGGAAAACGAGTGGGGAAAGACTACAGAAATTATAGATGGAGTGTGTGAAAGATGATTTGGATAGAAAGGGGGGTAACAAATGAGATGGCTGTTAATAATAGGTGATTATGGCCTGAAAGTAAAACCGGTGACTGAAGAGTTGTGTGGAAATTGATTGTCATGGTATGAGTATGTGATGCGGAGGAATGAGGAAAACGAGTGGGGAAAGACTAAAGAAATTATGGATGGACTGTGTGAAACATGATTTGGATAGAAACCGCTTTCTAACTGAGATACTAAGGGCCAAGTTAGCCGAAAAGATAAAAGTCTGATTAGCTAAAAACAGCTGTTTAAAACACATTCTCATGTTCAAAAATGTGTTTTAAACAGCTGTTTTTAGATAATCAGACTGTTATCTTTTCGGTGAACTTGGCCCTAAGATCTTCTAGGGTTAGGTTAGGGAAGAGGGGGTCTTCTAGGGGGAATTATTTTAGGGTTAGTTTAAAAAAAAGAAATACAGCATCGAGCCCAAATAAGTGATGATGAGGACAAGAGAATTTTGTGTACTCGGTACTTATTCTTGAATATAAGTAACAAGTACATCATTATCTTGCCTAAAATATAAGTGTTATCTCCGACTATTTAAATCTTGTATCAAATATTAACCATCCATTTCTGTTTTTAAATAAAATAATGAAAAACCATTATGAGTCAAATTACCAACACTATCTGTTACTATGTAGGTGGAAGTACGTATTATTTTGATTATAAACACACAATCCAACAACATGAGTATGACTGAACACTCTCGATATAACTGAGTACATGAGTGTGATATAAAAATATGATGATTGAACAAAATGTACTCTTAAAAGCACCATTAATCGTAATCGTAGTCCATAATAGTAGTAATAAATTGAAACTTCGACGTATTGAAGTTGTGTACGCTAGGTATCCATGAATTACCATGACATCTTAACGTGAATGCTCCAGGGTAGCCCGCGAAATTCCCTCCCTCCACGTTCATAAAGACACCTTTATGAACGTGGAGGGAGGGAATTTCGCGAAACAAAAAAAAGCAGAAAAAGTCATTTCTACACAGAAATTACTTTTTCTGCTTTTTTTTTGTTTCCTACACCTTTATGAACTTGGAGGGTTGTATTGATAATTTTGATGATTATAATTCTGTAACTACATATGTCTTACAGCCGCGAATAATACTTTAATCAACATACAACCTAGCACGGGCCAAAAAACGTAAGAAAATTTGAATTTCGCGGGCTACCCTGGAGCATCAGCCTTAAAGCAGGATCGTTTTAATCTTGTTCCAGTGTGATTGTCTAGCGCCATCTCTTTCCCACACTGGATTAAAATAAATCAATCCTGCTTTAAGACGTCATGGTAGTACACCTGAGTGTCTCGGTAAAAACATGCATAAGCATATTTACACGGTGGACCTTTGACTTGTGTAAAATTTTGTAGATTTATGCATTTTTTTGTATATCTGTCCCTTTCTGTAACTCAAAATTAAACAGATTAGACAGAGAGAGATCCAATCACACAAGCGTTTCCGATGTGAATGAGTTCTGTTGCTTGCGAGAATAATGCTTGCTCTAAGGAAGGCTGCCTCTTAGTAACAGAAAAAGATTTCGACAAACAGAAATTCTAGTGGTCGTATGCGCGACTAATATGAGCAAGAGGTCGTGGGTTCGATAGCGATACCCAGGTTGGGCAAAGTTTGATTAGGAATTTCTCAGTAGCAGCCACAGAGCCCGGCTGTTAGCAATAAGCCTATATAACCTTTCCGGGATAACTGGCGTGAAAATATCTCCAATAGGGTAGTTTCCACCATCAATAAATTGCAAATCTATTTAGTCCGTCAGTTAGAGTATTGGAAAATAATAGACACGTATTTTTCGTTTTTGTAAATCAATGAATATTGACAAAGATAAAAACGCATCAAAACTCGGGAGTGGGGGCTTGTGACGTCACAACGCACTAAAAATTATAGCACGGCGTGACGTTTTGAGAATTTTAAAAGCGTCGTATCTTCGTCAATTTTGGTTTACTTAACAAAAGAAAAAATACGTGTCGAATATTTTTTGATAATCTATTTGAGGGACTAATTAGATTTTTTCAGGACACAAGCTTAACCCATTTTTCTACCCCCCAGGGCGAAAACGGCAACGTAACAGTAAACCCGCAACAGCAACTGCAGTTGTCCCGCAACGTGTCGTCTCCCGCGTTCAGCGCGCACGCCCCCGGCCTGCCCAAGAACGGCTCCGTGCCGTTCTTCGACCGGCAGCGCAAGCAAAGTACCGGCGACAGGTCTGGCGATAGGTAGTAGAGTTGTTTTGTTATAGGGTGCTGAGAGGTGGAGGGGCGGCGAGGGATATTATGGGGAAGTAATGTGTGTGTTGGAACTGGTGGAATGATTGCGTCACTTGGTGAATAGGGTATATGCATGATTTTTTTTATCACTCTAAACAAAGCGTATTAACATCAGAAATAGCCAAGTCAAATTATTTTTTTAATATCTATAAAAAATACTAAGTTAAAAGCATTTGAAATTGTTGATTAGACAAAGAGATCCGATACAGCGAATGACGTCATTCGCTGCATCTACGTACAAAATCCATACAAAATTCCGTTTATCTAGAAAGAGATAGAAACAAAAGTTTAAATGGTTATAACTTTTGTGTTGTTTGGCCGATTTATGTCTTGTTTTCGCTTTTTGTCATTATTTTTATAGTATTTTAACATTCCGAATCGAATTAAAAAAAATAAAATTTATGCATATTCCTTATTGGAGACCTTTTTTGATGAATTTACTCATGATGCAATCTTTTCATCCGTTTATATACACCACTAATTTTTAATTAGTACAAAAAATGGGGCTCTATCCGTACCCTTTACTGATCATATTTATATAGTCAAAAGTCAAAAAAACGACATCCCAAAATTGTCTACGAAAATTTGTCATAAATTGGTAAACTCATAACCAGTGATAGGAATAGGTAGTGCTTATTAGCCTAAACTTCGAAGAAGAACAGAGAAAAGAATCGGAGACTTCCTTAGACTATATTTTATTATGCGACCACGGCGAGTTTTTTTTGTAAATTCTAAGAGTGGATAACTAAATGCGCGTATCATAGTTTTATGATGAAGAAGTCGTTTCCAAAATGTTCTTAAAAAGAAAACTTTCAGAAATTTTGATGGTTGTAACGACTATGTCTAGTCGCAAACTTTAGGTAAACATAGACCAATTACTTATTCCAAATAACATTAATTTTTGATGTACTTACGTGATGTCCCGGAAAAAAATATAGTCTAAGGAAGTCTCCGATTCTTGTCTCTGTTCTTCGAAGTTTAGGCTAATAAGCACTACCTATTCCTATCACTGCTCATAACTGAATCAAACATTCATAACAATTGAGTAGATGACACCATAAAACAATAATTCCAAGACACCAATCTCTAAAAAGAAAACGTTATTTTAGGCCTGAAAACCTGATTTATTTTTAATTAATTGCCAAATTACATTTTTAGTTGCTTTGAAATCAATAAATAGTTGAGTCATTGAATTGACAAAACAGTGACGTCACAGTTTGCTATTGCCATACAAAATCTATGAGAGAACCGCGTTTTGACAGCTCTTAAAAAGTATCTCAATTGATTGGTGTGTCATCTAAAATAACCACGCGAACGCGAGAGTGAGAGTAAACGATCAATGAATTATTATGAATGGCCTGCACAATATTTCCATTAATTGAGTGACATTTTGGGATATACACAAACGCTAATGACTTTGCTGTTTATCAATATTATTTATTGTGACTTTACGACATATAATAATAAAAAGACCTTTAATAAGTCCTATAAGTATTTGTACTAATTAAAAATTTGTGGTGTATATGGTGTTTATGTGTGCTTATTCTAAGCTTATCTAGTAGTCAAATGTTTTTTTTGCTTTCACGGTTTATAACTAAACTTACACTGTCATTTTGTGTGTGAGCTCCCGATATTTCGACGCTATGAGATCATGGCGCTTATAACGACGTAGAAATATCGGGAGCTCCCAATAGTTGAAAATCACGGAAGATATCTCGTAAGTGACAGTTTTAGTTTGTCTAGTTGTGTTGTGTCAAGCTATAGTTGCTGCCAGTTAAGATCGCAATAGCGGTCATTGCCTTTTCCCAAATGAACCATGTATCGGTTTTCATTAGAAAAGATATTGAAGATCAAGATGACGATTCAAGACTTGAACTGGCTTATTTTTGGATATCAAAGTTAAGAACTTTAATAAATGTAGGTGGGTCAATGACCGCTATTGCGATTTTAACTAACAGCAACTATAGCATTCTTTCACATGCGCAATAGTGTACGTTTTTAAACTCATTTTCATTGAAAGTACGGTTCGGCAATGGCATTACAAAATTCACCACAACCCACTTATGACTTCATAATACTTTTGATACCTAAACGAACTACTGAAGCGGAAAACATTAATCACTCATTGTAGTCATAGTACCACTCTTGGAAAATTCCTATCACGCTTATAGTACTCCAATCAATCTATAAATTAACGACAGACAGGACTAGTAGAAAACAAGCATGAATGGCGTCGCAACGGTTTGATTTAATTGGTCAAATGTTTTGATTGTAACGCCGCGTAGTAGCGCATAACATAGAAATCGATGGAGGCGTCTTATGTGTAAACATTTTGAGACATTTTGTGTTTAGGTGGCGGAGTGGTCCTTTGTTTAATTTTGCATGTTTATTGTAAGTGTTATTGTTGTATTCTCTTAGCTGATGAGTCATTGCTTTGTGTTGTTCTAAGTAGCTATATACCAAACGGTCCACCGAAATAATTATAAATATCCAAATAAAATGCCTTTCTAAGAAAACCACATCCATTGCAACTTCCTTGATCTAAATACCAATGATAGTATGTTTGTATCTCAGTAAGATATTCATTTATTTTTTTTCTTCAATAAGACTCCTACAGAGAGGAGCTCGTGGCTAAACAATAACAGCCGCTCGGGTCGATCGTTAGGTTAAGCCGTGCTTGCCTAGGTTGGTCTGTGGATGGGTGACCACCCATTACATACCGAGTTTCCTCCGTGCCTCGGAAAGCACGTTAAGCCGTTGGTCCCGGCTGTCATTTGTAGATCTTTGACAGTCGTTAGGTAGTCAGAGGCCCAATAAGTCTGACAACCAGTCTTACCAAGGGGTATCGTATTACCCGGTACTAACTGGGTTGTGGAGGTCAGATAGGCAGTCGCTCCATGTAAAATACTGGTATTCAGCTGCATCCGGTAAAACTGGAAGCCGACCCCAATATAGTTGGGAAAAGGCTAGGCAGATGATGATCAGCTCCAGACAGTACAGAAAAAATCATGCAGTTGATCGCCAACTAAGTATTGTCTCCAAAGAACTCTAAAAATGTTTCCATTAGATGATGTCTACTTACTACTAGCTCAACTTTGTTGTGAAACTTGAGCATTTTCATTGATATTAATTGTAAACTTTATCCAATTACAGATTCAAACCGTCCCTAGCTGCTATCAAAGCAACGTCCAAAACTTCAATGAACAGTCAATATAATAGAAATGGTGAAGTAAGTACAATAGCAGTTTTTAATATACGCATATAAATAGGGATTATTGAGATAATTCACTAGACAATTGAATTACAATACTCAATTATTTCTTTATCGTGTGGTTTGTGGTGAGAGAGTTTTTATGTGGCCCATGGGCCTCTTGGCTTTACATGCCACTGAGATAGTACATTGTGTATTAAGGACGGTAAGTAAGGAATTACGATCGAGGCTCTAGTAGAAGCCCGAAGTCGAAGACTGAGGGCTTTCTGAGTCGAGGTTCGTAATTCCCGTACCGCCCGTGATACATACAATGTTTTTCATCACATTTGCGAGTAAATAAATAAAATTATAGGGCAGAAAAACTTATTACTTACTTCAAATAAAAAATATATGAAATACAGCTTTACTACACAAGTCAGCACAACTAATATTACGAAATTCGTGATTTTTTTTTTCTAAGCGGATGGCGGGCTTTTAACCCACACCACAGATAATACAAATGTTTCGTTCAGAAACATTAAGGGCAAATACGTATACAGCCATGACGGTGTAAAAGTAATATGTAGCGAGATTGCAATAAAATTCATGTTTAGATAATTTTAAGACATTTTTTAAATTTCGATCTGATGTAAACTCCTTGCTTGAACCTGAACCTGCATGACCTACATGACAGTGCAGTGCAACAAAAAAAATAAGTGAACAAGTGCCAAGTCTTAGTCCTAATATCACACAAAGCATTGAAAACGAAAAAACTCCTCACATGAACGCCCTTAATACCACTACATCATGTAAACAAGCTGAACTAAATACATCAGTGTTGAAATTGTATTTAGTTCAAACCAATTGACCTAATTTTTAAATGACAATAAATAAATTGTTGTCAAGGGCGTTAATATGGTCATGTTGTCACAATATTCCACACGAGATCGGTCCACAAAACTTAGCCTTGAACTTTAGTTATTGTCTGCCAAATGTACACCAACTGGCTAGAATCCAAACAATATGGTTCCTGTATATACGCGAAAACTTTTAAAATAGATGTCATTAGTTTACTCAAATAAACTTGTCATCAATCATTCTAGAACATTGGACATTATCTGGGAAATAATTTGAGTCAGTGACTGATACATGTCTGAAAACAAAACATTTGTAATGGAATCGTTTAGTGTTACTTGAGAGGGTTATTTATATCGCTTCGCAACGGATTTAGAGCCATGAAAACAGTAATTCCCTTGTAGCTCTTTACCTACGTATATGTAAAATACTAATATTATAAAGAGGTAACATTTGTTTGTAAGTTTGTTTGTAGGGGGTAATCTCCGGAAGTAATGAACCGATTTCAAAAATTCTTTCACCATTAGAAAGCTACATTCACCCTGAGTAACATAGGCTATATTTTATCCCCGTACTCCCACGAGAACGGGAACTACGCGTGTGAAACCGCGGGACGTCCGCTAGTGTAAAATATAAGCTATTCTATTTACCGTGACACATATTGTTATAACAATACATTGTAGGTATAAATATATTCTACGATGTTATTTTATGTACCTATGCTATCAGTATTTGAAATAGAAGAATGGTACGTACCACTATATCAGAAAGTAGCGGACGTCACGCGGTTTCATCCGCGTAGTTCCCGTTACCGTGGTAGTACGGGGATAAAATATAGCCTATGTTACTCATGGTGAATGTAGCTTTCTAATGGTGAAAGAATTTTTGAAATCGGCGCAGTAGTTTTTGAGTTTATTAATTACTAGCTGACGTCCCGCGGTTTCACCCGCGTAGTTCCCGTTCCCGTGGGAGTACGGGAATAAAATATAGCCTATGTCACTCAGGGTGAACGTAGCTTTCTAATGGTGAAAGAATTTTATGAAATCCGTTCATTACTTCCGGAGATTACCCCCTACATACAAACTTACAAACATACAAACTTACAAACAAATGTTACCTCTTTATAATATTAGTATAGACAAATATACACACAAAAATACAAATCGTTCCTCTTTGTAATATTAGTGTAGATAAATTATTCATATTGTGTACAAACTTAACTACAAATTAAAAATACCTTTGCATCAGACATAAACCACAACAAAATATTTTTTTGTTCTATCTACTTACCTAAGTAAATGATGACTCATACAGATGAGAGATGCATTTCTTTTTATATACAGCACATTGAATCACCACATTTCCAGAAACATAGTGAAAATCACGTAGCGTAGGCCAACCTTTTTTACAACACTTTCAGTACTAGAAAAAAAAAATAACAGACCAATTTTATACATAACCTTATTTTTTGGTATGGTCAATGATCGCATGATGAAATAAAGCCTCTTTGGTCTTGTGGTCGCAACCTTTACTGCTCAGCAAGAGGTCCAGGGGTTGATATCTAGGCCGGGAAAAGTGTTATTCAGTTTTTCTATCAGGAATTTCACAGCCCAGAGTCTGAATATGTGCCCGATTGATGATAATAACCTCGCCCATGGGACGAAGCACTGTTTAGGTGTACATAATAATATATACAAGTGATTTGAGGGTATGAAGAACAGGGTGTAAAGCTCTTCATCTCCCGTAGAAAAGGGCAGTAGCCGACATAAGGGCTAGTAACTACAACAACTAACCGGTATTCATTTAATATAAAAAAACCGGCCAAGTGCGAGTCGGACTCGCGCACGAAGGGTTCCATACCATTATCTGAAAAAAAGCATGTTTGTTGTGTGGGAGCCCAATTTAAATATTTATTTTATTCTGTTTTTAGGCATGTCCTAGAACTAAAAATTCGAAGACATGTGACATCTACCAATCCGCACTGGGCCCGCGTGGTAGATTATAGCCCATTCCCTCTCATAGAGAGGAGGCCTGTGTCTCAGCAGTGGGAACATTAATAGGCTGATGATGATTCTGTTTTTATAGCGACAACAGAAATACACCTATGAAAATTTCAACTGTGTAGCTATCACGGTTCATGAGATACAGCCTTGTGACAGACGGACAGTGGAGACTTTGTAATAGAGTCCCGTTTTAGATACTAAACTCTAAAAAGTTAACATTTTCTTTTAACGTTTCCAGGGTGACACAGAAAGCGTAATGTACAACTCCAAGCTCTCCGTCTCGGCGGGACCGAGGGAGCCATCGCGCATGGTTCGTCCGATGTCTCGCAAGGACATCTTCTATTCAGGGTCCGTTCTCAACCTGCCTCAGTACCAGAGCCAGAAGTCTCTGCAAGGATACAGGAACTCCGTGCTTAGTCTGCCGCAAAGTAGACAGACTGGCGACCTGGAGAGACAAGAACGTAAGTTGCATTACTAGATTTTAATAATAATAATAATAACTTTATTTAAAGAAATCTTAGACATAATTTACAAAATGTTTAACAGGTTAATTCAGGTCAGTATAATTATGTGGTGTAGTCATCTGTAGCCGAACTAGGCAGAGCCTGTATTTCGACTATCAGCGCCAAACAAAATACTCGAGGGTATTAAACATATAAAATTGCCAGTAACATTTCATTTGTTTCTTGTTCATTTGGATTTTATAAGAAACTTGAACATGTAAGAACAGGCTGGTGGACACGGGTAATTCGACGACTCGAATGGCGAAGTGGTAGTGACGCTGTCTTACGTTCTTAGGGTTCGAATCCCGGTAAGAGCAAATGTTTGTGTGATGAGCATGGACATTTGTTTCCGAGTCATGGATGTTTATATGTATAATAAGTATGTATTTACAAACAAAAAGTATCTATGTAGTATATCAACTATCTGGTGTCTACGACACAAGTATGGTGTAGACCAAAAATTGATCGCAAAGACGGGAGAACGGGTCGTTTCGGCTTCGTTAAGAATCTTTTTACATCCTTTAGATGCTGACGATATAGCAAAGTTTCTTTTACAATCACAAAAACAGCTAGTTTACCAATTCTTGATTCTCCATTTCAGAATACGACCTCTGTCCCTGCCTACATTTACCGGAATCCTTCAAGTCAGCTCTCTCATCGATGTTAGACGTGAGCCTACTGCGCGACCCCGCCTTCATGTTGATCGGCGTGTCCAATATCTTCGGCATGGCGGGACTCTATGTGCCCTTCGTCTACATCGTCGATGCTGCCCGGCTTAGTGTGAGTATACATAGTATAATTAGCCGAGAAGGTCCAGGTCCCAATCTGACCAATGAAGTCAAGCTATTTTGAAATATATGACATTACCAGATGTTCAACCAATGACGATGCTTTGAACCAGCTATATAATTCGCCAGCGCCATTAGTTTCATAGTTGCCATCTTGGAATTTACAAAGTTGCTGTAATGAGA
The DNA here is from genome assembly GCA_905147715.2 of Xestia xanthographa. Taxonomy (NCBI): domain Eukaryota; kingdom Metazoa; phylum Arthropoda; class Insecta; order Lepidoptera; family Noctuidae; genus Xestia; species Xestia xanthographa. The sequence continues at coordinate 21,353,472 of LR990659.1, forward strand.
GTTGATGAAAACCATAACTCATGAATGTTCACTAGTATTGGATCTCGATTTATTGTGTCATGCTGTCTAGCGGTGACATAACATCGTATGGACTATGGTGTCCCTTAATTAAATACATAGCGCCCGCTTGTTTTCTGCGAAGTCTTATTGTACTCTTTTTTAAATTAATGTACGATTCTGTACTTTTCTCGTACATTTTTTTGGTATTACACAGAAGTCCATACGATGTCATGTCACCGCCAGAAAGTATGACAGGATTTATTTCATTATGTCAATTATGAAACTTATAAATAAATAAATAAAATTAAATATAAATATATTATAAAATTAAATATAATACTTTATTGATTCCTTACACTGTATGTACATCAATAAAATTAAATTAATATTCAATTATTCATACAATTAAATTAATATTCAATTATTATGAAACTTAGTACAGTACCCGGCACGTAAGTTGGCAAGGTTTTGCGGGAGTAGGGGCAAGTTCGCGCATCGTACACTTAGTGGAACAAACCACTGGTCACTTAAATTTTATTGATTGTCATTTTTGATTATTGCCATCATTTATTTTTAATCATGTAGTTAAACAAAGCAGAGGAATTCGTGACTTTTATTAGGTGTTATAAATAAAACATAATACTGATGCATTTTTCTTTTTATGTAAAAAAAGTATTATTATTAAAAATTATAGGTTCTTTGTTCTATTCCTCTTTTTTCCCGGTGTCCTAATGACAGTGAGGAATTCGGAATTTCTAACTTCTTTAACTATACGCCTTACTGTTCTTTCTGACGTTTTAGTTGCTTCTGCAGTCCGTTTTACCGTCTCTTTTTCAATTCGTGCTTCTTTCTCCATGAAACAGTACACATCGTATACCATTTTTCTGGCATGTCTGCGTAAAACGGTATTTGGTCCTGGCATTGTAAAAAAACGTAACAAAAACTAAATTTAAAACGATAACAACAACTGGTAACAAAAACTAAATTTAAAACAACAACAATAACAATAACTCGTAACAAAAACTTAATTTAAAACTAAAACTGAACTCGTAACAAAAACAAAGGGTAGAGTAGTACTCGTGCACTAGCACCGCAAGTGTAATCGGGAGCGAACGGAATGTAGACGCGGTGCGGGAGGCAGGGGTCGACTGACGCGCCAATCGCGCGCTCGGATCGGCGCTACTTCATACCCCGCGTCCCGCTTGACCGCCAAAGAGACCTAAAAAACGACTTCTGCGCATCTAACGACTCTTGCCAAGTTACGTGCCGGGTACTGTAAAGTCTAACCCACAAAAAAGATGATAAACACATTTTTGGGGGTTAGTCTTGATTAAGTTTGACTTTCGTTTGTGACTATTCATAAAACATTGGACATTGACAGAGACCTTCATAAAAAACAGTGGTGGGCACTAATTACTCCACCAAACAAAATATTCGTCGGTCATTTGCCTGAGCCCTTAGATATTTTCGTAGTCAATCAACAAATACGACTAAACTATAATTACTCTATTGGCGTATGTATGTGGGCGGGTCACATGTTTGAATTTTTGTCAATCCAACTCGTGCACATCCTGTTTTCTCCGAATTATATAACTACACAAGACACAAAGTTGCTGTATCCATCCCAACGAGATTTCTATGTCAAATAATTTTGTCGTAATCATACTTCAATTATATTTAGTGCCAAGTGTGATAGTACTTCTGGGGATGTTTCATGACGTCGTCGTCAACATGTCTGAAGGAGTGTTCGGGCATTTTGTGAATTTATCATTCGAGCCAAAGTTCGTATGCTTCTTAATTTACGACGATAAAACGGTTTTTTTTTTTCGACACCAACAAATATCATTATATTTTAGCCAATGTATACAAAAACTTGACAAATTATATACTAAAACCACTCAATCCATTGGTGAAAACTGCATGAGAATCGGTGCAGTAGTTTTTGAGTTTATCGCGAATAGACAGACGCGGCGGAGGACTTTGTCTACACTAATATTATAAAGAGGAAAGATTTGTATTTTTTGTGTGTGTAATGAATAAACTCAAAAACTACTGCGACGATTTATAAAATTCTTTTACCATTAGAAAGCCACGTCTTTACTGAGTGATATAGGCTATATTTTATCCCCGTACTCCCACGGGAACTACGCGGGTGAAACCACGTGACGACCGCTAGTTTTATAATTGAAGTACAACTCGTATACCAAGTTATGAAAGTTCTTAATGAAATATATGTTATGACATGTTCCAGGGTGTGGAACCATCGCAAGCATCATTCCTGCTGTCTATCATCGGTATCACGAACACGTTTGGTCGTATCGCGTGCGGATGGGTCGCAGACTTCCCTTGGATGGACTCGCTGCTGCTCAACAATGTCTGCCTCGTCATAGCTACGGTAAGATTTAAACTGGTATTTGAAGACTCTGTTCTTAGATATAGTTGGTGCCAGTTTAGATGAGAATAGCGGTCATTGACCCACCTACATTTATTTAAATTTGAAAACCAAAAATAAGCCTGTTCACGTCTTGAATCGTCATCAATCGTGATCTTCAACATTTTTTGTAATGAAAAACGATACATGGTTTATTTGTTTTGGTTCGTACGAAGAGATATTAGGGAAAGGGCAATGACCGCTATTCTCATCTTAACTGGCACCAACTGTAGCTTTCAGCTAACTGGCAGCAATAATCAATTTTCAATAAAAACATTAATTTAGACGCTCTCTAGTAAATAAGCATGTGAGTGAAATATGAACAAAACAGTTAGTGGAGGGACTTCTAATTTTTAACCGACATCTAAAAAAGGAGGACGTCCTTTATTCGGCCGGCGTCTCTTTTTTTTCATGTGTGTACTATCGAGGACACTCCCGCCTGACCACCACTAAGCTAATTTTTGCTTGCACTTACAACATAGAAACGCCCTCTAGCCCCGCCTCGTAAATTTTGTATAGAAATAATGAATGAAAAGATACCGAATCGGCCGAGCTCACTGACGACGCACGCCAAACGAGAGTTATTGTTATTTTGCGCGCCAAAGTTGACACTTTCCTAATAGGCCTAAACTATAAGGGGGCGTGGCTCGTCGCCTCCGCATGATTTAAGCGAAAACAAGCGGAAAAGACTACGATAGTACACCGACTACTTCGTGATTATAGGGCCGATCAGACACGTGATTCTTTTTTCATTTGGTAAAGGCAGCCAGCGCGGTGGTCCCATTTTTTATTAACTTTGCTTGAGTAGATTTTTTTCTTCTTGACCTATGTTGGTGAAATGATGATCCCAATAACTACTTGTTACAATTTAAAATTAATTTAATAATAATTTGTGTGGGATAATACAAATTGTATTATTATACAATTAAAAACGGTAATGAATCTTTTTTTACAAATAAAACTTCTTTGCAAAAAAAAATGTTGGTGACCTCTTTTGTTTGCCATAAAGATTTATAAACTTTTTAATACTAAGGCAGTGATAATAATGTTACAGATATCAGTTGGATTGACTCCCTTCTGCAGTTCTTATGCCTCATACGTTGCGATAGCCATCGCTTTTGGAATCGCTATTTGTAAGTATACTACCATTCAAGCAGGCAGAATGATATCCGATGTTGTATGATATTTTACGGGTAACTCAAAATTAAATGCCGCCCTACAGCAGTTATGCACGTGTACCTATCTATAATTTGTATGAAAATATAAACGGAAACGCCCTCTGCAACCCTCGGCCAAGCTACACAAGGATGCGTTGCCGCCTAACAAATGAATCGCACATCTACCGTGCCGAACCTCTCCGTGAATATTCTGTGTAGTAAGCAAAGATTTGATCCCTCTTGTAATATTGTTACGCTTTCAAAGTAAATAATATGTCAACTGAGATACGGTTAGAGCTCGTCAACATTCATACCCAATCTACTAGGTTTATCGTATTAACGTATAATTTTCTCCATTCCAGCCGGCTACATCTCCCTAACGTCCATCATCCTGGTAGACCTGCTCGGGCTGGACAAGCTGACCAACGCGTTCGGTCTGCTGATCCTGTTCCGTGGAGCGGCCGCCATGATCGGGTCTCCGCTGGCGGGCGCCGTGTACGACGCGACCAAGAACTACGACGCGTCCTTCTACATGGCTGCGGCGTTCTTCTTAGCTAGTACTTTGACTTCGTTTGCCGCTCCATTGTTCCGCAGGTGAGATAAAAACCTGTTTCTATGTTTGTGCATGTAGTGAGTTGAGTCAGTGATCTCAGATTGGTAGCAAGGCTACAGGCGCGACCAAGAACTACGACGCGTCCTTCTACATGGCTGCAGCGTTCTTCTTAGCTAGTACTTTGACTTCGTTTGCCGCTCCACTGTTCCGAAGGTGAGATACAAACCTATTTCTATGTTAGTGCATGTACTGAGTTGAGTCAGTGACCCCAGATTGGTAGCAAGGCTACAGGCGCGACCAAGAACTACGACGCGTCCTTCTACATGGCTGCGACGTTCTTCTTAGCTAGTACTTTGACTTCGTTTGCCGCTCCACTGTTCCGCAGGTGAGATACAAACCTATTTCTATGTTAGTGCATGTACTGAGTTGAGTCAGTGACCCCAGATTGGTAGAAAGGCTACAGGCGCGACCAAGAACTACGACGCGTCCTTCTACATGGCTGCGACGTTCTTCTTAGCTAGTACTTTGACTTCGTTTGCCGCTCCACTGTTCCGAAGGTGAGATACAAACCTATTTCTATGTTAGTGCATGTACTGAGTTGAGTCAGTGACCCCAGATTGGTAGCAAGGCTACAGGCGCGACCAAGAACTACGACGCGTCCTTCTACATGGCTGCGACGTTCTTCTTAGCTAGTACTTTGACTTCGTTTGCCGCTCCACTGTTCCGCAGGTGAGATACAAACCTATTTCTATGTTAGTGCATGTACTGAGTTGAGTCAGTGATCTCAGATTGATAGCAAGGCTACAGGCGTGACCAAGAACTACGACGCGTCCTTCTATATGGCTGCGGCGTTCTTCTTAGCTAGTACTTTGACTTCGTTTGCCGCTCCACTGTTTCGCAGGTGAGATACAAACTTATTTCTACGTTAGTGCATGTACTGAGTTGAGTCAGTGACCCAAGTGGTAGCAAGGCTACAAGCGCGACCAAGAACTACGCCGCGTCCTTCTACATGGCTGCGGCGTTCTTCTTAGCTAGTACTTTGACTTCGTTTGCCGCTCCACTGTTTCGCAGGTGAGATACAAACCTATTTCTATGACCCCAGACTGTTAGCAAGGTTACGGGTACTGGTATTGTATTGTATTGTATTGTATAGCGGGCTGGTGTCCGCAACTCCACGTCAAAGCGCGTATTTTGCGTGCGGGTGGGAATTTTATTCGATCCACCCTAACTCCCCGAGAAAGGCCAGCAGCGCCTTGGTGTTGCTGACAATCTCGCGGAGAGTACCTGGGTTACCGAAGTACTTTGCCCTGTATGTTGCAACCCCTGGGCAGTGCAGAAGCACGTGGGCTGCTGTCTCGTCTACCTCCATGCAGGCACGGCACAGGGGGCTGTCCGTGACTCCTATGACAAAGAGGTGTTTATTAAAAGAGCCGTGTCCAGTAATGGCAGCTGTAACTGTGCGCAGCTGCGGTTTGGTCAACCGAAGCGCGCGTTTAGTGAGGCGGCCGTCGATAGTAGGAAGTGCTTCCTTGGCCTGCCTGCACTCGCCGTGGTCTAGCCATAGCTTGTGGTGTTGTTCACTAGTTCGGTTCCTTACCAGTGTGCGTAGGTATCCGAAAGGGAGTGGCACGATAGGTTCGGGTCCCACCGCTGCCATGCTCGATCCCCTTCTAGCGAGTTCGTCCGCGGCATCATTGCCACGGGAATCGCTGTGTCCCTTAATCCATTGGATGGTTATATTATTGAGATTACCAACCTGGTTCAGGCGTTGGTGACACTCGTGTATTAACCCAGAGTTGACTGTGTGGTTGTTTAGTGCCAGCAGTACAGCCATGCTGTCTGAGAGTATACGGATTGAGTGGTCTACAACCTTCCTGGCTAAGATGGCAGATGCCGCCAGGGAAATGCCCATGCATTCTGCCTGAAATACCGTGTTGTGGGCCCCCAGAGGTTTGGCTATCTGGATGTTGAGATCCTCGGAGAAGACTCCAGCACCTGTGCCAGTACCTGTTTTAGATCCATCCGTGAAGATCCGTAGTTCCGCGGGGTTTAATCCCTCGCAGCGGTGATCCTCATGGAGCTGGATTTTGTACTTCTTATCGAATACGAATTGTTTTGGTATCCGATCGTTTATTGCTTTCGTCAGGGGGAACTCGTTGTGGAATCCCTCCAGTACCGCGGTGTGCTGTGTTTTTTTCTTACCCCATAGTTGAAGTGTATTAAGGCGTACAGCCGTCATCGTCGCTTCCTGCTGTATGAACAGATGAAGCGGTGGGAGCCCCAGCATGGCTTCGAGAGCTGCGGTCGGGGTAGTCCTCATGCAGCCAGTGATCGCCATGCAGGCAAGCCTTTGCATGCGTTGCAGTTTGATGGAGGCTGTAGTTAGTTTGGTACGGGGCCACCAGACCACTGCCCCATAAGTGATCATAGGTCGGATAACCGCGCAGTATAACCAAAGTATAATTTTAGGGGATAGGCCCCACTTCTTACCTATCATCCTCCTGCATTGCCAAAAGGTGATGCAGGCCCTGTTTATTTTATTATCTAAGTGACTACTCCAATTTAACTTACTGTCCAGGATTACTCCCAGATATTTGACCTCGTCGGCTAACTGGAGTTCCGTATCGAAAAGTTTGGGTAGGCGATAAGGGCCTAGTGTTCGTTTTTGGGTAAACATGACTAGTTCAGTTTTCGTGGGGTTCACTGAGAGATCGAACTCTCTGCACCACCGCTCAACGATGCGTAGTGCTTGTTGAGTGAGGTTGCAGATTGTCCCTGTCACTTTACCTGAAATGAGGATAGCGAGGTCGTCAGCATACCCTATTGTGTAGAAATGGTTCGCGTTGAGTTTTGTGATGAGGTCATTTATCACCAGATTCCAGAGGAGCGGGGATAGTACTCCACCTTGGGGGCAGCCTCTGGCTATCAAGGCCATCTGCTGTTCCCCTTCAAGTCGAACCACTCGTTTGCTTAACATATTGGTGATCCAGTCTGTCAGTACCTGTTCTACTCCGTGACGGGAGAGCGCGGTGTTGATGCTGGCGAAGTTTGTTTTATCGAAGGCTCCTTCGATGTCTATGAAGGTGCCCAGGCAGATGCCCTTCTGGTGAATCTCCTCTTCTATCCGGCCGACCACTAGATGGAGGGCGGATTCAGTGGACTTGCCCGAGCTGTATGCGTGTTGGTTAGTGTGGAGTGGGATAGTTTTCAAAACGCCGTCCCTCAGCTCTCTCTCGCAAATTCTCTCCAAAGTTTTAAGGAGAAAGGAGGTCAGGCTGATTGGTCGGTGGTGTTTGGCGTTGGTATAGTCACTCTTACCTGGCTTAGGAATGAATATGACTTTCACTTCCCTCCATCCTTTTGGAACGTATCTGAAGGCCAGGCACGCTCTCATTATGGGTACCAGTATGTTGGCGACAGAGGTCCCACCCCACTGCAGTAAGGCAGGAAAGACCCCGTCTGGACCGGCCGCCTTGAAAGGATGGAAGCACCGAATCGCCCACTGGAGTTTTTCCAGCGTGACGACTTTGTGTGCATAGCGCCAGTCGTTTTCTGACGGTGTTTGATTTACCTCTGTCCAGTCGATAGCCTGTGTAAAAGCGCAGCCTGGGAAGTGAGTTTCAATAAGGACGCGCGTCGCCTCTTCTGGTGAGGTGGTAAGTGTGTTGTCAGGTTTACGGAGGACAGCAGGCCCAGTCGGGTTCTGCTGTGCCAATATTTTCCTTACCCTGTTTGCTTGTTGGCAGGATTCGATGTTGCCACAGTATTTGCGCCATCCAGTGGAGCTCCTGAATCTGATGCATTTTTTATATGATTTTTTGGCCGCGTAGTACGCGTCCCAATCCTCATCAGCACAGGTGTTCATGGCTCTGTTTAGGGCTGACCTTACCTTCCCGCGCTTACGTTCCAGATCCGCACCCCACCATGGTTGCTTCCCTGGTGTTGTGGGCGGAGTGGTCTCCGGGCAGGATGAATGGTAGCTGTCTAGCATTGATTTTGTGAGATGACTTACACGCTCGTCGATCTGCTGCGTGTCCTCGTAGGTCATTCCGTAGTTTACTGACGCAAGTTTGGTTTCGAGGATGCGTGTATAAGCAGCACGGTCAGTGTTTCGCGGGTTTCGCCGTGGCAGTGTTGGTGTCACACAGACCTCAATATCGAAGCGGATCCACCTGTGGTCCGAGCAGGAGGCCTCCTTGGAGACCTGCCAGCCGGTGGTGATGGCCGCAGCACCCTCCGATGCCAGAGTGAGGTCTATGATTGTTTGGCTACGTCTGTTTACGAAGGTTGGTTCGGAACCTGTATTTAGTAGGGTTAGGTTAGTTGTAAATAAGTAATCTACTAGCGCCTTACCCCTTGCGTTTTGTGTGTCCATGCCCCACAGAGGGTGATGAGCGTTCGCATCGGCGCCTATGACAAGCTCCAGCCCAGTGCTCTCGCAGTAAGTCACGAGGCGGGCGAGGTCATGCGGCGGCGGCTCTTCTGCCTCGGGCATGTAAGCGGAGGCGAAGACCACAGTTGCTACTGTGTCCCCCCGCTGTATCAGTAGCCTAGCTGCAGAGACATCCCTGCAACAGAAATCTGTTAGTGGCTGTGTTTTTATGTTACGTGTCACATAGATGCATGATCTTGGTTTATCATGATCTGTACTTACTAAGAGCTTACCACCAAGATTGGAGAGTCCTTGTATTTGGCCCGCCCTAATCCACGGCTCTTGGATCAAGGCAATGGCCGTATGTTGTACCTCCAGCCACTTCCGCAGCTGAGCCGTTGCGGTCTGACTGTGGTGGAGGTTGGCCTGCAGGACCTTACAGGTCGACGAAGGGGACGCCATCACTGGACGTTCCTTCCTCGTCTCCTGCCAGCCGCAGCCCAGCAAACAGGTCGCCCGCGTCGAAGCCGTCCCCCTCCAGGTCAGAGGCCGAGGACAGGATGATGTCCTCGAGCTCCTCCCCCGAGAGGACGGCGCCCACGCTAGCGGCGGTAGGGGCGGCTGGCGCTGCTACTGCAGGCTCAACCGCGGGTGTTTCCGCGGTGTTTGTTGGGGGGGGAGTTGCCTCCTCCACCTGTGTCCCAGCGCTGGCGGCGCCCGGATATCCCTGAGGGACGTCGACAAATCTGCCGTTCGGACCCTGGAACTTAACGTACACCGTCCCTGCACCAAATGAGAGACGGCGTTCGGCTTCCATCAGGGTCGGAATTTGGTCCTCAGGGACCCCGACCATCACGTACCACGCTTCGGCCTGTTTGTTGGCACCCAGCAACACCCACTCCTTGATGCCAACCCAAGAGTTCTGGTAGCACAGAGCACGCCCGATGTCGGACGGCTCCGCGAAGATCCCCTGCTCATCAGGAATGAGGATGCCGCATCTTACCCGGCGCTTGATGTCCGCCTGCCTCCTGACCACTAGCAGGGTGCTAGGGGGGGGAGGCAACTCGGAGATCAGTTTCCTTAGCCATGCTAAGGTGTGGTCGTTCCCGCACCACAGTCTGAGGACCCCGCTGCTGAACACCGGCCTCGCATTGAAGGTCGGTGCAGGTGAGTCTTGTGTAGGAGAAGAGGCCTCGACGAGTATCTTCTTCTGGATAGCCGCGAGAACCAGGGTTGACACCTCCTTGCTGATGTGCCCCGTACGGCCGCAGGTGACTGCGACATCAAGGTCGGAGCTCACAGCTTGGGCGTAGCTACGCTTAGCATCCCGTTTGGATTTATCAAGACGCGGCCGCTTGCGCTCTCCTCGAGGTGTTAAAGTCTCGTTGAGGGCTCGCTTGGCCGCGGCCTGATCCATCCGAACGGGTTGCGGTGGCGTTTGCGTGGCTGGTCCACTCGCGCCGCTGGCTGCTGGTTGGCTGGGTCCCGGTCGGCTGCTGCCGGCCGCGGCCTGCGACCGCTTGCCTGCGGAGAAATTGACATTGCCATGGGTCGGTTTAACCCGGCCCGTGGCGTTAGCCTGTATAGATTGAGGGGACTTAACGGGTACTGGTAAGTATTGTAGCTTTGAAAATCTTTTATTTGAAATAGCATATGAGTCGTTGTTTGTGTGTACTGTGTTGTACTTTAGGTAGAGTTGGATTTAAAAAAAAAAAAAATTGATGGCTCGGAAGTTAAGTGCGAGCGTCAGTTCGCGTAGGTACAGCAAAGACGATAATGATTAGGTTATATTTGAATTTTATTTATGTATTTAACTTGTTTGCACTCCGCTGAAACTTGAAATTGCTGCCATAAAGTTTGAATCGAATTAGAAGTAACTTAGGCCTAACTTTTCGTGAAACCAGGCGTGACAAAATGTGGTATGTAGTCTTTTCGAATCGAGTACATTCAGCTTCGATTTCAGCAGAAATTAGAATTTACAAACATTTTAACCACTAAAACCTTTCCATTCCCATTTTCAGGAAACAAGAAGAAATTCAACAACCGATGGACATCCTAACCCCCATCGACGAGGACTTGGAGGAGGGAGACGAGGAGGACGAGGACGACACTCCCATCACTATGGGAGCTGGTGCACTGCAGCGTCCGCCCGCCATCGTGCGCACTGCGGCGTCACCCGACGAGCCGCCCTCACCCGACAACAAGCACACGCCGCAGAGGGAGAGCGTACTGTAACACTCTACTTTATTATGAAGGTGAAAGCGTCAGAGTAAATTCAAATTTTCTTACGGTTTTTGCAATTTGCAGGCCAGTGCTAGGTTGTATGTTGATTAAAATATTGTTCGCGACTGTAAGACGTATGTAGTTACAGAATTATAATCATCAAAATCATCAATACAACCCTCCAAGTTCATAAGGCTAAGAAGAAAAATGCACGAAATTTATACACGAAATCTCTTACCATGATCTGTCCAAGAGCCATTGTGGCTCCCAACCCGCATCTGTCCAAGAGCCATAGTGGCACTTGTTCCTATCTCGCTCAAACTTGTACAGAGTCTAGAGGAATGAATAAGACAGACATTTTGACTCAGTTTAATAACCAAAGACACTTCTAACTTGACCAAAATATAACGGGATCATTGTACTCATCATTATGAACAACTTTTACTATGGGACCAAACCCTGAATCGCGAAAAAAAATTAGAGAACTTGGAGGTTTGTATTGATTATTTTGGTGATTATAATTCCGTAACTGCATACGTCATTGTCCTGCAAATTGCATAAAAACGTAAAAATTGAATTTCGTGGGCTACCCTGGAGCATCAGCCTTAACGAAACAAGGTTTACGATTAGGATGAGTGTTTTTAGGTCGGCGAGGGTTAGACGAGCGTAATTCGGGAAGCTCAAAATATTTGAGACATTTAGAGTCAATCAAATTACGACCGTCTTGATCCTTAGTCACACTTATCTCCTTACTACGCTGATATAAAGAATGTTGCACCAATTCTAAATATAAATAATGATTGGTTAACGTAAATCTGAACGCCGGTCTCGACTATACCGAAAATTGCGAGAAATGTTTTACACAAACCAAATAAGGTATTTTATTCTCTTTAGTGGTGCAATATTTTTTCTATCAGTAAAATGGATTCTGAATAAAGGGATGATAAAGTGTCTTTTGTATTACTTTATTCAGCATTTAAGTATGTAAGGAGATATCTAAGGTTGCCATTATGGTCACAGGAAAGTCTATCTTTACCAAGAAGACCACTTTATGATGAACTGCTATGAAGAGTAGTCGGCTAATCGGGTACGCGGCAAACACTTAAGTTTGAAAATTCGTCTTTGAGCTGTGATCTATTTTAAAAATGGACCTGTTCTGCTCATTTTCTTGTCCATGGTTCGAAATTATTGTCTTCCTATAAAAACTTATTGGCCAGTACATTTGTACTTAGTACTTATTTATCATGGTTTTGTCGCTCACGAAATTAATCACTCGAATTCATCCGTATGTCGATTTGAGTTCACAAATCGATACGTACAACCCTACATAAAAAAAATGTAACTCATATTAGCCGACGACGTATTCTACCTCCGATCATTTGGGCGTTTATAACAAAATTATAGGTGATTTGATATACAATTAGATTTCACGAACCCTTTTTAATCTCCAATAACTAAACAAATTATACGATCTCAACACATTGGAGACACTGTGATAAAGGTTTCTTGAAATCCACTAGGTATTTATTAATTCTCGTAATTTGTACGATATAATGAAAAAGAAAACCGACAAAATGATTTATTTTCTGACAATAATGTACAGTGCTATTAAAATTAGGTTAATATCAGAAAATAACTCATTTTGTTGTAGAAAAATATAAAATGAAAAAAAAAGCACTTCGATGCGAAGACTTATACGAAGTTACCATAAGTTAATGACATTAATAAATATGTAACTGGAATTGACAGCAAGCAATAAAGCGTATATTATGTACATTCGCTTTGCATTTTGAAAATAATGGAAGGGATATTGTAAGGTTCTATATTCCAACGTGCCATATAATAATATATATGTGTCGTGGTGCTAACGTCAACAGCGATGTTAAAACATGTGTACTAATACTCAAAGCACTGCAGTTTTTGTGAGCAGAAAATAAAATTGTCCATAGTTGTCATTAGCAATAATGTTAGTACTTATAGGCTGTAAAGTACTTAGAAGATATAGAATTATACATAGAAATGTAGACACTGTTTCACCTTCTATACAATCGCATATCATGCTGGATTAATTTCTCTTTGGAAACGGACAATAATATATATCTGTCAAAAAGGTCTAAATTCAATGTTTTCAGTAACAAAGGCGTTAAATCAATGAAAGTTTTACAAATGTAAATAGTATGCAAAGTTGTAAATATAAGTTGCGGTTAGGATCGGGTACTTAGTAAAACAAATTCATGTCACGTTGATATTAAAATACGGCTTAAAATGTTAGACTCTTTCGTCGAACGTCGAATGAACTGAATGTAGTTGAATGTCAGTATAGGTATGTTAGATGCGAGTTTTGAAACACGGCTCCATGTTCGGATTTTGAAACGAGGCAAGGGACTTTCAATTTATACGATTAAACCCTATTAATATATTTTATAGTGTGTGTACATCGTGTTAGTGTAGTATTTTGCCTTTAAAACTTGCTAGACTACGTTAACTTTTCGAGCTTGGCTTTTTTCTATACGACTCGTGACGAGAGAGATATTTGAAGCAGATTTTAAGCGTCATTTGCGTACACTTATTTCTAATCTTGATGAAGCACTTTTAAGGCATTAAAGTACAATGCGAATTGCAGTGACTATTTTCACTTCCAATCTTTGACATTGTATAGAACTCTTAAAGTGCCATTGTAATGAACAACTACTTGTGTAAATACGCTAATTTTAAGTGAGTTTACATAGAGTGAGTGAAACGTAACGCAGTCAATTGTACGTGCATCTAACATGCAACACTAAACACTTGATGGTTAGGTGTCGTCATATAGGCTTTATGTACTTGCCACATTAGTGTGTATATATCTGAACTATAGGATATATATTTTTGTCATAGATATTTTTCTGTCAATAAATTGCATAATTTAGCTTTAAGCATTAGATGTACTTTATCGTTAGGAATGTGGAAGGCAATTAGCTGTTAGGAGAAGGTATTTTATGTGATAAACGTGAAAAATATTGAAAATATTTCTTTTTTAACAACCTGTATTGTATTGTATGCCTTTAAGTAAATGATAATTTTAATGAAGTTTCTTTTATAAGATTTAAAATGTAATCTGATGTGAAGTTACAAAGTGTATAGAACGTATTAAGGAATATTCAGAAAAATATGAACTAATGTTACTGTTGTTATATAGCTTTATGTAAAAAACCAAAAGTGTTATTATGTTTTTAAGATTAAAAATTATTTAGGAATCGAGGGAAGTTAACTGAAGTATCGATGTAACCGAAGAGTTTATTGTTGATCGTGATGGTCCTAATAAAAATCATGTTGACTACGATATATTTTGGTCTGATTTCTACGACCGCGAATACAATCATGAATTTGTAATAGCTCATGATTATTTTTAGAGGCGATTTTTATGTATTAACTTGAATGGAAGCACAGAGAAGCACATATAACATTGTCATTCATTGTGAATGTTTTAATATATTATTTAACTACATTGTATTATTCAGTATTGGCTCAAAGTATTGTTTATATATTCATTTGGAGTGTCGAGCTGTTTACCTATTAGTTGTATTTGTGTTTTAGTCTGGATTTGTTTTGATCGAGCGCATGCATTAAATTATGAGTTATTAAATGATAAAATTGATACAAATTAGTTTTATTTGTCATTATGTGTGTGTAAACAGCTCAGTCGATGTATTTTGAAAATATGTTTAGCATTTTAACTGTGTGTAGTAAGATTCATTGATGTTTCTCTGTAGAACTGCTATAAGCATCGTTTTGTTCTTCGGGATGTGTTTATTTTGTGCCAAAAGGCAAATCACTCGTAGTTTTAAAACGTAGCAATCTTTCTTTCGAATATTGACAATATTCTTAAAAAAACCCCAGTTAATGTTCGAAAGTAAAGACTTAGAAATTGTTTTCATGCTGAAGATTGGAAAAAGACCAATCTAGAACTAATACAGAAAAATAATAGCCTCTATATAATTTGTGAGATTGTTCTTTTTTTAAAGATTAAAATTGTTTCCGCCACACTAGAGCACAAGTCCCATTGCGTATATATCCATTGCGATACAAAAAATATTTCAAAAACATGTGTCGGACACAAGTTGTTAAACATTTTCAGGTACTTGTAGCCTAGTGTGAAGGAAGTTAAAAAGTTGCTATAAGCAGTTAAAATGTTAATTTTATAAAGTTTATTCAAAGAGCCAGGCGCACGCCTCGCTTGCGCTAAAGGTACATGCAAAGTAGCTTATTGTTGACAAAGTCCACCGAAATCTTTTGTAAATAACAGATTCATTAAATGATAATGATGACTGAGATTGGCTGTTTTATTTTGAACATCCTATTATGAAGAATTTGTCGTACAGTGAATCACAAATCTACAGTAACAATTTAACATTGACAGCACCTTTACGTCATTGGTATAAGGGCGGTTTTTGTAGATCATTTCTTACTACTTACATGACCGTATATAAATACACGTGGAACACAGGAGATAAATGTGTTACAAACAAATAAATTCAAGATATGTTTTGGATTAATAATGAGAAGCATAAAACATTAAGGCCCAGCACACACCGCTGGAGGCGCAGCGCAGCGCATTTGAAGACAACAATTGAATATAAACCTTGAGTACCTTGACATACGGTCAATTATAAGAATAAATTCGCACGCGGTACTCGGAGCGCCCTCAAGCTACTACAAGAGCATGCGCGCCACCGTATATCAAGATACTTAAGGTTTATATTCAATTGTTGACTTCAAATGCGCTGCGCTGCGCCTCCAGCGGTGTGTGCTGGGCCTAACACTTCCGTCACACATGGTTAAGTTTATAGGTTATACACACATTATTATTGGTCAACAGGACCTTATGAAATACACATTTTAATGGCTTGAATACCATGATTATTTTCTTGCTTCTAAATACACAAAGTTTTACACACTACACACATGTATGAGCGTTGCTTGTTGTGATTTTGAATAGCAAAACTATATAGGTAGGTTAGAACATGCAACTTTTCGCACAACAACAACAGCCCATAACGTCCACTGCTGGACATAAGCCTCTCCCATGATGGGAGGAATTTTTCGTAATCTCCTTGGCAGGCGGATTGGAGATCGCAGTGATGAAAGACTAACAGAAAACGCTGCTGCCCATTCTCTGGTCTACGGAAGCGCAAGGTGTTCTGCCTCAGACATTAGTCGTCTTATACGACACCCGTAGTGTAATGGGTTGGTTCTATTCTACTCTGCCGGATATCACACGGCTAACGGCGGTTTTCGCACAGGTCGATTTGCTCTTGGTCGGCCTGTGGATGGGTGACCATCATGACATACTGGGTTTCTTCCGTGGCAGTCGCTCCATGTAAATACTGGTATTCAGCTGCATTCGGTAATACTGGAAGCCGATCCTAACATAGTTGGGAAAAGGCTAAGCTGATGAGATGATGAGAACAAGCAACAGGTTCATTGACACTAAACCAATCAATAACACCAATTTTCTGCTATCTGAAGAGTAGGTATTGTTATTTCTATTTTTAACAAACACTGGTACTAAATTGATGGTAACTAACTGTCTTTGAAAATCCAACGGTAAGACTAGAATCCAGCCAGATTTTACTCTGTGATCTTATCTGCAAACCATATACCTAGGTACCTACTTAATCTAAAAAACGTGTAACTTAACTACCTACATATTGAAAGGCCTGTGGGCCATTATGGTCATGTGCATGACTTAAATAATGACCTTAATCAAAATGTTACATATAAGGATAGGTATCAGCACGGCTTTATATTATTTACTACACACACCACACAACATAATATATTGGTACCTATCTAACAATTTTGTGAGCAATACACTGCAACTAACGAGCCTGTGAGAATAATAGCATATAACATTATTTACTTATTTAATTAATTGGAGGGAGTGTAATATTAGGTACCTACATCATTATTAGGAGAGCAGCGGTGTCCCAGTGGTGGCGACCCCGACTTGCAAACAGTAAGTCGTGGGTTCGAACCCAGACAGGCGCATTACTTTGTGTAATTTATTTCATCACCGCTGCTCTCAAAACGGTGAAGGAAAACATCGTGAGGAAACCGGTATGTCCTAGAAACAAACATTCGAAGACATGTGACATAACCAACCCGCACTGGGCCTGCGCGGTGGATTATAGCCCATTCCCTCTCATAGAGAGGAGGCCTGTGTCCCAGCAGTGGGAACGTTAATAGGCTGATGATGATGATCATTATTCATTAGTGCTACATACCTAAGACCTGCCTAATTGCATGATTGCTCATGCAGCATATATGCTCCTATGTCCTATAGGACAGGAGGATGATATGGGAGTCGAGTCGACTGATGGACATAGACCTTTTCGATCGCTTACCATTTAGCTGATACCAGAGGCCTTTTAAAGAAATTGGGCCTAGATTTTTTTCAATTAGGCTCTTGTGGAAGCGGAAGGACTGGGAGGATGCCTTTGCCCAGGATTGGGACAGTTCAGTCTAATAATAAAGTTGTATCTTCATACCATAACTTCAAATCAATTAGAGCTTTGACATAAATTAAAATCATCGCAAGTGATTCATAAGAAACGCTGCGTAGTCCGCCCGCTTGTCTGTCGTAAAGTTTACTATCAATCTAATACCTACCGTTCTAACGAAGCAATCGGTACAATTGACCTCGCTTGAGGTTGAACCGTCTGCTGTAACAGGTTAATTCATTACATCAGCAGTTCAACACTTTCAATTAATTCGTACGGCCTCGTAGGGTTAGGAATGTTTTTTGTTTCTGTGTTGGTTACCTTGAACCTCCCTATCCTAGCAATTTTAGTGACTAGCTTTTGCGCACGCGTTAATTTAGAATTTGACAGTCAATTCGCATTAATAAAGTTTCTTATAATAATATAATTCAATCATGATTTGAAAGTCACGTGGCGCCATCTATTATCATAAGAACGTTATTGTTGTTTTCCTCGGCAATAGTACCTACTTTTTTTCGAAATGAATGGTACTGACAACGTTTATGCAAAATTTTAGAATTATCGGTTCAGTGGTTCACTTTCGCATTTACATTATAATATTATTAGTTAGGATTAGGAAATTTATTTTGATTCGAAAAGGTGTCACTCCGATTCATTCAAAATGCTAACTCTATAGCTATAAATTACAGGAACATACAAACTGGTGGCCTAGCAGGATCGTTTTATTCTTGTTCCAGTGTGGGTAAGAGACGGAGCCATAGAGGACGTCTAGCGCCATATCTTTCCCTCACTGGAATAAAATTAAAACGATTCTGCTGAGTTTGTAGGTACTTGATAGACGATCGTTGGCTTCGTAGTCACAAACGCCAAGGTCCTGGGTTCTATTCTTGAATCCGGCAAATTGTTATTAGTTTGGAATTTCTCAGAAGCAGCTTGGAGTCTAGATTACCTATGCCCGGTTGATGACAATAAGCTCGCCCCCGATTACACGAGCCTTAAACTAGGGAAATGTGGGTGATAATGTTACACGCCTCTGCCTAACCGTTTGGTGAAACCAGGTGTGATGTTGTTAGTAACTGAGTTTATCTCAGTTCACTGGGATATGGGTCTCTCCCAAATCGAATCAGGTTCCTATTACCACCCGGCTCCGCATTTGCCCAGTTTGCCTGTTCTAGGCTAAAATAGAAGTAGGATATACTGATGATTCTGTAATAAATGATATATCATTCTTGGAGTCCTTTTAAATCCATATATGGAAAGATACATCGCTTGTAATTATGATACGAACTTGAACTATTTCTAAACTGATTGATGGAATTGCCCGACAGAAATTATATATCGGCAATTCTATCAATCAAGTAGTACCTAAGACAGAATATACCGACTACCTAACCTATCAGTAATCTGTCCTTATATAATATTTATTAGTAGGTACAGTTAGGTAAATAGCTTGCAAACATCTATACCTACTTACTAATCTATATTATTTTAGATTTAAATCGTAACAAACACACAAACAAACAAAATATCAAATCTTTCCTCTTTAAAATATTAGTGTAGTTAGTATAGAAGTATACTTCTAATGATTTTATTTTTTGTTTGATTGTGTGTTTGTTACGATTTAATGGGTTGGTATCATTTCGTCTAAAAAAGCAGCTGGTCTAATTAGCAACTGGTCTAAAAAGTAGCTGGTCTAAACTCTAAAACTACTTGACCGATTTGAACAAATCTTTCACCATTAGAGAGCCACGTCTTTGAGTAACATGGCTATATTTTATTCACGTACCTACTCCCACGGGAACGGTAACTACGCGCGTGAAATCGCGTGAAGTCCGCTAGTTTTTATACAATCAGTGTTCTTGGCGTGATTGATCGAAGGCACCAGGTAAATAATCGATGACAACATAACATAACACTTTTAAGCGGACATAAAGATATCATTAGGTTTTTCCGTATAGGTACATTTTATTTGCACTTCCTACTCATATTTCCGCTTCAAGATCCAAGAAGTTAAGATTGCTGCATATAAAATATTACTTCCGAACAAGATTAAGGTTGACGTGCAGTCATTGCTCAAGGTGGTGGTAAAAGGGAGACTTGTGAATTAAATGTCTAGCCGATTAGGTAGGTCGTTTGAATCATTATCTTTTTTCCTGTTTAAACGTTGATTCATCATCGACTTCACACACTGCTGGGATATGATCTGCTTTCTGTCTGTCAAACTCCGCTCCTACCTGTGCCAATCTGTATTTTTGCAATGCGCATTTGAGGATGTCGCGCGCCCATCTCAACTGCTAATTCGGTGATAGTCCTACAAACATTTCCGTGGTTACCCGCAGTTTCAGCCTTACTCCGACCCTCTTTCACCATACCTTGTTGCCATGTGGTCTTGTCTATTACCTCCATCCCGGCACAAATCCAAAATCCGACCTCCTGTAAAATTCCTGAAAGTCAACCCAAAACACATTCTAGTTCATTCATTTCATTCGTTTTATCCTTCCTGGGGAATGAACTCAAGACTACATGCTCAGCAGATTGCGTCCACCACACGAAGCAGTTTTACGCACATGTCGGATATGGTCATGAGTACGGACGGGCGAACGTATCGAAAGCGCGCCAGTGGTGACATCACGCGACCTACTTACCAGTCTACCCCACCATGGCGGCTTCTACAGAGTCCTGATGTTAACAACACGCGGAGAGGTGGACATTCTATGTCTGATCGCAGCGGAGTTAAGACATCTTGAAACTGTATCCGAATCATTGTGCCCAGTTGTAATGTCAAGTAATTTGTTAGACTCAGTGTATCTGTTTGAAAAGAGTAACCATGGAGTTTCTTGCCGGTTCTTCTCCATGGAAACTACCACGCCGAACCGTGCAATGTGAAATAAAATAGTGTATCGCATCCAGTGTGTTTTCATAGCACGAAACCCGTGTTCTGCCCACATAAGCTCGAGCCTAGCGAAATAAAATCCTGACCATCCCGACACACACATTAACATTCGCGATGTTCACCATAATTTCCATTTGCGATAGACCGTGCCGGCAAGGTCGTTGACCGGCGTGTCTGGTGCAATGCGCGCGTGTATTACATCAGCCGACCTTGTCCGACACGGAACAATGACAGCTGTAATGTTCGCCCCTGGCTTTCAGCTGTCCAGGTTAAGCCTCGCTACGGTTACAGTCTAGAAAACCTAGAAAGTTACTAGATCTATTTATTTTGGCTATTGAAAAAATGTTAAATAGTTATGTACCTTTACCTACAGATATAAATCATAACAATACAATATGTCGTAACATTGAATTAAAAAGCGCTGAATTGAAAGTAAATACCTACGTAGGTACTTAGTGTGTAATGTTTACCTACTGCATTCAAGAACGTCGTTGTTGTCGAAAAGCCATTCAAATTCAATTAGAACCTAAGCGTTGAGTTTTAAAATGTGTAAAATATAATATAGTAGGACTGTCCACAGCATGGTCCGAATCGATGCGTCGTCACTTCGTCAGCAGTCGATTGTTTTGTCTTCCAAATCAAATCTAAAATAGTAGATAAGAAGATATAGGTACGCATACGTATACAGCTTTTGAATTTTTATTTTTGGTAATTTGTTCGCGTGGTTCTAAAGGGTGTAAAACACCTCTTAACGAAGCCGAAAGGCACTTATTCTCCCCGTCACACCATACCTGGGAACCTTCTAGTTACGGAGATATGGGGGGTCAAAGTTCCAACTTTTTGACAAGTTTTCCGTCCTCCCACCTCCACGACCCCCGTACTATTCAATCCATCCATCAGCACAATGTTTTGAGTACGTTACATTGAGTTCTACCACAAAACATGATTTTTCATAAAAAAAAAGTCGTTTCCCAGCAATAATTTTTGCGTAAAGTTACTTAGTTTGATGTACAGAATGCTTGGTTGACGGGTCCGTGATGAGGTCTTTTACACCCTGTACAGGTTTAAAAATCATATTTGTGCTTAACTATAATTTCAACTGATCTTCTTTTGATAAGAGTTCTTTACCTACCTACTAGACGTAATTGAGGAAGCGAAACCACAGAGGCACTCAAGCTTAAATTTTGTAAGTAGAGACATTATCTACGTGCGTCACTAACGTCTTAGGTTTTCCTCGAAGGATTTCTAAAATCCCCGTCTTAATTTCTCAGTTTTAATCTGAAATGACCTTGACTTGTCTAGTTTTTGTCTTTATAAGATAAAACGCCTAAATAAATAAAAGCTCTGTTGGGTAAAATATAACGAAGCCACTGTTTCGTTGAAATCAGAGTGTGTCTGATCCACGGAGTAATTAAAACATACTTCGTGGTCTGATCGTTGTGAGTAGGTACTAATTCTATACATTAATCACATCGTTTTATAATTACAATCTTAGCTGGACTCTGTAATAATTTGTCTTCATTAAAGTAATGATGCCTTTTCCTTTCATGGAGTGGCACAAGTTTGACAAATTATCAAATCAGTAAATCACCACAACCACGGGTTGTAGACCAACGGAAGAGCTTCTGCGAGGGATGAGATCTATCTAGAAGCGTCTAGAAGGTTTAGACAAAGTTCCAAAACTCGAAATGTTACTTTTTCGAGTTGTCCATCAAAGTTACGTAACAAACAAAATAAAAAAAGTGTCAATCCTGTTAAAACATCATTATGCAAAAAAATAATTTTAAAATAAAAAAAACCCGACTGCGTAAAAAATAACTAATAACTTTAAATAAAAACTGAAAAGAAAAAAATCAAGTTCAGGGGCAGGACATATTGACTGCAACAGTCGGGACCCAAATCTAGACTAAAATCATTACATCCAATATGGGTCCCGACTTCCCGACTCTACTACCTGCCTATGATACCCGGTGTAACACAAGGATTCTAACGATACCACCTACATCGAAATCGGTTTAGGCGTTTAGAAGTTATGGTGGAATAAAGAAACTCACAAACATATACATGAACCCTGAAAACAATACACTCCTTTTTTTGGGCAGTCGTGTAAAAATAAACGCTTCGAAAGCGATGGCCAATTTCTAGAATCTAACTCTAAGTCGTCCATAACCGTGAGATCAGCTAGATAGAATGAAGTAACCACAGGAGCAACCAGCCTCACTACCAGCCACACACCAAGAACGGGCCGCACCATGCTTATGCGTGTTGCTGCAAAGGCTATAGAAAAGCATCCTAAGATAATCACAATCATAGCCTTTATTTGCCAAAAGAATAACAACCTTACATTAAAAAAATACACAGTACTTATAATAGTTTCTATGAAGCTAAAGGATTATACACACAATTAGTTACTCGGTACACAATAATAAATTCTGGTTGTTACGAAACCGAATTCACACTGACCCCCGTACTAGTTATAAACTGTATTACGGTGGGTCAGGTAAGATGCATTGTGCTACGCTTCTCACTAGCATAATCCGAGTCTGCCATAAGATTGCCAGAGAGACTAGTGATATCCCGCAACGGGTGATACAAGGGGCACCGTTGGGAATTCGATAGCATCCTAATCCTATATACAGTGGCGTAGCGTGCCTTAGCGGGGCCCCGTATAAAAATTTGTTTAGGGGCCCCTAGGGAAATAATTGTGATTTCTCTCAAAAAAAAAACTGTTTGCATAAATGGGGAAGGCTGGTCAAAGCTGATTGTAGATGGCGTGTCCATAGCTTAGTCCCAATCTGTCCAATGATAACAAGCTATTAAGAAATATAAAATGACATTGACAGATTTTCAAATGACGACGCTTGGTACAAGCTATGGTAGCGCCATTGGTACACAGTTGCCATCCCCATTGGAAGAAATATTTGTTCCACCACCATCACCATCTCAGCCGCAAGACGTCCACTGCTGGATATGGGCCTCCCCCAAGGGGGGGTTTTGCCATAAGCGCCACGCTTGGCAGGCGGGTTGGCGATCGCAGTACGGTTTGTTCATCATAATTATTTATCTGTCACTTTTTCCAAAAAAATTACAAACAATTCAAATTAAATATACACTCTCCTTGCTTTTTTTTCGGCAAACAGATTTATTTCTGAAAAAAAAAAATTGGGTAGTTTTTAATTTTTGCTTACTCACGTTGGGGGCCCCCGTGGCCCAGGGGCCCCGTATAATTGATACGGCATATACGGCGGTAGCTACGCCCCTGCCTATATACCCACTTAGGCTGCATTGTGGTTTTCAGCCTTATAAGAGTCCAGCAACCTTTCTCTTTTCACAGGTAGAGGGATCTAAGATGATTTTCCCAGTCCCACGCAAATAAAGGTAGAAGAGAGATACCATTTTGAGGATAATTGAATGCATTTAAAATCCATTGTTAGATTTTAATTGCAGGTACTTAATTAGTTACCAAAGGAAGGCTTTAATTAGTAGGTACTAAAAACTTAACAATTTTCAGTAAATGTATTGTCATTTCAGTGTCCTCTAACTTATAGCACCGCGACCAATTTAATGAGCAGAAACATCGATTTTTATTTTACTTTTTGCTCTTTTCTTCACCATGATCAACGACTGTGAAGTACTAAGTATTATATCATGTAACTTTATTACTAAATTACATCAACCGGATTGGATTTTCCTTCTCGATTAATACGTGTTTAAAATTAATAAATTGAATAGATCAACTGAAGCAATTAAAGCAGTGGTTGAAGGTAGATCTAATAATATCTAAACTGATAAAGAATACGCCGATGAATGCGGATGTAGACAAGAAAATGCGCACTCAGCTTCATTATCAGAAGAAAATAGCACGGTCGTATGTCAAATAACACATGGATGAAATTCCAAATAGCCATGAACAAACGAAACACGCAATTTGATGCCAAACGTGTGGACACATGCTTACTACGACCATCGAGTGACGACAACAACAACAAGACACGCCTTCCATTGAACACTACAACTTCATTTGCATACAAATTTCTCGAATGTTGATAGCAATGAAACAAGAATCAAAATCGTCAACAAATCCTCGCTGACTCACGTGGATGATGTAACATCTCCCAAGCTTGCACCAGACGAATTCTTGTGAAGAAACATTTAAACTTTTATTAGCAAAAAAATGCAACTGGTCTGCATCAACCTTGGTGTTTGACAGCATGGGACATAAATCAGCGGCGGCAATTAAAAAAATAATGGAGAGAAATACAGCGGGAAGTAACCGTTATTCGATAGATATCTGCTATCTCTGTGTTTAATCCTAAGACACGATTATAAATTCTAATTAAGTTTGCAAAGCTTGTCGAGTGGCCGACTCAAAAGGAATTCGTAAAATGACATGAACCAAATCTGTCCTCTATTTTTTATAGATATCATGGTGACTTTACATGGACGCTGAGCGAAAACTAGTAATCGATACTTTCATCGATAAACGTTGACAGCACGCAACGTTTTTACTGGACTGTACGTAACGTAAGATTTTCCAGCAACTGGGTAAATCGGTCAAGGCGGCTAAGGAGGTCGGTGAAGTACTAAATTGTTAAATAATTACTCGTTAGGCATTTTCTTAAACCATTCTCAATAATTATTAATTAACAAAAGATTTACAATACAATTAGTTTACTCGTAGAATAATTTTATCAGATATAGCTGCTGAACTTGACTTCTATTTAATTAGGTAAACAAATTGAAAGCAATTCCTTTCAATTTGTTTACCTAATTAAATAAAAGTATATAAGACATACGTCTTATATACTTCTATTTAATTCGTCGTATACACGACGTATAGTATTAAAGAAGACTGAAATTCAAAATCCATTTTGACCTTACGACCAATTTACATTTCTTTTTCGACTATTCAACATAAAACCATAACAAAGTCTATAATATCCTGGGAGATTGATTAAACGATATAATTATCAACCTATGACCAAGAATACCTGGCAGATAATGTTGAACCTGGTAAATTTCATATAAGAAAGAAAGAAAGAAAAATATTTATTTGGGAAAAGCACATCAGGAACTACAAAGATAAAAATAAAAAAAAATCTAAAACTAAATAATAAAAAAATACCTGTGCGAGGCCAAAAAGGCTCCTATCTCGGCATGATGCTAAAAAACTCAACGCTCATACAGCTTTTTATATGAACAGGTTACCACAACAACATCATCCATGCTTCAATCCCAAGACTAGCGAGGCCCTTCTCCAAATTAACTCAAAGGCACATAACAGATACGATTGAATTATGTGTTTTTGCATATCATATCAGCTTCCTAGATCGATCTGAATGTACCTTTTGATTTGTAGCGCAGCTTCCTGTAACAAAAGACTAACAGCTTCAAAGCTAAAGAAAGAATCAATCAAATTCTTCTCTACAATTTTCCTCATCGTCAAGGTTTCATCGTGATTTATGATGTAAGGGATATTATGTGTAGGTGGCTAACACCTACTAGTTAAGGTGCAAAAGGTGATAAGGTAAATTTTAAAAAATATTCTGCAAAATATAGTAAAATCATAAAATTAACACAGAAATCTCAAAATAATTACTCTATCCTACACTCCACTAATACATCAAAAGCCATGTGGAATATAATTAATAACAACAAATATAACTTACCTCACAACATTGCAGAATTACTAATAAATGACACAAGAATTCAAGATCCTCAACAAATAGCTGAGTCATTCAATATTATGCAGATTTGGCTGTGTCACATGTCTCGAGTAACGGTTCAAAACAAAAAACATGCAAATATTCCTCTCCACACTCTTTTTTCTTTAGGCCAACTGATCCTACTGAGATCTGTTCTATTATAAAAAACTTGAAGAATACCAAAAGCACAGGTTATGATGATATTTATGTGTGTTGGTATTAAAATATGTTAGCAATTGTATCGCTCCCATACTCAGCTATCTTATAAGCTTATGTTTTGAACAAGGTACTTTTGCTCTTGACCTAATAAAATCGTACCTTAGTAACAGAACTCAAATAACTAAAGTTAGTAGAATTTGCACATACACTAAAGAAGAAAAACATTTTAGTTCCACCCCTAGGACGGTCAAATTTGGCGTACCACAGGGCAGTGTTTTGGGACCACTTTTGTTTATAATATATGTAAATGATATGCCTAAGTCGACAACTAATCGAATGATACTATTCGCTGACGACTGTACAGCTGTCTACAATAATGAAAGTGATATAAATACCAGTCTTGGCCTAATAATTAATTGGTTAAAAAGCAACAATTTAATAATAAACTTAGAAAAAACGAAAATAATCCAATTTAAGCAACGTAAAAATCATAAACTTAATACTAAAATTGAATATGAAGGAAAGGAAGTCGAATTGACTACAACAACAAAATTTCTTGGTCTCCATATAGACAATAATTTAAAATGGCAGAGTCATATAGAGTTTGTCTGCAAAAAACTATCACAATCATCCTATGCTCTATATATGTTGTCAAAAAAGGTTAGTCTCCCGACGTTACTTGTGGCTTATCACGGACATGTTGCTTCACGTTTGAGGTATGGTATCATCTTTTGGGGTAATACTACAAACTGGGAAAAGGTCTTCAAATGTCAAAAAAGATGCATCCGTGCAATATGCGGTCTACAAAAAACTGAAAGCTGTAAGCAGTCTTTTACAAAACTAAAAATACTGACAGTACCATCACTGTATATCTTTGTAATGGCCCTTTTTATCAAAAAACATATATATTTATTTGAAATAGTGACGAGATCACGCAACAGAACTAGAATATTTACAAAATTAAGTACGCAATATAAAACTACTCTGTATGGGAAAAGTACATTTGTCATGGCGCCTAATAGTTATTTATGCAACTGTTGTATAATGAGGGGTATTAAAACACGAATGTGGGTTTATCACACGAGGCGAAGCCGAGTGTGATAATAGTATCACATGAGTGTTTTAATACCTAATTATGTACAGTTGCATACAAGACTTTATCTACATCCATGATATGAATCCTCCATAAAAGGTTCTGAAACCTTATGGTGTTGCAGTGTTCTAAGAAGTCTATGTAAATTCATGGAAAGTTTAATTGCTTGTATTTACTACAAACAAACCGTGTATAGGTAGTAATATAATTATTTACATTTTGGATTGTTCAATTATCAAAATTCACAAAGCTTGTATCACTCATTTTTGTAAACAACAAAGTACATAATGCAATACTAATATCCAACCAAATGTCGAACAAAAATGGCGGCATACGACGTGAAATCGAATTAACCTATAAGTTTTTTTTTTAATTACGGCGCTGTGGTAGCGAATCGCACGTGCTAGACGTTCGATTCACTACCACATTCGGTGTTCTTTTTTTAAAACGAGTTGCATAATGAAATTCAGTACAACATTATAACACCCGTTTGGGTGTTATAATGGTTATTAAGACACTGGCTGTTTTAATGTTGGCCATAAGCTAACTGTTTCAGATACCTTTATAGAGGATTTATAGCATGGGTGTAGATAAAATATATAATAAAATTCCCAAGGACATTAGAGACTGCAATAACATCCTTAAATTCAAAAATAAATTATTTAAATTTAACAAACACTCATTTTACTCAGTAAAGGAATTTTTAGACTTAAAATGATTTTACTATGCTTTTATTATTTCTTTCCTCTTTACTGCTCTAACAAAAGTGTTATTGTCTGATTGAGCGCATTGTGAACTGGATTAATAATTGTTTATTGTTTAATTATTATTATTATTTTTATAAATTTGTATGCCCATGAGGCTGATCACAGCATGAACTCACTGTATATTGTAAGACCGTTAATGTAACCTGTGTATCACAAATAAACTGTTTGATTTGATTTGAATCCTATAGGCTGCTGGTTTTCCTCTAAACATCTATGATTTTGCTACTAGATGATTGATGATGATTGAGCACCACACCCAGCCAGGAGCAAGCCTGACCCGGACAAGCCGGATACACCAGGGGGCACTATTTTGCAAAGAAAGACATGCTCTGGGATGGGAGAGGAAGCCCGACCAACCGCAGCCAGTCGGGCACAATCAGCCGACCATGCAGCCTAGAGCCAATATAGGAATAGGGGTAAAGACAGGTACAATTCATAGGAATGAGCATTGGTGTTTTGATCTTCGTTTGATTGGTATCTTCTATCATTGGAGAATTATGTTCGTTTCTGGTAGTTGCGATTCGTTTTTGACACGTCTAGCCCCCCTATATGTAAAGTGGGAACTGATTTTTTTTTTAATGTCACCCCTAACGTGTGATATATTGTTGGAAAGGTATTTAAAAATGAATAGGGGTTTTCTAAAATAATTTTTTGATAATGTCAATAATTTCGGAAATAATCGCTCCAAAAGTAAAAAACAATGTGTCCGCCCCCCTCTAACTTTTGAACCATAAGTTTAGAAAATATGAAAAAAATCTGAAAAGTAGAACTTTATAAGGACTTTCTAGGAAAATCATTTTGAACTTGATGGAAACAACAGTTTTTGTACAAAAAAGACAAAAAGTTGTACAAAATAATTTCTGGACTAAGTTTGTAGTACTTATATTCGTATATGCAAGCATTTTTACATAATGGATACCCACCTTTAAACTCATATGTGGGAACACTTATGGACGGGAAACTACGGAACCCTACACTGAGCGTGGCCCGACACGCTCTTGGCCGGTTTTTTGTATACTTTTATGTGTGTATTGTTACTTATAGCAGACAATAGATAGTCATGATAAATGTGATCATTATTACGGCGTGATGATCATGTAAAATTTTTGAAGTGTGATTTGTTTATTTATTTAATACTAGCTTCTGATGCGGCCTCGCTCGCGTGAAGATTGATAATTTTCCCATGATCTTACTACCGTGAAAACTAAGCATTCTATGTGTATAGCCGGGTTACAAACTATACGAAATTGCCAAATATCCACACAGGTATTTTCAATTACCTACTGGGGTTTGTGTCTCATATATAAAATCAATGTTACTGTTTGGGACAAATAAACGTTTTTCATTTTTTTTTTTCATTTTCATTTCATCCAAATCCTTTCTGTAGTTTTGCGTGAAAGAGTAACAAACATGAACAAGGGTATAACACACACACACAAACACACATACAAACTTTCGCCTTTATAATATTAGTGTGATTAAGCAAGCTGTCTGTCGACGCCGATGGTATAATCGTCACTGCCCCATGCGTTGATAAATATTTGTGACATATGTATGACGTACTGTAACAATTGTAATGAATGACTCTGTGCCACTCTGTGGCTCTACAACGAAGGAAGTATTTTGCGGATGCAATTAGGCGTACCTATATGAACTAAAGACTGCTGAGATTGCAAGTAAAATAAAAAGTTTCATGCACGAATTATTTACTTCATTGTCCTCGGCTAATAAATTAGAATATTCGATATTTTCAAACTAAATAATATTCTTTTTACCCGACTGCGGCGAAGCCCATAAGGAGGGTTATGTGTTTGCCCTGTATGTATGTCCGTTTCTTTGTTCCCTCGTAACTCCTCAACGGATAGAGGGATTTGGATAATTTATATGTCGTTAGATTCGCCTTGATAGCGCGAGTATCACTGGCTACATTAAAATAAATAAACAAAATAAATCGCGGATTTGGGGAGTCAAATTGTGGAGGTCGAATTTTTTTTCTTCTTCTAATACCATCGAGTGGGGTATCAAAATGAAGTGTTTTTAAAGGTGATTACAAAAATATATGCAACTTATATGTTTGAATGTAATTCGAAATGACAGATAGTATAAAAGTAAATAAAATTCTAATTTTTGGCACGTTCTGCAGCCTGATCGGCTAGATATATTTTAGCTTGAGAGGTGTCCTTAGATTCGTATTTACTGTGAGAGTGACTCTGGGTATAGCAAAATAATAAAAAAACATAAAATTGCGGATTTTTAGCGCCAAATTCAAATGTTTGGCACGCTCCGCAGCCTGAACGGCTCAATAAAGGCAGTGCGTCCCATTTGATATAATTACAAAAGTTCTAACGATCACATGACCTAATTTCATTTTTATTTAGTATAATGAAAATTATATGAAATGAATGTTATACTAAATGTGATTAGAGCAAAAGAAGTTTATATGAAATGTAACATTAGATGTCATGAAATTAGGTTATTTGGTTTTATAGCATATGAAAATTATATCTTAGGAACGTTATTTCAAGTGATAATGTAATATTTGTTATTATACCATAATATTACACACCCCAATAAAGGGCTCATCATGAGAATTTTAAAAGGTTATAACTAAAAAGTGTAAAATAATTAAAAAACCCGACTGCGTAAAAAAACTAATAACTTTAAATAAAATAAAAAACTGAAAAGAATAAAACAAGTTCAGGAGACAGGATATATTGACTGCAACAGTCGGGACCCATTAAATAATCTAGACTAAAATTATTACATTTAATATGCAGTCAATATATCCTGTCTCCTGAACTTGTTTTATTCTTTTCAGTTTTTTTATTTTATTTAAAGTTATTAGGTTTTTTACGCAGTTGGGTTTTTTAATTTTTGTAATTAACAAATGTAACTAAAATAAGTCTTTAGGTAGGTATTATTTAATCAGATGTTGGAGTCCACCTTCCTTAATTGATTGAAATACACATCTCTGGTAGGTACTCCAAAATGCTTGTTTCGTGCTTGTAACGATTTCAGCTATTCAATCGATAGGTGTCTCTACATTCTTAAATTGCAATGTAAGCAAGTATTTCAGCGAATCACAATGCTTTTCTATATCCTCATTTTTTTAGCACGAATGTTTTATATAATCATCCTTATGGCTTCAGTTTTCAATGAAGTGGCTTATTTTATAAGAATAACTTAATTCTTACTACCTTAGGGTGAATTTCATCAATGAAACTAAACGCTATCATCAACACAATTAAACCGGGTTTAAGGCATTTATACTCAGTTTAGATGGGCTGATCGCGTTCAAATCCATTGGTGAAAACCGCTCTTAAGTCATTCAGACACTTACTTATATGAATGTAAACAAACAAACGATAAAGTGACCCAACGGAAACGCACATCACGATTACAATAGTCTATTCAACAAATTATTGTACTGCCATGATTTGCTTACGGACTACCATCCGATTACGATCGCGCGTGCTGTTGTTATTAATCTTAATTGCTTACAGACGCTTTCGATATTAATTTGTTCTTAGGGCCTAAACATGTGGGGAAGCATATTATGTCATTGTAAACGTACAACGACTTCCACGCCCGTCGAATGCAAGTGCATACTACTATGCACGTTATGACTAATTAGATATTTATGAAGTAGCTGTTCTAAGTGCTTGTTGGATCGCTAAATTAAAGTTTTCTCATGTGGCACTGGTGTCAATTCTGTTGTGCACAAACTAAACTATTAGTTTAGGCTATTGCTATCTTTTTCTCTCTAGTAAAACGAGAAAGAGACGGACGTAATTTAAAGCTGTCAAATTTAGTTGGAACTAATATATCTATACAAATGAAGGGTGCTATAAACTAGTTTGACATTTCTAACTTAGTTCATAGCTATAGCCGTCCTTTTCTCGCAGTGACTTTTAGTAAAAGATAGCAATAGCCTAAATTAAGTTTAGTTTGTGTACAACAGAATCGAAATTAATATCTGTGTTACAGAACGTCACTCTAGACTCAAGCTTTATTAAAAACTAGATTCAAGCCATTTGATTGGTTGAATCTAATTTTGAGTAAAACTTGAGTCATAAACGTTAATAATAATTGCCTTAATAACACATTCATGAAACATGGCATGGTGTACTTTTAACAAAATAAGGAAAACGTGGTTGATGTTATTAATGAAGCTGAGTTAATACAAACAGTTAATTAACGACGATATTATCGCTATTAGGACGAGACCTCGTCGCAATACGGAGATAAGCGTGACATGTGCTAATTCTGAGAACTCAAGAAGATTATTGTTTATTCCACTATTACGGGTAACTCCTCTAGTGTACAAAAACCCGGTCATTCGAAACGTTCAGGTCATGGTCGAACTTCTTCTTCGTGTCGCTGACAAGACAATATATTTTGTTAGCCCAAAACTCCGCCACGGCTTCGTCGGTGGCTTCAGATACCCTGGACGGCATTCCGCACCAACGAGTCCATCCTACACAAGCTTCAGATAAAGACCAGACTCTCTACGACCTGCCTCCGCAGAGCTTTGGAATTTTTCGGCCATATAGCGAGGAAAGATGGCAATAACCTTGAACAACTGATGGTTACCGGCAAGGTGGATGGTAAACGACCAAGAGGTCGCGTCGCAGCCTTTTGCGATGGTCCGACCAGATAAGCTCTTCTCTCGAAACGAAATTGCATGATGCGTTTCACTTGGCCAAGGATAGACGGAGATGGCGAAACATTGTCAGGGGAAAATTTTTTTCAAGGGAGGATCACGACCCTCAGTAATGAGGAGCACGACTTGAAGAGGAGGAGCCCAAAACTCCGCCACGGCTTCGTCGGTGGCAGCGCAGAGCTCGCCTCGACTACTGATTTGGAGCTCAGTGGGCAGGATTGGAGGTGGAGTATAGTTTGTGACACAGCTTACGCTACTGCTGATCCGTCGAGGTAGCCCTACGAGGTTGAAGTTACATCTTCCCACTTGAGTCCGCAGGCATCCGCAGTGATGGTCGAACTAGCAAACCCAGTAGCTATACATCACACTTGTAATCTTGCAAGGATAGACACCTAATATCACCCATAGTTCACCAGTTTTGTTTAAGAACCAATGTGATTGGCCTTGTTAGGCACCAAATTAAAGTCTTTATAGATGAGGCGCAATTGGGTATAATTAATATTAAATCACAATATTTAGAAAAGAAAATATAGGTAAACCGCCCCATTGCTAGCCAACTACCACGCAACAAGACCTAGCAACGGGGTTGCCAGATCTGTCGCCAACAGGCCTACTGCCATCGACTGGGCCCAAATCAAGAAATACTACTAAGTATGAGTACAACTGCGCTGCCATATCGACTCCCGCTACGTGGATGTGCTGCGGGAACTATATTCATCAGCCACTCTGCAGGTTCGCATGCATTCGGTTATCTAAACCCGTACAGATTAAGCGGGGAGTGCGACAGGGTGACACCATTTCACCAAAACTATTCACAGCAGTTCTCGAAGACATTGTGAAATGCTTAAATTGGGACTGTTGCGGTATTAACATCAATGGTGTTTACCTGTCGCATTTAAGATTAGCAGACGACCTTGTCCTCTTTGCTGACAACTTCGGAGATCTTCAAGTTATGCTTCAAGACCTGTACGATGCTTCTTTTAAAGTAGGTCTTAGAATGAATATGACCAAGACGAAGATCATGGCAAACAAATACTTCAAAACAGCAGCTAGCAGTAGCTTCAGCTGTTCAAATACTTCTGTTAAAGTTGGAAATGAAAAGTTGGAGATGGTCGACCAGTATGTCTATCTTGGTCATATGCTTTCATTTGAGATATCCCGAAGAATACAGCTTGGGTGGGCTGCGTTCAGCAAATTGGACGATATTTTGAAATCACCCAAAATTCCGCTATGCCTTAAGTCTCGCCTTTATAACCAATGTGTCCTGCCCACAATGACGTACGGTGCTGAAACATGGACGCTCACGCAGGAGGCTGTGTACAGACTGAGAGTTGCACAGAGAGCCATGGAGCGTTCCATGCTCGGCATTAAGCTGATAGATCGAGTTCCTAACGTTGAATTCCGAAAACGCACAAAAGTTTTCGATATTGGAAATCGCGTTACGGAACTCAAATGGAGTTGGGCGGGAGACCTAGCAAGGTGCAGGGATGACAGGTGGACCAAGGCTGTCACTGAGTGGCGTCCAAGAACTGGTAAAAGGAACGTGGGTCGTCCGGCGGCGAGATGGGCAGACGACATAGCTGCCGTTGTGGGAAAAAACTGGATGAGGCTGGCACAGGAATGTGGAGATTGGCACAAGAAAAGAGAGGCCTATACCCAGCAGTGGGTGAGTTCGGGCTGTGGATGATGATGATGAGTACAACTAGTACCTTTGTTAGAATGTTGTTTCCCTCCCCCCCCCCCCCCCCCCTAAACTAAAAAAGTGACCTGCCATCGTAATGCTGGACCGCGACCAAACCACCCTTTTGAGACGTATCTCTAGTCTAAAGGATCGCGGTCCAACTCATGAATTCCCCCCTACGACAATCCTTAAAAAACAAGTGGCAATCATTATCCAAGGGTTTCGTTCTACAAAGACTTTGATATTTATATAAGATTTTCAGTAGTCAGTCCGGTACATCTTTCAGTTTTCCATCATCTAGTCCCTCTGTCCTATCCAGTAATCAGTCAATTAGATATGACAATCATGGATGGAAAAGGTAGCTAACTTAGATACGACAATCATGTTTTTTGCTTCATCAATTATATATATATACTTGATTTCTCTCCACACCTTGTATCTTCGCGTATTGATTGATCTGTGGAATTGATGAATTGTTTATAAACACGTTTTTACGAAACTCATATAATTATCACCGCGGCGCATAGTGCTTGGATTTTCCTCAATCCCTTTTTTTATCTAGTTTTAACAATCACGTTTTACATGGAAAATTATGTTATTAAAGTCTCGTTTTTGCATTTAATTTAGATACACGTAATTTGCGATCTGCACGGATCTGAGATAAAATCTACTTTTTTAACAACAATACTGTACAAGGCACTAGTCAATGTCACAGTGCAAGATATAAAATGTAGTTCGTAATTTTCCATTATTGTATTTCCTAGACTGTACTTTTAAAAACCGGCCAAGTGCGAGTCTGAGCAGCGCATAAAGGGTTCCGTGCCATCGTAGTAGGGTTCCCGTTGGTAACCCTTGGGTACGGAACCCTAAAAATTGTTATACAGTAAAAAATAATGGTTCACGGTTTATGCATAAGGTTTATGTTTATGAACTTAAATGTTTTTTATTTTATTTTTATATTAGAGTTGATTGAATAAAAGGTAAATTGCGGTTTACGATTTATGAAGTAAAAAAAAAACTACTTACTAGATCTCGTTCAAACCAATTTTCGGTGGAAGTTTACATGGTAATGTACATCATATATTTTTTTTTAGTTTTATCATTCTCTTATTTTAGAAGTCACAGAGGGGGACACACATTTTACCACTTCGGAAGTGTCTCTCGCGCAAACTGTTCAGTTTAGAAAAAAAATTAAATTAGAAACGTCAATATCATTTTTGAAGACCTATCCATAGATATGGGTTTGATGAAAAGTTTTTTTTTGAGTTTCAGTTCTAAGTATGGGGAACCCCCAAAATTTATTGTTTTTTTTTTCTATTTTTGTGTGAAAATCTTAATGCGGTTCACAGAGTACATCTACTTACCAAGTTTTAACAGTATAGTTCTTATTGTTTCGGAAAAAAGTGGCTGTGACATACGGACGGACAGACAGACAGACATGACGAATCCATAAGGGTTCCATTTTTTGTCATTAGGCTACGGAACCCTAAAAAACTGTAATTACGTACTTCCGTTGACAACTGTAGGAATTTTAAGGATTTGGATCTGTTTTATTTCCTAAATAATTATGTTTTTGTCTGTAATTTGATTTCCTGTCACTCGATTCAATTCCTGACAAAAACAAAAACCGTGCAAAATATTCGTCGTATTATGGCTGACGTCGATCTCAATCTTTTCTATTCTCTATACTTAGTTCGTGCGAAACGAAACTTCTTGATCAAATAATGATAAATAAATAGTCAGATTATCATTGACATCAGAAAATGTACTTAATTAGTCATGACTTAAAAAAAAAGTAAAAACACAATCACAAGAATTTGTGATAAATTGCTCTGGAATACTTAAAAAGTCTCCAATTACCCTTTACTCTGTAAAAATTAAATAGGTACATTCAGGGCACGAGTCGAATGAGTTGATTGCCCTGTAATTGAAAGCATTTGTGTCACTGATAATTTGGAGGCAATTAACAGCTATGTACTTAAAGGTACGGAGGTACAACCTTCGTTTTTTACTACATAAAGAGCCTGATAAGATTGTCAAATGTTTTTGTCTTTCCTTAAAAGAGCCGTGTCGATTGTGAAATTTGTTGTTTTAT
This sequence comes from Xestia xanthographa, assembly GCA_905147715.2. NCBI lineage: Eukaryota > Metazoa > Arthropoda > Insecta > Lepidoptera > Noctuidae > Xestia > Xestia xanthographa. The sequence goes on from LR990659.1 coordinate 21,389,746, forward strand.
TGTAGAGCTCTACTAAAAAGGGACCGTGTTTTTAAGATTTTTTACATGACTACAGCAATGAAAACACGAAAAAACACCCGGTTTTCAACGCCATAAAATGAAAAAAAAAAAAAAAAAAAAACAGAAATGTAAAAGAAAATTGTGCGTGAAGAATGAAAACTTTTTGGAGACAGAATACGTAGTTATTCAGAAAAAGTAATGTCCAAACATCGTAACTCTAAATACCTAATATTTACTTGATTCGATTATTTAAGCGTTTTATGCCTTTATTTTATTATTTGAATATTTGTTTTCCTTAATGCCGAAAAACCACAACTGCGTTAGCACTCATTAAATCTATCATCGAAGAGGACTAAATAAAAGCCAGACCACAAACCTATCACCGATTAGTTCATTGCTGCTATTAAAATACCCATTGTTTGTTATTATGAATATCAAGTACCTATATACTTAGCTAGGAAATAGAACTACGAAACAATCAAAGAACTTCGGATGGACTGTGAGAAAGACGATATGTCTGAAAAGGGGCGGGCTTTGAAGTCTGAGATGACAATTAAACTAATATTATAAAAGCGAAAGTTTTTATGTGAGCATGTGTGTATGTTTATTACCATTTCACGCAAAAACTACTGAACAGATTTGGATGAAATTTAGAACACAGATAGTTTATGACCTGGATTAACATATAGGATTCTTTTTATCCCGGTATTATGATCCCGTGGGACAATAATCGAACTCCACGTGGTCGAAGCCGCGGCCATAAGCTAATAGAGACATAATAATTAAACCAAAAATGAGGTAACAATAAATGCTATAACATTCTTTATCTACACCCATGCTATAAATCCTCTATAAAGGTATCTGAAACAGTTAGCTTATGGCCAACATTAAAACAGCCAGTGTCTTAATAACCATTATAACACCCAAACGGGTGTTATAATGTTGTACTGAATTTCATTATGCAACTCGTTTTAAAAAAAGAACATCGAATGTGGTAGTGAATCGAACGTCTAGCACGTGCGATTCACTACCACAGCGCCGTAATTAAAAAAAAAACTTTTTTACCATTGCCACTCGAAAAAGAGCATTTTATTCATCGATAACAGTGAATAAAACTCTCTTTTACTCACTGAGTGAATAAAGACATTTTGAATTTGGAACAAACACGAATTACGTACAAAAAAAAAACGCTGCTGCTGAAAGTACGTACTGGGAGGCTGAATGGAGTTATTCTATTCCAAATTAAAAATAAAATCCCGCCAATTTAGTTACGTTCTTTTTTATCTGTTAATGTGGTTTTTTTGTGTTATTGGAAAATCTATTAACTTAAGTAATTATAATAAAATGAGTTCTTCCGATATCGAAAATGAGAGACTGACTCCGGAATCATTTCGTTCTAAAGCAGCAGTTATAGTAGGTAGATGATTTGTTGCCGCCAAAATCTCGGGAGTTGTACCTGAAAACACAATTTGTTCTGCGTCTGGAAAACCACGAATGGCGCCAATTCCTTCTCTGAGTGCATATTTCTTAACTATTTCAATGAATTAACCAAGACTAAGAAGCCGTCGACACTTTGGAGCATATATTCTATGCTAAAAGCCACAGTGAGAATCAAACACAACATTGATATTTCAAACTACTCAAAGTTAGTGACCCCGTTAGGGTATATAATATGTTATGTGTTAGTGACATACTTAAAACGGCTATCCGAGGGTAATAAGCCAAAGAAATCTAGAGTGCTTAGCTCCGAAAACATTGAACGTTTTCTAAATGATGCGCCTGACCACAGTTTTCTGGCCGTAAAAGTAAGTACCTACTTAATATATGTATATTTATTTACAAACCTACTGTGCTTCTAAGGTTTACCTGTCAATACATATTTTTTAAATTATTGTTCACAGGTTGTGCTAATTTTCGGCGTGAATGGAGCCTGTCGCAGTAATGAATTATTACAGAAAATTATAAACGACATCCAAAAACACTCGGATAATTTATTACTTATCGTTTTAACTGATACGAAAACTAAAATTGATAGAACGTTTGTAATACGCCAAGAATACGTAAAAATCGTCGAAAAATATCAAGCTTTACGGCCCACTAATACAAAAACCGACAGGTTTTTCTTACAATACCATGGCGGAAAATGTACTCGCCAACCTATTGGAATCAACAAAATAGGTGCGATGCCAAAAGAGATTGCCAGTTTCTTATATCTATCGAATCCCAAAAATTACACAGGACATTGCTTCCGCAGAAGCTCTGCCACCCTTTTAGCAAATTCAGGTGCTGATCTTATAGAACTAAAACGCCACGGAGGGTGGAGGTCCAGCACAGTAGCAGAAAGTTATATCGAGGATTCGATCGAAAATAAATCGAAAAGATGCAGCCGGATAGTTGAAAGTATAAATCTAAAACCGTCTGCTGTTGAGCCTTCTGCGCCACTATCTCCGGCGCGCCCTTCTACATCGAAAGGTTGTGAAACGACTACATTACAGCTGTCTCAGCAACAGCAACCGCAAAATACGGCGACTTTGCCAAATACCCAAGTGTTGTCTAATACAACAGTTTCAAACTCAAACCAACCTCTAACTCTAAATTTTAAAAATTGTTCTAATTTTACTATACATTTTTAATTTTAATTTAATATATAATCCTTTGTTGTTATAATACTGATTATATAATAAAAACTGGTAAATATAAATACCATGCTCCTTTTTATTTTCTCACAGTCAATGGTAAAAAGTAGAGTACATAACACGTGAATAAAAAATTTATCTCGGTACTTGTATCCCTCGCTCCGCTCAGGATTCTAATCTAGAATCCCTCGCTACGCTCGTGATTCTACTCTAGAATCCTTCGCTGCTCTCGGGATTCAACTTCGTACCTCGAACTAAATTCCCTTTTTATTCACTTGTTGTATAATCTACTAATAGGTTAATTTGATTTCACGTCGTATGCCGCCATTTTTGTTCGACATTTGGATATTAGTATTGCATTATGTACTTTGTTGTTTACAAAAATGAGTGATACAAGCTTTGTGAATTTTGATAATTGAACAATCCAAAATGTAAATAATTATATTACTACCTATACACGGTTTGTTTGTAGTAAATACAAGCAATTAAACTTTCCATGAATTTACATAGACTTCTTAGAACACTGCAACACCATAAGGTTTCAGAACCTTTTATGGAGGATTCATATCATGGATGTAGATAAAGTCTTGTATGCAACTGTACATAATTAGGTATTAAAACACTCATGTGATACTATTATCACACTCGGCTTCGCCTCGTGTGATAAACCCACATTCGTGTTTTAATACCCCTCATTATACAACAGTTGCATAAATAACTTTTAAAGATGTATGTTCTTTCTAACCTAGACTTACAATAATGCCTCAGTAAAAACGTATTCAGGAAGCAAATCCGTACAATTCTTCCGGTTCGGCAGTCGACCATTGTGATGTAATGTGTGTTTATATAATACGTATATATAATACTAGCTGACCCGCGCAACTTCGTCTGCGTCACATAATAAGAGAATGAGAGAGAGAGGGTTAGGTTAGAGATTCTGAGACCACCTTAAAAGATAGATCATTATGTTATCGCGGACTGTTTTTTAACTTTTTAAGAAGAACAATTCCGTCATTTATGATTACTGCGTAAACGGTTAAAGATTCCCAAAAGGAATCTTCAGTTTTTTTGCAATATTTTTCTTTGATGCTCCGCTCCTATTGGTTGTGGCGTGATGTTTTATAACGTATAACCTTCCTCGATAAATGGGCTATCCAACACTAATAGATACTTTTAAGTCGAACCAGTAGGCATAGCCAAGTTACAAACGTTTCATATCGATTCTCTTTCTACAATCGTAAACCCCTCGGTTTCAGCGATTGTAGATAGCGCTAAAATGGTAGCCAAGTTGACACGACTGAGTCGATCGCTCGTTCTCTGATGTCTGTAGAAAAAACATACAAAGAGTATTGCGATCAACATTATAGAAACGATATCTATTCTATCATTTTGAACGATGTAAACTTGTCTACGAATTCAGTAGTTCCTGAAATTAGCGCGTTCAACCATCCAAACAAACTCTTCAGCTTTATAATATTAGTATAGACTCAAGTAGGTAACAATTTAATTTCTCAGAAATATTTGCGTTAATCGCTAAAATATTCTAAGTACTTATATTTTTCCAAATAAGGGCTTCCCTCGACAGCCTTACGTTTTCATCCTTAGACACTCGATGACGTCTAAAGTTCTCATCAAGGAACACAAAATGAGCCGAAACACGATAAAACTCCATTAAACTATTGCGGATCTCTCGCAACTGCCTTCCCTCTCCAACGTCAGACCTTCTTTGATAGTCATACTCCACCCAGGTCTAAAGTTCACATCAAGGTTCATCAAAATGAGCACAAACACGATATAGATGCTGTAAACTCTGAGAACCTCTTGCAACTGCCTTCCGTCTCCATCGTTAGAATATCGATGACAGTCATACTCCAGCCAGAGTTAAAGTTCTCATCAAGAGCATGAAATGAGCCTAAGAACGATCTTCTTCTTGTTTATTGTGTGGTTAGTGCCTAACCTGGTGTCAGAGTTTTTATGCCGTCCAATGGCCTCTGACTTGGAGGCGCTACGCCGGGGGGAAACTCCGCTGCCGCGGAAAATTGTCGCTTAGCGGACAGACTTCCGGCGGGATCTCATGGCGACATGGAGAGAGCGACTGTCGCAACCCCGTGCAGGGCACGCCACAATAGTGGCGATAAGTCCCCTCTTTGAGGAGTGGCTTGAGCGACGCCACGGCGTCCTCACCTTCCGCCTGACGCAGGTCCTCACCGGACACGGTTGTTTCGGGAGGTTCCTGCACCGAATCGGGCGGGAGGAAACGCCCGGATGTTTCCATTGCGAGGATCGACCGGAGGACACGGTGGAGCACACGGTAGAGGTTTGCCTCGCGTGGGTGGAGCACCGCCGTGTCCTCGAAGCGGCGATTGGCGGCGGCGACCTCTCGCGTCCGGCCCTGGTTCAAGCCATGGTCCAGAGCGAGACGGAATGGGACGCCGTCACCTCCTTCTGCGAAGCAGTAATGCTAGAGAAGGAGGTGGCGGTACGTGAGAAGGAGACAACCTCACAGCGTCCCGGCCGCCGCGGAAGTCGCCCCGGACATCCCGTCGCCCGGCCACCGTAGGCGCGGGCCCGTGGACGTCGGGCTATGGCTTAGCTCGCCGTCCGTCCGTCTCATGACGACAGGCCGTGTCGACGGCGCGTTCGCGTTCCACGCGCGCCTCAAAGAGAGTCGGCAAAAAGGAAGGGGTCCGCAACGACCGAGGCCTGCCGGGGTTGCGGGACTGTTCGAAAGAGATACCGTGGCCCCAGAACACAAAGGGCGATGAAGGAACATGGATGGGTTTTAGTCAGTAAAAGTCTGACACTCCCTCCTGCTCCGCCCAGAGCGGGAGGAGTCATTTGATGATTTCCCATCCAAAAAAAAAAGAGCCTCTGACTTGGTTTTACTTGCCGTCGACAAATATCTCTCAGGCATGCTGGTTTCCTCACGATGGTTTTCTTCACCGAAGCAAGTGATAATTATACAAAACGCACATGAATCCGAAAAATCAGAAGCGCATGACTTGGGTTCGAACACGATTTTTTCAATTTTATATGGGACCAACTTTGAGATATACGCTTTTCACTAAAAAATAATCATGCAAATCGGACCTCTCTGGAAAAAGTTATGCGTCATCATCATCATCATCCACAGCCTGAATTCAGCCACTGCTGGGTATAGCCTCTTCTGTTTGTGCTAAGTTCCACGCTCTTTCCTTTCCTAGGACGCCACCCGGTCACAGCTTTACTCCACCTACGATCACCGCGCCTTGCTAGGTGTCCTGCCCAACTCCATTACACAGCTGACACGGGCGAATGACAGTATTTATCATTCTTTCATAATAATCTTAACACTGCGATTCAGAAAATGGAGTCAATTTAAACTGCTAAAATATATGCTTGGAAAGCGATCGACTTGCTTTCCATGCATACAAAAGCTCCACGTCTACAGATTTACTAAATGATAGATTTATATTAATAAATATAGATAAGTTTTGATTGAAATAAATAATTCCCTAACCGTCGTTTATATGGTTAAAAAAACTAAAAGTATGTATAAACTATGTAGTAATGATTTCGAAACCTTAAAGCTTTAAAAAAAAAACAAAATACTTAGTTACAAAAAGCGAAAACTGGATGGGGATCGAACATGCGAACCTAAGTTATTATCTTACAGCATTAAACAAATCAAAATTAATACAAAAATTGAGTCTTGACTGAGGCTCGAACTTGCGAAACACTGTTCACAGGGCGGTCGCTGTCGCCGGCGGGCTATTTGTTCTAGTGACAAAAGGTTCAAAATAGCTGTTCTATTGCAACGTATGTTATGGCAGTTGTCAGTTGTCAAACAGTTAAATAATATTGACGAAATGCAATATTGCTCACCCCGTAAGTTATTAGCGTAATAATATATAGCCTATGTCCTTCCCCAGGTTGAAATATATCTCCTTGCCAAATTTTATTACGATCCGATCAGCCGTTTAGTCGTGAAAAGGTAGCAAACAAACAAACAGAGTTACTTTCGCATTTATAATATTAGTATGGATATTAAGTAAGTTTAATACCCCGCTCCTTTATAAAAATAGCGTGATTATTATGTTCCTAGAGTAAAATTTTTATTAACATGTTATTTTGTGCATTCAATTATTTTGTCCATTCAATTACGAACAAAAACCTTTTAAAATCAATATTGCTTACCTCCCATAACATAAGGCGTGATCATATGTAGCCTAAAGCCTTCCTTGGTTTACAAAGAACATTTTTGCCGAATTTCAATTCAATCTATGCAGTAGTTTTGGCGTGAAGCCGTACCATACACACAGACAAACAGACAAACAGACAAAAATTCTAAAAAGTGACTTTTTGTCATCAGTTACGTTTTTCTAACAAAATCCACTTATATTTTCTCGAAAATTCTCAATGTACAGTTTTTCTTACGTTACTGTTTTATTATATGTATAGATGTATCGTGTGCCGACTAATGTAACTTTTTGTATATTGTGCACCACATACTCGTAACCTTAACTATTGTAAAACTTATTATAATCATTGTTACTTTAGTTTACTTCATAAATAGTTTACAGTGGTGTCGATTCTGTTGTGCACAAATTAAACTTAATTTAGGCTATTGCTATCTTTTTCTCTCTAATAAAACGAGAAAAAGATGGACGTAATTTAGAGCTGTCAATTTTAGTTGGAACTAATATTTCTATACAAATGAAGGGTGCACGTAAGTAAAAACATGTCGACTAAAAACACGGTCAAGCGCAAGGCATAAACTAGTTTGACATCTCTAACTTAGTTCATGGCTATAGCCGTCCTTATCTCGCACTGCCTTTTAGTAAAGATAGCAATAGCCTAAATTAAGTTTAGTTTGTTCACAACAGAATCGACACGTCTCTCTAGTTGTATAATTATTTATAGTAATCTGTGGAAAACGTATTGGGTAGCATATTTATAATAGTTTAGTATGTAAGACTTATTATAAACCTGTAATATGTTACTGTTTGTTTTTCCTAAATAAATAATAAAATAAAATATAATAACCAACTATAGGTACTTTCTTTGCAATCCGGACGCCAAACCCCAACTGATTTAAATTCCACGATTACCCAGTGTTAACTCGGTGTTTAAGCAAGGTATGTGAGATAATGCGTTCTGTAATTAAGCGTACGAAAATAGACGCGTGCACCGCTCCAGGCGCAGGAATGTTGGGTTTTGTCATACCCTTTTTACTTTTAAATAGAAACAATGAAACTAGATACACGAGATTGTGTGCTATTGTCTTTTGGAGTTAAGGTCGTTAGCTTTGAAATGGGTTGAAGAAATAGATTAGGTTCACAGCTGTCTATATTTACAGATAATTACCTATTCAAAAAAAAAAAAATCGAAGACATGTGACATCTACCAATCCGCACTGGGCCCGCGTGGTGGATTATAGCCCATTCCCTCTCATAGAGAGGAGGCCTGTGTCCCAGCAGTGGGAACATTAATAGGCTGATGATGATGATGACGATACCTATATTTAAGAAAGATTTATTCCTGTTTTTCGTAACACTAAAGAGAAGCCTGAACAAAACGTGCCGTTCAATTTTTAAGGCTTTTAGGAGTCGCCTTTTGTTAATAAAAACGCACGCTATAGCGTGCGTCTTGACTGGAGTCCTAAATATCAGTTTTTTTTTTAAACGGTTAGCTAGTCTTAAAAATTTAAAATTATTAAAATGGACTTTATGGTAATTAACCTAAAGTCCATTTAAAGAATTTTAAATTTTTAACGTGATTCATTTTACGATTCTGCTAAAGCGGCCATTTTAGGCCCGCTGGAGTCCTACGCTGCAGTTTTCTTTTTTTGCTTTACCTATGTTTACATTCGAGTTAGGTCTTAGGTTTAAAGAAATATCTGATACTTATTGAGAGTTTTTTTTTCATAAATGAAAAGACGAGCAAATCAAATTGTATGTAGGTGGATGTAATAAATTTCCTTCACTGAAATTAAAATTAAGTAACTTTTGAAACGAACACAGGAGCCATGTAACTCATCGAACCGGTTTTCATTGTTAAACAGGTTTCTTTAACAATTACTCGATCAGTCACGCCTTTATAAGTTTCGGCAGTTATTAAGCGATTCGCTGTTTATCGGCCGTATGGGTTTTCCATCATCTTCCATCTCAGATGTATTGATCGCTTTATGTTTTTTGTCAGAAAATGCTATATCCTTGTTACTGAAAAATAGGTAGAATTAAAAAGTAATGAAGTTACTCTATTTTCATCTACGAGGACCTAGTTCGTCGCTACTTGTGGACATGCAATAAACATTAGACAAGCTAATATTTTTTGTTCTAGACCATATCTGGGAACCTTCTTGTTACGGAGATATTGGGGGTCAATCAAAGTTCCAACTTTTTCAATGGTTTTAAATCCAAGTTTTTAAACCTTCACGACCTCCGTACTACTCAATGCATTTGCACAATGTTTTAACGTGAAACGTAATTATTCACCCATAAAATAAAAATCATTTCCTAGCAATATTTTTTTGCGTACAGTTACTTAGTTTGATGTGCAGAATGCTTGGTTGACGGCTTACATTTACACTTTGTATTATTACCAGTAAGAAAACCAACAACACATTCTTAGCTCTCAGAAGATTTATTACTACCATATAGGTACTTTTCCTTCGCACACAATGCGCACGAGTGTTTTGTTTCCTTGGTCCCTTAAGGTTACATTGTAAAGGAAACGTCTAGAGACGTGTTAAGTAAGCATACTGATGAACTGATGACTTATGTTACGCCTTGACATTGTTTTTGTTGCCGAAATCAAGTTCCGCACATTCGATAATGAAATGACCTTATTGATTGATTTTTAAGTTTGAAAGGTAATGTTAGTACGTGTTGCTGGTCCTTTATCCTTAAAAATATCAATGTTTTGATTGATGTTATGGCACGGGGAGATTTAGTAGTTCCTGTCTACCGCCAATATACACGGTGTAACATAATAAACGCAAGACCTCTCGTGTGGTCTTTCGGACCATGAAATTGAACCACGTTTGTTCTACGAGTTCTTGATATTCGCAAAAAAATAGAACTTTTTAGAGAAACAGCCGCGATCAGCTGATCTAAATATTCATATCAGCCGATATAAACAAACATTTGAATTCCACATTATCGTTTCTTGCAACTGTTAAATATATTTTAGTTACAGTTTACTTGTATGCACTAATTATACCATTGTTTGAGAAATAACACTATTGCACATAAATGTACACATTTGTAATACGTTTTTTAAATAAATTATTATTATTCTTAAAAAAAAAACTGGTAAAACTAAAAAAAAGGTTATAAATTTACAAAAGTCGTTCAGTTCAGGTCTAGACACCGGACGAGAGTTCCTTGGTTTATTATTTTACACCGTGTATTATATACAGGGTGTAAACAACCTCATCACGAAGCCGTCAACCAAGCATTCTGTACATCGAACTAAGTAACCCTACGCAAAAATTAATGCTGGGAAATGACTTTTTTTTTTGGGGTGAAAAATCATGTTTTGAGGTAGAACTCAATGTAACGCACTCAAAACATTGTGCTGATGGATGGATTGAATAGTAGGGGGTCATGGAGGTGTTTAAAGACAAAATTTAACATTAGAAACTTGTAATTAAAAAAAGCTTGTCAAAAAGTTGGAACTTTGATCCCCAATACCGCCGTAAACTAGGTTTCCCAGGCATGGTGTAGAACAAAAAAATGATCACAATGACGATGTTCGCTAAGAGGTTTTTTACACCCTTTATTAAGATGTTTAGAAGTTTGATCAATATTCTGCTGGAGTGGGTAGAAAAGGGACATGATTTGATAACAGAGTTATTTCGTTTGGACCCGGATTTATTAAGAAAACATGTTTTGCTATTGAAAGCCCAAATCTTGAGGAAGGTTGAAAAAGCTTTCTAATATAACCTTTTGGAACTTTTGAAGTCGAGCAAAAAGAGAAACGGTGCGTGAAACGGCGGGGAGTTACAAATATTTTAGGTATTAGGAATTAAGGTGGATGCTCAAGCGTAGCCCGCGAAATTCAAATTTTCTTACGTTTTTTGCAATTTGCAGGCCAGTGCTAGGTTGTATGTTGATTAAAATTTTGTTTGCGACTGTAAGACGTATGTAGTTACAGAATTATATTCATCAAACTCATCAATACAACCCTCAAAGTTCATATTGGTGTCAAAATTACTTTTCCAAGGTCAAAATCATTCTTGCACCATTATGAACTTGGAGGGTTGTATTGATGATTTTGATGATTATAATTGTGTTACTACATACGTCTTACAGTCGCAAACAATATTTTAATCAACATACAACCTAGCACTGGCCTGCAAATTGCAAAAAACGTAAGAAAATTTGAATTTCGCGGGCTACCCTTGAGCATCCACCTTAAGGATGTCGCGTTATCCTTATCTGGTGCAACCGTGCAATACCAACTAATTATTACGTGTATTTCATATTACCTACATAGCTAGACTTGGGAATGTACAACCTACGACATAATAAATAACTAATTACTAACTCTATATAGGACCTAACGTATGTCTGTGCCTATGTGTTCGCTATCCACTTAATTTTGTATTGTAAAATTAAGTGGATAAGTGGTGGTGGTTAAGTGGTGTGGTGGAGTGTATAGGTGTTGGTCGTTTCCACCATCAAATACATTGCAAATCTACTTAGTCCGTCAGTTAGAGTATTGGAAAATACTGGACACGTACTTTTTGTTTTTGTAAATCAATGAACATTGACAAAGATAAAACGCATCAAACTCGGGAGTGGGGGCTCGTGACGTCACAACACAACGCACTAAAAAGTATAGCATGGCGTGACGTATTGAGCATTTTAAAAGCATCGTAAGTATCTTCGTCAATTTTGGTTTACGTCATCATCATTCTCTTGCCCTTATCCCAATTCATTTGGGGTCGGCGCAGCATGTCTTCTTCTTCAATACTTCTCTATTTTTCGTCGTCTCATCAGACACTTCTTTTCTTGCCATATCATTCTTTACACAGTCCATCCATCGTTTCTTTGGTCTTCCTCTACTCATATACCCATCCACATTCATACTCAAAACTTTCCTCACGACATTTTCCTCATCCCTCCGCATCACATGCCCATACCACGACAACCGATTACCACACAACTTTTCAGTCACCGGCGCCACTTTCAGACTTCCTCTTATATACTCATTTCTTACTTTATCCATTCGCGTAGCACCACACATCCCCCTTAGCATCCTCATCTCCGCGACATGCAAATGCCTTTCATTCATCCCTTTTGTGGCCCAACATTCTGATCCATACAAGACAGCAGGTCTAACCATTGTTTTATAAATCTTCCCCTTGAGCTTAAGGGGAATGCGGGAGTCGCAGATTGTTCCCGTGACCTGCCGCCATTTCACCCATCCCGTGTTAATTCTGTGCTTTACACTACGATCTATTTCGCCATCGCTTTGCACGAGTGAACCGAGATACCGAAAGTCGGAGCAGACAGGAAGAGGCGCGCCATCTAACGCTATGGCTCCAGAACTGGAGAGACCGCCGAAATCGCAGAACATGTATTCAGTTTTACTTCTGCTGATTTTCAAGCCAACATTCTCCAGTTTCTGTTGCCATTTCTCCAATCTGCTCTGGATCTCAGGTCCATCTTCACCGACAAGAACAATGTCGTCGGCAAACAGCATGCACCAGGGTGCCTCTTCCTGGATGTCCGACGTTAAAGCGTCCATGATCAACAAGAAGAGGTAAGGACTTAAAGCCGACCCTTGATTTTGGTTTACGTAACAAAATAAAAAATACGTGTCAAATATGTTTTGATAATCTAACTGACGGAATAGGTAATTAGATTTTTTCAGGACACAAGCCTACCGATGATGGTGGTTGAGTACAATTTCGGTGATTATACATTATATGGTACCTACGTGTGACATGGCCGCACCTATTGTTAAAAGAAGATTCATTATGAAAATTTCTTACCTTCTTGAAAAGACTCCGTACAATAGATTATTTATTTATGTCTAGATACAATAATCAACCACATGCAGATATTGTAGAAGTAAACAAATTAACTATGACTGTTCACAGTTTATTACAAGCCTGGAAAAACGGCATATAGTGCTTGTAACGTATCAAAATACTTAGCTCAGTACAACGATGTAATCATCAATTTCTAGGGCTTTGGTTAGATCAACACATGACATGGAAAACACACATTGAGCTGAATCAATGCTCTGCACAATTTAAATAAAGTCGCGAATCGCAGTACCGTTCTTACCGCATACCATGCATATGTCTCCACAACACTGCGATATGGAGTAATATTCTGGGGTAATTGTACAGATAGGGAAGCGGTCTTTAAAGCGCAAAAAAAAATGTGTTCGTGCATTATGCATGATCCAAAACACCGACAGTTGCAAACCATTTTTTATTAATCCGAAATTGTTAACACTCCCGTCCCTTTACATTTATGAAGTTGCCATATTTATTCAATATAACCCTAACCAATTTGAAACCGTATCCTCTAAACGCCAACGTTAAGTCTAAATCCCATCAAACAGCCCTTTACTCAAAAAGTTTCCTAGGAATGGCACCAAAAATATTTAATAAACTACCTAAATCAATAAGAGCATCAAGAGATTCAAATACATTCAAAAAACACTCTATAAATTCTTAATTCAAAAAGCCTTTTATTCGGTCAATGAAGAAGAATGGAAGAAAAATGATAATTACTGTTTTTATTTTATGTTTATATTACTTTTAGTAGCTGAGGAGCTCGTGGCTAAATAATAACAGCCGCTCGGGTCGATCGTTAGGTTAAGCCGTGCTTGCCTAGGTTGGTCTGTGGATGGGTGACCGCCCATTACATACCGAGTTTCCTCCGTGCCTCGGAAAGCACGTTAAGCCGTTGGTCCCGGCTGTCATTTGTAGATCTTTGACAGTCGTTAGGTAGTCAGAGGCCCAAAAAGTCTGACAACCAGTCTTACCAAGGGTATCGTATAACCCGGTACTAACTGGGTTGTGGAGGTCAGATAGGCAGTCGCTCCATGTAAAATACTGGTATTCAGCTGCATCCGGTAAAACTGGAAGCCGACCCCAACAAAGTTGGGAAAAGGCTAGGCAGATGATTACTTTTAGTAGCTTTAGTTCATACGATTGTTTTATTTTATTTTTTAATTTTGTATAGTTTAAAATTGTTTTTGTTTGTTCTATGTGTATATTTTATTAAAGATTTAATATTAAGTAGGTAAGCTGTAATAACGTTAGTTTTAGCTTTTAAATTTCAGTTTTTATACACATAAAAACTACCTTACACTACATAAGTGTAAACATTATTTGTACGCCTTGCAAGGCAACACATAGTGAGACATATTTTTTTTTATAACACCATGTACCTTTTATTTTTACCTATGTCACAAATAAACAATTTTGAATTTGAATTTGAATTTGAATTTCGCTTTTAGGAGTTAAAGATATTCCTGAAATAAAAAATGACTCAAAGAAAAATTATACCTATAAGTTTTTGATTATTTCAAAATTGTTTTAAACTTTTACTTAAATTACGTACCACATATAATGTTTCAGAGTTGCTTTACTTATCAAAAAGCTTCACACTCATGTACACAGGAAAACCCAAAAGGAAAACGCTAGGAATAAATGGACGTTTTAATTTATTATCTGTAAAAAACATGGTACGGATAATTAGTAAGTATCCGCTAAAAGCCTATATTGCTGACGTTAACGTGGTGTACTAGAGTAAATCCCATCAAAAACATAAATGTGAAATGAGAGCCAAGTTCAATATTATGATATATGCCTTGGTTGTTGACTTCAACGACAAAAGAAGTGAAATCTAAATGGGTGCCAAGTTCAATGGTCAGTCCTAAAATTTATCGATAACAACATAAAATATCATTTTTTCTTATAACTTAGGAGAATATATTGTAGACTAAGGTCTGACTTGGCTAGTTCTCATATAAGAGGGCCAGAGGCCGCCCGAGAGAACGCTGGGCAGATGAAATAAAACAAGTTGCCGGAAAGGACTGGACAAAGCAAGCGAATGAGAGAAACTCGTGGAAAATGTTGGAGGAGGCCTATACCCAAACGGGGCCTTAACTAAAAAAAAAAAAAAAAATGATTGTAACAATTAAATGTAATTATGTTCGATGCAATGTTAAAATTATATACCTAATTAAATACTAAATGAAATGAAATGTTAAAATATTAAAAATGTTATTTAAATGAAATGTACGAATGTTAAATAATCTTAAAAACTTTATGGGATTAAATGTTGAATGTATAGTGTGTAAAAAGTAATGTTAAAGGTATTGTTAATTTTAAAATGAATTTATTGTATTTTAATGATGTAATAATTGTTAAGGCAAATAAAGGCTATTTATTTATTATTTTTCACCTAATTACCTATCTGCATGCCAAATTTGAACTTTCTAGGTCATCTGGAACTGGGTTATAGTTTTGATCTATAGGTCAGTCATAAAAATTACGATTTTTGGACGTTAATATCTAAATAACCGTTAGAGATATGTTTATAAAATTTGGAACACATATACATCTCACTAGTCTCAATATATGAGCCAAATTTGACAAGTTTAGGTGAAATAGTTTTTGAGTTATGAGGGGCTCAAAAGTGGCTCCAAATGGTTCGTGTAATATTACACACTGTGAGCTACGCGCCAGAACTTGGCTTGACACGCTCCCGCGTGTCTAGATTCTCAATTGCAGTTATTGGGGAAAATGACGAGGAAAAGATAAAAATAAAACCATTTCAACGTTTTACTGACTGGTTGATTATTTGTGTTTGTGGTGGAAGAGGTAACACTACTACACCAATAAACCATGGAAACGACACCCATGATGTAAACCAAATTTTTTCGTAGAAAATGGAATTACCTTCTTTAATTTATGTCAGCGTAGTACTTTTTCTAAAAGAAGAAGTTTAACTTCAATATTAAATTCATGTAATTGTTGATCACAATATTATTTCAGCTTTAACTGTAACTTTTTTTTTCTTGTGGTCCCAAAACACCACTCAAAAATATTTAGGGGGAATCCGGGTCCTGGTCCCAGAAGCCTCCCGACCCATTACTAATTAATTAATTAATAATGTCTAATTGTTTATATTCTGTCTCTCTGTTTCTTTTGTTTTATCCAATTTTACTTTTTATGTTAGTTTCATACATTTAATTACGTAATGTTTTTTAAACGTGTTTCTTTTCAGTTAATTAGGTATTTATATTTATTGGGCATGCTGTGCTGACCTGTCGCTCGGGTCGATCGTTAGGTTAAGCCGTGCTTGCCTAGGTTGATCTGTGGATGGGTGACCACCCATTACATAAAGAGTTTCCTCCGTGCCTCGAAAAGTACGTTAAGCCCTTGGTCCCAGCTTGTCATTTGTAGATCTTTGACAGTCGTTAGGTAGTCAGAGGCCCAAAAAGTCTGACAGCCAGTCTTACCAAGGGGTATCGTATTACTCGGTACTAACTGGGTTGTGGAGGTCAGATAGGCAGTCGCTTCATGTATACTGGTATTCAGCTGCATCCGGTTAGACTGGAAGCCGACCCCACCAAAGTTGGGAAAAGGCTAGGCAGATGCTAACCTGTAAGAAATTGTGACACTAACATTTAATTATGGTAGAATACCTATACTTTAAGTATTTACTAGTATTAACATTTTGTTGGTTGGACATTAAAGGATACATACCTACACATACAATATACATACGTATTATGAATCACTACAGCAGCGGTGATATAACTGTATAAAGCACTAAAAAAGCTTACGGTAATTAAAAATTTACTCCTTCTTTTTTTTGGCAGTTAAAAAAACTGATCGGCTGAGCGGGTTTGAAAGAAGTTTCTATAGATATAAACTCTACACTATGAGTGAAATCGAATGCAGCAATTTATTTAAACTACACATAAACCTATGTATGTAAGTCATATCAATGTAGGGTAAGTGCTGATTTCGGTACCTAGGCTGTAAAACTGTAATCAAAAATCGTAATTTACTACTGAAGATCGCTTCCCTTCCCTTTTATGATAATACTTAATTAACTAAATACCACAAAATTAATTTTAATTACATACCCGTATGAATGTTTCATTTATTACCAGCCGTTATTACGAGTATACCTCGTGACCATGTACATTTTTCATTATAGAATAGGTAATAAAATGAGACTAAGTAATCCCACACATTTCTAACCAAGCCTTATCAGATATATGAAAGATAGGTATGGCGTTTGGCCTAGACATCAGAATATTTCATTTTTTCTTCTTTCCTTTTACCCTGTGGGATTTCATCAAAGACATTTACTTGTTGTATTTCGTCTACGCAGCTTGTCTACGCAGCTTCTAGAAGCTGCGTAGACAAGCTGCGTATCAATAAAACACTCTAGAGTGTTTTATTGATTTTTTCTTTCGGATGGGAAATCATCATAATTATGACTCTTCCCGCTCTGGGCGGAGCGGGAGGTAGTGTCAAACTTTTACTGAATAAAACCCATCCATGTTCCTTCTTCGCCCTTTGTGTTCCGTGGACACGGTTCATCATCATCATCATTTCAGCCGAAAGACGTCCACTGCTGGACATAGGCCTCCCCCAAGTGTCGCCACATTGACCGGTCCCGTGCGACTCGCATCCAGCGGATTCCCGCAACCTTCACCAGGTCATCGGTCCACCTACTTAGTGGGAGGCCTTCCAACGCAACGTCTTCCGGTTCGCGGTCGCCACTCCAGAACTTTTCGGCCCCATCGGCCATCCGTTCTGCGAGCAATGTGCCCTGCCCACTGCCACTTAAGTTTGGTAATTCTTCGGGCTATAACGTCGGTAACCTTGGTTCTCTTGCAGATGTCTTCATTTCTAATCAGAAATGAAGACATCCAGACATCACATGCAGACATCTTGCGTGATCGAATCCGATCACGCAAGGAAACTCCGAGCATAGCCCTCTCCATTGTCCTTTGGGTGACTTTAAGTCTTCTGATGAGGCCCATTGTGAGCGACCACGTTTCGGACAGTTCGTGGACACGATTATAGTGCCGAAAATAGCCTTTTCTGCGTCCCCTCAAGTCCCGTGCGAGCTTCTATAACTGCGCTTAACTTTTAACTTAGGTACCCTAGCTAGAGCAATGCCTATATGCTAAATTGCCAATAAGCCTCCTTTATTTCATTCAGGGTGATAAAATAAAGCACAAGGAACTTGGTATTGGTGGACCAATTATCTGATATTTTGGAAGAAAAATATATTTTTTTAAAGAACTGGAACTGATGTGGGCAACAAGCAGACGAGCTATTTAAGTGGACCCCTCGTAGTTTACTAGTGCAAATGCGATGCCCACCCTGATGCTTAAGTTTTAATTTTTGGGCCACTACACAAATACGCTCGTGCGCTGCCAAAACAATGAGCGCGATGTTTTGCCTAATGTAACAGGCGTTTTTGATGATACTGGCATGGTACGTATATGTTGGAATCGAGCACTAGGGGCGCAGCGGGAACTTATCAGGAGCAAACCGAAAAAATAATAGTCCTGCCTGGTCTGGCCATTCTTGCGCCCCCCCAGAGTCTACGCCCTGTGGCTGGGCACCGGTGCCGGTGGCACCGCCCTATTTACGGCACTGGCCGCGGTATCTCTGTTGAGCAGCCCTGGATCTTTATTTGCCTGAAAGGGCAACTAAAGATGAACAAATTCACATTGTGAAGACCCTAAAGATCCTAAGGTTAATCGATGCCTGTACATAGCAGCACTACGGTCATAAAGTTCGAAATTCGCACTACGAAGAGGTCGCAACACTATTAACAGTAGAATGCCCATAGAATACAGATAGGGGTATATAGTCACGAGCTCGGGTCTGTGCGCTTACGCAGACGACGCGCATACCAATAGGTAACGTTAATGTAATTACCCGATTGGTCATGTCAGTAACATCGACTACATAAGTTATTAGTAGTTTGTTACTCAATTTTAGTATTGCAGGAAACTGGGGATGTGGTGGACGTAGTAATTAGGGGGAAATGGTTCAGTTTTTTTTGGTCAAATTTATTACCCGACTGCAGTGAAGCAAACAGGGACGGTTCGGCCTATAATGTTGTCACTGTTTAATTTATAAATGAATGTCATGAATGAATGTGAATGAATGAATGTGTAATGAATGTCTATAAATGAAGGAATCATAATACAATCCCGGAATTCAGGGCATACATTTTGCTTTGATTGCCAAGCTAAGAATCATTTAATCTATCTGATAACGTCAGTGTGTTAGCATTAGCAGACAGAAAGTTTATTTCTTTTACCGGCCAATTTATGTTCCGTATATCGTAGGACCAATGCTATGCAAACAATGATTTTATTTGATCCAGCTATTAGTCAGCATTAGCAGACAGAAAGTTTATTTCTTTTACCAGGCCAATTTATGTTCCGTATATCGTAGGACCAATGCTATGCAAACAATGATTTTATTTGATCCAGCTATTAGTCAGCATTAGCAGACAGAAAGTTTATTTCTTTTACCAGGCCAATTTATGTTCCGTATATCGTAGGACCAATGCTATGCAAACAATGATTTTATTTGATCCAGCTATTAGTCAGCATTAGCAGACAGAAAGTTTATTTCTTTTACCAGGCCAATTTATGTTCCGTATATCGTAGGACCAATGCTATGCAAACAATGATTTTATTTGATCCAGCTATTAGTCAGCATTAGCAGACAGAAAGTTTATTTCTTTTACCAGGCCAATTTATGTTCCGTATATCGTAGGACCAATGCTATGCAAGCAATGATTTTATTTGATCCAGCTATTAGTCAGCATTAGCAGACAGAAAGTTTATTTCTTTTACCAGGCCAATTTATGTTCCGTATATCGTAGGACCAATGCTATGCAAACAATGATTTTATTTGATCCAGCTATGTCTTCGCCATTATTCTTCGAGGTCTTATTTACTCTGGTAAATAAGACCTCGAATGTAAATTGTAATGAAATGGTAATTGTAATGGTAATGGTAATTGTGGTAATGGTATCTGTACCTAATCTACCTATGGGACTACAATTACCATTCCAATTCACCAAACGTGTATAAAAAAATCAATCACAAAAGTTCAAAGTTCAAAATAACTTATGAAAAAACATAATAAATCTGTCTCTAGAAAAGACATCAACGAGCCTCAATTTTAACAAAACGTGTAGAATTAAACTTTGAAGGACATTCAAACAAAAAAATACTAGCTCAACTAGTTTTGTGTGTCGCTTACTTGATTAAATGTCATGTGATGTGGAAAAGTACGTCATTATGTTAATAAGTATAGGGGCCACACCCACATAGTCGAAAGTAGTGTCTGACGCTTAGTGACGCGTCAGTTCATCGAAATTAATCAAGTCATTTGGTTCTGTCAATACTGTAATCATGACTAATTCTTTAAATAAGTCTGATTGACAGAAGCGTCAGTCAGTTCTTGTATGAAATTTTAAGGTTTTCGATTGTTCTTCTATTTTTAAATGACCCATGCCCACTGCTGGGTTGAGACTTATAATAGAACAACCTGATAATTCATGATCATCCTCTAAGCTTAGAATCACCCACAGGTGGGTGGAGCTGGCTGAAGGCCTCGCCGTTCTTCTGCCACACTTCCCTGATCTGTGTGTCCCAAAACCAGGTGTTTCCCGTGACCTGTCCATAAAATATTTACCCATTCAGACTTTAACGAACACAAAGCAGATAATGTGTTGATCACCATCATCCTCCCTCCCGCCCTTTATTTATTGGCCGCAGCATGTCTTCTTCCATACATCTCCTTTCTGGCTTCGTAACCCTAGCTTTCGTCTTAATATTCACTCTCTTCCAACCATTAAATCCATCCACCGTTTCTTTGGTCGACTGTTTTTTTAAGAGATTCAATTGAAATTTTATATGCTAGTGAAAGCTTAAAGCAATTCAGTTGCTTTTTTATTTGATTAGCGTTATTTGTCCTAATTGAATCAATTGGCGACAAACATTTTAATTAATAATAATAAATAATAAATAATCTTTATTTTCAAAAAGCCAAATACAATTTGTCCGTCTCAATCAAAACATAAAAAAAAAACGTCATTATATGAAGCACAACACTATGCATTATTTGAGACAGAGTGAACGTCTGTGTCTGTGCTAGTATAAACTGTGTTACAGACACAGGCGCCTTCCTCTTACAGTTCATTGACAATGCTGCACTTTGTACAAGTTTTTTTTTGCATATGAATATTAATTAAAAAAATTAAAAGCGCACACGTCTATTCGCTTTCGCGGTCCGGGAGGAAGGCGAAATTGAAGTAACTGGAAACGGTTGAATCAGACGGTCACCTCGCATCTCGTAATAAATTAAATTAAGCCCAATATTTTAGTATCCGTATTCATGCCCACTGAGGTGGGCTTGGGACTCCCCATGGACCGCTATTTAAAATAAACGAGGACACATTGAAATAGGTAATCTTTCTTAGGAATCGGTTGTGGTTGAATGTGGTCATCTTACCTGTGATACCTACCCATTTACACCTAAAAATTCAAAATTCCTTTCCTGTACCAGGTATAAAGATCTTTGATTTCTACAGGAATCTAATTGTACCTACGTTTCGTGGAATATGAAATTGCTTGACATTTTTAGTTTTTTTTTTCTACACTGTACAACTGCATCGTTTGCTCACCAATCAGTTCGGTATCCCAAAGTCGCCAATCGTCTTGTTTCGTCAAACGTCGTGCACGCTCCACTAATCTAATGACCGATGGCCGATGGTGGACCAACGTGGGGAAGTTCCAAGCATTCCTGCACAAGCAGGTTTAGATGGCAAAAAAACCTAACATGTCATGTATTTTCTATTAATTTGATTTAGAGCATGTAATTATCGCATTGACAAACAACTTGCTGAGATGAAGAAAGTACCTAATTTGAATTATGCCTACTTAAACTAGTGTTGGGGGGATCCGCTGGATGCGAGACGCACGGGACCTGTCAATGTGACGACACTTGGGGGAGGCCTATGTCCAGCAGTGGACGTCTTTGGACTGAAATTGATGATGATGATGAAACAAGTGTTGATCCCTTGAGCTGGACTGGTTTTACATATATGTAGGAGGTAGTCAGTGCTAACTTCCCGTCTTCTTTTTAGGGTTCCGTAGTCAACTATACCTTATAGTTTCGCCATGTCAGTCCGTCCGTCCGTCCTCGCTTAATCTCTGTGACCGTTAGCACTAGAAAGCTGAAATTTGGTACCAATATGTATATCAATCACGCCAAAAAAGTGGTACAATAAAAATTGGAAAAAAATGTTTTATTAGGGTAGCCCCCCTATTTGTAAAGTGGGAAGTGATTTTTTTTAAATTTCAACCCTAACGTGTGAAAGGTATTTAAAAATGAATAGGGGTTTCCTAAAATCATTTTTTGATAATGTCAATAATCTCGGAAATAATCGCTCCAAAAGTAAGAAACAATGCCCCCCCTCTAACTTTTGAACCATAAGTTTAGAAAATATGAAAAAATCTGAAAAGTAGAACTTTTTAAGGACTTTCTAGGAAAATCATTTTGAACTTGATGGAAACAACAGTTTTTGTACAAAAAAAACAAAAAGTTGTAGAAAATAATTTTCCAGAAATTATTTTGTACAACTTTTTGTCTGATTTCTGTTTCTTTTTGTCTGATTCTTTAAACTCATAAGTGGGAACACTTATTGTGACGGACGGGAAACTACGGAACCCTACACTGAGCGTGGCCCGACACGCTCTTGGCCGGTTTTATTTGTAATAGGTACCAATGATATTCTACTATAATATCATTCATTTTGTTAGAATATCATTGATAGGTACTCACTGTATTACAAAGAAAAAGACGGGAAGTTTTGTGGGACGGACACAGACTGACCCCCGAATACTGAAACGTCACTCAAAATTTATAACAAACAAGTTAACAGATACTCAAAAGTGACGTTTGCCCATACGAAATTTAAAATTTAGAAGCTGCTCAAATGTTAAACAGCCTTTAAATTTTGAGTGACGTTTCAGTATTCGGGGGTGAATGTATTAATCCAGCTTATAACGCTCAAGGGTAACCCAAGATTCTGTTGAACAAGCTTACATAATCAACGATACCTAAATAATGCTATCGTCAATCTATCGTACTGATTCACTTAACCTCTAGAATATCTCAGAACTGTTATCTTCATCATAATATCATTAAATAATGAGACACTTATTTACAAATAACGTGATTATTAATTAATAATGCCCTATCTATGAACTCTTCCTGAATCTTAATCAACAGTTATGTTATCGCAAAGTATTGGCAAACAGGAATCCCAGGAACATACTCAAACTAAAATTAAGTTACATGTTGTGGTCAATATTTGCATGCATTTCATTTGCGGCAGAAAATCCCATTACTGGTACTAGAGACACCTATCACTTCTTTTTTACGTGACACTTAATTTTTTCTGAGACCAATAGATTGTTACCTGTATAGCTCTATCATTGGCTTCCCTTTAAAGGTTGCAAGTGGTTATGCAGGATGAGATAGAAACTATACTCATTGTTGATTTGAGTAATACGTTCATTTTGAGAAATGTCGTAGACGGAGGGCCTTAGAGTCTGACAACAATTCATGGAACTAACAACGCAACCGGGCCATGAGGATATTAAGGTTTCCATGAGCAATTGAGCATGTTATGCAAAATACTCTAAAAAGGATCAATTTTATCTACCTCCAATCAAATATTCTCAAATCTGTGATTGTCGATACGTGTATAAAAGCATTTTTGATCAAGCATAAACTTAAAACTTTATTGTTGCTATTCTCGCATGCTTCATTTGTATAGTTTCTTTTGATTCCTGAATCATGTGCTAAAAAGTATTGTGTTTATCGGAAGATAAACAGAATCGGTTTGCTACGTCTAGGCCATCTCGTAAAAGTCTAGCTATTAATTGATTTAGTATCTAGAAAACATAACTTTAAACGATTCCGAGATTAAAACCCCATTTCAATAAATTCGCGATCAGAAAAACAAACTGTTTCAGATTTACTTCCTATTAAAATGTATTGCAACCCCGATTACTATTCCAGAATGTAGGCTCCGAAGAAATTCCCGATGTCATCCCAGATGAAGTATTGCTGGCTATACAACAACTTGAAAATAGGAGAGCACCAGGAGAAGACGGCGTGTTACCAAAGATGATTAAAATCAACGGAAGGTCGTCAGCAATGTGCTCGCAGTATTATTTACAAAATGCATTGTGGAAACTAGAGTACCTGCATCATGGCACAACTCAATAATCACCCTGATCCACAAAAAAGGGGACATCAAGAAGTTGGAAAACTATAGACCCATTAGCCTGCTGTCACATATTTATAAGATCTTCTCGAGAGTTCTAGTTAACAGACTCGACAGGAAACTAGAATTTTTCCAACCAAAAGAACAGGCAGGATTTCGCTCAGGCTTTAGTACCAATGACCACCTACAAACCCTTAAACAGTCATAGAGAAATGTAACGAGTACAGGAAACCACTTATCCTCGCCTTCATCGACTACGAGAAAGCATTTGACTCGATAGAGTGATGGTTCATAGAACGAGCCCTAGCCAGATGCCGCATCGATGAAAAGTACATACAAATCCTCAATCACTTCCATCAAAACGCTGCTGCCTGTGTCTCCTTGCACGAGAAAACCGAGAAATTCCATCTACAGAGGGGTGTCAGGCAAGGAGACACAATATCACCAAAATTATTTACCCTGGCACTAGAAAGCATATTCCAGCAGATACGTGGACTGGGAAAGGGCTGATGATCGATGGAGAGAGACTGACAAATCTGAGGTTTGCTGACGATCTGGTCCTAGTTTCGGAGAGCGTCGAGGACATGGTGACGATGCTGGAGGATTTAAAGGTGGAGTCCGAGAAGACCGGTCTCAAAATGAACATTGAGAAAACCAAAATAATGACCAACATTCCTGAAGTCACAAACTGCCAGCTTCCAGTGGAGAGAGTGACTGAGTATATATATTTAGGTCATAAGGTTATACTCGGCTTTGAAAATTAAGTAGCGGAAGTGGAACGACGAATAGCGCAGGCGTGGGCTGCATTCGGTGCCAACAAACAACTACTGTGTGGAAAAATACCCCTACGTCTTAGAGTCAAAGCCTTCGAGCAGTGTGTCATGCCCGTACTAGCCTATGGTACAGACACCATAACTCTTACGCAGAAGTACGCCGAGAAGTTCCGAGGCGCGCAGAGGGGAATGGAGAGAGCTTTGCTCGGGATCACCCTACGGGACCGGACACGGAATAATTGGATTCGAAGTAAGACCAAAGTTAGAGACATTACAGCCGTAATAGCGCAAATAAAGTGGACATGGGCAAGGCACATTGCGAGAATGGACAAGAGCCGCTGGACAAGACGAGTCCTAGAATGGGGACCCAGAGCGGACACCCGAGGGCGCGGAAGACCACCACAGCGCTGGGTGGACGACATCCGACAAGGAGGATGAATCGGACACAAGATTGACAGGAGTGGAAGAAGAGGGAAGAGGCCTACATCCGAGATTGGATAATCAAAAGGCCACCATGATGATGATGACGATGAAAATGTATTGCAAATAGCATAATTTATTCTCCTCTTAGAATAACTAGGGCGCTGACATCCATGCTACGCAAGTCGCAAATGATAGAGACTTACCCATCCCAGCTCTAAATAACCCAACCTAAAGGTAGAACTGCTCATAAATTTGTGGAGATTTCCTTACTTATTTCTATTATTAGAAAAGAATTCGTAACAACTCATATAATATATATATTATTCTCAGAAATATGACGGAAAGATCACTTCAGCTGGAGCTGTGATATATATTGGGCAGCACATCAGTAAAACTGTCTGTGTGGTGTCAGAATCCAACTTGATTCACTTTTGTGTTAAAGATCGTCTTCAAGCTAAGGGCACTTTACAGCTGCATCAATGCGAGTAGGAGGAATTTAGCAATGCCCATTTGATCTGCATTAGTTTAAGGGCTTACCTAATCCAGACAACCTCAGTTCTATTCCCATCCCTAGGTTGCAATTAAAATTCCGTAAGAGCTTAGAGCCTATTATTAAAAGCAACGATGTCGCCCTCTAAGAATAGTCTCATAGGAGTAGTAGGTAATCGTGACACCTGCATGATCTAATTTCACGTGCCAAGCACTAACTATAGACTGTTAACAGTGTTTATGTTATGCACATGCGTACGATAATAGCCCAGGTCATAAAACCCGAGAGGTGTACGAAGGCTACTTAGACATGGTACTTTCATAATAGTGCTGAAGAATGGTAGTAAATAATAGTACTGTATGTTTACTGGTTATGGGATAAGTGATTTCATTGAGGGCCGTTTGATTTGAAACAAGGTGACTAATAGGTACTATGGTGAATACCCAGATGACGATTCATAGAAAATAAAAAATCAACGCTGGCCCTAAATAAATTAGATTATGGCAAGACGTGATGACGAACGTATGTAGGTATGTTTATGAGGTTCTGTTACTGAGAGTTTACATGCTCTGTACGTTTATAGATGGATTCTATTATATAAAAAGTATCTATGTAGTATATTATCAACTATCTGGTGTGCACGACACAAGCCTCGTTGCTTAGTGTGGCACTAGATGGCGCTGTGTGTTATGTCCAGCAATATTTATTATCATTTTGTATGCATACTAAGGTATTTATGTCGCAGGTTTTTCATAAAATTAGGTGTTTGATGATGAAATTGAGTTTAAAATGTGTCATCTTCCGGTTTTTGATCAAAAACACAGATTTTTGACCTAGGTTTTTGATCAAAAACACAAATTTTTGACCTAGGTTTTTGATCAAAAACCGGAAGATGACACATTTTAAACTCAATTTCATCATAAACATGTAACAATCCAGATTTTTTATCAAAAACCTGAACTAGTTTGGGTTTATGATCAATCTGATATACATTTCCGTTGACAGGGACTTAAGGACTTCATACTTACACTTAATTGTATCAAAAGTGATTTTTGTGCCGTTACATTTTACTACATCTGTTTAGCAAAATGTAACGGCAAAAAAATCACTTTTGATTGCCAAAATTAGTAAATGATCACCAAAATTAATCCCCATTTTATCGTGAAATTGGAACCAAAAATTTATTTATGATCACCAGAAATTGAACTGTTATGGTCTTGCATCCAAGTCGAGGGAGACCCGGTCGACGGAGCCCCGCTTCGCGGGGCTTCTACTCCTGACTGGTTTATAAAAAAATAACCACGCAGGTTCCCCAAGTCGGCATAAACCAAACTAGTTTGTCATCAACCACTGTCACAAATCTATACTTGCTCCTATTGAATAAAAGGATAAGCAGACTTGTTCAATTTAAAATTTAATTAGGGGAAAGATATAACATACAGCTAGTTATATAAAAAACCTACCTAGCACGCACTCTCTATAGTTTTATAGTTCACGCACTTAGATGGATAGGATTCAGCTCAGCACTGTAGGAACGGGAACAGGCGTCAGGGTAGCAGGTCAATACCAGAGCAACCTCAAGGATCAGCTTCAGGAAACCACTGCTGGTGGGGTGTCGTGCAGATCTCAGAGTCCACTAAGTCAGCTTTGAAGTAAGGCAGGGTAGATCTCAGGGCCAGACGTAGGATATCTTTGCGAGCCAAGTAGAAAGTCAGGCACGTAGTTAGCTTCCGCAGATCGGGAGTAATAGTCCCAGGTGGATTTTTAGCTGGATCCCCTGGGTAGTTTAAGTATCTGACAGCGAAAACCAAGCTGTTCTCTGATGCTCATTAAATCAGATCCAAGAGATTCCTTTTCAGCCGTCCGTCAGCTCGTTTCATGGTTTCTCCAAAGTAGTCTTCCTTTTTCAAATATCCTTTTTCTTAGTGTGGCCATCATCTCATCTGACAAATGTAGTCGGCCAGGACATATCCATGAGTGCGTAAATAATTTTATAATATAATTCAATATTAAGTTATTTAGTACACAATCGTAATAATCTACAAAATATAATGGCTAAACACATATTGATAAAAATAATTTAAATTTTACAAACCAAACACTAAAAATCATAGACTAACTAAACCAGAAAGAAATAAAAAGTAACTGACAGTTTGACAATTTGGCGTTTGACGTAAGTGTCACAACATGAAAATTATAAGTTAATATTTTTATTTCAGCTATTTTTAAGTAAATGAATCGTATTTAGATCGATTTGCTGAGTGTAGATACATAAACAAATAAAAAGGATGATAAATAGTATTTATCTACACCCATGCTATAAATCCTCTATAAAGGTATCTGAAACAGTTAGCTTATGGCCAACATTAAAACAGCCAGTGTCTTAATAACCATTATAACACCCAAACGGGTGTTATAATGTTGTACTGAATTTCATTATGCAACTCGTTTTAAAAAAAGAACATCGAATGTGGTAGTGAATCGAACGTCTAGCACGTGCGATTCACTACCACAGCGCCGTAATAAAAAAAAAAAACTTATAGGTTAATTCGAATTCACGTCGTATCCCGCCATTTTTGTTCGACATTTGGATATTAGTATTGCATTATGTACTTTGTTGTTTACAAAAATGAGTGATACAAGCTTTGTGAATTTTGATAATTGAACAATACAAAATGTAAATAATTATATTACTACCTATACACGGTTTGTTTGTAGTAAATACAAGCAATTAAACTTTCCATGAATTTACATAGACTTCTTAGAACACTGCAACACCCTATGGTTTCAGAACCTTTTATGGAGGATTCATATCATGGATGTAGATAAAGTCTTGTATGCAACTGTACATAATTAGGTATTAAAACACTCATGTGATACTATTATCACACTCGGCTTCGCCTCGTGTGATAAACCCACATTCGTGTTTTAATACCCCTCATTATACAACAGTTGCATAAATAACTATTATGAATGGTGAATATGAGGCGAAGTATAGCATAATACTATACCACCTCATTAAAATTTGGTGTTCAATTTACTTTTGGTGATCAATTGAGATTTTAGGTGATAGATGTTAGTGGTCACAAAGTTATTTTTGGTGGTCATTATATTTTCCCCTCTTCATAATTGGATTGAAGGAGGAGAATATTGATTGGATCATGGATGTAAAATTTTAATAAATAAATAATTGTTTTCTTTCTATTAGGTCTCAAATGATGATGGATTGTTTTATTTATTTCGTTTTAAAATGATTTATTTGTCATAAAACAAAGCAAACCCGTGATTTTGACTTTATCATAAACCTAAACTAGTTCAGGTTTTCGATCAAAAATCTGAACTAGTCTGAATTGTTACAGGTTTATGATGAAATTGAGTTTAAAATTTGTCGCGGTTTTTGATCAAAAGCCTAGGTTTTTGATCAAAAACCTAATTTTATGAAAAATCTGCGACATTTATACTGATGGCGAATCGGGATATCTTGTATGAAAAAAACATTGGTAACAGATCGGAATATTGACGAGTCGGTAATAACTCATACTACTACGGGCAGGTAACCGTTAGGATGGATCTAGAAAAATCATCTTTCTAACGACTGTAGGCAGTAAGATGTAAAAAAAAACTCAAAACTCAAAGCATTTACTTCAATTAGACCATTACGGCGCTTTTGAATGTCAAAAATACAAAAAAAAGCTACGGTCTCAGTCACAAGACAAATAACTTGAGAGAGTACTGTACGTAAAGTTGCCCATTCTCTAGCGTAGATCTCTATGAAGAAGAACGTGCAAGAAACTCCATGGACATTCTTTTAAATCAAAATATTGTCACAAAATCTTGGTTACATCATTCATGTTGAGATTATACATATAATATGTGAGAACGATGTAGAAAGACGTCCACAGTAAGAGAACCAGAGACGAGCGCCGAGAGATGTTCGTAGAAGTATCGAAGTCATTTCGTCTGCGTAACATAGAGATGCGCTGATGCATTCTCCGGAACCTTTCACTTCCCTCGAACTATGGGCACAAACCATTAAAAATATGTATAATTATAAGAAATCTGTTTCGCTGCTAGGATTGGGCCAACGTCTTGTCTAAATGTCTTGTCTAAATGTCTTGATGAGATTTTAAAGCAAAATCAGCATCAAACCTATTCGGGAAGAGACCTTTGTCTAGCAGTTAGTTGCGACAGCCTTACTTGTCATGATTTCATTTGTTAAGAGGGTAAAGTTCACAACTTAAAGCAGTTGCATTTGAAGACCGATTTTAAATCATTAATGCAAAATGTGTAAAATTATTTAAAATACCGGAAAAAATGCTAAAGGTCCACGGTGGCCCGCGAAATTCAAATTTTCTTATCCGGTACAGCCGGCGGCATAAGAAAATTCCTATAACCATTTTCCTATACCAAAGAAATGGACCAAAAATGAGTTGACGTCAAAATCTATTAAGTTCTATATAGCCTTGCTTGCCTGTGTAGCTTTATATTATCCTTTTTTGTAACTTATCAAGTTCCGCTCCGATAACGAAAACCACTAACACTAAATATTTTCCACTAGTTGTTAGATAACATTGATAGAAGCCCCTCCAAAACATAAAATAATAATTTATATTTTTGTACAACGTACCTACTCTCTACCTACTATGTAAAGTTTATAGTATATCACAGGAAACTGTTAATTATTTCGAACTCATTATATTACCAAGGTCGACAAGTTAAGGATGCCAAAGTTTTTTCGACATCGATAACTCAGAATCTTGGGAGTCCAAAAAAATATAGCTTCATTTCATTCAGAATATTTTGATTTTATAGTCACCATTATGCGAAGATGATAACTGCCAAATCCTGTGTACATAACCTATCATTGTCCGCTGTAAACAATGTGGAATTCCACGCTGAAATCCTATTCTTTATTTTCTGAACAAGCGTGTGCTTTTAAACATGGCTGCGAGCGAGCGCCGCCGTTTAGTATACTTGCAACCGGTGACGAAGGCACGCGTCAACGCGTTCGATAGTAAATTGCGGGCATCAATAAATAAAAATAAGAAATAAAACCAATGTGCCAAAGGAATTTCATTCAGGTTTCAAAAACTTGACGTATTTAATAAATAAACTGAAAAGCGCGGGAGTGAGTGTTTGGACGCGTTCGTATGGATGCAAATTAGCCGGCGTTACGGAGCATTCCAAATAATTCGAATTGGTCAAGGTCCGTTTAAAGATTGGAGTATATTGGTGTGAAATTGTGCGCTTTCGTATCCTGATTCACGTGACCATAGGTGAGTGACATCTCGTAAGGCTAGTCTAGTCACAGCTTTATTTTTAACACAAGAACGCTAGGATGCGCGGCCGTAACTATTTTTGGTTCACGGTGCGTTCACACCTATATTCTAAGCTACATTCTCATGTTACAGGAGAAAGTTACAAAAACTTCGAAGATTTTATTGTGACACAATTTATTGTAGAAAAAAAAAATATAACTTTACATTTTATAAACTTCACTATTTATATACCTAGCTCATAAATAAATAGGAGCACTGCCAAATAGTACAACAATCTGAATGACAAAAATTACGTCACCACCGTAACGTAGATAATTTACTTAATGGGCTATTGTTGTCGCTATCACAAAATCCGGTACATAAACATTAGTTGACGTGTAAATTCCCCATCAAGAAACTTACCTATATGACAATTTAATTGAATTTTGCACATGCTGCCATTGTATAAAATAAAAATACTGACTTAATACCTACTTCATTAAAATTATACCCTATTTACTTTTATTAATTTCCGCAAACAAGATTGTCCCCAATAAATGCATAAATATAAAAGTTCCACTTGCACTGAAAATAAGAGCACAATGTAACTTATTATCTTAATTTACCATATAAAGAAAATAATTATTGATTGGTTTGCACATAGTCTAAACGCACATAGTAAATGAGTTCATTCACTTTAAAAATAATTCAGTCACGTTACTCCAATTTTAGTAATCGACGGAACAATAACTGTCTTTTGAATCAATATTGACTGAAAAAATCTAATCATGGCAAAAAAAATAGAAAAACATTATGGGTATTAATTTAATAAGTTTTTTTTTATAACTATTGCATGTAAGTACCTACTGCTTTACAGTAGTACTTTACAGTAGGTACAATTTAGGTGTTTTAAAAAAAAATGGAAACTTGTGTCCGGAAACGATAACGTTACTAAATAATTAATTGCATCCTTTACTTGTGCATGAATAAATAACATGTAAATAATGCACCCAACAAGTTTTTTTGCTTGCACTTGCGCTCCAAGTTATAACGAAGTAGAGCTTCGGGCTTCGGGCATAACTATAAAGAGGTTTAATCATTATAAATCACGGAGTTTCAAGATGCAATTAAACTTTGCAGTTACCTAACAAGTCAATGAACTTTTGTAATGCAACAGACAGAAGTCTGAAAACAGAGAAAGTTGTAACGCCATTGTTAATCCTCTATTGTTGATTTAACAAAAGCTATTGCATTTGTTTTGTTCACTTTTTAGGAATATAATTTAAATAAAAAAAAGCGATGAAACTATCTGTACTCTTTTCGGAATTGACTCGTTTTAAAAGAATAGTTGCAAACTTTTTTAGGTTTCGAACAAAATGCTTTTCTGAAATTGTCTTTTAATTATTTAATAACAAAACAATTTTGAAACTAATTCAAAATAATGACCGCGTTTTTATTCATAGTTTTTTTTTTTCTAAATTGATCAGTTAAATGTTTCGGTTATAAAACAGGAAACTAGATTATATTTTAATGAATAACGTCGTTTTATAACCAGCCAGTGGTCAGTCATTATAACATTGTCATGCGAGTGCCACAGATTAAAAACCCACTGGTAGCTCGAACGAGACCTTGAATTTTAAAAAATAAACTAGTTTTTTTGCGAACGTGCTAAACTGCGACGTTCTATAGTTTGTGGGCGCGACCCGACTCGACATAATATAATGATGAAAGACACATGTTTTAACAAGAATAACGTATTGTTTTTTTTACATTACGTTTATGATTCGCAGATATGAATCATTGGGTAGACAAATAAATTTAAGATAAGTTACGCAGCGTCATTTTTAAAAAGAGTAGCCGTATTGTATTATATTTAAAGGGTAAGTACACAAAGGTGGCGCCAAACACTCAATGACAGTTGCTCGTTTATGGCTTGAACAGAATAACTTACACGTGTTAAAATAATTGAGGATATTCGCTCTAAATATCACGTGCAGAGAACAAACTGAATGCCAATGTCCAAATTAAGATACAAATAATCCCGCATTATGTTTTTCATTGAAATACTAAAAACCTTTACCAGTATGATTAAAATATTATTCTGATGCATGAGTGAGTGAGTAGGTAACTGACTGTTTGCTTGAGTTAAGATAATAAACTGTCCTAAAAAGATAAGCAGAATTTTGAAACTGATTCATAGTTTATTTTCACTCATTTGATTAAATTACTTTCTCTAAGGATTTTTTAAGCGAAAACTATGGTATTCTGCTACACAAGTTACAATTTAAAACTTAATATAGAGTCTAAAAACAAATAAATGCTGTTTTATCCTGCTCGGCCATGCATGGTCCAGCGATCTTTTTGCGGAAAACCCACCAATCTCAGGATATTAGCCCATCGTGATTACAAATTGTACGCATTCTTGGGCCATTGTGCGTGCGGTCTTAGTCAGGTGATCTCATAACTTAAACCTTTAATTCTTGACCACACACATGTATTTGCAACTGGAGTCTGATGACCCGCAAACCACAAGATATACGCTTACGCATATACGCTATTTTCAATCTTGCACAAAAGCGTGTATGTGAGGTCCAACTACAGACTCTGTCGACGGTCAACTCTACCACGGTTTTTGTTGCATAAAGTTGAATCAGCTTCCTCGAAAATTATACTAGAACGTCTGTCTGGCGCCTTACACTCACAAAAACACTGCTATTTTTCAATGCATCTTCTACTGAATCACAATCGATCTCCAATTGTAAGTATTTAACTGTTCCTCCGACTATTTACAACCCACACGCATCAAATCGAAGTAATAAATTACTGCTACTTGTAAAGGAGTGCAATCAAACTACTATTTACGGATTTTATTGCATTCTTACAGTGCGTCATGCTCGAAAACATCGCAAACTTATAGATAAAACTAATCGGTTCAATGTGACATTTTTATAAGCTAAAATATAGGTTACCTGTATCTAATGCCTAGATTGCTAATGACGCAGGCCATTCATTGAACTGTTATAGATAAAAAAGTGCGTATACTCAAAAATAAAAAGTAGGGCACGGTTTTTTAAGTAGTTTTTATACCAAGTTCGTGTTAGACAACTATTAGTAAAACAGGCTGGCTTAAGTCTGCTATTTTCTGTAGACTGTAGTGTTGGTTGAAACATTGTATCAAGCAATTTGTGCGTAATTAACTTACCACACAAAGACACGTTGAAAAACCTCGCTGCTTACGATAAAGGCTATCTGTCATCTGTTCTGTGCCCATATGGCAAACACATTATAAATTAACTTTCATTTAACGTACTTGCACATCTTGATGGAGAAATAACCATCGGATCAATATTTTTTTTTAAAAAGAGGAATTAATGATAATAATTGACGAGGTTTGTGGTTAACGAATCAATACACTCACTCAGCAAACTAAACCATTTATCTCGCGTCTAATTACTTGTGGATGGGATTCTCAAAACCATGATATACTGACGAAATGGGCATAACATGGTAGGTGTCTGCCTAACCCTTTACGGAAAACAGACGTGGTGTTATGTTTTAAACCTTTTTTTATATCAATGACGACGGGGGCGAAATTATTAAATCTTGCAAATCATGAACACTGGTTTTGTTGAGACTGAGTCGTTATAATAACAACGTTTTACTAGGGATTTCCGAATAGGTTGGTGTAATTTTACAGTAATTACTTATATCACTTTAATAGCGGAAATGATCATTTTCTGTACTTTACTTACTTAGTAAAAAACTGGGTTTTATTCACCCAAAGTGCAAAGTAACACACTTTGCTCTTGTCGCTGTGGCAATTTTAATTAAAGTCTACATAATCATTTTAGCAGATAACTCATTATACCTACCTACATTCGCATTTTCCTACAGATACTCTATTCTATTGAAATACTTACTACCTACTGCTTTTGCGATTCTGTAAATTGTGATAATATTTGATGTATGTGTAATTGTGATGTACTATAATGTTTTTGAAAATAAATTATTAATTAATTCATTTTTGTCCAAGTGATTAGGTTCAAAAATGTATTTGAACAAGGAATACTGTACTGATTCGCTGTACTTAATTGGAAACCTCTAGTTTTGTTATCCTCTCTAGGTTTACCAAATGTAGCGTTAAAATAAATGAAATAACTTAGGTGACTATAAAATTGTATAGTCGTCTAGTTATTTTAATACCGTTAATTTGAATACCGTTCTTTCTAGGACTCTAGGTTCTACAATCTAAACCTAGACCTATATTTATAAATACTTACTTCGTTCATTAAGAATTTAGATTATGTTTTACAGATGCTGAGCCTTTTATGTGCGATGTCACCTCTGAACATCACAAGTTACCCTAGTTTGAATAAATAACACTGCAATATAATTATAGTATGAGGAAAATTGAAAATAATTATGCGTATTTAATAGATCGATACCACTTCAACGCAGTAATTTTATTAGGAAGTAGCTAAACAGGCAATAAAATTTCGACCAAATCACTAAATATTTAATCAGCAATGCTATTCAAATTCGCATACAAAGATCATTCACCAATTGACAGAATTATGATCGCTTTGACCGTGACATTACCAATGTCTACTCTCAAGTCACCCGATATAAATTCCACCATTTTCAATCGTAATTTGACTTTTTATTATGACGCGGACGTTATGACTGTGGAGTATCGCGCGTTTTTTACGCAAAAATTTATAGGTTTTAGTTGCCAAATTACAGGCCTTGACAATGATCGCAAAAACTGTGACTAGTTCTACAATAAATGCGTAGTAAAAATTTATCAGAACTCCTATATTCCCCTTAACTTAAATATAGATTTTAGAGGGAAAAAAAGGTCAGTGCGGTGTGGTGGAGCGTGCCTTTTGACAAATAAATAGAAGCGCCGCCCGCTCATTCATAGCCATGAAAAATATTATCTTAAAAAAAAGTTTCACCCCAAACCAATATCTATGGCGCTAATTCTGGGAAGCGACGACCCTAGCGTGGGACACAGGAAAAAAAACGGAACCTTTGAGAATAAACATTGTGATGTTTGGCGCCAAATTCTATGGGGTGTAAAAGGCCATTCATTTTTAAATTACAGTCCGCCGATAGACGGATGGATATATTTTTTGTTACACAGTTATTTAATAGCTATTCACTGATTTCTCATTAAGATTAATTCAGTTAATTGTATACGCAAGCATATGATTATTTCCTGGTGTTTTTCGGTGAATACTAAACAGTAAACACTGTCTGTTTTTAAACAATAGGTAAGTGCTGTTTGATTTTCGTGACATAATCTGTTGTATCACATTATTTTTAAGCCTACAAACTGGACAACACCACTTGCTTACAGTCTATAGATAGTGAATTACGTGTTTAGGAGCTGCGTGTGAGAATCAAACACAACATCATTATGAACCAACATCGCTGATGATCAATTTGTGGCAACAAGATTTTTTTGTTATTATCACATATATATTAGGTATCACATAAGTATTCAGACATCATTGGACATTTAATTAGCAAAGCTATGCGAAGCAGATCTTGTTAGCAAATCAAAACCTGTTTTATTTTGAGTCAATAATTTCCATATCGCAGTTTGATTGTAAAGGTTCTAGGTATGCTTAAAGACTTGTAAATTATATTTACAGCCTGTATCTTATCTGTTATGTCTATATCAAAATATTTTGTGCTTCAACTTGGCCTTACTATTTATCTGGTTAATAAAATGCCAAATTGCATTTACGTATCTTATTATCTAACCTGTATTGATGATCTTAATATAATGGTACCTAATAAATACTTGACGTTATGCACATAGATAATAATACAAACATTATTTTTGGAAGTACGTCAATATTTATCATAAATAAATAAGACGTTTTATTAGAATCCTGATATAATTCTGTTTGTCTTTATTTTTAAACACTCCATGTTTTTCGAAAATTCTGTAGGTATGTATGTTTTATGCATCGATCTATTTGCATTAGATATTATGTTTAGCGAACGGAAAATTTGCTGGCACTAAGACCTGTTGAAAAACCTGTTGTTCCTATGAATAATGCAGACTCAAATGCCGCGAGAGATTACCGCCAATTTTTCGTTTCTTGATACAAAAATGATGTTACAAAATCTCATTGAAGTTTTTATTAAATGTTGGTTTATCTGACACAAAACATGCACTGGCAGAGGTTTTGAACCCAAGATAACATTTAAGAAACACGTCGTTCAAAATAACTGATTACGTTGATTTTTTTTGTATATAAACACGATGTAGGTTTTAACGAATTGTTTGTTTTAATAATTATGTTATTCGTTTCATCATCATCATCATTTCTGTTGTTATTTGTTTCATTTTCATCATCTTTGGCAGTCGTCTTACGAGTATAAAGGTGCCTGTTGATTGTTTTAGGTGCCATTTATCATTTACAAAAGGAGTTGCAACCCTATTTGAGTTGAATATAATTCAAAGAAGATTCCTTCAAGACTCTTTACTTTGTAGCCAACAGCTTTTATTGAAATTATTGATTTTTTTGTTCCGAAAGAAAGACGCAAGAGAATGTGGAATGACAGTTATTTTGAATAGGGAATCAGTTCATCAAATTCATAATACACATGCATATATAATATTCATCTATACTAATATTATAAAGAGGTAACATTTGTTTGTATGTTTGTAAGTTTGTATGTAGGAGGTAATCTCCGGAAGTAATGAACCAATTTAAAAAATTGTTTCACTGGTAGAAAGCTACATTATTCGTGAGTGCTATAGGCTATATTTTATTTCCGTACTCCCACGGGAACGGAAACTACGCGGGTGAAACCGCGGGACGTCAGCTAGTATTATATAATAATATATTCATATTACATATACGCTTGACCTATCATAGCCATAGGTCAGTTCTTCAATAAATATTAGTTTATTATTAGCACATATTTTGTTGTTGGTTTAACTTTGTTGATAACTTGAAAGGTGATGTAAATTGTTATGAATGAATTCTTTAACACAATATAGCTTAACATTAAATTACTTATTACAAAAATAGTTTGTTTCAACTGTTTATAAACAGCGCTCTTATATGTTAATTTAATGTAGGTAATTGAAACGTGTTTTTCTTTAGGTAATAAGTAGTTAACTAACACTTAATCACCTAACTAAAAAGGTAATAAAATCCAGTTTTTCTAATCATAATATTTTGTTGTGTTTATAGAGAAAAACATAAAAAAATAAGATAGGTACAAACTTTTTGTCGTCTAAGAGTCAGTTTTGTTGACGATCTAAAAATACGAACACAAAACGAAACGGAAAATTTCCACACTATTTAAACGGGTCGACATTTCACAATTGTTCAAATATTTTCTTTCAGTTACGTTGCGAGTTGAGACTACAAACATCATTCTTAACTGTTTGTTGATTTTAAATGAAAACGTAACTTTATGCATCTTTAATTGGCACACTTTTTGAATATCCTTTCTCTTTCTTACGTCCTTATAAAGAAAAGGACGAAATATCTAAGGTATTTAGTCTGCTTAATAAAATATAAGTCGCGATCTCGTAGAATGCATGGAAAGTCGCTTCGACCACATTCCTTGCAAAATTAAGTGATTTATTAATATAGATAAGTGTGTGTAGGTAGTTTGTTTGTATAATAACAATCTATATGGATCGTGAATGCTGATCAAATCTGAATTGAGATTTCCTTTTTTTATATTACCTACTCGTATTGTCTTTTCCATTCGCATTATTCTCCTTTTGTCTTGTTAAATAAGACCAGAATCATAGGAATTTAGAAAAAAATACTGTTGTAAAATTTAAATAAATCAGTAGTTGAAACTTTGTCGTGTGTAAAATTAATATAATAGTGACATCTACGAAAAATACCTAATCTCAATGATATTTAATTAAACAGATATGTTATGAGCGCGCAATCGTGAAGACTCGAAAACGTGTCAATTGGCCTGTTTTTCCTTTATTCTGCGTCACTGCGTGTAGGTATGTGAGCTGGCTCTCCCCCGCGGCACACTTTTTTCGGTGGTTTTGTAGGTGTATAACATATCTGTTTGTTAGAATATCATTGCCTAATCTTCAATAAATATCTTTAGTCTTTTCTACATCATTTTCAAATCCAAAGTATTCATCATTATTAGAAATCATAAATAGTCGGATTATTAAGACGAGTCTCAATAAAACGGACTGTAAAGTATAAACGACAGCATTTACGATTCTAAACACATTTTTAAGATGGATTAATCAAATTCATATTCCCGACTTCGTTATTCGAAACGATACTTTTTAAACTGATGAAAAGTTTACTATAAACACGTATTCAGAATAAAAAACCGGCCAAGTGCGAGTCGGACTCGCGCACGATGGGTTCCGTACCATTATTTGAAATAATTTTATTCTGTTTTTAGTATTTGTTGTTATAGCGGCAACAGAAATACATCATCTGTGAAAATTTCAACTGTCTAGCTGTCACGGTTCAGGAGATACAGCCTGGTGACAGACAGACGGACAGACAGCGACGTCTTAGTAATAGGGTTCCGTTTTTACCCTTTGGGTACGGAACCCTAAAAATGAATAAATAATCGTTTGTGGGCGGGCGATTTCCCATCCACTCTTAAGGGCTATATATCCCTCAAATGGCTTAGCATGATCCTCCGTTACGCCTAAAATACTGCAGCATTAATTTTCAATTAAATATATGGTAAAGTTCAGGATTAATTTTAGGTCCTATGTTTGGCAAAAACACGATTCCATAAACTTTTCTCGATAGAAAAAAAATCCAAAGTTACCTCCAAATCGAACAATAAACCGCTGGTATTCAAAAAGTACTTCAAATTAGATCATGAAACTTTGCATACTAACTGAACTAACTATAAAGCAGGTCATGTGTTTTATTTTTTTAGTCCAATCAATAGATTTTTTGTAAATCGCAAAAAACCACTCATTTCTATTCGCCCGCAGTGACTGACGTAATCATCATCATACAATAATAAATAAAAGAAATATAATTCAAAGAATAATATAATTATAATTCGCTTTGTAGTGCAAGCTGATTAGAACTTTATTCTAACAGTATTTCAAACGAAGTTTGAACCAGCACAAATAGAGTTGCTAATTTTAGGGTTAGTTGGGACATCTTCACACTGAACGTTGATGAAGCGTAGGCGCTGACGCAGCGTAGACGCTGCTACGGAGCGTAGCCGTTGTTACATATTTAGTAGATGATCGACGTAGCATTGCTATGCGGCTTTTACGCAACGAGACGTCAACGTGACGCTAGCTGAGACACATAAATTATAACAACACTAGCGGACAGTATTGAAGTTTGTTTACCCCTTTGCAAAAACTAGCCACATGGATATTCGGACTAATTATATTTTTGGTTGCATGTGTTTAACTGTTGCGTTGCAGCGTAAGTATATGGAAGAGACATCGCGTGTTTTGCACGTTTTCGTAACCCCCTTAAAAGGGTGACAGCAAAACTGTATTGGGTTTTACCAAAAACGGTTCGATTGACGTTGTTGAGTCATTGTTCCGGATCTGCCTATTAGTGCATGTATATGTTATCGAACTTACAATACGGAAGAAATATCCTATTTATAGGATTCACGTCCTGTTTTACTCACTTATTAAGTCCATAGCTTAATTACTAAACTTCTTGCCAAGATATCCGTCATACATCAAGAACAATATCATAATCACACGACCTCGGGTGACAATCCAACGAAAATGATCTGACGTCAACTGTGACCTAGCATTCGATACGTCATGTTGACATCGATAACCGTAATAACGTCAATTGTCACTCTTTTGTTAAACGACATCAAACATAATTGATGACCATTAACTAAAA
Organism: Xestia xanthographa; assembly: GCA_905147715.2. Lineage (NCBI taxonomy): Eukaryota > Metazoa > Arthropoda > Insecta > Lepidoptera > Noctuidae > Xestia > Xestia xanthographa. Next base: position 21,430,509 of record LR990659.1, read on the forward strand.
CATTGTAATTGTGTGACAATTTAGTGAGCACCGGTAAAATTAACGTCATTTTGTCGGGTTGGAACTGATTTGAATACTATAGTTATTCTAGACTATTTGGAGGTTTGTTACTCAGTAAAAAATCTTCAGTAATTAGAGCAATGTTTTCTAGACGGAAGTTGGCACGAATAATGGCGTGACTAGATGTCCAGCGGTCACCAACCTAGTGCCCCACTGATGGGAATCGTCTCTGTTTTGGGGGTATTGTACTGTAGGCCATAGACAAATTGGCATAATGACACGGATAGCGTGTGGCCCATAACTTTACACAGGAAAAACTAACGAGTGAACTCCACACAGAAACAAACCTAGATTAGAATACTTGATGGCGTAATAATCTCTAAATCGAATAAATTACTAGATTTAATCATAAAAAAACATATCATTAGGATTTAGGTCAAAAGATCAAATTCCAATCGAGTCTAAATAAGAAACGGAGATTCTAATACTATTATACAAATTTAAATGATAATCTGCTACGAAAAATGTAGCTTTTCGCCCGGCTACACATGCTGGCTCTAGCTTATGAGTACAATAAATACTGTCTGTCATCTGTTAAAAAGTCTATGAGCCTACTTATTCGTTTAATACATAACATTTACTATGCATGCACTATAGTTAGGTGATTCGAAAAAATCTGTGAAATTCCAATATTTTTGTTGCCATATGCACACCGCCGCGCCGTGTCACATGAAATGGTGGTGGTGATTGTCTATGTGGTGTAGTATGTATCTCCTATGTGCTTGAATTGTTTAATAATTAACTATCCACTTTGCTTGTAGAAACCTAGGTCAGTCCCTAGGTTACAAGCAAAGTAAAAACGTGAGAACGTATAGTCGACAGAACTATTCAATTAACTCTGCTCACCTCGACAAATAAAATATTACAATACCTTTATACTTTACTCCGTCGTAATCTAGGACATGATCAGGGCTCTAGACATCAAACCAGTCGGGCAATCGATGTAATGTCTGTGTACAAGGATTCTTCGCTGCCATAGAAGGCACTGCGGCGCTTATAGGCTGTGTGAAACTTACCCGTAATATTTATAGCTGGCACACGATGATTTATACGATACCGGTCTTATTACTGAGGTACTACGCAGTCTGAGAATACCGCGAACCTTGAGAAAAGTGTTCACCAAAATAGCTTTTCTTTTTTTTTTCTTTAGAATGACAACGTTCCAAATATAAAATAAACACCATAAATATTAATCGTCAAATCAAAGTTTGATGATGAGCGCAGCGTTCCAAAATTAAATAAAAACATAGGTGTGTCTTTGAAACGTGTTTAGTTTTTTCTTCGCAAACAGACAATTTGCTAGGATCTAAAAAAGTTTATATTTACTAAGATTTTTTGTATAGTGTTGTTGACCATGAATGACAAAATCACGTGTTTCGCGTTTTTCTAACTTACTTACATAAATTGTGTTTGAATAAAGACGTGTCCGCATTGCTTGTCATTAAATAGGAATGCGTGACGATTATTTCACGTAAAGCTTACTGTAAAGATTTTCTAATTACTAAGTATTCTAAGTATAAGCTCTCAAGGTATGACGCTTGTCTATGTCTAGACTCTTGTCTGTAAGTTTTAGTTTTTAATTTTAAATAAGCATTTAAATTTATGTTTCACTGCGTACCTTTTCAACCAGGTATGATGGTTCCATTTTTTATTGTTTCAGGCAAATCTAATAAAATCCAAGGTGGCCATAGAATTTTTGTTTCTAAGTACTAGATCGTATTTCATAATATTGTGCAATTTTATTAAATAGTGCCACGTGCCCTGTAGATAGTGTACATAAATATGCATCGGTTGAAATGGTTGCAATATTTATCTTTTTATGGCCTTAGAACAGGAGCAAGATTCCACTATTTTAATCGAATCTATTTAATCTTTTAATGACATTCCTCAAAGAACTAATTACACACGCATCCCATTATTGAATGTCAAATTGTCCAAAGTTATCATTTTATACCAATCAATTTCAATTTAACTACCCCTTGAAATGACATGGCATAACAAAACAACATCGATAATGTAAATTAAAAAAAATCCAGTCCACAAAAAAAACACATTCAGCTAACAATTTCAAATTTGGAATTTATGTAGTAATTTGGTTCTTACAATCTGCTATAAGTTGGCGAATCTTTGCAAATTCATTAAATCCATTTTCATCAGAAAAAAAAGTTACCTAATAAAAATGTAGTTTTCCACAATTGTTATAAGGTCTGTAGGTTCCCGATCTACAAAACCTGCTACACCGGTGTGTTGAATGACATAGAACTTGAAAATTAACATAGCATTATGAGTTACAAACATTATCATGAGATTATTTAACACAGTTACTGACCAACTGGCATACGTGAAACAAGTGATTTGAGTGACGTTGACGTGTGCTGTGACTATATTTTATCTGTACTATAACAACTTTGTTTTTGAGTGTCTCCAGAAGTGTGGAATTTAGATTAGTTGTTTTGTTCTGAGGTGAGTGGAGATTATTTAAACGGTAGTCACTTAGTTGCATAAAGTAGGTACCTATTCAACTTTATCTAAATCTAAAGTCTTCGTTTTGTTTTTTTTATCAAGTTCAAGTTTCTCGTCTTTTTGTTGTCGCGCGCTTTTATAAGCACATTTTGAATTTCTCGGTGATTTGCAATGGGGTAGATGACACACCAATCAATTGAGATACTTTTTAAGAGCTGTCAAAACGCGGTTCTCTCATAGATTTTGTATGGCAATAGGAAACTGTGACGTAACTGTTTTGTCAACTCAATGACTCAACTATTTATTGATTTCAAAGCAATTATAAATCGAATTTGGCAATTAACTGAAAATAAATCGGGATTTCAGGCCCAAAATAAAGTGTTTTGTTTAGAGTATTAGACATTGGTGTCTTGGAATTATTGTTTTATGGTGTCATCTACTCTATTTAATGATGACGCGTCGTTCAACACAAATAAGTATTTTTTTACATTATACGGATTCTCGATTCGGAATACAAATCCTGCAGTGCCTGATAAGGTCACGACCACGCCCATTAAGAGCCTATACTACCTCAGATTAGCAACTCTATTTGTGGTGGTTCAAACTTCGTCTCTAATACTGTTAGAATAACGTTCTAATCAGCTTTTACTACAAAGCGGTTGGTACGTCAGTCACTGCGGCCAAATAGTGCGAAATGAGTGGTTTTTATTCTTTATAAAATCAAATTTTCGTCTTTTGGAAAAAATAAAAAACATAAGACCTGCTTTATAGTTAGTTTAGTTAGTATGCAAACTTTCATGATCTAATTTGAAGTACTTTTTGAATACCAGCGGTTTATTGTTCGATTTGGAGGTAACTTTGGAATTTTTTTCTATCGAGGAAATTTTATGGAATCGTGTTTTCGCCAAACATAAGACCTAACATTAATCCTCAACTTTACCATATATTTATTTCAAAATTAATGCTGCAGTATTTTAGGCGTAACGGAGTATCATACTAAGCCATTTGAGGTAGTATAGGCCCTTAAGTACTGTTTTTGTTTGTTCCGAATCACGAGTGGATAATTGCTATACTTGAGTTTACATGGGAAATCGATTATGTCATCATCATTAAAGTACATAACACTCAATCATTATATTAACATTTATCCTTATATTTAAGGATAAAAGTTGGGATATGAATCAGCCGGTATCAATAGATACCGCCTGATTAACATTCCAGCTTCATTCAAATTGTGGTTTGGATTAATTTTTTTGTTTGTTTGTTTGCTTGCTTGCTACATTCTGTTTTCTGTTGACATAACACACTTTTCGTCGAAAGACTTTTGGTAGTAGTTCTGGGAACAATGATGTAGTTTTCAGTAGATATCTAAAGCCTATATTTAGAAGTAAAGAGTCAAGATATTATTTTATGTAGGATTCAATTTAGTTTCCTTATTTGTCATTAAAACGAAGAAAATTAAAAATACAAAAATTATGAAATTAAAATGAAACTGGGCAGGCCCCATCTGCCGCATGCCGCACCAAAATTGGGCCAAAGTGGCAACAGATTGTGTTCCGAACCGAACCATAGATCCCGGCGTCGCGGTAGGCCAGGAGATGGCGTGACGAGCTGGACTCTAATCAAAAGGATTGGGCCCAAATAGCAAAAGACAGAGATAGATGAAAAGAGGGAAGTGAGGCCTTTGCCCAGTAGGACACATCAAGCTTATAATTAAAAAACAAAAAATCAAGAGACGTTAACAAACAGAGATATAACCAATATCTTTTCCACTACAACTTTTAAACCAATCGCGGAAAATAAATCATAATCCCTACTTATCATACAGTTCATTAAAAAAGTCAGAGGTCGAACACATCATATCAACGTACGCAAATCATAACGTCAGATTTATAAGCCTAAATTGATTTATGTTTTTGAGTTGGTTATCGAAAGCAAGATAGTACTGGCGCCAAATATATAGTTTTAAACAAAAAGCTTTATTCTCCATCGGGATTAATATTTTACATAAGTTTTCCGTTAATAAGTACACAAGTTTTTATCGTTAATAAGTAAGAAAAAAAAACTATTTTTACTGGGTGTACTCATAACATCACCTGCATCAGATTTGAATGTTATGTTTTTTCGCGAGAAGAAAATAGGTACTCTTTGTTTGTCCTTTGAATTTTTCCTGAAAGGCACCTAGGTAAACATTAATATTCTAGATAGGTTTTATAGGTTATCTCTTACCTAACACAGCTCTTATTTTCCAATGCTTCATGGAAACCTACCGTAAATACAACTGATAAAAGTGTATTGTTTTCTTTGCATAATTTCTTGATATCTCCGGTGCATTGACCGTTAACGTCAATTTCTTAATGTAAGGGCCCCACACGCGAATATAAATAATATTAATTTACATTCTATTATATCATCATCATCATTTCAGTCGAAAGACGTCCACTGCTGGACCTAGGCTCGCGACTCGCATACAGCGGATTCCCGCAACCTTCACCAGGTCGTCGGTCCACCTAGTGGGAGGCCTTCCAACGCAACGTCTTCCGGTTCGTGGTCGCCACTCCAGAACTTTTCGGCGGCCCCATCGGCCATCCGTTCTGCGAGCAATGTGCCCTGACCACTGCCACTTAAGTTTGGCAATTCTTCGGGCTAAGCTACGTCGGTAATCTTGGGTGACTTTAAGCCTTCTGATGAGGCCCATTGTGAGCGACCATGTTTCGGTCCCGTATATGTAATAACTGCCAACACACACTGGTCATAGACTTTCGTCTTGAGACACTGTGGTAAGTTGGACGAGAAGATACCATTATATCAATTATGGAATATACCTAAGTAGTCAGTTGCCAACTGATATCTACGTAGGTGAACTGTAGTGTCAGGCGAATGTCAAAACAGCTAGAGGTCGAATCGCGTACCTAGATATTAAATTGTATGTTTCTGAATGGGTATCATCTGCTTCTGTTTTGGTACCGTAATCTGTCTATGTGTAACGTAATATAGTTTAAAAGATAATACAGTTTAATAGATTTTTTTTTAATTTTTATATTTAATATAATTAATAAACAGTATTTTTGAAAAATACAAAATTTAGTTCTTAGTAAAAGCTTTAATATTTAACATGGGTACCTACGTGGTGGTGGTAGGTACGTGCTAGTGAAGTAGTCCTTTTTTTGTAAATATTTAGTTTGTACAATATGTAAGGTTGTTTATAGAATCAGTATTTGCTTAAGTTTTAATTTATAATTATGGTGGAGCGCAACGCAGAGCATTTTTCACTGTCAAAATACTATCGACGTTGTCCTCATTGAAATAATGTCTTTCATTCCTGAAGAGCATTGAAGCGAAGGAATTAATTATCGTGTTTATTTATTTTAGATATTATTTCAATGAGGACAATGTCGAAAATAGTGTGCGCCGCATTGCTCGCCCCCTTATTATACGGAACTAACATAACAGCCAAATTGTGTATTATATAATTGTTATTGTCACCTCTGGCTAACCCTTCAGGGATTACAAGCATAACGTTATGTTTTATAACATAACATCAACTTTTTATCTTGTTCATCAGCAATTCAGCATGCTTCGACGTGAATGAAACGTGATGCTCAGCATAGCACATAAATAACCTAATTAACTCGACAGCATCCCTTAAAGTTCACATAATACTTACAATCTTTATCGTTATCGTATACTAAGTTACTGCCATCTTCTTATTAATAGATAGCATTGTGTCGTCACGTGATTAGCTCATGTTCGCGAGAGCACAGATGCGAGAGTGATCATCGGCTTAGTAAATTCAAATTGTATGATTGTATCGTGTTCATTGATAGTTTATATGACATAATTACATAGCATCACGTTTTTGCTGACGCTGACGTGAAGTTATTTGGAGAATACTTCCCGAAGACGTAAGTCAATTAACTGGACTCTTTGAAATAGGGTATATAAATAAATAATAATAAATAAAAATTTGTTTATTTCTTAACCAAAAACAGAACAACAAGTTGATGATTGGAGCCTCCTTTTAAGCAAAGAAAAAGCCTGTATTAGGAGACTCCGCTCTTTCTTATGTATACAATGTTTTTTAAAAGAACAGAATACTTACATAACATTTATAATTTTTATAATTTTTATATTATAGGTACACGTGTAAGTGTTGGGTTGTGTGTACTTAGTGCGTGTGTATGTATGTGTGTGTGGTGCTTAGAGCGTGTGTGTGTGTATGTGTGTGTGTATATGTGTGTAGGGGAGTGTGTGTGTAAGGAGAAATGGGTGAGTTAAACTATGCGTTTTAAAAGTGCCTCAGTATCATCATAAGTAAGAGGTTTTATCCAATTTGTTACCTTTTTTTTACATTCATGTGGTTGTTTAGTGTATATGTATACCTCCTTATTTACCCTATTATAAAGCTGAGCAGAGAGTTTGTTGTATTGTGTAGCAGCAAATTTTGATTTAGTTTGTGGGATTTGAGCAACTATGTCTTTTCTTCTTTTTGATAGTGTGTTTGCCTTATGTTTTTTTAGGACTGTGTAAGAGATGTATAGTTTTCTGACAGAAAGCAGGCCACTCATCTGGTAAAGACTTTCAGTTGGGTATCTTTTCTTTTTGAAGTACATTATTTTTATTAGCGCTCGTTGTGCTCGTTCTACATCTATAAATCTAGTTTTTGCCGCACCGCCCCAAATGGGGATACAGTAGATTAATACAGATTGTACAAGTGCCACATAAACTTCATTAAGGAGATTTCTATGAGGGCCTACTTTTTTATTTATATTTGTGGGGAGGACATATCGTAATGATTTAAATAACCATCCTAGCTTCCTAACTCTTCCTGTAACATGCTCAAGATGAGCATACCATGATAATTTTTGGTCAATTATGACGCCCAAGTATTTGGTTTGTGAGACTTTACTAATTGCAGGACACCTACAGTTATTATTCGAAACTTTATCACATGAGTGTAATTTGAGGCTAAAATCTTTATTTGGTTGTGAACGATTCGAGATGGTAAAACAGATATAGTTCGTTTTTACCGTGTTTAGTGTGAGTAAGTTATCGTTGAGCCAATTAGTTATTTGGACCATGCCCATCTCTGCACTGCGCTTAACATCGGACCAGTTATTCCCGGAAAAGACAACGGCTGTATCATCAGCGTAAGAGAAGATTTTTGCTTTATCGACTTTTAAGTTGCAGAGGTCGTTAATATACGTTAGAAAAAGAAATTCCGTATATGCATGATCTTTTTTTATCACTCTAAACAAAGCGTATTAACATCAGAAATAGCAAAGTGAAATTATTTTTTTAATATCTATAAAAAATACTAAGTTATAAGCATTTGAAACTGCTGAATAGACAGAGAGATCCGATACAGCGAATGACGTCATTGGCTGCATCGACGTACAAAATCCATACTAAATTCCGTTTATCTAGAAAGAGATAGAAACAAAAGTTTAAATGGTTATAACTTTTGTGTTGTTTGGCCGATTTATGTCTTGTTTTCGCTTTTTGACATTATTTTTATAGTACTTTAACATTCCGTATCGAAATAAAAAAAAATGAAAAATTATGTATATTCCCTATTGAGGACTACTATGCTACTGACAATTACCGAATAGAAATACCCAATAATATTATTATTTTGAGGTGATGGGTAATATTCGTGCAATTTATGAAGAACATAGTAATATTAACACATAGCTAATTTACAAGAGAGAATACAATTAAAGAAAATTGACTCTGTTCTTCTCTACAACTTCCAAACTACCAAACTCGAAGGAACGAACAGTTAGCGATTTAATGTAAGCAAACACCAAATGTCACCAAGTTCTACAATTAAATCTTTAAAATACAAGCGACTTCGCTCGCGTTATTGTGTTAATTATTATATGATACTCGCGGATAAAGTTTAAAGCTTTCCATTAGTAAAAGAAGTTTCGTAATCTGATCTGTAGTTCCGAAGATTAGCCCTACACTCAAACTAATAACAAACTCATCATCTGCCTAGCCTTTTCCCAACTATGTTAGGGTCGACTTCCAGTCTTACCGGATGCAGCTTAGCCAGGATTTTACATGAAGCGACTACCTATCTGACCTCCATAACCTAGTTAGTACCGGGTAATACGATACCCCTTGATAAGACTGGTTATCAGACTTTTTGGGCCATTGGCTACCTAACGACTGTCAAAGATCTATACAAATGACAGCCGAGACCAACAGCTTAACGTGCTTTCCGAGGCATGGAGGGCACTCGGCATGTAATGGGTGGTCACCCATCCACAGACCAACCTAGGCAAGCACGGATTAACCTAAAGATCGACCCGAGCGGCTGTTATTTTTTAGCCACAATCTCCTCACCAAACTAATAACATACTGAACATCGTTATAATATTTTAGTATTTTCCACTATGAGCACTCATTGAATAGACTCCGAAACCAGGTTGGTCGCAGCAAGGAAAACCTGCTCTAGTGGAGATTCATTAATGACTCTCTGAGAGTAAATGTGATGCTGTTCCACAAACGATGGGGTACTTAATATACGTGTCCTGCACCCCTAGCCAAGTTGACAATCTACAATCGTTAACGCTAGTAGAAAACTATTCAAATGAATGGGAATGACATCATCTCAACGTTAAATCACGTGATCAACACAAACGAATAGAAAATTCGTAGACAAGTTTACATCGTTCAAAATGATAGAATAGTTTCTATAATATTGATCGCTAAACTCTTTGGTAGGGACGCTCACCATAGACTGAAGTGTAGGTTTTTAGGGTTCCGTACCCAAAGGGTAACAACGGAACCCTATTACTAAGACTTAGCTGTCTGTCCGTCTGTCTGTCCGTCTGTCCGTCTGTCTGTCCGTCTGTCCGTCTGTCTGTCCGTCTGTCCGTCTGTCCATCTGTCTGTGACCAGGCTGTATCTCATGAACCGTGACAGCTATGTCTATAGCTGTCTATAGTTATATATAGTTGAAATTTTCATAGATGATGTATTTCTGTTGCCGCTATAACAACAAATAATAAAAACAGAATAAAATTAACATTTAAGGGGGGCTCCCATACAACAAACGTGATTTGTTTGCCCTTTTTTTGATAATAATGGTACGGAACCCTGCGTGCGCGAGTCCGACTCGCATTTGGCCGGTTTTTTGTACAGACATTAGGGAACGAGCGATCGACTCAGTCGTGTCAACTTGGCTACCAATTTAGCGCTTTCTACAATCGCTTACGCCAAGGCGTTTACGATTGCAGAAAGAGTTACTATGAACTGGCAACACTGTGCGTCGTACCGTTAACAGCTGATTCAAATCGCTCCGTATAAATTAATTCTAAAAAGTGTCTATTATGTAAATTTCGGGTCACTTTTCTTCTAATTAGTGTTAAAAACAAACAATACGTGAAGTGTAGTACAAGAACAGGACTTATTGCAAGATTGAAGTGAAAAACAGTTGTAAACAAATCAAAGTGAACAGTGACGAAACTATCCACTTTTAGTTCGAAGGAAAGTGTAACTGATATTAACAGTGGTTCAACAAAAGTGCTGCTCATACCGCAATTATAATGACCAAGTGATATTTCAGGGCGGACATAAACATAAAACATAACCTGAAAAGTGACCGTTCCTTAACATTTTTTGTTCCTACGTTCAAAACTTACAACAGCGCCATCTATGAACGAGTCGCAAAACTTCTTTCACAAATTGTAGACGAGCTGACAACTATCAACAAAACGCGATTACTAGCGCCATCTATCGCCAAATAGCGTAACTAAATATTGCTGTTTTGATTGATTCATTCGGCAAATCTTCAATCGAAGAATATTTCAACATGGAAGACCTTAAAAAAATGTTACAAAATATACAAAAAGAACTAACGGAACAAAAAGTGGATATTAAACAAATGGAAACAAATATTACCGAAAATATAAATAGACATATAGACCAAAAATTCAACGCCATGGATGAAAAATATAATCAACTGGAATCTGTCGTCAAAGAACAAGAACGAAGACTGAATTTTATAGAACGACAGAACTTGAAAAAGAACATTGTACTCTTTGGCGTAGAAGAATCGGAAGAAAAATACCATCAGTTGGAAGATAAAGTACTAAATATATTTAACAAAGATATAAAAATACCATGCGAAAGATCGGAGTTGGAAATGATAAGAAGACTCGGCAGGAAAGGTACTAACCCTAGACCAATTTCTGTAACGATTTCGACATTGGGAAAGAAAATAATGTTACTAACCAACAAAAAAAACCTAGAAAACACAACTTATTATTTAAAAGAAGAGTTTCCTCCAAAAGTAATTGAAAAAAGAAAAGAACTGCAAAAAGAAATAGATAAATACAAAGCAGAAGGTGTAAAAGCTATAATTAAATACGACAAAATAGTGATTTTAGAGAACAACAACCACCACACCGAAAATTATAAAAACCAAAAAAGGAACTTATCAACGTCACCAAACGAAAATCGAACTACGGACGTCCAGATACAAGCAAATAAGATAAACAAAACAAACATTAACCCATTTTTTGCACCAAGAAGAGGGACTTCAGGACCCCGTCAATCAAACAACACAGAACACAAATCACCTACCCCATCGAATCAACTTAGTGAATAGCAACGAATATGGCCCCCTTCTCTACAATCATCCCCAGAACGGCTTGTCACCGCGGGGATATGCGACTGTAACCCTCCAGAAATGAAAGAATATACAAGAAAGTTAAATATATGCACGTACAATGTCAGATCACTGTGCACAACTGAGAAATTACTAGAACTAAAAGAAGCGCTTAAAAACATCAACTACGACATCATTGGATTGGCCGAAGTACGACGCTTGGGTACAAAAATTATAGAAGATGAAGACCACATTATATGCTTTACAGGGCAAAGTGCTGGCCAACACGGCGTTGGTTTTCTTATAAAAAAGAAGTTTAAGCCTAATTTAGAAAGTTATATCGGAATATCAGAGAGAGTTTGCGCGCTAAAATTAAAATTTGAAAATTACAATCTCACCTTGATACAAGCATACGCTCCAACAGAGAGCGCCAACGACGAAGATGTTGAAAAGTTTTACCGAGAATTACAACAAGCCCACGAAGTAGCAGGAAAATATATAATTTGTATGGGTGATTTTAATTCAAAAATCGGACTACCAAAGAAGGACGAGTCATTGATCACCGGTAAACACGGATATGGTTCCAGGAATAAACGAGGTGAACGACTACTCCAATACGCCTACGAACAGAAATTAGTTGTAATCAATACATTGTTTAAAAAGAGAAAGAAGAAAAAATGGACATGGCTTTCACCAGACCGAAAAACAAGAAACGAAATTGATTTTATTTTATCTAATGTACCTCAAATATTCACAAACTACGAAACTATATCTACCATTTTCCCCTCCGATCACAAGATGCTTAGAGGCACGGTGGAATTAAAAGCAATGAAGAAGAGCAGGAAAAACTTTTCAAACCTTCACAACAAATTGAAAACAAACGAAGAACGCTCAGAATTCCTATCCAAAATGAGGAGTTCTGAGCTGGACTTGTACGTAAATGAGAATACCAGTGTTAACACTTCCTACAAGAAAATAGAAAATGTCATAAAAAATTGCCTACAAGACAGTAAAAATAAAGAGATTAAAAAATCAACAATATTAACAGAAAGAACGCGAAATCTAATGAAACAAAGAAATGAATTATTATACAAGACCGGACTAGACCACGAAGAAAAAGCAGAACTTACAAGATTATTTAAAACTACAAACAAAGAAATAAAGAAAAATTACAAAGACCACAGAGAAGCTATTTTCACAAAACATTTAAAATCTTCTGGTAGTCTAAAAAAGGCATTCAAAGAACTAGCCACAGAAAAACAATGGATTCCATCGCTAAATTCCAAGGCCACCACTAAACACCAAAGTCGTGCAGACGTCATCGACACAGCGACAGAATTCTATAGACAGCTATATAGCGCCTCTGATGAGTCGAATCAGGAAGTTAAGGACCTTAAGGACACTATAGACTGCCAGAAGCAAACCACAGACATTTCAAAATTTGAAGAGTTTGAAGTACTAACGAAGCTCGAAAAACTAAAAGACGACAAAAGCCCAGGTACCGATTGCATATCCAACGAAGCCATAAAAGTAGCAAAAACAGTACTTTTAGTACCATTGACTCAACTGTTCAATAAAATTCTCAAAGAAGAGAAGGTCCCACAGGCATGGGCTGAGTCTGAAATCATACTACTGTATAAAAAAGGCGACCCAACAGATGTAGGAAACTACCGCCCTATAAGCTTAATGCCAAGTTTGTACAAACTCTTTGCGACCTGCTTACTACAAAGAATCGATGACGACATTGAAGCCCACCAACCAACAGAACAAGCTGGTTTTAGAAAATCGTTCAGCACTACAGACCACATACAGGTACTCGAACAAATAATTGAAAAGTACAACGAATTTAGAAGACCGCTTTATTTAGCTTTCGTCGATTATAAAAAAGCTTTCGACTCAATATCACATGAAAGTATTTGGAACGCTCTAGAAACTCAAAACGTAAATGGAAAATACATTAGAATAATAAAGGACATCTATAAAAACGGCACAAGTAAAATAAAATTAGAAAAATCAGGCCAAAGAATAAAAATTTGTAGAGGAGTGAGACAGGGTGACCCGTTATCGCCAAAACTTTTCATATCGGTACTACAAAACATAATGAAAGATCTACCCTGGACAGAAAAAGGCATAAAAATAGGAACGAAACATCTTCACCATCTACGGTTTGCGGACGACATCGTACTGTTCTCGGAAGATGCTACAGAACTACAAACAATGATGGAAGAGCTCAACGCAGTTAGCACAGATATTGGCCTTGAGATGAATATCACAAAAACAAAGGTAATGACTAACCACTGCAAAAAAACAATAACTGTAAATAACGCAACCGTGGACTACGTAGATGATTACGTCTACCTTGGCAAGCAAGTATCTTTTCGAAGGGAGAACCATACTGAAGAGTTAGATAGGCGAATTGCAATCACCTGGAAGAAGTACTGGGCCTACAAGGAGGTAATGAAATCAAACATGAATTTACAATTGAAAAAGAAAGTGATGGACTCATGCCTCCTACCCTGCCTTACGTACGGATGCCAAACTTGGATATTTGACTCAACAACCAGCAGAAAAATTGCAACGTGTCAGAGGGCACTAGAACGCAGTTCTCTAAATATAAAACTAAAGGACAGAGTACGACACAATTTAATAAGCAAAAAAACTCAAGTTATAGACGCTCTATCGTTCGCTAGAAGTTTGAAATGGAGATGGGCGGGACATGTGGCCCGCTATACAGATGAGAGATGGACGAAGATAGCGACATTATGGAGAGGCCCTCACGGATACAGACGTAGAGGTAGACCGAAAGCGAGATGGAAAGACGAAGTAGAGGCAACCGCAGGAGAAGACTGGACAGATGTCGCCAAAGATCGAGAAAATTGGCATTCTCTGGAGGAGGCCTTTACCCGAAAAGGGGTCCAATTAGCGTAATCACTATTATTATTTACCTAGATACGTTACCATAATTTTCTATATTAATGTCATGATTTGTATAATTTATAATTTTGCATGTTTTAATGAATTCAAAATGGATTATTTAATTTTAATTATTTTGTTATAAATTATCTATACTTAGGTTAGTTAAAGTTGTATATAAAATTGATTTTTAATACATTTTATTTTTGTAAACATCATACAATTAATTCAAATTTAGCATGATTATGATTAAATATATTATTGTTATGTAATTTTAATAGCTATTGGAATTAAAAGGCTTTTTTATTTTTTTTATTATTTTATTATTAGGGAACGAGCGATCGACTCAGTCGTGTCAACTTGGCTACCAATTTAGCGCTTTCTACAATCGCTTACGCCAAGGCGTTTACGATTGCAGAAAGAGAATCGATACGGAACGTTTGTAACTTGGCTAGGGGTCCTGTTGTTTCTTCATTACGTCTGATGGTCGCTACTGAAAGCGCCAAACTAGTGACTCAGTTCTGGACCGACACAATTTAGATTGCTGTCGACACGCTAAGAAGAAACACTATCTTCAGTTCCAAGTATTAAAAAGGTGCACTCATTCAATGCATTCAAAAGTCTATTATCTGAATATTTAATGACAAATAACAACATTCCTAACATCTGAATGCAGTGGATGGGTATATCTAATATATCTAATACTAGCGGACGTCCCGCGGTTTCACCCGCGTAGTTCCCGTTCCCGTGGGAGTACGGGGATAAAATATAGCCTATGTTACTCGTGGATAATGTAGCTTTCTAATGGTGAAAGAATTTTTGAAATCGGTCCAGTAGTTTTTGAGCCTATTCATTACAAACAAACAAACAAAGATTTCCTCTTTATAATATTAGTATAGATATATATATATATATTATAGTATAGAAGTATAGATGTAATCGCTACCGAGACGTCTGTGACGAACTTTAATTATAATTTATTTTAAGCATTGTTCTCATGTAAGTGACTTTGTGTCTTTTTTGAGAATAAATCCTTAAACCTAAACCTAAGTCCAAAGTACAAATACAAAAATACAAAATAGTTTATTGTGTTATTAGATATTATATTACATGTTAATGTGTTTGGAGCCCACATTTAGGCAAACAATGTCTGTATTAGTAGAAGGCACCAAAAAATGTCCTTTCAAAATAAGGGCAGTAGTAATACATAAGTATATAATACATATCTGCCTATAATACCTAACCTACTGATGTTATTTACTATGCAAACACCGTCAGACTATTGTTTGACTGCACCGAAACAATGTCGTTGCATAACACATAGATATGCAAATATGCATTTATTTCGCTGAATACAATAGTGGTCTAAGTATTTTTATGTATACAGAAGAGACCACCAGTTAGATTTTCTTGGGGTACTTTTAAAAACGTTAATATTGTAAATTTGTGAGTATTCAGCTGAACTTTCATCAAACTAAGTACTTACAAATTTTTTAATATATATATAGGTATAGATAGGCTTGACAAATCGTAACTGAAAACTTACCTTATTACCTTTATAAAATAACTAAGTAACTAGTATAACTAGTATAGTAGTTGTAGTACAAAAGAGGCAATCAGTTAGATTTTCTTGGGATACTTTTAAAAACGTTAATATTGGCTTTACTTTCAGGAAGCTACATTAAAAAAATTATATGCTTGACAAAACCTAACCTATAATACTTACCTTGATATTAATAACTAAAGTTCAAAAGTGATAACTAACATGTAATTATTCAGTATAGAATCTACTGCTTTTCTATGCTGTAAGTTTTGCAGAAACGGTCTGAAACGTAAGCTTGTTCGAGGAACTCATTTTCACCATTGATAAAGTGGTGGTCTAATACATCACCATATATTATATTAGTTGATAATAGTAATATTATCAACTTATATATTATATAGGGTTACTAATATAACGTTAACTGGTAATCTATGACTAAATCATAAAAGCTTTGATTAGAGCTTTTGTTTTAGATAACATGACATGGCATTTAAACGAAGGTTGACAGCTATCACAGACGCTTTTGCTGGCTCATAATTTACCCACCCATACAGTAATGGGTTTAGATTATTTTATACTTAACTAAGGTACTATCTATGTAAGAGCACTTTCCGTAGCCTATTAGTTACATATATGCAACTGTTGTATAATGAGGGGTATTAAAACACGAATGTGGGTTAATAGTATCACATGAGTGTTTTAATACCTAATTATGCTACATCCATGATATGAATCCTCCATAAAAGGTTCTGAAACCATAGGGTGGTGTAGTGTTGTAAGAAGTCTATATGTAAATTCATGGAAAGTTTAATTGCTGAGTATTTAATACAAACAAACCATGTATAGGTAATAATATAATTATTTACATTTCGGATTGTACAATTATTAAAATACACAAATCTTGTATCACTCATTTTTGTAAACAACAAAGTACTTATTGCAATACCAATATCGAACAAAAATTGCGGGATTCGACGTGAATTCGAATTAAGTTTTTTTTTAAATTAGGTACGGCGCTGTGGTAGTGAATCGCACGTGCTAGACAATGTTCTTTTTTTAAACGAGTTGCATAATTAAATTTAGTACAACATTATAACACCCGTTTGGGTGTTATAATGGTTATTATGACACTGGCTGTTTTAATGTTGGCTATAAGCTAACTGTTTCAGATACTTTTATAGAGGATTTATAGCATGAGTGTAGATAAAAGTACTTACTTTATATGGAATGCCATTTTGCTTTTCTGTATGCAGTACGCACTCAAAATACAGGCACAATGTGAAATGTTGCGCAAACATTTATCTCTATTTTCATCAAAATCTATCTATTGATCTTCATGCATGAGGGAGTATTCTCTCTAAGGAGATTCCACGTTAAGAGTATAATTTAATTCCCACGTTAAGATTAACTCGACTCGGCCTTGAACTCACATATGTATATAAATAATAATAAATAAAAAATAAATTT
Source organism: Xestia xanthographa (assembly GCA_905147715.2). Classification (NCBI taxonomy): domain Eukaryota; kingdom Metazoa; phylum Arthropoda; class Insecta; order Lepidoptera; family Noctuidae; genus Xestia; species Xestia xanthographa. The sequence continues at coordinate 21,447,575 of LR990659.1, forward strand.
TATGAAGTCGTCCAAGTACGCCGCATACTATTATCGCTGCACACAGCAGCATGCAGTGTATGCAGTGTTTATGATTTATTTTAGCAACTTATAAAAAAGATTTTCAGAAATTATCACGTAGTAGGTTAATTTCCAAAATTTTACTAAAAGTTTTATAACACGCGCGGTGCGTATTAGCTCCAACGTTGCTTTGAAGAATTTACAAATACACGGGATGTGGCCAATTTGAAGTATTGAAAAGGTCGCAAACAAGTGTCTTCTTAAACCTACTTGTACGACATAGAACTTAGAAGAAATTGTCCAACTTTTACCATATGGTAAAAGTTGGACAATTTCTTCTAAGTTCTATGTCGTACAAGTAGGTTTAAGAAGACACTTGTTTGCGACCGTAAAAAAAAAGAGATTATCTTTTTTTTTACATGTGAAAGTTCGGTCTAACTCTTAGTAAACACACCCGAAGCTCCGATATTTATAAGTAAACACTCAAGCAACGTTCACTGAGGTCGCCACGACCGTTCTTATCACTGTTATCAGTGCACAATGGTCATGATTTACACTGGTAGGTAGTTGTATCAGCCGGGTCGACCAACGAACGTGCCCATATCGGATATTGGAGCCAACTATTATTTGTTTTGTTGGAGCTAAGTAAATTCACGTGTTGTGTTGCTTAATGGGATAGGTATAATAATACCAACTATTTGGTGTGGTGGCTGACCTTAAAGTGTCTTTAGACACATTTAAATTGTATTTATCGACATCTCAACGGTCAGAAGCTGCGAATTGACGCTCAAATTGTCCACTACTCAGTTGAAAATTGTAAGATATATACAGCCTTATTACCTGTACGTCGGGGAGCCGTACCTGATCGGGTACGGTGCATTGTTATTTTAATTGTGTCTGTAATTGCGGGTATCGAAGAGCTACGTCAAGATACTTAGATGAAGGACCGACATACACACAAAAAAAAAGAAAGACACTCCACACAATTTCTTAGGGATTGGGGGTGCCTTTGGGTTTTCTCTAAACAACCTGCTGTATACAAGCTTCTTCTTTCCCATTTCTCCTCTTTTATCTCTGGCTTATTTTATTATGATAAGCACTAAGCAGCAAAAAACTCAATTAATTCTAATGATCAAGTTTAATCAAGTCCGAAGTTTAAGGTTAGAGGTCGAACTTTGGCCGATAAGTTATCAGTGAAGGGCAAGCGACATAACAAGACTTGCGACAAACGGCTATAATATTCTAATTCATTGCCGTTTTCATGAATAACTCTATACAATATTTGAACTCCAGAATCAAATTTAACTTTTCACATCACTCGTGTCGGCTCTGCCAAAACGCAGCTAATAGCTAATGGCGTATACACGTAGAACACTGGCTACCGGCGCCGATCCAGCGCTTATCGGAACCGGTTCGCGCAGGTAGTCGGCGCAGGCAGTCTCTATACTTTGTGCTAAACCAGCACCGATAAGCGCCGACAAGTTCCGACGGCGTAAGCAGGTCGGAACTCTTCGGCGACGCGCGACGTTCGGCGCTTATCGGCGCCAGTAGCCAGCGTTCTACGTGTATACGCAGTTATATACTTACTGAAAGTTTTTAGGTAGCTACTTCTTCGCCTGAATAAACACAAAAAGTACGCACAAGGTCACCCCTTAAAAAAACTGTTTTACAATTTACATACACTACCATGCGTCATCTACTCATTGTAAGTTAATACGGTTCCGTCTGAAATCGGAATAAATTCAGTAATGGAATTACGATACAATTTCAGTTGTCTACTCTAGTCTGTTGAAAATGTAAGTTGCTCTTGAGGCAGTTTTGTTATTAATAGAAACTTTTTTCTGTTTGTCTAGTCATGAGTTTTATCTGGGATTTTTATGTTTTAGTGGGTGATTGGGTGACTGGGTGACTGGGGCAGGTTAGTAGGTGGGTAGAACATGACTTATTGTAGACCAAAATACATTTTTTTTTACTTTTAATTTTGATGGAAAATGGCGGCCTTGTAGTTTTGACTTTTGAGTTTCCTAATGAAAATTGCCATTTCATAAATTTCCTTATGTATCGGTTGGTGATCGTAAGGTCCTACTTTCGCTCAGAAAGGCACAAAATATTTCTTAATAAAAGGAGCTATTTGACGACACGGTTGGCGCAGTAGCTTAACGATTGAAAGCACTTTGTGAAAGTAGTAGCAGAGAGCATTTGATCTAAGCGAATCCACAAATACTTTCTTAATACATTCAAAGTTAGCAAAAGATCGAATACAAACTTTGTTCCGTTCGATGATTTTTAGGGTTCCGTACCCAAAGGGTAAAAACGGAACCCTATTACTAAGACTTCGCTGTCTGTCCGTCTGTTCGTCTGTCCGTCTGTCCGTCTGTCTGTCACCAGGCTGTATCTCATGAACCGTGACAGCTAGACAGTTGAAATTTTCACAGATGATGTATTTCTGTTGCCGCTATAACAACAAATACTAAAAACAGAATAAAATTAATATTTAAGGGGGGCTCCCATACAACAAACGTGACTTTTTTATAATAATTGGTACGGAACCCTTCGTGCGCGAGTCCGACTCGCACTTGGCCGGTTTTTAAAACGACCTAACTTCCTCTAAGGAAAACCACAATTTCGCGCCGCGTTACGCGCTTCATTATCAGTAAATATTTCAAGGTTTCCATTATTTTTAATCACAATATAAAAATTAACAACATCAATTTATAGTTAGTTCAGAATAAAACCCAGTTGTTTCCACGATTCAATTAAATTTATCAATATAGATTTGCGTTAAGGAAAAATTGGAGTATCGACACACACGGAGACTAATGAAGTACTTGTATTCTGTTATTGTTTGAACAACTGAATTAACGGCTACGCATCGGCTATGGAACCACGTGGTTTTTGAATAACCATGAAATTCAAAATAATGTTCATCGGACGCGAAAAAGAACACAACTATGTAGATAGGAGCGACATTATTGACCTGAACTTGAACTACTGTGCTGCCTTTGAACTAATCGTCTTTGAGCCAGTCAAGTCAGTGGCTTCTTTACGGTACTGGCTTGTCAAGTCTTATGTCTTCTATAGGGTGTAAAACAACGTTAGAAACAAATACAATACACAAGTAGGATAGTGGTAGTTTGAATCTCAATCCTGCTGAACATAACGACTGAATGGAATAACTTGAAATCAAAGCTAAGACATATTTATTGGAAAAACAAGTTTTTATTTACAATAAATGCTAAAGATAGCCTAGTGCGCAAATTCATTTGAAGGGTACATTGTTCAATTTGATTTTATAATAGCTGGGAGCAGTCTCTCATAAGTTTAATAATGAGTGCCCAGATTCTTGACCTTCGTCAATCGACTATGTACAAACATTAATATCGGTTTGATGATATACCGGAGGAGTTCAAGGTAGGCCAAAATGATTAAAAGCCTGAATCTCTCTCTTCGCGATTCGTCTCAGTACAATATATATATCTAAACTACAAGAAGGCCTATTTTAAGTTTCCGAACATTCAATTCTATAAGGCTTTACAGCAGATGGAAGCGATAATCGTGAAAGTTCGTGTGAAATTGTCTCAATATACGTTTCACTTGAAAACATAGCCACAGCTTTATACGGTGTAGGTTTCTTGTTAATTTTCTCTGAAGGTTTTTTTTTGTTTTTTGGTCATAAGGCAGAAGCGAAATAGCACGTCAAATACAATGGCATCATGCGGTTTTTAAGCGTCTGCTATTTGAGCGTTCAAAATATACGTGAAAAAGAAGCATAAACTACACATGATCAGTGTGAAATTGCGTTGTATATATTTACTGGTTGAGTAAACACCTAATGAATGGCGTACTTGTATACTTGCCTCGGTTCTGCTTCGCTCCGACTTCGCCACACACTGTTTTTGCATTACTTTATAACGCATTGTTTTTGGCATTTGAATACCGGTCAATCCACTCAATTGTACGCAGACAACTACGCACTCGCATAAATTTGAATTGTTTATTCACAATATAGTTATTATTTTATTTATTTATTCATGAATGCATAGTTATGTTTATTAAGCTGCAAATTGACTGGCCAATCTTTCACTTCGATCACTTCTATAATTTTATTTGCCACCTTATCGCAATTTGCAGGTCAGTGTCTACTTTCAATGCAGGAATCGTTCGAGGTTTATTTTGTGTTATTTTTGGACTGTCATAAAAATACAAGCGAGAAAACTTGATACTGTCCTGATATGCAATAGGGAACGTGCAGGAACTATAGGTGGCAGCACTAATCGACAAAAGAGACACTATGCGGACAGAAAAGGAAACTTATCACTTCTCATCGTGCTTTCAATTTACATAGACAAAATTATCTCTTCAATTATATTATTTTTGAATAAGCTAAAAGGCACAAAATATGAGTTCCGGTCTATCAATAACGATCGTCAGCGTAAATATAAATGTTTAATAATATGAATTATATATCTTTCGTTTACTTTCTGATGAAAATTGTGGTGCATGAAGACAGGGTGGCTGGCATAACTAAGACAGCTTTCTTATTTTCAACTCATGTTATAATGGAAGGGAATCCTTTATCAGCGAGAACAGTACCTATCTCCAGGCTCTAACAAATCAATTAGTTCACAATCATTTGATGAAGCAATCAATCAAATGCAGTCCGTAGCATTTAGATACAAAACTTAAAAAACCAAAGGAGTGCAGGCAACTAAAAACATTATTGTAGGTATAACCATGTTTATATTCTGAGTACATGTGGAGTCTTTGATTAACTGTTGAGGGATATTCTGTGTGAACTTTAGTGCGGTCTAGTAGAACACGTGTATGGTGAAGTATACTTAAATGGTTCTGGTATGTTTGCATGGACGGTTGATTTTGAGGGCCTTTTCAATGCAGAGTGTAACAAAAACAAGTTGTTTTCAAATATTTTTCTTTACTGCGTTTATCCATTTTTTGCGTTTTTCACCAAAACATGGTATGATAGTAGTATTCTTTGGAAAGTAATAGAATTTTACGCTAATTGATTTATTTTCATTTTTGTGGATGTATTGGTACCTACATCCAGAAATGCAACAATGCATTATGATTAGTTAATTAATTTTCACTATAAAATTAATTATGTTTACTTGTTAGAAAAGTCAATGTCAAGCATTAATAGAGCACAAGATTCGGATTGGCGACGCCAGTTGGCAGCATCGTCGTTGTGCACGTTCCCTATAGTTTATTCTTAATGCAAAACATTCCATACAAATACAGTTCATATCATAGAGCTATTTTTTACACTTGCCTGGCCTATGCGAAAAATCGTGAGACCAATCACATCTGCGGAAGTAGCCCCTACAGAAGTCTCAACATACCACCACCACTCTGCCAAGAGTGTCACGAAAAAGAAATGCGATAATTATTGTTATTGTTCTAATAAATAGCATGCATTGCTTCAATAATACACAAGTATGCAAGCTACCTTCGCCTTCGGTCTGAAGTATGCTAACCAAACATTAGTGAAACGTATTCTAAGACATAACCGTAAAAGTAAGACTTGCACTAGACCTCACTATAGACTGCGCTCTACGACAATTTCACCCATAAAATTTTATCTTTAATAGCCTCTACTTGTAAGTGTGGCTGTAGAATTCCACCTATTTCTAGCAAAAGCGAGTTTCTGAAAGATTGAAAAGCTACACATTTTCACTATAACAGATTGGTGTGACCTCAAGTTAGAAGTTTGGCATTTTTTATGTGACACAGCAATAGGCGCGGGTAAAACTAAAAAATGCCGTGGCGGCTCGTCGCCAACTGTCAAGTTGTCAACCCGGCCCGAACAATCCCAAACATTATCGATCTGTTGAAGCAGCATAAGATTTACATATTCGCCACGGTTTACAACAAGCCAGCTGGTCTCGGGGCACAGCGCTGTGTTACAATCTCGTGACATCGAGTTCGATCCCAGCCCAAGGATTTTCTTTTTGTGAATCGAGTCATTTTGTTTTTATTTTATGTTTGTTTTTATTTATTGACTTTTTTTTCAGGGAAAAATTAGTAATATTTAATTTTTTCACTAAGCCATATTTAGTTCCTGTCATAATCTGTTCTTTTATGCATATTACTTGTACAAAATAATTTCGATATTTCACATCTGCCAGAAGTCCCGTGAATGCTCACATTTTTTTTTCTACGGTATCTATTGGTATCACTGCTATCTTCGTACCTACATAATGCAAAGCTTACAGTACAGTGAACAAACGTGTAAATCTACAATGTGTAACCATTCTTCCAAATTTGAGGGGGCGTTAATTCGTGGGTGTAAATTGTAGATTAGATTACTAAAACCTAGTTTGGTTACTGTCCCACATTGGATCATGGATTAAGACCTACCTAGATTCTGGTGGTAATAATTTATAACATTGAACAGTGTAACACTGTGTACCTATATTATAGACATTGGTCCGCCTGTTTTTTTTTTGCACCGTGCTCTATTTATTTTTAACCGACTTCAAAACGGAGGAGGGATTTCGATTGGTATTTTTTTTTATATGTATGTACATCGACATGTGCATTCTCCCCGTCTTAACCTATGGTGCACAGACTTGGTCTTTGACTAACATGCAGAAGTCCAAACTCAAGGTTTGCCAACGAGCAATGGAGCGCAGTATACTAGGTGTTAAATTAACGGATCGTGTTCGAAACACAATACTGCGCTCCAAAACAAATATAGCTGACGTGGCTCAAAAGGCTGCCCAACTCAAATGGGACTGGGCAGGTCATGTCTGCCGCATGCCGGACAAACTGTGGGCCAAAATTGCAGGAAACTGGTGCCCTGACACAGTGAGGCGGGGTCGCGGCAGGCCACGAAGGAGATGGCGGGACGAACTAGACAGGTTCCGTCCGAACTGGAAGGAGGACGCGCGGGTTCGCGAGAAGTGGAAAGAATGGAGGGAGGCCTTTGCCCAGGAGTGGGACAGAGCAGGCTAGAAAAAAAAAAAAAAAAAAAAAATGTACATCGACTACGCTGAGATTTATGATCCGATTTACATGATTCTTCTTTAGTTTGATGCAAAATAGTTGCCATTTAGTCCCATAGAAAATTGACATAGTTTGGCCCAGTAGTTTTAATTTTATAAACATTTTTACTTCAGTCGTGTGGTATAATTTTATGATTGTATGTTCACCGATTTCTCCTCCATTTGTGGAGTGATTCTCAAAATTCTTTATTTATTTGAAAGAATATACTCCTGAGATGGTCGCATTTAAATTTGGTGAAGACCTGATGCTGATCTTCGGAGATATACAATGGAACTCTTCAAAACTAGACGATAAATTGGTCGTGATTGCTGCAATCGCTTGGATGTTTATTGGTTATAGAACATCATGACGTAACATCACACCAGTATGCTATGAGGGGTACGCAGATGTGTACAATACCCCCAAATTTAGACAGTTTAGGAATGTTAAGTTCCATTTATTGGGGATAAGCCTATTACCATGACATGTATTGTTAACAATGTAAAATAAATGCATAGCAAATATTTGTATAGGATATTACAACTAAAAATTGAAAAATAAAAAAAAACTTTTTGCAAAAAAAATAAAACTGACTTCAAAAAACACAAAAAAGTAAAAAATAACTTTAGCTTCAGAAGTCGGTGACAAAAAAAAACTAAATAAATCAAACAAAGGTCACCGACTTCTGAAGCAAAAGTTATTTTTTACTTTTTTGTGTTCTATCTAAAATAAAAGTAGCCTGAGTTACTCTTTATAACATCAGCTATAATAAAAGCTGCCAGTAAAAGTCCCGCCCAAATCGGTCCAGCCGTTTAGGAGATTAGCCAGAACAGACAGACACACAGACAAAATTAAAAAACAAATTTTATTAGTACCGTATCTTAAGCATTGGGTAAAAAGCTGTTATTTTGAAATCAAAAACAGACACTTCAATTTTATTTATTTGTATATAATCCCTAACACCATTATTTTTAGGTTGTTCTAGAACCGAAAGCCATAAACTCGATCATTGAACTCAAAACGACTAGAACTATTTTTTTTTTTTTTTTAAATAACAATAAAAAAAAATATAAGTATATATATAATAAGTATATGGGCAACTACAGTACTTTCACAGTTTTTATGTCTTGTGACTGGGACTGTAGCTACATTTAATTTTCTTATTTGTTTCGACAATTCAAAAGTGCCTGTAACTGGCCTACTTGAAATAAATGCTTTGATTTTAATTTTGATTTTATATATATAATTTAATGTTTTGTGATTTTTTTTAAATATTTTTTGTGGCGTTCGGTTCCAGAACGACCTAAAATTAACCGTGTATAGCATTACGTACCTACCCCACCAAACTCAATGTGTATTTAACCTCAACAGGGGTGAAACAAGATGAAGCAACGGGTGGCGACGGACGAGCGGCCCTTCAAAACGGGCTCCACCGATGACTCCCGGACCAGTGAAGAACCTGTCGCGGCTTTAGTAAGTATTCACCAAACTTAGCTCCACCAGTTAACCCTAATTTGTAATTTATACTCGTCATAGCAACGTGGAACTTGAGAGTAATAAATCCTTATTTGATTGTTTCAAAAACCATAAACAAAAAAATTAAGATGACAAGAAAAAGTTCATTGTCATATCTGACACTAAAATTTTAATACATGGTCAACAGAATTGTTGCAAAACTAAATTAAATGGGGCTAAGCGAGATGCCCCGATTCTTCCAACTTTCCGGCTATGCTATTTGAAAATCTTAACGCATATCTTATTGCTTTTGTCGTCGGCCTCCACATCTGCTACGTTCTGTGGGGCTTCAACAAAATTCCTGCTTCGCCAAAGCCAAAAACGCTTGGCTTCTGCGCCACCAATAATCACGAGTGTCAGACAGATTATATAGAAACAAAATCCGAATGTATTAACACCTGCGCCTGCGAAGTTACAGAATAAAAAAAAACCGAGAGCACAATGAACATCTCCAATCAATAACAGTAAGGCATGGTACGAGTATAGATGTTTTGATGATTTGGACACAGTTTTAAGAATGACAGCTGCTGAAAAAAAAGCGAAAAGAAACAGACAAATACGCAAGATCGCTGAACGTGTTATAAACGCTATTCTTCTTGCTACAATTTCTTTGGCGTTTACTGAAATAACCATGACTATACTGATTCTGTTGCTTTAAAAGAAACGTGTATTGTTACTGAAAACTTTAATAACGGAACTTCACGATGGCTTTGAAAAGAATTTGGAACAGGAGGAGGGAGATTGCACAGAAAGTAGCTGAAACAATGCTAGATGTTTTAGCTTGGACCACACTAATATTGGGGACCTATATTTTGTTAGTATGTTAAAACTCTTTCAGTCTGCCTCCCGGAACGAATTTCACTATGAAAACTGGATCCTAAAATTGAAAAGAAACTTGATGGATTATTTTGCATTGTAGAGCTTTTCATAATTTCAGTTTAAACACAAAACATCACACGATTTTAAAATGATAAAAATATTAACTTGTAAAAAATTAGTCGGGAATGGGGCAGATTTGATGGAAACAGAAGCTAAATACTTTAAATTTCAAAATTGCCCGTGCTTATTCCGCATCACATCAAATAAATCAACTAATTGCATTCCGAAGCATAAATGTATTTTAAACTAGTTTAGCAACAAATAAATGAGTTTAACATAATCCAGCGTTTTCTATGAAACTCTTGAGTTCCTAAAAAATATTTTGCTAATATTTATGTCGATGAAGTCTACAAGTGAAGTGTATCAGATATCGCTTGACATATCGAGGTCTTCGAGTCACATTGTGACCGTCATAAGGGGTCAAGGAAACTTTTCAGTTCTTGGGAATTCTTGTAAGAATCGCACGTTCATTATTTGCAAGTAAAACATATTGATTCATTTTACTGCTACATATTATATTATACCAGACATTAGGAAACTTGACACATTTCACTTAAGGTGTCTGAGATCCATCCTAGGCGTTTAGTGGCAGGACCGCGTTCCTAATACTGAGGTTCTGCGCCGTTCCGACATGTATGGCATAGAAGCTCTACTGACGCAGCGCCAACTCAGGTGGTGTGGGCACGTCCTTCGCATGCAGCATTACCGTTTACCCAAAGTAGTCTTCTACTCTGAAATAGCAGTGGGCAAACGGAAGCATGGCGGACAACATCTCCGCTACAAGGACGTGTTAAAAAGACATCTTAACTTAACGCTTGCGCTATTGATCCGACTGTTTGGGAGAGGCTCGCTTTCATAGGTCGTCTTGGCGCTCTACTATCTACAAAAATGTAAAAATCTTTGAAAACCAGCTACTATTGTACATTAAAAAAAAGCGCCATATGTGGAAAGAGAGACCTAAGCCCTCCACCTACAACTATAACGTCTATAACTCTACCGGTCAACTCTAGGGCCAGCGTAGCATGCGTAGTTCATACAAACGTGGATGCTGATTTAAACAAGAGTTATGAGAAAAATAAGTTTTCATTGTACTAATTATGTACATATATCATAATTATATCATTGTACAGTCACGAGCACCAATATGTAAACACTTCACAACTTTAAAAAGTGATTTTCTCCTACTGTTCTGATTAAAATTTCATGTTGTTACGAACACAGTATTCTGGGACTCATATTTTTTTGGAAAAGATCCTATCTCCAAGTTACAAATCGTGATTTCTCGCGAAAATTATACATATCGGTGCTCGTGACTGTATTTTCAAAATATATATTTGGGAACATAGATATTCTGTAATCCAATCGAAATAAATACACACTAACTTAAGTATATGTTTGATTTACAAATTATTTTGGTATTATGTTTGAATGAACACGCATGCTACCTATAAGTTGTGACCGGATATTTAAGAGCAAATTCGGTCTGGCCAGCCATATAAGGGAAATACGCACGGAAATAGTTTCAAAGGGTCGCCGTTACCGTTACCGAAATCGGTAAGGAAGACTATACATATTATACAGGGTGTAAAAGACCTCATCACGAAGCCATCAACCAAGTATTCTGTACATCAAACTAAGTAATCATCATCATCATCATCATTCTCTTGCCCTTATCCCAATTCATTTGGGGTCGGCGCAGCATGTAAGTAACTAAGTAACTTTACGCAAAAATTATTGCTGGGAAACGACTTTTTTTTTTGGGGTGAAAAATCATGTTTTGTGGTAGAACTCAATGTAACGCACTCAAAACATTGTGCTGATGGATTTAATAGTACGGGAGTCGTGGAGGTGTTTAAAGTAAAAATCTTACATTAAAAACTTGTCTTTAAAAAAATACTTGTCAAAAAGTTGGAACTTTGACCCCCAATATCTCCGTAACTAGAAGGTTCCCAGGTATGGTGTTGAACAAAAAAATGATCGCAATGACGAGGAGAACAAGTGCCTTTCAGCTTTACACCCTTTATTAATACCTACTATACGAAAATGTAAATAGTAAGTTGATTTAGTATGTTGTTGCGAAAATTTCGATGGATTGATGGAGTGTTTAAAGAAAGACGTGTGCTCACTCCAAGACATTTTTTTGCAAGAAAAAGGAACCATAGACGCGTCCAAGGAGGACGAAAACAACTAAAGGCGTGTACACAAACAACAGTTTTTCTAAATCACGCCAGATCGGATGAACGGATCTGGATGAAAATTTGGAACACATCAAAATTTCCAAGCGAACAAAATCGTGGGCAACCGCTAGTAATTAAATAAATACATACATAGATCATCTAACACCTCTTTGGAAATTAGCAGAAACTACAGAACGCCAAGAACAGACATTCTATGATGATTGGCTAGCATAGCCTATAATGGTCCCACTCCTGGGACACAGCCCTTTATGACAGGGATACGCTGTAATCCGTCAAGCTAGCCGAGTGCGGGTTGGCTAAGCTCTTCGTATATGGCGCCACAAACTGATAGTGCACCTCCTTTATCGTGATATCCATTTCCTTCTAGTATAAGTATTAATTCTACTCTTTGGTGATATCGTTTTTAATTACTGTCAAGCTTGTCAAATTAATTAAAAACATCGATCAGGCAATAGAAGGAGAATAAAATTGATAACATTATATTAATAGAAATAGCCGACAATGGTGCAAGTTGTTATCATTGATATGGAAGGAGAAACTTCAGAGAACAATGGCAAAGGTGACGTTATAACGGGCCACATAGAAGAAGACAGTGAGAAGCTCAAGTTACTTCGAGGTGTGAAGTATCTTCCGTTCTTGATTAAGTATATAGGGTAGTTTTCCACCAGAGATGTGCTATGGATGCGTTTGATATCCACCAATCATATTCATTGGTGCACATAGCTTAGCACTGGTGGAAACGGATTCAACAATTAAGATATGTTTTTTATAAATAGAAGGATGCGTGTTATGGATAGTCGCGAGTGGTGTAGCTATATGCAGAGCAGAGTACCTAATCGCTTCCCAACTATCGATACATCGCATAGTTCGAGCTTCGCATCTTCCTCGCGAAGCTACTTTGCGGCGGCGCATCTTCATAGCACATCTTACTCACACCGCTACATAGCTTAGTATTAGTGTTGCCCAAATGCAAGACCAAGACGAGACCTTAGCCAGTCTTGGTCTTGGTCTTGCGTCAATACACCTGGTCTTGGTCTTGGTCTTGGTATTGCGCTCTCAGTCTTGGTCTTGGTCTTGGTCTTGCAGCAAGAGTCTCGCAAGTCTTGCGAGACTCTACTACTTAGACTGGGCTACTTTCAAATACCTATTAGCCTATTGCTATATAATAAACACGTTAGTTTAGATCTTAGAACAACGTAACAAAGTAGGTACATGTTGAGCTTAAATTGACAAAAGCATAGTGAACCACCAAATTAATAAAATTAACTTGACAATAATTAAAAAAATGACGCAATTTAGTACCTAAGCGTAATACTATCTCTATGTAGGTGATGATTTTCTGTACGTGTACGCCTATCCTAAACTCTTCACAAAAAGCTAGCGGTTAAAATAATTATCACATATGCTTTTCATCTTCATCTGGACTTGATACTTCTAACTAATAAAATTTGTCGTCAGCTACACTTTTAATTACCAGCACAAACATCTAAAACATGAATTAAATTTTTGATACCTACATTAAAATGTATCAGACATATCATTTTTTGGATATCTATTGTAGCTTGTGACGAACGAAAATTGTTTGTAGGAATTTTTAAGCACCTATTATTTATCTATCGCACTTAAAAAAAAAACAGCGGATTTATGAAATAAAATAAATGGTGTTTATTATTTCAAACTTTATATTTCAACCAATATTGCGCGTTCCATGACTCTTTGCTCGCAGAAAATGCAACATAGTTACTTACGAGTACGACACGAAACAAACGCATACAAATAATGTTTGCTGTCTTTCTTTCTCCAATTCAAATTTAGTCAATAATCTTCGAGCATCTCGCGAGTTGCGCCAGTAAACTTTTTGGTACCCGGAATCCCGAACATTACCGAATGATAACGAATATGACACGACCAACTTGAGCCAAATGACGTATTCATTCATGCATTTAAAATGTATTAACTTAACTGCGAGACGCAAGAGTCTTGCAGGCTTAGTCTTGTTCTTGCTCAAGTCTTGCAGGGTTCGGTCTTGGTCTTGGTCTTGCTACAATAAGTCGGTATTGGTCTTGGTCTTGGTCTTGCTACAATAAGTCGGTCTTGGTCTTGGTCTTGCAAAAATGCAAGAACAAGACCAAGACTGCAAGACCAATACCGATTTTGGGCAACACTACTTAGTATCAGTGGACGCGGTCACATAGTTTCACAGCTTAGCTATTACATCCTCGCAGCATAGCTGCATAGCATATCTCTGGTGGAAAAGCACCCTTAAAGAGATAAAGATTCATTTATTTGCAAAAACATGTGTAGATAATGCATACATGGTATGATGCTTATTGTAGGTATTAGTGGTAATTGATGAGCTAGGCAATAGACGTCCAAATAGGCTAACCCTGTATTGTCTAGTAATCTAATCAAGCACGGAATATTTATTTATTTACTTTATATTAAAATATATTTTTCAATACACTTCCTCGAAAACTGGTCAATAACGCACTACGATTAGGTACAACATGTAATGTATTTCACACGTGTGCGTTTTTTTTCCATTTTCCCGCACGTGTGCGGGAATGAAAATTGCCACAGATAAGTACACCTATACTTAGTACAAATTGGTTCAATGCGTATAGTCTGAGGTGAATGTTTTTTTTTTTATTTCGGCAAAGCAATACGCGTCTTTAAGGCATAAATATTTTTTTGAATATTCAAATTGTGTTTATAAATAGAATAATTATCACAGATAAACATGATTATTAAAAACTAATAGTTACATCTAAACACAAATTAACATTTATTTGTGTTCTGAATTACAAAATATAAAATAAATATATTTTTTATATTAGGCTGTTTAACGGCTTCATACCTTTGCCTCTCCTTCAACCTGACGAAAGCAAAGCGCGAAAAAAAAAATATCATAGTTTCGTGTGTTTCGTGACAAAAATTATTTTGCGTTATATTTTATTTGATTTCTTCAAAAGTGCATTGAAAAACGTCGTTTGATACACGTGGACATTTGTTAATGCAGTTCTCGGCTCAAAAACACCCTCGCCGACGGCTCGAGTGTTACTCGTATAATTCCGCCTCGAATGCAATAACAAACTTTCTCCAATTGTATCAAAATGTACTATATCTCCGGTTACAGAGGCCATAGGCATTTTCTACTAGTCAACCTTTGGGTATACGGAGACAAACTGGGAGGTATAAATATAAAAAAAAATAAACGTTGAGTTCGGTAATTTTTAAAGAGTTTACAGAAAAACTCTTGAAAGTTATAAAATTACAGTTCTAAAAACTCCTGCGCCCGAACTTATCCAAATCTATTTGGGATCGGCGCAGTACGTCTTGCTACACACTTCTCTATTCGTCATAATTTCAGTAGACCACTTTGTAGCCAAGTATTTCAGATTAAAGCATATTAAGTACAGAAACTTAATGCAGAATCAAAGACCTCGATTGCTGGAATATCTCAAACTGATTTATTGGGGCTATTATAATAATGATATCCATTCAATGTTTTCATTCTAAATAATCTGAAACAGTTCACTGGCGCTATCATGTTTGGATATTAAATACCCATCACGCCTTGAAGTTTAACTAACTAATTATATAGATGAACCTGGTGAAGGAAAACATCGACTTGTCCTAGAGCCAAAAATTTAAAGATATGTGACATTCACCAACACGTTGGGTGATGGCGACGTTGGGTTATAGAGTGGATACCTGCGACCAAGCAGCAGTGGGAACGTTAATAAACTGATGTGCATTTACTGTAATAAAATTGTATTGAATGCTAAACTAAACTTTTATTTTATTTCAGGTCGTTCCTCCAGATGGCGGCTGGGGTTGGGTGGTCATGATCGCCTCCTTCTGTTGCAACTTCTTCGTGGACGGTGTCATACTCTCCAGTGGAGCCATAATGCCTGCCATTAAAAAAGATTTTAATGTAAGTTTAGCATTAAGTTCAGTTTGTACATCACCTTAGAACCCAGTATTTATATTTATTTTCATCGTTTTGTGCAAACTAAATGGGATAAAAACGAGATTTTATTGAATGTGTTGCTAAAGTTAGAAAGTTGGCTACGAAATGTGGATGAATAAGAAAAAAAAGTATTTGATTGTCTGACGTATTTCAGACGGATGTCTCGTGCGAGTCTATTTCTGTGTCCATCACACCCTCACATAAAATACGTTACTAAGAATTGCGTCATGGCCGTGCCTCCGTTTTATAACTTTACATTGTGACCAGAAACAACACATCCGTAGAAACACACACCACATGGACATGATGGACAATCTCGCGAAGAATGACAGATCTTTTTAATTTGGTCACTTCATTTTTAACTGTGTGACCAGATGTCTGATATTGTTCAGGCGCATCCTGTTGAAGTTTTATATCGCAACTGTCATGCATTCTTGCCTTTTTCAATTTATTAACTTACTCGTCTGATAGGTGCAGACTAGGCTTTATAACGATGCGACGGTTTTAATTATCATCAGTGGAACTATGTTTCACTCTTGCCGATTTTTGAAAATGCAATCGACGGAAATCATTCGAAATAGGCGTCATTATTCGTCGACCAAGCTTTATAAAAATGTATGTGAAATGACAACAGTTACGTGCTCAAAGATCGTCAAGGTTGTTGCCGGTGAGCTGAAGTGGGTCGCTAAGAAAATGAATACTGAATTATCGACTGAGTGTGAATTCAAATATCATTTTGGCCATCGCATGTCGATGTTATGATGGTTCATTGTGCCAGATTTTTGTGTAGAATGCATCAAGCATTATTTTACCACTAGCGGACGTCCGTCGGTTATACCCGCGTAATTCCCGTTCCTGTGAGAGTACGGGGATAAAATATAGCCTATGTTACTCAGGGTGCAGAATGTAGCTTTCTAATGGTGAAAGAATTTTTGAAATCGGTTCATGACTTCCGGTATTATCTGTGCTTCCGGAGACCTCCTACATACAAACTTACAAACATACAAACTTACAAACAAATGTTACCTCTTTATAATACTAGTAGGTATAGATGAGAATTTGATGGACCAGGCTTAACTGATCCTCGTGTGTTTTGAAGAACTCTTCAGTGTGATCACAATAATCCACATATTTTGATGTCCAAGGTGGTTCTTATTCTGGTGGCTACATAGAATAGGACCCGTGGTAAGTCCAATTAAAAGATGCCTGTGAATTCGGCAAAGGCGCCAGGTTGACGCATCGAAAGCGATAATACCTCCGTGTGTTGAGCTCCTGACACAAAATACGATACAATTGAGAATCGTCTGAACTTTTTATAAAAGATTGTAATTCAGCTTAACAATTTGGAGAATCTAAATACTAAAACGTGACTAGGTTCTCGGAATCTCAGGACTGCTTTTGAACTGACTGAAACTGGTTCTTAGTATTAAAAATTTCTTACGGTACTTTGGGATTTCCCTGGACCACTCAGATTTTATAATTAGGTATCTTCGGAGAACATGCAAATCATCGGGTTTTTTAAGTACTTTCAAGCTAATGAGCGTTTCATTGGTTTTTGTTTTTAGCCGCATGCTTTGTGAATCGTAATTCTCATTTCTGATTAACTGCAAGATACAAAGCTGAAAAAAAAACCCAAACG
The DNA here is from genome assembly GCA_905147715.2 of Xestia xanthographa. Classification (NCBI taxonomy): domain Eukaryota; kingdom Metazoa; phylum Arthropoda; class Insecta; order Lepidoptera; family Noctuidae; genus Xestia; species Xestia xanthographa. Next base: position 21,464,781 of record LR990659.1, read on the forward strand.
TAATTACAATCTTGTTTTAAAGCGGACCGCGGTTGACTGTCAATGTTGTGTTGAACAATACAATTATAATAATGTTATGTAAGGCCAAGGTTCCACCGTGGCGCTACAACGATCCATTCATTCGGTCACTCAGTCAGTCATTGAATGAATTTTACTTTAGATAGTTATATGTCTGCGGTTCTATGTAGGTATGGTGAGGTGCGTTTTTAGGGTTCCGTAGTCAACTAGGAACCCTTATAGTTTCGCCATGTCTGTCCGTCCGTCCTCGCTTAATCTCTGTGACCGTTAGCACTAGAAAGCTGAAATTTGGTACCAATATGTATATCAATCACGCCGACAAAGTGGTAAAATAAAAATTGGAAAAAAATGTTTTATGAGGGTAGCCCCCCTATATGTAAAGTGGGAAGTGATTTTTTTTTTTATTTCAACCCTAACGTGTGACATAATGTTGGAAAGATATTTAAAAATGAATAGGGGTTTCCTAAAATCATTTTTTGATAATGTCAATAATTTCGGAAATAATCGCTCCAAAAGTAAAAAACAATGTGTCCCCCCCCCCCTCTAACTTTTGAACCATAAGTTTAGAAAATATGAAAAAAATCTGAAAAGTAGAACTTTATAAGAAGGACTTTCAAGGAAAATCATTTTGAACTTGATGGAAACAACAGTTTTTGTACAAAAAAGACAAAAAGTTGTACAAAATAATTTCTGGATTAAGTTTGTAGTATATTCGTATATGCAAGCATTTTTACATAATGGATACCCACCTTTAAACTCATAAGTGGGAACACTTATTGTGACGGACGGGAAACTATAACGGAACCCTACACTGAACGTGGCCCGACACGCTCTTGGCCGGGTTTTATTTAGTGTTGTCGGATATTTCCTGACAAATCCAGGATATTAGCGCAGTGTTCGGAATGCGAGTTCTAAGACTTCCGGAATTTCTACAATTAATGAGAAATTTATCGCAGTCGACACTAGCATTTTTTTTCTATAAAATAAAATTATGAAATCATAATAAATTAAATTTTACTGTATGAAAAACGGAAGGATGGAAAAGTCCGGAAATTTCTTCAAATGTTCCGAATTTTCTCTGAAAAAATGTTATACCTAGATCTGCGAATCCTAGTTCTATTGCAGTTGTGAGGCATTTAGGTGGTGGTGGTGGTGTTAAACTATGTTTACGTATTAACACATAAAAACAAGTAAAATTAGTACAGCTCTGAAATAATTATATCAGTAGCTATCTTGTACTATCATCATTCAGTAGGACTGATTGGCCTTTTCCCGCCTACTTATTCTAGCTAGAACAATAAATTGAGAGGCTTGTACCAGACGCGCGTCTATAACCGAGTCAAAGTAATTATCTACTTGAGTAAGAGTAATAACTTAAGATATGATTTTGATTCCGTACTTTAGTAATTACTTACTTGAAGTTAGAACTGTCAAAAGTTTGAATTCTTGGCTTTGCTTCCTTTGACGGTTCTAACTTCGTTCAGATTCTTGTATAATGCATAAAATACTTGCATATTGGTTCAAACTAAAACTCAAATAGATGCCAGGGTTAGTTTGAAGTAGATAAGAAAATCCTAACTAGGAACTACTTGACGCGAAGCGCGCATTCCCGAAGGCTAGACAAACAACCCAGTGTTTAAACACTTCCAATAATAAAAGTCAACATCGGTTAATAAATCATTTTGTCGTGCTTTGTACGTCACAGAAACCCGCACTCGATCTAAAGGCAATTAATTACACAATTTACACCAGTTCGATGTCAAATCGATGCCAGTTAATGGAATTTGCCGTGATCGGTCCAATAGGGTTGTCCCTTGAAACACTGTGAAAGATTTCTGCGATTGTTTCGGCCGGATTTCCGCTTGAGATATTTTTTTTTATTGCTGACAATTATTGTCGTAATGGTGTAAGAGGATTTTGCGAATATGCATTTAAAAATTAAAATCGAAGGATAGTAAGATTCCTGCCGGGGTTGCGGGGCTGTTCGAAAGAGATACCGTGGCTCCGGAACACAAAGGGCGATGAAGGAACATGGATGGGTTTTAGTCAGTAAAAGTCTGACACTCTCTCCTGCTCCGCCCAGAGCGGGAGGAGTCATTTGATGATTTCCAATCCGAAAAAAAAAAGGATAGTAAGATTTTCTTTGTCGATTTTGCACTTGAAATACTTTTTTATTTTTTAATCTTCATTATTTAAGGGATTTTTGTTCATATCCGCTTTGGTAAACGGAATTCACTGCCTCGTTGGTCAAGTGGTCGCAAGTGCGAATGATGAGTATGAGGTCCTGGGTTCGATTCCCGGGTCGGGCAGTGTCATTAGGTTTTTCCATCAGGAATTGCTTATCAGTGTCTACGGAGTCTGCATTTGCTCCCGGTTGTTGGCAATACGTTCGCCCCCTATTAGGACAAATATAACTGGCAAATATCCGTGATATTTTTCTTTTGTTTTTGCTTGCAACAGCGTCGAAATATCGGGAGCTCATAAAAACAAAAGAAAATCACGGATGTTATCCCGTAAGTACTTTATGTGTAGTGAAAAACCGTGAAAGTCTAAAACAGTGTATAACTGGGAAAATCTGAATGTAAGTACCTACTACATATTAGGATTTATGTCTTTATCGCTTTATGTCCAGCGATATTAAAAAAAAATCGGGGATGCGTTGGGAAAATGGAATTCAAGAAAAAGAGAGCAGAGGTGGGTTGAAAGCTTGTTGCGTTCTCAGCGTGATGTAGGTATGTGCGGCCAGGTCCAGTGAAACAGCTATATTAAAAGTTTTCCATTATCGCAAGTGCACTAACCCTTGCAGTGCTAAAGTACATAAAGTTCCCACATAACAGCGCGGGGGCAATGAACGATCTCGGCCTCGAGACGCCATTTAACCAAACAGGTTGCATTTTTGATCCGTTTCGTTTCGGGTCAAATCGAGTGCATTATTTATTATTGATTAGCCAATGTCAGGTATCGATTATGAATTTATGGTTGATTAACTTTAAAAAGAAAAAAAAACAATAAACTCTTTTGAATCCGTGACACGGTGGACAGAGACAAAACATTCTAGAAATACTTTTTTTCCACGAAATAGAAATTGTTTTGTCTATGTTATGCAACTGAAAAACGAAGTTTGTCTGATAACGCAACATCTATGAAAATAAATAGATTGGTCCACGTGTGAACGCAATAGTTGGGCTTTTGCCAACATTTTGAGCAAAACAAACATTTTTTTAGCTGTATTTTGTAATCTTGCAGTATTACAGAATAGTAATTTTCTCTTCTTTGCGTGTCGATTGGCTCAGAATAATTGTGTGAAAACTAGCCCGCTTAGCATGAACACCGTAGAAACAAAAGAGAATCGACAAATATTTTGTTCATCTGTCATTGAATCGACAAAATGACAGATGAACAAAAGATTTGTCGAGTCTCTTTCGTTTCTACGACCTGCACAGCTCTATCGTTGCTTACAAATTTTATTGTAAGGTGGTTTTTGTTGGAAAGAATTACTAAAACAAGATCAGAGTTTATATTAATAAAAAGCCGCTTTACCCATAGACAAACATAGAGGAAACCCGGAAAAAGGAACGGACCACTGGTTTCCCAATAGGTAGGATTTTTATCTCACATAACATAAAAGGACTTTATAAACAAGATGTCTTCTTATTAATGCGTGTTATACCGATAAAACTCAGTTCAAAACAAGCTAATCATACATTTCCTGGCCATAGACACGATTTGCATTGGTAATAGCAGGGTCAAGTATGCAAGTTGGCGTCAACCGATTTACAGTTACAAAAACAAAAACATTTTGCGTCTGTTGTTTACAAAGTAGTCATCAACGTCTCTATTTGTATAAAGATAAAGTTCAAAGTTGTGTTTGTATTTGATGGAACGTCCAATGTTATGCGGACTATGTAATAAATACCATGGTGCGTAAACGCCACCACGGACTTATAAGCACTCATTCAGTGCGTCAAGTGCACGTGCACTTGAGCAAAGTTGAAACTTTCGTCGTCGGGAAAAATCCAAGTTATGGCACAGGGGGCCGAGTCTGCTATTACAATAGTGTCACAATGGTCTATCATTGATTTCATAATTGTTGAGTTTGGTAATCTACTATTATAATGTCACCATTATGACTTTCAACCACTGACACCCATTGAAAGAAATGGTAATCTCGTACATAATGACAAATGAATGACTGACATTAGCGGTAATCTGCTAAAATGTTGTCATTTGACTTTGACAACTAAACAGATAAAATATTGAGTTTTAAAGTTTCACATTTATCCGCGTTACACATAAATTTAATGGTTTTTGCTATTAACGAACTTCTTACTACCTACTTACAGGCTATCCTTTTTTTGTCTTAACCAAAAAACACAAAAATGGAAAAAAAAATCTTTTTCGTGCAACGAGGTCAGTTTTAACTTAAGTCAAAAACAGATGTAGTTTTTTTTTATTATAAATTGAATCTATTCAATTTATATAAATTGTATTACAGAGGTATATTTTAAGACCCTACCTGCTTTTGAATCCATTACTAATGTATCTAAAATTTAAAATTAATTTATCTGTAACTAAGAAATAAATAACTAGTAATCCACTGAGTCTAAAATAGCAAAAGAGAAATTGAACCACTATGACATCTAACTAATCATATCGCATCAACTATGATTGCTAGAAAACATACAATTTGCTAAATATGGACTCGATACTTTTCCTTGGCCAATTACAAACGAGTTCAGCACTTACCTAGCCCTGAAGATAATATCCGATGAGGATTCTTAAATGGAGTTATCCGCCGTAACTATTTGATTTGAGTTGACCAACCGACCACGTAATTACAATCAAATCCGTTGTTCGTAATTATTTGTTGTAATTTAGACAACAACTAATAAGAAAAACATAATTATTACCTTCAGTACTTCAAAAAATATTCAATTTCACATAAGATAATCATGATTGAATTTGTTATTGCCGTGAAAGAGGTAATTAATTGGTGATTTTTGTCATTTTTTTTTAAATTAAGTAAGTACATATGTAATGTAAAAAACGTTTCAACATCTTAAAACTAAGGTCATCCGCACGCAGCGGTATCCCTTTATTGCTTTTCAACTAGGTAAGCTTTTGGATTTCTTAACTACGACTCAATGTCTACCAAGCGCAAAGAGTTTTCACCGATTTTACAAAGTTTTTCACTACATTAAATTCAATGATTATCTATTTCCCTACATCTTTCATACCATCTTGTTGTATACTCAGTATTGGCCAAAAAGGCTTCCTCAAAAAGAACATTAAAAACCAAGTCAGTAAGTGGTTAGCTAGCAGTTGGTAGGTATGGACATAATAGTTTTTCTTGACCTGTTTGCTAGATTCTTATCACATTTATTATTGCTCAATAACGATTAGGTAGTAGGTACTTAACTTACCGATTAACGATCATGCAAATCGTAATCAGTGATCGGTACAGTTGCAATGTTTTCTTAAGAATGAACGTAAACACGCGTTAGAATTTTATTGCTTGTTTTCTTCCACAATTTCCATACCTGCCAATAACAACATAACTTTAGATCCCTCTCCCTGTTTTGCCCGTGTTTGTTATGTTATGTCTACATGTCTTTGAACGAACTTGAACATATTCATAAGTAAATAAAACGATTAACTTACAAATAAGTTTTTCCGCCACTTCGTGGACTTCTGACATAAACATTCTTCACATAAGTGACCGGAATTGCAAATAGTAAATGTATTTATAGCACAGAACAGATAAAAGAGGTATCTCTTATCTGTATATTCCGTGAATTATAATACGAATTGAATTTGACTGAAACAAATAAGTTTTTCTGCCATTTCGTGGACTTCTGACATAAACATTCTTCACTCAAGTGACCGGAATTGCAAATAGTAAATTTATTTTCAATACACTTCCTCGAAAACTGGTCCTTAACGCACTACGATTAGGTACAACATGCAATGTATTTCACACGCGTGCGATTATTTCCACTTTCCCGCACGTGTGCGGGAATGAAAATTGCCACAGATAACTATACCTATACTTAGTCCAAATTGGTTCAATGCCTATAGTCTGAGGTGAATGTTTTTATTTTTATTTTTGCAAAGCACTACTCGTCTTTACGTATTTTTTGAATATTCAAATTGTGTTTATAAAGGGGACTATATTTCTTGTCACCAAAATTTATATTTGTCATCAAGTTGTATCACCTAATAAATAGATCTATCGCCACGAAATATGTTCGTTCTCAGTTAAACAAAAAGTGTTCCCAGGTTCCAATTATCAAATTAATGTTAATATATGTGTAAAATAAGAGATGGATTACCAATAACATTGTAGTGCATTACATGAATATAAACTTCGTTCTTATAATAATAGTTTTATTACTTAAATAATAGCTTTGTGCTCAGAATGGTAGATCTGTCACCAAATAAATCGATCATGAGGTGGTTGATGCCAAACTAGTTTTGCCTAGGCCGACTTGGGGCACCCCGACACGGATAGATTAGGTTAGAAGCCATACCCTTCGTGGTTATTTTTTTATAAACCATTCAGAAGTAGGTCCGTCGACCGGGTCTCCCTCGATAAATATAATAATTATGATTTATTGGTGATCTCTTTAAATTAGTTTGCTTAAATACTTATTAGGACAAACCTTTTATATTACATACAAAAACATTTATTTGGTACTAGACCCTATATCTTCATGATTTTAGGTGATTTATTGTGGAATTGATTTTATAATGTTTGGTGACTACATTTTGGTGACAAATCTACTATTTTGAGGGCAAACCCTATTATTTAAGGAACGCAAAACTAATTAAATTGGTGATAGCTTAAATGATACCCGTTTATAAATAGAATATCATAGATAAACATGATTATTTAAAACTAATAGTTAGGTACTTTTTTTTATACACAAATTAACATTTATTTGTGTTCTGAATTAAAATATATAAAATAAATCTATTTTTTATATTAGGCTGTTTAACGGCTTCATACCATTGCCTTTCTTTCAACCTGGCGAGACCAAAGCGCGAAAAAAAAAGAAATTTGAATCATAGTTTCATAGTTCGTGACAAAAATATTATTCGTTATTTTATTTTATTTCTTCAAAAGTGTATTGAAAAACGTCGTTTGATACACGTGGACATTTGTTATTGCAATTCTCGGCTCAAAAACACCCTCGCCTACGACTCGGGTGTTATAATTCCGCCTCGAATGCAATAACAAACTTTCTCCACTTGTATCAAAATGTACTATTATAGCACAGAACATAATTATAAAAGAGGTATCTCTTATAGTATATTCCGTGATTTATAATAGGTACGAAATTTACGAATTGAATCTGACTGAAATAATAAATTAGAAGCATTCCTACTTCCTACCCATATAAACTAAGTAGGTACTAGCTTTTGCTCTCGGCTTCGCTTCCATTATGTCCGAAACGTTTTAAATGTATGCAAATGAGACTCGGGGATAATGTAGCTTCCCGTTACAGAAATAATTTTCGGAATCGGATCAGTATTTCCGAACATTACACCCTATATACAAACTTACAAACAAATTTTACTCCTATGTATAATTAGTATCCATAGAAAAAGGCAACAAAGACTTGCAGACATTACCTAGAGTCGGGTTGGTCTAAAATACTAGTAAACAAAAGTAGCTGCGTACTCAAATGTCCACGAACAATGCCCTCTGTACTAAGGGCCTCGTTGAAATTCAATATAGCTATTACATAAGCCGACGGTCCCGCTATGCTGACAACCAAAGCACGCCTGAGAAACGGCCTGTGCATCTTGCTTAAGTAAATAGGACCACACATAGACTTCAGGTAACTAAATGGACGTGCCTAGACGTTGCAACGAGCTACGGTACTTATATGTTAGTGCTTACCTTTGGAGACTTGTTAACAAATTGCGTTTGCTTGTTTTACAGTTAGGTTCGCGATTTTTCCAAACGAGACACTGGACTCGAAGGACATTTAGAATTAGAATAGATAAGGAAGATTATGTAGTGGACGAGCAGCGGTGGCCACGACTTACGAACAGTCGTTGGTTCGAACCCAGGCAAGCGCATTACTTTGTGTAATTTATTTCATCACCACTGCTCTCAAAACGGTGAAGGAAAACATCGTGAGGAAACCGCCATGTCCTATAAGAACTAAAAATTCGAAGACATGTAACATCGTACTGATCCTACCAATCCGCACTGGGCCCGCGTGGTAGATTATAGCCCATTCCCTCTCATAGAGAGGAGGCCTGTGTCCCAGCAGTGGGAACATTAATAGGCTGATGATGATGATGATGTACTGGTTTATGAAATATCCAGGATTTGCGGATTCCAAAAGTGTAGTTGCGATGTAATATTAGGATTGGGGACTAACCCACTGCAGTCTTCAACAAAATAAAACAGTTGTGGTTTAACACGGTACGCATTTGAAACCGTAATTTGCAAAATGAAAAATACGTGCGGACAATAACCCGATAACTTTTATTTCATGCAAATTATTTAGATTACATTTTTTGCACCACATCTAGAATGTTAATAAAAACCGGAATAATTATGTACGGCGGCGTTGTAGTTACCAAAACTTGATAGTTCTAGCATTAACTGGATGAAACTAGTTTATGATTTTTGAATTTGAACTTGAAACTGACCATTCTACGGTAGCATTTCTAACACACGAGTCTGGCATTCTGAGTATATTACATATGCATTTGTACATATGCTCTGAACTGGGCTAACAAGACCCAGCTATCCATTCAAGTGTCACTTTAATTAAAACTAAAAGTGCATAGAGCGTACAGCGTCTCTCACATGTCTGTCAGAAGAACAAGGTCAGTAGGCCACACACTACCCAAAGCACATTGACAACGGAAACTTATTTGACCACAGGAAGTAACCGATTTACTTCCACATCGCACGGATCACTGAATTAAAACGACTTGAAAGCGATACAGTTTCACATTGAAAGCTATAAACGGTCATGTGCATTTAAATCGCCAGTCCACAATTCAATGTATACCAACAACATATTTTGGTCGTATTTTTTTGCGATATCTTCTAATAGTAGGCCGCCTTGAACGGGTCTTGATGTGGGAAATTGTAGAACTTGTTCATCGACAATATCCTTTGCTGTTACTTCCTGTAATGAGGTGTGTTTGCGGTTCGATAAGTATTTGCATATTAACCGGTTAATTGATAATTTCTTCAAACTAACATGTACGTTGTAGAATGTCGCACTTTGAATATGTGTGATGTGGGTGTTCTGCAGCTATGACCTATCCGAACTATAACTGTTGTGAGCTCTAGGAATCTGTGTACGCGAACTATTTTACGCAACGCGGTTTTCGTCTAGCGTGCCAACTTATTCTGTGCCATTTGTGTCAAGGACAGAGTTCAACGAGACAGAGATTTATTTTAACAAAGTTCTGTCCAGCAGAAATGGACGATATCTTTATGAGCGAAGATCTAGCTAGGAATACGATACGGTCTAATCTAGGAACAAAAAACACATATCGTATATCGTTATGAATGAATTTAATATTCGTAAAACAATACCGTTCATAGAATCTATGAAAAACGTGTCACACGAAACGATGGGAATAAATTAGATACGTACCTACATGCATCATGGCTCACTTTTCCTTCATTTGAAATTTATTTTTCTTTTGTAATTGTTTTCAGGCAAGCGAAAGTGAAGTGGCGCTGATAAACTCACTGCTAGCTGGATTCTACCTTATTCTTGGTCCCATAGCATCGGCTTTGGCAAACAAGTGAGTATTTCAATAAGTACCAGTACCTATAGCATAACTTAATCAGCATTATATTGTTCTCACTAGCCCCGGTATGTGCGAGGTTGCAACATGCAGGGACTGAAGTCATTTCATCTAACGTCCCTGCCTGCTTGAACACTCATGATCATCACTTTGTTCCTTTCCTAATGTCTTCTTTTAATTATCAGGTACGGATTCAGAGTTGTGACAATCCTTGGAAGCGTAATTGCGGCGATAGGTTTCGCGCTCTCCTACTATGCCACCAGCCCCCAATTCCTTTATGTAACATACGGAGTTATTGGAGGTAAGAAAATACATACATAATAATAAAATACGGGCTTTTTGTAGAAGCAATCAAGAATCTGAATTTTATACTTATCAATATGAGGATTGCGTCCTATTACATGGGATTTAGACATGAATACGATCTCTTTGTGTCTAACCTCCCGATGAATTCCGGCGTGATATTATCTGAATTCATCAAATTCTTACCCTAACAATAATCCTTTTTTATCAGGATTCGGTGTCTGCTTGATATTCATGCCAGCAGTGTTAACCGTTGGTTTCTACTTCGAGAAATGGCGAGCTCTTGCGACGGGCGTCGCAATGTGTGGCTCCGGGGTAGGCGTGTTTGTCATGTCGCCTATCACGCAGACCATTGTAGAGAAATACACCTGGAGGGTCGCTGTGGTTTGCCAAGCAGGTTAGTAACAAATGCACACTCCTAGATTTCGTTTTGTATGACACTATCATTTTCTTTATTAAAACAAAACTGTTTTGAAGTTTATTAAAATATAAAATTAAGTGTAACCTACCAATTCCAAACATCTTGTTTAAAAAACATTATATTGCTTCAGGTATGATGCTGCTATGTATCGTCTTTGCCTTGGCGTTTAGACCATTGCAGCCAGTCCAAGTAGTAGCAGAGGAGGAAGCAACTGCAACAGACGATGAGGAACGTAGCAGAATAGCAGCTGAGAAACTGAAGAATATGATGAAACTTCAGGGCAGACTTGACTCAGGCATCAGAATGCCACATGCTATGAAGTTCCAAACCAAAGCCAGCCCTCACACTTGGATGGGAGTATCAAGCAACACTCGCTATCCGACGGCTGAGGAGGTGTTCCGTGGAAGCAGCACTGTCATTAATGCTCAACAGCGACGCTCCTCCGCCACAGCAGGAACCATCAAGAGTAACCTAACGAAACCTCACTACGAAACAGTCACTGAGAAAGACGAACAAGAGGACGCTATCTCCACTCCCGAAGCAACGGACCCTTTGATCGAACCGGTCCTCAGAGTTATGTCCCGCACTGACTTTGCCAGTAAAGGTCACTCCTCAACCGCCGACTTATTTGCAAGACCTTTATACCGTGAAGATATCTTCTTCGGAGCCAGCTTGGCCAGGCTGCCGCAGTACACGTCACGGACATCCATTGGATACCATTTAGCTGTTACGCACGTACCTTCTCCTGAGGAGGAAAAAGAAGAAAAGGGTAAATGCAGTATCTGTCCTGTAGCTGTGACAAGAGCTCTGGCTACCCTGTTGGACGTGAGCTTATTCAAATCTCCGACTTTCGTGATTCTGGCTGTGAGTGGATTTGTCACGATGCTGGGATTCTTTGTGCCGTTCGTGTACGTGCAACACAGAGCGAAAGAGAACAACATGAACCCAGAAGCTATTGGATGGTTGGTGTCATCGATCGGAGTAGCGAACATTGTTGGTCGGCTGGTGTGCGGGATGGTGTCGGCCATGCCGAAGGTGTCGCCACTGTGGGTCACCAACATCGCGCTCACTATGGGTGGTCTCGCCACCATGTTCAGTAACTACTGCTTCGATACATACTTCCAGTACGGATACTGCGCTATATTCGGCCTTGCTGTTGGTAAGTTGACTAAAATTATTTAGTATTTATTTTACGACTTATTCCTCTACCGCCAAAACATAAGAGAATCAATTTATAACTGAAAGGAATTCTATTTACATGGTATTCTGATAGAAAATTAATTGCTCATTCGTTTCTTTTCAGCTTGCTTCGCTACGTTGCGTTCTATCGTGGTCGTCGAGTTCCTCGGTCTGGAGCGGCTCACCAATTGCTTTGGCTTGTTCCTTCTCTTCCAAGGACTTGGTGCCTTACTTGGTTCACCTATTGCAGGTGAGTTTCGTGTTTTTTGAAGCGAAAACTTCTTTAGGCGCGTTGAGCACTTTTTAGGCGAACAAAAATCATGGAACTCGCGTGACCGTCACGTACGCTTTTCGTAGCACTCGTAGTCGATCCGCTACGGCGTAGCACCACATAGGCGTGCGTGGAGCACAACGCGTAGCAGTGCTAAGACGAGGGCGGGGCCTGAGGGGGGAGGGGGAGGGGAAGGAAAAAAAATATAAAATGAACAATTTTAAAATAAAAAAAAATTGCACATACAGAGCTCGACGATACAATTCACAATTTACTTAGTTTTCACTTCTATCGGCAGTCCCCAAAGACTGCCCCACATATTTTCTTTAATAGCATACAAGCCACAGCCGCATGAAGTCCACCTGTTCGAGAGTGGTCACCGTTACGTGTCTGCAATACAAGAGACACTGTGGACGCGTCGTAGAAATGCAGAAATGTCGCCTGCGCATTGTGCACCCAACCCTTTGATCGCACCCGCATCGACCACATTGTCATTGAACGATCTGATCTACCTATCCTAGGCTAATACTATTTTAATAGATAACTAAAGGATTATAAGTATTTTATTGGAATAGTACCTAGTGCATATCTAGAGCTACTGCTGTTTGTGTATTTTAAATTAGATAATAAAGTTTTTTTTTTTCACAGGAATGTTGTACGATGCCACAAACAGCTACGCCTTCTCGTTCTACGTGTCAGGAGGATTTTTACTCCTTTCAGCCTTGATGTGCTACCCCATCAACTGGGTCAACAAGTGGGAGAAGGAACGCGCCAGTGCCAACACAAAGGCAATGAACACCAGCTCAAATGGTATAGCCAATAAAGTGTAAGCGAAAGGACACATTGTTGCGTACAACACATTGGTGCCAAAAACTCTATTGAAAAATAGTGAATGCAGTTTCCCAACTGCCGGATGAGTGCGTAAAACGGAACGTAGCTGGCATTCAAATCGACCGTTTGCCAAAGGATGAGCGTGCACTAATGCGTGTAATGAATAATAAATTATGCCTCTGCATAGTTTGAATACCAGCCTTATTCCCGTATTCATGAATGACCTTATACGTAAGTGACTGCACTCACCGCCATTGTAATGGTTTTAACATTACCTTGGCCCATTCGTTCATGGATATGGAAATTATTATTTTTTGTAAGACTTGGATTTTTAAATCTACATTTATTTACAAAATGTACCTAGTGTTGTATGTTAGTTTTACGAGTCAAATTTGGAGATCAAGTAACATGTAGTTTTAATTTTATGGTAAACTAAGTAATATGTTACACAGTCCTAAACATGTACCTCGAATACGAAATTAAAAATTAGAAACATTCCCAATAGTTAGGAATTGGTCAGACTGAGCGAGAACAAAGGCTTTTGGCTGATGATAATAAAAACTTAGGCAACTGTTGTCTCTGGTTTCACTTGTGTCTGACCAGTCCTTAATTCTTTGACAAAACTGCAAGAGATGTTTGCTTTTGCAATAGATTTGAATAAGTCAGTTAAATGCATTTAAATATAGGTTTAGAGCTTTTAAAAGTACAAAAACTCGAAATATAAAGGTAGTTTCGCAGTTTTGTCCGAATTAGGGCCCATGAAAGGAGATCTGAAGCCAAAATGTACTTTAAATTATAGTTGTTGTTACATATCGTGTGCCTAGTTTATAAAAGCGGTGCATAATATAAGACTATTATATTAGATAGAGGTAACTTGTTGTAGTAGTCTATTGCATATCAATGCGAGAAGAGTGATTAAATGATTATATATGAGAAATTTAAAAGGGGTGGAATTTTGCAACAACTGTGCCTTATTGTGTGAACTGACTCGACTATTTTATTATGAATATTTACGTAAATGAATTGGACTCTCGGTGGTCATTGTTAATTAATGCAGAAGTTATATTGTAAATAATTGGTTATATTTCCAAATGTATTGTACATCACATGCATTGTTTAACGTAGGTAGGTAATTAAAACTGACTAGATAATTATGTGTTACTAACATAATTATTTCATTTAGAATAAGTACTATTACTGTGGCTGTGGTCTTTTAGCGTATTTCTGCTTAAATTGTGTACCTAAAGCCTCCCCCTACACAGGCACGTTTTCGCGTTTCTGCGTCCCAATACAAAAAGCGATATTGCGAGTTCTTAGAACATTTGGTATTGGGACGCGAAACGCAAAAACGCGCCTGTGTGTTGGGAGCCTAAGAAATCATAGTCATTTGACTTTCGAATAAAAAAAGTCATTTGTTTTTCGAAAACAGAACTAAAATGTATCGTACCTCTTTTCCATATTCGCCTACCTATCCATTTACCTACCTTCAGAAAACTTGTTCTAGGATATGTACTTATACACGTACTTAACTATTTTGTTATGTATCGAGGGAGATTGTGAACAAAAGTACAATATTTATGTACCTAGGTTTTGTTTACGGAAGTTTGTAAAATTTTTAACATATATAGAGACACTTTTTGATTGTGACTATGATTTTTTGTGTTGTTTTATTATTTTTATCGATGCCACAGTGCCATAGAGTGTTACATTATGTAAAGAATGTTTAAATAAGATCACGCGTCTGGACTATTGTCTTGTCTTGCCGTAAATCATGACAACGTACAAATTGTCTATTGAAATATGTCCAATTTTACCGTTTCGTGACGTTAAGTGTGTGAACAATCATATTCTTCCTTGGCCCTTTTGAAATACACGATATTTGCGAAAAAATGCTGATTGTGGTTTTATTTACTACCAGCCCGCGTAGCATGGCGATTCTACCTCTACTCTACAAAACTCGACAATAGTACATTTTGATACAAGGAGAAAGTTTGTTATTGCATTCGAGGCGGAATTATAACAACGACTACTTAGGTACAACATGCAATCTATTTCACACGCGTGAGTTTTTTTCCATTTTCCCGCACGTGTGCAGGAATGAAAATTACCACAGATAACTCAACCTATACTTAGTCCAAATTTGTTCAATGCCTAAGTATAGTCTGAGGGGAATGTTTTTTTTTTTTAATTCCGGCAAAGCACTACCGCGTCTCTAAGGCATATTTTTTTTTTTTTTTAATATAAAATTGTGTTTATAAATAGAATATAAACAAACAACATAAATACAATACACAAAAAAAAAAAACTATTTTTCATATTAGGCTGTTTAACGGCTTCATACCTTTGCCTCTCCTTCAGCCTGGCGAAAGCAGAGCGCGAAAAAAAAAGAAAATTAAAAACAACAAAAATATTTTTCGTTACATTTTATTTTATTTCTTCAAAAGTGTATTCAAAAACGTCGTTTGATACACGTGGACATTTGTTATTGCAGTTCTCGGCTCAAAAACGCCCTCGCCTACGGCTCGGGTGTTTTAATTCCGCCTCGAATGCAATAACAAACTTTCTCCACTTGTATCAAAATGTACTCTAATGTAATAATGTATTCTATACAACTCATGCGGCGACCCATCGACTCGAGTTTGTACGAAGACAAAGACATAGAATGTCTTTCCTAGCAACGGAGTGACATTGAGGATTTTGTACTCAGCATCTGCGATCTAGAAGTAATAGAATTGATTACTTATATATTTTTTAGATTGTTTGTTTATATTATATTCATCATCTTAGAAGAGATCACAGGATCTCTTGCTTCCCTGCAATCTCATATCTTTAACAATCTCATGATTTTTGTACTTCTCTTAAAATATCCATCAATGTTCAGTTGGTAAGATAATAGTTTCTTACTAAGTTTTTGTTGTTTACTTAAAAATAATGTTACACGGGTAACACGGGCGGTGGTTAATATCAGGCAAGGTGGACGATAATATTAAATTTGTTTGAAAGGAAAAAGATGCAAACAAACAAACAAATTGATGCAAACAGTAGTAACAGAACCGGGAAGTGTGGCGGAATAAAGGGGGCGTTTACAGTGGGTGATTCCGGGCTGATATGATTGATGATGATGTATGCTAGCCACTTGATAGCACATGAAAGAGCAGCACACCAAAGCACTCGACATCATCATCTGCCTAGCCTTTTGCCAACTGTGTTGGGGTGGGTTTCCAGTTTTAGCGGATGCAGCTGAATACCAGTATTTTACATGGAGCGACTGCCTATCTGACCCCCACAACCCAGTTAGTACCGGGTAATACGATACCCCTTGGTAAGACTGGTTGTCAGACTTTTTGGGCCTCTGACTACCTAACGACTGTCAAAGATCTACAAATGATAGCCGGGACCAACGGCTTAACGTGCTTTCGAGGCACAGAGGAAACTCGGTATGTAATGGGTGGTCACCCATCTACAGACCAACCTGGGCAAGCACGGCTTAACCTAACGATCGACCCGAGCGGCTGTTATTATAAATAATAACAGCCGCTCGGGTCGAGTGCTTTGGAGGAGCTCCTCCAAAGCACTCGACAACCACCCT
Organism: Xestia xanthographa; assembly: GCA_905147715.2. Lineage (NCBI taxonomy): Eukaryota > Metazoa > Arthropoda > Insecta > Lepidoptera > Noctuidae > Xestia > Xestia xanthographa. The sequence continues at coordinate 21,481,185 of LR990659.1, forward strand.
AGAAAGCCATCGAATGCAGTCGCTGTGGCCGAAATTGGCTAGATGGCATTATCATTAAGGAACTCGTTTTCCGGGATATCGAAAGCCCCGGTTAGAGCTCGTACAGCGTTTTTTATGGCATAAAACTGAGGAGATGGCGACGGTAGGACCCCGACATGTTTTTAAAAACAAAATGGCTTGCAAAAACTAATTATATTTATAAAAATAATCTTTTCAAGGTCTAATGTGTTGTAGACTTTTTGACATTTGCTGACAAGAAACGATTCCTACAACCAGTCAATGATGTTATATATGTCAAAAGTAGACAAAAAATTATCGCCATGCTCGGACGTTGTAGACTTTTGTCGCTAAAGAATAGAAACCTTTCTTTTCCACATGTCAAACATTTATTTAGAAAATACTCAAAAGGTGGAACGAAGTTTATAGTGGTCGGATTTTCATGGGACTTTTTTTATTGAGTTCCTAGAGGAGTGGAGAAGAAAGTTAAAAAAAAAATTTCGCCGCTCGCAACGTTTTTTTTTTTTAATTTTATATGAATATAAAGTGTTCAAGAAGAACTAATCATCAAATGCAACATACAGTGACATCTATTAGCGAAATATGGTACAAATGACTAAAAATGCTAACTGGATAACTTTTAAATCGACTGACCGGCTTTAAAAAAAAAGTTATAGCTTATGGTACTCTAGATTAGTCTACTTGATGCTGCTTTAACAATTTACACAGCATGATTTCCGTGCATTCTATTTTAGCAGTTTAACATCTTGGGCGATAGATGGCGTTGTTAATTTCACTCCATTTTCTGAATCGCGGTGCCCCAACTTTGGTTTTTTTAACCGACGAAACAAAAAGGAGGAAGTGTATATTTTTTTGTGTATGACCCCGCATAACTTTTTACAGAGAAGTCCGATACACGGATACATGTGGTCTTTTATTTGTGAAAAGCGTAGGTCAAAGATGGTCCCATTTAAAATTGAATAATCGTGTTTGGGCTGATTTTCTGCACCTTTGATGAGAACTTTCGACCTAGCTAGAGTATGACTGTCATCGAGTGTCTAAGGATGAAGACGTAGGTACCTAAGGCTGTCAAGGAAGCTCTTATTTGGTAAAACATAAGTAGATTATTTTAGCGATTAATGTAAATATATCGGAGAAATTAAATTGCTATCCACTTGAATCTTTAATAATATTATAAAGCTCAAGAGTTAGTTTGTTTTTTTGTTTGGTTGGTTGAACGCGCTAATTATAGGAACTACTGGTTCGAATAAAAAAAAAAATCTTTTAGTGTTGAATAGTCCATTTATCGACGAATCGTATCTTACATCACGCTACAACTAAAAGGAGCGGAGCATCAATGATAAATCAATAAATGTTGTAAAAACAGGGAAAATGAGAGCTTCCGTTGCGAGCGCTGCATAAACGGGTAGAGTTACGCAATAATCATGTATGAGGGAATTGTTCCTCCTAAAACGTTCTAAAAAAATCCGCGATAGCGATATGTCTATCTTTAAAGGTTAACTCACACTCTCTCTAAACCGCAGACGAAGTTGCGCGGGTCAGCTAGTATAATAATATAATATTCCGCAGAGCCATATACATCCCTCTTCTGGATTTAATAATAAGTGACCTACAGGACCGTCTCCTGAAATACTTATTTTGTTCAAGCTAAGCGTTTTTATGCCAAAAAGCGAATACGGTAATCAAGACATTGAACACTTTGAAACTACTAGCAACCGATTATACATTGTTACTAGATAATACTCCAGTTTCTGTCGTTGTAAACGAGTATCGGCTGTGGATGGTGAAGTGGCAGCGGAGTCAGGACATACCGCAGTCGATTTCTGACCATATTCTAAATTGCGATATTGAGATGTATCCTATAGGAGCCCCTTGCTCCGAAGCCTTATATGCAATTATTAATTATCTTAGGCAATGATGTAAAAAATTGCGATCTCGCTTCACTCGCTCTTGTTACCTAGTTTTTCTTGAGTCTTAACTTTGTCTATAAGAAGGCCCAAGTAACTCCAGTAGGTCGAAACAATTCTAACCTGTTCAACGTAGGTAATGTGTTAAAATTTTCGAGCTCGCTTCGCTCGCTCTACAGACTACTTTCTCTTGGATTTATCTAAAAGTCGACCAAATAACTCCTATGTGAAGGATCGAAACATTTCTAACCTGTCCAATGCAAGGTGTCATAAAAATTTCGAGCTCGCTGCGCTCGCTCTTGCAGCCTACTTCCTCTTGAATGTTGTCATTGTTTGTCTGAGGGTCGATCTAGTAACTCCTCTATGAAGGGTCTAAACAATTGCAACCTGCCCAAGGTAGAGTGTTAAAATTTTTGAGCTCGTTTCGCTCGTTTTTGGAGCCTTCAAAAAATCCATCAAAATACGAAAAGCTTCAATGGTTGAAGTACGTCTAACCCTGTCTAACCGGACTGACACTTCTTCACGTCCATAAAAACGTACCAATTGAAGTAGATGAAGTGATAGCGCGTTTCGGGAGAAGACGTAAAAGAAAATTTGATTTTGTTATTTAAATATAGGTAGGTATTTTTAAGTACTTACAGTACTTACTTATAAAATACCTACTTTTAACTTGTATCTTAATAGATAATAAAGGTAATAAATTACCAAAATTAAATTGACTTCTTGTGACTTGACCACGACAATGTGACCCCCTCCTGGCGCCAAAGCTGGATCCGCCCTTGTACGTAGAATGGTACTGAAACCGTCAGTACGTGCTTCCGCAAACATTCCTGACGCGCTACAGTAACGTGGGAGCCCCAACAACATCCTGAAGGTATTATTATACTGAACTCTGAGGGCGTTGTATGCCCTCTGCGTATATCGAACCCACAGAGTGCACGTGTACAAAGATTGACAGAACGCCTTAAAAAGAGTTATTTTTACTTCTGGTGTACAACGTGCGAACCTGCGGGCCAACATATTACATCGGACAGCCAACGCCCTCCGTTACCTTTCCATATCAGCATCATCCTTTAAGTCCTCCGTAACTATGTGCCCCAGGTACTTAAAATCTAGTACTCTTTCAAGGGCCACACCCCTTAACATAACTGGTGGTATATTATGTGCTGGTTTTTTATGCTTCGCCCTGAACACAAGCAATTTGCTTTTTTGCACGCTGTAAACAAGCCCGTGCGCTTCTGCATCGGCCTCACAAACCACCAACAATTTCCTGAGTGCGCTAATTGACGGACTCAGCAGCACCATGTCGTCCGCGTAACTAATACTATTGACACACATTCCGTCAATAGAACAACCAACAAGAGTGCTACTGAGCTCGACAATCAGCTGGTTAATATACAGGATGAAAAGCGCCGGAGAGGTCAATCCACCCTGTCTCACACCGCATTCCAACCTGTACTCTTCAGATAACTCGTTGGCCCATCTAACTTGATTGGTTTGGTGGCCATACCAATACTGAAACATATTTGTTATGGCGTCAGGCACTCCCGCTTCGCGCATCTTACACCACAAGACATCATACCTTACGAGGTCAAATGCCCTGGAAAGGTCTAGAAATGCCGTATATACAGGCGTACTTCTCTCCCTATATTACCTGACAGTATGCTTGAGGGCCAAAATAGCACATTCAGTTGATAACTGTGGCCTAAAGCCGAACTGAGCATCGTGTATTTTAAGATGTTTACTAATTTGACTCACAAACACACCGCCAAGTACTTTAGCCGTAATAGTCGCCAATGAGATTGGTCTGTAATTACCCTTGTCACTGGCGCGATGGCGTCACCGGTTTTATTTTTCAATATTGGTACAACCACCGTTCTCATCAACGCAGCGGGTAGGTACGAGTGTCGGATACAGAACGTAAACAATAACGCTAGCAGACGTGGGAGATGCGGTCCGGTGCGGTGCGGTTATTGCAGAAAATAGGAAATTTTCAAAAATACTTGAAATATACATTAAATCGACAACAATGAACAAAGAAACAGACCAAATTAGCGTTTAATTGATGCACGTAGGTCACACTATTACGCTACAATATGAATTCGCCGAATTCGAAGTTATTCATAAACGAAAAAAAAAAAATTCAATGAAAATTTAAAAAAAAAAAAAGTTGCGAGCGTCGAATTTTTTTTTTTTAACTTTCTTTTCCACCCCTCTAGGAATTCAATAAAAAAGTCCCACGAAAATCCGACCACTATAAACTGTGTTCCACCTTATTGTCTAATTGCACTCGACTACTATCGCCATGCATAGGACGATAGAAATCTTTCGAAAATCTGTCACATATCTATCATTTTGTCGATTGTCAGTCGACAAAACCCGTTTCCATGGCGGCCATGCTACGCGGGCTGATCAAGTTAAATTAAACAGCCTGCTGTCTGACTGAAAACTTTTCAAATAAGTGACACCTAACTGAATGTCTAATTCCTGTTTTCACTAACACTAAGCGCCACCTAACTGAATGCCTAATTCCTGTTTTCACCAACACTAAGCGCCACCTAACTGAATGCCTAATTCCTGTTTTCACCAACACTAAGCGCCACCTAAATGAATGCCTAATTCCTGTTTTCACCAACACTAAGTGTCACCTAACTGAATGCCTAATTCCTGTTTTCACCAACACTAAGCGCCACCTAACTGAATGCCTAAAATTCCTGTTTTCACCAACACTAAGCGCCACCTAACTGAATGCCTAATTCCTGTTTTCACCAACACTATAACTGAATGCCTATTTCCTGTTTTCACCAATACTAAGTGGCACCTAACTCAATGCCTAATTCCTGTTTTCACCAACACTAAGCGCCACCTAACTCAATGCCTAATTCCTGTTTTCACCAACACTAAGCGCTGCCTAACTGAACGCCTATTTCCTGTTTTCACCAACACTAAGTGTCACCTAACTGAATGCCTAATTCCTGTTTTCACCAACACTAAGTGTCACCTAACTGAATGCCTAAAATTCCTATTTTCACCAACACTAAGTGTTACCTAACTGATTGCCTAATTCCTGTTTTCACCAACACTAAGCGCCACCTAACTGAATGCCTAATTCCTGTTTTCACCAATACTAAGTGGCACCTAACTCAATGCCTAATTCCTGTTTTCACCAACACTAAGTGTCACCTAACTGAATGCCTAATTCCTATTAGAAAATTACTTGTAATTTCTAAAATATTTTAAACCTTTTGATTCAGTCCTGCTGATGACTTAAATTCATAAACTATAAGATGCAATGATAATGATAGAATAGAAATGATGAAAATAGTTTAACCTATAAAATACGGAATTTTACAGTAAGAAATTTAACGTAAGTTACTGGCTAATAACACAGTAATATTATGCTAATAAACAGGAAATGTGCAATGTGATTTTCGTTGTTTCATTGACCTAGTTTTCAGCTACTCCCCTTGCGTTTGATTTCTACGACTTGACTAGATAGTGAAGTAGCAGCAGTAGTAAATTAGCCGAGGGCTAAATTCATTTTAACTACTGTGTGCATCTCCACGGCGCCCGAACTTCTTTTGTTTATTTTTTTATGTTAGGAGAACACACATTCATAAACGAAAACAAAAACAACGATTACTATTTTCACCAACACTAAGTGTTACCTAACTGAATGCTTAATTCCTGTTTTCACCAACACTAAGCGCCACCTAACTGAATGCTTAATTCCTGTTTTCACCAACACTAAGCGACACCTAACTGAATGCCTAATTCCTGTTTTCACCAACACTAAGTGTCACGTAACTGAATGCCTAATTCCTGTTTTCACCATCACTAAGTGACACTAAACTCAATGCCTAAGGCCCGTTTTCACCAACACTGTTCCTATTGGCCCTTGACATTAAGTCCGTCCGCGTCTGTACTTTGTGATTGAAGTGAACAAAGAAGTGTCACGACGATCGAGATTAAGGTTTGCTTATTATGAATAAGTACGGTCGAACAAGCTATTTGGTTTGGATCTTTTTCTTGACGAGCAACGCCATCGCCACTTTGAACTGCAAACCTAAGTAGTCATACTGTACGAATCTCTTTATTAAAGAATGAAGAGATTCGTACGCAGACGAAGTTGCGGGGGTCAGCTAGTAAATACTAGCTGACCCCCGCAACTTCGTCTGCGTCACCTAGGAGAGAAGAGAGAGTAAAGCACACAAAATTACAATTTAAAAGCTTATGTTGCGTGTTGTACGGTCGAACAAGCTATTTGGTTTACATTTTACAATTTGTGCGTTAAACTGTAAACCAAATAGCTTGCTCGAATAAGGCGCTCCCACAAGTCGCATAGTTCAACGCTATGCATGCGGTACACACTATACACGAATATTAACCCAAGACTATGCAGCGGTGGGCCACGGACGCTACAGTTGTAGGTATTTACATCATAGTACGTAGTAATAACGTAGTGTGTACTGTAGTGGAAACGTAGACCCACGTTGTTAAACAAATCAATCCACGCAGCCAAAATGCGCCGCGTGGCCGTGCACGGCGATGAGTTCACGCCTTAACACTCGCGTTATTCATCCAACCATATTATCATTTTTTTTGTGTGGTATTGGGTTTATCTATCAGGAATTTCTCAGCAGCCCGGCCCCAGTCTATATTATTTGTACCCGGTTGGCAATAGACTAGAGGAGAGTTAGATCTCGTGATAAATATTGCTGGACATTACACACTGCGCCATCTAGTGCCACACTAAGCAACGAGGTTTGTGTCGTGGACACCAGATAGTTGATATACTACATAGATACTTTTTTGTTTGTAAATACATACTTATTATACATTTAACTCGGAAACAAATTAATGTCCATGCTCATCACACAAACATTTTGTTCCGACCGGGATTCGAACCCGGGACCCTAAAAACGTGAGTCAGCCTCACTACCGCTGCGCCATTCGATCTTTCGGAGAGTCTGGGTTCTTTTGGTGTAATGTTATGATTATGTGCTACTTTTAAGGGGCCGCCTCCACGAGCGAATTGCGAGAATTGAGGCGATTCAACGTATTTCTTTCTATACAAAAATAATCGCAGCGATTCTCTCGCTCGAGAGAGGGTCCAAAAGAGTGTAGTAAAACGTGGCAAGGACAATTCTATCGGTCGTGGAGACTGCCCAAAAGGTAAAACGTGGCAAGGACAATAATATCGCCGCGATTCTCTCGGTCATGGAGACGGCCCAAAAGGTAAAACGTGGCAAGGACAATAATATCGCCGCGATTCTCTCGGTCGTGGAGACGGCCCAAAAGGTAAAACGTGGCAAGGACAATAATATCGCCGCGATTCTCTCGGTCGTGGAGACGGCCCAAAAGGTAAAACGTGGCAATGACAATAATATCGCCGCGACTCTCTCGGTCGTGGAGACGGCCCATAAGGTAAAACGTGGCAAGGACAATAATATCGCCGCGATTCTCTCGCTCCTGGAGACGGCCCAAAAGAGTGTATAGTAAAACGTGGCAAGGACAATAATATCGCCGCGATTCTCTCGGTCGTGGAGACGGCCCAAAAGGTAAAACGTGGCAAGGACAATAATATCGCCGCGATTCTCTCGGTCGTGGAGACGGCCCAAAAGGTAAAACGTGGCAATGACAATAATATCGCCGCGATTCTCTCGCTCCTGGAGACGGCCCAAAAGAGTGTATAGTAAAACGTGGCAAGGACAATAATATCGCCGCGATTCTCTCGCTCCTGGAGACGGCCCAAAAGAGTGTATAGTAAAACGTGGCAAGGACAATAATATCGCCGCGATTCTCTCGGTCGTGGAGACGGCCCAAAAGGTAAAACGTGGCAAGGACAATAATATCGCCGCGATTCTCTCGGTCGTGGAGACGGCCCAAAAGGTAAAACGTGGCAATGACAATAATATCGCCGCGACTCTCTCGGTCGTGGAGACGGCCCATAAGGTAAAACGTGGCAAGGACAATAATATCGCCGCGATTCTCTCGCTCCTGGAGACGGCCCAAAAGAGTGTATAGTAAAACGTGGCAAGGACAATAATATCGCCGCGATTCTCTCGCTCGTGGAAGTGGCCTTTAGAGACAAGTGTTTACTTGTCATTACCTTGGTAGAATAATGCAAGCCTTAAAAGGTGCAATAAAACAGATATTGGCGCAAAAAGATGTGTTATATTTGCATTTTATTTACAAAACATAAATCTAAGAATTGGAGTTGGGTCCACGTCTGCGGCCGAACGTCTGCACAACATTCACGAATCTGAAATGAAACAGTACTTTGTAAATACCAATTTAATTTCTTGACAGGTACCATGTCTGTTAAGGATTTTACTTATGTTAAGTTCACATGTCAAGTGGTCCCAAAATAATAATTTACGCCAACGTAAAAATATAACATATCATGTAACCGAGTAAGTAGTATACTATGTGTCATTATTACAAGTACTATTCTTATTACTCTGTGTAATAGAGCTGTAGGAAATTCATAAGACACTCCTTATTCCACTATTCATAGGTATGATTGAAAGTACTTGAAGTGAAGTGATTAGTGATGACATCAAGTCAAGCTATCAGAGACTATGCTGTATGCACTATCATTTATATGACAAGACTGAAAACTAAAATAAGAATAACTTGAATCAAAACATGAAATATCTTTTCTATTGTTATATATGCATCGGAATATGCAGTCCTCAAAGATGATACATTTTTTTTTCTCTCTAGGTTTTGTCTGCAATCAGTCCTTGGACTATGAGCGATGAGTTCTGTGTTGGTGTAGTATGGCTTCCAGTGATGCCATCTCAGATCAGTGATCTCGCAGGTGTTACGGCTTTACTGTCGGTTTTCTAGTGCCATGATACATGTCGCGGCACGTAAGCCTAGCGCTGAACGAAACGTGGAGGGGATATCTGCGCATGTTCTACGACTGGAGAGCCAATCGGCGCAACGCACGCACCAAGACATTCTTATTTTTTACTTCTGCGCAATAACGGTCACCGCTAGTGTTACGTGCCGCGACCTGTACTGTGGCGCTTCAAGCAGAGCACGTAGTCTCGTTATGTCAACTGACGAGCTAGCTCATTTGGGTAAATGGCTAGTCGTTATTTATATTTCCCTGCTAGATTCCAAACATGCACATTAACTGTGGGAATGGCTTGTTGTTGGTGGATGTCAGCGTTTGTAGTGAACCATGAGACATTGGCTATTTTGCTTTGTTGACGCTGTCAGATAGCTATATTAGAGTTGCTTGCGCTTCCCCAGAGCTGTATCCCATACATCCAAACGGGCTTCAATACTACTTTGTCTATTAAGAGCTTATTGTCTTGTGATAGTCTGGAGTTGCGGCCCAGTATTTAGTCTGTATGAGAGTTCATCTTTTTTTTATTTTACATTTAACTACAAATAATATTTACCGTCTGTTGTACTGGATCCTACGCTTAGCACGGCCGGTCTTCTTCTTCTTCTTTTGCTGCTTCTCTACTTTGGGGGTCTGACCTTTGACCTTACCTAAAAGCATGATATAAAAATGATTCAATAAGGATTACAATTTAAAAGCATTTTCTGATGCGCTGTGCAACGGAAACCTTGTTACTAGATATTATGTAGCTAATATTTGCATGTACAAATGGATTGCTTGGTCAAAACTCATGAAGATTTTGACATATCATAATTATTATGCCTGTTATCCTCCAAGGGTTAGGCAGAAGTGTATCTAATAGCACAGATTTTAACTTGATAGGATATGTTATGCAGATATGACATACAGATTCTAAAATTACATTTATGACATAATATCAAGCCTGTAGTCCTTGAGGGGTTAGGCTAAGGCTTACCACATAGTACACCCACAATGCTCCAGTTGTTTTAGTCTGTGTACTAGGGGGCATTCCTTTTGCCATCAACCAGGCCCATATCCAGGCTTAACGGCTGCTACTAAGAAATTTCTGATGGAAAATACCAAATTACACTATGCCAGAACCTGGGAATCGAACCCACAACCTTATTTATGCTCATCAGTCATAGAACTGTTTTACAAAATTGTCCAGTATTTTGAAACAATTGGAACTTGAAATAAAAACAAAAAACGTATGGCCGGTCTCTAAATAAAAACATTAAAAACTCAGAAATTAAGATTATTCATTTGATTTGTACAAATGCAGATGTACTTACCAGCACGAGCCAAGGATCCGTGCACTTTACCACCGAGCAGTGGGATTGTGAGGTCAAGCTCGTTGGATGAGAGCTCTGACACCAGGCAGGCATCTTCAATGGGAGCACCGCAGAGGGACAGAGTCACCTCCTCAGACCCGACCTCGGCAAGGGCGAGGATTCGCTCCTGCAAGTAACGCGACAAATTGCTGATGAATAATGATTACCATTGAAGGACTGACATAACCTATAAATTGTTATTTTGATGACTAACTTTTACGTTTTATAGAGATTAACAGTAAATTCAATAGGCTCGTGTTGAAAATCAGGTTAAAACAGAGTAAATATTGAACTACTAGATAGTACAGAAGCCAAGACATCAACATGATTATCATACGGTGAAGTTTGCAGTTTGAACATAGAATTTTATTAATTACCTTGATCTGGCCAATGGTCTCCTGTCCATTGACGTCTAAGACGTGCGTCGACTGTCCTCTGATGTGCAGCTGCATTTTGAGGCCTCTGAAATGGAAACACGGTTTTCAACAGCGTGGTCGGCTAGCACGATAACAAACTGTTCGTCATACTCGACGAGTACGATAAATTTAACACATTATTATAATTTAGATTTAATTTTGTCACATTTACCAACACTGAAACTTCTTTATTGTCTAGAAATTCACAAAACTTAATCGAAAATGTGGTATCGTGTAAAATACTAACCTTATCAGCCAATTCTGACAAGCGAAAGAAACAAAGATGGTGGACGGAAAAGGAAGTAAGGCATTGACAATCAATCAATCTTCTGAGGGTAGAGTGGATTTATCCGAGTTTGAAAAATTCGACTATAACTAAAGCAGCCCATTCAATGGGGGCTATCGTTTTTGAGCTCACCAGATGGCGCCACTGTCAAGTAAGGTCTTGTCAATAATTTTATTTTATACTTTAAAGTACCAATAACGTCATAAAAAGTTTATTTTATTACGTAGAACAACAAAGTGTAAACTTTAGATACATATTTACAATATTCTCCCTGAAATTAGCAAGCATGAAAAATTTAAAAATCATTCAACCTCCAAGTACTAACAAATAAGATCATAAGTTGTTACTTAAAATCTTCAAGTCATAATTAATCAGGAATGGCTCAGTCTAGAACACAATCGTGAGTATTAGTTTATATACGTGTTAAAAAAGCACGTAACGCGCGAACATTGTATGCCATCTGACATTTCGGAAGACCTTACTCTACAGAAACGCCCTCTAGCGGCGAATTCATGCCGATAGCCCCCATTGTGTACTTCAAACTCGGATAAATCCAATTCTGAGATTTTTTATGATTTTGTGATACAAAGAAAAGGAAAAAAAAAAGCTTATAACAATTTTATCAGTTGTGTATAAATGCATGGTTCTTGAGAAATAAACCGTCAAAATGAGAGGTTTTCTTTTTAACTCTACCCTAGTGCATAGATGGCGCTAGGAGTAAGTATGATAATGCAAGGAACGGAACCTAAAAATAACTGATTTTAACAAAGCGCGAGAAATGTAGGTTATACTCGGAAGGTTAAGCAAATGAAAGTGTCAGTCAACGAGAGTATGTGGCGTGGCACAATGTTTTTTTTTTCAAGCGTTTTAGCTTTGGCACCAACTATCATATTATGTTCAACGCCATCTATAGAGTTCTTGGAAACTAAGTTTTTTTTTAAAACCTCAAAAGGAAAACCTCTCATTCTGTTGTCTGGTGTCGCCAAAGCCCGCAAATGGCCTACTAAAAAACTACTAAATAACTATAACGATTACATTCCATTCTATCAAATGAAGGTAAATCCAAACTAAATATTACCTACATTTTTAAAAGAATGAATGGTTTATACTGATTTTGATAGACAGGATCGTTTTCTTCAATAATGTTACCATAATAAACAACGGAGACGTTGTACTTGTATGCGTTTGGGGTGAGAGGATGTTTGTTTATTTGTGTGTTTGTGTGTTTGTTTGTTTGTACAAATACAAGTTGCCATTTTTCTTAAAAAAATTACTAGTCCGATTTTGATGCGGTTTTCAGTTATGGGTTCGAGTTTGATTGGTCAATGTTCTTAGATAGGTATTACGGTGACAACTCACCAGGGGGCGCTGCCTGCATCAAACATTTTTTGTGCAAATATAGGTTGCCATTTTTCTCCAAAACTGTTATGTCCGATTTTGATGCAGTTTTCAGTTATAGGTTCGAGTTTCATTGGTGCATGTTCTTAGATAGGTGTTACGGTGACAACTCACCAGGGTGCGCTGCAGAAAACAATTTTTGTGCAAATCCATGTTGGCATTTTTCTCCAAAACTACTTGTTCGATTTTGATGCAGTTTTCAATTATGGGTTTGGATTTTATTGGTGCATACTCTTAGATAGGTGTTACGGTGACAACTCACGAGCTGTCTTCTCACGAGGGAACTCCTTAACGGTAAATAGCACGGATACGAAAACTTGTAGATGCAGTCTATTTGATAGATAAACATTATTTTTATCATGACCTGATTCTACAGCCAGGATTGTCTTCTCGCGAGGGAACTTCTCAAAGGTAAATAGCACGAATACGAAAATTTGTAGACGCGTTCATATTTTTGATAGATAAACATGATTTCTATCATGACCTGCCCGCTTAGCATGAACGCCGTAGACACGAAAGAGAAACGACAAATCTTTTGTTCATCTGTCATCGAATCGACAAAATGACAGATGAACAAAAGATTTGTCGATTCTCTTTCGTGTCTACGGCGTTCATGCTAAGTGGGCTGATCCTACAGCCAGGATTGTCTTCTCACGAGGGAACTCCTCAACAGTAAATAGCACGAATTGAATGCTTACGATAGAACTAAAAATTTATAAAATTATTAAATAAAAAACCTTTTTAAAATATCTTATATAATAAGCTTTTATAAAAACGCACTGAAAAGAAGAAAATAAACCTTTTAGTAAATGAAAACGAAAAGCTTTCATAAAAGCTTGTCCCGACTTGGGGTCGGCTTCCAGTCTAATCGGATGCAGCTGAATACCAGTATTTTTACCCACGACGGAACGGAGACGGCAGGTATATGCGTTTGGGGTGAGAGTATGTTTGTTTGTGCAAATTCATGTTTGTCATTTTTCTCCAAAAGTACTAATCCGATTTTGATGCTGTCTAAAAAGTTTAAAATAAAAAATAAAAAGCAAAATTAAAAATTTTGAAAAACCCACGACGGTTAAAAAGTAATTGAAAAAGGATAAAATAATTAAAAAAAAAAAACAACTTAATAAAAAACCCACGAATATCCGTCGGGGGCTGCCATCACTATTTTAAATTCCATCGTAAATAAAAATAAGTATAATCATCATCTTCTAAAGGTGGGCCCCACTGTAAGGGCACGACCTACCCATTAAGGGTGTAAGTATACCGCTAAAAATCTCCAATTATTCAAGTTACTATAAAACTGCAAAACGAGTTCATTTCATGGCAGCCCCCGACGGATATTCGTGGGTTTTTTATTAAGTTGTTTTATTTTTATTTATTTTTTCCATTTTCAATTACTTTTTTATTTCATGGAATTAAGACTATTATCACTTTTTCTAAGATATCTCTGAGGGTAGAGTGGATTTATCCGAGTTTGAAGTTATGTGAATCAAGGTCTATTTTTGAAGTGAAAACTTCTTTAGGCGCGTTGAGCACTTTTTGGGTGAAGGAAAAACATTGAACTCATCGTCACGTAACGTAACGTGTGGTGGCGCTTCGTAGCCGTTCGTAGCACTCGTAGCATCCACTACGGCGTAGCACTACATAGGCATGAGCGGGGCATAACCAGTGCTACGGCTGGGGCGGGGCCTGTGTACTTTTTGTTTTCACTTCTACTACTCTGATAATATGATCTGACTGCTCTGGTTTTTTTAATAATTGATATTTGTACGAGTGCGCTTGGACTGCGTCAGTCTTCACAATCACCAATAGGACTCTACCCTCTCCTAGTTTGTTTGAAATGAGCGATAAAAAAATCTGGGACATTCGGGCAAACGATGAAAATTTTAATTTAATTTAATTAGTGTACAACACCACTAAATTGATGACCCCGACGTGATATGATCACGCACCAGTAAATATTTAAAATATACACTGATTCTTAGAGCGCCATCCAATGATATTCTATTAACAGATATGTTATGAACGCGCAATCGTGAAGACTCGAAAACGAGCCAATTGGCCTGTTTTGCCTTCATTCTGCGTCACTGCGTGTATGTCAGCTGGCTCTCCCCCGCGGCACACTTTTTACGGTGGTTTTGTAGGTGTTTAACAATATCTGTTTATTAGAAATAGAATATCATTGGCACCATCTATACTTTTTGATGGAAGCTGGCCCTGAAAACACCTCATCTAATTTGAATAACCTCACTAGTTTTTATACTAAAACAATGCTGTATTTATTTTTTGTCACTATGACAGTAGTGACTATTAGAAAGAAAAAAAGAAAGAAAAGTATATCATCAGCATTATCTCGGAAATTTATGTAGTACATTACTTTGTTGTTTTCTGAATAGCTAGCCTTACTTACTAATTCCATGAATGAAAAAACATAATAAAATATTTGTTTTCTAAACGTTGGCAAGCTTATAGTCCACCCTGAAGCTCGTGATTGGCTGTCTGAAAAAAGCGGCTGACTGTGCCGTGTGATCTGTCTGTCGGATTGTGATGTGATTTCTTTTCCCGAAAAATGGTTAAATAAAATATATTTACCGGCATAATTCGGAGCTCCTCCGTTGATTCTTTATCATGCTGTCGCGGCTGGTCAGTCAGGTTTTGTTTACATTAATACATTTGCTTGTGAGTGTACTTGTTGCTGTTCAAAATGTTTATTCCCGATTTCGGATCAAAAAGTGCATTTTACCTCAAGATGAGGTGACAAAAAGTGATATTAGAGTTATATTAAAACACTTGCCTAAAGTTACCAAGAAACTAAAACATTTGGTGATCCTGACGGACACTGAACAACACTCGTTCAGTGATTTGGCTCGCATGGTTATATGGAGCCTTGTAGCCGGGATATCATACGTGAGCTTCTACGATATAACAGGTAATAAACTATTAAGTCCTATGGACTCGGTCAAGATATTTCATTTATTCAATTTACTACTGTTACTCAAACCTTAACCAATAAATATCTCTGTAATCATTATTAGAAAATAATCATATTGTTTCAAGTACAATACTTTCATTTGCAACCTAACCAACATTATTTAGTAAATCGCTGCCTCTTGCGATCATCTATCCATACAATCAGATTAACATTATGCATTTATTCTAGATATTTCATCATATCAATGATGAAATATATCTAGACAGCAAGTTGTTATATCTCCCAGACCTAATTAGTATCTCTTGGTCTTTTGAGTTGGCACTAAACTGAATTACAATAATTAAAATATGACTCACATATGTCTCTTTCATTTTTCCAGGAGAATTAAAAGAAAATGAAGAAAAGCTATTTCTTGAAGTAGAAAGAAATAAAAAGGGTGTGCCAGGTTGCATAAAATGGTGCAGAAAGCCTGACTTGAACGGCTACACAAATGGGATGCAAGCTCATACCATATACATAAATATCTTCACTAGTAAAGATGGGAAACCAACTGTAGCGCGATGTATACGTCAGATAGCTGAAGGTAGAGTAATATGTAGTAGAGAAGCTGAGGAATATACTGCACAAGAATTAGATAAAGCTCTAATGTTAATGTACCCTTCCATTCCTGATCCAGAACTAGTTTTATATTCTGGTCCTTTATGTTGTACTTATGGGTTATTGCCGTGGCAAATAAGACTCACAGAGTTTATACAACTTTCCACAGACCATAGTGTAAATATTGACAGCTACATATGTGCGTTATATAGATACAATAAATGTGATCAAAGATTTGGTAAGTGAGATTGGGGTTAGCCTCAGTGAAAGGCCTAAGTTGACATTATCCATTGGTTATCCATCATGAGTGTATGTGTAAATAGGTGCTTTATTTAAGTATCAGATTATAATTTTATTTTATTTATAAATAAAATGATCTTTAAGTTAATATTTTTATCATTATTCATTAGCCGAGGCCTATGATGTGATTCATAAAAAAAATGTATTGTCATCAATATTGAATTGGTATATTACAAATACTATGTTATCTAGTGAATTGTATAAATTTTATATACAACATAGTGTACAATATTACAATCAGTGAGCAATAACCTATAGGAATTCATTAAATGTGAACATATATTTATAAATTTTAAAGCAAAAAATATATAAACTTGATCAATTTTGATGTTTCATTTAATTTAAACCTTTTGTCACATATTTGTGTTGTTTGGCGTACAGGGCATGTAGGACATGCTTGATATGTGACAATAACTTAGGATATTCTTGACATATTGGATATTACACTTGTCTTAGTAACTGTATTTATTTTTAAAAGAGCATACTACAAAATGTTATTAGAGGGATGATAACAGTCTGTTATACACCTTATAATCATCCTTAGAAGGGCACCTCCTTTGAAATGATTTCCTAGCATGTGCCCTAATATGACTCGACAGACAGGCCACTTTCCCTTAACATCTGTATTTATGTTTTACTGATAGTATTCTAGGGCCATGAAAAAAAAAGATGCTAGTGTCTACATAACCTCCTATTTTAGTTGTTGGTTAAAAAGGACACCCATTCATTTTAGTAGTTCTACAGGTAATGGTCTGCATTTATGGCTGTCTTGCTATCAAGCTTATTGCTGGTCACGGCATACATTGGTTTTCTAACAGATTTATACCCAATTATCGCTTTAGTGTTTACCACCTACGTCTGTTATGCAATGGAATGGCATACCAAAAATAATCATCAACAATTATGGATGCATTGAGCTTTGTCTGCCATGAATAATTTAGCACTGTGCCTGGAATCCTTAGTGTTTGAGACATGGTTTTTTTGCACACTCAGCATGTGTAGAAAATGATGCAGAGGATGTTTGATGTTCTTGAGTAGGTAGTAAGTCCTCTTCAATAATGTCAGCTATAGTCGCTGCCGGCAAGTATCACGTTGCGTGGACGCAGGTGAACGTAATATTGTAGCTTATAAGATTGCATTCTTTTGTCTCTCTGCCTACCCCTCTGGGGAAGGTGTAGGTTAGAGAAATTAGAGCATATTGCTAACCAAGGCATTGTCCATTCATAAGCATGTTATAGGTAGCTAGGTCTTGTCCTAATATCTGCAACCAGCTAGATACGATTAGAATAATTAATCGCAAATGTACTTAGTAAGTAAAACCTTAGTTCGTTTTTAGTTGTTGTAAGCACCATGTTGTGCATTAGATTTAAGAGTTCGATGCCCAATAGTACAAATCGAATGTAAAAAAAACCGCTAATTTGAATTATGTTGTGCTATGGTGTCCCAGCAGTGGGAACTTATGATGATGATGACAAGAAATAAAAGTCATTATAGGAGTGAAGTGTTTATTAAAGTAATACGCGAGTAATGTGCACACTAAAATACTATACACAAGGGACTAATATTTACATCTTGCACGCACTAATTCATTGCTCCCACCTGCAAGAGAAAAATAAAAATAATATATCACAGCCTTAGCTTTTTTGATGTCAGAAATGCTTTTGGTACTACATCAGTAGGTTCAAAAACGGTCAATGTTATCTTGGAACAGGCGATAATAGACGGATCTTATATGTATGTATTACGCCTATCTCCACGGATGTATAAAAACACTTTTATCTTTAAAAATGATTGAACTACGAGATAGTAAATGACATAAGTGAAATTGTGTCATCCTTATTGTTGATTCAAGTGATTAATTGTTTGTTTGCTTTGTTGTATTGTTTTTTCTTTGAATTACTTATTCATTAAAATGCATTTAGATTACGTCAATATACGCGTATAATGTTACAACTATGGTAGACCGCTAATATAACGGCTGATCCGCGTTAATGTCATTTAGTACTGAATCAATTTGTTTTGGACGGGTAGAACATTTTTGACCATGATCGGTGGTAACAATTGAAATTATGAGATTAACAACATTTCTGACATCATCCTATTTTCCATAGACAATGTTAGTTAGAGGTCGAGGTAGACTTGTGTTTTAGTAATACATTGCTATTTATATAACAATTAATACTATTATACCCTTAATACTAATTATTGCATTATACTTATTTTTTAGCACTTAACTTTTGTTATTTCTTAGTCAACAGTATGTTATTATTATTTTTGTCTATGTCGAACACACAAGTTTACAAGATAGATAAAAGTACAACCTGCTGCATGTGTAACCTGATGTTCACCGGCGGTGGCGGGAGTGACTGCCGCTGCGCGATCGACGCCGGTCGTAGTCCCTAGACCGCTCATACCTATCGTACTTGTCGTAGTCTCGGCCCGACCTGTCGTAAGACCGGTCGCGCTTGGAGCTGTCCCTGTCGTATGACCTCTTGTCCCTCTTGCGCGAACGTTCTTCGGATCGGTCCCGCGAAGACTTCTTGCGTCCCGAGCGCGATTCGTAGCTTATCGAACGCGACCTCTTTGTACGTTTTCTTGGACGATCCTCTTCGGAGTCGTCCCTGTATTTGTGTTTGTCGTAGTCCCTACTCCTAGAAGACTTGTGTCTGTCGTGGTAGTCGTCTTTCTTCTTGGACCTAAGCTTGTCGGATCTCTCGTAGTCGTCGTAGTACTTAGATTTGGAGTAGCTTCTGTCGCCTGACTTGTGAGACTTGTCCTTTCTATGTTTTTCTTTCTTTGATTTTCTGCGAGAGCCACTTGAACTGGAGCCCCTGCGTTTGCGTTTCTTAGATTTGGTTTGGACGATGGCGTCTTGCTCAGTCTCCGAGGAGGTTTGGCTCGAGCTGGATGAGGAATCGTCTTCAGAGTCGCTGGTGGATGAGGAGCTTTCTTTATGGTTGTTAGGTTTACTGGACGATTTAGTATAGGGACTGGGGGTGCGATCCCTCTTACTAGACTTCTTCGGTTTCTCCTCTACAATGGTATCTAACTTTCTGACTCCATCGACTTTGTCAGACTTATGGCTACTCCTCTTGTCCTTGGAGAGGCGGCGTTCAGGTAATTTGTCCGGGGTGTCGTTTTCTGGCGGTGGCGTCGCAGAAGATCCTGTAAGGATAATATTATGTTGATAAATCAATATAATCTTAGCTTTTCTCCTTCAGATCCGTGTGGCATGTTTCACCTATGACAAATTGTTATCTCATTTAGCATATGGGTCAAACAAAGTGTACTAACGTGAACGGCGCGGTCTCTCGGGCGTGACGTTGTTGGGTGTGGTGGGTTCGTCGTTGGCCTCCCTCGCCTCAGCGCGCCGCACCTCCGCCTCGATCTCCCGCGAAGTGCGCTCGAAGTCCAACCTCTTGCGTTTTATGATGTCCTGGTAACATCGTTTAGATTTATAATATGGGAAATCAGACATTTTGATGAAACTCTGATTTTGCATCAGAATAGTAAATTTATGATACAAGTGAGATAAGTTGCTCATTATACACGAGGCTGTGGGTTGCAGCCCGAATCGTTGGCGAGGGCGTAAATCAGCAGAGTGTCTAGTAAGAAAGTTGCTCACGAGTTTCTTATAAGCACTTTTTCAACACACTTGCGAGGAAAAAACAAACATGCAGCAACAAATGCGATACAAACAAAATATGAAAATTATGGCGCGCAAGTTTTTTTTTTTTGCACGCGCCAAATGTAAGGTTTATTTCATTGATTACTTATAGCCATACAACCTACTTCAAAATTATAATTTTAGTCATAAAATAAAAATAAATTTTACCTATAACAAATTATTGTGAATTAAATAATTTGATAATAATAAATGTTTTTTCGTCTTAATAATTAAGGGGTCAAAAAGTTTTTTCATTTTTTTTTTAAATCAAGTACCTATGCAATGTAATATTTTTTTCGCTTCTTATGCTCTGAAAGAGCTTATTTGTGCAGGAAATAGGCTGCACAAAATCGAATTTTGTGCACAAGGGCATTAACGTATCTACTCATAAATGTATCTACATTAAGTCAAAAAACAATTTCCTTCAGTATTCAAAACTGTACTAATTTTACTTTGCATTTTAATTAATGTTATGTTATACTACTGTTTTATTTCCTCGCAATCGAAGTGAAAAACAGGGTTTATAACTCTTCCACAAAACCTTTTTATCCTCGACATTACTATCAAAAGTCTCGGATAAAAATGGTTCCGTTTTGTGCACTTGTTGTAAAATCTACTATACTTTAAACACCTCCACGACTCCCGTACTATTCAATCCATTCATCAGCACAATGTTCCTATCATGAGTCTATCTACCACCAAACATGATTTTTCACCCAAAAAAAAAAGTCGTTTCCCAGCAATAATTTTTGCGTAAAGTTACTTAGTTTGATGTACAGAATGCTTGGTTGAGGGCTTCGTAATGAGGTTGTTTACACCCTGTATTTATTGCCGTTGCTGTCAGAAATAAAGTAAATATGAAAGAGTGTTTAGCCTTTGCTTCGTCCTCTTTTTTGTCTAAACTAACCAGTTAAAAAGCTGGGACACAGTAGGTGGCTCCCATAAGCCTTTTTTTTAAGGGCCTACATCGATACCTCGCACCGGGCGACTGCTCTACTAAGCGAGCGAAAGTGATGCAATTACTTTTGAAACGCAAAAGAAGAGAGATGGCTATAATGTGCGTGCGCTCGGAGTAAAACGACGTATGTGCCAAAACGAATTTACTCTTTTTTTAACAAAATAAAGAATTAAATTTAAAACTACTTTGAGTAAAGTTTGATACAATAATTATCTATGTTTTAAAGTAAATTTCATTGAATAATCCTTAAACGTTACGCCATGATGTCGAAAAAAGTAAAAAATTAGATATAACTTTGCAATTTTTTTGCATCGAGAAAAATTCATTTAATCGTATATTCCTTTTACACGATACTAGACCAAAGAGTCAAAAAGCATATACCAAAATGTTAAATCCGTATTCCACATACTCAACAAGTTACACGAAATAGAAAAAACACATGTTTTTCAACATATCACCTTAAGACATATTTTTACGATGTTTTCAGTCACCGTTTAGAGAGCAGAGGTGATGAAATAAATTACACACCTTCCTGGGTTCGAGTCCGCGACCAACGACGCGTCAGTCGTGGCCATGACCACAGAGCCACACAGCTCTAGAATTAGAATTTTATTTTTGAATTGTAAATACATATTACCCACATTCAATTTACTGTTTTGTGTGTACTACATTTCCAACTGAATTGCTCATTATCAGTTCAATGCTAATTACTATCGATTGTCAATTACCATTACCACATAATGTAGTATTCGTCACACGCAACGTAAGGTCATCCGTTTAGCTATCGGGAATCCGTATCGTTATCAAATAATGAAGTTACATCACGATTTTCAAAGACATTGATGTTACATGGACAGAAGAAAATAGATTTCTTGATTACATTTAGAAGCCGGATTTAGTGTTGTCTATGCATCAGCTAATACCGTTCCCACTGCTGGGACACAGGCCCTCTTTATGTGGCAAAAAGTGGGCCTTAAAGCCCATAAACAATAATAATTTAATAAATATCATAATTTTGTTTTATTGATTTGTCGTCGTCTTGTGCGAGTTAATAAATACTTTTTCTATATCCACCACGCGGCCCCTATGGTTTAGTGGAAGACACGTCTTCAATTCTTAAATATTCATTTGCATTTTTTACAAGATCTTTGGTTAATTAGGAAGGTCTCGGGCGGGATCAATTAAAACAGCCTTGAAAGACGATAATATGGCATGTTCTCTCACCGCACTTTGAACTTGGCATTAATAACTAATATTTTCTTAACAATATGAGCTAAGAGTGTATTAATTATCGAAAATGTAAATGCAACATGTGGCGGTCCCGTGAAAATATCAGACGTTACTAAATGTTTGAAGTACCCTGTGTACTGCGACTAATTACAATGTTGGGTAAAATTTTCTACAACTCGATGTAGTTTTATTATTTTAACCAATATAGAACTGTCTAGAACAGTAATCACACACACAAGCAGGATCGGGTTGTACCGATCAGTAAACGCCTTGCGTATAATTATGCAATAAAAGCGAAAAAGACCTCGCCTCGTTTTGGTTCGGACGACCTAACACGACACCATGTAGTATACAGGGTGGAACGGACATAAATGGAATACCGTTTGTGCGTACATGATTCTGAACCCTTGTAGATTGAAATAATAAAAAAAAAACAAACGTTTCCTACAAAAGTGCAATAAGTACACAAAAAAAAAACAATATTTTTCATTGGAGTTTTTTTTTGTGTGACAAACAATTTTGTGCATTGGTGTCCCTTCCACTTACATGGACAGAAAGTGCCTGACCGACTTGACCCTATTCAAAGACTTAACGAAGCCGAAAGGCACTTGTTCCCCCATCATTGCAATTTTTTTTTTGTTCTACACCATACCTGGGAACCTTCTAGTTACGGAGATATTGGGGGTCAAAGTTCCAACTTGTTCACAAGTTTTTTTAAAATAAGTACATGTTTTTAAAGTCGGTCCTACTTTTCCACAAGTTTTTTTTTAAATAAGTACATGTTTCTAATATCTGATTTTTACTTTAAACACCTCCACGACCCCCGTACTATTCAATCCATCCATCAGCACAACGTTTTGAGTGCGGTGCTATCGTGGTCTTTTCCGCCTGACCAGTTTAAAAAAAAATCGGTTAAGTCATGCGGAGGCGCTGAGCCACATCCCCTTAAAGTTTGGGTCTATTAGGAAAGCGTGAACTCTCGTTTCGATCGCCTCGATTAAAAATTATAACTCTCGTTTGGCGTGCGTCGTTAGTGCGCTCGGCCGATTCGGTATCTTTTCATTCATCTATACTAATATTATAAAGCTGAAGAGTTTGTTTGTTTGAACGTGCTAATCTCAGGGACTACTGGTTGGAATTGGAAAATTCTTTTAGTGTTGGATAGTCCATTTCTTGAGGAAGGCTATAGGCTATATAACATCACGCTACGACCAACAGGTGCTGAGCAGTGAGGGTGAAACCGCGGGGAACAGCTATAAGCTATATTATGTGACGCAGACGAAGTTGCGCGGGTCAGCTAGTTATTTCTATATAAAGTCAACGGGGCGGGGCTAGAGAGCGTTTCTATGTTGCGAGTGCAAGCAAAAATAAGCTTAGTGGTGGTCAGGCGGGAGTGTCCTCGATAGTACATTGAGTCGTTTCCCAGCAATATTTTTTGCTTTAAGTTACTTAGTATGATGTACAGAATGCTTGGTTGACGGCTTCGTTAAGAGTCTTTTTACACGCTTTATTCTTCTTACCTGCAGCTGCTGATCAGAGACGTCATTCTGTTCATCCTCTTCACTGTCGTCACTGCTGCTCTCGTACGCCCCCAGCCCTGCACACACACACACACCACAATAGTATGCACCCAACATCACACACTCGACAGAAGAATGACGTAAGATATATTGATTCCACCTACTACTTCATACGCTTTAGAAGACCAACATGTTTGTGTATACATCCATTTTGTTCAGTCCAATAGAGGTAAATAAACATCGCATCTATAGAAAACTAGTAGCTAAAGTAACTTTTTTTTATAGACACATTCGAAATTAATAAATCAAATCACACAAACAGTAAAAAAACTTTCTTAAATAAATCATTTACATAAAAATATTTTTACATAAATGTTTAATAATATGTAGGTATAACATCTATAATAAATTCTGTTTGTTTCTTACCAATTATCCACTAAAAACAATGCATTTAAACACTGTTCGATACAATACGTATTGCCAATTAGGTCAATACTAAAATACTAATTATGATGCAGGGCTGCTGAAATGAGAAACTTGAGTAACATACATGGCGGTTCAGAACAAACTCTCAACATTTTTGATAGTTTTTCTGCGAAAAAAGGAGATATACCACCATTTATGTTTTGTACGGAAATATCTGGCAAACTATTTTGTGGAATTGGCTGAAACGATGCTTGATTTGTTTTGTTTTACGTCATTAAGTTCAATATCCAAGTGAATACAATGTATATTTATCACGTGTGTAGTTTGCGAGATATTAGCGCTCGCTCGGCGTTAGGAAGGCAACTCACCGAGCCCACTGGCGATAGCGGCCAGTGCCTTCGACTTGCTCGCTTTCATGGCGTTGAGGCGCGACGCTTTTACCATATAAATAAAACCAACATTAATCACACACACCACATGTATTCAATTGTCAACAGGCAACATCTGAAATAAGACTTTATTAGCGATAATTTATAACACATTTTTGCACAACACAATTTTCTTCTTCACATGAGAAGACGATTCGAGACGGTATAGTCACAGTCAGTACGCGATAGTTTCTGGTACAAAGTAATGTCTTGACGGAGACCTTCGGTCCGTTTGGGTTAAGCTTAGATGAGTGGAAATACCTTGTAGGGCGGTATATCGGGCCAATTCTTCCTGGCTCACCGTTAGGATCTCCTGGTCGGTCACCTCAAGGAGGATTTCTGTGAGGGAGCGACGGACAGCAAGCATCTGGGGATAGTTCGCACTATTAATATCAAGTACTTTTCCCACCTGGCATAGCTTAGACAACCTGTAATGTTCCCACTGCTGGGACACAGGCCTCTTCTCTCGTCTCTGCAAAGTAGTGGTTATGTGGAGTGAAGATGTAATTATTATTTTCTCTATTTATTCTACCCATATTTGTATTATTTTTTCGTTTACACTTTATGTATTTATTATTTATCCGTGTCTGACCGTGGCATCACTCTGGGCCCTATCAGAATACCAGCGCTGTGACGTTTTTTTTTAAAATGTTACAGCACCATGCTGAGATAGGGGCCTTTTGGCCTCGTACAGGACCAATTTCATTTCATGTTTTTTTTATTTTTCTGTTTGTTTATTTTTTTTTAGTTGTAAGTACTGTTAATTTAACCATTTTTATTTGTGTTTTGTCCTGTGCGGGCTAATAAATGCTTTTTCTTTCTTTTCTTCTCTATGAATGGGAGTCGGCTGGAATCCACCACGCAGGCTCAGAGCGGCGGTGGCCCAGAACCTGGCGATACCTACTTATTTGGTCATCATTTTGCACTCTTACAATTTTACCTTCTCTTTAATTATATTATCTATGTATCAATAAATTCTGGTAAATAGATAATTTGAAACAATCAACGATATAAGATGATTCTTTCATGAGACGATTAATTAAACATTCGTTAGAACGGTCCTCTGATGGTTGCGCCTTGTCTGATGGTTATCAATCACACAACTAGCTATCCTAGATTTCATATATACGTACTATCGAGGACACTCCCGCCTGACCACCCCTAAGCTTATTTTTGCTTGCACTCGCAACTTAGAAACGCTCTCTAGCCCCGCCCCGTTGACTTTGTATAGAAATATTGAAGAGTCATGTCAGGCAGGCACTCCCTGTGCCTATCGTACTTCCACAATCCAGTTCTGGGGAACCCTACGTTTGTAGTTTTGGTTGTCACACTTGGGCTTCTGATTACCTGTAACGATCGCTAAAGATCTACAAATGATAGCCAGTGGCGTGACTGGGACTGGACCAACCTCTCGACCTTTCCGAGGCACAGACCCGCGTCCGGTTTGTAATGTATTGATACCTATCCACGGACCGTAGGAAGCATAGCTTTTAATCGTATGGTGTCTGCTACATACCCAAGGCCCATTTTTAAAGTCAAATAAGTGTTATACTCACCACTTCTTGCATGATCTCCTCTCTGCTCCTCTTGACGAGAGGGGCGGGCTCCTCCTCCTCCCTGGTGGGCGGGGCCTCTTCCACAGACTCCTCCTTCACAGGACTCGACGACAGTGGCTCCTCCTTTTCTGGCTCTTCTCCTTCCGAGTCCGATTCCTGAGACAAAAATAAGATGTCAAATAATTTTTGAACAATACTTACGATAGCTAGTTTATTGGTGCTTATGCGGTGTATTTATAGTCTATCTATGCTATAGAAGGCGCGTCTTTAGCCATCAACTAGGAATAAATCCAGATTTTGAGATGCTACTGAGAAATTTATTTATTTATCTACACCCATGCTATAAATCCTCTTTAAAAGTATCTGAAACAGTTAACTTATGGCCAACATTAAAACAGCCAGTGTCATAATAACCATTATAACATCCAAACGGGTGTTATAATGTTGTACTGAATTTCATTATGCAACTCGTTTTTAAAAAAAGAACATTGTCTAGCACGTGCGATTCACTACCACAGCGACGTAATAAAAAAAAAACTTATAGGTTAATTCGAATTCACGTCGTATCCCGCCATTTTTGTTCGATATTTGGATATTAGTATTGCACTAAGTACTTTGTTGTTTACAAAAATGAGTGATACAAGCTTTGTGAATTTTGATAATTGAACAATCCAAAATGTAAATAATTATATTACTGCCTATACACGGTTTGTAAGTATTAAATACAAGCAATTAAACTTTCCATGAATTTACATAGACTTCTTAGAACACTGCAACACCCTATGGTTTCAGAACCTTTTATGGAGGATTCATATCATGGATGTAGATAAAGTCTTGTATGCAACTGTGCATAATTAGGTATTAAAACACTCATGTGATACTATTATCACACGAGGCGAAGCCGAGTGTGATAAACCCACAGTCGTGTTTTAATACCCCTCATTATACAACAGTTGCATAAATAACTATTACTTAACACTTCAAGCACAAAGTACAGAGGCGGACTTAATGCCATAGGCATTCTCTACCAGTCAACCTTTGGGTGATGCAGAGACAAGCAGTGGTATAGTTGCTGCCAGTTAAGATCGCAATAGCGGTCATTGCCCTTTCCCTAATATCCCTTCGTACGAACCAAAACAAATGAACCATGTATCGTTTTTCATTTAAAAAAATTTTGAAGATCACGATAGATGACGATTCAAGACTTAAACAAGCTTTTTTTTTGGTTTTCAAAGTTAAGAAGTTTAATAAATGTAGGTGGGTCAATGACCGCTATTCTCATCTTAATAGTATACCCACAAGTCGCCAATTAATATGTTAAAGTCCCATGTAATAAAAACATGTAATACGGTAGATGACGATTAAAGACGTGGATCAGTCTTATTTTTGGATTTCAAAGTTAAGAACTTTAATAAATAATAAATGTAGGTGGGTCAATGACCGCTATTGCGATCTTAACTGGCAGCAACCATACGTGTATATCTGAAATTAATTTGAAATTCAGTCAATCAGAAATTCCTGTTAAAAAAATCCAAAAGCACAATGCCGGCGCGTAGTACTGGCGGTTACGACCACAACAGCAACGAAGCATTCTTACTGAGTGTGTAAACTGATAAAAGCTCTACCGATCGCTGTCTTCTTTCAGTCGTTGCCTCAGCGTCTATTTATTTGTTTAGTGTTGCTGACCTCAAGAAGTCCCCTGTAAGACAACCCAACCCTAAGAACCCCTACGAACTGAGAGCAATCATCATCATCATTTCAGCCGAAAGACGCCCACTGCTGGACATAGGCCTCCCCCAAGTGTCGCCACATTGTCCGGTCCCGTGCGACTCGCATCCAGCGGATTCCCGCAACCTTCACCAGGACATCGGTCCACCAAGTGGGAGGCCAACCAAAGCAACGTCTTCCGGTTCGCGGTCGCCACTCCAGAACATTTCGGCCCCATCGGCCATCCGTTTCTGCGAGTTACTGAGGGCAATAGTAAGTCCTAAATTGGGTTTTAAGTAATAAATAATACCCAAATTAGGACCAGGATAAACTTTTGCCTCTGGAGTTATAAACCGTTCGATTCCTGATAAATTAGCTATGCTAGTGGTGACTACACTAACAAAACATCAGAAAATAAACTGAAGCTATTTCTATATATTTAACAGTCTGGCGCCTGATTTTAGTTCTAATCTTTTTGTAAGTTCAGTTAATCTAGATTAGAGCACGCCGACTAGGAATGTCGTCGGCTAAGAATATCTGCCAACACTTCCTGAAATATTAATGGGCCTGCTAGTTATTCAAATTGTTTGACATACATTGCACTTCGCAAATATATTTGTTAGTAAAATTTCTTTTTACAGCGCTTTTATACCTTTAAACAGGTTGCAATACTTGTTTTTGGCAAGACTTGTAAAATACTTGTCAATATACATAGGTCGTAGTCTCTTTTAGAATTCAGACATAATCTTGGTCACATGAGGACCATGCAGATTAGTGTCTGAGATGGTATTTTGAAGAAAGAACCAGAAAATGTGTGAATATTCCAAAAATGTATCAGATGAATGATGGACAAAACTGGGATTAAAAGGGCTTCGTTTAAACGGGTGAACTTTTAAAATCGATTGTATCTTAGACCTTTCCCCCCCGTAATACTCGGACTCAAGAAGTCGTGTCATTGAAACTGGCTTGGCCACCATCAGGGATTTTAATTTTGTTCTTTTGATCTAGCTCTTGAACTCATTATATCTTCTAAACTAAGACCCGATTAAATTAAAAGGGCTTCGTTTTAACGGGTGAACTTTTAAAATCGATTGTATCTTAGACCTTTTTTCCCCCGTAATACTCGGACTCAAGAAGTCGTGTCATTGAAACTGGCTTGGCCACCATCAGGGATTTTAATTATGTTCTTTCGATCTAGCTCTTGAACTCATTATATCTTCTAAACTAAGACCCGATTAAATCTGTGACTTGGCGACAAATTGTGACTAATTAGCGACAAAATATGGGAGAAAACAGATCTTCGCTAGGTGCCCTAGTTTTTGAGATATACATGTGGCCAAGCTGGGGAGACTCTCTCCAGATCGGCGACCTATAAACCTTTATATCTCTTGAACCAGCGACCGACAAATTTCGACTAATTAGCGACAAATTTTTTGTTTCCAAAATTAAATCCCTGATGGTGGCCAACCCAGTATCAGTCAGACCAAGAAATCGTTTGTCAATCTAGCACGCTTTCGTAATTCCAAAAAGAATATACACATACGACTTCTCGCATCAAATTCCAATCGAAGCATTAGTGAATACAGGGGATAGTTATCTGAAATAGACATGCTGAGATAGGGGCCTTTTGGCCTCGTACAGGACCAATTTCATTTCATGTTTTTTTTTTTCTCTTTGTTTACTTTTTAATTTTTATTAGTTGTAAGTACTGTTAATTTAACCATTTTTATTTGTGTTTTGTCCTGTGCGGGCTAATAAATGCTTTTTCTTTCTTTCTTTCAAATACTAACGAATTTGCTCTTAGGCGGCAACACAGGCTGTCCTCCAGCCTCAGCTTTCATTCTTTCTAATTCTTCCTCCTCTAATCTCTTCTTTTCCTTCTCTGCTAGTTCTCTCGCCTTCAACTCTTGTTCACGTTCTATCGCCTTCTGCTTCTCGCGTTCCATTTTTTCTAATCCTGGAAATAGATAGAGGGTTTTAATAGGCTAGTTTCCACCATCAATAAATTGCAAATCTATTTAGTCCGTCAGTTATAGTATTGGAAAATAATGGACACGTATTTTTTGTTTTTGTAAATCAATGATTATTGACAAACATAAAACGCATCAAAACTCTAGAGTGCATGTATTTGAGTATGGTTTTTACTTTATAAAAGAATTTTTTAGAGATAAGTTCGTGATTTTTTCTATCGAATAAAGTTAGTTGTATTATGTTTTCAAAACACTATCGTACTAGCATATAATATCCTGAAGAAGAATATCATATATTTTTCTGGTTTTGTTTATTGCAGTGAATCATATGCTTTTTTGCATTATAAAACTCGCGTTTAGCTCATGTAGTTGCCTTAACGAGTAAAAAGCATACTAAAATACATGCGATCATTCTGATTGTTTGGCAAATAATTCTACATGCAACATATTATTAGCCCAATCAATAGATTTTTTGTAAATCGCAAAAAAACACTCATTTCGCACTATTCGGCCCGCAGTGACTGACGTAACAACCACTTTGTAGTGCAAGCTGATTAGAACTTTATTCTAATAGGATTTCAAACGAAGTTTGAACCACCACAAATAGAGTTGCTAATTTAGCTCCAGTAGTCACCTTAAGCAGTTATTACCGCTTAAAAGTAAGTTCTAAAATGCTGTACCTTCTCTAATCCAAGCCGGTAGCTGTCTTCGCTTAGCTGCGTCAATGGTGGAAGATGTAGCCATAGCTGTGGGCATGACTATCGGCTCGATCACGGGCGGTATCGCAGGAGGTTTTTCTCTGTAATATTAAGAAAATTATTTATAGGATTTGAATGTTGAGATGGAATTGTGGTTTGACTATAATGGATAAGGTAAGGAACAAGTATATTAGAGGAAGTTTAAAAGTTGCGCCAGTTATAGAAAAGTTGAAAGGATGGACATGTGATGAGGAGGGGCGAATCACATGGTGATGATGTGACTAAAAGAGTGACGAACATTGTGTTGATGGATGGAGAGGGAGTGGAAGACCAAGGAAACAATGAAAGAATTTTGTGAGAAATGATCAATGATGAAAAAACGCGTTGCGCCGACCCCAAGCAACATGGCATCATGATGATTTATAGGATTAGTCCCCATTAGGATTTACTTTCTGGGAAAACAGGGCTTATAGAGGAAGCTACTAATAATGCATTTTCAAATCAAATGAACTCATTCCATATTCCGACATTATCCGTTGTCAATCATGGCACACCTTATTTTGGTCAATCAATAACAACAGCTAGCATAATGGCAACAGATTCACTGGTGGCCTTGATAAAAGTTTTAAAACCTTATGAGTATGGTGATAGAATCTATATTATGATGCACAGAAGCCCACTAGTTCTTTTGTTTCATATTGATCCTAGCCTAGCTCATAAAGACAAGTTCCATGGTTGGAACCTTTTGTTAACTTAGTTTGCTCTGTCACGCCTCAATTGCAAGGTCGAAACTCAAATGTATTGTTTTTTATTCAATGCAAACTAGGCTTTACGTCATGGTCTTATGACAACAATAGTGTTCTATGTTTAAATGATCTACTTATTATTTATGACTTTGACGTCATACTATCAGGAGCGTTAGAGAACGAAATATGGACTTGGATGGATAACCTTGAATTCTCTTATAAATGCGTGGACAATGCAAACACTATTTGAGAGATCATCACTCACACACCTTAATCTCTACGCTCAATCAATGTTTAGGCTTTTTAAAGATAGTAAGTCTTCTAACAAATTCAATCAATGATAAAATATTATAAGTTTATGCCCCAGAAGTCAACTGCTGGACTGCAAAATAATTTACAATTTCGTACTAAAATCCATGTCGCGTGTGGTTTTAAGGTCACCATCTTTGATGCAGCACCACATTTTCAAGGTCTTAAACGTTAATTTTAGAGTAGCATGGTTGTTTACCTTTGTGACCTGGAACTTCTGGAAGGTTTATGTTCTCTGTTCTTGCTTTTTGAGCGTCTGTCTCTACTGGAACTACTGCTCCTGCTGTTGGCCTGTTCCACCTGGGGGGCCGTCCAGTAGCCATGCTGGAATGTTGGTGCTGGGGTACCCGTTGTGTAACTGTGGTGTTTGGATGTTAATATAGTAGGTTTTTGATTGTAGGAGAATTAAAAACCTATAAGACTGTCTCCTTGGTTGGATACTTATGCTAGTGTTTAAATTCAACAATTTGTAAGTCCCCCTTCATTGTGAAATCAACAGCATGTGTTCTGATTCATAGGAGAAATTTACCTAAATTGAATTTACGATTCTGATCTTGTTTCTGTTTATTTTAAAATATTACAGTGCCTTGTCAATAACAGAACATAGATGCAATAAAATTCTTAATAAAATATTTTCAGTCAGTCATTGGGTAACCTTGGCATTTAGATATTGTTTTAACATTCTGTTCAGAATACTACCTGTCTGAAGTTTAACTCAATTTCAATTTGCATAGAAAATAAGTGTGAAGTTGGAGGAGCTATTGCAAATGCACTACAAATGATTTAAACGGACTGACTGGACGACGTATTCCTGTAAATAATGTCGTAAGTACCTACTCATCATTTCTGTTTGTTTATGTGAGTTTATATGTTTGTAAAAGCAACAACAATACAGGAGAAATTCTTATTGCAATGAACGTTTCCCCAAAAAAAATCATTCCAAAGGCCTTTTCACCTGTTTTTAATTCTCATAGATATCCTTCGATTGGGCTGAACGTTTATTAGTCCAACCGATGAAAAAAAAATGGTAAACGGGTCCTACCACTACCATTTGTGTCGAGGAGCCCGGAAGATTTGAAGCACCCTCAACTGATCGCCCCGAAACTCACATCATCCAATAAATTAAGCTGTATCTATCCAGTTCTGCGTCAAGGTCTTCTAAGCTTTGAGCCGACAGGAATTAATGTTTATGTAAGTCAAAGTCGGCTTTGAATAGTGTCCGTCCAGATTTAAATGGACATATCCGGCCACAGGGCCGTCTGGATTTTGTCCGGCCTTGTCATCTGCCCCGTATTTTTCGCCGTTTGGCACTTTATTGCCGGTATTATTAAAACTTGACTTGTATTACGATTAAGATTAATTGATTGCAAATTTCCAGCTTGTCGAAAGATTTTTTTAGTTTTGAAACTGTATCCCCAGGTCCGAATGAGTTCTGACGGCCTTGACTCTGATTTGCTTATATAGATATTGAAGCAAAGCAGTTTCCGAAGTTATTGATTTCCAATACAAACGTCGAATGTTAGATAGACGGCGTTAAAATTTTAAATTCCCCCCTTCACAAGCCAACCCTTTCTGAATAATTAAGTACTGCAGTATAACAATCGATTTTATCCATAACAAATTGATGCAGAAGTTGTACCTCATCCATATTCGGTGGGGTAGACTTTTATTCATTCAACTGTTTAGCATAATATTGCTGGCTGGATATTGACCTATTTCTTTGGATTTGATGTAACTGGGTGAAATTGGACGTACCGCAAGCATAATATAATTTAATCATGAATGCCAGTTAGTAAACAGAGCTTTAATAAAAACGTAATATTTTGATTAAAAACCAGAGCTTAAATAAAAACATCTTTTGCATTTTTTCTACTTAATGCTATCTGCATTGACTGGCCTTGAGACTGCATAGAAATCAAAGAAAGTAGTCAGTCAGTATAAATTATTTTGACTTTCACATTCCAAATTCATTTAAAAGAGCTTGCCAAGAAAAAAAAACATAGTAATTAATGTGATAATTAAAGTCAAGGGCAATGCGTAAAACATAATTAAAATAATAATTTATCCTTATTTATTAATTAAACCAGGAAAACGATTTTAAGGAATATTTTGTCAACTTGAAATTATAAAAAATTGCATACAGTTTCATTGTGCAATATTGATTACCTACAAGTAACCAAATAGACCTAATTTTAACGGTTTATTCCTGTATATTATGACTTTTGATTAATTAAAAATTAAAGGGGGCTCCCCTACTACGATGGTACGGAACTCTTCACGCGCGAGTCCGACTCGCAATTAGCCGGTTTTTTCAAAATAGTAATAAGACAAGGATCTTGAATTTTCTCTGTCATAAATTATTTCAGTTGATTTAATGTAGGTACTCAACAGACTGTTTACTCTGAAAGCTGAATTTCACAAGAATTTATTTTTATACTGTTCTGGGCATTTTCTTCTTTTTATTAATAATCTGGAGAATTGAATGCATATATCTTATGTCTAATAATTCAGTTTCAAGTTCTAATAAGTACTTGTACTTACTAATTGTAAATACTTGAGATTGTAATAAATCACAAGGGAATTATCTGATATCAGTCTTGATAAATCTCTTTACTAACTAGGGCACTGTGGTCATTGTATTGAAATATATACAACAGCATTGTATAGTTCCATATAAGTTTGGAAATTAATGAATTCAAACTGGAATAAATTACTTTATGACCTCAAAAGGCATACAAGCCATTTAACAATAGATTTCATATTGGGAGTGGTTCAATAAAATATTTGGACGACCCGAATGGCGCAGCGGTAGTGAGGCTGCCTTACGTTCTTAGGGTCCCGGGTTCGAATCCCGGTTGGAGCAAATGTTTGTGTGATGAGCATGGACACTTGTTTCCAAGTCATGGACGTTTATATGTATAATAAGTTAGTATTTACAAAAATGTATCTATGTAGTATATCAACTATCTGGTGTCCACGACACAAGCCTCGTTGCTTAGTGTGCCACTAGAAGGTGCTGTGTGTAATGTAAATATCCAGCGATATTTAACTTTTTATCCAAAAAGATGGGTCTATTTGGCTAAAAACTTGTTTTGCTTTTATATGCTTTCTGTTTTCAAGGCCAAGTAAAGTATTACAGTCTGTAAAGAGATCTCTCTCTTTGTAAAAGAGTTTCTTCATTCTGCAATTTGCTGTTATGGCCACAGTATTGTTAGTAAGCTGTGTTACCGATGGCAGACACTTACAATACTCATTGTTAACGCAGTCATTGAAAGAGTACACAATACTGATGAGTCATTAATACAACGCTAGCTAGTAGATGGACCTGACTGCCTTTCATTTTTTTTAGAATATTGGAAATTACCACTTATCTGCATTACAGTATTTATCCCTTGGAGACTTTCTATTGGAATAAAAAGTATCTTAAGTAGGACTTAGGATACACTACCAGGTAGACTCTTACCTGTATGTCAAATCTAATTAAAGTAAAAATCCAACAGTTATTTTTGCTCAATATGTATGTTATAAAATACTAGCAAACGTCATGAGGTTTCACCCGCATAGTTCCAGTGGGAGTACGGAGATAAAATATAGCCTATGTTACTCGCTGGTAATCTAGCTATCCATTGCTGAAAGAATTTTTGTTATCAATCCAGTACTTTTTAAGTTTATTCATTACATACAAAAATACAAATCTTTCCTCTTTATAATATTAGTATAGAAAACTAATAGTTAAGTGATGTTTGTTAGATACTATTTTAAATAACATTTAATGAGCATTGGTAAAATAATATGTTAAGAAAGTACTGAACTTACTTTACTGAAAGTACACTAAAGTAAGTTGAAGTAAGTCTTACCCAGGCATCGGAGCAGCTGAATCTGGTGGCACGGTGTACCCATCAATAGGTGGCATGCCAGGATCTGGAGGAATTTTGGGCTCACCAGGCCCTGACCCTGACCACCCCCAACCTTGGAAGATAACATTGTTGTAGATGTTGTAATAAATGTGTGTGTCATCACATCATCATCATTTCAGCCAAAAGACATCCACTGCTGGACATAGGCCTATGTGCGTGTGTGTGTGAATAAAACTGCAGACCCAACTCTGGACACTGACAAATAATGTGATGCAGTCTTTGATCAGTGTCTGGTATTCAGTCGGCCTGCAATTTGTCCATATTAGTTAGACTGAACCTTATTTGTAAAGATTTTAGACCAATATTAAGCCAGTCTATTCAGTGTGAATTCACTGCGTATTTTTTATTATTCTGTATTCTTGAATTACTATTTTATTAACAGAATTTTATCTGAGACATATTAATATTATGTTGTTGTGGAGACCTAAATGGCATGTGTGTTTTAAAGAATAAAAATCTACAGGACAAAAGAGATACAGACACAAACAATAACCAAATATTCAGTACATTATTCTGAGCCTCCACGCATAGAAATGTTCATCAGGGGGGCTCAACGATGTACTTAATACACAGTAACGTTTAGTGCATTGGTGTCTCTTCCATCCTGTGTACTTTAGTGCTATTTATTACAGGGTTAATTCTTAAATAGGTGTAGTTCCTACTTTTTGCTAAAATGGTGATTTATACTAAAGTTTGCAGTAGAAGGAAATCACAGCATGACCCTAATGGTATCAGATAAATGTTTCGGTTTCAAGTATGAGCTGAACTGAAGCTACTGAGGTTCATATCATAGTTTACTGAGAAATTGCTGATGGTATGGTGTTTATATTAGCGTTAATAAAATAATGTTTTACAAACTACAAGAGTATGATGAGTGTCAAAACTGAATGCACAGATTGAAAGTGCCACCATACCCCACTGGTTCCAAGATCCTCCCCATGAGTTTGTTGAAGAGTTCCACTCAGCACCGGCCGGCCCATCTGAGTTGTTATCCGGGTTCTCAACCTCCATGGGCGCTTCGCCCTCTTCTTCCGCGGGCCTCAAAGCAGGCGGCGGCGGCGCGGCCACGATCGCCGCCGCTTCCTTCATAGCAATCCATTGTTGAGCTAAAGCAGCCCAGTCTACGTGACTAGTATCAACATTTTGATACGCAGTGGGATTCAAAGCCCATTGCGTGGGATACGCAGTATTTGCGGCATCTCTACCGGAGTACATAGTTCATAAATTACGTCAAATTACACAATAACCAGTAAACCTTTCAGGATCTCATAGCACTAGAAACACTAAACACGTTGTAGGAAATTGTTTGGTTTATAAATTAGACTAAATAGGCTAAATTCACTAGAAAAAATCATTTCAGATTCGTCCGTCTGCAGCACATTTTCAATAGACTAAAACATTTGTTTTTTTTTCTAAATTGTTGTCACTGGTTGTCTATGATAACATAATTTTATCATGGCAAGTTTTAGTTTGTAATTTGATTGTTTTATTTTATTTTATGAAGTTTAGAGTTTTTAAATTATTGAAATTCAATCAAAATACTTACATAATTATTACAATTTGTTATAAACTTGAGTATACCTGCCATCTAGTGATTCAAATTATATATACAGATGGTTTCAATTAAATATCAATAGATGGCGCTGTAATAAAGAAGTCAACCTAGTTTCGCTATTCGGCAAAAGATGGCGCTATACCAAACCTTCGAATTGCTGAATATTTTGAGTTCTTTACACAGAGTACTTAATATTAGTTCTTTAGTTCTAGTTTTGAAAATGTGTAGCAGCTATTTTCTCGACCATTTATTATCTTTCAATGTACAATGTTCTAACTACCAGCTATCTATCTTTGGTGTGTTGGTATGAGAAAGCCATATCTTTACTCCTAAAATCGCGGGTATCAAGCCCGAATATTTTCAAAATAATTATTCTTATTGGAAGTGTCAAAATCTGTCGTCTTGCTAGTTAGGTATTCCAAAAAAGGTAATGAGTGTATCTAATGTACGCAATGATATTCATCATTGAATGTACGATTATAGCAAGCAACACCTTGGTTCGTTAAATCTAGATCAGTTTTGTAATCGTAGTCTACTTACAACATATATGATAACGGCACGTAGTGGTAATTGTTGTGTATGTACATCGTTAACAAGGTGATTATTCGTAAATATATATAGAGGAAAGGTTTCAAAAATAATTGTCTAGACATAATATTTAAAATTAATTTATTATTCGTCATTATTATTTATACATTTACAAACATTTGCAACCATCCATCACATGTGCATCAAACCACTTAAACAATTTGTCCACAGGCTTACATATAAAATTAAATTTAGACAGCAACTCCCTTCATCACTCTCGGTGTGCGACTTCGCTACGCGTGTCACCGAACACTTCACTACTGGTACTTTAATCACTTACTTATCGCAAGTCTTTTTATTTACACTAAATTAACTTAACGCTAATAAAGGTTCTTCCGCATCATGTTTTTGGCTGACGAATTTTGAGTTAGTTTTCTTCCATTGCTCTTTTTTGTTTAACATTTTCTGTTTAGTCGCTTCCAATTTTGATTTGGCTTTTGATAACTTTGGTGCGCTTGTCGTTTTGTCGATACGCTCTAGTGTCTCGATTATGTTCTTAGGTTTCGATAATACTCTTCTTGTCTCCTCACTTATTTCGTCCATCGTCGAGTTCTTGTTCGCGTAAACGACAACGTAGTGCGAGTAGGCGGAGTTAGAAGGAGTGTTGATATCGGCGAAATCTCTGAAGTTGGCAAATTGGTCCTGGTTGTAATTCGGCCTAGGGTTAGCGATATAGCCGAGTTCGTATGAGGGTCTACCGTGACCGTTGTTGTAGTAGGAGTTGTATCCATCGCCGAATTCATCTTCATCGTTTTGGGCGAAGAATGTTCCACCTCTGATGATTCCAAAGTTTCCTGAGCCGAGCAAACTGGGGCCCGCCTCCACAAGTGGAGCTGCGGTAGGAGTGCTTTGTTTACCAAAGTTATCTACGTTTCTGTTATTATTATATCCTCCGAACAAGGGATAGTTCAACAGAGATCTGTAAGAGTTTGGTCTTTGACTGTAGGCTGCTTCTTGGTTATTGTATCCGAGTCTAAAGTTGTTTTGCTGGCGTGGTTCGAAGAGGTTTGCGAACGTTGGGAAGAATGTCTGTGAGCCTCCGACGAGCTCTATGGAGTGGTCAGTGTGGTCATCTGATGCTGCTGCTTCAGGTTCCTGGTATTGTTGAGCGAGACCAGGGGGTGGCGCCACGGCCTCAGGTATGATTTCTGATGATTCTGCATCGAGGTCTTTTGTGTCATCTGAAACAAACAAAAGTATTTGCATGGGAATGTGTATCGAAAATCTTTGTTTAATTAATCACTAGTAACACTATTTTAATCCGGTGAGACACCCGTCGAGGCCTACCATTATGACCCTAAGGCTTAGTTAGGACCTAAGCTTAACTAGAAGCTACGGTAACGTTTTCTCGATTTTGTAAGAAGTGGAGCTCATAATATTTCTGATAAACTACTATTACTTCACCTTGATCGATCAGTTTCAATTTATATAAGTAACGATACCCAAATAATATCCATGATAGATATTTCTTTATCTGATATTTGACACCTCTCCATTACATATTCAGGTAGCTTAGAAATATGTAAATTTTGTGGGCGTAGAAAAAGCGATTGACGTTGTATAGTAGTAACATGTTCTTGTGACAATGTACGCTAATAGTCTGTGACGTTTTAATAAAGAAGTCTGCTGCCTTATACAGCAAAGTTACATGGTTCCTGCTTGAATAAATTTAATTACCCACTGTATAATAGAATGCAATTGATTCTATGAAGGTTTTTGTGAGAAGCCGGATTTGAGTATTTGGAAGGTAAGTATTACATTCTACTTTGTCTGTGGTTTAGTTCTTATCTTTACGTTTATGCTGTGCTGAAATAGGTCCCTGCGCAATGTTTCAACATCTGCCTAGCTTTTTCCCAACATTGTTGAGGTCGGCTTTCAGTTTTAATTAGATGTGGCTGATTATTTTGAAAATAAGAATGGTTGTTTTGTGTATGATTACATTGGTTTAATTTTGCAGAGCGGCTGTACCACTCAATTACTGGGCCATACCTTCCGGTTATTCAAGTTGTCAGACTTTAGAGCTTCTGGATAATTGCAACCTTTATCATCTGATCTTTGTCATCGGTATGACAACCGTGACTGACAGTTTAATGTGCTCCAAGACACGATCTTCATGTTGAATGTCATTCA
The DNA here is from genome assembly GCA_905147715.2 of Xestia xanthographa. Taxonomy (NCBI): domain Eukaryota; kingdom Metazoa; phylum Arthropoda; class Insecta; order Lepidoptera; family Noctuidae; genus Xestia; species Xestia xanthographa. The sequence continues at coordinate 21,520,658 of LR990659.1, forward strand.
TTTTGACCGGTTAGAAGTCAGCGAGCTAACAGGATAACGTCGAACTCAAAACAGCTTATTGGATTATGTCATTCATAGCTACTGCTTATTCAAATGATAACATATCAAAAGGGATTTACAGTTCGCACTCTACTCCATTCAATCCTATTGACTATTCATAAGAGAAATTCACAATCGGCTCAACATTGTGACACATTGTTAGACAATATGCAAGTAAAAGCGTTTTATGGTTGTGACACGCAACTAATACTCGTAATGCAATTGTAATGTGACATGAGTTAGTCGTACTGAATTGACTCATTTGATTACGAAAATAGGTGTTAAAATAAATTGAACTATCATACGTGACTTTTATCAATCGATGTGCTGACTAATGTGACTTCGTCCCTGCAGCGAATTGCTTCCCTGTGTTGTCTGATAAAAATATAATATTCAAAAAGTCAATATAAATACCCATAGAATTATTTTTTCTTAATAAGTCAAGGAGACTCGGTTAAGTTAGAAGATAGTTGCCGTCAGCGTCATCATCATTAGCGGAATCAGCATATAAAGTTGTCTCTGCTGGGACACAGGCCTTCTCTATTGAGAGGGAGTCCGCCATGATCCACAACACGGGTCCAGAGCTGGTCGGAGTCATCACCATTAAAAGCTTGGAAATTACCACTGATGATCATGAACCCTATAATCATCCTGTAGAATCAACAATCGAAATGACGATGGCAGTATTCGACAAAGACTGCTATATGCAATTAAGTTAGTCTGAAAATTGAGGAGCAATGTCTAGAATGGCATTTTGAAAAGAGTGCCGAAGATTTTGAGTTCAACTCTAATTTAGAGAGAGATCATCATGCATTTTTGTTTAATGTAAACAAAAATGAACATTGCAACGTATAATGACAGAACAAAATGATCGTGGGTAAAAGCAATCCGGCAATGTATGGAAATATATTCGAGCGGAGTGGTAGTGTTGCAATAATTTGCTTTAATGGAGCCTCTAGTTACGCGTCATTACGTGTCGTATTGATGTGGTCAGTGGTCAGGTGGATGGCGTATGTTTAATGTTGGATAAATCTTGCTCTTGTTAAGTTGTTATAGTTTACGACTTCTAAACTATCAGTCTCTCTTTTTCCGTCATGTAGTTGGGGGTTTTCTTCGTCTATTTATAGGCCTCCTTTTAAGTCTTAAAGGTTTTAACTTGACGTGTTTTTTGTCACATTTCCGCTTCCATCACCATTAACATGTGTATAGAAAATATTGCAAGGCTTGCTTCTTGACTTCTTTGGCGTCTTCCAGACTGTCCAGTTTGTTAAAAACTCTTATTTCAAATTATAACATCGTCATCGTAATTCGTAACTCTTCTGTCAAAAGTAATTTTAATAATCATCTGTAAGTTCGGAAGCTCCCAGGGTTTATTATATAGTTAAGCAGTACAATAATTGCTTTATTCACACGATCGTTTACTTAAAAGGCTTGTTGACACGAACCGAATCCATGTTACATAGCGCTTGACAGGTAGTAATCCATTGTCTACACGACTATCATTTCCTATAGTTTCTTCGTAAAGTTTCAATGTTTTAAATACGAGTTTATTTCCCTTATTTTCAGTTCCTTCATGCTCTTTATACTTTAACGAGTATTTTGTAACATCTTCACCTACTGTTGATTATTTTCAATCCGTTGTTGATTTATCCCCAACAGGTCATTAAATCAATGTGTTATTACAGGTTTTGTGTTATAATTTAACTCTTGAAGACTTACACGTGTTACGATCGTTAGAAGTACGTTCTTTGAACCAATATCAATAAGATCGTTACGACTACGTTCTTTGAACTAATATCAATAAGTATGTGTCGCATTAATTTGTCATTAGCGACGTATGACGTATGATTACATGTCTAGTCGTCTACATAGTATTTTCCTGTACATCATCAGCAGGTCTAGATTGCATTTTATCTAGATTATCATTACTATAGCTAATATCATAATTATATGTTTGTCTTCCGTCGGAATTACTGCGAATTTTTTAAAGTGAAAATTCTCCACTAATTTCATACTTAAACACACAGCACAGCCTACACATCATTCAGCAATCTGCTTTCTGTTGTGTGTAGTCTGCAGGTTAGCTACCACCTTACCAATTGGACATTATTTAATGTAACCGAAGTAAATCTTCTTCTTTAAAGAAGAAAGCTGAGAAAAGCACAACCAAGCTCTTCAGTTGAACCTAACTGTGAACTAACGACTTATTTACGTTTTGCAAGAAAAAACATCTACGCAGCAGCCCTTCTACCTATGTATCTTTAATTTCCCTATTTTAATCCATACATATATAAATGAGTATATGTCGCAATAATTCGCCATTAGCGTCTAGTTACGTATGATTACATGTCTGGTTGTCCGTCTTGCGGTTTCCTGTAGAGTGTAGATCAAGTGTGAGACATGACCACCTTGTAGGTATGCAACTTGTGCACTCTGATATATGTAATTCTAGCGCGTATTTTATTATAGTAGCAATTGTATTCAATACTCTTTGGTGAAAAGGCACAGCATTGACATCTTATTTACAATAGGATATTCATGCAGGTTTTTGAAGTAATTTTCTTCATTAGTTTTGCTCTAAAATTTTCAGTTGAGTCAATTCTCTTGAAGTTTGTCCAGAATTATAATGATTCACACTCCGATATGGTTTTTCAATTTGGGTATATTTTATATCTCGTTTTATAAACAAAATCCTAAGTAAATAAGGCTTTGTATTGATTTAAAACGTGTTATTTTAGCATTAATTTGTGTATGTAGACTTCCCATATTTGCATTACTAGAAACCTTTTACCTTACTCATATGTTGCATACCGAGATGTAGTTCGGTAACCTTTGCTTTTTTATCATGAAAACAAAATTTGGTTCCAGCATTATCTTTTTATATATAATAATATCTAAAAGAGGTAACATTTGTTTGTATGTAGGGGTAATCTCCGGAAGTAATGAACCAATTTTAAAAATTGTTTCACTAGTAGAAAGCTACATTATTTGTGAGTGCTATAGGCTATATTTTATTCCCGTACTCCCACGGGAACGGGAACTACGCGGGTGAAACCGCGGGACGTCAGCTAGTATTATATAATCATCTAGCCATTTTCCAACGACGTTGCGGTCGGTTTCCAGTCTAACGGATGCAACTGAATATCAGTATTTTACATGGAACGACAGCTATCTGACTCCCACAGCTGCACCAGTTACTGGTAAGACTGGTTGGCAGATATTTTAAAATTGGGTTCCTTCAATAACTAAATTTGGTCATACATCAATATATACCCATCTATAGCTCAAATAGAGAAACCAGTAAGTGAAAACGGAGCTGTTACATCACATGCAGGTACCTTGGTCCACCAGTTTGTGGTTTGCGGTCTCGGCTTCGTGTTTCCTACTAAAAACTATTTCTCGTTGCAATTGGAATGAAATCGAATGGAATTGAAGATTGTGTTGCGACCCCAGATTAATCGAGGGCACGAAATCGGGATAGATTTGTTGATGTCGACATAAGGTAAGGAGAGGATGTACAATGGACATTCATTGACCATTCTCTTCCTGGAAAGTGAAAAAGGGTATTAGATGAACGGAGTAGAAGCTTATGGCATGCCTAGTTTTTTTTTCTTTTTTCCACAGCTTAGAAAAAAATTTGATCCATCATCAAAAAACGCTACAAATTACAAGAAAACTTTTCATTTTAGAACAAAGAAAGAAAAATTTTGAAAAAATAATGAAAAATATAGAATTTCGAATTTTTGTTGTTTTTTTTCTTTTGCAAAAAAAGAGAAAAAGCTAAGTATCCATTTGCTTCTACTCCGTTCACTTATTATACCCATTTTTTTGGAAAGTGATAAAAATAACATCCTGTATAGAAAAGAAATCAATTACCTAATAAGTCAGTGTTAGGAATTTTGCAAGCCTATAAATAAAAACTCAGTTTTCGTCGATCGAAATCTAGGGGCTACCGATTAGTTAAAAATACATATTTATGCACTGGTTTACAGCATCCATGTATTAATTGGGAACCAATTTGTTTATTATTTTAAGTATTTGTTCGTGATTTGGTTGCGTTTAAATATTGATACTGGCATGCAATACACGCAAAGTTACTAATAAACGGTACATCACTATTAAAAAAAAACAATTTACCGCCTGATTGAAACCTCTTTACATCATATGTTTGCAACACAAGATTTTACATATTACGTGTTTTAAGATAATCGACGTTCATGCCAGTAACCTCTAACCCGGCCTACTAACATGGGTGTTCTAAAAACAAATATTTTTCAAAGAAAAAAAACATTTTCGTTTTGCAATTGTGTCACGGGTCATATAGAAAGTGTCGTGACACGGGGGTAAGTTGTGACAGCGTGACAGGACTAATGAAGTAAATAATGCCGATGGTGAAATGGTACGTGAGGTGGCTGGATGTGATGTGATAATTGTAATGGAGTTTTGCTTTTAGTAAGACTGTATAACAAAATTAATAAATGCTGTAGACGCACCAACATTTGCTGGATTCTTGTGTCTTATTGTGATTGCTCTATTTATGTGACTTATTTATCAGAAATGATTACCACCATTTACTGTTTTTATTTTTTTTGTTTCTCTGGGAAGAATTTTCGGGGTTGAGTAACAATTCGACCCCGAAAATTCTTAGAGTATCCTTCCCCGTCGTATTTGAAGAATTAGGCTATCATGACTACGACCATCTTGATATCAAAAAATCAAAATATTTTATTTCACTTTTTGTAAAATTAACATAAATATAACAAAAGTTAACACGCATCTGGGAATCTACAAAGCCTACAATGTTCACACATTCAAAAATAATTGGTAAAAAAAGGAATCTATACAAAGGTAAGAAAATATTGTTTAAAAAAATTAAGCAAGTGACACAAATATTGTCATGAGTGCTGTAACTTTCAGAGCAAAACATGAAAAAATAATAATTTGAAAACTATTGTAAAAATCTGAATGGAAAGAAAAGAAAAAATGAGATTGAGAATAGTCTGTAACTATTCTCAATCTCATTTTTTCTTTTCTTTCCATAAATTTGTGCCGTTTATGAGCTACCAGAAGGAACTAAAGCCAAACTTCTATATCTTCACATGATAAACAGAACAACTCGATCTGAGGGCTTCATCATAGTATATTTCTTCAAATACGACGAGGAAGGATGCTCTTCACGTTTTTTTCGCCATATTTAGAAAAGTAGTTCAGGATTGCGTGACCGTTTCCTTTTTGACTGTTCCATAACACGTTATTTTATGATAGCCACATTACTTATAAGTAAACTCATAAAAATAAATATTTCCGTAATACAAATGAAGAGAAAGGGAAGTAAAACGTAGGCGGTATCTTTTGACTGAGATTTCCCAATTTTATATTGACAAATCTCGTTACTTGTTATTTTGTTTACTTGTTATTTGTGTCCCACAAATCCACGTACTTTGGTGTTTATACCATACACCATACACGGATGCCAGATATCTATGTTTTATTATTGGTATTTTGAGTCAAATTTAATGAAGCCTACTTAGGCTTCTTGGAAACGTTTAAAAATCACCCTCAAGGTAATATATAACGTCAGTGTATTGTTGAAAAAGGTGTTTCATTCCGGGAAATGTTCAGACATATAATCGCCATTTCAAACCCCAGTTTTTCAAAAGGATTAGATAGGCATAATCCTCAAACAAAGAAACAAGAACTTACTCATGCCATGCAAGTAATCCTAGCATTTAGATAATACAACTATAAACAAACTTGTTAGAGAAAGCTAGAGAACTTGACCAAAAAAGTTGGAATTGACCGCATTATCTAGTAACCTTCCTACACTATAATGATATGCATCTTTATTGCTATTATGACATAAGATACTTAACTGTGTGTTTACGCATTTGGACTTGAAATATTCTTATTTTAAATGATGGAACATTATGTTATAATGATGACAGTTACCGATTTGCTATGTGATAACAGTTACAGGTTAAAAAGGTGATCATGCTAATATTTTTGGCGTTCCTATTTCAAAATATGTCGATAGTCGCATACTGTTTCGTACATCTTTATTATTATAGGTTGTATTGCACCAGGGTTCAAAACCTGACCTGACAAGTAGCACTGCTATTTATATAATGTCACGATTTTAATGAAATATGTAGTTAATCACTACATATTATAAAACAAAGTCCCCGTGTCTGTTTGTCCCTATGTATGCTTAGATCTTTAAAACTCCGCAACGGATTTTGTTGCGAGTTTTTTTTAATAGATAGAGTGATTCAAGAGAAAGGTTTTAGTATATAATTTAGGGGTGGGTGAAGCCGCGGGCATCAGCTAGTCTAAGATATTTTAAGACATCGCAGATTTATAGTGCCAAAGGCGTCGTTAAGAAACTTGAACTGCAATCGTCCATCTATACTTATATATATTATTATAAAGAGGAAAACTTTGTTTGTTTGTTTGTAATGAATAGGCTCAAAAACTACTGACCGATTTAAAAAATTCTTTCACCATTCGAAAGCTACATTATCCACGAGTAACATAGGCTATATTTTATCCCCATGCTCCTACGGGAACGGGAACTACGCGGGTGAAACCGCGTGACGTCCGCTAGTATTTTATATGGTGAGCTTGGTGCAAGCTTTAAATTCTGGGAATATTTACCACACTGTTTCACTCGGCTTAATGATTGATGTCACAAACATCTTCATCTGGCTAGCCTTTTCCCAACTACTGGGGTCGGTTTCGAGTCTAATCGGATGCAGCTGAAAACTAGTACTTTACATGGAGCGGTTGCCTATCTGACTACAACCCAGTTAGTACCGGGTAATACGATACCCCTTGGTAACACTGGTTGTCAGACACGCAGGCTACTGACTGTTTATCGACTGTCAAAGATCTACAATTGACTGCCGGGACCAATAGCTTATCGAGCTTTCTGAGAAGTAAACTCGGTATGTAATGGGTGGTCACCCATCCACGGATAAACCTAGGAAAGCGCGGCTCAACCTAAAGATCGACCCGAATGGCTGTTATTATTTAATCACGAGCTAAACAATTTAATTTCACAAACATCATTGATGTAATCAGCATCCCAGAATCAATTATATTCAGATAATATCAAAGATCTAATCAATCTATTGTGTGTTCATTTCATCCAAATTGGACTGCTTTGATAACCTACACCATTACACCCCTTGACCCCCAGTTTTCAACCTTCGCTTAACACCAATCTGCTAATGAGATTGACGTCTCAAATCAATAATAACAATTAGTGTCAGTAAACAACAATGATTTGGAGTATTGTTATGATTTGGATTGACGGATCATTTATTTGATATTCGAGTCATCGCGTAATTGGAATGGTAGCTACCTACTAGAGTTTCGGTTGCGTAAGTGCTTTCAAACTATTTATTTGCATCTAGAGATTTATTGGTTCGGATTTTTTAGATTCTGGCCCTACACTAAATACAGTTTTTCAAAACTGAAGTAGAAGAAAAGTTTGCCAAAGGGAACTTTGGTAAAACTTTGATTCTGATCCGTAGAAAATTCCGACTGTAATGCAACATAATCTTTTATTTTAGCAAAACACTTTTAGCAAATTAAGTTAGATTAAAATTGCTTATTAGCCTTATTAGGCTCTAGATTGTAATAATAAAAAAAAAAAAACAAATAAAAAAAAAAACATGCAGTTGATAAGATTTACTTTTTGCATGAATCAAAAAGCATTATGATTCACGATTTAAATACCGAATATGCCAATGCCAATTCCATATTCAAATACTCATCTATTGATGAAATCACGCATGGAGTGCAGTGAACCAAGGCAGGGTCACTCATTCTCGGGTCATTCAATGATCATGATTTGACCTTACACGTCCGAATAAAATAGAGACCGTAAAATAAACTATTACTAAACGTATAATCAAGAACACCAATATTGGTTTGTATTACTAACGGTTTTTTTTTTGTTTTTAATTTGGGCCAAAGGTTGATATACGTTCGGCTTAGTCATAGAGTAGTGGAATCTCCTCTTGAAATTATAGAACCTTTTTTAAGAGGAAAATCATAGTTATTTTTATGTGCCGTTACTTGCAAGAGCGATGATGTTTTTTTGTAAATTGAAAAAACTTGCATTTTGTTTGAGTTTCTAGTAAACCTAGAAACTTTCTTAAAGTCTACTACAAGTACTTACGTTTTAAAAGATTGAAGGGAGAGAATGCACCAGTATGTTGTATCTTTATAAATTGTGTTAATTTATTGCCATAATTAACCTTTCAAGTCAGAATACACGTGTTATAACAATGTGAAAGCTCCACAGCAAAAGCTCTCCATCTTGTTTCGTGCACCGATCCTATTAATCAAGATTATAATATTGATGTTCCACCATAACGAATATAAGAATTCAAATTACAATTGAGCAATGTTTAATTTCACCACACCATATTTGTGAATGCAGGGCACTCGCAAATTTTTGGTGCAGAATGATTAAATTGCCCCGATTAAAACTTCGTGGGTTATGGATAAAAGAAGTACGAAACAACTTAGTACGTACTTGCGACATTGCAACCATCATTGCCATACAAGTTCGTTATTAAAAATGTTAATTATTTGCAATAGGTAGCAAGAGATTGTGATTCACACGTCATGTGTTCATTGTAAAAAAATATTGCTTTTATTAATGATTTCTTGATGGAAAACTTTTCTGGTATGATTATTTTCCTTTATTTATTGTTTTAGTTTTTTATTTATACTGCTGTTGGTTTATAAGCACTTACTCGCAACAATATATCTTCCTGTTGTAGTAAACGTTTTTTACGTTTTTATTGTATTATCAGTTTTCCTTTGTATACGGCAAAATAATGTCAGTCATTAGTGATGTTCTTTCAAAATAAAGAACATTTTATAAAATTCTCACAGCAAGAATTAACAATAAAAGAGTAATTAAAAACTGTTAGATGACATTCCGTAATTAATTACACGCAGTATGCACACAGTAATGCACAAAGAATATTTTCCTATACAATAAAATTTATAGAATTATATTTTTACATTTCCGCATTTTGCATTACCATGCTATTGTAATAAATACCTAAAATGACCAGATTACAGCTGTAATGTCATGGAATTTCTATAATTCTAGTATGTAATGACTTCCTTTTGCAAATGTCATTACAATATCATGTTTTCCTGACAGCTTGAGGTAAACAAATCACTTAGTACATTGTTTCCTTCACTTGTACACTTATCTAATGGCCATCGTTGATCAATATGCGTAATATTTTATTGTAAAATAATGTTTTACAAGTTTTTAATTAAAGTAATAAAAAATAGACACAATGATAAGTGATAAGCACACATTAACATCTATGATTCGAATATTCGATCTATATTTTGTTTACCAACTTCTAAAAAATGAGGAGATTATGTGTTTGGGGCTATTTTTTAAATGTTTTTATACCACCTTACGTGATTCTCTTTTCATCTGGTAGAGGAAAACTAGTTGTGGTTTATTTTTATTATCTTTTCTGGCATTTCCTTTATTACCAGTTTTAGTATATCCTCATTTTAACATTTAAAACAAAACCTAGTCATTGGTGTCGACGTTCATAAATGTTTACATTTGTAACGATATAATTTATTTCAGTATTCATCCAAGTGTCAAACAGGACTCCCAAGACATCGAAGCATCAAAGCACTTGTGCAAGTGAATGTACGTTTCCCAACGCATCTGTACTCATCTGTACAAGCGTTGCTATATGGAGCGTGACATCGATTTGGTGCACACGCGTACTCCAGTTATGCGACAAATGACAACATGTGACATGTGCGTGACGATACGCTTTGACGTTTATGTAAAGTGTAGACTATGTGCATGAATGATTACTATTTAATAGTGTTTGCAGAGCATGTAGATTTTTTTATACTTATTAGGGACTTGCTTTACTACCATAATGCAAAATAATAGATAACTATATCCAAACCAATTGGCAAGAAGTTTAACGGAACAATAACCAAACCACACATATAATAAAAGACTTAACAGGCGTGCTTCTCAAGATCTTCTCCAAATCAAATAAAAAAAAAAAAACATTTATTTGACACTATAAAAATACATGTTACAAGCCAGTCACAATAAGAAAGCACACGAGTGTATTTCCACATATCTGATCCTAATCCCCGAACTAGGCCTGGACCTGTATTTTAGGGGTCTAAATACATAAAATCCAGCTTCATGTTGAGAAGACTGCTTGAAGGACAAAAAGGAGTTAAAAAAAGAGATTTGACTTCATATGGGACAATCCCAAGTTAATTACTCGATTAAATAAAAAACGATGGTCAATTTTGTAATAGCGATGCAATAGATACACAATTTTTATCTGTTCATTGCCAGTTAGCCGAAGATTCTCAATGTTCCTCTGTTGTTCTTCGTTTTCTATGTGTGACTTAAAACTTGTTAAGGTGACGATAGGATGCCAATTTTATTTAATGTTGTAACTAACTAACAAGTAAGTTAAATTTTATTATTTACTCAAGCATTCTATTTGGACACACTAATGGTCCAGATCATAAGCTACAGTTTCACTGCTTGTGAATTAGACATTTTGACATTTGGACATTTTTCAGATTAGACATTTTGCGAATTGGACATATTGCGTATTGGACATTTTGCGGAATGGACATTTTGCGAATTGGACATTTTGCGAAATGGACATTTTGCGAATTGGACATTCACATGCGCACATGCACATTAAATGTCTTCAATAGTGTCGATTCTGTTGTGCACAAACTAAACTTATTTTAGGCTATTGCTATCTTTTACTAAAAGGCAGTGCGAGAAAAGGACGGTTAAAGCTATGAACTAAGTTAGAGATGTCAAACTAGTTTATGCCTTACGCTTCACCGTGTTTTTAGTCGACATGTTTTTACGTACACCCTTCTTTTGTATAGAAATATTAGTTCCGACTAAATTTGACAGCTCTAAATTACGTCCGTCTTTTTCTCGTTTTATTAATTAGAAAAAGATAGCAATAGCCTAAATTAAGTTTAGTTTGTGCACAACAGAATCGACACCAATATTTATATTTAAATAAACCCCCTAGTTTTCATCTCGTCCTATAAAAGTACATATAACATCTTTCATTTACGTAAACATAGCTAGTCTAATGTTTCAACACTAGACCATAGAGCACTAATGTAGCTGTGACACTTAGGACATGTGTGTCGTTTTGTTACATGCACGTCTTTAAGACATTAGTGACACTTGTCACAGAGATTTCAGTTTACACTGGGTAACGCAATGGTCGGACTTTAGAAAAGGCAAAACAAATTATTTTTATGAAATGGTACGAATACAAGGAACTGTTGGCGTGTTGCTAAAACCGAGAAAAGAAGTTTTGAAATGACTGTCCCGCAACGCTACTTGCGTTGGAAATAAGGGTGTTTTTTCTTTGTAGCCTATTCCAACGTCAACAGAACCGCCTAAATGCATAAACATGTTATGTCACTCTTTATTCAATATAAAGCTTACATAACAATAATCTACCTACGGAATTAGCTTTAATGATCTCATTATTCCTGCTTAGCCCATTGTTCTATTTGACTAAACACAAGTCTATACATTGTGAACATGAAATCATCACGACTTTTCAATGTCGTAAAGTAACATAAAGAAATACGGAACTCATAAGCGTTACAATGACGCACATAATTTACAACCATTTATTAAAAGCTCATACACGACTATTATATTCGACGATTAATAATTTCGTTCTTTGTCCATTTTGTTACATATATTTAGGCAATAATTAGACCTCGACAGTGAACAGCATAATTATGCCTAAAATACATAACAAAGAACAGCCAAAAATAATTATTCGGAAGCGAAAAACTAACAGCAATTAATCATGTTTGTCTAAAAAACGGCCCAGATAATTAGTTGCGTATATATCAATAACAAAAGTATTGTATCGGTAAAACTGTACAATCACTGTGCAGTATCCGCGTTGTCAAAAAAATAACGTTATAACGATGTTAAACATTCAACATTTATAACGTTTGAGGAAACGTTCAACAAATCACTCTGTATCGTTTACGCCTATCAATTTTTCCGCGTCAATAAATCCTAGAGACGCACGCGAAAGTTTTCGCCGTTCACATATGTAATGTTTTTCTTTTGAAGGAAAAAAGTGTCAATGAATTTATTCGATAAAGAACTGTATTCAGCAATTGTATTATACGTAATTTTTTATATCGTTTCGCAACGATTAACTTAAGTTTATGAGTTTCGTCGTAGTCGGAACACTCAAATTTTTGACGCCTTACCCGTAGCTTAAAGCTTTAAAGACGAGACAGATAGTCGTTTATTACTACAAAATGGGGATCACGCCTGATGGAAAGCGATGGATATGGTCTATGATGGGTCGCGCGTGCCCAGAAGATGCGTGTTCTCTTTGCTTTTAAGGCAAATGGGTTAAATGTGGGAGGGAACACCGATGCCGGCAGAGAGTTCTACACTTTGCCTGTGTGTATCATAAAAGTCTGCTCTACGAGTAGCTTTACACAAAAGTAGTAGATGGGTGAAGGCACATAGGGAAATTGAATCAGCGATAACGATGAGAATTCAAAAATGGAAGTCGACAATGTATCAGACTGACATAAGCTACCGAAAAGCGTCGTTGCTGTTGATAGTTATTGTAGAAAAACGAAATGCTTTGAAATCGATTGCCTCTTGGGTAAGCCCTCAGGTGGTTTAATCAAGAACCAACGAAACCAGTCTGGTAAAAATACTCTGTAGTCGGAAGCCTAATAAAAAATCACCGCGTTTGTTTATCAGGCAACACTCAAAAGGCATTATCGTAAGACCTACCACAAGAAGCCTTTTCAGAACATTCCAGTCCCGATAAGATCGACCGTGAAGGTCATTCGGCCGACAAAACCGGGTTCTTAGCGATTCAGGTTCGATTCGCATTCCGAATAATTTTGTGGGTGTCGGACGTCGGCCCTTACTTTTTGATTGAAAGTGGTTTTTAAAGAATGTCTGGCTTGTATCTTATCGTGCAGTTAGCGTATTAATTTTGGAGATATGTGATTTGTGTGTGTTTGACGTTGAATGTTTATTGGATTACGGGTTGGTGTTTAAAAAAATCTATTACCAATATTTTTTTTGAGCACAGAATTCTTTAAGAAGAATTAATATGCCTATCTATTTCAATTAACTAAACAAATTACAACTCATAAGGAACAAGGATAAGGAAATCACTGACGGAACATAACTTTTCAAACTTATAATAAAATCAAGCGCAACACGCCTGTTTAAATATAATGACACTAAAATTACAGTCACATTTTATAGCTTAACATTAAACACTGCTTTCTCAGCCAATTTCCGATCTATAAAAAAAACAATAAATGAACGCAGTTTATGGCAGTACCTACACTGCTACAAATTAATAGTCCTCATTCTAGCTGGCTCACAAAACAATGTTCTCCGACTTCTTCTTCCACCTCCAGTTAGACCTCACCACCGTTTTAAGGTCGTCCGTCTACCTAGGGGGCGCCCCATACTACGCTTGCTAATACGTGGACTTCACTCTAGGACTCGAACGCCTAGACAAAACCTACAATCTACAAAAATGTCAACATACAATCCGTAAAGCAAACATCACATTAAACCAATTTCCCTTTCTAGGTCGTACACGCGTTGATGAGTCAGTTGACTCGTCGGCCATTTTTTTTCCGTGCGAATACGCTTCCATTACGTAACGTAACGCAATGCGTAACGTTTACAACTTTACTGTGTCATTACGTTTCTATCTCAGACGTTTTGTTACTCGATTAGGGACGTGCCATGTTGCGTGCGGGCTTGCGGATATTGTCGTGCGATTATAGTGTTAAATAATATTACGGTGGGTTATTTTTTGAATGGCATGGTTTTAGTGATCTATTGAATTGTCCTATGATATACTCTATAAAGAAACTATGAATGAACTGCGAGGAAATTGATTCTGGTTAGAAAGGAAGTGACTATTGAGATGACGATGCTGCGCCGACTCCAAATAAGGGAATGGGCAGTGATGTTGATTTAAAACCATTGTAAAACAAAGCAGTAATATTCAAATATTAAACCATTAAAGTGCAGTTATTATATGTATGAATTAAATAATGATATCTAAAATTACCTACACTAAACGTGCCTCTAAGCTAAATATTAAAATGATTACTTAATAGAGTTATAGAACATTAAACGACCCATCGACATCTCATGTTTCTTTAGTACATCTCTAATTCACCCTAATTATAAGCTATCTTCATAAATTGGTCCGTAAATATAAGGTGTTACTAAAGCTATTTCATCTAACAGACATCTTTATTACAGTCCATAATGTAGGTACAGTAACAGCACTCGCACTCGTGCTCCTAACACAGAGCTGCATGTTGTCAGTAGCGTACAAAGTGATCTTAATCTCATAAGCCGACACGAATGTTTTTATATCTTGTGCTTCTAGATGTCCAACTTGTCTAAGCCTTGTCAAGCAACAACATAAGCTGGCCCTAAGAACTACACTGGTGCCTTCCTACAGAGATGGCCTGGTGCGTGACTCTGAGAACTGCACGACGCCCTTCCAACAGAATTTCCCTGAGGCTTGATCCTTGGATTTGTCCTGATAACTAACCTGCAGTGCTACCCTAACGCTTTCCTGTCTCTCCTACAGTGCTGAACTGATTTGTAACCAACTAAGTGCGTGATCTATAAAACTACCGCCTTAATAATTTCCGTAAAGTGCGTGCTAGGTAGGTTTTTTTATAATTGACAGTCTTTTTTATCTCATCTGTAAATTTATTTCTTTCCCCTAATAAATTTAAATGTACAAATCTGCTTATATCCCTTTATTTTGATATAGGATCAAGTAGATTTATTACAATAATTTTTTTTTTTTGATGTGTTTATTTTTAGTTCTTGTAGAATTGTTTTAAGCTGTTTCCTAAATGATTCTTAAAATATCGACCATCTGTTCCAACTTCTTAGCTTCGGCTTCAACCCTTCTTTTCTAAATATTTATGGTTAAGAATAGTTAAGATTAAGCATGTCCTACACACATAACACACACACAGGCGCCGGCAGTATGATTTCCAGGAGCATTTTCAGCCCCATAATAACAGTTCGAAAATGTTTGCTTTCCGCCTCGGATAGGGTTGGTTTTTCAATAGTTGCCCGTGATTTCGGGAGGGGTTTGAACTCCCATAACCCCTGCCTACGGTCCTGACGATGGGAGACCCGAGGCTAAGCGGCCTGTGCATGCTCAGTGTCCACAGCAAAAGAGTAGACGAATACATTAAATGCATTGACACGGTCATCAACAAAGGATAGCAACATGTATTTTCTTTTCCGGCGCCCATACACACATATACCTACTCATTATATTCCTGTGTTAGGGTTTCCAACTATACTATTAAAAATAGTATTATACTGTTTTTCACTACATTATACTTTTTACTGTTTAACAAAAATAAAGTATACAAAATACTGTTTTCAGCATCCAAATTTTCGGTAGGTAATAGGTAAATGCAAAGTAGCGGCACAGAATAAATACCTAGTACAAGTATGGCGGGAAGACCGAAATAGAGATTCAATAAATTTAATAAAAAATGAGCTCCTCATTTATTTCAATTTTAGTTTTGATTGTGGCAAGACCTATAAGGCTTTTAAAAATAATACAAAACTGATAGCTTGTGCGGGAAGCACTAAAAATATATGTTAACATAAAAAAGTACTGTTGATTTTTTTTAAATACTGTTTATTTTCCTTCTCAGACCCAAATAAACGTATACTTTATTTCTTGTAAAAAAAGTTGGCAACCCTCCCTAGCCTCTGTGTACTCTGATATGATATTCTTCTCTCTGTGTATCCATTTTATCTAGTTCAACAGTTTGTACACCATTATAAACCAGTATCGATTTCAGACCCAAGATATCTCGGGTCAAGTTTTATTGATGAACGTCATGTTTGATCTTCAAGTGAATAATGCAGGTTGCCAGTATCAATTACTCATAACATACATTTTATAGGCTGTCACTGATTTGCCTCTGTCCAACAACAATGCGGCTAACGATGCCTATATTGACGGCTCTATGCATTATCCCATCATTGGCATTAGAGAGGTCCTAGCTCAAGGATGTATGCTGGCTTGGTACTAAATTTATTGTGTCGCACTATTGAACGTGACTGTTAAAATAATAGTCTTACTTAGGTAAAGACTATTATTTTAACAGTCACGTAACGAGTCACTATGTAGTAGCACGTTTGGATATTCAAATGTTTCGGTGCAAATGTGCATGATTGCATGGGATGCAACTTTTGGACTTTTGGAGGCAATATCCTTACGAAAAGCTAACTTAGATGTTCGGATATATAAATCAACGCCTTCAATGTTCCCACGCCTTCCTAATGTTCACATCTTTGACATTTGGACTTGCTTTTCGATACGTGAATGATTTATTAGAAACGAAAATATTTTTGCGATAATATAATTATAGTGAATGAAACTTGATTTAGCATTTATTATTTATGTATAACCTCCATACTGAAAACGTTACAAGAAACTTGAATGAACTCACTAATACGTTTCAATCTACATAATATAACATCACGCTTGTAATCCCCGATGGGTTAGACAGAGGTGTACATATAGTACACCTACATTTCGCTAGTTATGTTTAAGTCCCATGTATTTGGGGGCGAGCCTATTGCCATCAACCGGGCGAAAATCCAGACTCCGTAGCTACTACTGAGAAATTCCTGATCGAAAAACCCAATAACACTTTGCCCGACCCGGGATTCGAACCTTAGACCTCATGCTCAGCAGTCGTGCTTGTGACTACTATATACCAACAAGGCAGTCAGTTTCAATCTACTTTGTCCAATAAAAAAATTCATCGCCACCCAAGCACATTAATTTGCTCTCCTACCCATTGTATCTAAACAGGAACTCGAAAAGTAGATCAACCAGTTGCATTATCAAAAAGACGACTGCAGAGGATTAAATCATCACCAGTATTGCAGTCACGAGTTCTTTCAAATATTTCGAAAGCTTATGAAGATGGTACAATATCTCACAGTATAAAGGTAGAAAGTACTATAGGATAAAGAGATTGGTATACCTACAGGCAACAATAATTATTACACGCAGCGTAATATCAAGCCTGTCATTACAGGCTTGATATTATGCTGCGGATCTATCACTGTAGATAGTTAGCGGATCTAAATCACGGTAAATTCCATGAAGCGAGAAAGACCCTACTGCCATCAACGAGCCCAAATCCAGCCTTCTGGCTACTAGGTACTGAAAATATCCTTTACAAAATCCCAATAACACTTCGCTAGATCTTGGCATATAATAAAAGTTAGTCTAGATTACTCAGAAGAAGCAACAATATTATTAAAAGTAGTATATATAGTATAGTTATTAAGTTAGCTTAGTTTGGTGTTCAGACACCAAACTCTTTGTTCGACTGTACTTCGAAGCTCCAAGCTCACTTCCCGATGATGTAAGAAAAGTAATCGATCTCATTTGTCGAATCATTGAGTCGTGTCTCTAATGTGGACTAATGAATTTTTGTGCAAGCAACGAGTTACAAAGCATAATGTTTGTGAAGATTGTTATTGTTTTGTTAAAGTTACGTGGGCGTATGGCTCGGTGTCGTGTTTAATGCGTTGTCACTTAGTTGAGAAAGAGTCTGGTGAAATAGAGCAAGTGAGAGTTTAAGTTGTGATTTCGGAACGGTGTCGTAATATAGTGTTGAAAATAGATGCCCTTTTAAAATTACCTCGTCTTGCTGAACTTCTAGTCATAACAGACGCGATACTAGGACTAGAATTTGAAGCAAATTGCGATACAACTTGTTGTGTGGATGTAAAATACATAGTTTCTTGACTTCAAGTGTACCGAGATGAGTGTAGATACAACAACAACAACAGCCCATAACGTCCACTGCTGGACATAAGCCTCTCCCATGATGGGAGGAATTTGCCGTAATCTCCACGCTTGGCAGGCGGATTGGAGATCGCAGTGATGAAAGACTAACAGAAAACGCTGCTGCCCATTCTCTGGTCTACGGAGGTGCAAGGTGATCTCCCTCAGACATTAGTCGCCTTATACGACACCCGTGAGTGTAATGGGTTGGTTCTATTCTACACGGCTTACACACGGCTAGTGTAGATACACTTGAAGTTAATGAAGAAGTTCTGGTTTAGCTAAGCATAATTTTTCGTAATTGGCTTTTTAGCAAATAGATCTAACATTCATCATCATTGTCTTGCCCTTGTGGCCTACCATGACGTCTTAAAGCAGGATTGTTTTAATTTTATTCCAGTGTGGGAAAGAGATGGTGCTAGACGTCCTCTATAGCTCCGTCTCTTATCCACACTGAAACAAGACTAAAACGATCCTGCTTTAAGACGTCATGGTAGGCCACCTGGTCCTAATTCATTTGGGGTCGCCGTAACATGTTTTCTTCTTCCATAATTCTCTATTACTCGTCATCTCATCGGACAGCACCTCCTTTCTATATCATCCTTTATACAGTCCATCCAACGTTTCTTTGATCTATCATTCACTATGTGAAAATATCATTAACAATCTAATTGACTCTTAGCCCACGAAGTTGCTTTTACATTTTATTTCGAGTCTAGAAAATCATATAATATAATAACAGATGTAGAAGCTTATATAATTAACTGAATCACAAGCATTAAGATAGGTATACGATAGTCATGGTCATGAGCTGTTTCTAATCAGATCACTGAGTTGGCTCTCACTTCTTAGGTCGTTATGTTCAATACATTGAATAAATAAGCAAATGTATGAACTGATGGCAAATGATTATGAATCTTATTCAACCATGATACGGATGAAAGCTTAAAGGAGGGTAATGAGTATTTGAGTGTGTGTTTTGATGTGCCCTAGTATTTTAAAAGAGAACTATGCCAGTATTTGTCTCAGGCAGAGATGCCTGCAGATAAACAAGAATCATTTGTTGCAGTGAAGACAGTAGATCTCCTTAGAAAGATACATTAAATACAAATTTTGAAATACCTCCTGTAATAAAATAATGTAATTTTCTTCATATTTTAATCATGTGCTTCATCTGAGTGAATGCCGAGTTAATTTGAACTGTCAACGTTGGTACTGATTTTAAAATGAATCTCGCTGCTGCTGATCTAGAACTTAATAATTAAGATATAATTATATCTAATACTGAAAAGAGATCAACTTCCAATCGATTTGAAGATATTGCATCTGAGCGCAATAATTGTGACTGTGATTTCATTATGCTTGATTGGAATTGCAATTGTAAAAAACCTTCATGATTTCTGAAGGTAGCGTTTCTAGTATTAACTAATAAGCAAAACCTCCTTTTCTTTTAGAAGTAGATTAATAATTAGCAGATACAAAGGTTCCTCTAAATCATGATATCCAATAAGCAAGTATCAAGTTTACTCATCATATTACAGTTACTGGATGATTCTCCACCATTATAGGCTGACTTCCTACTTCATCGCATCATAAAGTTGCATAATCTCTAATAGAAAGGTGCGCTTCATGGGATCCACTTTGCCCTTTGGTAGGTGAGTTTAATTTTAGTACAACTACAAGATGAAAGACGAATATTTATAGTGGAGGCGTGTCTAAACAAAATTGATGTCTAATTGTTGTTGTGTTACGTACAATTGTTGATTCCATGTTTTGTGCTGTAATATGTGCATTATGTAGAAGACTGCAGGTGTTTGATTTAAAGGTATTATTAGTTCTTGCAATAAAACATGGAAAAATCTCAGTTTCTCCATGGTAAAGAGTACGCAGTGTATCCCATAAGATGTCGTAAGTTAAGTTAGAGATTATGTCACGGATTCAGTACATTTGCGTAAACAAATATTTGGTCATGTCATTGCTCCCAGTCATCAAATACGCCCGTACCATTATAAATAAACAGAGACAGAAACAGATGCTAAACATGATACAAATACGTATATTCTAAATAACATAGACGGTACTGTTTTTGGAGAACAGAATGAAACATGAAATACCCTGCCAATTAATTTATTTGTAAACTTCGTTTAAATGGCATAATGGTGTGAAAAACACATATCATTAATAAATTAAATAGACAATAACAGTAAAAATCACAATAAAGATTAAATTAAAACATTAGTAAGGAAATTAGGTGTGTTTCGAAAATTTTAACAGCTCTGATGATCTTGGTCGCAAGGTTAATGCATCTACAGCTATTCCGTCCAGCTTCTAGAGAATATGTTTGTGATTGTTTTTTTTAATTGTTGCATGCAAATATAAATGAACAGTTTAAATTTTTAGTTTTATGGAGAATCGTCAGGAAATTCTACGGTAAGTATATGACTAAAAAAAAATGATTTAAGTGGAAGTAACTGTTTTAAGGTTTTAAATTTTGAGTGACGTTTCAGTATTCGGGGGTTACTGTGTCATTGTAAACCATTGGTGGGATAAATCTCAAACTTCCCTTATCATACTTTTCGTTTTTGGTACTTAATGCCACGACCTTTCCTAGTCTGTTTCATCGTTTTGTAGGCTTTAACATATTCACTCATTTTGGTGTTACGCAAGGTAGCATAGTTGGACCCCTTTTAAAGCGGGTTTTAAAAGAGTGTAAAAAACCTGTTCATCCTCCTCCTCATCCACCTGGTCATCATCATCGTTCATTGCGATCATTATTTTGTTTTACACCATATCTGGAAACCTTCTAGTTACGGACATATTGAGGGTCAAAGTTCCAACTTTATGACAATTTTTTTTTAAATAAAAGTTTTTACTGTAAGATTTTTACTTTAAACACCTCCACCACTCCCGTACTATTCAATCCATCCATCAGCACAATGTTTTAAGTGCGTAACATTGAGTTCTACCACAAAACATGATTTTTCACCCCAAAAAAATAGGCGTTTCCCAGCAATACTTTTTTCGTAAAGTTATTTGGTTTGATGTACAGAATGCTTGGTTGACGGGTTCGTGATAAGGTGGTTTACACCCCGTATGTCAAAACAAGCCTTTGAAAAGTAAACCAGAATAAGTCACAATACCAGGACATCAGTACTTAGTAGTCAATTAATATGCGGAATTATCTGAGTCACTTTATACATTATTAATAGCCCCGTTTATGCTCCATTCACCGACCACGATCAAAGTCGATTATGTCCTGTTCAATAAGAAAGTGAGGTCAAAGTAATTAAAGGTAAAAAATAAAAACAAAATAGAGCAGTAATTGTCTCTGACGACATGATCGAAATGACACATTGACAACTGTCAAATTGACGGTTGTCAAATTGACAGATGTCAATTTGTTCAAATCAAGGCAAATGAAAGTGCGTCAGTAAAGACACAATAGCTTATTATGATCGTGTCCTAATTTGAGTTGTCTCTATTAGTTCTAGGTCTTTGTTCTTGGGTTCTATATTGACACATTAAATTAGGTTTTAATTCATTTGTGTCACTTCTATTACGTGTTTCAACACTGCTAAAAGCATAATAAGCTTGTGCATTTGTTCAGCTTGCTTTTATGAAATCTGCTAATGAGCATATAATTGCAATCGTAATCCTAGTCAAAAACAAAACTTCTCTGTCTGTCTATTTATTATCTTTTCATGGTTTAATGATTGGGCAGATTGCGATGAAATTTAACACAGATTGACAGACCCCGGCATGAACTGAGTTAGGACAAAGGATATTATCATTACCGAACAGAACCGGGTGAAACCACAGACAAAAGCTAGTACTAAATAAACCTAAAAGCTGATGTAGCTATGTTAGATTATAGTCATTTATTAGTTGTTAAAATGTCATATCTAAATATACAAGGTTTAGTTTTGCATCCTAGTCAAAACTCAGGAGCTTGTCACAAAATACATAAATAATCAATTTAAATTATGATACTCGGTTGAATAAATAATAAAGCTGCAATTTTAAATTGTTTAAATTTTACCGTATTTCAGAATAAGATAGAAAGAAAGTAATAGAAGAATCACCTATCGCACGACATGTCACTGTGTGCGTTTATTTGTGTGTGTGAAGGCACGGTTATAAGGCCAGTTACAGGCGGGCTGCGTTTTAATACGGGTGGTTTACACTTACCGATTTCCGTAAATAAGAAAAAAACGTACCCATTTTATTATAGATTGGGGTCGAGAATCACTAGCATAGAGATACCTCCTTGAATTTGACCAGGATGCAAAGCGACACCTTGTATTTAACTACTTACATTTGTCTCCAGACTTGACACACGAATCATAGAAATGTATCTACAATCTACTTTACCTACGTCTTACATAACGATACAAGATGTAAAACCGAAGTGACGTGCACCGATTATGACATCGATTCAATGCTTTGATTGATCGATTACCGACCGGATGTTTGGTGTCATTACTACCAAGGCTTTAACTGTTTGTAAACATTCGTGCATCGACTTACGACAGATGGTGTTAAAGGGTTAAGAAAAGCAGAGTCGTTCATCAATTGGTCCCACATGCCTACGGCCCATTTGGGACGAGTTGATGAAAATCAAAATAACGACCGTGAATGCGTAAGTACAGTCAGTAAAATAGATAAGTAACCAAACAAGTCTGCCTGCTTCCGGGTAAACCTCCTTTTTGTGTGTTTTTAATATTGTGCGTATAGTTTCAAGTCATCATCTGCCTAGTCTTTTCCCGACCATGTTGGGGTCGGCTTCCACTTTTACCGAATGCAGTTGAATACCAGTATTTTACATGGAGCGACTGCCTATCTGACCTCCACAACCCGGTAGGTAATACGATACCCTTTGGTAAGTCTGGTTGTCAGACTTTTTGGGCCTTTGACTACCTAACGACTGTCAAAGAGTTCTTTGCAAAGCACGTTAAGCCGTTGGTCCCGGCTGTCATTTGTAGTTACAAATGACAGCCGGGACCAACGGCTTAACGTGCTCTCCGAGGCACAGAGGAAACTCGGTATATGGTCACCCATCCACAGACCAGCCTAGGCAAGCACAGCTTAACCTAATGATCGACCCGAGTGGCTGTTATTATTTAGCCACGAGTTCTTCCTATAGTTTCAAGACAAAAGTTCTTAATGTCTGACATTGTTCGCTAGATTTTGTCTTGTATTTAAGATGCGATAACTGCTATGCAGAGTTGTTTAGGTCTCGGCTTATGTTTTAGCATATCATAAGCATAAATCAGTCCTTATCGTTCCTACTGATGGGGCACAGGCCTCCTCTCTGATAGAGTGAATTCATGAATTGGCTATAATCAACCACGCGAGACCAGTGCGGTTGTTTCGGTTGATGTCACTGGTCTTCGAAGTTTTGGTTGTGGGATGATGTTTACCCTCACTTTATCAGATTTTTAGATCCTAATGAATTATAAACTCTTCGTACAATTACGATAATTTTGCTCATTAAAATATCAGAAATTAAATGTCAAAGTCTTAGTGTTGTTTTCCATCACACCTTATTATTCAAGAATGCAACAAACATATGCAACTATGCTTCAAGATTAATAAGCGTGATATGAGCACATTACAATAAGTAGGTACATACAACTACAAACCCATGATAATTTGTTAGAGCAATTAAAATTATACGTTAATGAGTATTTCGTTAGATATTAACATACGACCTTATTGCTGAGCTAATAAAGAACAACCTTCATTAACATTCCTTTGGTTTTATTGTTGAATAACTTAACTGTTGTTGTAAAACAGTGATAGAACCACGATATAAAGGGTGTAAATAGACCCTTAATGAAGCCGAAAGGCACTTATTCTCCCCGTCATTGCGATATTTTTTTGTTCTGGACCATACCTGGGAACCTTCTAGTTACAGAGATATTGGGGGTCAAAGTCAATGATATTATAAAGAAGATACGCCATGTTCATACTGAATGGCGTTCAGATATCGTTGCGAGTAATTTAAAACTACGACAGCGATAGATAATACGGAACGTATAAGATAGAAAGAGATAGCTAGCTATCAATGTGCAACAATTGTGTCACTTTGTCCTCAACAATTTGTGCGTGCTAGTGCGATATCTACCTCTTTTTACTATATTATATCATTGGTCAAAGTGCTAACTTTCAAGTTTTTTTCTAATTACTAGTTTTTAATTTTATAACTTTACTTTAAATACCTTCATGACCCGTTTACTATTCAAAGCATGCAGCACAATGTTTCGAGTGCGTACCATTGAGTTTTATCGTAAAACGTGATTTTTCACCCGCAAAAAAAAAATCGTTTCCCAGCAATAATTTTTGCGTAGGGTTACTTAGTTTGATGTGTAGAATGCTTGGTTGAAGGCTTCGTGAAGGGTTCGTTTACACCCTGTAGAAATGTGCTTTAAGATGTTTGGGTTATGGCCAAGTGGTCGGAGCTTGAATTGGCCAATGTTTGTCACACTTATGAGAGTGTGGCAAACATTGGCATAAGGTAAAAGTACGTATTCCCGTTAGTGTACCAGTACCCGTTAACATGTCAGTTTTTTTATGATTGCACTTTTCTACAAATAATAAATTAAAGTTTGCGAATGGCAATACGTTCTCGGTAATATTTTGTACAATTGTAATGGCAACATTGTCCAAAAAGTTTAATGGGAAATTACCGAATTCAGGGACAATTTAACGTTAACTAGTGTACTAGTTAACGTTAAATTGTCCCTTAACTTAATAAAGGGCTAATTGTACCAGTACCCGGTAGAATTGTAATTCTACCGGGTACTGGTACAATTAGCCCTTTATTTTATTTTTGTGTATTATTGTTAAAGAAAAATTATACTAATAAAAAAAATATATATTACACTAAAACTAGTTTAAATTATCTCTCTAGTCATGTAATAATTTTTTTTGTAAGTCTTCTAGTTTTAGCATAGCAGACCTGCAAAGTCAGTGAAGTTCAAAACTTCACGGTTACTGGGCCGTTTACCTTAGTGTATGACTTATTTGCGTGTTTAAGCACGACTTTGTTTCTTTATAATAACATAATAGAGCCTGGGGCCGGCAGTCTCGACAGAGATAACGACAAAATCGCTAACTTTAGATTGCTAATTACTAACAGATAAATACGGCTGCAATAATGATGCGTTTCTCGCAAGCATCACTATTCGAACCGAATTTACCCAGGTAAACCGGTAACCGGTAACCAACATTTCGCCAGTTACGTTTAAGTCCCATTTAATAGGGGGCAAGCCTATTACCATCAACCGGTCACTCATCTGGACTTTCTGGCTTCTGCTGAAAAAAACCTGATGAAAAAACTCAATAATACCGCGTCCGACCTAGAAACCGAACCCTCTTGTTCAGCAGTTGCGATTGGGAAAACTAGACCAACGAAGCTGTCAATTCCCTTATCCACTTTCCAGCGTCAATAGCGCTAAACGCGCAAATTTTTTGCAACGAACCGCGCCGACCGCGCTAACGATTCGCGCATTATTCGCAAAAATTCGCAATTCTATAAAAACACTTGACGATCGCAAACTACAAGAGATATAGCTATATAAAATCTACAGTGAATAGCTGAATAGATATGGAATCTATTTAACCATAAATAAAGATAAACACAGGCCTCCTCTCTATAAGAGAATAATTCCCTTATATTGATATAATATTATTACATAAGACATACTTATAGTTATCAAACATACATCTTAGTAGGTAGTCTAAGTACTCGCTCATATCTCGAGAAAACTTTCTTGTCACATAAACTTATGTCATACATCGTAAAACAAGTAAATATGATTGCAGGTTAATTAAATGACAGCGGTATCTACATAGGAAGGTACTTTTGTCGATCGATGTAAGGGCGTGGACACACCAACTGTGTCCGACTTAATGTCTCATAGTATTGTGCAAGCTACATAGATTTTATTGTTTAACCTTTTGACTGCAATAGTCACATAATATACATTATACATACGTAACAAGCAAGCACGTGCCCAACGACACAAATATGTGACAAAATGGTACGTGAAATTGTGGCTTGGTTTATTATTTATGCTCTGGTGGTCAAAAGGTTAAAGACTAAGAAAATGTTTCAAGTTACAGTTGTTTCCAAAATACGATCATATAGCAAAAAGAAATTTCATCACTTCAGCACCCATGATGTCTAGCTAAATCATGAAACGCTCTCTGTCACTTCGGGGCCGCCTCTGTGAGTGAGCAAATCGCGGTGATTCAACGTGTTTCTATACGAAAATATCGCCGCGATTCTCTCGCTCGTGGAGACGGCCAAAAAGAGAGTGTATAGAAAAACGTGGCAAGGACGATAAAATCGCCGCGATTCTCTCGCTCGTGGAGACGGCCCAAAAGAGAGTAGAAAAACGTGGCAAGGACGATAATATCGCCGCGATTCTCTCGCTCGTGGAGACAGCCCAAAAGAGAGTAGAAAAACGTGGCAAGGACGATAATATCGCCGCGATTCCCTCGCTCGTGGAGACAGCCCAAAAGAGAGTAGAAAAACGTGGCAAGGACGATAATATCGCCGCGATTCTCTCGCTCGTGGAGACAGCCCAAAAGAGAGTAGAAAAACGTGGCAAGGACGATAATATCGCAGCGATTCTCTCGCTCGTGGAGACGGCCGAAAAGAGAGTGTATAGAAAAACGTGGCAAGGACGATAATATCGCCGCAATTCTCTCGCTCGTGGAGACGGCCCAAAAGAGAGTGTAGGTATAGAAAAACGTGGCAAGGACGATAATATCGCCGCGATTCTCTCGCTAGTGGAGGCGGCCCCTTAGTCTCTATCTTGTAGACCAATCACGTGATTTGAGTGTTTGACATTGAGGCAAAAAGTTCAAACTCAATGATGAAGCTCTTGTATACAGACATAAAAAGTTCATTTGAAAACACTTGTTAACTATTTGGTACCTCATTAACAAAAGTGCGAATTTCCGTAGCCGGTGTTTAGGGTTCCGTGCTCGAAGGGTAACCAATGGGACCCTATTCCTAAGTCTCCGCTGTCCGTCAGTCTGTCTGTCAGCGGGTTGTGCTGTGTGATTTCATGATCCGTAATAGGTAGACTGTTGAAATTTTCACAGAATGTGTATTTCTATTGCCGTTATAACAATGTGCCTAGCCTTTTCCCAACAATGTTAGGTTCGGCCAGTCTAACCGGATGCAGCTGAATATCAGTATTTTACATGGAGCGTCTGCCTATCTGACCTCCACAACCCAGTTAGTTCTGGGAAATACGATACCTGTTGGTAAGACTAGTTGTCAGACTTTTTGGGCTACGGACTACCTGTAACGCCTGTCAAAGATCTACAAATGATAGCCGGGACCAACGTTCCGAGGCACGGAGCAAAATCGGTATGTACTGTGTGGTCACCCATCCATAGACCAACCTAGGCAAGCACGGCTTAACCTAAAGACCGACCCGAGCGGCTGTTATTATTTTGCCACGAGCTCCTCTGTTACCGTTATAACAACAACTAATAAAAATAAATTAATATTTACGGGCATCTGCTCCTTGCAACCGCGGTAGTTTTAGAGTACGCGTACGCCCTAAGAGCTTTCCCATACTAAAGATCGGTTTATTCATAGATGCTTTTACACAACCAGTATTAAGGGCCTATACTCAAATGGCTTAGCATGATCCTCCGTTACGCCTAAAATTAGGTTAGGTCTTATGTTTGGCGAAAACACGATTTCATAAAATTTTCTCGATAGAAAAAAATCCCAAAGTTACCTCCAAGTCGAAAAATAAACCGCTGGTATTCAAAAAGTCCTTCAAATTAGATCATGAAACTATGCATGCTAACTGAACAAACTATAAAGCAGGTCTTATGTTTTTTATTTTTTCCAAAAGACGAAAATTTGATTTTATAAAGAATAAAAACCACTCATTTCGCACTATTCGGCCGCAGTGACTGACGTAACAACCGCTTTGTAGTGCAAACTGATTAGAACTTTATTCTAACAGTATTACAAATGAAGTTTGAACCACCACAAATAGAGTTGCTAATCTGAGGTAGTATAGGCTCTTAAGGTTATATGGATATATGGACCTTTTCCTGTAGTTAAGTTCAGGTTGTGTTCCCCTACTACAGAACGGTACCCTTCATGCGCGAGTACGACTTACACTTGGCCGGTTTTATAATTCTTGCCTGATGATGTATCGCATGCGCCTTAGGAAGCCCTCAAGCTGTCACAATATTATGGTGTGACGTAAGTAGGTACCTCTCCATTAATACCTACCATACCATTCGTACCGGTATTTACTAAGTACGTCTATTTACGGAACCTCTCACGGAAGTACGGGTAGGAAGCGAACGTCCCACGTTTTTCTAATCATTCTTGAGATTCCAACTATTGCTTTGGGTTCCTCCACTAAACTCTTTGTATGTTGGGTAGTTTTTCGTTTTGGTGTGATATTTTTTTTTATTACGTGGCGCGAGTTAAGTTACAATAGGCTAGTTTCCACCATCAATAAATTGCAAATCTATTTAGTCCGTCAGTTAGAGTATTGGAAAACAATGGACACGTATTTTTTGTATTTGTAAATCAATGAATCCTATTGACAAAGATAAAACCACAGTATATAAACGCATCAAAACTCGGGAGTGGGTGCTCGTGACGTCAGAACGCACTAAAAAGTATAGCACGGCGCGGGCGTGACATATTGAGAATTTTAAAAGCGTTGTATCTTCGTTAATTTTGGTTTACGTAACAAAAGAAAAAATACGTGTCAAATATTTTTTGATAATCTAACTCACGGACTAATTAGATTTTTTCAGGACACAAGCCTACTGTTTATAAAGCTGTATCTGTCATCACGGAGTTATACTCCGCGTGTTAACCAAAGCGATCATTCGCACGAATATGCGATCAATATGTCATTATTTTTTTCGGAATACCAAAAGAAATTCCTCGGTTCGCGAAACCACGTGTTCGTGTACACCGAAAAAAAAAAAACTTAGTGTGTCTTGTGGTCGTAGATAGTCGCGGAAACCGTCTACGACCACAATGACTATACGAATCAACACGAAATAACAATGCTAGGGAGAGGGTAATAGTAAAAAGCACGCTAATTTGTCTGACCCTTTAGTAATGCTTTCTAACCCTATATTTACTACTAAAGATGAAGCGATCATTACCTCCTCTAACTACGCCAAGACGATACGAAAATAACATAACATCATCGTAGGTAAGACGTAACAGGTAACAACTTTGAAGGGTTAATATCAGATTATTATCGTGATATAACGAAAGTAAAGTACACCAATTTAGTGTGTATGAAAGTGGATTCTTTACCTTGGTTTAGAGACCATGTTTCGGTATCGTGGTTTTGAAGTGTAGCTTAACAAACGATTTCTGTGTTAAACTAACCTTTACAAGTAATTTGCTATTCGTTGCTAAATCTGGCAAATAATAAACTTCATAAAGTAGGGATACTATAAAGTAGGGGTCACGGCACAGTATACCGGCACCGCTACTGCACAGCTGCAGCGCGGCGTCGCGCGTCCTGTCGCTCGACTCGAATTAGGCTTCAGCTAGCCGCCAGCGCGCTGCGCGCTAACTACGCGTCGTCCGCGAGGTGCAAGCTCGCGGTCCGCGCGCCTGCATACTGTGCCATGACCTTAAGAGATTTTGCCCAACGAAGTCTAGCATCTTGCCTATTTCTGTAGTGTTTCAGCCATGTTGCATTTGGTATCGGTACTAACATATTCGGGAATGATTTTTTTTCAAATTTGTCTATACTTCTTTCTCCATCATTCTCGATTACTCGTCACCTCATCAGACAATTCCTTTCTAGCCATATGATCCAAGATGGCATATGGAGTCGGAAAGTTGGACATAGATTTTAAGAGGATGACGTAGGCGCAAATGGTGGTTGTCTTCGAGATCAAGCTGTGGGAACAGTAGTTTATGCACAAGCTCTCCATCTCTGTCTCCGAGTCCGTCTCTGTCGTTAAAATGTGACGTTCTGCCTTTTACCACTGCGTTATGAATGCAGTAGTAAAAGGTTCTAGGTCACCAGCCAGTTCCGTGATAGTACAAAAAAATATCAACAATA
The DNA here is from genome assembly GCA_905147715.2 of Xestia xanthographa. NCBI lineage: Eukaryota > Metazoa > Arthropoda > Insecta > Lepidoptera > Noctuidae > Xestia > Xestia xanthographa. The sequence continues at coordinate 21,550,755 of LR990659.1, forward strand.
AAGCAGATAAAGTAAATGTCCAAGAGGTTAGGTCACCAGAAAATACTAAGACTTTCAAAAAGAAATAATAAATGAGATGGGACTATTACAAAGTTACTGTGAACCAAATTTTGTTTAAAAAGCGAATATGTCTTTGCTCGTAAAATATCTATATCCGGTCACGTAATTGTGAATTTCACCAAAACTGTAGTCTGGAAATGAATCACGAACGTGAAAAAGTTTCGCTTTTATGAATGTAATAATTTTATAAAATTGTGCTATTTATTTACAGTGGAATGCAGATGTTTGCAACCTTTTGTGTCTTATAAGTCAAAGATACGTTGTGTGGGTTTTTGCATCCGACAAGTGTTAAAAAGGTTAAAGAGACGGATCTAGATGTTTTTAGGAAATTACCTACATGGGTTTTTTATACGAACATCGATAAAATTTTACAGAATAAATAAGGCTGCCGAAGCGCTTTTAAAATTCCCGGTCTCAGTCTCAAACCCTTTAGATCATAATTTTTTATCAACTTATCATTTTTGTTACAAAGTTAAATAATACTGCAATCAATTTTAAATACATTTTAAAATATTGCGTGTCCTATACCTATGGCATCGTATTTTGTAATATTCATAATTAAAATATGAAAAAATAACGACTTTAACTGCCTATAAAACGGGTGAAACTACTTAATTGAAAAATTATAACTATAAGATTTCTTGAAATTATAGGAATTATTTAAAGCATAAAACACATTGCCATGATATAAAAAAAATATTGTAAATACTACTTGAATATTGCAGGCAGAGATTTGACAATGTCAAACATAACATTAATTCTAAATTATTCCTAAGCCTACCACTATTATAACAGATTAAAACCACATAAAACCAACATCCACATTTTAAAAACAAACATCGATTTAAAAATAACCAATTAAATTAACAAGTTTACTGGATCAGTGGTTAAGAATCGAGTTTCGATGCCGATGACATTTCGACAGATTATGGTAATTCATTCGATGATATAACGAACAATATCTCGATGTGGGCCAACGAATTTTTGACGTCTCCGTGTGTTGGTCACCGAACGACCGTCATCTTGGGAGGCCGGGAAACTTCGGAAATATTCGGTTTTGGTTTATTCGATGATTGATAATGTGAATTCAATTCAATTCAATTCAATTCAAATTCATTTATTTCAATCCAGCCACTCAGGCGCTATCTGATACATTTGCGGTATGGCTGCATTACACTTGATCGATTGATTGAGCTATCTGTTACATTTGTATGGCGCGCACCCGCCTCCCAAAAAACTGCATTAAAAACCGTCTAAAACTGTCTCCTCTAGAGCTTATTCCTCTGTGTTCAATTCGTTACTAAATTCCTCAATAATAAAATCGAACATCGCAACACTACTCCATAGACAATTTGCCGAAAAAAAAAAAAAACTTTCATTTGACAGACGGTGAACACTCGAATTTACCTGCGCAGCAAATGTCGTGATAACTCTGGTATTTTTAATGGTAGCTGATACTATTATATATCAAAATTATCCTTGTGAACCGTGCTTTATTATTTTGTCAACGTAAATTCGTTTTGGAATCTCGAAGTTGCAATATTTCGCCCGTGAAAAAGTAGTTATTATATGTACCTATAGTGATTGTGTAGTGTGAAGAAATACGTGATTTAGTGACTAAAACGTGTGTGAAATGGGAAAAACAGTGCTTAATTAGTGAGATGATTAGATTGTTCAACTATCTACACCAAAAAACATGTGGGTTTGTGTGTTTTTTCATCCAACACCGGCTGGCAAAAATTAGTTCCCAGATGTAAACAAACAGTGAGTATCTAGTTTCATAAGTATATTTAGATATGATGCTATTGAGCTATAAATGAGATTGTGGTCTTGTTGGAAAGAAAATATAGTCTAGTTTATTTCTTTAATGTTAAAATGGATAAAAAACTAAGAAAAAACTGATATTTCTAGCGAAATATCAGTTTTTGTAACTATTTTTTGCTATACATTATGACTTGGAGTATATAATTAAAGTATTTCATTTTGATTTCTAGATAAGTAGATTCCTTATCTAATCAGCTTGACAACAGTATTTTTGAAATTGCTCTAGGACTTGTAGTTTTTGAGCTACAGGTGTTTTTATCGGATCGGGCAGAAAATGTTTTGAAAACTTGCAAAAATTTTTGCATGTGAGCGCTTGGGGTATTTGCAATCCGCGCGCTTAGCGTCGGAGAGGGTAGGATCATAATTGCACACACTTGAATGAAAAGTATTGAGGAATGTTCATTAAATGTACATTATAATTATGTAAAGTTCTATCAACACTGCAAAGATACAGAAAAGTTTGTATTTGAGCAAATGCTTCATCATTCAATAACTACAATGACAAACTGTTACTACAACAGCCCATAACGTCCACTGCTGGACATAAGCCTCTCCCATGATGGGAGGAATTTGCCGTAATCTCCACGCTTGGCAGGCGGATTGGAGATCGCAGTGATAAGACTAACAGAAAACGCTGGTGCCCATTCTCTGATCTACGGAGGCGCAAGGTGTTCTGCCTCAGACATTAGTCGCCATATACGACACCCGTGAGTGTAATGGGTTGGATCCACACGGTTGAAACACGACAAAATGTTAGAAACCAATAAATTATTGTAAAAAATCTTGATACTAACTCAGTAACATCATCATCTGCCTAGCCTTTTCCCAACTATGTTGGGGTCGGCCTCCAGTCTAACCAGATGCAGCTGAATACCAGTATTTTACATGGAGCGACTGCCTATCTGACTTCCACAAACCAATTCATACTAGGTAATACGATACCACTTTAGTAAGACTGGTCGTCGGACTTTTTGGCCCACTGATTACCTTTAACGACTGTCAAAGATGGACAAATGACAGCCGGGACCAACAGCTTAACGTGCTTTCCGAGGCACGGAGGAAACTCGGTATGTAAGGGTGGTCACCTATCCACAGACCAACCTAGGCGAGCACGGCTTAACCTAAAGATCGACCCCAGCGGCTGTTATTATTTAGCCACGAGCTCCTCTGGAGTGGTTGACGTTTACAACTAATCAAATTCAATTATCTGCTACCATTTGTATGTTAAATGGAGAAAGTCGTCAGAAGTGCCTTGTCATTTAATATCCGAGCTTATTACAGCTTGCTACTTAGCTTAAGCGTTATTGTCAGATCGGTATGATTACTGTGTAAAGCCGTGGTCGCATAGAGAGACAACACAACCAAAACAAGGGCTTCTGTGCTAGTTATTCTAGAAAGATCTGTGAGCCAAACCACGTGAAATACTTTAAGTGACCAGCCCAAAGGTGCAGGAATGACTTTGACCTTGAAAAAGTCATTTTTCCACCTTTATGAGCTTGGAGGGTTGTATTGATGTTTTTGATGAATATAATTCTGTAATTACATACGTCTTACAGTCGCGAATAATATTGTAATCAACATACCACCCCTAACACTGGCCTGCAAATTGCAAAAAACGTTAGAAAATTTTAATTTCGCGGGCTACCATGGAGCACCAAAAAGTTGGCAACGTCGCAAATGTTTGTCAAATATTTACCTATTTTAATCAATTTGGCAATATTACTGTATCGAAATAAGAAATATGGCTAACTAGTGAACTTAGTGAATTGCAATTAAAACACTGAATTTGTAACCGTTTTAGGTAAAGAAAAGGCATTTGGAAATTTTCCAAATACTTTTTAGGGTTCCGTACCTCAAAAGGTAAAAAAGAAACCCTTATAAGATCACTTTCTTGTCCGTCTGTCTGTCCGTCTGTCACCACCAATTTTCTCAGGAACGGGTGGACCTAGCAAGTTGAAATTTATACCAGATACTGAGGTTTATAGTCCCGGGGTATTAGGTGTATAAAAATGAAGGTCCTGAGTCAACACGATAAAAAAAGATGGGCAAATTTAGATTTTCGCGAAAACTTGTAAGTACCAAAATTTCCCTTAATTTTCAACTTTTTTATTTTTCATACAAGCTTTTAGGCTTGTATGAAAGTACCGCCATTACTTTGTCCGTCAGGACATGGCTTTGTCAAAGGATTCGACAGAGTTTCTCAGTGGTTTTCCAAAGCCAATGCTCATTGTTTTGTTAATTAATTAGGCCAGTGACAGAGGCACTACAGCGTGCGAAATCGTATGGTTTTTGTCTGTGTCGCATCGGCTCTGCGTTGAGCCGGCTTGGCCATGACCTGATCGATTTAATTACGATTCAGTTCTATTGTGACATGATTGATTTATGATCTTTAATTAAAGGCTCTGGGCAGTGAGCTTGGTAAGTGTTTATGGAGTTATGTAAAACTGACTATGTAGTCATAGTACTTTGACGGTTAATAAGCACTTCAACCAATACCTATAAAAATAAAATGGTCTGGTCCGTCTGTTTAAGTATGGTCTGGTTGGATGATGTCTTTTACCATTATCTTTTCTGTATTGGCTCACGTACTATCTGTCACCTATGCATTTGAATACCGAATGACAGCTGCGTCAGAGAGCGAATTTAATTTATAGTATGACCACTTTAAGTGTGCAGTTCGTTCAAGGTGGCGTTGCTTGTCAAAATAGTTTGTATCGATATGTCAAACTAGGTACATTTATTTTAGTTTTGAGTTTTCCAGCCTGCACAGATAAGTTGGTTGGAGTGTAGCAAAATTTTGGGCCGAACATATTCGAAGTTCTTTATAGATACTCTTAGGTTAAGCCGTGCTTGCCTAAGTTGGTCTGTGGATGAGTGACCACCCATTACATACCGAGTTTCCTCCGTGCCACGGAAAGCACGTTAAGCAGTTGGTCCCGGCTGTCATTTGTAAATCGTTGACAGTCGTTACAGGTAGTCAGTGGCCCAAAAAATTTTGACAACCAGTCTTATCACTGGGTATCGTATTACTCAGTACTAACTGGGTTATGGAGGTCAGATAGGCAGTCGCTCCATGTAAAATACTGGTATTCAGCTGCATCCGGTTAGACTGGTAGCCGACCCCAACATAGTTGGGAAAAGGCTAAGCAGATGATGATCCATAGATACTCTATAAAGTAAAAAACTAAAGCCAAAACTGTTGTATATATTGACCGCAGCCCACCAAACTGCCCATCTGGCCGCATCCTTATAGGTCGCGACATTTGCATAGCGTGCCTTGAATACCATTCCTCAGTTATATCACTCGTTATACAATGTAGCTTTCTCCTTTGTATCTCTTTACTTAATATATTGCTTACCGAGGATTCTCTCCAGCTTTGTATATCATGCTTTGTTTGTGAGCATACGGTTTTAGCTTTATCATCCCCCATCGACTTAAAATTAATTCTGTTAGAGTTACTAGTTTTAAATATTAATTTAGAAGAATAATGATGCTGCTTATGATGTAAGGAACTAAGACTGTTTCAACTTTCGTTAAATCAAAATTTTATGTGTCGTTTTGTAAGGTGATTCGACAATTAGTGGCAAAATTTTACGATACACTTTATAAAATGGCATGATAGGCCGTCGTAACAAACAGAGTATAAACATAATACGCCGTCAACCTCATAACGAAGCCGTCAACCAAGCAGTCTGTAAATCAAACTAAGTAACTTTACGCAAAAATTATTGCTGGGAAACGACTTTTTTTTTGGGGTGAAAAATCATGTTTTGTGGTAGAACTCAATGTAACGGACTCAAAACATTGTGCTTATGGATGGATTGAATAGTACGGGGGTCGTGGAGGTGTTTAAAGAAAAAATCTTACATTAGAAACTTGTATTAAAAAAAAAAAAAAAACTTGTCAAGAAGTTAGAACTTTGACACCCAATGTCTCAGTAACTAGAAGGGTCCCTGGTATGGTGTAGAACAAAAAAATGATCGTAATAACTAGGATAATAAGTGCCTTTCGGCTTCGTTAAGAGGTTTTTTACACCCTTTATTCCAAGATTTCCAGACGGCTAAAAGTGTCACTATCATTTTTAAGAATGAAACATCCAGTTAACATTTGTCGTTAACATTTTACGTAGTGATTCACTTAGAGCCTGCCTGAGCCTTACGTCCGTGCTCAAGGAAGAGAGTATACAAACCTGGCATTAAAACCACATTATCCATCAAACTCAATAGAAAAGCTTTCAATAGTCATTCACAAAAGGTCAAAGAGTAAGGGCGTAAGTTCATCCCAATCGTTTGTTCATTAGTTTTTACTTCCGGTCAGAGGTTGCGACGTAATGGTAGGTCAAGTTAGCTTTCTATTGAAGTACCATTATGAGCCTATTCATCATTATTTGTAGACATTGTGCGTCGGAATTTGCACAAAGAGAGAAGAGGTGACAGTCTTGATTAGAAGACAAAGTTTTAATTTTTTCGTATGTAGCACATATCCTATGTTGAATAATAATATTAATTATTTGCAATACTTTGCATAATTGCTTCTTGCAATAGGCTAGTTTCCACCATCAATAAATTGCAAATCTATTTAGTCCATCAGTTAGAGTATTGGAAAATATTGGACACGTATTTTTTGTTTTTGTAAATCAATGAATATTGACAAAGATAAAATGCATCAAAATTCTCTTGACGTCACAACGCACTAAAAATAACACAACGCAATAAAAGCACGGCGTGGCGTATAATCTTAAAAGCCTCTTATCTTTGTCAATTTTGGTTTACGTAACAAAATACAAAATACTTGTCTAATATTTTTTGATAATCTAACTGACGGATTAATAAGATTTTTTCAGGACACAAGCCTATTAATAGCGTCGTTACGTTATGAGGTGTGAACGAGTCCGTCCTTGATCACTACACTAATTCCGGGGCGACTGAGCTTGCTCGGGTGACAATAAAGAAAAAAAAACCGGCCAAGTGCGAGTCGGACTCGCGCACGAAGGGTTCCGTACCATTATCTATATATTAGTCAAAACGGCAAAAAAATCACGTTTGTTGTATGGGAGCCCCCCTTAAATATTAATTTTATTCTGTTTTTAGTATTTGTTGTTATAGCGGCAACAGAAATACATCATCTGTGAAAATTTCAACTGTCTAGCTGTCACGGTTCATGAGATACAGCCTGGTGACAGACAGACGGACAGACGGACAGACGGACAGACGGACAGACAGCGAAGTCTTAGTAATAGGGTTCCGTTTTTACCCTTTGGGTACGGAACCCTAAAAACTAATTTTCCTAGGTATGAGACTTAGCTAGATCGATTTTTCGCTCCCTATTGCAACTTTCATCGACATTGTTAGAGACATTTTCAAGGACGTGATAACAAAATAATATTGCTCATTTATTAGTATAGGATTAATAGCGAAAAACAGTCTATATTCTCCGCCAGATAAGTAAGAATTAAAGGTCATTAACCCGCACACATTTATTCAAATACATAATTCCGAAAACAGAAATAATTACATAAACTTGTCCCGAAACGACCTTTATCGTGATCCTTGACTTTTTCTAGTAATAAATATCGATTCATATTGTATTGTCGGGGTACTTACGCAGAGAAATTAAGGAAAGAGCAATGACCTTTAACTCTCACTTATCTGGCAGAGACATATAGCTCTGCCTTAACGGTCACTTCCAGGCTCCAAGACAGTATGTTAGAGCCTGGTTCCACTCTTCATTACCTGACCATCAGCTGACTTTATATCTGAAGGCTTTCGTTTCTATAGCTCTCACTATAAGAAACTCCACCGGTCGATTTTCTTACTGCATGTTATTCTTGCATGCCGGATACGTACCTGAAAAAACCAAAAGTAATCGTTACAAATTGTTACAATACAATTAAAATAAATCAGATGCGTGTATTTGGCAATCAATGTTACTAAATTAACATAATTATTTTTGGTAGCCTGATTTCCTAATCAGGCTACCAAAAATAATTATGTTAATTTAATAACTCCTGTTATTAACTTATTATCAGACGTAGACATAAATTGTTAAAGTTACCGGACGACTACTTCGAAATCACTGAAATTTTAATTGTTATGGATCTATGTATGTTCACGCAGTAAATAAGATAAGAATATACATAATCTGACTATCCTTTTCTCAATTCTGAGGCACGGAGGAAACTCGGATAAGTAATGGGTGGTCATCCATCCACGGACCAACCTAGGCAAGCGCGGCTTAACCTAAAGATCGACACAAGTGACTGTTATTATTTAGCCACGACCTTCTCTCGCTCTATACAAATAGCAGAAAATCGGAGTACGAATGTAAATACTTTGTTTTACCTCTTTTAAAAACTTGAATATCAATGTAGGTAACCAGGTATATTACCATTTATTTCAATCGTATCCGTGTTAATTAAACACCATTCAGAGGCAATATTAGCACATTGATCTGAAGTATTGGCATAACTGTCATGGCTTTGTGTTGAGCCAGGCGCAAGCGCATACCGGGCAAGCTTGCCCGATAACATAGATCTTTGTGATTGCAATAACGGTGATAGATTGAAGTTGTTTTTTGATTTAAGATGGATGAAGTATATATTACAAGTCACAAATCACTATTTTACTTTGAAATTGATGTCTCTGACAGTTTAATGTTATGTTAATTAGAATTAAGAAGACAACATACAACAACAAGACAACATCTTACTTCTTACTAATATTATAATTGCGAAAGTTTGTGACGATGAATGGAAGTTTGTTACTCTTTCACGCGAAAACGGCTAAACGGATTTTGGTGAAATTTGGACATATATAGTTTATAACCAGGATTAACATTTAGGATACTTTATTCCGTTAGTATGATCCCGTAGGTTACCGAAAATCACCGCTTCCCCCTGATTGATAATGACATAGATTTTAGTTAAGATAATTTACCTAATGATGTAAAATAAAGATGAGTAGGGGGATGATTATAATGAGTTGATGGCATAAATATATATATAAAGTCTTATGAGAGGCGTAGAAAGTTGATGTAGTTGTAGGAACGGCTCTTATAAATAAATTTTTGTGCAAAGATAAAAATATCACTTTGATTACAAAATTTAGAAAAAATATTTATAACTTCAAGCCTGTAAACCCCGTAGGGCTAGTCAGAGGTGTACCTAATAGTACACCCACATTTCTCCAGTTATGTTTAAGTCCCATGTTATAGGGGCGAGCCTATTGACATCAACCGGGCACAAATGCAGACACCGTGGTTGTTACTGAGAAATTCCTAATGTAAAAACCAAATAACACAAGAAAAAAAAATTGAAAAATATCTGTAAAGTTCAATAGGTAACCGATGGGGCTTTGTCAATCAAAACAGTTGTATCACAACAACAACAACAACAAAGCAACATAAATCATTGCTTAACAATTTAAATAGTCGCTTAACAAACCCGTTCCCCCTTACTGAACATAATTAAATATAATAAGTGCGTAACTATTGCGATGATTGCATTTAATAATTATAATTGCAGCATTTAGTCGCACGGTTGCTTCAGCTGTTGACATATTGGTAGCAGTTACCGTGATATATTGTATTGAGGAAAACTTAAAAAGCTGTCTTACAAGTATGACCTGCATTGACATAGGTTTCTTTGTCTCTTTCTTTTTAGATCTAATTTGTGAGACTTAATGCTCCTTCAATACTGATGACTGATTAAAAAATATGATTCTGTTTAGTCCGTCAGTTAGATTATTGAAAATTATTGGCTAAGTGTTTTTTGTTTTAAGAAATTAATAAAAATTGACGAAGATAAAACGTGTCAAAGATCATGAGTCTCACATTTGATTAAAACTGTACTCAAATGTGACGTCACACGAGTTTTCGACGCACTGTATCGTCTTAATTTTTTGTTTACGTGAAAAAATAAATTATATATGTCTAATATTTTTTGGAAATCTATCTGACGGACTAATTAGTATTTTTTTTGTCGTCTACCCTATTATCTGTACTACAGATAATCTTAATCTACATTTCAAGCTCCCACAACTGGGACACTGGCCTTCTCTCTGTTAGATGAAGTAATTTTTAGATGTAATGTCACAAATCACAAACCAAAATGATATTCGATAGCGGACTAACACTTTTTTCTTCTTTTCAACCGACTTCCAAAAAGAGGAGGTTCTCAATTCGACTGGATTTCTTTTTTTTTTTAGAATTTTAGAACTCTCGACTGGGTGAACCGATTTTGATGATTATTTTTTTATTTGAAAGCTGGTGCTTTCCGTGTGGTCCCATTTGACCTTTGTTTGATTGATTTGGCGTTTTTGTCACCGACTTCATTTTTCACTTTTTTGTGTTTTTTTTTTTTTTGAAGTCGGTTTTATTTTTTCATTATCGTGTGGTAATGCTTAATCTGGTGTGACTTGACTTTACATATTATGCACTGTAATCACTTGATCGTGAATCAAAAACCAAGCTTCAAGAAATTGAGCAAGATGTAAATGAAAAATCATCTATAATATTCAGCAGTTAAGTTCAGAATGTTAGATCTAGAAGAATACTATTAATTGTATGTATTTTTGCAACTTCAGACAAAGCACCTCTTAAGAATGATGCATCTATTCTAAATCATGTTGAAACATACATCTAAGCAATTTGAAGAGCCTCTACCGAGTCACAGATAATACCGAGTGAAGAGCTTCTTCGGTAACGATGAGACTGTGTTTCCACCAGAGATACGTAGCGAGGGAACCAATAATACTTCTTTTTCACAGCTTGAGCTATTCTAGCTCTGTGATTGGTTAGCTTTACACACGCATAATAGCTATAGTTGGTGCCAGATATGATGAGAATAGCGGTCATTGCCCTTTCTCTAATATCTCTTCGTACGAACCAAAACAAATAAACCATATATCGTTTTTCATTACAAAAAATGTTGAAGATCACGATAGATGACGATTCCAGACTTGAACAGGCTTATTTTTGGTTTTCAAAGTTTAATAAATGTAGGTGGGTCAATGACCGCTATTCTCATCTTAACTGGCACAAACTATAATCTCTGGTGGAAACGCAGCCTAACTGCAGGGTTCATACTACTTGTAGGTTCATACATTTTATGATAATGTCAAGTTGCTTCAAGGCATGGAGACGTAGTTAGTGTAATGTGTTCTCGTGAGAATTTACCTAGTTATTTATGTATGTATATATAGTGTAATAGCTAGGTGATATATGAAAAGATTTAAGTTGACTACCTCCTTGTTTGAGTGATCGCCAGCGCGACTGCAGAGCAATGAGGTCCTGAGTTTGATTCTCGGGCCGGGCATAGTGTTAACCCCTCGGGGATAAATGGCGTGATGTTTTGTTATGTTCAGTTTTACTTCTTTTCAAAAGTAGTATTTTCGATCATTTGCTAAGGTACTGCACTAATCGTGCGGTCAAAATCCTCAGAAAATTGACGATTCATTTATTTTAATCAGACGATTAATTCAAATGTCGTCTTGCGTCAAATTAACGGTTTCGTCAATGGTTTTAACAATTTGCCAATCGCCATGGTGGTCCTTTAAGTGTATAATAATTGCTGACAGTGGTATTTTATTGACACATAATTTACCACTTAACTTTTTGAGGTTTTGTACACCTTAAAAACATTAATGGTTTGTTTATTACAGCCTTCATCGAGAGGTGGCTATTTGATGATGCACGAAGGTTTTATAATTATCAAGTTATCGACTCTTCTCGTGTTTACATTTACTTTTGTCTGTTTTACTCAAAAACAACAGATATGCGGTCAAATGACAACTGTAGCCGAATTCAGACAATACAACACAATTTTTTTGTCGTTTTAATTACTTTATCTACACCCATGCTATAAATCCTCTATAAAAGTATCTGAAACAGTTAGCTTATGGCCAACATTAAAACAGCCAGTGTCATAATAACCATTATAACACCCAAACGGGTGTTATAATGTTGTACTGAATTTCATTATGCAACTCGTTTTAAAAAGAGAACATTGTCTAGCACATGCGATTCACTACCACAGACCGTAATTTAAAAAAAACTTATAGGTTAATTCGAATTCACGTCGTGTCCCGCCATTTTTGTTCGTTATTAGTATTTTGTTGTGTGTCGTTAGTTAGTTGTTTACAAAAATGAGTGATACAAGCTTTGTGCATTTTAATAATTGTACAATCAAAATGTAAATAATAATATTATTACCTATACATGGTTTGTTTGTATTAAATACTCAGCAATTAAACTTTCCATGAATTTACATAGACTTCTTACAACACTACAACACCCTATGGTTTCAGAACCTTTTATATGGAGGATTCATATCATGGATGTAGATAAAGTCTTGTATGCAACTGTACATAATTAGGTATTAAAACACTCATGTGATAGTATTATCACACTCGGCTTCGCCTCGTGTGATAAACCCACATTCATGTTTTAATACCCCTCATTATACAACAGTTGCATAAATAACTATTATACTACACTTGCTTAGTAAGTGTACCAATACTACCCCACTAATAGGCTTGAAAGCTGTTCATTAAACCTTCTCAAAAATCTAGGCAGTTATGTTGTATGGAATTTCATTACTGCCCTGAAAATCAGGGTAGTAATGCATTACTAACGCGTTATGTTTTTGTTTTTTTAAAGTCTTGATGACGTCATCATCATCTTCCTGCCCTTATCCCATGTTACTTGGGGTCGGCGCAACACGTTTTCTTTTCTTCTTTTCTTTTCTTTTCTTTTCTTTTCTTTTCTTTTCTTTTCTTTTCTTTTCTTTTCTTTTCTTTGCTTTGCTTTGCTTTGCTTTGCTTTGCTTTGCTTTGCTTTTCTTTTCTTTTCTTTTCTTTTCTTTTCTTTGCTCTTCTTTTCTTTTCTTTGCTTTTCTTTGCTTTTCTTTTCTTTTCTTTTCTTGCAAGTGTAGTATAAAGCAGTATATATCACTCGAGGGTAAGTACAGATTACTAAACTCGTGTGGTTCACGGCCCTCCGCTTCGCGTCGGGCCTCAAATGCACACTCGATTAGTAATCTGTGCCTTACTCCCCTTGGTGAATAAATAGCTATTATACTACACTTGCTTAGTAAGTGTACCAATACGACCCCACTAATAGGCTTGAAAGCTGTTCATTAACCTTCTCAAAAATCTAGGCAGTTATGTTGTATGGAATTTGCATTACTAACGCGTTTTGTTTTTGTTTTTTTAAGTCTTGATGACGTCATCATCATCTTCCTGCCGTTATCCCATGTTAGATGGGGTCGGCGCAACACGTTTTTTATCTATTTTTCTTTTCTTTTCTTTTCTTTTCTTTTCTTTTCTTTTCTTTTCTTTTCTTTTCTTTTCTTTTCTTTTCTTTTCTTTTCTTTTCTTTTCTTTTCTTTTCTTTTCTTTTCTTTTCTTTTCTTTTCTTTTCTTTTCTTTTCTTTTCTTTTCTTTTCTTTTCTTTTCTTTTCTTTTCTTTTCTTTTCTTTTCTTTTCTTTTCTTTTCTTTTCTTTTCTTTTCTTTTCTTTTCTTTTCTTTTCTTTTCTTTTCTTTTCTTTTCTTTTCTTTTCTTTTCTTTTCTTTTCTTTTCTTTTCTTTTCTTTTCTTTTCTTTTCTTTTCTTTTCTTTTCTTTTCTTTTCTTTTCTTTTCTTTTCTTTTCTTTTCTTTTCTTTTCTTTTCTTTTCTTTTCTTTTCTTTTCTTTTCTTTTCTTTTCTTTTCTTTGCTTTTCTTTTCTTTTCTTTTCTTTTCTTTTCTTTTCTTTTCTTTTCTTTTCTTTTCTTTTCTTTTCTTTTCTTTTCTTTTTTTTCTTGCAAGTGTAGTATAAAGCAGTATATATCACTCGAGGGTAAGTACAGATTACTAAACTCGTGTGATTCACGGCCCTCCGCTTCGCGTCGGGCCTCAAATGCACACTCGATTAGTAATCTGTGCCTTACTCCCCTTGGTGAATAAATAGCTATTAAGGGCGTCTAGTACTCATGAAAATTAACAACTTTTACTATGGGACCGACTATGAAAACTCGAAAAAAAAAACAGCTGTTTCGTACATTATTGGTCGCGTAACTCGGAAAAATATAGGCAGCAGTTGATATTTTTTTCGAGATTTCGTAGTCCTACAAACGTTGTTTATTTTCATAAGTACTAGACGCCCTTTAAGTAGTTAAAACGACTAAAAAATAGTGTTGTATGTACAAATAAGTGGAAACCCTAAAGCCTAGTGAAAGTGTTTTCTCTTGCATATGTTATCTACATAATTTCCATGTTAAACAAAGTAGAACTAGTTTTTTTATTGCAAAATGGGCCAGCTTTATGTGTAGGCTAAAGAATCATTCTCCCATTCTTGGCGCGAAACATTAAAATACTTCAAAGCGACATTCAAAAGGATCTTACCCATTTGTGCACAAAATATTTAGGTGCGTGTAAATCTCGTTCATCTAGTATTTTTTCTTGCACCTGTCAGATAACGATCTATGCTCTAATTATATAAGAATGATTAAGTATTTGATTGGTGGCCTTCATTAATTAAGTAGGTATGGTTATCGAATCTTGATTACGTTTATAGACTAGTTAAGCAGGAACTATAGTGTCAATTAATTATGGTAATTCACTGAAACGCAAATGGGGTCGGGTGCTACGATTTAATTTCTCCGCACCTATGTATATATTCATTGGTTTCATTGGCTGTATATGGGCTTTATTCCGCAGTCTTTGGTTACACATTTTCCGCAATAACTACAATTAACTTTATGGCTGAATTATATGAATGTTATAGAAATAGTACATTGTCAAACTGACGTGTGTTTCAACTTTGCAAAAATCTGATCCACAGTCCGTACAACAAAAGTTAAAGGAGAAAAGAACAAATAATTTCCGTAGCCTTAAAATATGTTTTGTCTTCTTTCAACAAGATGCCATTTGCAATTATACTACATAAAAGATAGCAACTCATACAACAAATTTCGACGAGTTTGACATATGTGGCAGAGATCAAGTTGTCTTTTATGAAGTTATAGTACGCAATTAAAAAAAAATGTACGTAAAGCATCTTGCACAAACATACAAAAAACGAATATCGCAAAGATACCTATTAACATTTAAAAAAGGAAATAATTGTAACCAGACTTGATGAGTTTGAAGTAGATCAGTTAACTCATTAAACTCAAGGCAAAGAGACCACGCCTCGTTCCAGCTAAGTTATTGTTGGTTTGTACATTGTTGGTTTGTACAATGCGTCTTTCGAGCAAGTTGGTCAAGTACCTATTCTGAAGTGTAACATAACTATCCCATACCTGCCATGAGTACCATGGCACTGACTGACTTAGGTTATTTCATATTTCCACAATAGACTTTTCACATGCATTATGTGTTTCTGGAGACTTCGTGTAAAAAATTACGTTGTCGCTAGTTAGCACGAAGAAAGAGAATCTATACTATACAAAGTGTCACTTTGCATCCTGGTCAAATTCAAGGAGGTATCTATATATTTTCTTACAGCTCTTTATAAGATGCGTCGTAATTAGTAATCACTGTTTACTTAAACGTAGGTACTTTGCCATTGACCCGACCTTACATTCCACGCTTGATCGGTACCAGGGTACCAGCAGTGAGCAAGAAGTGAATCAGTTAACCCATCGACCTCTGTAAATTTAATATTGCTATGTCAAGGCGAGTCAAGGAGACGCCTTGCTTGCACTTATTCTTGTTGGTTTTCTTTGACACACGGGCCGCAAGATCGGCGAGCGGGGTGGAAAAATTGATGTTTAGGGAAAATCTTAGTAACAACTTCAGGTTAAGAAAATATGACTCAATGGCCAGACTTTTAAGGTTTCATATTCTGCAACAAAGTTTTACCCTAATAAAAGTGTTTTCTCCTCCACAGCTAAAAAAACTTGGTAGTGGTAAGAGACGGGCGTTTTGGGGGGGCTATAGTTTTGACGGTTAAAACGTACTGATTCTAAACGTAATTTCAATAAAATTACTCTTTATTTTTGTCGGTACGAACTATGGTGAGTCGCAGCACAGTTTTGTCGCATAAGCGTTAATCGCACATCCATTTGTCGAGCTGACATAGTACACTCGTAGAAGAGTCGTAAATATTTCGTATTTATTTATCACACATGTATGAAGATAAAATACTACCACACCATCAACACAAGGACGTAACCGGAAACATACAGAATACCACTTTCCTTACTCACCTTTACCTCACTTTATCTCGCTTATAAATTGTAATTAATGTAAATAATAATTATTCATGTAATATTCTCCAGTGTAGGCATATCGCAAGGATTTGTTTCCTCCCACAGATACCTACGTAAATAGTTATCTTGTACCGTCATCTTGTTTGTATGGGAATGTCAATCAGGCTAAGAACAATGGAAGATCATAGCGGGGATTATCGTATTGATATGAAGTGTTAATACTTTGTGGTACTTTGAGGCTTTGTGTAATGCAATAGCATTACTGAAATCTTGCAATTATCGGATGCGTCTGTCTAGTAATGTATGTAGTACCTAAACGAAGAGCGAGATAGAAAAATACTTTAAATAATAAATGAAAACTTTAGTAAATAAATGCATACAGTTTTAAAAAGATACTTCCACATGGCAGATTTTTGAAGTGAAAACTTCTTTAGGCGCGTTGAGCACTTTTTGGGTGAAGGAAAAACATTGAACTCATCGTCGTAACATAACGTGCGGCCACGCTTCGTAGCCGCTCGTAGCACTCGTAGCATCCGCTACGGCGTAGCACCACATAGGCATGCGCGGGGCATAAACAGTGCTACGGCTGGGGCAGGGCCTTTGTACTTTTTGTTTTCACTTCTATCGGCAGTCCCCAAAGACTGCTCCGTTTTTTTTTTCTAAGTGTTGATATAATTCGTAGGAGTTACCGAGGGTTTTTTATTCCTGTGTGTGTCAAAGAAAGTACACCCTTTCATGTTCTACTTAATAGGAACTACCAGTTTCAACAGTTAGTTTCACAGACAAAATTAATTTCTCCAACAAAAACGAACTTACAGAAAATTAATTTTCCCAACCAATTTTTTGTAAGTCATGCTCTGTAACCGTATTTACTCTACACCGTTTAAATGCTATTGTTAACTTCGTGATGCTTTGACAATCAAGGCTGTTGCTTAGCAACCGTTGTTTTTTTTTCGAAACAGTAGGTCACAGTTTACAACAGAATGTTACGGTTTGATGGATTGACACGCGACCGATGCTCGTCCTGATAAGTTTGATGCCCAAATTAGATTAGTGCACTTTGATGAACAGTTTCATCGTATATGTTTTGTTAGTTAATAGTTAGGTTAGGTAAAAAAAGGGTTAGGTTCTTTTAAAAGGGAATGGGCAACTACAGTACTTTCACAGTTTTTATGTTTTTTATGTCTTGTGACTGGGACTGTAGCTACATTTAATTTTCATCTTTGTTTCGACAATTCAAAAGTGCCTGTAACTGGCCTTATTGAAATAAATGCTTTGATTTTGAAAGAATTAATTGGGGAAAACCACCATATTATTATATATCTTACTTATTTCCTTCGTTAGGATTTTTCAAGTTAAAAAAAATGGGTACTGGGGATGAAAAAGATTCTTCAGTGCCTGTGCCAGCACTCAAGAATCTTTATGATCTATATATTTATCTAGATGGATAATGTGGAAGATGACTGACGTCTATGAACCCTGGAAGGCTGTGATCTCAAAAAAAAATTAGTTTTTTAAGAGACATGATTATGCTCAGAGGCAGTCCCTCCATGTAAAATACAGATATTCAGCTGCATCCGGTTAGACTGGATGCCGACCCCAACATAGTTGGGAAAAGGCAGGTAGATGATGATATGATACGCTCAGAAGTTAAGCAATTTTTACAATTTTTTCATTGCTCATACTCGGAAAGTAGGTCTGAAGTTGCCTGAGGAGCGGGTTGAAAGTAATACTTTTCAGCCCTGGGGAGAATCGTTTTAAACTGAAAGCTGTCAAATTATAAAAAAAATAATTAATATAAATATATTTATAAATTATTTTTTCTATTGAACCATGTTCCAACTTTCTATACAGCCACGATGTAAAATTGAAATAACATAAAGTTAAGTATTAATTAAAGAATATATATTTTTTTAATATATATATTTTTAAATAACTATGATAGAATTAAGTTTCAACTATTTCTTCAATATAACATAGATTAGGGCAAAATAAATACCATTTTTTCGATGATGAAAATGAAAAACAGGTAATTTAATGGCTGAATAGCTGGCCGGCCACAGAAAAAAGAAGTAAAATAGGCGGGAAAGCGGCAATCCGATCTTCATTTGTTTTTTCGAGTTGATTCATGTTTTTATTTTTACTTTCCTTGTATTCGTAATGAAAAGCACAGTGTTTACCTTGGGTTAAAGACATTATTAGTCCCTCGAACTATTAGCGCCCTCGCTGCGCTCGGGCACCAAACCCCGTCTCGGGACTAAATAAGTTACTTTCACCCCTAGGGTAACAATGTACGATTAAGCGATATTTATGGTCATGACGACCATCATTTAAGTTTTTTTAAGCTTTGGTAGCCATTTCAAATTTTTATACCTTTTCACGTTATGGATTCGGATAATTTTAGTAGATTCACCAGCAGGCGCAAAAATGTTGTTCAGCATAATCCTGAAGTTTTTCTAAGATGTCACCTAAACCTATTTCCTAAGACCATGTGAAAAGCAATAAATGTCTTGCAAAATTCGTTCCATTATTACCTTGTGAACGATTGTGTTAAAGTTTAAACTTAATTTTGATTATAAAACAATAACAATGGCGCGGGTCTGGTAAAGTTCACATACCCCAAGGTCCGAGGTTTGCGAGATAATTGAATATAGTCTTGGGCGCGTCTTAAGATAAAGATTTGAATCAAAACATTTGGTAATAATATCTTTATTACGGAGTACCGAAATGATTTTAAGTATATGGTTGTTTCGTGCAATCATGATGAGCTGTCAAAATTATAGTGTTCTGAATGTCTATTAGTAGATCTAAAAGTTCGTTGTCGGGATATTCGTACGAAAATGGAAGTGTTATTTTACCGATTTACCGGCGGGGTGTGCGTGAGGAACCGTGTCACAAACTATGCTGCATCTCCTATCCTGCCCATTGAACCCCAAAACATGCTGTCGGGGTGAACTCTGCGCTGTCATCAACGAAGCCGTGGCAGTGGCGAAATTACGGGTCGAGGGGCTTTCGGGACCAGGACCGCGGTCCCGGATTCCCCTTAAATATTTTTGAGTGGTATTTTGGGACCACAAGAAAACAAAAGTTAGAGTACAGTAAGCTGAAATAATATTATTACGGCATAATAAAATATGATGTCGTGCCATCGACACGCAGAAAGAAACTGATTTACTGTTTGTTATCATTAAGTTAGTACTTATTCTCTTAAGGCGACTACAGGAGCTAAGTTTAGTCGCGAGTTTTATAATGCAAAAAAGCATATGATTTACTGCAATAAACAAAACCAGAAAAATATATAATATTTTTCAGGATATATGCTAGTACGATAGTGTTTTGAAATCATAATACAACAAATTTTATTCGATAAAAAAAATCATGAACTTATCTCTAAAAATTTCTTTTAGCGAGTAAAAACCATACTAAAATACATGCGATCATTCTGATTTTTTGGCAAATAATTCTACACGTAACATATTAGCATCATAGTGTTTTACTTTTTTAGTCCAATCAATAGATTTTTTGTAAATCGAAAAAAAAACACTCATTTCGCACTATTCGGCCTGGTGACTGACGTAACAACCACTTTGTAGTGCAAGTAGATTAGAACTTTATTCTAACAGTATTTTAAACGAAGTTTGAACCACCGCAAATAGAGTTGCTAATTTAGCCCCTGTAGTTGCCTTAATACATGCCTTAATACATATATTCGTATATTCTTGTTCACTGCTTATAATGTTCAAAGAACTAACGTGGAATGTTTAGGGTAACGCCTTGTTCTAAGATTTCTCGCAACGTAACCCACATGATTTTCAGAGGTCTTCCTATTCGTGACAATTTCAGCCTTGAAAATCAAATCAAATGGCAATAGTTATAATAATGACAATATTTCACATAATTATAAGTTTGTTGTGGCTATTAAAACTTGCCTACGCGCACATCAAACAAAGCCCGCAAGCTCTATCACGTATGGTGTTGTGTTACGATTACGAACGCTTGCGATAGGTCGCGCGTGCACACGGTTGAATGTCGCTATGCTCACGCGCAGCTGCTAGGAGACTATTCTGAAGCAGTTTTACTTAATTGGTTACAAGACATGTTTTTACACCATGATTTGTCATGGACTGTTTTTTTGAGAAGAAATAAATGAAATTGATTAAGATATCAAATGAAAGGTAGGCGATTAGGTACCTGTTTAAAGTTTCGACCACCAACATTTTTTTTAAAGTTGATATTATTATAGCAATAATATCAACTTAAAAAAAAAGTAAATTTATGAACAAATCGGAAAAAAGATCTTTCGTGAGAATACTTAATTTAAGGATTATTTGTTTCTATTATATTATTTATGTTAATGTGTATTTTAACTAACTTCTTTGACTAATTAATTGCGTATTGTTTAAAATCCTTGTATTTACAGAATAAGCAACCAAAACTTTAGAAGCAAAGTATTTGAGGGATTCAAACAATTCTTGCTGTTGTAAATGGATTTAACTACAATAAACACATAGGTTCTTGAAATTACAACATAACTGTACTTAAAGGCTGGGTAATTACCCATATACGTATATACCTATGAGGAGTATTGTACTTAATTATTGCTAACAAAGGTGTGCTATCATCACGATTACCGAATTTAATTTATGCAACTAAATGCTTACGATTACCGTGGGAATATCCTTACAGTACGAACTGTAATGTGTGCCACATATGGGACGGCGAGGTTATTATGTTAGGCTCCCTACGCGGTCAGATGTTTGCTGGGTCAATTTGTAGTGTATCGATATCTTAATCGACTAGATTTGAGTCTATGGTATCGATGATATATTCTGTCGTCTCTGGTTGAACACTGCGTGGGAAAATGCAGAGTGGTCAAGAGTCTTCGGGCAAAAGGTGTGATACACGAAGGCATAAGATATTAACTAAAAGACGCGATGTTTAACAGACGAGCCGATATAACATACGCATAGATACACCTCTGCCTTGAGGCCATACACTCCAGGCACTCACAGGATAGTCCGGTTAGGCGGAAACCCAGCTTCCTAAGTTGACCTGCAAATGTTATGTCAAAAAAAAAACAGTTGTTTTTCGGCCAGCCGATTAGGTCGGTAGGCGGTTATTGGATTCCCAACCGGCCATTGTTGCTCAAATCACCATCATTCAAAATTCGAATGACATTATGACGTTTTTATAGCCCGTTCCTCTTCTGTGGAGTCATTTAAGTAATTGGCACTAAACAAGTGAACGTAAAACGATGACGCGTGAACCTATCGTTCATTCAACATTATTTATCTTCTCATTGTACATAAACCTCACGAAAACGAGGTCCTTGAACTATTGGACAAGTGTAGTGCTACTTACTGAATGTCAAGATGGTTGTGAGTAGACCTATGTTTATCTAACAAAACAGCTATGTTAACAGGAGTCTATAAAACATTAGAATAAAGTCACATGTACTTGTCAAATTCAGTCATTAAAGCACGTTATTTTTGTCCCCCAGTGTATGTAAACTGTCGATAAATATGTTTGACCCAAATTGTCTGACTTTTCGAGCACTATTAAACAACGGTGTCACACATTCGATTAGCAAATGCACAGTTATTATAAAAATGTGTACAAAAATACGTTGTTTCGTGACAAAATGTAGTGTCAAATTGTTCCGGCATTTTTTTTTCTGTCAAAATAATCGTAGGCCGTTGCGGAATGGCGCGTGCGTTGAATTAGTCACGCCACTTTTTATCTTGGAGTTTTTACGCTATCCATTAACCTTGGACTAATTGTCCAGTGGCTTTCTAATTGGTCATATTTTTATCTTTTACTGGAACGTGATCAGATAGATTCATAGACACTCAATTACGTGTTTGTCATCATCAGTCTTCCGTTTGACAACCTCGCGAATTATTCTGCGTAGGAGCTGCTGAATGATCCGAAACGCTTTTTGTTCGATTTCTAAATGCATCTCAAACTGCAACAAACCTCCTTTGTCAATACCTAGGTTGACCTAGGTCTTTAAAACAAGTCTGGTCCGCTTCACCAAGTTGTAAGATCCAAGTGAGGAAAGCGTTGCTCCATTCCCCGCAAGCGATGGGTCGGCAACCATTTGTGCAATATTGCAGTTTTAATACATCGTCGGTATTTCGATCAGTATCAATATATGCGGTGCTGGTTTCATTCGAAGCCTGCTTGTTGTAATTATCGTGCATACGTAATTAGCTTATTACTTTCACACGATGTAATTTGTAGAATGCAATGATAGTGTGTAATTTTATGTTAGTGCCTCGTGGGCGTTAGATTAGGCATCGCTATGGAATCCAGGTTTTCACTAAGTTTAGGTGACAGTTAATTGGATGTTTAAAGAAAAGCGTATTGTTGTATTTTGAACGCACGAGTCAACGCTGAAAGTTGATATTCCAACGGTGCCTATATTCAGGCATTTTATTTAGGGCGTGTCATGTTTCATCATCTTGAAGATCATCAACACGCAATTTCTCTATAGAACCTACGTTCAACGGAAGCTATTCTTCTACTTTCTTTTCCTTTGAACTGTTCATGAAGAAATGTAAAGTTAATTTGTCATATGTTTCAATTTCATTTCGAAACCATACTTAACAAAAATCGGATGTCCTTCAGACGATCTTCAATTGTTGGCCAATATTCACGCTGCTATGACTCTTCAATACACAGACACAAAATAATATAACAATGCATTGTTTGAAAAATATGATTACAGGCATCATTATTACAATATTTCGATTAAATTAGAAACGAATATGATAAAACAGTGAAGAAATTAAGTGTTCAAGCAATATAATATTAAAGTTAAATAATATAATAGTAACATTTTCTATTGTTTGTGAAAACAAAACAACCTTCATACGTAAGAAACTGTTTCACTTAAACCCAAGGACAATTAGTCAAGAAGTGTGAAAATAGAATTAATTGTAATTTGTAACTCAACAGTACGACGGTTTTGCACGCTAACTTCCAACACTTCTAACTGAAATAAAAGGTGTTATTTGACAGTTCTCCTTTTCCACTGGGAAACTCACGTAAATTCAATTTTGAAATGAGCCGAGAGAAAATAATTTTAATGATAGCGGTATCTGTTTTGATTGTGAGTATTGGATAACATGTAAATGGAATGACTTAAAATAATTATAAATAGGATGAGTTACGAGAGAGAGAAATTACTTTCTTGTTTTGGATCGAATTTGCATTTAACTGCACCATGCCTAATAATTTGGTTATGTCATCATCTGCCTAGCCTTTTCCCAACTATGTTGGGGTCGGCTTCCAGTCTAACCAGATGCAGCTGAATACCAGGATTTTACATGGAGCGACTGCCTAATCTGACCTCCACAACCCATTTAGTACTGGGTAATACGATACCCCTTGGTAAGACTGGTTGTCAGACTTTTTGGGCCAATGAGTACCTTATAACGACTGTCAAAGATCTACAAATGACAGCCGGGACCAACAGCTTAACGTAATTTCCGAGGCACGGAGGAAACCCGGTATGTAATGGGTGGTCACCCATCCACAGACCAACCTAGGCAAGCACAGCTTAACCTAAAGATTGACCCGAGCGGCGTATGGAACGATTTGAAACTATCTGTAACTATAGGTTAATGTCATATAAGTAAAGTAAACTTCATTTGTAAATTTTAAAAACTAACAGTTTCAATATCGGGTTTTTTTTCATCACACTGTGAAAGTCAGCAACTACAAGTTTCTCTTCAACCTTATCTATGCATCAAAACAATAACCAATTAGAAAGTAAAGAACAACAGATACTAATTGAAACAGTAGTAAGAAGTAAGAGTGAGTACATCGTGCCCTTGACCGCGGCAAACAATGGCGGCGTGTAACACTCTGCCGCAGTCATACCTCACTGTGGGAACTTGGTCGTGGTTGCTGGCTATTTGGGACGCACTATCATGTATGGGTTCACACTTCTTGTAGATGCTAATAAGGTAGGTGTGATCCTTTAAGGGGACTACAGGAGCTAAATTAGCAACTCTATTTGTGGTGGTTCAAACTTCGTTTGAAATCCTGTTAGAATAATGTTCTAATCAGCTTAGTGGTTGTACCGTCAGTCACTGCGGGCCGAATAGTGCGAAATGAGTGTTTTTTTTTTGCGATTGACAAAAAATCTGTTGATTGGACTAAAAAAATAAAACACTACGACGCTAATATGTTGCTTGTAGAATTATTTGCCAAAAAATCAGAATGATCGCATGTATTTTAGTATGGTTTTTACTCGTTATAAGACATTTTTAGAGACAAGTTTGTGTTTTTTTTATTGAGTAAAATTAGTTGAATTATGTTTTCAAAACACTATCGTACTAGCATATATCCTGAAGAATATCATATTATATTGTTCTAGTTTTGTTTATTGCAGTGAATTTTATGCTTTTTTGCATTATAAAACTCGCGTTTAGCTCCTAATTGATAAAAAAAAAACTTAACTGACAAGTGATTACTCACAAACATCAGTGTTGCCCTGGCTCTTGTACTAGGAGTTCCTATACCACAAGAGCCAGTAATAATATCAACGGTTCTGGATATTCAATATTTGTTTAAGGAAGTTTACTATGTTGATTGAACATACATATATGGAAAATGTTAGTGATGAGTCAATTTACCAATATTTGTGAATTGCAAATCCTAGATTTTACAGACCGTTTCAGGGGTTCCTGAAGCCTTCCTAAAAATGTTTCAAATGCAATACATTTTTTTCATTACCGTAAAAGTTTGAATGAAATGAAAACCAAAACAATCAAAAAGGAAAACCTGTACAAAATTTTAAAAACCTTTCATGATTTTGTAAAATATTCTACATTCGGACTAGCTCCACAGACTCCACACCTACTAGGCGCGCAGGGTATTAAGAGGTGTCAATGTATAAAGATTATTACCGCACGAAACCGTGTAAAGCGATAATGTCCTAAGTTCAGAGATCGCCAATCGTGTAGTGTATTACAATTGACAAGTTCCTAGTGCTTAACACGCAAACGCTGGTATACATCCTTCAGGTGACTCTTGACTCTTATCGTCAGGGGTGACAAACGGCTGGGAGTATTCTACTTGGTTGCAATATAGCCTTTATTATACTCAGTGCCAATATTATCACACATCTAAACTAATATTATAAAGAGGAAAGATTTGATTTTTTGTTTGTTTGTGTATTTGTTACGATTTAACTCCAAAACTACTCGACCGATTTTAAAAATTTTTTCACCATTAGAAAGCCACGTCTTTATTGAGTAACATAGGCTATATTTTATTCTCGTACTCCTACGGGAACTGAAACTACGCGGGTGAAACCACGTGACATCCGCTAGTTGATAATAAACAGTGAGTGAGTGAGTGTCAGTGTGTCTCCATGAATAAATTTGTTTATTCTGACCACAGTGGTTGCCTGATAAAATCGCAATCAAAAAACTACTTATAAAACTGTATTTATAAAAAAAAATGGTTGTCTCTAAAGTCGTGATAGCGTCATTTTTCATGATATTAGTGATTTTAACTTAAAAACAAAAGTTCATCCCACTTTTCACCCCCTCAAGAATTGAAATTCCAACAACACCGTTGCGTTAGCTTCCAACCATACGCCTAGATAATAAATATTTACTTCGAAAATTAATGACTTTCCATACTCATCTTTATCCCCTTTTTTGACCCCTTGGGGGTGGAATTATCAAAAACGCTGAGACAAGTGTAAATTATTTTTTTATCGTCAGCCTAAACACAAAATTTTAAGATCCTAACTTTAAAACTGACGGACTTTCATACAAAATTTCATTCCCTATTTAACTCCCTTAGGGGTTGAATTTCGAAAAATCCTTTCTTATTCCTTGTCTACATTATTAAGGGAACCACTGTGCAAAATTTCAGTTTTCTAGGTCCAAGGGTTTGGGCTGGGCGTTGATCGCAGGATTCGCGACACATTTTCGTGCGTGCAGCCGGTGTTCATCGAATTATAGGACGTTATCACGTCAAAAATATGAATGTACGATTTGTATAAAACTGCTTTTCTTTTTTCTAAGTTTCTACGCTAGGATCATTGTGATGTCTAGAAACGTGCAGAACTCAATGACGGTATACGCGTTGATAACTCTTACACTGTTGTGTCTATTTTGTAGAAAGTATGGATGCAACTAGAAAATATTTAAAAAAAACTTAACCCACGATGGGGTCTAATCAACAGTTGTATGAACGAAGAAGGAGTGCAAAAACATTATTATGAATGAAAAATTTAGCTAATTACTGCAAAAAGCAGTATCACAGTCATCATCATCATCAGCCTATCAATGTTGCCACTGCTGGACACAGGCCTCCTCTCTATGAGAGGGAATGGGCTATAATCCACCACGCGGGCTCATTGCGGATTGGTAGATGTCACATGTCTTCGAATTTTTTGGTTCTAGGACATGCCGGTTTCCTCACGATGTTTTACTTCATCGTTTTGAGAGAGCAGTGGTGATGAAATAAATTACACAAAGTAATGCGCCTGTCTGGGTTCGAACCTACGAGTTACTGTTCGTAAGTCGGGGCCGCGTCCCTGGGCCACCGCTGGGTATCACAGTATCAGTCGTCAATCTTTAATCAGTTATTTTAATTACCATAACCGTATACTGTCCTAATTCCTTTTATTCTTTGCATAATGATTTAGCACCTACTAATCATAGTAATAAAACAAAATCACGACTTGATATTCATAAATCTTATTGAATTAAACAACCGTTACATTACAATAATTTATGAAGCAAAGAATAGAAATATTCCATTTACCGATGCCATTATTTCTTAATGTGTGTCAGATAGAAGTACTTGATGTCATGTTAGTTTTATTTACTGGACACGGAGTATTGAAGTCTATGAGTGGTCATTCCTACTTAGGATTCATCATTGAAATACTTTCAATTGAAATTCTTTTAGTACCATTGCTTACGGTGAATAAGCTTATTTCCACCATCAATACATTGTAAATCTATTTAGCCCGTCAGTTAAAGTATTAGAAAATAATGGACACATATTTTTTGTTTTTGTAAATCAATGAATATTGATAAAAATAAAACGCATCAAAGCTCGTGATGTCAGAACGCACTAAAAATTACACCACGGAGCGGAGTGACGAGAATGAATGTGAATAGAAAATGTGTATTGAGAATTTTAAAAGCGTCGTATCTTCGTCAATTTTGGTTTACGTTACAAAAGAAAAAATATGAGTCAATTATTTTTTGATAATGTAACTGACGGACTAATTAGTTTTTTTCAGTACACAAGCCTATTGAAGAAAATATAATATATCACTTACTTCGTTCGTAGAACATTTTATTGAAGAATAATTGTCAAGTTGGTCTTGTTCTTGATCAGTTATCACGTTTTTTATGATCTTAGTAAGTACTTTACAAATACCACCAATTACTTGTAAGTAAGTAACTCCATGAGGTAAACCTACACTTTGCACAAAAGTTCCTGTTTCCTCTAATTCAGAAAAATATAGAAGTATCAAACAGTTAATAATCGATTCACTTTCTTTTTCGGTTAAAGAAAGTACTAATAAGTATAGCTAGAGTATACTACATAATTGGGTTTTTAGTAAACTGGTCCCACACAGGTGGATCCCGCGGGATCAGTCGACCTAACGAGTATTTTCCAGCAAATTTGATATTACCTTCAACTTCGAGAAAATATACCGTCTAACAGTGTAATTAGAGTCTAATATTGCTCGTGCTATTCTGCAAGTAAATAAATCTAGACTTCTAGAGCTTATTAACATCAATTCAGATTCAAAGATACGTTATGTCGTGTTTGAAATATTATTGGGTACTCGAATCGGACAGTAGTTTAGTAGACCACAATGTTAGGAGCTCAATGTTTACAGATCGAACTATAGACAGACGGTACAGAAGGTTCAATCTATTGTGAATATAAAGATGTTCCGAACGAACACATAGTCCTTGCCAAGTGTTTAACATCGTTGATCCACTCCTCTTGGGTTATTCACTAACTGGACACGGGAGACTGGACACACGTGTGTCCAGTTGGTGAAACTCACAATAAGTATCACTTATTATTTCGTCATCTGGACACGCCAGCATTTTTGAAAATAAAAAAGTGATTTAATTTAAGTTACACTATGTAGACACGCGTAAAAATCTTGGCGTGTCCAGATGATGCAATAATAAGTGATACTAATTGTGAGTTTCACCAACTGCACACATGCGTGTCCAGTGTTTCGTGTCCAGTTGCTGACTAACCCCTCCTCTTGCATCATTTTTTGTCATTGCGTGGGATAGTCGCCATATGCTAGCCAATTTTGACTCATACATAATATCACGCCTGTAATCCCCAAAGGGTTCGGCGGAGGTGTACCAGATTGAGAAACTTCTGATCGAAAAAGCCAATAACACTTTGCCCGGCCCGGGAATAGGTCCCAGGACCTCTCGACCACTAGATCAACGAGGCAGTCAATTTTGACTCCTGTTATTGTTATTACTTTTTGACCAAGGCCAAATACCCGGGGAAATACTTCGTACTTCAGTTGAAATAGCGCGTAGATAAAGATCGTTAACTAACCCGAAAAAAGAGTCTGTCTTGTACACTTGTTTTTGCACGGTGTCTGTGTATAGTGGGACTTCTGTCTACACTTATCTATTGCTTGTCCTCTCGGTTTGGCGAACAGCTATTCGACACCAACAATATTTATGCAATATATCTTATTCAAACAGTGAGTCAGTACCAAAGTAGAATAGTTACTGACGAGAACGTTGACACTGCGAAGTTTATTGCACTTCGTAAAATTATGTGTTACATGCCGTTTTCGACGGATTTGATTGATGCTAAGAATTTGAATATGCTTTATTGAACACCTTTGATCCGTTGAGGAAAAGGTTTATATAAATATTAGGCTAAACGCAGGTAGGTTAATTATCACGTTTGAGAACAAAGGATTTAGCTTTTTATTGCGCCTTCTTTTTACTTTGTTGGCTTTGACGAGGTCCACTTTATGATGAGTGGGCTCAAAGATCTCAGTTTGAAAATAGAAACTGATTTGAAAAGATGACAGTTATTTGTCCATGGTCATCGCTTCCTATTTTAAAACCTATCATCATCTGCCGAGCCTTTTCCCAATTATATTATGGTTGGCTTACAGTCTAATCGGATACAGCTGAATACCTACCAGTATTTTACATGGAGCGACTGTTTATCTGATATAATCCTATAACAATATTGTGTGTTATAAAGATAGTTATAAAGATAATAATCAATTAAAAAGCATCTCCTCATCCTCACCAAAGGGTCAAAAAATTATCTGTTGTTGGACCCCTTGTATTATGAGATTTGAAATCATGAAGATTTCGTCACGCAGAATGACATTAATAAAAAATATAGTTCCAAATATTCCGTGACAATAGAACATTTTGTTCGTGATAGATGAGACAACTAAAAACCAAACAATTTCTCATTAGTAATATCTATTGGTTTTTACAGCGATCCATTAGTTGCTTTGCATACTAGCGGTAGCACAGGAGCTGCGTTCAATTCGGATTACGTGAGCTATCAATCAGTGTGTTTACTAAGGTGTGGAGAAAAACTTATATAGATAGGGTTGCCAACTCAAATAATAAAAATATAAAGAGCTGGAAAATAATGTAGTACATACTTAGCTAGGTACATCTTATTTTACTAAACAGTTTAAGATTATTTTCACAGACAGCAACGAAAGGAAGAAATAAACATCCAAGAATATAAGAAACAAGAATTTGACACACATTTTCATCATGACCCACATTTAGTTGTGAAAAGTAACAAGTTGAAGAAGACGAATAAATAAACAACATTCTAAATAAACAAAAAAAAAGATAAATAATACAATAAGAACTTTGTGCTCAAAAACCGCTACAGTCTCATAAAAGAGGCGTGTCTCCAACTGTCATCAGATGTATATGTCGGCGTCAAATTTGAAAAATCCGTTAGATTGTAAACTGTCTGTCTAGAGAAATTTGACGATTTCGCTTCGATAGATAATAATGCGAAAAATAATGCGTCATATTGTAAGCAGTATGTTCAGTTGACAATATTTCGACAGTTTACAATCTCGCTAGACAGATTACAATCTAACGGTTTTTACAATGTGACGCTGTCATAATCAAGATTAACATTTTACGACCACATCATAAATCAAATCGAGACAAACAGGAAGACTAAAACGAAGGTGTGTAAACCAATACATGTCTAGATGAACCAGTTTACGTACCAACCCTAGAACTCTCTCATAAAGGAGCAAGTTCTAATTCCTACACACATATGTGATACGGAGGCATTACGGAGCAATGAAATTCCGCTTCCTCATCAAAGCTGGTTGTAAGACCTGTTAGTCGTTAGTTAACTGATTACCACTTTTCCTAGAAGCTGTTATTAGCCTTAGGCTTGTGTAAATGATTTTAAGTTTCATGTTGATGAATTAATTATTTTGCTTTACGATCTTTTGGTAGTAAAAGACAAAATGTAGTCATTAAATTCACACTATGACTATGTAGATTGCGCTACTACATTACTGTTTAGACGATTTCTACATTAATCAACACCTTATTAGGTACCTATAAAGTCTCAGATGTGGTAGAAGTTACGATTGTCTATAGCACGGTAATAAATTCCATTGTATCCGTATAGTTCTATACCGTTCAGTTCTACTAGTAGGACTAAACGGAGAAAAAAATCCGTTAATTTCTACTAGTAGGACAAAACGGACAATCTGTCCTACTAGTAGAAATTAACGGAGAAAAAGATTATCTGAACGGATAGCAGAAACATGCATTCATTCAGTTATCTTCGGGTGTTTGTACGCTAGTTTAAAATATACATATTCTAATAATATACGAGAGCAACGGTGGCCCAGTGGTGGCGGCCCCGACTGACGAACAGTAAGTCGTGGGTTCGAACCCAGACAGGCGCATTACTTTATGTAATTTATTTCATCACCACTGTTCTCAAAACAGTGAAGGAAAACATCGTGAGAAAACCGGCATGTCCTAGAACCAAAAATTCGAAGACTTGTGACATCTACCAATCCGCACTGGGCCCGCGTGGTGGATAGCCCATTCCCTCATTGAGAGGAGGTCGTGTCCCAGCAGTGGGAATATTATAGGCTGATGATGATGATGAATAATATACGCACGGGACCGGTCAATGTGGCGACACTTGTTGGGGGAGGATTATGTCCAGCAGTGGACGTCTTTCGGCTGAAATGATGATGATGAATGCTAATAATTCCCCTTTAGAAAATAAAATATTCAACAGGCCATCATCTGAGATCTGAAGAGAAAGGCAAGGCAGATCCATTATGTCAAAATCTTGAAATCATAAAATGAAGCGATATTAATCCGCTACAACTTACGTTACAAGTAATTTTTCATATCGACGAATTTAAAGATATCTATCAACGCCTCGGAAGTACCGGCAAACACATTGTGTTCGCGAGATGTAAAGAAATCGTTACGTCGATCAGTGAATCGCTAATTCCGTTTTTCTCACGTCTGTGGCTGTTAGATAACTCAAAGTGCGCTTACGCACTATTGCTTTTTAAGTGCTTCTGCGACGACTTGAATGCGTGCGTAATATTGCTGGTGTCTTACTGGCTTTGAGAACTATTAGATGCAATATTTCTAAATGAATGGTTCAACATGAATTACTGGCTTTGAGAACTATTAGATGCAATATTTAGAAATGAATGGCTCAAAATGAAATTTGGCTAGCATAGCCTATACTACAGAAGAATTCACTATCTACCTAATCTTTTTGTAATAATCTATAAAACCATTTTAGTTTTTTGTAATTAAAACATCCTTAGTAAATAATTTTTGAATCCTTTCAGCAAGAAAAGGCCACATTGCAGATTGGTAAAAAATAGTGTTGAATTAAAAATGAATTCGTACCTACATGTTGTTATCTAAATATACCGTTGCTGATGTAATCGGCCACCGTGAATTTCATTTGGACACCTGTTATCGAAAACAAGTTCATTTCTTTACTATAACTCTGTTAATTAAATAAATATGATATAACATCACGCCTGTAATCCCCGAAGAGGAAGGCAGAGGTGTCCTAATAGTACACAAAAATTTCGCCAGTTATCTTTAAAAGGGAGCGAGCCTATTGCCATCAACCGGGCGCAAATCCAGACTCCGTGGCTGCTACAGAGAAATTCCTGATGAAAAAACTCAATATCACTTTGCCCGACCTGGGAATCGAACCCAGGACCTCATACTCAGCAGTCGTGTTTGCAACCACTAGACCATAGAGGCTGCAAATAAATAATACGCAAAGAAACAGTTATATCTGAAGCAAGGATGTTACGGAGCTTCGACTCCGACTCCGATGTGTCGGAACTTCCGATTGATCTTACACCTCCGGTTCCGACTTCGGTTCCGATACTTTTAAATCGAAGGTTTTAATCGGATTTCGAAATATAATTGGCACTTCTAGAGTCAATTAATTTGATTTAATTTGCTAACTGTTGTAAAAATGTGATTATTTTTTTATACATGTGATACCTACATATCATATTATATGAATTGAAATAATTTTTTAATTGAAATTAAAGAGGCTAACTTATTAATGTTTGTACTATTTTATTTTATTCCCTGCTCTTAACACATCTTTCTTCTGCCACCATATCCGACTCCGACCCCGACTTCGATTCCGGTTCCAGTTCTGACTCCGAAATACCAAATTTAAAAACTCCGACTCCGGCTTCGGTTCCGATAAAACCACCTCCGTAACATCCCTAATCTGAAGGTAGCAAAATCTAGCTCTAGCAACGTCTAGCTAAATTATGGAATTACCGCGTTTAATATAAAATTAGTTTGAAACGAGATCATATCTGAATGAAAAATCACTTCGTATACATAGGTTATTATCCAATCTGTAAATGCAAACTCCTTGGTAATTTAATTCAAGCAAGCAAATTGGTATAATCATATCAATCTACTTGTAATGAAGTAAAGACTCGTAGATGCAAAGTTTGAGGTAAACAAGTGAATGTAATGTAATTTAATAAATGTAGTAACGTCACGTTTGTTGCGTTTCTAAGCAGTAATGTTAAAAATTAAAATTTCAAAATGACGTAACATCAAGCTTGTATCACAAAGGGTTATACTAGACCTAAGCGTTTTCGCAGCTTATAAAAATCCTTAACATTTTTGACAGAAATTCTAAACTCACTGAATTCATAGCTATATATACAAATGTTTACTACCCACTTATTGCAGTCAAACGTAAATAAAAGCGTCACGTAGGTAACATTTTGTAAGACTGTCTATTCAATGAAACAAATAAGAGTTTACAAAAGGTTTTATAACTAGAAGTGAATGTCAGTGAAAATAAACATAGGGCTAAACTTATATTGTAACTTACGGGATATCTTCCGTGATTGGTAATTGGATTACTTACCTAGGCTGACAAGAGAAGCAATTGAAATAAGAAAGTATAAAAATTTCAATCGAGAGGATGGCTTCAAATTGTCTAGTACGTGGAATCCAGTTTTGAGTATGCTCAAAAGTAGCAGCCGGCATCATGATAAGGACTCAACAAAACCTGGTGATACTGTGAGTGTGTTTTGTCGTGACTTAGTGGCGAGTTCCAATAGTGTGCGTAGCAAAAGACAAAGAAAGAGGGTAGACAGATTTGTCTGCTCTTAACAATTTATTTTTCATCCACCCGCATTCTCCAGTCAACCCGCGATCATGGCGCTTGCAACAGCGTCGAAATATCGGGAGCTCAAAACAATTACCAATCACGGAAAATATCCCGTAAGTGACAATATAAGTTTAGTTTTAAACCGTGAAAGCTTAAAACGGTGTTTAAACATAGGGCTTGTCCCGTCCGTTCAACAGAAAACGCTATCAACCGCAGCTATTACTTTTCTAAACAATAAGTGTTATAACCAGAAGTAAATATGAATTAAGAAGTATTACGGAATGATGTTGGATGTTTGATGGTTTGGTAACCCTTCCACCCCATATTTATCCTGTCTCTTTGACGTAAAACATTCCAATTACAGTTATCACACTTATCACGTTTGTAACTTACCGTTTCTACTGACCCTATACACCACCTAACTGAATGCTTAAATAAATATTACAGCACCGTTGTAAGTTCAAGCTTCGACGTCAAGCCCAGGGTTGAAAATCCACCAGTCTGCTATTATTTCGGCATTCAACTGTTGTTTGGTTTTAGTTCAAACTGGCATAAGTTGACAGATAAGTTACAACGTTTATAAAAGATGCGTAATGTGTGTCATCATTGAGTTTAAAAAGTTATGTAAAACACCATTGATTTATTACTTAAATGTTGTTAAGAGATTATTTATGATCGTGGAAGGTAATGGCGACGAAATTGCTTGGAGGAGTAATTAGAGGTTATTTTATTGATTTACGATAGCTTTCGATAGTTGGACGTATTGCATGAATGTGTCCGATTTTACTTGAGGATTGAGGAGATGGGTAACAGCACTCAATTTGGGTTTTATCTGTATAAGTAATGTCTTGTAAGAAAAAACTGTGAGTGCATTTAAATACTGGTAAGTACTAAGAAAACGCTGGCTGACGATTTGGACTCGTTCCTGACTGATTGGCCAGAGAAGGTAAATCACCGGGAGAGATGGAAAGGAATGGGGTATAGGCCAGCAGTGGACAGAATAGGCTAATAAAAAAGAAAAAGAAAGTATTAATCAATTCATTTAACTCAGGTCATCGCAGTCCACCGCTAAACATAGGCTTATCTTAAGACACATTATAATCATAACACCCTACCTGGCGCCTTCCACATCCAGGCTGACCCAGTCTTCTTCTTAGAACAGCCAACATTCCAAATGTATTATCCAAAAGAAATTAATTTCCTCTTTCCTGTACCTACATAGGTTTCATTAGTTTTCCGGACAGTTTGCACCTACTCCTACTCGTACCATAAATTGGTTTGTAAACACACGTTGAATAACTGGTAAACAAGCTTTCACATTTACAGTAGGTAAGCATTAGTTAAGATGGGTTTTGCTTCCTGAACCTACTACTATGTTCTTAAAATGGATACTTAACTAAAGTTACTTTAGAGAGTTTATTTTAATATTCAATCTATTTCCCTGAAGTCTCAAACTTTTGGAACAATATTTTGATTTAAAAGCGTAGATATCTATGGAGAAGAACGGGCAAGAAACACAATGGACACTCATTGTGTTTCTTGCCCGTTCTTCTCCATCGAGATCTACGCTAGGGAATGGGCAACTACAGTATTTCACAATTGTTATGTTTTGTGACTGGGACTGTAGCTACATTTAAATTTTATCTTTGTTTCAACAATTGATTCAAATGTGCCTGTAACTGGCTTACTTCAAAGAAATGCTTTGATTTTGATTATATAACATGAAGTCTCCTTACAATATTGAACTAGACCAAGAGATAAACATTAGTTATTAGGATGTACGCAAATTAAAATGTAATGTCATTCTCTGTATGCGCAGTTCACTGACGGTCGATCAGTTTTCAACTTTATTATTTAGAGCATAAGGGTGAAAAAGTGGCAGATCGTCAGTGAACTCGGTATAGTACCTACATTGGATAGACGCGTTGATTGCCCGTGGTACCACCAGTGGTACCATGGGTAAAAAAAAATCTTGTAGTACGACCAAGCGATCCATTAGTACTAAGGGAAGTTTTTTTTTACCCGTGGTACCACTGGGATTGGTACATAAGATCAACATTGAAAATCTCAACATCATAATCTCAACGATTCAAAATCTCAATACTTTAAAATATCAAACGTTTAATAAATTAAAAATCATAATCTCAACATAATTAACATATAAAATGAACATTTTTTTTTTCAAACTTAAATTCTAAAATTATTTATGATCATGATTATGGTATGACTTGTTAATTTATTAAACGTTTGATATTTTAATGTCTTGAGATTTTGAATCGTTGAGATTATGATGTTGAGATTTTCAATGTTGAGATTATGATTGTTGATCTTATGTACCAATCCCAGTGGTACCACGGGTAAAAAAATCTTCCCGTGGTACCACTGGATCGCTTGGTGGTACTATGGGTTTTTTTACCCGTGGTATCACAGGCAGTATACCCAATAGACTAACTAGCCTCTCTGAGTGCACAATGAATGGTGCACGGTTTGTCTTAGGGAAAACAACTTATTCACTCGTGTCGTGTAATTATCTAGGTTCTAGCCATAATTCATCCAAAAATTCCTAAGTTAACAGCAATGTAATTAAAAATCAGTAAATATCCGAATTGCGTTGCTAAATGCAATTCATAAATTTTACACTTCCTCTAATCAACTTTCTATCCGACAAAGTTAGAAAAGGATCATAATTTAGTGCTAAATTCAACGCTTTGTTAAAGTGTTAATTACCTATATTAATTGCTTACTGATTGTCTGAATAACCTCAGGTTTAGTTTTAATACAAGCGAACTGATAAAGTAGTTTGCAAGAAGTGTTTTAAAGCCGCACTGCAATGGAAAGAAAAATAAATATCGCTTAATTTTACCGATGTAGGCACACTCTATTACGTGCACAAATTAAATTGTGAAGCAATGTCGATATTATCCATCAATCTTTCCATCAGAAGCGAGCAGTGACTTCTCAGGAGTTTCCCATAATAAATGAAAGGTCGACCCTACGCTGTCAGTCTGTCACCCATATGTATTACAATATTATCGTGTTACATCATTCGTACTTATGTACGTAAATAATAGTAGTAATATTGTGTGTGTGTTGTGTTTTGTGTGTATTGTAATGTTGTGTTAGTAGTAATTTTGTAATACCAAAAATTATTTGAAAAGAGTAACCATGGAGCTTCTTGCCGGTGCTTCTCTGTAGGAAACGTCCAACGCCAACCGTGCACCTTTTCTAGACGTTTTAAAAGTACCCATGTAGGCCTATGAGAAACAAAATATTGTTTATGAATTTGCTACCACCAAGAGCTTTTGTTTGATATTAATTTTGTTGAGTGGTAGATAATGCTTTGTGGATGTACCATTACTGTATGACCACCACCTTTAACCACCTTTAACTTTATTTAATTTAATTGTAAGATTTTCGTAAACGAAAATTGCACGAACAAAGGTGTAAATCTCCTAACTTCTCCGGATAAAGCGTGACAAAGTTGCGCCAGTAATTTTAATTAGGCAAGGTTTGTGTTGTAACGGCATTGTCACGATGCACCGACCACTAAACCGCAAGGCATGCTCCCGCGCAGCTTATTAAAAAGTCAGCTGGTTGGTCTATTAACATTAATATTGCGTAATGTTTATGTAAATAAGTACCGAAGCTTGGATTGTTTTGCGAAAGAGTTTGTGCGTTTGTTGTTTAATGATATTTCTCGCGACTTGTTTTTTTTTTTACAGAATTCAAACCATTTTTATCTCCTTCTGCTCTTTCCCACTCCTGCGCAAAGACGTCCCTTTACTCCTTCCATTTCAAAATATTTACCTACATAAAAAGTAGGTTAGACTGTAGATAGAGACCTATAATTTAGGTACGTTACCTGTCATTCGGTCTATTTTTTTTTGTAATTTAATATTAGATATAATGCCATATAATATATAATATATTTAGATATAATGCCAAAAAGAGTGAGGTTCTTATTTTTGGAGCAAAGTCCTCAGATAGGTTTCCTTCCATGAAGCTAGCAGGTAGTGTCTTGAATCGTGTTCAACAATTTAAATACCTCGGCCATATTGTTACCGCAGACATCAAAGATGACCTGGATGTAGAAAGGGAGCGAAGAGCATTGGCGGTTCGATGCAACATGCTTGTTCGTAGGTTTGCTCGCTGTACGTGTGAAGTGAAAGTGACGCTTTTTTAAGGCATATTGTCAGTCACTGTACACGTGTAGCCTCTGGACAGGCTGTACGCAGAGAGCCATCAATGCTCTTCGAGTTCAGTATAACAATGCATTCAGGATGCTGTTGGGGCTGCCACGCTTCTGTAGTGCGTCGGGAATGTTTGCTGATGCGCACACTGATGGCTTCGTAGCTATCAGACGTAAGCGTGCTGCGTCGCTACTGCAGAGGGTCCGGGGCAGCTCAAACAGTCTCCTGAATGTCATTGCGGGGAAATTTGATTGCCCGTTTATGCATTTCATGTCACACCTACATGTTATACTAACATAGTTTTAAAGGTCATGTTTACTAGCAATTTTATATGGATGTAAAATCTGAAATAAAATGATTATTATTATTATTAATATTAAAATGCATTTTTTTATTGTTATCATATTATGTACAAAATGTACGAATGCTCTATTATGCAGACCTACCCACTAGTTTATTCCGAAAAAATTGTACGCCTGGTTAGTCAATAAATGTTTCTACACGACCCAGGAATACCTTAGTTATAAGAATAGTAAATTATTATAACACCTATCTAAGTTCCTAATATAGTGCAATAATGTTATGTAGTTATAATTATCCCCCATTTCGTTTAATTGTTATTAAAAGCTTTTATTTTATATTTCGTATACCAGAAATGGTTAATATGAGGATCCTCATTGTTATATTATGTAATGTAACATTTATGTACCTACCATCTATTTACCCATATTATGCGAATAAATTGCATTAAATTGCATTAATTGCATTGATTTGATTTGCATTCATTCGTACTGAACTGAAACTGGACGCCATTATAAAAAAAAAAAACTAATGTTTTTTTTCTTCATATGAAAACATTTTCAATTGATTAGTCACGCTTATGGACTGTTCACACATAATTAATCAATCTCATTGAATATTTATTAGGTATCTTGAGAATATTTCAAATATTAAATGTTTTAGATACCACATTGTTTTAACTCGCTCACATTCTCGGCTGAATAAAAAAATTTGGACCATACGTGTTGTACTTATATTAAATATTAACATAAATATCGCGTTCTCACTTAGTTACATTACTGTATTTATTATGTAAATAGGTTTCTCATAACATTAGTTATACGAATCGGACATTTATGAATTACAGATGAATGAGATACAATGACAAAACAAGATCAGTCGTGAGTCGTGACATACTTCGAATAATAGCAAATAAAATCTATAAATTAATTATAATATAAAGCAGATTAAGTATAAAAAGTACAGTAATACTAACCTTATTAAAAGTAGGTAAGTACCGATATGAATTATGCATAGGTACCTCAAGAAATCCAGAGCAACGAATAACAGTAAGTTCACCAATAAATAATGGAGATCGTCATTGGTGAACTGACAATTATTCTATTTTTGTTTGCTGCGGTTACGCAGAATATTTTCCATACAAACATTTACTTACAGCCTCTTCGGAGAAAAGAGACGTGACGAATACTGGCTTTATATAAAAAATAGGATCAACATCCACTTGTCTAATATTTGGTCACCAATAAAAATACATCGAAATTAGTTTTTGTGGTCATGTCGGCTTGATTCGTAACACATAATGATTGTCACGTTTGAAATACCAAATAATATCCATAGGTACTTTCCTTACACATTTTTTAGGAATAATTGTCTCACGTAAACTTTAGAAATAATCTATTTCCGTTGCCAGATTATATTGCTATTACACGCTTTGATTTTCTTTTAACTAACAAAAAAAATTGCCTCTTTGTCAAAGATTATAATTTGTTTGAAATTTCATAGTTTCAGCATCACGAATATCTTTAAGACCGCAGAGTGAATCCACTGCGAAGTGTTTATTTATAATGCCGAAATGTAATTTATTAAAACATTTGTTACTCCAATATCAACTTTATCACCTCAAGATAGAGGTTTATTTAAAGTGTAAACGAGTATCAGGGATAAACCCATGTTATTGCAGTTGGGTGCTATTTTCGCGCATAATGCACGATTTTTATGCTAAATGTTCCAATTATAAGCAGGGTGAATTCACCGCGAAGTGTTTATTTATAATGCCGAAATATCATTTAATATACCTAACATTTGTTACTCCAATATAAACTTTATCACCTCAAGATAGAGGTTTGTTTAGATTGTAAACGAGTATCAGGGATTACCCCATGTTATTGCAGTTGGGTGCTATTTTCGCGCATAATGCACGATTTTTATGCTAAATGTTCTAATTATGAGCATTTATTACTGCGGAACCTAATGTAATTTAAACTGTTTTGGCTGTCAACCGTGATTATTTCTGTCTCGATTTATGCAAGATACTGGTGTCGATTCTGTTGTGCACAAACTTAACGTAATTTAGGCTATTGCTGCCTTTTTCTCTCTAATAAAACGAGAAAGAGATGGACGTAATTTAGAGCTGTCAAATTTAGTTGGAACTAATATTTCTATACAAATGAAGCTTGCACGTAAAAACATGTCGATTAAAACCACGGTGAAGCGCAAGGCATAAACTAGTTTGACATCTCTAACTTAGTTCATAGCTATTGCCGTCCTTTTCTCGCAATGCCTTTTAGTAACGGATAGCAATAGCCTAAATTAAGTTTAGTTTGTACACAACAGAATCGACAGCACTGACGCTATTGGCAGCAATGAGCCTTCAAAGTTCGAGAGACTTCGAAACTTTCGACTAATCGGTAAATATTCGTAATCGATTTTCTTTTCTAACAGTTTGCTTATACTTTTGTGTGAGTTTAAATAATTACGTGAACAGATGAATGACTTGTGTATTTAAGTATAAAAAAAAAAAAACATTAAAAAATACTAGCTTATACGGCTTACATGAATAATATAGCCATATCAAGCTAACTTAAAGAAAGAATGAGTTAAAAAGTTTAACCTTTAACGCAATTTTATCCACTACTAGCTGACTCGCGCAACTTCGTCTGTGTCACTTAAGGAGAGACATTAATTTCATTGGTGCTCCGCTTCAATTGGATATGAGCGCGTTCAACCAAACTCTTTAGCTTTATAATTGTCTATAT
Organism: Xestia xanthographa; assembly: GCA_905147715.2. NCBI lineage: Eukaryota > Metazoa > Arthropoda > Insecta > Lepidoptera > Noctuidae > Xestia > Xestia xanthographa. Next base: position 21,591,783 of record LR990659.1, read on the forward strand.
TGTGTACTGTATATTGTTCTACATTCATCATCTGCCTAGCCTTTTCCAACTATGTTGGGTCGGCTTCCAGTTTTACCGGATGCAGCTGAATACCAGTATTTTACATGGAGGGACTGCCTATCTGACCTCCACAACCCAGTTAGTACCGGGTATAATACGATACCCCTTGGTAAGACTGGTTGTCAGACTTTTTGGGCCTCAGACTACCTAACGACTGTCAAAGATCTACAAATGGCAGCCGGGACCAACGGCTTAACGTGCTTTCCGAGGCATGGAAGAAACTCGGTATGTAATGGGTGGTCACCCATCCACAGACCAACCTAGGCAAGCGCGGCTTAACCTAACGATTGACCCGAGTGGCTGTTATTATTTAGCCACGAGCTCCTCGTATATTGTTCTACATTGGTGTCGATTCTGTTGTTCACAAACTAAACTTAATTTAGGCTATTGCTATCTTTTACTAAAAGGCAGTGCGAGAAAAGGACGGCTATAGCAATGAACTAAGTTAGAGATGTCAAACTAGTTTATGCCTTGCGCTTCACCGTGGTTTTAATCGACATGTTTTTACGTGCACCCTTAATTTGTATATAAATATTAGTTCCAACTAAATTTGACAGCTCTAAATTACGTCCGTCTCTTTCTCGTTTTATTAGACAGAAAAAGATAGCAATAGCCTAAATTAAGTTTAGTTTGTGCACAACAGAATCGACACCATTGTTGTAGGTATATTGTATTTAGCTGTAATCAGCTAAATCACCTAAACATTTTGGTAGATGCAACCAATTTTCAAAAGTTTGTCCCTTTAACGCCAGTAAACAAACAATGTGCAGCGCAATGATATATAAACTATAGATACGTTGTCCGCACTCTAAAATGACAACATGAAATGAAGCCAATTGGCCACATCGCGCTTAGTTACGCACCAACCTGTCGCGCGACGCTACGTTTGTTTATAATTTAATAAATCCTGTGACGTGACTGAAGATGTATATTTATCTCCCTCTCGCAACAGGCATCCCGCCGTTCGGTGTCATATTTTCTTTCTCTTTCTTCACGCTTATAAGTAGTTCTAGTATTTTCGCCGTTTTTAAGCGCCGCGATGTTGGTTCATGACGTGTCTATATATAATACGTCATTGGTGCAGCGTTACAAAACAGAACGGAAGATAGAGGGTCATCCCTCACTTATCACCTTGTCATCGCTCACCTTGAACGCCTGGGTGCACCGTCAAGGTGTCTGTTAATCGTTGTTAGCTTCGCGGTCTATAGGTATGTGTCACAAAAACATTTTTTTTAAACAATAATATTTATCAAAAACTAGCTGACGTCCCGCGGTTTCACCCGCGTAGGTCCCGTTCCCGTGGGAGTACGGGAATAAAATATAGCCTGTAGCACTCATGAATAATGTAGCTTTCTACCAGTGAAACAATTTTTAAAATTGGTTCATTACTTCCGGAGATTACCCCCTACATACAAACTTACAAACATACAAACTTACAAACAAATGCTCTTTATAATATTAGTATAGATATACTACACTACACTACATCAGCCCATAACGTCCACTGCTGGACATAAGCCTCTCCCATGATGGGAGGAATTTTCCGTAATCTCCACGCTTGGCAGGCGGATTGGAGATCGCAGTGATGAAAGACTAACAGAAAACGCTGCTGCCCATTCTCTGGTCTACGGAGGCGCAAGGTGTTCTGCCTCAGACATTAGTCGCCTTATACGACACCCGTGAGTGTAATGGGTTGGTTCTATTCTACTCTGCCGGATACCACACGGCTGATAGTATAGATATATCTATTTAATATACAGGGTGTAAAAGACCTCATCATGAAGCCGTCAACCAAGCATTCTGTACATCAAACTAAGTAACTTTACGTAAAAATTATTGCTGGGAAACGACTTCTTTTTTGGGGTGAAAAATAATTTTTTGTGGTAGAACTCGCAATGTAACGCACTCCAAACGTGCTAATGAATAGATTGAATAGTACGGGGGTCTTGGAGGTGCTTAAAGTAATAATCTTACATTAAAAACTTGTATTAAAAAAAAAAAAAAAAAATTGTAAAAAGTTTGGAACTTTGACCCCTAAAATCTCCGTAACTAAAAGGTTCCCAGGTATGGTGTAAAACAAAAAAATAATCGCAATGATGAGGAGAACAAGTGCCTTTCGGCTTCGTTAAGAGGTGTTTTACAACCTTTGTAAATACCAGATATGGTCCAGAACGGTCGTTTCTCAGCAACAATTTTTGCGTACAGTTACTAAGTTTGATGTAGAGAATGCTTGGTTGACGGTTTCGTGAAAGGACCCTTTACATCTTGTTTACATAGATATTTTTTATAGATCAACTCGGAAAACGCTTTAAAAACTATACTAGTTCGAAGTAATAAACTTCTAAATCATGTAACAGTTAATATTTAAAAGGTAATAGAGTTAGTTTATGATTATTTAATAGCTGCGGATTACTCGCTTTGTTATACAATTTTATGTTCTAATATTGTATAATCTGCATTCTGTTGCAAACCTCACTTACTTGAGTGAGGAGTAAAGTAAGTTATTTTGATGACTTGATAGATAAAATATTAAGTATGCACATTGCACATTGTACTATGCATTACTTACTGCAGAATTGTAAACAGAAGAGAATGCGAACGATGTGTTAATTTGTATTAGAATCTGGCTTTTTTTATTTAGGTTGAATTATGTTTAGTTTTAATAACTTTACAACGTTAAATAAATATAAACTTTACAAGATTTTAATAAGTAAATAATAATAGTATTTGAGTTATTCTGTTGTAGTAAGCTCATCATCTCATTATCTGCCTAGCCTTTTCCCAACTATGTTGAGGTCGGCTTCCAGTTTTACCGGACGCAGCTGAATACCAGTATTTTACATGGAGCGACTGCCTATCTGACCTCCACAACCCAGTTAGTACGATACCCCTTGATAAGACTGGTTGTCAGACTTTTTGAGCCTTTGACTACCTAACGACTGTCAAAGATCTACAAATGACAGCCAGGACCAACGGCTTAACGTGCTTTCCGAGGCACGGAGGAAACTCGGCATGTAATGGGTGATCACCCATCCACAGACCAACAACAACCTAGGCAAGCACGGCTTAACCTAACGATCGACCCGAGCGGCTGTTATTATTTACCCACGAGCTCCTCCGCTGTATAAGCTATCTTACTTTAAAGTTTTATCCACATTCGTTTTACTGTTACAAACTAGCAGGAGTGACAAACACACATACATACATTAAATTCCGAATTTTTGACTTCCTCTACTTCCCCTTAAAACCTATTATAATAACCATTCTGCAATTTCCGCTCCATTAGATTGTTTACATACAAATCTAACCCAATAAAAACATACCAATTATTTTGTCTATAAAACAAATAGTCTATACAAAGGGCACACACTAATAAATACAAACAAATGTTAAAATCGTGACATGGGGGCAATGAAAACTTCACAGATAACAAATAGAGCCTTACTTGTATCTAACAACTGTTTTAATTACAATGCGGGCTATTTAAATAACTATACAATGCTGATTAGTGCAGAAGGTTCATTCGTATGATTTTTCGAAATCATATGCGTGTGCGTTATCACTTGCTTAGGTGAAGGAAAAATATCGTGAGGAAACCAACATGCCTGACAGATATTTCTTGTCGGCATGTAAAACCAAGTCAGAGGCCCATGGGCGGCATCAGTACTCTGACACCAGCATAGCTATTCACAACCCTTCTATTCGATTTTCAATTCGGAAAGTCGTATGTCTATCTCGCTCGATTTCGTAATGTCAAAAAAAGATAGACATACTTTTCAAATCGAAAATCGAATCAAAGCGTTGTTAATAACTCGCCAGGTTAGGCACTAACCACACAATAAAGAAGAAGCAGAGGCCCTACTCTCTAACGTCCGTCCGTCCGTCCGTCTCTATCCGTCTCTCTCGCGCACGCCTGCAGATGAGTGCGAGTGAGAGAGACGGATAGAGACGGATGGACGGACGGCGTTAGAGGGTACTGAGGGTAGTGCCCCAGGTTCATAAAAGATGTAAGGGGTCCTAAACGGTAAATATATTATTATTTGCTTTGAACAACGTCTTCAGGAATAACCAACTAATAACGAATGAAAGAAAAAGTAAGTAAGTTAGTTTCAGTTTATTTTCTCAAATATTTCCATTTTCGCCAGAAAATACTTAGTCATACTGACTCTGCACATTCTGCGGTTTACACACTGATATGTTTTCCATATAGTGGCCTTGTGTAATGAGCTTACCAAGTTATAGTTCTATAAACCTTCTGTGAAAACCCCTTTAATTTGTGCTTAAACGGATAATTTAATTAAAGAATAATTCCCAACAAGGGCACTCTGAATGCCAACTTAATGTGAATCGCTCTAACGATGACCGTGGTGCATGGCGCTCTGATTCAAATCTAATCGATTTATTGATATTGTTATTTACTCAATTGATAGTTTACTGTTAGTAGTAGCTTATGTTTTGTGTACTCTTGAGCCATCGTTTAAAGAATGCGTCTAATTTGTCATGTTGTTGTTTGATAGATTTATCTGTTTTATGATTTTGTGCGATTCCAAATAAATTAAACCATTTTATTGGTAAGATTTTTATGTTCTTTAGATTAGTTACGCTATAATACGTTGGATGTGCTAAGGTTTATTTAATTAAGCAGGAAAATAAATTATAATACCTACGTTATGTTACGGTGCGTAACTCGATAAAAAATATGATACCACGAGCACATTAGAATAAATACGTTACATTAACATTTAATGACACGCAAAAGGAATTCAATCTCAATTGGTTTCGATTGTCAATATCAATTTAGGGCGCGCAATTGTTACAACAAAATAACGCCACATCACGTTAGAAAAAGCGCGTACTCGGAAGTACTACATAAACAAAAAGTCACAGCATGCGCGAAGTAGGAAGAATAAAGTTACGCGATTGTGTGAAAAGGCAATTACAAAAATTATGTAAGTCAATGAAGGAGATAGTTGCGCGCCTTGAGTCGAGATACGATCGATTTATACTTAGACAACGGACTGCATACAAAAGCTCACTCAGAAGAAAAATAACTTAGGTATACCTTAGGCTTAGTCATCCATTGTAGTCTCAGTTACACTAGTTTAAAATAGAGCATGTCCTAGTTACGCTCAATTTTATGTCCACCTCACTTCCTAGTTTTTTCTATATTTTTTTCTCAAATTACGTGCTAAATAAATACAGATTCTTTAGTTAGATTAAAATATTTGACACGAAATACTCGCATTGACAGCTCCAACGAAGCGAGAGTGATTTATGAGATCCAACGAATAAGGTCAATGTCATCGATTGTTTAGCTGAAAACATTTTCTGAGCGGTTTTATTTAACCTGGCATCTGCAATACGTATTGCAGAATAGAAAGATTTCTTAACACGTAAACGCTAAGTATGCTATCGGCATCCGCGAGTGATGTACAAACTCGCTAAGTAGCTGCTACGATTCTGCACTCGATTTCCCGGAATGGTGTTTTGAATCGTGTAATCGAGCGGTGTATCTCGATTCAGCCGATGTGCGAGATTACGTAAGGAGGCGTCATCCAACATGCTCCAAGTTTCACTTTCGCGTGAGTTACAGTTTCGCCGTATGTCGTCCGCGCACGCTCCGAATCGCACGCGCATCGGAATCGAATCGATTTTATTTGGGAACCGGTAGTTGATTGCACATTTTCCGAAGGCCGAAGATTTTTTGCTAACAATACTCGTTCGTAGTGAAATAGTTTACGAAACATACGTGATTATTTATGCTAAAGATATGCGAAGCATGTAATTTGTGACGTTTAGAGAACAACGACCGTTTAATAAGCGGCAACTCATTATCTGCATTCGCACCTGCATAATATAGAATTTTATGAACATATTTGTATCATAGAAACATAAATTATTACGAACTATTGAATGGAGTGTGGGAATGTTATGTGATAATTGTGATAAATGTTGCTGAATTTATAAAACGATTTAAGGAATGGTACATAAGAAATGATGAAGTATAAATTAATTAGGAGTTCTTGGCTAAATAATAACAGCTGCTCGGGGTCGATCTTCAGGTTAAACCGCGCTTGCTTAGGTTGGTCCGTGGATGGATGACCATCTATTACTTCCACCGTGCTTCGGAAAGCACGTTAAGCCATTTGTCCCGGCTGTCATTTGTAGATCTTTGATAGTCGGTACAGGTAGTCAGTGGCCTGAAAGTCTGACAAGGGGTTCTTACCCCTTGTCAGACTTTCCAAGGGATATCGTATTAACCAGTATTAACTGGGTTGTGGAGCTCAGAGATAGGCAGTCGCTCCATGTAAAATACTGGTTACCTATCAACTGCATCCAGATAGACGGGAAGCCGACCCCAACATAGTTGGAAAAAGACTGACGATGAAGTATGAAGTAATTTTGATTTCGCAAGTGCATTTTAATAGATTCAGCACATGTAAAAACATAAACACGTAGAACCATAGACCACGCGAAACACATGTCACCTCTATAATTTCAATTTTGTTCTTGACCTACATAAATCATCTCAAATGTCAAACGTTTGATCCATTATTCGGGCCAGCAAAGAGTTGGTGAAAGCATTTATCACAGGGTGATTGACACGAACGCAGTTAAATGCCATTTGTCCAAGGTTGGCGCCCATTGTGCCGCGTGTTGGTTACGCCCGCTTCGGCGAGCAATGCCTTTAAATATGTATGGGTATGAACTTACTGATAGGTAGGTAAGTATCTATAGCCAGGTATTAATGTGCTCGCTTGTGAAGTTTTATAGGCAAATACATACCGTTATGAAGAGGCAGCTTTTAGCTTCTAAACGATTTAAGTCATACAGTCATCATTTTAAGCAATAATTTGAATGAATCAAAACTAAAGCACCTAATCATAAGTAAGCACAGTTTTGTTTTCGTAAAAAGACACGCGTTTATGTCTTTTGCATACAAATTAGAATTCTGTTTTTTTCGTCGACTCACCGAACAAGACAAAACTACAGATTAATCATTTTTGTAGTATGCAAATTAAATATCACGTAAAAGTAGCAGACGTTGCATATAAAATTACTTTGTATTAAATAACAGTTGAACATAATTGAGAAGTTACATACAATTGCAGAGATCGTATGAATAACTAGCCGGTGAATGCAATTCGTATAGCATGTATTCGTAATAAAAAATGCAAATTGGTACTGTCAGATGCCCGTCATGTGTGAAATGCATATTATTATTACGTTTTATGATATGTGACTCAAGTTGGTTACTTTCAGATTTTTATACGTTCAAGTGACAATGTTTGTGATGTTATTCGAAAATAAAATGAAGTAAATGTAATAGAATAGACCAATTCGAAGAGTCAGCTAGGATAATGATTTTCAGTTTCATAAATACAAAAGTTTGTAAGGATGCTCATGGATGTATTATATGCATAATTAATGTTTTATTCATTACTCTTCTGCGTGGAAGAGTCCGAGTCCCTGCTGTGGGAATCTAATATACTGCTTATCATCATCATCAGCCTATTAATGTTCCCACTGCTGGGACACAGGCCTCCTTTCTATGAGAGGAAATGGGCTATAATCCACCACACTCGTCCAGTGCGGTTTGGTAGATGTCACATGTCTTCGAATTTTTTGGTTCTAGGACATGCCGGTTTCCTCACGATGTTTTCCTTCACCGTTTTTAAAGGCAGCGGTGATGAAATAAATTACACAAAGTAATGCGCCTGCCTGGGTTCGAACCCACGACTTACTGTTCGTAAGTCGGGGCCGCCACCACTGGGCCACCGCTGCTCTCACTGCTTACAACTTTTACTCTTACTGCTTACAACTTTTACTCTTACTGCTTATACTATGCATCAAACAACAGCCAAATATTTTCAGCCAAATTTCAAATGACATTTCATGATTACGTATGAAGTATTTCGTTCTTATATCATACTTGAGCTTGTCAATTTGAGTTGGTGGTCATGTACGGCGCCCGGTTGTAAAGATTAATGTTTAGCGATAACATTTAATTGAGACTAAATGTCAGTACGCCTGAGTCGGGTCAGTAAGAGTGAATGTTATTGATATTGATGATTTGTTGCATGTTAGTAGAGACAACACATCAAGCTACTATAATCTGTCAGATTTATTTAATACATTTTAATAAGTAATTATGTGTTTGAGCCGTTTGGAGTTGAAACACTAGGGCCATGGGGTCCGAGTGCCCACCTAGTTTTTCGAGAAATCGCCAAACGGTTAGTCGACTCTTCACGTGACCAGAGGGCGGGCCTATTTTTTTGGCCAAAGAATCAGCATTGCCATCCAACGTGGCAATGCTGCCAGCCTTTTGGGCACTTTTCCTGTTGACAGCAATGTGGACGAATTTTTCGACGCCCTGTAACTGTAACCCTTTTTGATACTTGTAAATATTTTTATTTCTATTATAGAGTTAGTATATACATTTTCGCATTTCAGTTTAGGCTTAGAGTTTGCTTATTAGGTTCAAGCTTGATGTGCTGGCGATTGTACTTACATATATAGATTGGGCGTGTATCTAAAAATGTTTTAGAAGGACATGTGGTTAGTACCGAGTACATGCTTATGTAATTGAGATTTAAACGCAATCTTTGTTCACTAATCTAGGAAAAGTGTCATTACAAACATAGGGGTTAGGTAAAGTGTGTCTAAATTTTATAGGGTCTTTACGTGGGTGTGTTGTTATTAATAGTTGTAAACCAAAAGTTTTTCTTTTCTGAGCAATATAAAAACTCAATAGTTCATAGTTTATTGTTGGATTAAAAAGTGATGTGGGACGAATTTTTTTTTTTTTTGGAATGTGGGACAAAACTTCAGGACAAACTAAATAGAGCTACCCGACGTAGTAAAACTCAAATAAATAAATGAATCACGTAAATTACTTTCCGAGAATGAAGGTAAAAACTCAATATTTGTAAGACGAAAATGTCATACATCTTTATTATCACGTTATTTTATTATTACGTCTTTATTTGACGACCTGATTGGCGCAGCGGTAGTGAGGCTGCCTTACGTTCTTAGGGTCCCGGGTTCGAATCCCGGTCGGAGCAAATGTTTGTGTGATGAGCACGGACATTTGTTTCCGAGTCATGGATGTTTGTATGTATATTAAGTATGTATTTACAAAACAAAAAGTATCTATGTAGTATATCAACTATCTGGTGTCCACGACACAAGCGTTGCTTAGTGTGGCACTAGATGGCGCTGTGTGTAATGTCCAGCAATATTTATTTATTTATTTATTTATTTATTTATTATTATTATATTATTATAATAATACATATAATAAAACAGTAGAAAAACTGTGTCTGTACATTGAATATATTAAAAAAGAAATAATTGAGGGGGGTTTAGAAACAGTAATAGAGCACGAATCCAAAAAAAAAGTTCTGTCTGTTTGTCTGTTTGTCTGTTTGTTTGTACACGCTAATCTTCGGAACGACGACTGGACGGATTTGAATGATTTTTTTGTTGTTGTATAGGTATTAAGTCTGGGCAAGATATAGGCTATAATTTATCTTGGAAACTTGAACACCTGATGCAGAACCACAACAGACCAGCTGAACTATAAGAGATACAAAAATGGTACCATAGCAAAAATTGTTCCACGTGATGGGCATTTTCTGCTGAGAGAATAAATTTGAAGATCTGGAACACCTGATGTGGAACTCCAAGAGCCCAGCTACACTTACATATATAGGAATGACGGTTTAGCAAAAGTTGTTCAATCTGATGAGCACTCTCTGTTGACTTATAAAAATCGAAGATCTGGAACACCTGTTGTGGAACTCCGAGAGCTCAGCTACACCATAACACATATAGGAATGACGTCTTAGCAAAAGTTGTTCGGTCTGATGGGCATTTCCTATTGAGTTTTATGTTGGAAAAAACAAACACCTGATGCAGAACCGCAACAGACCAGCTAAACTATAAGAGATACAAAAATGGTACCATAGCAAAAATTGTTCCACGTGATGGGCATTTTCTGCTGAGAGAATAAATTTGAAGATCTGGAACACCTGTTGTGGAACTCCAAGAGCCCAGCTACACCATAACACATAGGAATGACGTCTCAGCAAGTGTTTTTTGGTCTGATGGGCATTTCCTGTCGACTTATAAAAATGTTTAGTCTGATGGGCATTTCCTGTTGACTTACAAAAATGAAAGATCTGGAACGTCTCGAATCGTCTCGCGCATCCCGTTGTATTCCCGTCCCCGGGCTCTTAAAATTCGACATCAGACGTTTCAGGTCTTCGATTTTGACGACCCCGTTGTCGCTGGCATAAGCAACAGGATCCGCGTACGAAGTCGCGGGCAGAAGCTAGTTAAAAATAAAATAGGTACCTACCCAAAAGATTATATTTTCAAAGCACTGATTAATTTAAGACCTATTCTTCGTATTTGACGCTAAGCTCATCGAAGTTTTTCGGATAATTTGTGTTGATTCATACTCCCAAACACAATATTACAGATTTTTTTAATTCATTTTAGGAAAACCACATCCTAAAACCAAAATAAAACTTTAAGGGATGACCCTTTTCCTTAAAATCGATGTGTAAGCTTAATAATAAAAAAAATAATGATTAATACTAAAGTTAATCATGAATTCGTGATTAACTTTAGTGATCACAGAAATTGAGAGAGTATCAACTTTTAAGTCATCAACTGATTTTTTACGAGTTTCCATGGACTCCTAATCTTCCAATGAAAAATCATAGAAATATAGCCATAAAATATGTTCCTCAGTTGCTAGTTGATAATGCTGCATAGCAATTCTTATGATATCGAAAGATGTTCACTATCTATTTTTGTTTACTCAAGAATCCTCAAGGATATAGGGCATAATAGCGCAGCCAATATTAAAAAATGTTATTGTGACATTATTAAATTCTTTTTCATTCCCAGGTTGTATTTTATATATTTACGGGTAATAGTCACCTAGTCTCAGAATATAAATATTTGAGACTGTTTTCATTAGGTATATACGTGATCAGTTAGGTATGTAAGTACTAGTTTTTCATAAACCGCAAATCACTAAAAAATTGTCAACAATTCGCCACAGTAACATTTATTATTTAATATACTTAGCAAGGTTATGTCAGCATTAACTTTCCATGTATATCTTTGTATTGTGTTTCAATAACAATCGATTTTGATTTAGTTATAAGATAAGAATATTATTAAAATATATACCTAATCAAAAGAACACAATATTATTTTTCATTTATGAAAATAAATACAGAAGAATATCAATGTTGTTGGCATAAATTTGAACAACTAGGTGAAATTATATTGGTTTACACATAAATATTAAATTCTTCTACATTATAAAATTCTGTGGGTCAACGATCGAGTCGTTACATTAATTTGATTAGAACATAAACAAGATTTTACGATTATTCTAATCGAGTAAAACTATTTATTTGTTGATTAATTATTTTCTCATCAATGAAGGTTTTCATGATAAAGAGGTAGAATTAAATAAAAAATAAGATAATAAACCCCATTGGTATTTTGTAAATAGATTTAAAAGCAAATTAGGACCTAATGATGTTGTTGATAAAATACTAAATAGATGGTTAATGCAATTGTTGTTTAATGACATGACTTATAATTATAATACATTTTTGATAGCTTTGACTGTACGGGTAACTGCAACCGATTTGACCTCAATTTAACTTAGGTATTAACAGTAATTGCTAAAGTCTTTATTATTATCATTCAATCAATGCATGCATACAGTTAAATATGGTTGCATATTAATGATTTTTAGAAGTTTAATAATAATCTTGAACTAATCGCTGAATAGTCTACCTACAGTCACATTATTAAATTGTTAATGAAAAATTAAATAAAGTATTTTTAATCTGCAACCTTAGTGACCACTTTAGTCAATTTAAGGTCAATCACTCTATTAAGAAATGGAATGTCACGGTTCAAACCCACTGTAGAAATAACAACCTTTAGTTGAGTACCTACTTAAAAAGCAACACAAGTGTTTTTCAAAATAATAAACTCTTACCACAGATTAAAATTGACGCATGGTCATGCAACAATAACAAAAAAAAGACGATCGTCGTTCAAATGTCGCTACCAACGGTTTATGACCCCTGCGGTTTTGTTTTATTTGCATTCTCCGATTCTACAAAGGATTTGAAAAGTCTACGTTTCTTTGCAACAATATGTGACGAGGTTATTGCTACCTGATCTTTGGCCTTGGTCTTTCAGAGATAGTAAACCGTTTTTACATTGACGTAAAAACAAATTGACGGGGTCTGTACATACTTCAGTACCTACAGTCAATCATACGAAATTAAATTTAGAATGGCTTGTCGAAATGTCATGTTGAAGTCACAAGTAATTTTGGTGTGTATCTAAATATAATTTGGATTTACTCGTCGTCTGTTAATGCATGTAATGAAGATGATGTTGCCAATTTAAACAGAACAAAATAGGAATTATTCCCATTTTCAATGATGACAGTGATTTTGCGAATCAAATATTAAAACTCAAACAAAACAAAGCGTTTAACGTTGCTGATTGGGCCGATCAGTTATAACATAGTTTAAAGGTTCTATTTATTAACACAAATTGTATTTTATCATTACGTATGTTAGTCTGTAACGTGTATGGGGCAAAGTTGCCAGAGTTTAACATTATATAAATATATTTTATATTATGTTAAACTCTGTTCAAACAGAAGCGAATCCCGAATAAGATACGGGAGGTGTCGACGTGTCGACTAATTTATAATTCCTAATCATCAAAACAACAGATGCTCGCAGTGGCTTCCCACATTCTCAGTGTGACCAAACCTTTAAAATAAAACTTAAAAGATGGAAGGTCTCTACTGAATCGAATTACAGGAACCATTAATCGGACGCAAATACGGTGCCCAAGCTTAAAGATATGGAGATTGCAGAATTCCATTTCAGTAAAAATACTACACCTAAAAATATCCTCTTCAAAGGAAAATCATATATTGGGTAACCAATTGGGTTTTTAATTAAAAAATCGTACTTTCCCTGTTACAAGGAAATTGAGATATGACGAATAAGGATGTTATTGGAAGATAATTCAGACTTAAAGACCATCTTGATTAAGCTTTTACACATAATTTATTTTGTAATCAACGTTATTCTTCCTTTTGCCTTGTAGGTACCGGTAATCTCAAAAAAGCCTGATTGATAAGAATGTTACGAGATAAAAATGTGCAGACCGGTTCATAATCCGCAACCGGTACTTGCACTTACATAATTTGTATTTCATCTCTTATTTTAGTTGTCTCTAGAAATAGGGCCATCAAATCAACGAAAATCCCTCTAACTGCAGAAATTCGTTTGATATCATCATCTGCCTAGCCTTTTCCCAACTGTGTTGGGGTCGGCTTCCAGTTTTACCGGATGCAGCTGAATACTAGTATTTTACATGGAGCGACTGCCTATCTGACCTCTACAACCCAGTTAGTTTGATATAAACTTCGCTTATTTGAAATAAAAAACCTCTTCAAAATGAACCATCATTTCGGAAGGACAATTAATTATAGGACCGCTTCCGATTACAATTCGAAATGATTGCTTCATAAACAGATGCTACTATGCATTTTTCTATTCAGCATAAGTTATTCCAATTCGGAAATGATGACGCGAAAGTCGAAGCTGCAACACTGTGCATTAATAAGTTCAAAACATTACTCAATGTCTGTGACTAGCATGCTGCACATAATCTGGACACTCGCTTGAACAAGTGACCATCGCTTTAACAACTGATAATTGCTTGAACAACTGACAATTGCTTGAACAACTGACAATCGCATAAACAACTGACAATTGCTTGAACAACTGACAATAATTACAGTAAGCGGTTTCGAATTTCATGTGTAGCTACATATGTAAGAAATTCAAATAACAATATTGTAATAAACTATAAACTGCAATAGACAACCGTTGCGAAGTGTTGCAAAGGTTTCTGTGATAAATTATTTCTTAGTACTATTTTACATGTGAAAACGAGCAATAAAACATGAATGAAGAAATGAGAAATTCAGAATATGTAAGTACAAGTTACTGTTGAAAGGCATATTATTATTAAAATTAACCTAACAAATGCTGATGAAGTAAACGTTAATCATATACTAGTAAAAACAAAGGCTTCAAGTAAGTTAGCTATATATAGTACTGCTACTAAAAACAAAACAGACACGTTTCGAAACGGCTAGTTCAAAACTAGTTCAGTTCGGGTGTGGATTGCTAATTTGCCAGCACCAGCTAACAAAGAAGTTTCTTTGCAACTCAACTGGGTAAGCGAAACGTTATCAAGGTCGCTTGTGGCGGCGAATGCAGTGTCAATAACGAGAGTTTTTCCCAATATTTGCGGTTATGAATATTCATTAATGTTGACTGAGATATTTTTTTAATTATTGACACAAACATACCGAACACGAGCCTTGAGTTGCAATTCGAGTATTAGTCATATTTGATATAACCAAGTTTTAAATGTAGTATTTTGCAAAGTTGCGAGCAGTTTAACTATTGTAGTATCTGAGCTTTTACATCAAACAGTAGAGGTTATAAAGCACGCCTATAAATAACAAGTTAAACATACAACCTCCGAGTACAAATGTTAATCTTTTGACGGCATTGACTTCCCTTAAATAGTAAGAAAACATCAACGCCTTACACGGACCATAGAAGAATGTCTTAAGTAAACGTATAGTACTCGTTGTATATGACGAATTGGTAATGTCACTCAATTGCACATTCGTAAGTACGGTCACTTGCAACAGTAATAAGCCATTTCAAATGCATATCACGTCAAAAGTAATTTAGAGCGGACCATGTTTGGCAATAATTTGATTGAAGAAACTCCTTTTTGTTGACATTACCCATCCATTTACTTCTTTATGTTTTCTTTTCAGTTTGTTGCCGACTGCAACACTGAATTACTACAACCTGAAGGCCGTATTATTGTTCTTGCCAATGACGATTTGGGACAATTGAATGGCATCGACATAATTGCCCATTTTCGATTACGTTTCAAACATCACAATAATGAGGATTTGCCAAATCATAGTGATTGTAAGGATGGTGTTGCGTTCTGTCTCAAGAGTCACGATTTTAAGACTCAACGCAGCAAAATTGTTGGTGCTATACTATACCAAGCGGTGTTGAAATATGATATTACAAATATTATGTACAATACAATAACCGATAATGAAACGGCTTTACCTTAATTTTCAAAGAGATTTCAAGAGCTTTGTTCCTTTGAAAGCATTTCGCAAAAACTTGACCACAAATTGTATGTAGATTAAAAAATGTCACATGAAATTGCCAACTAGTTCTATGCTCTTAAAATATTACGAAACTGCACTAGACAAGGTGTAAAATAATGTTGTAAGTAGTCCAAGTCAAGTAGTTGTCATTGTTAATAATAAAGCTAGAAATAATATAAAGCTAGAAACAGATATTCCACGTCTATGTAAAGGAAGCAGGTTACACGTTAAATCATATGCCAGACGTTTAAAATTAATACACACTCCGTTGTCATCATTTTGTAACACTTATAATTGTTTCCTCTATTAAATACAATTGTTTATGTACAATTAAAGCTTCCGATCATACATCCACCTGAAGGCTATTTTCTATCTGAAACGTTATAACGTTTAGATTCTAAAGCAATTTTGCAATAACGCCCGTTGTTGTAGCTAGCATAATCGTGTACATGCATTCAATTAATTGGATGCATCGCATCTATTATGTCGGATGAGTGTCAGACTGTGTTTTATATCTAAGAATTGAATTGTTTGAGATAGTTATTTTTGGGAACACATCCGAGTTTTTGTATTGTTATTTTGTTGCTGTAACTTTTGTTTAAGTTAATTTTTTATAATATGTTTTTAGTCGCGAATAAAAACCTACGAGCATTGGTGAACAAATTTTTAACGTTAGAATTTTTGAAATATATTTCGTCGTGAAAAGCATTGCTTTTACGTTTTTCTGCATTTAAATTACCTATATTATATTAAAAATTAAATTATATTTTATATGTATGTACTATATATATATATATTTAAAATTATATGTATATTATTTTTTTTTTTTTCATTTTGTCTTTAGAAATTTAATTACAGGCTCGAAGTTCATAATGTCTGCGACATACAACTGCATTGCGGCATGATGCAAGTATTGCTTCGACAGCGTTCCTGTTTGTTTTGACATGATTCCACCTTCCTGACCTTTGAACAGTAAGATGGAGAGGTGCCCTATTTAGATTTCACTGGAGTTGATTCACTATTACATTTAATAAAATAAATCATTGTAATTTATCTCTATTATAACTAAACCAGGATTTTTGTTATACACTGTATGAGATTTTTCATTTTCAAGATTGCTTGTATTTTTATTGGTTGCTCTTGCTATATTTTCACTAACTGAAGCAGAAACAAGAATGTTTACAATTAATACTGTTAAAAAAAATGATTTTAAACTCTATGTGATTTTCCAAAAGAACCAAAATGTTTGCAACTCATTAATATGAATGTGACATTCGCGTACATCCACCTCTCCGTGTCGAAACACACGACGATCACTCGGAAGACATCTAGCATTCCTCTCGAACGTCGATAAATATTCTTGATGAAGAAATTCTCGGAAAGCGCGAATTGGCCAATTGCTCCACTTCTGGCTGGAAACGCACGAAGATTGATGTTTTGTCCATCTTCTGTTACGTCAAAGACGTAAGCAAAAGCCCCATAACTTTGTAATTCTCACTTCACATAAAACATTGTCTATAATTAAACACAATGATAATTGTTGTTATGGTATGCTATTACAATTAGTTATTTCAAAACCCAAAACCCATTCAACAAAAGGTTTGCATTGCAAGTAAAATTGCAGAAATATTATACAACAATATCATAGATAAATACCGTAGCAGTTTGAGCGTTGATTAAAAATTTGTCTCGGCTGCTAGAGGCTTCGATCTTATTATAAAAAATGACTTATAATTTTTCATTCAAACGTAGATAAGTCATACTCCATTAATAAAAAAATATCAAGAAGAATCAATATCAAACATTCGACCTTTTTTGAAAACTTTAATAATATCACGTACCTACCTATTAAGTTTCGAAAAAAGAACAGCTCGAAATCGAAGATGTTTTGTTAATAAAAAACGAAAATTTTCACTTTTCCTTGAAAATAGACAATGGTCAATAAAAGCATTTGAACAGTGATACTTTCGACTGACTTTCACTTTACCTTGAGCTGTGTTGTATGGAAGCATTGACCTGCACCGCTGTAGTATTTTATTGATTGATTGCAAGGGGACCCTTCTACACAATATGAGTAGTATTATGATTGCAATACTATCGACGACAGTATTGGAAATATGATTTCGTTTAGTTATTGTGTTTTTGTTAGTTGAAACCATTAACTAACCTAGAGCAATCAATAAACATGTTATTTTTTTCATTCGTATTTTTGTCTCTGAAAATATTGAGCTGAAATGGCTAGGTTAATAAAACCTGATGGGTAAGTAGTTTACTACTTACCCATCAGGTTTTATTAACCTAGCCAGATGATGATGTATGTAGGTTAATAAAACCTGATGGGTAAGTAGTTTACTACTTACCCATCAGGTTTTAAGATGATGATGTATGTTTTAACATACATCATCATCTGCCTAGCCTTTTCCCAACTATGTTGGGGTCGGCTTCCAGTCTAACCGGATGCAGCTGAATACCAGTATTTTACATGGAGCGACTGCCTATCTGACCTCCACAACCCAGTTAGTACCGGGTAATACGATACCCCTTGGTAAGACTGGTTGTCAGACTTTTTGGGCCACTGACTACCTAACGACTGTCAAGGATCTACAAATGACGGCCGGGACCAACGGCTTAACGTGCTTTCCGTGGCACGGAGGAAACTCGGTATGTAATGGGCGGTCACCCATCCACAGACCAACCTAGGCAAGCACGGCTTAACCTAACGATCGACCCGAGCGTCTGTTATTATTTAGCCACGAGCTCCTCTAAGTACTAAAACATACATCTTGTTTAAAATAGTCATGTTTGCATAAAGCCAATTCGTTCAAAACTTAACTTAAGAGCCGTTACAATGACCTTATAAACTATACGATTTTGAAATAATAAACAGGAAAAAAACGGATGTTTGATAATTATTAACCTATTGATTGTGACAGAACTGCAGTTGCGCTTATAATTTTTAAAGATGTTGCCAAACGTCTAAAAAAATCGTTTGAACGTATTTTGATATTGCAGTTCGATTATTAACACTTCATTGAAGTGTCTTAAAACTCGAACGATAAGATCTGAGAACACAATCATTTTTAAACTAACAAGATTAACAACCGCGTATGCGCAAATTGCGAATCTTGATGTCATTTTTAAACTTCTATTTCTAAATCCGACCAGTTTTATGTACTGCTCAAGATTATTGCGCCTAGCTTGCTTACGCCACTTTCCATTTGAGCCGCCTTTTGTCCTCCCCGTGATGAAATGTAATCGTGAAATTTTTAATTTAATGTCGTTACACGAAGCTAAATTTAATAATTAATTAGATAAATAATGAAGCTGATGAAAAAATGCAATACCGAGTGTATTAGCAACGCTTTTTTAGCGATTATCGCAAAAAATGGTAGCAGTTTTAATATTGGGGTTAAAACTTACTTTTTGTAATAAAATGGCATCAAAATTTTAATATCTAACACAATAGAAGCTGTTAAGACATTCACAATGATTATTATAACGATGTTTGCGCAAAATAACTGTTAGTTTAAAAATGTTTTATCGAAATGTAGACGATTAATTTTATCGATTATTATCGTTACCCAATAATTATAACATTACCAAGTGACATAACAATAATGCAACGTATGATATTAAAAGTATTTCGTCCAATCGAAATATACTGAGTCATAACCATTGCACTGTTTTGAAGATAAAATAAGAATTTACGACAAATACAGTTTATTAGTAATAAATATTGCGGCGACGGTGTTGCGTTAATTAATTAAAAAACAATTTGATGTTTATCGATAAAGCATGGATCGTGACAAACGTGCTTCACCTCACAGCTCTTTTATCTATGCTTCCTTTGCATCATAAACAAAGCACCTGTTAAAGTGTGGGAAAATATGCATCAGTTTTAATAACGCTCTTTTTGTTACAACTTTGCGAAGGGCGAAAATAAATTGCTGAGGTTTCTTCATTATTCAAGTCAGCCTTCAAATATCAACATTTAAAAATCTCTGCTCAAGGCAATGTTGTTATCGCGGGCCTGTGGATGGTGGGCTATGGGCTAGCTCGCCGTCCGTCCGTCTCATGACGACAGGCCGTGTCGACGGCGCGTTCGTGTTCCACGCACGCCTCAAAGAGAGTCAGCAAAAACGAAGGGGTCCGTAAGGACCGATGCCTGCCGGGGTTGCGGGACTGTTCGAAAGAGATACCGTGGCCCCGGAACACAAAGGGCGATGAAGGAACATGGATGGGTTTTAGTTAGTATAAAAGTGACACTCCCTCCTGCTCCGCCCAGAGCGGGAGGAGTCATTTGATGATTTCCCATCCGAAAAAAAAAGGCAATATTGTTATCAATAATTGAATGGACTTACAATTAAATTAATCTTGAAATACGCGATGTTATTTTTTAAATATGACAGGGGTTAATCTAAGTTATGCATCCTACCTGCCCTAATGAAGACGAGAGGCATCAGAGAGCACCATAAATTCCCTCGTGTAGAATGCAAGAAACATTAGTTACCAGCTAAAAACCAGTTACCAACATCCTAAAATAAAACAATGTGCATTCAGAATTCTGAACAAAATGAAAAATTTGGAATTTCTGAGGGTCATCCAATAAATACGCATAAAATTGTGGCGCCGAGCGCCGCACGGCCGACCACATTTTTCCTCTACATAGCACATGGTCAAGCGAATGCATTTAAAAGTCCAATAAGACCGTAAAACTCGGGGCACATTGTCAATATTAGAGCGTCAGGACCGACAAGCTGAGGCTATTGAACTGAAGGAGGATGCACGCCAACGCTCAGGTAAGGAATAACTTTGAAATCTGAAGTACCAATCAATGAATCGAGCAACACCTTTTCAAGAGATTCTCGTTAAGCTGACCGACCAGATTAGGCTAATAACATCGGACATTAAAACCACCTGTTGGTTACGAACCAGATTACTAGAATGACAATTCCGAGACAATTTCTGCACCGGTTGCCAACGAAAACAAAAAGAACTGAGCGTGGACAATGTAAGTCATGCGAACGTTCGTAGCCTAGTTACGGCTATTACGACATTATAGAAATGGTAATGAGTGAAGACATTAACTAAACTAACAAAAACAAGCGAAGTTGACCCGTGAAGTATCTCACGTGGATTGCACAAGAAAGCAATGTTCTTCGGAAGTGAACGGTTCCGTGGGACGCCGACAGCTAAGCTAACAATGGTGCCGAAAACTTATCCAGCTTAAACATTAGCGTTGAAGAGCCTTGCGGAGTTTCTATTGTTGCTCGTCCTACGCTAGAGGTTGAAGCAATTAAGCAATATTAGGAATGAAGAAGGGAAACCTTGGTAGATATTCATACCAACAATTTACTAACATTTGTGTCTGTTGTTGATTTTAGACACCTTGGACAATTATGTGGTGATGCTACCGAGGAATAATAGCATAATCATTTCCATCCCATTTTGGAATCATAAATCGTGAATCGATTTCGGTGTTAAGGCCTTTTAGCTCTATTAAAGTCTGTACCACAATTCGGTATTATAGGAGACAATACCACTGAACAAAAGATTAGCAAAAACTCCGTTATTATAAACAATGCAATCTAAACCATTATTTCCGGAGAATTGGGACATAAGAGCGCAGGAACAAGGGAAAATGAGACTTGGGTTTTAACGTTTGTGATTGTTTTGCTTTGCAGATTGACGTCGTCAATTTTCACGGTGTTATCAAATATAAAATTGTCCGTCGTTGCCTTGCCATCTAGGTCATGCCGTCGATGTTCTAAGCAATGATGATGGATTGTTAATTTGTTACTACGAATTAACAAATTATGAAGTTATGCACTAAATTCGAGCAATTATTTCGTGCACGCACACATTATTGCCAATGCTAGGCGTTTACATGAATAATTGGCAGAAGTAAAACGAAGTAGTACGAATCAATATGAAAATATTGATTTGTCAAAATGTACCCTAAATTCATATTTTATGGTTGAAAATAATTAATGGTTCATTACGATGTTTAAGGCTTCGAATCAATCTTTCCTCATTGTCATTTACAATTTCAGTTTGAATTATTTCTTGCTTATCTATTTTATAATCTGTATTGTATTGCACATTTTTCTTTAAAAATATTATCGTGGTTTTAGTTTTGTTTCCGTAATCGTCATTTTTTTTACCAAAATACAATTTCCTATCACTTTCCAAATTCATCCACCGTTATTTGGCTTTATTAGGAATTATTTTTCGATATTCAATTTCAATTAGTAGTTTTTGTTTGCCTTCTAACTCAACGATTAGAAGCGCGAAGTCTCGACACTTTCAGTAGGTCATTGTCACTCAAAGCGTGCAGACAACTTTATCAGCTGTGAAATTAGGCGTAAAAGTTCTTTATCTATTTTGCAACTTAGTTTTCGACCGCCTTGCGTAATTTTTTTTTCCATTTGCAACGACTCTGTTGGTAATGTTTTCCTTATTTACGTTATTGTTTGAATTAACTTTGTTATTATTCTGTTTTTTCAACGGAACTTTATTCACGTTTTTGTTTTTGTTTGGTCAATGTAATGTTATTATTACAATCACTGAGCATGTGTAATTTCAGGGTGGCCTGTACCTATTTCAGTTTATAGAAAAGGTAATGCTTCAAAATAGAAACAGTCTTTTCGTGAAGAAACTTAATAATAAGAATTATAAATTAAAAAAAACTGACCAATATTTAGAGTAGCCTTCCTGTGGTCTCCTGCAGGTACAGCAATAACAGCAGAAATCAGAAGAAACGTGACGGAAATCCACGCACTGACACCCATATTTAACAGTTCTGCACGAAATCCTCTTTAGAAAAATTACAAAATATATTTCTGAATTAATTCACGAAACAGACGCAACTATTTCCCGCGTGTGTTCGGTAACATTTGCGTCGAGGTTGACGTGTTCCCCTCTCCGTGCACTGTGGACGACTGAACCTCGGTGCGGTACTTTCTATCTGCTTTATGCGCAAGAGCAATGTCTGGTGCACCCGCATCGCTGACGCACCACTATGCAGGGTGACGCAGAAGGTTTGTTTAGCAGTACTCGTGATTGGAAGCTCACACATTTAAAGATGACCATCGACCATGTACACTATCAGAGTAGCAAGTTCGATCTTCGAAGGTTTTGTTCTCTTGCTCTTCTCTGGAGCAACTCAGGTAGTATTAAAGTTAGTACCTGGAAAGGTTAGTACCTAGCTTAGCTAACTGTCTATATTATGTTCACTTGCGGTCTGGGGAGGCTTCGATGTCTTGTGGTGTTATGCCTTCGTCATTAGGTGGACAAAGTTTTGCTTTGCGAAGTAGTCATTCTGTGCTTCCCCGTTGCGTGCACGCACAGACATTGTCGTTTCGTATTATCGGATTGCATTTTTCTATTTCTAGTGATAGCATTGTTACTGTAATATTGATATAGTAATTATAGATTTGCTGATACGTTTTGAGCGGTTTCCTTGAATTTAGTTGCAGGTAGTTTACGACTAAGCTCAAAGAGTGATGACTATTTGGCGATCGTAATATAATTATAATGTTCGTGTTCGATAATAAAGTCATATTGATGTTGTTTCGAATGAATTCATTAATTTAATATGTTGAATTGCCCTATTCTGTATAATCAGATTTGTTTTCCGTCTAAAGTGCAACGTTCCCAATAACACATACGCCCATATTTTTCATTATTCTCTACAAAAATATTATTGGCATCATCTTATTTTTTTTATTGCTTCAAAATTTATTGCACGGCAATATCAATTTGAGGCAAAATTTGGGTTGTCGTAAAGATAATCACAGAAGGACGTCGTTTTACGATCTGTTAAGAATTTAGGATCTTTGTTTTTTTTTTCAAGGTCACCGGGGTCAAGGCTGACTTGCCAGGGCAGGAGCATTATGGGTTTGTTATTTGAAAAGGGGCAAATACTGAATGTGTTCTTGAACTTATAAGGATTATTGACGCCGACTTGTTTTATTGTGCGTCAGTGCGTGGTTACGGTGCATTCAATGTAGTGACGAGTACCGTGTAATCATGAGTACTTACGGGATAATATCCGTGATTTTTGCGTTCCTTTTAGTGTGTGTCTTTTCTTTCTTTTTTACTCAATGTAAGGTAGGTATGTAATGTTACGTAGTTATGCTCGTGTTACCATTCCTTTTGCAGATTTTCATCTTTCTTTATTTATGAGAAAACCGTGAAAGTCTAAAACAGTTCATGTGGTTGAGTTAGTAGGTACCTAAACCTTAGTTTTGCATTTTACTTATTATACTCTTATTGATAGCGTGACGGTTGACATCCCCTGCATGGAAGAAAAAAACGCTTCGTGCCGATCCCAAGTTACATGGGACAAGGAAGCAAGAATATGTGATGCGTGTAATTGAATTCAGCACAATCAGAGATTATGATATCCCGTGGGGAAACAATCGTCAGCAAAGCCGAGGCTATATTGCTCATGTAGCACCGGATGTATCTATGACCGGTGGAGACATCATTTTAACGAACGAAGTTTACAAGCCCCGAATGACTCCTCCCGCTCTGGGCGGAGCAGGAGGGAGTGTCAGACTTACTGACTAAAACCCATCCATGTTCCTTCTTCGCCCTTTGTGTTCCGGGGCCACGATATCTCTTTCGAACAGTCCCGCAGCCCCGGCAGGCATCGGCCCTTGCGGATCGCTTCCTTTTGCTGACATCTCTTTGAGAAGATTAGAAGCCTAAAAAACTGCAAAAGGAATAGTAACAGGAGCAAAACTACGTAACATTGCATACCTAAATTTAATAAAAAAGAAAGAAAAGACAAATACTAAAAGGAATGCAAGATTTTCTGCAAAAGCAGCTACTACTCCTACTACAACAGCCCATAACAGCCACTGCCGAACATAAGCCTCTCCCATGATGGGAGGATTTGCCGTAATCTCCACGCTTGGCAGGCGGCTTGGAGATCGTAGTGATGAAAGACTAACAGAAAACGCTGCTGCCCATTCTCTGGTCTACGGAGGCGCAAGGTGTTCTGCCTCAGACATTAGTCGCCTTATACGACACCCGTGAGTGTAATGGGTTGGTTCTATTCTACTCTGCCGGATACCACACGGCTAAGCACGGTAAAAGCAGCATAAGGATGTATTATATTCCGCTGTAGAAAAACGGATCATTCCCACTAGTTCTACTACACAGTTCTACGGTAGAACTAGTGGGATTTTTTTACCCATTAGTCCTACGATTTCAGGTGGTACAAAATTGTAGAACTAATGGGAACAAAAATTCCCATTACTTCTACTGTTCTATTACACAATTTTATGTTAGAACTAATGAGAATCTTGGTTCCGGCTTTAAAGCACATACAGGCTAAGGTCCTATCTGTTGAGTTACACATTCAAATACATGACTGTGGTATAGATACACTCAATGTATTAGTTTCAATGGAAGCCTAGCTTAGTTGCTGTCCTAACATAAATAACTAATAACATTATGCCCAATTAGGTACGAAACCTAGGCACAAATTAATTCATTAGGTACAACTTGCCAGCAAGTATCATAAATCATAACATTCATAACTTCATCTACCTTGTTAGTACCTACAATAATAAGTATAATAACAGTAATAACTGCTGTCACGTCACAAACAGAGCGTTACTAGTAGGTATTTGAGAAAAAATAATACTATTAACCTGGTTTTCATGGCTAAGTGGCTGATGAATAATAATAGTGTTATTAAGAAATAGGCCCAGCGTACGTTGCGGCGGTGGCGCTGCAGTGTGGTTGCACCTTAAGAGGGCTATCAAATTTTTTCTGGTTTTGAGTGTTTTATGAGTCTAGCACTCAAATACAAGAAAAATTTTGATTTTCATTCTGAGCGCTACAGAAATAACCAAACTTTCTCGGGAATACCTATTTTATTTTTTATTTTGTGGCCATATCTAAACTATAATCACACATCTAAACTGAGATTTGTAATGTGTGATTATGGTTTAGATATGGCGCTCAAAATAAAAATCATTTTTTTTCTTGTATTTGAGTGTTAGACTCATAAAACACTCAAGTACAAGAAAAATTGTAATAGCCCTCTTAAGTTTAATTGGCGGTGTTATTTTTTTTGTATTGAATAAATAGTTTTAATTCTTCCAAAAATGAAACCTAGCCCGCAGGCGGCAGGGGGAGCTAAATATGTTTTATTAAGGTAAAAGCGCTAGGTAGGATAGCCCGTGAAATTAAAATTTTCTAATCCCATTAAATGATCATTTCATGAAAAAGTCATACAATGAGATTCAATTAACACAGAGGGTTGTGTTGATTTTAATGATTATATCTCTGTAAAGCCATATTTGTTACGGTCGTGAATCATATTTTAATCAACGTTACATCCCGACACTGGCCTGCAAATTGCAAAAAGTCAGTTGCTTCTTAATTAAAAGTAACAGTTGTGTCATAATAATCGGTGAGCCACAATTAAAGCGTATTAAGAATATAAAGCTTTTTAAAAATTCAATAATATAATTTCAGCAAAGCGTCAGTTTCTTCAGACTCTAGGTAAACAAAAAATGAGATTTTCCATACACTTCTGTTCATATAATTATATCCACAAAATGTATGGTTTTTCAGGGTTGGTCCCATAAAAAATAAGTTCATAATGTAACTTACATTGATTTCGATTTTAGGGTATAAGCAAGTACTAATGAACTATCTGCTCTTCGGTAAAAGCTGCCTGCTTATTGATTATTTCAGGTATGTAGTTAGTTTTGCTGACGAATTATTTGTACAATGAGCTCAGAAGAAATCTCACCACCAGTACAACTCTTTCTGCTTGCAGGCCTTGCAGCATTCGACCGATATTGAAGCGCTTATTTAAGCTCATCAACCAATAGCATCGCAACATCTGATCCCTTGTTTTTGTTAATGAAAAAAAGGGTCGAAAGAAATAATAATCATCATCTGCTTAGCCTTTTCCCAACTATGTTAGGGTCGGCTTCCAGTCTAACCGGATGCAGCTGAATACCAGTATTTTACATGGAGCGACTGCCTATAAGACCTCCACAACCCAGTTAGTACTGGGTAATACGATACCCCTTGGTAAGACTGGTTGTCAGACTTTTTGGGTCACTGACTACCTGTAACGACTGTCAAAGATCACAAATGACAGCCGGGACCAACTGCTTAACGTGCTTTCCGAGGCACGGAGGAAACTCGGTATGTAATGGGTGGTCACCCATCCACAGAACAACCTAGGCAAGCATGGCTTAACCCAAAGATCGACCCGAGCGGCTGTTATTATTTAGCCACGAAAGAAATACTAATAATAAAAAAAAATAATAATAAAATAAGACTAATAATAGTTCATCTTCTTCTTCGTGTCGATGATTCGTTAAGGGTGGTAAACAGATGTGGAGATCGTGTGCAAGGGATTTTGATGAGCAGATTTCGTCCCAGCTTATGGTACATGCCTATGGAGCTGTGGGCCAGAATAACCACTTTTTGGAGCCTTAAGATAGCGGGGCAAACTGGACAAAACCGAAGACCAGTGGTCCAAATTAGCCCTGGATCGAAAGAACTGGAAGTTATGGGGAGAGACCTTTGCCCAGCAGTGGGATGATAAATAAATAAGTAAATATCACTGGACATTACACAAAGCCCCATCAAGTGCCACACTAAGCAACGAGGCTTGTGTCGTGGACACCAGATAGTTGATATACTACATAGATACTTTTTTTGTTTGTAAATACCTACTATATTCTACATTCGTATATTCTACATTTAAACATCCAAGACTCGAAAACAAATGTCCATGCTCATCACACAAACATTTGCTACTACCGTGATTTGAACCCGGGACCGCAAGACCGTAAGGCAGCCTCACTATCGCTGGCGTCAAATGCAGGCTAACAGTATATCATAGCACAGTAATTGTACAAGGCCTAATAAGCATTAACATTCGATTTATGATAGTTAGTTGAGAAATATATTGTTCAGATCTTAACGACCGTATGAATATCCATACTCGTTTATACAATATGGCTGTTGTTCATTGTATACTATTGATTAACCAACTGTAAGGCAATAAAAATATTCAGTTTTATAGCTATAAGTGTTTCAGAATCAAAAGCCTAGACTAGACCCTCGTTAGCTTTTATATGCGTTGCGTTACACTATATTGTTTTTCAAAATTGCCTCTTGTAAAATGTAAATTAATGTTTAACTATAAAAATATACGTACATGTACAAATAGGCGTGCGCAACCTTAATAAATAATTGCAAACCGAAAATGGCTGAGTTTAATGTTTCAAAATCACAATTAACTGATTATTATCAGAGTAACTGCAGCTGCCACTGGAATACAAAAAGACCGCTACGAAACGAATTAATCATAGCTAACTAGGTGCACATAAATATCTTGGTCACATTGTAACAGAGAATTTGAGTGACGAATTGGATATCGAGAGGAAGCGCAGGGCATTGTCGGTTCGTGGTATAACATGTTGGCACACAGGTTCGCTCGTTGTACTGCTCCAGATGGGGCAATTTGGAGTTGGACATCGGAATCGCCGGGGTCACCAACTGGCTAGTTTTATGGAGAAGGAGTGCCTCTATATGATGAACTCCTTCTTCAGAAAGCGTGAGCACAGGAAGTGGACCTGGCAGAGCCCCGATGGTGCAACTAGAAATGAGATCGACTTCATCATGTCAACCAAGAAGCAAATGTTCAATGATGTCTCTGTGATCAATTCGGTGAAAACCGGGAGCGATCACCGCATGGTAAGAGGCACATTGAACATCAATGTCAAGCTTGAAAGGTATCGACTGATGAAGTCTACGCTCCGTCCAGCACAGATCCAAATCCAAAACCCCGAGAGCTTTCAGCTTGAACTCCAGAACCGTTTCGAGTGATTGCTCGAAACGGTTCTGAAGCTCAGTGGACGAATACAACGATGGGTTCGTGGAAACTGTCCATACGACCGGGTCTAAGTTCTTTAAGGCGCGTCGTACAGATCAGAACAGGAGGCTCTCCGATCACACTCTCAAGCTCATGAAGGAGCGGCGTGAGATGATCCTGCAGTCTTCAGACGAGGCGTGTAAATACCGGCAGCTCAATAGACGGATCTCTAAATCCTTGAAGAGCGACCTCCGCCGCTATAATACCGAGCGTATTAAAGACGCGATTGAGCGGAATAAAGGCTCCAAGGTATTTGCAAGGGATCTGGCTATTGGGCAGAGCCAGCTCACGAAACTGAAGACCGACGATGGTAGGATCTTATCCGCCAAACCGGAGCTTCTGAGGGAGATCGAGAGCTTCTATGGACAGTTGTACACGTCAACCAGTAAACCCGTCGTAGATCTAGCAAACGACCCAAGAGCTAGACTGACCCGACACTATACCGAAGACATCCCGGACGTCAGCCTGTACGAGATTAGGATGGCTCTGAAGCAGCTCAAGAACAACAAGGCACCGGGTGATGACGGAATTACGGCCGAACTCCTGAAGGCGGGTGGAAAACCGGTACTTAAGGCCCTTCAAAAGCTGTTTAACTCCGTCATACTTGAGGGAAAAACGCCACAGGCATAGTGCAGGGGTGTGGTGGTACTCTTCTTCAAAAAGGGTGACAATGCCCGGTTGAAGAATTATAGGCCCATCTCACTTCTAAGCCATGTCTACAAGTTGTTTTCTAGAGTCATCACGAATCGTCTCGCGCGCAGGTTTGACGATTTCCAGCCACCCGAACAAGCCGGTTTCCGAAAAGGCTTTAGCACCGTGGACCAACTACATACGCTGCGGCAAGTTATACAGAAGACCGAAGAGTATAACCTGCCTCTCTGTTTAGCGTTTGTGGATTACGAGAAAGCCTTCGATTCGATCGAGACTTGGGCTGTACTGCAGTCTCTCCAACGGTGCCAAATCGATTATCGGTACATCGAGGTGTTGAAGTGTTTGTACAAAAACGCCACCATGTCAGTCCGACTTCAGGACCAAGCCTCGAAACCTATCCTCCTGCAGCGAGGTGTGAGACAGGGAGACGTCATATCTCCGAAACTGTTCACCGCTGCACTGGAGGATGTCTTCAAGGTTCTGGACTGGAGAGGGCTAGGCATCAACGTCAATGGCGAGTACATCACTCACCTTCGGTTTGCCGATGATATCGTGGTAATGGCTGAGACCATGGAGGACCTCAGTACAATGCTCGATGACCTCAGTAGAGCTTCCGGAAGAGTGGGTCTAAAAATGAACATGGACAAGACTAAGGTCATGTTGAATGCCCATGTCACACCCACTCCTATCAAGATCGGAGACTCTACACTCGAAGTTGTAGACGATTATGTGTACCTGGGACAAACGGTCCAGTTAGGTAGGTCCAACTTCGAGAAAGAGGTCAATCGTCGAATCCGACTCGGTTGGGCAGCGTTCGGGAAATTGCGCGGTATCTTCTCGTCCAACCTACCGCAGTGTCTCAAGACGAAAGTCTATGACCAGTGTGTGTTGCCAGTGATTACATATGGGACCGAAACGTGGTCGCTCACAATGGGCCTCATCAGAAGGCTTAAAGTCACCCAAAGGGCAATGGAGAGGGCTATGCTCGGAGTTTCCTTGCGCGATCGAATCAGAAATGAAGACATCCGCAAGAGAACAACGGTTACCGACGTAGCCCGAAGAATTGCCAAACTTAAGTGGCAGTGGGCAGGGCACATTGCTCGCAGAACCGATGGGGCCGAAAAGTTCTGGAGTGGCGACCGCGAACCGGAAGACGTTGCGTTGGAAGGCCTCCCACTAGGTGGACCGATGACCTGGTGAAGGTTGCAGGAATCCGCTGGATGCGAGTCGCACGGGACCGGTCAATGTGGCGACACTTGGGAGAGGCCTATGTCCAGCAGTGGACGTCTTTCGGCTGAAATGATGATGATGATGACTGCTCCAGATAAAATAACTATGTTCAAGGCATTCTGCCAGACGTTCTACACGAGCGGCCTGTGGGCAAACTTTACACAGAAAGCCTACAATGCCTTGCGCGTCCAGTATAATAATGTGTTCAGGGCTCTGTTTCGGCCCCCTCGGTATTGCAGTGCATCATGTTTGCTGACGCCAGCGTAGATGACTTCTACGCATTATGCTTCGATAATTATGCGTAAAAAAGTAGCGTCGGTGGTGCGCCGAGTACGGGGGAGCCCGAATACCGTCCTCGGGATGATTGGCGAGAGAACCGATACTGTTCCGCTCAGTAGGTTCACTGAACTACACACACACACACACACATGACACATGGGTGTTGCGGGACCGGTGAGCCTACTGTGCAGGGGTAGACGGTGTGTCCAGTTTGTTGTTGTTACCTACTTTTTAACCGACTTCCAAAAAGGAGGAGGTTCTCAATTCGATTGGTATTTTTTTTTTTTTTTAATGTATGTACATACACCGATTACGCCGAGATTTATGATCCGATTTACGTGATTCTTTTTTAGTTTGATGCGGAATAGTTGCCATTTGGTCCCATAAAAATTAAAAAAATTAAATTAACATAGTTTGGCCCAGTAGTTTTCATTTTATGAACATTTTTACTTCAGTCTTGTGGTATAATTTCATGTATGTTCGATGCGATTCTCAATTTTTTATTTTATTTGAAAGAGTATACTCTTGAGATGGTTGCATTTAAATTTGGTAAAGATCTGATGCTGATCTTCGGAGATATACAATGGAACTCAAAACTAGACGGCAAAGAGATTAAATTATAATTTAATGTCTTTGCTAGACGGTAAATCGGTCGTGATTGCTGCAATCGATTGGATGTTTATTGTTTATACAACATCATGACGTAACATCACGCCTGTATGCTCTGAGGGGTACGCATATATTAAAGAGAAACGCAGTGGAAATTTGGTTTTGTAAAATATATTCAGTGCTAACAAAGATACGTTGAGTTAACAACAGTTTCCTAGCCAAATGTACTCTGTGTTCCTAGCAACCACCAACCTAGATCACTTAAAACTAGAAGGGAAACACTTCATAAAATGACGCTGGAAGTGCTTTCCTAACATTCCCTCTTCTTTTTCAAACCGAAGTCTTCGCAAAGTTTCACCAGTCTTGGTTTGAATAATGGCTTAGTAAAGATATCAGCCAATTGATCTTGCGTAGGCACTTGCTCAATTTGGATATCTCCTTCAGACACACATTGCCTTACAAAGAAATGTCTAAGATTTATGTGCTTTGTCTTCCGATGATATTCATAAGGCGGATTATGAGCTAGTTTTATTGCAGACTCGTTATCAATGCACAGTACTGGTGTTTCTAATTTATAACTTAAATTTTCAAGCAACCTCTTAATCCAAATCATTTCACGGCACGCCTCACTGGCAGCTACTATTTCTGCTTCTGTGGACGATAGCGTAACTGAGGTTTGCTTCACACTTCTCCAGGAGATTGCTGATCCAGCGAACATGCATATCAACTCACTAGTAGAACAACCACTCAAGTTGTCGCCTCCGTGATCCGCATCACTGTAACACATGAGTCGTTTCTCTTTCTTTGTGAACTCAAGACCAATCTCGATTGTTCCTTTGAGGTAACGAAAGATTCTTTTCACTTGTAACACATTCGTATTAGTAGGGTTATCTAAGGTTCTGGATACGCCTCCGACTGCATAGGCAATATCAGGCCTTGTACCCACTATGAGATAAGCCAGCGCTCCCACAGCTTGTCTATAGGAAAATTTGATGTCACAGATCTCTTCCGCCAACCTTTTTACTGGAATATCTTTAACTATTGGTGTTCCAACGGCTTTACAGTCACTCATTCCATACTTCTCCAAAACCTTTTTAGTATAGGCGGCTTGATGAACTCTTATAGTTCCATCGTTGTTTCGCTCCAACTCTAGTCCAAGAAAGTACGATGGCGGCTTGACCGTTATCTTGAAACGTACTTTAAGTTCATTTTCAATGAAATTGTCAGCTTCTACGTCATCAGACGAAGCCAATAATCCATCATCAACATACAAAGCTAGCAAAATCTTTGTTTTTCCACGTTGTCTGACGTATAAACATGGATCTGCTTCGCTCTGCGTAAATCCAGATTCAATAAAGAAATCATGAATACACTCGTTCCAACATTTAGGCGCTTGTAAGTCCATAAAGACTTCTTATCAGCTTGCATACCTTGCCAGATCCATCATTGTATCCCTCAGGTTGTCGCATGTATATTTCTTCTTTCACTTTGCCATATAGGAAAGTGGTTGAGACATCAAATTGTTTCAGCGATAAACCTTCATTTGCGGCTATACTTAATAATACTCGGATCGTGCTTAGTTTTGCAACAGGGCTAAATGTCTTGTGGTAGTCTATTCCCTTTTTCTGAGAATAGCCAACTAAAATTAAATCTTTTTGGAGGTTTAATTTGACTCCGATCACGAAGCACACGACTGTTGCCTTGAACAGTTTGAGTGTCTTCTTCTTGTCGTTCTTCTTCATAACTATCACCTGTTTCATTATCCAAATTCACTGAATGCAAGTGATCATCACTTTGATCAAGTACTTCTAAGTTTGGTTGATCATCTATGGAAGAAGTGGGTAGTTCATAGGTATTCTTTTTGATTTCAGGTTCCTCTCTAACAGGTATGTCTCGGTCTAACAGAGGTACTTCTTCAAAAGTTACATCTCCGGAACGCAACAATTTGAAGTTCCTTGTATCATAAACTCGATACCCATCATCACCGTCATATCCTATAAGAATTCCTTTCTGTGCTTTCTTATCTAGCTTAGATCTCTTTTGTTTTGGGACATGCACGTAGCATACGCAACCAATGATTTTGAGATGATTTATTTTGGGTTTCTTATTGCACCATAACTCATACGGTGACTTCTCATTATTTGAAGTGGGTCCCGTACGGTTTAATATGTACACTGAAGCTTGCACAACTTCAGCCCATAAACCTTTAGGTATCTCATCATGTGCGTGCATAAGTGCTCTAGCCATTTCAACAATTGTGCGATTGTCTCTTTTGGCACAACCGTTTTGTTCTGGAGTGTAGGGCGTTGTTAACCTCTGTTTAATCCCGTATCGTCTCAGCGTACTTCGTACTTGTTCATTGTCGAATTCGCCTCCATTGTCGCTTAGCGACTCTTGAATGACGTGACCTGATGTCTTAGCTTCTGCTAGAAAATCCTTCAAGCGTGCTTGAACTTCAGACTTTTTCCGTAAGAAGTAAACGTAACGAAACCGACTGAAATCATCCTTGAATAAAACAAAGTATCTATACTTTGAGATCGAATACACAAAAGGTCCACAGACATCAGTGTGTATTAGCTCTCCAACTCGTGTAGTTCTTTCTCTGGTCCCAAACGTCCTTCTGTGGGCTTTTCCATAAACGCAACCTTCGCAAACTTCTTTGTTATTATCAGATTTGAATTGCATACCAAATTCTCTTTCCATAACTTGTTTGACATGTCTTTTGTTTTGGTGTCCCAAACGTTCATGGTACAATTGAAGTTGGTTAGAAACTGTTAGTTGGTTAATCTCAACTTTGGGTGTAATTACTTGTATTTTAAGTTTGTACAAACCTCCATACTTGTCCCGACTTCCGACTAACTTTGTCTTACCGTCAACCTTAAATAAACATGACCGAGTATTTGATTCAAAGGAGCTATTCTCACAATGATCTTGTGCGGCTAGCACTGAGAACAAGTTTCTTTGTATGCAGGGAACATACCAAACATTTGTGAGCGTAATTGTTTCGTTTATGCCACTAATGTCAGCTTTAATTTGTATTGAGCCCTTTCCAATAGCTTCAATATTTTTACCATCTGCTGTCATTACTCTGTGAGATTCACTAAAGTACTCGAAAAATTCAAACTGATCTCCTCTATTGGTTACGTGACTTGTTGCTCCATTATCTACGTACCATGAATTTCTATCAGTACTGTCACCTAGAGATAAAGCTAAACTTTGCAATGTTGTAGCATTTGATGTGGATTCCTTTGGAGGTTTTGGGGGTCTACCATCCGTTATCCATTTCTTACATTGCTTTACTCGATGTCCGCTTGCTCCGCAATAGTTGCACTTGAACTTCTTCTTATGACTTGCTTCCTGTTACTTACTATCAGTACCTCCGTGCTGGATTCACCTTCAGCTTCAGATTTATTTTTATCTTTCAAAGCTCTCTCGTGAGCGCACAACCACCACCCAGGTCAGATTTTCGATTGTACGATCTTTCAATGTAATCAGTAGCCAACTTGATTTAAAACTGAAATACTCTTCTGGCAGGGAATCCAATATCTTGCAAATCAAAAGAATTTCTGGTAGTTGATTGCATACTGTTAACAAAGCTTGATTCAGATCATGCCAAGTTTTCTTTATCGCAGACATATGCGTACCCATGTCACGTGTAGGGTTTTTCTTGTAGTTAAAAAGTTGCATACATATATCATAAGTTCTGTCCTGTGATCCTCGTTCGTACAGACGGTTTAATTCATTCCACATATCACTCGCAGTTGTAAAACGCATTACTTTCGTCAGCATTTCGTTGGTCATATTAGTGGTGAGTAGTAATAGTTCAGTGCTTTCTATTTTATTATAGGTTTCATACTCAACTTTGTACTTTGTTAGTTCTTCTGCTTTCGCTCCTCCACCCGGATGTGTCGGCTTTATTAGAGTACCCTGCACCGCTTCTAAGGTGCCTGTGTTACTCCGCAGTAGCAACAACACTTTGTATTTCCAGGTCGGCCAATTGCTTCCATCGAATAGTCCAATTTCGAGTTTCATATTTGAAGACGATATGATTAACTCTTAAGAACTTTTATTCTTTAGGAAATAAACGTACTTAAAACTTTCAAGCTTCCGTTTTTACACGCTCGACACGCTCTATACGCTCCGTACGCTCTGCTACCATATTAAAGAGAAACGCAGTGGAAATTTGGTTTTGTAAAATATATTCAGTGCTAACAAAGATACGTTGAGTTAACAACAGTTTCCTAGCCAAATGTACTCTGTGTTCCTGGCAACCACCAACCTAGATCACTTAAAATTAGAAGGGAAACACTTCATAAAATGACGCTGGAAGTGCTTTCCTAACAGCTTATGTGTACAATACACCCAAATTCCGACAGTTTAGGTATGTTACGTTCCATTTATTGAGGATTAGCCTATTACCATGAAATGTATTGTTAACAATGTAAAATAAATGCATAGCATATATTTTTATAGGATATTACAACTAAAAATGAAAAAAAAAAAAAAAAAAAAAAACCGACTTCAATAAACACAAAACACAAAAAAGTGAAAAATTACTTTAGCTTCAGAAGTCGGTGACAAAAAAAAACTATGTGAATCAAACAAAGGTCACCGTCTTCTGAAGCTAAAGTTATTTTTCACTTTTTTTGTGTTTTGTGTTTTTTGAAGTCGGTTTTATTTTTTTTGTAAAAAGTTTTAATTACTAACAATAGAAATAAGCAATATTCTTGTTAGGTACTAACAATCTTGTCTTGCCTATGGACTTTTTTGTCTGAATTAAAATATTTTTATTTTTATTTTATTTATAAATTCAGGGCACGGTTATTGAACACCTGTGGCCTATGATGGCCCTTCGAACCTATGTCTAAAGTGATGGGTCACTGGTAGTAGTATAAGCAAAGGAAGTGTATGTTGACAACGCCGTGTCGGTTATTGCATCATCCCACTTCTGATGGAAGGCCTCCTTTATTGGGCGCGTTCATTGAGGCGGCGAGCCGCACTATACCTGAACGCGCCCCAAAAGGTGGTAGCCGTAAGGCTGGCCCGGGGGTACCGCACGATCTCCCGCGAGGCGGCGAGCCTCCTTGCCGGATTGCCGCCATGGGATCTGGAGGCGATAGTCCTCGCGCGCCACGGCAAATTGTCGCTCAGCGGGCAGACTTCCGGCGGGATCTCATGGCGACATGGAGAGAGCGACAATCGCAACCTCGTGCAGGGCACGCCACAATAGTGGCAATAAGTCCCCTCTTTGAGGAGTGGCTTGAGAGACGCCACGGCTTCCGACTGACGCAGGTCCTCACCGGACACGGTTGTTTCAGGAGGTTCCTGCACCGAATCGGGTGGGACGCCTGGGTGTTTCCACTGCGAGGATCGATCGGAGGACATGGTGGAGCACACGGTGGAGGTGTGTTCCGCGTGGGCGGAGCACCACCATGTCCTCGAAGCGGCGACCTCTCGCGTCCGGCCCTGGTTCAAGCCATGGTCCGGAACGAGACGGAATGGGACGCCGTCACCTCCTTCTGCGAAGCAGTAATGCTAGAGAAGTAGAACTTCACGTCCCGGCTGCCACGGGAGACGCCCCGGGCGTCGGGAGCAACCACGTGGCCCCCGGCCACCGTAGGCGCGGGCCTGTGGACGGTGGGCTATGGGCTAGCTCTCCATCCGTCCGTCTCATGACGACAGGCCGTGTCGACGGCGCTTTCGTGTTCCATGCGCGCCTCAAAGAGAGTCAGCAAAAGGAAGGGGTCCGCAAGGGCCGATGCCTGCTGGGGTTGCGGGACTGTTCGAAAGAGATACAGTGGCCCCGGAATACAAAGGGCGATGAAGGAACATGGATGGGTTTTAGTCAGTAAAAGTCGAACACTCCCTCCTGCTCCGCCCAGAGCGGGAGGAGTCATTTGATGATTTCCCATCCAAAAAAAAGGCCTCCTTCATGACTTCAGCTGTTTTGTACCAGTAAGTATAAGGTGTAAAGGATTAACGGACCCTTCACGAAGCAGTCAACCAAGCATTCTGTACATTACTAACTAAGTAACGCTACGCAAAGATTATCACGATTTGCGTTAAAACTCAATGTAACGCACTTAAAACATCGTGATAGTAAACGGGTCATGGAGGTATTTAAAGTAAAATTATAACTAAATAAGACTAGTACTTATTAAAAAAAAACTTGTGAAAAAGTTGAACTTTGGCCTCCAATATCTCCGTAACTAGAAGGTTCCCAGGCACCTTATTACTTAGGGCATAAGGATGGCATTGGATGGATCGGCATTACATACCACATCCCAGTCAACCAGTGGTAACACTTACTCTCTGAAAACCACCCATTCAACCACGACATTAATATGTACGCTGTCACTGTCAAATTGCAACCGCTGACGTCGCAGTGCGGTTTACCATATCCAATATTACTGTCACTCGAATCCAGGATGCTGCCTACTAAGAAATTCTGGCTAGAAAAACTTAATAAGAGCTTTTCTGATCTAGGAATCCAGCAGTAACGTTTGCGACCACGAGACCAAACGATATGAGATCAGAATAATTTTAAACAAGAATTATCCACGCAGCTGTTCTTCAAAAATCCCACAGACATAGTCTAAACAAAAACAAAATGCTGATATTTCAGTGATGTAGTAATGACTATAATGTGCTGTACATTGAATGTTTGGCCACCAGCTTGCAATACGCGTAGGAAGCCGACCAACCAACTGTGACCGCGTGTGGTCTATGAAGGTCGGTTTAACTACGCTGCTAGCTATTTTGTTAGAGAATAGGTCTCTTCAAAATAATGCGTATATTTTAAAGACGTTCGTGTGAGGAATGTTATGGAAGAAGGAGTATTTGATAGGTTAACGGTCCCATCAACTGCTGCTACCAGTCTTCAGCAGTCCACCGCTGTCCTTAGGTCTCTGGTAAGCTGTGCCACAACGCACTGTCCTCCGCCATCGACAGCCAACCTGTATAAAATACCATTAATTGATTGACTCATTTGAAAATTTACATGACACTTGGCAGATGTGAGTGGCAACGCCGGGAGGAGCCGCCCTAGATAGGGTTGCCATAGTAGCTAAGGTACGGACCGGGACATTAACAGTAAGTGACTGAAAATACCCATGTACTTACCCAATTGTAAAAAACACATGATTAAAAGAGAAATTAGATAGGTATCTACAATGTAGATTCTTCTCATGAAACACTAATTTGCTATGATATTTTTCAGAATTTTTCACCTTATCTAACAGGTCCGGTTTGCACATAACATACTTAAATGAAACTAAACATGTAATTTTGTAATTGAACTTGCATTGAATTAAGCTTTCGACCGTGTCTACGCTACGTGAGCCTGATTACGTTCTGTGTCTCACTGGTCTGCGCTGTACGCGTATTCCACGTTGCAATTGAAATACCGGGACATTTTGTAGATCAATCGGGACGACCGGGACAGAAGTTCCAAACCGGTGAAATGTCCCGGTGTACCGGGACGGATGGCAACCCTACCCTAGTAGGACATACACTGACCTCATTGGTAAGGTTCTTCGAAAAGGCCAGGTAAGTAGTACTCACAACCGCGTGCGTGTATGAACAGATGAATTAACGTGGACTACGTGGAATTCATACATATACGTACTCCTTTTGCCTCAGGAGTACGTAGGTATATGTATGAATTGTAGCAAGTGGCGTTCTGTGGTTTCTGCCTACCCTCTTGGGATTTGAAAATGTTTTACACAAATATTTCAGAATCGCAAAGAAAATTGGCGTAACAGCAAAAAGTAGAGAACAGACGATTTATTTCACGAATCCATGGAGGATCTCGTACTAAATGTTGTTTGATGAGAATTAAAGGACACTTCACGACGACATGATTGTCGACGGAAATAGTGCGCAAAAGGCTGGCACGTGGCAGTTTTATTTAATTTGTATTTAATTTAATATTGTTTTGTGCCATT
Source organism: Xestia xanthographa (assembly GCA_905147715.2). Taxonomy (NCBI): domain Eukaryota; kingdom Metazoa; phylum Arthropoda; class Insecta; order Lepidoptera; family Noctuidae; genus Xestia; species Xestia xanthographa. The sequence goes on from LR990659.1 coordinate 21,630,766, forward strand.
GACATTCATTGATTTGATCTGACATTTATTTGTTCCTAATGTTTTAATTATTTTTGTCATTGAATTCACTTTATTATTATTATTTTTTTATTGCTTATTATTCAATCAGCAGACTAAAATTGACAAAAATGTTGGGTATGTGTTGTTTTTAATATGGGTCAATGACCTGAAATAAATGAATTTTATTTATTTATTTATTTTAGTGGCACACTGAATGACCAAGCTGATTCTTTCTTTGGTCAAAAAATAGTCCTGCCCGCTTGGCAATGTCCCGCAACACATAATCTACCAATGAGGTTATTTATTATATTTTGCGCCGTTTGAGGTTTTGAGCACCTGTTGAAGACGTCCTAGCACTAGGATGATGAGACGGCTCTGTTTCATCTGGGTTTTATCCCACAAGTTTCCGAACGCAGTTTTGACGTTTGACAGATGACGTTTGGTTGGCCGTGCGATCTTTTGGTTTTGGAAAATAACACGCGCTAAACTTATTGATTAAAACTTTGAGTTAATGTTAATCCGATACAATCTTGATCGGTGTTTGATATTTTGTTGATAATTGAGTGAAAATTAAGACATTTCGCCATCTTGAGTCGTGATCGCGAATAATTTGTTGGTTAAGTAGCCGGCTTTTGTGTCGTTTGGACGCCGGTAACTTCCTGAACTTCGTGCTGAACTATTGTAAATCCCCACTTGGGTTAGCTAACCGGGATAAGATTTAGTTGGACATTGATTGAAAAGTGCCACGTGTGTGATCTTGGAAGGTTTGACCAGGCAGTCGACGGTACGCGCTGTGGGGCGTCCTTTGGAATACCGTCGCATCTGACATAACTTCACATGCACAACACAAAACACATTTACACTTACACCCCACCCAGATACGACGTGACCTGGGACTACGTCACATCTCCAGTTCCAACGTGATGGGTAAGTGTACCTAATAATTGTTTTCCCCTTGTCGATTGGACAGGTATTATTTTGATTAGGGCTCCGCGTAATCGTGAGTCTGCTGGTGCAGTCTCACACAGGCTCTATAGTCATATCCCGCTCATTTGGATCCCGCGGGATCAGTTTACTAACTTATTATTTTTATGACATTTTCTTTAGAAAAGATTGGTCCCGCGCTTAATATAAAAAAAAAAATGCATTTCAAATTTGAGTAACATCAGCGCGCACAAAATTGTTAGGAGAAATAAAAATAAATCAAAATAAAATCCCGTTGACCCTTGAGGAGGTTTTCAGTTATTTCGATTTGTCACCTCGTAGGCTAGTTGATGTTGTTTAGCTGTGAGTTTCTGTATGTAAGATGAAGGTGAATTTGTGGTTGTTTTTTTGTTTGTTACGTACAACAAAACACAACACAGGTTGCTGTTTTATAAATAATGTACTTACTTATGTGCTTTTGTTTTATTTATTTATTAAAACTTTAATTCTTCGATATCCGCAATTACAGCCACAATTAAAATAACAATGCACCGTACCCGATCGGGTACGGCTGGGGACATTGCACAAGTAAAAACTGTTACTTAATGCCTTGGGCATTTTCTATCAGTCTACCTTAGGGTGATGCAGACAATACACAGTACCTAGGTGCAATAAAATAAGAAAAGACCTAAGTGGGTGCATTGTGTCAGAAGTTTCAAAACAGGGATAGATTGAATCATTAGCTAAACGAGAACGACAATGACGAAGCCGAAGACGAAGTCAGGAATAAGCACTTCAGTTTTGCTTGAGGCATGACAGACAAATCATAAATACCTGTTTATTTGATTTAAGGCTGGTAAAGGTTCCGTGCCAAAATTAACAGCCGACGCAGACGCCGCCCGCGGTCTGTCTCTCCGCTAGTTTGTCTGTCTTTTACAGGGACGCACACGATATTATTGTGTTAGGAGTTATGACAAATAGTTTGTACTCGCAATCTTCACTGCGATCAAGTAGTCACTCAGGGCTGTATCTAGAGTTGAATTTGAGGTAGGGCAGCGGTGGTTATAGGTAGGGCGGAACTTCCGCCCTTCCTGTAACCAAAATTTGTATAGGAACCTCTCAGACTCCTGACTCACTGATATATCAATGCACAGCTCAAACCGCTGGTCCTAGATACATGAAATTTAGAGGGTGTATTCTTTGTGAAGAGTAGGTACCTATCCATAAAGGATTTTTTTTTAAATTCCTCCCATAAGAGGGTGAAATGGGGGTTTGAATTTTCTGTGAAACTTTATATTGACGAGAAAATTGGTGCACGCAGTCTTCAGATAGGAGCAAAAAAAAAAAAAACAATTTTATCGATTTTTGACTAAAACACTCTGTACCATACACTTTACTAACCCAAACTACAAACAGTAACGGGTAACTTCTAGTTTGTTTATTTTAGATTAAAAGGAGATTTCCCGTAACATAGATTATTACTATGCGGGCTTCTGCACCATAGACATTATAACTAAATAGACCTAACAATCCATCTCTAAATAAAATAAAGAATTATTTATGAATGTCCCAAATGTGGTTAACGGAAAAGTTTAGATTGCCGCTGTAATTTATTTTTTCCATCTCAAACTATGAACAAACAGTTTAGTTAAAATAACATATAATTATCTGTTTTTGATATTTTTTAAGGTAGGGCATTGCTGTTTTAAGGTAGGGCATTGCCCTACAATGCCCCCACCTAGCTACGGCCCTGTAGTCACTTCAACCTGTTTATTTTCAGTCTGTGACAAATTACAACGCCTATCTTAGCGCCACCTATCATGTTAATTATGAACTATTAAGTGAATGTGATTTTCATTATTTTTTGCATTCAACGCCATCTAGTGTCAAGTATAAAGCGTGAAGTCTGAGAGGCCAGATGAAATGGGGCGTTTAAATTAGTGCAACTGTGTGAAGAGAGATGGCGCTTTTAGTAATTGCTTTTACTGCCATCTAGTAGCGAGTAGCGGAACTTTCCTGTTAAGTTATTTTTTTTTATAGAGGGCGTCGCGGTCGCTTAAATTATTACCATTTTGTTTTAATTTGTTAGTATATTTTTTTTCCTTGTACACTTTTAATTTTTATTTGTTATCTACATTAGCAATTGTATCTAGCTGATAATTTATAAGCACCTACAGCTGATTTAATAAGATTTATGGATAATTTAACAAGATCTAGCGCAAATTTAAATCCTAATGATTCGAAATCCATAACATTTGCCTGCATGTTCTGTGTCACCTGTACTTATTTATTTATTTAAACTTCATGTACAAGAGTGGTACATAGGCGGACTTACTTACTTCTTCATATTACTTAAATGCTTAGCAATTAGTAAACTATGACGTTAAATTTATCATAAACATATTATTTATTATTAGTATTGGTGTCATATCCATTAAATAGTTCTACTCGTTCACTATTCATTTAACTACCATCGCCCAGAACAAGATGTCTAGGTATTTTTAATCAATGTACTTAGGTATATAACGATGAGTTATTAAATTCATATTAAGTATATATTATATTATATGAAAATTATGATGTAGGTAGGTACGTTTGTTACGCTTTGACGAAAGGAGTAGGTAGGTACGTGAGGATCGTAGCAGATGAAAAAGGCGTGAATTGATATGTGTACTTATGTTTGTTACGTTTTGACAGATAACCCCAAAGTCAATTTGACGGAATCTGGATTTAAAAGTCTGAAGAACGGTAGGTATCCTCAAATCTACCCTTTATAATGCAGTACCGTATTTAAAGATTGTACCTATCTATAAACGAAGTCGCAGGCAGCAAGCTAGTTATCATTCCAAAATTAAAATCTACATCTATACTAAATGTACATTAATAAAAAGAGGTAAAATTTGTTTGTAAGTTTGTATGTAGGGTGTAATCTTCGTAACTACTGATCCGATTCTGAAAATGCTTTCACTAACGGAAAGCTACATTATCCCCGAGTGTCACAGGCTATGCTACCGTGGATTAATTTCCATACATAACGGGAGCGAACTCACGAGAAAAGCTAGTCTATACTATACTATAATAATATTATAAAGAGGTAACATTTGTTTGTAAGTTTGTAAGTTTGTATGTAGGGGGTAATCTCTGGAAGTAATGAACCGATTTCAAAATCTTTCACCATAAGAAAGCTACATTCACCCTGAGTAACATAGGCTATATTTTATTCCCGTACTCCCACGGGAACGGGAACTACGCGGGTGAAACCGCGGGACGTCAGCTAGTTTCAAATAAAACAGCAAATCTTCTTTCAAATGCCAATACGAAGCACCAGCTATTTACAAAGTAGACAGAACCCTAACCTAGCCATATAAAGGCATCAAAAATCTATGTCTCATAGATTCTTGAAAACATTTAGGTAAATACCTGAGTGATTAGGTACGACTTATGAGCTTATAACTACATAATTTACGTGTACAAGTTAGGCGGTTTGCAAAGGTTATGTCTAATATATTAGCCATTAACGTTTAGTTGCAGTAACTATAACCTCAAGTTTTATTATAACCATTTCCTGTAGGATATCGGTTAATATTTAATTTCCTGTGGGTTCATTTAGTTTTCTTGGCGATTTTTTTTTTATTTTTCCGGCATTTGCATTCATTGCAACGGTTTATGGGGTACAGGCGCGGATCCAGGATTTCCTTTAATGGGGGGCAATTTTTGGAAAATTCATAAAAAAATATTGATAAACTTTTGAAAACAAATGGGCGTTACTTTACTGAAATCCATGATATGCAAGATACCGGGGGCCGCCAGCTTTTGGGCCAGGGGGGGGGAGGGAGCGTAGCGAGAAATTCTTACGACACCGGCCTACTGGAGTTACCTGGGCCTCTTATAGACAAAGTTAAGACTTATGAAAAACTAGGCTTCATGAGCGAGCGCAGCGAGCTCGAAATTTTTTACAAAATTGACTCAGATAATTATGCTAATTGCATATTATTTAAAAGGCCTCGGGGCAAGGGGCTCCTAATTTATTTCAGGCTCTGTCTATTGTATAGATCGATCATGCAAAAATCCGTAGGAGTGCTAATCCAGAGGTAGAAAAAAGGAGCCATTTTGATAAGTTTTTTCGCAGGGTTAAACAATATCTTAATATAAGTGATACCATTTTGCGCTACAATTTATTACGTATAATACCATTCTATGGCATCAGGCAGGAAAAGCTATAACTTTTATAAATCCTGAGCCTCTAGGGGCAGCTGCCTCCTCCTGGCGATGCCCATGACAAGATATACAACTAGAATATTTAGTTAAAATTAAACCGCCAAACTAGTTCAAGCTTGGCTAATGACTTATTTGGTCCGGTTCAGGGGGGGGCAATTGCGCCCATTGCCCCCCCCCTGTATCCGCGCCTGATGGGGTAACTTCTGAGTTCCCCAAAAGACATCTTGATCCTGTGACTTTAATCTAATTTGGTACCTACAAAATAACATCACGCCTGTAATCCCGGAAGGGTTAGGCAGAGGTGTACCTAATGGTACACCCACATTTTGTCAGTTACGTTTTTTTTTCTTCTTCAACCCTTGGCCATCCAATGCCAAGTGTAGGTCTCTTCCAAATCTCTTCAATTTTGGCGGTTTTGTTCATGGCTATTCAGTTTCTTCTGCTCACTTTACTTACGTTTTGACTCCCATGTAATAGGGGGCGAGTATATTGCCTCTAATCAGGCAGACTCCAGACTCTGTAGCTGAAACTGAGAAATTTCTGATGGAACAACCCAATATCACTTCAATAACCCGACAGAGAACCTCAAACGGCGTAAATATAGAAACCTTTGTGGTAACTATATTTTCGAGCCGTTTGGGGTTGAAACTGAGGCCTAGTGCCCATAGCCTGTTTAAAGATCTTTCAAAACGCCTAGTTGACGATTCCCGTGACCCAAGGGCTGGCTTTAACCTTAGTCAGAGGCTAAGTGTTGCCATACAACGTGGCAACGCCGCCAGTCTCTTGGGCATATCACTTTGTCCGACCCGGGAATCGAACCCAGGACCTCATGCTCAGCAATCATGCTTGGAACCACTAGCTAGATCAACGAAGCAGTTGTTAGTAAGTGTTGTTTGTTATTTCAAGTTTTGATAAGAAGATATATCTACCTCTCAGCAGTTTGATTGCGGGCCTTGGGTCATTTATCATTAGGCTATGAATTATCGTCACTTCAGAGCACTCTTGATGCACCTCAAAGGTAGACAGGCAAATCGTAATCGGCTTGTGCCTAGTGCTTGTTGCCTAATAGTTCCTGTCGTTACAATTGTAACGTGCCAAATTTGGCAGTTTCTTGAGTCATTTTACTTTAAAGTGTTACCGAGACATGCGCCGACATCGCATATTTTCAATGATATTCCTTCTAAAAGTGCCTCTATAGTATCCTAAATCTCTTTTATAATAATAAGATATATTTCGAGATATTTTTTAGATTCTTTTTCATAATACTGTGATCAGAACTATTTTCTTTTTGTTAGCCTGTGCTATCCCACTGCTGGGCAAAGGCCTCCCCCAATTCCCTCCATGTGCTCTTTTCTCGTGCCTCCTCGAACCAACCCTCGCGGTACGCGTCCAAATCGTCCCGCCACCTCTTTCTGGGTCGGCCTCGGCGGCGCCGTCCGTCTTCCGGCAACCATAGCGTGGAGACTTTTGCCCAGCGGTCATCGTGCATGCGACTGACGTGACCCGCCCAATCCCATTTTAGCCTAGCAGCCTTCATGCCAACGTCCACTATGCCCGTTTTGGCACGCAGCGTGGTGTTTCGAACCCTATCTTGTCTTTTGACACCCAGAATGCTGCGTTCTATTGCCCTTTGGCAAACTCCAAGGCGGAGACTTTTGAAACTCTGTGAGCGACCAGGTCTGAGCACCGTAGGTTATGACGGGACTATTTTTTTAAGAACGCTATTTGATTTTTACTTCTTTCTACGCTCAGCTGTTTCATATTATAATAATATGTCAACTGATTTGCCATAATTATCTGAAAATTAGTATATATATTATGTATCTACCTAAGTTATTTTTCCTAGTGTGTGTGTGTGAGTAGTTTTCATTTCAACGGGTGGTGTGTAAGGTGAAAGTCGAAGTAAACACAAGCTTGCGTGATTGAATCCATATATTTCATTTTATTATTTAAATCATGTACTTATATTTCACATGTAGTAACAAAATTTGCATTGGAAAATTATGCAACTCGTATATAAAACATAGGTAATATTCACATGGTATTCAGTTCATTAATTCACTAACATCTAACGGCACATTTCTATACAAAGTTATGTATAATTTACTTATTACATAAATAAGCAACTTACTATAAGGCTAAAAGTCTTTCTTGGCTAAAACGGCACGTTTTGCCTACTAATAATACTCGAGATACATTCATAAGAGAGATATTAAGTAAATTTTGTTAATGCACTGCATAGAAATCAGATTCCATCAAATAGTTTTAAAGAGATTAGTATAAATTAAATAAATACTGACAGTTAAAATCCAATAAATTAAGATAAACTTATAAATAAAGCTTCGTCGCAACGAGAAACAGAAAAATATAACAGTTAAGTACAAAGGAACTGAACAGAAAGGCTTACAAACTAAAACTTTCAATAAATTAATGATTAATACCTACAGAATACTAAATATCACAGAGAAAGTACCCAATACTTAATCAACAAAACATTGTTTCGTCAAGCACTTCGAATACAACCAACATCTGTCGTGTTAGAGAGCGAGCGCGTGCGCATACAGACCTACCAATAAATAAGTACAACAGGGACTATACCGATTGTAAATTAAATAAATAATTAGTCGAAGCGAAGATTAAGTTACGTCACAATACTGAACAAACATAATATATTCTATCTTTCCGTGTTTCGTGATCTTTTATCTTTCTTTTCTTTTAGCTTGGCCTCGTAGTCGCGGCACCGGGTGTTGCTGGTGATGACCTTCTTGCCCCGAGGACATCTGAACTCGGAGTACCAGTTGTTGAGAAGGTTGCCGTATCCTCTAAACGCTATGTAGTCGTTCTTGAGGCACACCTGTGCATGTACCTTTTCTTCTATCACTTGCAAGTCTTTGCTTTGGTTGACCTGAGGCACTGGTACATTTACAGATACCATATTTTCTCTTACTTCGGCTATGGTGCTGTATAATCTCTGGAGAGTTTTTCCTATTAGCTCATGGCGGGTTTTATTATAAACGAAGAAGAGTTCGTCAGAGAAATTAACTTCAACATTGTAGAGTCGTTTGAAGATCTCCTGGTACTCCACAAGAGACTTGTACAGCTTCGGCATCAGATACGCAAACTGTAACAAAAAGAAACAGGTATTTAATAAATTGAATCATTAACATCCGTTTTGTTCCCAGCTAATGATGCATACAATTAATGGTCTAGCTAATTGGAATTTACAAGTGATAAGTATCAATGAATGAAATCCCTGATATAACGGTCATTGATAACTACGTTCATTGTCTTATGATTATTATACCCAAACGTCATCGTGCTTACATCACAGAATATCGACATAATGAAGGTTAAATCTTTTTCTATCGTGTCGTGGGTTTATCAGTTCTAATGCTATCATTAAAAATACCTCTACTTTTCTATGATTTATAAGTGGCACCAGTGTTGTCCCTTGGGGAACTACGGTAAAGTTTAGAATCTCAAGTACGTTTGGTAACATTACTGTACAAATCTTGATTAAATTATGAGCAAACATAAAGTTAATAAAGATAACATATAGATATAAACTTTTACAGCTGTCCGACTGTCTATTAAAAGGGTCATAGTGCGAAGAAGCTTATGTATGAATTAAGCGCGTGATATCGAGGATAGTTTACGTCGCGGCAAATTTGTGTCGAGGCTGCGGTGCCGTGGGCATTTGTGATCGGTATGACTATTCAAATGACGCCATTAACACTACAATCGTATTCAAAATGTATTTATACTTCACTAGTATTTAAACGAAATTTTATTTAACAATTCGCTTTGATGGCACTTTCTAGATGATTATTATACGCGGCACGACTCTGTCCCGTGTTTATATCTTTGAGCCCTCGTCGGATCGCCATTTTCTTTATTAGAAGACAATACTGAAGCGTAAAATACGGTTGGGCCGTTAGCGATTTGAAATTCAAAGTACGATATTGTTATCTTTTAAGGGTTATTTTCAATTAATAACCGTGTACCGACCATGTCTAATGGTACTTTTGCTTTAAAATGGAAGGATTAGTTAAACAGCATGACACAAACATAAGTTTGAAGTAATTTTATTTTGTTTAATCCTAAAACTTATCTGCGGGTCCAACCAAATTAGATTTTTACGATCTCATATTGTCAATATTGTACAAGATACTTATGAGATTGTGGTTCTGAACAATGGCGTTCCTGAGCATTGCATCAAACGTTTATTTTGAGCTGCAATAAATCATTTTGTAATTGTATGTTACTTTAAATAATTACGTAAAGAATTGTAATAAACTTGGTAGCTGTAGTTGAATGACATAATCGAGTGTTGGCATTACATTACATTCAGTCTATTGGTATTCTAGATTATTATGATTATGTTACATTCTTGAAGATTGTAATTTAGATTTGAACATGTATTAAAAGCTAAAATTGTAGTTTTGTTCTTAATATTTAAACGTATAATACGATTAAGTGAGTTGTCTTGAGAAGCAGGCTTGTTAGTTTCTTTAAAGTTAAGTTGAAGAAGCTTTCGTCAAGTAGCTCAGTGCCACATACCATTACTAGTGGGCGTTGTTGAGACACGTTGTTGATTATCAATGACCAGGTTTTATCAACCGAATACATCAATATTTTCTAGTCTAGTTATCTCGTTGTAAATTGCATAAGCATGACTAATATTTTACTTCATAAGTGTAGATGACCCTATTACTTACATGTTTGGGATTAACTTTCAGTGACTTAAATTGTATTTTTTTCTAAATCGTTCTTTCTTTTCTATCTGCATGACTACGCAAAAACCTTATTTGAGCAAAAAATGTTATCATGGCGAATTAAATTATTTGCTCAAAAAAGGTTTTAGCATCATCATCTGCCGAGGCTAGGCAACTATGTTTGGGGTCGGCTTCCAGTCTTACCGGATGTGGCTGCTATTGACCTCCACAACCCAGTTAGTACTGGGTATTGCGATACCCCTCGATTGGCTTTGTAATTCAATCCTCCAAATTCCCTAAAAATCTTCTGGAAAAGACGAATTGTCTTTTTCAGAAAATGTTCAATAAAATCTTGCTCTAAATGTAGCCGTAAAGAAAAATCGGTCTCCCTGAGACATGTCACGTTCTTTATAGACAATGATGCGTTTATTTAGCTCTGTAGGTGCCTATATACTACTTATATACCTACGAGAGTACCAGACTAGCCGGTTCACCTCGGTACTCGGATCGTTTATTATTGTCCTTTAAAAATGCGACATATTTCTCGATTTGTTTTTATTGCATTTATTAGTTAAATGTTTTCATAATCATCATCTTCATCAGCGTTTTTTCGACTAGTGCTGTAATAACTAGCTACTTCAGTGATATCAGTGATAACTTACTTACGTATAACTGTCTGTTAATATGTCTACTCTCGTAGCTACCAGTGTTTCTATAAACAAAGTTAGCTTGAAATATCCTATCCGCACCAACCTGTCACTTGATTCATAGAAAAATCAAAGAAAGATTTTCTGTGACGTTTTGTTTCTAACCGTCCGTAAGCAAAATGCCAAACAGACAGAGATAACAACCTACCGAAACCGAACAGTAAGTTATTGAAAATGGTCGGCCAGTGAATTCGATAACTAATTGTTAGAGTTACTTATTATTTTCATGAGACATAACTTCACGTCATGAGTAATGGTCACGCTTGGATACAATTTCTTTAATTACTAATTGTGTGGTTTATTTTATTTAAGTATAATGCTATTATATTAATGTTTTTGTTAATTTATTACAAAAATATTTTGCATACACCAATAATTAATTAATATTATTATCATTTCAATGAAATATGACGCAGAAACATGTATTCATTCAGAATTATCTACCACTGTAACATTCCTTAAATGTAATTTACATGACATATATTTACCTATATAATAAATGGATGTTAATAATCGTAAAATATTTATTGAAAATTACGTAAAACTTGTCTCGTGACTAACATTACCGTGCGATTCTTCCTGCTTCCACTTAGCGGTTAATGAATGAACTCATCTCAACACTCATTGTTCCCGGAACGTGAACCAGAGCTGTTCGGCATTTGTTTGTGTCGATTCGTATGCCACAGCTTCCTCTACCAACGTACCTACTCGACAGGATGAATGAGTGATTCACTTCACCAACTGTCTAGCCGCGAATATTTTCAGCGCCCATATTGTTCTATTAGACAGTCTGCAACTTTTGTCTGGCTCCTAAATTATACAAATAGGAAATATCGAATTGAAATTTTATCATTGCGCTCTCCCGGCCTTTATATAGTATCTTATGAAATCATAGGACACCTTCATGTACAGACTTTATTTAATCCCCCGAGTATTTAGAAGGCAATAAACAATCGATTCTAAAATTAATCGTTAATATTTTACGGTTCATAAAAGCATTGAGTACTAGCCGTTGAGTTTTCCCAACTATTGTGAAGGCGCGACGCCGAAGAAATTGTCGGAGCGAACGATAATAAAAGCGTCGGGCTGTGTGAGCAAATATGGTCGTGTATTAAAAGCCTGAAAACCCGACAATAAGCCGTACATTTGCCTTAAAGAGGCGAGCTTAACCTCCGAGACGTGTCGCAGACAAACGCGCCACTCCGGAATCGTAAGTTCACATTCGTCTCACTTGGACAAATAATGTGTTTTTAACATTTCGTGTTGTTTTGTTAAATCGTAAATACTGTACAAACACTAGCACCGAGTGACCGCTAAAGCCTCGGCCCCTTGTCTCCGTGAAAGCGCACCGTGTTCCAACTTGTGGAATTTCTGCCCTTTATTCAAACACTGAAAATACCGGCCGTACCATGACTCGCACAATTGTGTGAAAACAAATCCACTACAAATTAAAAGTATCCTTCGGAATTATTCACAGTGCTCTTCACTCGAAAGCTTGGACTAGGAACTTGGAGGGTCCGATAAATTGAACCAACATGAATTGTGTGTCCACATTAGTATTTCCTCGGGCCCTCTATTTTAACGCCTCATTTGAGCAGTATTTAATTTTTAAATTGTTCGTATGTCAACTGAGCCGGAGCGTAGAGATCACTTGAATTCTAACGCTTTCGTTTGCCCAATGTCAAATATTTAAATTTGTTAAGTGGCCGTACATTGACTGGCTGGCGAGACATAGGTAAGAAATATTTAATATTCATCGGTTGGTGCACTGCCCGTCTGCGGGCCGCTATGTTAGGAAATTATTTGGTCTCCGAGTCGCCGACACGATCGTCGCCGAGTGTGTAAGGACATGTGACGCTCCGAATGCACACACACTTATTGTCTCGCGTCGCATTAACTTTTGTGTACTAATTAGTGGGTGACCAATATGAATACATAACAGAAAGTCTCGAACTCCAGATGTGTGTTCGGTAAATAATAAAGAGAGGCTTATAGAAGGCTCGTTAAATATTGCTTGTGTGTTTTATATTTTACGAACCGAAACCGGTACGGGCAGCCGATGAACTGAATACAATTTTTATCATAATTATAAGGTGTTGTGCTAAGATACCTACGTACGAGTAGGATGCGTGTGGAGCCATGGTTTTAGGATCGCGTGTGCGGAGTGGAATCATGCGGTGTCAATCTATGCAAATTTCCTTGAAACATTTAACTGGCTCCTTAGTTTGCTCTGCTCCCACCAGCGCTAACCATAAGCCTCTGATTTATATATCGCCAGCATCAATTGAGCCCTTAACTTTGGACCAATGCGTTATTTAACAATGAGAGGGAACCAAAGATTGGGGGCCAACTTTGATTGGTAATGAATAGTGGGCGGCGTCATCTTTTTTCGAACGCATCATCTAGATTAGAGTGTGATAATTTTATTTGGCCCGCGATTCGTGATGTTTTCATTTATACTTAATTAAATCAAATAAAGAACATAATAATTTTATGAATTAATGGCATATTTGGATTCAAATTAAAAGCTGATACAGCGAAAAATATCCAGGATACTGATTAATCAGCGCAGGATTAAGTGATTTCGACCAAACAGCTCAGTGATGAAGTTCTATAAAACACTTAAAGCCGCAGCGATTTTCCAACGAGAGCGGCTTTCAAAATTAAGGGCTTGCACTTCTAGTTATTGCCCTTAAGTACAATGTGAAGTAAATAAACGTGGTACAAAGGCCGACCACATGTAATTTGGATCGTCGGAACCTCATTTAAGTTGCAACGGTGAAGCCTCGAGCACGGCTAATGTACCCGGGATCCTTTGTCTCAAATAAAGCAAAAATAAATTAAAAATAACGTAAAAACATTGAACGGGCAAAAAGAGTGATGGGCTGGACCACCACACCCTCGACTCGGGTGATCGCACCGTAATATAATTACACTGTCAGTCGCACAAAAATTACTTCAAACATTGTAATATATTGCGAATCATTGTAACGTCTTGCGTCACATTTTATCGATATGATTTGGTTTCTAATTTAGAACAGTGATTTGGTCCACCCTAACTTGCTAAAACTTGTCGATAGATCAATGAGGTCATTCGTAATGAAAACGGAAATATTCTTATCTATGGTATTCGACACTCGATATTTCTGACATCACAGATTGTCTATACATCGAATTATGCTACTATGAGGATACTTTAAACCTATATATTAATTTAATGATAGACTACTTTCAGACATGTGTTACTGTCAAAGCAAAAACTTAAGGTGAATAATCAATCTGTGCAAAAAGATACTCACTTTGCGTTCAGAGAAGGTTGCGCCGCGTTTTTTGTAGTTGAAGAAATGAATATCGACAAAGTTGATTTTGGGCAGCCACTCTGTCATGCCGTCCCTGTATATTGTCTCGTTGAGAACTCTTCGCTCCTCATTGAAGAACCTCCTCGTGTTCTTCAACTTTTTGATAATTTTTCTCGTCGCGTTCTTGAAACGGTCAGAGAGGACATTTTTCTGTAGTCTCGTCATTCCTTGCGTGTCTTTGGTTTGTGGCAGGACGGTTTGTTTCCTGTGCGGCCGTCGCCTGTGCTCCACCACGCGGGGGTCGGGCTTCATCCTCATGTCTTTGGTTAGTGCTAGCGCGTCGTGCTGCCGCCTCTCATGCCTTATCTTGTGTTCTAGCGTCCGCGCCTCGGATGGCATCACAACCATTGCTATTATTACTAGTACTGAAGTAGCTACCAAAAGCTTTTTGGGAAAACCTGCAACAAAAACGAAGACTATTAACCTTAATGTCTTAATCACTACAACGGATTTTTAATAACCGTAATATTAATATGTAATCATTATTGTAGTGATATCGTTATTATCTTTACGATTGTTATTAACAAGAACTGATAAAGGGATCTTTTCGAACAGACGCGTTTGCTCACGTTTCAAGTCTTCGGATTTGGTAAGAAGATTCCTTGAACGTGTTGCATAATTTGGAAGAAAAAAGATCATGCACGTTGTGAACGAACTCTTTGGGACTGTTGACTTCAGAGCGGTGTTTCCGTGGGGTCACATAAAAAATAATAAGGTGCGTGATTATGGTAAGCTTGCTACATACACGTGTGTACGATCTTCATCTCCGAGCACTTTCACACCGACCATTAGCCCGGGGTGGGATGCGTGAGGCGGACGTGATTTTTGTTAATCAATTTTGGCTGGTGGGAAATTGTCCGTATTTTTGGATGCCATATTCAGTTTACGAAAATTGCAGCGGCCATTTTGGAACATTTTTAAATGATTGATTTCATGTTCGTTTGAATGTGGAACAATATATTCTATTTAAAAGTTATGATTCAGTACAAATTACAATAGAAAGTATCGACTGTTGGAAATGACTGTTCACAATTAAACACCGACATAGTATTTTGACGTCATGAATGTCAGCGGAAAGCGTCACGCCTATTGTTTTTGTTAGTGCACAAATATTCATATGTTTCGCCTTGTTCGATATAACGTTTGACAGTTATTGAAGGTTTTGATGTTTTGCGCCGACGCCATAAAATATATTTTATGTCCCAAGCAATTCTGTTGAGGCGATGTTTTCAAACTTTTAAAAGGAAGCACCAACGGCTTTGAAAGCTATGCTTTGTTCACTCGGAGTGCTAAAACATAGAAAGTACTTGTTGCAGTTTTTATTAGTTGCCTAGGCCTCCTCAAAGAAGGTTTACCGACATTAAGAAGGCAAAAATAAGTTCGATTATGTTTTAAGAATATCATTTGACATTTAAAAAATAATCTAGAATCGCGATTCATTTGTTTAAATTTGACGTTTACTTTTTTTACGTGTAATCAGAAACTTGTAACCACAGCATCAACGTTTACGGTGCGGTCATCGATACTTATTATATTTTGTCCCGTGCGGTTTTCCAGAACAGCAAATCAAACAAGTTACGCGTGTATTATCGAATCAGCTGAATGTTACAGTGAGTTAACACTTTTTTATGACGTCACACGAGGATAAACCAAGGTTTATGGTCAGTGAATCATTAGGTCAATTCGTGTCGTTGACAATATAATTCATGTTAAGTAAATACGGCGTAACGCCATACGATAAAAAAACGCGAGTAAAAACGTTGATAGTCTGTGTTATTCCGGTGTGTCCGTGGTACAATTATTTTAGTCTGTGACCATTGTGAGTGGCGTCTATATTGACGAGATCATCAAACAATGCTAACGTATATAATTGTTACCGCGAAAACCGGGTACCTACAGTGAGACTTTTCCGACGTGGGGTTTCCCCAACCATTTGTGATCTAGGTAATCTTTTATTTCCGAATAAAATATGGGAAACACAACATTTAATAGTAGAATATTTTTTGTTAGTTTTTCTTGAAGATTTTTTTGTTCTGTAATCTGTTACATATTTTTAATGATACAACCGAACCATGATTTATTATATCTTAACAAAACAAAGTTCCAAACTTAGCTCACGCCCGTCTTCTTCGAAAATATTGGATTCTCTCACGATTTACAAATTGAATTCCCGTCCATCATTATTGTACATAAAATCTTATATCTTTAAGTTAATTCTAACACGACACAACTTGAGATAAATTAAACAATAATCGTTGTCAAAAACAAAGTCGACTGAGCGATCAAATGTTAGAAATACAGCAAGTAAAGCTCGTCTGTATCGGATGACACGCGCGTGTTTCAGCGAAAAATCCCTTTGATCGATTGCCGACGGCCCAATGTTGAACATTCTCACACGACTGGCGCACTGCACTCGACTCCCAATACATTGTTTACTTCCAAAAATGATCATCGTATTCGCTTAGACGTCCATTTCTGCAAGTACTGCAATTAGTCATGTACCATTTCACCTTGTGTGAATTGAGAGTTTCAGTACTTATGTGCGTCTTTCTAAGGAAGTTACTTATGGTAATGTTCTAGCGATATAAGTATAGTTTATTTAATAATTTACATTTCTTGTGGTATAAATACGATTCCGTATTCATTTAATTCTGTGTAGTTGTATATTTACGTTACGTTACGATATGAAGGAAATGAAATCGTAATTATTATAATATGATCGCCATACTTATTTGTGTTATGTCCTTCAATTATTATTTACTTTTTTTGTGCCATAAATAAAGTAAATAATTAAGAATCAAGAAAAATCTTAACTAAACAAATCTGTGTAGACGGTAATATGATAGCTTTATTAGTTTGCGTTCATTAAAGCTTACCCACAAAATGATTGTCAATTGTTTACATTCGACGCGCGAATGAGCCGCACACTTAAGTTCGTCAAACAAATAATTAAGACGAGGTAGGCGACGAAGCTTTGAAATAAAATTATAATATAAACACACACCAGTTAAAAAGACATCCATGAACAACGCATTGATGTAGCTCCTTTGGTCAAGTCCATGTTCATTTGAACAAAATATTCCCGATAAACGAAATGTCGGAAAACGATATAAGAACTTTCTGTACGAACTGATTGTCACTGGCCGCAAAAACAAAACACTCGCGAACTGTCAACACTTTTAAATTAAAACACTATTTTTGATTTTGGAAGTCACTAGTGTTGTAGTAATATTAGCACTGGATTATAAAGTGTTGTGTGTTGTCGAGCGTGTGTCACCGTAGTGGTGCGAGGAGCGAGTGTGCGAGACCGGCGCGCGAGCAGCCTCCGCTCGTTGAATGGGCACCGAAATGCGGCACCGTACGTCAAATAGCCGGTCAAACACTATGCGAAATCCCTTACCCGCCCGCCGGAAAGTGAACTTCGACCCTCCCGGAGACTTCCTTCGACTTATAATTTTTTTAGGACATTCTATTTTCTCCCGTGCATCAGTAAAGAGTTTTCCGCTCGACTACAAGAACCTTGACCTACTTTATGTTCAATAGACAATTTATTATGATGAAAACTTTTGTACGCTTCAATCATAACTTTCATCAATTCGATAGTGATTATCAATGAAGCGATGACAACATTGCAAATAATTACTACTAATTGTGAAATTTTAGTATTCTATTATCTACTTTACTATCGGGCAAAGGACTCGAGATTTATTTTCGTTATCTATTATTACCCTTCGCTAACTTCTTAGTCATAATATTGTATGTTACTGTTTAGTTTTATAGTCTAACTAGTTATTACATTGTCATAGTGAAAATCAGTTTTTTTTTCAATAAATTGTTACCATGTACGGTAAATACTATCAAAACTTACACTATTGTAAGAAATAAAATCATAAAGAGTTTTTTTTTAAACAATAATATAAAAACTGCTCCAAATTCAATAATTAAATTAAAGCGCGTCTCCATGGTCGTCTGTTTCCACATCTTGTGCAAGTGAACATTTATTCGGTTAGAACCGCGCGGTGATTCATCGATGAGTCTATCCTAAAGTGAGTTTTTATCGGGCATTAGTCGCGGCCACAGCACGACGCGACACTAACCCTTGCTAATCTTCATAATTATTAAATGTTAAACGACTATGACTTGAAATAATAATCAGCTTTTGTTATTATTAATATTACGTATAGTGTAGAAAACTCGAGCAATTTGTTAATCATTTAATCTGTACCACTCATTCCTTAGTACTTTCATGTCCACAATAATGACACATTGTACGATAAGTACTTACATCTATCTACTATTAAACTGATACATTAACTAGTTTATGTAAATGAGCGCCTAGATTTAGAGGTTGTTTGATTTATAAACAACTTTCGTTTTCTTTTTCACTTGTCAATGACTGGTCATCAAGAGAAACAAGTAAAAGAGTCCAAGGACTACAAAAGAAAGTGAACTCTGAGTAAAAAGTGTGCCAAGTCTGGGAAAGACGCAGCTGACACAGATAGGATGATGCACCTACGTGCGACTTAGGTCACAAATCCTTCGAAAGGAAATTGAACCTTCTTAATTCGAATTGGTATACTGGTTGTTTTGTTCCTCGTCTATGGGTGATTTTTGTAGCATGTGGTCTGCGGTTTAGAGGTATGAGCGAGCATCTCAGTGTTTACATTGACACGTTTTTTGTTTCGTGGTTAACAAGGCGATGTCATTGTGCGTCTGCTTAGTGATAGTGTCAATATCGGATAATTACGATTGTGTTTTATTTTTAGAATTCTATATTTGAATATGTATTTCGCTTTTGTTATGTATCCTGTTGGGAAAATGAGTTACAATAGACTTTTTCCGTACTCATCAATCATTAAAAATAAAAAAAGAATTCATTAATAAATGACAAATAAATACGCTACACAACTTTCAGAAAAGTGATTTATGTAAAGGTGCGTCAACCCAGCCCGAGTGACCTAGTGCATTAAGTGCAGTTATATTTTTTTCTCTCATCTATACAAAGGAGTTTCCCATCGTGATCGTTTCCGATTACTGACATAATAACACGCCTTTCATTTAAAACACGATTAGTTTTTTATGCGAAAATATTCTGTAATTGTAGCAGGCTTTTCCGGCGGTTGTCTCACGAATGACTCACGGATTTCCCGAATTTTTCGCTACAGTAAGTTTGTCGGGAACTATTCACTGAAAGCCCACAATGTCAAGACCGTGTCGCATGAGCTCACTATTACTCACTCCCCATAGAAAGTCGTTAGATCCGTGAAATATAAAGCGATTCGTCATGTCACAAATATTGAATTTTAAGTGCTCTGAACTGATCTAAACCTACTTATAAATAAAACATTGTTGTTTCGTAATTCATTTTAATATTTAAAACGGTTTCCGTTATTTACGCGCTACCTGACCATTAAATAATTGATGCAAATATCGAGTGAATCTGTCTGTATGTTTGTCAAAAGAAAGCTTGGAAATTCCTGTTGTGATATTGAGTAAATTCTTGCGAGTGTAGATAATATTTTTGAGCTACAGTGACGATTTGTTTTGTGTCGGAAGTTTGAAATATTTGTGTAAATACTAGTGTTGTGTAGCTCTGTTTCGTAAAAGATATAGCGGGCGGAGTAGAATGTGTTCGCTAGTAGTGAATATATTTAACCTCTAATACTACTATGTTGATATGTTACACGTTGTTTTAAGCAAATATTATCCATCTATCCTTCAGCCGCGGCGTCCGTTACGTCTCTATGATGATTTGTTTCTCTTTTTAAAAAGTGTAGCTTTAAAATTACCGATAAAAGGTTTGCTATTGCCGTGTAAATAGCTTTTTTGTTGAAATTTAAAGTGCTTGTCTATGATACTGACCTGAATAGAGGCGGATGCAGATTATATTGTAATTGTTCTTCAAGATCAAGTTCGGAGGTGCGATAAAGGAAGGATTAACATTATTTTAATGCACTTCTACTACTTCCTGCTTCGTCTTCTTCTTGGGGTCTTTTGGCCCTCGTACAGGACTAATTTCGTTTCTTTTTTTTTCCTCTGTTTATTTTTTTTTAATTGTACTGATAATTTAACCATTTTATTTTTGTGTGTTTTGTCCTGTGCTTTTAGTTTCTTGCTTTCTTCTCGTGATGTGTAGACAGTGTTGTTCAGAGTGTGTATCAAAATCACTCTTGTAGCAGATAATCTACCGTAAAATTCCTTTACCAACATAGTTTTAGCAGCTAATTTAAGTTTACCGTAAACTTAAAGACTAGCTTCCGCGACAGAGTCCGCCTGCGGCCGCCAACACCTGAAATGGCATTGTTTGCGAGCCACAAAATAAATCACACGTTGTGCGTACTATTCGAAAGCTTTTGCACATTGTGAACGTACCCTTAACCCGTTTCATGGCACAGGCTAAAATTAATACTCAATACGCGGCTCAGAAATGTTCAGTATGCCAGTTATGCGGAAGGAAATGTTTTATGCTGTGTCCTCAAAACTGAATAAGGCAATTTAGTGTTTAAGAAAAGTGCATGGTTGCTTGTAATGTATGCGGTCTTAGAAGAATTAAGTTTGTGTATAATTCATGCAGAACGCTATTGACTGTTGCGCCTTTACTGAAGATCGAATTAACGGAAGATTTAGTATCGATAGTAGTTTTATCGATATATTTACATAATCGAATGACAGCCAGGTGTCAGCTTTAGTTTATCGATGTTTGTAAGTGAAACTTTTCAAAAGACGCTCTTTTACCTTGAAAACTAAAATAAATAAACTGTTTTAAATGTTTGAAACGCTTTCGGTGAGCGCCGGTTTTTATTACTAATTAAGTATGCGATGACTAATTTTTGATTGAGGTAAGCAATTTACTAATCTATGAAGTTAAAATGTAATCTTACATTTAATTTAACTGTATTGGGTCGGATTTACACAAGTATCTACCTTATGTTATTTATAAAAATGATTTTATCGTCTGTGGAATCTAACTGCTATTTCCGATCTCATTTTGAATTCGGATATAGAACATTCTTCCGTAATGTCACGCCACAACCCGTGACGCGATATCAATATCGAGTCAATAGTTTAAATATCGAAACTAAATAACTTTTTTTTTCTATTGACTGACCTAATAGTGATGGGATCACACATTATACAATACACATAGTGAGTAATCACTCAACAACGTAACACACATAATTTCCTCGTATTATCAGTGTCGATATTTCAAAGAATAGAAAGTGATATGAAATCACATCACTTCCTTTGCTTGTTATATTAGGTCACCGACTTGACTTGTACATTCTAGTACAGTTCTATGATCTGAAATTGTTTGTAACGTCTGAATACTTTATCACCTGTTAGTATGTATGACTGTTTAAGATTAGGTCATTGGTTTTAAGTCATCATTATGTGTAGGGATAAGCTATTACTCATCATATTTGTCACTTTCGAATAGATCACGAGTTTCTACTACAAAACTATTAATTCATAGATCAATCTATAAACATTGATGACGATCTTAATCACCTTTATCAATCCTTTAATCAATCTATCAAACAATTACAACACAGATTAGATATAAAAATAAATAAAAAACAAAAACTTACTATATCTAAAAGTATTATATCCTTGTCTCCTTGAGGAACATCCGTTGCAGCAACAAGTGCACATATCGATCATTTTAATATTAATCGATTTATCACAGATCATTTTAAAAATTAAATAAAAATATCTTTGGCATAAACTGTCACAACAACTGTCACATATAAAAAAAAAGTTCACTGTCACTTCACAAATTCAAATTCAGAACAGGTGTACGCACGTGCGTATTCTGTTTATAGAATTTAATTTACGTGATTAACGGGCGTAGTTGTCGAGCCGAGTTCAGGACGATCTCTCGAGCGGATACGTTCAGTTCGCCGCGTTACGTGTAATGTGTGTCCTGAACGGATTTCCACGGCTTTTATGTGGCCGGTCGGCGCTCCCGTGATAAAGGGTGCAAAAAACCGATTGTTTAATTTGGAGGGCCCGCCATGCGCCATTACGTCACGGATACGACGTAGATCGCGATTAGGACGTAAACGCACACATGCTCTTACGCAATAGCTTGTTCAAATAAATACATGTGCCAACAGCCGGATCCTATGGGGTATGTGAAAACGCGATTCCTGGCCGTTATTAACATGTTTTTTATTATCAGGTTTAGCATTTCAGTCCAGTTTCAGTCTAGTTTTTTTTTGTAATGAAGATTATCTGTTTTATTATGATAATTAACAGTTATCTATGTCCGTTTTGATAAGAATGCAGTATTGATAAACATTTATGATTTAGATTGCATATTAATATGTAGTATTTAAATTTATTGTTATCATAATAAACAATATAGGGTTTATTGATTATAAAGATAACAATTAATTGGACAATAATGATTTATTTGTTAGATATATGTCTTTAAAAGAATAAGAGAAGATTTATATAAAGAATTTATTAAAATATCTTTATATTTTAGAATAACTTAATAATACACTGTTTTTAATTTTAATTTTCTGAATGTAACTTATTAGAAACTTACAATACTATTGAGTTAATTTGATTTTGATAATTGATATTGTTTTGTATAAATAATAAAAACAGTGTCAGATTTACTTTAAGATAACATTTTTATTCATACAAAAATAAAATTTAGATCTAAGAGAAAGTTCACAGCAATTTTTATTTATTTGCTAACATGTTAAACACTTGTTAGTAGGCATATCATTACATAGGTATTTATGCACCTTGTAAGGGCGCTGCAAAATTTATACTTATTTCAAATTATTTAACTTTACAGCCTTAAATAATAATAATAATAATAATTATCCCGAATCACCTACTCCATAGCCTCAAATTACTAACTCTAAAAGAAACACTTTATATCACCTTACAAAAAGCTGCAATTTTAAATACATGTCGAATTGTCAGAAAGTTCATGCAAATAGACGAAAACGAAATAGGGCCTCGTCACAACACACCCTCAACATAACACACCACACGCTGCATTTACTTTGGTTTAGGCCCGTAAATGTAGTTGGAAATACCAGTAAGCTGAGAAGCAAAAGCACATTCCAAAAATAATAATAATAATAAATCTTTATTGACATTATGATTGCTCTTTACATCAGTGTACTAGGAGTTCCTGTATCACAAGAGCCAGACCTCTCAATTAACAGAGAATATGTAAAAAACGATAGACCCAAAAATTATTATTATTTATTTATTATTATTATCTATAAATAATAAATAATAATAAAATTGTTTATTGTCACAAAGAAACATACATTAGTATACACTGATTAACAAGATGCTAACTATGCTGCAGAAGTCTGTATACAGATATTGTGAGCCCTGCCTCTCAAACTAGGATAATCTGTATCTTAAGATCTATTTAGAATGAAGAAAGATCCCTTTTAGATTATACGTAACTTAAGTATAACTTATTCTAATGCGTTCACAATCACACACGGAGCTGCAACGACTGATAGTAAAGTCCTTCTACGGAGTTTATTTTTAAATTCCATTTCGGCCATATTAGAAATGCGTTTAAATTTCAGCGGGGGTGTTGCTCCACCATCCCGCCTCCGAGAGTCCGCCTCTCGGCCTCATTCCCGAAATAGTCCCGTTCGATTGGTCGCTCAGAATAATCTCTTCGCCTATTACATGCACTCGCTTTAACTTTACTACACTCGATAATGTGAGTACTTGCATGTCACGTGGTGGAGTAAGTTCTGCCTTTTGTTCCAGAATAATACTGTAATTACACTTGGTGTTCACTCAACGCTCCTGTTTACAAATACTCATGCACGTAAGTGTACGCTGTGTAGTAATTTTTTAAATAGTGTTTACGGCTTTCGAACGCGGAAGATTTTGTTCTACAACTAGTTTGGCTGAAACTTCACAACAAACTGTTCGTAATTTATATGTAGAATTTGTTAAACCGACGTGAAAAGTAAGGGAAACAGAATTTTAAATATCGTTTACCTTGTATTTACCTCATTAGGCAATAAATCTGAGCAAAATACTATACATTCCTTGAGTTGTCATTACCTGAATTAGATCCGATGATGTTAAGGAAAAGTAAGTCATAAAAATCCCTTAAACCTGACTGCAGTTACTAAACCGCGAAAACTTCGTATGTTTCCTACAGCCACTCAAAC
The DNA here is from genome assembly GCA_905147715.2 of Xestia xanthographa. Classification (NCBI taxonomy): domain Eukaryota; kingdom Metazoa; phylum Arthropoda; class Insecta; order Lepidoptera; family Noctuidae; genus Xestia; species Xestia xanthographa. The sequence continues at coordinate 21,654,864 of LR990659.1, forward strand.
ATTTCAAAGAAACCATACCATACAAATGTAATATGACGTAAATACACGTATTATGCAGTTTATTTAACATTTAACTTATTGATGTAATTCATTAAATTATTTCATAATATGGTTTTTCCAGCAGTTTACTCACTTATGTAGCTAAATATACCTATTAATTAGTCTTTATTTACGGAAAATTAGAAATAATTTTTAAATCATCCGAAAATTATTAAGTAGTCATCATCATCTGCCTAGCCTTTTCCCAACTATGTTGGGGTCGGCTTCCAGTTTTACCGGATGCAGCTGAATACCAGTATTTTACATGGAGCGACTGCCTATCTGACCTGCACAACCCTGTTAGAACCGGGTAATACGATACCCCTTGGTAAGACTGGTTGTCAGACTTTTTGGGTCGTAAATTATTAGTCAATGATGGTAAATAAAATATTGTTAAATTATTTTGAATAATAAACCTTGAAAATTACTTCGTGACTATGGTGAATTTAGTTTCAAAAGCATGTCATTGTGATATTTAAAATTTTTATGATAAGCATTAAGTAACCAATCACTTTATCATAATAATTATATAAACAATAGCTTTTTCCTCATGGAGTGTGCCGGTTAATAGAGTCATCAAACCCGATACGGAAATGCGGTTTTAAAAATAAAAACCACAATTAGCATGAGGGTCGATCTTCAGAGGCATTTTTTTTCTTGTCGGGCTGGATAAACCCATTTTAAAATCGTAAAACGTTTTCAAAATATTTTTTTATAGTCAGTTCGGTTTCTAATCTACGTGGTACAAGGCTAATATTATGAATAAGTTTATTATAAATATTTTAAAAAAAATCTTAAACCCTAAAATCCTGATCGCTCTGGGTTGACCCAACACCCGATTGAATGAAAAAAACTTCTTTAACTTTTTAATGAGAAGGATCCTAATGAAAAAACTTATTTAGATTACATAACAAATAGTTAATCTTAATAGTAATATTTTTTTTTTAGTTATACTAACAATACTTTTGCCACAATTTGAATTTAAAATCGTGACCGGGCATTTTATCTCATCGCTCTGCGCTGAGGTAAAATATCGCGCTCATCCCTAGTTACGCGTTATAGACACTCTATTCCCCTTCCGCGGGGCAACGCCAGTAGTGGTCTAACCATCGAGGAGGATACTTGTGTGCCACGTTCCCGCGTTCGAACATTACGAAGGTAAGTTTATGATTGCTCTGGATTTGGTTCTCGAATTTTATTATTGCTATGGCACGTTATTTAAATTCAATAGTAAGCTTGTGAATGTGTTTGTTATGTGAATTAAGTGATCGTTATGATGTTTTTTATGAGACGTAATCACAACTTTCTACTGCTTTTAAATTCGGCAAAATTTATGATTTTGTGACTTTTTCTGATCGTTATGGCTCCGATTGCTCTGTCTAAAAAGGCCAGAGTGGTGATATTTTGCATTAATTGTACGTTATAATTCTACTTTAAGTAGCAGTACCGAACTGTAACAATGACAAACGATGAACTATGCATAGAACCTTTAATTTATAACCTTTCCTGGCTTTCTTCGGATAACCTAAACTCATAAACAGATTTTGGCGTATTTTACCTTGATGATACCTTGCATTTAGCTACCACAACTGTAAACCCTTCTCTAAAATTTAATGGCAACTATTGTTGCAGATTGAAATCATGCCTCGAAATAAATTATTTATTGAAGAAAAACGTCTTAGGAAGAAATTGGCTGAGCGTCGTAGAATGGCCAAGATAAAAAATGATCTATTGACTATAATAATTTAATTTTTCCAAGTTTTTCCGAGGTAGTTTTATCTTCGTTGCATAACGATAACACCTTGACAAAGGTTGCTGCAGCAAAACATTTACCCGACTCCGACTCCGATGACTATTCAATTTTCTGAGCTTCCAATAAACCTTATTTTCTTAGTATGTTGATCACCTAAGCCATAAAAAATTTTTATAATTTTTTTACTTGTGAAAATTTGTACCATTATAATTTGAAAACAATATTTTAATCTGATCTGATCATCTGCATTACATTTTACTTTGTGTTGTTCTTTTTAATTCTTTATTTTCCACTAAAGATATAGTTAAGGAAAATGTGATTATTACAAATCTCTTAGATAATCTTGAAAATACTGTTATTTTAGTCATGATTCTAAGTCCTAATAAGCATTATGATTACAAATAGTTACGTTTATAATTGTTTATTTTTAAGAATTTTATCATGTCCTTTATAAACGTTAGTTTTCTTTAATTACTTTTTAAAAACTAATATTTAATGAGTCTAAATCATTTTATAACTATTAAAGACTGTATTAATAGTTTATTTCAAAAGGTTTTTAATTTTGTCTCATTTACCTAGAACTGATTTAATTAAGTCCAAAGAAATGAAACTAAGCCAAAAGTTGTTTTTTTTTTATATTTATGTTAATTCGTTATTTTAGCGATTATTTTATATAAAAGATTCCGTATTTTTGATATGTATGACTGATAATATGCCTTGCCTTTTTCTAAAATAACACATTTCTCTTACATAATATATAATCTTGTACACGTACACTGAATATGACTGAAAACGGCTAAATAAATAATATTTTATCAATATATTTTTTTTTATTTCACTGATTTCACCATTTATAATCGCTCTGGCACCAATTATGATTGCTCTGGTCGCGAAATTTTTTGAACTTAAATATTTCCATAACTGATTGTGTAAATTGAGGGCCAATAGTAAAAATATACCATTTGAATATCATTATTTTTAATGAGTTACATAATTACCATTAAATATCAATATCTGAAAAGCACCAGAGCGATCACACGAATACGCCCGTTTTGGAGATTAACCCATGAAAGGGAAAAAAGTATTATAATCACTAAATAAAACAGAGTATGATGTAACTGGCCGTTATAAATATCAGATACATAAATAGCCTGCCTGAAAAAGTTGATGAATAACTTTTACCATCCAATCCATACAGTACCGACATACTGCCAGCTGTACTTGCCTACTCGAAACTGTTTTACCGACATAATAGTGTATCATTTTTTAAATCAAACAGGATAATGGGGGTTTGAGGATTTTTCTTTTATATTACCTTCGCGATACTTCACAATGAGGACACGCTATTGTTTGAATTTTGGAGTTACAAATCATATTAATAAAATTGTTTTAAGAGTTGTAACTCCAAAATGCAGAAATGGGAAATTAGCTTTTTGTACCTTAAAGATGACTCTTTCGCTTGATTTTTGAACTAAAAATAAACAGCACCCAATTATTTTTAGTTCAAAAATCCGCTAACATACTGACGCAAGTTTTTTTAACCGACTTCCAAAAAAAGGAAGTTATCAATTCGTCTGATTTTTGTATTATGTTTTATTAGAGAATTCGTTCCGCTATTTCTTTTTCCCAGCTAAAATACAGGGAATTCGTGGGTCATCACCATGATGACCTAACGAAATGTTAGTTAAATGGTGATGACCAACAATTTCTAAGTAAATTTTCTCGTAGTCAACTACCATTTTCCAACGCTACACATTTCGTAGCGCGACTTGACAACGGCGTCTATGCATCGATCTCGTGACTCGGGCGCACTCCGGCGCATTGTCCGCGACAATTATCACGTAGATCAGATCACCTGGCTAATGCGAACAAAAGACTCGTTGTTACGTATTAGAGTTTGTGTCACACCGTAGTTTGTAAAATGATGATGAAATCTTATGAATCTTCAATTCATCATTTGTATCATTTTTTTTTTAATTCTTTGTAAACAAAAAGGGGTTTTTATCCATACGGATATGCAAACCCCATTGTACCTTACTACCTATTTACATTTGCAGAATATTAACTTACTATGAACTGTTGTACCTATTAGAAAGAGAATCATTGACGAGATATCTTCACCCAGCCACACATCCTGGTAGCAGTATCATTTTTAAATTTTTGTTTTACTTTGTAAGTCACATTCAGAATGAACCTAACCACCTAATCCTATTAATTTTATAGTGTAGCTGTAGGGTCATAAAAAACCTTAGTCTCTTTTTGTGAAGAATGAGTCGAAAAAAAGAATAATTTATTTATTTGCAAAGATGGGGTAATAGGTACATACATCGTCATCATCATCTGCCTAGCTTTTCCCAACTATTTTGGGGTCGACTTCCAGTCTAACCGGATGCAGTTGAATACCAGTATTTTACTGGGAGCGACTGCCTATCCAACCTAAGAGTAGTAGTACGCAGATATTGAAAGAAAACTATTCATTGTAAAGCTTCTGTAGCTACGCTTGAAAGAATATGAAAATAAGCGTTGTTATTCTTGTTTAAAACAAAAAATAAAGGTAATTTGGCACTTTAACACGCTCGCCCCGATCTAACGTTCCAGCGACAAGACAATCAACAAGATCGCTTATTCACTACGGTGTGACAACAGTCCATGTGAACTAATTAACGCATAAAAACCAAGCCTTTCTTAGGGAATCCTAACTGGTGCGCGTAATATATAATGCATTCAAAATGAGGGGTTATTTCGAACATCCTGATACATAAGATTACCTAGAAAATGTTATTACGTTTGGTTAGAGAAAACCCCATGTAATGATAAAGTCATTGTTTATGCAAATCCGCCATTCTACGGTGCCTCATATCCGATTGTTACAGCCTCCGTTTAAAGTTCAAAGTTCCTGTGAAACACGAGTGTTTAAAAGGTTTGAAATAACATTGTTATTAATATGTAGGTAATAAATTATTGTTTCACATGAAAATTTGTTCGTAATTTATCAATAATGCTGTTATTATATAATTTAACTTTGTTCTCATAATGTCATTTCTCACGTTTTCTGAAAGCAATCAATTATGCGCGACAAGACAATTTTAATAATTGAAATACTAAGACCAAAATTCTGAAACCAAACGAGGAAAATACACTAATATTGTTCTTAGAATGCTCAAAAGAAAAATATCTAATCAAAATATCAGAGTCGGCATACAACAATCATTCAAAAGTGACTTATGACCAAATCTTAGGGTCATTCAGTAAAATTTTACGGATGTCCAGCATACCGATCGAACAAGATTTGGTTTATAATTTTTAAATTTTTGATGACTAACCCCTAACATTTAAGGTTATGTTCTAAGAAATGTTCTCAGGTACCCAGCCTAAAGGAAATGCCAGAGTATTACGTATTAGGAGGTCAATGAGAGGTGTATGTCTATTGTAAGGACGTGAGCTCATGTTCGTGTAGTAATTGTTAGTGATGACAACAATTTGACGAATAGTGGCGTAATATTTTTTTGGAATTGTGAGGCCTCTCTTTCTTAATTTATTTGTAACTAGCAGACGTCACGCGGTTTCACCCGCGTAGTTCCCGTTCCCGTGGGAGTACGGGGATAACATATAGCCTATGTTACTCAAGGTGAATGTAGCTTTCTAATGGTGAAAGAATTTTTGAAATCGGCGTAGTAGTTTTTGAGTTTATTCATTACAAACATACACACACACAAAAATACAAATCTTTCCTCTTTATAATATTAGTGTAGATTTTATCTGACGAAACTTGGAAACAGCTTCCTTTAAAGATAACAACGATTACTAACTTCTTGCTCGTTCTTTTCTATAGAAATCTATGAAACCGAAAGCTAACTTCAATTTTCTGAAAATCTGATCAAATCTTTGACAGTTCAAAAGTGCCTTTATGTGGTTTAATATAGTAACTAAATAAATACTTTGAGTATGTTATTATTGGGGCATTTTAAAACTCCTTGACGAGGGTCAGATAAGGACGTTGACATAATAATCTATTTCCGTCTTACACGTGCCAAGACGAGGTATCCCGATCCTAGAAGTTTAAATACGTCACCTATGACGTACATGTTCGTAGTACAGCTGACCCCAAACCCGCAAAATCATCGAAACTCTGACTCATGAAGCTTTTTCTCAAAACATAGGCAAAGTTTACTGTAAACAATTTCCATAAATAGTCATATTCTTCCATACTTTTATTGTGACGGGGATACAGCTGATAGAAGGCACGTGGGACCGATTTTGAGTGTTGATTGACGTCAAAGATTTCTGATTAACGATTCAGGAGTGATTCAGAATGGAACAGGGCTTACGTTTAAAGGCTCACGTCGCATAATGGGACATTCCCTTTAAAGCAGGCTCCCTATAATGCTAAGAAGCATATTAGCAACCTTGATCTAGAGACATCCGAGTTAAGGGAATGTGGGGTCATGTGATACCAAAATGAATACGCGTCGAAGTAGAACATGTGCGGTCATTATCCTCTCCAAAGATTTTAGCGAACTTGAAGTTTCTTTTGCGGTTTTCCTGAACAGGCTATTTGTCACTGTTTTGAAAGTCGAAACAGCACTTTTAAAAATTCCCACAAAGGTCACTGTGCCCCAAACTTACTGGCCATAAATAGAAACCCATTTATAATAGATAAAAAAATGTTAGCTTTAAAGCTGAGAAAGGAGGTCTGTTTAGCAGATAACTTTTTGGTACTACGATTTTTTTTAGACATCTCTTATCGTCTAGTTTATATACATATGTCAGCGTTGCTTTTGTACCACGTGCAGCAGTGACGTAGGTGGTCCAAGTAGTAACATGCTGCGATCACAACGCTTGTGCCTTTATAGGCTGTTGCTAGCCAGCCAGAGTCAGTGCCTCAATCTAGAATTTTAGTATCGAAGAATTTATTTTGGAAACTTGTACTATACGAAATTTCTTTTCAGTAAAGTGTCATGCACTTTTCGAAATTGGAACGGATCATATTTTCCGATAATCTAATATAAAAGTATCTAATAAATACGTAAACCTGAACATTAATTATAAAGTCTGTTTAATTTACAATTAGTCAGCGGTTGCTTCCGAATATAAAAAAAAATGGAACTAACAGTTCCATTTTTTTTACCTTGCAGTTTAAGCTTGCAGTTTAATAAATAGATATAAATACCAGCCTACCATCTTTTGGCTGCGCATGAGTAATGTTTATGCATATTGCAGTAATTTCCGAATCATGCCACAAAGTAACAGTTACCAAAGATTTAGCACATGTGCATCCGTATTTGCCCGCCATTTAGTGAGTTTATAAATTTCTAAAACAGTGTAACTGCAAGGTTCTGCTTAATTTGCAAAAATGTCTCAAGCTATTCTAGGCATTGTTGCTTCGAAAACAAAGATCATAATTGCATACATAATTTCGTCAGTGTTAATTAGTGCTGCGACGGTCATGTAGCAGAGTCACGCTACGGAATACCCAGTCAGTTTTTGCAATGGAACCATTTCTGTGTATCAGTAGGTTCGCGCGTGGACGAGATCTTTTTACTGCATAATTAAGTCAATATCGATTATGTAAGAAAAAACCGACATTGTGAATTGTCACAAGTAAGGCGGTGAACATATAAAGATCGGTATCGGCAAAAAAATGTGTGGGACGTATGAATATCAACGAACCTTCGTCAAAAATATCAAAAGAAATGAGATAAAATCTTTTGGTGATAATTATTGTTGTGCCTACACCCAATTTGCAACTTTTCAGTTAACCCGCGATCATGGCGCTTGCAACAGCGTCGAAATATCGGGAGCTCAAAAATAAACAATAATCACGGAAGATATCCCATAAGTGACATTTGTAGTATAGTTATGAACCGTGAAAGCTTAAAACATTTATTGTTTCTTTCCAAATCGACAATTAATATAACAATAAAATACTTCTTGAAAATGAAAATAATTTTCTCTCTGAATGCACCTCTAGTGCAGTTATTTTCATCGCAGTTAAGTATTTTCTTCAACACAAAAGCAAATATAGCGAACTTCCTCTCTAATAATAAACGGAGGAAAAAACCTTTACTACTCGACTATAATAGTAATAATTGCTCTGAGCCGCAGTGTGACAGAGTCTCAGACAGTACTATCGACCGTGGGACTGTGGGACTCATGCAAATGGGTATCATACAAAAAAATATAATTATTGGAAATGCTTTCCAGTTTTTCCGGTCGTGTGAGATCGCAATTCACTTGTCATTATTTAAAGGAACAAGATTAGAATAATTGTCTAACAAGATGATGCACTTTTATATTCAAATGAGTCTTTGTCCATACGTAAATTGTAATTGTGGTTTGTTGTTATTACATCTGTTTCTTTTCTTGTCCTACATTTATTGGATGAGTGTTAGAATTATGAGAACGATTGGAATTAATTGGTTTTTGCTGTCAAGTTTTTCTGCGATTGTTTGAGTTCCTAACTGTGGCTCCTTATTTTACACCTGTGGTTCGTTAGAATCCCGTCTTTTACATATTTTTAAGAGCTCTACTAAACTTGCCCTAAATTCTGATTAGTTTTGTAGACTTTTCTTTACAAATAATTCAAAACTTGTGAAGAGAACAAAAAGAAGAGCTTCTTTTATCTTAAACTTGTTAAGTACGACATACATATCTCTGGATTCCATTTTTAGTTTTGCATTATTTTGTTTGTCAGCTATGATTTATAAATCCTTAGTTTTTATTTGTGTAACGACATAGTTAATTTCACAGAACGTTTACGAAAGTAACTTCTCTGTTGTGCTAGGTCAGGATTCCCACCGTGTCCAGTTTAACTGCTCAGTTTGACGTCATAATTGACGATGACAGCATTGACAGCTGTCAATACATCATCACAGCACGTCAATTAAAATAAGGTTTAATCAGAGATAAAGTCATTCGATTGATGAAAGCTTTTTTTAAATTTTCGAAGGCCTCATTCCAAATCCTAAATTCAAAAAATCTTCGTAGTTAAAATGCTGGCCACAAAGACTCAGCGTTTTATAAAACATCGTCTTGCGTATAAAAAATGGCGGCGGTACGACAACGCGGCTAATGATTCTCGATGTCGGTCGATTTACTCCACACTCACCGGTCCTGTATTTCCTGTTCGTATGTTGTTACGCAAAATTCTTGTACTAATATAAAATTCCATCTGTTTTGCTCCATCACGGCCATTGTGATCTGCAAATTAGTTCTTAGATATTCATTTGCTTTGTTTACTTTTAATAATTGTGTAATCAGATAATGGAGATGAGTTTTCACAGGTTTTTGTTGTTCGCGTGCGCTAACGTTGAGTGTGTTGGAACAAAGGTTTGCGAGATAATATGTCAAATGACTGTAATAAGTATGTGGCTTTGAATTATTTGACCTTTTTTTTTTTTTTAAAGCCTGGCTACGTTGTCATCATCTTCCTGTCCTTGTTCCATGTTACTTGGGGTCGGCGCAATACTAGGTATTTAGGACTTTGTATATCTATAACAATAAAATTGTATAGCTGCGAGTGTCTGGGTTATATTGTACGACTGTAATTTTAATGTATTTAATGAATGAACCTATTGAATGATTATTGTTATTATACTTTATCACTTGACGAAGCGCTATTGGTGAATTTAACAATGTTTAGGCTAATATATGGGACTGTAAGATTGTAAAATTGTGCAATGCCTGAAATAAAAGACATTTATTTATTTATTATTTATAACATATTTTTTTTTACATTCTCCTCTGTCAACCATCACGCTATCATTTACTCCTTTATCTTTCACACAATCCACATCGTTTCTTTGGTCTTTCACTCCATCTTCATCCATTTAGTCCAAGTGTGGCTCTTTTGTACCAGCAGTTTTGCACAAATTGGACCAAAAGTGAATGAAAATACATTCGATTAGGCAGAAGACCTATTAGTAAATAAACCCAGAAATAAAAGCGCAAAAGTCAGTTTTTTTTAAACACTTTGTATTCAGTGAAAGTAATCTTTCAATGATTATTGTGATAACGGGCGCTTATCTCGTTGGGGCATAACCGTCTTACTGTATTTGAGTGTATTTTCTCTAGTCTTTCTCGGATATCCCCTTATAAGGATTATTAAAGAGTTTAATTTCATAATTAGTTATTAATGTGAGGGAAATTCCCGATTTATTAATCGCTAGAGGAATATTTGTAAAAATTCTGTGAAGATGTTGTTTCTTCAATAAGTGGTTTGAACTGAAATATTTTCATTGTAATTCAATAGAAGTATCTTTAATTCATAAGGTTTAAGAACTGAATTTTAAACGAAACAATTTTACAAAACAAATTAACACCTATCTCAAAAAGTTTACTGGTATGAAAAATACTAGAAGTCTCCAGAAAGAATATAGTGGAGCTTCAAAATGAATCCTCAAAATGTAAACATACCTTTGCTTCAGAATGCATTGTTGAAATATTCATTTCATTCATGAGCTGTCAATCGGAATCGCATCGGTCATTTCATTCACTTACATTTTCTAGATGTTTCAAGTGGAATCAGACGTTCGAAAGATTTCTTGCAAGGTTATAGGTTAGTAGCGCATTCCGTTATAATAAATTCAATTTATGCCTATTCGTTTAGGCTTAGTTTTCAATGACCAGCCAAAATTTCAAATTAAGATCTAGATTCCAAACCATAAGTGCATTTTAAATACAGGGTGTAACCAACCAATCATCACGAAGCTGTCAACCAAGAATTCTGTACATCAAACTAAGTAACTTTAATCAAAAATGATTGCTGGGAAAATACTTTTTTTTGGGGTGAAAAATCATGTTCTGTGGTAGAACTCAATGTAACGCACTCAAAGCATTGTGCTGATGGATGGATTGAATAGTACGGGGGTCGTGGAGATGCTGAAATTAAAAATCTTGCAGTATGAACTTGTATTTTAAAAAAAACTTGTCAAAAAGTTGGAACTTTGACCCCCAATATCTCCGTAACTACAAGGTTCAAGGGTATGGTGTAGAGCAAAAAAATGATCGCAAACACGGGGAGACAAAGTTTCTTTCAGCTTCGTTAAGACGTTTTTACACCCTTTATTATTGTCAAAAAATCTATACATATAATAAAACAGTAGAAAAACTGTGTCTGTACATTGAATATATTAAAAAAAAAATAATTGAGGGGGGTTTAGAAACAGGAAAAGAACACGAATAAAAAAAAAAAAATCTGTCTCTTTGTCTGTTTGTCTGTTTGTTTGTACACGCTAATCTTCGGAACTACTGGACGGATTTGAATGATTTTTTTGTTGTTGTATAGGTATTAAGTCTGGGCAAGATATAGGCTATAATTTATCTTGGAAACTTGAACACCTGATGCAGAACCACAACAGACCAGCTGAACTATAATAATAATAAATTCATTTATTTCAGACATAGTCCATAGTTCCAGAATATAAAAAATTAAAAATTAAAAACACATAAAAGTAAAATACATTAAAATAATCAATAAAAAAGAAAATTACACAAAAAATTGAATTAAATTAAATATAAACTATTATTAGTAGTAGAACACATTAAAACAATCAATCATTAACAAAATTAAACATACACAATTATATAAAGTCACGAGGAGAGGCGCTAACATGAAGCTGCATCCACCTCTGTATCAGGGACAGGTCCCACCGCTCGGACAAAACCCTCAGGAGACTGTTCGAGCTGCTTCGTAGGCGATTTAATAGTGAAGCGCTCCGCTTCCTCATGATCGCGAAAAAATCATCGGTCCGCGCTTCAGCAAACATAGTCGAAGCACTACAAAACCGCGGAAGCCCTAACAGTATCCTGAAAGCATTGTTGTACTGCACGCGCAGTGCGCTGTACGCCCGCTGCGTAAAGCTGGTCCACAGGCTGCACGTGTAGAACGACTGACAATATGCCTTAAATAAAGTCACCTTCACAGGTCTAGTACATCGCGCAAACCTGCGAGCCAACATATTACACCGGACAGACAGCGCCCTGCGCTCCCTCTCAATGTCCAGATTGTCACACAAGTCGTCAGAGACCCAGTGGCCCAGGTACTTGAAATGCTGCACTCTTTTTAAAGGAATGCCGCAAAGAGTGACAGGAGGTACAGATGAGTAACATTTGGTACCACTATAAGAGATACAAAAATGGTACCATAGCAAAAATTGTTCCACGTGATGGGCATTTTCTGCTGAGAGAATAAATTTGAAGATCTGGAACACCTGATGTGGAACTCCAAGAGCCCAGCTACACTAACATATATATAGGAATGACGTTTTAGCAAAAGTTGTTGAATCTGATGAGCACTCTCTGTTGACTAATAAAAATCGAAGATCTGAACCACCTAATGTGGAACTCCAAGAGCCCAGCTACACCATAACACGTAGGAATGACGTCTTAGCAAGTGTTGTTTGGTCTGATGGGCATTTCCTGTTGACTTATAAAAATATTTAGTCTGATGGGCATTTCCTGTTGACTTACAAAAATGAAAGATCTGGAACGTCTCGAATCGTCTCGCGCATCCCGTTGTATTCCCGTCCCCGGGCTCTTAAAATTCGACATCAGACGTTTCAGATCTTCGATTTTGACGACCCCGTTGTCGCTGTTATAAGCAACAGGATCCGCGTACGAAGTCGCGGGCAGAAGCTAGTATAAAATAAAATAATAGCATTCATTTGAAAATGTCCTCAAAAAATCCTAAATCATAAACCTAGTGGGAATCAATGCACTTGTGTGCTACCTATCTAGGTTGTTGAACTGAATTGTGCTGTTGCAATAGCCACACGTTCGCTTTTTAGTGGTGGACAGGAATGAAATTTTATTAAAAATAATATTGTTTTTTTTTTATTCAATCGAAAATATTATCGATTTTAAACCATCTCTGAAAATTTGGCCGGTTATTGAAAACTAACCCTGTATAACTTGACATTGAAACTTTCATTGAATTGTAATTTCATGTAAATTTCGTTGTATATGGTAAAAATGTTGTTGCGTCTGAGTTGTGTCGAGATTTTCCTTATTCATCAAGAAAAGCTGCGTTCATCATCACCATCATCATTTCAACCTGTAATCACTCAATGCTAGTTATAGGCCTCTACTTTTTTCTGCCATACTTTTCAGTTCGCGTGTCCTCATCCATCTGTTTCCGAAAGTACGTTAAGTGACTATTTTACGACTTATGTTTTATTTTCACATTGTTCAATCCAATCCTGCGAAGACAGCATGGCGTTTCTAGTTTCCCCCTGAGCTTTGGTACCTCTTTTCTAGGGCATCGCAGCATTTCAAAGAGATCCCATAACTCTTTTATATCTGTTTCTAAACGCCTACCTACAAACTACACTACAACAGCCCATAACGTCCACTGCTGGACATAAGCCTCTTCCATGATGGGAGGAAATTGCCGTAATCTCCACGCTTGGCAGGCGGATTGGAGATCGCAGTAATGAAAGATTAACAGAAAACGCTGCTGCCCATTCTCTGGTCTACGGAGGTGCAAGGTGTTCTGCCTCAGACATTAGTCGCCTTATACGACACCCGTGAGTGTAATGGGTTGGTTCTATTCTACTCTGCCGGATACCACACGGCTAACCTACAGGATTCGATGAATTTAATGGGTGTTCCCCATCCCAAGACAAGGTTACTGATGTGATCTAAATCGTATGTAAAGATTAATCTAAACCAAATGTTGTTAGAATGGAAGAAAACTGAAAAGTATGACGTTCTAAGAGATCAAGAGTGATTCCCCTAACATCATCCGTATGTTTGAAATATTAAGATGATGCACATATCATAAAGATAATTAAAACATCCGTCGCTATAGTACTCATTTTGCATACACAAATAACGTTTAAAATAAACAAATGAAGGCATTAGTCTGATATACGTAGACTTGTAAAAGTACCCGTCAAAGATTTGAATTATTATTATTATTAATTATTTAATTACCCGTTATGAGGAGATAAGATAAACTATTTATGTTTGTGTATTGTTTCAGGGGGGTTGAAATTCTGATGTTCTGTGTTAATTTTAGGTAATTTTCTTTTGAATGGGCAATCTATGGCCTCTACAATCGCACACCGTTCCAGCTGCCCTGCGAAGATCGAAATCAAAATAATTTATTTCACACTAGCTGACGTCCCGCGGTTTCACCCGCGTAGTTCCCGTTTCCGTGGGAGTACGGGGATAAAATATAGCCTATGTTACTCAGGGTGAATGTAGCTTTCTAATGGTGAAAGAATTTTTGAAATCGGTTCATTACTTCCGGAGATTACCCCCTACAAACAAACTTACAAACATACAAACTTACAAACAAATGTTACCTCTTTATAATATTAGTATAGAAGTATATATTGGCACATTGGCCTACATGGACACTTAAAAAAGGCGCACGATTCGGGTTGGTCGTTTGCTACGGAGAAGAACCGGCAAGAAACTCCATGGTTACTCTTTTAGTTTTACAATATTATCATGTTACAGCATTATTACTTAGGTAAGGGGGGTCAACGTAGGCCCGACAATCGTCGCTCCACCACGATAGTTGTAGGTGCATAATTATTATCGATTGTCAACGAGCTGTCAGTACCGAATGGAATTGGCCGTAGCTGTTAAAATGTACTATTGAAAATGTGGCACCGAAAATACGAATGTATGTATTACCATGACAATGATTTGTAATCGATTCGGCTCGTTATCGAAAAGTTCTGATTCTTATTAGCCTGGAAGCCGATCTCAATCACGATTACGAAGAGGCTAGGAATGATGTTGATTTCTGTCTTGATTTTCCCTTATAGTTACTTCATCATCATCATCATCAGCCTTTTTAATGTTCCCACTGCTGGGACGTAGACCTCCTCTCTCTGAGAGGGATATATATACAGTTAGTAGTTAGAGGGAGATATATAGTCACTTTATGTAAATGAAATATAATATCACCAGCCTGCAACAGTCACTAGACGGACGCCTTCCCCGAAGGACGAAGACGTTTTGGAGGACGTTCGAAAAGACTAATTGTCAGCCTAATTAGAATAAATGAGTTTTAGTAAACTTTAATTCCCGTTGTTCGCCATTCAACTCCATTTTCGCCAACTCACATCTATCTTGCTATCAGCCACCCTGCGAAGATCATTACACCACCTAGTTTGATGGTGTCATACGAGTACCTACCTTACGTTTGCCGACTAGCGGTTTTAACTCAAGAACACGTCGATTTAAAGATAAGCCAAGAAAAATAATAGATCAACCGCTTAGTCTTTCCATTTTATTAAGTATTTTTTACTGGCACCTAAAAAGCTTTTTATTATTTTTATTCCGTCGCTCCATGTAAAATACTGGTATTCAGCTGCATCTGGTTAGACTGGACGCTGACCCCATCATAGTAGGGAAAAGGCTAGTCAGATGATAATTCACATGATGGTCCTACGTGACGGTCACGGCTTTCTGCTGACAGTGTTCTTTTTTTAAAAGGCTCTGGAACAATCATCAATCACGTAATACAGGCCACTATTTCCTCAAGCGATCGTCGTCTTTGCTTCCTCACAAAAACAGTTCCTATAACTTCTGTGCCGTTACCACTACTGTAAGTGCCCAATGATGTGGTCTAGCCACCATTGTCCTCGGGCGAGTCCATTGGTTCCGTGGGCGAGGGGCGGCTACTTGTCAATAATTATAATAGCTCCGTTACTCGTCATATTGTTCTCAATTAGAAGTTAATTGATGAGTATGTAATGAGGCTGAATTTATTGATGATTAGTTATTTTTTTCTTAGGTTGTGTCAGGTTGGGTTTAGCGGTGTTGAGGTGGCATGTGTCATTGATTGATTTCAATATCCACGTTGCCATATAACGTGGCAACGCCGCCAGTATCTTGGGGACCGTATGCCAGTTGGCAGCGTTGGAGGAGTATTTTTGACGCATTGTTTTAGTTTATTGTAAATTAAAATTCTTTAGGTTATTTTAGGTTTAAAGTATTGATTAAAAATTTGTTTAAAATTATCATAGTTTTAAATATCAAAGGTTTAATTAAGCTGGAAGAAATGCTCTTCATATAATTATGTAATTTTATGATTAAATACTTGCCCAGACAAACCCTTGCGTATATCCACAGACAGAAAAAACTCTCAGGGGTTTTTCCTGAAGGGGGTGGTATCTGCTAACGAGAGGTTTTCTCCATGTAACTCCTCCTTGATGAGTGAATATAAATGTGCAAAAAAATATGTTGCTTATTAGACCCTAAACTTTGGTACAATTGAAATAATTCCAACTTTATCATTACTATATGAAAAAAATATTTAAAGTGAAGCATTTTTTCTTTGAAATTTCGTAACTACTCCTAAACGGCATTAAGTTTTTTATCTTCACAAAGTGTACAATTGGCATTTTGATCTAATGATTTATTAGGCTACAATTAAATAAAAACCACTCATTTCGCACTATTCGGCCCGCAGTGACCGACGTAACAACCATTTTGTAGTGCAAGCTGATTAGAACTTTATTGTAACACCCACCATAAATAGAGTTGCTAATTTAGCAGATACCACAGCCTTCTTTTTTTTTCGGATGAGAAATCATCAAATGACAGACTTTTACTGACTAAAATCCATCCATGTTCCTTCATCGCCCTTTGTGTTCCGGGGCCACGGTATCTCTTTGGAACAGTCCCGCAACCCCGGCAGGCATCGGCCCTTCCGGACCCCTTCCTATTGCTGACTCTCTTTGAGGCACGCTTGAAACACGAACGCGCCGTCGACACGGCCTGTCGTCATGAGACGGACGGACGGCGAGCTAGCCCATAGCCCACCGTCCACAGGCCCGCGCCTACGGTGGCCTCGCGGGACTTAAGGTTCTCTCCCTCTCACGTTCCGCCACCTCCTTCTCTAGCATTACGGCTTCGCAGAAGGAGGTGACGGCGTCCAATTCCGTCTCGCTCCGGACCATGGCTTGAACCAGGGCCGGACACGGGAGGTCGCCGACGCCAATCACCGCTTCGAGAACACGGCAGTGCTCCACCCACGCAGGACACACCTCCACCGTGTGCTTCACCGTGTGCTCCACCGTGTTCTCCGGTCGATCCTCACAGTGGAAACACCCGGGCGTTCCCTCCCGCCCGATTCAGTGCAGGAACCTCCCGAAACAACCGTGTCCGGTGAGGACCTGCGTTAGGTGGAAGGTGAGGACGCCGTGGCGTCTCTCAAGCCACTCCTCAAAGAGGGGACTTATCGCCACTAATGTGGCATGCCCTGCACGGGGTTGCGACAGTCGCTCTCTCCATGTCGTCATGAGATCCCGCCGGAATTCTGTCCGCTGAGCGACAATTTGCCGCGGCAGCGGAGTTTCGACTAGACTACGGACTGGTTGCAGACACCGGACATTGACAGATATTTAACTACAATATCACGTCACAGACCGGTCCGGAGTCCAGTCCGCTCAGTTTGACTGCAGTTTTGGAGGATACAAGATACATATTTTATAATACTTATGAATGTTTAGTTATCAATCCAAAAGTTTTTGTTTCATCAGATCCCAAAAGTTTTTTGGCTCATATAGTTTTTTCGGCATGCGGCAGTATCTAGAGTACTATTCTTTCATTATTATTTCATAGCTGATTTTGAAGTAATGACCTTTATTGTTGAGGACATAAGATTTACTTTTACTGTGAACAGACTGTATGTACCTACGATGATTTAAACAAAAAGTGCCCATTAAACAATATCACTAGAGCACCGCTATCTTCATACAGGGTATATCATTTCAGATACTTCACTTGTTATGCAAAATGCACATAAGTGAAGTTATGTAGTACCTAAGAACGGTGAATAAGAACATTATTTTGTGAAGAAAATATTCTCTTTACTAAGATTTATCGATATTACATGGGATAAGTAGCGTAATTATTAAACTGGGTACATTATTATTGGTAATCACTGGCCGTGTTATAATAAGAAAATTTTATAACATTGAACCCCATACGGAAATTGGACATGGGATCTTGCGCCGAAGCGTCTACTTATACTTAATAGCTCTATTATGTATAACAATGCTTTTACTAACTGATATATTAAAAGCTGATTATATTTTTATGGTTTCCTCTCGAAGCGGTGAAGTAAAAGATCGTGAGGAAACTGGCAAGTCTTAGAACTAAAAATTTCGTAGACGTGTGACATCTAGCAACCCCCATTCAGCCCGTGTGGTAGATTATAGCCCATTCCCTCTCATAGAGAGGAGGCCTGTATCCCAGCAGTGGGAACATTATAGGCTGATTACCTACTTATGCCTATAACAGCCCTCAGAACCTCACTGTTAGAATATTTTCCATTTCATTCAATGCTTGCGGTGAAATCTTTGGGTCCGGTGTTCTAGGGTGCATTCAATCTGAAAACCAGTCTAAACAAGGGGTATCGTATTACCCAGTACTACTAATTGGGTTGTGCAGGTCAGATAGGCAGTCGCTCCATGTAAAATACTGGTATTCAGCTGCATCCGGTAAAACTGAAAAGCAACCCAAACATAGTTGGAAACAGGCTGCTGATAATCAAAAAGATTCAAGATTGCTGATGATCTGTTGGAGCAAATGTTTGTGTGATGAGCATGGACGTTTGTTTCCTAGTCATGGATGTTTATATCTATACTAATATTATAAAGGGGATCCCTTTTTTTGCATAATCTTCTTTTACCTAATATACTTTGGCATAACTGTTTTGGCATAATTAGTTTTGCCATAATAATAGATACTTTGCCAAATTTTTTTTTGGCATACTGTTTATGTTGGCATAATCATCTTGAAGGCTAATTTGTTTTGGCATAAATTGAATTTTGCATAATGTTACTAGGCATAATGACTATTAGCATAATAGTATTTAGGCATACAAATAATATAAATACCAGAATAAAATTTGAGTTATTTTTACGTATTTATTATGAATTAAAAATTCATTAAGTTGTACTACAAAAGTTAGAGACAGAAACGAATCGCTGCAAAACCGACTCCACGTAGTCTTGTCTGCCCTACCCTCGTTTTTTTTTTTTTTTTTCGGATGGGAAATCATCAAATAACCCCTCCCGCTCTGGGCGGAGCAGGAGGGAGTGTCAGACTTTTACTGACTAAAACCCATCCATGTTCCTTCATCGCCCTTTGTGTTCCGGGGCCACGGTATCTCTTTCGAATAGTCCCGCAACCCCGGCAGGCATCGGTCCTTACGGACCCCTTCCTTTTTGCTGACTCTCTTTGAGGCGCGCGTGGAACACGAACGCGCCGTCGACACGGCCTGTCGTCATTAGACGGACGGACGGCGAGCTTGCCCATAGGCCCGCCGTCCACAGGCCCGCGGTCTGCCCTACCCCTAGAGTGTAATTTAAAATCGCGTAGGCGCGGAGGGGCGAGGCGGCCTGCGAGTTGAGGAGCAGGTGGTTGTAACACTCGCCGCCGCTGCTGAGGCTGGCCGGCAAAGTCGGCCAGCAAGCCGAAGCTGCGGTGGTGAGCGTTAAACACATCTGCGACGATAAGCTCGCATGGGACCGCCGGAGCCCCGCAGCGCCGGAGCCGTGACAGAAACCTTGCCTGCTGCATGTTGCATACTGCATGCTTGCTTGCTGCATGCTTGCTTGCATGCTGCATGATTGCTGAATGCATGCTTGCTGCATGCTTGCTGCATGCTTGCTGCATGATTGCTGCATGCTTGCTGCACGCATGCTTGCTTTATGCTTGCTGCATGCATGGTGTATGCTTGTTTAAATGTTTGCAAGCTGCATGTTTGCTGCATGCATGGTGTATGCTTGTTTGCATGCTTCTTACAGGGAAAAAACTCACATATGTTCACAATCAACTATGTTCAAAACAAATATGTTATGTATTACCTGCTTCGGAGAGATGGTTTTATTCCAATCGTCAAAATAAATTAGTATATCCAATTAGGGTATGTCTAACATTTTAGGATTATGCTTCTTTGTTATGCCTATAAAAAATATGTTTTAGTATCATTATGCGTAAATCAATTTATGCCTAACAATGTTATGCTTAATCATTATTATGATTAGATAAATTATGCTTAAAAAAAATATGCGTAAGCTGTTATGCGTAAAAATGTTATGCAAAAATATAATTAGTAGTAACAAAAGTATGCCAAGTTATATTAGGTCTTAAAATTTTATGCAAATGGATAGGGAACCATTATAAAGAGGTGACATTTGTTTGTAAGTTTGTAAGTTTGTATGTAGGGGGTAATCTCCGGAAGTAATGAACCAATTTTAAAAATTGTTTCACTGGTAGAAAGCTACATTATTTGTGAGTGCTATAGGCTATATTTTATTCCCGTACTCTCACGGGAACGGGAACTACGCGGGTGAAACCGCGGGACGTCAGCTAGTGTATTATAAGTATGTATTTACAAACAAAAAGTATCTATGTAGTATATCAACTATCTGGTGTCCACGACACAAGCCTCGTTGCTTAGTGTAGCACTAGATGGCTCTGTGTGTAATGTCCAGAGATATTTATTTATTTATTTTATTTAATCTGCAGCAAAAGCACTAGCTTTGTTCTTCATAACTTCAGTGACTTTCCAACCTTATAAACCAATAAAGCGTACGCTAAAAATGTATACTGCGAAGTAAAATCTTCTACGGCGGCTTTTGTTTCCGTTCCTATTGACATTACCAATTCGAACACACACAATTTGTATGGGAGTTATTTATAAACTCGTATGTAAATTCAATGATTACTTACATACATACGGAATGGCGTATTTTTATGTTTTAACGGGCAGTGCCCGCGAGTATGTTTGTTTAGTAGTTTGACATACAATACTAATTAACAAATCGTAAAGAGTAATTTGTGCTATCGGGTTTTGGTAAACATTGCAACTTTATAGACATAAAGTAACCGGTAAGTTTTATTTTGTTTTGGTTGACAGAAGAACTTGAGTGATGAGTTTTCTTACATCTTGGTTGAGCAGTTCTGCATAGTTATAGTCTGGGCCAGATAAGTAGGAAATAAAGGTCATTAACCCGCATACATTTATTCAAATACATAATTCCGAAAACAGAAATAATGACATAAACTTGTCCCGAAACTACCTTTATCGTGATCCTTGCATTTTTTTAGTAATAAAAAACGATTCATAATGTATTGTCGGGGTACTATGGAGGTCTTTTCCGCCTGACCATTTTAATTTTTTTTCGCTTAAATCATGCGGAAGCGCCGAGCCACGCCCCCTTAAAGATTGGGCCTATTAGGAAAGCGTCAACTTTGGCGCGCAAAATAACAATAACTCTCGTTTGGCGTGCGTCGTCAGTGCGCTCGGCCGATTCGGTATCTTTTCATTCATTTTTTCTACACAAAGTCAACGGGGCGGGGCTAGAGAGCGTTTTTATATTGCGAGTGCAAGCAAAAATGAGCTTAGTGGTGGTCAGGCGGGAGTGTCCTCGATAGTACCTACGCAGAGAAACTAAGGAAAGAGCAATGACCTTTAATTCCTACTTATCTGGCGCAGACTATAATATGATATACAGGAAGTGACGATAGGTCTGTTTACACCTTGTATTTTTAAAGCATGGGTCATCAGGAATTTTAAAATCATGGTTCTGGATTTGTGCCCAGTTAGTAGTAATAAATTTAGATACCCCGTTTTCATGTAGGTAACCTACATAAATAAAAAATTTTAAAATGTGTGTGTGTGTGTGTGTATATGTGAATGTGTGTGTGTGTATGTGTATGTGTGTGTGTATGTATGTGCGTTTGTGTATATGTGAAATGTGAAAGGACTTCTGTTTAGCCTATTATACAGGCGTCATGATGATGATTTTAAAATATAAAAATCATAATCATCTTCCACCACGAGACATACATACAAATCAATAAGATCATAAAATGACCTTTGTCTCATGTGTGTGATGAGTGCGAAATTTTGGCAAACTATGATAAGATCTTCGGTATCATCTTTATCGGGGAACTGTGAAATTATCGAGGTGTAGTGATTTTACAGAAAAAGTATTACAAGAACAACAGTTTTAGGTCAGCCTTCGATTTTATATCTTATGACTATGAGATTATCTGTTAAGTATATTCAAATATAACATAATCTTGTAGTGCTGATAGATAGCTGATAACAATTAAAACGAGGCTTATTATGGGAAGTCCCCTTTCAAATAAATTCCCCTTTCAGAAAACAGAAAATAACGTAAAAAACCGGCCAAGTGCGAGTCAGACTCGCGCACGAAGGGTTCCGTACCATTATTTAAAAAAATTAGACAAAACTGCAAAAAAATCACGTTTGTTGTATGGGAGCCCCCCTTAAATATTGATTTAATTCTGTTTTTAGTATTTGTTGTTATAGCGGCAACAGAAATACATCATCTGTGAAAATTTCAACTGTCTAGCTGCCACGGTTCATGAGATACAGCCTGGTGACAGACAGACGGACAGACGGACAGACGGACAGACGGACAGACGGACAGACGGACAGACGGACAGACAGCGAAGTCTTAGTAATAGGGTTCCGTTTTTACCCTTTGGGTACGGAACCCTAAAAAAACACGGTTTTTTTTAACGTACTCTCACTTGAATGATATCGCGACCGATTATGGTAGCTAATTGACCTTCTATTTCAAACTAAAAATAATATACCATTATCATTTTTTATTCAAGAAGTTTCCCATACTTACGTAATTGGGATTTTTTTTAAAATAAAAATCTTTAGTTGACCCGGCCTTGACAATACTTATGTCAACTTGAATAAAAAAACGATTCGGAGAATTCCTTTCCTAAGCATTATTAAGTTGGATTTTCCTGACACTGTTAGCTTAAAATCGGGTAATTCGTCAATTAATGAGCCGTTTAAAGTTATTGCGGATTCAATCTCTATTTCAGTGAGGAATATGATAGAAAGAGACGTCTGATTGGGTAAAATGTCTGAAGGTTCAGTATGCGCCGTTTCAGAAATTCGATTCGCACAGTAAAACTTGATAAACAGAAAAAGTATGGGACATTTGGTTTTTACCACTATTCAGTTCTCATTAAAACGTTTTTACAGTTGCCAGCACATCACTCCAAATGGTTTTAAAACATAAAATGTTGAAGGCTAAGGTCAAAATCGAATGTACGGATTTAGCTGAAGAGTTCAAGTGGAACGCGCATTGAGAAAAACCTTTTCGCTGTGGGGGTGAAAATGGATTACAGTCAAAGCAGTCATTGATTCATGTCTTTTATTTTGCATTGAAATAATTAAATCATCTACGACATCAGCGGTGGCCTAGTGGTGGCGGCCCCAACTTACGAACGGTAACTCGTGGGTTCGAACCCAGACAGGCACATTACTTTGTGTAATTTATTTCATCGCCACTGCTCTCAAAAACGGCGAAGGAAAACATCGTGAGGAAACCGGCTTGTCCTAGAACTAAAAAATTCGAAGACGTGACATCTACCAATCCGCACTGGGTCCGCGGGGTGGATTATAGCCCACTCCGTTCAATGAGAGGAGGCCTGTGTCCCAGCAGTGGGAACATTAATAGGCTGATAATGATGAATGATTACGACATCAGAGAGCTTTGAACAACATTGGCCTAAAAAAACCACACCAAGTGTTTGCAGACTCATACGTGAGACTTGGTTAGTTCACGTAATCTTTTCAGCTGTTCGGTTGAATTTCCGAAAACTGGACTACCAAGAAAACGAAGTCGGTTAGTTCTAGGTAAGCGTTCACCGTCATCGACCACATCCGGTCTGATAGGTATAGATAGCGAAACGGAAGTCATCCAGTGATTTGCGAAATCTGTCACTATGATTTTCACCTTATTGAAATTTGCAATGATCATGTATTTTAGCGAAACTATAACTAAACTTATACTGTCACTTACGAGATATCTCCCTTTTTTTTTCGGATGAGAAATCATTAAATGACTCCTCCCGCTCTGGGCGGAGCAGGAGGGAGTGTCAGACTTTTACTGACTAAAACCCATCCATGTTACTTCATCACCCTTTGTGTTCCGGGGCCACGATATCTCTTTCGAACAGTCCCGCAGCCCCGGCAGGCATCGGCCCTTGCGGACCCCTTCCTTTTGCTGACATCTCTTTGAGGCGCGCGTGGAACCCGAACGCGCCGACGACACGTGATTACTAATTAGTTTTAGCTCCCGATACTTCGACGCTGTTGCAAGCGCCATGATCGCGGGATGACCACGATCCCGTAAGTGACCGTATAAGTACCTATAGGTTTAAACCGTGAAAGCTTAAAGCAGTGTTTACTTTTACTATTTTATCCATAGTCTTTAAAAATTACATGACATAACATCACGCCTGAAATCCCAAAAGAGTTAGCAGAGGTGTACCCAATAGTACAAACACATTAAGTCAGTTATCTATACTAAATATATTATCTATATCTATATACATATAATAAAACAGTAGAAACACTTTGTCTGTACATTGAATATATTAATCTATATACATATAATAAAACAGTAGAAAAACTTTGTCTGTACATTGAATATATTAAAAAAATAATAATTGAGGGGGGTTTAGAAACAGTAAAAGAGCACGAATCCAAAAAAAAAAATCTGTCTGTTTGTCTGTTTGTCTGTTTGTCTGTTTGTTTGTACACGCTAATCTTCGGAACTACTGGACGGATTTGAATGATTTTTTTGTTGTTGTATAGGTATTAAGTCTGGGCAGGATATAGGCTATAATTTATCTTGGAAACTTGAACACCTGATGTAGAACCACAACAGACCAGCTGAACTATAAGAGATACAAAAATGGTACCATAGCAAAAATTGTTCCACGTAATGGGCATTTTCTGCTGAGATAATAAATTTGAAGATCTGGAACACCTGATGTGGAACTCCAAGAGCCCAGCTACACTAACATATATATAGGAATGACGTTTTAGCAAAAGTTTTTCAATCTGATGAGGACTCTCTGTTGACTTATAAAAATCGAAGATCTGGAACACCTGTTGTGGAACTCCAAGAGCCCACCTATGCCATAACACATATAGGAATGACGTCTTAGCAAAAGTTGTTAGGTCTGATGGGCATTTCCTGTTGACTTTTATCTTGGAAACAAACACCTGTTGCAGAACCGCAACAGACCAGCTGAACTATAAGAGATACAAAAATGGTACCATAGCAAAAATTGTTCCACGTAATGGGCATTTTCTGCTGAGATAATAAATTTGAAGATCTGGAACACCTGATGTGGAACTCCAAGAGCCCAGCTACACTATAACATATATATAGGAATGACGTTTTAGCAAAAGTTGTTCAATCTGATGAGCACTCTCTGTTGACTTTTAAAAATCGAAGATCTGGAACACCTGTTGTGGAACTCCAAGAGCCCACCTATGCCATAACACATATAGGAATGATGTCTTAGCAAAAGTTGTTCGGTCTGATGGGCATTTCCTGTTGACTTTTATCTTGGAAACAAACACCTGATGCAGAACCGCAACAGACCAGCTGAACTATAAGAGATACAAAAATGGTACCATAGCAAAAATTATTCCACACGATGAGCATTTTCTGTTGAAGATCTGGAAAACCTGATGTGGAACTCCAAGAGCCCAGCTACACTATAAGATATGTATATAGGAATGAAGTTTTAGCAAAAGTTGTTCAATCTGATGAGCACTCTCTGTTGATTTATAAAAATCGAAGATCTGGAACACCTGTTGTGGAACTCCAAGAGCCCAGCTACACCATAACACATAGGAATGACGTCTTAGCAAGTGTTGTTTGGTCTGATGGGCATTTACTGTTGACTTTTATCTTGGAAACAAACACCTGATGCAGAACCGCAACAGTCCGGCTGAACTATAAGAGATACAAAAATGGTACCATAGCAAGAATTATTCTACGTGATGAGCATTTTCTGCTGTGAGAATAAATTTGAAGATCTGGAACACCTCGAAGGTCTTGAACACCTGTTGTGGAACTCCAAGAGCCCAGCTACACCATAACACATAGGAATGACGTCTTCGCAAGTGTTGTTTGGTCTGATGGGCATTTCCTGTTGTCTTATAAAAATGTTTAGTCTGATGGGCATTTCCTTTTGACTTACAAAAATGAAAGATCTGGAACGTCTCGAATCGTCTCGCGCATCCCGTTGTATTCCCGTCTCCGGGCTCTTAAAATTCGACATCAGACGTTTCAGATCTTCGATTTTGACGACCCCGTTGTCGCTGGCATAAGCAACAGGATCCGCGTACGAAGTCGCGGGCAGAAGCTAGTTAATAATATAAAGCTGCAGTGTTTGTTTGTTTGTTTGAACGCGCTAATCTCTGGAACTACTGGTCCGATTTGAATGATTCTTTAAGTGTTGGGTAGTTCATTTATCGAGGAAGGCTATAGGCTATATAACATCACGCTGCGACCAAAACGAGCGGAGCATAAATGAAAAATATTGCAAAAACGGGGAATAATGTATTCCTTTTATGAGCTGTTTCTCTTTTATGTGAAGCAGACGAAGTTGCGTGGGTCAGCTAGTGTTTAATAAGGGGCGAGACTATTGCCATCAACCGGGCGCAAATCCAGGCTCCGTGGCTGCTACTGAGAAATTCCTGATGCAAAAACCCAATAACACTTTGCCCGACCCGGGAATCGAACCCAGGACCTCATGCTCAGCAGTCACGCTTGCGGTCACTAGACTAATGAGGCAGTCCTTATGAAGAAATTCTCGCCTGTTAAATCTTGTCTAAGATTCACAAACCAACATATTTTTTTCATTTCTTTTTTTGTATGATTTGTTTATCATGATCATCATCATCAGCCTATTAATGTTCCCACTGCTGGGACACAGGCCTCCTCTCTATGAGAGGGAATGGGCTATAATCCACCACGCGAATTTCTTGTCTTCGAATTTTTTGGTTCTATAGGACATGCCGGTTTCCTTACGATGTTTAATCGTGTGTTTTTTTTTGTTTGTTTCTGTATGTATATAAGTATTTATTATTATATTTTATTCTTCAAAATTTTCTGTTCTGTTATACCTACTAGACTGGTAGAAAATGCCCAAGGTATTAAGCCAGCCTTTGTACATTATGTGCATAAAGTTAAGTTAATAAATAAATAAACATATTTCCCACAGCTTGGCCCTTCACTGTCGCCATTTCCGCAATGTAGAAGATTGTGACTTCTCATCGACAGAATGCTATCTCTCACAATTTCATCTGACATCCACCGACCATCAAAACAATCAATGACGGCAACAATACTAAACCAAAAGCATAAACAATAATAAATATGCATAACTTTTGTCAAGATAGTAATTGTTTATAAGTACTGTTAGTCCCTCTTCACTTCAACCTTTATGTCAAGTGGGAACCGAGTTGTAATAAAATTATATTAGACACAAGTCGTAATATTAAACAGCCTACGTGTCACAAAGGAAGTTTCATGGCGCGTTAACTATTAATAATGTTATTGTAAGCGAATTTTAAGGAGCGGTGGTAAGTTTGGCTTTGGTCAGATATGCGGTCTTTTACACTTTACTGTATGGGGTGTAAACGGACTTTTTACGAAGTTATCAACCAAGCATTCTGTAATTCAAACTACTACTAACTAACTACTTTATCGCTGGGAAACGACCTTTTTTTTGGGGGTGAAAAGTCACGTTTTACGGTAAAAACTCAATGTAACGCACTCAAAACATTGTGCTAACGGATGAATTGAATAGTACGCGAGGCGTGGAGGAGTTTAAAGTAAAAGTAAAGTAAAGTCTTACATTAAAAAACATACCTATTAAAAAAAACTTGTGAAAAAGTTGGAACTTTGACCCCAATCCAAAAAAAATTTCGCTATGACGGGGAAAGCGAGTGCTTTTTGGCTTCGTTAAGAGTCTTTTTACATCCTTTATCTACCATTTCCTTTTAGGAAATCTTCTGTGGTTGTGCTTCAACATTCTAAAACAGTGTATGCAGTACCCTGGCGCCGTTGGGTGGTTAATCAAAAGACGTTAGAAAAAGTCTTAAACTACATTGTTTAAGGTAAGAATGTAACTTACGTATTACGCCTTGACGGAGTTGCTAAAAACCGCTTTTACAAAAATGGTTACATTTCGCGAAGGTACCAAAAACGAAAAAATGGGATGGGCCAATTTTTGAAGTGAAAACTTCTTTAGGCACGTTGAGCACTTTTTGGGTGAAGGAAAAACATTGAACTCATCGTCACGTAACGTAACGTGCTGTAACGCTTCGTAGCCGTTCGTAGCACTCGTAGCATCCGCTACGGCGTAGCACCACATAGGCATGCGCGGGGCATAACCAGTGCTACGACTGGGGCGGGGCCTGTGTACTTTTTGTTTTCACTTCTATCGGCAGTCTCCAAAGACTGCTCTGATTTTTTTCTGATTTTTTCCTTCTTTGCGAAATTCTTAACTCTCCCGAAATTAGGCCAGGTTATCTGCTGAAGTCTTAGTAGCTCTAAATAAAGTGGAAAAGTAAACAATGATGAAACGCACATTAATAAATGTCATAAGTGTCGCCTTGCTAAATGGTGACAGACGTATGTCCACCCCAACATAAACTATGCAAAATACTCAACATAACTGACATTTGATTTCAAGTCTTTATGTCATGTGGGCAGCGCAGCGTTAGGACCCATCGTTGTGGAGATTCTTAAGAGAGCTTGATGTCAAGCAGTGAACATATCTTGGCATTAAGGATTATAATGATGACACCTTATAAGCATAGTTTACCTAGCTTAATCATTATATAACGTTTTACCAGTCTTAGCATAGGAAAAACATGATGAAAAACAGGAAAGACAAAACAACTAAAGATTTAAAAATAGCAGGTCAAGTGTGATTGATTTGTCTGTCTAGAAAGGTGATATTTGTATTCATTTAAATATTTAATTATTTATATTAAAGCCTAAGGTAGTTTGGCGAAAATGTCGTGAATCAAGAAATACCGTTAAGTCAAACAATAAAAAAAAAAACAGGCTAAGTGCGAATCGGACTTGCGCATGGTCCCGTTGGTTACCTTTCGAGTATGGAACCCTAAAAACCGATGAGTTAAGAACTAATATCATCTGCCTAGCCTTTTCCCAACTATATTGGGGTCGGCTTCCGTCGGCGTCTAACCGGATGCAGCTGAATACCAGCATTTTACATGGAGCGACTGCCTATTTGACCTCCACAACCCAGTTGGTACTGGGTAATATGATACCCCTTGGTACTACTGGTTGTCAGACTTTTTGGGGCACTGACTGACAAATGACAGCCGGGACCAACAGTTTAACGTGCTTTCCGAGGCACGGAGGAAACTCGGTATGTAATGGGTGATCACCCACCCACAGACCAACCTAGGCAAGCACGGCTTAACCTAAAGATCGACCCGAGCGGCTGTTATTATTTAGCCACGAGCTTCTCGAGTTAAGAACCTAATGCCGAGCACAAATCCAGAAACCGTTTAAGCTAAGTTACAGTTAGCGCGGAAATGCACTTACAAATTTTGCCTTCAAAATTCTGCGTCAAAAATGTCACAATAATTCTTCGTATTCGGTTCGCTAATCGCTCATCTGTAATCCAAAGTTATCTCTCTGATCTTCAGAACAGTATCAAAAACATAATACAAAAGACTCGAATAAAACATGAGATTCTTTGTAAAGATGTGATTGAACTGTCATATTATTGTGATCGGACCCTTGTCAACGATATAATGACACTGTTAAATGATTCAGTAAGTGGTTGCAACTGATTTTCCGGGGCAATTATTGTTAAATTGAGTTTAATTGAAACAATTGTCCGGATAAGGACAAAGAAAACTGTTGAACAAAAGTAATAGCTGATGCTTTACTATGCTGACTGCGACTTTGTTACCCGACTGCGCCAGAAGGAGGGTTATGTTTTTCAAGAGTATGTATGTATGTATGTAAGTAAGTATGTATGTATGTATAATTGTTTGGTACGATCTGTGGCCTGAACGACTCGATGGATTTTAGCTTGAGAAGTGTCGTTAGTTTCGTATTTACTGTGAGAGTGACACTGTGTATATCAAAAAAAAAACGAAATGGCGGATTTCTGGCCCCTAATTCAAATGTTTGGCACGCTCTGCAGCCTGAACGGCTTGATAAAGGGCTCATCATGAGGATTTTAAAACGTTATAAGTAACTAAAAAGAGTAAAATAAAAAAAATAAAAAAAGCCCGACTGCGTAAAAAATAACTAACAATTTTAAATAATAAAAAAAAAAAAATTAAAAAACCCGACTGAATCGAAGTCGGGACCCATATTGGATGTTATGATTTTAGTCTAGATTATTTAATGGGTCCCGACTGTCTCCTGAACTTGTTTTATTCTTTTCAGTTTTTATTTAAAATTATTAGTTATTTTTTACGCAGTCGGGTTTTTTAATTTTTATTTTTTTATTTTACACTTTTTAGTTACTTAGTTACTTTAATATACCATTTTAAAATCCTCGTGATGAGCCTTTTATCAAGCCGTTGAGGCTGCAGAGCGTGCCAAACATTTGAATTTGGCGCCAGAAATCCGCCATTTTTTTATTTTGATAAACCCAGTGTCACTCTCTTAGTAAATACAAATCTAACGACACCTCTCAAGCTAAAATCCATCGAGCCGTTCAGGCTGCAGAGCGTGCCAAACATTTGAATTTGGCGCCAAAAATCCGCCATTTTGTTTTTACCCGACTGCGGCGAAGCCCAAAAGGAGGGTTATGTATTTGCCCTGTATGTATGTTTGTATGTATGTATGTATGTATGTCCGTTTCTTTGTTCCCTCGTAACTCCTGAACGGATGGAGGGATTTGGATAGTTTATATGTCGTTAGATTCGTCTTGATGGCGCGAGTGTCACTGGCTTGCATTAACATCAATAAACAAAGAAAATCGCGGATTTAGGGAGCCACTACAACTCTTAAACCTCGTCTAAACAGCTTTAAGTTCGGGACTTAGGGCACCCCGATGTTAGGTTAGTTAGGTTCCTTCAAACCCTGCAAGACAGAAATAGGAGCTCCGTACAGCGGGGCTCCGTTGTCTACGCTTTTTAAGCGAATAGAAAGTGGTTCGGGACTTGGGGCACCCCGATGTTAGGTTCCTTTAAACCCTGCAAGACAGAAATAAGAGCCCCGCATAGCGGGGCTCCGTCGATTACGCTTTTTAAGCAAATATAAAGTTGGGCGGGACTTGGGGCACCCCGATCTTAGGTTAGTTAGGTTCCTTTAAACTCTGCAAGACAGAAATAAATAAAATATAAATAAATAAATATTGCTGGACATTGCACACAACGCCATCTAGTGCCACACTAAGCAACGAGGCTTGTGTCGTGGACACCAGATAGTTGATAAACTACATAATTATACATTTTGTTTGTAAATACATACTTATTATACATATAAACATCCATGACTCGGAAACAAATGTCCGTGCTCATCACACAAAAATTTGCTCCGACCGGGATTCGAACCCGGGACCCTAAGAACGTAAGGCAGCCTCACTGCCGCTGCGCCAATCAGGTCGTCAAATAGGAGCCCCGCGTTGCGGGGCTCCGTCGACTACACTTTTTAAGCGAATAGAAAGTGGTTCGGGACTTGGGGCACCCCGATGTTAGGTTAGTTAGGTTCCTTTAAACCCTGCAAGACAGAAATAGGAGCCCCGCATACCGGGGCTCCGTTGACTACACTTTTTGGCCAATATAAAGTGTTTTGAGGTTAGGGCACCCTGAGTTAGTTGAACGGCTAATTAAAATAGTTGGCTGCGACATATACTTATGCAAAAACTGATTCGATTATAGACGTCTGAGATTTTCGTGCTTCCCCCCGATCCCCTCTATTCTTGGTAAATCATTTCGGTTAGATGAAGTTATAACCGTATGAAGTTTCCTGATATTTACTGATTAATTACAGAATTTAGGCTGAAAATGAGTAAATTTGAAAACTATATCAAATGAAAATAGGTCAACTAAATGTTATATAATAAAAAGAACATTATACAAATTGAAAGTTATATGAAATGTATGTTATACTAAATATAAATAAAACATAATAAGTTTATATGAAATGTTACATTAGATGTCATGAAATTTAGTTATTTGTTTTATAGCATATGAAAATTATATCACATGAAGGTTATTTCAAGTGATAATGTACTATTTGTTATTATACCTTAATATTACACACCCCAATAAAGGGCTCATCATTAGGATTTTAAAAGGTTATAATATCTAAGTAACTAAAAAGTGTAAAATAAAAAAATAATTAAAAAAATTAAAAAACCCGACTGCGTAAAAAAAACTAATTACTTTAAATAAAAAAATAAAAGCTGAAAAGAATAAAACAAGCTCAGGAGACAGGACATATTGACTGCAACAGTCGGGACCCCTTAAATAATCTAGACTAAATTCATTACATTCAATATGGGTCCCGACTGTTGCAGTCAATATGTCCTGTCTCCTGAGCTTGTTTTATTCTTTTCAGTTTCACTCTCACAGTAAATACAAATCTAACGACACCTCTCAGCCTAAAATCCATCGAGCCGTTCAGGCCACAGAGCGTGCCAAACAATTATACATACTTACATACATACATAATTATATACATACATACATACTCTCTCCTTCTGGCGCAGTCGGGTAAAAACTGAAAAGAATAAAACAAGTTCAGGAGACAAGACATATTGACTGCAACAGTCGGGACCCATTCAATAATCTAGACTAAAATCATTACATTCAATATGGGTCCCGACTGTTGCAGTCAATAAGTCGTGTTAGTTATGTATTAGTTATTTTTACGCAGTCGGGATTTTTATTTTTTTTTATTTACATTTTTTTTGCTTACTAAATTTAACCCCCTGTTTGACTCGCTCACTTTGATTTCGTAAAATTATATCCTAATGCTTGAACAAAGTGACATTTTACCAGCGATAAAATTGTACTGGATTGACTTTATCATCTGCCTAGCCTTTTCCCAACTAAGTTGAGGTCGGCTTCCAGTCTAACAGGATGCAAATGATTACCAGTATTTTACATGGAGAGACTGCCTATCTGACCTGCACAACCCAGTTAGTAGTGGGTAATGAAACACCTCGTGGTGAAACTGGTTGTCAGACTTTCAGACCACTGACTGCCTGTAACAACTGTCAAAGGTCTACAAATGACAGCCGGGACCAACGGCTTAACGTGCTTCCGAAAAGCTTATGTTAATCCATTTAAAAGTAATTGTGTACATATGAATCGCTTTTATAAATCAAGGTCTCTCTCTAAGCCAATCTAGCGTGATTAAGTTATTCGTCAAGACAGTCACGGAGCTATTAACAAAAAAGATAAGAAAAGAAATCGAAAATGAGGTTCACGATCACTGTCACTGCTAGGATAAATAGGCAAATCTTTTGTTTATATACTACTCCACTAATCTTTACAAGCTGCTATAAATCTAGGCAAACATGACTGTTGAGCCTCTGATGTTCGCTCCACAGCCATAGACTACACTAAACAGACACGTTCAGAAGATCCTTGCTCTTTAATTTTAAGCTGTGAACCATGAGCTTTACTGGCGGGTAACGGTTGAAGAAAGAGATGACTGCATCATTGTCTGATACCATCAGTGCTAAGATTGAAGGCTCTTGATACAGAGAAATGAGGAAAAAGTTATGAAGAAGGTTTTGAATCTTGAAATTTTGTAAGGCTCTAAGGGTAAATACTGTAAAACCTTGGATGGTTGGAGACGATAATGGCTGTAATGAAGGTGACTACTAAGATTATGGCTCATATAGACGTCTGCCGATCCCAAATGAATTTTGAAATAGGCAGGAGTACGATGAATAGTCGTCTAATGGAGATTGTCTTGTCCCGTATTGTTAAGAGCATACCTTCGGAGTATTCTCGTGTCATTTGTACTACGGCGGGCACTGATACGTACTCCGCCCACGTGCGCTATGGAAATCAGTAGGTCACTAGGAGCTACTTACCGCGAGATGTGGTTACACTAGATTCGACTTTGATTCATACTCGCAGTGGGCGATCCACGCAAGGTCGATGTACTCGAAATTTGCGGTACCAGTATTTGCATATCCGCGGGTCAGACGAGAGAGAAAAAATGACACCGATAGTCAGATTTGTAGTGGTGCAAATTGGTATCAAGGTTACATACTCTCTCTTTAGTGGGTAAGTGTAACGTCTAAAATCAACTTATGATAAATTGCTCATTGTAGTAAGATAGTGGCGTGTGTTTGAGTGGTTTCCTGTGTCGGAGTGAAAGCTGGCTGGTGCAAGGATGCCGTGAATGATGACACTTGGTGTTAACGGTCCTTTGAGTTTGTTATGAATGCACCTTTTAGAGTAATGCCGTGATTTGCTTATCGTATTGACCTTATAAAGGATGTTATGGATCTGCTTGAAGATGATACATTTGTCATGTTGTTCCAAGAGATAATAAAAAAAATAATAAATAAATTGAAAAACCCGACTGCGTAAAAATAACTAATAACTTTAAATAAAACTGAAAATAATAAAACAAGTTCAAGAAACAGGACATATTGACAGAAACAGTCGGGACCCATATTGGATGTAATGATTATAGATTATAATCTTGATTATTTAATGAGTACATACTTACATAAATACTCTCGAAAAACATAACCATGCTTCTGGCGCAGTCGGGTAATAAAAAGACTCGGAAAGGCAAAGGAAAATTTTATGTAGTGTTGAAAACCTCGTCGAGCTAAATAAACATACTCAATCTCCTGTCGAAACATATACAATTTAAAGTATTAATGTTTCAAGAACTAGCCTCGTTAAGTTTCATCATACAGCAGAGGGCACTTATTACGACGTGTACATGGCTCATACCCACTTATTTACAAGTTAATTATTGGAGGTTGACAATATCGAAAGCTGGTAGAAACGCTTTACCCCCTAATAAGGCGAAGCAGAATTCCATTTACACAATTAGGCTTATTACGGACACTAATTCGTTCGAAGGGGACAAGTAAGCTCAGCCTGGGGTTTATTACTCGAAGGAAATCATTTCTGCATACCGATGTGCAATAATTATAATCATTATTATCATTATTGCTTGGGTTTTCGTGGCACGCCTTAATAGTACGTGTGCCGATAGCAATTTACGTTTCGCATGCAATTCCTATAAAATTATTATTTGGTTTTTTTTTCGGTTCATTAAAGGTAAGCAATTAGTGTTCTTTGTATGCTTTTTGAAAGCTGTGGTTATTTTGGTTTTATATGGAATATATTGGTGTCGATTCAGTTGTGCACAAACTAAACTTAATTTATCCTATTGATATCTTTAACTAAAAGGCCGTGCGAGAAAAGGACGGCTATAGCTATGAACTAAGTTAGAGATGTCGAACTAGTTTATGCCTTGCGCTTCACCGTGTTTTAGCCGACATGTTTTTACGTGCACCCTTCATTTGTATGGAAATATTAGTTCCAACTAAATTTGACAGCTCTAAATTACGTCCATCTCTTTCTCGTTTTATTAGAGAGAAAAAGATAGTAATAGCCTTAACTAAGTTTAGTTTGTGCACAACAGAATCGACACCATTGACACCTATGGGGGATATATAATCGAAAACCGCAAAGATTGAAATTGTAAGATTCGCCTCACTGCGTCAAAACTTGACAACGACATTGAATAGTACTGTATCTCTCACTCACTCTGAAAATTGTATCTATTGTTCCTAGTTCTATGTGTGAGCTCACCCTTCTCAGAGTATTATAATGAGGTAAAAGTATTATGATGAGGGCGGGCATATCTAACAATTTCAATCTTTGGATTATCGTAAATTCTTTTTATATCTTGGTGGACATTGGGAAATTCTAGTTAGAAAATATTTCAATAATGAAGACTTTCTTTCACATTAGGTAATGGTTACTAATTACATCGCATAGGTATTGTGTTGCTGTAAGCTTCGCAATACTAATCATCATCATCACCATTTCAGCCGAAAGACGTCTACTGCTGGACATAGGCCTCCCCCAAGTGTAGCCACATTGACCGGTCCCGTGCGACTCGCATCCATCGGATTCCAGCAACTTCATCAGGTCATCGGTCCACCTAGTGGGAGGCCTTCCGGTTCGCGGTCGCCGCTCCAGAACGTTTCGGCCCCATCGGCCATCCGTACTGCAAGCAATGTGCCCTGCCCACTGCCACTTAAGTTTGGCAATACTTCGGGCTACATCGGTAACCTTGGTTCTCTTGCGGATGTCTTCATTTATAATTCGATCGCGCAAGGATGCTCCGAGCATAGCCCTGTCTATTGCCCTTTGGGTGACTTTAAGCCTTCTGATAAGGCCTATTGGATATTGGATAATATGGATTCGACGATTGACCTCGTTCTCGAAGTTAGACCTACCTAACTAGACCGTTTATTCCAGGTACACATAATAGTCTACAACTTTATGTGTAGAGTCTCCGATCTTGATAGGAGTGGATGTGACATGGGCATTCAACAAGACCTTGGTTTTGTCCATGTTCATTTTAAGACCCTCAGTACTGAGGTCCTTTATGGTCTCAGCCATAACCACTATATTGTCGGCAAACCGAAGGTGAGTGATGTACTCGCCATTGACGTTGATGTCTAGCCCTCTCCAGTCCAAAACCTTGAAAACATCCTCCAGTGCAGCGGTGAACAGTTTCGGAGATATGACGTCTCCCTGTCTCACACCTCGCTGCAGAAGGATAGGTTCCGAGTCTTGGTCCTGAAGTCGGACTGACATGGTGGCGTTCTTGTACAAACACTTCAACACCTCGATGTACCGATAGTCGATTTAGCACCGTTGGAGAAACTGCAGTACAGCCCAGGTCTCGATCGGATCGAAGGCTTTCTCGTAGTCCACAAACGATAAACATAGGGGCAGGTTATACTCCTCGGTATTCTGTATAACCTGCCGCGTATGTGGTCCACGGTGCTAAAGCCTTTTCGGAAACCGGCTTGTTCGGGAGGCTAAAAATCGTCAAACCTGCGCGCGAGACGATTCGCGATGACTCTTGAAAACAACTTTTAGTCATGGCTTAGAAGTCAGATGGGCCTATAATTCTTCATCCGGGCATTGTCGCCCTTCTTGAAGAAAAGTACCACCACTCACCCCTGCACCATGCCTGTGGCGTTTTTCCCTTAAGTATGACGGAATTAAACAGCTTCTGAAGGGCCTAAGTACCGGTTTTCCACCCGCCTTCAGGAGTTCGGCTGTAATTCCATCATCACCTGGTGTTTTTTAGAGTTGCTTTAGAGCCATCCTAATCTCGTACAGGCTGACGTCCGGGATGTCTTCGCTAAAGTGTCGGGTCAGTCTAGCTCTTGGGTCGTTTGCTAGATTTACGAAGAGTTTACTGGTTGACGTGTACAACTGTCCATTT
This sequence comes from Xestia xanthographa, assembly GCA_905147715.2. Lineage (NCBI taxonomy): Eukaryota > Metazoa > Arthropoda > Insecta > Lepidoptera > Noctuidae > Xestia > Xestia xanthographa. The sequence goes on from LR990659.1 coordinate 21,691,953, forward strand.
CTATGGACAGTTGTACACGTCAACCAGTAAACTCTAGTAGGATCTGTAGGTGGTAGGATCTTATCCGCCAAACCGGAGCTTCAGAGGGAGATCGAGAGGTTCTCCTCTCGATCTCCCTCTGAAGCTCCGGTTTGGCGGATAAGATCCTACCATCGTGGGTCTTCAGTTTCATGAGCTGGCTCTGCCCAATAGCCAGATCTCTTGCAAATACCTTAGAGCCTTTATTCCGCTCATTCGCATCTTTAATACGCTCGGTATTAAAGCGGCGGAGGTCGCTCTTCAAGGATTTTGAGATCCATCTATTGAGCTGCCGGTATTTACACGCCTCGTCTGAAAACTGCAGGATCATCTTACGCCGCTCCTTCATGATCTTGAGAGTGTGATCGGAGAGTCTTTTGTTCTGATCTGTACGACGTGCCGTGAAGAACTTAGACCCGGTCGCATGGACCCATTGTTGTATTCATCCACTGAGCTTCCTAGGCCCTCGAAACGGTTCTGGAGTTCAAGCTGAAAGCTCTCGGGATTTTGGATTTGGATCTGTGCTGGACGGAGCGTAGACTTCATCAGTCGATACCTTTTAAGCTTGATATTGATATTCAATGTGCCTCTTACCATGTTTTTACCGAATTGATCACTGAGACATCATTGAACATTTGCTTCTTGGTTGACATGACGAAGTCAATCTCATTTCTAGTTGCACCATCGGGGCTCTGCCAGGTCCACTTTCTGTACTCACGTTTTCTGAAGAAGGAGTTCATCAGATAGAGGCCCTCCTTCTCCATAATACTAGCCAGTTGGTGACCCCAGCGATTCCGACGTCCAACTCCAAATTGCCCCACCTGCAGCGCATCCCCGTCTCGTTTGCCCAGTTTCGGGTTGAAGTCCCCCATGATAACGGTAAAGTGAGTTTTGGAACCATGCATGGCTTTAGAAATATCCTCATACATGGTCTTCACTTCGTCGTCAGGGCGTAGACCTGTATACATTCAGCAAATATCTTGAGGATATTCTGAGTATAAGGTACAATCGCCGCCATCTTCTCTCAGCCTACCCTAATTCCGTACCATCATTAGTACAACGATGTGTAGGATTTTCGACTAGACAGTGTGGGTGTTCGTGAAAGTACCGCTTGATTGACTGCTCAAATGTTGCAAGTATGCGTGCGCAACATGTGAACTAAATGCTAAGATATGAAGCCTATTGTTAGGTAGCCGCTTAGCCGACTTCTGTATTTATTTGTGTTAAGAGTCCTATTACATTTTTTACGCAAATTCATGATTTTTGACGCAGTACTCTTCAGCATCAGTTAAATATTTTAATTATTTGCTTATGAATAACAATAGTGCCATTCTCTTTCTTGTAAGTTGGAGTTACACATTTTCATTTTTCTTTTCGTGTAATTTACTATAAATATTTTACGAACTCAGTTTGCAAGAAAAACCGCCGGCGATGGAACTTTGACGCTCAAATTCACATTGTTACATGCAATTCTTATAAATGCTAAAATTACTGAAAAATAAGCTGAATGTTTTACGTGTTTATTGAAGTTTTAGAATTTCTTTAAATTCCTTGAATCTTCACGGAAAAAATCGTAAAGAAAGCGTAATTTAAGCCATAAATGTCTTGATTCAGCGTCCATTATATTCCAAATAAACTAAATTTTATCAAATAAATTAATATGATACAAAACTTCAATCTACAATGAATAAGTTTCATTAGTTTTCGTTTGTCAATATAATAAGATTACAATAAATAAAATTAAAGTACTATAATTCTGCGTCGATTCAGGTCGCTCCTCAGTCTCATGTCAGTCTCGTATTTTCGTCAGTATCAATCGACAATCATCCGGAGATCGCTATTATTATCGACTCGTGTACGCCGACCGAAATAATTTGATCAAAAATTTGCGTAAAAAATGTAATAGGACTCTTAAGCATTACTGAGTGAGGCTGATGTCATTCCGGGGGAACTCATCACATAATATTGTCTGCCGTAGAATCCTTTTGGTTAAGTGCAACCAGTACTGTTGATAGATGATCAACATTAGACTCAAATCAATTCTTCTCAGCGTTCCATTTTGGAGAAAATCTCGTCCTATCAAAATTGTTTGGTAATAGTGTCGATTCTGTTGTGCACAAACTAAACTCAATTTAGGCTATTTTGATTGAGAAAAAATGTACACAATATTTAAGCCAAGAAATCTGCGTAAGCACTCAAGCCGTGAGAAGTATGTAAGTTCAAGTAGATTGTTATGTACTCGGGGCTTCACTGACTTATGACCCGTAGAATAAAAAAAAGGTACTTAAATTACTTAATATGAGCAAATACTTATCAAGTGGGTATCCCTGCCACGGCAAGTATTTCTTTGTAAACTGTTGACATATCGAGTGGGTTATGCCACTAAGTTTGTGCTCAGTTCAACTACTTGACAGTTTTTGAGGCTCTTTGGCAATACAAGGCTTTAGATATTTGTATTTTCGGTATTAGAGATGCTCTTACAGGCTAGGAAGGTCCTTTAAATCTTTGTAATTTATAAAACAATAATTATTACTCTTAAATTAAATTCTGGATTAAGTAGTCTTCCTCCTCTCTCTCCATAATTGTGACTATATTTATTTTCCTTACACCTTTACACATTATGGTACGCAATAAAGAATTGAAAATATGTTTATGTATGTGTAGATAAATAAATTATCTTTCTTAAGCTTCATCCAGCTTTAGATCAGAATCAGACATATTCATCTTGGTACTTTGGAAATTTCTTCTCTTACGATTTGTCCGTATCTTCGAACCTACAATAAAGCTGCTTCCTTTCTTGTATACTACAAAGGAACCTTCAAATAACTCATCACCAATCGAATAAACCCCAAACCGATTAATACCTTCAACATTAATTCGAAAATCGTGTTGTATCCTAATAAAAGCTGTCAAATAAAGCCAACAGTAGCTTTGTTGAGTTATATTGTGAAATTAGTATCGTAAGTCGTATCTTCACCAATTAAGGTGAAGTTCAGTGAGTCATTCTATCGCTAAACAGGTGGATCCTCGTTAACACCTACTGAGTTATTACTAATGATGCTATGACTGGGCCTTAAATACCATAAAGTATTTTTAGTATATTTGTTTAAGAATTTGTGATGTAGCTATTAAAATCTCTTTTTTTAATAGCCTCTTTCTATGACAGGCTTAAATTAAATGTTGATACTGAACCCTCATAAACTATTGTCTGTTAGAGATTTAAAAAAAACATTAAAAATAATTGAGCAAACATGGTTTACTATTGCTATACTCGGATCCGCCTTATATAGATCAGAAGCATTATGGCCGTATATGTTGACTTATCGTATTTGAACTGTATTCTACATATAAATGTATTTTATCTTTAACTAGCTGATGCCCGTGGCTTCGCCCGCGTCGATGTCGGTGATCGCAACAAAACTCCCAGACGGCTTATTTATTTCCGACACCAACAAATATCATTATGTTTTAGCCAATGTATACACAAACTTGACAAATTATATACTAAAACCTTCGTCGAGAACCATTGTACCTATTGGTGAAAACAGCATGAAAATCGGTGCAGTAGTTTTTAGTTTATCGCGAACAGACAGACAGACAGACGAGGCAGGGGACTTTGTTATAATTATGTAGTGATAATTAGATATTATTAATTCCTTATTATTTTCATTTAATAAGATTTAAATTAGGTATTTTTTATGTCTTATTTTAAAAAGAGCTTTTATCGTTTTTTTATTTTATTTTTTATTTCTACCTACTTTATACCTACTGAATCGTTTTTAGCCAGATTTGGATCATCAACTCCATCTCTTTCTGTCATTTAAGTATGGCTGTATAACATACTAGTTAAATACCAATATATTGTATGTTATTTACTGCGGGGACTTTAATTGTTTTACCGTCGACCAATAGCGTCGCTTCGTACATTATTGACTGGTGTATAATTTATAGGTAGGGCGATAATATCTTTGACAGAGATGTGAATTGCCAACTGTCATCATTTATAATGATATATTTTATATAATATATCTGCAATACGTAATCGCAATAATATGGCGTAGGTAACATCATTAGCGTTGCCCTTTTTAAATACATAGAGGTCTAATGATAACTGTTTTATCTATTGTTTTGTTATAAGTTGTTGAATGTACCTACTTACCAATTAAATAACGATTATAAAAATGAGGTAGTCTTTAAGTTAAATGAGTTAACACTGAATATTAACCCGTATGCTCCCGGCCGTGCCTCCAGAGGCACAGTGCATCGTTATTTTAATTGTGTCTGTAATTGCGGGTATTGAAGTGCTACACATTTTAATGAAGAGACTCCACTACCGCCCTGCGAAAGGCTTTCCTAGTTGATATCTTAATGAGGGAGATCTGTCAGAAATTCAGGCTGTAAGCTTCTCGGGTGACAAGTAGTGACAGACCGAAGGTTGGGTTTCGGTTAAAAAATCTAGTTTCGGTCACTTTTCGATCTTAGCCAGTTATTTGCAAAAAATCGATATATTCGTAAATTGTTGTGGGTCGTGATCTCCAGCTTAGTTCACCGCCGTTTTCGGCTTTAAATTGTTAATATAACAAAAATAAATAAATATTTTTGTTACATAATACGATCGGATCTGCTATGCTCTCTAAAAAATCTTAATGGATCTAGAATGCCCCACGTCTCTCAAAAGCACTGAGTTTTCTTATTCTTTATTTTTTAGAATCTACATTTGACTTTTATTAAAATCATTCAGAGGTTTTTCTATTTGTGTGTACGGGTAATTTATCATCTCATTAATTATATGCATATTGCCGCGGGCTCCAATACGTTAATCATAATTATCGGAAGTTCCACTCAATATGGCATACAAAATAATGTCAACACATTTAATAAAAACAATATTGACAGAAGTTTCGATTCATTAAACTCGAATCCTATTTCTTATCCTGGTCAAAATCCGTGATTATTATGTTAATTATTTTGGGAAACGAAATTATATTTCCTTATACTCGGTGGGCGTTAAGTCCGGGTACTCATTATTATACAAAATTGTATGCATGTGTCCTTAAATTTTAGTAAGAACTAATTTAGTTTAAACTATTTAAAAAGGAACAGTACTGGGTTTATCTCCAACCCCCCACAACCATAGTTCAAAACCGACTGAATTTACTGAATTTTGACTGAATTTTGCTGGCTGGCATTTTCTTTTTTTTTTAATTTAAGTTTATATAGTTTATATAAATAAACTTTTGTTGTTTAAAATAGTATGTTGTTTCTTTGCCTTTTATCACCAACCCAACTTGCATCTGGGCTTTTGTTCCAGTGGCTGATTCTGATTCTTAAGTGCTATAATTTCATGTAATCAAAATCAATTTGGTCACTTTTATGTTTTCAAAAATCTGTCATTAAACGCCAACACCGGTTTGGCATGCAAAATATTGTAAACTTTTACCAATTTCCATAAATGTGGGATTCGACCGGTAAAACTAACTATGACGTGTCTATGACTCTATTATGTAAGAGCGTCATTTGACACCGCCGTTTCCACCAGGGTTAGGTCATCATCATCATCTGCCTAGCCTTTTCCCAACTATGTTGAGGTCGGCTTTCAGTCTACCGGATGCAGCTGCATACCAGTATTTAACATGGAGCGACTGCCTATCTGACCTCCACAACCAAAACAAACCCAGTTGGTACTGGTACTGGGTAATACGATACTGGTTGTCAGACTTTTTGGGCCACTGACTACCTGTAACGACTGTCAAAGATCTGCAAATGACAGCCGGGACCAACGGCTTAACGTGCTTTCCGAGGCACGTTGGAAACCCGATATGTAATGGGTGATTACACATCCATAGACCAACCTAGGCAAGCACGGCTTAACCTAAAGATCGACCCGAGCGGCTATTATTATTTAGCCACGAGCTCCTCAGGGTTAGGTATCAATAAAATTAAAATTAGGTAGTTGTTGGTTACTGTTTTAATTTTGGTTTTTTCCTAATGAAATAATGAGTCGTGAAATAAGGAAAACTATCGGTAGGTACCTACTGTAACTCCAGGCAGGTGCATTACTTTTTGTAATTTATTTCATCACGTGAAGGAAAACATCGTGAGTAAACTGGCATGTCCTGAACCAAATATGTAAAAACATGTAACATATAAATCATTCTACCAACCCGCACTGGGCCTGCTGGAGGAGGCCTGTGTCCCAGCAGTGGGAACATTACAAGCTGATTATGCATCATGACGACCCCAATGGCGCAGCGGTAGTGAGGCTGCCTTACGTTCTTAGGGTCCCGGGTTCGAATCCCGGTAGGATCAAATGTTTGTGTGATGAGCATGGACATTTGTTTCCGAGTCATGGATGTTTATAAGTATAATAAATATGTATTAACAAACAAAAAAGTGAATATTATGCAGTATATCAACTATCTGGTGTCCACGACACAAGCCTCGTTGCTTAGTGTGGCACTAGATGGAAATGTCCAGCAAAAAAAATAATATGCAAAGCAAATACTAAAAGCTCACAGCCACACATTTCTCCAACGTACAACCATAACCAAAATGTTGCGACAGCCCTGACAAGGTCCGAGGTCACATAATCGCACACTCGCTCACCTAACTAAAATGAATCACGCTGTGTAACGAAATTTCAGATGACGTTCGTGTATTACGTCACCATTTGTGTCTCGACTGATAAATCTTTCAGGGTTTACTCACCTCCACGTGGGGGAGACAGTCGTGTCACGATACTACATACTTTGCTTTTAGACATTCTTGGCATTTTTTTAGCATTATACTTTTGTAAATGACTGTAAGAATTAGCGGATTAGTAAGAGAAACGTTGTGTAATCCGGCTTTTATAATTATTATTGTCCAGACATACATAGAAGAAAAAATATGAATTACATAAGTAAACTTTTAAACAACCCATCAACGTGAATACAATTTATATGGGACCACTGCACGAGCTACCACGTCATGCAAAAACAATCACGTATATCGGACCACTAAACACGGAGTTATGAATGAGGTAACAAACATTTTTAAAAGTCAGTTATTAAACAACTAACTCGGATTAGTAAGAGAAACGTTGTGTAATCCGGCTTTGATACGTTTAATCCAATGTTTAGGATTGAGATTAAAACTCTTAACAGATTTGTTTTGTAACGTGATTTTGCTGCAATTTATTTTCATAGCCTGTAACTGGTCACTGATTATTTTTAGGGATCCGTACCTCAAAAGGTAAAGAAGGAACCCTTATAAGACCACTTTCTTGTCCGTCTGTCCATCCGTCTGTCACCACCGATTTTCTCAATTAATTAATTTTTAACTTTTTTATTTTTCGGTATTTTCCCTTTACTTGTGCAATAAGACATTGCTTTTAACCAAAATTGACAATTCTAGGTCAACCGGAAGTACCCTATAGGTTTTGGGTCGAAAACCTATATTTTGATTTGAACCTATATGTTCCCGTTGAAATAGAATCACAAAATTTGGCGAGAAGCAATGTCTCACAGCACATGTAAAGGGAAAACTCTGAAAACCGTAAATATGTAATTTAATAACAAAAAAAGCAATTTTACTATTACAAACTTATTATTTGCGGTTGGTGCAATTTCATGGGATGGGATGCCGTTTCATGGGATCGAACAACAAAGTTAAGTTTGTCCTTTAAAAAGTTTGTACGGAACCCTCGCAGCACGAGTCCGACTCGCTCTTGACCGGTTTTTTTTACAGCGTGTTTATATGCCGATGCTCGTTGCCGTATATTGCGCGGACACTACTTATGAGCAAGAGCTTAGCAGCCTTATTCATAAAAAAATCCTTAATTGAGGTTTGATGGGTCTGCTAGCAGTCAGCTAGCAGACAGCTTAAGTATAGACTTAGGGCTAAACAAGTGGCATTTGTTTCAAAACCGCTTCGTACTTCTGCAATGATTTTTATATAATCTTTTAGGCATACACATTTTCCATCTAGAATTTCTCGACCAAAGATCAGCATTGCCATCTTACTTGCTTGGGACTTACCGGGCTTACAGCGATGCGAACTAAATTTTAATACTAGTAAGCATAGTGAATAATTGGATTTTTTTTTTGTCTTAACCATCATTATTACCGCTGTTAGAATGTTATTTTGTTAAGCCCTCTTCTCTTTCAATACCACTTACCTCCTCAGATTGGTGATTTTTTTGTCGATTTTTAACACTACTTCAATGTTAACCAAACCTTGAAAAAAGACCTCTACCATTCGATACAATATCTGAAAACGATAATCTATAATTTACTGAAAGTATTCAAGCGCATAGAAATACGACATCATCAAATATTCAGTTTTCGTTATACTAGTACATAGAAAAGAATAAATGTTAATGGACAATATAAGAAGTAAGGTTATAAGATACAGATGAGAATGGAAGAAGAAAACATTTTGGACCGACACCAAGTATCTAAGATGGGAAAAGTGTAGGAAGAGATGATGATTGGAAACGATACAATGATATAGTTAAAAAACACTAATATTCAACTGCATGCAGTAAAATCGGAAGCACGTTAACCAGGAATTGGAAAATGCTGGAATAGTAAATAGAATACTTTAATGTTATCATCAACTAAATTTGAAAAACCACAATTGTCACTCACCGGTAATTGAAATATTTTGGAAATAATCTGATAGCACTTTAATATTTTTACATAAGCCTGAAACAATCTATTGATATGTTGTTTGCAGCATCATACAAAATTCATACAAAATTAGACCTTCTAAAGCTGTGACACAGTCAATTTTCCAGCCATAATATATACGGTAATACGCATCAGTCGGTCAGTCATCGGTTTCATCAAGCCAAGTCATCAAACAGTAGTTATTCAGGCTGAATCATGTAAAAACATAAGGACACAATATTACATTGACATGTTTCAAGCATTATGTCATTAATGACGGCATTATTAGGTACACAGGCATACCTACCTGAATGGTCTGGTAATTCCCATTTTACCTGAACATAGCAATAGTATACAATGTATTTCCCATGTTGCAGGAAGGAAACAGTACTGAGTAATCACCATGACCTTCCTACTTACTACCGTCATCATCAGCGTGATATTCGCCCACCATGCTGGCCTGTGAATCAGGGGTACGCGGCCAAAATAGGCAGTGTTACCTCACATGGCATATAGGCACGCGGAATGATTGTATTACCTACTTTCGTAAGATATGGTGTAATGATAAAAAATTTTGAGTGGCCATCGTCATTTTAGTTATAGAATTTACACTGCTGAAAATTATTACTATCCGCACAGACATATCTATACGTAGAAGAAAAAGTTATTTTGCAAAAAATAAAACCGACTTCAGAAACGCAAAAAAGAGAAAAATAACTTCTCTTTTTTGCGTTTCTGAAGTCGGTTTTATTTTTTGCAAAAAGTTTTTTATTTTTCCATTTTTAGTTGTTCCCAAACAAATATTTACCATGAATTTATTCTACATTGTTAACAATACATGTCATGGTACTATTACCATGACATGTCATGGTACTATTACCATGACATGTATTGTTAACAATGTAGAATAAGCCTATGGCTTATCCCAAATAAATCGAACTAAACATACCTAACTGTTGAAATTTGGGTGTATTGTACACATCTGCGCACCCCCTCAGAGCATACAGGGATGATGTTGTATAAACAATAAACATCCAAGCGATTCCAGCAATCACTGCAAATTTGCCGTCTATTTTTGAAGAGTTCCGTTGTATATCTCCGCAGATCAGCATCAGATCGTCACAAAATGACCACACGGGAAGCACTAGCTTTGAAATAAAAAAAAGAATTATCAAAATCGGTTCACCCAGTCGAAAGTTCTGAGGTAACAAACACAAAAAAAAAAAAAAAAAAATACAGTCGAATTGAGAACCTCCTCTTTTTGGGAGTCGGTTGAAAATATGGATTACTTATGAAACCCATCAATGTCAATACAATTTATATGGGAGCACTGCACGAACTACCACATGCAAAAACAATCACGTATCGACCGTACCACTATACACGGAGTTATGAATGAGGTAACAAACATTAAAGACAAAATACATCCGAATTGAGAACCTTCTCATTTTTAAAAGTCGGTACATAAACATCACTGCTAAAGGTTTTTGAAGTTCTCAATTTATGATAGATATTAATTAAAGTTTTTAATTATTTCCAGGTTCAAACAGCTTAATTCAAAGCAAGCCTGACAAATATTTTTAATCTTGTAAAATTCTTGGTTAGTCTCATCAAACCTATATTTACTTTCATTTTAAAACTTCACAATGGGCTTTCCCTTTAAATCGAATGAAATAAACGTAGCAACACCAAAGAATGAAATAAGAAAACGAAACCTCAGTTCTTTGAAATATCTTTCAAAGCTTCAACTTGCGGCCTAGTAAGCTCAATAATAAAGGTTGTTCTACAAAGTAAGCTCATAATATTACCATTTGTAAGCCCAAGTACATACGGGATGTTCCCTTTACCCAGATACTCGTTTTTCATTTTCCTGGTGTATGCAGCCTTTTGATCATTTACAACGATTTAAATGTCCGAAGATGGGCAGTTATATTAGTCATAGTAATATAAATTAGCTACACTTGGTTTAAAGACAGTCATACTATGAACATTAAGTACTATTGGTATATTTTACTGAGATAATGGTGTCGATTCTGTTGTGTACAAACTAAACTTAATTTAGGCTATTGCTATCTTTTTCTCTTTAATAAAACGAGAAAGAGACAGACATAATTTAGAGCTGTCAAATTTAGTTGGAACTAATATTTCCATACAAATGAAGGGTGCACGTAAAAACATGTCCACTAAAAATACGGTGAAGATCAAGGCATAAACTAGTTGGACATCTCTAACTTAGTTCATAGCTATAGCCGTCCTTTTTTCGCACTGCATTTTAGTAAAAGATAGCAATAGCTTAAATTAAGTTTAGTTTGTGCACAACAGAATCGACACCAATGTCTAGTTTTTACAATGAGCTAATATTTTGATTTAAATCTCAATCGAAGTTTTTGTAAGCCGTGTGGTATCCGGCAGAGTAGAATAGAACAAACCCATTACACTTACGGGTGTCGTATAAGGCGACTAATGTCTGAGGCAGAACACCTTGTGCATCCGTAGACCAGAGAATGGGCAGCAGCGTTTTCTGTTAGTCTTGCATCACTGCGATCTCCAATCCGCCTACCAAGCGTGGAGATTACGGCAAATTCCTCACATCATGGGAGAGGCTTATGTCCAGCAGTGGACGTTATGGGTTGATGTTGTTGAAGTTTTTTTAGTGTGATTGATTTTAAATGTTATTATTTTTATGTGTACGTGATAATAATGATGATGAATAATTATTATAAGGCACAAATGAAAAATCTGACTAAAAAGTGTCTTATTCATTCTCCTGCCTTATCCCAATTTATTTGTTGTCGACGCCGCATCTCTTCTTCTTCCACACTTCTCTATTACTCGTCATCTCATCAGACACCTTCTTTCTAGGCATATCATCCTTGACACAGTCCATCAATCATTTCTTTGATCTTCCCTTACTCTTAAAGCCATCCACATTCATGTTCATTCATTCATACTCTAAATTTTCCTCACTTTATTTTCCTCATTTCTTTGCATCACATGTACAATGTCCATATTACGATAACCGATTAGCACACAGCTTTTTAGACACCAGCGCGGCGCCACTTTCAGACTTTTTTTTTTCGAATGGGAAATCACCCACTCCACCCAACCCACTCTGGGCGGAGTAGGAGGGAGTGTCAGACTTTTACTGACTAAAACCCATCCATGTTCTTTCATCGCCCTTTGTGTTCCGGGGCCACGGTATCTCTTTCGAACAGTCCCGCAGCCCCGGCAAGCATCGGTCCTTGCGGACCCCTTCCTTTTGGGTCGGGGGGCTTTTGGGACCAGGACCACGGTCCCGGATTCTCCCTAAATATTTTTAGTGGTATTTTGGGACCACAAGAAAACAAAACAAATTTATGTCTTGGGAAAGTACGGTCAACCAAACATATTTCTTATTGAGTCGTTCATTAACTGGTCCCACATGCCTACGACCCATTTGGGACGAGTTGATGAAAATCAAAATAAGTAATTTTTCGTTCTGCAACTCGTCCCACGTATGAAAAAAGTATAATCAGTAGTAAAAGTGTTAGTGTGGAAAAAATATTGCCTATAAAATATTTAATCATTACAACATTGTCTAGATGCTAGTTATGGGCCTAGTTAGTAACCTGACGAAAAGTACTAGGCGGGCATGAATTCAAGAAAGTATTATTTTATTGCAATCCACCTTGAGCTCTGTATCAGGACACTTGTTCAAAAGACATTTGAGCTCAGCACATTTGCGCGAACGCACTTGCGCTAAAAGACATACTAATATGCGCGAATGGTTCCGACGAAAATTTTTCGGCGCCATCTTGGATTTTCATTTTGACCTCATTTTAATTATCAGCGACCCAAAAAACCATGGAAACGACCCATTTATAAATACACTTTTTGATAAAATAATAAATAAATGCCTAAAATTAGGTCTAGCTCGCCGTCCGTCCGTCTAATGACGACAGGCCGTGTCGACGGCGCGTTCGTGTTCCACGCGCGCCTCAAAGAGAGTCAGCAAAAAGAAGGGTCGGGGGGCTTTCGGGACCAGGACCGCGGTCCCGGATTCCCCTTAAATATTTTTTAGTGGTATTTTGGGACCACAAGAAAACAAAAGTTAGAGTACAGTAAGCTGAAATAATATTGTGACCAACAATAACATTAGAAAAACAAAAAAAAAATCTCTACTTGTATCAAAATGTACTGATAATGATAATAGAAGTATCAAAAAGTACTATTTTTCATCAACTCGTCCCACAAGCCCACGGCCCATTTGGGACGAGTTCATGAAATTCAAAATAAATAATATTTTCGTTCTGCAACGTCCCACGTTTCTTTTTGCGTGGAACTTTAAACTTTATCAACGTTAGGTACAGTTAGGGTGACAAGATTGTAACAATATTTTTTTAAGAATTACTAATTCAAACAAATTGATATGTTACCTTAGAAAAAGTACCAGGCTAACATAAATTAAAGAAGGTAATTCCATCTACGAAAATTTTTGGTTTTTCCATCATGGGTGTCGTTTCCATGGTTTTTTGGGTCGCTGATAATTAAAATGAGGTCAAAATGAAAATCCAAGATGGCGCCGAAAAATTTTCATCGGAACCATTCGCGCATATTATTATGTCTTTTAGCGCAAGTGCGTTCGCGCAAATGTGCTGAGCTCAAATGTCTTTTGAACAAGTGTCCTGATACAGAGCTCAAGGTGGATTGCAATAAAATAATACTTTCTTGAATTCATGCCCGCCTAGTACTTTTCGTCAGGTTACTAACTAGGCCCATAACTAGCATCTAGACAATGTTGTAATGATTAAATATTTTATAGGCAATATTTTTTCCACACTAACACTTTTACTACTGATTATACTTTTTTCATACGTGGGACGAGTTGCAGAACGAAAAATTACTTATTTTGATTTTCATCAACTCGTCCCAAATGGGTCGTAGGCATGTGGGACCAGTTAATGAACGACTCAATAAGAAATATGTTTGGTTGACCGTACTTTCCCAAGAAATAAATTTGTTTTGTTTTCTTGTGGTCCCAAAATACCACAAAAAAATATTTAGGGGGAATCCGGGACCGTGGTCCTGGTCCCAAAAGCCCCCCGACCCGTATAAATAGAGGTTAAGAAAATATTACGATTTAGTATAATTTGTAATTATTGAATAAAACGTTTTCTATATTTAGTTTGTATGGATAAATGCCAAGTTATTTTAATGAATGTATGTAGTGAAGCACTAAAGACGATGTTTCTTTATGCTTGTCAGTTTAAATTATGTAATTATGCCTTTGTTGTGTTTATTTATTGACTGATGTTTGTTTAGAATTTAATTAACATTTAACTCATTAGTTCTTCAGACTCTAAACACACAAATTACTACCATCCACTAAGATGGTAGTAATTTGTGTCTTTAGAATTTTAAACTAGGTCTAGGTCTTATAATCAAATTCCAGAAATATTCAACATGACATTCATCCACAAAGAGTTGGGCAATGGTGTAGGTACCTATTGTGCACCTTCATTCCACCAGTCATGTTTAAGTCCCAAATATATGGTGGCGAGCCTACCCCACCAAGAACAAATCAAGACTCCGGTTTACTTTGCGAAATTCCTTAAAAAACCAATAGCATTAACCTCATACTGATCACTTGCGACTACTAGAGTAACAAGGCAATCCGAAAGGCCATAATTATGAGGACAAATTCCTGATAGAAAAACCCAATAACACTTTAGACCTTGTATATCCTAGATCGGATGGCCTGGGATCTAAAGTTGAAGAGTTTATTTTTTTGAACGCGCTAATCTCTGAAAACTTACCAGTCCGATTCGAAAAATTTTATTTTCATTTGATAATCCAATTCTCTTCTTCTCTTGGGTTAAATTGAGAGAATAGAGAAAGAGAATTGGGATTAATTTGCAGAAGAAAAAAGAAAAGTGGCGGGTGAAACCATAGTGTAATATATAAAGTAGGGTGTGCGGTGTGGTAGGCACCACACATGCTAATTCACACCCTACTTTATGCTGTTGCTGTACCTGTGCTAATTTATGTTGTGTGTGCCTACAAGGCTGTGTTAGCTGTGTGGTATCCGGCAGAGTAGAATAGAACCAACCCATTACACTCACGGGTGTCGTATAAGGCGACTAATGTCTGAGGCAGAACACCTTGCGCCTCCGTAGACCAGAGAAAGGCCGCAGCGTTTTCTGTTAGTCTTTCATCACTGCGATCTCCAATCCGCCTGCCAGATTTTAGAGATTAGAGATTACGGCAAATCCTCCCATCATGGGAGAGGCTCATGTCCAGCAGTGGACGTTATGGGCTGTTGTAGTAGTAGTAGTAGTGCCTACACGGCGCTTTTGGTTTGTGTAAACACCGTACCCTTATTTTGCAGATACATGCAGATCGAAATGGCTTAATCATTCGCAAATGAATGTCCCATCAACAGGATATAACTAAAACTGTCACCATCCATCCACACTGTTCTATATTAATGACTCGCTTCTAAATGGTGTTAAATGAGAGGTAATTGCACAGGATAATGGTCTCTAAACACGGCTTGCAGCTGTAAAAGTTTATTTATATTGGCCTGCAGCCCACACTGCGTGGCCTAACTTTCTTACAACATCAATGTATGAATTGCATGATTTTGTCATGAGATGTTTGAGCTGTGATTCATATGTGGAGTAGTTTTTGACTTGATAGTTATGAATGGAATGTATGAAGTGCCTGTTATCAATGATAAAAGTACTTAATTGTAATCATAGTAGGCAGGCCTTGCAATAAATATGCGGAAGACTGCATTTTTTTTTTAAAATAAATTCAATGGACCGAAATTTGAGTGTACATAATTATGCATTACTAACTGAAAATATCGTTGAAATACTCGTATTCTCTCGCTCAATGACTTTTTATTTGCAATGTTTGAGAATATCAGCAAATTTTTGATTTTTACTTCCTGGATCAAATTATTTCGGTCGACGTACACGAGTCGATAATAATAGCGATATTTGGACGATTGTCGATTGGTATTGACGAATATTAGAGACGAGACTGACATGAGACTGAGGAGCGAACTAAATTGAGAATTATAGAGGTACTTTAATTTTATTTATTGTATTTTTGTCTTATTATATTGACAAACGAAAACTAATGAAACTTATTCATTGTAGATCGAAGTTTTATATCATATTAATTTGTTTGATAAAATTGAGTTTATTTGGAATATAATGGACGCTGAATTAAGACATTTATGGCTTAAATTACTATTTCTTTACGATTTTTTCCGTGAAAACTTAAGGAATTTAAAGAAATTCTAAAACTTCAATAAACAAGTAAAACATTCAACTTAATTTTTAGTAATTTTAGGTTTTATAAGAATTGAATGTAACTATGTGAATTTGAGCGTTAAAGTTCCATCGTCGACGGTTTTTCTTGCAAACTGAGTTCGTAAAATATTTATAGTAAATTACACGAAAAGAAAAATGAAAATGTGTAACTCCAACTTACAAGAAAGAGAATGGCACTATCGTTATTCTTAAGCAAATAATTAAAATATCTTACTGCTGCTGAGAATTACTGCGTCAAAAATCATGAATTTACCAAAAAAATGTAATAGGACTCTTAAATATTATAATTTGAATGTATTTGGAGAATCATTATCTGCCTAGCCAAACCAACTATGTCGGGGTAGGCGTGGAGAATTTAAACTAAAATATAATTTTATCAAATAAAAGTAGACACCATAATTTTATGAACTCCACCACTCGTCACAGTCGCCATAAAACATTAAAAACCTCGTAAAATACATTACTTTGATACCTGAAGATAATACGTGGACAGGATATTTCGCAAACATCATGAAATGCAATACCGTCGTGTGATATCGGCTCTATTACTCGCCCCGTAGATTTACGGCCGGTTTGCCCGCGTAAACTTACTTGACGTTTACAACTAGTCCCCTCCGGACGGGGTTGAGCTGGAAAAGCGGCGTTTTGTGGATAGTTGTTGAATGGTTGTAAGTTCCTGCAACAGAACAACGACTTATGTTAAAGCGGGGTCAATATGGTGGACACTAAAGCTCAATATTCACTTAGCTTCTCTCAGTCCATTTCTGACACTGCTGAAGGCGAGGCGTTTCTTTTTCTGCCTGTTCGGTGTTTGTTTGGATATCTGTAACATATTTAAAAAAATTAATCATTACGTTTGTCATAATGTTGTATCTAACTTCATTGGGTGAACGTGAAATGAAGTTAAAATGGACCACATGTCCTGCTTTTCCAGAATCAAAAATGAAATCAAAGCATTTATTTCAAGCAGGCCAGTAACAGGCACATTTGAATTGTCGAAACAAAGATGAAAATTAAATGTAGCTACAGTCCCAGTCACAAGACATAAAACTGTGAAAGTACTGTAGTTGCACATTCCCTAGCGTAGATCTCGATGGAGAAGAACGGGCAAGAAACTCCATGGACACTGTTTTAAATCAAAACATTGTTACAAAATCTTGGTTACATCATTCATGTTTAGATGGTATATTAAGTGAGAAAAATGTATCAAGACGTGCTCGTTAAAAGTGCCATGGCAACTAAGAGATGACCAACCATAACTGACAGCGCCCGTATGTCAAGCGCTGGCTGCTTTGATACTACCTACTGATAATTCCCACTGCTGGGCGTAGGCCTCTCCCCATGATTTCCAGTTGTTTCGATCCTAAATGGGCTATAGGTGGCCGTCTGGTAGTTGGTTTTGTCCCGCCATCTTCTACGAGCCTACTTCTGATAGAAAATAGATATCTTTGCCGGGTCAAATGTTCGTAACTGGTGTTCTATAGGAGTTTACAATGAGATGAGAGTTTCACTTTAATGTTACTATCATGTTCATTCATGTTCTTATTCAATTAAACCTACTAAGCGTTAGCCTACTAAGCGTTAGCCGTGTGGTATCCGGCAGAGTAGAATAGAACCAACCCATTACACTCACGGGTGTCGTATAAGGCGACTAATGTCTGAGGCAGAACACCTTGCGCCTCCGTAGACTAGAGAATGGGCAGCAGCGTTTTCTGTTAGTCTTTCATCACTGCGATCTCCAATCCGCCTGCCAAGCGTGGTACGGCAAATTCCTCCCATCATGGGAGAGGCTTATGTCCAGCAGTGGACGTTATGGGCTGTTGTTGTACTAAGCGTTAACACCTGCTGATCTAATGGCCCCAAATTAACGCTTTCCAGAGGGTGCTAGCTTTTTGTGAATATTGAATTATGATGATAAAATCTACATTTCCAGTCGGTGAAAATACTATCTACTTTTATGTCAGCCAGATAATGTTTATTATTGAAGCATATTGCTTATGACAAATACGGAACGAGTGGCTGAAGCAAATAATGTAATTATTGATAGAAACTGACGTTAAATTATGATGCGAAATTTGTTTTAAGCAATAGCTTTGTTTTTACTTTCGATTCGGTTTGAAAGTGTTAAACTGGGGTCAAAAGTGTTAATCAATGAAATATATGTTATGTTTATGTAAATTGTGTTGAAGGTGTATCAAATGTCGTTTTTGTGAGTCATCGCTTTTCCTTTTTTTATTTGTTTTTTTTTTTTTTAATGTTAGGTGCATTCCTGAACGGATAATTTAATCGGTCACAGTTCACTTAATGAGAGGAGCTCGTGGCTAAATAATAACAGACACTCGGGTTGATCATCAGGTTAAGTCACACTTGCCCAGGCTGGTAAGTGGATGGGTGACCGTCCATTACATACCGAATTTCCTCCGTGCCTCGGAAAGCACGTTTAGCCGTTGGTCCCGGCTGTCATTTGTAGATCTTTGACAGTCGTAACATGTAGTCAGTAGCCAAAATTCTGACAACCAGTTTTACCAAGGGATATCGTATTAGGTACCCAGTACTAACTGGGTTGTGGAGGTCATGTAGGCATTGTCAGGGCATTGTCAAATTGGGCACTCAAAAATAGTAAGGGAATAGTTAGGGGGATTTTTTAAGGGATGTTTTATCCAGCGCGAGCGATGTGGTAGGTGTAGAACTGGGTGTTGTGACGCAAAAATAGGCAGAGTTGAAAAAATACAATCATTTGTGTGACGCTACCCACCAAGATACAGTCTGTGGCTTTTTTGGGGCCCATGGCTACTTGTATAGAAGTTTATTTCCTTTATTTATCTTTACATACATTATTATATTCAGTATTTTTTTTTTAATATGGCTGTATAATAACTTGGTCTAGTAGTCGCAAGCGCAACTACTGAACATGAGGTCCTGGGTTCGATTCCCAGGTCAGACAAAGTGTTAGTGGGTTTCTCCATCAGGATTTTATTGAGAAGCAGCCACAGTCTGGATTTGTGCCCGGTTGATGGTAACAGGGTCGCCACTTACATAGGACTTTAACATAACTTGCGAAATGTGGGTGTAATGGGTGCACCTCTTCCTAACTTCGGGGATTGCGATGATGTTATGTCATTTTATGTAAACATTATAAAATATAAATAAAAACTTTGATAAGTAGATTTTTACTAGACATTACAGGTACGTATTACCTATATCTACACTTCTACACTAACATTATAAAGAGGAAAGATTTGTATTTTTGTGTGTATGTTTGTAATGAATAAACTCAAAAACGACTGCGCCGATTTCAAAAATTCTTTCACCATTAGAAAGTTACATTCACCCTGAGTAACATAGGCTATATTTTATCCCCGTACTCTCAAGGGAACGGGAACTACGCGGGTGAAACCGCGTGACGTCAGCTAGTTTTACATATAGATGTTATGTCATTTTACATATTTTACATACAAATAAAATTAGACATTATTATATGTATAATAAAACACCCAAAAGCATCAACCAATTTTACCCATCTCGCAAATATCTATCTCGAGCTTTCAAAACCAATACTAAAACAAAGTAGGTAGTAGGCACACAGCAATGGAGAGTCCCATTTATTTTCATTGCGTCTCTCGGTATGCGCGATTGTATTCACTTTATGTACTCTCGAATGCTGAACGTCATTCACTGGACGGTTATTGAATGAAGGGAAGCGGCTGTCGGGAGCGATTCGATTTGTCCGAACGAATGAATGGACTATAACTCGGAGCTTAAATATGTAGTGGAGCTGTTCGTAGTGTGTTTTGTAGGAATTGGTGTGACAAGAGAGTTAAAATTTTGAAAATAAATAATTATCGTCTTCCAGCCCTTGTCCCATGTTATTTAAGGTGGGCACAACATTTTTTTTTTCTTCCATTCTCCCTTGTTAATCGTCACGCTATCATTGACTTTGAAAAGGCTACGGTTCTTATGACGTAAATCCATTGTTTTATATAGATACATTATTTCGTTGCTGTGTATAAAGCTTTTATTCGGTTTTAAATCTCTCAATGGTTTACCGTCTGTAGTTGAGACTACGAGTTTCGTTCATGTTTGAATTTCGTTCATGCTTGAGTTTCGTTCATGCTTGAGTTTCGTTCATGCTTGAATTTCGTTCATGCTTGAGTTTCGTTAATTCTTTAGTTTCGTTCGTGCTCTAGTTTCGTTCATGATTGAGTTTCGTTCATACTTGAGTTTCATACAGTTTCCACCTGCATACTCCTTTTACCTCACCTGCGTTCCCGTCTTCCTGAAGACACTGCTTAATGAACAATGCATCTTTTTATAACTTTTTTTTAAATCTATGCGACTGCTACGGGTCTACGAGACCGAAGTAAGGTTTTCTATATTTATTTCAGTTATCACCTGACAACAGCTCCAAGCATTTCCTCGTTAAATAGCAGACAGTTACTCACCGGCAGATGGACGGCGCTACCGCGGTCCACGCCCACTGCAGTCAGCACACACAGTGCCACTTAAAAACAGCAGCAACTGTGCTGAGCTCAACTTTTTAAGTAGGCTGAGAAAATCTTACTAACACTTTTGCTAAAGAAAATTTGTTCTTTTACAGAGCGTGGACGCTTCAGTTCGAGGCCCCAGGTCGAGCCAAGCGTTATCGATTTTTCCATCAGGAATTTTCCAATATCGCCCCGGAGTCTGAATTTGTGCCTCATCCATCATCTGCTTAGCCTTTTCCCAACTATGTTGGGGTCGGCTTCCAGTTTTACCGGATGCAGCTGAATACCAGTTTTTTACATGGAGCGACTGCCTATCTGACCTCCACAACCCAGTTAGTACCGGGTAATACGATACCCCTTGGTAAGACTGGTTGACAGACTGTTTGGGCCTCTGACTACCTAACGACTGTCAAATATCTGCAAATGACGGCTGGGACCAACGGCTTAACGTGTTTTCCGAGGCACGGAGGAAACTCGGTATGTAATGGGTGGTCACCCATCCACAGACCAACCTAGGCAAGCACGGCTTAACCTAACGATCGACCCAAGCGGCTGTTATTAAATTAAATTTAAATTAAATTGATGGATACGATAATTTTAATTTACTTCATTCATATTTAATTTGTTTTTCTTGAATTTTTTAATTCTGAAAATTTGTGAAATAAAAATGTATCTTCAGTATTGTCTTGCCTGAATTAAATGAATTTTATTTTATTTTATTTTTTATTTTATTATTTAGCCACGAGCTTCTCACGCCACGAGTCGCGAGTCTGAATTTGTGCCTGCTTGTTAAAAATAGGCTTGCTTATTACGTCGGACTTACACATACCTGGCGAAATGTGGTTGTAGGTACTTGAGAGTACATTAACCTCTTGAGGGTACATTAACCTCTGCCTAAACCTTGGGAGTTAACAGGCGTGATGTTATGTTCTAAATAATTGTAAATATAATCATATACTTACTGAAGAGGCAAAACCAACGTAAGTGAAGAATGCGGAGTGGAAGCAAATACGGTATTGAAAACAAATGACGAACACACATTCGAGCACTAGTTCCGGAAAGGAAGTTCTTAGTCTAATTACGTAAAGGATATTATCAAAATAATTGTAAATAATAATCTAAAACTCTGATCACTGATAATGGAGAAATAAAAGGCAAAGAAAAATCTACCCTAACTTTATGAAGAGGTTGGATGTAGGGGAACTATACTTACTGATTTGATTCCAAAAATTCTTTGACTTATGGAAAGCTACAATCATTGAATGTTATAGGCTATATTTAAAACGTACTCGTGGGATAATTTTCGATTACAAAGCGAGCAAAAGCCGTGGGTAAAATCAAGTATGAAAAAAATTGAGCAAGGTCGCTTGGGGGAAAACCTTTTTACCTTCAAGTTTCTGTAGGCAACCGGTAACTAAACTTATTCCCCGATTAAATCGATTATCAATTCTCACAATCGTTTAGAATCCATCGATTGTACAGAGCAATCGTCATCAAATGTCAAGTACTGAGAATCGAACCTCAACAGCACAGGGGTAAACCTTTTTTGACGTCATACCTATCTATTTGCACACATTGTTTGTTACAGAGGAATCAGAAAGGACTACAGCAGGGGAGGGGTTCCCCTGGCGATGAGTTTATGTGGTAGTAATGCACTGATAAAATCAATAAAATGTTTGCGCTTATAATCATGAACAAGCAGAGCAAGGCTAATCGGTCAGACATTTACTAAAGTGATTCATTATTTGTTAATTTGATTATCGAAGGAAAAATTGTTTAAGATAAATAGAAAAAAAGATGGTAATATTTGCGCCATTTCCATGGCATCGTCGGTAAAAGCGCAGAAGTCGTTTTGAGGTTTTTGGTTCTTTATTATTGTATTTATTTCGCATCACGTAAACATAACGGCCAGTATGGTATGCGATGTCTCCTTTTTAGTCGAAACACTCTTGACAGAGCGGTCGTGGTTGCGCAGACGAGGTACACGGAGCGATGTTCGGTTGAGCGTGGACTTCCCCGAGGATTGCTCTTTCAGCGATGTGCTTCCATTTCTGACGGTTGGAGACGTTGCACTTGCAACGTCTCAACACTGGACCATGGTGGACTCAGTAGCTTTCTTGATCAGGTCAGTCCAGCGAGGTGGTGATCGGTCGCGTGATCTCTTAAGCAATGTAGCATTCAATCAAATTCAACCTTTTGGTGCTAAAGTAAATATACTTTTTTTTTTTTTACATTTGACCCATTTTGTCCCACTGCTGGGCAAAGGCCTCCCCCATACCTTTCCATTATTTTCTACGTGTGATTTTCTCCAGCCAATCTCTCCTCTCTTAATTTATTCATAAACCAAGAGATTCAGGCGCATTTCTCCTTAACTTTATTAATATAACTCATGTCAGCTCGAGATGTTCATGGTCAGCAAGCTCATGATGTATTTCTTCTTAGCGTAATGGGAATCTACATTGAGCTGTTTCTACAATATGTAAAAGTCTTGAGAAAAAAACTATATAGTGTATTTAACACTACACAACAGGGTCTGATAGCGCATGCTGCTTCTTGGGTGTGCGAAGGTTCGCCAATACAATACACCATTATTTTTAGGTCGTTCTGGAACCGAAAGCCTGCAACTCCTGGAACTCGATCATCAAACTCAAAACGATTGGGACTATTCTTTTTTTAAATTAAATTCATTAGAAATTAAAATTTTCGTGTTTCTTTTTTTTTTAATAACGATATTAAAACATAAAAAAATCGCGAAAAATTAAATTGATATAATTTTTTTCAATACACTTCCTCGAAAACTGGTCCATAACGCACTACGATTAAGTACAACATGCAATGTATTTCACACCCGTGTGATTATTTCCATTTTCCCGCACGTGTGCGGGAATGAAAATTGCCACAGATAACTATACCTGTACTTAGTCCAAAGTGGTTCAATGCCTATAGTCTGAGGTGAATGTTTTTTTTTTAATTTCGGCAAAGTACCACGCGTCTTAAAGGCATAAATATTTTTTGAATATTCAAATTGTGTTTATAAATAGAATATCTTAGATAAACATACACAAATGAACATTTATTTGTGTTCGGAATTCAAAAATATAAAATAAATCTATTTTTTATATTAGGCTGTTTAGCGGCTTCATACCGTTGCCTCTCCTTCAACCTGGCGAAATCAAAGCGCGAAAAAAAAAAGAAAAAAAATCATAGTTTCTTAGTTCGTGACAAAAAATATTTTACGTTATTTTATTTTATTTCTTCAAAAGTGTATTGAAAAACGTCGTTTGATACACGTGGACATTTTTTATTGCAAATCTCGGCTCAAAAACATATAATTCTGCCTCAAATGCAATAACAAACTTTCTCCACTTGTATCAAAATGTACTATTTTTCATTGTTATTTTTTGACAAAAATAGTCCCAATCGTTTTGAGTTTGATGATTGAGTTTATGGCTTTCGCGGTTCTAAAACGACCAAAAATTAACCGTGTATAATCATATACTTACTGAAGAGGCAAAACCAACGTAAGTGAAGAATGCGAAGTGGAAGCAAATACGGTATTGAAAACGAATGACGAACACACATTCGAGCACTAGTTCCGGAAAGGAAGTTCCTAATCTAATTACGTAAAGGATATTAACACTTTAGTACACAAGTACAATACAATAGTACGATTGTAACTAAACAAATACTTTATACGTGTAACTATTTGTATAGTGACACTGAGATATTATTAAGTGTTGAGTCTATTACACACGTATTTACTCATTCATGCATTAATATCATGTAGGAGCTCTTGAATTTAATGTGCATTGATGTCGAAATGATTGTGTAATCGAATATTTTTTTGTCGATTTCGATGAGATGATGGGTTCTTGAGTTTTATCCAAGTCACGTGGGTTTCAACATAACATAACAACATGCCTGTAGTCCCCGAAGGATTAATAATAATAATAATCATTTTATTATCAGGCTACTAAGGCCCAAAGATAAAATACACAAATTAACATCTAATAACAATAAACTAATAGGGTAAACTTGCCTAATTCGTACTTACGCCAAATTCGTACTCCACTTAAAACTCGGCTTTGGTAACAGCTATCAGCGCCTCTAGTGTCAAAAAATAGAAATAACAGTCGGCCATTTCACCACCTGGCAGATAACATCTGTGAAGCTGGTCTCGACCAAAATATTGAAAAAGTAAGTTTTTTTTAACTATTGTTGTAATATTTTTACACATTTCGTAAGAGTTTTATTCAAATAAGGTCGTATATCCCCTTGTCTGTGGGACGGCCAAATTGGCCGAGCAAAAAAATAAGCCAGATCTGTGGCTCGGCCAAAGTGGCTGAGTAGTCTCTGCGTTCGTATTTGACATAATTTTAATGATGAACTTGTTTCTATCTCGCTCAAATTTGCACAGAGTCTAGGAGAAAGAACAAGAAAGACATTTTGCCACAGTTCAACAACGAACGAAACTTCTAACTGACCAATATACCGCTCCTCAGTTGCGAAAGACGCCGCGCGCCAACTGGTCGTCACAGATTAGAACAAAAAATGTTCTGTGTGCTATGGTGTGTGATATAGTGCGTTGTGTGGTATTGTGTTGTGTTTTCGTCATGCCTGGGTAAGTAATAAACATGTTTGAATGTAGAAACAGTCTAATTGTTAGAGATTTCGGCCAGAAATAGTCATTTCAACAAACATGAAAAACCGTTGAAGAGACGCTGATACATTTCGCGGTATTTTGGCACTAATTATTGATAGAAATGCAAACTATGGCTATTACGTGTGTTCTTTATGTATCGTATTATATATGTTAGGCGTTTAATTTTAATATTATCGTATTTTGGTTGTGTTCAATTCAAAATTCTAATTACGTAAAACTTTCGTGAGCCCCGACCAATGAGAATTGCCGCGGCTTGCCGCTGGCCCAATCATAGAGCCGGATTTCAATGCTGTCGACGCGCTTGACCAATCAGCGCCGTTGTTTACTAGATTTTTTAGTGAAATTGTTCGTTTTGATTATTGATTTTAATTAATGTTTTTGTTAGACAGCATGCATTTTTTATATGCCTAATGTTTTGTAAATATCTTCAACATGTAGAATGTTAAAAAATATTTCAAATTGAGGCAACAAAATATAAACTGTGATGCAATGTTTGAGTGGCTGTTTTTACGCCTGTTTTTAAGTGTCTGCTTTGTTTATTTTATACTAATTAAGTGATGACTTGTTACAGCTGAAACTGTGTTGGTGTCAAGTATGTAAACCAAAAATTATTATTAAAATATAGTTCAAAGTACAAGGCGTTGTGACTTCTGACAATGGAAGTGTAAACAAACCCGTTCTTTTGTTTGGAATGCGGCACTCATAAATTACGTCATGTTTTGTTAGGCTTGTGAGATGAAAAAAATGTATTGCGACGTCTGTTTTTTTGTTTGATTTATAAGAACTAATGTGTCTTTGTGTAAGTTAAACAATAACTTGTTGAAAAAACGGTTTTCTTTTTAAATTATAATTACCTTTACACAAGAAACTGATATTTTTCCCTCACACTGAACACACATTGCAATCACTAATACATTTCATGGCAAAACTATACTAAACCGTACATAACCTGATAGCTAATTTAATAACGATTCCAATTATATAACTGGTAGCGAGCTAACTAACGTAATTTCGGAGATATAGTCGTTTTAATCACGTCCGCCGAATCGGTCGAGCTCCACAGACAGGGCTCCACGATCGCGCGCATTTTTTAGGTTTGACAGCGCCACAGTTGAGTGGGTATAACCTATTTTACGATTTGATACGTATTAATGTGTATATTTGCGATTTCATCTGACGTGTTGTCATACTCGTAACTGTTGTCAATTTTTTTGGCGGTAAATTTAAAATTTGTTTGGCTCTTGCTCCTATTTCGTACTCGAGTTAAGTTCTTAAAACGTACTGGTACGATTTAAAGATTATAACTGCTATGATTGCCGAGAATTGGCGAAGACCATGCGTCGAATTTGTTAAGAATTACTACTTGATTTAATAACACATTGTTGATTATGATGCTGATTCTCAATACTGTATACCAATGAATAGATCTCAAAGTACGATTTGGGATGAATGGTCTTAAATCGTACTATTTTCGTTTTTTTTTAATTGTTTATTTTTGAGAAGTTAATAAGGTTTATGTTAAATTTGATTACTTACGAAAACAATAAAGCAATTAAGCAAACAAAAATTACTTTTAATTAAAACTAATTTATCTTTCCTAATTTTCTAAATATGACGGTTTTCTCTTAAGGGGTACGAGTTAGGCAAGTTTACCATATTTAAAACCATGAGAAACTAAAACTATACACGTAACGTTGTCGGCGTCGTGTTTCGCTGCGAGGTGTCGCGTAACCGCCCTCGGAAACGTCGACATACGACAACCTTCGGCCAAAAGTCCTCCTTCATGCAGGTCTGCAGATGGTGGATTAGGTAGAAGTGTGTCTAGTTGTCTACTCTTTACGTTACACTAGTTATGTTTAAGTCATCGCGTAAGGTGGGTCGGAACCGGGGTTGCGGGACTGTTCGAAAGAGATACCGTGGCCCCGGAACAAAGGGCGATGAAGGAACATGGATGGGTTTTATTCAGTAAAAGTCTGACACTCCCTCCTGCTCCGCCCAGAGCGGGAGGAGTCAACAACAACAACAACAGCCCATAACGTCCACTACTGGACATAAGCCTCTCCCACGATGAGAGGAATTTGCCGTAATCTCCACGCTTGGCAGGCGGATTGAAGATCGCAGTGATGAAAGACTAACAGAAAACGCTGCTGCCCATTCTCAGATCTACGGAGGCGCAAGGTGTTCTGCCTCAGACATTAGTCGCCTTATACGACACCCGTGAGTGTAATGGGTTGGTTCTATTCTACTCTGCCGGATACCACACGGCGGCGGCGGCGGGAGGAGTCATTTGATGAATTCCCATCCGAAATAAAAAAGGTGGGTCGGTGGGTAGGGGAAATATTCACTCACTGTCAGGCCGTATTTGACACTCATATGTACTAGTTGTGGAGGGTATCGGGCTATCGGGGGATCTTCTAAGCAAGCGTGCTTCACCCTACATCGGCATTGCTTTACATCAGGCGAGTTGAGGCCAAACGCAAACATATTAAAAAAAAAACAATCGAAATCAGGACCTCCTCCTTTTTGAAGTCGATTAAAAAGAGAGTGTGTCTAAGTGTAAAACGTCTCATGTAATTGTGGGCGAGTCACTTGTCATCACGCACAAATCCAGATTCCGGGCTGATACTGAGATTTTTTTCAAGTAACGATTAAACATCACTGGGCATTGCTTTACATCAGGCGAGTTGAGGCCAAACGCAAACATAATTATTAAAAAAAAAAAACAATCGAAATGAGGACCTCCTCCTTTTTGAAGTCGGTTAAAAAGAGAGTATGTCTAAATGTAAAAAAAGTCTCATGTAACTCACTCGAGTCACTTGCCATCACGCACAAATCCAGATTCCGGGCTGATACTGAGAATTTTTCAAGTAATGATTAAACATCACTGGTTACTGGGCATTGCTTTACATCAGGCGAGTTGAGGCCAAACGCAAACATAATTATTAAAAAAAAAAAACAATCGAAATGAGGACCTCCTCCTTTTTGAAGTCGGTTAAAAAGAGAGTAGGTATGTCTAAATGTAAAAAAAAGTCTCATGTAACTCACTCGAGTCACTTGCCATCACGCACAAATCCAGATTCCGGGCTGATACTGAGATTTTTTCAAGTAACGATTAAACGTCACTGGTTACTGGGCATTGCTTTACATCAGGCGAGTTGAGGCCAAACGCAAACATAATTATTAAAAAAAAAACAATCGAAATGAGGACCTCCTCCTGTTTGAAGTCGGTTAAAAAGAGAGTGTGTCGAAGTGTAAAAAAAAGTCTCATGTAACTCACTCGAGTCACTTGCCATCACGCACAAATCCAGATTCCGGGCTGATAATGAGAATTTTTCAAGTAATGATTAAACATCACTGGTTACTGGGCATTGCTTTACATCAGGCGAGTTGAGGCCAAACGCAAACATAATTATTAAAAAAAAACAATCGAAATGAGGACCTCCTCCTGTTTGAAGTCGGTTAAAAAGAGAGTGTGTCTAAGTGTAAAAAAAAGTCTCATGTAACTCACTCGAGTCACTTGCCATTACGCACAAATCCAGATTCCGGGCTGATACTGAGAATTTTTCAAGTAATGATTACTGGTTACTGGAGACTCGTAAACAGAGGAAAACTTAGGGAATTTTATGGATATACTTGAGATAAGAGAAAAGAGTGAAAGAACATTACCTATCTATTTCGTCATAATTGCATAAGTATTTATAATTAGTTAACGCATTGTATATATAGTATTGCTATATGTTTTTCTTTGTATTTATGAGTAGGTATGTATGTATTGTATATTATTATACTTAAAATAGTTATCCTGTTTTATGTATTCCATTTTCTTTTCTTTTTTATTAATTACACACTATGTCTACATCTCTTTTTTAGTATCTCCTTTCGCAGGTTTGCTGGAGAAGATTTCTTTATAAATAAGCATCACCTTTGTACTATTTTCTGTTCCTTTCTACTTTTTTATATTTAGTGTGTACATAAATTGTTACATAAAAATAAGTGGAAATGTATAGGAGCTCGTGGCTAACTATTAACAGCCGCTCGGGTCGATCTTTAGGTTAAGCCGTGCTTGCCTAGGTTGGTCTGTGGATGGGTGACCAGCCTTACATACCGAGTTTCCTCCGTGCATCGGAATGCACGTTAAGCTATTGGTCTTGGCTGTCATTTGTAGATCTTTGACAGTTATTACAGGTAGTCAGTGGCCCAAAAAGTCTGACAACCAGTCTTACCAAGGGGTATCGTATTACCCAGTACTTACTGAGTTGTGGAGGTCAGAGAGGCAGTCGCTCCATGTAAAATACTGGTATTCAGCTGCGTCCGGTTAGACTGAAAGCCAATCCCAATATAGTTGGGAAATAGGCTAGGCAAGATGAAGTGGATAAGTATTGCATCAAACTAGCATCGAACAGCTAGGGTCAGTCCCTGAACTGCATAAGGCCGTCATACAGTAAACACGTCATACTCAAATAAATACTAGAACATCATAGGCTTAGAGGATCATAGTTTATTATTGTAAACCGTGGGTGTTATGGAAACGTGATGGCGTAGTAAAGGATAATGCCACAAACGAGTGAAGATACAAAGGTTAACGCTATAGAAGTCATTTTATTAGAAGAAAGCAGCAAACCAGCCAGCAATACAAAAAATAAAGAATTCGTTTGAACCTCACAAATAATAATTATGTTTCTATTAAAAGCCGACCTAGAGTCTAACCAAATATTTTCAGAATTTCAAATCTTTTCATCAAAACACGAGTTTCAGTGACGTAATAGATTAGCATTAGATTTTGAAAATTTTCGGGTTCTCTTATTATTATTTTTGCCTTTTTTGCTGTTAATAACATTTAAGTTATAGAACCAGCAGTGCAAGTACGTAGCACTCGATTCGATACGATTCGATAAATCTGATCGATGAATCTGATAAATTCGATCGTTATCGATTGCTACGTACTTGCAGTGCAGGTGTTACTTTGCGGAAATCCATGACATTTAATATTATGCAAACTATTTGGTTTTAGTTCCACGATGCACCACCGGCCTCTCACCCGAAAAAATAATTAGCATGCCATGCACCCAAACCTATACTCGACACGCATTATTATTACACGTATGATTATTTTAATTTCCATAATCCAATTGATTTGGGCCCAGTACAGCAGGAGTTCTTTCGTAGGTACCTCATACATCCTCATCTTCTTCCATATTACCTTTTCTAGTCATAACATTCAACCATTCATTTCTTAGATCTTCTGTAAGATAAACTTATCTTCTGCAGTTCCCTTCATTACGGCGGTACCTATCCAGCCTACCTGTGTGGTGTTCAAGTGATGTGTCGCCGACGCCACTGCCCACATTAGATGTTAATCTTGGCTACCGTTGCGTAATAGTGTGCACCCATTGTGTTGGCTTTTGGTGCTTTCTGTTTGTTACTGTATTATTGGCTTTGTTTGAATGGTAATGTTCGGTGGTTTGCATTTAATTAGCTGAATTTGCTAAGTGTTAATTGCTATTTATATTTTAACTATCTTAAAGGTGTTTCCCGTGTTTCACAAATTCTCGTAAGTTTGTAAAATAGAACCATTTCTTAGTTTAAGTCAAAATCCTTTGTTGCTATTTAGTTACTTTACTAATAATCCAAGAGATTCTTATAAGAATAGGTTAACAAATTCTATAAAAATCACTAACCTATATTTATTTCTAAAAATAATGCCGTCACGTAGGACTGAATTCCTAGAAATATCGAAAGGACCAGACTGCTAACGTGTTGGTCCCAGATTGATATTTCGTTCGCACTTCGGAAGGCGAGGCGCGCATGCGTCAAAGTACTTGCTGTGACGCAATTCGCTTGCCCAAGTGTGCGACTACGTCGGGCCCGGTGTATGCCAAATATTTGACAAATAGACACGGGGGCTTGATACTGAGAAACACAACAAATAAACCCTTTTTTGCCAAGTTTGGAGCCAATATTTGTGTAACAATCATCTTTCGCACAGAAATGAGGTTAAAGACAAATTGTTTGATGTGATTGATTCATAAGGTACGATAACAGTTTGCGTAAATAACATGCATTTTAGTGTGTTGACTTACTAGTTATGAACAAAGATTACCGTTTTGTTGAAGGAGGATGGTTGATTGAGTGTTGCAAAAGCTGGTTCAATTTACGAATATACAGAAAACGTGAGAAAATGGACTTTGGAACTTTTTTGTAAAAACTGTTCAAACAACACCACACTTTGCAGAAAAGATTAACACATTCAGTCAACGAATTAAATATGTATAGACAGAAAAGACGCCTACGTATTAGTCAATATTATTGTACTGGAATGACCGGCTAGACAAACAATAACACATTGAAACAATTTCAAATAACACATTTGTTTAACACCAAGACAGTAACAAGAACAACGTTAAAGTCAAACACACAGTTTGACGTCTAATCAGGATACCTGGGTCCCGGTAGCTTAAAAACCACAATTACCGAATCAAATCACCTTATATGAGTAAATCACCTGAGATGAGCGAACGGTGAAGCACAGTGGGGAAACCCATGCCGTCAATATTGTACCAGTTCATGATGTAGCAAAGATCTTATCTAGATTCAGATCACGGATTAATCGAATTTGTGCTGGTGATGTTGCTGATGGCAGTTGGTGATCTCAATTATTTTCATTGTGCGTCTATTAAGGCCCTTCTGACAGTTCTGACCCTAATATTAACAACTCTATTTGTGGTGGTTCAAACTTCATTTGAAATACTGTTAAAATAAAGTTCTAATCAGCTTGTTACTACAAAGCGGTTGTTACGTCAGTCACTGCGGCCGAATAGTGCGAAATGAGTAGTTTTTTTGCGATTTACAAAAATCTATTGATTGGACTAAAAAATAAAACACATAAGACCTGCTTTATAGTTAGTTCAGTTAGTTCATGATCTAATTTGAAGTACTTTTTGAATACCAGCGGTTTATTGTTCGATTTGGAGGTAACTTTGGATTTTTTTTCTATCGAGAAAAAATCATGGAATCGTGTTTTCGTCACACATAAGACTTAGCATTAATCCTCAAATTTACCAAACATTTATTTCAAAATTAATGCTGCAGTATTTTAGGCGTAACGGAGGATCATGCTAAGCCATTTGAGGGATATATAGCCCTTAAGTCGTATTAATCGATTTCTAATTTAAGAATATAATTGTGAAGGGAATATAAGTCAAGGAGGAGCTCGTGGCTGAATAAATAACAGCCGCTAACTTATGTTGGTCCGTGGATAGGTGACCACCCATTACATACCGAGTTCCATCCGTGCCTTGGAAAGCACGTTAACCTGTTGGTCCTGGCTTCGATTTGTAGATCTTTGACCGTCGTAACAGGTAGTTCGTGGCCCGAAAGTGTGACAACCAGTCTTACTAAGGGTATCGTCTTACTCAGTACTAACTGGGTTGTGGAGGCCAGATAGGCAGTTGCTTCTTGTAAAATACTGGTATTCCGTTGCATACGGTTAGACTGGAAACCGACCCCATTACACCTAGTTGTTAAAAGGCTAGGCAGATGATGAAGTCTAGACGGTATTATGTTAGGGATAAATAACATTAGCTTGCTGTGACAGTCCTCCTTTTAATCCAGAACATCCAGAAGATTTGAAAAAGGCTCTTTTGCGCTAAGGTTTGAACGTTTCTAGACAGACAATAATTACTTTTCAGTCGGAAGGAACCAAGGTAATTTAACACGCTCCAAAGATATGCTTTTTTAGGAGACCCTTAGTACGACATGTCCTGTCAATGGCCAATTGCCTATTACAATAAAATGTGTTTGTTGTTTGAAAGCTTTAGTTTACAAACCGTCTTTGGGAGAAAAAAAACTAGCAGAGAAACAATGCCCTTTCAAGATACATGCCAAAATAAATAAATAAAAAACAGAATTCACAATAGATTCATATTTCACTATGGAAATCAAAGAATGTCAAGAACGGTACAACAATCAATCAATACAGATTATTAAATCCATCAAACATTACTCATTTTAACATCGATCACTTCAGCCGTTTCCGTAAAATTATTCAAATCCTGACTACGTTATTTACGATAACACGATCTACACTAATAACTTTATCGCTAAATATATCTATTACTATTTTTATACCAACTGATTATAAATCAATGAATGAAAGGCGCGTTGTTCGGACCTACGTAATAGGTGAATACAAATAATGGCGAGACGTGACGTGAGTGTCATCAAACATACTTATCTTTAGATGTTTCGCTGTAATTCTCATAATAAGATTATCTTATCACAATAAGCAATAGGTGCTAACAATCAACGTTTGTCTACCATTGACGCCCGTCCGTATTTTTACCCAGAATTATCTACAAATTGATTTGTTTGATAGTCAACAGCTTACTCTGAAATGCATAATGCACGCGTCACTGGTATT
Source organism: Xestia xanthographa (assembly GCA_905147715.2). Taxonomy (NCBI): domain Eukaryota; kingdom Metazoa; phylum Arthropoda; class Insecta; order Lepidoptera; family Noctuidae; genus Xestia; species Xestia xanthographa. Next base: position 21,725,510 of record LR990659.1, read on the forward strand.
TATTTGCTGTATCCAAAATTTTAGTTATTTTTTTCCTCTGATGTAGTTATTGTCGTAACTGTCGTATAATAAGGTATTTTTGAAATGGCTGAAAAGAAACGCTTATATCAGTGCCAATTGAAGAAGTTGGAACTTTATTAATGTCTCCCTAACTTACACCTAAAGCTAGCCGGAAATATTAAATATACAGCTGTGCAGTAAAGTAAATATGTATGTATTTTTTGTGAGAGTTTTTTCCATACGTTTCCTATAAATAACTAAAGTAAATACATATTTCATGGATATGATAGGAATTGATGGCACCATTCTTACTTCGCTGGCGCCAGCAACTAGTCATGGTTGGTGATAAGTTATGTTTGCACAAACATATTGAAATGTTTTTTGTATAAATTATTTACGTTCAGTCCAGATTTCTTGGTGAATTATTGAGACAAAGTAATTTAATAAATGCAAGTTGGTCTAAAGGAATGCAATATAATCTTAATAGTGGCGGCATTCTTTTGCGGTTTACAAACAATATAGATGATAATGTGCTCTAAAATAATCCGATATATTGTGTGTTTGTTTTTCAAAGCTTTTGAACTCTATGCTATGATTATCTATGAGCGTAAAATACATGTATCTTTTATCTTCAAACATAAATCAATGTAGATTTTTTTAACTCGATGTGGTCAGACTCGTGAATTGTGATATCATCATCAATCAAAAAAAAACTTAATCGGCGCGCAATCAAAATGTAAAATTATTCAACTTGATACACTTATGACAGCACCTCACATGTTGCTTCGAGAAAATGATGACGTCACAACGGAATTAATTCCAAGGGTGTCTATCATCTGCATAGCTTTTTCTAAGTTGGGGTCTGGTTTAGATCTAACCGGATGCAGCTGAATACCAATATTTTATATGGAACTACTGCCTATCTGACCTCCACAACACAGTTACTGATACACCTTTTTTTAAGTGGTGATAAATGCCTCTTTGGTTATGTGGGGCTTGCACCCATTAAAAAACACCGCCGTGAGCATACTGTTGCCTTGGTGGATGAGCCGCGAGAACTGCTATCATGACGTTCGCGACCCATCCAGCACAGCTTGCTTCCGGGCACCAAACTTCTTTGGCGATATCCGGGGTCACTTGAGACATCGCATTGCCACCACTCGTGAGGACCGTGCAATGCGACGTCGATAGACTCCCCGATCTATCACATCAGCACCCCTAGCCAAGCTGACAATCTACAATCGTTAACGCTAGTAGAAAACTATTCAAATGAATGGGAATGACATCATCTCGACGTTAAATCACGTGATCAACACAAACGAATAGAAAATTGGTAGACAAGTTTACATCGTTCAAAATGATAGAATAGAATGTTATCGTTTCTACAATGTTGATCGCTAAACTTTTTGGTAGAAACGCTCACCATAGACTAAAGTGTAGGTTTTTTCTACAGACATTAGAGAACGAGCGATCGACTCAGTGTCAACTTGGCTACCAATTTAGCGCTTTCTACAAACGCTTACGGCGAAGCGTTTACGATTGTAGAAAGAGAATCGATACGAAACGTTCGTAACTTGGCTAGGGGTGCAGGTCGCCATTGCGCCTCCTTCACCGCCCTGGAGTTACTGAAACACCTTACCTAACCTGATTTACACGATAGTAAGACTCGTTTTCAAACTTTCGGTCCACCCGAACGAATGCCCGTTACGACTGTCAAAGATTGATACGTCAGCCAAGTTGGGAGCGTAGTGTTCTAAAAATGAGTTGTCTAATAATTTTAACAGTAGTTATTAATTGGTCGTCTAACAGGACTTTAAAACTATTGATCGACCGCTAATTATTATGTTTACAATCCAATTAGGAAATGTCACTGTCAATGAAAACATAGTGGGAAGACATGGACAGACTAGGAAAAAAATCGCAAAAAAAATCTTATGGCACGCGTAAAACTACTTGTCAAGATTTTTTGTACGAATTAATAACGGATCGTCCTGGATTATTGATGTTATAATATTTTATTAATTATTTAACGATTAGTGAATGGCTGTTTAGAAAGATCAAATATTGAGGCTTAAAATAGTGGCTGTTGGCTATGAGTTCCTATTTAAATGGTGGAGACATTGTTCAAAGTCAGCAAAATTATTAAATATAAAGGCATGTTCTTTTAACTTCATTATGTACTATAATTTGGCTTCACTGGGTAAATCAATCGTTAAGAAGTTTCTTCATAAAACTACAATCCCGTGTAAGAAACCCAAAACCAATTAGTCAGTCCTAAGTAAAAGCGCTCTGTTTTATTTTCATAGTTCAGTCAACACCGAGAGTTAAAATTCCAAAATTGCAACCATATCTATAGGCATTCGTTAAAGTATCACTTAGTGTTGGTGAAAATCGGCATGAGGGTAAATATGACGCAAATCATCGTAACATCTATTAAACCGTAGATGGCTTACGATATGATTTGCGTCACACAGGACTTTAGAGAGAGTTATACAATTGAAAGCAGTGTGATATTGATTAATCTTTTTCTAGTAAGATGAAAAGGGAACGTGGAACAGGAAGCGCAGAACCGGAAGTCATGTGTAGGTATCATCTAATATTACAATTAGCGGCCATATCTAAGACAGGAGGCTCTATATGCAAGGCGTTGGCAGTTATTTTTGCTTTTCGATATAATTAGAAGCAGGTATATGGGAGAACTGGTTATTTTTGGGTTCGTTGAGTAATTAATAAGGTAGTAGTTCTTTGTTTATAGGAATTATATTGCTATATTTAGCATAATGTGGGAATGTTCTTTATCCAGCCAGGAAGGGCAAAATGAAAAGATGCAAGGGGAACCGAGAATACTTGAAATAAAAAAAATTACTGAAGTGCCTTTAGAAAGTAGCAACATGTAAAACGATATTAGTTACATGAATCAAGACACAATTTCCAAACAAAAAGGACTAACTTAACACCAAAACTAAGTCGATACGATACGACGATAAGACATTTAGGTTTCGAAGGACTCCTCCTCATCGCTTTATTCCGAGAACGTACCCAAAAGACTCGCAGCAATTCTACGTTGAATGGCAATGCTAATTGCCTTTTGCCTTTGGTCAAAGAAAGAGTCAACCCTCGGGTCACGCAGTGTCAACCAGTCGGAGAGAAATGTCCTTAAAAAGGAGACCCAAACTTGGGCCCTATGACCCGAGCGTTTCGACAACCAAACGGTCAACCAAACGGCTGCTTGAGGGTTTCAGCACCCGCACAGCCCGCCGTGCTTACAATGTGAGATGGAGCAAGAGTGTCGACACAGGTTGCGGCCCACACCAAAGGCCTACCCACCTGCCAAGGCACCAACGTCATGCCGTCTGGTCCCTTCCCATCGTCACGTCCCTTTTTCCGACTATTTTGGGGTCGGCTTCCAGTCCAACCGGATACAGCTGAATACCAGTATTTTACATAAAGCGTCCGCCTATCTGACCCCTGTAATAATGGTAAGAAAAGAAAACTACGAAAAACAGAGCCTTTACTATGAGACCGTACGCCGTAGAAGGCGAAAAACTTAAAAGTACAATATCAATCTAGGTACGTTAGTTACAAAAACTATTTGTTTAAACTAAGGTTGTTTTATAACAAATCATTTACTCGGAACAAATAACAAGACGCTTAGGTAAACTTGTGGTCTTCCGTAAAGAATAAGTAAAATAAATAAACGGTCCATTCACAAAATATTATCATGTTTAACATTTTATTTTAAAAGACTGGGTATTATGAACTGCCATATATTATGCTGCAAGGCTTTCGTATCAGTGTTCAGTTTTGACCAACTTCGTAGAATTAAAGTGTAGTGCTTTTCACAACATATCTTCAAATACAGAAACTAAACATAATACAGAAAATAAAAAATAACTTGTTTTAATGGAAAATATATGCTGCTGTGAAACATAATAATGAAGCGCGGTGCTGATTATCATAGTTAATTTTATTATACTATTTATTAAAAAAACGTCGGCCGAAGAGATTGTCACCAATAATAGTCTTTCGGCAACATTTTACAACGTTTTGAACGCATGCCTATATCTATAGTTAGCTCTCGTAGTTGGCAGAATAAGAAATATAGCTTCGCCCTGACTTGAACATACAAGTACTAAGACACCTGTCAATCCGCACTTTTCAATAATGTCACAACCAAAAGTGGCATACACTTGTACAGACACGTTCATTGGTGAACCTGTCGTAAAGGTCAGCTGGTCATTGGTCAGATGGTCACGTTACACGATAGGCTTACTGCGCAAACAATACGCTTCACGTATGCCTACTAACTGAGGACAAACTAAGCGACGCAATTGAACACTATTGATGCGTTTGAGCCGTGTGGTATCCGGCAGAGTAGAATAGAACCAACCCATTACACTTACGGGTGTCGTATAAGGCGACTAATGTCTGAGGCAGAACACCTTGCGCCTCTGTAGACCAGAGAATGGGCAGCAGCGTTTTCTGTTAGTCTTTCATCACTGCGATCTCCAATCCACCTGCCAAGCGTGGAGATTACGGCAAATTCCTCCCATCATGGGAGAGGCTTATGTCCAGCAGTGGACGTTATGGGCTGTTGTTGTTGTTGTTGTTGATGCGTTTGAGCATCGGTTTTAGATGGTTTTGAGAGAGATTTCCAAAAAAAAAAGAGAAAAACCAGTTTATTTTTGATAAAAAATAGCCTGCTTCATAAATAATAAAATAAATGCCTTCCTGACCTCTGCGCTGCCACCGACGACGTGGTAGAAGTGGCAAAATTCTGGACTAACGAAATATGCAAATTGTCGTAACAAAGAAAAGCATTCTTCTTCTTGTACTACATTAAAAAAGAAAGACATTCTTCTTTAAGAATGATTTTCTTTCTTTCTTCGCAGATGTTTAAAGACACAAATCTTGCGCAATCGAAGTGACGAAGAATTTAAAAAAATCTAACTATCAAGATGAACTAATAACATAACTTCTAACAGGCTTTCTAATAAATTATAATGAATTCAAAACAAAGCACGGAGAATCTGTAGGATAGAATTAGATAATAAACGAGAATCAACGTGGGTTGAAAGCAGTTTGCAAAGAGATGTGGTCCTTCAGGCAGGAGATGTTAGACCTATTTTATTTAAAATTTGACTCTGTAAAAGATGTAGCCTCTCTGGAAATAGCTAGTGAATATAAGTAAGTAGCTATATTTGACATCAAACCAATCTAAATACTACTTAATATAGAAAATGATATTTAAATATCACCTTTGTAAACGATCTATGCGACAAATCGTGTCTATATTTCGATGTACTACAAGGCATAAACGTTAGTCGTTTGTCCCCATTGTCTCCTTTATCAATCGCATTAGCATATATTTTGAAAGGCTGCTATTAATAGCACCGGGTGCCACGACCTAATGCAAACGGTCAGGCATAAATCAATTTAACTGTGAGAATAAACCACAGATTTTGCTATAAGTTACGAGTCCTGTACTCCTGTCTCCTGATTTCACTTAAAAGTGTTCAGTTGAGGAAACTCTTCTTAAAAGTTTTATTGTTGTGTCTGATTTCGCTTCTACAGATCAACGTCATTTTCATCTTCCTGCTCCTACCCCATTTTACTTGGTGTCAGCAGAACACGTTTCTCATTCTCCCCTGTCCACCGTCACACTATCGTTCACCCCATTTTCTTTCATATTATTATCTTCTGGTGGAATGTTGTATTACTTGGTCACTTGCGAATTGCATGATTTGACATAAAACTGTATGAGTGCTGCCTGGATTAATTTGTCTTCGCCTTGCTCAGATGTCTAAATTTTTAAGTGCCTAAATATTCTGCTGAATACGTTTTGATGATTCAGCCAAAGTATAATTGAAACCAGGTAGGCATTTACTTGACCCTTTTTGGGATCCTAATTTGAGCTGGTTGACTTTTATTGATTTTTAAGTAACGTTGCTTCATCGTCAGGTCTTTTTCAGTCTGTATTATTTACCGCATCTCTCTTTATCTTAGCCTACAATCCTCCTTTCTAAAGTCCTATAACATTTGATCCCTCAAACAAAGACACATGACACCGTAGCTTCGTCAGTTCAAACAGCTTCTAGGCTCACTTTGCTTTATTACCAGTTAAAGTCTCAGGGAAAGACGACACAGAAAATATATAGTGATTTGTAAAACGTGTTAACTCGCCAATGTTGAAACCTAAGAGCGTACATTTATTATTTTCGCAAGCTGTTTAATTCTATCTGTTTTGTGTAATGGATTTGTTAGGTAATTCATTCCTGTTTGGCTTGTGAATAACTTTAAAGTAAAATTTTGACGTACACCAACAAAAGAGAGCAGCTACTATATATTTTGGGGGTATGAAGAACAGAGTGTAAAGATCTTCATCCCCCATAGAAAAGGCAGGATCCCCGGACCAGACGGGTGTTATGTCTGGTGGGCTAACTGTTGTTGTCGGGTTCTCGTATTAAGTCTCTCCTATTTACTCTCTCAAGTCGCGGATAATGTAGCTTGCGCAATGTAGGAATCTGGCGTTTCTTGCTATTTAGTTCCTCATTTTTGTCATAGATGGCGCTTTAGTACTTTTTGTTATATGTTCTGTAATACGTTTTGTAATATATTTTGATATTCTAGTTTTAGGTAACTATCTATCTTACCGCCGCTGTCCCATGCTACTTGGGGTCGGCGCAACACGTTTGTTTCTTCCATTCTTTTCAGTCAGCCGTCACGCTATCATTTACTCCTTTTTGTTTCGTATCATTCCTCACACAATCCATCCATCGTTTCCTTGGTCTTCCTCTTCCTCTCCATCCATCAACATTTATGTTACTCTTTAAGTCACGTGGGATTGTTCCTCCTCGTCACATTTTCATGCCTTTGTCTTTATTTAGTTTCAGGTAAATGAATCGTTACGATACGTAGTTTCCCATAATGTAAGTCTTGATGTAGGCTAGCTTTCCATTCAAAGTTTTTAAACTCATAGACATCGGTAACAGCTTTTAATACAATCATTTGCTATCGTTAGTCGAAGCAAAAATTATATTTACAAAATAAATGTATCAAATTACACAGACCATAATTTATGTTTCGCAATATCACAATACATAATGATCATTTTCTAGCACCTGTGCCCAATAATTTACGGAAGTCATCGTTTCGTATTTTTAAGTTTGGTATATAGTCATTTTTAAACGTTTAATATACATATTTAACTAACGTTATTATAGCCATAAAATGGTTTGAGTGCTATCAAACATGTGTTTAACGTTTTTTGTTGTACAACTTTAGATTTGATGAGTCAGCCTGAATATTAAGACGACTGTCCGTGGTAGATGAACCACAATTTATAATAATCATATAGAATTGTATGTAATTGTATGTCAACAATGAATGTAAAATATAAATCATTTTGATTTATATTGTACCGATTTACTTTTATCGATGAGTTAATATTCTGATGCTCTGATTTATATTTCTATATTTTATAATCATCACTTACCATCAACTATAAGGTAGGCCTCTTTTGAGTGTCTGTTATAATAATCTTACTTTGTGCTGATTTCCTTCCTTACAGTATCTTCTTAAAATCATCCATACTGTTCAATATTCTGTCGCCGACAAAAAAGTAAAGTTTTACTTATTGATAAAATTATCTTCACCGAATCAAAGAGCTCTGATGAGTAAATCAAGTACGTGACGGATTATCAACTTAGCTTTGCTATCCTCATTAGATGTAGGTTATTCTATTACATCATCTTAAAATTGGGTGTCATAAATTGCATCAATTGTGACTTCCTTTTCGTATTTTTTTTACATATTTATATTTATGTATGCATTAAGCCTATTATACTGTTGTGTTTGCATTTTGACGTGACAACGTCTTATAAATTGGTTTGCCGGGTGACACTTCAAGAAACTGGGTAACGCTCCGCTCACGTTATGCGCTCACAATGAGAGCGAGTGAGAGGCACGCGTCCCGCCTAAGAGCGAGAGAGACAGACATAAAAAGTTTATTTTACCACTCAAAGTCGTTGTCACGTAAAACTTTCGCCCGTATACCGACTTTACAGGCAACCAATTTTTTAAATATAAACACATCAACACGGTCTAGGGATATTTTTAAAAAAGCGAATTACTATCAATGTGTTAATTATTTATATGACATGTATATATTTAAAAGATACGTTATTTAATATTCTACCATTTTTTAATAATGGTTAAGGTATAGATTTAAATTTCAGGATTTTATGGAAAAAAATGAAGCATAGACGGAAACCGTATATGAATGAACTTTTAATTTGTGAGTAAAAACTGAAAAAAATAAAAAAATCATTTAATTTGTGTTTATAAACTTGAAGTTAGTAGTCTGAGAAAGCGCCCATGATGTTCATAACACATCGGCAACGATTCGGCATGCTCAGAACAAGGTTGTCAATGTCTTGCTGCGGAATATTGTCCCATGTCCTTCTGAGGTGCGCAAAAAGTTGATCTTCTGTAGCCAGATTTTCAGGAACTTCCTTCAGAGCTCTTCTTTGCAGCATATCCCACGCATGCTCAATGGGATTTAGATCTGACGATTGAGCAGGCCAGTCTAAAGCCCTAACATTATGTGTATGTAACCAAGCTGCTACCGTTCTCGCCGTGTGTGCCCGGGCATTGTCGTGCATGAGCAGGAAATCTTGCCCCATTTGTGTTCCGTGGGGCAAGATTACGGGCCCCAGCACCTGTTGGACGTATCGTTCTGCCGTCATATTGCCCCGCACCCAAACGAGATCCGTCCGTCCTCCAAGACGAATTCCTGCCCAAACCATAATTGTTCCTCCTTGGTATGGGTGAACTTCCTGAGGGTTCTGGAGACGGCTCCATCGTCCAGGAACTCGCCAAACATGCGTCCTTCGTGAATCTGGATGGAAGCCGAACCTGGATTCATCCGTGAACAGCACATTGGACCATTGGTCACGGCCCCAGTCCACGTGGTTCCGAACTCATTCTAATCGTCGTCCACGATTGCCTCTCCGTAAAGGTGGGACCCGGAGTGGTCTACGAGAGCGTAGATTGCTTTCATGCAGTCGCCTTCTTACAGTTTGGTCACTCACAAGCACTTGGTGTTCCACTCGCAGCCTTTGGACCTATTGAGTCGCCGTTGCATTTGGTTGTGCTCGCGCAGTAATTTGCAAAAATCGGTCTTGTCTGGGGGTAGTGATGCGACTTGGCCCCCGGTGCCTCTCCGCTACTTCACCTGTGGCACGATAGCGTGTCCACAATCTTGAAATTACATTTTGATGGGTCCCTATGGCCTCAGCAACATTACGCTGAACAGATCCAGCTTCCAGCATTCCCACAGCTCGTAACATCTCCGCCCTCGTCAAATGTCGGCGTTGCATGGCTACAATACCTCAATTTTAACTTTATCTTTCGTTTAAAAATGAAAAAAAAAACTGTAACTAAACGTAATTCGTATTGTTTTCTAAATTTCGCACAAATGAAAATTCCCTCTCCTATACATCAAGACATTTTTATGCCACCGAAACAAAAGAATTTTCAAAAATTTGAATTTGGAATTAGTCTGAGATAAATTACAAACAAATCGGTGTATAAAAGATTCCAATGCGGCCAGTACTTTTCGAGTTATTTAATTGAGTATGAAATATCCCTAGACCGTGTTGATGTGTGTATTTGTTGTTGTTTATTAGCGGTATTTTGTTATATTGAAATAAACATTAAATCCGCAATTGCAGCTACCAGAGTTTGTCTCTGCCTTTGACATTAAGTCCCCCTCTGTACATTGAATTGAAAGTTTCACGGCCAGGCAAGCTGGGACCAAAAATGTTAAAGGTATCTGCCACTTTTCAAAGCCTCTTCAAACTGATCATCATTTAAAGGTTGTGTAAACTAACACCTTTTGTACGAGCCATTTGCACCGTCTTCTTCAGTAAACCTAGATCAGTAACATCAGTTTGTTTAATAAGTATTGCGTCATCATCTTTAAGATCGGTTTCTATGATAGCTTTCGTTCTTCTTTTATTATATGTTATTGCACCATATCATTCATACATTCTCATTTCTTTAACCCAGAAATCAAATTCCACAAAAATATAAGCACTTCTTAATAAAAGGTCTCTTTTCCTTTTTTATCGCATTTACAAATTCAGAAGTCATCATCGGCACATCGGTCCACATTCTCATTTACAGCTAATGTTTCTTGACGTGTTTTAAAACGGGTATAATGTTCGCGATATTAAAAGTCCATTTCCTTAAGCACCCATTCCGTGGCTATGTCTCATCGCTTCTCATCCTTAATGGCCTTGTATGGTGATATCTGTTCCAAGTGAGTCAGCAGAAAGGGCTATTTGTGAATGAACATAGACTTGTGGTTAAAAATACGCAAATAAAATCATAATCGTCATAGTTACAAGTTTTCAAATTAAATGCTTCTTTATTAAAGTGGTGTGAAACAGTGACTATTTTTAGAAGATTATGATGTTTAAGACGTTACAAGAGATGTATTTTCCAAACATGTAGACTTTTATGATGGAATAATAAACCATCCTAAAGAAGCGCATGATGTAACTGAAAAAGTTTTGCTACAAAAAATATTTGAAAACGGATGTTCGAGAAAAGTCATTCTTCGATTACAATAGTGCGACACTAATTCAGGAAACCGAACACCGAAAATAAATCTACTCCTATAAATAGATGTTAGATAAGAAATGCTACTAATAGTGTGAAAATCAGCACATTGAATCGTAGGCCGGACATCCTTCATCAAAAACCCAATATAGCAGAACATTTGGTACATAATGAATTATGTTGATCCGTCGCCAATGTACTGATTGAGGGGAAACCCGCCGGTGGCAGGTGCGACAACTTACCTAGGACGTGATTATGTAGAAGTGGAGCAGTATATAGAACTAGTATGACGTATCTAACAATATGATAAATACTATTTAGATTTAATCTAACATTATTTGTATCTACCTACGTTTGCACTGTTAACAATGGAAATTTTCCTGTCTTCTTTTGAAAAGTTATAGATTGATAAAATACATTCGATCTAATAAAATACTCAAATTAAAACAAACTGGAGTACTTTATTGGTAGTAGTAGGCCTTTTCCGAAGTTACCTCTCAAATCGTTCGCAAAGAGTCAGAATCGATGGCCATAACAGCGACGAGCTTCCTATTCACTATGGGGTACCACAAAGAAGCATCTTGGGCCCCACTCTTTTCTTAATCTTCATTAATGACCTGTGTGATCTCAATATCGTTAATGCCAAGGTAATATCATTTGCAGATGACACCGCAATGACCTTCATCGCAGATTCCTGGTCGCAGCTAGAGCATCAAGCTCAGATTGGCTTTGAAGTTGCGCTAAATTGGCTTAATTGCCACACTCTAACCCTTAATACCTCCAAAACCAAATTTCTAACTTACATTAACAGCTCGGTCTCTCAACCACATACTCCAATTTTGCTTAAAGCTCACACTTGTCATCCACAAATACAGGGTTCAAATTGTCAATGTCCTCTTTTAACCTCTGTTGAAAACATCAGATACCTGGGAGTAATCTTGGACAGGAATCTCAATTTGAAGTCTCATATCGCTTTATTAACTGGACGTGTTCGCAAACTGATATACATATTTAAAACTCTTCAGTATATTGCCAATCCCAATGTCTATTTCGCACTTTGCCTGTCAAAAGTAACATTTTGCATTTCCTGTTGGGGCGGCGCAGCTAAAACCATCCTCAAGCCGCTAGAAGTAGCACATAGGGCCATTTTAAAAGTGGCCACTTGTCGTCCAATTCTGTTTCCAACCGATCAACTATACAATGACTGCAAAGTTCCAAATGTTCGGCAACACTTTATACCACAAACAGTCATTCTGCAACACCGCAAAACCCCATACAGAATTATAGAAAATAAAAAAACGTAGTAAACGTCAAAAATATGGGATATGCACCTTGCCGCGAGTATGTTCAACTTTTGTCAAGAGATTCTTTCATTTTCTTGGTCCGTTCCTGTATAACAAAATAATCGAAGAGTGTCACATCTACGGACTACCGTACTAATACAAATGTAAAAAGATTGTGCAATCGTACCTCCAAAACAAGTCATATGACGAAACTGAATGAATCTTAACATAAGTGGTGAACATGGACAAGCAAAGACACACACACACTTTTTACCTTAAAATTATTTCATATTGACGTTTAATAAAACGTACATAATATCATAAACTTGTCAAACTCAGTACTCCGAAATTGCAGCAGTAACATCGGAAGCACTATGTAACTTACATTATTAGACCTTAGGGGACCGGACTGTTTCTCCCTAACACAGGTTTTCATAACTTATCTAGGAGTGCAGTGCTCACTCACACGTTTGTATAATACGTAGATGAGTAATTTTTGTAAATCTGTATTTTTAACGTGTACTACTTACACGTTAAAAATACAGATTTACAAAAATTGATTGATTTAGTTTTTTTCAGATGCCTTGTTTTGTGTAAATAAATAAATTTATTATTATAAATAAATTTACTATAACGCGTCATCTTGGTATAACACCATCCATACACAGATTATTACTCCCGGATATGTAGCCACGTTGACAACTAAATTCTCAAATTAGTTCTACTGCCAATCCACTAGAGCCGACATCTTTATCAGTCCAATTGAGAATTAGTTCCACAGAATTATCTACTAAACGGATTAGTTGACGAAAACCCCATGTTTGTGTGTGAATTGGTCACACGTTTTTTTGCCATTCTTCTTTTCTTTAACGGCTATTTAAAGTAAGCACGTTTAAGTAAAGTTCGTTGTCAATTTTGTCACGGTAGGCTTTTGGTAGACAGGTTTATTTATTTATTTGGATTTATTTGGTACACTAACAGCAGTACATACTAAGAATTAATAGGAAACAATAAAAAAATATACATAATCATCTGCCTAGCCTTTTCCCAACTATGTTGGGGTCGGGTTCCAGTTTTACCGGATGCAGCTAATACCAGTATTTTACATGAAGCGACTGCCTATCTGACCTCCACAACCCAGTTAGTACCGGGTAATACGATACCCCTTGGTAAGACTGGTTGTCAGACTTTTTGGGCCTCTGACTACCTAACGACTGTCAAAGATCTACAAATGACAGCCGGGACCAACGGCTTAACGTGCTTTCCGAGGCACGGAGGAAACTCTGTATGTAATGGGCGGTCACCCATCGACAGACCAACCTAGGCAAGCACGGCTTAACCTAACGATCGACCCGAGCGGCTGTTATTATTTAGCCACGAGCTCCTCTAAAAAAATGTACATAATAGTGTTGGTATATACCTGGTATAAGCAGGTTTCACCATAGTGACCTGCCTGGCCTGGACTAAAATACAGGCCTAGGCTTAGACTCCAGATCTCCCACAAATTACACACCTTGCCAAAATATCTGTCTGACTGTAATTTATACTCACATTGATTTTATGTAATTTGTGGAGATAAATAAAGTTTTTTATTATTATTATTATATATCTATTCGTTTATTTTGCTCGGCTAACCGGGTAGCCGGAAATTACTGATAGCACGGGCCTAAGTCAAGTGATTATCAGCTGGGTTAACAGGTATAGAGGTAGTAGTAAGTACATTACGGTTTTGTGTTGTAGCTTGGAAGAGAGATGAGAGTATGTTTAAGTGGATGTTGGTGCGGGTTGTCTGATTCACATTGCAGGAACTTTCTCACCAGTCTACACGTGTTTAGTATCACTGCCTCTATTATTAACAGATACAGATTCCGGGATGATGCTACAGTTGCCATGGTAACTAATTTTATAGTACTGGAAGTCGTACTTTTTACAAATGAGTCATAACGTGTTCCATGAATATGCACTAAGTAGTTAGGTAGTTTACGTGGGAGACAAGTAAGACCTCAAAACTAGTTGACAGTTCAACGCATTACCTGTTTTGAAGTTTAGTTGTTGTCTAGCTAGAGCAGAGGTACCCAAACTTTTTTTCTGGTAGACCATTTTCAAAATTTTCTGGTTTTGGTAGACCGGGGGGTCTTCCAAAACCAATCTGAAATCCCCTTCCCCCGAAAAAGGCAAGAAATTTGCAATATTATTTTTTCACGTAGGATTGCATGAGGACCTTTAGCTCCTAAGATTTTTTTAGCAATAAATCTGAAAAAATATAATCTTATAGCTAGCTTCGAAATGCTTTTTTTAAAGTCTCAATACACCCTTTTTTACCGAAATATAATGTGTCATAAATCACCGAACAATTTTTTTACTTTTTTGAGTAGCTGGCTTTTTTGGCTGGCTGGTTTGTTGAGTGGCTGTCTGCCTACATTGCTAGATAAATCCAAGCCAACATTTTTTTTTTAGTTTCGAAACCAGATAAATTTTCGTGGACCCCTTACAGTTTGTGAGCCCCCATTTTTTTATCACGCCGATGTAGACCTTCGTCGGGTCTCCCGTGGACCCCTGGGGGTCCACCTGGATCACTTTGGGAATCACTGAGCTAGAGTAAGCAATATAGCTGCTAAGAATACATAACTTTTTCCTCCAAGGGTCGCGTTGGCAGGTATTCAGAATGCTGCGAGCCATAATTTCAACCAAGTCCCTTTGCGGCTTGAAATAAAAGACTTTAATTTATGTTAATGCTGTTCATTTTATTTAGTAGGTACACAATTATGACAAAGTTGCCGCACTGAACACACAGTGACATTTACACTCAAATGCAAATAAAGTATAAACCTCTATAGCTATTGAAAATCTATCAAGTGTTGTGTGACGTGTGAACGCAGGTACACTATGTAACAGTGTAGTGACAACCAGATGCAAATAAATACAGTGTCGGACAAAATAATAAGGCACGGTGGCGATATCGTAACAACTAATAAACGGTAATTTGACACGACAAGTCAATTACGAGCCGACATAAACACGTATCGGCTTCGAGGGAGTTTCGCTTGTAATGCCAGACGTGGGAAACATTTTTTTTTCTGTTCTTGTGTTGTAGTTTTTTTATATTCTGGAATTTGAAAGTTCAAAACCTAATTCAAAGTTTCAATGGACGTAAGATATTGAACAGTTTGTGATTCACAAAAGCCATTCCGTTAATCTTACCTCCAATGAAAATTAAAATCAACATCGAATGAAACTTAATTGAATTCGTCTGCAATCTTTTTAATCGCAACCACATGACATATCTTACTAATTACAAACAATTACCCCGTTTAATGATATAATTAAACAATCCCAACCTTCAATGACTTTCACAAAAGAAAATCCTGACCTTTCCGTTCAAAAACTTTCGCTTACCCTGAAGTATTTAATTAGCCCGACCGATATCGAACGAACCTTCCATTACTGAGTTCGTCTCATTAGCTCAATATCAACACGTCTTATGCCTTTAATAGATATATAATCATACATATTATTTAAATTGCTTGACAAATTACATGTCGGTACCCAGTTGTCGGTTAAGTTTCGACTTGCATTTCTTGCAAGCTTCGAGATGTTATTGCGAATTACTGAGAGCTGGTGCAACCAAAGGGCGATTTTACACATTTTTTTTGCAAGAGGAATGTTCGAAGTAGCTTAAATACCATTGGTAATGCTTTTAATTATGGATGGATAGTTCTGTCCTCAATTACGACAACCCCGCCAACCTTATTTTTGTTAGTATCCTGTTTTATTTACGCAAGTTTGTTTGAAACTCAAAATATTTCCAATCAATGTCATAACTTCTTCTTAGCGCGGCGATGACAATTCAAAGTGAGTCAGCCCAAAATTTGGTAGCGAGTTTGGCACTGTAGCGTCCATCAGCTCCTGTGATGTGCATATAACAGGACAGGCAGGACACGATATCAAGTCACTCATTGTTTGTGGGGCATGTATGTCATAACTGATTCCTATCAATCGTAAAGTATCGACTAGGTAAAATATTTTTGATGAACCAAAGCTGAATGTTAGGAAGGATGACATGAAACGAAATAGAGTGTCATTGAGGTTACTGAAAAATTCACGAAGTTGATGCTCTGAACGGGAAAACGGATCATGGCTACAGTTGGGAAACATCATAACAGGAAACTTTTAAATAGGTATTCTAAAATAGTGCGTTGTTGTGTCTGCTAACGTCTGTATCTCTTGTTATATGCTAAGATATACATGGAATGCAGGTGGAATAAACAAAGTTCTCTTAACAATATGTTTTAAGGCTTTTGGATTATTGTCAATATCAGTGTTAATATCCTTGCCTAGTTTTTTTTTCCTATATTAAGGTTAGTTTCGACCGTAACCTGCCGTGAAAGCCACCGCAACTGATTTACCGACGTAAAGTGGGTCTTGTCATCAGACTAGACCATTTAATTTTCAATATTTCTTTCTGATTATCATCTCCAAGTAAATCCGCCATAAAGTCCTTAGCTCTCAGACACGAGTCGCCAATTAGTAGTGGGTACTAAAGGAAAATGTGGCCGCCGGGTAAAATTACGAGACTATGGGTAAGTACGTACACACATGTAAGTACGTACGCGTGAGTATTTGAGCGTCCCGATCTCTCGGGCTCCTGACGAAACGAGTTATAATGCTCACCGACGCTACTGCAGTAAGCGGCGCAGGAGTGGCACTGAGTTGTTGGAAGAGTCTATTAATCTAGCTGTAAGGATATAACATAATAAGGTATGTTAAAGTTTAAGTTTGGGCCTAATATTGTCCTAGATTTTGTGAACGCACCCCGAAATAAGAAGAATAATTTAGTTACACGAATAACACACGAATCACAATAAACATAACTAATTCTAAACTTATTGGGCTCAAATTGTTAGTAATGATTAAAGAATAATTAATTGCAAAGTGTGAACCAAGTTATTCTACCACTTGGTAAGCATGAATCTGTGTGTGGAGTCAAGCAAGTGGAAAAGTAAGAATAATGGAATGTTCAAGAGATGTAACAGGCAAAAGACGGCAAACAAGAAAGGTCGTGGGAAGATCTATTCCTATACATTCTTGGAATACACCTGGAAAATTGTCGAAAGCGTATTGATGTATCATAATATCCGTGGCGCCAACGTTCTGTTCAGGTGAAGACACATTTTTAATCATCAACAAAACAAATTGATGGACAATATTTTGTGTGCATGCTATTCAGAAAGTTACTGTTAGTTTTAATCTGTGTCATCCCACTGCTGGGCAAAAGCCTCTCGCCATGGCGAGAGGCCTTTGCCCAGCAGTGGGATGACAGTTGGAATCATGACTCCAAAGGATTCAGAAGGTGATTATATTATGTCATTTGTTGTCTTATGTCTTTCATCGCTTGTCATTAGATCAGCCCTCAGAATGATTAGCCTATAATTATTTAGGTAACCGCTATTTATTATTTTATTTTACCTAGTGTAGAAAACTAATGCATACTTATACTAGACTTTAAATTGTTGCTGAGTTAGTTATTGTTTTTTTTTTAATTTTTTAGAATCTACTGTGATAAGTATTAGTCTCATTTCTAAATCGAAAGTGGCAGACAGATTAGTAGAAATAACACAGGAAAACAAGGCATCAGCCGTAATCGCCGACCTACTCCGCAGCAATAAACCGAGCGAGAAGACAAATTAAAGAGAAAACTATTAGCAGTAAGAACCTGCCTACGATGTAACACTGAGCTGTTCACACGGCGCTGTCCTGTACGATATTATTAATGGTAAGAAGATAGGATTACACAACGGCATTGAAGAGGGAGATGTAGAAAGAGAAATGGTGAATGTATTGACAGAGTAGGATAAGCTGATAAGAAAAATACTACGCTGATTTAAATTGTTCAAAAAAGTAATTTTGGCAAATACAAAAATAATATGGGCCGTAGAAGGAATATAAAATAGGACGAAGCGGGAATAAAATAGTTAAAATTATATTTTGGGACGAAGGAAGTGGATTGTTTGGGACGATCCAGGATTTTGTTATGTGGGACAAAACTCAGTGGGCCAAACGAAGAATAAATCTACAAATAACATGTGATAAGGGCAGGAAGATGATGACATATGTCAATATCCCACTCTTCTATTCGGCAAAAACCAATGCAGCATGAAACTTCCATGTGTTCCCAAAATCATTTAGTTTAATATCGTACTAATCAACGCCGTGTAAACGGGTCCTGAGCAATTCACACGCAACCTCACCTGTTAACTCAGAAACAACAAATCTTCTACAAATCTATCGTCACCGCACATTCTCTTCGTTTGTTTTCACTGAAGCTTTTGACACCGAAAATATGTTCGCCATTGAGCCACTTTTCCATTGCCATCAACCATACGTGAAGGACGTCTATGAAACTCATTCACCTGATGGTCCGACCTATTTTGGTATGTAGGTCGCCTTAAAATTTAAGGAAAATCTGATCTTCCAGTATTTAAGGCCCACTTGATTCGCCAATTATGAATACCATATTTAAGAAATCGTTCAAATTCTGTAAATTTTTTGAAGATGACAAAGACAGAATTACACTTATGTTAAGAGTTAAATCTAAACTTGACTCAGTCATTTACAAAACCTAAAACTAGGTCTGACAAATAAGACTATTAGAACACCTGTTTAGTTCCAAAATTACAACATTTCTATTATTTGTTAGGCACTCGTCTTGTTTATTGGTGTTTCAGTGTTTTTATGCAAAACTCTAGTACCCTACTAGCTATAGCTAGTACTAGAGTTTTGCATAAAAACACTATTTGCCGAGTATTTGTATGTTCAAGACAATGTTATAACATTGTCTTGAACATACAAATACTCGGCCTCACAGCGTACGTTTTTGTTTGGATCATCTTAAACTTTTGAAATAGAATTTCACGTTTATTGTTTCTTACACGTGGCTCTGTGATCATGAGTTGTGAAGTAATTTATGAGTTTATTATTTAGTCTACTCCAGTGGTTTTAGACGGTACAAGTCCAGGTGATATTGTTTTAATATGTGCTTCTTCTTATTGTACCTTTAGGTATATCTAAACAAGATCAGCTGTTATAAGTAGGTTTTACCGTACTTTGCCTTATTTAATTTCTCAAAACACTATCATCATTTTCTTGCCCTTATGCCAATTCAATTGGGGTTGGCGCAGCATGACTTCTTCTTTTATACTTTTCTATTACTCGTCATCTTATCTATCTATCAAACACCCCCTTTATTGCCATATCATCCTTTCCACAGTCTATCCATCGTTTCTTTGGCCTTCCTCTACTCTTATACCAATCATTATTTAGACTCAGAACTTTCCTCACAACATTTTCCTCATTCCTCCACATCACATGCCCATACCACGACAGCAGATTACCACACAACTTTTCAGTCACCGGTACACTTTCAGACTTAAATATTAATGTCTTCAAAGTAAATAACTCCGTGTATACTTATATTACATTTACCTTTTCTACAGTTATTCTTCTACATTGTCTGGTCTTCTTGTCTTTCAGTCTTTTCTTCACTGTTTTTTTTTGTCAGAAACCAGTAATAATAATAAACTTTCCACCTCACGAACTTTGAGTGGAGTTTTTATGTAGCAGAATACTTTGTCCCGTTTACTATCAATGTTGCCTTAAAGGAATGTTACCGGCCATCTTTTACTCGTAAATGTAAATGCGATTTTAATAACACTTAACGTATGGTTTCTCATACATACTACAAGTAATCTTACACAATTGACACCTTCATCGCTCACCGCAGCTACTTTCTTACTCTGAAGAATAATTGTGCGACTAGAATTAGTTAACATCCATTTAGTTGCTAACATGCCACTTGCCCTTTCGGCGTAATCGTTATAGCCAATAAATAATGCTAATGTGCCAACGTTAATTGAACTAGCAATACGATATATGTTGGCAAGTGTTAGTTAGATTCTTAAGGAGGCAGAATTAATGGGAAATGTGTAAGCGTATGGTCGTAGGCGCAAGAAACACCCTTTCACTGCTGGTTTTGAGGCAACATGCGACAATACTGACCGGTAATTGAAAATTCAATCGTTTATGAGCTTTTGAAGGAGTGGCATAGTCCAAGTGGTAGTCAAGTTTCAAATTCTACCTTTATTGCAGGTTGGGATGATTCATTTTCATTCTTCCTATTCACATGAAAAATAACCTTGACGTTTGTTCTTGTAGTCTTATTAGTACGAGTTGCAAAAAAGTCTCTTGAATTGGAAAAGACTGGACTGATTTCAAAGCTTTAGCTCTTTTTAGTTTTGTGATATTATCGCAACTGTTTTACTTAGATTATGGATTATCATCGATATGTCTAGCCACTTTATCATTTGACCATATACTGCGATTCACGCGGTCGCCTGCAAGACTGTGTCGCAGCAAAAAGTCGTTGTATGCATATGCCCTGCGGTCGCGAATGGAGATCAGCGGTATCTGATCAGTACCGTTGCAAACAGATACAGTAGTAACCTCATACTAATGCTAGAAACTCATGAATATAATCGATCACATAATTGATTTCTCATTGACTTTTTTACCGTTCTACAACATAGTTTTGCTGAGTTATAGTGGGCGTCCACACATGTTTTGTGTAGTGAATCATTATACCATTGTTACTACCAATGTTATTTGGCGTTCGTCAATACTCATATCATCTGATCATCAATCTAAACGAAACTGTCCAAGTGTTTCGCCAATACGCTGATCTCCGAAATCTAAAGGGTCTTAAATAGTTTTACGATCGTTTAAATTTGGACTTTACTGTTCAATAATTTAAGTTTGAATTCGGTTGTTGGATAGAAAGTGACAAGAATGTAAATGAGAGTATGGTATCGGCACCTGTGAGTCTGGTCGGCTGGTGACGTCATATCGGAGCAATGTAGCTTGACGATTAAGCCTCCAATCAAGGAGTCTATAATACGTTTTTGCGAGTGCCGCATTCAATTTGTTTTGATTATGATTAACTTGCGGCTACTAGTTGTGAGGTCGAGTTTCCATTTGATATCACTTTTATGTAGTTGATTTTAAATAAAAGTGAAACTAAGTACACTACTTCTTTTAGAAGTAATCATATAGAATACTGCCAAGAGCTTGAATGCTTTTTAGAAATCCAGTAGTTTATTTTTTCTTTGTAGGTAATTTCTTAGAATGCATTAGTATTAGTATAGTCTAATAACCGTTTTTTTGAACACCAAGTGTCACCAAAATTTTCAATGATCGACTCAGCACAGAGGGTTGACATTCCAAGAAACATTTTATTTAATGTGCCATTTATTTTAGTGTAAGTGCAAATGTATACACGATGTCTAGGTTAGTACCTAAGGATACTTGTGTACGGCAACATTTAGCTATGTAGGACGAGCTATTTGCCATTCACCAGACAAAATTTCGCATTCTTGGCGTTGACACTGCGTCTAGCAGCCATTGAGGTGTTATATCACGAGACATTCAACTGTACATATGTGGTGATGATATCATTTTCCATTCACTAATCTGTTTGCCAAGCAATGCTTTTTGTTGTCTAGCAATATACCATAAGATCACCAGTTAATGGTGTCGTTATCAGGACTCTAAAGGATTGATTAGTGATACCAGCTTCTTCTTTTATTGGTGCCTTTCCAATTAAAAAATCGAATGACTTCAAATTAGTTAAAATACAGACAGAACCAACAACAAAACCAAATCGCCTCATCGTCCCGTCCGATGCATATCGGAATTCGGAAACGTTGGAAGGTCTCCTGAAGAGGGAGGAGTCTGCGAAGGGCAGCCTTGAAAAGCTGGTCATTGTTGGCAACACCGAAGGCAAGAGAACACAAGGCCAGTCGCCAACACGATGGTCCGATCAAGTGGAAAAAGCCACGTCCTCAAGCAAATTTCAGCAGGTGGTGATGGCAACTTTGCACTGGAGTCAATGGAGGCAGACGGTCCGAGGGGTCCAGTGACCACGTTCCTCAGTAATGAGAGACAGATTGAAGAAGAAGGAAGATTTTCATTTCACACAACGTGAATTGTCGACATGATGTAGGAAGCTCCCGCTTCCACCGGCTGCGACCAGCCCAGGATCATAATCTTATTTAAGCTTTTGAACCTTATTTAATTAAATGTTTGTATTAGTACGACATGGTCCTTATTTAAAACCTGTTGACAAAAACAATATGGGCTTTACAGCTTTAAAATTATTAAGTTGTTGTGGTTGAACTAAGCAAACGTTCCTAATGAGTTTGATTAGTTGGAGTTAAGTACATATTTACTGAAGGTTGCACTTGCTATTAGTTCTTTTATTTCGTCATAGATTTTTTGACGTTTTTTTCATGAATTTGTGCAGTCTCACTCACAATAAAAAAAGTTCGCCTAGGACTTTGCGAATGGAGTGTTTATATAATATCTTATTCTTAGCGTTCAGCCCAAAACTCCACACGAACTCTGTTCACTGGGGTTAGGGGGCAACTCGTCAACTTCGAAACTAGGACCAGGGACCAGTTGCCCCTTTAAAAAAATATAATGATTGACTGGGCCCACATCTGTTTTTCTCTAAGAAAGCAAAGACAAGTAAGCAAAGCGATTATAATAAAGTCTCACAAACTACCAGGAGGCCAGAATCATGAAGGAGGTATTGTATATTGTTAATTGAAATTTCACAAGATGCAGTAAGATGCAGATCATCAGGTGCGCAGGTAATAGGGCATGTGGTACAAGATGGAAGGTGGGGGGGCATTGTCTGTGGAGAGACACCGCATACGTACGTACTATCGGGGTCTTTTCCGCCTGACCAGTTTAAATTTTTTTCGCTTAAATCATGCGGAGCCGCCGAGCTACGCCCCCTTAAAGTTTGGGCCTATTAGGAAAGCGTCAACTTTGGCGCGCAAAATAACAATAACTCTCGTTTGGCGTGCGTCGTCAGTGCGCTCGGCCGATTCGGTATCTTTTCATTCATTATTTCTATACAAAGTCAACGGGGCGGAGCTAGAGAGCGTTTCTATGTTGCGAGTGCAAGCAAAAATGAGCTTAGTGGTGGTCAGGCGGGACTGTCCTCGATAGTACTTGAGGTCTGAGCCGTTCATGAACCCCCATCTGCAGAGATTGTCTTTTCTCCGGCCGATTTGGGTTCGAAGTCTGTTTAGGGATTTCCAAGTCAGCCAAGTGTTTATATATAATAATAGACACTATAAATGACAATTTACACGCTATTTAATTACAAGAGTCATCCCATAATGAGGTGTAAGTTACAGCTTATAAAACGTCTGGCAGCTTATAGTAGAACGACAGTTAACGATCACACTTCATATTTGCTCATTAGTCTATTCGTGACTGGATATAAGAAACAAAAGGACGTAACAACCTTATTAACACAGAACCTTACACTCACGAAGATAAAGTTCCAAATAGTGTGGCTGGGGAGTTTTGTTCGCCCAAAATCGTGCAGTAACGCAAATGCCCACCAATTTTAAGGCTCGCTATGCAACAAGATAAGCCCCTAATGTTCATGCATTTGCAATGCGTTCCGTTTCCGTCCGAAGTGCGAAATAGGTTCACTATATTAAATGGCGGCCTAACCCACTCCACACCCCGTTAACGAATACATTTTCGGCTTATCTCAAACATTGTCGCGGAAACGACGCAGACTTTACGTAAATAGACATAAATATTATGTTTTAAACATAAATTAACTCCGGTGCTAAGTATATTATTTTGTGTGTAAAGGCCAAAACATATTTGTCATGTTACTGCTGTGGTTACCTACTATGGCCATGCAATCAGCAAATTAGGGGCTTACGTGTGGCTCAGTTATAAGGTCTTAAAAATATTTTATTTGTGATTGATTTTTCTGTGGAGAAAGGTGATTTTTGTATTAATTTAAATAATACATTCCAAAGCAAATGGTACTTTGGCAAAAATGTCATGATTTTCCCTTTACGTAAAAACAATATTAAAAAAATCTTGACCATATTATACGTATTCTCGATTATATAATGCTGAAGTCAGTAGACTTTGCTGATTACCAGATACTCATCTGACGGTAATCGGCAGGGCTATGTCTGCAGGA
This sequence comes from Xestia xanthographa, assembly GCA_905147715.2. Taxonomy (NCBI): domain Eukaryota; kingdom Metazoa; phylum Arthropoda; class Insecta; order Lepidoptera; family Noctuidae; genus Xestia; species Xestia xanthographa. The sequence goes on from LR990659.1 coordinate 21,749,492, forward strand.
TATAATGAAATAACTTGTAAAGTTTTGCTTACCTTTTAGTACAGTGACCGAAACACAACGTGTAAAACCAGTCACAATTGGCGTGATATATTTACACTACGTCCATTGCTGCTTTATTTTGTCATGGAAATGTATTGGCCGTAGAATGAACGCAATGAATTTAAAACCATGTCAGAGTAACACAGAGTTCACGGGCCTATGCGACACATGAGCATAAAGTTCTGCGTATCTGTGGTAAGAAGAAAAAAAAGAATGCTAGACTTATTTATTTCTATACCAACGAGGAGCTCGTGGCTAAATAATAACAGCCGCTCGGGTCGATCGTTAGGTTGAGCCGTGCTTGCCTAGGTTGGTCTGTGGATGGGTGACCACCCATTACATACCGAGTTTCCTCCGTGCCTCGGAAAGCACGTTAAGCCGTTAGTCCCGGCTGTCATTTGTAGATCTTTGACAGTCGTTAGGTAGTCAGAGGCCCAAAAAAGTCTGACAACCAGACTTACCAAGAGGTATCGTATTACCCCGTACTACTGGGTTGTGGAGGTCAGATAGGCAGTCGCTCCGTGTAAAATAATGGTATTCAGCTGCATCCGGTAAAACTGGAAGCCGACCCCAACATAGTTGGGAAAAGGCTAGGCAGATGATGATTTATTTCTTAACCAACATCCCACACACAAGCGTCTGTGTTATCTATCCATCTGAACGAATCTAGTTTTCAGTGATTCATCAAGTTATCTAGAACATTGCATAAATATCGGCAGAGGTGTAGCTTATAGTACAAGCACATTTCCCCATTAATGTCTTAGGGGGTGAGCTTATTGCCATTAACCGGTCACAAAACCAGACTCCGAGGCTGCTTCTGTAAAATTCGGAATGGAAAAACCCAATTGCACTTTGGTTGACCTAGAAATCGAACTCCTAAAAGCTCATGCTGAACAATCATGCTTGCGACCACTAGATTGACACACTAGAATTTTGAAGAATTTTCATCGCCCATTTTTCGTATGCAGATTAGCCAGGCCGCATCGAATACAAAAACCGGAAGACTTTTTTATGGCATGTATTTAACGCGGCGACATACTAATCTGATTTAGGGTTTTAAAAATAATTAAAATGGGTAGCAAAAATAATAGGTTGGCAGCTACAGTGAAGTAGCATTTTAAGTATAAAGTAACAGCTTTATTTAATACAAAATGAGCAGCTTCATAATATTTGAGCGACTTAATATTTGTGAGTGTCAACGTTACGTCCTGCATTTTTTTCAATATTTGGCAAATGTATTTTTATTACTGAGCGGCATTTTATCTTAGATGAAGTGTTTCGAATAGAAAAGGAATAGTCGCAAAGCGAAGTCGACGGAGCCCCGCTACGCGGGGCTCCTATTTCAGTCTCCAGGGTTTAAAGGAACCTAACTAACCGAACCTCGGGGTGCCCACAAGTTCCAAGAGCCATATAGTTCGTGAAGTGGCTAGTTTCAAGTTTTAAAAGAGTACGGATAATTAGCCGCCCAGTCATTATTTTTAATACCTCACCTATTATTTCATTGGCCCTGTTTAATATATTTGCTATCTTGTAGTAGCAGCCATTATTTAGTTTTTATAGATCCTTGCCTTTTGTAGCTCATATAATATAATTGTGTTAAAAAAATATTTAATCGCTTCCAAGTTATTAGTCGCCTAATAAGTTGTTAGTCGCCTCAAATATAATTTGCCCTTTTTTATCACTTTCCAAAAAAAATGGATATATTATCATTATTATTATATGAACGGAGTAGAAGCTTATGGCATACCTAGTTTTTTTTTTCCTTATTTCCACAGCTTAGAAAAAAATTGATCTTTCATCAAAAAACGCTACAAGTTTCAGGTTAACTTTTTATATTAGAACAAAGAAAGAGACATTTTGAAAAAAAAAATGAAAAATACCGAAAAAATTGAATCATACTCAATACGCGAAGTTATAATTTGAAATTCGAATTTTTTGTTTTTTTTTTTTGTTTTTCGAAAAGTAAAGAAGCCATTTGCTGCTACTCCGCTCACCTATATAATACCCATTTTTTTTGGAAAGTGATATAAAAGTCACCTGTATAGCAGGTAAGACAACAAAAAGAAGTAAGTTTTTTTTCACGCCTTTCAATCAATGAACTAAGGTACCTATTCAGTAAATAAGTACTAATAAATATTTATTTTCCCTTAATTGCAACTATTGATTTACTATCCTGATTTATAGGGAGAACGGAACATTGACACTTGCAATATAAGCCGTATTTGTTACTGCCCGCAGCACTGATTGTGATTACAAATTTAGATTAAATACTACTTTGATAAAGTGGGTATTATGTAATTTACATAATGAATATTTGAACTAGACACCTTGCAGTGTTACTTGTGCGTATTTCGCACGGACCCGATAAGGCATTGACCTTTACAAAGTTCTCAAGCTGTTGGCCTGTTGGATTCAGTAAATGAGTTGGGTAAAGGAGTTTAATTTCACATACATTTTTCTTTTTATTATTGAACTAGCTGTTGTGATCTTCGTCCAAGATCCTTTTTACCCGATTGCCAAGTAAGGTTATGTTTTTATAAAATAAAAGTAGCATAAGTTAGGTACTCCATAACATCAGCTATCTGCCAGTAAAATCCCGTCAAAATTGGTCAAAAAACTCAACGCATACTTATAAGCATTGCACGAGATCAGCATTACCTCGGCTTACTTTTAACACGCTTTTATAACTTCACCTGTAACTGTAACCCATGTTAAAAAACTACCAATGTTAAAAAACTACCAATGTTAAAAAAAAACTACCAATGTTAAAAACTACCAATGTTAAAAAAAAAACTAACTATGTTAAAAAACTACCTATGTTATTAAAAATCCACACTTCCCGGTTTCCTATTGAGCTGGAATTTTGCATACATGTTTAGTTAAGATGACAATGCATGGTTAGCTATCATGCTAAATTGATTGTGGTGGACTTCCAAAGATGGCAGACCAGTTATTTTTGAAGCATTCCCATGATATGGCTATCGAATGTAGGGGTTTGCTGAGAGGATTACGAGAGTGTTTTTTTTTTAATTACATATGATATCCCCCACCCAACCGCTACGTTGCTTTTACGTCACGTTACAGTATGGAGAGTCATAGAGAAAATCCCATACCACTCTAGTTGAGGCAATGCTGGTTCCATATATTGCTTGTAACTGTGCAGTGTGCGTTGATCTTTATATGTATGGGTGGGATGTCCTCGCCGACCCTGTTTATGCTCTACCTGTGATTATGTAAGTATCTCAATAAGAGCGTGCTATTCTTACGTTTTCCCGGATGAAGGTAACTAATAATAACATCGACTTTCATTTGTCTGCTTTGCGCATTGAGTTTTGTAGTACAAGGACTTTTAAGTGATATAAAATTTGTTAAGACAAGTAAGTCTTCAATATCGGTCACAGTTCATTGTATTGAAAACTTTATCTCCTAGTTTGTGTAGTCATTTGTCAACAATTTTGGATCTTCTTTTTATTTCGAGTCAATGGTAAATGTAAAAATAACTAAGTGCCCGTGGCTAAATAATAACAGCCGCTCGGATAAATCTTTAGGTTAAGCCGTGCTTGCATAAGTTGGTCTGTGGATAGGTGACTACCCATTACATACCGAGTTTCCTTCGTCGAGCTTCATTGACTCGGCGCTTTTCTGGTGGTCGCCACTGTTGATTCGAGCTTTCAGGAGTTACATTGTTTTGGGAATAGTGTGGCGGGCTTGTCCCAAAAATATAAAGAAAATACCGAGTTTCCTCCGTCCCTCTGAAAGCACGTTAAGCCGTTTTTCTCGGCTGTCATTTGTCGATCTTTGACAGTCGTTACAGGAAGTCAGTTGCCCGAAAGTCTGACAACCAGTCTTTGCCAAGAGTATCATATTACCCAGTTCTAACCGGTTTGTGGAGGTCAGATAGGCAGTCGCTCCATGCAAAATACAGGCATTCAGCTGCATACGGTTAAACTGGAAGCCAACCCCAACATACTTGGGAAAAGGCTAGGCAGATCGCGATGATGGTATATGTAAAAATATTACTATGTGAAATGAGTTTGGTCTAGTTGCTAGTATGTAGCCACGTGAATCGTGGCGTCAATGTCGTTGATTAGGTCTTCAGAAGTGCAGGTGTTTGGATAGTGTGGACACTCCAAAATTTGAGATAGATAGATTTGATAAGTTGGTCAGGAGCACCGCATTCTGGTTGGGTGTTGTTGGGGTCTATAATACAAATGGTGCTTATCGCGGAATATTTGAATTTGCGTTCGATTGATTCTCTTCTTACAGGCCACTGTAGTTCACGTTCTGGTGGCAAATCTTCGTGAGGGGTTGAACAATTGACTATTGGTGGGTGCAGTTTTTCTCACATCTCTCTTCGACGATTTTTTCTGAAACTTGAGTTTGTAGCATTTATATTTCGACGCTTACACAACCTGACGATTTCTGTACAGTAGACGACTCGTACGTAAGTATCTACGCTTACGTTTATGAACCAATGTTAGCAATTATAATTCTTTATTTTCTTTAAAGATGAACCCTTCTCACTCGGGTTCCGTATTCTTTTGAATAGTTATGCTCCTTCATGGGTCTATATATCTGCTTATCTGATCCTATCATAAAACATGACTTGAAATGATTCCTGGAGGGTTTGTAATCCTACATTTCCGCCTACCAACGTAAGTATGCAGAAGTTTTCGGCCACCGGCGGGCCTAAAATGGCTGCTTTGTCAGAATCGTAATTTGAATCACGTTAAAAAATTAAGATTCTTAAAATGGACTTTATAAGCATAACCATAAAGACCATTTTAAGAACCATTTTATGATTCTGATAAAGCAGCCATTTTAGGCCCCCAGCTGTAAACCGAGCTTACCCACAAATGCGAAGCTTGAGCATCTATTTGTATGGACTTACGATATGAAATACTACTTCCTGATATTCAATATACCACCTGCTTTGAGTCACTTTCAATTTAATGATATCGTCCCTATTAGGTACATAGGTACAGACTGGAGCACATCAAGCTACCCGAAACTGACAAATTTTCCAAATCAATCTTGAACTACCTAAATGCTTTAGCGATAAAGTTGAAAATCTATTAAAAAGGACAGATAGTACTGTTTTAGACTGTCACGGTTTTTCACTACACTTTTAAAAGTAGGTGCTTACGGGATAATATCCGTGATTTTCTTTCGTTTCTGTGAGCTCCCGATATAATATAAAAAAATACGGATATTATCCCGTTAGTACTTTAAGTGTAGAACAAATAGTGCTGTAGCTTGGTGTGCTGGCTTTTGCACGTCTCAAAATACGATGCTAGTCGGAAAATGAGATTCAGAAAAAGTCACCAATGATGTTGTTGTTGTTGGTATTCTTTAATTTAAAACTATTGTTTTATCAGACAGAGTAGGAATATATAATAAATAGGTCACATTTCTTCCTCTTGCTGGTGATATTAGACCTATCTCAGTCGTACCTATACCATTAGTTTGTCACCATGTTTTTATTTACCATAGCTGACGTCCCGCGGTTTCACCCGCATAGTTCCCGTTCTCGTGGGAGTACGGGAATAAAATAAAGCCTATAGCACTCACGAATAATGTAGCTTTCTACCAGTGAAATAAATTTTAAAATTGGTTTATTACTTCCGGAGATTACCCCCTACATACAAATTTACAAACATACAAACTTACAAACAAATGTTACCTCTTTATAATATTAGTATAGATAGCTGACGTGCCGCGGTTTCACCCGCGTAGTTCCCGTTCCCGTGGGAGTACGGGAATAAAATATAGCCTATAGCACTCACGAATAATGAAGCTTTCTAACATACAAACTTACAAACAAATGTTACCTCTTTATATTATTAGTATAGATGAATAATATTTACCATGAATAATATCAATCCGTCAATGCTGGAATTCTCCTAGAGAAATAATGAATAAAAATGTCCTGTAGCGTATTGTACAGGGTATAAACAGACTCTTCACGAAGCCGTTAACCAAGCATTCTGTACATCAAACTAAGTAACACTACGCAAAAATTATTGCTGGGAAATGACTTTTATTTTTGGGGTTAAAAACCACGTTTTACGATAAAACTCAATGTTACGTACTCAAAACATTAAGCTGGTGGATGTATTGAATATTACGGGGGTTGTGGAGGTGTTTAAAGTAAATTTCTAACATTAAAAACATGACAAATGTATTTTAAAAAAAAACTTGTAAAAAAGTCGGAAATTTATTTATTTATTTATATAAGGATCTCCAACAAAATAAATACACAAAACATTATTAGTTAATGGAAGACACAAGGTATCAGGTAGGTGTACTCGACATTATATAATCAAAGGTGTACTCCTTCATTTATAGGAGACCCACAACATGTACAATAAAGTTAATAAATTAAGCCCCTACTAATTAAAATAAAAATAAATTATGTCAATGTCAGAATGATAAAAAAATTGTTTAAAGTAATAATATTACATTAAAAAATTGTATTAAAAAAAAAAAACAAAAAGTTAGAACTTTGACCCCAATATCTCAGTAACTAGAAGGTTTCCGGTTATGGTCTAAAACAAAACAAAATAACGCAATGATGGGGAGAACAAGTGCCTTTCGGCTTCGTTAAGACTTTTTTTACACCTTTTATAGTAGACCCCTGGCTGGAGGCCTTACACTCAATTCCCATATGCATATATTTTCTTTTTTTATTTCGATACGGAATGTAAAAGTACTATAAACATAATGACAAAAATAAAACCGACTTCAAAAAACACAAAAAATTGAAAAATAACTTTAGCTTCAGAAGTCGGTGACCTTTGTTTGATTCATTTAGTTTTTTTTGTCACCGACTTCTGAAGCTAAAGTTATTTTTCAATTTTTTGTGTTTTTTGAAGTCGGTTTTATTTTTTTGTAAAAAAGTTTTTTTATTTTTCCATTTTTAGTTGTAATATTCTATACAAATATTTGCTATGCATTTATTTTACATTGTTAAAAATACATGTCATGGTATGTATGGCTTATCCCCAATAAATGGAACTTAACATACCTAAACTGTCGAAATTTGGGTGTATTGTACACATCTGCGTACCCCTCAGAGCATGCAGGCGTGATGTTACGTCATGATGTTGTGTAAACAATAAACATCCAAGCGATTGCAGCTATCACGACCGATTTACCATCTAGTTTTGAAGAGTTCCATTGTATATCTCCGAAGATCAGCATCAGATCTTCACCAAATTTAAATGCGACCATCTCAGGAGTATATTCTTTCAAACAAAAAAATAATTTTGAGAATCGCTCCACAAATCGAGGAGAAATCGGTGAACATACATGAAATTGTACCACACAACTGAAGTAAAAATGTTCATAAAATGAAAACTACTGGGCCAAACCATGTTAAATTTTTATGGGACCAAATGGCAACTATTCCGCATCAAACTAAAAAAGAATCACGTAAATCGGATCATAAACGGCAGAGTAATCGGTGTACATACATAAAAAAAAAAAAAAAAAAAAAAAAAAAAATACCAATCGAATTGAGAACCTCCTCCTTTTGGAAGTCGGTTAAAAAGTGAAAACGAGACCAAAATCGGCCAAACAACACAAAAGTTATAACCAATAAAACTTTTGTTTCTATCTCTTTCTAGATAAACAGAATTTAGTATTGATTTTGTACGTCGATATGACGAGTGACGTCATGAAATATATCGGATCTCTCTGTCTAATCTGCAGTTTGAAATGCGTATAACTTAGTATTTTTTACAGATATTAAAAAAAAAAAAATACTTTGCTGTTTCTGACGTTAATACGCTTTGTTTAGAGTGATAAAAAAAATCATGCATATACCCTATTTACCCATAAGGATAGTCTGGTTAAGCAAAAGCCAGCCTCATAGGGGGCGGGGGGAGGTGGGTTTTTTAAATTCTCGTAAAATGCCATTAAAAAAATGTAAAATAGAGGGGATTATGTTTATGTCCTTCGATGAGGTTTACTTGCATTTAAATAATTAAAGAAAAAATAATAAGGCCAAGCCGACAGACCGAGATGTAATTATTTTATGCCGTAATTATGTCAAAAAGATTTGCACTATACATAAATGGTATCGGATTTTATTATCTCCAATGTACGTAAATTTTCGCGGTGGTATACAGGGTGTAAAAAAAAGACTTTTATCGATTTTTTTCTGGGAACCTTCTAGTTACGTAGATATTGGGGGTCAAAGTTCCAACTTATCCACAAGATTTTTTTTTAAACATGTTTTTAATGTAAGATTTTTACTTTGAACACCTCCACGACCCCCGTACTATTCAATCCTTCCACCAGCACAATGTTTTGAGTTCGGTACATTGAGTTTTACCGTTAAACGTGATTTTAAACCCCAAAAAAAAGTCGTTTTCCAGCAATAACTTTTGTGTAAACTTAGTATGATGTACAGAATGCTTGGTTGACGGCTTCGTGATGAGTATGTTTCCACCTTGTATTTATACATAATTTGTATTGACAAATAATTGTTTGGCAGTAAAATGCTTAATTTTGTTTCATATCTTTACGTTTAAGGTCTCACGCCATGTCTCATTTTAAAATAAATTACGGATTGCTTAAACAACATAATCATGAAAAAAATTACTTCCTCTAAAGTAAATTCGTCTCTTTCAGGATTATTTAATTTAAAAAGATGTCAACCGTCAAAATTGCCAACACAAGCTGTGCTAGGACACATTTAAAATATTTTTTTATAATTATAACTTTCAAGTCTTCTCACATAAACACAATTTATTCTTGAAATTGACAATTGTAAGTAATACATAAGTAAACAAAACTATATAATAATTATGATCAAGATTATTCTTCTTTTAAAATTCAAAAAACCTAGAAAAATAAAATAACAGGTTAGAAAAATAATGTAGGGTACGGATATCGTTTTCTTCGACTAAGGACTGTAGGTAATTTTATTTATGAAACATGTTGTCAGTAACATTTTCATTATTCCTAAGATCAGTCAATCAAATCTATGTTTAATTTAAATCTGTGTACAATCTGCATTGAGAATGTAATAAACTGCTAATAATTCATTTAATAATAGTTATCGTGATTGCACTGTAGTTATATTTATTAATGGCAATAAAACTTTAATAATTGTTAGTGCCAATAGCTATTAGCCGTATGTAGTTGGCGATTTGTAAACGTCGAGTTCAACTTCTAAGATCCGTTTGTCCTACTGCAGATCCCATAGACCTAAAGAATCGATGATAGTCAATTGTTTTGCGATATGAAGATTTCGTGATATTCAAAACCTATCTTTACGTGTCCATAATATGTACGCATTTCGAGTGTCTACGCTTAGTTTATGTGTATTATTTAGCTGAGTTATAGCGCAGTAATCGTATTGATGTCAATATTCAATCAATAATACTGCTTCCTACAATGTACGTACGTACACACACCGGCAAAATTAGGAAAACACAAAAAAGTGAATGATTTTTGAGATTGAGTGTATTTATTTTATTTATTGTTTTAGCTTTATTTTAATTTGTTTGTTTATTTTATAAAAGAAAACAACAAAATATGGGGTTGTTAGAATTGAATAAGGCATAAATAATAAAAATGGTCGTAGCTGAAATATATTGAAATGATAAATTTACTCACTGTTTGTTCACTAACATTTACGTTACGCACTTCTTTCAAAACATTTCGGGTCTGAACAGCCGTTTGACGACGATTTATTAAAGTTTGCGCCCTTTTAAAACGTCGTCTATGGCACAGTTTGCACGATTTCTGCTCCTTCTGCTTTCTGCTTTCTGATTCCTTGCCCTCGCCTACGCACGTAAGGTCTTGTCTCTGTGTATCGTTGCACATTACGGTGGATCACAGCTACTGATACACCCAACGTTCGACTGACTGTACCTGTAAATTAAAAAAAAAAACTTTTATTGTGTTCCTCTAATTTTGCCGGTGTGTGTATATTTAGGTAGTAACTTATTCAATGAGATAATAATGGACTCTGTCAGGCACCGAAAAAGTAATAGGACAAGGGAAGCTTTAGTAGTCTGATACGGATATGACGATTAAAGCTTCCTTTCTTCTACTTTAGCAATCGCTGAGCATGCAAGACATGTTTTTCATCAAAATCAAGTTTGCCAATACAAGTTAATTTCTTAATAGGCTCTATACAGTATCCATGACTTAGAGGCCGTCTCCACGAGCGAGGGAATCGCGGCGATATTATCGTCCTTCTTGTTCTACCTAAAGGGTAAAAACGGAACCCTATTACTAAGACTTCGCTGTCTGTCCGTCTGTCCGTCTGTCCATCTGTCCGTCTGTCCGTCTGTCCGTCTGTCCGTCTGTCTGTCACCAGGCTGTATCTCATGAACCGTGACAGCTAGACAGTTGAAATTTTGTGTGTATTTCTGTTGCCGCTATAATAACAAATACTAAAAACAGAATAAAATTAATATTTAAGGGGGGCTCCCATCCGGGGTTGCGGGACTATTCGAAAGAGATACCGTGGCCCCGGAACACAAAGGGCGATGAAGGAACATGGATGGGTTTTAGTCAGTAAAAGTCTGACACTCCCTCCTGCTCCGCCCAGAGTGGGAGGGGTTATTTGATGATTTCCCATCCGAAAAAAAAAAAAAAAAAAGGGGAGCTCCCATACAACAAACGTTATTTTTTTTGCCCTTTTTTTGATAATAATGGTACGGAACCCTTCGTGCGCGAGTCCGACTCGCACTTGGCCGGTTTTTCTATACACTCTCTTTTGGGCCGTCTCCACGAGCGAGAGAATCGCGGCGATATTTTCGCATAGAAATACGTCAAATAGCCGCGATTCTCTCGCTCGTGGAGACGGCCCCTAAGATGTTGCCTCCCTGGCTGTCTACCACGAAAGCAGACACAAACAGCTCAGGAATGTGAGCCTTTGGGTTTCAACTCAAATGTTTACTTGTCAATTCTCATGCATTTTGCTTTGTTGTATGTGTACGCAATAATTTAAAGAATGAGCGAAATACTTGCAGTTGGTGTTAGAGTTGTTTTGTTTGATTTTGGTCCATCTAAAATCAAAACGTTAGTAAACCCAAACTAATTGGGCTCTGAAGATTCATCAATAAATTATCTAAACATCATATCTCCAATCTGTACATACTTATTAGCGAAACAATGGCTCCTCAAACACCTCTCATACATTCAATCTTACACTCGATGACTACCACAGATAAAATCAAAACCAATTTATCAAAACTATTATTCCTGCCAAATACATCCGACGCCCTACCTAAATACTTGTCTATGCTTACAAAATGTCCTGAGAACGTGAGCTTTATCACAAACAAACACTGTATAAGTCTATGGTAGCTGCAGTACCTAATTCCGAATTTGGAACGTTTGTGTATAAAGATCAAACGTGTCATTATCTGGGGTCAATGACATTATTTGTCATCGATTTTAGAAGCTCTTCGTTGATTGGTTTGATGAGATTAATATTGTTTTTACAGCTGGTAATTTATTGTTTTTTTGTTTAATATGATTGAATCTATGTTACTCATAGTCAGCTAAATAAAAACGTGACTGTGAGGCAAGTAAAAAACGAAGGAATGGATGAATCCAGATGCGTCCCTGAATCTGATAGGTGCTGGTTGGTGGTAGTAGTGATTTCACCTGAGTCGAAAATGTCAATGATTTTTACCCGACTGCGCCAGAAGGAGGGTTATGTTTTTCGAGAGATGCACACATGTATGTATGTATAATCGTTTGGCACGCTCTGTGGCCTGAACGGCTCGATGGATTTTAGCTTGAGAGGTGTCGTTAGATTCGTATTTACTGTGAGAGTGACACTGGGTATATCAAAATAATAAAAAATTATATGGCGGATTTTTGGCGCCAAATTCAAATGTTTGGCAAGCTCTGTAGCCTGAATGGCTCGATAAAGGGATCATCACGAGGATTTTAAAATGGTATTTCCAAGTAACTAAAAAGTATTAAAAAAAAATATTTAAAGAAAAAAAAAAACCGACTGCGTATAAAATAACTAATAATACCTTCAAAGAAAAACTGAAAAGAATAATGAAATAAGTTCAGGAGACAGGACATATTGGCTGCAACAGTCGGGACCCATTAAATAATCTAGACTAAAATCATTACATCCAATTTGTTGTTACCTTTATGCTACTGTGATAATAATATATAGATGTTATAGGTAAGTATAGATGCTATTCAAATAATTAAATATTTTTTTATGATCTTCTGTTTTGGTAATGTTACAAATAAGGATTAACCGATCAATGGGCCAGACAGTGAGACCTTAAAACAATATAGCAAAAACTTTTTATTTTATTTTTTCACCCAAAAATATCTAAGCCCCTCACCAAATCTCCAATCTAAAAGCTCATTAAATAAAAGACACAAGCCTAACAAGCATGTGCTATAATATAATAGCCTTTATATAAACACGATCTGTCAGTTCAGATACAATCGGCGTGAATCATATTACATCACTGGTGACGTCACTGACCAACCATTTATATCGACAGCCTAGTCTGAGAATGCAAATTCGAAATTTAAATGTGCCCTTCGTCGCTGTGAACTTGCGGTCTAGACAATTAATTCGAGTCTTATGTAATGGGACTTATTCGTGTGCAATTATTTTGAATCTAAATACTATGTAATACAAATAAGTCTGGTATATCCATAATTAATAAGCAAAGGTAAAAAAATAATTAAGTAGCTACTACCTAAATGTATCAAAAGGGTAAAATAGTTTCAACAACATAGGGCATCTAAAAATTCTTCTGCATCTCTGTCAACGGGAAAATTACCCACAAGGCTGGCAGCATTGCCTCATTGGGTGGCAATGCAGATTCTTTGGCAAATTATGCTAAATATCTTTGCGTTCCAGAGTGACGTGGTTTGTCAAAAATATCTGAAATTCAGGGGAAAGCGCTAAGGTCATGTCATGGGTATATAATGGTTATATTTTTACCTCATACAGATTGTAAAAAAAAAACCGGTCAAGTGCGAGTCGGACTCGCGCACGAAGGGTTCCCGTACCATTATCTATAGAACATTAGACAAAACGGCAAAAAAAACACGTTTGTTGTACGGGAGCCCCCCTTAAATATTTATTTTAATTTAACTAGTTATTATTAAAGTGAATATACAACTAAATATTCTGTGAATATTTCAAGCGTCTACTTGTTGCCGTTATTAAAAAAAAATTACAAAGCATTGGTTATATTCACATACCAGTTCATTTTGAAAACCAATTTCACATTCCCAAGGCATTTGTAATACCAGGTATCAAATCAAGTCTCATTTTAGGCGTTGATTTCTGGCGCAAATTCGAATTATGTCCAAAGTAATTGAATCGAGCAAAAAACGGCAAAAAAACACTTTTGTTGGATGGGAGCTCCCCTTAAATAGCTATTTTATTCGTTTTCTGTCTAGCAATCACGGTTCACGAGATACAGTCTGGTGACAGACAGACGGACAGTGGAGTCTTAGTAATAAGGTCTCGTTTTTACCCTTTAGCTACGGAACCCGAAAAAACATAAGAATATTTAAAATTTGCAAGCTATCCTGGCACTTTACATGTATGTGGCAAATTCAGAAAAATCTGAATTAGTAGATAGGTACTTCGTTTGTCCCCAATGTACACTTAGATGGTAATGTTCATGAACCATTTTGCAATAGCGACTAAAAGCCTTGGTTATAATTCTTAATCGTAGTTTATTTGATAGTAAATAATATTCGTGTAATAAGGACAGATTTAATAGCGTTGTCTGAAATATGAGGCCATTTGTTTTGTAATACAATAGGTAATTAGGACTTATTTCAATATTAGTGGCTATTCAGGTTGTTAGATAAACTTGCTTATTTTGTTAAGGGGTCACGAATTAGATTAATTTATTTGAGTGAGCTAAGTTAATCGCCGATTAGAATAAAATGTACACATTTTTTTTTCAATAGGGCGCTTTTTTTCAGACCTAAGTCTGAAAAAGTTTTTAAGAGAAATATCTTCGTTTTCTTTTCAATAAAGAAACAAAAATATAATATTAAGCCGTTGGTCCCGGCTGTCATTTGTAGATCTTTGAAAGCCTTTACAGGTGGTCAGTAGCCCGAAAATCTGACAACCAGTCTTACAAAGGGATTTCAAATTACCCATTACTAACTTGGTTGTGAAGCTCAGATTGGAAGTCGTTCCATGTAGGTAAATACTGATATTCAGCCGCATCCGATTAGACTGGATGCCGACGTAGTTGAGAAACAAGTGCCTAAGTTCTCAAGGCATAATGAAAATGCATAAACATGCAGCTCCTAAATAAGACTTGGTGATTAATAAGTATTGCAAAATACGCGTTAACGTCTCCTATGTCTCAATAACTTCATTTAATTGACGGGCAAAGGTCATCAGTTCGAGCCTAAGATCATGGCAAAAAGGATTAATTATGCCGAAAAAGGATTAATAAGATGTACTAAGTGTAGATATTGTAAGTGTCAGTCTGTCCGTCTATGAAACTTAGGTGTTATTTCTTACTTACGCTTGTGTTTCGGAAAATTTGCTAGACATTAATTATATTGACAAAATTGATTTATCTTAAAATATACATTACTAGCTGACGTCCCGCGGTTCCAGCCGCGTAGTTCCCGTTCCCGTGGGAGTACGGGGATAAAATATAGCCTATAGCACTCACGAATAATGTAGCTTTCTACCAGTGAAACAATTTTTAAAATTGGTTCATTACTTCCGAAGATTACCCCCTACATACAAACATACAAACTTACAAAAAAATGTTACCTCTTTATAATATTATTATTATAGTATAGATTTTAAGAGAAAACTGGAGCCTTGCAGATAGGATGAAAAAAGAGTAGAACTCTGTTATTGCCCTCATAAGAAACAGTAGGTATCATTCCAAGAATAAAGTAGTGATGACATGGTCCAAATTTAATAAAAGCATGTCTGGGGTAAAAACCACAGTGACAGAGTTTGCTAAAACCGTCCTGGTCGCAGAAAAATTATACCTACATATAATTCTGTTAATTTACGGTTCTAGGCTACACTATGAACTTTACAATAATTTATTGTTTTACCAGTCACACTTGTCATAATATCATTAAATCTAATAAATTGTTAATGAGATCAAAACCGAACGTGCACGTATTATGTAAATGTGAATTATACCTGTTTGGATTAACTTATTAGCTCATTAATTCATCCCATGACTGGTCTTGACTTGGTATTGGAATAAAAATGAGCTCTGCATGATTCTGACTGTGTGAGGCACTAAGATTTATTGCCAAATCCTGTCCAAAATAGACCGTATTAAAACCTCTTAGGGATGTATAAAGGAGCAAGGTTAGTGCCCGTTTCTATACATATAATAAATTTGTAAAAAAATCGTTTTTGTACATCGAAAATATTAAAAAAAAAAATTGCCTGGGTGTTAAAGGATAACCAACAAGCTCATTTCCAGCATTTTTGGAATTTTTGTCTGTTTGTCTGTTTGTCTGTTTCGATGATCAAGCATCACGTAAAATTTACTAAACCAATGTAGATAACTTTTATACACAAAAATTGTGTGTAACTTGGGGTATGATTTAGTGTTTGTTTCATTGAAATCGGTTAATTCTATCAAAAGATATATGAACTTAAAGTTTTCAAGAAGAACTAATCATCAAATGTAAGATACATACATGCAGCGACATCTGTTGAACTAAAATGGTACCAATGACTAAAAATGTGCTCAAATATATATAGCATAATATACTTTAGCAGTTTAACATTTTGGTCCATAGATGGCGTTGTTCATTTCACCCCATTTTCTGAATCGAATGACCCTCGCCCGTGTCAGTTGCCTCAAGATTGGTTTTTTAACCGACAAAACAAAAATAAGGATGTTCTCAATTCGACGCGTATTTCAAAACCGTGAGCCGTGGTTAAGCCGTGTGGTGTCCGGCAGAGTAGAATAGAACTAACCTATTACACTCACGGGTGTCGTTTATGGCAACTAATGTCTGAGGCAGAACACTTTGCGCCTCCGTAGACCAGAGAATGGGCAGCAGCGTTTTCTGTTAGTCTTTCATCACTGCGATCTCCAATCCGCCTGCCAAGCGTGGAGATTACGGCAAATTCCTCCCATCATGGGAGAGGCTTATGTCCAGCAGTGGACGTTATGTGCTGTTGTTGTTGTTGACCACGGATAATTTTTACAGGGAAGTCCGTACATGGTCCTTTTTTGTGAAAAGCGTAGGTACATCTCAAAGTTGGTCCCATTTATAATTGAAAAATCGAGTTTGGGCTAATTTCTTGCACCTTTGATGAGAACTTTCGACCTAGCTGGAGTATGACTGTCATCGAGTGTCTAAGGATGAAGACGTAAGGCTGTCGAGGCAAGCCCTTTTTTGAAAAAACATAAGTAGATTATTTTAGCGATTAATGCAAATATATCGAAGAAATTAAATTGTTACCCACTTGGATCTATATCCACTAATATTATAAAGCTAAAGAGTTTGTTTGGTTGGTTGAACGCGCTAATTACAGGAACTACAGGTTCGAATTAAAAAAAAACTTAGTGTTGAATAGTTATCGAGGACGGCTATAGGTTATCTAACATCACGCTATAATTAAAAGGAGCGGAGCATCAATGATAAATGTTGCAAAAACAAGGAAAATTTATTTCTTTTGAGAGCTTCCTTTGCGGGCGCTGCATAAACGGTTAAAGTTACGCCACAATCATGTGTTAGGGAATTGTTCGTTTTAAAACGTTCTAAAAAAAAACCAAAAGCATTATGTCTATCTTTTAAGGTTGACTCACACTCTCTCTAACCCTCTTTCTCTCATGTGACGCAGACGAAGTTGCGCGGGTCAGCTAGTCATTAATATAAGCAGTGATAGCCTAGTGATATGATCGTTGGATTGCCAAGACATTACAAATCTCAAATTCGAACCTAAGACACGCGGTACAATTATCACTTGCTTCGGTGAAGGAAAACATAGTGAGGAAACCAGCATGCCTGAGAGATATTTCTTGACGGCATGTAAAGTCAAGTCAAAGGCCCATGGGCGGGATAAAAACTCAGACACCAGGTTAGGCACTCACCACACGCTAGAGAAGAAAAGCGCAGGTAATGAAAAATATGTTCTGTAATTTATGTATGTTTTTAGTCAAATAACCGCCGTGTTGTATCCGGCAGAGTAGAATAGAACCAACCCATTACACTCACGGGTGTCGTATAAGGCGACTAATGTCTGAGGCAGAACACCTTGCGCCTCCGCAGACCAGAGAATGGGCAGCAGCGTTTTCTGTTGGTCTTTCATCACTGCGATCCCCAATCCGCCTCCCAAGCGTGGAGATTACGGCAAATTCCTCCCATCATGGGAGAGGCTTATTTCCAGTAGTGGACGTTATGGGCTGTTGTTGTTGTTGTTGTAGACAAATAAAGCTAGACCAGAAATGCGAACTCAGTAATTAAGACTTGAAATAGAGAATGTCGTCGCCTGTCGTTAGCGTATCAGTGATACTGATCGAAGGCTCTCGGCTAGTCATGACATCAGTATTTAAATAGGTTGGGTATGGTAAATACGAGTATATGAATTACTAAACAGGAATAACGTAAACTTTTCTGAAGGTAAAGCTAGCAGTTAAGCTCATAAAGACTATTCGTAGAGAAGGTAATGTTATTTAGTCTCTAATCGATCAAATAATAAAGGGTGTAAAACACCTCTTAACGAAGCCAAAAGGCACTTGTTCTTCTTGTCATTGCGATCATTTGTTTGTTCTACATCATATCTGGGAACCTTCTAGTTACGAAGATATTGGGGGTCAAAGTTCCAACTTTTCGACAAGTTTCTTTTTAAATACAAGTTTTTAATGTAAGATTTTTACTTTTAACACCTCCACCACCCCTGTACTATTCAATCCATCCATCAGCACAATGTTTTGAGTGCGTTACATTGAGTTCTACCACAAAACTTGATTTTTCACCCCAAAAACAAAGTCGTTTCCCAGCAATAATTTTTGACGGTTGACAGCTTCGTGATGAGGTCTTTTACACCCTGTATAAGACCTAATTGTTGAGTATTTTATTCTACATTCCCAGTTTTAGTTCTTCATCTGCAACTCATCATCTGCCTAGCCTTTTCCCAACTATGTTGGGGTCGGCTTCCAGTTTCACCGGATGCAGCTGGATACCAGTATTTTACATGGAGCGACTGCCTATCTGACCTCCACAACCCAGTTAGTACCAGGTAATACGATACCCCTTGGTAAGACTGGTTGTCAGACTTTTTGGGCCTCTGACTACCTAACGACAGTCAAAGATCTACAAATGACAGCCGGGACCAACGGCTTAACGTGCTTTCCGAGGCACGGAGGAAACTCGGTATGTAATGGGTGGTCACCCATCCACAGACCAACATAGGCAAGCACGGCTTAACCTAACGATCGACCCGAGCGGCTGTTATTATTTAGCCACGAGCTCCTCATGTTCTCTTTGTCATCATTCAACAATAATTAACAGAAATGTTTTTTTTTTTTTAATTTTTCTGATCTAAAATCGTTAAGTTAGTTGTGGTGCAAGAGGCCTGTAAAGACTGAGGAAGCCCTTTTGTGATTTTATGGTGCTAGATGAAAGCCCTGGAAGGAGAGATTTAAGTACTTAAATCGAAATGATCTATCTTGATTTCGTGAAGAAATTTTATCAGACCTGAAAATTGGGTAGACTTTTCTAAAACATAATGGTTACCCCCAAAGTCACCAAGTTTGCAGTTTGTTGACCTCATTGCACAGAATTCGTATCAAATTCTTATGCCGTCTCAATCATATTCAAATTGATAGCAGGTAAAACAATTGATACTTAGAAGTCAAATGTCTGGTAAACCACAAATGTGAGACAATAAAAACAATTGTTCGAATCTTATCGATATTGTTAAAAAGAAGGTTTTGTATTCAATACATGTAGTATTGAATACAAAACCTTCTTTTTTGGGGAATGACTATGGAGTAAACTAAATATGTATGATACTCGTACATTATTTTGGGGTAGGGAAATCCACAAAGTGGTGTCGATTCTGTTGTGCACAAACATAATAATAAATGAATATTCTATTCTATTCTATTCAATAGCCTAAATTAAGTTTAGTTTGTGCACAACAGAATCGACACCAATAATATTTTCCCATGTGAAATGGTCGTGGAAAACTATGACTAATTATTGTCTTGCAGCCCCAAGGCGTCGCATTGTGGCAAACTTCAAAAAGGTGGCAGGAAGAGACTGACAAGAACGACGATCAGTGGTTCACATAACTGAAACTGGAAGTCATGAAAATAGGTCAGTGGCGTGCCTAGGGGCCTACAATGCGGTAAGCCCATAAGACAAGCAGACTGTTCAGAAACTCTAACATCATGAAGAGTTGTAGGTTCTAAGAGCAAGTCAAGCTGACCACGAGTTAAACACATCTTGCGACGGCAACCGCGCAGTTAAGAAGTGACATAAGTCGAGTAGATCGTGCTACAAGTCACTGCGACGCGTCTTGTGGGAGCGGAGGATGGAACTTGTGAGCTACTGCGTTAAAAGTGACGCAAGTTTCGGGGCCTGAAAGCAAGGACTAACTGTCTATTAGAAACACTAACATCATGAAGAGTTGTAGGTTCTAAGAGCAAGTCAAGCTGACCACGAATTAAACGCGTCTTGCGACCAACGGCGACCGCGCAGTAATGAAGTGACATAAGTCGAGTAGAGCGGTGCTACAAGTCACTGCGATGCGTTTTGTGGGAGCGGAGGACGGAACTTGTGAGCTACTGCGTTAAAAGTGACGCAAGTTTCGGGGCCTGAAAGCAAGGACTAACGGTCGATTAGAAACACTAACATCATGAAGAGTTGTAGGTTATAAGAGCAAGCCAAGCTGACCACGAATTAAACACGTATTGCGACGGCGACCGCGCAGTTAAGAAGTGACATAAGTCGGGTAGAGCGTGCTTCAAGTCACTGCGTTTTGTGGGAGCGGAGGACAGAACTTGCGAGCGTACTGCGTTAAAAGTGATGCAAGTTTTGGGGCCTGAAAGCAAGGACTAACTGACTATTAGAAACACTAACATCATGAAAAGTTGTAGGTTAAAGGAGCAAGCAAAGCTGACCACGAGTTAAACGCGTCTTGCGACGGCGACCGCGGAGTAAAGAAGTGACATATATCGGGTAGAGCGTGCTTCAAGTCACTGCGTTTTGAGGGAGCGGAGGACGGAACTTGCGAGCGTACTGCGTTAAAAGTGACGCATGTTTCGGGGCCTGAAAGCAAGGACTAACTGTGTATTAGAAACACTAACATCATGAAGAGTTTTAGGTTATAGGAGCAAGTCAAGCTGACCATGAGTTAAACACGTCTTGCGACGGCGACCGCGCAGTTAAGAAGTGACATAAGTCGGGTAGAGCGTGCTTCAAGTCACTGCGTTTTGAGGGAGCGGAGGACGGAACTTGCGAGCGTACTGCGTTAAAAGTGACGCATGTTTCGGGGCCTGAAAGCAAGGACTAACTGTCTAATAGAAACACTAACATCATGAAGAGTTGTAGGTTATAAGAGCAAGTCAAGCTGACCACGAGTTAAACGCGTCTTGCGACGGCGACCGCGCAGTAAAGGAGTGACATAAGTCGAGTAGAGCGTGCTTGAAGTCACTGCAACGCGTTTTGTGGTAGTGGAGGACGGAACTTGCGAGCGTACTGCGTTAAAAGTGACGCAAGTTTCGGGGCCTGAAACCAAGGAGTAACTGTCTAAGAATCTGAACCAATCAAAAGTCTTTATTATAGTCAATTTTTATCGAGGACTAATGTAATTAATGATTTTAGATAGGGCTACGACGGATAATGTCAACCATTGATTCGGCTCAAATTGGGCGCACACTTGAACAGTATATCATAGTTTAATATTATTCTGAATTGGACCTCAATTTCGTGATCACGATCGTGACTTACTGCCGTAGACAAATTTAAACGACCTGTATGTAGTCTGAACACTTTAAGGTTTACGTATTTGTCTCAGTGTAGTTCATTAAGGTATTTATTACTAACACAGTGGCTAGAAGGATTTACATTACCACTGTTTTTTCTCTCTTAAATAGTCATCTCATGTCTACATACAGTGGCATTTTTTATATTTCTACGGATATACTATAATTGATGGCATTTTAAAAACGCGGGGACTTCAATTTCTTAAATTATTATTAGACAACTAATTTACGCCCCATATGACGGACTCCATAGGTGGTGCTGTTAGTAATGAATTGTTACCGTGCGAAGCCGGGGCGGTATGCTCTTCCCATGACTATAGTCTACGCCAGATAAGTAGGAATTAAAGGTCATTAAACCCGCATTCAAATACATAATTCTAAAAACAGAAATAATGACATAAACTTGCCCCGAAACTACCTTTATCGTGATCCTTGACTTTTTCTAATAATAAAAACCGGCCAAGAGCGTGTCGGGCCACGCTCAATGTAGGGTTCCGTAGTTTCCCGTCCGTCACAATAAGTGTTCCCACTTATGAGTTTAAAGGTGGGTATCCATTATGTAAAAATGCTTGCATATACGAATATACTACAAACTTAGTCCAGAAATTATTTTGAACAACTTTTTGTCTTTTTTGTACAAAAACTGTTGTTTTCATCAAGTTAAAAATGATTTTCCTAGAAAGTCCTTATAAAGTTCTACTTTTCAGATTTTTTTCATATTTTCTAAACTTATGGTTCAAAAGTTAGAGGGGGGGGGGGGACACATTGTATTTTACTTTTAGAGCGATTATTTCCGAAATTATTGACATTATCAAAAAATGATTCCAGAAAACCCTTATTCATTTTTAAATACCTTTCCAACAATATATAACACGTTAGGGTTGAAATTAAAAAAAAAAAAACACTTCCCACTTTACATATAGGGGAGCCCCCCTATATGTAAAGTGGGAAGTGTTTTTTTTACCGTAATAAAACATTTTTTTCCAATTTTTATTTTACCACTTTGTTGGCGTGATTGA
The DNA here is from genome assembly GCA_905147715.2 of Xestia xanthographa. Taxonomy (NCBI): domain Eukaryota; kingdom Metazoa; phylum Arthropoda; class Insecta; order Lepidoptera; family Noctuidae; genus Xestia; species Xestia xanthographa. The sequence goes on from LR990659.1 coordinate 21,771,525, forward strand.
TATACATATTGGTACCAAATTTCAGCTTTCTAGTGCTAACGGTCACAGAGATTAAGCGAGGACGGACGGACAGACATGGCGAAACTATAAGGGTCCCTAGTTGACTACGGAACCCTAAAAACGATTCATAATGTATTGTCGGGGTACCTACGCAGAGAAATGACGGAAAGAGCAATGACCTTTAATTCTTACTTATCTGGCGCAAACTATAGAATGTTTTATTTGAACAGCTAGAAAAAAAAAACCATTATAAATATCTACTCTCGTCAATACATATCCAAGTTTTCCTAGCCAAATAACGGTACCTACTATACACAAAAACAAAAATGAAATACCAACTATTTGGCAAGGTTACCGCATATTGTTCATCGCCAATGCAAAACGTGAACTAACTTCGTATGGACTTTACAACTATTCTCCTATTCAGCAACTGATAACAATGACTGATTATAAAGGTGACATAATGCACTTTATTCTTGACTAATAACTCGGACAAATGACTCAATCAACTTTTAACTTACATATTAATGGGGAACTAGGTTCTAAATCATCATTAATTAATGAAACCGGGACTTAGGTCTAGTACACATTGATAGAATAAGTTTAAGTAAGTTCATTTGATAGTTTCATCTTTGTTGTTGCATGAAAACTTTCAGGTACACTTTAGTCTAAATCGGTGTAAGTAGACAATAAACAATTGTCACTGGTTCAAGACGTGTTCTTGACCGTGGACCGCGAATCGGCAAGCGTAAGGTGGGACGCCCTCAAGCTCGGTGGAGCGACGATCTTTGCAGAGTGTCCAGCCACTGGATAAGAGTTTCCTAGAATCGAGTTGAGTGGAGTGCGATTGAAGACGCCTCTGTCCATCAGTGGACTGTTGTAGGCTGATGATGATTGGTTCAAGACTTAAACCTATTTTAAATAATTGTAACTTAAATTGAGCTTTAGTGGTAAGTGGTGGGTACATAACATGTGCAACTAGGCATAAAATAGGAAGAATCTTGCGCTATAAGCACCAGTTACTTTAGTCACCACCGTGTTCGAGCAGCCGTATTACATGTGTGGTGCGGTGCAAAAGTAAGGCCTGAATAACTGAGGGAGAGAACCTCACGTCCCGGCCGCCGCGAGAGACGCCCGGGGCGTCGTCGGCCACCGTAGGCGCGGGCCTGTGGACGGTGAGCTGTGGGCTAGCTCGCCGTCCGTCCGTCTCATGACGACAGGCCGTGTCGACGGCGCGTTCGTGTTCCACGCGCCCCTTAAAGAGAGTCTGCAAAAGAAAGGGGTCCGCAAGGGCCGATGCCTGCCGGGGCTGTCCCGCAGTTCGAAAGAGATACCGTGGCCCCTGAACACAAAGGGCGATGAAGGAACATGAATGGGTTTTAGTTAGTAAAAACACTACTCCCTCCTGCTCCACCCAGAGCGGGAGGAGTCATTTGATGATTTCTCATCCGAAAAAAAAAAGAAAAAAAAGGCCCGAGTATCTGTCACGCTGTACCGACCTTTCGACCGTACGCGACCGACCGTCAGCGCGACAAAAATTCAAGCCTGAGTATTACAATATTAATTTATGAAACACTATCTTTCATCGTTGGTAACTTTACTATGTCTAATACATAATAATAATAGGTAATTTGTCTGCCCCTTTATTCAGTTCCCAGGTTAAGAATGAAAAGAATACGTACAATCGTAAAGTTAATGTTTCCTGATGGATTCTCTTGATTGAAATGTGAGAAACCGGATCATTCTTTATATTTTCCAGCAGATCAACAAGATTAAAGACACTAATTAAGACACAGATAACCGTAAATGTATAGAAGAGGTTGATATCGTTTTTAATTTCTGTCACAAAATATTATAAGCTGACTCTTTTGCCCTTCACGAAGAACTAAAGAAACTGTTACTACTACACTAAATGGAAATTCGAAAGTTACGGACAATATTAGGAAGCATAAGCAACATTTCTTGAAACTAAACTACACCATAAATCTATCTCTTTCAAAAACCATTCCACTAAGTTCCGATCTTCGTTGCGCTGGCGCTGTGCATATCTGAGCGTTTTTGTGCGCAGCTTGGTATGCGCACGCGCATGTGCTATTCAAACGGTTTCCGTGCGTGTATTATGCAACGAGATTTTCTTCTGGTTAACGTCATCTTGTCTGCTTAGTTCGGTTTAAAATCTAGGTGGATTCTGTGTCTGAATGCTGATAAGTTACTCAGAGATAATGGTAAGAGGTATCCGGAAATTAAACAGAAGATTACCTTGTTTCATGAATGATCGAAAGAGGTCGGGAACTCTTCATCTGTGTTAGTATTGCAATCCAAAGAAAGCAGAAAAGTCTTCCTCAGATTCTCACTCCTTTAAAGTTCTTTCTCAAAGTGGATTCTCTATTGGGCAGTAGATCTAAAGCTTCTGAAAACAATAATAATCTAGTCAATTGATCAGGCTTCACGGTCGCCCACTAAAATTCAGTTCTGCTAAAAAATCATTCGGTGTTATGTTGTGAATTTATATGTTACTAGCTGACCCGCGCAACTTCGTCTGCGTCACATAATATAGCTTGTAACTTGTCATTTTGTGCATTCAATTATTAACAAAAACCATTTAAAATCAATATTGCTTACCTCCCATAACATACGGCGTGATAATATGTAGCCTAAAGCCTTCCTTGGTTTACAAAGAACATTTTTGCTGAATTTCAATTCAATCTATCCAGTAGTTTTGGCGTGAAGCCGTACCATACACACAGACAAACAGACAAAAATTCTAAAAAGTCACTTTTTGTCATCAGTTACGTTTTTCAAAAGCCATTTATTTTTTCTTGAAAATTCTCAATGTACAGTTTTTCTTTCGTTACTGTTTATAGATTAGTTAAATTAATGCTGCCTCGTTGATCTAGTTGTATGTAAATTAATTGAATAAAGTCCTGGGTTCAATTTACGGGTCGGGCAAAGTGCTATTTGGTTTTTCCATCAGGAATTTCTCAGTAGCAGCAACGTGCTCTGGATGGCATTAAACTCGCCCCCTATTACATGGGATGTATGTCGTCAGCCGTACCCGATCGGGTACAACAACAACAACAACAACAACAGCCCACTTCACGTCCACTGTTGGACATAAGCCTCTCCCATTATGGGAGGAATTTGCCGTAATCTCCACGCTTGGCAGGCGGATTGGAGATCGCAGTGATGAAAGACTAACAGAAAACGCTGCTGCCCATTCTCAGGTCTACGGAGGCGCAAGGTGTTCTGCCTCAGACATTAGTCGCCTTATACACACCCGTGGTTGGTTCTATTCTACTCTGCCGGATACCCACACGGCTTACGGGTACGGTGCATTGTTATTTTAATTGTATCTGTAATTGCAGGTATCGAAGAGCTACACATAACCTGCGCAATTTGGTATACCTAACGGGACACCTCTTTTTATCCCTTTGGGGATTTCAGTCGTAATGTTATGTTAATTTAATGCATGCGTTTTGAAAACCGCCCAAAACGAAACCACCAAAGCAATTTGTTTTTCTTCGACATTCCAACACTCAATCGCAGACTGACGACTGAACACACCCTCGTTCCACTTGGCACACATATCAGTACATAAATCCACAACCACACAATTACAAGCTGACTCTTGTAATTCATTATCAAAACAAAATTGTTTCAAGCAATTAAAGCAACTACGCGGTGACAATAAACCATTAATTGTGTCGAAATGATTTATTCGTACCTAATAGGTAGGTAGGTTCACTGGTCGACGCATAGCTCTGTGCAAACAAAAGATATACGCTGATTGACATTTAGAAACACCTAGCCTCGCCCTTTGTGAGATATCATACGAGACAATTTATTCAGTTCGTGTAAATTATACTGTAAAGGGGCGTTTACAACTGGGTTTTGTAGTTATACGTTCTATGATGTTTTTGGAAATGGAAGTCTCATTAGCACTTGAGCTTAGGTATTCTACAGAACTTGAGGGGTCCAAAATGACCGCTTAAGGACTAGCTTATGTCCGCGTCTTCGTCCGTGTGGAATTTGGAATTGTCCCATGGGATCGTGCTACATGGTTAAAAAGTATCGTATGTATTAATCCAGGCTTAAATATCATGAATGATGTAACCAAGGTTTTGTAAAAATATTCTGATTTAAAAGAGTATCCATGGAGTTTCTTGCCCGTTCTTCTCCATAGAGATCTACGCTAGGGAATGGGCAACTACAGTACTTTCACAGTTTTTATGTCTTGTGACTGGGACTGTAGCTACATTTAATTTTCATCTTTGTTTCGATAATTCAAAAATGCCTGTAACTGGCCTACTTGAAATAAATGCTTTGATTTTGATTTTGATCTGTGTACCAAATTTCATATAAATCAGGTTAGTTAGTTAGTTTTTGCGTGAAAGAGTAAGAAGCATCTTTCCATCCTCACGAATTTTCCCATTTATAATATTGATCTTGTTAAACCCATAGAACTGATCCCCTTAAATAAAATATTCTGGTATTTTGCCTTGTATGGGTTGTTTGAAAAACTCGGTTGAGATTTACTTCAGCGTTAAAGAACAGGCTTGTAATGGGCTTAGGTTCTTGGGTTTTCTACACTATAAACCGAATACTGTCTGGAAGAAAAACGGTAGCTTTTATTTTCGTAAACGGTATAAAAGCTCCTTTAACCGTAGCCTAAATGTTGGTTGCTTTTCCTTGTCAGATAAACTTTGACAATGCTTTGAATTGAATTCTGAAGTAGTGAATGGTTGTTTCAATCTAACTTACAAACGCTATTAGAAAATGCGGTTTTATGGTGACTTTTAACATCATAATTTATATATGTTTTAACTTTACTGTTGGTAGCAGGTAGGTTTCTATCATTATACTTATTACTTCACTTACTTACATCGCTCAGTTTTCCTCTTTTTCCTTACCTAAGATTCGATCACACAAAACCAGAAGATTGACTAACCCTATACTCGTTAAAAAATAGCTTCAGCAGTTCAGGAACTGTACTGAAAATCTGGTGTAATAAGCGCACCAACAAAATTTTCAACACAGTATTTTGAAACGGAATCTGAACGGGAGTAACGAAGCTCAAAGGCACTAATTGTTCCCCATGTCATTGCGATATTTTTTTCGTTCAAGACTATCATCATCATCATCATATAAACCGGAAGACGTCCACTGCTGGACATAGGCCTCCCCCAAAGGGGGGCTTTTGCCATAATCGCCACGCTTGGCAGGCGGGTTGGCGATCGCAGTCCGGTTGTTACAAAAGCACAGAGAGCGCTGCTGCCCATTCTCTGGTAAGTCCCTTAGTCGCCTCTTACGACACCCACGGGAAGATATGGGATGGTCCTATTCTTTACGTCCGACACCATACAGACAAGCCCGTTCAAGACTATACCTAGGAACTTTCTTATTACGGAGTTATTGGGGGTCATTTTCACAAGTACATTATTACTTTAAACACCTCCACGACCCCCGTACTATGCAATCCATCCATCAGTACAATGTTTTGAATACGTGATTTTTCACCACAGCAAAAAGTCGTTTCCCAGCAATTTTTTTTGCGTAAAGATACTTTATTTGATGTACATTAAGGGGCTGACAACACCTCATTTGTCAAAATTGATGTTATTTAAGCAGTTTTTTAAGAAAAACTATTTGTTCTAGCACATCAATAAAAATATATGTTAATATTCATCATATTTCAAAGACCTTGGACGGACTCGATACTTATTTAAACGAAATCGGCTCGATAGAAAATATTTGCAAAGATTGGTCTTAAAATCATCATTAACGGTTCTATGTCTTTATTTTTTTGACGTATGGGTCTGCAATTAAAAACACGAAGTCAACATATTCATACCTAAACCGCTAACGAGTCATATTTTACAAATAATCCACACTGTTTTTTATTTAAATTTTTATTCATTATTTTCTTATAAAACCCGGCCGCCCGGTAATAGTGACGTCTCGTTTACTCCCATACAAATAGACAGTGTGCGCGATTTTGCTGTTGACAGCGCCTTAATGGTTGACGGCTTTATGAACGGTCCGTTTACACCCTGTATACTTAAAGATACAATTAATTAATGAACTACAAAGTCAACCTTTTGTATATGTAAAAGCCAAAGCTCCCGTTTCACAGCAAGACTCCGTCTAGAATAGGGAATATGCATGAAATACAAAACTCTTTTTATTTATGAAAAATGCCTTGATATTGGCGCATAGAAATATTGTGGTACACTTGTCTAAGAATACATCACTTACTTTACAATTTACTGTTTTATGTAGCATGTTTTTGGTGAAACGGAACGCACTGTCAAAACACACCATCCTCGATTACGCCAGTAGTGACGTCAAAGTTCATCGTGTCAAAAAAAAACACTGTTATTTGGAAAGTGCTTAAAGTTTCACTAAAATGTATTATAATTTATTGTTATTGCAATTTTTACTTGAATAAAGCACTTGCAATTGGTAAAATTATTTTATTAAGGCCAAAAAAATTTGATGTAAACAAGGCAGATTGTGGACAATCGTCACACGTCACATCATGGCCGCGACAGCTACGGACGTTTGAACTGTTGTAGAAAATTGCAGAAGTTAAAAATATATTTTTTTTTGCGACAAGCAGTAGTTGAACTTAACTTATAATACTTTTCTTGGGTTTATAGTACTGTATTTTATTGATTTAATCCATCGATCACTAATAAAAAAATATTTATTTTAAATAATATTTTTTTTTAATAAAAAAATATTAGTGATCGATGATTTAATCGAAGAAAAAATTACGTGCGTATTCCCTATTGTATCCTTGCCATTTGTTCATTCAGCAATTTTGTCCCATTGCACATTATTCAACGGTACTTGCTTACTTGTAACCTATGCATGTATCGTTTACAGTTTAGTCTTGTACGTGACAATGTTGAGTTTAAATTTACTAACTTCAAATATGGGTAAATGTTGTGACGCTGAAACGTGTTTTATGATCTCAGCGGCAAAGTCGTTTGATTTCTGGTTGTGCTGAAATATTGACACGCACCTCAGAGGCCCTACTCTCTAACGCTCCGTCCTTATTTCGGATCTATCCGTCGCTCTCACTCGCACTTATCTACAGACGTGCGCGAGAGAGACGGATTGATCCGAAATACGGACGAAGCGTTATAGGGTAGGGCCTCACTATTAGCTGTTGGTGGGTAATGAACGGGGTATAGCACGTCTTGTGTTGCTGTTTTATTGGTCGACTTGGGAGAACATGATGGGCAGAGTAGCGGGAAAACCGCGCCGTTGGCAAAAGAAACAAATCTTTGTTGAGAATAGGCTTGTGTCCTGAAAAAATCTAATTATTCCATCAATTAGATTATCAAAAAATATTTGACACGTATTTTTTCTTTTGTTACAGGTCGCGGCACGTCTAGCGCTAAACGAAACGTGGAGGGGATATCTGCGCATGTTAAACGACTGGAGAGCCAATCGGCGCAAAGCACGCCCCAAGACATTATTATTTTTTACTTCTGCGCAATAACGGTCACCGCTAGACTTTCGTGCCGCGACCTGTACGTAAACCAAAATTGACGAAGGTACGATGCTTTTAAAATATCTTTGTCAATATTCATTGATTTACAAAAACAAAAAATACGTGTTCATTATTTTCCAAAACTCTAACTGATGGACTAAATATATTTGCAATTTATTGATGGTGGAAACTAGCCTATTATTTGCGAACGGAGTGCTGCTGAGCTGTTCCACCTCGCAAAAGACAAGGAGAAATATTCGGACTTGATGTAATTGTTGTAATTTCTAGGAAAAATACGACTTAAAGATGTGAAAATTTATTTGAGAGTTGTCACAACTAAAGATAGAATCAAAACATACATTTTTTAAATTAGTATTTTCTTCTTCAGCTTATCAGAGAGGTTTAATAGCCATGGAATAGTTTACATTTACAACATCCGCCCTCAATTAAAACTCTCTAGACAAAAAAAAATAGCACATTATCAAAACCTATGCTAAATCCAAACCAGCTACACATCTCTTATGTGCAATACGCCCTAACGGTTTTGTTAACATATCAGCAAAATTCAAATCTGATCTGACGAATTTAATATCTATAATACCGTCAGATACCTTCTCCCGTATAAAGTGATATCTTGTATCTATATGTTTCGTTCGCTCGTGATGGACAGGGTTATGCACTAAACTTTGTGCACTCTGACTGTCGTTGAACAAAGTAACAGTATCGGACTTACCAGTTATTTCCGATACAAATCGTCTTAGGTAACACGCCTCTTTAGCCGCAGCGGTTAGTGCCATATACTCCGCCTCAGTAGATGACAGAGCAGTCGTTTGCTGCTTTTTAGCCTGCCACATTACAGGACCTCCAGCCAGCATAAAATAGTAGCCAGTATATGACTTTCGGTCCATGCTACAGTTAGCCCAATCTGCATCCGTGTATCCCATGAGGTACTCTCCAGTCTTTCTGTAAGTAAGAGCATAATCTATTGTACCTCTCAAATATTGCAACACTCTCTTTAGTTCAAGCCAATGTTCTTTATTAAACTTTGTGTTGAACTGACTGAGATAGCTCGTCACAAATGCTATGTCAGGACGAGTGTTTACTGCCAAAAACATAAGGGATCCAACTAAACTTTGAAATGGATACTCGTCTTCTCCATTTCCAGTACTCAGCTTCTTCAGGCTTGATGGTGTCTCAACCGTCTTGCACATATCCATACCATATTTTTTCAGCAAACTTAAAATGAATGTTCTTTGACAAATTTTTACTTTACCATCGTCGCTTCTATGGATATTTAATCCGAGATAATATTTTAGTTCTCCCAGATCTTTTATTGAAAAAATATTTTTCAAAACATGTTTGACAGTGTCAAATGTTATTTCATTTTGGTAATCAAAAGACAATAATGTCATCGACAAAAACTGCCAATAAGACCAACTCTTTACCAAAAAGTTTCTTATACACGCATGGTTCGGAAGGAGTTTTTTCAAAACCTAACTTCAACAGTGTTGTATCCAACATCCTGTTCCATACTCGTGGTGCTTGTTTGAGCCCGTATAAGGATTTCTGCAGCAGACAAACTTGAGCTTCTTGTCCTTTCTTTACGAAACCTTGAGGTTGTTCCATAAATACTTCCTCTTCAAGATCTCCATTTAGAAAAGCTGTATCAACATCCAAGTGTCTCATTTGTAGATCCATTTCTACAGCTAAAGCAAACAATGTACGGAGTGAAGAATGACGAACTACAGGGGCAAACGTTTCAGTGTAGTCAACACCTTCTACTTGTTTGAAACCTTTAACCACTAGTCTTGCCTTATACTTCACAATATTTCCGTCAGCATTCATCTTTAACTTGTAGACCCATTTACAAGGTATGACCTTCTTATTTCCATTGGGTCGGTCAACAAGCTTCCAGGTTTTTAATTTTAACAAAGAATTGTATTCATCTGTCATTGCCAAAAGCCATCTATCAGCATCATTTGCATTCACTGCCTCGAGATAATTCTTCGGTTCAATAATCTCTTCAGCAAATACCTTAGAGGTAAAGAAATCCGGTTGTTTACGAATCCTAGTAGGATATCTACTTACTTGCTGATCCACAGCTGGCTCTATCCGTTCAGGACTTGTAGGATCCTCTGATTCTGCTGAGTTGTAATCATTTTCATCATCACTACACATAGAATTATTTTCTTGACGAACTTTATTCTCATCCTGCTGCTCATTAATCAAAATGACTGGTTCCGTTTTCACAGATTCAACAGCATTACCTTTTAATTGTGAAAAATGATTTTCAAAAAATGTTACATCTCTTGACTTCTGGATGCTTCTTGGATTTGTAGAATCCCTGAAATAATAACCATTTGGATCTTCTGAGTATCCAACAAAGATTACTTCTTTAGTCTTCAGATCTAGTTTCTTCCGTTGACAAGCCGGAACTTGTATAAGTGCTCTACACCCAAACACACGCAAATGGGACAAATCACCCTTATTGCCATTCCATTTTTCAAATGGTGTTTTTTTTTCTAGAGCCCGATGTGGTGACCTATTTTTCAAGTATACAGCAGTCTTGAAGGCATCTTCCCAGTACGCTTTGGATAGCGAACTCTGAGCTAGCATGGACCGTGCTTTTTCCACGATGGAACGATTGGTCCTTTCTGCTACTCCATTTGATTGAGGGCTATAACCTACTGTAGTCTCATGCGTCACTCCTTTCGTAGCTAAGTAATCCGCAAGCTCTTTATTGACATACTCCTTTCCGCAGTCAGTTCTCAATCTCTTGATTTTAGCGCCGGTTTGTCTTTCCACTAATGCTTGGAAAATACAAAATTTATCCTTAACTTGTGCTTTAGAAGCAATAAAGTAAGGATAAATCATCCGCGAAAAATCATCTATGAAAATAAGAACATACTTATTACCTTGGAATGATGTCTCAGACATTGGTCCACATAAATCTGAGTGGATCAACTCTAGCTTTGAGATAGCTTTCTTGTATGCAGTCGTCTTGAAAGGTTTTCTCGCCTGCTTGCCTTCAACACAGGCAACGCAACTCGATTTATCTATTTCAGTATAATCTATACCTACGTGAGAATTCTTTAATTGGTTCATACCAATGCGACATAAGTGACCTAACCGTTTGTGCCATAACAGGTACCTGCTCAACGTGTCAGAGTGCACCTCGTACGCAACATTTTGGAGGGAATTAGTTGTACAATCGAGAGTGTACAGTCCACCACTAGCCGAACCATGTAGAATCGCCTCACCTTCAAAAGAAAAATCATTATCTTTATAAAAACTACAACCATTCTTATCAAAAAGTACTACAAAACCTTTGTCTACGACTTTCTTGACAGAAATCAAATTATTAGTAAGTTTAGGTACATACGCTACATCTTTGATGCTATTTACCACATTACACACAGTGTTAATAGATATGTCACCAATACCACCACAGTCGATCTTCTCACCATTGGCAACAGTAACAGTGCTACCTTCTAATGGTTTGATGTCCTTGAACCAATCTCGTCTAGGAGTCATGTGTTTTGATGCACCAGAATCAATAACCCACTTATTTATCTCCAAACACGAAGAACCAAGAGCACTAAAAGTAGTCTCTTTGTCTGATGAACTAACGCCTTTCTTTACCTTATTTCGTAGAGGGCAATCAGGCCGTTTGTGTCCAGGTTTGTTACATTCATAGCATACAATAGGTTTCTTCTTCTTCTTTGTTTTATGAACATCAATTTCAGATCGATTTTTCAGTTGAAAAGCTGCAACACTTTCTGTGGAGTCAACCTTTGACATTTCATTCAGTAGCTTCCTTTTAACTAGCTCGGTACTTACTTCTACATTGCTATTCTCCAATGCCATTATTAGAGGCTCGTATTTCGAAGAAAGACCTCCTAATAAAATCGCAGCAATCGAAGCATCTTCAATTACCTTGCCGATGTCAGCCAAATCTTGTGCAGTACTCAAAACAGCGTTAATGTACATTTCAATATTTTGAAATTCATTCAGCGAGAGCCTATATAACTTTCTCTCTAAAGCCAACCTTCTGCCCATGCCTTTATCTTCATAAGCATCTTGCAATGCCTTCCAGGCTTCTAGAGCAGACTTTGCACTCCTAATATGCGTTATTGCAGAGCCATCTACTGTTAAGCATATTTTTGCTAATGCTCTCTTATCATTTCGAGATTTTACCTGTTCAGAGGTGGCATCTCCTTCATCGTACCCATTTATTGTGCACCACAAATCTTCATGAATTAAGTAGTTCCTCATTTTGAACTTCCACGAAGGGTACCCGTCTCTATTAGATAGGAGGAGCGAGGGTATTGATGATGATGACCATCTGTTCGCTACAGAATCACCACTGGACATCTCAAAAAAAAAAATCTTCGAAAAATATTCAACCACACAAAATAATCTTTTACACACTATTTGTATTAAGATTCACTGTATTTCCTATGAGCGCTTTTCGTGCTGATAACGTGTTGTAATTTCTAGGAAAAATACGACTTAAAGATGTGAAAATTTATTTGAGAGTTGTCACAACTAAAGATAGAATCAAAACATACATTTTTTAAATTAGTATTTTCTTCTTCAGCTTATCAGAGAGGTTTAATAGCCATGGAATAGTTTACATTTACAACAGTAATAAAAAAAAAGAACACATGCGAGCAGACTGTACAAGTCTTACAATGAAAGATCCAACAACTTGAGAAACTATCACGTTTGTAAAATTTAACCCTGTAGATGTAGTTGTAGAGGGTAAAATTTTACCTGACTATATTTCTGGCTCATCGTTTAAAATTCTTGATTTGGCCAATTCACAACTTACTTTTGTTTTAAATTGTCTGAGCGTTATTAACAATGTTAATCATTAGTAATGTTAATCAATTAATAGTGATTTGTCATTTGTTATAAATATGTAAAATTAAGTGGTCAAATCTAAAATTTAAGATTTCACGTGACTTATGCCAGCAAAAGTAACTTATTAAAAAAAAAAACAAAGTAATAATGATTCAACTTTTCTTTTGAAGGTGTTTGTACAGCAACAATATTTCTCAAGGAGATAACATCGTGATCCGAAATTATAAGCATACTTGAAGCTGTAGAGAACTCGGGAACATCTCCAGGTTTGTGTGTAGGATGTTCCTTAGATTTCAGAAATGTGGATACGAAGTTATACAAAAAAGAAGTAGAAAAGTTGTAGTAGGGGTCATTCATTGAATAAAAATGATTGAATAAGTTAATTAATGTTATGTTAATGAACAAATAATAAATGAACATGACATTGAGTGTTATTAATGTTATGTTATGTTAATGTTGTGTGTTATTAATTGTTAATGTTATGTTAATGAACAATGAATAAATGAACATGACATTGAGTGTTATTAATGTTATGTTATGTTAATGTTATGTGTTATTTATGTTATGTTATGTTTGTTGCTTTTTTTTGTTTATGATACATTTAGGAACTTATGAAATTTCATAAATTTATTTTTTCCTATTGCATTTCTATGGCATTGGGTTTTAACATGATGTGGTATTAATTAATGCTATAAGTAGAGCAGTTATTATTCAAACTGTGAACGAAAAACCCGAAGAAACTTTAGTGGTTTCAACAGCATGCACTAATAGTAGATTATGCACCGAGGGGCTAAAGTTGTGTCTTATGTCACGGGCGTCATATTGAATCTCGAGCGCAATGAAGGATTCTGCGCTCGGGAGTTAAGAGTTTAACTCACGATTTTTTTAAATATTTTTCTTTGTGTACTCACCAGTCGCAGCTACTGCCAGGCAAAGTTCTGTTCTACTATTTTACTTGCAGAATATTTCACTGGTTTTATGAAATCAATATTGAACTTGTCAAATAAAACTATTCAAATAAATTCATTCATCAATCAATTAATTAAAATATTCTCTCGTATTATGAGTATCCTCATGCACTTGAACGTTATAAACGTTAATTCCATTCAGAATTTAAATGAGTAACAGTATTGGTATTCAATAAATCTCTAAATTAAAACCATTAGTTTCCTTTTTTGTTCTTATCTTGTCCAGTGCATTTACAGGGGTCCACTCTTGAACAGTTTTTTTTTTTTTTTTAAATTTGATATATACATCTGTAAACGCTAATTCACCAACTTTGAACCTCTTGAGAGTCGTTTTGGCAAAACGTCTTTTTGTGAATTTGAATCAATACTTGTTACAAATGGTAATGCAGAATGTAAATGAGATTGATAAAATTTATTTTCTGTTATCTTATATTTGCGTGTAAGCTTTGGATGCGGGTGCGCAGACCTTTTATAAATAAATCAGCTTTTATCCTAATTAGATATTTATTGCTGCGTGATTTATATAACGTTATAATTATTTTAATGGGTGAGTCAGAGTGTTTGATAAAGGTTAATATTTAGGCATTGGGTTTTAACATGTGGTATTAATTAATGCTATAAGTAGAGTAGTTATTATTCAAACTGTGAACGCAAAACCCGAAGAAACTTTATTGGTATCAAGAGCATGCATTAAAATCATTTTTGGAAATAATGTGTGTTAAAGTTATCTTATTTAGGAATAATCTGCTTGTTAAAAAACGTAACAACAGCCGTATTTTTTTAAAGTTTAAAATTCATTATAGACAGTTCATCGAAAACGAATATTGTATAGCAAAACGACTCTGTAGTGGTTTAAAAAAAGGTAGTGGTAGTGGTGGTGGTGGGTCAGGTCCCATGTAATAAGGGGCGAGCCTATTACCATCAATCGACCACAAATACTACTACTGAGAAATTCCTACTACTGAAAAACCCAATAACACTTTGCCAGACCCGGTAATCGAACCCAGGACCTCGTCATGCAGCTCAGCAGTCACGTTTGCTACCCCTAGACCAACAAGGTAGTTTTGTTCAAACGTGATAATAAAAACACCAGCACCTCTTGCCAAGTTTAATCTACAACGTTAACGCTAGTAGAAAACTATTCAAATGAATGGGAATGACATCATCTCAACGTTAAATCACGTGATCAACACAAACGAATAAAAAAATCGTAGACAAGTTTACATCCTTCAAAATGATAGATTAGAATGTTATCGTTTCTACAATGTTGATCGCTAAACTCTTTGGTAGGAACTAGGAACGCTCACCATAGACTAAAGTGTAGGTTTTTTCTACAGACACTAGAGAACGAGCCATCGACTCAGTCGTGTCAATTTGGCTACCAATTTAGCGCTTTCTACAATCGCTTACGCGTTTACGATTGTAGAAAGAGAATCGATACAAAACGTTTGTAACTTTACTAGGCCTGCAGGATTGCATAATTCCCGATCCAGAATATTAAAATCCAAGCCACTCCAGTCTCCAGGCTTTTGTTCTAAGTTTATGCAAACAAATTAGAATGCAGGCAGTGTGCGTCCAACGCAGTGGACAGACCACTGCTTCTAATTTCTGTCAGCCTGGTACCTTTTGTAACGGTACGGATTAAGTGCAAGCGATGTTTGAACAAGAAACTCACAAGCTTTCTTCAATACTTGTGCTTTGTAAAAAATGATAATTAAATTAGTGAATTGAGGTTTTACTAATGTTAACTTTAACTTACGCAGTTGTTCATACCGCCTACTTGAATTGAGAAGTGTTGAATGTATGTTAAATTGTATTGTGTGCGGATTATTTTATGATTAATGTTACATGTTAAGTTTGCAATGAATATTATTATCATAGGTGTCATCATAATTTACTCACATCATTTACTTAATCACCCACATTAAATCTACATATTGATGACATTCATTAAAGAAATAACATAAAATCACGACTTGCAATCCCCGAAGGGTAGCAGAGGTGTACCTAAAAGTACACCCACATTTCGAAAACTATGTTTAATTGGAGGCGGGCCTTTTGCCATCAACCGGGCACAAATCCAGACTCCGTGGCTGCTGCTGAGAAATTCCTGAAAACACTGCCCGAACCGGGAATCGAACCCAGGACCACATACTGAGCAGTCGCGCTTGCAACGACTAGACCAACGAAGCAGTAAGGAAAAGGAAATAATAACGTAATAGGCTAGTTTCCATCATCAATAAATTGCAAATCTTTTTAGTCCGTCAGTTAGAGTATTGGAAAATAATGGACACGTATTTTTTGTTTTTGTAAATCAAAGAATATCGACAAAGATTTATTTATTTATTTATTTATAGTTAATTAAAACGGTAAACACCAATTACAATAATTAACATAGAAACACCAATTACAATAATGAACAAAACAAGAGTAAAAACATCCAGTTGACACCATTCAATGGTTTGAATTAAATTACTAATACTAACACGGCACAGTGGACACCCTTGCATACTTTTTCTCACAGAACATCAGACATATTCGCAAAGATAAAACGCATCAAAACTCGAGAGTGATGGCTCGTGACGTCACAACGCACACAAATTATAGCACGGCGTGACGTATTGAGAATTTTAAAAGCGTCGTATCTTCTTTATTTTTGTTGTACCTACGTAACAAAAGAAAAATATGTGTCAAATATTTTTTGATAATGTAACTGACGGACTAATTAGATTCTTTCAGTTGACAAGCCTATTATATTGAGTTCATAACAAACCTAGGAAAAGTAACTTCAAGACGTGTCCTAGAGAATATGTGAAAGTTTCCATCGCCCAAAGCATAAGCACCTGAGAATAAACGACGCAATGATGACGCAATTATTAGCTATGGAACCCAATACTTCCGATTTCATTGAAACGCCTGTCACGTACACACTTAAAGCAGTATTAATCCAAACAGATAATATCATACGCCACCTAAATAAAGAAATAACAAGGAGTACACACGATAATAAAACTTCTTGGTCCAATAATCGTTGAACAGACCACCCGGTCACCATAGACTACTGGCTCTCTCAAACATCGTTTATTGAAAGAAATAAACTAACAATTTCATTACAAAACAAAAGATATGGATTTCCTACGAATGAAAGCGTGTGGGCAGCTATCCTACATCGCGTTTTGTGAAGCATAACATTTAACCAAACGGGACTCAATCATCGAGCATATAAAATACATTTTCCTATTTCATCAATATTCAAATCATCTTCATTTGAAACGAGACTTTAAATATCTAGTTCTTAAGGTCAGTTTCGTCTTTTGCCAACGCCGGAAGAAAATGATTAACAATATCACGGTGAGAACAGGTGGCAACGATTTAGTAGGTTTTGCTCTTGTAATTGCTCACTACTGCGACACTGTCGTGATAATAAACGTATTTCAGATGAAATATGAAGCCTTTTGCTTCCTGTCCTTTTTATTATACTACAATGCTTCTCTAGGCTAATGCTGCTCATAGCTTTTGAATTTTAGTCTTTAGAACTTTCTAAATAGGGTTCGGAATTCAATGTTGAAACTGTTGGAGAAAGGTTCTATTAGGAGTCTGGAAGAAGTCATGAATGGAGTACGATATGAAGTGGCCTTTGTGTTGAATAGCTGTGTGGAATTAGTTTAGTTTATGGAAGCTATTTTTAGTTTAATACATATTAAAACTTATCTTTAGTTTTAGATTTTTTTTTCTTTAGCCTGTATTGTCCCACTGATGGGCAAAGGCATCGCCCATAGCCTTCCACTCTTCTCTCGGTGCAGTTTTCCGGCCAATCTCGCACAAACGCCTCTAATTTGCGTATAATTTGAATTTAACTAAACGCAATCCACCATTTGCGTTTGATTGAATTGATGATGTTTTATGAGGATATTTTATTTCTAGAAAACATTTTTACATCGTAAAACTTCAAAATATCGATTGAGACTTACCCATCAAATCATGGTCACCCTTCAAATCAATCCTAAAAAACGCTCTCAATATTCCGAAGCCAGGATAATTTTCTCCTAGATTTCATAGTGCAACCGGAAGATGTAGTCATGTACGTCACGTGGGTGGTATCCGGCACCCACGGCTGATGTCACTGCCGGCCGTACGGTATCGGGACGGTTTTACAGCAACCGAATGGGCTACATGAATTATGGTAGATAAGTTGGTGCATGAATTATGGAGCAGACTAGGTCAGGTAAAGGTTTTGGCAGAGTCTAGACTAACAGAATGCAAACTGAGGCTCTATCACGAACTAGTTGGACCAAGGAAAGAACAACTCACTCGAGTTGAACCATTGGTGAAGATATTTCCCCATAGAACAACCAGTTGAACCATGGGTAAATTTACTTCTCCGTAGTACAACCAGTTGGACATCGCAGTTGTACCACGGGTCGGGAGTGGAGCGAGCAAATCAAATCAAATCAAATCAAATCAAAGCATTTATTTCAAGTAAGCCAGTTACAGGCACTTTTGAATTGTCGAAACAAAGATGAAAATTAAATGTAGCTACAGTCCCAGTCACAAGACATAAAAACTGTGAAAGTACTGTAGTTGCCCATTCCCTAGCGTAGATCTCTATGGAGAAGAATGGGCAAGAAACTCCATGGACACTCTTTTAAATCAGAATATTGTTACAAAATCTTGGTTACATCATTCACGTTGAGATGGTATATTATGTGAGAACAATGTAGCAAGATGTGCACGGTAAAAGTGTCCACAGCAAAAAAACACAAACAAAAAAAAATACAATTCAAAATAATTCATTCAAATAAGCCATGGCAACCAAGAGATGACCAGTCACAACTGACAGCGCCCGTTCACGGACATGACGCATGGATCAACACCATTCAACTCAACCATTTTGAAGGGAACTAAATGATCCGACACATGCGCCACCATCAGCGAGACAATAGAGTGAGCATGACATACTCCAAACCGCCAGGGCACATTCAAGTCAAAAAAAGACGTAGGTTTCCAGTGAATGATAGCTTTCTAGTACATAGTACTCACACAATATGGGCTATGCATTTATATAATACTAAAGAGATTGATTCTATACAATGCAAAGATAGTTGTACAATCTTCAGCAGCTCCAACAATACAATTTAATGCTATCAATTTATGCGCCCCTGTCCATGTGGAGCAGGACCAGCATTGAGCCAAGCATTTTTATCATCGATATAATCGCTCAACTTGTAATATGCTTGCTTACATAGTGTGCGTTTAATGCATGTTTTAAATTTCGTCTCATTCAGTTCAAGAATACTTTGTGGAATTTTATTATAGCATCTCAAACAGTACCCCATGAAAGATGAGTCTACTTTAGCGAGTCTGAAACCTGGCTGAACTAGTTGGTCCCTATTTCTAGTACTGTAATTATGTCTGTCACCCCTTTTACCAAAAAGGTGCAGATTTTTTCTGACGTACATTATGTTTTCGTAGATGTATTGACAATGTACCGTCATGATGCCAATATCCTTAAACAGTTCCCTTAGAGAATCGCGCCTACGAAGATTATATATGGCTCTGATGGCTCTTTTCTGCAGAATAAATATAGACTCAATATCAGCAGCCCGTCCCCACAGCAAAATGCCATAAGACATTATACTATGAAAGTAACTAAAATAAACCAGTCTAGCGGTATCTACATCAGTATACTGACGGATTTTTCTAATGGCAAAGGCTGCTGAACTTAGCCGTCCCGCAAGAGATGTCAAATGAGAACCCCATTGTAGCCTTGAATCAAGCGTAATCCCCAGGAAAACCGTTTTATCTACGAATTCAAGTTTCTCTTTATTCAATATTATATCACAATCACTACTTTTAACATTCGGTAAAGCAAATCTTATGCATTTGGTTTTTTTTTCATTTAATACCAAATTGTTTGCTGTGAACCAATTTTGGACCTGAAGTAGGGCATTATTCACGTCATCTAGATTTTGGGCCCGCCTATTTATCTTAAAAATTAGGGAAGTGTCATCAGCAAATAACACCATATTTTGAGGTTGGTTTTTCAGTAAATAGGGTAGATCATTTATATATACTAGAAAGAGGAAAGGACCCAATATTGAGCCTTGTGGAACCCCCATTTTTACTTTTAACCCCTGTGAATTAACACCATTTATTTGAACATGTTGTTGTCTATCATTCAAATAAGATTTTACCAAACTAAGTGCAAGTTTACCCAGTCCGTAATGCTCAAGTTTCAAAAGTAATGTGTCGTGATTTACGCAATCAAACGCTTTGGAGAGGTCACAAAAAATTCCTATGGCGTCTTGAGACTCTTCCCACGCAGTAAATATGTGCTTTAATAAGGTTACACCGGCGTCAGTTGTACAACGTCCCTTGGTGAAGCCATACTGTTGATCATGTAAGATTCTGTTGGTGTTAAAATGATAGAGCATTTGATTAAGCATTACCATTTCGTGTTCTGCTGAGGCCCTTTTTTACTAACTAATTGAGTGCAAGAAGATACGTTGGTAGGATTAACAATATTGTTAATCGTACCTCCTGTTGTCTCATTTCCTAGTTTAAATTAATTTTTGGAGTGAGGCTGGAGACACCCGTACCATCCTCAGACAACAAGACCCTATCACTAATACTAATATACCCTAATTGAGAATTCTCCACGGTGACACATGGATCCTCCTCAGTACAATGTTTGTAAACATTTATAGCACTAGTGCTATATTCATTGAAAGTCACCTGTATATTAGTATTACTACTAATAGTCGCAGTGTTAATAATAGAACTAAACTTAGACATACTATTTATGTCTGTGTGAATATTATAAGCTAATAGCCGAGCTATTTTGTGTCTACATCTAATAGGTAGATACACCTTACCCCGTGTCGACTTCAGTTTACCAACAATAGTGTTGATATCCAGATATAAGACTGTCACTATAGTGACCTACTAAAAAATGTACATGGTTATTTAACATATGTATATAATTATTTTTTCTATTACCCAAATTTTCAAAAAATGGAAAACCACACAATATTATTTTGTTACAATTTAACTTTAACAACTCTGAAACACAGTCAGTGATGTCTTCCTTTTTAATCTTAGAACTATTACCAACACATATAGTAATGGTGGTACTAGGATCACAAACGGTCTTTGTTACTGATGCCATAATCTGTTTGTAGGTTGATCCTGGCATGCAATAATTTTGGGTACAATAACTCAGGTTATTACTGATCAATTTCCCTAACCCTCTACCTATACTATCAGAGAACATAACTGAAAGATTAGAACCAAGACTATTAGGTGAGACCAAATTAGCTAAGTCAGGTATTGTATCTTGGGTGGAAATACAGTCCTGAGTACTCACAGCTAGGGACGGGTCCTCCGTTGCCTCAAGCTGGAGGGCATCATTGCTGGATTCCCTCTGACAAGTACACTGAGTGTTGCTGAGAGTCAGCGAGTCCACTTTGTCTACCAATGCATTTGTAGCAAGAATATGCTCTTTAATTTGATTTTCCGAGCATTCATATTTATTACATAAAGATTTTAGTGACTTATTAAGAGCCTGTATTTCTGATTGTAAGCGCTGAGTGTCAATTTCATAAATATTTATACTATCTTCCAATTTAATCTGATAGTTATTTAATTTATTAACTAGAGAAACACGTTCTTTCCTTAATTGAATATTTTTGGAAAGGTGTTTTTGTTGTTTCTTGTATTTATTACATTTTTTAATTATTCTATTTAATCGTGCATATTTCTTAATTTTATTTTTACTAATTTTGTGGCTGTAGTTATGCTTTAGTAAGGAGTCCTCTGTAAGGTCTATTGTTATAATGGAATGAGGGTTGCAATTTGTATTAACTAATTCATTATACAAATGTTCAGTTTCCATAGCCTGAGTATGATCCTTTTCCTTTTTCAAATTTAAAAGTTTGACATTTTCATTTTTTTCATCCTCTAAGTCCCTAATTTTACATAAAGCCTCCTCATACAAGTTGCTACAAGAGTTGAACCCATCCGTGACCGCCCTTAGTTGATCCCGTTCATTGACAACATTCAAGAATTCCTGATGAAGGTCTACTAGCTCCCGTTTTAAGCTCGAGTTTTTGCTATTTACGTTAATGACCTCCTCCTCACTGTCCTCTCTCTCTTGCAACAGCTGCTGGCATTGGAGTTTAGAGTCCTTAAGTTCTTGGAGGGCCGTTCTCAATTTTAGCTCCATATCTTGAGCAGTAGCCTTACGGGTCATCACAGCGCCTGGTCTAAACGTACCTAACGTAAATACGTCGATTTTAAAACAAAAAAATTCAATTTCCTAATAATTTATTCATATCTATGGATGATATTGATTGTGCTTGTTGCAAACAATTTAACTAAAGTACTTCCGGATAATTGTATTTTCGATTAAAAAAAACAGCATATTTATGTTACGTTCACGCTGCGCGTATTGTTTGAGTGAAGTTTTCAAAAGTTTGAATACTCAGTGAATTAAGTGTATGATGCACTTTTATAGAAATTTTACTTTTAGGTAGGTACTTAATTTTTAATTTTTACTTCATTTAATAATCAGTGAATTAAGTTTATGATGGACTTATAGAAATTTTACTTGTAGCTAGGTACTTAATTTTTTATTTTTACTTCACTTATTAGAAGTAATAACAGAATTAACATTTTGGAGAAAAATTTAGACAGCGGGCTTTTCTTATAAATGCCAGCCAGTTTGTAGTCTATTTAAAAATCGATCTTTTTTTCAGGAATTAGGAAACAATTTCAAAAAGTTTAAAAGCTTTATAAAAAACACGCAGGGTACGTCGTGTTGCTTGGAATAATTGCTCGAAGTAATCATCATTTTGTGGATCATGTCATGAGCATTCTCAAGCATCATAGAAAATAATTAGTTATTTTCTAGTTTGATGATGCTTGAGAATGCTCGTGTGTATCGTATAATAGTCACAATCTTAGGATTGTTTATTATAGGATACACACGCAGAAACATAAAAAAACCGGCCAAGTGCGAGTCGGACTCGCGCACGAAGGGTTCCGTACCATTATCTATACATTAGACAAAACGGCAAAAAAACGTTTGTTGTATAGGAGCCCCCCTTAAATATTAATTTTATTCTGTTTTTAGTATTTGTTGTTATAGCGGCAACAGAAATACATCATCTGTGAAAATTTCAACTGTCTAGCTGTCACGGTTCATGAGATACAGCCTGGTGATAGACAGACGGACAGACAGCGAAGTTTTAGTTATAGGGTTCCGTTTTTACCCTTTGGGTACGGAACCGTAAAAAGAAATTACAGATGGATATTTTTCTATCAGATAGATTTACGAATGCTTGACGATTCTCACCCTTCCCTTAAACAGTGTCACTAACAAATGAGACGAATTCTATTACAAAGATTAACAACAAATAATTATCGAATCTGATCTTTTACTAGATAATTGAATTGCTTCATGGCTTTAAGATTTACTATAATATATACGTCTAAAATCATAATGTGTTCGTGTCACGGAATAACTTATCGCCTTTATTGAAACTAAACAACACTATTTAAAGGGTATGGAATTGATTGTTACAGTGTCATTAATATTGAAGAGAATAGATGATAGTATGTAGTGCCCACCATGACGTATGGTTCTGAAACATGGACGCTCACGCAGGAGGCTGTGTACAGACTGAGAGTTGCACAGAGAGCCATGGAGCATTCGATACTCGGCATAAAGCTGATAGATCGAGTTCCTAACGTCGAAATTCGAAAACGCACTAAGGGCTCATTTACGGAGACGCGGCGATTTGCGCGGCGTGTCGTACGGCGCGGCCCGTTTAAAATTCAAACATATGGCAATGTATGAGAGCGTTTAAGGAGAAGCGATTTTAAGCGCGTTTGCTGAAATGCAGCGTTGTCCACCGCGTGCACCTCCGCGGTCAACGCGGTAGTGCGTGCGCAAATACAAACATATGACAGATGACACCGCCGCTGCACACGCAGCCTCTCCGTAAACGGAAAAACGCGCAACGCGCCGCGTCACGCGCCGCACAACGCGTCGCCCGACGCACCGCCTGACGCCCCGCTCAACGCGCCACCCGACGCGCCGCCCGACGCGCCGCGGGTCCAGAAATGAGCACTTAGGTTTACGATATTAGAAATCGCGTTACGGAACTCAAATGGAGTTGGGCAGGGCACCTAGCAAGGTGCAGTGATGACAGATGGACTAAAGCTGTCACCGAATGGCGTTCAAGAACAAAAGAAGCAAAAGCAGCGTGGGTCGTCCAGCGGCGTGATGGGCAGACGACATAGTGGCCATCGGGAGAAAAACCTGGATGAGGTAGGCACAGAACTGTGGAGATTGGCACAAGAAAAGAGAGGCCTGTACCGAGCAGTGGGTGAGTTTGGGCTGATGATCATGATGATGAATTATGTGAGAGGCTTGGTGTAAATGTTATTTTTGCTTCTGCTGGTCTCTGTCTTGCTTTTGTGGCATGTGATGCGCAGAAATGAGGAAAACGTCGAGAAGAAAGTTTTGATTATGAATGCGGATGGGTATAAGAGTAGAGGAAGATCAAAGAAACGATGGATTGTAATGTATTGAGGATGATATGACAAGAAAGGAGGTGTCTGATGAGATGATGAGTAATAGAGAATGATGGTAGAAGAAGACATGCTACGCCGACCCCAAATGAATTGGGATAGCAAGAGAATAATTAGCCTGTATGTAGCTTTAGGAGGAGCTCGTGGCTAAATAGGCATGCTCTTATCACCCCCGACGATGCTATCACCCTCTTACACACTTAAACTTGCACTTAGTTTGGTAAAATCTTATTGGAATGATAGACAACAACATGTTCAAATAAATGGTGTTAATTCACAGGGGTTAAAAGTAAAAATGGGGGTACCACACGGCTCAATATTGGGTCCTTTCCTCTTTCTAGTATATATAAATGATCTACCCTATTTACTGAAAAACCAACCTCAAAATATGGTGTTATTTGCTGATGACACTTCCCTAATTTTTAAGATAAATAGGCGGGCCCAAAATCTAGATGACGTGAATAATGCCCTACTTCAGGTCCAAAAATGGGTCACAGCAAACAATTTGGTATTAAATGAAAAAAAAAACCAAATGCATAAGATTTGCTTTACCGAATGTTAAAAGTAGTGATTGTGATATAATATTGAATAAAGAGAAACTTGAATTCGTAGATAAAATGGTTTTCCTGGGGATTACGCTTGATTCAAGGCTACAATGGGGTTCTCATTTGACATCTCTTGCGGGGCGGCTAAGTTCAGCAGCCTATGCCATTAGAAAAATCCGTCAGTATACTGATGTAGATACCGCTAGACTGGTTTATTTTAGATATTGGCATCATGACGGTACATTGTCAGTATATCTACGAAAACATAATGTACGTCAGAAAAAATCTGCATCTTTTTGGTAAAAGAGGTGACAGACATAATTACAGTACTAGAAATAGGGACCAACTAGTTCAGCCAGGCTTCAGACTCGCTAAAGTAGACTCATCTTTCATGGGGTACTGTTTGAGATGCTATAATAAAATTCCACAAAGTATTCTTGAACTGAATGAGACGAAATTTAAAACATGCATCAAACGCACACTATGTAAGCAAGCTTATTACAAGTTGGGCGATTATATCGCTGATAAAAATGCGTGGCTCAATGCTTGTCCTGCTCCACATGGACAGGGGCGCATAAATTAGATAGCATTACATATAATTGTTGGAGCTGCTGAAGATTGTACAACTATCTTTGCATTGTATAGATTCAATCTCTAGTATTATATAATCGCATAGCCCATATTGTGTGAGTACTATGTAAAGCTATCATTCACTGGAATCCTACGTATTTTCTTGACTTGTATGTGCCCAGTTGAGAGTATGTCATGCTCACTCTAATGTCTCGCTGATGGTGGCGCGTGTGTCCGATCATTTGGTTCCCTACAAAATGGTTGAGTTAAATGGTGCTGATCCATGCGTCATGTTCGTGAACGGGCGCTGTCAGTTGTGACTGGTCATCTCTTATTTGCCGTGGCTTATTTTAATGTTATTTTTTAATTGTATTTTTTTTTGTTTTTACTATGGACACTTTTAACGTGCACATCTTGCTACATTATTCTCACATAATATAGCATCTCAACACGAATGATGTAACCAAGATTTTGTAACAATTCTATGATTTAAAAGAGTGTCCATGGAGTTTCTTGCCCGTTCTTCTCCATAGAGATCTACGCTAGGGAACGGGCAACTACAGTACTTTCACAGTTTTTATGTCTTGTGACTGGGACTGTAGCTACATTTAATTTTCATCTTTGTTTCGACAATTCAAAAGTGCCTGCAACTGGCCTACTTGAAATAAATGATTTGATTTTGATTTTGATTTTGATTTTACAGAAAAGTAGTACAGACACCAGAACCGTTCGTAGAAAATACAAATACAAACCGGCAACATTCCGACCTCGCCGCCGAGGTCCAGCGCGACGTCCCTATTCAGACCCCCCCCCGACCCTTGCTCGAGCCAGCCCGCGATGCTGAGCCAGTAGTTTTAAATTAGCCCCAAGTTAATAATAACTCAGATCCAGCCGTCCCTTTGCTGCCCCCCAGCGATGCCCTAAGCCGAGGTCCGTACCCCACAGGGGGTGCCCTTAGGCGTGGTTGCTTAGCTTATGTTATGCCCCTGGCTGGAGGCCTTTCAATCAAGGCATCCACAGGACTAGCCCGGTTAAGCAGTAGCCAGTCTCCTAGACTGAACTGCGAGATGCCACAATTACAAAAAAAAAAAAAAAAAAAAACGTGGCTAAATAATAACAGCCGCTCGGGTCGATCGTTAGGTTAAGCCGTGCTTGCCTAAGTTGGTCTTTGGATGGGTGACCACCCTTACATACAGAAATTCCTCCGTGCCTTGGAAAGCACGTTAATTCGTTGGTCCCGGCTGTCATCTGTAGATCTTTAACAGCCGTTACAGGTAGTCAGCGGCCCAAAAAGTCTGACAACCAGTTTATCAAGGGGTATCGTGTTACCCAGTATTAACTAGGTTGTGGAAGTCAGATAGGCAGTCGCTCCATGTAAAATACTGGTATTCAGCTGCATCCGGTTAGACTGGAAGCCGACCCCAACATAGTTGGGAAAAGGATAGGCAGATGGTGATCTAGTCCAGCTTTAAAACTTCGTCCATCGTTTTGTTATTCATTGTTTTAAACTGTACTATTAATAAATGTGCGTTATTATATCTTATTTTTGAGTAGGAATCTATGTGTAAGTGCGCCTAAGAAAAAACGCTTTCTGCAACGACCATCTTGAAAAGTAACTTCTGTCAAATTCTGTAATTTAAAATATTAAAAAACTCATGTAGCCATTAAAAATTGAAAATGAAAGTAAAGATGATATTTGTCGGGCTATGTAGCAAGTACCATATTTATGAACCCACTCAAAAAGTTACAATCCTACTAATATTATAAATACGAAAGTTTGTGAGTTTGGATGTTAATTACTCTTTCATGCAAAAACTACTTAACGGATTTGGATGAAATTTTGCACACAGGTAGTTTATAACCTAGACTAAAATATAAAATATTTTTGTAGATTCGGGACCGTGGTAATAAAATTCTTATATCTTGAATATTGGGTTTATTTTGAAATACGCTTTACACCTAATAAAACTTAAAAAAATGCTTCTTAAATATATTCCGTCTTATATCAACTTCCACTCTTTTACCCGTCGTCCATTCTTCTGTCATTTCTCATTTGTTCTTTTTTCTTCCCTTTCATACTATATTCCTCTCACTCACACCGCAACATTCCATTCCACACATTTATTAAAATCATATCCTACATTCGGCCGTCCTGCACTCATATCTGCCCTCAGATATGCATCGTATTGACACCTGACATAATTCTTTCATATATCACTCACAACACTTTACTGAACCCTAAAATAAACTAAAACTAATACTAACACAACATGTTCTTATTTTTAAATCACAAAACAAAATAATCATGTTCTGACAAAACAGCGCTTTACATTAACATAGTATCGTGAGGGTACTAAGCAGTAATAATTATCGATACAGCTATCACATACATACACACTTAAGATCCGCAATCACTCATCCTTACCTGGCCATCTCTTGATGTTGTCCGCTGAGCTAGACGTCTTCTTTGGCCCCTCTGTGGTATCGTGCAACTTCTCAACATCATACCTATCATTTCTTTTAATTTTAGCAATCCTATACGGTCCCAAAAACTTAGGTTTTATCTTAAGGCCTGGGCCGAACTGAGTTCTCTTGATGGCCACAAGATCATTCAGTTCATAAGTTGAACTAGTTTTTTTCTTTTCATTGTACGTCTTCCTATTCTCATCTTGTACTTTTTGGATCTGCTGCATGGCTTGCAGCCTTAAATTCTCTCTATTTTCATCAAAACAATTAATAATTTCTTGTTGTAGGAGATTAATCACATCAATATCTTCTTTACATCTCATTTTTGTTCCAGTAAGTAACTGAAATGGTGAAGTATTTATTGATCTTTGGTAAGTGCTGTTTATAGCACGCTGGACCCGACCTACATGTCTATACCACTGTGATTTGTCTTCTATACATAGCTTGGTTAGCATAGGAATTAAGATACGATGAACTCTCTCTACCTGTCCATTCCCTCGAGGCACTCCAGTGGTGATCTTAACATGCTGTACATCCTCATCTTTACAATACTCCTCAAAATCTCCACTGGTAAAGGCTGTACCTCTGTCTGTTATGATTCTGGTTGGATTACCAAAAGTCTGCTGGTGAACTCGTAATTTATTCAACACTTCTGCACTTGATGTGGACTTGGTAGGAAAAAGCCATGTAAATTTCGTAAATGCATCTATCATGGTGAGGATATAGTTATACTGTTTCCTTGTTTCTGTAAACGGACCTATGTGATCCAGATGTAAAGTATGCAGCGGGATTCCTTCTTTATCTATTGGGTTCAGGTAGCCTTCTTGCTTTCCTTCTTTTCTGGTTGCTAATAAACAGGGTATGCAGCTTAGAACTACTTCTTCAATTCTTTTATCCAGGTTTCTGATATAGTAATCTTTTCCTACGGCTTCTTTCATTTTTCTTATTGAAAAGTGCCCATTTTGATGCACTTTTCTTATTATTTCTTTCTCCATGATTCTTGGAATTACTAACTTCTTATCATCACCTTTGAACAGAATGCCATTATCCATCCAGAAATCATGATAGTGGCCATCTTTCGATATCAGCAGTCTGATAGCGTTGAGCTCTTCGTCTGTCTCCTGACCTCGTCTTATCTCTTCTTGTAGGCTCACCGCCACTGCCACAAATGGGTTTCTACTGAGAGCATCGGCGTGTTGCATTCTACAGCCTGCTCGGTGTTCGATCTCATAATCATACTCATCTAAAAAGAACACCCATCTTGCTACTTTTGGTGTCAAATCTTTCTTCTTCAATGTTTGTTCGAAGGCTTTGCAATCCGTCACAATTTTGAAGTGAATTCCATATAGGTAATGTCTAAACTTCTTTACAGCCTCTACGACTGCAAGTGCTTCCAGCTCATAACTTGAGTATTTGCTTTCAGCTTCAGTTGTCTTATGACTCATGTAATGCACAGGATGCAACTCATCATCTGGGTGTAATTGCAGTAGTATTGCAGCCAGAGCATGACTGGATGCATCAGTGTGTAGCTCTGTTGGAAAATTGGAGTTGTATATCTTTAGTACAGGATCACTGGTCAGTTTCTGCTTTAATGTGATGAAAGCACATTGTTGCTCATCTTCAAATATAAATGGAACATCCTTTTTCAGCAGATCCGTCAATGGTCTAGCAATCTTTGCATAATCTCTGATGTACTTTCTGAAATAAGATGTTAAACCAATGAAACCCATGACTTGCTTAATATTTTTAGGTTCTGGATACTTTGCAACTGCTTCAACTTTCTGTGGGCTTGGTCTAACCTCACCTTTCACAATCTTTGATCAAATGACCCAAATATTCTATTTCACGAGAAATAAGTCTAACCTTCTTCCAATTTACCTCTAGTCCATGCTGTGCAGCTACATCTAACACTTGGGTTAGCCTCTCTAGAGCTTGACTCTCTGAATCAGCTGGAATTACTATGTCATCGATGAATATTACTATGATACCCCTCATTATCAACTCTCTGAAAATAATTGTAACAAATCTCATAAAATATTTAGGCGAGGTGGACAGACCAAACGGTGCACGTAGAAACTCAAACTGTCCGTGATGAGTTATAAAAGAAGTATAAGGCACCGACTCCTCACTTATTTTGAGGTGGAAAAATCCGTTCTTAAGATCCAAAACGCTAAATACCTTTGAGTCCTTCAACTTATCAATTAGGTCATCAATGATTGGTAACGGGAACTCATCTCGAACTATCTTCTTATTTACTAGGCGGTAATCAACACAAATTCGAGTTGACCCATCTTTCTTCTTAACCAGCACTAATGGGCTAGAATATTCTGAAAAACTAACCTGAACTATTCCTTTTTGGAGCCACTCGTCTACCTGTTCTTCCACTATCTTTTGTTCGGCGAGTGATATCCGCCGGGGTCGTTGAGCTATTGGTACTTCGTCTTTTAGCACTATCTTCATCTTAATTGGAGCTTCTTTGGTATAAATGGGCTTGTACTCTTCAACCAGCCGCATTACTTCTGTCTTAATATTGTTATCGGAGATGTGGCCTGTAACGTCAATATTAGTCACACAACAATTCACCCTATGCAACCATTCATCATCTTGCGTCAACAACAATACAGCACCCTCACGAACTACCATCACCACATTTTTCAAGAACTCTTGCCCTAATATTAATCTGTAGGGCATTGACCCTTTGGGCACTACATGAAATGTTACCTTTGAAAAGCGCTGTCCATCAATAATAATATTAATACAAATCTTTCTAGTTGACTTCATTTTATAAAGTCCCAGTCCTGACAAGACCGTGTTATCTATTTCACAAGGTACATTTATTTCGTTATGCAAGTCCTCAGACATTAAATTCACATCACTACCCGTATCCACCAACGCATCCACTGTTTTTTCGCCCAATTTCACCAATTTAATCGCCTTATTCGGATTTGGTAAACGGTCACTCGGTTTGTTTTCAACCTGCATGACATCTGTCTTAAAATTTTCTTCATGGCCGCTCGATGCGTTCTGACTGGCCGATGTCGCCCCGAACATAGCCGACTGTTTCGTTGCTCCCGAACTGCTTACCGACGGACGTTCTTGCTGATTGGACGATCCGACTGCTCTTTGTGGCTGCTTTACCGACACCGTCTTACTTCCGCTGCTTCCTGCGCTCGGATTGGTACATTTGAGACTAATATGGCCAAACTCATTACAACGGAAACACTTCACTCCGTTACGACTTGCGTTCGCTCGATGATCTTTTTCTCCACAATTGTAGCAAAACTGGCCGGCTCCTGATGCTGCAGAATCTCCACCTGATGGCGTAGCAACTCGTTTTACAGGTCGATCAGCGATCTGTTTGGCAGTTTTCTTTTTGATAGACTCGTACACCGCCAACTTTTCTTTCAGCGCTGGATAGGTGACCGCACCATACAAAATCGCCTTATTGGTTTCTAGGTCTGTAATGCTTTCTATAATGTATTGAATGGCGACGTAATCTGGGAACTTCGCTCGTTTTCCCATCTCTTTCATTATCAGCATATACTGATAATATGACTCCTCTTTACGCTTCTTGCGCGCCGCCATGAGCTCATGCATTTCCTTGCTATTCGCGGTATCAGGGAATTCTTTAAGCACGGCCGCCTTTAAGTCGTCATAGGTTTTGTGAACCTTTTCAGTTTTCAGCCATAGCTCTGCTGTCCCCGTCAAGGACCTACGGGCTATGATGAGTCGTTGCTGAGGAGACCACCCAAATATCTCCGCGTTATCGTCCAGATCTTGAGCCCATTTCGCAGAAGAGTAGGTATGGTCTTCGCCACTGAACTTGGTCATGTCAATCATGTTGAAAAATGCGTCGTTACCGTCTTTGTTTTCCGCCATTGATCGCGTCTGCATAGTTGTGCCGCGAGCGTACTTAGGTTTTGAATATAACGTCCCCGTCGTTCTGCTTTCGTCTAATGCGTCTTACGTCTTATTATTCGTCGTTTTATTCGTTTTTCTGGTGTATGCGCCGCGTTCGTCGTATTGCACGTGACCGCGATCCCGGACGAGCCCCCAAAATGTAGATTCGGGACCGTGGTAATAAAATTCTTATATCTTGAATATTGGGTTTATTTTGAAATACGCTTTACACCTAATAAAACTTAAAAAAATGCTTCTTAAATATATTCCGTCTTATATCAACTTCCACTCTTTTACCCGTCGTCCATTCTTCTGTCATTTCTCATTTGTTCTTTTTTCTTCCCTTTCATACTATATTCCTCTCACTCACACCGCAACATTCCATTCCACACATTTATTAAAATCATATCCTACATTTTTTTATCCCGGTAGTAAGATCATGGGATCTTACTACCGGGATAAAAAAATATTTTATATTTTAGTCTGTCCCATGGGGGACAGTTATCAAACTTCACGCGGGCGAAGCCGCTGGCAGAAGCTAGGAACTCATATAAAAATAAAATAACCTAATAACCTAACCTAATAATAATGTTATGTCACTGACGTATATCGTGACGTACCTATGTTTGTCGTTGAGTCATTTGAGGAAGACTGTGCTTACCTGTGCCTAAAACCGATAGGGTGGTTGACATTGAACACTGTGTACGTGAGAATATCAACGTAGTACTTAGACCCACCTAACTTCGGAAACTTTATCTATAGGGTATTGCAAGGTTACCTATTTTTTCAATGCATTGAAAACAATTTTACTTTCTTTATTATTAAATCCTTTTCATACCATATCAGCACAACAATGTGAAATCTAACAAAAATGCATATCGTACATAAATACAAATTGTTTTATTTAATATTTGTACTCTTGTACTTTCCCATAGCCCTAAAACAAAGGGCTTAAATCAACAATCTCGGGACCCGTCGCCGTACTATCTCCTCACGTGGATCGGGCACTGACTTTACGACATATCTGAACATTCGTGTTCACCTTTATTCCCATACTGTTTCATTTAAATACTCGGACATGAAAACCTCGAAGACACTGTTTTGGCATAAAACAGGAAGAGTTACAAAAAGGAATAAAGACAATTTATTATAAAAATGTCCAGTGACATTATTATTGTTGTAGGTGCCCATAAATATGATTCGATTACTCACCATTTTGCTACATTATATCGTTTTTAGGGTTCCGTACCTCAAAAGTCAAAAGGAAAAAACGGAACCCTTATAGGATCAGGTTGTAGTCCGTCTGTCTGTCAAGACCTTTTATCTCAGAAACGCGTGGAGGTAATAAGTTGAAATTAAAACCATATACTCAGGTTTAAAGTCCTATGAAGCTGTAAAAAAAACAAACTTCTAATTTAAAGTAAAAAAAGATACGGGCGTTAACAAAAAAAAACTTATACGGGTGTTTGGCTTATAGACCGACACAATTTTTATAGGTATTTGGGAGGTCATTAGCTAGGCTCTACCCATACACCTTATGTCCTAAATGTCATGGTTGGTTACATATGTTTTTTTTTTTCAAATGAAAAAAATACCCAAAATGTTTCCTTTAATTCCAAATAACTTTTTCGTTTGTGAGTGTAATGGCACAAAATAAATTTTGTTGTATTCTCCAAAGTCTTCTTAATCTAAATAAATCTTTGTTTGACAGAACTGGTTTCAAGGAAATTTCTTACGAGCTACCAAAGTTATTTTCTTTTTTAAATGTATAAAATTGTACAACTTTAAAATTTATTATAAAAAAAAACTAAAAGCCATTTTGAACTTAGCTTTATTTTAAAAAGTTCTTTAGTTGATACCCTTTCTAACGGTATGCTACATGTCACAAAGAACAATTCATTAAGTAGTCAAAATGTTAGTTAGGAGAGTCAGGATTAAGAAAATACTTATAAATTTTAATTTGTTTTTATAAACTTAAGTTATAAATCTTGTTCAAATTTGATTCAAATTAACCCAATATTACCCATACATCCTATGTCCCAAATGTCACGGTTGGTTACATGTTATTTTTTTTTAATTGAAAAAAATACCCGAAATGTTTCCTTTGATTCGAAATAACTTTTCCGTTTGTGGGTGTAATGGCACAAAACAAATATTGGGTTAATTTGAATCAAATTTGAACAAGATTTATAACTTTAGTTTATAAAAACAAAATAAAATTTATAAGTCTTTTCTTAATCATGACTCTCCTAACTAACATTTTGACTACTTAATGAATTGTTCTTTGTGACATGTAGCATACCGTTAGAAAGGGTATCAACTAAAGAACTTTTTAAAATAAAGCTAAGTTCAAAATGGCTTTTAGTTTTTTTTTATAATAAATGTTGAAATTGTACAATTTCATACATTTAAAAAAGAAAATAACTTTGGTAGCTCGTAAGAAATTTCCTTGAAACCAGTTCTATCAAACAAAGATTTATTTAGATTAAGAAGACTTTGGAAAATACAACAAATTTTATTTTGTGCCATTACTCTCACAAACGAAAAAGTTATTTGGAATTAAAGGAAACATTTTGGGTATTTTTTTCATTTGAAAAAAAAAACATATGTAACCAACCATGACATTTAGGACATAGGGTGTACGGGTAGAACCTAGCTAATGATTTCCCAAATCCCTGAAAAAATTGTGTCGGTCCATAAGCCAAACACCCTGTATTTCGACACTCATAATGGGAATCAAAATTTATAGGTTGCTTCCCGTTGACCTAGAATCCTGAAACTTGGCAAGAAGCAATGTCTTACAGCACATGTACCTAAATGAAAAAAAAACTGAAAACCGTAAAAAAATAGTTCAGTAAATAATTAGCTACAAGTTGATACGGAACCCTCGATATGCGAGTCCAACTCGCACTTGGCCGGTTTCTTAGTGCGCAAACACAGCGACCACCTCGGACTATCGAATCACAAAGCAACGATATAAAGTGTAAAATAATAAAGATCCGTAAAGAAATAAAGTTTTACAGAGGGTATCAGAATAATGGCGTCTCGGGTAAGGATAGACAATGGTGGCGCGAAATGAAATATTATATTATATGAGAGGCGATTTATGATCACCTACGCTTTGGTGAGATCGCTCTGAATATGGAAGGCTGAGTTACAAGTACACTCAGAATCGACTCTGAGTTGAGATTATCTTATTGAGATGCTCTGTAGACGTAATCATACGATCAAAACCTGCGAGGTACGGGCTGTTGATTGGGCTGTTTTTTCTGTACAGTAGACAAAAGGAAAATAGTTTACAAAGTGGTAACTTGGTAAACAGAAACACAGAACACAGAACTTGGTTGGGTTGTTGGTGAAATCAGGCGTAAATTTTACAATTAAATTTTTCAGACTGGTAAATCTGAAAAATGTAACTGTAAAATTTACGCCTGATTCCATAAAATTGCTATTAAATTAAATATGTTAGAATATGAACCTAGAGCAACAAAGAAAAGCAGTAAAGGGCGTCAAAAAATTTGTCCACATCGCTGTCAATATTACTGGAAAAGTGCCCAAAAGGCAGCATTGCCACGTTGGATGCCAATGCTGATTCTTTAGCCAATAAATAGGCCAACCCTCTGGTAATGAAAGGAGTGGACTAACCGCTTGGCGATATCCCGAAAGACTAGGTGGGCACTCGGACCCCATGGCCCTAGTGTTTCAACCCCGTTATAACATGTAAGTAACTCATCTAGGTAAGTTAAATGTTGAATTTAATATTACGACTTACTTAAATCAGTAGTATTTAATGGTGTCGATTCTGTTGTGCACAAACTAAACTTAATTCAGGCTATTGGTATTTTTTTCTCTCTAATAAAACGAGATAGAGACGGACGTAATTTAGAGCTGTCAAATTGAATTGGAACTAATATTTCCATACAAATGAAGGGTGCACGTAAAAACATGTCGACTAAAAACACGGTGAAGCGCAAGGCATGAACTAGTTTGACATCTCTCACTTAGTTCATAGCTATAGCCGTCCTTTTCTCGCACTGCCTTTTAGTAAAAGATAGCAATAGCCTAAATTAAGTTTAGTTTGTGCACAACAGAATCGACACCAATATTTAGCGTTTTCTAAGTTCTCCGTGAACGTCAGAAAAAAATTGTTTGCAATCTACATCGACGTCGTCATGGGCGTCGGTGATCACTTTCCTAATTAAAGGATATCGTAATTGGTTAGACCTCACTGTTGATGAACTTTCTATTAGAGATGCATGTATTTAAAGATTTTTATTAACTTGTACGAATTACTTTATGGGTAAATAAAGATTCATCATCATTATCATCATATCAGCCTCGGTCTCCCCTTTTTTCTGCCACAGTTCCCGGTTAGATAACGATTATTAGTATGTTATTATGTTCGCAACTAAATTAATTGTTACTAGTAACTTGGGAATAAAACAAAGATGAAGGATTAGAGGCACCAATGCAGAATCTTTCAGAATTCCAAACGGTTTAAGACGAACTCTCTTAAATACAGCAAAAGAAACCCAAGTTAACCCAACCACCCAGGTTTAAAAAGAGCAGTTTTTTGACCCACCAACACCAAAGTTAGTTCTAAAGCCATGCATGGCTCCAAAACTCACTTCACCGTTGTCATGGGGGACTTCAACGCGAAACTGGGCAAACGAGACGGGGATGAGCTGCAGGTGGGGCAATTTGGAGTTGGACATCGGAATCGCCGGGGTCACCAACTGGCTAGTTTTATGGAGAAGGAGGGCCTCTATATGATGAACTCCTTCTTCAAAAAGCGTGAGCACAGGAAGTGGACCTGGCAAAGCCCCGATGGTGCAACTAGAAATGAGATTGACTTCATCATGTCAACCAAGAAGCAAATGTTCAATGATGTCTCGGTGATCAATTCGGTGAAAACTGGGAGCGATCACCGCATGGTAAGAGGCACATTGAACATCAATATTAAGCTTGAAAGGTCTCGACTGTTGAAGTCTATGCTCCGTCCAGCACAGATCCAAATCCAAAACCCCGAGAGCTTTCAGCTTGAACTCCAGAACCGTTTCGAGTGCCTAGGAAGCTCAGTGGACGAATACAACGATGGGTTCGTGGAAACTGTCCATACGACCGGGTCTAAGTTCTTCAAGGCACGTCGTACACATCAGAACAAGAGACTCTCCGATCACACTCTCAAGCTCATGAAGGAGCGGCGTGAGATGATCCTGCAGTCTTCAGACGAGGCGTGCAAATACCGGCAGCTCAATAGATGGATCTCTAAATCCTTGAAGAGCGACCTCCGCCGCTTTAATACCGAGCGTATTAAAGACGCGATTGAGCGGAATAAAGGCTCCAAGGTATTTGCAAGAGATCTGGCTATTGGGCAGAGCCAGCTCACGAAACTGAAGACCGACGATGGTAGGATATTATCCGCCAAACCGGAGCTTCTGAGGGAGATCGAGAGCTTCTATGGACAGTTGTACACGTCAACCAGTAAACCCGTCGTAGATCTAGCAAACGACCCAAGAGCTAGACTGACCCGACACTATACCGAAGACATCCCGAACGTCAGCCTGTACGAGATTAGGATGGCTCTGAAGCAGCTCAAAAACAACAAAGCACCGGGTGATGACGGAATTACGGCCGAACTCCTGAAGGCCGGTGGAAAACCGGTACTTAAGGCCCTTCAGAAGCTGTTTAATTCCGTCATACTTGAGAGAAAAACGCCACAGGCATGGTGCAGGGGTGTGGTGGTACTCTTCTTCAAGAAGGGTGACAATGCCCGGTTGAAGAATTATAGGCCCATCTCACTTCTAGGCCATGTCTACAAGTTGTTTTCTAGAGTCATCACGAATCGTCTCGCGCGCAGGTTTGACGATTTCCAGCCACCCGAACAAGCCGGTTTCTGAAAAGGCTTTAGCACCGTGGACCACATACATACGCTGCGGCAAGTTATACAGAAGACCGAAGAGTATAACCTGCCCCTCTGTTTAGCGTTTGTGGACTACGAGAAAGCCTTCGATTCGATCGAGTTCTGGGCTGTACTGCAGTCTCTCCAACGGTGCCAAATCGACTATCGGTACATCGAGGTGTTGAAGTGTTTGTACAAAAATGCCACCATGTCAGTCCGACTTCAGGACCAAGCCTCGGAACCTATCCTCCTGCAGCGAGGTGTGAGACAGGGAGACGTCATTTCTCCGAAACTGTTCACCACTGCACTGGAGGATGTCTTCAAGGTTCTGGACTGGAGAGGGCTAGGCATCAACGTCAATGGCGAGTACATCACTCACCTTCGGTTTGCCGACGATATAGTGGTCATGGCTGAGACCATGGAGGACCTCAGTACAATGCTCGATGACCTCAGTGGAGCTTCCGGAAGAGTGGGTCTTAAAATGAACATGGACAAAACCAAGGTCATGTTGAATGCCCATGTCACACGCACTCCTATCAAGATCGGAGACTCCACACTCGAAGTTGTAGACGATTATGTGTACCT
The DNA here is from genome assembly GCA_905147715.2 of Xestia xanthographa. Classification (NCBI taxonomy): domain Eukaryota; kingdom Metazoa; phylum Arthropoda; class Insecta; order Lepidoptera; family Noctuidae; genus Xestia; species Xestia xanthographa. Next base: position 21,809,424 of record LR990659.1, read on the forward strand.
AGGACAAACGGTCCAGTTAGGTAGGTCTGACTTCGAGAAAGAGGTCAATCGTCGAATCCGACTAGGCTGGGCAGCGTTCGGGAAGTTGCGCGGTATCTTCTCGTCCAACTTACCGCAGTGTCTCAAGACGAAAGTCTATGACCAGTGTGTGTTGCCAGTGATCACATACGGGACCGAAACGTGGTCGCTCACAATGGGCCTCATCAGAAGGCTTAAAGTCACCCAAAGGGCAATGGAGAGGGCTATGCTCGGAGTTTCCTTGCGCGAGAACCAAGGTTACCGACGTAGCCCGAAGAATTGCCAAACTTAAGTGGCAGTGGGCAGGGCACATTGCTCGCAGAACGGATGGCCGATGGGGCAGAAAAGTTCTGGAGTGGCGACCGCGAACCGGAAGACGTTGCGTTGGAAGGCCTCCCACTAGGTGGACTGATGACCTGGTGAAGGTTGCGGGAATCCGCTGGATGCGAGTCGCACGGGACCGGTCAATGTGGCGACACTTGGGGGAGGCCTATGTCCAGCAGTGGACGTCTTTCGGCTGAAATGATGATGATGACACCAAAGTTAACATACTAAGTAACCAGGTAGTTATTGGTGCCGATTCCCTTGTTTACAAACTAAACCAAATTTAAGTTCAGTGCATCTTTTTCTTTCTATTTCATTAAGAAAAGGACAGAAGATAAATTTTAGTTATGTTCTGTCAAATTAATCAGCGCCATACAAGTTTTAGACGCGATTAAAAAGTTGACTACTAAAATTACATCAAATTACGGGTGTTTAGTCTCAACGGACCGCTGTCAATTCATTTTGGTCCGTTCAGACGTAGACAAAAAATGTTTACGTCCGAACGGACCGGTGTCAAAAAAAACAAATGAATAAACAATAATAAGTTTAAAGGGGCAGTCGCATACATTGTTGTTGTTGTCATTGCTCACGTATATTGAAGCCTAAGGTCTGACTTGGCTAGTTATCAAACGAATTAAAAAAAAAAAAAAAACATTCTCTAAGAGCGTAAAATAGGGGATGAATGTTTGTATGACGACGGCGACCTCTCGCGTCCGGCCCTGGTGCAAGCCATGGTCCGGAGCGAGACAGAATGGGACGCCGTCACCTCCTTCTGCAAAGCAGTAATGCTAGAGAAGGAGGTGGTGGAACGGGAGAGGGAGAGAACCTCTCAGCGTCCCGGCCACCGTAGGCGCGGGCCTGTGGACGGTGGGCTATGGGCTAGCTCGCCGTCCGTCCGTCTCATGATGACAGGCCGTGTCGACGGCGCGTTCGTGTTCCACGCGCGCCTCAAAGAGAGTCAGCAAAAAGGAAAGGGTCCGTAAGGTATAAAGCCGCTAAACAGCCTATATGAAAAATAGAAAATTCAAATATGTTTGAGTTTAGAACACAAATAAATGTTAATAGATCCACCCCAAAAAGTACTAGGCTGGCATGAATTCAAGGTGGTATTTGTTTTAAGAATCGGTCATGTACTCCAAAAAGTACTAAGCTTAGGTACCCAAAAAAATACTAGGCAGCCATGAGTTCAAGGCACTGCAGACCCACCGTACCCCTGGCCGTACCCCTGGTGGTACGGTGGGTGTTTTAAAGTTAAACGATACCACCAGGTAATAGTGTTGTAAAGTTGTAACACTAGTTAAAACCACTTCTGACCATCTAGTAGCAAGACTTTTCGAGATATAAGCAAATTTAGAAACGACTCCATGACGCGTGCTTGAAAACTTCGTAAATAACGCTCTTTGACTTCTGTCCCCAAAGTTAAAAAAAGTAAAAGGCCTCCGCCGGCCTTCTTCCGGCCTACGGCCCGGTGCCCATGCCGCCCATAAAGGATTAAAAAATACAACACTATTACCTGGTGGTATCGTTTAACTTTAAAAAACCCACCGTACCATCAGGGGTACGCCCAGGGGTACGGTGGGTCTGCAGTGCCTTGAACTCATGGCTGCCGTTCAAGGTGGTATTATTTTAAGAATCGGTCTTACTAGTAATGAATACAATTATATCATTTAAATACCATCTTGGATTCATGCTTGCCTAGTACTTTTCGTGACGTGACGAAGATAATACAAATCTGGAATAATACATAAATATAATAAAAGACTGTTTAAATCATAACCCTTCCTTTTGGCTTCGCTGTAGTCGGGCAATAAATTAACATTTAATTTTATTTGTTTAACTTTTGCACCCGAATGTACTTGATGAAGTTTATTCATTTGTTTTTTTTGACACCGGTCCTTTCGGACGTAGACATTTTTTGTCTACGTCTGAACGGACCGCGGTCCATTCGATTTGGTCCGTTCAGACTAAACACCCCAAATTACGCCAGGTGCTGACTAATTTGACAGGATTAAACTAATATTTATCTTCTGTCCTTTTCATAATGAAAAAGAAAGAAAAAGATGCATTCAACTTAAATTTAGTTTAGTTTGTGAACAAGGGAATCGGCACCATTGTTACACAAACTAAAGCCTGGCCTACATGAATGGGACGCCTGAATGAAACCAACTCTGGTCATAACTTACAGGCGACGTATCACCGGTCTTACGGCCATAACTCACTAGTTGCGAAATCAACGCCTTTGCACACTGAACGCGCCTGGACTCCAATTACTAAACAGTAGCATCTTGGTTTATGTTTGTCGAGATGTGGGAATGTTTTAATAGGATGTTATAGGTTTACCTGCCCATGGTAAACCTATTAAAGCATTTAATTACAGGCGGTATTAATTTTATAGATGTGAAACTGAGTTTGCTTTGCATATTTGCTCAAGCGTAGTCATACATGCTGATCCAATTTAGATGATTTTGAAGATTTGGGTTCAGCTTTTCTGAACTTTGTCATGAAAAAGTCATTCAATGGAATTAAAAATACTTAGAGGGTTGTATTGAGGATTTTAATGATTATAACTCAGTAAGCCATATTTGTTACTGTCCTGACCTGACCTGCAATTGCAAAAAACCTAAGAAAATTTGAATTTTGAGGGCACCTTGGTGCGTCCTCCTACGGTACCATACATACCACATACACGTGTTTAAAACATAGAAACTTAGGAGTTGCAAAGATTTAGCAAAATATTTGTGAATTTACTTGCAATAAATAAAGACTTTTGAAATAAAATACACAGAGAGCTTTTTTTTTGGAAAACACCTGATTCGCTTGCACGAATATCATTTATATAAGTACCTATTTAAAACAACACTTAGATTTTAAATATTCTTATCAATTCAAATCGTCGTTAGCTATTCTAACATGTCCTGAAAGACCTGTTAAAAAGTTTTGGCAATATTAAGTCTGAAAATATTTTTCATTAAAAGTATGTAAGAAATCACATTGATCTACTAATTAAAACCACCAACATAACGTACCTAAGTACACCTTTCTAAACAAGTTTCACAACAATAAACTCTAAATACTAACGTATCTTTGTACAAACGGTTTATAGATTTTCGTAGGTGTAAAATATTAAAACGTTAAATTTCCACTAAAATATATAGATCCGATAAGTTTTATATCCACAGGCTTTAGTGTTTACGACTGCTTGCATGATAAAATTAATATTGCACAGAAAATCAATTATACTAATATCGTACTAAATGGAACTTGATATTAAAATTGTAATGAAATATTATACGTGAAAGTAGGTGTTCATTTATTGCAAAGCGTTTTGAGTTTATTGTTTAATTATTTCAGTTCAAGATTTATCAATCCAAGTATCTTTAGGTTAATAGGTAATGAAGTTTAATTGTGAATTTAAAGGTGTATTGTTGAGTGAACTAACGACAACAAAACTTAAGATACTGTCTATTAAGATATTATTAAGACTTGAATGTTTTAAGTTTTATGTCTTAATAGACTTAAAAGTTGAACAAACTGTATTAAATAATATTTCGTAGTAGTGCATTTTTTTTTTCAAGAAAATAGTGTCAACAAACAGGCAACGAAGGTTGCGAATAAAGAAAAGAAATTCCTTTAGCGTAACTGGTTACGAAACTTAATCATCAGGATGCTTAGTTGCGGATAAGGAATAGTAGATTGTATGACAAGGGAGCAAAATAGTATTTTTACGGCGAGGGCGTTATTTTGATTCCAGAGCGAAGCGAAGGATTCTAGAATAGAATCCCGAGCATAGCGAGGGATTCTAAAATAGAATCCTGAGCGTAGCGAGGGATTCAAAGTACATCGCCTGAGGGAAAAATATGTTTGCTCTCGAGTCATATACTCTATTTTTCATCTCGTTCTATGAGAAAATAAATAAGAGACACTTTTAAGTAATTAATGAATAAGTTTAATTAAAAAAATGACATGAATTTATAAAAGGTCAATTACAAATTTATATTTATATCTAATAGATATAAATATAAATGGCACTGGCAAAATTTTGAAAATTTATTGTCACTGTGTATTTTGTTTGGGATTGATATAGTTGTGGATTTATTTAGACATTTTTTTTTTAATTACTCTTTCTTTGTTCTAATATGAAAAGTTTACTTGAAATTTGTAGCGTGTTTTGATGATGGATCAATTCTTTTCTAAACTGTGGAAATAGAAAAACAAAACTAGTTATGCTTTAAGCTTCTACTCCATTCACCGAATATACCCATTTTTTTTGGAAAGTGATAAAAAAGTCATCCAGTATTTTGAGTGTTTGTAATCTCAGTATCTGGCTGGTGCTCAGGAAAAGGTTCCTTTGATTTAGAAGAGCGCGGTGACAACGGTATGGGCGAACTATCTGCAACTCTTAATTTAATATTTTCAACAATGCGCGTGCTGATCCCCGCACCGTACAGCAAACACTTACAGCCAGTCATCTATACAATTTTCGTTCGATTTCAATGAACGATTCATGTTCCAAATTCAAATCTCATTACTGCCCGCTAAAAAGTCTAGTGGAGAAAAGAGCTACTTTGCTCCCGCTAAACGGGGAACAAAACGACACTTTTCGAATAGAAGGGATGAAAAAAGTTTTCTTGATTCGCTACTGGTTGCGAATCGCAGTGCGAAAACGGCCGGGAGGGGAGATAATTTTGTGGTAATCTTCTCTACGCTGCAGTACTTACCTATTATATTTTTAATCTTATTTCGTGTTCAATAGGGGCTCAAACATAACTGGAAAAGGTAGTAATTCATTTATTATAATCCTATTATGATTCTACTAAAGTGGCCATTTTTGGTTCTACGTTGTACATAGTCATTTATTATTCCTGATCAAAGTGATAATAATTTTCAAATTATTACGCGATTATAGCGATATTCAACAAGCCAAATAACGACTTCCTTGGTCAATAGGCTGTATCTATACGTAGTTATCTACACTATCCTTATTCACCACATTGCTATTACCATTTACCCCACTAACATAACAATAAAAGTTATCATTTCGAGTTCAATTTGCAAAACGATAACCACTACTGAGGATATGTTTATTGAGATGTAACTGAGGTTTACGATCTGGCTGCGCGGGAGCACTTTCTTTAGACCGCGCACCGCGTACGACAGTTATATTTATTTATAACGCCTTGAATATTCCATTCATGACATCAACTGAGAACGGTATGGGGTCCTTGTGTTGGATGTCCTTTGAGACGGTCCTGGTTAGGGATTTAATTTTCTGAACAAATTTATATTTGATATTTTTAAGTAGAAAGGGATTAAATAAAAGTAGAAGAAAATTGTCTGTTTCAGTCAAGCAACAAGCTTGTGTAAAAAGGCGTTATTCAGCTGTAGTATGTTATAGATAAAACTGTAATATTAAATATACTAGCACTTCGCCCGCGACTTCGTTCAACGTGATAGCTCGGCTAATTTGCATGATATCAATATAATTGATAGCCTATGTTACTCGGTAAAGATGTAACTTTTTAACGGCAATATAATTTTTGTCCAGTAGTTTTTAATAAAGTAGTTGTTAGAAAACTGTAGCTGAAGATAGTATATAGAGTAATTTTTAAATCATTTCTTATTGTTAATTTTATTGTTTTTCTCTCAATGTTATCGAAATATTTGTACGCCGAGACTTACAGCCAAACATTCTGTACTAAAACAATGTAATATCTTGAATGCTCTTGTATGTATACAATGTTTAAACAAATAAATAAATCTTATCTTATCTTTCCAATGTTCTAATTGGCGGATTAAATAGATTTGTAATTTATTGATGGTGGAAACTAGCCTATTATGTATGTATCTTGACCGTCGTGTAAATAAGAAGAACCAGTGCACAACACAGTCCAGTGCAGTGGAATTACGACCTAACAATAAGATATGTTTGTATTAAAATTATTCAGTCCCAAATTGCTTCACAGAATGTTAGCCACTCTACATCCTCGCAGTAGGTAGAAGGTAAAGCGGACTTCTATTGTGACTACAGTGTAAGGAGTGCAAAATATTTCTCTGTTGTACTGACCATTGAGGCCGTTGAGAACTTAATATTTTAATCTTATCGCCCAGTACTGCTCCCACTGACAATGAACTAGTTACGGGGACCATCCTTTATTCAACAATTTTATACCACTTTAAGATTTGCTGTCTATTTTTAGAATACAATACTCATATTATTAATTTAATCTATACCAGTCATCAATAAAAGAAATTGTATCAGACACAACTATAAATATTTCTTCCTCAATTCAAGTTTTAAACCATAAATCTTACACTTTAGTAGAACCGAAAATAACCCTGGGCGGTCTATAGTAAACAAATAAACAAACAGTTTTATAAACATCGCCAACTTAACTGGCATGAAAGACAAAACCAAGATATACAGCCTCTGTGTCAGCGAATAAATTAAAAAATGAAATTTGAAAAGAGAACAAAAGCGCAGCCACAGCCGCGGGCCGCGGTTATGACGTCATAATTAAGGGGCCCAACACACGACGAAAAGCAAGAGAGCGACGTGACTCACGTAGTGCCGTGAGAAAACCGAATTTAATAAAAAAGTAAAAGTGCTTTCTTTGTACAGGGGCATGCAAAATTGAAGTTCGATTATCGGTGCCTTATTTTGGGACATGATTCATTTTGGTGAGAGGCTTGAAATTTAAGATAACACGTTCAGAATTTTCGATTAACGCGAATGATGCAACCGGTGCGAATGTAACGGGATGGCGAACACGTTAATGTGAACGACCCTTTTACTTTTAATGCTTGTGAGGTGCATTGTAAGCCGTTAACTTTGATTTGTTTATTAATCATCATACGCCATCATCGACACACGCTTCATATTTTATGGAAACAGTTATCGAATCACAATGATTGACGAAAAAAGAGATTATTGAATCAGGTATCGAAACATCGTTATTTATTGTGATCCCTGCTAATCTACGTAACAGTGTGATTTATTTTAAACAATTTCAAAATAAAACTAGCCAGGAATAGATTCAAATTAAATTCACAGCTTTAAATTTCTTACACAACTGGCTAGGTCACCTATATCAATGCAATTTACGCAATTCAATGAGACATGCGACATTAGAAAATTTTATTCCGCAACAATGAGTCTACCTACGCCTTTTTAACAAATCGATTCATTGCACATCAAAAATACACATCGTAAATCGAGTTACTGTTCTCGAGTCGAGATGACATCGATGCATCGAGTCAGCGAATCGCCGAATCGAGATGCGTCACTTTATAATTGTCCCGCAAAAGGTGCGACCGTTACTGCATTCAAAATATTCAAATAAAGATCGGATAATTAACGGTACAGGTAACGGGTCAGAGGGCAAATGGGACCGAATGAGAGCATATCGATAAAAATTTGGAGCTCCTTAATTTTAATGCGAGTTATAAATATTGGCGGAATTAATTGAAACCGTGTTTTGGGTGAAGTTACCGGTAAGTTAAGATGGTGATTTAAGATTGGTGAGGTTGTAAATTCGGGGATATTGGTTGTTCCGTATTTCCACATGTTTAAATAAAGGTGCGATGGCTGATACCATGATTTGATGAACGTCATGTACAGTTAGGTACAAAGAATAATTAGCGTGTTAGTCATTTTCCCACTGTTGGGCCATACCTATACCTTTTCTCTGGAGAGCGTAGCATTAGTCCACCGCGCGAGCCCAATGCAGTTACATAGCATGGGCAAAGAATAAAGTTCTACATAGAAATCAGAATCAGATGCTCAATCCTTCCCAAGACCAACGGAAAAAGACCAACACAAGAAGATAGGTAACATGCCACATCAATCCATCAAGCTAAGTCTTTAAAACAAAACAGCCCATCACAACACGAGACTCTAGCCTATGGCATCGTGGCGGTACAGTTGTAAAAATGGAATAGTATCATTTAGTACGGAACCCTCGGCCGGGTAGCCAATAAACGGTAACCGCGCCGCGTGGGCGGAGTCGCTGCGATTGTCGCGAATGTTATCGAACACACTTAGCTTCGTTTACGTCGGATTGTGTGTAATGGGTCTTCGGATGTTGACGTTTGGTGGGAATTGGATAGGTAGGTACTTTGTAGAAAGTTAGTTACAAATACGTAGGTATACAAAGTGTAAACGTACTTCACGAAACCGAGCATGCATCGAACTAAGTAACTGTACGGAAAAAATATTGCTGGGAATGGAGGATTTTTTTGTGATAATAAATCACGTATTACTCAGGACTCAACGTAACGCACTAAAAACATTGAGTTGAGAAGTGCATTGAATAGTACAGTAGTAAAGTAATACCATTAAAAACTTGTATTAAAAAAACAAAAAAAAAACTTGTGAAAATTTGGAACTTTGACCCCCAATATCTGCGTAACTACAAGCTTCAAAGGTATGGTCTAGAAGAAAAAAATATCGCAATGACAGGGAGAACAAGTGCCATTTACCTTTTCAGAATTGTTTAGCCATTTCTGGTTTTAGAGAAAATAATTCGATCTTTTTGAATTTATAAAGCAAGAAAGCATGTTACCAAATCTCATTTAATTCTCTTAATCCCAAATCTGCGTGGAAAATATATTTATAATCAGTTCTTTTTAGGATTAAGGCAATAAAACGCTTAATCCTATTTAATACGGTTATGTAAAACCGTTTTTGATACGTAGATAGGTATATCAATATGAGTGAATGTTGACTTTCGTAGTTTATTGCATTCTTTAGTTTTGCTTTCATCTTTGTTCGCGTAACGAAATGAAATATTTTCGGGATCCCTTTTTTTGCATAATCTTCTTTTTCCTAATATACTTTGGCATACATGTTTTGGCATAATTTGTTTTGCCATAATAATACTTTGCCAATTTTTTTTTGGCATACTGTTTATGTTGGCATAATCATCTTGAAGGCTAATTTATTTTGGCATAAATTGAATTTTGCATAATGTTACTAGGCATAATGACTATTAGCATAATTGTATTTAGGCATACAAATAATATAAATACCAGAATAAAATTTGAGTTATTTTTACGTATTTATTTTGAATTAAAAATTCATTAAGTTGTACTACAAAAGTTAGTGACAGAAACGAATCGCTGCAAAACCGACTCCACGTAGTCTTCTCTGCCCTACCCCTAGAGTGTAATTTAAAATCGCGTAGGCGCGGAGGGGCGAGGCGGCCCGCGAGTTGAGGAGCAGGTGGTTGTAACACTCGCCGCCGCTGCTGAGGCTGGCCGGCGAAGCCGGCCAGCAAGCCGAAGCTGCGGTGGTGAGCGTTAAACACATCTGCGACGATAAGCTCGCGTGGGACCGCCGGAACCCCGCAGCGCCGGAGCCGTGACAGAAACCTTGCCTGCTGCATGTTGCATACTGCATGCTTGCTTGCATGCTGCATGATTGCTGAATGCATGCTTGCTGCATGCTTGCTGCATGATTGCTGCATGCTTGCTGCACGCATGCTTGCTTTATGCTTGCTGCATGATGCATGGTGTATGCTTGTTTAAATGTTTGCAAGCTGCATGTTTGCTGCATGCATGGTGTATGCTTGTTTGCATGCTTCTTACAGGGAAAAAACTCACATATGTTCACAAACAACTATGTTCAAAACAAATATGTTATGTATTACCTGCTTCGGAGAGATGGTTTTATTCCAATCGTCAAAATAAATTGGTATATCCAATTAGGGTATGTCTAACATTTTAGGATTATGCTTCTTTGTTATGCCTATAAAAAATATGTTTTAGTATCATTATGCGTAAATCAATTTATGCCTAACAATGTTATGCTTAATCATTATTATGATTAGATAAATTATGCTTAAAAAAATTATGCGTAAGCTGTTATGCGTAAATAATGTTATGCGAAAATATAATTAGTAGTAACAAAAGTATGCCAAGTTATATTGGGTCTTAAAATTTTATGCAAATGGATAGGGAACCAATATTTTCTTCCTAGGTTATCACAATCCTTTTGTATGAAAACGATTGCAGATTTCTGTGAAACTTGATAATTTCTGTTTTTTTTTACCCGATTACAGCGAACCCAAAAGAAAGAGTCATGATTTTATCAGTCTATGGATGTATGTATGTTTGTATTTACGTATGTTCCTCCGTAGCGTCTAAACTATTCATCCGATTTTAATGAATAACGTGCCAATCAATTCGTTATTATGGCCCGGGTAACTGGCTACATTTTAACCGACTTCAACAATAGGAGGAATCAATTTAATCTTGTAAAGCCTGAAATCAATTAGACAGTGATTTTTCGGTACTCGGGTTTTTAATTGTAGTATCACACACATTATTTTCAAGTGACTTCCAAAAAGAGGAGGTTCTCAATTCGACTGTATTTTTTTTTGTGTTTAAGACCTCAGAACTTTCGACTGGGTGAAACGATTTTAATGATTCTTTTTGTTTCATAATTTATTCAGGCGGTTGTGCGTAGGTCAGTGTTTATTAACGAAAGCTATTAATATTGTAAAATTATACCTAATTCCATTATACCAACTCGCCGATTGTAGCCCATTCCCATTTTGACGATCCGAATGGCGCAGCGGTAGTGAGGCTGCCTTACGTTCTTAGGGTCCCGGGTTCGAATTCCGGTTGGAGCAAATGTTTGTGTGATGAGCATGGACATTTGTTTCCGAGTCATGGATGTTTATATGTATAATAAGTATGTATTTACAAACAAAAAGTATCTATGTAGTATATCAACTATCTGGTGTCCACGACACAAGCCTCGTTGCTTAGTGTGGCACTAGATGGCGCTGTCTGTCCAGCGATATTTTTTTTAAATCTATTTATTCCCTCTTATAGAGAGGAAAATCTGCCGAGCACAAACAAAATATTTAATACACTGACAGTAGCTTTCCACAAGGCTGTTGTCGATATGCAAACTATAGGTACCTAAGTGGTAACACCAAAGGAAACCGATTCATAATTACGAAGATAACATGCCTAATCCGTCGCCTACTAGTTAGGAGGATTAAGATACAGATGAAACACGTAATTAAATATTCATTTAATTAACTTTCACTGGCCACCAGTTTCCAGGTGATGTCATTCGAACTAAATCAGACATCCGATAGGAATACACGTATTCACCAACCGTAAGTAACACCTAAATTAATGCTTAAATAAAACGGCAGCTGTTGAATTTTCGATACTCGGGTCGGTTGCAGAAAGTTGAAAAAAGTATTTTTTGTTTGGGCAATCATTTAGTTGTCACCTAATGTTGGTGACAACGGTCATAAAGCTAATATTAAATATTGATTCACGTCTAAAAAGAAGAATTAATTAGTTTTATAGTCGACCATAACTGTATGCACATAAATAAGTTTAGGAGTGTATTAATTAGGATCTTTCTTAATTGACTTCATTCGATTATGTATTTATTTGTCGCATCATGAATAGATCATCAGAAAGTTTTGTAAGAACCATTAGAAGGTACTACCAAATTAAGTTCCAGTGGTATTAGGTAGTAAATTAATATTATTTGTAAATTAATTATTAAGTAAAATGTAATTCATTATATTATTTCCTCACTATACAGGGTGTAAACAACCTCATCACGAAGCCGTCAACCAAGCATTCTATATGTCAAACTAAGTAACTTTACGTAAAAATTATTGCTGGGAAACGACTTTTTTTTTGGGGTGAAACATCATATTTTGTGGTAGAACTCAATGTAACGGACTCAAAACATTGTGCTGATGGATGGATTGAGCAGTACGGGGGTCGTGGAGGTGTTTAAAGTAATAATCTTACATTAAAAACTTGTACTAAAAAAAACTACTTGTCAAAAAGTTAGAAATTTGACCCCCTATATCTCCGTAACTAGAAGGTTCCCAGGTATGGTGTAGAACAAAAACATGATCGCAATGACGGGGAGAACTTTTGGCTTTGTTAAGAGGTGTTTTACACCCTTCATAGTACTAGCTAGGGTTCAAATTCTCTTATTTCAAGACCTCAACTGTACCTTTGTACGCTTAAAATGACCCATGTGCACATGGTTCACACCCTTCGAAAATTGTTAAGACATACTACTACTACTACAACAGCCCATACGTCCACTGCTGGACATAAGCCTCTCCCATGATGGGAGGAATTTGCCGTAATCTCTGAATTGTGACCTTCCTCCTGTTGTTTCGTCGGTTAAAAAACTAAATTTGAGGCATCTGACACGTAACGTGACACGATTGCCGCCAGCTCAATCCCTAGGTATAAAAGTTATCTACATTGATTTGGTAAATTTTACGTGATGCTTGATCATCGAAACAGACAAACAGATAAACAGACAAATAGACAAACAGATAAACAGACAAAAATTTCAAAAATGCTGGAAATGGGTTCTGTTGGTTATCCTTTCACACCCTAGAATTTTTTTTTTTATTATTTTCAATGTACAAAAAATATTTTTCTACAGATTTATTATATGTATAGATATAGATTGCACACAAAAAAGAAACAAATATACATAAAAAAAATGCAAGTATTAAGCTTATGTACAAAGGCGAGCTTAAGCCATAATTGGGAATAAAATAGAATAAAATACTCTTTATTATGTACACCATCAAAATTACAGATACAAATGTAAAAAAAAATACAAGGGGTGACACAATGGGCGGAATGGCAGCATGGAGTAGTGTGCTTAGTAGGGCACTGGGGCTATTTGGCGCAGCCGTAGGGCACACAGTGTTAAATTGTTTTTGTTTTATATAGTGTGGCATGTGCCAAATAAACGTATTTTCTTTCTTCACTGCAAAATACAAAAATTGCTTAACCGATTCACCGCCAAAAATGACAGTTCCATAATTGGTTTAAGTTTTATTAGACACATTAATTAACAATATGTCCAGTTTCTCATTACAATGACAAGTAGTAAAAGTCAATAAGGATTCGTGATCACATGTGGGCGTTACAACAACCTGTTAGATTTGCTCACCCATTTGTGGATTTTATTACTTACATGCTCTTCAGCCTTACTTTTTCTCTAGCTTTGGGCAATCGTCTGTGGGTATATCGGGTGGTTCCCTATCCATTTGCATAAAATTTTAAGACCTAATATAACTTGGCATACTTTTGTTACTACTAATTATATTTTCGCATAACATTATTTACGCATAACAGCTTACGCATAATTTTTTTAAGCATAATTTATCTAATCATAATAATGATTAAGCATAGCATTGTTAGGCATAAATTGATTTACGCATAATGATACTAAAACATATTTTTTATAGGCATAACAAAGAAGCATAATCCTAAAATGTTAGGCGTACCCTAATTGGATATACCAATTTATTTTGACGATTGGAAAAAATCCATCTTTTCGAAGCAGGTAATACATAACATATTTGTTTTGAACATAGTTGATAGTGAACATATGGGAGATATTTCCCTGTAAGAAGCATGCAAACAAGCTTACACCATGCATGCAGCAAACATGCAGCTTGCAAACATTTAAACAAGCATACACCATGCATGCAGCAAGCATAAAGCAAGCAAGCATGCAGTATGCAAGCAAGCATGCAACATGCACTAGGCAAGCATGCAGCATGCAAGCAAGCATGCAACATGCACTAGGCAAGCATGCAAGCAAGCATGCAACAGGCATGGTTTCTGTCACGGCTCCGGCGCTGCGGGGCTCCGGCGGGCCCATGCGAGCTTATCGTCGCAGATGTGGTTCACTCCGTGCCTACGCGATTTTAAATAACACTCTAGGGGTGGTGCAGACAAGTCTACGTGGAGTCGGTTTTGCAGCGATTCGTTTCTGTCACTAACTTTTGTAGCACAACTTAATGATTTTTTAATTCAAAATAAATACGTAAAAATAACTCAAATTTGATTCCGGTATTTATATTATTTGTATGCCTAAATACTATTATGCTAATAGTCATTATGCCTAGTAACATTATGCAAAATTCAATTTATGCCAAAACAAATTAGCCTTCAAGATGATTATGCCAACATAAACAGTATGCCAAAAAAAAATTTGGCAAAGTATTATTATGGCAAAACAAATTATGCCAAAACAGTTATGCCAAAGTATATTAGGAAAAAGAAGATTATGCAAAAAAAAGGGATCCCATATCGGGTATGCCTTGTGCAAGAATGTACCTACAACTTTCTGTTCGTTACCCTTTCGAGGACATTGGAGACGATAATATGGCAAAGGTATTATATTGGAAAAGTTCACAATTTGTAAGTTTTACCTAATTGTCTTACATATAATATGCATGCTAGATTCACATCCAGTAGATGTCAATCAGAAATATGGTGTTGTAACTTTTTTATTGCTTTTGTGATTGTACATCAGTTTTGTGAATTAAATAAAAAAAATATGACAAGAATAGTTGTTAACATTCTACAATAAGGCATTGTTCCTGAACTCATTGCACTTGTCTAGAATGTGACATCTAAGTCCACCTGCAAGGTCCATGTGATACACATAAGAATAAAGGTCAAGTTGTTCGATTTTATTGATAATAGAGAAACAAGTCGATGCCCCCTTAGTTTCTCAATGTTTTTAATCGATTGTATTTAAAATGCTGACGTCATGCACCAGCAGTGGCTCAAACTGGTGTGAATTTAAACGGTGCTAAAAAGGTGCAATCCTAAAACATAAAAGAGCTTGAAAAATGTGTATTTAACTTCAATTAGCGTTAAATTAAAAGGCACTGTCAGTTTTATTATATCTCGATTCACCTCAAAGAATCCTTATTAGTCACATGAGCTAAACTACCTTCCCCACACTCTTTGAAGTGATATTATTCTCGAATTTCATCACTTCTAAACTCTTTAAGGGTTATAAAACCGCAAGTGGCAGCGCCCGTATCATCATAACGACAATAAACGGCCGTTAGACGATCAACCACCGACAATTTCAAAAAACAAGATCGTTTGAACTCATTATCACATTTGGAGCTCCAAAACTTAACACTACTTATCTTATGATCTTTTAAAAGTATTTCTCATTACCCGTTTAGGAGCAGGACACAAAGCACGTATATCAAACGGAAAACATACACAGCTAAATCAGCTCTCAACAAAATAAATTTTCGCATTGACATACATCGGCCCAACCATAAATATTAATCTCTTTTTGTTTCCTACAAACATTTTTATGTTGATAAAAAAATACTTCCCAAATAACTCTGGACGCGTATAAATAAAGTGTGGTAGTAAATGTCAATAATATGCAAAATAATGGATGTTAATCTCCGCGAGCGGATTTGTGATTTGCGAGCGAGCGCGCTTCAAAGATTAGCCGACGGATTCCATGATGGCGTACGAATACCATGTTTTTATAGCCAGCGAGCAACGTCAGCGTTTGCTCCTCGACTTATATATGATATGCTGCCTGTCAACGTAATCCATTTACATAACGTTCTTATTGCCTGTTCTGTGTTTCTTGTTATTTGGAAAAATATTGACACTTTACATACGTAGGTAATTTGTTAGCCATACCCTGCAATGTAATAAGTCCACTTTGCGCTCAGAGTTTTTCCAGCCAAAGTTGGATATGCTAGCCACTTGAGAGCACATGAAAGAGCAGCACACCAAAGCTCTCGAAAGCCATCGAATGCAGTCGCTGTGGCCGAAATCGGCTAGATGGCAACATCACCATCAAGTAATTTGTTAAAATCCCCAAGTATATCTCCCTTTGTCTCGAGGCAAGGTATGAGTAGTTTCGTTCCTCAAAAGATGGATGCGATGTGGTTCTTGAATCAAAGAAAAACTAAAGTTTGGGTAAATTTTCTTGATAAGAAAACCATGAAAATCCGTTGTCAAATTGTACAATCTCGATCAGGTTAATTCCTACTCCTAATACTACTTCCTGAACTTGAACCAGAAAATACAGAATATATTTTTGTAGTCTTGTGGCTGAACTAACTCCAACTGAGTAAGTGTAGACCAGGAGTGTGGGACGTAGCTTTGCACAACATGAAAATCCGTTGTCAAATTGTACAATCTCGATCAGGTTAATTCCTACTCCTAGTACTACTTCCTGAACTTGAACCAGAAAATACAGAATATATTTTTGTAGTCTTGTGGCTGAACTAACTCCAACTGAGTAAGTGTAGATCAGGAGTGTGGGACTTTGACTTTGCACAACAATTCAAATCCCAAGCTGCAGGCTAGTAGGACACTGATAAACTTATTGTTTGTCAGAGCACTATTACTTATGCAAAAATAATCAGAATACTGAACTAGGCACATAGCTGACATCAAGTGGGTGACAACTGACACACCTGCAATGCTGACATCGTTCTTCACCAATATCAGAAGAGTTACCCTTTTGAGCTTTTAAAGTTAGATCAGAAATACACCAAATAAATTGAAATCTGCTTCATGATTTATTGTGCGAACGCATCCTGCTGAGCATTCCACCTGTATTTTGGAGCAAGTAACAGTATCAACAGATTTTTTTGTTATACTTCATTGTATCCCACTGCTGGGCAAAGGCCGCCCTTTTCTTCCGCCAAACTTCTTGTGAGATCTCTGGCGATGTTTGCCGGTAACCAAGATCACTGTGATCGTTTATCGATTTTACAAGCTTCATGAAGCTCTGACGCCTGCACTAGACGTGTCACACCCACAGGAGCCGAGAAAAACCTCCCGATCATTAATGTTCTATAATAAAATCAAAGTTCTGCGCCATTACAAAGACTAGAGGCTACTCGCAGTTTCACATTCGTCTCTGTGAATAGGTCGTCGGCGGATAACGAAAGCAGCGCCCACTCGCGACCCGATGACATTGTTTATTATTTTTGTTGTTGCTCGTTGCGAACTGTGCAAATAGTAATTAATTCCTACACACTTTCTCTCCTGAGTGCGATTAACCGACGCTAATTCGGACGATGACCCGTCTACCTACTTTTGTTGAAGGACGAAAGTTATGATTCGATTTTAGACGATCTCTTTCGCCTACGGGGGTAATGTAATGTTGAAAAGTATAATTATGCTTGTGTTTTGAAGACTCGTTCCTTAATGTGTGTGCTGCGATTTATTATAATTCGTTTTTGAATGACGTAATTGTATGTTATTGATTCTTTGCTGTTTATGGTTCTAAGCTTATTCCTTTAATCGTTTTGGAGTAAAAAGATATCAGATGAAATAAGCTGCTTCATGCGGTATATTTTTTTTACAATCGAGTAAATAGAAAAAGAAACAGCAAAGTCCGTAAATTTTTCAAGAGACCGTTTTCTGTATATACGAGGTTTTCACACATCAACGTCGCGTTCAGTCTTCACACTAATTTCTGAACTTTCATTGAACTCCAAGCAAAAATAACAACATATATTTACCAACCCCAAAATTATTGCACACATTGTAAAGCCCATGCCCAAATGAGTCAGGCATGACCGCATATTGACTGACCCCTAATTCAATACAATTTGCAGACATTTTTACGTGTACTAAAATTCTAATATACTTTTAAAGTTTTATGACACCGTAAGATGTGTTGCCAGAAGCGATAAGTAAAGTGCTAACATGTTTTTGCAAAAAAGATCAAAGCTGTTTTTGTAGTTGCATTGATTGAAAGACTAAAAGCTATGGCGAAACCTATTCGTTCCACCTACTGAAAATCTCCCACCTGGCTAACCTGGAAGTCATTTAATAGGCTCCGGACCCTGCATTTGCCGAAGCAAAAAAACTTGGTTATGTGGAGATTCATAGATGACTGCCAGGACCCTATATGTGGTCAGCAAACGACGGGAAATAATTCCGTGGGTATCCTGCACTTTTCTAATGGGAAAGGCTGGTCAAAGCTGATTGTAGATGGCGCGTCCATAGCTTAGACCCAATCTGACCAATGAGGTCAAACTATTTTGAAATATAAAATGACATTGACAGATTTTCAACCAATGACGATGTTTGGTTCATACGATGCTAGCGCCATTAGTTCCACAAGTGGCCTTCCCATTACGAGAACCTGATGGACGCCACTGAAGCCGCCAAATTCGTGGCCAAGTTTTGGGCCACCTCCATTTTAGACTCTACTGCGCATGTTATACAACATATTACTGCGACCATATTACTCAATATTAAAAAAGCCCACTTTCAGTCTGGCAATACCTTCCACCCACATGCATCCTGTCGACAGGATGTTCAGATGTCGCCTGTAATCGCCCTAATTGCAGCACCGGTCTAATTTGACTCGCACCTTAATGTGTAGTTTGTAGGTGTGTTAACGCCCTTACATTTCCATCTCAATGCAGGTTGATTCTTTTGTTTCGATGTTCTTTTTTTAACATACCAGCTATTGGTAATTATAGTTTTCTTTTCTAAAAGTATAAGTGTCGAATTGAGTACCTTCTCCATTTTTTCGTCGGTTAAAAAGTGTCTGCGCTTTGGAAGAATTCCACCACTGAGGTTGAACCCGATCAGCACATTTTTGCTATAGATAGAATATTGACAAGAACAGCTCTTCGAACATGGTTCGAATGTACTAATCGCGTTCGAAATTTGCATTTAGGTTTATTCACAAAGCGATGGCTAAGAAGTATAGGAATTTCAGCGTATTGAGTAATTCCTTGGTTTAATCAGATACGAAAGCAATTAAAGAATTTCTTTCTCAACTCGAGCAACTATTTTGACAACAATGTAAATAAATCCAAAACATAACAATGTTAATTATCAAAAATTGTATCACACAGGAATTTTAATGTCTACTAATTGGAAAAATTTAACGAAACAAGATTAACATAAAATCATAATTCTATTTGTTCAAATTTCGAAAACATTGAAGACTGTGAGCGAATTCCTGACATACAGGCGGTGTCTTTTATGACTGTGAGCATTTTATGACCATTACCACTGGCACCCATAATTTAAAGGTGTTTAATGTTAATATTTTGCGTTCGACTCGAGAATTCTTAATAACGTATAAAAAGCGATCATGTCCACACGAAATGACCAACATTGAGGGCTCGCCGCCATACGAACGGGTAAATGGGGAAATAATTGATTCTAATGATAAATGCGATGTGAAGTGATTTTATTGCACTTGCATTCGCATGACATTACGGCCTGAATAATGATGTTACAAAAAAATGAGAACACGCGTTAACTCATCTTTGTTTGTGAGTGCATATTGCATTTTTGTTAAATTGTAGTTTTATGTTGGACTTCGTTTTTCCCGTGACTACGACCACTGCAGAAGATTGGTCACCTTAATAGACTTAAAATGACACTTAGGGGATATCTTCCGTGACCGTTCCGTTCTCGGAACGCCGTGTTCCATGTGATCAGGAGCTCAAAATGAATTCAATAATCACGGAAGATATCCCGTAAGTGACATTTTAAGTATAGTAATGCACCGTGAAAGCAGTGAACAGTGTTCACCTTAATAGATTTCTGAAAAGGATTTTTCTGATTTCATTTTAGTCTGTTTAGGCAAGAGTTTTGCAAAAGTAATTTACACCGTAATGAAAACATACGCTGGTCAGTAAGTTTGCGCTAACACCATTATTTTTGACCGTCCTATTTTTTCAATAACTGACTGAAGGGTGAACCAAAATTTAACTAGAATGAGTTAAAAAAAAAAACTAAATCGTCAAAAAAGTCGCTATGGTGTTCGTGAAAAATCGAGGTTCCTGTCGTAATAAATATGTCCTTAAAAATAAACAGACAGACATCAACAGCCGATAAACGTGTATATTAGTATAATCGACGGCGTCGTTACGTCGTCGGAGAGCGCGGTGGTCTCAACATTTATCGTTTTGCTGTCAATGGAAAATGAGAATCGTGAACACTCGCCACCATTTTAATATAAGCTTAAACGATCGTAACATTATTTATAAGTGTGATCGATATTGACTAAGTATTCTAAATATAGAACCTGAGCGACATTGTAAGCGGTGAGTGAGCTTTTGATTAAGTTAATAAAGATTTACTCCCACATTTCACTCCATTTTATATATGGGGTCGTCGCAAAGCAGTTTTATCAAGGGATATTGTATTACCTGATAGTAACTGGGTTGTGGATGTTAAATGGACAGAGTATGTAAGGGTAGGCTTCCAGTCTGGATGCAGCTGAATACCAGTATTTTACATCATCATCAGCCTATTAATGTTCCCACTGCTGGGACACAGGCCTCCTCTCTATGAGAGGGAATGGGCTATAATTCACCACGCGGGCCCAGTGCGGATTGGTAGATGTCACATGTCTTCGAATTTTTTGGTTCTAGGGCATGCCGGTTTCCTCACAATGTTTTCCTTCACAGTTTTGAGAGCAGTGGTGATGAAATAAATAACATATAGTAATGCGCCTGTCTGGGTTCGAACCCATGACTTACTATTCGTAAGTCGGGGCCGCCACCACTGGGCTACCGCTGCTCTACTGGGCCACCGCTGCTCTGTATTTTACATGGAGAATGGTATTAGATGGCATGGTGGAGCAAGGGGTATTGTATAGGCTAGTTTCCACCATCTATAAATTGCAAATCTATTTAGTCCTTTAGATAAACCATTGAAAAATAATGGACACGTATATTTTGCGACGACCTGATTGGCGCAGCGGTAGTGAGGCTGCCTTACGTTCTTAGGGTCCCGGGTTCGAATCCCGGTCGGAGCAAATGTTTGTGTGATGAGCATGGACATTAATTTGTTTCCGAGTCATGGATGTTTATATGTATAATAAGTATGTATTTACAAACAAAAAGTATCTATGTAGTATATCAACTATCTGGTGTCCACGACACAAGCCTCGTTGCTTAGTGTGGCACTAGATAGCGCTGTGTGTAATGTCCAGCAATATTTATTTATTTATTTATTATTTTGTTTTTGTAAAACAATGAATATTGGCAAAAATAAAACGCATCAAAACTCGGGAGTAGTGGTTCGTGACGTCAGAACGCACTAAAAATTATACCACGGCGTGACTTATTGAGAATATTAAAAGCGTCGTATCTTCGTCAATTTTGGTTTACGTAACAAAAGAAAATATACGGGTCAAATATTTTTTGAAAATCTAACTGTCGGACTAATTCGATTTTTTCAGTACACAAGCCTATTACCCAGTAATAGCTGTGTTGTGGAAGTCAGATAGGCAGTCGCTCCATGTAAAATACTGGTATTCAGCTGCATCCGGTTAGAATGGAAGGCAACCCTAACATAGTTGGGAAAAGGTTAGGCAGATGAAGACGAGGATTTATGAGGTCGTTCGTAAAAGGTTTCCTAGAGATCAAGCTAAGGTTTTCGTTTAGGTTTTCGACAGAGACGTTACTTATGGGATCCTTTTTTTGCATAATCTTCTTTTTCCTAATATACTTTGGCATAACTGTTTTGGCATAATTTGTTTTGCCCTAATAATACTACGCCAATTTTTTTTTTGCCATACTGTTTATGTTGGCATAATCATCTTGAAGGCTAATTTGTTTTGGCATAAATTGAATTTTGCATAATGTTACTAGGCATAATGACTATTAGCATAATTATTTATTTACGCATACAAATAATACAAATACCGGAATCAAATTTGAGTTATTTTTACGTATTTATTTTGGTTTAAAAATTCATTAAGTTCTGCTACAAAAGTTAGTGACAGAAACGAATTGCTGCAAAACCGACTCCACGTAGTCTTGTCTGCCCTACCCCTAGAGTGTCCCTGCCTGCGAGTTTAGGAGCAGGTGGTTTTAATAAATAAATAACGCTGGACATAACACAGCGCCATCAGAGTGCCACACTAAGCAACGAGGCTTGTGTTGTGGATACCAGATAGTTGATATACTACATACACACATCAAAAAAAGTTTGTGATCACTTTGAAAATTCGAAATCTTTTTTGTTACGTTTTTATAAAAAAAAAAAAACTAGCGGACGTCACGCGGTTGAACCCGCGTAATTACCGTTTCCGTGGTAACGGGGATAAAATATAGCCTATGTTACTCATAGTGAATGTAGCTTTCTAATGGTGAAAGAATTTTTGAAATCGACGCAGTAGTTTTTGAGTTTATTCATTACAAACATACACACAAAAATACAAATCTTTCCTCTTTATAATATTAGTGTAGAATTGTAGATAAAAGATAGTTTTATTTTTTAATTTCAAACAGGGTATTTCTATTAAAAAAAAAACACAACAAAGCTTTTTCTTGATAAAGTTCAATTTAAAAAATTATATCAGCTTATGCTCGTGATCACAAACTTGATGTGTGTAGATACTTTTTGTTTGTAAATACATACTTATCATACATATAAACATCCATGACTCGGGAAACAAATTTCCATGCGCATTACACAAACATTCTTTAATTTTCTCCTGTGTTTAACATTTACATATTATTTTCCTATTCCATGCTCTGTAAGATGACATCATCAGTCCAGACGGATGACATCACTACAAATACAGCCTAATTCAAATTAACTTGAAGGAACCTCCGCCCATTATGTCTTCACGTCAGTCGCACATTCTTCAAACGATAACTGGGCGAAATATGAATTAAAGGCTCTCCCACACTGACGCAAGGCGACTTCGCAAAACGACTTTGTGATAATTATATCCTTAGAAGGTTTCTATGAGCACGGGTGAGACGCGAGAAGGAATCGCGGTGTCTCATACATGTCGCCTGGAGCCTTTCGCTCCGTTCATGTCCTCAGCTGATACGCACGCGCGTGTTTCACTGGTTTCCTTTGCGCGAGTACCGTCAGAATTATCCGTTTCGAACAATTTCTTTCATTGTTATTGTTAAGGTTTTATTTAAAATACCTAGTTAGTAAGGTATGTATTAGTCAAATCTTGTAACTAAGTTTAAAATCAGTTCTCCCAACCGATTGAGCTGAAATTTTGCACACACCTTTGGTTATGGTCTTGATCCTCCAGGCAGGATTGCCTCCTAGCTAGAGAACTCCTCAACGATTAATAGCACTGGCACAATACTTTGTATACGCGTTCAATGTTGATAGATAAAATTAATTTTATTAATTTCAAATAAAAATAGTTTTTTTTTTTGTTAAGTTAATTTTATTTTTCCGCAGTTGCCGTCGCAACACGCGTATCGCTTGAACGAGTAGGTCGTGGCCAAGTGGTTAACTCTGACATATTGTTGCGACCGCATCCCGCGTGTAGTTGATAGTCATCTGTGGTCAACTTATGAATGGACCCTTTAGATTACTGATAAACCTTGCCTTTATTTTGGGAATCTGAATGAGGTAAAATTGGTTGTTTCTGAAATATTTTTGATTGAGTTTGTTTAATCTGTGTTTGGAAATTAGTATGCGGTCAGCTTTATAAATAAAGTCTTTAATAGATTAAAATTAGATTTTATTTACCACAGAAAACTAAATGAGGCATAAAATTTGAAGCCTTATAGATCATAGTTAATTGAGTAGATATTTACTGATTATATAATAATGTGGTTAGGCAATCCCAGAATGATGAATTGATGACATCTTAAGTTTTTACACAACCACATAAGGAAAATTGGTCGTTCCCCGAAAACATCTTTTTTTAGAATATCGAATACTATAGGTGTTTACCGTCTAAACAAATTACTTTGTTTGTGGTTAGTCAACAACTTAGGTAGTAGGTGTTCAAGAGATTTCTAATGGAGTGTAAAATTACAGTGAATCAAATGTTTTTTTACAGCTATTCTTATCTTAGATGATATATTATTGACGTAAAAGTTATGACAACAATAATAATACCAATACCTTGAAGACAATAAATTGGATATACTTGACGCAGTAAAGATATAGATATAACAAGTGTAGGTATTTAATACGTCGAATAATAATTTAATTAATAACGGTTATGCGTTATTAATTAAATTATTTAACTTTTACGTCAATAATATATCATCTAAGATAAGAATAGCTGTAAAAAAAACATTTGATTCACTGTAATTTTACACTTCATTAGAAATCTCTTGAACACCTACTACCTAAGTTGTCGAATAATAATTTAATTAATAACGGTTATGCGTTATTAATTAAATTATTATTCGACGTATTAAATACCTACACTTGTTATATCTTTATCTTTACTGCGTCAAGTATATCCAATTTATTAAGAATACCTAATTACTATCAGAAACCTCGTAACATGCTCATCTTATACTAAAACCTCTTAAACATTTGCTTAAAACATGTAAATTTGAATATGTAAACATATACAAAAGTGTCGTGGACGCAATAGCGCATCGCGTCGGAGTCGACGCGTATAAATTAGGTGCAAGCGAGCGACGCAGGCGCAACAAAACTACACGCCAACGAATATCAGCTCAAACATCTAAATGTGCTTTTATACTTTACGATTGTTTTAGTTAGAGGGTTGGAGAGTTGTCGTGAGGCTGTTTAGAGGGTATTTTTTTAATGAAACCGAATTGTATCAGGAATATTCTTTAAAAGCAAATTAAATTATATTACCATCCAAGTTGAGCTACGCACTGTTTACATATGTTATAGGCTGGTACTTGTGTTATCTTTTGAATTGATAATACTTACATAAGTAGTTTCACAAAAGTTTAATCTTTATCAAACTTTTTTATGTTCAAATCCTAGCAGAAACATTGTTTGAGAGAAGCAATATTTGCCTGACCTAGCTATTGATTCTAGTGTGATTTTCTTTTTTCAAGAAAACGCCTAAAAAATGCTAACAATAGATGGGGCTTATAACTTTCTTCGCTTTTTTATTAGAACTTAAAGTTCGTGATTGGCTTTCGGCACCATCTTTGTAGAATCCTTTTTGTTTGTTTTGGCACCGGAAACTTCAAAACAAGTTTTAAAAAATACCTTTGAAAAGTAGAGCTCCTCCCTTTTACATTGCGGCAGGCTTTGGATCACCGTGAACCTCGGCTATCATAATTTTGCGCCAAACTAAATCACAAAGGAATGTTCGTTCTTTATAGCCCTATATTTAATTTACATCGCTCTGATCGTTAGTTATAAAACGTCTTACATTCACAGACGCCGCCGCGGCACCCGCTAGGCGCCGTTCGGTAACCAACTGTAGACTTTTTTCCCCTCCTTATAGTCTTTTTTCAGTCTTTTGGGGGTCCAGACTTCCTTTTTTTAATGAATCGGTGTTAACCTTCGCGTCGAACGAGAACAGGGTGCCGATTGGAGATAAATGATCATTTTCGAACTTGTTGTTTTACGAAAAAACAAAAGTTAAATGGTAGAAATGACAGTATATTCGGCGTTCCCTTTTGTTGGTGATAGGCATCTGTGGATTCTGTAGGAACTGTTTTAAATTAGGGTTTAGTCCTGAATACGGGATTAGGATGGCGATTTTTAGAGATTGATGCTATCGTTGCAAAATCTAAGGCTAATGTTAGCTTCGTTAATTTTAATGGATATCGAGTTTCTGTTTCTGAATTCGATTAATTGATACATAATTTTGATTTGAATGGCAATATTAAGTGATATAGACAGGATTCGATTTAATCGAATATATTTTAATATTTTAGAGCTAAATTATATCTAGTATGTTAGTATCTATCAACTAACACCGCTGTAATAATTTTTACTGTAGTTCAAAGGCTAATAAGTAATGAGTTAAATTGATCGTTAAAAATAGATTGTATAAGTGAATATGAGTAACTACTACACGTTTATTAGTAATAAACGTTAAACCAATCGATTACTATGGACATGATAATTGTTGTACAGTAGCGCCATCTATTATGCAATTACGTAAACATACGTTGTTGGGTTTTAATGAAACTATGATTTTCTAGAGAATTGTCTTAGAAATAATATTTTACTAGCAAGCTTAATATCTGAATAAACATTAGACGATTTTAGTCGTTTAAGTTTGATGATTATTGATTTATAGATGAAGCTTCTCCTAGTCTTGCTACTCGCCGCTAGATGGCGCGGCAGGCGTTGCCATTGATTTATTAGGAAGTTATTGATTTATTCGTAATCCAAAGCAGTATTTACTTACAGTAGAGGTAAAATTAATTAGTCGCATAAAGATATTTATGAATTGAAAATTGACGAAACCGAGAAGTGTTTATTTCATTGAAGAAAGTGTAAAAGTATGCGTAGATACAATTTACTTAATATGTTTATCAACCTTTTTGTAGGGCAATTCACAAAAAAACATGATCTATACTATAAATAGATCGATCATTCTTCATGATTTTCAAGATTTTTCAGATCTTATTTCCATGAATATTACCTATAAGTTCCACATTTAAATTCATCAAACACGATGGACTCTGATTTTAATTTTTAATTATCACGGATTTGCACTTTACGAAAACACGTAAGTACTGCATTCAAAAAAGAACAAGGTATTTAAAAATCTCAACAAATAATTGACTCCAAAAATAAAACCAATTTAAAATAAGAGCTTTTAACACTATAAATCTTACCCTCCTTACCGAAGCTAAGACATCTCTATCTGTCCCAAAAAACCATCCCATTAAAACCTTATCTAATCTAAGAGTGATAATTACAAATGTTCCAATAATCTTTACATTGAAAACTAACAAATTAGCAAAGTGATAAAACAAGCTACCGATAAGGGAAGGGTGTGGGCGAGTCCATTCATGAGATTGGGCAACAGCAAATTATTATCTGAGGTCTCAACAAGGCACTAAAACATCTCAGTGGGTGCAGGGTTGGACTTAGGTTTGCAGATAATTTATGAATTTGTATTTAAATTAAGTTATTTATTTATTTTATTATGTTTGGGTGGCTTACAGCTAACAATACAAAAAATTATAGTGAGGCAATCAAAGAAAAGCCATTAAGGTGGATGCTCAAGGGTAGTCCGCGAAATTCAAATTTTCTTACGTTTTTTGCAATTTGCAGGCCAGTGCTAGGTTGTATGTTGATTAAAATATTGTTTGCGACTGTAAGACGTATGTAGTTACAGAATTATAATCATCAAAATCATCAATACAACCCTCCAAGTTCATAAAGGTGGAAAAATTACTTTTCCAAGGTCAAAATCATTCTTGCACCCTTGAGCATCCACCTTAACAAGTCTCCACAGTTAGCAATAAACTATTTTATTATGGGGATGCAACGAGTAGGTATAAATAGCAATTACTCAGTTTACAATGTTTGTGGAATTTACTGACTGTAAATTAGAACTTAAAGCTCTGAAATGAGTTTCAAAAACTGATATTGGATGCAAGTAACATGTGTGCAAAAGTAAATAGGTATGTACCTACTTTTAGTTAATACTAAATATGTTACATACATATTTAGTATACCTTTCTTTAGCAAAATAATAAAATTAACATCGTGTTTGGCCAACACAACAGCAAATAATCTTTTACCACAACAAGCCACTAAACAGCCGAAGATTTACGACTTATCCCACCGTGATGGGCAGAGACGAATTTGAATAGATGAAAATTTTAAATTAAAAAAAGAATGTATAACATTATCAACTCATTAAGAACCATTTTTTTATAGGCTGGCAGAGTGTAGATAAAACTAAAAAGAAAAAGTGTACCAAACTATGTCCCGATATATTTGAATATTTATAATACAATTGTTACAGTTGTTGTTACAAAATTTTTTAACGTTAGCAATAAAAATGCTCATCTTGAATTTCTCAAGTTCTGATTAAAAAGAAGGTAAGTGCATCAAAAACCTCGCGTCCTAAATTCAGCCCTGAACAAAGCTCTAAATCGCCGGCGCCTTTTCATGTCTAACCGCGGGTTTATAAACCATTCGTTAACTTCACATTATTAAATATTCCCAAGCGCCACCGGATGTGGGTGGATTTCTTTACGGATTAAAGCCTACCGACGCCGCCCTAATTTTCATATTTCAGCAAACATGTTTATGTGTGAATTTTAGTCATCAGAAATTGGCTCTGCTTTGGAATATTGGTCTCCCATGAAGATTGGTATAATGACAACTTCAGAATAATGAGTGATGGATGAAAATAAGTAGAAATTGGTAGTTGTGATATATTTGTTCAATATCGAGATACAGTCATCTCCTTTAAAAATAGCAACAAATGGTAATCATTTGCAAATCCAGGGATGTTATGGAACTCCGTAACCCTAACCGAAACTATCGGATATCCGAAATAAAAATATATCCGTAACCGTAACCGTATCCGTTTCACAAGTTTCGGTTAGTTTTGTAAAAGGGCTGAGTCTAAATGAAACGACATGTTTCGACAGGTTTTTGTTTCCCCGCTCGCGCGCCACGTGAATCTTACAGTTTGTTTGTTATTACTGGTCATAACATAACCACTTTCATAACTAGTTACTTAAATCTAATATCCGTAACCAAACATATCCGAAACTAACGGATAATTCGAAATAATTACATATCCGTAACCATATCCAGAACGATAGGTATAATGTTATTCCTATATCCATATCCGTATCCAGATCCGAAATATCATATCCATAACATCTCTGCATCTAATAAGATTCCCAAGAGGGTGATGTATCTCAGAAAATAAATACCTTTCAGAATACCTTGTAACATTAACATAACATCACGCCTGTAATACCCGAAGGGTTAGGCAGAGGTGTACCTAGCACCTACATTTCGCCCAGTTATCTTTAAGTCCTATGTAATGGGGTTCGAGCCTATTGCCATTAACTGGATACAAATCCAAAGTCCGTAGCTGCTACTGAGTAATTCCTGATGGAAATACTCAATAACAATTTGCCCGACCCAGGACCTTTATAGCTGTCACGGTTTCGACCACTAGATTAATGAGGTAAAATCAGCAGCAGCGAGTCAGCGGTAGGCAGACATCTTGTAACAATATTTCAACATTTTCTGCAGTAATTTTATTATCTTAGGTACAGTGACGACCATTGAACTATTACTACTAAGTATAGAGAAGACAGCGCTAACAAAATCTGTGCAACAATCGTGGCAGTGTGGGGCGTGCGGGGGGCGGCTAACCCCGTATATTATAGATGTTGTGGCAAGCAAGCGACTGAGTGACGTCCCTTGCTCGTGCCAGCCCACGTTGCTGAACCTGTAGTCCAAAATCAGTCCCTAAATATTGACATCACTCAGATCCAGCCTGTCCCCTTGCTGTCCTGTCCCAGCGACGCCGACGCCCTAAGCCGAGGCCCGTACCCCGCAGGGGGTGCCCTTAGCGTGTATCCGTTTAGTTTGTAAGTTTTATGCCCTGGCTGGAGGCCTTACACTTAAGGTACCCACAGGATTGTCCGGTTAAGCAGACGACAACCTCTCTAGGTTGAACTGCGAGATGCCATTCCGAAAAAAAAAAAAGCCGGCCAAGTGCGAGTCGGACTCGCGCACGAAGGGTTCCGTACCATTATTTGAAATAATTTTATTCTGTTTTTAGTATTAGTTGTTATAGCGGCAACAGAAATACATCATCTGTGAAAATTTCAACTGTATAGCTGTCACGGTTCCTGAGATACAGCCTTGTGACAGACAGACGGACAGACGGACAGACAGCGAAGTCTTAGTATTAGGAAAAAAAAAAAAGGCGACTGAGTGAACTGCAGCCGGCCGACTGCAGTTGAACGGAGCACAGATTATGTTCGCGCTGTCTTCTCTATAAGTAGTAGTAATAGTTCAACGGTGACGCCCACCTCTATAATACCTGGATTTCCCGTGCTAAGCAGGAAACAGCTTGCAAGATAATCACCAAAACCGATTACATAAATAAAGCGCCACCTAAATATAGATAACGCTGTACTTAGTTTCATTTTTAGAGGTGGTTTAGTTAAAGCCCTAACTAAATCCATACTTTACTATTATTAAAAATGTTAGAAGACTTTGTCTGTGGTGTCGATTCTGTTGTGCACAAACTAATCTTAATTTTGGCTATTACTATCTTTTTCTCTTTAATAAAACGAGAGACCTATAGGTATCTATCTTTTTATCCCGGTGAAGTACGTTTTAGCAGTATTATTTTGTGATCAGAAGCTAGTTAACAATATTAATAAATTAATAACGCATGTATCTATCAATTATAAGTAACTAGCAGTAAGTGAAAAGAGCGCTGCTCGGGTGAATATAGAGAAAATATTTTTTCAATACACTTCCTCGAAAACTGGTCCTTAACGCACTACGATTAGGTACAACATGCAATGTATTTCACACACGTGCGATTTTTTCCACTTTCCCGCACGTGTGCGGGAATGAAAATTGCCACAGATAACTATACCTATACTTAGTCCAAATTGGTTCAATGCCTATAGTCTGAGGTGAATGTTTTTTTTTTTTTAATTTTTGCAAAGCACTACGCGTCATTACGGCATAAATATTTTTTGAATATTCAAATTGTGTTTATAAATAGAATATCATAGATAAACATGATTATTTAAAAGTAATAGTTACTTTTATACACAAATTAACATTTATTTTATATTAGGCTGTTTAACGGCTTCATACCATTGCCTCTCGTTCAACCTGGCGAGACCAAAGCGCGAAAAAAAAAGAAAATTTAAATCATAGTTTCATAGCTCGTGACAAAAATATTACTTATTCGTTATTTTATTGTATTTCTACAAAAGTGTATTGAAAAACGTCGTTTGATACACGTGGACATTTGTTATTGCAATTCTCGGCTCAAAAACACCCTCGCCTACGGCTCGTGTGTTATAATTCCGCCTCGATTGCAATAACAAACTTTCTCCACTTGTATCAAAATGTACTATTCCCAGATATGAGACCTAGCTAGATCGATTTTTTACCGCCCATATTGCAACTTTCATTGAAATTCTACAGTTGTTTTCAAAAACGTGATAAACTTTCATTTAATAGTATAGGATGTTGAAAATAGTATGAAAATTCAAAGCACATGGTTCTGTTGTATTAGTAAGCTGCGATGTAGAACTTTTACGACTTGTAGGTATTAATAAAACAGGCTGAAGACATGATCAATGTTAAGTCGAAGATAATTTCATCAAGCAATTATTTTGCATGACTTTCTTTTTTAAATATCACACACTGGATTCACTATTGAAAAATGACGCACATTGGCAAATTATTTTTATTTTGTAAAGGGATTTACGGTTTCTTTGTCGTTAACCAGATCGGGCTAGTAGGATTTATATTATTTTTAGTAAATTACACAGAGGCGGCAATTTTTGCAAAGATGTTATTAGTGGATATGGTTTTGGATCGGAGCTCAGATTAGTTACCTATTTAAAACCTCTCACCGTCATTTTTTTCATTTTCAAAATCCACTTCAAAGTCGTCTTGAAATGTTAAATTTATTGATTTTAGTCCTAAATTAGTGAAAAATGAGTCAAGTTGAAGCTACTTCTCTACTAACATTTTATATTAAAATCAAATTAAAGACCTGTAAAACCTGGTAGTACCTGGTGGCGTAGTGGTGTGTGTAACCTGGTGGTGGTGGTGGTATCTATGAATACTATAATTTTTTTTTTTTTTGCTATGCACAAATATATTAAATAAATACTCATACTAATACTTGAATATTGTACTCGTTTGTCAATTAATGAGAGTACTTACCTACAACACACGAACAAACACACACCACACACACGTTGACAATATTTCCTGGGACCTGGAGTTCTAAAATACAGACTTAGGCTAGTTTAAACTCCCACTATTTTGCTTAATCCTACTACTACCTTAACTTTGACACCCGCTACAAGTATCTACAAGTATTCACCGGTAAAGCTCCTTACTAAGTTACCTCAGCAAGTCCCACGAGTCGAACCAATCAATACGCTTAAGTCCACAGGTCCACAAAAAAACACCTCGAAAACAATCAAAGATACTGATCTCTGTCGTCATTAGCTGCTCATTCACTAAACCATTCACACGCGACAACTCCAGAACATTTAACACCAAGACCCAGCATCCTTAATCTGTAAGATAACACTCGTCTCAACAAATAGGTGCAAACCGCGGCGGCTCAAAGCGACAAACTCCCAAGATACACAGATAAGGTAAACCTCGAAAAACTGTCAGTTTGCAAAACTTACAACATTGTTTTACTGATAAACATCTGTGCAAGACCACTCAATGAATATAACTGTACCTGCTTCCTAACTATTATGTATTACAATGAATGTAATCTGTAAAGTAGCCGACAATAGCAAACAAAGTGTTCTGGGTCTTTTTGTTGCAAAGGGTTTGTAAGCTGCATAGAATTAAATTACTTATACGGGACTTACAACGCTTTGACGCTTCTGAACGTTATAAACGTGTTCAGTGATGCAAATAGAATTGTTTCGGGACTTTCATTGAACGATATAGATGTGGTAAATGGATTTTCCGATTTATTTCACTTGTTCAATAGTGGTTACACTAGTTGTGGTCGTCTTTATGTAAACGTGAGATCCGTTTTGTGATGCTGACATTTTGAACAATGTTCTTCGTTTTCCATCTTGTTGAAGGCATGATTTACTTAAGGATGTAGTTTATTCTATAGATAGAATATAATATTATCAAACATACCTAGTAGGAACCGATACCGTTACTAACACTAATCTGTGCTTAGCAATGTTTGAACACATTATAGGTATTATAATTAATTTTTCCTTAGCTCGCGTAGCCGCAAAAGCTCATAGGGTGATGTACAGCTTTAACCTTTGTGTGAATGATAAGTATTATTATTATTTACATGTTTCAGTGTATTAAAAAATAAATAAATAAACCTACCTGTTATACTAATTGATTGTAAATCTTTAGAACAAGATAAACACAACAGTTCCAGTTTCAAATACATAACTGAACGTAGGTACAACGAACTTCATACGAACCGTCCTCATAAGCTCGCCTGCAGCACAATACAAGTAGGTACAAACATTCCGCACGCAAAGTAACACCATATCCTTGGGAATGTAACGCTCTCCCATCGAAATATTTCAAAACTCGATCACTATCTCGGCGACTATGCATCGAGTTATTGAATGAGACGTGAAAAATGATGAGCGAGGAGCAAAGGCTTCGCCGACGATTGCTCATCTCTTTTTTGTTGCTCACAAACTCGACAGGCGAAAAGGGAAGGCGAATTTAGGTGGACAAAGCGGTGTGATGCGACAGTGTGTTCTCGTGAGGTCTTCGAACAGCGGGGGGCTACCTTGCTACGTCTCCTGTGGACCTTCTCACAGTTTTGTTGTCACGTAATTAATTTATTGCACTTAGGTAGTGCAATTAAGTGACGATTCGTGAGCAGCTGGACCGTGGGGCTCTAATGGGCGGTGTGTTTGCTCTCAGACGTAGGTCCGTTCTCGAAATTGAGATATTAGCGGTGTCTGCTTTGGGCGAAATTAGAGCGGCAGGCTTTGTGTGTCACGGGGATTTATTGGAGGCGTATGTTATGTATTTTATGATGTATACTAATGATCTATGTGTCTATTCTTATGTATAGCGGCATTAGAGTTGTAGTCAGCACTGATTGGAGAGAAATCAACATTTTCTAAGACCTATAAAGTTTGTTCATGATTTTGGTGGATACATTGCCGATATACTTGGAACTTTCTTACATTTAAAAAAATTATATCATAGATTTCTACGTTATATCGGACTATTTAAATCAATGCTTATCAATTCTTAGAAGAAAATTCCTTCAGTACTACCTATAAATGAATACGTTTTCACGCGAATCGAAACTAAAAATAGAGCTTCTACCATTGATCTCATAAGTCGAACAAAGGTAGCCCGTAAAAGAATGACGCTATACAAAAACTAGGCTATAAATATATATCTAAGTTATTAAATCTAAGGTCAAGATGGCTGTGGGAGAGTTCATTATCAGGCAACTGGTTCTGAGGACATTTTAAACCTGTCTGTAGTGCGTCATTAAAAATGAAGGAATAATGGGTAATTATATAACATAACACTTTCATTATGTAAGTACTATCTATAGGAGCTGTATTTGCTATTTTAGGAAGATTTATTCACTGATATCCTTTATTTACAGAATTAACTTTAAATCCATATGGATTTTAAGATTAAAAATTCAATTTTTATTATATTTATTGGAGTAAATTTAACTTGTTAAATATATGTATAATAATAAAACAATTTATTTTAAAGAAGGAGTTTTATAACTCTTTTAAGTCGAAATTAAATGCAGTATTGCTTCTTATTGTAATACTTACCAATTACTACTTATTATAATTTAAATATTATTTAAATAATTCACAATTAACATAACAATCAATTAATATAACATAACAATCATCACACTTGTATAGTTCGGTTCAAACTTAATGGCGGCTCGGAAGTTAGCTGGAAGTGACGGTCTGCGCATTTATACAGACAAAACGATGCGTCATCTGGGCCCCGTTGATACCTAAAATTGTTGCCTGCGCAGCTTTACATTGGATTTTCCGAATCGCCATAAAGTTTAAAGTGTTATTCTTGCGTAGACCGTCACTCGCAGCTAACTTCCGAGCCGCCATTAAGTTTGAACCGAACTATAACGCCCGTAAGTGTTAAACAGAAGTGTACCTAGTACTTAATAGTACACCCACATTGCGCCAGTTATGTTTAAGTCCGATGTAATGGGGGCGGGCGCAAATTCACACTCCGTGGCTGATACTGAGAAATTCCTCATGGAAAAACCTGATATCACTTTGCCCGACCTGGGACTCGAACCCTGGACCTCATGCTCAGCAGTCATGCTTGCTAGCACTAGCCCAACGATGCAGTTATGTATCATGGTTACCATTACAAAACAAACAAAAAAAAACTGGACATTTGCAAAGAAGTCGGAACAAATAGTGAAGCTGAATAAATTTCGTACGAGGGCCAAAAAGCCACGTCTGGAAGAATCAAAGCGGATGCTAACCCTAGATGTAAAGTTAGACTCAATTTCAGTTCCTTTCTAGATGAATTTGTTGTTATGTAGCGCTAGATCGACGTCAATTTTTTATAGATAATGGGTCTGATTTTCAAGTACCTATAGTCATCGGATTGAGCCAGGTAAGTACTTACATAAAACAAAAACTGTACAACTTGGAAATGCTTAGACATTACTGACTGATAAAGAAAAGAAAACATCTTGAGAAAAGTTGGGCTTGTATCGGGTGTAAAACACCTCGTAGTGAAACCAAAAGGCACTTGTTTTCCTCGTCATTGCGATAATTTTTAGGGTTCCGTACCCAAAGGGTAAAAACGGAACCCTATTACTAAGACTTCGCTATCTGTCCGTCTGTCCGTCTGTCCGTCTGTCCGTCTGGCTGTCACCAGGCTGTATCTCATGAACCGTGACAGCTACACAGTTGAAATTTTCACAGATGATATATTTCTGTTGCCGCTATAACAACAAATACTAAAAACAGAATAAAATTAATATTTAAGGGGGGCTCCCATACAACAAACGTGATTTTTTAATAATAATTGGTACGGAACCCTTTGTGCGCGAGTCCGACTCGCACTTGGCCGGTTTTTGTTCTACAGCATACCTGGGAACCTTCTAGTTACGGAGATATTGGATGAAAGTTCCAACTTTTTAACAAGCTTTTTTTTTTTTTAACACAAGTTTTTAATGTAAGATTTTTACTTTAAACACCTCCACGACCCCCGTACTTTTCAAACCATCCATCAGCACAATGTTTTGAGTGCGTTACATTGAGTTCTACCACAAAACATCATTTTTCACCCCAAAAAAAACAGTCGTTTCCCAGCAATAATTTTTGCGTAAAATTACTTAGTTTGATGTACAGAATGCTTGGTTAACGGCTTCGTGATGAGGTCTTATTATTCTTAGTGTCAAAAATCGTCAACACGAAGACGATTGATATGCTTTTGCCCTGTATAAAAATCAGATCTAAGATCACTGTGACACAAATAAGTACAAACAGTTATCATGTTATAATGCCACGATAGAGTGGTAAGATTATAAAAAAAATGACCATTTTTTTTAAGGACCGGTTGTCATAGTGATATTATATTACGTTTAATGTTGTCTAGTTGTACTTTATGAATTTATGGACCACTGGATTACGTGTTACGCGTGTAATTGAAGTAGGAAGTGTTGAATGGATTTGAATAATTATTAGGCTATATGGGTGGTATGTGCATCTATTATTTTTGTTGGGTTGGTAATTAAAGTAGTGGACTGTATGACAAAGAAAACGTAGCTAGGTAACCACTTTCGATAATTTACCATATTAACCGCAAAATCCAGTTGTAAATACCACACCATTAATTTATTATAATTATTACAGACATACCAGCATGAGCAGCGGTGGCCCAGTGGTGGCGGCCCCGACTTACGAACAGTAAGTCGTGGGTTCGAATCCAGACAGGCGCATTACTTTGTGTAATTTATTTCATCACCACTGCTCTCAAAACGGTGAAGGAAAACATCGTGAGGAAACCGGCATGTCCTAGAACCAAAAATTCGAAGACATGTGACATCTACCAAACCGCACTGGGCCTGCGTGATGGATTATAGCCCATTCTCTCTCGTAGAGAGGAGGCCTGTGTACCAGCAGTGGGAACATTAATAGGCTGGTGATGATGATGTGATGAGACATACCATATCAAATAATTAAATAAATATACCTAACACATTATTGTCAAAAAAGACAAACTGAACGAAACGCATACGTAAGTTGCGGTTACATAAAAAAGGTCACTATAACAAAATATGAGTAGCTCTAAAAACCCATTTTAAAATACATTTTTCACAACATACTTTTGAACACAAAGTGGCTAAAAGCTATAAACCGAACGAACCGAACTCACGCAATAACATACGTTTCCATAAAAACATCACGTTTGAACATGTCGGACCGACACAAAACACCAGTTAAAACTAAATCTCGAGTTATGTCCTCCGCTGATATGAAACTCCGATGTGAAAGGCTTCCTAATGCACAATTTCATACTTTACTGCCAATAAAAACGCGTGTGGTAAGATATATGCACCATAAATAAACATATTCGTATAACGATAATAGATCGAATAATTTGGTGTAAAATAAATGGTGTTCGCCCAGTGTGAAAGGGGCCGCGCGTTGAAGCGCGAGCCGCTGATTGGTTGACGCTTCGGCGGTGAACATTGTACTCGATTTGTTGAGCCAATTGATGGGCTCACACGTAGGGGTTTTAAAGCGAGGGGTGAGATTATGTATCTAGTTGTAGGTATTCCAATGATTGAGTACGTTATAATTATACGAGTGATTTTTTTAAAACAATTTGCATTTTCTGCAAAAGACTCTTAACATCACTGTGACATCCAACAAAAATAATTAAGTAATAACATCACTTACAAGTGATTATAAAGATTAGAAATTCCTGCCCAACAACTTAATTAGCCGTATAAATTTGACAGAAGTGGGTGAATAAACCTCTAAAGTATTTCGTCCCGTGTGCACGGTTTAAGCTCCTCGATGATTATCTCGCGTGATAAATGGACCGCGTCAGAATTTATTGTGGGCTCAAACCCTCACTATTGTCTCAATGAATACTTTTTTATTGTCATAATATTATAGAGTTCGTATGACAAGTGGCGTTTAGGATTATGATGCATTTTTCTCAAATAGCACCCTCTGTTATGACCGTCGAGAGTTATTCGTGTCGCGTCGTAAATTGATTTTGATGTCCTTTTTATGGTGTATCGGAATCGATTTTTGTATTACATTGGCGATGCTTTTTCATATGTAAATATATTAAATTATGTGGCTGATTGAGTATTTGGCGGGAGTCGTAGGAATTTTCTATTTCGCTTCGAGTCTAGGTTCTAAACCTGTGCTTCAGGAATCTCGAGGCAAGGTTGTTGCCTTTTTTACTGTCTCGTCGTATAAATGATATCTAACATTTAAACGCACACTTTTAATTTATTGAAGGCAAAGTTTATAACGTGTTCATACGTGACGTGTGCCTTAAACGAGCGCTCGCCTTTTAATTTTTAACAAAAGAAGTTAAAATGACGACCATAATCTTTTTATAACTTATATTCTATATGAATACAAATGCGGTGTGCCGATTAAACTATATATTATATCTGAATTGGTTTTATGATACTAAATATTTGGACAGGGGTTTTATCGGCGCAGTAACATGATATTTTTGAGAGATGCTCTTTTGTTTTGTGTTTTTATGATTATTAGTCTATGCGGAAAGACTGCTAAAATTGGTTTCGTGGGAAGTGAGAAAGTGTAAGCATAAAATATATCACTTGACATGTGCTTGGACACTTTTGTGTGATATTAATATAATTATCAATATAAAAATGGCTATTAGTCAAGAAACTTATCAGTTATTTCTTTACAAATTTCTAACAATTTTAAATACTCTTAAAAATACATTTGAAAATATAAAAATAGTAGCCCACCGGTATCGGAAGCAGGGTCTAAGCTACCGAGCGGTCAGGGCTCCAGAGAAAGGAACCTCCTAACAATACGAGCCGTAACGTGTCCAGGAGTACCATTCCCAGTTATTTTATTATAAGCAGTTCCTTATACATAACCCTGTATGGTGTTATAATTCTTTTATTGAACATATTAGTTTTCCTTTCAACAGGTCGAGCTTATCAATTTTGGGATTATATGAAGTGAATGGGTTTTTTTTTAGTAGGTTCCGAAACCTGATGAGGTTATGAGCTGGATTGACTTTCCCCGTCGATAAAAACAACGGATATTTGTCATTGGAGGAAGGAAATGGCGGTTATAGGTATTGATTATTTTTTACGACTGCTTTTGAAGTTTCAATAAAGCACACAATACTATGACACATATCATCACGCCACATCACGTGTGTTATCCTTGAAGTGTTAGGCAGAGGTGTAGGTATACCTAGTACGTCCAAATTTCGCCTGTTATTTTTTCTAAGGAGCATATAAAAGAAGGGAATTCTGGATGCAAAACGCCAATAACATATTGTTCGACCTGGAAATCACACCCACGGCCTAATGCTCAGCACACATAAAATAGTAAGTGTGTATGTACAACTAACTTACTAAGCTGGTAACCATAAACCTATATAGATTACTGTTTTTCATAGAGGCCAACGCAAGCTGTTTCAGCAGCGGTGAAAAATCTAAAGTTCTTTTCAACATGTGGTTTGGTTACCATTTCAAACGATAAAATCACGCCCGAAAATTACCAGATTGGGTCTTAAAGATCCCCAAATCTCTTCTATAAAACTATAAAGCGGTGTGCACACCTGTCGGTCGCTTGCGCCCGACAGCTGTCCAGTGGCGCGTCGCCAATTGTTCGTGTGCACCCTGCCTATACGAGAACAGTAATGAGATTAAATCACTTCGTGACATATGGGTGTTAAGATGATTACCAGGTGTTTATGACGAATTAAAATGATAGCTTATGAATAGACTCTTATTTATGGAACTAAATGTCAGAAAAAAAAAAATTAAAACCTAAGTTCGATTTTCCGCTGATATTTAGTTTGGTAGAGTTTTATAATTAGAATAGGTCTACATCTACCCCAAATAGATTAGGATAAGGGCAGGAGAATAATGAGGTATAATTAGAATAAGATAAATAAAAAAACCGGCCAAGTGCGTGTTGGGCCACGCGCAGTGTAGGCTTCAAAGCAGAGTAGGGTTGGAGCAAAAATGTTCACTTTAAAGTTTAATATTTCGTAATTGGAGCATTAAATCGAAAAGTAGTATTATAATTGGCAACCTCTAATTCATTGTAAAAGATCTATTACACGATACGCCACACAAATGAGGGCAGATGACAAAAAAAAATCATCCCCACTTCACATGTAGGGGAACCACCAATGCTATGCTACCTATAATGCTAAATTTTTTTCAAAAATTTTATTTTACCACTTGGTCGGCGTAATTAATATACATACCCCTACAAAATTCCAGCTTTCTGGTACTAACGGTCTCTTAACAAAAACTCGGACAGACAGACAGACAGACATGACGAATCTATAAGGGTTCCTTCCTCACGACTACGGAACCCTAAAAAGTTTCGTCCGAGAAGGCACGGGAAAAGAGCACATGTAAGGTATTGGGGGAGGCTTTTTTCCAACAGTGAGAGAGCACAGGGTAACAGAAAAAAATCTAATCAAACTAACGATAAAGAAAGAAAGAAAAAGCATTTATTGGTCTTGCATTGCACAAAACAAAAAAAATAGTAGAATAAACAATAAAAAAAAATATAAACAAAAAGTAAACATAAGAAAAAGAACAAACGAAATAACAGACTATCAATGAAAAATTGTAGTCGTCAGAAGGTAATTATAAAATATTTTTCGTAAATTATATTGTTGTGACAATTTTCAGTAAAGGCAAAACAAACGCGCTCGTTGAAGTCTTTCCTACGCACGATAAGAGAGCATCCGTTCACGCGCTACGCCCGAACGCCCACCGTGTTGTGTTTGTAACAACGATAATATTAACGCCTAAATATTAAGATTCAACACAAATCATGCATCAAAACAAATATCATTATTATTCACACCATTACACGCAAACTTACACAAGCAAAGTATTGTTTGCCAAAAGTTTTCTCGCATTACCATTTTACCTATAAAAGAGCCTTTATACAATAACGGAAATGCCACCAACGCGCCTCGGCACATCGGCATCAAAGCCGCCGCGAATTCCTCCGCATATTGTGCGATATCCTGCCAAAGTCATAAATAAAACTGAAATGATCGCCACGTCACCCGAACCGCACAAAAACCTTATTTGACGTCTAAATTATTGCCAGTAAGCATTTTCAGCAAGCATACCGCCCCCTCAACAAATCGCCCCCGTAGCAGATGAAGCACCCCCAACAATAGATACAGCAAATACATCAGATAAAAGAATTTTCAAAACAAACTCAAAATACTAAAGCGTTTGACACGAGCATCCGCTGCTGAGCAAAAAAGCGTGACAAATCGTGCATGTAAATTGGACCTTATGTCAATATTTTGAGAGCCCATTTCGTTATGGCGCCGCTTCAGCTTTGATCCCGGGATAGATCTCAATAGCGGTGATTAAAGGCGCCTGTGATTTTAGTTGAATGCTTTTTTTGCGGGCTTCATCGGCCGTACAAAATAAACGGCACACTACTGTAAAAGAATATACAATTATTGGGCTTTGAATGGTTACAGCGGGGGTGAAGAGACCATAAATTGTTATTTTTTTTCACGGTCGTTCGAATGTTGAAAATGTTTTAAAAATCATAAATGTTGGTGGATTTATTGTCAGGGGAGTTGGCTTATGTTGACTATTTGGTGTTGGACTATTTGCTAATTATACGCTTCGATATGCGGAACTGATGCTGATCTGTGGTTTATTTGTGGCTCTTTGTTACTTTA
Organism: Xestia xanthographa; assembly: GCA_905147715.2. NCBI lineage: Eukaryota > Metazoa > Arthropoda > Insecta > Lepidoptera > Noctuidae > Xestia > Xestia xanthographa. The sequence goes on from LR990659.1 coordinate 21,850,926, forward strand.
GATTTAGAGATATTTTGACACTTCCAAATCAGTGTCGATTATCATGCTTAATTTGGTGTCGAATCGGACGAACCTGTTCGTCAATATTCAATAGAACTTGTCTATTAAAAAGACTGCAGACAAGTTAAATAAATAAATATAAATAAATATTGCTAGACATTACACACAGCACCATCTAGTGCCACACTAAGCAACGAGGCTTGTGTCGTGGACACCGGGTAGTTGATAAACAACATAGATCATACTTTTTGTTTGTAAATACATACTATACATACAAACATCCATGACTCGGAAAAAAATGTCCATGACTCGGAAAAAAATGTCCATGCTCATCACACAAACATTTGCTCCGACCGGGATTCGAACCTGGGACCCTAAGAACGTAAGGCAGCCTAACCACCGCTGCGCCATACGGGTCATCGAGTTTTCCTAACAGTATCCGAGACTGACTATCACTAAGATCCAAGCTGCTTTAGCTTTTATAGCCAGTAAGATTTATCGTCATCTGTTAAATATGGCATGCAGGCACAGGAGTAGAGTCAGAGACAGTAGACCAGAGTTGACGCAGACTATATTATAGTGCTGCGAAAAACTAATTTGCAGTCTACGAAAAATCAAAAGCTCAAAATATCTTGAGATTTTCCTAAACTTCTAATCTATTATTAAACAAAATAAAAACGTAATTTTTCCCAAAAACGTAATCTAAGCGTCTTCTTGTCTTCCAAGTTTATTGTTCTACCCAAATTTTCTCGCCCCATTTTTTCGTCCTCGTGCGATTTCCTTACATCTTCATTGAGCACCAAAAGGTGTTAATAGCTGTGCTGACGCTCATTATGTGAGCGCGAGGTGCTATCGTAAATTTGTTTCGTCAAGGACACACAACAAAAGGACCAAGTGTCGTTGAAGCCCAAAGTCGAGTTTACAAGAGGCTGCATGAGACGCGCGTGTGGGCCTCTGTGCGAAAGGAGTAAAGTGGATAAGACAGATCTTCTTTATGACTGCAGTTTCATAAGTATAAAGCAAGGTGTTTTTTTTTTTTTAATATTCCTTACAAGTTTAAAACAGGTCGGGCTTTTCCACATTCAAAAAACATTTTCGCATTACTTGTGCATTTTCTTTTTAATTTTTGCAGCTTCGTAAGGTCTTTTGTTATTATTTATGTAGTTTTTGCTAGTACTAACGGTCAAAATATTATGACGATGACCGTAGGCTGTGTTTCTACATAAATCATTTATACATTTTCGTTGCCCATCTAAAAATTATAGAGAAACTGTTTTTCGGAAGCGTTTTTCCATCTCTAAATATTGTAGGTGAAATGCTTGCTTTTAAAGGAGCACAGCTTTTTAATAGAATACCCTCTAGTATAAGAAATCTGCTCTCTTTCAATGCATTCAAAGCTCAACTTGGACAGTATATTATGGCGGATCGAGCACTTCTAGAGAAACGTAGGCATTGAATACGTGTAGTTTGTAACTGATGGCGACGAACTTTATGTAATTTTAAATTCTCCTATTGTTCTCAAGTGAGTGACATTATTTTGTCTTTATTGAGAATAAAGTTTATTTAAACCTAGGTGAAATTATACTCCCACAAAAATAAGGTACTTATTAATGAGACCGAGAGATGTCCACAATATGCTATCGGTCTCAAATCTCAATAGGTCACCACTGTCCTCATGAATGGGTGGTATCGTCGGGGGCTCTTTACAACACACGTTTTGTATGGAATGCCGTAACAAAAAAGCCTTAGATACACACCGTGATAAATTTACATTTACCGTCAATTGCCTCACCAGTCATTGGAAATACAACCTTATGGAATTAAGACAAAGGCGTAGCAAAATTTCTTGAGATGTAATTTTATGCTGGTAAAAAGAAATAAAATAATCTAACATGCAAGATCGGTCGGAAGGCTGGGAGGAGTTTGTTTTAGACGCTTTATTAATTATGTCCAATTAATTTTGGAACGGTTCGTCTCTTGAATCGCCATTTTCGTTACGGTGGTCAGTTTTAGCGGTGCGTTTGTTGATAGACTTTTGAAATTATGACTCTGTTAATTTTTTTGGGGTCTCTGAACGAACTTTTTTTAGACTTGTGGAGAAAGTGTGAAAATGGAGGCATTTTGCATTTGTATTCATCTTATTGGAGTTGAGCGACCACTTATTAAATTTTGATTTATGATTCATAGAAGTTTTAATAACCTGTTCATTAGATACCTACTTAAAAACAAAGTAGTTGTCAAGCCTTAAATTATTGCTATGAAACAGGCCCATAAAATGTCGGTGTCTTTTCTATAAAAGTTATCGAACTTTTAATTTATGCAAATTCGCATATTGTGTAACAATATTTAACTTTTACAATAAAATCTTTTATAGCTTCAAAGGATGCCTCAAATTGCTTTATTAGTGCGTGATATTGCTCCGCATTCGAAACTTAAAAAGCTTCACTATCAGGCCACTTATAAAAATCTTTCTAACAAGCGTAAAACGTCCAATCAATATAAAATTAATCGCCGATCAAAAGAAAAAAAAAACAGTTCTCGAACGAAAACTTTTGAATATTTTTTCGATAACTTTTTTTTTGTGTGTTCGGTGTCGCCATGATTTCACACGTTTATAGGTATGTCTTTTATAATATTTTTCGTGGCATTGTGCTAAGCGATCGCCGCTGCGGCGCCGGCGCATCCGATTATGTTATTGTTAAAGGACCGAATTCTTTTATTTGACCTACGCGACATTCCTCTCAGGGTAGTGTTTTGCGGTTCCCTCGGATGTTTGGACGTGTATTTGTTATACATTGATGTTAGATATGATACGATAAGCTTGGATCCAGACTTTTTTGTTTTGAAGTGATTAAGGATCGGGTCCCCTAGTTTTGTGGTTATTAGAATGTTTGAAAAGGTTAACTACATTTTTAAAGTTAATGACTGTATGTTTGATAAAATTCCTTTTGGAATTGTATTAATTGAGGTTTGGATCATTCGTTTGTTTGAGGAAAAAGCGAACCTTTGATTATAGCAAAGAAAGAATTCGTTGACAAAAAAACTAGAACAAATAATGAATTTAATTTTAAATAAGTACAAAAAGAAACATTTATTAAAAATATCAAATATCAATTACCACATTAGAAACGAATTACCACAAAATATGGAAGCCCACTTTTCCGGTACATTTCATTCATAAGGCGGTGTGCACACGTAACTCGATACATACATTAAAAACAGATCATTTAGCCGTCGATTTGTATTTGTCCAAACAATGAGAACATCATAGTTATAGTATCGGATTACCTTCCGGATTCGTTCTCTTGCGGTTTTTAATGCAATGTAATAATTTTGAAATACTTTCACGTGATTGTTAAAGATATTGGATAATTGGATTTGAATGAGAAATAACACTACTTAGCTGAATGGAACTTATGAGGCCATAAATTCGATTATAGCCATAAATTCAATTAATGGGAGCTTTTGGAATGGTTTTTTTTATAAATAATCATGTAAATAAATAAATAAATATTGCTGGACATTACACACAGCGCCACCTAGTGCCACACTAAGACACGAGGTTTGTGTCGTGGAGACCAGATAGTTGAAATACTACATAGATACTTTTTGTTTGTAAATACATACTTATTATACATATAAACATCCATGACTCGGAAACAAATGGCCGTGCTCATCACACAAACATTTGCTCCGACCGAGATTCGAACCCGGGACTCTAAGAACGTAAGGCAGCCTCACTACCGCTACGCCATTCGGGTCGTCGAAATACGATCTAGCCTTCACAGATTAAAATAAAATGCCAATATCGACCAAGAAAATGCGAGAATAAAAATGAGATTAGAGTTAAAGGGTTAGTGAGTAGGGTACCTACGTGTTCATAAGACTGATTTTACCCAAAAAAAAAAAAACAATATAATTTATTATTCGGACCCAATGCCATAGGCATTTTTACCAATCAATCGTTTGAACCTTACTTACCATTATGAACTCTTCACATTAATTCTGTAACTTTATTTTCAGTAATTTGATTACAGAAGCTGAAAGAGAAGCACTTTCAGAAGCTGAGAGAGCTTAAGAAAAGGGTACGCAATACAGCGTCCCCGCGATAAAATGGAAAAAGAAATTCTAAACAAAAAATTAGAAGAACCAGTCATTAAAATAGTGACAAATCATCGGATCAAGTTATAACAACACTCCAGCGGCGTTAGTCGGTGGTCTTCCGACTTAAATGTGCCAAACGAAGATAAACATGGAAAAAATCGGTAACACAGAAATAGCACACGGCAGCCTAACACAACAATCATCGACGCCGAACAAACATGGGTGAATGTGGAGGATACTCGCTTGAGACCGCGGTTTTACTCGCGTGGAGGCTGTATTATGTTATTGTGACTTGGAACTATAGGTAGGTAGTGGTAGATTGGTTGGTTGGTACTGGGCATTTGATCTTTGAAGAAATTGGTGCCTGAAAATTTTATGGCCAATGTCTCTGCAACTCAGAGGTTTTCAGAACCGTTTCCAGTTATAAGGTTCATATAAAAAATGGAAAATCTTAAATCAGTGAATGCTTGATTGTCTACTGAATATTATGTGGAACAGAGTTCATGTAAACCAATTTGTTTACGTGAATTCAGCTCCACATTATATCCAGTTAGCCAGTTTAAGTCAAGAAAATTTTCTACCAACTTAAATAGTCCGTGGGGTATATTCCAAACACAACTGTCATTCTATAAATAGTTGTGTAAAATGTATATGAAAATTAAAATTAAATTTCCCTGGTACCTAAAGAAGCTGTGAAACAGAGACCGTTCTCGACCGATACTAATTTCATGTTCTCTATTTTTTTTTCAGTAACCTTGAATGTTTCGTCTGTTGGGCAAAGGCCTTCCCCATATCCTTCCTGGTACTCTCCTCCTGCGCCACCTCGGACCAGCCTTCGTGATGCGCGTCTAGATCATCTCGCCCCACCTCTTTCTGGCGCCGTCCATCATCAGGCACCCATCGTGTTCTCATACAGACAAAATATCCGATATTCTTCTTCATAAGCCCCAGCTCGAAGAAACAACGTATTCACACGACACATTACGAGTCAATTATCGCGGACTGTACAAACTGAGGCTCGCCGCTATGGGAACCTTGTCGCGCACTATTTATTTATTTTCTCTTCTCACTGGCAGGCGTTGTCCTTTAGAGTCCTTTTGTCAACGTTGAAGCTGTTTTTAAAAGGTGTTATATTTGAGGATTTGGGCTTTTATAATCGGGTTACGTAATAGGTAGGTATCATCATCTGCTTAGCCTTTTCACAACTATGATGGGGTCGGCTTCCAGTCTAACCGGATGCAGCTAAATACCAGTATTTTACATGGAGCGACTGCCAATCTGACCTCCTCAACCCAGTTAATACCGGGTAATACGATACCTCTTGGTAAGACTGGTTGTCAGACTTTTTGGGCCAATGACTACCAGTAACAACTGTCGAAGATTTACAAATGACAGCCGGGACCAACTGCTTAACGTGCTTTCCGAGGCACGGAGGAAACTCGGTATGTAATGTGTGGTCACCCATCCACAGACCAACCTAGGCAAGCACGGCTTAACATAAAGATCGACCCGAGCGGCTGTTATTATTTAGCCAGGCTAGCCAGGGGAGCTAGGCTTACGTAATAGGTATGTGACTAACTAATTACACATGTTTAATCTTGAGATAAATTATAATTTGCCAAGCCTCTGAACCACAGCTTATTGATAGCAATCCATGCAATATGTTTTTTTTTTTTTAATATTAAGAGAGCATTGATCCATGGATTGCCATGTTCTGATCATGAGGTCCTGGGTTCAATTCCCAGGTCAGGCAAAGTGTTATTGAGTTTCTATCAGACATTTCTCAACAGCACCCACGAAGTGTGGATTTGCGCCCGGTTGATGGCAATAGGCTCACCCCCTATTACATGGGACTTAAACATAACTGGCAAAATGTGAATGAACTGATGGAACCAATTTTAAATGGATAGAAAAACTTTTCAGAAGCAGGACTTCTAAAAAGTTTGACCTCACACTAATTAAATATTATGATAGTGTAGTCCCTGGTACATGTGATAATAATTACTTAATTTAAATTGATTCTATCGTAAATCAATCAATTTACTTTTAAACAGTCATTCAGTTTACTTTATAAACACGCGATGCGCTCATACTCGAACATAATCCCAAAATAAATGACATAAACACACAAAATTAGCATGGCATAAATGGCATTGCACAACGAGCCAACATTACGCTACTCACTCATTCAGCAAACAACCGAGTCAATGGGCTATGGCCCGGCTGAGCAACGTATTTGCATACACTGAATCACAATTCACACTACTGTTAATCTATCTAAATATATAAAAGAAGAAACTGACTGACTGACTGATTGACTGACTGACTGACTGACTGACTGACTGACTGACTCATCTATCAACGCACAGCCCAAACCGCTGGGTCTACAGATTCCAAATTTTGCAAGTAGGTTCCTTATGTGGTCTAGGGGTGCACTAAGAAAGGATTTTTCAAAATTCATCCCCTAAAGGGGTTAAACGGGGCTCCAAAGTTTGTATGGGGAAACAAGATTAGTTAGACTATTTTATTCGAAACTTCACAGGAGTGCTCCTATTGATAAATAAGTAGAAACGGGTTTCAGGTTTTTTCAGAATTCAACCCCTAAGAGGGGGAAAAGGGGTGGCAAAGTATAATAATAAATGCACAGCCCAAACCGCTGAGTCTAGAGATTCCAAATTTGGCAAGTAGGTTCCTTATGTGGTCTAGGGGTGCACTAAGAAAGGATTTTTCAAAATTCAACCCCTAACGGGGTTAAACGGGAATCCAAAGTTTGTATGGGTAAAATAAGATTAGTTAGACTATTTTATTCGAAACTTCACAGGAGTGCTCCTATTGATAAATGAGTAGAAACGGGTTTCAGGTTTTTTCAGAATTCAACCCCTAAGAGGGGGAAATGGGGTGGCAAAGTATAAAAATCAATGCACAGCCCACACCGCTGAGTCTAGAGATTCCAAATTTGGCAAGTAGGTTCCTTATGTGGTCTAAGGGTGCACTAAGAAAGGATTTTTCAAAATTCAACCCCTAAGAGGGTTAAACGGGAATCCAAAGTTTGTATGGGTAAAACAAGATTAGTTAGACTACTTTATTCGAAACTTAACAGGAGTACTCCTATCGATAAATGAGTTAACGTTTGTGTTTCAGTTTTTTTTCAGAATTCAACCCCTAAAGGGGGAAATGGGGTAACAAAGCCTGAAATTCAACATAGGTATTGTTTTTATGGTGAATTGGGTCGGGTGTATTACAAAAACAACGATTTTAAGATTTAATGTGGCAGACCTGAAATACTACCATTCCCTGTTGGGGTGCGATGGGGTTGAAATGTCTAAAAATCAATATGGGTGTCGATACCGAGATTATCAGGGGTGCTGATTACGAAAATGGCATTAATTTTGAGATCCAGATGATAATGATTGTGATTACAATGATAATAAGTGTGATAACGATGATGGTGATTGTGATAGTGATTGTAATTGTAATGGTGATTGTGACAGTGACGGTGATTGTGATAGTGTCGGTGATTGTGATGGTGATAGCGATGGTTGTGATAACGAGGACGGAGATTGTGATGATGATCATTGTGTTTAGATGATAATGATTGTGATTACGATGATAATGATTGTGATAACGATGATGGTGATTGTGATAGTGATTTTGATGGTGATTGTGATGGTGATGGTGATTGTGATGGTGATGGTGATTGTGATGGTGATTGTGAAAGTGGCAGTGATTGTGATGGTGATAGTGATGGTGATGGTGATTGTGATTGTGACAGTGATGGTGATTGTAATAATGATGTAGATTATTGTGATTACTATGATAATGATTGTGATAACGAGGGTAGTGATTGTGATGGTGATTGTGATGGTGATTGTGATGGTGATGGTGATTGTGATGGTGATGGTGATGGTGATTGTGATTTTGATTGTGATAGTGTTGGTGGTTGTGATAATGATGGTGATTGTGATAATGATTGTGGTTGAGATAGTGATGGCGATTGTGATCATGATGATTGTGATTAAGATGATAGTGATTGTGATTACGATGATAATGATTGTGATTACGATTATAATGATTGTGATGACGAGGATGGAGAATGTGATGATGATGATTGTGAATACGATGATAATGGTTGTGATTACGATGACAGTGATTGTGATAATGATGATAGCGATTGTGATTATGATGATAATGATTGTGATAACGATGATGGTGATTGTGATACTGATTTTGATGGTGATTGTGATGGTGATGATGGTTGTGATAGTTATTCTGAGAGTGGTGGTGATTGTGATGGTGATAGCGATGGTGATTATGATGGTGATGGTGATTGTGATGGTGATGATGGTTGTGATAGTTATTCTGAGAGTGGTGGTGATTGTGATGGTGGTTGTGATTATGATGGTGATTGTGATTGTGATTGTGATGGTGATTGTGATGGTGATGGTGATTGTGATGGTGATTGTGATGGTGATTGTGATGGTGATTGTGATGGTGATGGTGATGGTGATTGTGATGGTGATTGTGATTGTGATGGTGATTGTGATTGTGATTGTGATGGTGATTGTGATGGTGATTGTGATGGTGATTGTGATGGTGATAGTTATGGTGATTGTGATGGTGATTGTGATGGTGATTGTGATTGTGATTGTGATGGTGATTGTGATGGTGATTGTGATGGTGATTGTGATGGTGATTGTGATGGTGATTGTGATGCTGATTGTGATGGTGATTTTGATGGTGATTGCGATGGTGATTGCGATGGTGATTGCGATGGTGATTGTGATGGTGATTGTGATTGTGATGGTGATTGTGATGGTGATTGTGATGGTGATTGTGATGGTGATTGTGATGGTGATTGTGATGGTGATTGTGATGGTGATTGTGATGGAGATTGTGATGGTGATTGTGATGGTGATTTTAATGGTGATTGCGATAGTGATTGCGATGGTGATTGCAATGGTGATTGTGATTGTGATGGTGATTGTGATGGTGATTGTGATGGTGATTGTGATGGTGATTGTGATGGTGATTGTGATGGTGATTGTGATGGTGATTGTGATGGTGATTGTGATGGAGATTGTGATGGTGATTGTGATGGTAATTGAGATAGTGATGGTGAGTGTGATAATGACTGTGATTACGATGATAATTATTGTGATAACGATGATGGTGATTGTCATAGTTATTTTGATGGTGATTGTGATGGTCATGGGGATTGTGATAGTGATTGTGATAGCGATAGTGATGGGGATTGTGATGGTGATTGTGATTGTGATAGTGATGGTGATTGTGATTGTTATGGTAATTGTGATGGTGACTGTGATAATGATTGTGGTAATTATGGTGGTTGTGTTAATGATGATAATTGGTAATAATGATGGTGACTGTGATAGTAATGGTGATGGGGATTGTGATGGTGATTGTGATTGTGATAGTGATAGTGATGGTGATTGTGATAATGATGGCGGTTGTGATAGTGATGGTGATTGTGATAATGATGGTGGTTGTGATAGTGATGGTGATCGTGATGGTGATTGTGGTTATTATTGTGATAATGATGGTAGTTGTGATAGTGATGGGGTTTGTGATAATGATGGTGGTTGTGATAGTGATGGTGATTGTGATGATAATAATAAATTGTGATGATTATGAAGTTTGGCACATAGATAGTTTATAACCTGGATTATCATGTAGGACACTATTTATCCCTTTAGTATGATTCAGTGGGACAGTCACCGAACTTCACGCGGGCGAAGCCGCGGGCAACAGCTAGTACTGTTATATGTCTGCGTATCCTAGACTTTAGGGCCTGATTACACTAGCGATGACGCGCGAATGGATTTGCGCCGGCCACGATTGGCGAAAAGGCAATTTGACGATGTTCAATTGTTTGTACGGAGCTCGTGCGAGCTCTTAATGTGTTGGGTCGTGCTTGCTATTATGACAAACACGTAAGCAATGCGGTCGCGTAAATGTAACGCTATCGCAAATAAAATGAATGTATATATATTTTATATTTGGTATTTGATAGAATATCTTTTAGTGTATTTTATATGTGTTTAATATGTGTATTAGTATCAATATACATTCTCGTTAACAAGAAGTTAGTTTTTTAGACATTATTTTGTACCCTATCACTATGTTTTCCTATTTAACCCAAAGGTTGACTGGTAGAGAATGCCTTGTGGCATTAAGTCCGCCTATGTACCACTCTTGTACATGAAGTTTAAATAAATAAATAAATAATGTCGGTGAATCGAATGCGCCAGTTTGACGTATGATTGTTCAAGGAGTCCTTACTGAAACGTAATGATATAATGAATTGTAGTCATAACGAGTAAGGACTCTGAGTGTTTACTTCCAGTATTGACGTTGAACTGCCGAAATATTTAAGGATTCACATCTGAAGTACCGAGGACACGCGACAGGCACTCTCGCGTCCCTGCGAATACGCTAGTATGACAATGCCCTTATTATACTACTAGGTATATAATCCAATTGACAATGCGATCTGTGAAGGTACAGGTGAACATCTTGTGTGACTCATAATGGCATTATGTATGAATCATTATGTTCAGTGTGTGGAACACGGGAAGTTTATGGTGTATGGAGAAGGAATGTGAGCGATCAGCGCTGCCTATGGAATGACGAATCAAAGGTTTCCTTGTAAATTTTTTGCACTATTTTGGCCATGGGGTTTTAATGGGCATAAAGTCTAGTCATAATCATCTTCCGGTCAGTTAGTCAGAGGTAGTCTATGTCAAATGCACCCACTGTGCACACCTACATGTTTTAAATGACAATAATGATGTCTAAGGTTAAGTTTATTGATCATTCTTTAGACAATCAGGGTGTAAACAGACTCATCACGAAGCCGTCAACCAAGCATTCTGTACATCAAACTAAGTAACTTTAATTTTGCAAAAATTATTACTGGGAATAGACTTGTTTTTTGGGGTGAAAAATCACGTTTTACGGTAAAACTTCAATGTACTGCACTCAAAACATTGTGCTGATGGATGGATTGAATAGTAATATGAATAAAAAGGAGGTCGGGGAGGTGTTTGAAGTAAAAATCTTACATTAAAAACATGTAAGTATTAAAAAAAAATGTGGAAAAGTTGGAACTTTGACCCCGAAAATCTCAGTAACTAGAAGGTTCCCAGGTATGGGCTAGATTCTAGACCATATACAATACCACTCTATATACCATAGACTCTAAAACAAAAAAAATATCGCAAAGACGGAGAGAACAAGTGCCTTTCGGCTTCGTTAAGAGTCTTTTTACACCCTTTGATAGCACACTATGATAGCAGTTTAAATTTTGCTTGTTTTGAAAGTATTTGCGAGAAAATTTGACTATCCAGTGTAAGCCTTACATCTTAACACTCCTGCCTCGTATGAAATAATGCCTAAAGGTCTTAGAGGCCTATGGCATCTTATGTTGTACCCAAAACAATATCACATTTTAACATAAATACAAGTGACATACAAAATACGGGTACACTGAACTGTCCTTCCAATACAGCTGACGAAGTACAACTAAACAATCATGACTGCCAATAGGTACTACAACAGATGACTAACTCCACAAATTAATTAAGTTAAGGATTGTGGTAACAACTGGTTTAGTCAATTTAACCTAAACCGCATAAAACTAGTTATCTTCATAGGGAAAACGTCAATTTTGAGGCGCCTCGTCATTTTTACATCTGCTTCCGAATCCAGGAATAAATTCTGGAAGTATATGAATCAGTCATTGAAGATATGACACAATAAATGATACAGAAAATCTTATTCTAACAACTCATGTTAATCATCACCTGATAATAGGGAATATGCACAAATTTTCTTTTTTTTTTAATTTCGATACGGAATGTTAAAAGTACTATAAAAATAATGACAAAAAGCCAAATCAAGACATAGATCGGCCAAACAACAGAAAAGTTATAACCGTTTAAACTTTTGTTTCTATCTCTTTCTAGATAAATGGAATGGAATGGATAGGTATGGATTTTGTACGTCGATGCAGCGACTGACGTCATTCGCTGTATCGGATCTCTCCGTCTAATCAGCAGTTTCAAATGCTTATAACTTAGTATTTTTTATAGATATTAAAAAAATAATTTCTATTTGCTATTTCTGATGTTAATACGCTTTGTTTAGAGTGATAAAGAAAATCATGCATATACCCTATTCTCTTGTCCTGGTCCCAATTCATTTGTTGTCGGCGCAGCTTCTCTTCTTCCAGCGCTGTGACGTTTTTTTTTAAATGTTACAGCATCATGCTGAGATAGGGGCCTTTTGGCCTCGTACAGGACCAATTTCATTTCATGTTTTTTTTCTCTTTGTTTATTTTTTTATTTTTACTATTTGTAAGTACTGTTAATTTAACCATTTTTATTTGTGTGTTGTCCTGTGCGGGCTAATAAATGCTTTTTCTTTCTTTCTTTCTTTCTTTCTTCTTATATACTTCTCTATTTCTCGTCATCTCATCAGACACCTCCTTTCTTGCCACGTCATCCATCACCATGTTCATATTGTCCATCCATCGTTTATTTGGTCTACCTCTACTCTTATACCCATCCACATTCATACTCAAAACTTTCCTCACGACATTTTCCTCATCCCTCCGCATCACATACCCACACCACGATAACTGAATACCACACAATTTTTCGGCCGATGGGGCTGAAAAGTTCTGGAGTGGCGAACCGGAGACGTTGCGTTGGAAGGCCTCCCACTAGGTGGACCGATGACCTGGTGAAGGTTGCGGGAATCCGCTAGATACGAGTCGCACGGGACCGGTCAATGTGGCGATACTCGGGGGAGGCCTCTGTTCAGCAGTCGACGTCTTTCGGCTGAAATGATGATGATGATGACACAATTTTTCAGTCACCGGCGCACTTTCTGACTTAACACCCTAAGTAAATATCGGTTGTAAATCGTAAAATTCTTAAGGTGTTTGCAGACTGGATTTTCAATTTTTGTTGATCGATATTTGATTATTGTGGCTCGTTATATAAATGCTTTTTTTTTCGTATTGTTGCAGTTCATTGTAGTTTTTTTTTCATTACCAGTTTTTTTTCCCGCGGCTTTGCCCACGTGGAAATCTATAATTGTCCCACGGGATCATACACCGGGATGAAAAGTATCCTATGTGTTAATCCAGGTTATAAACTATCTGTGTGCAAAATTGCATCCAAACCCGTTCAGTAGTTTTTGCGTGAAAGAGTAACAAACAACGACCATCTTCCATCCTCACAAACTTTCGCATTTATAATATTTGTAAGATTTTGGTTTTTAAAACCTAGTTAATTATATTGAATAATTTTCTTTTTAGAATTATCTGCCTAAACAAATCCGAGTTGACTTTTGGTCGATTAATGCTTAAGGCCCTTCTAACCCTAAAATTAGCAACTCTATTTGTGGTGGTTCAAACTTCATTTGAAATACTGTTAGAATACAGTTCTAATCAGCTTGCACTACAAAGCGGTTGTTACGTCAGTCACTGCGGCCGAATAGTGCGAAATGAGTGGTTTTTTGCGATTTACAAAAAATCTATTGATTGGACTAAAAAAATAAAACACAAAGATCTGCTTTAAAGTTAGTTCAGTTAGTATGCAAAGTTTCATGATCTAATTTGAAGTACTTTTTGAATACCAGCGGTTTATTGTTCGATTTGGAGGTAACTATGGGTTTTTTTTCTATCGAGAAAAGTTCATGGAATCGTGTTTTCGTCACACATAGGACTTAGCATTAATCCTCAACGTTACCATATATTTATTTCAAAATTAATGATGCAGTGTTTTAGGCGTAACGGAGGATCATACTAAGCCATTGGATGGAGTATAGGCCATAGGCCCTTAAAGATGCTTATAAGTACGTCCAGTATGAAACCAACCTTCTGTTTGAAGTGCACAGTCTCGTCTGTATGGTCTCAGACCGCGTATATTTTGTATCTCAAACAGTTATTAAGACCGTCTATCAGGTTACTCATCACTTTCGCAGCCCGCGTTCCACTTGCTTGGCATGATTCACGTTTAAGTGGACTCCATTCATTTGGTTGTAACCTTGGCGTATCGGAACTAGAATACAATGATGAAAGAAATTTGGGAAACACCGAGATGATTTGCAATTGTTTTATTTTATTTTGTTATGATTTACGTCAGTGATAAAAAATACAGGTTGATTGTAAAGGTATAATGTTACTAATAATTACATATAGGATTCGGGATTTTTTATTTGAAATGTTGAAATGATTTGACCACAGATTGGGGTTTTAATTAAACCGAATTCACGTTACGGTGTAAAATGAGTAAGGCATATTGTAGAAACTTTTTAATTAAAAAACTATGTGGAAAATGAAGAGCTGTTGATGTCATCATCATCATCATCATTTCAGCCGAAAGACGTCCACTGCTGGACTTAGGCCTCCCCCAAGTGTCACCAAATTGACCGGCCTCGTGCGACTCGCATCCAACGGATTCCCGCAACCTTCACAAGGTCATCGGTCCACCTTCCAACGCAACGTCTTCCGGTTCGCGATTGCCACTGCAGAACTTTTCGGCCCCATCGGCCATCCGTTCTGCGAGTAATGTGCCCTGCCCACGGTTCGGTGTCATAATCAGAGTCAATACACGAGCAACTCTTGAACGCCGCGCTGTCTAGATGCGCTGATTGTGGTCAATTTCATTGATGCAAATTATTATTGCCAAGATGAACTATCGATCTAGGTTTGTCTCGTCTTAATTTTTTGTTAATTTTCGATAAATGAAACTCATTGGTGAAATCCATTCTTAGATGTATGCGTCAAAAGTTAAAGCCTACTTGATACTGTTTGTTTTGCGAGGCAACCATCTGGCAGTAAATTATGTGACATGACTGTTGCGAGCCAAGTTTTTTCACCTTCTTACAAATTAGTTCCTGGGAAGTAATATCGAACTTACGCAATCAAATGATACGCCTATTTATACGATATTTTTTTGTCGAACAATCGTGTATACTTTGTATCTGCAAAAAACCCAATGACTTTTTCGTAGTATACCATATAAGACATACGATGAACATTTTTCGCCTTATTATAGCGTCATTAGTTCTAAGACATACAGTATTTTTCAAACGTATTTGGGTACTGTTTTTCTTACTCATCATTTAATGTCCTCAACGTCATGGTTAAAGGATTCCTGTAAAAAGACTTGAGTTGGCGTAAAAAATCGAGAATTGTTTGATTCTGACGAATTACAAATTCGACGACAACGTGAAACAATTGGATTCGCATCGATGAAATCAACATCAACAATTGTAATTCGATTAACGCTGTTAACTTTTCCGATCGACCAAATCGATCAAATCTGTAACCTCCTTTATTTTTCGATTAGGGTTACAAATCTCGATCGAAAGAAAAGTAATGAGGTAAGGGTTTCAAACTTATAATCGTACTATGTCTCCGCCAGATAAGTAAGAATTTCCTTAATTTGTCTGTGTAGGTACCCCGACAATACATTTTGAATCGTTTTTTATTACTAGAAAATGTCAAGGATCACGATAGGTCTTTTCGGGACAAGTGTCATTATTTATGTTATTATTTCTGTTTTCGGAATTATGTATTTGTATAAATGTATGCGGGTTAATGACCTTTAATTCTTACTTATCTGGCGGAGACTATAGTATACGGGTTCCTTCTATCTGGCAGAATCTTGATGCTCCGAAATTTATTTGGCATAACACACTTGGCATAATCTTCTTTAAACGAATATTTTTAAGGCATAAAAAATATTTAATATAGTTATTGTTTGGCCGAATGTTTGTATGTCCGAATTTACAATGGCATACTTTTAAGATGGCAGAATTTTATTTGGCATAATTACCTTTGGCAATGTTCAAATTCCGCATAATTTCGTTTAGAATAACGTTTATTTAGAGCAGCCATTATTTGGTACAATTTCACTTGGCATACTATGAGGATGGCAGAATTCCATTTGGAATAATTTTATTTGGCATATTGCCATTTCTATAAAATAGCATTTTTAAACTTAAATTAGAATTAAAATATTGTCTTAAAAAGACAAAATGTTGCGCTAAAAAAGTTAGTGACAGAAACGAATCGCTCCAAAACCGACTCCACGTAGTCTTGTCTTCCCTACCCCTAGAGTGTAATTTAAATCCGCGTAGGCGCGGAGGGGTGAGGCGGCCCGTGAGCTGAGGAGCAGGTGGTTTTACGCTCGCCGCCGTAGCTGAGGCTGGCCGGCGAAGCCGCCAGCAGTTCTGCCTTTTAATGACTATCGATATGAAATGTATGCCAAAAGATGATTCTGATTGTGAACTTTCTGCGATAAGATGGTTCTACTTTTAATTCTTATGCATAAGAAATTTATGCCTAAAGTTGATTCTGACTTACAAAATTATGAGTTTTGAATGTATGATAAATGAGTGTCTGCCAAACGATTTTCTGCGAAATGAAGTTTATGCTATCTACTGTTATGCAAAGTAATATTATGACATAAAAAGTTCTGCTATAAAGGGTAGACCCATAGTATACTTCTTCCCTCTTTGGAAATATCAACCTCTTCACATAAAAAGTCTACAACTAAAACTGAAAGCTTTACATCATAAAAACATTTCCCCAGTAATTCTAGGCCACGATCACTTGGCGATGTTATATGTGCAATATCTCGAAGAGAGTGGCGAAGGCATGAGTCAGAAGCCATCAGTGTCATGTCACGTCGTGAGAACTGCTTGCAGCCTCCGATACAAATATGTCCGGTTGTAAGGAATCTCCGCATTTCCGGACTAGTGCCGAAATTAGAGCAGCTCTAAAATGGATTTATTGTAGAGTACTTTTGTTAGTCATGCCGTAATGATAATGTTTGTATGTCATTGTGGTTAAGTGGTTGAAGGCGATTCGGTTTGTTGAGCTTGTATTAACAATGTTGAGTTTGATTGAATATTTAACGATTCTTTGAAACATAGCTTCTTTAGTTCAATTTTGTATCAAACTGAGTACTTTTCTTTAAAGCTGTTACGCCACTTTTATAAGTCCCTTAAAGACCACCACTTATGCAACAAGATAACCTTTAACTCAAACTAGACATACTTCGTATTTTCTATTTCCCTACATGTATAAATAAAGAAATCTTTGTTTGAAAAGGTCTTCTAACTCAAACCTCTATAAGTTTAAAACTATGAAGGCTACTCTGTGCTAAGTACACTTACCGCTCGAAAGGTACTTGTACAATGTTGACAAACAGCAAAAAAAACTACTTGGATGCCTTTAGAATCATTAACTAAATGTATTGCCTACGTATGTTAAGACGAGTTTAAAATAGAAAGTAGTCCGTCTAGGCTAATAGACACATCCCTCCCCGCTGGTAATCAGCATCTCGTTTTATCAACGTTTAGAACATGCAATGTTCCTTACTTGACGGGTTCGATGTTGAGAGAATTTTCTTTGAGTGTTAAATTGAGAATTCAATGGTGTTCTTTGACATCACAAAGATTATCCTATACTTCTACTGCTTATTTAAACTAATATTATAAAGAAGCAACACACACTGTTCCACTGGCCCAGCCGAGTCGGATTCGACGATTGACCTTTTTCTAGAAGTTAGGCCTACATTACTGGACTATTTGTTCCAGGTACACATAATCGTCTACAAATTCGAGTGTAGAGTCTCCGATTTTGATAGGAGTGGGTGTGACATGGGCATTCAACATGACCTTGGTTTTGTCCATGTTCATTTTAAGACCCACTCTTCCGGAAGCTCTACTGAGGTCATCGAGCATTGTACTGAGGTCCTCCATGGTCTCAGCCATGACCACTATATCGTCGGCAAACTGAAGGTGAGTGATGTACTC
The DNA here is from genome assembly GCA_905147715.2 of Xestia xanthographa. Classification (NCBI taxonomy): domain Eukaryota; kingdom Metazoa; phylum Arthropoda; class Insecta; order Lepidoptera; family Noctuidae; genus Xestia; species Xestia xanthographa. The sequence continues at coordinate 21,868,887 of LR990659.1, forward strand.
GCCATTGACGTTGATGTCTAGCCCTCTCCAGTCCAGAACCTTGAAGACATCCTCCAGTGCAACGGTGAACAATTTTGGAGATATGACGTCTCCCTGTCTCACACCTCGCTGCAGGAGGATAGGTTCCGAAGCTTGGTCCTGAAGTCAGACTGACATTTTTTATTTTATTTTCCTTTATTGGCCAACCAACAATTGTTTACACTGTAAATTATTCGAGTATTATCTACCATTATCTGAGGTTAGTGCAACAATTTCTTACAGGTTAGCACCGCATGCCCCATAAACATATTAGATGTGCCACAAGCACTGTGCACTGTACAATAAAATTGGTGTCTAATAAACTAAAATTAACAAGTTTAAATTAACATTATGTGCAAGAATATAAAACTAATATTAACAGTAAAAGTAAAATTCAATAGAACAGAACAAACAGAGACACAACAAAACAGAAAAAAAATTGAGAGAAAATTAAAATTACAATTAAAATCACAATCAATTCAAAACCTAAACAATAATTAGAATCATTATCAAAATTACAATTACAATCAAAGCAAAATAAAATCAAAATTAATATCAATGTCCAAAAAACAAAAACAAAATTAAATTCGAAATAAAATTAAGATCACATTCAAGATCCAAATCTAAATTACAGTTAAAATCATAATCAAAATTAGAATCAAACCGAAATTACAATTAAAAACCGAAATTACAATCAAAATCAAAACTGACATGGTGGCGTTTTTGTACAAACACTTCAACACTTCGATGTACCGATAGTCGATTTGACACCGTTGGAGAGACTGCAGTACAACCCCGGTCTCAATCGAATCGAAGGCTTTCCCGTAGTCCACAAACGCCAAACAGAAGGGCAGGTTATACTCTTCGGTCTTCACTCGATCTCCCTACGAAGCTCCGGTTTGGCGGATAAGATCCTACCATCGTCGGTCTTCAGTTTTGTGGCTGGCTCTGCTCAATTTCCAGATCTCTTGCAAATACCTTGGAGCCTTTATTCCGCTCAATCGTGTCTTTAATACGCTCGGTATTAAAGCGCGGAGGTCGCTCTTCAAGGATTTAGAGATCCGTTTACTGAGCTGCCGGTATTAACACGCTTCATCTGAAGACTGCAAGATCATCTCACGCCGCTTCTTCATGACCTTGAGAGTGTGATCGGAGAGTCTCATGTTCTGATCTGTACGACGTGCCTTGAAGAACTTAGACCCGGTCGTATGGATAGCTTTCACGAACCTATCGTTGTATTCAGACACTGAGCTTCCTAGGCACTCGAAACGGTTCTGGAGTTCAAGCTGAAAGCTCTCGGGGTTTTGGATTTGGATCTGTGCTGGACGGAGCGTAGACTTCATCAGTCGACACCTTTTAAGCTTGATATTGATGTTCAATGTGCCTCTTACCATGCGGTGATCGCTCACGGTTTTCACCGAATTGATCACCGAGACATCATTTAACATTTGCTTCTTGGTTGACATGATGAAGTTAATCTCATTTCTATTTGCACAATCGGGGCTCTGCCGGGTCCACTTTCTGTGCTCACGCTTTCTGAAGAAGGAGTTCATCAGATAGAGGCCCTCCTTCTCCATAAAACTAGCCAGTTGGTGACCCCGGTGGTTCCGACGTCCAACTCCAAATTGCCCCACCTGCAGCTCATCCCCGTCCCGGTTGCCCAGTTACCTCTCGCGTCCGGCCCTGGTTCAAGCCATGGTTCGGAGCGAGACGGAATGGGACGCCGTCACCTCCTTCTGCAAAGCAGTCATGCTAGAGAAGGCGGTGGCGGGACGTGAGAGGGAGACAACCTCACGTCCCGGCTGCCGCGGGAGACGCCCCAGGCGTCTGCCCGGCCACCGTAGGCGCGGGCCTGTGGACGGTGGGCTATGGGCTAGCTCGCCGTCCGTCCGTCTCATGACGACAAACCGTGTCGACGGCGCGTTCGTGTTCCACGCGCGCCTCAAAGAGAGTCAGCAAAAGGAGGACCCCTTCCTTTTGCTGACTCTCTTTGAGGCTTGCGTAGAACACGAACGCGCCGTCGCGTCCGCAAGGCCCGTTGCCTGCCGGGGCTGCGGGGCTGTTCGAAAGAGATACCGTGGCCCCGGAACACAAAGGGTAATGAAGGAACATGGAGGGGTTTTAGTCAGTAAAAGTCTGACACTCCCTCCTACTCCGCCCAGAGCGAGAGGAGAAAAAACATGTTGAGATCCGTCTATTGAGCTGGTATTTGCACGCCTCGTCTGAAGACTGCAGGATCATCTCACGCCGCTCCTTCATGAGCTTGAGAGTGCCCCTTGTTCAGATCTGTACGACGTGTCTTGAAGAATTTAGACCTGGTCGTATGGACAGTTTTTACGAACTTTTAAACAAGCAGCACTAGCCAGAGAATCAAAGGAAATTCCGAAATTTTGTTTTCTATTTTTGTTATACACGAGAGTTTCTTTAACACTTAGTTTATTTATTTCATCAGCAAACACAATGACATGTTCTGGTTAGATTGGCGGGAATTATTACGGTGCTAGCTACCAGTAAGACTTCCGGTCATAATAAATAATTGTATCAATAAGGATGCGTAAGTATGAACGTAAGTTGTTTATCATATCTGCGCACGCAATCCTTTTATCTATGTAGAAAGAGTATACTTGCAGTATCTTAAAGAACCCATTTAAATAACTAAAATAATTTTGTAGACAGACAAAAATTGTTTGCTTTTTATTTCTGAATCATTTTCATAATTTTATGAGAAAAGTAAGACTTTTTTTCTTATAATTTTATCTTACGTGATAAGCTCAGGAAAAAAACGTATTTAAAACAAAAATGTTTTATGTTATGGTGGTCGTTATGGCGTAGGTTGGGGGAGGTTTATGCTCAGCAGTGACCATCTCCGACTGAGATAACGTTCATAATCATCATCATCATCATTTCAGCCGAAAGACATCCACGTCCATCCCAAGTGTCGCCACATTGACCGGTCCCGTGCGACTCGCATCCAGCAGATTAGCGCAACCTTCACCAGGTCATCGGTCAGCCTAGTGGGAGGCCTTCCAACGCAACGTCTTCCGGTTCGCGGTCGCCACTCCAGAACTTTTCGGCCATCGGCCATCCGTTCTGCGAGCAATGTGCCCTGCCCACTGCCACTTAAGTTTGGCAATTCTTCGGGCTACGTCGGTAACCTTGGTTCTCTTGCGGATGTCTTCATTTCTGTTTCGATCGCGCAAGGAAACTCCGAGCATAGCCCTCTCAATTGCCCTTTGGGTGACTTTAAGCCTTCTGACGTTCATAAACTAAAAGCTATTTAGATTATAAAATGTTTAGTTTTATGTGTTGTGTTGAAAATTTTGCAAAATAAACGATTAAGTAAGCTAGATTAAATATTTTGTGCAAAAAAACGTGCAAATAAATGAAGTAAGGTGTTGCGGTAATTAAACTCAATAAATGTTGCCACAGTACTGCATCATAGTCAGGGGTAGACAATCCAAAACAGTTTTACAATTATAAAACTTAGTTTTGTATTTTAACTCTGGAACTTAGGAACTTGTGCTTCACAAGCTAGTTGTCTCACAAAAGCTATTGATTTAAATTGTTTTTAAGATTTAACAACGTGTGCTATGCAACTGTTCCTGATAAATCTAAAATTTTCTTTTAAAGGTACTCTGAAAAAAAAAATGTAGAACTACTAAGATTGAGAAACATACGCAAACAATGAAAACTTTAATGGACTATCGATTGTTAGGGGTTATAAAAATAACGTTATTTCTATTATTGTGCCGATCTACACGTTAAAATAAATTCCTCTACACTACAAAGTTGCAAAGAAAATATAACCAAAGATTGTGAACGCCTGAAGAGAGGCATGCGCCTCGCTTCCGGTCATAGTTTTGAGAGCGTTGTCACACTTGAGATAATACGACGTAAGTCAATATGGAAATCCATAAACTTATGCCCTTTTGCATCTTAGGTAGTACGAGGTCATATCTTTCTTAAGCGGAACGTGGATGACCTTAGGAGACGAAAACATAATTCCTTGCAATCACTTGTCTCCAATCCCGTCTGAGTTTGATACGTTTGTGTCTTGGGACGAATTAGGTTTTACGAGGAACTGTTGGGCTTGAGTTTCAGTTGATGATCTTCTTGATGAACGGCCTGACGAGTAAATATAATTGATAGTTCCGCTTGGTTTGTGGTGAATCAGACTTGAATGTATCAATCATCGTCTTCGTTATTTTGCTTTGGGATTTTTATCCTTGAGCAACCATTTCAGAATCTCTCTGGTATAAAGCAACAGCGTTGAAGACCAGAGAGATTTGCAGTCACCAACCTACTTATCCAGTACTTCCAAAAGCAGCCACATCTACCGTAGGATTGAGATGCCCTTGGTGTGTGAGTAACATTTTTTCATTCCAGCTTTGACTTCATGACAAAGCAAATGAAAGTAACACAAGTAAAGAACAAAAAAGTGATTTATTAAGTGCATTTTAATGAGGTATTAATAACTGCAAGCATCACCCTTTAGCACACATAACCATCCAGCCATGAAAGTGCATAATCCTTTATTTTCCTTTGACGTAACACTGTCAAGCTGTTCGTTTACTTAAGGGCTTGCAAAGTACACAGATCATGTCAAACATGGACTGTTGGTCGTCTTTTGTTTTCTGTTTACTCCTACTCGGTCACGGCGGACCTGTGGTTTTACGTAGGTCAAGTGCGATTCCAATCTCGATCCTATTTGCTATATATTTTAGTTTATTCGATTATAATGGTTGGGTATTTCAGAGTCGATGAAGTCATGCTAGAAGCAGCCGATCACTTTGTTTTATCATGTTTTGTAGTGCAGTGATTAGGGTTAAGAATTAGTTTGATGAACATCCGTGTTGATTTATGGATTCAGGATTTTGGTTTTTGTTGTAGCTAATTATGTCAGTTTTTTATTAGTGGTTCAGACTTTAGAGAAGCAAAAATACTAATTTGAGCAAATATTCGTGCACTGGTTTCTCAACACGTCGGAAAGCTTTAGAAAACTGAAAAAGACTTTAGCTTTTTCCAACACTTCAGGTAAATATTTAAGACGAAGCTACTTCGATTCAATCTTAGTAATGACAAGGTAAGAGTTTTCCCAAGATAAGTATTTTATCGAGTCAAATCGCGAGCTTTCCAAAACCTGTGTGGCATGAACTCAATATTTTTCCTCCACCTTCAGCTACAACTTAATTTAAACATCTCGCAGAACACACAAGAACAAAGAAAACGTATCAATTAAACAAATACAGGAAATGAACATTCGCTTACGAAGTTAATTATGAAGTAAGTTGGGCGATCAAAAAGAAGATAGTAACGTGGAGGTACACATTAACATAGCCTCGTTTTTTCGTCCCAGATTCGTGACACATCGTGTGTGAGCCCTGTGGTAAATAATAAATCTTTCTAATAAATAAAACAAGGGAACGTGAGCGAGATAAAGCGTGCATGCCCGTTCGGTGCGCCCTAAACGCCATTGTGGACGCCGACGGCAGATCGTTAAACGAAGGTGAAAATATTTTGTGCCTTTTTTAGAGATCAACTGGATGCGGTGATGTTTTCATGTTTAACTTGTGGTTGGAGTAATTGCTTGATGTCTTATGCTGTTGCACAGACTTTGCTACCTTATTTATTTATTTAACGGTTTATGTACACACTAAATACAGAAAAGAAGAAAGGAATGGAAAAATAGGTACAAAGGTGATGCTTATTTCTAAAGAAATCTCTTCCAGCATACCTGCGAAAGGAGAGAAGATACAAAGAGATGTAGACATAGTGTGTAAAAAATGAGAAAATTGAATACATAAAAACTTAAAGCAAATATAGAATTTAAATATAACATACAATACAAGAATATACGTACATATACAAGACAAAATATATAACACAAATATATAAACTACAAAATAATATATATTAATAAATACTTATGCAACTATGACGAATTGGACAGATAGTGTTCTTTCACTCTTCTTTTAAATACTGCAATAGTTTGGCAGTCTCTAATATCAGGCGAAAGAGAATTCCACAACCGCACAGCGTGTACAGTAAAGGAGTAGGAGTAGAAATCGGTAGAGTGGGGAGGGGATTTAAGGAGGTTCCTAAGATGCGACCGGCAAGGTGCATCAAAGGGACGGGAGTAGGAAAAGCGTTCCCGCAGATAGGATGGAGTTTTAGGGTTATGAAGGATGTTAAATAGCAAACCTTCTTACCTTCTCTCTTACCTCCTTACCTCCTTTCTTCTTGCTTACCTTCTCTTTAAAGGAAAATTATATCAAGCTGTATTGCAATTGACAGACCGTTCTGTCAATGAGAGATTTTCTTTTTGAGGTATTTAAAACAATTTAGTTTCCAAGAACGCTATAGATGGCGTTGAACTTACTATGATAGTTGGTGCCAAAGCCAAAACGCTTGAAAAAAAAAACATTGTGTCACGTCACATAGGTACTCCCATTGACTGACACTTCCATTTGCTTAACCTTCCGAATATAGCCTAGTTTTCTCGTGCTTTGTTAAAATAAGTTTTTTTAGGTTCCGTTCCTTGCATTATCATACTAACTCCTAGCGCCATCTATCCAGCGACTAGGGAAGAGCTAAAAAGAAAATCCCTCATTACAGCCCTGTCACAGTTATTAGGACCGGCCTCCACCAAAGTGGACACGAACGGAGTGGAGAAGAGACGTGTGGAAACCCCCCGAATCACATTGGTTAAAATTTATATAGCGTCTTGCGCCTTACCGGTGATTGTTCGCATCTTCTACATCTCTCCTCCGCTCCGCTCCGCTCCGCTTCGGTGGAGTCAGTTAACCAGCAGCAATAAAAAGAAAAAAAGAAAAGCATGCGCAAGAGCTTACGAGATCAAGTAATTACTCCAACCACAAGTTAACCAGTAGCAATAGTTTATCACAACACACTCAAAAGACTTAAACTTTTAAATAGTCAAAAACAAGAAGTAAACAAGAAGTTGAAGCTTCCGTCCAGCCACAGGCCTGTGGCTGAAGCTTCAACTTCTTGTTTCAAAAGTGCTTGTAACTGTCCTATTCCAAATGAATGCTTTGAGAGTTTTTTAGTGTGTTGTGATAAACGATTGCTACTGGTTAAACTGTGGTTGGAGTAATTACTTGATCTTATAAGCTCTTGCGCATGTTTTTCTTTTCCTTTTACCTTTGCTTTCAGGGAGCTTTTCTGTATTTTCTATTTTAATGGGAGGTAGCTAGATAGGTAGGTATATCTTTCAAAATAAGCTGCCGTATTGCTAAGCTTGATTAGAAAGAAAGAAAGAAAAATATTTATTTGGGACAAGCACAGTAACTACAAAAATAATGTTTAAAAAAGGATCCGGGGTTCCGTGATTGAATTGATTCCTTAATTTTCAGATTTGCACTTACCACTGTTTTTCTCTGCATCGCCCAAAAGTAGAGAGAGAGTGGTAGAAAATGGCATGGCATTAAGCCCATCTCTATACTCTGTGCTTAAAGTGCTGTTGAAAGAAAATGTTGAAAAAATTAAACGCTTTGAAAGCGTAAGGGGCCGCCTATACGAGCGAGAGAATCGCAGCGATTCAACGTATTTCTATACGAAAATATCACCGCAATTCTCTCGCTCGTTGAGAAGGCCGGGCGGCCCAAAAGAGAGTTTATGGAAAAACGTGGCAAGGGCGATAATATCGCCGCGATTCTCTCGCTCGTGAAGACGGCCACCACGTCTATCCTCTTTTATACTTATGAGTATTTCTAGACTTTTCAATGTAGAATTGCGAATAGTTAAGAAATTTTGGAAGTAATTGCTTAAGGTGCAATTGCAGGTCAGTGTCGTGTTGTATGTTGAACAAAATATGATTCGCGGTCGTAACACGTATGTATTTACAGAATTATAACCATAAAAACAACCCTGTAAGTTAATTTACTACAACAGCCCATAACGTCCACTGCTGGACATAAGCCTCTCCCATGATGGGAGGAATTTGCCGTGATCTCCACGCTTGGCAGGCGGATTGGAGATGGCAGTGATGAAAGACTAACAGAAAACGCTGCTGCCCATTCTCTGGTCTACGGAGGCGCAAGGTGTTCTGCCTCAGACATTAGTCGCCTTATACGACACCCGTGAGTGTAATGGGTTGGTTCTATTCTACTCTGCCGGATACCACACGGCCAATGGCCTGTAAGTTAATTTAATCCCAATGAATGACTATTTCATGAAAAAGTCACTACAAAAAACGTAAGAAAATTTTAATTTCGAAGGCTATACCCTGGCGCGACCTTAAGGTATAAAGACTCTTATGCACGCCAAGCTAGAAGATTGTGAGAACTTAGCCTATGGGAAACTAGTCTTTCCAATGATTGGAGATGTACTTGGCTGTACGCTTTATTTAGGTATTTGTTTGAGCGTCGCTTACAGTTAGTGAAAACGAACATTAGCCGGTCATGAAGGTGAATAAGACTTCGACGCATCCCTGTACTTTTGGAGATCAGTAGAAGCAGAAGAGTCAAGTTTTTATTTTCAGATCTTTCACGTCTGCTTTAAACTTTCTCTTGAATACATTATTGCATAGTAGTTATACGTAAGTTTTCATTATTTTTCAAATGAATTTGAATGAATCATCACGTAGAAGATTATTTAGCTGTTTTATTTTTTGGTTCAAAACTGAAATATTTGTGCCCGCAACGGATTACGGAACCCACTCATGATCCTACCAATCAAGATTGTTCAAACAATTTTTTACCGAAAAAAATTGTGACCCAACTCTATACACAATGTGGTAGGTCATTCTCAATGAGCTTCGGTTGTTAATGTGTAAATATGTGTTTCACATTTACACGAACGCGCCATCCACGACCATTGTGGACGGAATGTTGCTCCGGCCGTGGTCAGATAGCCGCTCGGAGGGAAACTATTGATAATGCCGCCAGTTTTGCGTCAATTCTACTAGATTTTTTTTTTGTTTATTCAGCTACTTACATTTTTCTTTGAAAAAAAAAATGAAAAAAAAAATAGTGTTCCACCGGTGTCGGGAGCAGAGTCCAGCCTAAACTGCGGTGTGTTTAGGGTTCCAGAGCCAGGAATCTCCTCAGAGTGAGCTGTATTGAGGAGTACTGCATTCTAAACCAAACCACCCTCTATGCGAGAGCCTCGAAAGATGGTCATCGACAGGCCGTAACGACAATCGGCACAATGATAGCCAAACTCACATTTTACATAATCACATGCAGATTATTTAATAATTATTCGTATCAAAATACCCATTTCCACAATAACTATTAACAAATTGACTATTTGTACAAGTTTTTCACCGACCACCGAAAGTAAATGTATTGCTAATAATCTGTTACTAATCGTTCCCCTTTACCTAGTGCAATTAGTGTAAAATTACATCCATATTTGTTCTTATTAAAATCTATTTATGGTTTGCAATTGCCGTCAATCAACCCACCATAAATTAGTTCTATTTTTACTAATCAGATACAATTTCATAAGTTTATTTGCTTTCATCGTGTTATAATAAAAAGCTAATGCTTTCGTATGATCCGACGACTCCAAATCTAACACCCGCGGTTTTTTGACGACTTATAACGTCGTCGTCACAACAGATTAAACAAATATGGCGGGAGCCGTTTGACAGTTCGCTTTGTGATCAGTAGCGGGACGTGTTACACAACACAAACAAACATGCACATTTGGTACAAAAGATTAAGCAACTTTGAACTATAGTGCTTTGAAATAAAGTTGAAGTGTGAAAAGTTGGGAGTAATGGTAGTGTTGTGTGGCGACTTTTTTTATTATTTTTCAGGTCCCATCGTCTTGGCCGTACTAATTTGTCGAGACCAAGTCACCAATGCAAATATGGCGGGTGTTGTGAATACCTTGTGTAAAGATATGAAATTGTTTCCAGTCCCGACTCATGGGAACATGCGTGACGTGACTGTGGCTTAGTAATATTTTAATGAAATATTTGTTTTAGAGATTTTTATGGGATATTATGTGGATGTTATTATCATTTGATGTGGGTGGAACAAAATCGCTATCTAGTAGAAAATGTGCGTGAAAATACCTATTTCTCGTTAATTTTTTTCTTTCTATCATATAAAGGTTTTTCATGTTTAATAAATCATTTTGCTGTTTGCTTGTTTGTCTTGTAAATAATTAAAGCACGTTGTGTACCTAACTGATGATGTAGCAATTTGATGGTAGAGATTCCATGAAAAAATAAAAATAAAAAACGTTGAAATAAATGTAATAATAATTTAATTCCACAAACATAGAAGCTATGTTTGTGCCGCAGTTATAAATAGGTACTATTTGAACTATACAAATAATGATTAAGTTATAAATACACTGGCTCTGTATTTTTACAATAATATAATTAACAGCTCTATTAAAGCTAGTCATATTTCATTGGATTTCTGTAACATATAAATAGTTAACAAAGAGTCAAGTAATACTAAGGGAAGTAGGAATATAATGTACATTTAAAATTATTCGTCTCAGCCTCGAGCTACCATGTCATTAATATAGATCATTCAATTATCGACATCAGCAGAAAAGAAACTGTTCAGATACACCGTTTTACGCATTCATATTCCGACTCAACAATTTCACAACAGTCCAAGTGCTGGAATGAAGTCTAATACTAAAATCTAAATTAAATAATACGAATAATAAAGAAATTGAAACTAAGTGGAGTTAAGCGAGAAATAAATAAGACCTTGACTAGGATAATCGGGAAATTTAGAATGTTAATCAGCAGACAATAAATAATACATTTTAAATTCGTCACTATTTACAAAAAAGGAACTAATTCGTTCTAGACCAAAATGGCAATGTAATGGCAAAGACAGTTTTTTCTATACATTAATTCGCTATTTAACAGCCAAAGGATGCAAATAAATCACCTCAAAGGAGTTTTTACTTGGGGCTAACTAATACTGAAGAGTACTGTTTCGCCTCGTGGTGCGAGCACCAAGATTAAGTAGACAGCCAAAAGTTACATGGGGTGTGCAGTTTCTTTGAGTCTCATCGTAGACTCGCGATCACTTTGGCAAGTTGTACATTTTCGTGAACACCTGCGAAAGGTACTCCAAGTAGTTGAGAGTGTCTCTGTAAAGGGCAACGCCCATGTCATCCTTCAAGTTGGGGATTTCAGAGTCTGATAGCTTCTCTATTTTCAGGTTGCGAATGGTCATGATTTCCTGCAAAAAAGAAAACAAATGAGTTAGCAAAATTTCAAAAAAAAAAACGAGGACAGAATATGTGGATACTTTTTGGACATGGAAAGTAGAAACTTCAATTACGCTTTTTTTGTTTTAACTAAAAATAAACATGGTTTTGACACTCCAAATTTTATGATTTGAATTACATTTGTAAAGACTTGGTATACTTACATTGAAGTAGCAAAGCACAGCTCGTACATTATTCATCGTCACGTTAAAGTTGTCCTTCAGGCTCGCGTCTGATATTATGTCAGGGTTCAATGCTTCGTTTATGAAGAAATGCAGCCCTGCAACTATCATCTTCAGCCCCTTGTACAGCCCCGGTAATACCTTATCGATATCTGCCTGTGAACAAGAAAAATGGACTTTAGCACACAAGCTTTAAGATTATTTATTACATTGACATAAAGTTAGTTTGGATTCTTGCTTAATAATCATATCATATCATATATGGCAAAATATAATTTCATGTTTCCCAAGTCAGCCCTTTCGGTTGCAAGTTTTATAAAGTGCATATTGCCGAATTTACTAAAACTAAGATAAGGACAATCGTAATTGTGATAATCATCCTAAATTCGATTACATTTTCGATTGTTAGTATTGCGAAACCATTGTGTTCTCACGTAAGCGATAGCCGACCGACAACAATGAGCGCCACCGACGATGTCAATTCTTTGAAATCGATTGAAAAACTCATACGGATGCACGTTTTTGGCATCAGCGAATTCGCCGCCCTTCGGTGATTGTTTTCGTTTAGGAAACGTCAATCTGGCAACGCAGTACGTATTATCAAAAACGAAATGGTTTGCTGAATATTTCCTAAGGTTGTAATAGCACAATGCCAAGCCTTTAGAGTAATCCGCTGACTTAATGGCTGATTTTGTTGATAAGTTAAATAAATTTTGATGCTTACCTCCGACGGGATATCACTATCGTTCATATCCTGGTTGAGGACTTTCTCCTTAGGCAGCCATTCCTTAGGGAGGTATTCAGATGATTTCCACGAGTCAAGAAGTTCGTTGAAATTGTTAAAACTATGAAGTTTCAACGCCTGAAACAAATAAAACGTATCATTAGTAATGTAAAGTATAACATAATGTGAACACATAAAGATTCAGTTGGTGAATATCTTAAGAGTATTCATGATGAAGTAGATATGAAAGAATCAATGGACAATTTAGAATTTCTGGTACCACATTTCTCAATCTCTTTTAATGGCAAAGCCTTTACATTAGCTATAGAGACAGTGCAAAGTACTAATAAATTACTTACAAGGTAAACAACACAAGACACTAATGTCATTAAACTATAGAATGACGCGTATTTTTCTCGGCTAAACAACACAAGTAAGGATCATCGTGAATCAACGCTAATTGAGAACAGTAGCATTCTATGAAAGATGGAAATAGATTGCGTTAATACAATAAGTTGATTAACTTTCATGGAAGAGGAAGATTGAGCGGGCGATGAGTCCTAGCGGTTTCCTGGATTGAAGGTATAAATGTGGTTCAAGTGGGGAGAGGTCTGCAGTGGCCAGTCGAGAACAGAGTATTGGATAGCTAGATGAAACGTTTTGAGTACTCTTGGTTGCCAAATTTTGGGCTGACTCAATTTGAATTGTCATCGACACGATAAGAAGAAGAAGAGAAGAAGATCTGGATAAGGAATGTATTTTGTGTTTGTAGGTACCTCCTCCATTGATCATTGTAAAAGTTGAATGCCATTTTCTAATCGGTTTCAGTTCTACTATCTCGATGTAAACTTAAAGTTCAAAGCAAGATAGTGCAAGTTTAGTGGTTTTAAACGATTCAAAGTTTTGAATGTTCAATCTGATAATGAGAAAATGTACAAAGTGCCAATGTTCAATCTGATAATGAGAAAATGTACAAAGTGCCCAGAATGTAAGAAATCCCAGATGTTTAGAGTAGAAAACACAAATATGAGCAAACGAAGTTAAAACGCCCACGTTGATACACGCGTTACACAGTTGCAAATTGTTCTTAGAAATCAGAAACGTTTACTGCCCTCAAGAGAATCAAACCATAAAAACAAGAACTAGAAACTAGTGAAACTTTTTCAAGTTAATAGATCAAGTAACACTGAACGTGCATGCGCTATACTAACTGACATCTCTTTATTTCAAGACTCCATCTTTCAATTAGATAATAAAGACTACACGATCCCTATCGATATTAATAGTCAGGATTTGTTGTTATATAATTGACTAATGGCTTCTGTAGCTTCAATGCGAGTCATACAGTCTAAATTTGATTGCATCAGGTACCACACAATTCGATATTTAGTGCACATTTAAACTCGAAACTAACGCATATGATTACCGATTCAATTGGCAAGCGAAGGTTGATGAAAGATGAGATCGAAACCGGAGGTTTGCGGCCGCCGCCGACGACATTTCACGTAACAAAACCGTTTCGACATTAAAATTTGACACCATGTCTATATCACACGTGACGAAGGCGGAATTAACCAAAATTGCTCCTGTACTATTAAACGTAAAGTCCAAATACCTTTGACAGGCTAAACAAACGGGAACGGACAAGCAGATGTAACGCGTTGTAGCTAAGTACCCCCATAGTAAAGAAATATTGTTGGACAACAATACGGCTAATTAAAACTTCGCAAAATCCTACAAAACACCAAAAATATCGTTGTGGAACTGTTTATCGGTTAAGATCAGAAAACTTTGTCCAAATATTAATTTGCTTCATTGAATTGAGATACCGTTGATATAAAATTCGCTGATAATACGCGCAATGAAATAAATTTACGATTATGTCTTTGGACATAAACCGAGCCGCGGTGTATGAATGGAGTCAAAGCGGAGATATTATCTGTTGCCGAAGTGGCAAGTAATTGGCAGGAAAATTAGAGTTTACAGACCTTTAAAATTTAAAAAAATTAAATTTTGAATGCAAATGTATCGGCGCATGAAAGTAGTGCAGAAGATTAAACAAAACAAGAAGCGGAGAATGTTTAAGTAATGCTATCGTACAGAGGTGGAATGTGCTATGTAGTCGCTGGTACACTAAATGCACAGGTGTGCGTCCGGTCCATCGGACCATATCCGAATCATTACCTACTAGTGTAGAGCTTGCGTCCAAACTGAGGCGTATCTACTTAATAGGCTACTATTAATAATGTAATGTATTCCCATCACTTTAATGTGTTAATTACGACTGCAGAGGAAAATGATGCAAATTCTGATAATGCGAAATCACTTGGCAGCTTTATATCTTTAGCTGAAGATGTTTTTTTTAAAATCATACTGTTTTATATGAAGATGAAACGAAAACTTGAAGTAAATTGATACGATATAGAATGATCTGATTATTACATTTCTGGGATATTATTGAGACTTCCGAGTATTTTCCCATGATTTGCAGTTGAAAAAAAAAAATAGGGAACAATTTGATGAATTCAGCGCTTTGCATTTGTCGTGGGTGGGCATGAACTAAGAAATTCGACGACTTAGCATCCGAATGCCTAGCTCGAAACATCGGAAGCTTATCAAATAAACATGCACCCACACATGCGCAGACATTGATATATTTACGGCACACGTACGCACCCAACGCCGCAGACAGCCTGTCGCCCGTGTGAACAACGCTATCGTACTATGTACGTACATACATATTGTATGTATGTGCTATGTAATTCAATGTTTATATAGCGTCGCTATTGCAAAGATAAGCGAGCAGATGCACTGCACACGAGTTGCGAGAGCTGTGCGGCATGCCGCGAGTCGATCGCAATCACCGATCGGGTTACATCGCGAATACACCAACTCATTTGTTATCGTAATTACTTTCAAAAGTTTACGAGCACTTTTTTAAGGAAGCGAGTTGAATTCCAGTGTCGAAAATGTGATGCGATAATATGACACCGGTGTAGTCAAAAGCACGAGTGTTATGACACATTCACACGGTGGCCAGAGGCGAGTCACACAGTACCGGTAGAGTTCGTTGAATTTGTTATTGCGTTCTTAGTACAACGCGGCCAGTTATTATTTATACGGAATGGGCTTGACGACAGATGTAGCAGCCTGATTTATTTAGGATATATTGTCTCTCAGACGCAACTTAGACGTTTATCTTGCTTTAATGTGATGATGACTAATATTAACAAGACGAGATCGAAAATTTCGATAGGAGTAAAGTTTCTGTTGAAAATGGAGCGCGAATAAAAAAACTGAGACGTCCTTGTCATCTAGCAACAATGGCGGTTCATCGCCACGATTTGCGTGTAAATCGCAATAAATATGATACATTAGTAACGAATGACCGACATTAAGGGGAGAGACAGAAAAAATCGTCGGGCAGGTGTGTCGCGCAATACTAATGCGCAATCAGTATTCGACGCGTACGCGCACCGTCCTGTACCTCGTTCCGGCTACTGTGAGTCGATAATGTCGTTTTACGAGGAGGCAGCGGACAGGACGTCGCCGTCGTTACGACCGTCGAGCCTATTACAATGCCACCATACCTCATACGCGAACATCACACTCGATAACTGGACACATTCGACATAAACGCTTCCATTGTTCCGCTACCATTGACTGCCCAACTCTCAACAAATCGATTATATTGACAACAATCGCCGAAATGTATACGAGTTCCCTTCGGTTATCGAAGTGCTACTGAGTACGTTGGTAAAGAGTCATCCATAAATGATTCGAGGCGCGACTTCGACATCGCATTATTTCTCGTTGATCGGCCCACCTTACTTCCGATTCGGAAATTATTATATTCCTAGGATTGGAATGATAGAGCCGTCCTACGAATCGTTGTTTTAACATGCTAAACGTTTGTTTCTAATAATTCGTGAATGTTTTATGAATTCTTGAATGTAGGTTGAATTGTCTGCGATTCTTGTGCGACAATATTACCATCTGATAAGCTAAATAGCTAAAAGCTGTTTTGTTTTTAATATAAACTGGTTTGTAATAAAACTGCATTAGATTTATGAGTAAAAAGTCGAGCTTGCGAGTAATTTGCGTAAGCGTACAGAGAAGATACTTCATCATTGCAAGCAATTTGATCAGTAACATATTGTTATTTGATGTGACGTGTTCTGTGTATAAAGCATTTTATCGACAAGGCTGTCGATACCGACATGGCGTCACAGAAATGCAGTGCGAAATTATAATTAAAAGGGAGGAAGCGGTCGGCCGGACGTATAGAGACGCGAAACGGCGCCCGGCCGATGCAATCTGTCCACCACGCCTGCGCCCGCGCCTGCCCACGGTGAGAAAACCGCGCTAAAAACGTGCACGCCGTGAATCTTTAATGGGTCAAATTTCGCGTGAAACTTTTTGGCAAAAGACCTTAACACATTCAATTTAAATTATAGTTGCCTTAAGCTTTTTTCGAGTCGGACTTAACGTAAGAAATGATAAAACAACAGTTCAAATATTTACAATAAATTAGGATCATTGACTTTGCATTAAACCCCAATAATTCAAAAGAGGAAGTACGAAAAATCAGTGCTAACCATTTGCAGGGTTTACGAGCACGTCAACGGAATACTATAGCACCTCTTACAGACTCTCATACATAAATCAATAATATCTGCGTAGATACACACGCTAAAGGCATGCGTCGACGTTGGGCTTAAGTTTTATTGGTATTGGTCGACCGCAAGCTCCGTCCGTTCATTTAGAGCGACGCGGCGGGCATATAGATGTGGCCGCGAATACTACGCGATCGCCTCGTGCACAATCAATGAATGAAAGCGAAGAAAGGCCTTCGGAGCCAGTGCTCGCGCTTTTGTACTTTGCTTAATGCTCTGGAAGTTTTTAAGCGACATTTGTATCGACACTAACTTAAGATACTGAATGATGAAGCGACTATAGATGCTAAAGTCTGGCACTCTTCTAATTTTTCGATGACTACAGGGTTGACAAGAGAATGAAGGCTATTTGAGAGATGTTTCTGACTTCCAAATTTTCAGCGTTCTCTTCTAGCTCACTGACATCGAAACTCCACAGACCACTTCAAAATACTACACTTACAAACCTTTAAATATTTGGCAACAAGTTGACGAATTTAGCTTTTAGAGTAATAATGTTGTGTATACTTACAAATATTTCCTTGTAATTCGCGGTTGATGTGAAAGTGTTTTTTGCTTGGTTAACGAGATTCTCTGCGGCCTTCCTTTCTTGATCTGGTGAATAGTTTGGTTTTGACTGTAAATAAATAGATTTTGTTAGATAACAGGTTAATAACAATGTTTAGTTAACCACTAACAGCATTTGTGGTCATATATCATTATGCGGTCACTTAAGCCAACCGCAGAAGTTTGACATGAATACAAAACACCTTCTTGTTAATCTGTCTTTATCATTGTCTAAAGTTTGAGTTTTCTGTTCCTGAATATTGCCTTCATTGATATAAATTCAAAACACATTCTTCAATTAACTTTTTCGTGAACAATGTGAACAATGTGTTCACTTGTGCACATAACCTCAATGATGTTCCATCATTAAGGTTATTTTTGACTACCACAACCATCAAATATGGCTTGTCTACTTTCCTTTGTTGAACTTAAAATTTATATATCTAACTTTAAAGACTGGTGTATTTCTGTACTATGTTCTTACGTATAATTATCAAACATTGCTTGACTACCTATACTATCAGCTTTTTCTTAGTCATCTTACTTCACTGAACTATGTATAATGTTCTATATCTATTAGTTTGTATTTACTTACGTGAAAATCTGTATAATCGCAGGGGTTAGCCCAAAGGCTGTTCTCCTCGTCCGCGTCACGTCGTTCCCGCTCCATGCTGGCCCGGCTCCGGTGTGGCGCCGCCGACGACCCCGGTGACAGACCGCACACCAACAGTAGCAGGCACACCGCCGCGCAGACGTTGACGTATCCTGGGTAAGGAACATGGATTAGTATGGATATATTGAGGCAAACAAGATTTTGAAAATTTGCAGTTGTTGTAAAATTGTGAATCGGAATTTGTTTAGAGGTCATGGTAGAAGATATTTCCTTTATATCGATATTATTAAATCTTTGTCTTAAAATTATACTAAAAGAATCAGAGTACTAGTAGAAACTATTCAATTATTTATAATAATTAATTATTAATTTATAAAAAATGTAGTAAATTAGTAATGACTAGCTACCATGAAAGTAAAACGTGCGTCCGTTTTTTAAATTGAAATCCTGGCAATGCACCGAAGTGATTCATATTCATTTCTGAATGAAAGCTCTAATATTTTTTCAATGCATCTCATTTAATGAAAACGGTCAAGAGCCACTTGTTCCGTATGCGGCACGCGCGATGGTATCGATTATGGTAATCGATGAACATCCGATGAATAAATACATCGCGGCCCAGAGGTGGACAGCCTTTGCTAATTGTCCAGTGAACCTGTGTGAATCACTAATGCGGCTCTATTTAACGGTGGCGCAGTAATCGGACTCACATTCTTCAAATCGGTTACTTCATCGAACTTATTTATCGATAACTTAAATCAAATTGTTCACTACACTGCTCGCGTTTTGCAGTTTTCTTTCTGTGGCAAAAATAATTGCTCCTCTAAGCATGTCGCGTCGCATGCATTTACATAATTGAATATTATGTCACGGGCGGTATGTAAATAATAGTTATTTTCAATTTAACAGATAAAGAAATATTAATTGAAACTAACAACTGTCACCAGCAGAAGGTGTCCATCGCTTACGAAGAAGTAGATATTTATTGACTTGACATTCGTTTTACTCGTTAAAATTGAATAATATTATCAACGTTAAAGGAAATAATGTGATGTGTGATTGACATAATTTTTTATTTGATTGTTAAGTTAACGTGTATCACCTGTCCATTATACCCAAAAAAATAAGAATTTGCAAGTTATTTGAATAATTGGATATTTTTAGTATGATTTTTTTCAAACGCGATCATTTTAATAACGTTCATGTTAGGAGTTGTGTCGATATGAATTATTATAAGCTGTCAACGAAAATGTCATTGAAAGATCGAGTTGCAACAACGGGAGTACATGGAAATTCACACACCCTTCGACTAGCTAGCAGTAGTAAAGAAAGATACGACAGATCGTCCTATAATAATGCCAATTAAAATTAAGTTCAACCCTATTCTGTAGTTGATAGCATTCAATTACGTATACAGATAAAACATTACGTGTTAAAAAACCATTACGATGTCAAATCAACAACAACGCATACCCGTGACGTTTGACGAAGATAAAACAATTTGCTCATTATAACAGATAATGAGTTGACTTTGCTCAACAATTAATTAAATAAAAGTAATCAGGTCTCCCATTGTTTATCTGTTTATATAAATCACGCGGTGATCTTCGACATTGTGCTTTGTCGAGAAATTATGACTTAATTGTTTATCTTTGTTTTTTTTTTTATATTCTTAGTTGTTGCACTGGGCCCGCGTGGTGGATTACAGCCCATTCCCTCTCATAGAGAGGAGGCCTATGTCCCAGCAGTGGGAACATTAATAGGCTGATGATGATGATGTTATCTTGAGGATAATGAAAGCGATGCACAGATGCCTTTGCAGTTGCACTAATGATCGCCTACATTTGTGATTATTTTTTAATTAAAATCAATTACGAGAGACGTTTTAACATTTAGTATTCGCGACCATCTACAGTTTTTTTTACAGAAAGAGGTCTCTAATGCATATTTAGCTAAGGCCCTTTGGTGGTTACGACAAGGAAGTCAGTTTATCCAGCTACGAAAAAAATGGCGGCCTGACTGCATCCAAAGCAGTAGAGAATCAGTATTGACATTAAATCAGTTTTATCAAATCCCTTCGATCAATCAAGGGTATATAAACTCAAAGAGAAATTATGTCAGAAGGAAGAAATCGACACAATATCAAAGTTGTACCGACTCACTCACATAGAATGTTATTTATTTTTTCAGTGTTTTGACTCAAGGTGTGAATCACAAGTGTTATGTCTGGCGGTTAGTGACTAACGTAGGTAAAGATCTCACTGTTATTTGCGATGATATTATAATATCTGAACTGTACGAAGATCGTTTTTTATGTTCTAGTTAAGCCAATTACTTTTTTTTTAATCTTGGCAAATGTCCATGATTTGGGCAATAGTTTTCTAGGATTGTAAACAAATATTTTGTGTCTTACTCGTGATTGAGTAAAAAATGTGCTTTTGTGCAATTTTATCACTTTGCTCGCGTTCTAACTCGATCAAGCACCCAAAAGCTCTAAACATCTCAAACGTTCAACTGAGGGTTATTAATATTCTGAACGACAAACCGTCGCACGTTCAAAAGGATTTAAATGCAGATTCATCAATACACTCACACAATTAGCACAAATGTGTGTGCGTGTGATTTTTTCACCATCTCGTTAGCGCTGGCGGTTTCGCTCGAGGGCCGCGGGCACCGCGGACAAATAAAAAAAAATTATAGTTATAGGGCACTCAGCCGCTTATTATTTAACTAGAGTCTGTGAACTGATACCGATTACCCCCTCCTTGTAAAAAAGACTAACGTACTATCTCCGCACGAAACATAAACGAACAATTTGCATAAACAAACCCCACTCATTAAGTATGCAATCCGTATAACTAGCCGTGATTTAGTTGTAGGTTATATTGCCCTCTAATTGACACGATAATAATGTTGTACCAATTGGGTTACAAAAGGCGCCCGCAAAGGTGGAGTCGGGCAATAACGATCATGTCAAAAGGAAGGTCCGACACACACAACACGCGTTAAACACACGATCATAACATTTTATTAGTGCTCCGGTCAAAAGCAACCGCGAGACCGCCGTCAAAAGTTCATGTACAAAAAAACAACAGGTCAGCTCGTAAAAGACGTAGAGTCACTGTGAGACAAATATTTTCACTGAGTAACCATGAGATGGAGATAAAATATAAAGCTAATTAAATATTTGAATCTTGACAGTAAGGGAAACGAAAGCTTTTTATAATAGTTAAACAGTACATTGAAAAAAAAAACAAAATACTGAATAAAAAAAAAAAACAGAAAATATTTTTAACCGATGCCAGAAGCCGCCTTGATTTTCAGATATGGTACTTAACTATAATTAAAACAAATGAACGTTTTTTTTTCTAAAGGGACGGCGGGTAATTGATATCCTCTTTATATCCTCAGCCACCTATACGTGAAGATATTTGAGATGAACAATGAGACTCGATCGAATTCCTTAGCCCATTGAAGAACTGACCGGGCGACCATAAAAACCGTAGATACCTACACGTAGGTAATACACAGGTTATAAGGGGGCATAAAAAAGTAGGGACCGCGTCGGAGGTCGGACCGACTACCCGAGAAACAAAGACTTCGTTTATTTTTTAACAGCTCGCCCGTTCACAAAAGAAGGCTTCGCGGCACGAAAAACGACCCAAACGAGACCATCTTGTTAACCTTTTTAAAAAGAAATCGCGCGCCCGCTAACTAGAATTTCGACTCGAAAACCGAGAAAAGTTCGCCGCGGTGTTGTGCGCACCGGACGTCGCAGGCGCCTGCGCAATCATTATGTAAATTCTGATTATTATTGTTATAAATGCGGTAAAAAAATTGGGATGAGAGTCGCGGGCATCATCTTAGCGGCTCGTTACAAAATGCCCGTCAGTATAATTTGACGGGTTATCTTTTTCGAATATCTGTGTTGTTTACTTGAGAGTGGAGCACAGACGCGATGGGGTTGCAGCGCTAGATCATTAACGGGATTACTGATACCCGTCCTCGTGACATTAAATAGAAAAAGGCGTCATGTTTTAGCTATAATAGAGGTTTAATTTGAGTCCGTTCATCATTTTGTTAGTAGCCGGCTAACAACCGATGCGCTCGTAAAATTTGACTGCGCATAATAAGGGCGATTATCGCTCAGAGACGCGCGTGGCGGCGCGTATCACAAGATACGCGGTGATACCACTCTTCATTACCTGAAAATCGCTCTAAATGGTAATAGCGTCGCGAAGAAGATCGTTGATCGACCCCGTCCGTTCGAAATTAACGAAACAAGCGCAAATTTTTCTTGAATTAATTTTAATAAGGTAACAAACTGACATTATGCATTTTTAGTAACTGTTTTTTTATCGGTCGAACCAAAACGGAATATCTTGTAAAGTATTTACAGCGGTGTAATTTCAGTCCTTATCGGCGAACCGGTAAGGGCCTATGTATTATATGTATTGTGCCGTAAAAAGAGTTAATTAGGCACGTCTTAGCTTAGGATCGACATCTCTCACTAAATGAGTGACAGCTAAACACTGCAATTATGAGGTTCCCGTCTCACTGAAATAACTGTTTATAATTGACGCGGCTGCCTTACTATGCGTAAATGAACAACGTTTTATGTGAAAATGTTGCTAATGAGTGAGTGGATCGCGGCCTTAATGATGCGGACATAGTTCATGAAATCGAGCTTAGTGCGTGTACTTGGCTTTAATTATTATGACATAGCTTTCTTATGGATGAGCCCTACTCTGGGACAATATGAGACACATCGCACGGTTACGCATTGTTAGAATAGAATCTGACTGTTTACAATCTTTGATAAAAACTTGTTGCACTTTGTGAATGAACTTATAAACATCATTTTAGCTGACATGCCCGAAAGTGCATTCGAAACATGAAAAATACTAATAATTCTCTTGATTCCGATACCCCAAAAATCTTTGATATATACTTGTAACAATTCTAACTTCCGGGATAATTCAGAGCAAACATGTAATTATGCAGCTCTAATTGTTTATATTTTCCGCCATCGTATCAAGAATAATCGTTATTTAATCATTTGGATAGCGCTGCGGTTATCGGCAGTAAGACAATTTACTCTATATTGTATCATTAAGGGATAATTCACCTTATAGTTGTTTACTTTTTTCTTTAGGGCCAGGGGCAAAACATGCTCAGTTTTTTTAATCTACTGACGTAGATGAAATCCGTGTTGATTATATAACCTCCTTGATTGCAGTTTGAGTTTAATTTTTCTGTTTAAGGCGGCTCCCCGAGCAAATGACCTTGAGCGAGCAGTTTTTCGGAGCCTACTCCTCTTTATCCAAAAGAAATACCAACTAATAAAAAATACATTAAATTACTACATATCCTTGACTCCAAAATTGTCGTTTCATATTTTTTTTTAAGTTGCTTAATGTTTAATAAATCCCCTCACAACGAAACCATAGAAATGAGAAATAATGATTTATAAAATGCTACTCCTCGTAAAGTAACCATTATTTTGATTTGCTACTTATACTAATGAATAGGCAATTTAATAATGAACATAATTGTCGTTTTATTTTTTCCAAAAGACGTAAGTTTGATTTTATAAAAAACAAAAACCACTCATTTCGCACAATTCGGCCTGCAGTGACTGACGTAACGACCAATTCGTAGTGCACGCTGATTAGAACTTTATTCTAACAGTATTTCAAGCGAAGTTTGAACCACCACAAATAGAGTTGCTAATTTTGCTTGGGGTACCGCCTTAACTCTGCATGTATTCTGGAGCTAAATCGTTTTTAAGTCTAATTTAAAATAACTTGGACTTTTTTTTACTGAAACGAAGTGAGCTTTGAGCGAAGTGTTCTTTTTGGAATAATTATATTTTTACAGAGGCAAATTACAATGATTACATCAATCCTTAATAAAAAATATTAATATGACAGCATAAACATCAATTAGTTTTAGATTCACCTGCAGGCAAAATAACGTCACCGTTTAAAGCCAGGATATACTTTTTGTTGACATTCTTACTCATTAAATATAATTTGGATAGTCGTCTTTACGATGACGAAGTCTAATACATCATAGTGATTATATCATATTCATGATGTAATATTAAATAGAATCAAAATCGAATGCGTTTTGTTCTTCAAATCGATTTTCCTTATTGGAAAAGCTTGATTATAAAAACGTCACTTGATAGGGATCGTCTTGAATTCTTTGGCTGTCAATATTTTTCAAAATTATTTGTAGATCAATTCGTTTCTATAATTTAAGTAATTTAGGAAAAAATATTTTCGGAAATCCTTTAAATGTTGCTGAAATCTTGAAATTGTATATTTAATTCAACTGTATGTTGGAATAAATGAACAACCTTCATGAAAAACCTAGAATGCACTCGTGTATAAAAATGTAGTTCCGGACGGATTTACCCACTTCTCGCAAATGCAGCAAGATTTATTAGAATTAGAAGTCATCAACATTACAAATATAAATAGAACCGCTACACGTACAATGTTAAGAACCTTTCCTGTCCTGTCAATTAGCTCACTCTTGAATACTCTTTGTATTTACTTTTAATTTGTGTAATGAAGGTTTACATTCGAGAACAGTTATTAAGACTATTTCATCTCGTTAAGAGGTCGTAATATGCATACAAAAGCGACGAAAG
Source organism: Xestia xanthographa (assembly GCA_905147715.2). Taxonomy (NCBI): domain Eukaryota; kingdom Metazoa; phylum Arthropoda; class Insecta; order Lepidoptera; family Noctuidae; genus Xestia; species Xestia xanthographa. The sequence continues at coordinate 21,893,518 of LR990659.1, forward strand.
AACACAATCCGATCACAAAAAGAGCAGCTAAATGTTCCCTGCAAGTAATCTAATAGACATAGGTTTTTTATTGCGCGACACTTAAATCATTTCTTGGCCCTATATAGAGAGCAACCAAGCGATAGTACTAATTATGAAATAGCCCTCTGCGCGCCGCTTGAACGTAACTGTCCGGCTCTTAAAGGATAGAAACATTTAGTCAGATATGTCATTCCGGTAACAGTACGTTACTTTAATTACAGTTTAAGCCTAGTTAGTTAGCTCTGATCTTCGTGTTTAACATTGTAAAGGGAGACTGAGCCAAGTTTTTGCGCGTAATGAAATTGTAATCTCTATTAGCGCGGTGGACGAGGCAGTACCGACAACCCGACAATGCGATGAGGATGTGAGACTTGCGTGCGTTCGTAGTTCGTACCAGACCGGATACTTAGTTTATAAATAAATAATGCTTACTCTATGGCTAGCTTTTATTATGATAAGGACTATTTATCGTCGCGGGACTCTACCTGTCCTATTGTTATTACGCGCTGTGAGCTTTCATTGTCTTATTAAGTTTGTATGAAAGAGTTATTGAGCACTGGTTCGGATGACATTTTATAACTTGCACAAGTACTAGAAGTGAACAGTGAGCGGTGTGAATTTTTTTAACTACTTATGTTAATTTAATTTATACAAGTTGTAACAAATTGAAAACTTTTACGTATTGTAATAAAATGTTTTAGAATGCTTGATGGTCAATTAGATACTTTTTGCAATTTTGTAAGGGTTCTAAATTAATATTTTTATCACTAAACAGTTCGGTTCCGCAAACCAAGTATTTCTGTCTATAAGTTAAAAAAAAAAAGTATGCCAAATAATTTTGCATGACACAAATAAAAAAAAAACATAATGTCATGCAAAAATATATAAAGCACTTAAAATGTTTTGTTCGTAAATAAAAAATAATGCTTACTACTTCTGGCTGCACTCGATCTATATGGACGACATTTTACCACAACTTCACTATCACAGTCACTATAATATTGGCTAATTAATCTAGTCCTAGTACATTGTTCACATCCGGACGGCCTATGCAGCAGCTCCGGACACCCGGACGCCGGACACTCCTCACGCTTGCAGCAACTGGTGCTCACTTCCATCTTCAGTCTTACTATAACAGTGCCTATATTACAATATAACGGACACGCTGGTTTACTACTGTGATCCATAACAGAAGATCGCACTTGACATTCCCCAAAAAGCTATACGATGTCGCACGCGTCGTGTCGTGTGAGAGACTAAATGAATTTGTGTGAACGCGCGTAAGATAAAGGCTAGTGTACACCGAGCCACGTGTTTGAGGCAGTGGGGCACGCCAGAACGTATCAAGGTGGGTTTCTCCCATGCCGGCGCGTCGCAGCCAATGGTGGGCGGCAGCGAAGGGAGGCGGGGTTCGATCCCACCCAGCTGCATTACTATTATGTATGCCGAGGGATCCACTTGGATCGCGTCTCGGTAGATAAGGGTTGACTTTTATTGTATTTCCATTTTTATTTACCTTTACTAAATCAAGTATCAGCTAGGAGCTATTAAAAATATTTTAACCGTGAATAATAATATAGCTATGGCCACCATTTCTAATCTATTCCTTCAATAATAAATTCCATAACACCGTTTCGTCCTGGTGTTATGGAATTTATTATTGGCATCGTTCTTTTCTGAGACAGTATGTAATTAGTTTCATTATGATGTGTTTGTGTGATTTTTAATTTTAGCCTTGGCTAATATTAGCGACAGCACTTTCTGATATTGATCAATATTTTTCTATTAATTTATCATCTTAATACTTGTGTAAACCCTAAAAATATCTTAATGAATTGGGGAAACGGGGTAACTGCGAGAAACAATTGACGTCATGACGCTTACGTGTTCAAATAATCACGAAATAATACCCGAACGAATTAATAAAAAACAAACAGTAGAGATAACAAAACATAATATGGAACTCGATCGCGTAGAACATTTTGCTTAATTCATCACAAGACTTGATAACCTAATTATTAAAACATATTAGTTGATTGATTACTTTTCATATCCGGATTGATTTATGTAATATAAGCAATACATCACTTTTTTTTACCTAATTCTTTTGAAGAATTTTTATACAAAACTTTTTTTTCTACAATTAAATATTATGCTTATTTATTAAGCTCTTATTCTGTGTTTATTTCTAAATGCTTATATTAATCTTGAAGTCAGATCTTTATGATAATCGAAGCACGCCGTAAGATCATAGAACGATTATATGATAATATTTTACATATTATTATATCATCGAAGTCAATCAACATAAGATAAACATTGATTTTCTTCCTTTTATTTTTCCCCTCTACATTTTTCTAATGCTCGTTTGACTCGATTTTTAAACATTCCGCCGTAGAATGTTTGTCAAAATTAGGGAGTTAAATAAAATTAATTGGGAAAGCGCTATAATTTTTTCCCGTGAAGAAATTACGAAAATGTCTATATGCAACAATCCCATTACTAAGATTTAGTCATATATTATTGGTTTCAATCAAGGTCAAATTTGATTTGGCAGCAATGAAAATTTTCTCCAGCGTGTTTCATTTTGACTCACGCGCGCCACACTTCATAGTAATTACTCATTGAATTTCAGTTGAGTCAGATCTCAGCGGATATAAAGTAAATATCGATAGTAATTTTCAAACTTTTCCTGTAAAGGAAAACTCGTAGTATGGCAAATATTACTGTTTGATTAATTACTAGTTACGTGAGTCATTGTAATTTATACAGAGTAGGCAACTCAGGTGTCAAATTCTTCCACTGCTGTAAGGTTTTTACTTTTTCATTTAATAGTAAATGTGAAGTGCGTCATATTTTCGGTCCTTTTTTGACAACGAACGTTGAACCTAACATAAAATTTTGTCTCATGGATTTTTTGCAATTCCTCAAATTTTACTTGTAATCCCTCTAATTTTTACAACCCATTCAAATTAACGTATTTCTACCGGTCAAGTCCTTTGCAATAGATCAAACGCAAAATAATTAACTAATTAATATTCTAGAGTTGTAAGGAGTTTTTTTTTAATACTGCTAATTTGTACAATCTAACGAGGTTCCCGCAAATGATTAGCGGTAGCTTTGGCAAATAATTGTTAAATTATTCCCAACTTCCTTTGTAAGAAGTCCAGTAGCGACCTGTCCTTCCTAATGGGTTTTAAAACAGCCATTACTAAAAAGCGTGTTGAATAGGCTTCTGTGTAACATTAGTTGTAAATTACATTCCCATGGAACGTTCCGAAAAATTCCAGAAAGGAATAATATTCCATAGCCTAGTCTAACATGGTATGTGTAACACACTAAGCAAAGGGCGTAGGAAAAGTACAAAAAACCTATAGAATCCGGGATGACGCTATGCAATATCTTTCCAATTAAGACACTCCAAGTAAAACCCATCACCGCTGAACGCATGACTCATAAAACCATCCACATAAGGTTCAACCTACCAACCACGTAAACCATACAATGATCAACGGATCTAGTTTTCGGTTACAGGATATGACATGACGAGTTCCGTGTAATGTGAACACACCTGTGCTAAATCAGCGCGTAGTTTCCTGTTGATATCACGGGCATATTATGTAGGAGCCAGCAATGTATGCTGATAAGAATGTGGAGTCGTGCTGTCTGGCATGTTCGCTTCTAGTAATTTTTTATCTTCGGATTTCGCGAATTGATGGCGTGAGTTCGGAAGTTAATAAGATAAAATTAGTCAGTAAGAGAAAATAATTTTAATCCTAAATCTTAAACACGATTTAGGTAAGTAGATAATCAAAATTACAATAGTAGATAAAATTCAAAACGGCAGAAAAAAATATGCTCTATTAAATCGATTGATTTTTTTTTACTTTATAAGACCTCTTATTTAATTGGCCCTTATTTTTTACATAACAACGTAAATTTAATTAAATATCTCGTAAAGTTTGCTATTTAATTAACTAACTAATTAAATATCTCGTAAAATAAATTGCTGGCTTTACGAAAACCTGGAAAGAGGGCCGTGGGATCGAAATCATGACGTAGAAAGTGGTATATTTCTAACTTTGGAGACACCTCTTTCGTAAATTCAGTGACTATGAGTGCCTCCTGAAATGTTTTCTAGAAGCTGATGGAAAAATAATACTTTTTAGAAATAATAAAAATCTAAGCCGTTTGCCTATGTAGATAAGATGAAACAATAATAAGGTAAACAAGGACGTAATAAATGAGATAACATTTTCTGCATAAACTGTAAGACCGTTCTGAGAAAATATCTGTCAATATACTTTAACCTGTAAGTAATGTTTGCGTTGAAAATATTCCGGAAACTCTCATACCAAAGTGGAATGCACTCGATAACGTATTAGGTTAAAAATCAAGTTAGCAGATTGAGTCATTAACACCTATTAAAGTATGATTACTGCTATTAACTTGTAGGTATCTATTAAAGTTTTATTTACATAATAAAAACTTATTATCCATCTGACTTAGATGGATCAACTCTTCAAGGAAAATTTGTGTTCTATTATACTTTTTCGACTATGCTACTTTTCTCAAAAATGTTTACGGAACGCACCTTTGACCTATAACTTTATTTTCCTTATTATGATTCTGTTCTTTTACACTAGCTTAGTAAGGGAATACTCACTAAAATGAGTATAATTTATTCATGAAATTGGTTCGAAATATTCAGAAAAATAAATGACACGAGTTATAAGCTGTTCCATTTTTTTTTTTCATAAGCAAGAGGTAAATAGACAAATGCATAAACTGCAATTATAGTACCGGGTTCACTCGTAGTCAGAAGCCCAAAAATTGAAACAAGTCTTACCAAGGGTATCGTGTTGCCCCTGGGTTGTGGAGGTAAGATAAGTAATCGCTGAAATACTAATAATTATAGTTCGACTGGTAGCTGATCAACAATCTTGGGAAAAAACTATACAGATGATGAATTCTAGTACAAGGTCTAAATCACAGCCCATTTTAGAAGCAATCTCTTTTACATACGTGACATAATTATTCGGGACACACCTGATCCCAAGCGAATTTTGCTTGTCACTCCATACGTAAGCGTATTACTATGAACCAAAGTCGTATGATCTTGCAAAAATATTGTCATCCAGACGGGACTGTTATCCCGAGTTACGGTCAAAGCTATTTTGAGAAGGAATAACAAGAATAACTCACGATTACGGAAAACTAAACTACATCACATTGTATGACGCTATTGACGTACTTAGGTTATGAGAATTTGAGCTAATAGTTACGTTTGTTCAGTACTGTTAAAGAGTTTTTATGCTACAATACTAGTTACTAGACAGCAGCTGTGTGTGAGGGTTTCCCCCATAGATCAATAAGGCGAACTGCCTACGGGATCCTTATGACAAACCATGACTGGGAAAGATAAGGATTTCTTGACGTTCAGCTACGTCATTATTTATAAAAGGAGCCACTGTGCAGTGTATTTTGAATCACCAATATTTTACTCGGAATATTTGTCGGGAATACATAGTAAAAAATCCGCAACATTCGAAAATCAAAAGATAAATGCAGGAAAAAATGTATGGTAAAGTACGATTATACAAATACATAATAATATGTTATGCACTTGGATAATTACTTAATTACATAAACTTAATTGCTTGACATTTATCCTATTTGTAGTTGATTGTACTATGAACCGAATACCGTACAAATCTTTCGAATGTGGCTGCGCTCTTACAGCATATTAACGTAACTTAAATTGCATTATCATGCGTCACCTAATTTCATAAGAAATTAACTATTTCGGAAAGAAACCACACGTATAAACCCATGCTATTTTATAATGTGAGAATAAGAATGGTGATAATAAACAAAAACATTTACCAACTACGTCATTTTGATTTCGTATAAATTCGTAGCATATTTGCTACGAACACGTAGAGGACGTCGTAGACTTACGTAGCAAACAAAAGTATTCTAAAAACTTTTTTTATTAAATGAGATGAATTCATAAGCACGTATCTGACCTATATGCAAAAACCGCTTTAAATTATGTAGATTCATTTATACGTATGCTTATGAATTCAAATGTAAGTCTCCACTTATGTAAAACACAGAAAAATAAATTCGATGTCCTGCCTTTAGCGTATTAGCCATATCGTTCCTACTGCTGGGTTTCAGAGAGCTTTCTGTAAGAGGGAGTGAGTCTGGACTTTGCTTTATTTTACTCCCGCTCTTAAAGTTTTTAAATTTTCAAATAAAAAAGGGTTATCTTAATTTACCAAAATGAGGTTTTTAGATAGTGTTTTTAAATCTATTTTACTGCCATCGAAATCCATTTTGCTTGCTTTATTTTACTCACGCCCTCAAAGTTTTTTAATTTTCTAATAAATAAAAGGGTTATCTTAATTTACCAAAAAGAGGCTTATAGATTGTGTTTTTAAATCCATTTTACTGCTATCGAAATCCTTTTTGCAATTCTAATACGTTGATGACTCAATTTGTGCATGGAATATGCAAGCAGTTAAAAAAAAGCTTCAAGTGACGAAGAACAATATGAATGTATTTGTAAAGGGAAGGATGGGAATACCTGCTGTGATAGGATTTCACGCAAAACTGGCATAAAAGGCGTGTTTTTTGAAAGGATACTCACTGATAATTGGTTGTCATCTATATCATTGAGGTCTTTAAAGAAGCTGATGAGGATTATAATGTTAGAAGTTGTGTTTTAGACGTGACAACGTCTTATAAATTGGTTTGCCGGGTGACACTTCAAGAAACTGGGTAACGCCTCTGCCTCAGACATTAGTCGCCTTACACGATACCCGTGAGTGTAATGGGTTGGTTCTATTCTACTCTGCCGGATACCACACGGCTTAATGGGCATGGATTTAGATATTGTTATAAATAAAACCAAATTTAAATTTAATTCAGATTAAGATTTAAAATATATCCATATTGTAAAATAGGTGTTTCAAATATACGTCCGGAAAAATAACTTAACGAGGACAACCCGTGAAATTTAAAACGCGTTCCATTGCGTTCCATAAATATAAAGTCCATAAAACGCCCATTAAAATTTCGCAAACTGTTTACTGGCTTGTAAAATAGCCGACTTCTGTACAAGGACGAAACCTTTGTCCCGTTGCCGAATCGTTTTGTTTTACCGTTAACGAACCAATAGAGACAATAACTCGTGCAACTTTCACTACGTTATATATGACGCAATAAATTGTATTGTCAACTTGGACCCATTTAAAAGGTGCCATCTTAAAGTTTTGTTTTCATCTTAACGGTAGTAGATCTCGGACCGCTCTGAGGAGGTCCTAAAGTGACAAAAACTAGCGTGCGACTGCTTTAAAATTTCACAATTGTGACATTGTTTAGCGTGCGCGGCGGCTCAATAAAGACGCGCGCACAATGAGCGCAGTCCGTACGCAACACAATTAAACTTGCAACAGAAGAGAGCCGTGAAATTTCGTTTTGTAACGGACTGAATAGACGTATCATGGGATGTTTGTGTTTGATAAATAGTGCGTCAACAATACGCCCCCTTTTCCGGTGCTACAGATGAAGAAAAAAATTTAACGCAAGTTAAGATGTCAAACTTGTTACAACATGCGGCGATAGATGTCATGGTTAAGGTTGAGCGGCAATTTCAAGGCTTTTGGGCACGCCTGGCATCTTACACGCAAAAAATCACGCTTTTGCATCAGATCACACAGGTTGCGAAAAGCGGAGAAATGATGGTGACTATTAGTGACTCGTCAAAATTTCCCATTTACAGTTACGAAATTATTTTTTTGGTAGTAAAATATGTTTTCACATTATTACACGACGTGGTGTAAGTTGTGAGACGATCCCTGATAATGAACTTGTGAAACCAAAGCAACGCGGATTAAGGAAATTCTCAATGAAATTGGGACGGATGCCACAATTATGCAAGCCTCATTCGCCTTGTGATACAACGTGTTTGCTCGTAGTACGCACATTATTCGTTTATTTAAGCGGCGATTACTCAAACCGGATTAGCTTGATTATTGTGCATTGGTTTACTTTTATTGTGCCATTATTTACTTTCACGCAATAATTTACTACGAACTGATAGGTTTAGATTCATACACATCCTTTTCAATAATTAATGTGGAATCTATGCGACTTGTTTATATATTTTTGAAAATAGGAGAGATATTGTAGATCGTTTCAGTAATAACTTTAACATAAAGACTAGCAATAACATGGTCTGCTTTATTATAAAAAACTAACTTTGAAAACAAAAATACGATCACAAAGTGAGAGACAGGTAACTACACAATCAATCGCAATAATTCCGAGGTGAAAATAAATAAATATCGATATGAGGTCAAGTGAATGACTCAGCGGCCGGAATCCGCATCTCAATGAACTATTATAACATAACCTGTTACTATACGCTCGGTGTGTCACGTACCGTAGCCACTCAAATACATTGAGACTATCGACCTTCTTCAAACACATTGCGCGGAACACTTGATTGTTTTTTGAAAACTCGAATTCTCAAGTGGCAATGTATTACGCACACGGCAACGATTACTTACTACGCTTTGTCTATATTGACACAATTGCTAATAGTGACGTCAAAATGGAGGCTGGGTATTGCTCAATTTAGAGGTCGTGTCTTAAAAAGTTTTAATGTAAAGAGTTTATTAGTCACCCGTTCATGATTATGCAGGATATAGTCTGGTGTTTCCCTGCTTGGCGAATCTTAGGAAGCGTCACGGTTGTGGGTATGAGGTAATGGTTCTTACGATCATATACATGGAACTACTCAATAAGCAATCGTCATTACCGATTTAACATACTGGTGATGAGTTATTTGATGATGTAGGAATATTTACCTTTCTGATGTAACTACTCATTAATTATTCATTTTCATCTTCAATTGAATGACTCGTTTTATTAACATATGTTAATCATTATTGATATGGCACGTGCGATTTTGTGGCAAAAAATTTTGGTCATCTTAATTTTTACGACATGTTATGAAAATGCGTAGACATTTTTTAAAACATCTTAGAATGACACTATATTGCTAACTAAAATTATACCTGAGTCAGATGTGTTACACTAATTAAATTAGCACAACGAACTTTTGGGCCAGTGATCCACAATCAGGACCGCGAATGAATCAAGATCTTGTAAGTAAACCTTTCCAGCGTCACGTATACTTTTGGCGGCCTTGAAGTGCTATTCACCCAATGACACAGAAAACTATGTCTTTTAGAAAATGACATAGGTGTGATGTAGAGTTACAATAACATGTCGTAATAATAGAACGGTTTAATAGCCCTGCTGTAAATCACTTTTACACGACGTTAGACGGTCAAAGAAGGTTCGTTCGTTTAGAAGATTTTATGCTAATTTAAAAGCCAGTTTACACGGACTAATATTAAAAGTAACTCCATCGAAACACGACTTGTGGAAGCTTTCGCTAACCTACTGCATTTAAAAGGTAATGTGCTCTGTGTCAATGAGCCTCAAGTTCACATGCGTAGCCTTAAATTAAAAGATTTGAGTTACTTCAGTACCAATTATTTACAGCTCTGCTGCCTCAACATTACTTTGAGCTTTTGCACGTCTCTAGATATTTACAGTACCGTTTTAAGTAGGAACAAAAATGAAAATTACCGTAAATCTTTTGCAACAGAAGAAAATATTTTTAAAGAATCCATTAAAGGAGAAATCTCACTTGGGGGTATCCACGTAGGTATGTACGACACAAACATAAGCGTACCGCTATTAAACAAGATATAACAGCATAATTTCGTTTGATTTGACATGCCGAAACAATTTAATCATTATCTCTGTTGGAAAATTAGTCGAAACGTCCGCAAGGGAATTTGGGTTTAAAACCTGGGGGTATAAAGTGGAGATTGAAAGGGGGTCGGCGGCGATTATAAGCCTTGTGGACTAGGGAGAGGAATGGCGAAGGAATTGGCGGTATTCGCCAACGACCGCGGTGGAGCGATGTAGCGAGCCGGTACCGCCGCGGACTGGGTGGGCACGCCGCGGCGGTTGGCCCCTCTCCGCTCTTTTTGCCTTCCATTTTCGAATTTCAAATTTTGAACTGTGCGAAAACAATGCCCGTTTGGGAACCTTTGTTCCCCGGGATGCACGCGATGGTCCAGATAAGCGCCATACTACCATCATCACGCCATTTCTTTAAGTTTTAAAACTATCCGATCAATAAATTCTTCTCAACAAGTTTCCTAACTGTATACGCACAGATGATATAATAATTAAAATCCTAATTGGCAAGAAATATAAAGAGAAGGGTGTACAATTAAAACATTACTTTGCCATCGTCAAATTATGTCGTAATTAGCTGGACAATTAAAATCGAAGGTCATTATGGTGGTAAAAACTGGAGTGGGAAGTGATCCTCTTTTTGCTGTTATTATAGATGAGTTATGATACAGAGAGAATTAGGTGTATTATTTTACCTACTGCTTAAGTTTAAAAAAAAAGAAAAAATTCAGTCAGTAATAGTGGTAACTATTGAGGTATTTGCAAAAAGTTCACACTTGTATTCTCAGAATGTAAGTACTATCCACTTTGCCCGAAAAAAAAAACTTGTTGACTTTTTGTCTAGTTCTGATTAATCAATTACATTTACCACTAACACTTGAACTTTTATCAATAAAACAACTCATTTAGAAAATTAATCACACGATTTACCTACATCATTGATACAGGAAACTGTTAACATAATGTCGTTTCATCCTCCAAGCGGAAAACACGAAGCAAATCACCTAATTTTGAAGCCTTAGCAAACAAACCGAGTTCCGTTTCTAGCCGGTCTTCGAGGAAATGTGCACTTAATATTAATATTCATAGAAGCAGAATAGTCAATAAGTATGTACGCTGCTTTATTGACCATTGTTAGAAGATTCGGGATATAAATAAATTAGTTTATTAATAAATTGTTTGTGACATTTAAATAGAGCTTGAAACGACTCATTTGTCGTGATCGAAACTGTGGATAACATTCGTAACATGGCATATAATAATTATAGTCTAAGAGGTGACGGGATTTTTCATAACGATCATGGATACGGTTAGATTTACTTTCATGGTTTGTAGAGTAGTCCTCTAACGTGACTGATGTTGGTCTGCCTGCTCTCAGTGGTTGCAACTTCGAGTTATAGCACTTACAAGAGGTTTCATTGTTGCGAAAAAAAAAAAACGATCAGAGAAAATGGTCAGTTATAGTAATTCTCAAAGTATGGTGTCTCCGCAGATGAAATAAGTTGGTCTACTGGCTCTCATTGGTTGCATTTCAGAGTTAAGATGCGCGCAAATCACTACAATGTTGCGAAAAAAAAAACAATACTGAAAAATGTTTTTGGTTTTCTAAATTTTTCAGAAAATACTTTACGTTTATTTTATAAATAAACATTGTAATCGCCTATTAATTGAAACTTTACACAATTCAGATTTTCGGGTTTCTGCATCCGTAACGACTGTGAAATGTCTACATATAAAAGTATCAGCAGCAGCACACGGAGGGATCTCGGTAAGATAGAGATGGTCACCCATCCATAAACCAACCTCGGCAAGCGTTGCTCTTTCTTTTTCATGTGGTTAGTGTCTAACCTGGTGTCAGAGTCTTTATGCCGCCCATGGATCTCACTCGAGAAATATTTCTCAGGCATGTTTGGTTTCCTCACAATTTTTTTTTTTTCACCGAAGCGAGTGCTAAACAGTTCGACAGCTAAACAATTCGAAGTGGCAAAGGAGAAGAGTCCCAGGAAGGTTATGGGCTCAAGGATATGCTTCCTGGGATTGAGCAAAGGCACAATTAAATTTAAAAATGTATCGTCTGTCACCAGTATACTCTATGTCCTGAGATGTTGAAGCTGTGTGAAAATACCCATCGGTTGCCTCGCTTGTCGACATGTGTGGTGTCATTACTGTAACGGTACCGGCCCGGGAAAATACCCGGTTCTCCGGCTGAAGCGCTGAATTGTGATGTTAATATTAATTAGTACTCAATTAAAAATGGCTTGGAGAAATTGTGTGACTTTAAAAGAGGATTGAGATTGGATGTTGGTTTTGAAATTATTTTATAGTTCGGTTTTGACATGCCGTGTGGTATCCGGCAGAGTAGAATAGAACCAACCCATTACACTCACGGGTGTCGTATCAGGCGACTAATGTCTGAGGCAGAACACCTTGCGCCTCCGTAGACCAGAGAATGGGCAGCAGCGTTTTCTGTTAGTCTTTCAGCCAAGCGTGGAGATTACGGCAAATTCCTCCCATCGTGGGAGAGGCTTATGTCCAGCAGTGGACGTTATGGGTTGTTGTTGTTGTTGGGTTTTGACGTTAGGTGTTACATATAATTATATCAAGAAACGATGGATGAACTGTGTAATTTAATTCATCACCACTGCTCTCAAAACGGTGAAGGAAAACATCGTGAGGAAACCGGCATGTCCTAGAACCAAAAATTTCGAAGACATGTGACATCTACCAATCCGCACTGGGCCCGCGTGGTGGATTATAGCCCATTCCCTCTCCTACAGAGGGGGCCGTGTCCCAGCAGTGGGAACATTAATAGGTTGATGATGCTGCGCCGAGCCCAAATAAATTGGGAAAGAGGCGGGAGAATGATGATGAATGATGACTGTTTGGGCCTGCACAGACGACTGACTATCCGTGACGCACTTTTAGTCTGTGAAAATAGAACCTAAGCATGACGCACTTTTTAGTCTGTGAAAATAGAACCTAAGCATGACGCACTTTTTAGTCTGTGAAAATAGAACCTAAGCATGACGCACTTTTTAGTCTGTGAAAATAGAACCTAAGCATGACGCACTTTTTAGTCTGTGAAAATAGAACCTAAGCATGACGCACTTTTTAGTCTGTGAAAATAGAACCTAAGCATGACGCACTTTTTAGTCTGTGAAAATAGAACCTAAGCATGACGCACTTTTTAGTCTGTGAAAATAGAACCTAAGCATGACGCACTTTTTAGTCTGTGAAAATAGAACCTAAGCATGACGCACTTTTTAGTCTGTGAAAATAGAACCTAAGCATGACGCACTTTTTAGTCTGTGAAAATAGAACCTAAGCATGACGCACTTTTTAGTCTGTGAAAATCTGAGAACCTATATAGGCAATTACAATATGTAGTAACGCATACGACGCGCAAAAAGTCCGGCGGCCAAAAAATCGGTGTCATTCTGGCAGGTAGCGCCTCACCGCGCCGCACAAAAAGTGCACGAAGAAATAGAACGTTTGCTCCAACACGTGGTAACGCAGACGGCGCACTTTTAGTATGCAATCTGCGCTCGTTAGTGGGGGATGTAATGTACTATGAAGATGTGAAGTCTTAAAATCCGCGACGGACTTTTTGTATGCCATGCAGACATTTTGTGCGCCACAGACTCGATCGCACAAAAAGTCTGCCGTGCCAAAAAGTTCTCATTTCAAAAAGTACCTACATTCAATTTTGTATTATTTTAGAACGACTATTAAATAAATGTATCTGACTGGTTTAAAAAATTTCGCAAAGCTACTTTTAGCATTAACCGGTGATCATTTTAATGGTATAGTGAAATTGATTTATAAAATACTAGCTGATGCCCGCGGCTTCGTCCGCGTGGATGTCGGTTATCGCAACCAAAAGTAATCATGAAATTTTGATCCCTTTCCCGCAACCCATGGGAACCGTAATCGAAAGCTCCTGCTGATTTTTTTCCGACACCTCCAATAAATATCATTATATTTTAGCCAATGTATACAAAAACTTTACAAATATTATACTAAAACCTTCCTTGAGAACCACTCTAGCCATTGGTGAAACAGCATGAAAATCGGTGCAGTTGTTTTTGAGTTTATAGCGAACAGACAGACGCGGCGGAGGACTGTTTTATAATATGTTTAAATTTTAACATGAACTTCATAAAATGAAAAAAAAAAACAAATTCTACTCTAACTATACAGTAACAACCACGTTCCCTTATAGTGCGATGACGTTAAATAAGAATAGCAGTAACTGACAAAACTTAATATTTTCCATTTTCATAAGTTGCCCGAATTGCAATGCTATCTTCGTTTTCTGCCTCGAATCTTTTGAAACTTAAAAACGAAGAATGTATCCCCAAATTATAAAGCGGTACTCCTGGATACGGCTGGTCTTGTTACGAGGTACCTTTTTCGGGAGCTCTGACCGCCGGTAGCTTGGACCCTGTTCCCGATACCGGTGAGCAACATTTTTTTTAAGTTATATATTAATTACTATTTAAATGAATAAATGATAATATCTTGAAAATACCTGAAAATGTTCTATGTAAACTTCTTTTATTCTTCGCTGAAACCATTCGTTCAACATGATGACAACACAACGATCTTCCCGGCGCACCTAACCAAAGATCCAAAGTCCACTGTTTCCGTTGACAATTTATAACACATGATATTTTACCATGACCTCACATAAATAAATAATTTCTTCAAAAATAGATGCACGAAAAATATTAAAAAATCAAATTCGAAATTTCACATTTACATAGAGTGATGTGAAAGCAAATAAAGTCAGCGTGTTATGTCAAATTGATTTAGTCCATAGACAAACTAGATGGCCGCAAACCGATTAAAATAAGAAAAACAAATTGATTAGCAAAAAGGATGCATTGCATGCTGAAACTTTATTTGAGCAGTGTTAAGTTTTTCTACAAATATTTTTATTTTGGTTTTATTTGCGCATTTTATTTGATATTTCGAAGGTTCTATTGAATTGTTTAAAAATATGTAGTTTGGACTGAATTAAATTGTTTAATATTCTTAATTTCATGCGTCGATTGATGGTGCTATTGCATCGTTTCAAGCAATACTCAATGCAGACTTTGCCCTGAATGGGGGCTATCGCGTGTGAATTTGCCGCTAAAGGCGCTTGTGTAGACTAAGGTCCTCCAAAATGTCAGATGTCATAGAGTGTTCGCGCGTTGTGTGCTTTTTTATCACGTATTTATACTAATACTCACGATTGTGTTCTAGATTGAGCCATTCCTGATTAATTATGACTTGAAGATTTTAAGTAGCAACTTAGGATCATAATATTGTTAGTACTTGGAGGTAGAATGATTTTTAAATGTTTCATGCTTGCTAATTTTAGGAAGAATATTGTAAATATATATCTAAAGCTTACACTATGTTGTCATACGTAATAAAATAAACATTTTTATGAAGTTATTGGTGCTTTAAAGTATTGAATAGAATTACTGACAGGACCTTACTCTACAGTGCGCCATCTGGTGAGCTCTAAAACGATAGCCCCCATTATGATAACTATAAAAAAATATAATGATAAAGTTTACTTTTAGAACTCAAGCTTTGAGTTTGCAGACAAAAATAAAAAATCAATCGAAAAAAAACTTCTTACCTTTAGATTACGGCGCCTTAGAAGCCGCACCGTCCAACCTGAAAATAAAAACAAAAATATTAAACAAAATACTTATGACTACACAAGACAGTGCCGCATTTAAAAATCTACAGTCAATTTTATATTTTAAATAATTTTTTGCATCCTCAACTAATGATTAGTCTGCATTTGACGATAATTTAGTATTTAGGTCCGATGTTTAGGCCTGGGGGCTGCAAGCAATGGTTTTCGTGACCTAGATCTTTTTGAACATACAACCACTGTACTCAGATCTCCGGCTAAATTGCCTTCGTCATAGGAGTTTAGGGATATTCAGCCTTATGTGGACACGTTATAAGGTAGCATATATTTCGTCAATTATGCACGATGGGATTCTTGTAGTATTGGTCAGTAATATCGAAATTACAACCTGTCATATTGCAGACACGATCATGAGGAACAAGAGAAGGTCATAACAAATAATTGTTACTATACGAGACATGAAAGAAAAAAGTTAAAAAGAATAAGTTTTTACATAATTATTTAAATCGCAAAAAATAACATGTGATATTGGTTCTATAACGTACTCTACGACATAAATAGAAACTAACAAGTGTTGGTAAAAAAATACAAAAAAAATTTGGTAAGTTATCTATACTAATATTATAAAGAGGAAAACTTTGTTTGTTTGTTAAAAAGTAAAAAGAATAAGTTTTACATAATTATTTAAATCGCAAAAAATAACATGTGATATTGGTTCTTTAACGTACTCTACGACATAAATAGAAACTAACAAGTGTTGGTAAAAAAATACAAAAAAAATTTGGTAAGTTATCTATACTAATATTATAAAGAGGAAAACTTTGTTTGTTTGTTTGTTTGTTTGTAATGAATAGGCTCAAAAACTACTGGACCGATTTAAAAAATTCTTTCGCCATTCGAAAGCTACATTATCCACGAGTAACATAGGCTATATTTTATCCCAGTACTCCCACGGAAACGGGAACTACGCGGGTGAAACCGCGGGACGTCCGCTAGTTATAAATAAAGAGGGAGCAATTATGTTTTTGCCCATTATTGTCTGAGATAAAAGTAGATACTCCAATGAGATCATAAATAATTCAATAGATAAGCTATGTATGACAAATCCGTAAGCCAAACTATGAAATGCATAATTATTGAGCTTTAAGCTCTAATGCAGGGATTATATTTCTTATCAACAGATAACTATGACTTTTATTATTATAGAACACGATATCGAAAAATTTAAAATTATATTACTATTATAAGTGCACATTTTTTTAATGTCTGCCCAGCTATGAAGCCATGTTTAAACTCATATTATCTAGGCTTCCTTATTTGTTAATGGTTGCAATTAACGAACGAAATAAATAGCATAAACTTCATTACCATCTTAGTTTATTATTCTAGGCGTCATTTATTTTATACTACACTTGCTTAGTAAGTGTACCAATACTACCCCACTAAAAAGCTTGAAAGCTATTCATTAAACCTTCTCAAAAATCTAGGCAGTTATATTGTATGGATTTTTTATTAATATCGCGTTTTTTTGCTATTTTTTTGTCTTTTACTTCTTTATGCTTAAGTGTAGTATATAGCAGTCTATATCACTTGAGGGTAAGTACAGATTACTAAACTCGTGTGGTTCATGGCCCTCCACTTCGCGTCGGGCCTCAAATGCACACTCGATTACCCCACAAACGATGGGACACTTCATATTGTGTCGTGCCTGTCCTGTTGCTTGCATATCACAGAAGCTGATGGACACTACTGAAAGTGACAAACTCGACGCTAAGCGTTGTGCTGACTCAATTTGAATTGTCATCGACTCGCTATTATAAGAAGAAGAACTTAACTCAACTTGCTAAGTCAATCCTGCTGCCACTTTGCTGGCTTTAAGATCTAATTAGAAAAATTAAATCTCTCTTTCTCTCTCCTACTTTGCTATGCCCTTACAGGGTCCTTATTTATGTACCTAGCTTTAAGCCCTTTGTAAGATCTTTTATGCAATAAAGAATGCAAAATAAATAAATATATATGAATATCTAAATCCCGCATAAACTCACTGACAGATAGATAATACACAGCTTCAGCATCGAGATGCAAGTAATTTCACAATTATCTTTTACATAACAAAAGTTTATGTAAAAGGTACGATGGGGTTGACATATCTGTTTAGATAAAAACCCCAAAACAAATAAAGAAAAAAAAGAAAAAACAAAAGTTAGTAGTTTTCGAAAAATCAAAGGAATTGAAAATGATGCACTCCCATATTTTATGGGGTATCCATGTCCAATCGTGCCAATAAATAAAATAATTCTATTTCCGTTTGTTGGCCTGCCCAAGTCGAGGTAATACGAGGGACGAACTATCTTTGTGTTTGGCTTGGACTATTGGCCTACTTTCAGCTTGAAGTTCTATAGTCTGTTGTGTTGTTGTTGTTATTGTATTGTTGGAATCATAGATAATCAAATAAAAACGTCATTTTCACGCTTAAAATGTGTGACTATGTAGTAAATAAAGTAACATGATCTGTTTGTCATTTCCAGATGGATCTCGGATGTACTGGACGGCGCATTGATAGCAGTCATTAACGTCATAATACTCGGTTCAAAACACTATTTTGTGCCAGGCACCGCTGTATAGGTATGGATGTTACAGTCAAAACTGTTAATAGGTCAAAACTACTTTTGACTGGTGTCAGTCAAAATGCTTATGAAGTTAAAATGCGCTTCTGCGTTAAAAATATGTTGTTTTAGAACGCCTCCGTTGTAATTTCCTAGTCCTAGAATTACATTATGTTTTTCAAATGGTCACAAAAAAACCTAACAACCTAATAAGTTTCTAAGTAAATGTTAGTTATTGTTAAAATAGTTTTGAGCGGTCAAAAGTCGTTTTGACTGTGACATGGATAAAAAAAACAAATTATGTAATAGTTATTGACGCAGCTGTATAAGTCGTGTTTGTTTCTAGTTAAAATAATATAATTTAAAAAAAACGCAGGTTTCTTTAAGTTGATTTATTTACCAATAATTTTAAAGCCTGAAGAGCAGTGTTTTGATAAAAAAGTCTTATCAATAATACTACTACTACTACTATTTCAGCCGAAAGACGTCCACTGCTGGTCATGGGCCTCCCCCAAAGGGGGTTTTTTTTATCAATACTAATATTATAAAAAGGTAAAGTTTGTGAGGTTGTAGGGGTAATCTCTGGATCTACTGAACAGATTTTGAAAATTCCGACGTTATTTGTGAGTTAGAACCTACATTTATTACTAGAAAAAAATAAAATGTCCACCCGTGCAAAGCCGGGACGGGCCGCTAGTAAGTGATGAAGACGAAATGGTGTCATTAGGCATTACAAAACAGGTAAGTACTTCCATTCCAATAGCTCTATATTTTATCACATAGTCGCTTGTCCATATTCTCGACATATCCTTTACGACCCGAAAGACGCAGCGGTAGTGAGGCTGCCTTACGTTCTTAGGGTCCCAGGTTTGAATCCCGGTCGGAGCAAATGTTTGTGTGATGAGCATGGCCATTTGTTTCCGAGTCATGGATGTTTATATATATATAATAAGTATGTGTTCACAAACAAAAAGTATCTATGTAGTATATCAACTATCTGGTGCCCACGACACAAGCCTCGTTGCTTAGTGTGGCACTAGGTGGCGCTGTGTGTAATGTCCAGCAATAAAAATATACCCGCATTGCCGAACTGCATACTTTTACTGACAGAACTGTATTTTATTTATTTCCTCTTTAATTCCGTAGTGTTTAATGATACTTTTTTTTAAAACATAATTTTAACTAAGGCCCTCTCGACGAGTATAGGCCTCCTCCATCTCACTCCACTTTTTTCTATCTTGGGCTGTTCTCATCCAGTGGCTTTTTGTGAGTTTTTTAAGTTCGTCTTCCCATCTTTCCAGGGGGCGGCCTCTTTTCCTTTAGAACCATTTCCGGCAGAACTGTATAGCAATGCAAAATCTCTGACAATTTTCAAAGTTCAAGCGAACAGACTTACCTACTGATTAAAGCAGCAACTGAAATACGTACTAAATTACGGTGTCAATGGCATTGTAATACTAATATATCAATTTATTATCCGATCCTGTGCAAAGTCCGGCAGTATCACGGCACCAACTCTTATCACCACGTTTTTTGCAGCCATTTGTTGGGGTAGGCAAAGTGCAATACAATATTGTATGCAGTTGTTTATTTTTTTATAGGTTTAGGTTGGTATGGATATTTTTGCACATCGAGTTACCTCCGTGCCTCGGAAAGCATATTAAGCTGTTGAGTACCAGCTGTCATTTATAGATCCCTGACAGTAGTTATAGGTAGTCAGTGGCCTGAAAGTCTGACAACCAGTCTTACCAACAGGTAACGTATTACCCAGTAGTAGTTACTACTGGGTAATACGTTACCTGTTGGTAACCCAGTTGGGTTGTGGTGGGCAAATAGGCAGTCGTTCCATATTAAAATACTGGTAGTCAGCTGTATCCGATTGAACTGAAAACCAACCCCAATAAAATTAGAAAAACACTAGGTAGATGATGAGGTTATGGATATTTTTATGGGAATTAAGGAATTAAGCCATTTTTAGGCTAATATTTAGCCTAAAATTTACAGGCATTTACAAAGACTCTACAAGTTAATGCAGTGTTGACGTGCATCGCGAGAACTAGCCGTAATATCCTGCAACATTTAATTTAAACTCAATGCAAATACAAAACACTAAAACAATCGATCAATAGGCAAATCAATGTCGTCTTCGATACGATCAGTTCTCGCGCGACGCGCGTGATGAACTAGTATGAACCAGGATTTCCGATGACTTAAAACTCTTTAAGCAATCAGAGTACAGTGTGCTTTATGCGTAAAGCCGTTTTTTTTGACTTGGCATTGTTCTTATTCAATTAACGAATTAATCAACAAAAAGTGAGTCCAGTGGCAAGAACCTGCTTACGGATCTTGTCTGGGGAGCCAGTCTGCACGCCCATTTTGCCGTTGTCGCTTCCTATTCCGGCTATTGTTGAGCGTCCTGTCACCAACAGGCATGCGTATACGCACACATTAAAACGAACGCTAGAAATTAATATAGAAATGTACGCACGCGCACGTTTCTATCGCACACATGCGTGCAATCGCGTATGCGCGACGCAACACGTACATACACTGAACCGCGTGCGTGTACTTACGTACGTACCCACACTAACGCAAATCATCAATGAACTTGACGTATCGCTCAATGAATGAGGACCTTGAGTGCGGTTGTTATCGAGGCGCTAACGTTCGATATCGAGGCAATGAACTTTTGAATGAGAATAGCTATTTGATTTGTTAATGGGGGAAAATATTCCACTTATAAGTTTTTTGTTGCGTGTTTACGGAAGTGCATACTGCTTTGACTTTTTAAGGCTAGTGCTAGCGTTACAAAAAGCTAATTGAGGACCTACTTTTAAGTTATATCCTTCTACGACCGTTCCCTATTAAATCTGCATCGTTACTTTTAGAGGAGTAAGAACAGGGATACAATTAAATAAACGTATATTAAGTCAGTAAAGCTTATCATATCAGGTATGCCAAAAATTTGGCGAGATCAAAATCCTATTGATTCACGAGTTCGGAATCGTTGGTCTGAAAGTATGGCAAAAATGTATGCGCGTGAGTCATTTTTGCGCAAACAATAATTATGTATAAATAAGTATTATAGAGATCAGGCGGCACGAGCCGTACATTTGTCATCGCGTGAACTTGCAAATATAATACAATTTTCTAATAAACAATTTGGTGACTGTGTTCTTTTCTATTTGGCAAGTGTTGGGTCAACTCGCTCTTCATCTGTTTATCTATTGCGCAGGAGCATTCCATTTAGTCTATTTCATAGAAACTTTGTGAATTTCAATATTTTGATGTTTGTTTTTAATGACTAAGCTGGAAAGTAAAAATCAGAAATTATTTTGTTTACATAGATTTTTGTATTTATTTTTTTGTGGTGTTGGCAAACATTGTAATACCTACTCAGTGAGTAAACAAGCAATAAAAACTGATTTCTTCTCAAATTCCATTTCATTGATAACTGCATTCCAAACTCGTGAATCCAACGGCGCCAATGCCAATTCCTGAGTCCAATTCATAATTTAAAAAGTACATACCTATGAACCACACTATCTTCTATGAATGTATAATACATTGTATACCGATACTTGTATCTATGGAATAATAGGACATCACTAAATAAGGCCGCGTACGCAAGAGCATCGGATATGACGTAAATAAGTAGATACCAATAGTTCCGTGAGTCGAATCCGCTGGACTTTCGCTGTTCGCACACACATACACACACGTATGTACATATGTATATATAGCACGGACAGTTATCTAAGTTAACGCCTTATAAAGTATTGTAAACAGAAAAACGTCTGGCATACGGCTCTGTTTACTAACACTCCTATAGGATTTCTGACGTCATAAGCTGTACATTTTTGCCTATTTATAGATTAACATACAAATGAAGTCATGGATTTTTTTGCGAACAAACCCAAGTTCTAATCACCGTTAGCTTAGGGATTAAGTGTCCAACTCAAAGATTCATTCTTCAATTTTTTCAGAGGGGCGAAGCTAAACAGTGGTGCGTTACGAGCTTTATGCTTCGTTCATCATTTGCCTAGCCTTTTCCGAACTATGTTGGGGTCGGCTTCCAGTCTATCCTGATGCAGCTGACCAATATTTTACATGGAGCGATTGCATATCTGACCTCTACAACTCAGTTCATCATCATTCATCATTTCAGCCGAAAGACGTCAACTGCTGGGCATGGGCCTCCCCAAAAGGGGGGTTTTAGCCATAATCGCCACGCTTGGCAGGCGGGTTGGCGATCGCAGTGCGGTTGTTACAAAAGCACAGAGAACGCTGCTGCCCATTCTCTGGTAAGTCCCTTAGTCGCCTCTTACGACACCCACGGGAAGATATGGGATGGTGCTATTCTTTACGTCCGACACCATACAGAACTCAGTTAGTATGGGGTAATACGATACCCATTGGAAAACTTTATGCTTTGTTTCGTGATGAAAATAGGTCATTCAAATCTAACATTGGCTAGGCAGATGCTTCTATTTTCAGTGGTCATGAAATTGTGGTTTCTATAGTACAAAAGTGAAAACAGATTGTTTAATAGTTTCTGTAAAATTATATTTACAAACATCATGATAAGTACGTACTTACGTGTCTTAGAATTTGCTCAAATCAAAGTTTGCTTTAGATTAAATTCCTAAGAAAAACATGTTGCTTCTAGGGATTTCATTGTTATTTTTGGACTGTATTTATAAATTCCTATTTAAGTGAAAGAGAAAAATTATGGAAATCTCTTGAGAAAATGGCAGGCAAGCAACACGCCCCGTGTTGTGAAGGAAAAATGTATTAGTTGCATAATAATTTAAATGTAGAAAATGTACACCGGCCACGCACACTTCCTTTTGTTGCAAGATTGACAAATTCTGAAATCGTGAAAACATAATCAGATGTATTTTTCAGCATTTGTTGAGAGGAGGACGTTTTTGCGTATTACGTTTTACCTATTATACTTTTGAATTCTAAAAAAAACTTATAAAGCAAGAATAAGTCAATAATTATTATAATAATGATTTAACGTTGTACAATTTCTTTTCACTAGAAGAAAAATATCAGTCTTTAGCAGAATACTAATGCATTTATTTATAAGAAAAAAGAGGCTTAAAATGGAAACCTTTGCGAAGAAAAGTTTATAAATAAATATCGAAATAATCAACGACTACGACAAAAGGTCAAGTATATTTAGACACACTTCAGAAGGGTGTGTCTGTAAATATACGTAGATAGTGTAACAATAGAACAGCGTTTATTTTTACTACACATATCACTTTATTGACCTACTAGAGGAACAAAGATTTTCTACGAAAATGTCGCAAGATCACATGCAATAGGTATTTAATAAAAATGCTCTGGTATCTATTTTCTGGTAGTAGTTGCGTAAAAACTGCCTTGGGAATTTCTGCGGTTATTATCATGTATGTTGCTTTACAAATCGGAAAACATTTTTAGGTTTACCTATACAGGGTGTAAACAACCTCATCACGAAGCCGTCAACCAAGCATTCTGTACAGCAAACTAAATAACTCTAAGCAATAAATATTGCTGAAAAACGACTTTTTTTTTTGGGTGATAGTCATGTTTTGTGGTAAAACTCAATGTAACGCACTCAAAACATAGTGCTGATGGATGGATTGAATAGTGTTGGGGTTGTGGAGGTGTTTAAAGTAAAAATATTACAATCAATGATATTTAATTAAACAGATATGTTATGAGCGCGCAATCGTGAAGACTCGAAAACGTGTCAATTGGCCTGTTTTTCCTTTATTCTGCGTCACTGCGTGTATGTGAGCCGGCTCTCCCCCGCGGCACACTTTTTTCGGTGGTTTTGTAGGTGTATAACATATCTGTTTGTTAGAATATCATTGATTACAATAAAAACTTGTACCTAGTTAAAAAAAAAAACTAGTCAAAAAGTTGGAACTTTGACCCCCAATATCTCCGTAACTAGAATGTTCCCAGGTATGGTGTAGAACAAAAAAAATGATCGCAATGACGGGGAGAACAAGTGCCTTTCGGCTTCGTTAAGAGGTTTTACACCTGTTTTAGTCCTCCTTACCGATTTCGGTAACGGCGACCCTTTGAACCTATTTCCTTGCGTGTAATTTATATGGCTGGCCAGACCGAATTTGCTCTTAAATACCCGGTCACAACTGAAGCAGTAGAATTGACCGGTAGAGTTATAGGTGTAGGTGGGCTTAGGTCTCACTTTCCGCATTTGGCGCTTTTCTTTCAAGTTTTACGTTTAAATTGTACATGGTCGCAAACACTTCCTGTTAGTTATTCAGAACTTTGCAACGTCATGAAATCTGATTTTCCAATGTACGCAAAAAAAGCAAAGAACGGGAATTTTGTATCAATGTTAACAAAAAAAAAACGATCAAACATCCGCATAGGTTAACAATAATATTTCGCAAACCATGACCAGACATTACTGAGCGCAACGTACTAACAATGACGTCACTTTATATTGAAAACTCACGATTTGGAGCACCCTGAATCTAAAAAACCAATGACGCAAAACCTTCCGTTCAGAAATCACGAAGCTATTCCATTCAGTTCCGTTCCATGAAAACTATAGCGATATACATCTGAACTGAAATCCCCGGTAGACAATAAAAGGTCAAAAAAATGGTTAAATTTTTTGGCAGCACGTCATCAAAATTGGTCCAGATGACGCATTGGTCGTGACTGGAGAGAAACTAATGTATGGTGTTCACGTGAAAACTTTAATTAGGATGTACCATAGACTTAAATGATCCAAATGTTCCTTGACAACGAATGTCTCATCTTCTCGTGGGATTTGTCCTCGAAAATTTTTGATCATGACGAACATTTTAATTCACCAAAGCACACTAGGCCCACGTGGTTAATCTTGACCTGTATCTCATCATTGGGAATTTTATGGGCTGATCCTCATCCACAGCAGATTAACCCAGAAAACGGTTCTTTTGTAGCAATTTGTCTCACTGCGAAAAAACTAGTCTACTACAAACACCACTACAGACAAATACCACTACAGTCAATTGAAGTATACGCAAATTATTTGCACGAGTTAGCGAAGTCTATTGCTCTATCGTGGACGAGAGGTTTTTCTACACTTGCGCGTGTAGAAGAATATTATGAACTGTAATTTCACGAAAAGCTAAAAAGTTTTTAAGTTTTATGTAATACATTTCTATACTAATATTATAAAGAGGTAACATTTGTTTGTAAGTTTGTATGTAATCTCCGGAAGTAATGAACCAATTTTAAAAATTGTTTCACTGGTAGAAAGCTAAATTATTCGTGAGTTCTATAGGCTATATTTTATTCCCGTACTCCCACGGGAATGGGGACTACGCGGGTGAAACCGCGGGACGTCAGCTAGTGTTTTATAAAAAACGATGGATGAACTGCGTGAAGGATGATATGGAAGAAAGGAGGTGTCGCATGAAATGACGAGTAATGGAGAAGCGTAAGAAGAAAACAATTTGCGTCGATCCTAAAAAAAAATTGGAATACGGGCCGTAGAATGATTATCAAGTAATTATTTTGTTCAACGGTTATAGTTTGTAACTGCTGCACAGTATCTACATCACCCCGGGACATTTGCTCGTCGTCGTCCACCCAAAGTAAGCACTTAACCATATTGACTCAGCATCGCTGGGTTGACAACACGCGTAAGGCTAGGTATAACCTGCTGTCCGTTGATCTTAAGACAGAATTGGGTACAATTGCACCATTAACACAATAATGTAGTAATTACTTCAGTTAACATAGTGCATTAACCCCATCATTTGATACGATTTAGATAACTACTAATTTCACAACATCAGTAATACTTCATGGCCTTTTGCCAAAACCGGGAGCTTGTGATTTAAAAGAGTGTCCATGGAGTTTCTTGCCCGTTCTTCTTCATAGAGATCTACGCTAGGGAATGGGCAACTACAGAACTTTCACAGTTTGTATGGTTTGTGACTGGGTCTGTAGCTACATTTAATTTTCATATTTGTTTCGACAGTTCAAAAGTGCCTGTAACTGGCCTACTTGAAATAAATGCTTTGATTTTGATTTTGTTATGAAGAGAATGGTCAAAGACTGAAACGTATCACGTATAACGTAAAACGTATCGTATGACATGCATATTCATGAATGATTTCAATTTAACTAAGAGGATAAGTAGTGTTTGTCATCTCATAGGCAAAACACTTGAAAGATAGATCTTACCAAAAAAACAATGCGTTTACTTATATTCCTCATATAGCAGGCTCCGCTCCTACAGGAAGTAGTGGGTGTTCTATTCTAAGTCTCATCAAGGCTTCTTATTACGGTTATACTTTCCCCGTAAGAAGACGTGATATAAAAACACACTTTTAGACGGAGGTCTACCTTTCAAATTATTTATTCAACCAGAATAAGACCGTCGTCGCCTTCATATTATTAACTCCTACGTCCGATCCAAAACTGTACTTGACATGCGGACATGTGCAGAAAAATCTATCATTGTATCTGAGTTTTAAGGCTAGTAGAACAAGGAGATGGAGAATCTAGGAATGCAACGCAGTATCTACAGAAGCGACATATTTATTTAGTTCATATCATCGTAAATGCTTGTCTAATGATATCATTGTTAAGCCAATTAAACCCTGTGCCAATGAAACCGTATTCAGATCAGATCAGATCAGGTCTGAGTCACGCGTGCCAATGTTACATTATAATTGTTTGTTTTTGTATGCTTGTTCGGCCGCGTGGCGAATGTGAAGGTCACTTTCTAATGATTCACCGTATGTTATGCGGAATGTTATGAAACTATGTGTAAAAGCTAGAACCTCACGCGAACTCCACGTGGGTGATTGCACGCATTTATTCGGACACTCTTGTGTTTTGAACGATCATTGAACTTGTAACACCAGCGCGAAAATAGTAGGGCCAATTTTCATCTTGTTCTACCATTTTGATTTAGCTACGGAAGGAAACTATAATTTTTCTTACGACAAAACTCCATCTTTTGAACCAGAATGGGGTGGATTTTTGGAACAATACAGCAAGGCCAGATCTTTCAGAGGATTTGAAAATAGTCGACGTTGTTGTAAAAGTCACCATTATTTTCGTTGCAGATATGAAAAACAGTCAACCACGAAAGACTTCAAAATGAGGAAAGTCAAACGAAATAAAGAAGACGATGCTTTGCACTTCACTTGCATGCAAGACCCTGAAATTTGATGTAGACTAAGTGATAAGTCCTGTACCACAAAGTGCAAATTGACAATACACCAAGGTTAAAAGTACACTCGATGCTAAAGAAAATCCCAGAGCTTGCATACAATCTATTTCAGAACATAATACTGGTTTATACAATTTATAGTGACAATTTAATTGTAATTACACATAATTATTTCCTTGACAATGTCGTTTCGCATTTCTATAAACTTTCCAAGTACAACCTTACGGGGTTTTGCGAAGGACACAACCTTAAAAGGGAACAAGGAAAACCCGAAGAAAAAAGTACCCGAATTATGAAAGAATGTTGAACGAACTTTCATATCCGTTCAGAAATTGTTTTCACACTACTTGGAAAATGTATGTATGTACACACGACGACTTATTAAGAGGGAACAGGGGCTGCAATTGTCCATTCAAATCAATTCTCCTTGTTTCTTCTTAAATAATGCCTCTAGAGCAATTTTTTAAAATAAAATCCAGGTCTGCTCTAGACATGTCCTGGTTGTTTCCTTTTATTCAGCAATTTATTTTTTATTACAGTATGGGCCTGCTCTTGACTTCGATCACGCCTGATGGAAAGCGATGGATGAGATCTATGATGGAACGAGCGTGCCCAGAAGATGCCTGTTTACTCTTGCTTTCAAGGCAGGCGGGTTTATTAATAAGTAAGGAAAAGATTTCGTCAAAATTTTCGAGACATAATCGGTCTGTCGCTATCGTACTCTACGGGGGCAAGCTTGACACAGCGCGACGGCAATAGAATCTTCAAATACTTATTTTACAAATTCCTCGCAGGTTCTGTTCCCTCTTAAGCTGTAGTACCCAGTGAAAGCTGAACTTTCATTGCCACAAAAGCCTATGTCGATACAAGGTCAAGTTACACTGGAAATGCATAGCTTGATATTTTGTGTGTACGTGCAAATAAAGTTAGTCAAAGCTCGGGGTCTAATAAGGCTTTATGAGTTGCTCTCAAAATATGTTTTTATGACTTTTGGAATTCCCTGCTCTGAGTAATTTTGGACATTCTTGAACGACTCCTCTGGGCTCATCTAAACGGTTTGCGGTCGAAAGTCTACACTGACGCAGCTTCTGATGAATCAGGGAAGGTGATAATGTCGCCTTTTACTTATTGCATGTTTAACTAATGACACCTTGTTAGAAAGCTCTGACTGGGAAGGCAGTGAGTGTTCCTGCCACTTTATCAGATGGGTTTAATGATGTAATGATCGGATCGTATGGTACCGTGTAATCGCTAGTATCTGGTATAGTAAGAGCAATGGATGAAATAAATATAATATTATTTATTTTATTATTATTATTCATAAAGTCGGCCTAATTATAAATCGGCCTTGTTATCTACGTACTATCATGATCTGGTAGACATGGTTTTTGCCATTGTTTTTCTTTCTTTTGAGTATTATTTTAATATTATACTACAACAGCCCATAACGTCCACTGCTGGACATAAGCCTCTCCCCTAATGGGAGGAATTTGCCGTAATCTCCACGCTTGGCAGGCGGATTGGAGATCGCAGTGATGAAAGACTAACAGAAAACGCTGCTGCCCATTCTCTGGTGTACGGAGGCGCAAGGTGTTCTGCCTCAGACATTAGTCGCCTCATACGACACCCGTGAGTGTGATGGGTTGGTTCTATTCTACTCTGCCGGATACCACACGACTAATATTATACTATGTAAAGCTAAATATTATTATATTTCTAAAGATTTTTGTCGGTTTCGGAGGAAATATAATTCTTTTGTCAAAACAAGTTTTGAGATAGGAAATATAATTCTTATATCGAAACTAATTTCGAAAGAAGAAACATTCTTGTTTAGAAACTGGTTTCGAGCCTTGGTTTCGAATGCGGCCGAAGGGAAATTGTCCCACCGATGCGCAAAAGCCTCCCCCACATAGCCTTCCACTCTTCTCCACGTGCGGTTTTCTCCAACCAATCTCGCACAAACGCCTCTAAATTCGTCTCACCAGCGTTTTCTACGCCTCGCTCGGCGACGACAATTTATTTTAACAGATCTTTGATATTTGATCTCATTATTATTGCATAAAAAGTAACATTGCAACCTCTTTCCCAACCATAAGTCAATTATAATTCCTTGTCTTACTGACTTTACACTTTGTAAAAACAAATACTTTCTTTACTCAAGAAAAGCATTACTGAGAACAATAATTACTGTAACACCGTAACAACAGATTAAAAGAGTTACATTTTCCTTAAAGCAAATTAAGATATTGACAAAAGCCTTACATTTTAGGATACTGTGAATCAGAATTCTCATTAACACTTGCATAGGATTTATCTGAACTAATCTGAATAAAGAATAACGCAAACCCATGACGTACGTGGTTGTTCGAAGTTTATTCTCAGATAATATCCACCTGTGGGTACAGACCCTGTGCCTTTTTTCTTTGTCACGATATGAAGACTGCGGTCATTCATGACGTCTGTTCTCCGTCATAGTAACTACGAGTAACCGGAATAGGAAATAAAATTCATTTTTCTGTGGTTTAAATATCACGACCAAAATAGGATTTTTCGTTACTTTGCCAGTCATCAAGTTCTTGTTAATTGATTGGATTTTAGGTCCGTGTCAGAGGTTGCGCATCATTTTGGATGACGTTTTGCGTGGGATTTTTTAGAGGTGCTGCACGCAAATAAGGCATGGATCAGTAGCCGGGGTTGCGGGACTGTTCGAAAGAGATACCGTGGCCCCGGAACACAAAGGGCGATGAAGGAACATGGATGGGTTTTAGCCAGTAAAAGTCTGACACTCCCTCCTGCTCCGCCCAGAGCGGGAGGAGTTAATTGATGATTGCCCATCCGAAAAAAAAAGGCATGGAACAGTATACAGAAATCTATATAAATATTAAAAAGAGGTTTATTGTTTATTTGTTTGTATGTACCATGGTAGGTAATCTTTGAAACTAATGATCCAATTATATATTTTTTCACTAATAGAAAGATATATTATTCGTGGGTGCTATAGGCTATAAATTATATTTAAATTATGCATATTAGCCGAGATATCACAATTTTTGCAGACGAAGTCGTAAGCGAAGAGCTGTTAGTAGATACCTATTTGAAGATGTTGTCAAAAGTAGTGGTAGAAAACGACTTAGTAGATAAAAATACAATTTAAGTTTAGGAATTACTAAAGAACTAACTTACGCCTATAATGGTGTCGATTCTGTTGTGCACAAACTTAAATTAGGCTGTTGCTATCTTTTACTAAAAGGCAGTGCGAGAAAAGCACGGCTATAGCTATGAACTAAGTTAGAGATGTCAAACTAGTTTATGCCTTGCGCTTTACCGTGTTTTTAGTTGACATTTTTTTACGTGCATCCTTCATTTGTATGGAAATATTAGTTCAATTAAATTTGACAGCTCTAAATTACGTCCGTCTCTTTCTAGTTTTATTAGAGAGAAAAAGATAGTAATAGCCTAAATTAATTTCTGTTTGTGTGCAACAGAATCGACACCAATGTCTAAATGGTTAGGTAGAGCAGGTGTACCGCATTTTGACAGTTAAGTATGTTTAATTTAGTCTCGTAACGCACACAAGATAACATATTATTATGTATATTATGACTAAACCACGACTACTACCGACGACTATCTATTTTTGGCATATTTGCCAATAGTATAAACGTAGTAACCTAACCGATTCTGATAATATTATATGAAGTAATATGTATTAGTAACAGCGCAAAAAACAGAAAGGTTTTTCTTTCATAAATAATCGATGAACAGATATCTATGAGACATTCATTAATTTTACTTCTATTTTAATTTCTCATTTTACTGAATAACCATTCAGTGATGATCAGGAAAAGTGACGCATATCATCTGCCTAGCCTTTTCCCAACTATGTTGGGGTCGGCTTCCAGTCTAACCGGATGCAGCTGAATACCTGTATTTTACATGGAGCGACTGCCTATCTGACCTCCACAACCCAATTAGTACTGGGAAATACGATACCCCTTGGTAAGACTGGTGGTCAGACATTTTGGGTCACTGACTACCTGTAACGACTGTCAAAGATCTGCAAATGACAGCCGGGACCAACGGCTTAACGTGCTTTCCGAGGCACGGAGGAAACCCGGTATGTAATGGGAGGTCACCCATCCACAGACCAACCTAGGCAAGCACGGCTTAACCTAAAGATCGACCCGAGCGGCTGTTATTATCTAGCCACGGGCTAACAGACGTTTATTTGTAAACAATAGTAAGTATTTCCGTTTCCATGTTCAATTGAATAAGACCTGCATGATGTGTCCTACTGTGTTTCAATAGTGCCAATCGAACTTCTATTATAAACCATAGAAAATATATCAGTTTTACTACTTATTTATTTGTTTAAACAGATACTTGCTGCACTTACCGTGCTTGCAGCAAGCCAACAACATAACATGAACTAAACAACTGTATGCAATAATTACGCATAGCTTTACTGTTACTCGTAAACATATCTAGGTCCGGTTCCTGGGCGATTGTGATCGTCCAACGCCATAATTATGGCGTTTAGTAGATTCATCGCCTGGGTTGTGGGTGCATATCGACCAGTTTGGGTACACACAGATAGTTTAATAAGACAACCACACTAGAAATAATAATTAAATACTTACTTAGTTTTAAGTTGGGTTTTAAACAGACCACCTTATAAAACCTTATAAGGTTTAAAATCCCGTAATGCTTTGCATAGAACCCTATGCAAAGCATTACGGGATTTTACTTCATGACAAAAAGGCTTCCAAGAAGATCTTGCAAAAAGGTTACAAATTCAACATATTTTAAGCGAAGACGTAATTCTAACAGACTACTATGCAATTAAACGTACTACATAGGTATTTGGTTTCCACACGAGCCCCTTGTTTCTGCAGTTAGTCACAAATTACATAAATATTTGTCACCTTTGCGAGTCATGACTTCATCTTAGAAGATCTGCGTGCCATTTTCACGTAGACATTTTGAATAATGAAATTATTTAGCAATATCAACGATCTTATCTGATACGGGGTAAATAGAACTTTAAAAAACGATTTTTAGATTCTAACATACACAGTGTACTTCAATGTTTATGTATGTGTATATTACACACACCACCATCACCTTTGTATCTTTTTTTTTCGGATGGGATATCATCAAATGACTCCTCCCGCTCTGGGTGGAGCAGGAGGGACTGTCAGACTTTTACTGACTAAAACCCATCCATGTTCCTTCATCGCCCTTTGTGTTCCGGGGCCACGGTATCTCTTTCGAACAGTCTTGCAACCCTGGCAGGCATCGGCCCTTGCGGACCCCTTCCGATTGCTGACTCTCTTTGAGGCGCGCGTGGAACACGAACGCGCCGTCGACACGGCCTGTCGTCATGAGACGGGCAGACGGCGAGCTAGCCCATAGCCCACCGTCCACAGGCCCGCGTCTGCGCACCTTTGTACCTACTTTTCTGTTCCTTTCTTATTTTCTGTATTTAGTGTGTACATAAACTGTTAAATAAATGAATACATAAACACACCTTTGACCCAAGGGGGTAGGAAGAATCTAGAGAACGCCACGATCTAGTACGATCGTTACATACTACTACTACTACTACTACTACAACAGCCCATAACGTCCACTGCTGGACATAAGCCTCTCCCGTGATTGTTACATACTCCTGTCATAATCGTCCACGTTCATACACGCACACCAGTTGCAAGTACAGGTAGTAGTACAGCAGGTACTACTCTTTAACGTCCGTCCGTCCATCCGTCTTTATCCGTCTCTCTCTCGCACGTCTGCAGATGAGCGCGAGTGACAGAGACGGATAGATCTGAGTATACGGACGAAACGTTAGAGAGTCCCTACTCTGACCTTTCTGAAGAACCTCACTAATATCATCAGTGTATTTTGGATTATTTTAGTCGCAAAACCTGACTGCGATGTAGAATCGAATGTTACGACCAGAATTACATGAAAAATCAAAAGGTGATTTAAAAAAAAAGAATAGTAGATTGTATCATAAGGGAGCAAAATAATATTTTTACGGCGAGGGCGCTTTTTTGAATCCAGAGCGAAGTGAGGGATTCTAG
The DNA here is from genome assembly GCA_905147715.2 of Xestia xanthographa. Classification (NCBI taxonomy): domain Eukaryota; kingdom Metazoa; phylum Arthropoda; class Insecta; order Lepidoptera; family Noctuidae; genus Xestia; species Xestia xanthographa. The sequence goes on from LR990659.1 coordinate 21,926,884, forward strand.
AGTAGAATCCCGAGCGTAGCGAGGGATTCTTTAATAGAATCCTGAACGTAGCGAGGGATTCAAAGTACGTCGCCCGAGCCAAAAATATATTTTGCGCCCGAGTGATACACTCTACTTTTCATCACCCACTATGAGAAAATAAAAGGCGCCTCATAATTTTAACCGACTTCAAAAAGAAGGAGGTAATTCGACTGTTTTTTTTTATGTATTTACACCGATTACGCTGATATTTATGAGCCGATTGACGTGATTGTTCTTTAGTTTGATGCGGAATAGTTACCATTTGGTCCAATAAAAATGTAACATAGTTTGGCCCAGTAGTTTTCATTTTATGAACATTTTTACTTCAGTCGTGTGGTCTAATTTCAACATGTAAAATAAATGCATATCTAATATTTGGATAGGATATTACAACTTAAAATGGAAAAATAAAAAAACTTTTTTGCAAAAAATAAAACCGACTTCACAAAACACAAAAACGTCAAAAATAACTTTAGCTTCAGAAGTCGGTGACAAAAAAAAACTAAATGAATCAAACAAAGGTCACCGATTTCTGAAGATCTAAAGTATTTTTACTTTATCGTGTTTTTTATTCACTGTCACTTGAAGAACTCATTTTTCAAAACAAAACCATGAATTTCTAACAATTCATGAAAATTGACGAAAACGCGGTCTGTAGTTCGCACGTTTTTAATTTGATTTCTTTTTTTTATTCATTCAGCGCGGCGGCCGGCGCGGCGGCGCGACTGGGCCGTCGTACCAGCCAGTCTTTATTCAAACAATATTTGCGTTCGATTTCTTTCGGCGCTGAACACTAAGATGTTCCAAATTCAAAAAGTGCGCCGCAAAGATAATTGCGGCGCACTTTTTGAATTTGGAACATCTATAAAGAGGAGTAAAATCTCATTACTGCCCGCTAAAAGTTTCTTATAGAAAACACCACCTTTGGGTGCACTTAAAGGCGAACCAAGTCGTCCTTTTCGAATAGATGGGATGAAAACTATTTTTATTAATAGATGATTTTTTTTTAAACGTCGAGTATGATTTTGACTTGGTTCAAACGGAATTTCTCAGTAGCAGCCACGGAGTCTATATTTGTGCCCGATTGATGGCAATAGGCTAGCCCCCTATTACATGAGACTTAAATATTACTGGTGAAATGTAGGTGTATTAATGAGTACACCTCTGTCTAGCCTTTCGGGGATTACAGGCGTGATGTTATGTTGTGTGTTCTTAAACTGCATGTGATAACTTATTTATTAAAATAATAGACCGGAAAAAGATTTGTTTTCCTCGTTATTAACTAAGTTATAAACTCATTAATCATCCTCATCGCTACATAACTTCGTTATGTAATAAATAGCCAGTTTGTAACGGTTAGTGACACATATCACAACATTTGTATCGTAACAATATTATGTAGTTTTATTTTCCCTCAGCAAATGCAAATCACTGAAGTACACTGCTTAAGAAAAAATCTTTACAAATCCTTTTTCATAATGTTTGGAATAGTTTCAGTTTTATTTTTTATTTTTTTATTTCTATATGGGCCTGCTTTTGACCTCGATCTCGCCTGATGGAAAGCGATGGGTGAGATCTATGATGGAACGAGCGTGCCCAGAAGATGCCTGTTCACTCAGTTAACTTATTCTGCAGGCAGTTTTATACTGTTATACAGAATCGATTTATTTATTTAGAAGACAGATCATAACATCACGCCTGTAATCCCCGAAGGGTTAGGCAAAGGTGTAACTAATAGTACACCCATTTTTAACCAGTTATGTTTATGTCCCATGTAATAATAGGGGGCGAGCCTATTGCTATCATCCAGACACAAATTCAGACTCCGTGGTTGATATTAAGAAATTCCTGATAGAAAAACATAATAATAGTTTGCCCGACCTGGGAATCAAACTTAGGACCTCATATTCAGCTTGAGATCACCAGACACAGAAGACAGATTATATCCGTTGGATTATATGGCTTGCGGACTGCAGAATTGACCCTAAACATCGTAGCATTTAATTTTCTTAACAATTTTTTTTGAGCGCACCTTGAAACAGAATCTTTACTCAAATTTAAATATCCGAAAACGTAATTTATTATCTAAAATCTGCAAATATTCTATTACAGTAGTGCCGCCAAAAAAATATCGCATTACAAACCGGCTTACGTTCTCATTCAGAATCGGAGATGAATGAATGAGTCAAGTCAAGTCAACTGAGTCAGAGAAACGGACTTTGGAACCATCACGTGTTAGTGTTTACCTATAGTGTGGTCGATGACCAATGTAAGGGAGCGCTTGCCGACGTCGGTCCGAAGATGGGTGACCAATTGAACATCCATCACATGGAATCCTACCTCATCATCATCTGCCTGCCTTTTCCCAACTAGGTTGGAGTCGGAGCGACTGCCTATCTGACCTCCACAACCCAGTTTAGTACTGGGTAATACGATACCCCTTGCTAAGACTGGTTGTCAGACTTTTTAGGCCATTGACTACCTGTAACGACTGTCAAAGATCACAAATGACAGCCGGGACCAGAGGCACGGAAGAAACTCGGTATGTAATGGGTGGTCACCCATCCACAGACCAACCTACGCAAGCACGGCTTAACCTAAAGATCGACCCGAACGGCTGTTATTAATTAGCCACGAGCTCCTCATGGAATCGTACCTCAACATTAAAAAAAAACCGGCCAAGTGCGAGTTGGACTCGCGCATGAATGGTTTCGTACCATCATAGCAGGATCGTCGGTTACCCTTCGAGTGAGAAACGACGAGGCAGATGATCAATTATAGGAATAGGCATGAATGTGAAAATGTCTAGGGCAGGGTTTCCAAACTTTTTCAGTCCGAGGCGCACTTCCAGGTTTAATATTTTGTCTCGGTGCTCTAGCTAGTCGACATATGGAACAATGATACTAGATTTATATGACGACCGATTGGCGCAGCGGTAGTGAGGCTGCCTTACGTTCTTAGGGTCCCGGGTTCGAATCCCGGTCGGAGCAAACGTTTGTGTGATGAGCATGGACATTTGTTTCCGAGTCATGGATGTTTACATGTATAATAAGTATGTATTTACAAACAAAAAGTATCTATAAATGTAGTATATCAACTATCTGGTGTCCACGACACAGGCCTCGTTGCTTAGTGTGGCACTACATGGCGCTGTGTGTAATGTCTAGCAATATTTATATATAATCACAAAAATTAAAATATCAACAAATAAAAACAAAATTAAAAAAAAAAAAAAAAAATTCATCAAGCAAGGAAAATAAACAAATTGAATAGAGTGACGTTGCAATGCAGCATATTGTGGCGAGATCATTTGTGGCATTCTAGACTGTCATTAGTATTATAAAATGAAATGATGATTATTTTTGCAAGTAGGTTTTTACAAACACTTTTACACGTCATTTTTTAGGGTTCCGTACCCAAAGGGTAAATACGGAACCCTATTACTAAGACTTCGCTGTCTGTCCGTCTGTCCGTCTGACCGTCTGTCTGTCACCAGGCTGTATCTCATGAACCGTGACAGCTAGACAGTTGAAATTTTCACAGATGATGTATTTCTGTTGCCGCTATAACAACAAATACTAAAAACAGAATTAAATCAATATTTAAGGGGAGCTCCCATACAACAAACGTGATTTTTTTGCAGTTTTGTCTAATGTTTTTAAATAATGGTACGGAACCCTTCGTGCGCGAGTCCGACTCACACTTGGCCGGTTTTTTTAAACTAGATGGGGCCCGTGCTTCGTACCTGACTACTCTGAGAAGAAACAGCCGAAACAAACTCAGAGGTCATAGTCTTTTTTGAAGTTCAGACATAATCTTGCTAAATTCACATGAGGAATATTCAGATTATTGTGATTAAATCTATACTAATATTATAAAGAGGAAAACTTTGTTTGTTTGTTTGTTTGTTTGTTTGTTTGTTTGTTTGTAATGAATAGGCTCAAAAACTACTGGACCGATTTAAAAAATTCTTTCACCATTCAAAAGCTACATTATCCACGAGTAACATAGGCTATATTTTATTCCCGTACTCTTACGGGAACGGGAACTACGCGGGTGAAACCGCGGGAAGTCCGCTAGTATTAAATATTTTAATAAATAATTTAAAATTACAGTAAAATGTCTACATGGTGTCTGGCTTGTTAGACTTAACGTTCTCATTTTTTTAAAAGAATAAGAGCAGAATGTTAAATGTCATTTCCCAGCAATCATTTTTGCATAGAGTTACTTATTCCTCGTCTATATAGATGTTCTGTGGTTACTTAGTTTGATGTACACGATGTTGGTTGACTTCTAAACGGGCCATCCGTTTGCACCTTGTATAGGAATACTACACACTTTTAATTCATCATTCACCATACCATACCAATGATTCTTTACTTGACGCATGCTTCTGAAAACCTGAACCATTCATACTTTCAGTAGCATCCTGAATGCACTAGTAAATTACTATAGTATGGGAAAACCTACGATATGATTCGCGATACATCACCATAAGTAGCTCATTGTACCGTCACGGTTGTTTGAACAATTAAACATATGATGATGTTATGACGTATATGACTAAGCAGCTACTTTACTGATTTTTGTGATAAAACTGGGTTTCCCTGATGAAATCATTGATTACGTGGATTTTGGGGTTAACTTTTTTTTTAATTTTATGTAAGTAGTTAGTTTTTTTTCTAAAAATCGTTGCCCCACACTAAGAATTTCTCCGATATCGTGCGTTTACAAGCATTTAAACTCACATGTACAAACATCCAGACCCCTAACAATTACCTGAAGGCAATCACATTCTAAAAAACAGAAATGTTATACACCTACAAATCAATCGAAAAAAGTGTTCCGCGCGGCAGCGGCAGCTAACATACACGCAGCGACGCAGAATAAAAGCAATACGATCCAATTAGACCGTTTTCGAGTCTTCACGATTGCGCGCTCACAACATATCTGTTTACCATTATCATTATTATTATCATTATATTTCTATCATTGTCTGTAGGTCATACAAATATTTTCCCGTGCGTCGATCGAACCCGCAACACGCAGCGTTCAGCCACTGTGTCAAATGTGCCGTTATTTATTTTAATTAATTTAAAACACTATTGGAAAAGCGTACTAAAAAAATTAAAAACAAAATATAAACAATTATTTTGTTACTGATTTTCAGTTATTGTACTAACATGATGATTAAACTGACTTCAATCAGAGATAGTGTTTTATTGACGGCATTATGCGTATTTGACATTTTGAGTATCTGTCATTCAGCGTATTATGGCATTTTGCGTATTTGTCATTATGAGTTTCTGATCTGACAATATGCGTATTTGACATTTTGCGATGAAGTCGGTCATTTTGCTTATCTGACATAGGGCGTATAAATCATATTTTGTAATGACAAAGCTACAAACAATTGGGCATACAAATATATACCAATTAAAAATACTTTTTATTTAATACGTTTTTTATGTTTCGTTCTCTTTTGAGTTTTTGTAATAATTTTATGGTGGGATTGTGTTGTTTTTGCCTGCATGGAACCCTTAAGGGAAAATGAATAATTCTAGGATTTCAATATCATTGATGCCTTTAGTCCTAATTAACCGACATAGTTTGAAAACCACATAAACGAGAAATAAATAGTTCTTATTATTGAATTAAACTGTAAAATTAAATGTAAAGAGCATGAATGAATGTCATAACTTCGTTCATACTAACTAATTACGTCGACGATGTTTTCCTCATCCCATTTGATTAAATGGAGTTGTTTTGTTTATATTTCCAACGGTGTTATTGTAATTTTGACCCGTATTTTTTCTTTTGTAACGAAAACCGAAATTGAAAAATATAAAAAGTTGCAAAAATGTGTGTTCTGAAGTTATTCGTAGCGTTAGCGTTTTAAACTGTCTAAGGTATTCTGAAAATTGACAATATTAAATATCGCACAAAGTACAATTAGTCGTATTTTGTTGATCCTTTGACCTACTGCCTTAAAAACTTTAAAACCTTGAGACAAAATACTAGAAAACAGGCTGACTAAGTGATATCAGTTTTGAGAAGAATCTCATTCAACTTTATGAATGAACTTTGAACATCATTATGTATGTCATGACGTAGGTAGTTCGTTAGTATGGTTGTACGTCATACAATTAATCAATGGAATCCAATGGTCCGTTCAGCTAAAGCGAAACCTCATCGCATTGTAAAAGTGACTAATAACTCGTTTTCAATATTTTTCCACTTGTGGAAATATTAGGGGTTTATGAGTAGAGGAAGAGCAAATAAACGATGGATGGACTGTGTTATGATGATGATATGGTAATAAAAGAGGTGTCTGAAGATGAACTGTCAAGTAATAGAGAAGTATGAAATACGAAGACATGTTGCGCCAACTCCATAAGGCACAAGAACCATTTTTTTTTTGTAACGCAAATGTTATGTACTCTGATGAATGTGGTGACATTTATCTAGGTAGAGACTTGCAACACCAAGAGATTCGCTTGATTGATTTGTTGCCAAACTTAAAAAGTTAAAACTTCCCAATAGGGAAGATGACAAAAAAAATCTAATTAGTCCGTCAGATAGATTTCCAAAAAATATTGGCCATATTTATTTTTTTACGTAAACTAAAAAATAAAGACGATACAGTGCATCGAAAACTCGTGTGACGTCACATTTGTGTACATTTTTTACTCAAATGTGACGTCACAAGCCCCCACTCATGGTCTTTGACACGTTTTATCTTCGTCAATTTTTAATAATTAAAAAAAAAACACGTACCAATATTTTTCGATAATCTAACTGACGGACTTAACAGAATCATATTTTTTTTAGTCAGTTATCATCCCTATTGCAGGTACCATACAGTACACGCTGACAAGCTTCAAAAATAATTACTATCAAAACAATTTTGTAAGACTAAAAGTATTTCTTTTGAATACCTACTTCCTCAAACACTAGTTTAAAACAAAATACCATTATTTTGTGTAATTGAATACACAACAATTAAATTGGTCTATTATTTACCCGGTATTTAAAAATAACTAACAATACAAATATGAGCAAGTTTCCTGTCAAGCTTGGTTATTCAATTGATACGGTGACAACTCATCGTAGTCAATGTCTGATTATGGCATCGATTAATGCAAACACACTGATATTGTTAAGGGCCTATACTACCTCAAATGGCTTAGCATGATCCTCTGTTACGACTAAAATACTGCAGCATTAATTTTGAAATAAATATATGGTAAAGTTGAGGATTAATTTTATGTTTTATGTTTGGCGAAAACACGATTTCATAAAATTTTCTCGATAGAAAAAAATCCCAAAGTGACCTCCAAATCAAACAATAAACCGCTGGTATTCAAAAAGTACTTCAAATTAGATTATGAAACTTTGCATACTAACTGAACTAACTATAAAGCAGGTCTTATGTTTTTTACTTTTTCCAAAAGACGAAAATTTGATTTTATAAAGAATAAAAACCACTCATTTCGCACTATTCGGCCGCAGTGACTGACGTAACAACCGCTTTGTAGTGCAAGCTGATTAGAACTTTATTCTAACAGAATTACAAACGAAGTTTGAACCACCACAAATAGAATTGCTAATCTGAGGTAGTATAGGCTCTTAAGTATAACTTATCACTATTCTATTATCATTAGACTTCAAAATTACTGAACATTTATAACGTAACACATCATAAAATAACGCCTGTCATCGCACCCACATTTCTTCTGTTATGTTTAAGTTACATGGAATAGGAGCGAGCCTATTGCCATGGCATTAGTCCAGACTCCATCACTACAACTGAGATATTTCTGGCCAACAATTTTGCCCGTCCTGGGAATCGAACCCAGGACGCTTTGATGCTGATGCACCATAAACTTGATGAATTGCCAAACTTAAGTGGCAGTGGGCAGGGCACATTGGTCGCAGATCGGATGGCCGATGGGGCCAAAGAGTTTTGGAGTGGTGACCGCGAACCGGAAGACGTTGCGTTGGAAGGCCTCCCACTAGGTGGACCGATGACCTGGTGAAGGTTGCGGGAATCCGCTGGATGCGAGTCGCATGGGACCGGTCAATGTGGCGACACTTGGGGAGGCCTATGTCCAGCAGTGGACGTCTTTCGGCTGAAATGATGATGCATCATAAACTAAATATGAAGCGGGTAGTATGTATGGTCATTGGATCATTCACATACTTCACTTGTAAAAAAACATAAATTTCGTCATTAATACAATGATAGGAAATGTCAACACCTTCCTTCGATGTGTTAGCCAATTTTATGATTTATGCAAAATAGATACTTTTATATTATACTCGTAGATGAAAGCTTCTAAGCAAATACGGAACAGAATATTATAAAATTCGCCAAGAATTGAGATTCTCTAAATGAACAATTTATTCAATATATATTAATAATGTAATATATTTTTAATATAAATATTAATATATTTGTATTCAATTTATTCAATTTATTTCTCTCAGGTTTATGAACCTGATAGAAATTAATAAAATAGGACGACAGAAATTGTTTAAAAAAAAATGCAAAAGTATTGTAAAATTTACAGAGTAGCTTATTCTAAAACTTTCTTGACGTAATTTTACGTAGGAGGATAAAATTTCCAAATAGGTCCTGAAATTCGTCATGAAATGCCATGACGTCGTATGGAAGCTTTACAAAATAATTCCAGGACATTAATTAATGTAACAGGGCATAGGTTATTAGAGCAATGTCATTAAACGCATAAAACCATCAATCATCGGAATGACTTGCAAATGACTAAGGTTCTCAAGCCGTAAACGTAAAATATATGAAATTGTTGCAAAGCAATACCTTCATTCATTGCAAAATATTTACTTGTATGATTCACTATGATTTATGAACTTTAGCTGTAAAATAAATAGGCAACTGAAAACTCATACGTAGGTACGTATGAGTTTGAGACCTAAGTAGGTACTTAGGTCTCATTTATGAATAACGATTAATAAGGTAGTACTTACCTTCCATGAAAAAAAAACGAATAAGGTAACTATGTATTCCCGAACGTAAAAAGTGACAAGGACAACCTCCTCATTTTGACGACCCGATTGGCGCAGCGGTAGTGAGGCTGCCTTACGTTCTTAGGGTCCCGGGTTCGAATCCCGGTCGGTGCAAATGTTTGTGTGATGAGCATGGACATTTGTTTCCGAGTCATGGTTGTTTATATGTATATTAAGTATGTATTTACAAACAACAAAAAAAAGTATCTATGTAGTATATCAACTATCTGGTGTCCACGACACAAGCCTCGTTGCTTAGTGTGGCACTAGATGGTGCTGTGTGTAATGTCCAGCAATATTTATTATTTATTATTATTTATTTTGTTGAAGTCGGTTAAAAATCTAAGCAACTCCTGAATTTCTAAAAAAGGTTTTTACTAGTCCCGTTTTATTTCTAATCGAATGTTTTTTAGCGGGCCCAGTAGGCCTATTACGTATCTTTCTGATATCCAGTGACTATCAAGCTTCGGTTGTACACCGAACTTTGATGACAACCGAGAATGTCATAATATTGGTATTAGGTATCGCACTGAGTGGATATCACTTTACGGTGACTAACAGCCCGGGTACGATATCACGTCTATCACGAAAGCCGCTTGAAACTTAGTTGTCATCAATTTGTTGTCCACTATGCTTACATAATCGAAATAATAAAATAATCGATACGAAAGCGTCTGTCAAAATGAGTTACGGTGACTATCAGCAACGATGAGAACCAATGACGTCATATTTGATCGCGACTGGTCATACATAATACGAAACTAACCTTTTGACAGTTAATTGATGGACACAGCCCAGTTACAATCATTTCGATCTGTCAACAGAGATACGTAATAGGCCTGCAGAAAGGAGAAGTCAACAACAGCTGTCAAGACAAACATTCATGTTAAAACTAAACTGACAAGGATTTTTATGGTGTAATAAAGGATTCTTAGAATCAGTAAAAAAAAACTGTAATAATTGTAGTTTCCAGTAGCTGAATTTAGGTAGATTTAGGGAATGCGATTTTTCATTTTAAATCTTAAATATCTGAACGTTAAAGCTAGCGGTATTGTTGAAGCTGTGTTTGAATGCAGTAATGTGTCAACAATGTATAATCTACCAATAAATGTTATCACCATAGAATATGCATAACTAATTTTCAGGTGAAAACAGATGACACACTAGGTTTTCTACACTAGGTTTTCTATTTATGCCTCATGGAATGGCTTTTCCTGCCATTCATTTATGTAAATGATTATAAGAAGTTCCGTTTATCACAATATCCGTCTTTTTTCACCTGTCATCGATTACTCAAAAATGCTCCATTAGGAATATTACAAGCGAAAAAGAATTCCACAAGGAGTATGGGAAACCCGTGGAACGTAAGATTGCGTTCGATTCCGCACTGATGCAAATCTTAATGCATATTATATGAACCATAATCACACGTGAGTCACGGTCGTTAACCGAGACAGCCTTCGTATCATCCTCACCTCACCCTCAACAGCCCATAACGTCCACTGCTGGACATAAGCCTCTTCCATGATGGGAGGAATTTGCCGTAATCTCCACGCTTGGCAGGCGGATTGGAGATCGCAGTGATGAAAGACTAACAGAAAACGCAACGCAAACGCGTCGTATCATCAATTTTATATTTTTCCATTGCTGGTCGACTGCCATGTTGGTCTAGTAATCGCATGAGGTCCTGCGTTAGATTCCTAGCTTAGGCAAAATGTAATTAAGTTTACCCACCACGAATTTCTCAATGGATGACCCGGGGCCCAATTCTGTAAAATTACCAACTTGCCAAAGTGTGTCGGTAGTACGTAAGTAGTGTCTCAATAGGCTAATCATTGACATTTGGTATTCTACAAATTATCTATGGTCATTGACTTACCACTGTAGTGCCATTAAAACGCCATAGAAGACTATTGTAATAATTGGTATTCTGCTCCACTATAATGTGTCAATGTCATCATGATGGCCAAAGTTACGGTAGTTTGTAAATATATTTGAAATTTGTGTCTATCGTGTTTGAAAGTGTTTTGGCCATCGAACCGCCATTGTGAAGCCATCGAACAACGAAAACACTGAAAAATATTGTACCACCACACACTCACTATCGACACACTACTGAGATACAACTGAAACGCCATTGAAGTTTTTGCAGAATACCAAATTTGCAACACTGGCAACATAATGTCTGTAGTGTGTCGATAGAGTTTCAATGGCGTGTTGCATATCACAAAGTTACAGATTTGGGCCCGGTCGATGGCAATAGGCTCGTCCCGGATTGCAGGGACTTCAACATAACTGCCGAAATGTGGATCCTATCTTAGCTAACCCCCTTGTGGATTACGTGGTGTTATGCTATGCTTGATATCGATTACATTCAAACTTCTCAGGGAATAATTAATCACAGGGGACGGTGTTTTTTTTTAAATCTTCAAATTCCCAATGAGGTTAGCGGATTTTTATATTCTTAAAATGCGCAGTCATGCCAATACCAATAAATTTAAATTGCTGATTCCATCATACAATATTTTCCCATGCACAACCACTAGTTAGGTGAACACCGAATTATACCGTCATATTAATTTTGCAAGTGTCATCCGCATTTTTCTGTGAAAACCTTTTGAAATAAATGCTGATTAATAATTAATCTTTTACCTTATGTAGGTTAAGCATTGGGAATGAACCTTTTACCTTAGTCTCTGAAGGTTAAACGTTTTTTCCACCGATAAAATGCGTTAAACATAAAGTTGACCGTATTAAATCGAGAGCTTTATCAGTATATTTTGGTATTCCCAACGTGTTCATAGTCCTTGATTCTTGCAACTTTCTATAACCTTAACATTGAATTCCTAGTAACATAATCGAATGCACTAATTATGTCATAATATAGTACAGAGGAAGGAAAGAAATGAAATTATAGTTGGTTTATTTTTATACCATTTTCCTTATTTATATCGCTCGGGGCATTGACCTTTATGCTATTAATAAATCTATTCATCATCACATTCATAGATAGGATATTAATTACCGAGTTCATTGAAATAAAATATAAATATTGACCATGTATTTGTATCCTTTAACATCTATAATTAAATATTAAGAAGGCGTTTTTTTTTTGCCATTAAAATAAAAAGTTTTTCTTTTACTTAACTGTACAGTTTTCTCAATCAGACCCCCAAAATAAGTAATTCATATCCCATAATTCGAAGTATGAAAATTTTACGATTTTCTAATAAATTAGAAATTGTCACAAACATTTTTTAGCGTCATCAACGAAATCAAAAGTCCAAAATCCATTCGAATATCCAACCCAAACATTCAAGTTTAAAAATAAAACTACAAAATTATGTAACGTAACCGCATAATCGTAGTATACTGTATAATCGACTGACCTTGGCCACTACGTCACCGCAAGCGCAACACGTCATGCCGTACGTTTCGTAGGACGGCGGCGTCATTTTCCGCGGAATCGTAACGTCACGGCTACAAGAGCGCCGCCCGTGGGGTTTTACGGTATTAACTAGTTCACCATCATCGTGATTACGATTCCGTCACGCTTCTTGGATACTGAGAAGTTATAGAATCCCATTGACTGGGTTGCGGAATCTTTTTGAGATTTTGACTCATTCATCTTATAAGGTATGGCCCCTGCCCCCTTGCATTAGAATAATTACCTATACCTACATAGTTAAAAGTTAAAGTTAAGATAAGTAAAAGATGAGCTTTTCATTTCCTTGCATTTCTTTAAAAGATTTACCCAAAGATGTTTACCCATTACTGCTATCAATTATATAACATAAGTACTTACCTACTTATCTGAGTAGGTGAAGAAAGGATAAATAAATAAAAGTTTGGCATCATTAAAAAAAAAAACTTCGAATTGTGAAAGTCTATATAAAGATCGAAATAAATTTATTTAGACACTAATTTTGAAACTCGTGGGAAAAAGAGCAACAAAGCTTTACTTTTACTACAGTTAGATAAAAAACTAACATTCAACAAGGTCTTCTTGAAAAAGTCGTTCTCATTTTGCGAGTTAGTAGCGACATCTATCTACAATTATTTAAAACGAAAAATCGGAATGCCTAGCGACATCTATTATTGAGTAGCTAAAACTCGACGAAGAAATTTTGAAAATAGTGATATCAAAAATGTTAAACGGTAGATTGAATAAATTATAAATGATGCGAAACCATTATATTAAAGTTGTTATCAATGAGCTATCAAAGTTAAACAAAACAAGAAATCTTGAACCTGCACAATCTCAAATACTTTATAGTGGCATCTATTGGCGAATAGCAAAACTAAAAGAAGCAAACTTTTGGCACGACGGCGACGGTTCCGCCTTTGATGTCGAAACTTATTTTAATTTTAACATTGACATACAGAGTACACTAGTAGCAGACCTGCTTCGTTTTTGCCAGCCTATATATTGGCTTGAATAGGTTTTTTCGGGCTGAATAATTAGATTGACTCATGGCATATCGATTGAAAATACATGGAAAACGGTATGGCCGTATTGGCTGTTATTGTTTTGTTAGAGAGCTTTTCCGGGCTAATCCGGGACCCCGGTCCCGGATTCCCCTAAATATTTTTGAGTGGTATTTAGGGACCACATTAAAAAAACGGTTAAAAAGTACAGTAAGCTGAAATAATATTGTGATCAAAACAATTACATGAATTTATTATTAATTTGGTTACAAAATACCACTCAAAAATATTTAGGGGGAATCTGGAACCGCGAACCCGGTTTTATAATATGTAGTGATGTCTTTGTGTGTTTATTTTTACCTACCCTGAAATAAATATTACAAAATGTCAACAATTTCCCCAGATTAAAAAAAAAATGTGTCAAAAAAAAGCTTTAGAAACATACAAACAAAATCATTTTTCTAAAAGTTAGCTCCGGGCCCACTACAAATTATTTGTGAACGAATTTGGCAGAATATTTTTTGGGTTAGGTATACTCTCTCTCAGATCAAGGGCTATAGAACTTGCTACGGCTATAGAATTTGCTACGGGCCCCGCACTTGCTTAAACCGGCACTGGATTTAGCTGGACAATCACCTAAAGCCGTGAACTTTGTGAGGCAACACACACCCACATTTTTTTAATCATTCGTAAGTTCGTAACCTTGATTCGCCTTGAATGTAAGATAATAATTGGTTTTCTAAAGTAGGTAACAATGAGTTACTAACCAAATTGAGATCCGATGATCTACCTCATAGTGCCGTCCAAAGAGATCTAAATGATTGCTCGTAAATATTTGAATGTCTTTGGGGGTCAGAGCCCATTCGTCCCCTAAAATTCGTCTCCCAGCATAAAAGTTGTGGATTCGGCCCCTATATAGGTGCCCATTGGTCTCCTGGTAGGGGACCAATTAATATTTTAACAAAAAATATTATTTTTAAGGTACCCATTCGTCCCCTCTAATATATATACAATATAAGTTAAAGATTCGGCACCTATTCAGGTGCCTATTGGTCCCCTGAGATAAAATTAGCTATATTTTACATAAGAAACGGTTAACATAGTACACTTGTGAACAGTTTATTAACGGAATTAATTTAATAAATCATAACAGATCATTGAAAAAAGAGCTATGATCAATGATAATCCGTCATGATAATAATATAACCTGACGATAGGCTTACCATGTAATATTGTCTCTCGTCTCTCGAATGGCTTGTTAAAAAAACGGGTTACAAAATAGATAAGGTGTTTTGTTTGTATGTTATGGCTGCCTCGGTGACATATTGGTTCTTGAAAGTGACTGCGAATACGAGACTGTTCAATATGTCTTTGGTCTTTTATTAAATGAAGTTCGCCTAACAAAATAAACAAGAGTCGAATTATCTCATTTGAATCCTGGAATATGATTAGTATTATTATTGATGGTAATTCACTTTATGGTGGAATACTACAGTCATATTTTGACTAAAAAGTCAAAACTAAATTATTTACTCCTAAATATGTATAGCAAAGCAATTTTTTTTCCGTAATTATAATTTTATTATATTAGTGGATGTTATTATGTTCTTGTATTCTAAGTGTTTCGTTTTAGCTCAATGTGGTGTCGTTGTCACCCTTTTAATGTACAAAAATAATGAACGTTCTAACATTAATTCTGTTTTCGTAATAAGATTAGTTTTATTTATACTGAAATAATGTTGATTTGTTTAATCTTCAATAATTATTGTGATTTTAGTCATTTTTTGTTATTGTAGTTATAGTTTGTTAGATTTAACTTATTATGATTTTGCATGTAGTTGGTAAATATACAAAAAATACGGTGATTATAGCCAATTTTTATGTAGGTACTTCTAGTTATAATTTATTAGATGTAATTTATTACGATTTTGCATGTAGTTGGTTAATATACAAAAAAAAATATGTTGATTTATCTAGTCTTCAATAATTACTGTGATTTTAGTATTTTTTTGTACTGTTATAATTTTTCAGATTTAAGTTATTATGATTTTGCATGTATGTAGTTGGTAAATATACAAAAAAATAAGAAGTGATTATTTACTGTTGGTGTTCTGACTGACTATATATGTGTTGTGACTATTTTTTTGCATATTTTATATTTAATGTTGATTTATATGATGGTCAATCAAGGCTGATTTTTGTAAAAAAGTTGTATTTTGTTAGTTTCTAGGACATTGTGATTTTGCATGTGTATTTGTAGTTAGTAAAAATGTTGGTTTTACATAGTTGATAAAGACTGATTTTACTTTTTATATTACTTTTATACAAAGTTATTGTGATATTGCATTATTTTGTAGATCTCTTTGACTGTATTGACTGTACAAAGTACTAACAATTAATTGTTATTTTTGTTATATTGGTATTGATATTTGGTTATTTGTTTGTACACTGGATGTAAATTAATCTAAAATTCAGTTATTACTGGGATTTTATTTAAATAGTTACACAGTTTTATTTTACTGCATAAAGATATTATAGTTATCATATATTTTGCTAAATATTTACAAATGTACAAGAAACCAGAAGTTGATTAATTATTTTGAAGACTGACTTAATGCCTAGAGCCTAGAGGCATTTTATTAAACTTAATCTTATTTGAAATAAACATGATATCTACCGAATTACTATATTTTTTATTTTACCCTTTTCTGCGCGACTGTACCAGGACTACCAAGCTGCAGTATACACATATACATGTACTTATATTAGAAGAATGAATAAAAATAAATATTCTTCAGGGGACGAATGGGCACCTCAAAAGTTCCAGGGGACGAGTGGGCACAGGGTGCGAATCTTAGGGGACGAATGGGCTCTGACCCGTCTTTGGTGCCGTCAATTAATAAACACAGTTGAATACTTAATTTATTGCCGATATTTCATAAAACCAGTTTTACCTCTACGGACGTCGCTATTTAGTCGAGAAACTAGAGGAGTGGAGAATGACCTCTGTCGGCGCCTAAGACTAAATAAAAACCGGCCAAGTGCGAGTCGGACTCGCGCACGAAGGGTTCCGTACCATTATTATCAAAAAAAGGGCAAAAAAATCACGTTTGTTGTATGGGAGCCCCCCTTAAATATTAATTGTATTTAGTAGCCCCCTTAAATATTATCTGTTTTTAGTATTTGTTGTTATAGCGACAACAGAAATACATCATCTGTGAAAATTTCAACTGTCTAGCTGTCACGGTTTATGAGATACAGCCTGGTGACAGACAGACGGACAGACGGACAGACGGACAGATGGACAGACGGACAAACAGCGAAGTCTTAGTAATAGGGTTCCGTTTTTACCCTTTGGGTACGGAACCCTAAAAAGGTGAAGAGGGAACTCTGCGAACAGAGAAGTGAGGCCGGTTTCGTAAACATGTGCATTTATTGAGGCATAGTTTATGTAGTTTGATACAATGTGTGCGTGTGGGCGTGTAGAACAGAGCGAGACGTAAGTTGACGGGCCTCACTTTGCTGTTCGCAGAGTTCTGTCTTTACCTTTTTATTTGGTCTGAGGTCGGCGCGACATCTCCTTTCGCCGAATAAAATAAATACAACGACGGTTACGGTCACGATCGATTTTGGCGGCCGCCCAACCGTAGGTCATGGCTGACCGCAATGTTACTAACTCCTTCACAAACACTTCTGCAGATAGCAGCTTCTGCGGAAGCGTTTTAAGAGAGTTATACAGAAACCAGTAGAGTCTTGCGGTTTGCGGTCTAAGATCCCCTTCGGCATTGTTTTACCTTCAAAGTAATAGGCAAAAAAAATGTAAATAGGCAAAACATCAATCAGCACACTATAATGTGATTTAGGAAACGACAAGATTAAAAAATTTGGGCGTCATTGCTATTATTATCCTAATCCTAGTATTAAAAGTTAGAACTAGTCTCGTCTAATCAAGTTACTGAACTGGACTTGAATATTTAAAATTGAGGTGTCTGTTTTTGAATGTAATAATGAATATATTTACACGTGTAAGAATATCTGATGTTGTAAATATATCTACCTAGATGTTAAAACAGGTGAGCGACCCAGCTGGTAAAACAATTCAAATTTTCAATCACAATAATGTCCGATAATTTGTATGCAAACTCGAACACTAATAGATTTCAATGTGCTCGGTTACTCATTCCACACATTGTGTCTAATTTATGCAGCGTTACTTCAATATTGGAGTTCGGCACTTAAAAGGAGAGACCTTCAAGTATTCTTCCTATATTTGACGTGACTAAGTAGTTATAATAACATCATTTCAGCCGAAAGACGTCCACTGCTGGACATAGGCCTCCCCCAAGTGTCGCCACATTGACCGGTCCAGTGCGACTCGCATCCAGCGGTTTTCCGCAACCTTCACCAGGTCATCGGCTATCCGTTCTGCGAGCAATGTGCCCTGCCCACTGCCACTTAAGTTTGGCAATTCTTCGGGCTACGTCGGTAACCTTGGTTTTCTTGCGGATGTCTTCATTTCTAATTCGATCGCGCAAGGAAACTCCGAGCATAGCCCTCTCCATTGCCCTTTGGGTGACTTTAAGCCTTCTGATGAGGCCCATTGTGAGCGACCACGTTTCGGTCCCGTATGTAATCACTGGCAACACACACTGGTCATAGACTTTCGTCTTGAGACACTGCGGTAGGTTGGACGAGAAGATACCGCGCAATTTCCCGAACGCTGCCCAACCGAGTCGAATTCGACGATTGACCTCTTCCTCGAAGTTAGACCTACCTAACTGGACCGTTTGTTCCAGGTACACACAGGTTATAATAACGATTTTATGTAATATGTATTTTGGAACAAATGGGGTTACCATACAAATCATAGCAAATTACGCTTAGATTGGACTCCCAATAAAACATTAAATTTATATCGTGTTGCATAAGGTAGATTTTTCAGCACGGCGCTATTCTTTAAAAGTTGTTGAAGATTGCCGTGGTTGCATGGTTTAGATGTGTACCTACATGGTGTAATCTCAGGCCGTTGCCCAACAGTGGGACACAAAAAAAAAATAGTAATATAAGTACGTCACAATAGCTTACACTGGTTCGTGGTTAAGAATGCTCGTTCTTTAATTAACCAAAGCCAGTGTAGGAAGTACCCCACTGCTAGTAAAATATTAAACCAACAAATAAACTTATGGCTAGTAATAAAAATGTCAAATTACAAAAAACATGTGGCGCTCGTTTTAATATCACGTAAGTACTGCAGCTTTTCAGCTTTTACTCTGCTTTTAGAAGAAATATAAGCTTCAATACCTACTTTCAAAATAACATTCTCTCTCAATTTAACTAAACATTGCTTCTACATACGAACAGGCGATCTTATGGAATTATTTTTAGTTCCAAGACAAACAAACTGGGAATCCGGCGTGGGGAATTCTACAAGAGATATTCATTCATCCATATGGCTCAAATCAAGAATCTTGTCAGGATATTTTCGGATAGTGAAGCGTTTCGTTTGATTCACCTCACGGTCATTGTCTCAATTTTAGTTTGGCCTTCGAGTCTGCCGTTCCTTTAAGGCAGCTGTTATTACTTATTGTGAAGTATTGAAATTGAAACCTGTCTGGTTTTTTCCCAACATAATAATTATAGCGGTGGTAACAGTGTCTCTAAAATTTAAATGAATTTATTTATTTTTAAGCTTAATCTTTTTTGTTATTCAGCTGCATCCGGTTAGACTGGAAGCCGACCCCAACATACCTAGTTGGGAAAAGGCTAGGCAGATGATTTATTTAAAAGTGAAATTAATGATCATATTATGCTACTTTTTTCATCTCACAATTACGTATTTTGAAAACAAAAATAATTTGGAAAATTTCAAAAGAAAATTCAAAAATCATCTTTTTTTTTTCATATTCATTTAAATTAATTAGGTATGTAAGTAACTTTTTTATATGGGTGATTTTTATTCTGAAATAAACGTTTAAACAACAAAATTTCTACACATGAAAATGTTACACACTTTTCACAACCGTAGCCCTAACAAATGACATATTCCTTTCACTTTTACATTTCATAACATTCAGTAGGTAATAAACGAAAAACTGCTACAAAACAGGCTCATTACTCTGTTTATCTTACATGGCAATGAAAACCCATTTATCGTGAAGGACATAACACCATTTGTTACATAAACCGTATGTGAAGAGCTAATCATTAAAGTAATCGTGAAGATACAGATAAGAATATTGCAAAGACGAGTGTTTAGTACCTACCTGCGATACTTACCTACTTATTAGTAATACACCATACGATCCGATACTTTACAGTATCGATACAAAATGATGCGATAGGTAGGTACTCCGATTTTTGGATCGTTCTAAGCGGGTAAAATACAAAGCTTGGATCGATACAAGAGACTGAATGAATCGAATCGTACCAAATTGTTTTAAGGGTTAGAACTGTTAGCAGTGCCTGGGTAGGCCGCAAAATTTTAATTTTGTTACTTTTTTTTTTCAATTTGTCAATGTCAGGTTGATTAAAATATGATTCGCGGCCGTATTCCTACGTACGTATGTATTTACAGAATTATAATCATTAAAATCATCAATATAACCCTCTAAGTTAGTTTAATTCCATGACTGACTTCCATGAATGACTATTTTATGAAAAAGTCACTCAATGGGCAGCCTCAGACTGACACAGCAAAAAAAGTAAGAAAATTGAAATTCTGCATAAGTGCCTAGGCCTGAATTCTTGTCGCGCTGACGGTTGGTCGCGTACGAGTACCTATACATTGTGTTTTATATAGCACAATACTGCGACGCTGACGTCAGCGGCGAGAAAAGTTTATGGAATCGTGTTTTCGTCGAATTTATTAATTGAATTTCGTCGTATTTATTTCAAAATTAATGCTGCAGTATTTTAGGCGTAACGGAGGATCATGCTAAGCCATTTGAGGGGGTATAGGCCCTTAATCTTCAATTTTTGTAAATCGCTTACAAAACATATCGCTTTAACACTTTAAAAACCGGCCAAGTGCGAGTCGGACTCGCGCACGAAGGGTTCCGTACCATTATTATCAAAAAAGGGCAAAAAAAACACGTTTGTTGTATGGGAGCCCCCCTTAAATATTAATTTTATTCTGTTTTTAGTATTTGTTGTTATAGCGGCAACAGAAATACATCATCTGTGAAAATTTCAACTGTCTAGCTGTCACGGTTCATGAGATACAGCCTGGTGACAGACAGACGGACAGACGGACAGACGGACAGACAGACGGACAGACAGCGAAGTCTTAGTAATAGGGTTCCGTTTTTACCCTTTGGGTACGGAACCCTAAAAACTAAATAATTATGTTCATGTTAGCATAAATAAATAAATATTGCTGGACATTACATACAGCCCCATCTAGTGCCACACTAAGCAACGAGGCTTGTGTCGTGGACACCAGATAGTTGATATACTACATATTATATACTTTTTGTTCGTAAATACATACTTATTATACATATAAACATCCATGACTCGGAAACAAATGTCCATGCTCATCACACAAAAATTTGCTCCGACCGGGATTCGAACCCGGGACCCTAAGAACGTAAGGCAGCCGACATTTCGCCGGTTATGTTTAAGTTCCATGTAAGTAATAGGGGGCTAGTCTAAAGGGTGTAAAACACCTCTTAACGAAGCCGAAAGACACTTGTTCTCCCCGTTCAAAGTTTCAACTTTTTGACAAGTTTTAAAAAAATATAAATTCTTAATGTTAGATTTTTACTTTTTTAAATACCTCCACGACCCCCGTACTATTCAATCCATCCATCAGCACAATGTTTTGAGTGCGTTACATTGAGTTCTACCACAAAACATGATATTTCACCCCAAAAAAAAGTCGTTTCCCAGCAATAATTTTTGCGTAAAGTTACTTGGTTTGATGTACAGAATGCTTGGTTGACGGCTTCGTGATGAGGTTGTTTACTCTCTACACCGTGACTGACTCCGTGGCTGCTATAACTGAGAAATTCTTGACGGAAAACTCAATGACACTTTGCCCGACCTGAGAATCAAACCGAGAACTTCATGCTCAGTAGCCTGTTGCTATGTTCCCAATGCTGGGAAGCAAGCATCCTGTCTATGAGAAGAAGTGGTCATAATAGTGATGAAGACGGACTTAGAATATGATTATTTTTAGTCCGTCAGTTAGATTATCGAAATATGTAAATTGGTACGGTACGTGTTTTTTGTTTTATCAAATTAATAAAAAATGACGAAGATAAAATATGTCAAAGATCAAGGTGTGGGGGCTTGTGACGTCACATTCGAGTAAAAAATTTACTCAAATGTGACGTCACACGAGTTTTTTTTTTTCTACTAATCCGCACTGGGCCCGCGTGGTGGATTTATAGCCCATTCCCTCTCATAGAGAGGAGGCCTGCGTCCCAGCAGTGTTAACATTAAGGCTGATGATGATGAAGATGACGAATTTTCGACGCACTGTATCGTCTTCATTTTTGGTTTAATTACGTGAAAAAATAAAAAAAATGTGTCCGATATTTTTTGGAAATCTAACTGACGGACTAATTAGTTTTTTTTTGTTATTTACCCTATTGTACAGGCGCTTCCAGTGCGCATTAGTTAAATGTATTATTCTATGATATTATACTTTCTTCGATATTTTCTTTAGGAGTTTTGACAGCAGTTGTAGTCGTGCCTAAGTTCATACGAGTACCTCGACCCACTACTTGAAAGGCCATTTCCACTAGGCGATCAGTGGAAACTGTACAATAAGCAAAAGAATTGGCTGTTTCAGTTGAAGTTTAATTTTCCTCGATTAAATATTTAAAAAAAAACATTTAATCGAGGTCTACATAAATATGTCGATACTCAGGGAGCTATGACTTTTGACGACGACGTGCTATTTACCTTGGTTTTTATATCTTTCTTAAAAAGAAGAGTGGAAACTATACAATAGGCAAAATAATGGGGTGTTTTAGTTTAAAAAACAAAAAAGTGATTGATAAAATTAAACTTCATCAATCACTTTTTTGTTTTTTAATTGAAAATATATCTAAAAATCATTTAATCGAGGTCTACATAAATATGTCGATACTCAAGAAGCTATGTCATTTGACGACGTGCTATTTACCTTGGTTGTTATATCTTTCTTTAAATCGCAGACAAACAGTGTGTAAGATAAAACGCAGATAGTATTTGCTATCTTTATGCATTGTAAAAACCGTTATTATTTTAAAGATATATAACCTACTACTACACGTAGATAATGTATGCACCATTTTCCATTTACAAAACCTGTTTCAACAAACTCAAGACATAGCAAGACGTCATCGCTAAAATATGAAATATTTTTGCCTACCTACCTAACTTGTGACTCAATAAATTAATATTGATTTATCTCCCATAAATATGGTGGTAATGAATGATGATGCGTGATGCTTTTCTAATCCGGGTTCTAATTAATAGCTTTAAATTCATCAGTTCGACATATGAAAGAGAACAAAATAGAAAGTATTATGCATGAAGTGTTCGGATTAATCAACCATAGTTTACATTTCGGCAAATATAATTTACTCTATAAAATACTATTTCAATGTTTGCATTATAATATATAGATAAAAAATAATCCAGTTCAAATTTTAACAATTAAACATAAAGCTAGTAATGATCCAGAACTTCATCAAGCTGAAATATTTGAACCCTATTACACTTGGGTAGAATATTAATTATGTACCAAATATTACGAACTTAATTATCGGTATTATAATTAGCTACATACTCGTATACCTACTATCATCTGCTTAGTCTTTACCCAACTATTTTCGGATCGGTTTCCGCTCTAACTGGATACAGATAAATATCTACCAATATTTTACATGAAGCGACTGCCTATCTGACCTCCACAACTGCGAGGTAACACGATACTCCGTGGTAAGACTGGCTGACAGACTGCAGGGCTTTTGACTTCCCGCAACCACAGAATAGATATTAGTACTACCAACAACAACAACAACAACAGCCCATAACGTCCACTGCTTCACATAAGCCTCTCTCATGATGGGAGAAACTTACCGTAATCTCCACGCTTGGCAGGCGGATTGGAGATTGCAGTAATGAAAGACTAACAGAAAACGCTGCTGCCCATTCTCTGGTCTACGGAGGCGCAAGGTGTTTTGCCTCAGACATTAGTCGCCTTATACGACACCCGAGTGTAATGGGTTGGTTCTATTGTACTTTGCCGGATACCACACGGCTAGTACTACCGCAACGACTATAACAATTAAACAAATGATAGCCAGGACCAACGGCTTTATGTGCTTTCCGAGGCACGGAGGAAGCTCGGTATGTTCGCCTAACTGGTCAGGACGTGGTCTGGTCTGGTCATTTTGACCAGTTAGGCGAACATAAATTATTGAACAGCAGATTTTTTTTGCGATTTCAGGTTTGGTCCTATAATAAAAGTTGTTTGTTATCATAAATACAATCCACTATTTAACAGTCACCGTTTTTTTTTTCGGATGGGAAATCATCAAATGACTCCTCCCGCTCTTGGCGGAGCAGGAGGGAGTGTCAGTTTTTTACTGACTAAAACCCATCAATGTTCCTTAATTGGCCTTTGTGTTCCGTCCGAACAGTACCGCAGCCCCGGAATTACCATTTACCCTATATACCCATTCACGGATCGACCACGGCAGGCGTTGCTTAACCTTGGAGATCGACCCACGACGAGCCCCCATTATGTACCTACCTAATAGGTACTACTGCCTACAATCGTACCTATACATTGTATAGTTACGATTGTAGGGTTGGTACTACTACAAATTATGTATAGTAGCTACTTATGTCATGATTGAGGAAAACCAAACATAAAATAATGAATCGTCACTTGAGTTTGTATGTAATGATTGTTTAAAAAAAAAACCCAATTGTGTTCAAGATGAGCTTCACGGTATTGACAGGGTCCTCATTAATTGTTCCAAAACCAAATATATACTTACAAAAGATTGTAGCAAAAACTCTTCTGAAGATGAGATGCGGTGCCTATCGAAGGTGCCGAAAAAAAGCTCAGTATTTTTAGGGTTCCGTACCCAAAGGGTAAAAACGGAACCCTATTACTAAGACTTCGTTGTCTGTCCGTCTGTCTGTCCGTCTGTCTGTCCGTCTGTCCGTCTGTCCGTCTGTCTGTCACCAGGCTGTATCTCATGAACCGTGACAGCTAGAGAGTTGAAATTTTCACAGATGATGTATTTCTGTTGCCGCTATAACAACAAATACTAAAAACAGAATAAAATTAATATTTAAGGGGGGCTCCCATACAACAAACGTGATTTTTTTTGCCGTTTTGTCTAATGTATAGATAATGGTACGGAACCCTTCGTGCGCGAGTCCGACTCGCACTTGGCCGGTTTTTTAAATATTCAATGGACCTACCTCAACCTTGCCGTGAGGACAGTGGAGGACGATGGAACGAGCTAAACCGTCTACATACATACTTATCTATTAAAAACTGGCCAATTGCGAGTCGGACTCGCGCACGAAGGGTTCTGTTCCATTATCTACCTATACAACATTAGACAAAACGGCAAAAAAATCACGTTTGTTGTATGGGCCCTAGCTTAAATATTAATTTTATTATCTTTTTAGTATTTGTTGTTACGCATGCATTTCACAATTCTACGGTTTCACTTCGACAGATTATAATATACCGAAAAATAATGCGTTAATTGTTAGCAGTATGTTCAGTTGACAATATTTCGACAGTTTACAATCTCACTAGATAGATTACAACCTAACGGTTTTTACAATTTTACGGTGACACATAGGTATACAGACCTACAACTTAATATTTTGTGAATATTTCAAGCGTCTACTTGTTGGAGCTAAAAACGGCAAAAAATCACGTTTGTTGTATGAGAACCCTCCTTCAATATTAATTTTATTCTGTTTTTAGTATTTGTTGTTACAGCGGCAAGAAATACACATTCTATGAAAATTTCAACTGTCTACCTACCACGGATCATGCAGAGATACAGCCCTGTGACAGACAGACAGACGGACGGACGGACGGACGGTGGAGGCTTAGTTATAGGGTCCCGTTGGTTACCCTTCGGGTACGGAACCCTAACAGAGGAAAATCTAGATATATAACGTTCCCACTGAAGTGACACCAGCCTTCTCTGGCCCGTACACACAGCGACATATCGACCTATACTTTTCGAGTATAACATGGCCTCGGTTTGAATAGATTTCCTGTACAATGAGAGATCTGCTTATACTGATTTTGCATGTCTTGATTGGTTGTCGTGTACGTTAGACCACACGAGCTCAGAGTCAGAGTGGTTGTCACAAGTTTCAGATTTTTTTGGTTTTACAGTATGGAGGACACCGCCATGCAGAATAAATAAAATAAAAAAAATATATTGTATATACTTATATTGTATACATACTTATATTTTATAATTATATTGTTTATTTATACTAATGATTTCAAACACAATGTGAGTTGTTCCTGAATAAATTGAATTGAAAATTAAAAAATTAAATTGAATTGAATACAAAAATCTTAAAATAACAATAATATTATGTACAAGTACTTATTAAAGAAAATATCGAAGAGGTATTGACCATTGCCAAATTATTTGGCATCGCTGTTAACATAAAAGTTGCCGAAATTAGTATTGTGAAAGTATATTAATAATATTATTTTCTTATGTTATGGGTTGGTCCGAGGGGCACGGGAAAAGAGCAAATGGAAGGAATTGGGGGAGGCCTTTGCCCGGCAGTGGGACAGTACAGGCTAACTAAAAAAAAATGTTATGCTTTGACCTTCGAGTCAATATCTGTATTTTTTCTGTTGACATAAAAAGATATAAAAAAATTATTCGAGTACCAAAACATTATAATAAAAGATGTAAGTAAGTAAACTTCAAGATCTTCTGGTTGCTATGACAGCTAATAAAAAAACCGGCCAAGTGCGAGTCGGAATCGCGCACGAAGGGTTCCGTACAAAGGTAAATTGCGGTTTACGATTTATGACGTATTAAAAAATAAAATATGTAAACGAAGTTAAAAAAAATGCTTGCATATACGAATATACTACAAACTTAGTCCAGAAATTATTTTGTACAACTTTTTGTCTTTTTTGTACAAAAACTGTTGTTTCCATCAAGTTCAAAATTATTTTCCTAGAAGGTCCTTATAAAGTTCTACTTTTCAGATTTTTTTCATATTTTCTAAACTTATGGTTCAAAAGTTAAATTATTGACATTATCAAAAAATTATTTTAGAAAACCCCTATTAATTTTTAAATACCTTTCCAACAATATATCACACGTTAGGGTTGAAATTAAAAAAAAAAAACACTTCCCACTTTACATATAGGGGGGCTACCCTAATAAAACATTTTTTTCCAATTTCTATTTTACCACTTTGTCAGCGTGATTGATATACATATTGGTACCAAATTTCAGCTTTCTAGTGCTAACGGTCATCTAGAGATTAAGCGAGGACGGACGGACGGACAGACATGGCGAAACTATAAGGGTTCCTAGTTGACTACGGAACCCTAAAAATCAGCCACAATACAATCGACAATATTAAAACTTATATTGTTACTTACGGGATATCTTCCGTGATTGTTATTTGTTTTGAGCTCCGATATTACGACGCTGAATCCGCTGATCCCAGTGACAATATAAGTTTAGTTTTAAACCGTGAAAGCTTAAAACAGTGTTCGACAATATTTATACGTAACTAAGTAGCTGTTTCCCGCGACTTCGTTCAAGTGGAAATTTTGATGTGTATGTGTGAGACTACAAAATATCCTACGACCTATTCTCAGACCTACCCAATATACATAAAAAGCATTCATAGAAATCGGTCAAGCCATTTCGGAGAAGTCCGATAACAAACACTGTGACACGAAGGTTTGTATATTAGAAGATTATAAAACGCCAAAAACACGTTTCTTGCATGCCAGACAAGTAAGTGAACTAGTAGATGAATAACAGTGCTTCAGAACTGATTTCAGGAATAATTTAAGTATCATTTTTTTTATTTGAGCTCTATTTACACTTTAACTTTTGCAGCACATCATAATTAATTTGTGAGTCAGCTCACTAACCTACACAAATATAATTATTAACGGATACGCAGTCGAAAGGAGTGACGCATTCCGTGGAAATTTTTTTATCGGACGAAAATAAACCTTTAAATTACGGCAAGGAGGAAATTAATGATTGGAAAACCCATACCTAATAAAAAATCCCGGCTCAAGAAGTTATCATAAATTATCTGATTACGAATATTAAATCATTCAGGTATTTATATTTTTGAACATAAACTGTCACATATGGGATATCTTCCGTGATTGTTGCTGTTGTTGAGATATCCCGTAAGTAACAGTATAGGTAAGTTTAGTTTTAAACCCTGAAAGCTTAAAGAGTATTTATTTTTGATTCCAAATACGTACTTATATCAGTTCTATGCCAAAATTGTTTTATACATAAAGCAAAATCGTATTACAAATAGCTAATTCATCGGTAAACAGAACAAGTAAATATATGCTACATGTACTATAACTGTACAATTCAACAAAGTTACTCTCCTGAGTACCTACAACATTTACAAAATTTTTAAGTCTGTATTACGTAACGGTTTCCATGATTTTCTTTAAAAATAAAACTGAAATATGTGACATACCTTTTGTCAAATTGACGTAACAAGTCACTTGCGTTAATTCACCACAGAACAGTCACTATGATAAGCGCCCGCGCCGACTCTTCAAATACTTCCTTCTTCAGAGGCGCGTGGACTTTTATAATAAACACAAGCATCGACTTAGGCGGTTCTAAGAATTTTACCATCGGCTATTCTGGGAAACTATATCGATGACCCGATGAAAAATTGATTGTGAATCTTAAATGCGGGAACGCAATGGTAATATTTGCGTGCAGATCTTTTCAGAGTTTCGTAGACAAACGGCAAAAACGGATCCCTTTGGGAGTCCGCTAAAAAGGCGCGGGTGCTGGCGTGGGTGCAAGGAAAATTCGTATGAGCGGAGCTAAAAGGCGCAGGCGTGTGCGTTGGGTTTTCAAAGGATACTTTGACAGCGGGCACCTGCTGCGTCGCCTGCGCCGCTGCTTGGTCGACGCGACGTAAACTTCTTTCGAGTAAATGTGGATGATTTTACCGTACTGACCACGATATAGACCTCACTTTCCAATGCTTTACTGTGAGCCAGAGTCGGCGTCTAGTCTGCGCAAAGTGCGCCGTCCTTAATTTCAACATGTCCATTTACACATAAACATTTTACTCGGAGACTATTGCAACAATATCAATGAACATTGAGGAGACGTTGTAGGTATTATGTGCCCTGCTAAACAATGTACAAAAACATCATAATAACCTATGAATAAAATAAAAAAAATGCGATGGGTCTGGGGGACACCATAATTCAAAAGATAGCAAGACTTTTTATACGTGATGTTTTCGGCGGTATCCGTAGTAGCAAATTTCTTTGTTTTACAGAGAAATAATATAAAATAACAAACATGCATGCGTGAAATTCATCCCGAATGCGGAACCCTTTACGGTATGTGGCCTGTCACTCACTTGGCCGGTCTTTTTTTTAATTCAAAGGCTTGGTCGATAGCGCGAGGGCTTGGTTGATAATAGATACTATAATAATTATTATTTTTGGCATTATTGTTGCGTTACATGATTCCTGATAAAATTAATGAACTAATTGGTATTTTTTTAAGTTTGATAATGCCGCATGCAAGGCAATTTTATCAGTAATTTTGTTGCCACCTATAAAAAAATTACGGATTTTCCTTGAGTGTAACTATTGTGTAATAAGTTCTTAGCATCCGTATTTTTCCCGGATTTGGGCGAGGCCGGAAAGGTACCTTATTATTTCAGTTATTACCTCGCTGTTTACTTGTAGGTAAATGCTTGTTGAGTTTCTTCGATTTGTAATTATTGATACAATCCTGTAATTTTAAAAGGCTTCTGTTTCACTAACCACCAGATTTAGTCAAATGTAACAAAAAAGAATCACTTTTGTTTGCCGAAAATAGTAAATTATCACCACAATTAGATCCCCATTTTAGCGTGAAATTAGAACCAAATATAGTTAATGACCACCAGAAATTGAACAGATTATGCTCTTGCATCCGAGTTGAGGGAGACCCGGTCGACGAAGCCCTGCTTCTGAATGGTTTATAAAAAAATAACCACGAAGCGTATGGCGGGATTGAATGAGCGGGCGAAGCGAGCGAATAGACCCCGCCATTCCTTTCTAACCTTATCTATCCGTGTCGGTGTGCCCCAAGTCAGCCTAGACAAAACTAGTTTATCATCAACCACCTCATTAAAATTCGGTGCTCAATTTACTATATGTATTTGGTGATTAATTGATATTTTAGGTGATAGATGTTAGTTAGTGGTCACAAAGTTATTTTTGGTGATCATATTTATCCCCATTTTAAAATGCATGTACATAATAGTCTCATTGAAGATCATTGACTCCACGGAGAAGAAATTAGCATTTTCCGCTACGCTGCATGCTTCCCGCGTGTTGTGATACAAGACGACTAAATCAAATGCTCTATAGACGCAAAAAAAGAAAGAATTATCTATACCTACTTTGAAAATTAATTATCTTCGTTTATGCCAATAGACGTTGTTTTGTTGAATTTAGAATTAGATTTAAAAAAAAAACAAATGCTTTCAGATATCTGTGCAGCAGTTAGGTACCTATGCAGATCGTTTTTTTTTTCTATGGTTAGTCAGCGTTCAAAAAAACCCACGTTTAAATACGTATTTATTTTATGAGAACAATCTCAGTATTCTTTAGTAATCGCTAATTATTGTTACTAAGGCGCTCCCTCACTTAGAGCTATCGCCTTTATTACCTACATATTACAGTTCAGATTCAAGCATTGCATCAGTGAGTGAGGAGAACCGAGAGCATTACAGTGTGCAACCTTCAATTCGTAACAATCACTTGTTTCTGTACAAAATCGAATCTTAGATTGTTACATGACAGGCGAATGCTCCGGTGAGGGCACTCTTTTAGAATAGGACGTTATAATAATGTATGACAAGCCCGCCACACTATTCCCAAACCACTGTAACTCCTGAAAGCCAGAATCAACAGTGGCGACCACCAGAAAAGCGCCGAGATAATGTAGCTCGACGAAGTCTCAGAGAATGAATTAAACTGTCTTGGATCCCGCAACGAAATTAATCAGTAAAGTATAGTAGGAAAAAACCGTAATTTCCAATTCCCTCCATATCAGCAGCAGACAGAACAAAACAAGGCCAATAGGCACAAAAGGACGTTTACAACTGAGGTAGGCCCAGTTGCCTAGCACCACGGATAAATCTTAACATAAATGGGTCCTAAGTAATTATAATGGTGTATGACAGTATGAGTATCGTCTTCACCTAATCATCTGCCTGGGTTATTGTACATTCGCCACAAAGTTAATTCGCCATGAAAACAGTAGGTATGTGTAAACTCGCCACAACTCTATTTTCATGAAGTTTTTCAACTATTTTAGAGTCGGCTTCTAGTTTTAGCTGCAGCTGAATTCCAATAATTTACATTCCATATCCCAGTAACTGAGTAAAACGGTCAGATCCCCGTTATAGGCTTGTTGTCAGATTTTTGGGCTAGTGAATACTGTCAAAAATGAAGTTTTTCAACTATTTTAGAGTCGGCTTCTAGTTTTACCGGATGCAGCTGAATTCCGGTAATTTACATTCCATATCCCAGTAACTGAGTCAAACGGTCAGATCCCCGTTATAGGCTTGTTGTCAGATTTTTGGGCTAGTGAATACTGTCAAAAATGAAGTTTTTCAACTATTATAGAGTCGGCTTCTAGTTTTACCGAATGCAGCTGAATTCCGGTTATGTACATTCCATATCCCAGTAACTGAGTAAAACGGTCAGATCCCCGTTATTGGCTTGTTGTCAGATTTTTGGGCTAGTGAATACTGTCAAAAATATACAAATGATAGTCATGGCCCGTTGGAATGATAAGCCGTTGCTTATAGTGCTAAAAGCATGTATGACATTATTTAGCCACGAGCCATATTTATGAGCTATAATAACATATAATATAATAATATATGAGCTATATATAATAATATCATATTTTACGAGAAAAATAACTGCAGTATTGTACCATAGTAACCCATAGTTCAAATTCTTATTACAAGAGGACATTAAAATGTCATAATGATGTAGGTATTCTTCACTATTTCAAGTTAACCCACTGTTGACAACTGAATTGGAGTTTGACCTCATCAACACTGGAGTAATTATAATAAATTACTCACTGACACAGATAGATATAGGTATTCTGGTGAAATTGATAATGCAGGGCAATTAAAAACATACCAGTTTGCGTGATTTAAAAATAATCGGAATTGAAATTATGCTTCATGCATTTGGGAAAAAAATATTTAAGTATGTTGATAAATATTTTTTTTTTGTATAAATTTAGTGTATATTTTAATACATATATTCTTGAATTGAGCATTCAAATGTTGCAGGTTTCTCGTCCAAAATCTAGATTTAAATCAGTTTAATTTGAAATATCTAGTTCATACATAAATTATTACGTTACGGAATAACTACCAAATTCTGGTTTCAAGACAGCGTAATAATAAGTAAAAAAAAAAGATTAAGGAAAACTGAATCTTTTTCCTTAAAAGTATCAAACTGTTAAGGTAAAGAGCTTTAATTATCATCATAACAGTGGAGCTTATCATGGTATGCCATTGATAAGAAATAGATTATTCTTTCAAGACAACTTTCTACCATAAGGAGTAGGTACAGTCGCCAGCACATCAAGCTACACGAAATTGTAAAATTTTCCCAATCAACCTTGAACGTAATGCGCTAACGCTAAAGTTAAAAATCTATTAAAGAAATTTGACGTGGAAAATTCAATCTTGCGGATCATAATGCTTGCAAGACATCCATCAAATTAGTAGGTACTTAATTTGACAGACCCAAGTTAGTCGCCACATGAACAGCTGTTGCAGATAAAGCCAGACACTTCATTTTATGCAACATAAACATGCAAAACGTGAGAACACAGTAGCTGTAGATAAAACGATAATGTATTCATGTATGTATCTACATAATCCGTGCGTAACTATCATCAGTAGTAAGTACATAGAATAAACAAGTTTCTTACCGTTGAGAATCAATCACCGATGATTTCGATGCAAACGGTTCACTTTCAAATTACACGTACAATTAAAACTATTTAACTAGCACAAAGCAAGGCGTAGCGTGTTCCTTCCTTTATGTATTATTCAAATGTCGGCGATATCGATTCAAATCACTTAGTATATAAAGTACAAAATCTTAGGTGTGTAGTTGAAATACTTTCACAAGTGCTTATCACTGTTGCGTGAAACTGATAAGACGTTCCATTCACCGTATCTGGATCCAGTTTTACACTATCGAGGTTAAAAATTAACCTCTCACCAAAACACATTCACAACACTACAACTGTCAAACTTGAAAATGGAATTCGAAATTGTTATCACTTCGCGCGGGAGAAGTGGTTTTTCCGAATCGAAATTTCAAAACACGTCGTCCGCGTTTTGTTATCGCCGCTGAACTAACATAGGCGTGTTAATTTTACACTCACACGTCCGTAATCTTAATGACCGACCACAATAGTAGCGAAAATAGGCGCCAAAACCAGTCTTATTGTGTCTCTGTTTGTACCTTTGTTAAAGAGGTTGTTGCGTAATGCAAACGAGAAGCGGTGTGGGCTTTCGCTCCAATACTACCGGCTCGTGGCACCCGCACTATACGTCATTTATTTTCGTCTGACCGACTATAGTCAACCTATAGTGAATAAAACACTGGTTCGAAGCGTTCCGCGGTCGTTAATAAACACCGTGTAGCGCGACGTAGTAATTTTGATCCGCGATCCGACTCGTCCAGCATACTAGACCGTAGCCGCCACTTGAGTTATGTTTTAAAGACAATTGAATTTAGTTACTTTGTAATTATTTATATATATCTCATGTGTTACTCTGTTTTTAATTTTATGCTTCTTGTAAGTGGGTACATTTTTTTCCCCGTTGTGTTTATTTATTATGCATTCAGCAAAGAACAACTTCTTATTTTCCTCACTTAGACAGTTACGTAGTAATACTGACTGAGTAATTGTCTGACTGACTGACAAGCTGCTTAGCTGAAACAATTGAAAATAATAGTAAAAAATACTGGATTTACTACGTAAATTAGGTACTAATAAAGTATTTATTTATTTATTTGGATCTCCAACAAAAGATACACAGATACAATATAAGTCACAGTTATACAAAGGTTCTTTTAAGTGTGTTCCTTCAATTACAGGAGACCACAGCATGCACATAAAACTAGGTGTTAACACAAAAAAAAATGAAAAAAATATAAATAATTCGAAAAACAATACAAAAACCAAAATAATAAAAAGCATTTGATTACAAGAAATCATACGTATTAAAATTAGAGTTTTATTAAAATTGAATTACAAATAAAATCAAAATTAAAATCAAAATCAAATCAAAATTAAAAATCATAAGTAAGTCAAGTATCAACATAATTATGAGACACAGTCCGGTTTTTATTTCTGAGATCTTCCTCAATAGGAATCTATATAATATAGGTAATATTTAAATTGGTACCGTCCAACAGGTTTTGGTTGTTTTAACTTAAACGTCCATAGTGCATGGTAACCAACTATCAAACAAGTTTATTTTCTCCTATGTATAAATAACCTATTATTTTTATAGTACTAATTCTAGGAACTACTGCTTATTTTCGCCAAAGTATGTGGGACATGCTTCAAATATAGAGTTGTAAACTGTTCGTTCTAATTTGAAAGATCTTAGAAAGTTTGGCACACTACTATTGGTGATTTCCTATGACACTATGAAGCAAGTAGATATAAAAATATTCTAGTAGTAATTTGTGTATTTTCCTTGAACTATGTAAATGTGATGAATAACTTTTCTTTATAGAAGAGAGTTATACTACTTAAGTAGTTCCGTCTAGGCACTCTTCAGTTTGTTTATAGAACAATAATCGAAATTTAAAGTTTACTATACTATGATTGTATCAAATCGATAACTTTGCGTTTTCCAGAACTAACTCTTATCGCTTAATGCTCCTGACTAAAAAAAACTATTATTTAGTCCGTCAGTTAGATTATCAAAAAATATTGGATACGTATTTTTTGTTTTATCATATCAATAAAAATTGACGAAGATAAAACGCATCAAAGGTCATGAGTGGGGTCTTATGACGTCACTTGTGGGTAAAAACTAGTACAAAGTGTAGGTACATGTGACGTCACTCGAGTTTTCGACGCACTGTATCGTTTTAATTTTTTGTTTACGAGATAAAAACAAATACGTGTCCAATATCTTTTGGAAATCTATCTGACGGACTAATTAGATTTTTTTAGGATTATCCCCTATTAGGTAGGTGCTAGTAGTTTTCATACGATTATTGAATCAATTTAAGTACACACTTTTAGACCAGAAATTCTTAAGGCCTCTCCACATTCCCGCGCGAATCACGGCGTGAAATTGCGGCGCGGATCACGATGCGAATCACGGCGGCAAAACTGCCAAGATCCACATTCGCAGAGGTTCGTGCCAGGTTCTTAGTAAAGTTCGCGAATCCTTTGACGCGGGACAAAAACCGTCAATTTTCGGGGAACGATCCGCGAACGCGACGCGAAGCCGCGAAATATATGCGAATCGGATCCACACTCGTGGATCGCGTAGGATTCGCGGCTTCGCGCGCGATTCGCGCGGGAATGTGGAGAGGCCTTTACAGAGGAAATGGTTCGTGAAAAAGCTAGTCATCTATTTTTAAAGCCTCGTGTCTCTGGTATGAAAATATCACACTGGCTAATGTGTGCGTTGAACTCATAGAGTATATTTATAAAAATTACACAACGTTATTGTGTGAAGTTGATTCCCTGGAATGTAAACAATGTCAAGACCGTTTTGTCCAACAAAAGATCAAGGCTAACGTTAATACACGACCACACGATCGTATATGTCAAAATTACGTGTCCAAAGTCAATATAGGTTCAGTTTGTGGTTATCAAATATCTGTACGCGTTCGCGTTTAGCGAATTATTTTTTAATTTTGGCTCATAATTATAATAATCGATATAAAAAAATATTAAACGGGTATTAACGTAAGTTAGTTAAAATTAGGCTAGTTAAAATTAGGACACGATATATGATCTCAATATAATTATTATAAGATAAATTCAATACGTAATATAAATTTTCTAAAAAGGGGCATATCAAGTATCAAGTCTGTCAAGTCGGTACAGTGGTGATAATAAGACAAAGCAGAGGCCTTACAAGGCTGAATGCAAGGTTGTCGCAAATACAATACTAATGTAGTGTAAAAAAAATAAGAGATAATTTGCATGTAAGAATCGACTATATAATCGATTTGATTGGCATTCTCATTTGAATATCGATTGTCTTCTGTTTTTTTATTTCGTTTTTTAAATACCGGTTGGAAGATGATGATATTTAAAACTGACTGTTTATTTTATTTTAATTTGCTTTTAATAAAAATATACAAACGGTTTTTAATAAGTATTTGTGTTCGTATTATACTATTCTTATTGAAAATAATACTTCAGCTCGCATGAAAATAATAAATCTTTAACTACTTACTTATTGCTTGTAAATTATTGCCTATTGACAGTGTTATTTATTAAAAAATGCATATTTATTGAAACTGCATATTAATATTATAATTCTGATTTACTTAGATCGTTATTATTTTGCATAAAATGCAGTAAATAAATTACACCTAGGTATGAT
This sequence comes from Xestia xanthographa, assembly GCA_905147715.2. NCBI lineage: Eukaryota > Metazoa > Arthropoda > Insecta > Lepidoptera > Noctuidae > Xestia > Xestia xanthographa. The sequence goes on from LR990659.1 coordinate 21,963,262, forward strand.
GTAGGTATCTATTCAAAAATTCTACACCGCTAATGTTACATGTCCCTAATATTTTTTTAAATTAAGATAATAATAATGATGATGTTCCACAGCCTCATGTTAACCGCAATGACTTAAGAATGAGGTAACGCACTACCAATTTGAAAATATTTCCTTGTCAATTGAACTTCAGCCTCTCAGGATGCAAGTAAACCGCAAAATAAAGGTGATTTCCTGTGACACAATGAAGCAATTAGATGCTGACAAACATAATATTGTCCTCTTCCCTAATCAAGTAACATTCTTGTAGTAATTTGCGTATTTTCCTTGAACTATGTAAATTTGATGGACAACCTGATCTTGAACTTGTCTTTCCAGAAGTTTAAAAGTAGTTTCTTATAATATGCACTCTTCATTTTGTTTAGAAAATACTTACGTTCAGTACTTACTAATTCCATGTATTTATTTATTTGCTCCTTAGGAATCTTAGCTTTCCAATGGGGAGACACAGGCAAAGATAATCTAAGATGGCGCCACCATAGATGGTTTCAATCTAACCAATGATGTTAAGCTATTTTGAAATATAAAATGATATTACCACATTTTCAACCAATGACGATGTTGGGAACCAGCTATGCTAGCGCCATTAGTTCCAGAGTGTGTCCCCATTCTCTTTTTGAAATTTATTTTTTAACTGTTGTGTGACCAGTTTAGAAACCATAAACATAATAAAATCGAAACCATTGGCTGCTGTGTTTAAGAAATAAAACCCCAATATTTACGGATTATGGACTTTTTCCGGGTTTTCGTAAGCATATAATTATATGGATATGCCTTTTTCTTTTATTGCGCAGTTTTATTGTCAAGATTGGTACTCGAGTACTTGTCTTTAAAAAGATAAACCTTATCATGGTTGATACAATACTGATAATGCAGTCTTAAGAACGTTCAAAGTGCTTGGATATGTATAAATATAACTGCATTTACCTACTTATGATAAGCAAGATACGGTCAAAAAAGTGATTTATTTAAATCAATTCTACATTCTGAGTTCCATTTATGAATATGCAAGAAAGTGTGGATAAATCTAAATAGTTCGTTCGGTATTGGCAAAACTTAGTTACTATAATGGACGACTTCAGTTATGGAAATAGTCAAATATGTTAATTTTCCGGAATTACGTTCACGTGCTTCTTTTAAATTTTTTTAATAATTACTCTTTTTAAAATTTTATCAAAACGATTCGGAAAACTTGAATTTTAAACGACTTATTCAGTAGTAAAAAAATATTTGCTCAATTTTTATTTTCGAGGGACAAAAAAGGGGAATACGTTTGTATGGGCTCGACAACGCTAACTTTTCTTCTTAAATACTTCAAAAGCAATACATTATTTAAGTTAAAGCCTATCCAATTTTATTAATCTTTTACTCTGGACGCTCTTAATGTGCACGTTTTTCTACATCGTTGTCACATAAATGTATAATCTAAAAATTAATGATGTAACCAAGATTTTGAAACAACATTTTGATTTGAAATAGTGTCCATTTGAAAGAGTGTCCATGGAGTTTCTTGCCCGTTCTTCTCCATAGAGATCTACGCTAGGGAATGGGCAACTACAGTACTTTCTCAAGTTATTATGCCATGTGACTGGGACTGTAGCTTTGTTTTTTTTTTGTATTTTTGACATTCAAAAATGGTCCAATGATATTCTAATAAATATATGATATTTTAATAAAATATCATTGTAATGGTCTAATTGAAATAAATGCTTTGAGTTTGAGTATTTTTAAATAAAAGTAAGTACTTCTTACATGTTTTAAAAGTTTCACCATATTTTTTATTAACCCTATCATTATATTGTAATACCTACTTAAAAAACGGTCATACACGCGAATTGACCTCCAGGTCATGCAATGAGGCTAGCAGCATATAGGTTAGGTTAGATTAGAATCGTTCCACGAACGACCTTCAACGCTACTTTTCACTAAACGGTCAAGTGCGAGTGTGTTAGTGACGTCATCATAAGTATAAAGAGGTGAACTCACGCGATATGAGGCAGAATTGGGTTTATCCGCGTTCTGTTATTATGTATGATGTAAAAGCCAATCGGAGCTGTTATTAAGTAGGTAAGATACTAATTAGCTGCACTGATTCAAGTTGTGCTAAGAGTTTGTATCAATAAAAAAAAATTAAAAAAATATTGATGATAATGGTGTCGATTCTGTTGTGCACAAACTTAATTTAGGCTATTGCTATCTTTTACTAAAACACAGTGCGAGAAATGGACGGCTATAGTTATGAACTAAGTTAGAGATGTTAAACTAGTTTATGCCTTGCGCTTCACCGTGCTTTTAGTCGATATGTTTTTACGTGCACCCTTCATTTGTATGGAAATATTAGTTCCAACTAAATTTGACAGCTCTAAATTACGTCCTTCTCTTTCACGTTTTATTAGAGAGAAAAAGATAGCAATAGCCTAAATTAAGTTTAGTTTGTGCACAGCAGAATCGACACCACTGTCTCATTAATTGTTACGTTGCAGAAAATCTTCCACCTGGACACGAGTTGTCATGGCTGACCTGGAAGTCTTTGAACAGACTCTGGACTCTCTCCGAAGAAAGAAAAACCTGTTCAGGTGGAGATTCATAGATGACTCTGCCCTTGAGTGTAAAAGTAGGTGGTGCTGCCCTACAAACGATAGCACACTTGATATCGTGTCCTGCCTGTCCTGTTGTTTGCACATCACAGGAGCAGCTGATGGACGCTACTGAAAGTGACAAACTCGTTGCCAAATTTTGTATTGACTCAATGGGGATAGCAACTGTGGCTACAAACGATATCACACTTGATACCGTGTCCTGCCTGTCCTGTTGTTTGCACATCACAGGAGCTGATGGACGCTACTGAAAGTGACAAACTCGTTGCCAAATTTTCAGTTGACTCAATGGGGATAGCAACTGTGGCTACAAACGATATCACACTTGATATCGTGTCCTGCCTGTCCTGTTGTTTGCACATCACAGGAGCTGATGGACGCTACTGAAAGTGACAAACTCGTTGCCAAATTTTCAGTTGACTCAATGGGGATAGCAACTGTGGCTACAAACGATATCACACTTGATATCGTGTCCTGCCTGTCCTGTTGTTTGCACATCACAGGAGCTGATGGACGCTACTGAAAGTGACAAACTCGTTGCCAAATTTTCAGTTGACTCAATGGGGATAGCAACTGCTACAAACGATATCACACTTGATATCGTGTCCTGCCTGTCCTGTTGTTTGCACATCACAGGAGCTGATGGACGCTACTGAAAGTGACAATGTTACGTTAAGCCGTGCTTGCCTAGGTTGGTCTGTGGATGTGTGACCACCCATTACATACCGAGTTTCCTCCGTGCCTCGGAAAGCACGTTAAGACCTTGGTACCGTCTGTCATTTGTAGATGTTTGACAGTCGTTAGGTAGTCAGAGGCCCAAAATGTCTGACAACCAGTCTTACCAAGGGGTATCGTATTACCCGGTATTAACTGGGTTGTGGAGGTCAGATAGGCAGTCGCTCCAAGTAAAATACTGGTATTCAGCTGCATCCAGTAAAACTGGAAACCGACCCCAACATAGTTGGGAAAAGGTTAGGCAGATAATAGTGTCGTGCTGTAACAGATTTTGACAAAAAATTTAAGACACTAATACTTACGCATTATAGAAAAAAAATAGTGATCAAGTAACACCTGAAAAACGAAAAAAAAAATTGGTGCTAATTTATGGACTTGCCAATTACCGAATCTTTTTTCATAGTTAATTTGTATCAGTTGGTAACTGAAGCGTTAACCAGTCGTGAAGAGTAGTTGATTGACTGACTCATTCGGTCAACCAACTTTTTACCAATTTCTAATTGACAGGCTGGCACTCGTAAAATGCTGGCCGAATCTATATAAAGCGTAAGTACAAATTTAATATGATAAACAAAAAACATTATTGCAAAAAATAAAACCGACTTCAAAAAACACGAAAAAGAGAAAAATAGCTTTAGCTTCAGAAGTCGGTGACTCGTTTGTTTGATTTAGTTTTTTTTTGCCACCGACTTCTGAAGCTAAAGTTATTTTTGTCTTTTTTGAAGTCGGTTTTATTTTTTGCAAAAAAGTATTTTTATTTTTCCATTTTTATTTGTTCCCAAACAAATATTTGCCATGAATTTATTTACATTGTTAACAATACATGTCATGGAAATAGTCTTAGTCTTATCCCCAATAAATGGAACTAAACATACCTAACTGTCGAAATCTGGGTGTATTGTACACATCTGCGTACCCCCTCTGAGCATACAGCGATTACAGCATCACGGCAGTTTTGCCGTCTATTTTTGAAGAGTTCCATTGTATATCTCCGAAGATCAGCAACAGATGTTCACAAAATGATTTGGACCACAATTAAATGGGACCACACGGGAAGCACCAGCTTTCAAATAGACAAAGAATCATCAAAATCGGTTCACTCAGTCAAAGGTTCTGAGGAGACAAACACAAAAAAACAGGCGAGTTGAGAACCTCCTCTTTTTGGAAGTCGGTTGAAAAGTAGGAACTTACCACGTGTCATGTGATAATAATATAATAGAACAATACAAGCCTATTACTGTTCCACGGCTGGGCAAAGGTCTCTCTTTTTGTTACGAAAAGGCACGAGTATTGATCACCACGCTTGCTCAAGACGGGTTGGCGATTTCAGACTTATATTAATTATAAGTCCAGGTTTCCTCAAGATGTTTTCCTTCACCGATGTCTGTGATGTCCAAGATAAACTCAGAAAGTACATAATTATGAATTGAAAAACAAAAATTCACGATAGTTTGTGAAATAATATTATTTTGACTTGAACTTTGTCTCTCGAAGAAGTCACCTACCCGGGGCTGCGGGACTGTTCGATAGAGATACCGTGGCCCCGGAACACAAAGGGCGATGAAGGAACATGGATGGGTTTTAGTCAGTAAAATAATGACACTCTCTTCTGCTCCGCCCAGAGCGAGAGGAGTCATTTGATGGTTTCCCATCCGAAAAAAAAGAGGCAGTCACCTATTGGGGCGATGCCAATCTGGTCAACTTCAATACAGCCAAGACCCAGACGTGTCTCTTCTCAGCCAAGAAGAAGCCTTTCGACCTGGCCCCTACTTTCCGAAATGTATCCATCTCGATACTGACCAATCCGAACTTTTTGGTTTGAGGTCAACCTTCAACTGCGGGTCTTAATTAAGTCCAAGGCCCAATAGGTTAGTTTCCACTATCAATAAATTGCAAATCTATTTAGTCCGTCAGTTAGAGTATTGGAAAATAATGGACACGTATTTTTTGTTTTTGTAAATCAATGTATATTGACAAAGTTAGAACGCATCAAAACTCGGGAGTGAGGGCTTGTGACGTCACAACGCACTAAAAATTATAGCACGGCGTCACGTATTGAGAATTTTAAAAGCGTCGTATCTTCGTCAATTTTGGTCTACGTAACAAAAGAAAAAATACGTGTAAAATATTATTCTTTAATCTAACTGACGGACTAATTAGATTTTTTCAGGACACAACACAGCCGATACAAAGCTGGATATTCTCGCAAAGGTGTGGAAGTAGTTCACGCCGGAATAGCTACCTATTTTACTTATATAAAAAGTAGATAGATCTATAGCTGTTGTCTACCTCTTTGGTCTAGTTATCGCAGGCGTGACTGGTGAGCATGAGGCTCTTGTAACAATTTCCAGGTCGAGCAGTCTTATTCGGCTTTTCATCAGGAATAGCAACTATAGGTGTACTTTAGGCCCCTAGCACACGGCGGAACGCGCAGACGATGCGCAGACGACGCGCGTATATGCGCTTTAAACGAGATTTGAACGCAAACTTGTAACCTAATTAGCACACGGGGCGATCGTGAAACACGCGTCTACTGCGCGTATGCGCGCAGATACAGCGATGCTCGTAGTTTCCGCGGTCAGAGACTCCTCGTCATTCGTCAGTCTGTGGCGCGGCCGGTGCGATCGCTTGAGCGCGTGACCCTCCTCTACCCCTCCTCCGAACTTTTGTACGTGCTTCTAACGAGTTTCGAACGCACTTTACACGCGCGTTTGAATCTGTAAAAATAAAAAAAAATCTATGGCACAGAAAACGCGCGTTTCAGGAACGTGCGTTTTCTGTGCCATAGATTTTTTAACGCGCGTTCCTGAAACGCGCGTAGTCTGCGCGTTAAAATACGCCGTGTGCTAAGGGCCTTAGGAATACCTTTGCCCAACCATTCGGGGACTAATTATGACTATTACTAATTATTAATTACTATGATGTTGTGGTTATTTGCAACGCGTTCTATGTCCACTTAAAATTAGAACACTGATCATATCTAATACTAATTAAATTTTTGGCAAATGTACGAGGAAGTCGAGAGAGTTGTCGAAGTATTTTTACTCGTATCTATAAACGAATCAAAGTGATTAGTTGAGTAAAAGTGATGATCTATACTAATATTATAAAGCTGAAGAGTTTGTTTGTTTGTTTGAACGCGCTAATCTCTGGAACTACTGGTCCGATTTGAATGATTCTTTCAGTGTTGGGTAGTCCATTTATCGAGGAAGGCTATAGGCTATATAACATCACGCTGCGACCAAAAGGAGCGGAGCATAAATGAAAAATATTGCAAAAACAGGGAAAAATGTATTCCTTTTGTGAGCTGTTTCTCTTTTATGTGACGCAGACGAAGTTGCGTGGGTCAGCTAGTTTAAGATACGATTTATATTCTTACTTCTTTTAAATTCTTTTCAATTGCATTTAAATGTTTGCATGAGTGCAAGTCAAGTTAAAAATATTAATTACTTGAGTTAAACTCAAGTAATTAATATTTTTAACTTGACTTTTTTTTTTTTGACTTGACTTTTTAGTCACAATTTTGTATGTTTTGCCTATTGCAAGAGCAAATAATTTATGTCACTAATTTCCGTTTTGAATTTGATGAAAATTTTAATTTCATCATCATTTCAGCTGAAACACGTCGACTGCCAGACATAAAATTTCAACTTGTTAAAATTAAAAGGTTCAATCGTTTGGACGTTGAAATTCCTGGCAATCATTTTGGTCTCGCTTAGTGCAATTAAAAAGGTGCATGAAGCGGTTTTGACAATATTGTGAATTTTTCAAGTGGTCAGGTGAGTATTTTTCGCTATTCCTCTTAGTTTCAAATTTGGCCATCCACGCCCACTTTTTTCTACCGGTTTTATCTAATTTTATTTCACAGATTTTAGCAGATATTCAACGCATATTTAAAGCTTTAGTTCAAATGTTCAGATTCAAAACTTTAAACAATCTTAAAAAAAATTAGATATAGCCTTTTGTAGACTCGTTCGTCGAGTCTCAAACCAGTCATGAAGGTCACGTTTTTTTATAATTTTTGCTTGTTTCCTTTTTTAAAACTTGCCATCACATTAACAGACTACACACATAATTAAATACCTAATTTAAAAAAACACACACACACACTAGAAGTGTTTTTTACAAAAACACGAAAAGCCTACGCGAACACCTCACACACCAAGATTACAACTATTCGATACCACTAATAAAAACAACCGTAGATTCACATTAGTAATTATTATCACTCATTAACTACTATTCCTAAAATTATAAGTAAAGATGTGTTGGTACTTTCAAGTTTGAGTGCTAAACATTATACTGGGTGATTTGTTAAACGTGGACAGTATTTAAGGGGCGTATAGTACTCATGAAACAAATGTTTTTTTTTTACTTTTTTTTTCTTATCGTCAACTCCTCGTCTCTTTACCATTAATTTCCGTGTGGGGTAAAATATTTTTTTGTTGCTATCCTGATCTGCTGACAGACCCTTTAGATTTCACCAGACAGGGTGGCGTCACAATAAAAACTAAAGTTTATCGATTCAATCGACATTAAATACCTGTATGGATCGCAATCAAAGTAACAATATAAATGATTACCAACAGTTGCGGTAAAAAACGGGTTCATAGTAGGTTCATGTTGATAGTAAGTAAGGTAGTGGTTTCTTGGAAACTGGCCTCACTTTCAACAGTCGGCGTCGACCTGTCTGAGGAACTTGGTAACAATGGCATCGTAGCTCGTAATTATGGTGAAAGAAAATCAATATTTTGTAAACTGTTTAGTTAATAGGTCATTTAGATATAAGGGAAGTTTGTTTTGTGACTCAGCTAGAATTGAAACGATTGATTTCGAGGCGTTTTAAAAAAGTTTGTAAAAGCTATGCTATGCGATTGGGCGGGCCATGTCTGTAGAATGCATCAGGACCAATGCGTCAGAGCCGTCACGCAGTGGGTACCAGATGACGGCGTGACGGCTTAGAGGCGATTGTGATAGATTTTCCAGATAATAACACACGGAGAATAGAGTGGAAGGCTATGGGGGAGGCCTTTGCCCAGCGGTGGGACATTGGAGACAAAGTAAAAAAAGCGATGCTGTGTGTTTTAACTTTATTTTATTAGATTGCCCAGATTATTTGTAATTCGGCGGCACCAATGAGAATGTGAAATTTACCAATCCACATTGGGCCTTATACCTGATAGATAATGGTTCACACCATGAGCCTGTGGTCCTGCGGTGTGAACAATATAGGCTGATTATTCTATCCCGTGGTAAAATGGACAGCAAGGTTATTTTTCATAATCGTTACACGTGGAAGATATTTTAAACGCAGTAGAAGGAAGCGAGGCCGCAACTGTCTGAATCCGACAAGCGAATATAGTAGAAAGATAAATAACAATTTCTTATTGATGTTGCTTTTTAACGTAACGCAAACTCACATTCATTATCTTTTATTAGCACTATGAAAAAATTCTAGATTCAAAATCTTAAATCGAATCTTCTTCAGTCTGGCTTTTCTTGGCTGATTGCCAAATTATAAAATATATATTAAATGATTGTTTTAAACTTTTATGTTTCAGAATTTCTGGCTGTGTGCTAATCATGTGAACTATCCATCGCAGATAGTCAATACTTCTTTATTATGTAGGCAACTAGGCATCTAGGTTTGTATCCCCTGAGAAGTTGAGTGAGTATTTTTGCTACCTGACGAATACCATAATAATAATAATAATTGATAATTATCCCTTGGTACCTGTAATGACTGTCAAAGATCTACAAATGACAGCCGGGACCAACAGCTTAATATGCTTTCCGAGGCACGGAGGAAACTCGATATGTAAGGGTGGTCCCATCCACAGACCAACCTAGCCAAGCACGGCTTAACCTAAAGATCAACCCGAGCGGCTGTTACCTATTATTTAGCCACGAGCTCCTGACAAATACCAAAGACCTCTAAGGTGGCTGTACCTTCATGTATACTAACACTGTTTTAAGCTTTCACGGTTTACAATTAAACTTATATTGTCACTTACGTACGGGATATCTTCCGTGATTGACACGGTTGCGGTTGCGGTTTGTTTTGTGGATTTATTAACCCGCGATCATGGCGCTTGCAACAGCGTCGAAATATCGGGAGCTCAAAACAATGAACAAAAACGGAAGATATCCCGTAAGTGACAATATAAGTTAATTCATGTATACTCTTGCCGAGAAATTCCGATGCGCCCGCCTAGCCTTGATGTTCCTCGCTTGGTCCACTCTCGCACTCGCCTTGCCTCGGAGTGTCTGCGAGAGGGTACGGTCACCATTAAAGGTTTGCTGAGACAGACTGGATACGGTAGTCGGAATGTAGGATGTTGTGGGGCAATTGTGACCCAACAGTGGACTGATAGGCCGATCTGCGGTTGGTCGACGCAGCATGTCTTTTTTTTTCCGTAATACCTAACTACTTATCTCTATGACTCTCCATTTCAGCAGTCACCTTCCTACTAGCAATATTATCCTTCACACAGTTCATCAATCCTTTCTTTGGTCTTCCTCTACTCTTATAGCTATCTACATCAAGTATACAGTTATATTGGACAAGACATCGGTTAGTTAATGATTGTTGAAGATTTCGGCCACGTCATTGAGTGAAGTGATTTCATTAAGAACCTAATGGTCTTTTTTATTGATATCAACACTGTCGGAGTTTTTATTTTTATTAATTGTGACGTTCAATTAATTACGTTTTTGTTAGTCATGTCTAGGTTTTTTTAGTGTCGTGTATTCGTATAGTGCATGGTCTTTGAATACTTTTGTAATGTTATAGTCTCAAAATATATCTATGATTCCAGCAGGCCTAGCTAAGTTACAAACGTTTCGTATCGATTCTCTTTCTACAATCGTAAACGCCTCGGCGCGGCGTAAGCGATTGTAGAAAGCGCTAAATTGGTAGCCAAGTTGACACGACTGAGTCGATCGCTCGTTCTCTAATGTCTGTAGAAAAAACCTACACTTTAGTCTGTGGTGAGCGTACCTACCAAAGAGTTTAGCGATCAACATTGTAGAAACGATAACATTCTATTCTATCATTTTGGACGATGTAAACTTGTCTATTCGTTTGTGTTGATCACGTGATTTAACATTGAGATGATGTCATTCCCATTCATTTGAATAGTTTTCTACTAGCGTTAACGATTGTAGATTGTCAACTTGGCTAGAGGCTTGGCTGGGGCTTGGCTTGCAGTTATAGATAACTATGGTATTCAACAAGAATAACACGACACTTTATTAAAAGAAATAAAAAAAAAAACATAATATTATAGTTCTGACCGAAATTCGGTCAGGAGGTCAATCTCAGCATTCTCAGCAGACACTAACCATCAACCGTGGTGATTTGTACAGACACAGTTGCGTTATTTCTTTCCTCAATCTCGTCCGACGGATGGTATTTCAACACGATTAGAGAGAGATCTGGCCCAGGACCGACAACTTGTCGTGCTCACCGAGGTACGGGGTATCACACCACCAACTTTCGAGCTCCAGGCTACTCACACTGAGAAATTCCTAATGAAAATCCAGTAGTTTACTCGATCTGGGGGATTCTAACCCAGGACCCCACGCTACACCAGATCAACGGGGAAGTCAAAAGAATTCATATTACAGAGTCGATGACTCATCCAAACTTTTAAAATAAATATAACAGGCAGCTGACAAAATACATGACCAGAATTTAACTAAGCACCACCTTCCCTGCACATTGCAAAGCAGCTCCTCACTCCCAATCAACAGGTCCAGAAAATAACACACAAAGCAACATCTAATGAGACGAACGACCGACATTCCTACCACTGCGTGACCCCATCCAATTACCACAAATAATAACGCACAGTAATTTACAAAATGACATTCCAACCGATACGTGTCATTTGTGGACAGAATTACCGAGCAATTTGCCTCAGGCTGTGATGAGGACTAGTTTCTGTGGACTAATGAGGGGAGGAAGCCTTTTGAGCTTAAGGCTACTGTCTCCAGACCGTGAGAGATTAAGTTCTTTGAGGATATTTTTCTGTAGGGGAGAAGGTGGTCAATGGAATAACATAGCGGGTCTTAACCTAAAGAAAATTTGGACAGACTTGCAGTGGTACCTTTCAGAAGTAACATCATTTTATTTTATTACAAATGTTCATGATTAGACTTTAAGTTTAAAGAATGTTAAAGAATGATGCGACTTTCTTGTCTGCCATATTTTATAGTGTAAATAAAATACAGGGTTAGTTTTCAATGAGCAACCAAAATTTTAAATCAAGATCTAGGAATGAAACCAAAAGTGCGTTTTAAATATTATTGTCGAATAAAAGAAAATAAAATAATAGCATTCATTTGAAAATGTCCTAAAAAATTCCTAAATTATTAACCTAGTGGGAATCACTACACTTGTGTGCTTGCATGCACCGCCAAATTGATGTGTGTGCTAACTGCTACCCATCTAGGTTGTTGAACTGAATTGTGCTGTTGCAATATCCACATGTTCGCTTTTTAGAGGTATTATTTAGAGGAGGGCAGGAATGAAATCTTATTTTAAAAAATGTTGTTTTTTTTTTCATTATATCGAAAATATTATCGATTCTAAACCATCTCTGAAAATTTGACCGGTTATTGAAAACTAACCCTGTATACTATTTAAATAGGCCTCCCACTAGGTTCAGGCACGGGACCGGTAAATGTGGCGACACTTGGGGGAGGCCTCTGTCCAGCAGTGGACGTCTGAAATGACGATGATGGTGAAATAGTTGAAATCATCATCAGATATTGTGTAAACAGGTTGACTTTGCCTGCCAATTAAAGTTTACCTCACAAAGGCAAAGTTCAAGAAAAACACCAACTCATGCCAATTACATTGAACAGAGTTGACGACTTTACATCTAGTTATTTGCTATGTTATGCAATAACAGCAAAAATCTAAAATCTTTAGCGCAGCACTCGAAGTTCTTACCCTGAAAAGTGAAGAAAAGACCATAAAGAACTCATAACATGCTGTAACCCACATCAAATGGGATATTGTTGGCATCAGCGAAGTGAGAAGAATGGGTGAAAATATATATCCTATCCAGATTACATATTTTACCGTCTAAGAGACCCCGGGACTGCATACAACAAAATAAAAATAAGAATAAAATAAGAATAAAATAAAAATCTTAAAACTATACAATAAAAAAAAGAAACTTAAAACTAAACAGAAAAAAAAATTGTGTGTTAACAAAAGAATTGGAACACAAGAAAGATACAATTGGATAGAAAATACTTTAAAAACCCAAAAACAAGTATTGCAAAAATACCAAAACTGAACTGAAAAAATGGCTAACAACAGAAAGGTACTACAAAACTACTAGAAGCGAGAAACCACTTAATCAGCACTAAAGATACATAGGACAGAAAAAAAATGTAACAGAAATTAGTGAACAAATTAAAGATAGCATTAGAAAGGACAGAAAACAAAACAGAATGGAAATTATAGAAAAATATATAAGTAAAACGGGTGAAGTCAAAAAAGCATACAGAGAGTTAAGAGAAGTGGAAGGAGTGATGTGAAAGATCAGAATGGAAAAGGTTGGAGGAGGCCTTTGCCGATAGGCAAACAGATTGCAACAGATAAAAAAAAAAAGCAGCAAATATTAGAATAAGTTTTAATAAGTTCTAAGTTTGCTTTTGAATATTGTTATTAGGTTAAGTTGATCTGAATAAAGGCTATTATTATTATTATTATTTGCTATGTTTATTGTTAATGCTCTAATCCGTCTGACTTGTCATAACCTGGTATTCGCATACAACGCCAAGAGTCGCATTTACAAATACTCCAGGTGCCAATTTCAATCATCTCAACCTATTTATTAGTCTGTTTTAGATATTTATGCCTTTCAGTATATTTCGTATAAATAGGAAGGGTACGAACGAAAGATGTTTACGAGTCTGGACTGATTTTGATGGCCATGGTTTTGGTACCTATGTGAGCACAACACTACACTGTACTATGCATCTATCAACTTAATTAATTGATCTGTCATAGCTGAGGTTTATATACTTTAGAAGATCCTGTTGTGGTGTAGTAAGATTTGAAAAAAATATTGTAGGTAGAATAATCATGCCTTTGGTAATGTGAGCAACTAGAATCAATTCTATATCTTTTATCTCGTAAACAGGCAAACGCCGCATAGTACCTACTAATAGGCTAGATGTACGAACCAATTTTCAACCGACTTCCAAAAAGAGGAGGTTCTCAATTCGACTGTATTTTTTTTTTTGTGTTGTTACCTCAGAACTTTCGACTGGGTGAACCGATTTTGATGATTTTGTTTTATTTGAAAGCTGATGCTTCCCGTGTGGTCCCATTTTGTGAACATCTGATGCTGATCTTCGGAGATATACAATGGAACTCTTCAAAAATAAACGGCAAATGTGCAGTGAATGTTGCAATCGCTTGGATGTATATTGTTTATACAACATCATGACGCAACATCACGCCTGTCTGCTCTGAGAGGGTACAAAGATGTGTACAATACACCCAGATTTCGACAGTTCGGTCGTGCTCCGCGCGCGCCTCAAAGAGATGTCAGCAGAAGGGACTGTTCTTAAGAGATACTGCGGCCCTGGAACACAAAGGGCTAAGAAGGAACATGGATGGGTTTTAGTCAGTAAAAGTCTGACACTCCCTTCCGCTCCGCCCAGAGCGGGAGGGGTAATTTGATGATTACCCATCCGAGAAAACCGGCCAAGTGCGAGTCGGACTCGCGCACAAAGGGTTCCGTACCATTATTATCAAAAAAAGGGCAAAAATATCACGTTTGTTGTATGTTCATAGCAAATATTTTTTTGGAACTAAAAATGTAAAGAAAAACTATTTTGCAAAAAATAAAACCGAAAAAAGTTTTTTTAAAGGCTGGTGCGACAGACTAGCAGACGTAGGCGTAACTTGGAAGAGGCCTGAAAAAAAGAAATTATAAGTAAATTATGTATTTTTCATTACTCATACTCTGAAAGTAGGTCTGAAGTTGCCTGAGGAGCGGGTTGAAAGTAATACTTTTCAGCCCTAGGGAGAATCGTTTTCAACTGACAGCTGTCAAATTATTAAAAAAAAAATGGTTCATTTTTCTATCGAACCATGTTCCAACTTTCTATACAGCCACGATGTAAAATTGAAATAACATTAAGTTAAGTATTAATTAGAGAATATATATATTTTAAATATCTTTATTATAATTAAGTTTCAACTATTTCTTTAAAATAACATAAATTTGGAAAAAATATTTACCATTTTTCGATGATGAAAATGAAAAATAGGTATTGGCTGAATAGCTGGCCGGCCACAGAAAAAAAAAGCAAAATAGGTGGGAAAGCGGCAATAGGGTAGATGACACCATAAAACAATAATTCCAAGACACCTTTCTCTAAAAAAACACTTTATTTTGGGCCTGAAAACCCGATTTATTTTCAATTAATTGCCAAATTCGATTTTTAGTTGCTTTGAAATCAATTAAATAGTCGAGTCATTGAGTTGAATAAACAGTGACGTCACAGTAGGCTATTGCCATACAAAGTCTTTAGAGAACCGCGTTTTGATAGCTCTTAAAAAGTATCTCAATTGATTGGTGTGTCATCTACCCCATTCGAATTCCGATCTTCATTAGTTTTTTTGAGTTGTATGTTTTTTTTTTACTTTCCTTGTATTCGTAATGAAAAGCACAGTGTTTACCTCGGGTTAAAGACTTATTTAGTCCCTCGAACTATTAGCGCCCTCGCTTCGCTCGGGCACCAAACCCCGTCTCGGGACTAAATAAGTTACTTTCACCCCTAGGGTAACAATGTACTATTTCAACATTTTCAGACAAAAACACACTGACCAACTAGTGCGCAAGTATGCACTTTAAAAATTAAGTCCATAATTCATCAGAATTACAGAAATAATCAGGTATATAGACTTAAATACATAACAATTTCACCACCACGACGGCACATAACAGAGGTATAATTTAGCGCGCGGTCTTTTTGCTCAAAGGGGTAATTTTGCATGTCATTACCTATGTACAGATTGCGTCGTCTGCGCATTGGTCGGCGCTGGGAGGCGGCGCAGGCGCAGATATGGCGGCTGAGATAATTGACTCTTTGATGTTGGCATATTTATTTAAATTGCTGGTATTTGGTCGCGTGTTGATGGTGAATGGTGAGATCATTGAGATGGTAGCATGGTGTCTGTTGCGCAAGTAAACTACGTTTATGGTGTTGTTACTTACACCTTCACTACTTACTGAGATGTAAACGCAGTGAATGTCTTCCATAATTATGAAATCTGCATACCTGGAAAATAGTAGATACAAAGAAAATTCATTGTTACGCTAGCTCAGAACTATGACTTCGACACGTGGATGTCAGGAGTTACCCCGTGGGAACATCCCTACTACCCGTGGAAAACTGTCATTGTCTATCTGTGTACAAAATTTTATCGAAATCCGTTCAAACATTACCTACAAATTACGGAACTTTCTTATCAATAATAATTAGTACTGATGGATGATTGTGGATGGATTACCATTATTTTTAAATTATTTTCGTACGGTACCTGCCTTTGTTTTCTTTAATTTAAAAGGTCTTACTCAATTTTCTAGAAGATCCAATAGGTCCTATTTGGAACACCTGAATACCTACGTACATTGATTCATGCATAAAAACTAAAAGCGTTATGTTATTTCTAATTCATCTTTGATCTGCGAAAAAACAGTTGAAAATAATCATTTGTTTACATTATTGTCCATTTATAGCGCCATCTAGTAGGGAGTAGCAAAATAGCTGTGAGCACACTGTCGACGAAACCAGTTTCATAAAGTGATACATACAGTTGAGAATTTGTTAAGATATTTATGATAGAAGAACAAGTTCAGGGTTACGTTAACAGGTATGCCATCTGGCTTGATTTTGAAATCTACTTTAATACAAGTTTACATTGTGGACATTGCTAGTTTTACTATTAACCACTAGATGGCTCTTGTCTGTAAATGATTGAGTTGATAGAAGATGGCGCTTACTTAAATAAAGTGGTATCATTTTTCACCACCTTAGTTTTTGTACAATTAAATTGTACTACTTTTTTGTCATTTAAATGCTTAGATAAAAATAGAAGCTGGACACATAAATAGTATTATTGATAACGTACTATCGGGGTCTTTTCCGCCTGACCATTTTAATTTTTTTTCGCTTAAATCATGCGAAGGCGCCGAGTCACGCCCCCTTAAAGTTTGGGCCTATTAGGAAAGCGTCAACTTTGGCGCGCAAAATAACAATAACGCTCGTTTGGCGTGCGTCGTCAGTGCGCTCGGCCGATTCGGTATCTTTTCATTCATTATTTCTATACAAAGTCAACGGGGCGGGGCTAGAGAGCGTTTCTATGTTGCGAGTGCAAGCAAAAATAAGCTTAGTGGTGGTCAGGCGGGAGTGTCCTCGATAGTACTTAGGTACCGGTAGATACTTCAACGATAGCTAGGTTACTAGGTACATAAGTAGGTAGGTACCTAGGTATTTATGCATAAAATTCATGACTATGTAATACCTACATGGCTATTCAATTTTTATTGTTTAGTAACCAGTTGTAGGTTAACTTTCAAGCTAAAAATATTAATCAACTATTAAATACGGTGTACCTATACAAAAACTCTTCACCTCGAAATCACATAAATTATTTCCAGAGCTTAAAATTAGTTTCATACTAATAATTTCACACAAAAAGAGCAATAGGTAGGTATGTCCTAAGGCGATCCAGTTTCTTTAAGTCCCGAGAACACACAAACACTTGATATCGAGGACGTCACTGCTCCCAAAAGACCCACAAGTATTGTATTGAAAGATAAAACAATGAAACTTTCCTCCCAGCGGTAGACCTCGCGGCGAAATTGATTATATCTTATTTCCACTCCATAATTCAAGTTTTTTTTCTAGATGCCAATCTATTTTTCTAGAAAGATAAAGTGAAATACTTGGTTCTGAGAAATTGGGAAACTTGTTAAAGTTTAACGGCCAACATAGTTAAAAAATTGATCTGAAAATTAAGTTTCTATGAACACTTTACCTGGGAACGAAGAATAAATATTTTAATATTATAATCTTTACTTAGAAAAGCTGATTACCAGTTACCTTATTGCCTATTATTTTTTGTGCCAAGAAATACATTTTTTTTTAATCTATCTTAATACAATTTAAAATCTTACCAGTAAGTTTCAGTCGAAACGTTTAAACATTCATGGGTAATGGTCGGAAACGCTGACTCAGCGGCTGAATTAAATTTGCACACGATCGTTTCATACAAAGTTCGAAATTCATTAAGTAATGGACCAGTCCATAACAGAAATAGTGCAAATTTTACTTACGAAAAGAAAATGTGCCATTGAAATACATAGGTACAGTCGAGGACTTTAATAGGGAATATGCATAAATTTAATTTTTTAATTCGATACGGAATGTTAAAGGCTATAAAAATAATGACAAAAAGCGAAAATAAGACATAAATCGGCCAAACAACACAAAAGTTATAACCATTTAAACTTTTGTTTCTATCTCTTTCAAGATAAACGGAATTTAGTATGGATTTTGTACGTCCATGCAGCGAATGACGTCATTTGCTGTATCGGATCTCTCTGTCTAATCAGCAGTTTCAAATGCTTATAGCTTAGTATTTTTTATAGATATTAAAAAAAGTAATTTCACTTTGCTATTTCTGTATATATATTATTATATTATATTATTTTTATTTTTGTTTAGAGTGATAAAAAAAAAATCATGCATATACTCTATTGATGAGCCACTTGCCATCACTAAGTATTGGTATTTTAGCCGAGTACCTAATGCAAATCGGGTTTAGTCGGTAATATTCGTACTCGTGAATGTATAAAAGTACAAAATTGGAAAGTAGTGAAAGTGGCTTATCAATTAAAGTCGTCGACTCTACATACAGATCAAAATATCATGTATAAAATCAAAATCAAAATCAAATCAAAATCAAAGCATTTATTTCAAGTAAGCCAGTTACAGGCACTTTTGAATTGTCGAAACAAAGATAAAAATTAAATGTAGCTACAGTCCCAGTCACAAGACATAAAAACTGTGAAAGTACTGTAGTTGCCCATTCCCTAGCGTAGATCTCTATGGAGAAGAACGGGCAAGAAACTCCATGGACACTCTTTTAAATCAGAATATAGTTACAAAATCTTGGTTACATCATTCACGTTGAGATGGTATATTATGTGAGAACAATGTAGCAAGATGTGCACGGTAAAAGTGTCCACAGCAAAACACACAAACAAAAAAAAATACAATTCAAAATAATTCATTCAAATAAGCCATGGCAACCAAGAGATGACCAGTCACAACTGACAGCGCCCGTTCACGGACATGATGTATGGATCAGCACCATTCAACTCAACCATTTTGAAGGGAACTAAATGATCCGACACATGCGCCACCATCAGCGAGACAATTGAGTGAGCATGACATACTCCAAACCGCCAGGGCACATTCAAGTCAAGAAAAGACGTAGGTTTCCAGTGAATGATAGCTTTCTAGTACATAGTACTCACACAATATGGGCTATGCATTTATATAATACTAAAGAGATTGATTCTATACAATGCAAAGATAGTTGTACAATCTTCAGCAGCTCCAACAATACAATTTAATGCTATCAATTTATGCGCCCCTGTCCATGTGGAGCAGGACCAGCATCGAGCCAAGCATTTTTATCAGCGATATAATCGCTCATCTTGTAATATGCTTGCTTACATAGTGTGCGTTTAATGCATGTTTTAAATTTCGTCTCTTTCAGTTCAAGAATACTTTGTGGAATTTTATTATAGCATCTCAAAGAGTACCCCATGAAAGATGAGTCTACTTTAGCGAGTCTGAAACCTGGCTGAACTAGTTGATCCCTATTTCTAGTACTGTAATTATGACTGTCACCCCTTTTACCAAAAAGGTGCAGATTTTTTCTGACGTACATTATGTTTTCGTAGATGTATTGACAATGTACCGTCATGATGCCAATATCCTTAAACAGTTCCCTTAGAGAATCGCGCCTACGAAGATTATATACGGCTCTGATGGCTCTTTTCTGCAGAATAAATATAGACTCAATTTCTGCAGCCCGTCCCCACAGCAAAATGCCATAAGACATTATACTATGAAAGTAGTACTAGTAAAGTACAGTCTAGCGGTATCTACATCAGTATACTGACGGATTTTTCTAATGGCATAGGCTGCTGAACTTAGCCGCCCCGCAAGAGATGTCAAATGAGAACCCCATTGTAGCCTTGAATCAAGCGTAATCAAACTAACCGTGTTGTCGTGGTTTTTGAAAAAGTAATGCTTAATGCATTACTTTTTCAAAAACCTTGCTAAAAACTGGTAACACGGATACAGGTCTATAATTATTAGTATCTTTACTGTCCCGGATTTGAAAAGAGGTATGACTTTACTGTATTTCATTAAATCAGGGAAAACTCCTTGGTCTACACATAAATTAAAAATTAAAGCTAAGTAAGGGGCTATAGTCTCAAGTATGGATGTACAAACTTTGACAGACATTCCCCATAGATCTTCGGTTAGTTTGATTTTTATTTGCCGGAAAGTTTTAATAACAATCATAGGGTTAATGTGTTTAAATTTAAATTCAACCAGGCAGCCAGACACATTCGCCTTTAATAAACCAATTGAGAGTTCAGGTGAGGAAATAAGAGCCTCCTTTGTTTTTTGTGGTATATCGGTAAAAAACTTTACAAATCCTTGAGCTACTTCCTGATTAAAGCTTTTAGGACCACATGCTGTATCTAATGTGTAGCTAGTGTTATTCTTATTCTTATTCTTTATTGCACACAAAATTAAAAAAGTATACACACAAATTAAAATATATAGCTTATGTACAACGGCGAGCTTAACCCAGAATTGGGTTTTCTTACAGCAAACCTTACTTTTGTTGTGAAATTTGCAGAAGAGGATAAACTTATGTGCACAAACAATACAGTTAAAAACTTAAATTAACTTATTTTATACACTAAACTAATACATGCAATATAATATACGCAATACATACTATATATATATATATATATACACTGAAAAAAACAAAAAAACACTATTTACAAACTATAATCATGTAGACAGGAAATGTTCTTTTATCCTTTTCTTGAACACATCTAACGACGGGCTATCCCGCAAGGAGTGTGGCAGCGAATTCCAAAGGCGCACAGCACGAACAGTAAATGAATCATCATACCGACTTGAGGAGTGGGGAGGGAAACGAAGGAGGAGAGATGATGATGAGCGACAAGGTTTACCTCTAGGAACAAGATACTCGAAGCGTTCCCGAAGATACGAAGGAGCTTTAGGATTATGAAGAATAGAAAAGAGAAAAGAGAGAGTGTGTGAATCTCGACGCTGCCGAATCGGTAGCCACTTCAGCTTCTTCCGAAATTCCGACACATGGTCGTACTTACGAAGCCCGAAAATGAAGCGTATACACAAATTCTGCAGACGTTCGAGTTTATCAAGTAGTTCCTCAGTCGCATCAAGAAAACAGACATCCGCATAGTCTACAAGAGGAAGAAGAAGAGACTGAGCGAGAGTAATTTTAGTCTGAAATGGCAGGAACTTCTGAAGACGCTTAAGTGACCGATACGAACAAAACACCCTCCTGCTTACTTCAGCAATGTGAACATGCCAAGACATGTTGCAGTCCAAGAATACACCTAAATTTCTAACTTTCTTGGAGTAGGCTATAGCGACACCATCGTACGTAACAGGCGGGAGGGACTGGTGATTCAATAAATTGACAAAGTATCTACCACCAATAATGAGAGCTTGTGATTTAGTTGGATTAACTAATAGTCCAAAATTTTTAGCCCACAGACTGATGTTTTGAAGATCATTATTGATGGCGTCGATAGCTCCTGGAAGCTCTTCGAGTTTAAAATGGCGATAAAGTTGCAAGTCGTCTGCATAGAGATGATAATGGGCAGTTAATATCTTAGTGATAGCGTTAATAAAAACAGAGAAAAGAAGAGGAGAAAGGACGCCACCCTGAGGAACACCCGCAGAAAGATCGCACCAATCTGAGCAAGCCTCATTCAAGTGTACCGACTGCGAGCGACCCCGAAGATACGAATCAAACCAAGCAGTCACAGAAGGAGATACGTTTAGAGAAGAAAGGATACCTAAGAGGATGTCAAAATCCACTGAATTAAAAGCACTGCTAAAGTCCAATAAAACCAGCACCGTAAGGAGCCGGTTTTCCATGGCCAATCGGATGTCATCAGTTATTTTAAGTAGGGCTGACACAGTGCTATGGCCAGGACGAAATCCAGACTGGTAAGGGCTAAGCAGGCTATTAGAGAAAAAGTAATTAGATAGCTGACTATTAACAACGCTCTCAAGGACTTTAGACAGGATTGGAAGTATGGAAATGGGACGAAACTGGGATACTGAAGAAGGATTTGAAACTTTGGGAAGAGGCAAAACATAGGCCTTCTTCCAAGCAGAAGGAAAGGAGCCAGTAAAGAGGGAATAATTAACAATGTGTAAAATGACAGGAATTAGTTCATCAAGGATAGGAAGAAGCATCTGAAGTTGGAGGCCATCATCACCCACCGCCTTTGTGGAAATCGATGTAATGGCCCGCCTAATATCCCCTTCTGTAACTGGGTGAAAAGAGAATGAAGTACATATTGGCCGAGGAAGATTAGAAAGATCGTTAAGAGTGTGAGATTTAACGTTATTATCCAGAGTCACTGGTGACTTGGAAAAATGTAAATTAATTTCGTTCAAGTCAATATTAGGCGAGCTGTCATCCGCATTTTTGCCTATTCCCAGGGATTTCAGAAATTGCCATACTTGTGCTGTGTTGGAGTTTTGAATTGTGTTGTGTATGTGACGCCTTTTAGCATCCCTACACATACGACCGCAGCGATTACGTAGTTTCTTATAGAGGGACCAGTTCTCATCAGTAGGATCCTTTTTGTAACGCCTTTTCGCCTTATCCCTTTTCGACATCGCATTTTTAATTGTATCAGACAACCAAGGAGCCGGAAGATGCTTCACTCTGACCTTTTTAAGTGGAGCATGCACATCAAAAAGCTTCAACACTATCTTGGTAAACTCGGCCACCTTAGTGTCCAAGTCATTGCTGTCGTAAACAGGAGACCAATCAATATTGCCCGCATCCTCTCCCAAACGCTCCATATCAATGTTCTTGAAACTGCGAAGCATGAGGTATTTAGATTTGCGTTTGGGAGGGCGAATTTTATACGAGATAAACAATAGGTCGTGGTAGGAGAAGGAAGCAGAAAGTTGCCCATACTTGGCTACTTTGTTTGGGTCAGAAACCAGAATAAGGTCTAGAAGTGAGGGGTTGCAGTGAGGGGCATGATGAGTAGCATTCAGGGGAAGGATGTGCATATTGACAGAAGAGACAAGGGACCTGAGTTTACGGCTGCGCGCATCATCTTTGACCAGACAGGTGTTAAAATCTCCGAGTATTATAGTATGGTCATATAAGGAAGAAAAATATTCAAGTTTTGTTTCGAAAGAAGCGAAATAATCAATGTGACAGGACGGACTATAATAAACACCTAAAAGTAGTTTTGTGTGATTAAACGTAATTTCAATAAAAAGGTGTTCAGCAGATTTAGAGTAATTACTCGGAGATTGATCAATGACTTTGTAAACAATATCTCCACGCAGATATATGGCGACACCCCCACCCCCCTTGCCTGTTCTGTCATTACGCACAAGCTTGTAGCCGGGCAATGAATACTGCGTTGAAGGAAGAGAAGGTTTGAGGAAAGTTTCAGAGACCAGCACAGCATGAATAAGATCTGAGTTAAATGAGGATAATAAATCGGCATGATGGGCTGGATCGCTTACGCTTACGTTACGTTACGTATTTTCTTCCTGTTAGTCTCGTTATTTATAACTTTCCAAACTGTCTTTATTTTATTTTCTGCTGTTTTGATCTTGTGGCTAATGTGCAGTGCTTTAGCAACCTTGCATGTTTTTCTAAAAATGTTTGAATACTTAGCAACATACTTGTTAAAAGTTTCAGTGTTTATGGCTTAAAGCCATAAAGCTCAAATAGTCTTTCCCTACTTTTTCTGATACCTCTAGTACACAGTATACACAGTCATTAGACAGTCATTAGAAACTGTGTCAGGATCCAACTCACCCATCCCCAGAATTTGCAGGCTTCTTAATAATTGCGATGAATCAATAGATATTTTTTCCACAACACTTCAGAAGTTCAAGCGCCAGGTCCATCAAAACTATTCACCATAATGACTTTTTAGGGTTCCGTACCCAAAGGGTAAAAACGAAACCCTATTACTAAGACTTCGCTGTCTGTCCGTCTGTCTGTCACCAGGCTGTATCTCATGAACCGTGACAGCTAGACAGTAGACATTTTCACAGATGAATATTTCTGTTGCCGCTATAACAACAAATACTAAAAACAGAATAAAATTAATATTTAAGGGGCCCGCTCCCATACAACAAACGTGATTTTTTTGCCGTTTTGTCTAATGTATAGATAATGGTACGGAACCCTTCGTGCGCGAGTCCGACTCGCACTTGGCTGGTTTTTTTTTCTTTTCCTTTGTCATCTTTGTATTTACTGTGTTTCTAAAACTAGGGTCACTGTTGTTGAAAGTGTTATTTCTGCACTACTATTGTAATGTCATTTTTCATATAATTTTGTTTTTAGGGTTCCGTACCCAAAGGGTAAAAACGCTGTCTGTCCGTCTGTCCGTCTGTCTGTCACCAGGCTGTATCTCATGAACCGTGACAGCTAGACAGTTGAAATTTTCACAGATGATGTATTTCTGTTGCCGCTATAACAACAAATACTAAATATAGTCAATGGTACGGAACCCTTCGTGTGCGAGTCCGACTCGCACTTGGCCGGTTTTTTTTGCATGCTGTGTCTAACGCATCATATTGTACACTATGCTTGTATTATATTGCTTGTATTATTAGAATAAACAGTGTAACAATTGTAGATAGGCCAAAAATAAATAATTAAATAAATTAGTCAAATCTTTCTAAATATCCCGATAATAAACCGTTGCACAATGATATTATATAGTAAAAAGAGGTAGATATCGCACTAGCACGCACAAATTGTTGAGGACAAAGTGATACAATTGTTGCACTATGATAGCTAGCTATCTCTTTCTATCTTCTAAGTTCCGTATTATCTATTGCTGTCGTAGTTTTAAATTACTCGCAACGATATCTGAACGCCATTTAGTATGAACATGGCGTATCTTCTTTATAATATCATTGCCGTTGCAGTTAAAAATTGAATACCTACTAGACCCAAATGTACTGGAAGTAACTTCTACGCTCTACCTTCGGCAAAGTGTATTGTGACAATTTCAGTAAAATTAAATGATGTAATAAGTACGCTAGGTAACAAAATGATTTTCCTGCAACAATATCGAAACATATTTTTATAACTAGGTAATAGGTAATATGGGACAACTTTTTTTTTTCACGTTTACGATGTTGGTCTCATGGAGGAAGTTGACCTTCCTAATACATAAAATCATGTGCATCGAGTATTTTCTTTATCAAAATCGTACATTTCTATGTTTTATTTAATTTATTTACTTATTTATCTTTATGTTACGTTTACACAGCGCCCTCATTCTAGTTCCGCTCAGTCAACACGGCCTGCAGTTTTGTCAGTAATCCCTATGAGCCACACTTAAATCCTTTTGTGGAGCTATCTGTGAAGCTGCAGTGCATTTGGCGATAAGGATTAGCCTAGTATCGTTTCTGAAATGGTGATACAAGGTTTGACCAGGTTTTTGAATTTTTGAAATAATTTTATTTTGATTCGATTGAACCATGTTTCATCTATAACTCGTGCGAAAAAAAAAACGTTCCTTGGGTTGAGGTATAATTCTTTCGAAAGTTATAAAGCAAGTCAGGTCCTAATTAAAAAGCTAAAAGATGTTTAACGAACAATAGCAACAAAAAATTGTTCCTCAAAAAACGTAGCTACTGTTAATGTTGAAATACGGCTTTATTTATGTTATAGGCGCTTTAATTAACTAACTTTAATTAATCTCTTCGTGGAACTCCAAAATTTCAAACTACAGGGAAAGGGAGTATTTACTTAATTTTCTGTTACCTGCCGGACTGAAATGAAGAGCTTGTTCGTTACGAATCATTATAGGATGAGGTTAATAAAAAAAGTTCCATTTTATTACAGATATATGAAAGTAAAGAAAATCCCTCGTACAAAGTAGAATAATTTAAACCTACAGCTCCCTTATTCCATTTTTTTTTTAAATTATCTTCACACGAATGGTAAAGGAAATTTAAAAAAAAAATTTAAAATATTTGAAGTGCAGGTTATTTCTTTGCCGATAAACTACTGAAAGTAATAACAATGGTATATTTATTAATGGTATATTATATATAAATTATTATTATTTTTTTCAGAAAAAAAAAACAAAACATAAACAACATACAACATAACAAAAACCATTTTCAAATAAAAATGAGCATTTCAGACAAAAGTGAATCGTTGGTTCCTGTACTAAATATTAAAAATAATTGTATCACAGACAACAGAAATAGAGTTGATATTTAGAAAGTGATAATTTCACGAAATTGTTCCTGAAGTCTATGAAATCACCACTATTATGAATGCATGTTCTAATTAAATTGCTGTTACAAATTGAATATATAGCTGAAATAGTTTTAACTAATCTGAGTAACATCGTGGTCCTGATATTGTATAATGCATAATGTT
Source organism: Xestia xanthographa (assembly GCA_905147715.2). Classification (NCBI taxonomy): domain Eukaryota; kingdom Metazoa; phylum Arthropoda; class Insecta; order Lepidoptera; family Noctuidae; genus Xestia; species Xestia xanthographa. The sequence goes on from LR990659.1 coordinate 21,989,443, forward strand.
GAGCAGTCTATGAAACGGAATATCAGCGAATGGATTCAGAACAAAAATATTATAATGGTATTGAAAATACTGTATCCAATAATAGATTTCCAAGTATTTGACCTCAAAATTTTGCATCGGAAATTAAACGAATAGAACAGAAATAAAAAAGAATACTAAATTCTCGTATTAAAACAGGTTTCTAGGTATGACAACATAACAGGGGCCCAATTCTGTAACTTTGTGTTAAGCAACACGCCATTGACACTCTATCGACACACTACAGACATTATGTTGCCACCCACCGTTGCAAATTTGGTATTCTGCAAAAACTTCAATGGCGTTTCAGTGGTGTCTCAGTAGTGTGTCGATAGTGTGGTGGTACAATATTTTTCAGTGTTTTCGTTGTTCGATGGCTTCAAAATGGTGGTTCGATGGCCAAAACACTTTTCAAACACGATAGACATAACTTTCAAATACACTTAAAATATTTACAGACTACCGTAACTTTGGCCATCATGATGACATTGACACATTATAGTGGAGCAGAATACCAATTATTACAATAGTCTTCTAAGGCGTTTCAATGGCACTACAGTGGTAAGTCAATGACCATAGATAATTTGTAGAATACCAATGTCAATGATTAGCCTATTGAGACACTACTTACACACTACCGACACACTATTGCCAAGTTGGTAATTTTACAGAATTGGGCCCCTGTAGGTATGTATTAAAAAGGTATAGAACTGAAACCTCTGAATCAAATAACCAACACAAATGTTTACCAATATCCAACAAAATTGTCTCTATTTCAAGAATTCACTACTTTTTATTGGCAACGTATTTTCATTCACGAACATTCTTGGTTCGTTTATGTCATATTAGATTTGTGCTATGTAAAGACTTATAAATTATTCATAAGTTACATTCAACCTTTTCTTTGTCATGGAATATAATAAAATACTGGTCTCAAAGTCACACGTGGATGCTTATTTTTATGTGAAGATGCCACGAGAGTGAATTTTTGAATCAAGCTGGAGTCACTTCGTACGAAAGTTTTTTTTTTGCAAATGTGCAATACTTGGGTGAGATTTAAATATTTTTCTGTTTGTGCTTTGCTGACTTATGTAGTAGCCTACTTAACTGTTGTATCTTAAAGTATGCAAATTGACTTTACATTTTAATTAACAGTACTTATATATCGTAGGCCTTGTTTTTTTTGTATTTTTCACATTTAAAAGTGCCGTAATGGCCTAATTGAAATCAATGCTTTGAGTTTGAGAAGTAGTTAAGACTGGAATGTGTCCGATGGACAGCCTTGCTGGTTCTGGGTTCGATTCCCGAGTCTGGCAAAGTGCTATTGGGTTTTTCAATCAGGAATTTTTCAGTGGCAGCCTCGGAGTCTGAATTCGTGCTCGGTGGGTAGCAACAAGTTCGTCCCCTGTTACACGAGATTTAAACATAACTGGCTAAATATGAGTGTACTATTAGGTGCAGCTATGTCTAACGAATGTCTTCTGAGATTAACAGCGTCTTAATATGAAATTGCTGTTCTGCCGTACTGGCTATTTCAAGTCCAATTTATTATTTTTATTTCTCCGTCATCCTCCGTAGAATTTGGGTAACTTCTTGGCGGGGAAAAAAATCAATAACCGAGAGGCAGTTCAAAATGCCTTTGAAAATTTTGTTGAAATAAATCAAAAAGGGCATCAATAAGCTACCACTACGTTGGATGCATTGATTGCATGGGTAATTACTTTGATTAATTAAAATAAAAAATATAGAGAAAAAAGGGCGTTAACTTATTTAATGAAAAACGGCGTTTTCATAGGTTATGTATATCTACTTTGTCCTTTCAGTAAAAAAAACCAACAATTCCCTTCCCTCTTCACCGACGTATATTTCTACAAGATCTACAATGTTTACAAAGAACTCGACAAATAACTGAGTCGCCAAACGTGGAGGATCGCGTTACACAAACTCCTGAACTCCTCACAAACTAGCGGAGTTTTCTTTAGAGCCAACTTTTAGCATCACAAAAGGTATCCGTCGAGAGTACCAGTGTACTGCCGACTGGAGAGTGGAAAAGAAAAATAAAAAGGTGCATGGAAAGCAGAAATCTTTTAAAGCGGCTGTGGTAGATAATTATCTTTTACTGTAGTCTGCGCCGTGTGGTATCCGGCAGAGTAGAATAGAACCAACCCATTACACTCACGGGTGTCGTATAAGGCGACTAATATCTGAGGCAGAACACCTTGCGCCTCCGTAGACCTGAGAATGGGCAGCAGCGTTTTCTGTTAGTCTTTAATCACTATGCGATCTCCAATCCGCCTGCCAAGCGTGGAGATTACGGCAAATTTCTCCCATCATGGGAGAGGCTTATGTCCAGCAGTGGACGTTATGGGCTGTTGTTGTTGTTGTTGTTGTAGTCTGCGCCAGATAAGTAGGAATTAAAGGTCATTGCTCTTTCCTTAATTTATCTGCGTAGGTACCCCGACAATACATTAGGATTAGTTTTTTATTACTAGAAAAAGTCAAGGATCACGATGAAGGTCGTTTCGGGACAAGTTTATGTCCTTATTTCTGTTTTCGGAATTATGTATTTGAATAAATGTATGCGGGTTAATGACCTTTAATTCCTACTTATCTGGCGCAGACTATAGCTTTTACGCGGCTTCGCTCGCGTTAATTTATAATTTGACAATCAATTCGGGTTGTATTCTGCTTGTAATAATATCACCATCTATTATCATAAGAACATTATTGGTTTCCTCGGGAACTGTAACAGTACTTGTTTTCGGGATAAATAATAAAATTATGTCTGTTTCTTACATCTGAAAACGTATATGCAAAATTACAGCATGATCGGTTCAGTGGTTTAAGCGTGAGAGGGTAATAAACAAACAAACAAACAAACTTATTTTCACATTTATAATAATAATAATAGGATAATCTTCTATACACAAACACAGATTGATGATTGGAGATTTTAGATAGCTATTACGGCGTCATCGTTTTCAAAGTCTTTTTTTATGCCCTTTTTTTAGACATTTCAGTGATAAAATAAGAAAAATACCTTAGGTGCATCGTCTATTCTTTATCCCAAGAGGATTACGTGGTGTGAGTAGGCTTACAATTCGATATATCAAGCTACGATGTTATATTTTCTTTGATATCTCAAAAAAAAAATCTGGCCACAAAAATGTGACATACAATTTAATACATTTCTTAGAGAAATCTTTAAAAAGGCCATTAAGTTATTTATCTAGCTAGACAAATAATAGAAAATAGAAAATGTTTTCTGTTTCTCGTCAATGACATTGAGGCTTTATAAATAATTAAATATCGACGTCAGCTGTATATTTCAAAATCACATTATGGAAATTTACTAATTTATTTCGCTTAGCATTTGGATTGAATATTCATGTAGAAGAAAGGTAAGAGAACATTATTTTGTTTATGTACTTACATGGACATATTCAATCCTACTTTTCTTCGGTTAGTTGAGATTGCAATCAATCTCACCTGTGCTAAAAGTATTTTTATCAATAAAGTCAAGTCATTCTTAAATAGGTTTTATTTCAAAGATAAAACAAAAACGTGTAAAATAAATATTACAGTAATATTCAATGAGGAATTTTCAACTGACGTTTGTCATAACGCTTCAGTATATTTCAATAGATGGCGCTGATCAGCTTTTGGGAATATTTTTTAAGCGGCGTTCTAGTAAAATTCATTGAAAAAAGAACTTATTACGTATTATATTATAGGTCCATGGTAAAATCTTTTAGCAGGGCAAAAAAAAAACTCCTAGACACATGTCAATATCATTGTGTACCTAGTCAAATTTTTTTATTATTCATTGTTGTAAGAACTCTATAGAACCTTTTTTCTGTCAAACATTTTTAACCTAAAAAGTCTTCTTTTGCATCACTGAACTGAACTACAAGTTTTTGCATGGTTTTTGCTATTGTTCTTCTGAGTATTTTTGCTTTACGTCTGAACTCCTGGTGCATCAAGTCGAGCTTAGGTTCCTCCGTACTTCAGTTAAGGCTTTGTGGACACAAAAACGAGCCATTTTATTATATTTCCAAGGTTGATCAGCGCCATCTATGTAGTTCGTTCATAAAAAGCACTGGGAAATTCCCCATTATTAAACGTTAGTACACAATATGGATCGTCGACAACGAAAGGCGTATGAACATTATTAATTCAAGATCATTATTTCAAGATTCCAAACTATCATAGTTTTCATCATTCATAGTGTTCTTTTGGACGCGCTGCCAGCCTTCCGGACTGAATCTGTATATATTTTGATAAAAATATGAAATTAGTGGTTTTCTCTTTATAATATTCTCACCAGTATTATCGTTCACATTGAAAACGGGATATTAACCATGTTTAAATACTATTTGTTTGGAGTTCCTGATACTGCGGCGCTTTTTGCAAGCACCATGTTCACGGATAAACTGAAGTTATTGCGGGTTTGTTTAGGAGCAGACAAATGAGTCTATCCTCTTACTTGTTCGTTTTCTTCATTTTTAATCACCATGGAGGTCTCATCAGTTCTCAAGACCACAGACAGACAGGTATTGAAAAAAATAAAAAAATAAATGTTTATAATTAATTCATTCATTTATTTTCAGGTTAACAACGCCCATTGTCACATGTACATTGATATCCAATAAGATCAAATAAATTTAATAATAATCAAAATCAAATCAAATGAAAAAATACACAATAACATCAGACCATTAACAAAATTAAATGAGATAAAAATAAAATAAAGTAAAATACAATGAAATCAGAATAAATCAGATAGAATCAATCAATACCAAATAAAACAAATTAAATAATTTCACAATACATCGAATAAAGCTAAATCAAGTCAAATCAAATTTAAATGTATAACCAACAATAACATTAATACCTTCTCGATATAACCAAGAACTTAAAACTAAAACTATGAAACAAGTAAATAAATCATACCGGATCCGAACAAACAAAACCATAACATCAAAACGACTTTAAACTAAAAACTATGTCACAGGTATTCTTTGTAAAGAAACTCAACTCGACAATTTCAGCCATTTATTACTTGTACGTGTTTCAAAACATTGATTCCGAACGGTTATCTCTCTTCATATTTTTCAGTTTGTTTTCTTACTTTATTTAGTTTACTGGACTTGTGTAAGCAGAAATTCGTGAAACGTCCCGGAAAAATGATCCTAGTAAATCCATAAATGTGTCTAGGAATACAATGTAGGTAATATGTTTCTATTTTGTGCGCAAACGAAAGCAGTTTAAAAGTAACCTACTTTTGTCAAAATATATCCAAGGAGTTTTGTGTTTCTGAGTAAAAATAAAAAGAGCGTTCTTTAAAAAAAATATAAACCTAAAAAACAAAAAACCGTCGTAGTAGGGGAGCCCCCTTTAATTTTTAATTTTTTGATATAGCGGCAACAGAAATACACATCCTGTGAAAAAATTCAATTGTCTACCTATTACAGATCATGAGATACAGCCCGCTGATAGACAAAAGGACAGACGGACGGACAGCGGAGGCTTGGAATCTTGTTTTTTTTTTCTTTTCTAAAAACTAAGACTTTTCACAGACAAAACCAACATAATTATTATTGAATATGTATCTATCGTTAATGCTTTATTGAGTAGGGTAAGTTGACATAGGCAACTCATCATTCTCGTGCCCTTATCCCAATTCATTTGGGGTCGGCGCAGCACGTCCAAAAGTACAACTTTGCCCAAATTTCTTAAAAATTTTGATTAAACGTTAAATAAAAAAATATTTTTTTTATTTTTAATGTTTAATTGTGCTACACGACATTTAAATGTACTGTTCTTTGCATAGGATATTTAATAATATCAAGAAAAGAAGTGTTTATGTGCTAAAACGCTCAATTTGTACAGGGGGCCAAATATTTTGTACTTTTTACAAGTTTGCCCATTTTGCAGAAACTTTTGTAACTTCGGTATTTTTTTTTTAAATCTTAGGATGTGTAGTGTCTGTGAGTGAAAGAGAGGGAAGCATTGTGTCGTCTCTCGCCGCGTACAGTCACTTAGCTTTTAGCTTCGTAAGTGAACGGACGTGCGCGCGTCTGAGAGCCGATAATATAGGGGGAAATACCACATTTTGGCGACGAGGATTAACAGGACTACTGTGTGCAATTATTATTAAATTACATGAAAAAAAAAGACGGTGTACGGTGTTTTAAGATTGAAGTTATGATTGCTTAAAATAATTAAAATCTCAGTAAAAAAATACGGTTAGGCCCCGTGAAGTACCATTAAACCATTTTTTTTTTTCTCTATTCACAAAGGTTCACATAGTTATAATAAACATTTGTAAGAATAACTCTCACCTCGAATGAAATGTAGCTTACATACAATGCAATGGCTAATTCGAAAACTTAGATAAATAATTTATTGCAAAAAAAAAAAAAAAAAAAGTATAGTGTAATGGATGTGAAATAAACTGTCCAGTGAAATGTGCAAGTGAGGTGAATTGTTAATGTGTGCAACTGAAGTGTGTGAGGAAAGGTAGGATGATGACCACCTTATTACCGTAAGTCACTTATTTGATCTCTTTAATGTACTAAGAATGCTGTGTACACATATTGATACATACATTAGAACTCTAACATGTGTACTCTTATCGGTAAATGTAATAGTATTGTACCGACTGTTGGTGCACCTATTTTAAATTCATAAATATGAGACTACCCACTGACCAAAATAAACAATAAATAAAATGATGGTGTGGGCGTGGATGTGTCGGGTGACACAGTCACAAACTATTAAATGTGTACGCGTTGTAGTAATTTACCCCGTATACCGATTTGTCGTGAAGGTTTATAAGTTTAGAGAAATACATTCCACTAAAATGCACCAAGTAGTTAAGTTTGTTTAAAGTATGAGTAAGTTACAGTACTAGAGTAGAAGTGATTATTTCTCTCAGTTGTTGATGGCTACCCACTTGTAAGTTCACTATATTTTAATTCGTTACGCATGTTGGTATAATATGCTAAATTATGACGCGCATCGTTGGCCTATAAAGGGTTACCGAGTAAACAGAAAAATGAACGGTGATGAGTCCGTATAAAATGATTATCAAGGGTATGAGAAGTAACTCTTCTAAAGTCTTGTTTTTGCAACTTTGAGACTTTAATCTTGCAATGATTATTTGGTAATGAAGAAATTGACCAACTTTTATTAATTTTAGTTGTACAAATAGTTGGCAAAGAAAACCAAAATGCCGACGGGAGAAAGCGGTGTGGAAATGAGTAGTAGGACAAACTGCTTGTTTGCGTCGCTTTCCATCAATATTAGATTATTGTATCAAGTAATGATGGAGGAGCTCGTGGCTAAATAATAACAGCCGCATGGGTCGACCAAGGTTAAGCTATGCTTGCCGAGGTTGGTCCGTGGATGGGTGACCATCATTACATACCGAGTTTCCTCTGTGCCTCGGAAAGCACGTTAAGCCGTTGGTCCCGGCTGTCAATTGTGGATCTTTGACAGTCGTTATATGTAGTCAGAAGTCAAGGGGTTTGACATCCAGTCTTACCAATGGTATAGTATTGCCCAGGTACTAGGTTGTGGAACTTGTGGAAGACAGATAGGCGGCCGCTTCATGTGAAGTGCTGATACTCGGCTGTATCCGGTTGGACTGGAAGCCAACCCAACATAGTTTGGGAAAAGACTAGGACTGTATCAAGTAATGATGTTCGTAACGTATAAAAGAGAACATGAGTCTACTTCTGTATGGACTAATTAACAGATGATGCCTGTATGCCCATGAGATAACAGATAATACCTGTTAGTACATGATGTTACCAGATGATGCTGGTAGTCCGAAAACAGATGACGCCTGTTAGGACTTCGTAATTTAATTTACAACAGGTGATGCCTGTATGCACATGAGATAACAGATAATACCTGTTAGTACATGATGTTACCAGATGATGCTGGTAGTCCGAAAACAGATGACGCCTGTTAGGACTTCGTAATTTAATTTACAACAGGTGATGCCTGTATGCACATGAGATAACAGATAATTCCTGTTAGTACATGATGTTACCAGATGATGCTGGTAGTCCGAAAACAGATGACGCCTGTTAGGACTTCGTAATTTAATTTACAACAGGTGATGCCTGTATGCACATGAGATAACAGATAATACCTGTTAGTACATGATGTTACCAGATGATGCTGGTAGTCCGAAAACAGATGACGCCTGTTAGGACTTCGTAATTTAATTTACAACAGGTGATGCCTGTATGCACATGAGATAACAGATAATACCTGTTAGTACATGATGTTACCAGATGATGCTGGTAGTCCGGAAACAGGTGACGCCTGTTAGGACTTCGTAATTTAATTTACAACAGGTGATGCCTGTATGCACATGAGATAACAGATAATACCTGTTAGTACATGATGTTACCAGATGATGCTGGTAGTCCGAAAACAGATGACGCCTGTTAGGACTTCGTAATTTAATTTACAACAGGTGATGCCTGTATGCACATGAGATAACAGATAATACCTGTTAGTACATGATGTTACCAGATGATGCCTGGTAGTCCGAAAACAGATGACGCCTGTTAGGACTTCGTAATTTAATTTACTACAGGTGATGCCTGTATGCACATGAGATAACAGATAATACCTGTTAGTACATGATGTTACCAGATGATGCCTGGTAGTCCGAAACAGGTGACGCCTGCTAGGACTTCGTAATTTAATTTACTACAGGTGATGCCTGTATGCACATGATGATACCTGTTAGTACATGATGTTACCAGATGATGCCTGGTAGTCCGGGAACAGGTGACGCCTGTAAGGACTTACTAATGTAATTTAGTACAGGTGATGCCTGTAAATACATACTGACGTAGGTATGTAAGAGTGTAAGTGGAAGAAAACTGAAGTAAAGAAAAGTAAAGTGAAGTGAAGTAAAGCGAAGTAAAGTGAAGTGAAGTAAAGCGAAGTAAAGGAAAGTGAAGTAAAGCGAAGTAAAGGAAAGTGAAGTAAAGTGAAATAAAGTAAAGTGAAGTAAAGCGAAATGAAGCAAGGGAAGTGAAGTAAAGTAAAGTGAAGTGAAGAAAAGTAAAATAAAGTGAAGTAAGGTAAAGTAAAGGAAAGTGAAGTAAAGTAAGTAAAGTGAAATAAAGTAAAGTGAAGTAAAACGAAGTAAAGTGAAGTGAAGTAAAATTTATTTGCATAGATTGCAGGTACATAAAATAAGATGTTGGAATAAGATGGGTGAGTTTTGTACAGTATAGCTTATGTTAGACATACAAACATTAATGGAATTGTTGAGTAACGAATATTGAAAATAAAATAAAATTATGGTTTGCAGTTAAAAACAAAGTCAGACAATAGTTTGCATAGTACATTCAAAATACAAACGGGTGATGCCCGTAATATGAAGTTTTGTGTACGGATAACGCCCGTTTATTGAATTATGAAGACAATTCATACAAGATTGTTAGTTTAATTTGAACAATGGTATGAGTAAATACTGTATGAAATAAATAATGAATTTGTCAGGTTGATAAAAGGATGATGCCCATTTGGTGACCAAAATTAGACATTCTTTATTTGTTTCAATGTCCATAAATTTAAATATGATGTCAAGTTTTACTTTAGAAAAATTGAGTACGATGGTGAAGCAGGATCTATTGGAGCTAGATGGAAACGTTGGAAAAGAGGATATTGATATTGTTTACACTAACAAACAGCAATGCTATTCTTCCTGTGCCACAATAAGTTCTCAGCAATATAGAACTTGCATGGTGTACACTGTACACCTTGATATTTCATGAGAACGTAAACAATGACTTGTCAGTTTATAAAAAATAAAAGCAGAATATTTATTTTTTATCTTCGATTTCCCAAATACCCGCGTTATCACTTATATACTAGAATTTCGTTTAATAGATCCAAACGAGACGGTACGAAGACGGCCTTATCTTTGCCCGCCGGTAGAAAGAAAAGTAATGCGCGAACGAGTGAATGAATTATTAAGATGCCAAAATAACAAGACATAGCAATTCACATTATGCAAGTTATTTGTTGAAAAATCTGACTGTTGGAAACGTATGTGTATACATTATCGTGAGTTAAACAAAACCGGATAGATACCCGTTACAGTTGATTTCAGATCAGATTTCGTGACTTAATTGAGCTAATTACACTAGTTACAGCGTTTTGTTCTCGAGATGAAGGCCATGTGTTTGTATAGAATATTGGATACTTGATTTGATTCAGAGAGGGAATGAGACGTCCAGCTTCCGGAATATTACATTTGAATTTTAAAGTTTCAACGTGTCCATGCATTAACGGTGTTACAGGTTGCAAAGGTTAGGCTGGTTTTAGTTGTGATTTGTGTCGATGTGCTTTGGGTGAACCAACGGTAGTCGGATGACATGTTTTGTCCCAGATGCTGATCAAGGCCCTTCGAATTTTGGTGAAGGCGAACATCGTGTCCATTGTTTTCAGTTGCAAACGAAATCTTATTGTTTTACACCATTTAACATGGTGTAAAACAATAAGATTTCGTTTGTAACTACATGGAAGGAAGTTTGTTGTGGTAAGCAACTGCAACTCCTTAAAGTCTTCTTGTAACAAGATCGCGTTACATGTTTTCGTTTATATTTACATGGAAGGAAGTTAGTTGTGGTAAGCGACTGCAACTCTTTTAAGTCTTCTAGTAACAAGATCACGTTACATATTTTCGTTTATATTTATATGGAAGGAAGTTTGTTGTGGTAAGCGACTACAACTCTTTTAAGTCTTTTCGTAACAAGATTGCGTTACTTGTAAAGAAGCAAAGTGTCATTCATGCAAGGTACAGGCAGAGTTGCACCCTATTACAAAGGTTGCGGTACCTTGGCACACGGTACACATCGATGCGACAAGTGAGCTCAGTGGAAAACGAGCTAACAAGGAGTATGTGTTCGTACTCATTGATACGTTTACAGTTTGTCCTTTTACATCATACGATGCGTATTAAAATACAATACACATACAATAAAGTAATAAAATAAAAGCTGTGACAAGGAGCATAACATTGTTTGGAGCACCGGTACGGATTATTGCCGGTCAAGGTCGTTGTTTCACATGTCAAGAGTTTAGGGAATTTTGTGAGAGTAAAGCATTAGGCTTCATTTAATAGCCACGGGATCATCGCGAGTTAACGGTCAAGTTGAGCGCACAATGAGTACGTTAAAATCTCTGCTTATCGCAGTTGAAGTAAACGAAGATAGATCGTGTCAGGATGCGTTAGGAGATGTGCAGAGGGCACTAAACTGTGAGGTCAATAGGGTGGCAAAAGTAAGCCTGCTGGAATTACTAGTCGGTAGTCGCGCGCCTTCTTAGTCTTATAGCTTACGACGATGATACTGACGCAGATCTCGAACAAGTTAGGAAAAACTCAGCTCGGTTAATCTGAAAGTCGGCGCTATATACAAAAAAAAAGGGTGGTGAGCACTAAGGCACGACTGTAAATACTAAATTGGACCCCAAATATAAAGGACCTTTCACAGTTGTAAAAGTGTTAGAGAGGATCGCTACACATTGAGAGCATTAACCTCTAAGCGTACTTACAAGTACGCGAATCATAGGTAAAGGAGAATGCCCGAGGGCCAAATACCGTTTGGAGTACAGAAATTTAAAGTCAGAGATAGTGGGGAAACTTAGTTTCATAGCCGTAGTCCGGTAGAAGTCGGTGTCCGCTTGTAGCTGTCTAAGGAAGCGCGGTGCGTGGGTGGCTCTGGTGGAGGTCGGGTCTGGTAGAGACTATGGAGTCAGGTGGGACTCTGCGTTCTTAAAGAACGTAGTAAAACAAACAGGGGTTTATTGGACGGCCTAAATGTTGGCCGTAGGCCACGAATGAGATTCCGGCTTTGGGTGAGGATTAGATGGATGAAGTGAAAATTATCTCATCAAACAAAAATAATAAAATAAGGAAGGGATGTAGTGTCTGTGAGTGAAAGAGAGGGAAGCATTGTGTCGTCTCTCGCCGCGTACAGTCACTTAGCTTTTAGCTTCGTAAGTGAACGGACGTGCGCGCGTCTGAGAGCCGATAATATAGGGGGAAATACCACAGGATGAATTTTGAATATTAATCGTCCTAATAATAAGCACAACTAAAAATGTTGCCGGCTTTTTAAACATTTCTGAAAGGTACCGTGCTGGGCAAAGTTGGAATGCTTGGACAATCTTGTAAGGTTTTGACGGCATGTCTTCTTACATACTTGACAGGCAACTACTGAACAGAATTATTATTAAGCTGAAAGATTTTTTTACCCGAAATATGACACAAGAAGCCGTAACCTAACGATGCAAATTAAGCAAAATTTTCATGAAATCGGTACCTAATCCGTTGTATACTTACACAACATAAATCAAATTCTAACCTTGACATGAACAAATTTCAAACTCCCACAGCTTTGCCCAAATCTAACATATTACCAAAGCAATTTAAGTCTATTCAGCTTTCCACAAGTAACATCAGGCGTCCAAAATACTCACATATCTTGCCCCAGTGTCGTGATACTGTACATCACTGAACAACTGTTTGTGAGACTAACTCGCTTACTAAGTGCAGTGCAGATGTTATTAAATGTCTTCTAAACGATGTTCAGTTTTGGGTAACTGTAGTTCTTTGTTTTGTCTTGTTGTAAAGATGAGAATATATGACTTGCATGATAGAATGTTTATGTTGTGAAGATGGCAATCAGCCATGTTGAAATTTGAACGGTATCCAGGTTATGAAGTGATGCTTCCAGGAATAGGCTTGTGTCCTGAAGAAATCGAATTAGTCCGTCAGTTAGATTAGCAAAAACTAATTGACACGTATTTTTTCTTTTGTTACGTAAACCAAAATTGACGAAGATATTTTTTTTTAAATTCTCAATACGTCACGCCGTGCTATAATTTTTAGTGCGTTGTGACGTCACTTATAGCCCTCACTCTCGAGTTTTGATGCGTTTTATCTGTATCAATATTCATTGATTTGCAAAAACTTAAAGCCGAAAAGCTCAATGAAAGTCGTTTGCGGTGGTATGGACACGTAATGAGAAGAGACGAGGACTACAAAGTTAAAAAAGCCTTAAATCTACCGGAGAAAAAGAGAGGTAGAGAACGCCCTCCATACACATGGTACACTAGTATGACCAGCCTAATAAATAAAGAAAAGCTTCCCGACCCGACAACCCTAGACAGAACGTCATGGCGCAGGAAAATTAGGAGAGCTGACCCCACTTAATGTGGGATGGAGCAAAGAAAAAGAAGAAGAATTGATTTACAAAAACAAAAATACGTGTCTATTATTTTCCAACTGACGGACTAAATAGATTTGCAATTTATTGATGGTGGAAACTAGCCTATTGAGAGAGATTGTTTCAGATTGAATAAAAAAGAATGAAGCTCTTCAAAACCCAACTCACGATATGTCAAAATAAAGGTAAGCAGGTGAAATTTTAAAATGTTTAGTCGTAAGTAATAACTGAATTATTACTGTAAAGAGACACTTCACAATATTATTCCTTCTAATTAAACATTAACATTGTAACTAAACACAACAAAATGAATCACACATTTCAACCCTAAAATCATCGCTTCTAAAATAACACAACATAATTCATAATTGCACTAAACTAAGACTTGTCAGACTCAGCCAACGGCACCCGGGGGGTTGCTTGGCAGAATTATTTGTGCCAAGACTCCTGTAATAGCTTGGCGGATGACGTTTCATGCAATTAGCGTTCCGGGATTTGAATTAATTGAATAATGTTGTGTGTTTATCTTTTAGTGACATGTTTATGAATTTCTGTGGTTTTTTAGTGATCGGAAAACAAATAAAAAAAGTCTTATTTGATTGTTTTTTTTAAATACTGGTTTCATCAAGTTATTCAACGGTTCGATATCTAAAGATAGTTATATAAGATGTAAGGTTTGCCAAATACTAGTACGGTGGATCTGAGTACAATGTGTTTTGCTTTTCGGCCACAGTTCTAACCTGACCTAATACAAATGTTTCGACAACAACAGAGGGAGGGACATGGCGCTCGGCGGTCACAGTTCTAACCTAACCTAACCCAAATGTTTCACCAACAATAGAAGGGACCTGGCGCGTATAGGGGAAATTACGATGTCGTTGGCAGGTATAACTAACCGAATACAGGGTTGAAGAGACACCGCAAACGCTTACCACGAACTCAGTACATCATTCCGAAAGCTGCACCGTATATAGAACATCTTCATCGGTATTAAAAAAAATGTCTTGTTTCCTACAAAAGTGCCCAAAAAAACACAAAAGACACGGTCAACATGTACAGAATGGCTGTTTTCTTTTTTAAATTAGCGATGAAAAATTTCTATGTGGTTCAGTCTGATGTACTGAATACATCTTAAGCATTTGTACTTCGGTGACTTCAAACCTCTATGAACAATATCTAATTTAGTACATATATAAACAGGTACCACGTGAATGACAGTTAACAATAGATCACCACACTTATTTTCCTACTCCTCCGCTTAACTTTTATGATTAATTTCGTTGCGGGATTCAAGACAGTTAAATTCATTCTCTGGGTCTTCGTCGAGCTTCATTGTCTCGGCGCTTTTCTGGTGGTCGCCACAGGTGATTTTGGCTTTCAGGAGTTACAGTGGTTTGGGAACAGTGTGGCGGGGGCTTGTCCCAAATAAAAAAAAAAAAAAAAAAGATCCCCACACTTGGTGGTTATTTTCACACCACATTATAGAAAAACAATCTCCAAAACATGCGCAATACTTCGGTTTCCACACAAAATAAAAACACAAGAAGCCCCACACTCCACATAACAAAAACAGACGTTCAGCGGAACAAAAATAACATATTTTCGTACAGAGAGAGATAAATGTAGGTATATAAAAGATTTTGAGGATCATTGTAACAGTTGTCGCGCCGTATGGCAGACGGTAGCGAAGCGGAAAATGTATGATGCCGTGAATAGAGGATTTAGATTCTAAGCTTATCGGCGGCGCTACAGTTCCTCGTTGATTTTTTTTTCTTTTTATTGATTGCTGTCGTACTACTAAAAGATTGTGTTGACTTTGAAATCGATTTTATTGTGATATGTGAAAAGTACATGTTTCATGGTTTTCTTTTATTACATAACTGGGTTGCGGAGGTCAGGTAGGCAGTCGCTCCATGTAAAATCATGTAAATTTATCTTTAACAGGTAGTCAAAAATTCTGACAACTAGTTTTACCAATAGGTATCGTATTACCCAGTACTAACTGGGTTGCGGAGGTCAGGTAGGCAGTCGCTCCATGTAAAATAATAGTATTCAGCTGCATCCGGTTAGACTGGGAGCTGACCCTAACATAGTTGAGAAAACGCTGGGCAGATGATGATGATGATTTCCCTTTTCAAAACCAAATTTGTCTGTTCAAAGTACCAAACCTGTATTATACGAAGTCTTCATGGATGTTTTGGACGACCTTTCTTTAAAGCAAAATATGAAAATATTCTTAATTAAATTGTATGCTAGAACTTTTTCCACTTTTCTGACCTATAAAATTCAAAGTCTACTTTCTTTAAACAAAAACATGAAAATATTCTTAATTAAATGGTAGGTCTTTTTAACTGACTTCCAAAAGGAGGAGGTTCTCAATTCGATTGGTATTTTTTTTTTCCACTTTTTTGACCCTTGATTCAAATCTACTTAAAAGCCATTTTTTTCATCTTTCAGTAAATTTAAATGAATTTGCTTAAGAAACCATTATCAATAGAATCACAACCAATCAGATAATGATACTACCTATCCAAATATAATTGTCTCACAAGCCCAGTGAACACAATCTACAATAGTACTACACAAACGGGTTTGATAACCGGCCAGAACTGGTTTCAAGCGGATCGATTAAGCTCGATCCGGTAATGTATAAGTTCAGTTAGTTGTAGATTGTTTCAGAACTTTGTCTGTAGTACCTTCTGATAGTCACTGGAACTATTCACGGCATTCTGACTTGTAACAATGCTTGATAAACATTTGAATGTAATAGTGGGTTTCTAGTACTAATAGCACTTGAAAGTTTAGACTTAGTTGGGAAGGAGAGAACTGTAAAGTAAAGGCTGATAGAAACAATTTATGCTGGCGACAACAATATGGCAATAAACTAAAGTGTGTGTCCTCATGACGTTCTTAGCCTGCATACAAAAATTCATTTGAATATATCCAGTTCACAGGACATCAAAAATTAATAATTTTTCATTTTTAGGATTTTGTACATGATGTACCTGTATGTGAGACCTGCATCGGTATTAACACTTTTTCTAAAATTGACAATATTTCTTTTCACTGGTTCATATTATTTTCTTAGTTTTATTTATTCATATTCACTGATGATAAAAAAATGCTATAGGATGGAAAGTAGTATTTGACCGAGGTCCTTACAGTCCTACAGACTATTTGTACGTCGTTGTGAAAATTCTGTTTATGTTACTCAGTGAAATGTTGGTAGCTTGATATTTACTTTTTGATAACAAACCGCGCTGTAAGTATACGTATAAGACTAATAGATAAATAAACTCCATCGCACGAGCGCCCGGTGCACTTGTCCTCGCCATAAATTGTGAGAATCGACGACAAATGGGCCACGTAGGCTATAGGTTAGCAGGCTGTCGCTTATAATATCTTCTATTGGATATAATCTTACGTTACTTTATCGGTATACGTGACTTCCTCAGGCTTTAGTTAGGTTTAGGATTCTCCGTAAATTGTGGTGAATTCTGAGGATGTTAAGAAATAAGATAGATAGATAGATAAACCATTTATTTAGTGCACACTAAAGACTTAACACAACACACAGAAATACAATTAAATGATACAATTTACCTGATTTAAGTGCCAATCTACAAAAAGAAAAACATCTTTATGAAATAAGTATAGTAACACCATGACCTACTTCAAATAAAATAAAGTAACAAATATACAAGATGCGGTGTTCGTCTCAAGGTTGCACCAAATGGGAGTCCAGGCGGCCTACCATGACGTCTTAAAGTAGGATTGTTTTAATTTATTCCAGTATGGGAAAGAGATGGCGCTAGACGTCCTCTATAGCTCCGTCTCTTATCCACACTGGAACAAGATTAAAACGATCCTGCTTGGTAGGCCACCTGCTCAGCATGTGTCAGGCATGCGCCTGACGCTGATATTCTGCTAGATCCCTGTAGTGAGATACGGACGTCGAGCAGACTAGATAAATTGGTGTTGTGACAAAGTGTCCTCAACTTAAATTCAGTGTTTTACAGTTAGTTTACTTTACTGTGTTGAAAAAGTCAATTACACCCAATAAGATTGTGTCCGAATGTGGAAGGATGTTGAGACATAACAACCATTTAAATGTATCAAATCAAGAAAAAGGAAATATCGTACTGTAGTATCGAACACTTCATTCACTTAGACGACTGAGAATAATAAGCCCATGTTTGCACAGCATTGATCAGTAAGACATTTTACTGTACATGCACAATATACTATAATGTAATGAAAAAATATGTAATCTGCCATTTTGTGGCGGCGGCCATCTTGAACTGATTTTCATTAAACATAGCTAAAGACACTCCCGACTAATTCACCTTTCAAATAAAAAAAAACAACGGTTTATCCGTTCGGGAGTTACGATGCCACAGAGAGACACACACAGACACGTCAAACTTCTAACACCCCGTCGTTTTTGCGTCGGGGGTTAAAACATGTATGAGCATATTTATAACCAAGTCTATAATGTTCCCACTGCTGGGAAACAGGCCTCCTACTTATGAAAAAGAATGGGCTGTAATCCAATAATATAAAATAGAACTAACCACCACGGGTTCACCGCGCTTTGGTAGTTGTCACATGACTTCGACTTTTTGGTTCAGGAAATTTAAACTGTGGAAAAGCACTTACCTATTATTAAAGCGAAAACGCAACAAAATACCCTTTCAGAAGCTTTTACAACTCTACACAAAAAGTCTTAACGGAATTAATAAACCTTTTCTTCCCCTTAGAACTGCCGTTAGAAAACAATTAAATCTGAAACAGGTCCATAAAATAAATTCAACCCTCAATTGTAAACACAAATAGGTATTATTTGCCTTTTAGGAGGGACAAGGACGAATGTTTATTCATTCGAAGTTGGAGACGTTCTAAGTTAAATGCGTAACTTGAACAATTTTATCGGTGCGGGGTACTTTTCTCGTTAGTACTTCTCGTGAAAGTGGCTTTTAGTTAGAAATGTTTGAAATTAGAATCAGATAGTACCCACTGTTTGGGATGTTATCTAGAATCTTATGTGTTGTGTAATTATCATTTTCATCTGCCTAGTGTTTTCCCAACTATGTATTTTGTAGTCGGCTTTTAGTCTAACCGGATGAGCGAGTATTGTATGAGTTGTATCTAAGTAGAAATCTAAATATTATGGCGTTTTTCATGAACTTTATGAAAAACCAACATTACAGGGGCGAGACTGACATCTTAGTCAGGTTTTCTTTTGTCCGTCTCGTCTTAGAAAATATTATAGTCGATTTGTAAAAAAATAAGTAACATGAAGCTGCACAAAACCACACGAAACCATACTCAATTGATCTTCCTTATAAAATACCACCAAAGTCATACTTTCTCCTCACAAGTTCTACTCTGTAGCAATATACCATAATAAACACTGGTATTTACTTTCACAATAGAATAATATGACGTCTTTATTCGTTTCATCGCAAATTTCCTTTGCGGTGCCACCGAAGACACAGTGGAAGTGGGGAAGTTCTTGGCTAACAAAATATAAAAACTGTTGTGCTAGCGATACGAAGAAGATCGCAAATTTTTAACAAAGGTAATAATTTAGAACTTGTCCTGTGGAATTAACTGACTGGCCAAAGGATTCCTATATTAAAAGGAAATATATAAAACAGGGAAATGGTGTAAGGTATTGATATTCAATAAAATCTTGCAGTTTATTGATGACTAAGCGCCTGATGCTTTAGGATCAGCAAATCATTTTACAAGGTACGCTGAAATTGAGGAGCTCGTGGCTAAATCATATCAGACGCTCGGGTCGATCTTCAGGTAAAGCCGCGCTTCATATCGAGTTTTCTCCGTGTCTCGAAAAGCACGTTACGCCGTTGGCTGTCATTTGTTGATCTTAGACAGACTCAGACTCTCTGTTGTCAGACTTTCGGAAAGTCTGACAACCAGTCTCACCAAAGGGAGTCACATCAGCCACTACCAACTGGATTGTGGAGGTCGGATAGGCAGTCGCCCCATGTTAGATATTGGTATTCAGTTGGCATCCATAAGCCAACCTCAGTTGGGAAAAGGTTAGGTCAATGATGAAAGTGCGCTGAAATCAGCTATCAGCTGTCTTGACATCAAGCAATGATACCATTAAAATTTGCGACTACTAAAGAAGATGTCTCCTTTCCTTTCTCTCAAAATCACTCATATTATAATCAGATTTGTAAAGCTAACATTGATCATGAATAAATCCGAGGAAGTTCCGAGGTCTCTAAATCACATTAAAAAGTTTTCGGCCATTTGGGAAATTCTAAAAAAATATATTCCTTAATGGCCGGTATTGTACTGTGGATCTGATTTGATTTGTGCCCAAAGATGTTTCGGAAATAAGGGAATTTAATTTATTTTATCTCTCCAAGGAAGGTAATTTCATATTTCTGGAATAAGTGAATGATGACATCTTTGTCAGGTTAACAAAGACTTTTTGAATGGTTTGAACGACACGAGTTCATCTTTTTTTTGTCGTTTTCAGCTTATAGATTATTAAGTAAAACATTTATCCTGCAATTTTTACTCTGAACTCTAAATCAAACTCTTAGAGTGGTTTAATTGAAATACAAATAAGATAATCAAGTACCTGGCTATTGTTGCGAATGTCTGAGTTGTACTAGTAACCGTCGCTTAATAAAAGGTGTAAAAAAGCCCCTTAATGAAACCGAAAGGCGAAAGGCACTGGTTCTTCTCTCATTGCAATTATATTTCTGTTCTGGACCGTACCTAGTCCACATAGTCGTGGATATATTGAAGGTCAAAGTCCCAACTTTTTCACACACTTTTTTAAATTCCAGTTTTAATTGTTGTAGCTTTAATTAAAATACCTCCATGACCCGTATGTTCAATGGATCTCTCAGCACAATGTTTTGAGTGTGTTACATTGAATTCTACCGTAAAAAAAGTCGCAGCAATAACCCGGAACCTGGGACCATAGGCAGGCTTGGTTGCTGGCTTTGTGAAGGGTTTGGTCTGGTGGGGAACGGTCTACACTTTGTATAAGCATATTGCTTTATATTTGCCCTCACCAATTACCAACCTAATGAATGAATCACCCGCAGCATTTCCACATTTTTATACCAACATCATAAAATGTATGAAGAATAAATGCTCAGCGTTAAGGAGTCTTGTCCTATGACAAAGCGCCGAGATAAGAACGGAAGGGGCACGACGTATACAAATGCAAGTAGTTAGAGCAGCGTCTGGACGCCCTAAGGCTGGCCCTTACTACGTGGAGTATTTGCATTAGCTGGGAGTTTGGAAGTGAAATAGGTAAGTTTGGAAGTTAGCTCTCCTTAGTGTTTGCTGTGTGAAGTCTCAAATTGAAGATTGTTTTAACATGCAAAAGTAATTCTGACTTTAGGTGATGTGTCGCGTTTTACATTAAAGTAATCCATACTTGCTACTAAGACCTTTTATTTCCGAGATTATGTTACTTTTGGATAAGCATTTTTTTTAATGATCACTAATTTTTCAGCTTTCGGAAAAGTATCAATTAGTGTGTAAGTTTAGTAGTTTTTTCATAATTCAATGTTTATGGTAACAGGTTATAAAATTTTAATCGATTTTACCCATAGTTAGCTGGACTAAATTTGTTGCCAAGGACCTCTAGGGTACTCCCTTTTAAGAAATAGGTCGAGTTTTCTTGTCAGGCTGTATAACTAACGGTGTTTACAATCTTATAGTGACTGTTTAGGACAGTCTAAACATTATAGAGTTATTATTTTTAGTGTTAACGAAAATAGTAATCATTTTAGTTAATAAGCTTGCAACACTTTTTTGTGTAATTTTTCCGTTGTGTTGTGGCAATGGTTATTTTCTTCTTGTCTAATTGCTACGTGAAACGGTGTGCCTCTTAACTCTATTTTTATATTTACAATAAACTCCATAAGTTTAAAGTTCCCACGCATTTTATTTCGTAAAGTGACATTTATTTAAATAAACTATTATCTTTCTCTCTCCTGAATAACAGTTAAATATTCAATTAAGAAACAATAGTAAGGAGTACTGTTTGCATAACAATCGCTGTTGTCAAACAAACGACGATCTGAAATAACGATCTCTTCAATTTTCGTCTTACAATAGAAATCTTCAATTAGCTTCATTCGATTAAGTTTAAGTTGTTTTATTCACAAAAAGGAAGGGGTCCGCAAGGACCTATGCCTGCCGGGGTTGCGGGACTGTTCGAAAGAGATACCGTGGCCCCGGAACACAAAGGGCGATGAAGAAACCTGGATGGGTTTTAGTCAGTAAAAGTCTGACACTCCCTCCTGCTCCGCCCAAAGCGGGAGGAGGAGTCATTTTATGATTTTCCATCCAAAAAAAAAGGCGGATGCCCCAGCGGGCTACCCCGCGAAATTAAAATTTTCTTACGTTTTTTGCAATTTGCTGGCCAGTGCTAGGTTGTATGTTGATTAAAATATGATTCGCACAAACGTCTTGCAGCCAGACGTATGTAGTTACTGAATTATAATCATCAGAATCATCAATACAACCAAAGTTCATGTAACTCGATTGAATTTAATTTTTCATGAAATAGTCATTCAATCGAGTAAAAAACGTAAGAAAATTTGAATTTCGCGGGCTACCCTGGAGCATCAGTCTTAACGTAAATAATGTTACTTGTCACTGACTCCCTATGACGACTGTGAAAGATCTACAAATTACAGCCGGGACCAAAGGCTTTAACGTGCTTTCCGAAGCACGTGGGGATCTCGGTATGTTATGTTAGATGGTCACCCATCCACTGACTGACAGCGGCAAACGTAGGTTAACCTGATCGGTCGGCTGCTGTTATTACTTAACCACGAGCTACTCACTTAGCTCCGTTATTATTAATGTTAAATTAATAGTAATATTAAACGCCCATACAATTTTCGCGTTCGTACCGAACTGGGTTAATATAACGGGCCAATTTTATACCACTTCAGAAAATTAATGAAAAACTGGTAGTATACCTACTGTTGATTATCATTAAATGATATTAATGTTTTATACTACTTGTAGATATAGTCTACCTACACTGTCAAGTCAAAATAAACGGTAACATTATTTAATTAAGTACAAACAAAGCCGATTACAACATAAATAGTGTGATGCTTTCATTACCATCGTTACGGAGCATTCATTGAATATAAATTGACGTAAGCATGTTTGATCATCTGCTGGGACGTGAATAATTTGTTTTGCTCCACTTGGTACTTGAAACATCAGCCAATATCAACTATAGCCTATCGTTTGTAGTTTCAAATGACTGCTAATAGGTACTTGGCATTCTAAGACATGCTAGCAATATCAAATTAAAATTCATTTATTTCAATCCATTTAGGATCATAATTGCACACACTTGAACCAAAAAATTACAATTATAAAACAACAATCTCAGCATTTATACAAAAAATAATCAATTAAATAATATACATTAAAATTCCAAAATTATAATGTCAAAGACTAAATAAAAATTAACAATTATAAAAATTAAAATTTGAAACACATTATCTACAACAATAATTAATTAAATAAGCAATACAAAATAACAATCACAACAATATATCTCTAGACGTCAAATATCATTCTGTCTTTGTCATCTTCAAATGGTTGGCAGAAAGAAAACGTTGTTTAAAATTCGTTTAATCTCTGGTGGTGCAAGCAGGCGTATTTATGGTTTAGGGGATTCGTAAAGAAGCTATAGAAATATAACATAGTTTCTAGTTTCATCATCTTTCTGTCCTTGTCTTGTGTTACTTGGGGTCGGCGCAACATTCAGTCAGCGTCCATTCTCCTCTGTCAACGCTTTCATTTCATCATCATCATCATCAGCCTATTAATGTTCCCACTGCTGGGACACAGGCTTCCTCTCTATGAGAGGGAATGGGCTATAATCCACCACGCGGGCCCAGTGCGGATTGGTACATGTTACATGTCATGTTCTAGGACATGCCGGTTTCCTCACGATGTTTTCCTTCACCGTTTTGAGAGCAGTGGTGATGAAATAAATTACACAAAGTAATGCGCCTGTCTTGGTTTGAACCAACGACTTACTGTGTTTACGCTTTCATTTACTCCTTTTTATTTCATATCATTCCTTACACAATCCAGCCATTGTTTCCTTGGTATACTTCTCCCATAGCATCTCGTTTATAATCCTCTAAATACACGTAGGATAAAGCATAAGTACTTGCTTGTATCCTTGTGACATTCATGGATCTGGATCAGCTACGGAGCAATGGCATGCCACCTACTTGTATACTTTTATGCAAGTTAGGCACGAGTATTTTGTGCCTTATTATTAGGTAGGGTAAGGTATACAATACCGACAACTAGAACCGAAACTGCTCACTCGTCGTGACATGACTGATTTTTAAGCAACTTCATATAAAACGCCTTTTGTAATCGTTTTCTTGGAGTTACATGAACTCCAGTCGTGTCAATGCGGTCTGTCTTACGGTCAGTTCATGTGGTTCAGATAGAAGATCAGTCAGTTATTATAGTAGGCAGATAGATCCAAAACCAACAAGATCTCTAGATCAAGTTAGTGCTTGAACAAACAAATGTAACAAGCACAAAGCATTTCTATAATTTGATTATTCTAACTTGTATTCCGTCTCTAGACACAATTTTCCTGTTTTAAAACAAAAAGACTGTGGTAATTCCTTATTCTTTATAATCTACATTAATTAACTAAGATTACTTCACTTATTTAACTGTGAAAATACTCTATTGTCAAACTATTGTAATGTTGGGGGTTCCAGGGTCTATTAAATTAGACAACCAACTCGATCGATTATGCTTTTATTACTGAACAAAGGGAATATATTTTATAATGCGCTTAAGGTAAAGTGCTTACTTAGCTTAAATGTAACTTATATTCTAAAGGAGCGTACTTACTACGTTAAACATTATTATGGAGCATACATACACTTCACCTCCGGGGGCAAAGGAAAAAAAAAAAATCGATTAAATGTTTTTTTTTTTTTTTTAAGTATGTAAATACCAACCAACTCTATTATTACACAAACACACATCACATTAAACTTGTCTATCCAACTAACTGAAATATTTATTATTAAAAAATATGTATTAATTACTACATTGCAATGTATATAACTATTACACCTTATCTTTAGTTAATGCTAGTCTTAACTATACGTATATGATTACTGTTAACTTAAACAATACAACATAATTATATATTCTTATTGGTAGTACGGTCTTGTCCTATTTTTATGAACTAATTCTATCTTATTGTTTTTATATATCCTAACGTTACAACCTAAATCTTCTTTTACTCTATAAGGTCCTTCATAAATAGCATCTAGTTTACGACCTGTTTCATTTTTTATCAATATTAAATCATTTTCCTGATACACTATTGGATTTACTGATCTATCGTACAATTCTTTGCGTTTGTATTTGTTACTCATCAAATTATTTTTCGCGTCGGCATGGGCTAACTGTAATCGATATTTCAACTGCAATGGATAATTATCACTATTGTACAATGGTTCGACTGACTCTGAAATTCGACTAGGTATTCGACAAAGTTTACCAAAAACTAGTTCGTAAGGCATGTATTTTGTTTCTGAATGGACTGTATTGTTGAAACTAAAACACCAATACGGTAACCAATAGCTCCATGTATCTGTATGGTTTTCACATTGGATCCTTAAAAATGCACCCAAACCTTTGTGAGCATTTTCAAGAGCTCCTATCGATTGGTGATGATAGGCAGTTGAAGATAATTTTTTAATATCAAGAATTTTACATACCTGTTCCATCGTTGCGGAGATGAACTCTGTCCCTCGATCTGTAGCTATTATTTCTGGTATTCCAAATATTAAAATGAAATGTCTCACAAATGCATTAGCTATGGACACAGTTTCTTTATTTTTTAAGGGAATAGCTTGAACAAATTTAGATAATTCGCATTGAATGGTCAATATATAACAGTTCCCATCTATGTCTCTATCTAAAGGTCCCACTACATCTAGAAATATCTTTTGAAAATCCGAGGACGCCGTAGTAGTAATTACCATCGGTTCTTTTATGTAACGGATATACTTGGACTTCTGACACTTCGTACACTTTTTTACAAATGTTTGTACGTCCTTTTCTATGCTCGGCCAGTAATATCTCTTCTTTATTGTATTTACCATTCTGCGCACTCCAGCATGTCCACTGGATGGCAATAAATGAAAGTCATTCATGATTATAATTTTTTCTTTGTCATCACTTATTCTTTTTACTCCTCTTAATATACATATCCGCGGTCCTGACCAATTTTCTAACTTCGATATCTCATCACAAACGTTTTTAATGAAATCTTTATTATCATTATTTTTAATGATACACACTTCTTCTATGTGTAACTTTTTACAGAACAAACTTAATTTCTGCACAAATTCGGCTCGCGTAAAGTGTGCCTTGAAATCAAGATTGATGTAAATAACCTTTCTTTTTGCCAAATATACTAAACATTCACTGACATCTGTTATCATACCATTGTCTCTCAATCTGTTTAATTCGCTACTTTCAATGAAACTCATTTCGACTGAGTCGCACGGTTTTCTTAATATATCTACAACCCTTGGTTGGCCAGACCAATTGTCAGGAGATTTATTAAGATCCGCCTTCTCAATGTCATCCTTATTTTTACTTAACTCCTCTTCAATCTTTCGCTTTTGTGCCCTAGTCATAACAGCAACAACTTGCGCTTGCATTTCTTTTAGTTCATCTGATGTTATACATATTCTAGACAAAGCATCTGCGACTACATTTTCTTTTCCTCTTACATAAATAATTTTGAATGTATATTCTTCTAATGTCAAACGGAACTTTAAGAGCCTACTTGAAGGATCTCTCATGCCAAAAAGATAAACTAATGGCTTGTGATCAGTCATTATTGTAAATTCTCTACCATATAAATACGGTCTAAAATATTTCACGGACCAAACTATCGCTAAAAGCTCTTTCTGTATTGTAGGGTAATTCTTTTCCGCTTTATTCAAAGGTCTACTTGCATACGCTATTGGTCTGAGATCTTTATTGCACAGCACGGCACCAACTGCAGTGTCTGAAGCATCTGTTTGTAATATGAATTCATTATTTTCTGTAAAATCTGGATACTGTAGAATAGGTGATGTAATCAAAGCATTTCTTAGATACTCAAAGGCATGTTTACAATCATCAGTCCAAATGAAGGGTTCACGTTTTCTACATAATTTATGTAATGGCAAAGCTATGTCTGCAAAATGTTTTATAAATTTACGGTAATAGTTGCAAAATGCTACGAAACGCTTAACTTGATCTGCTGTTTTGGGTATCGGGTAATTTTTCAATACGTTTGTTTTTTCGGGATCTGGTAATACACCTTTCTCTGACACAACGTGACCTAGATAAAGAATTTCTTTCTTTAGAAATTCGCATTTTTGGGGATTTAATTTTAAGTTGGCTTTTCTTAGTCTTTCCATTATGTTTATTAAGTTTTGATTATGAATTTGCAAGTTTCTACCAAATACTATAAGATCATCCTGATATACTAAGCATTTGTCGTAAGTCAAACCAGACATTGCTACTGACATCATACGGCTAAATGCGCTCGGACTTATCTTGAGACCCATAGGTAACCGCTTCATTTGATACTGACCTGTATTGGTAGTAAAAGCTGTTAATTTACGACTGTCAGGTTCTAAGGTCACTTGATAATAACCTTGGTGAAGGTCAAGGTGAGTGAAATATACTGCTCCAGAAAGAGAATCTAAAATTTCATTGATGTTAGGTAAGGGGAACTTATCATCACAAACCGTCTCATTTAATTTTCTGTAGTCTACAACTAACCGCCATTTTTTATCTGTTCCTTCCTTACTCTTTTTCGGTACTAATAAAATTGGGCTTGACCATTCACTGTTCGATTCTTCAATAATATCATCTGCTATCATTTGTTTAATCTGTTTGGCTATCTCGGATTTTAACGCTTGCGGTAACCTATATGGCTTTACATATACAGGAGTTGAATTTTGTTTTATGGTAATGGATTGCTTATAAATATTTGTAGTTGTTAATTTATCTCCAGTTATGTAAAAATTATCGGAATATTTTGCGCAAATCGCTTCAATAGATTGTCTTTCTTCTTCATTTAAATAATCTAAGTTAAGTTGAGATAACAGTGTTTGAATCCTAGAAACGTCGACATTATTATTACTAAATTGTCAAATATTATAATCACTCAAGGATTGCGTAGTTGGGATGAAATTTGGTAAGGTTATTTCCTTCTCAGTAACATTAAGAATCTTTATAGGAATTCTATTATTTTTTACCGTGGCTATCGTATTTGCCAGATACACATCCTGTGCTAATTCACGTCCACAAACAATGACATCATCATTCACATTTTTGTCGACGTATATTAAATGTATTGACTCTGAACGAGCTGGAATAATCAGGTTATTACTTCTAATAACACGTTCATCAACAAGATTAAAATAATATTCTTTCTCATCATAATACAATGTTAAAATATTAATATTTAAGTTAATATTAGCTTGATACTTTTTCAAAAAATCTAACCCTATAATTCCGTATGCCTTTAATGGTAGTGACTCGAAAATAATAAACGGATGCTGAAATATTTCACTGTTATACTCCAAACTTAAATCCACTAAACCTCTTGATCGCCTTTGTCCACCGATTCCATTTATCAAAGTTTCATCTTTCCGAATGATAATGTTTTTTGGTAACGCTTCACTTTTAATGATAGACAAAGAAGCGCCTGTATCAACGAGCCAATAATATTTAATGTTATTAATGTTAAAAACTGCATATTTTGCATTGCCTAAATTTGATAAAACGCTATGTTTAAGCACGAAAAAACTGGTTTTCCGACTCCTTTTTATCTGTATTGTCCTTTATGCATGGCTTATTGATATCGTTCTGATCTGCTAAACAAACATTCCGATTATTATTTCTAAAATATCTTGAACCTCCAGTACGTCTTTGACCTCTATTATAATTTGATGGTACACGATAATAATTCCTATTTCCGTTATTATACCTATTTCCGTTATTTCCTCTGTAATTACCACGCCATGTGTATCTTTGATTATTATAATTTCCATATTGACCACGACTACTACTGTTATTATATTGACCACGACTATTATTGAAATGACAATTTCCTTGTCGCCTTAAATTATTATAACCTCGTCCATATCTAGATGCATGCAAGACATTACCTGGCATTGACTGGCATTCTGTATCTTCATCTTTGGCAGCTTGGAGGCTGCTGTAGTTCCTCGCGGAGATGACCGTCCCCAATTTTGAACTGCGTAGTCATTCTTTCTCATCCAGCATATCTGCATACATCTCGATCGAATCTATCAAGCGTTTAGTTGTCTCTTCAACACCGTCCATTGCTGGAAGCAAACTACGTGCCACTTTAAGGTCAAACTCCATTTTGTCTAATTTTATTTCTGGGAAAATACATAAACTATTTATTTCCTCATAAGTTATCCTAATATTCTGAAATATATCCAATGCTGATGCAACTAGTTTCGTATCCTTGCCCTTTTCTAAAAGTAACAATATTTTTCCACATTCGTCAAATATATTTTTTGCCTCTCCTAACTTTGTCTCAATAACTTGACCTTTATACCTAGTCTGTCCTTTCTTAATTAAGTATTTTCTTATTTCTACTAGATCATTAAATTTTTCCAACAAAACATGAATCATAATAGAATATTTCCTACTTATTATTATCTAACCTTATTTCCTAATGGAATAAACAAAAGAATCATGTTAACATAATTACTGCGAAACGGCACACAAGTATTTCACACGTTGCACTTTTAATCGCGAGGTATCATATTCACTGTGTCTTCGTGCACTGTTTTACGTCGTTTAAGTTTTTGCGTTATAAAACAAATTGGTAGGTATGAGTCTGATTGTTTGCAAAACACTGATTTATCTATCTGTAGTAACTTGAAACTGGTTTTGATGCTGGATTAATTAGTTAGCAGGTGTACCTTTTTTTTTTTTTCGGATGGGAAATCATCAAATAACCCCTCCCGCTCTGGGCGGAGCAGGAGGGAGTGTCAGACTTTTACTGACTAAAACCCATCCATGTTCCTTCATCGCCCTTTGTGTTCCGGGGCCACGGTATCTCTTTCGAATAGTCCCGCAACCCCGGCAGGCTTCGGTCCTTACGGACCCCTTCCCTTTTGCTGACTCTCTTTGAGGCGCGCGTGGAACACGAACGCGCCGTCGACACGGCCTGTCGTCATGAGACGGACGGACGGCGAGCTAGCCCATAGCCCACCGTCCACAGGCCCGCGCCTACGGTGGCCGGGGGCCACGTGGTGGTGGCCCCCGACGCCCGGGGCGTCTCCCGCGGCGGCCGGGACGTTGAGAGGTTCTCTCCCTCTCACGTTCCGCCACCTCCTTCTCTAGCATTACTGCTTCGCAGAAGGAGGTGACGGCGTCCCACTCCGTCTCGCTCCGGACCATGGCTTGCACCAGGGCCGGACGCGAGAGGTCGCCGCCGCCGATCGCCGCTTCGAGGACACGGCGGTGCTCCGCCCACGCGGGGCACACCTCCACCGTGTGTTCCACCGTGTCCTCCGGTCGATCCTCACAATGGAAGCACCCGGGCGTTTCCTCCCGCCCGATTCGGTGCAGGAACCTCCCGAACACTCCGTGTCCGGTGAGGACCTGCGTCAGGCGGAAGGTGAGGACGCCGTGGCGTCTCTCGAGCCACTCCTCAAAGAGGGGACTTATCGCCACTATCGTGGCGTGCCCTTAGCAGGTGTACCTTCCACTCGTCCACGTAGGGATGCCCTTATGCGCTGAATTGTCTGAGTCCGATTTCTTCTTGCATCCATTGACGATGGCAGCTGCGGTAGTATTTCAGGAAAAAGTAGATTACCAGGAGAGTGATGGCTGCCAGAATTATTATGGTGATGGTGCTCAGCCGCTCCATGTGTCCTCCGATGTCTTTCAGAAGGGCGTCGTTGTTACCGCCAGCAGCATTTTGATTTAAGAAGACCTCGTCCTTTTCTACTTTGGAGTTACACATTTTTCTTTCGCTGCTTAACAAAACTTTACTTAATCTGCCCCTTGGCAGACCTTAAGGCAGGGTCGCCATGTAATGTTGGGGGTTCCAGGGTCTATTAAATTAGACAACCAACTCGATCGATTATGCTTTTATTACTGAACAAAGGGAATATATTTTATAATGCGCTTTAGGTAAAGTGCTTACTTAGCTTAAATGTAACTTATATTCTAAAGGAGCGTACTTACTACGTTAAACATTATTATGGAGCATACATACACTTCACTATGAGGAGCTCGTGGCTAAATAACAACAGCCGCTCGGGTCGATCGTTAGGTTAAGCCGTGCTTGCCTAGGTTGGTCTGTGGATGGGTGACCACCCATTACATACCTACCGAGTTTCCTCCGTGCCTCGGAAAGCACGTTAAGCAGTTGGTCCCGGCTGTCATTTGTAGATCTTTGACAGTCGTTAAGTAGTCAGAGGCCCAAAACGTCTGACAACCAGTCTTACCAAAGGGTATCGTATTACCCGGTACTAATTGGGTTGTGGAGGTCAGATAGGCAGTCGCTCCATGTAAAATACTGGTATTCAGCTGCATCCGGTAAAACTGGAAGCCGACCCCAATATAGTTGGGAAAAGGCTAGGCAGATGATGACATACACTTCACTATATTTTGAATTAACATTACAGTGCTGCGCTTGCACCGATGCCGTGGATGCATCGAAGTATTGGCCCAATCAAATTTCGAATCATTGTCACGAAAAAAAGGAAAGGCCGAAGAAGGTACAAAAAAAACCTCGAGTACTTTTTTAGTACCAAGAGAAGCGCACCTTTTACCCGAATCGCTCCATTAACATTAACTACGATGTCACAGTGCACTTTAACAACGTTTTTAAGCCTTTTGTAAACTCAAGCCACGTTATAAACGCCGAAACAATACACAGCGTACTTATTAATTACGGTAAAACTGGGGTAAGTAATAAATTTACTTATTGATATCGTTATTTTCTTTGTGTGCCCGTGGCTTCGGTCGGTTGCATTATAAATAATGCATTCGACGTGGATGAATGACGTTTTTGAGGTGCAAGCTCATTTGTTCGTAACATGCAACTGTTTTCCGGGGCAGAATGACTTATTTAGGTCAAAGACATTCAAATATTTATATAAATCTCTTTGATTTAGGTCTTCTTTTGGCTACACACCATCTACACACTAACTTTTTTGGAGAGGTTCTCCATGCTACGTTCTTCAGGAAAGTTAGGTGCGTAGTACTGTAGTATTATGCTATACTTACACTTTATATTCATCATTCAAAATACTATTTATCATCCTTTTTTATTTGTTTCTATGTTTAGACTCAACAAATCGATCTAAATACGATTAAAAATAGCTGAAATAAAATATTAACTCATAATTTTCATGTTGTGACACGTCAAATTGTCAGTTTCTTTTTATTTCTCTTTCTGGCTCTATGATAATTACTTTTTGGTTTATAAAATTAAATATTTTTTATAAATATGTGTTGCTTAGCTATTGTATTTTATAGATTATTACGATTGTTTACTAAACGACTTAATTTTAAATTATATTTATAAAATTCTTTACGCACTCATGGATATGCCCTGGCCGACTACACTTGTCAGATGAGATGATGGCCACACGAAGAAAACTAATACTTTGAAAACGAGATTACGAACCGCTGGAAGCAGTCTACTCTTGGATCTCATATGAGAAGCTTCAGAAAACTGCTTGTTACATAAACTACCCAGGGGATCCAGCTTAAGATTCCACCTGGGACCACTACTGCCAATCTTGGGAAGCTGTCTTCGTGACCGGGACCTCTACTCCCGATCTTCGGAAGCTGTCTTCGGTCTCACTTACTGATTGTCTCGCAGAGCTACCCTGACGTCTGGCCCTAAGAACTACACTGGTACCTTCCTACAGAGCTGACCTGGTGCGTGACTGAGAACTGCACGACGCCCTTCCAGCAGAGGTTTCCTCAAACTCGTTACCCTAACACCAGTTCCTGTCTCTACTACAGTGCTAAACTGATTTGTCACCAACTAAGTGCGTGAACTATAAAACTACCTTCTTGAGTGCGTGATAGGTTGGTCTTTTATAATTAGCTGTATTTTTTATCTTCCCTGTAAATATCTTTCCCTATTAAATTTTAATTGAACAAGTCTGCTTATATCCATTTATTTTCATAGGATCAAGTAGATTTGTTACAGTACTCATAACTGGCGTGCGTGTATGACTAGATGTATGAACGTGGAGTAGGCGTGGTTTCTGCCTACCCTCATAGGAAAAAGGCATCAGTTTATGTATGTCATTTGAAATTCACATGGACCTAAATGTCAGTTGTATCAATGATTGTTGTCAATGCACGCATAAAGTTGTATCAAAGTATGAATAATCTTGAGCGCGACATTTCAAAAATTTCACTGAAATATACATATCCACCCCACTCTTTCATATTTATAAAACCTTTAAATTACTGTTTCAAAGAAAATTAAAATAGTTAATCCCTTTTTGAACAAACAAACAAAACAATCAAATCCGAATTACGCTGACAACCGATCTCCAAAATCCCGTAACCCTAAAAATAAAAAGTGAATTCCACATCGTTGCGGTTCATTCGAGCCCTTAATTTGATATTAAATATTTAACGCTTCGGCACAAGGTCTTGCTTACATCTCACTTAAGGGGTCGTTAAGTGTTTTCGAAAGTCGCCATTAGAGGCATTAGAGTGAAATATGAATTAATGGCGGTGGAGCGACGCTGCGGCGTCATCGGTATACGACGTCAAGAGGTGTCTGAGGAATAGAGAGTGCGGTGGAGTGTGCTTGAAAAGTTGTTAGGTGGCGCTTGTATTTTTTTTGCCGTGACAGTTGACCAGTGTGATCGAAGTTACGTTGTTAAACATTATGGGACATTTTATAAAGGTCTGATGTGCAAGTTTAAGTTTAGCAGACAAAGAAAAATTGTCATCGTATGTGACGGTATGTAATTTGAGGAATTCAGTTTGCTAATAAGTTATAATGAGCGAAAAAAACTTATTATCAGCCAAATATATTGCATACTTTCCTGCCTCGTTAAAAAGTAGCAATTTTGTCACCACGCCAATGTCTCAAGATTATAATAATAATAAGTCATTATTCTACTGCCCTAATGCCCAATTTATTTGGCGTTGATGCCGCAGCATGTCTTCTTCGTCCGTACTCTCTATAACTTGTCATCTCAGTAGTCACCTCTTTTCTAGCCATATCATCAAGAAAGAATAAGAGACAATAAAAATATTAAAAAAAACAATAATAATTTAAATGAATGAAGTAACAAAAAAAATACTGACCCAAAAAAAAAACAAAACACACACCCTCTCCACCCCACTTTTATTGACAAACGGGCATAACCAAGTAAGCTGAGACGGTTGGTTGTATGATTGATTATTACCCATTCTGTAGCCAGAGCTTTCACAAGCCTCATTCTGTTCGGTCGGTAGCAAGGGGCTTCCCATTTCTATATTTGGGAACAAAAGTGTCACGATGAACAAAGAAGAGTTTGGGTTTCGGGTATACAATCCCAATTCGGTAAACTACAATGAGACCCGTAAGAGGGAAATGTTTCAGAGGATTGATGAGAAGGATGGTATTAAAGGTGAGAGTTTATCTGTATTATATTAGTCGTGTTTTCTCGAGAAATGAACACGCAAAGCAAAACCATAATGATGTTTTTTGTATATCTAACACTTACACTTACTAGCTTTTGCTCGCGGCTTCTCTCCCGTCATGTACGGCAATGAACCCACGGGAACGTTTTAAATGTAGCCTTGTAGCACTCGGGGGCAATCTAGCTTCCCGTTAGTGAAAGAATTTTCGGAATCGGATCAGTATTTCTGAAGATTACCCCATACATACAAACTTTTACCTCTTTATATTATTAAAGAGTCTGTGATTGAAAAAAAAAATCTCTTTTCTGACATATGACCCTAAACTCCATTACGTTCAAAGTCTAAGTGAAAGTTTTAAAGCTATTTTGCACTAATAGGTCTAGGCTAGGCTAGGTCAGCTCTTTTGTTTCAGTATCAAACAATTTTATGACAAGCACAAAATATTAACTTGCTGATAATTTTATTTAGCATAGAATTTCGTAAACTTCACTCTCAATTACCCTGCTCAAAACCACTCAAAGTATTAATACAAACCACAATATTAAAATTATTAAACAAAGACCCTATCTTTTAAAGGAAACCCTTTAATTTTCCACCATCGAGATAAATGGTGGCCAGCCTCTTAATCATCGTAATGAATCTTTTATTTTTCTTAATTTTCTTTCTTTCAGAATACGACGCTAAAGATCTTTATGGTCCAGAGATAACTGATAAGGATGGGGCTCTTCTTGATGATCACGACAGTTTCTATATCACCACGAAGAGTTTGCTTGTTCTGTTCCAGATTATGGGAGTGATGCCGATCATGAGAGTGCCTAAAAGTATGTGATTTTCATTTAACGCACTCTTGAAAAACTATTGTTGGTAAATTCCTTTTGTATTTCTTTACAAAAATTGTGTGAATCTAAGTGCAGTTTTAAGACAAGTCTATTAGTTATCTTAAGTTTATTACTCTGCTTCGAACACTAAGAATACATTACTCTTAAGTAAAGAACACATCTTGCAATTGCATGATTACTCACTTGCTTATGTGAAAACAAAACTTATTTTATTTCATTCAAGGAGGAATGAGTGTCAGAGTAAGTTAGTGCAACAACAATATGTCTGGTGCTGATATAAAACAAAAGAATTGAAAAAGTTTAAAAATATTCTCGGTTTAAAATTTCAAAATGTCGGCATTCATCTTCATCAGACGGAATGCGGTTGTGCAACTTTGTTTTAACTTTAACACATATAAACTTTTCAAACTTTTCAAAAGAAAATGTGTTGAAATTTTTCAGAATCCAATAACTTTGAAACATTGTTTGGATCGTTAGAGTGCACACTTGTACTTGGTGAGCCATAAAGCCTTCAGAAATAATAAACTTTGTCCAATGAAACCGGGCTTTTATATTATTTTGTTATATTTTCGAGAGAAATTCGAATTTGAATAATGGGTGTTTCAAAGTAACCGCACATACAGTCAATCCTTCTTGCATTTCAAAGATTTAAAAACAGGTTTGTGTTGTCGTGCTGATACGTAACATAAGGCACGTTTCTTCGATAAAAATCTAGTAGTTTTTTTTGTGATTTTGGGATTTACCTCGGCCTAACCTTTGGTTCTGGAGTGGCGACCGCGAACCGAAATACGTTACGTTGGAAGGCCTCTCAATAGGTGGTCCGATGACCTGTTGAAGGTTGCGGTGATCCGCTGGATGCGAGACACACGGGACAGGCAATATGGCGACTCTTGGGGGAGGCCTGTGACCGCGGTAGGTCGGCGGCACCCGTTGATATCGGAGTGCCTCCCTAATGCAGCTCCAGGGCATGGAGTTGAAGGCGTTGGCGATGTCGAAAGACACCGCCAAGACAACCCCACCCCGGGACACCGCATCCCCCGTCGTAAGGGATGTCTTTTGGCTGAAATGATGCTGATGAACCCTCGGGGCTGTACAAGCATGATGTTAAGATGTAGTTTTTTTACTCTTTCTTTATCAAACAGATGCACAAACAAATAAGCGGACTACTTTCAATTGGATTTCGAAGGCCACAATATGGGCTTATCTCGTATGGAGCTTGGAATGCATCATCGTCGTGAAAGGTAAGAAAAATTTAAATCATAAAAGATATACCGTTATATGGTTGAAGTTCCACGGACCCGAACAAAGCACTACTTCCACATTTATTGTGCGAACCGCCAGTCAGTGGAAGTCATTGCCAGATTCTCTGTTCCCTGATCAGTATATTATTATTCTGGATATCTATTCAAAGTTCAAGTGAATCGGTTTCTTCTAGGCAAGCTTACTCCACCCTAGGCCGCATCATCGCTTCACATCAGGCGAGTTGTTGCCAAACGCAAGCCTATTAAGTATAAAAAAATTATAGTAGAATAACAATCCTGTAATTTTACCAGTAGTAGTAACTAACCAATTTTTGTTGTCTTTCTCATTGACAATTCAAATTGATACTTTTACTCAAATATACTGTAACTTGATTTCTAATAAACTTATATTGTCACTTACGGGATATCTTCCGTGATTATTATATGTTTTGTGCTCCCGATATTTTGACGCGCCATTGATCGCGGGTTCAACTCGCGATCATGATATCCCGTAAGTGACAATATATGTTTAGTTTTAAACCGTGAAAGCTTAAAACAGTGTTTGATTTCTATTGTTTCATCAAAGAGGGCGAAAAGTCAAAGCATTAAGTATGTATAGGTCCCCGAAGCTTGAATGTAGCAATCACTTTTAATTGCTCCTAATTTCAGCAAGATCTTTGTGAACCTTTTGATAAGTCAGGAAACAATTTTCTATAACGGAACTCTCTTTTCAGTGGGTAGAGAGCGCTTAGCGAATTTTCAGAACAGTGCAAATAAGCGTTTTGATGAGGTCATCTATAATATTATATTCTTGAGCATTTTGATCCCGCATTTTCTTTTGCCCATCGCGTCCTGGCGGCATGGGCAGCAAGTGGCTATATTCAAGAATATGTGGACACATTATCAGGTGAGTTTTCTACGGTATGATGAGTAACTGGATATTTGCTTATTGAACATCCTCAGGAGCTGCTTGGAGTTGAATCACAGAGTTAGGTATTTGTAGAAACCATTTTTGCTGCAAGGTAATACTAGATAGATACTCGTCTTGGTAAGACTGGTTGTTAGAATCCCAGACCAAAGAAACAGGTTTTATTTGTCTCGCATAGTACAAAACAAAATGGTGTCGACTCTGTTGGGCACAAACTAAACTTAATTTAGGCTATTGCTATCTTTTTCTCTCTAATAAAACGAGAAAGAGACGTTCTTAATTTAGAGTTGTCAAATTTTGTTGGAACTAATATTTCCATACAAATGTAAGGTGCACTTATAACATGTCGACTAAAACACGGTGAAGCGCAAGGCATAAACTAGTTTGACAACGTAGTTCATAGCAGCCGTCCTTTTTTCGCACAGCATTTTTAGTAAAAGATAGAAATAGCCTAAATTAAGTTAAGTTTGTGCACAACAGAATTGACACCAATGATTCAATTAACAATAATTATGATTTAAAAAGTTAGCAATAATAGTAGATTTTACAACAAGTGCACAAAACGAACCATTTTGAAGAAATTAATAAACACGCAAAAACAAGAGCTGTTTCCCGCCCGTTTCTTTTTTTGAAATCTTATGACATTGATTAGACTTGGGCTGCAGACCTATACTTACAGCCTACTGTTCAATATTTTTTTTTTATAATAATTTTCTTAAATTAATTAAATAACCTACCGTAGGTACTTGAATTTAATTTTTTATGTCTTTTATTAAAAAAACACATAAGGCAAATAAATAAAAGTAAATATTATAAAATAACAAATTCTATCTATGAACTTCTTATTGCGTTTGGCTGTATGGCTCATTTTCTTTGCCTTAATATAGATACATTTATGAGTAGATACATTAACCTTGAGCCCTTGTGCACAAAATTCGATTTTGTGCAGCCTATATCCTGCACAAACAAGCACTTTCAGAGCATGAGAAGTGAAAAAAATATTAAAACATACATATAACTAAATTGGTTCTGTACGAGGCCAATAGCCAATAGCCCCTATCTCAGCATAGTGCTGTAATATAAAAAAAGCCTGTCAAAGATCGTTGAATGACGCTGAGACCCAAGGCTTAACGTGCTTTTCGAGGCACGCAGCCATGGATAAAAAAAATATACTTAAGTTATGTTACAATATTGGTGGGTAATTGTATCTCTATTTACACATCTATTCTGAGCCAAAGTAGCTCAAGAATTCCAGTCACTTAATCTAAAGATAACTTAGCCTATTGTTCAACACCGATGGTCCAGCCATTTTGTATCGCCATTTTGTAACGCCATCGATCTTGTAAATAAAGGATTCTCTTGTATTGAGAGCTAGACTAATACAGGTATTAGGTTTCAGTTCTTTCACAATACTTCCATTAGTGAGCCTTAAGAATGTTTCTTTAGAAGTCTGTAATTCTTAGAAGTTGGTAAAGTAAATAATACCATTAGAAGTTTCCTGAGTTGGTTACTGGGTCGGGTTAATGGGTGTTTCTGTGAAGCACAAAGCTCTGATACTGATTAAATCTCAGTATCTGTTTGGAGAGCTATCAATTGAATTACAGTTTCCCGGGTTTAGTTACTAATACTGTTAGGCTACCTCCTCGGTCTAGTAGTTGCAAGCGCCACTGCTGAGCATGAGGTCCTGGGTTCGATTCCCGGGTCGGGCAAAATGTTATTGGGTTTTTCCATCAGGTTTTTCTTAGTGGCAGTCACGGAGTCTGGATTCGTCCCCGGTTGATGGCCATGGGCTCGTCCCCTTTTCATGGAAAATAAATATAACTGGCGAAATGTGGCTGTATTTTTAGCTACCTCTGCCAAACCTTTCGGGGATTACAGGCACGATATTATGTTACTGTTTGGCACGCTAGATTAGGTTTTTTAAACATATAATTAAGTTTTTCCCGTCTTTATAGTATAAACCGTTAAGTTTAGGTCGTTCTGGAACCGAAAGCGTAATCTCGATCATCGAACTCGGAACGATTAGGACTGTTGTTTTTTTTAAATAACTAAAAAAAACTAATTTATGATAAATTTGGCTTTCGGTTCCAGAACGACCTACAAATAAGCTTGTATATTTATCAGATTCTTGACTATTTCACTCAACAATATACTAACAGACTAAACCTATAAGATCTATCTAAATATATAAAAGAAGAAACATTTGTCAAAATTCACCCCCTAAGGGGGTTAAACGGGGCTCCAAAGTTTGTATGGGGAAACAAGATTAGTTAGACTATTTTATTCGAAACTTCACAGGAGTGCTCCTATTGATAAATGAGTAGAAACAGGTTTCAGGTTTTTTCAGAATTCAACCCCTAAGAGGGGGAAATGGGGTGGCAAAGTATAAA
The DNA here is from genome assembly GCA_905147715.2 of Xestia xanthographa. Taxonomy (NCBI): domain Eukaryota; kingdom Metazoa; phylum Arthropoda; class Insecta; order Lepidoptera; family Noctuidae; genus Xestia; species Xestia xanthographa. The sequence continues at coordinate 22,028,878 of LR990659.1, forward strand.
AATCAATGCACAGTCCAAACCACTGAAACTGGAGATTCCAAATTTGGCACATAGGTTCTTTATGGGATTTAGGGGTGCACTAAGAAAGGATTTTTCAAAATGAACCCCCTAAGGGATTGAAACGGGGGTCCAAAGATAACATGGGGAAATAAGATTAGTTAGACTACTTTATTAGAAACTTAACAGGAGTACTCCTATCGATAAATAAGTTAACATTTTGTGTTTCAGGTTTTTTCAGAATTCAACCCGTAAGGGTAAAATGGGGAAACAAAGCCTGAAATTCAACATAGGTATTGTTTGTATGGTGAATTGGGTCGAGTGTATTACAAAAACAACGATTTTAAGATTTAATGTGGCGAACCTGAATTACCATCATTCCCTGTTGGGGGTGCGATGGGGTTGAAATGTCTAAAAATCAATATGGGTGTCGAAACAGAGATTATCAGGGGTGCTGATGTTGAAAATGGCATTTATTTTGAGATCCAGAAGATAGCGGATTCAACTTCTATACAGGGTTATTATTGATTTATTGTGATGATTGTGATAACGATGATGATGATTGTTATAATGATGATGATGATTGTGATTATGATGATTGTGATGATGATGATTGTGATTACGATGATAATGATTGTGATAATGATCATGATGATTGTGATGATGATTTTGATTACGATGATAATGAGTTTGATGATGGTGATTGTGATAGTGATTGTGATTGTGATAGTGATGGCGATTGTGATAGTGACAGTGATTGTGATGGTGATTGTGATGGTGATAGCGATAGTTGTGATAACGAGGATGGAGATTGTGATGATGATGATTATGATTAAGATAAAAAGATTGTGATTACGATGATAATGATTGTGATAACGATGATGATGATTGTGATAGTGATTTTGATGGTGATGGTGATGATGATTGTGATTGTGATTGTGATAGTGATAGTGATGGTGATTGTGATAATGATTGTGATAATGATTGTGGTTGTGATAGTGATGGTGATTGTGATCATGATGATTGTAATTAAGATGATAATGATTGAGATTACGATGATAATGATTGTGATTACGATGATAATGATTGTGATGATGAGGGTGGACATTGTGATGATAATTATTGTGATTACAATGATCGTGGTAGTGATTACGATGATAATTATTGTTAAAATGATAGTGATTGTGATTGTGATGATGATTGTGATTGTGATAACGATAATAATGATTGTGATTACGGTGTTAATGATTGTGATTACGATGATGATGATTGTGATTACGATGATGATGATTGTGATAACGATGATGGAGATTGTGATAATGATTTTGATGGTGATGGTGATGGTGATTGTGATAGTGACGGTGATTGTGATGGTGATAGCGATGGTGATTGTGATTGTGACAGTGATGGTGATAATGATGAAGGTGATTGTGATTACGATGATAATGATTGTGATAGTGATTGTGTTTGTGATGGTGATTGTAATGGTGATGGTGATGGTGATTGTGATGGTGATAGTGACAGTGATAATGATAGTGATAGTGATAGTGATGGTGATTGTGATTGTGATAGTGATAGTGATGGTGAATGTGATAATGATTGTGGTTGTGATATTGATGGCGATTGTGATCATGATGATTGTGATTAAAATGAAAATGATTGAGATTACGATGATAATGATTGTGATGACGAAGATGGAGATTGTGATGATGATGATGATTGTGATAACGATGATAATGATTGTTAAAATGATGATAGTGATTGTGTTCGAGATTGTTATGGTGATTGTGATGGTGATTGTGATGGTGATTGTGATGGTGATTGTGATGGTGATTGTGATGGTGATTGTGATGGTGATGGTGGTTGTGATAGTGATGGTGATTGTGATAATGATTGTGATAATGATGGTGGTTGTGATAGTAATTAGATGGTGATTGTGATGATAATAATAAATTGTGATGATTATGAAATTTGGCACATAGATAGTTTATAACCTGGACACTACTCCATTAACACACATTAACACACATTAACTACTGGCATTTATAGGACACTATTTATCCCTTTAGTATGATTCAGTGGGACAGTTACTAATCTTCACGCGGGCGAAGCCGCGGGCAACAGCTAGTATTATAATATTTGAGAACTATGAGTTGAATCAAACGGGGCTTTTAAGTTATTATACTCGTATGTGGATATATGAACAAAGTCAGCGGCAGTAGCTAGTAGTATTATTTAACCTATCCTTGAAACACAAGCCCATAATTATGACGTCAGTCGATATATTTCCAGTTCAGTTTACAATAACGACTCTATTGAAATCGAATTGAAGTATTAAATATTTTAAAAGCTCGCGTGTGCCTAACCAAATCATTAAATTCGACCTAGAACCTAACTAGCGCGGAAACAAATGAATAATGGATCCTGAACGATGAATGTGAGGTCGCATGGTGGTAAATATTTTTTTTATTTTAATGAATGTTATGACGCATGTCTAGTAGTCTCCTAATAGAACTACCATCGTCATCTGCCTGGCCTTTTCCCAACTATATTGGGGTCGGCTTGCAGTCTAACCGGATGCGGCTGAATACCAGTATTTGACAAGGAGCGACTGCCTATATGACCTTTACAACCCAGTTAGTACTGGGTAATACGTTACCCCTTGGTAAGACTCGTTGTCAGACTTTCGGGTCACTGACTTCCTGTTACGACTGCCAAGGTTTACAAATGATAGCTAGGACCAACGGTTTAACCTGCTTTCCGAGACACGGAGGAAACTCGGTATGTAATGGATGGTCACCCATCCAGAGATCAACCTAGGCAAGCGTGGCTTGACCTGAAGATCGATCTGAGTGTTATTTACCCACAAGCAAATAGAACTACCAATATAAGTAAATCGATTTTATAGTTTTGTTCTAGTCAATTACAAAGGTACTAATCATTACACTCCTATACAGGGTATAAAATACTCTTCACGAAGTCGTTAACCAAGCATTCTCTAAATCAAGCTGAGTAAGTCTGTGCAAAAATGATTGCTGGGATTTTCTTTTTTTTTTGAGGATAATAATCTCATTTTACCGTATCTCAATGTAACGCATTCAACACATTGTGCTGATGGATCTATTGAGTGGTAAACGGGTCATGGAGGTATTAACGTAAAGTTAAAAAAAAAAAAACTTGTACGAAAGTTGGTACTTTGACCCCAATATCTCCGTAATCCGGAGAACAAGTGTCTTTCAGCTTCGTTAAGAGGTTAGCACGTCAATGTGTCCAAGTTCTAAATATTGACATAAAAACGAGACGCGACAGTCATTTGTTTAAAAAAAAAACAATTGCCAAAATTGGCGCATTATAATGACTTCTTCGACACATCCATTTGTTTCACTACAGAAATACACTCTCTGTACTTCATTACGTCATTGGTCACACTCGTAGTTACACTGAAGTGAGAATCACTGCGCAAATATCTTGACCCAGGAGTATTGATCTTCCTACACATCTCTATCTCATGAAGCCGTTGAAACATAAGAGGCAGAATTTGAAAAAAAATGCGATCATAAAATTTTTCAAGCCATCACATAATTTATTTATTCACTTCCAGCTCAAGTACCTTAAGATCACAGGCACACCGATAGTGTTCCCGAATCTGTACTCTCTGACCTGGGGTCTGTGCGTCTTCTGCTGGGGTCTCAGCTTTGCCGTGATCTTGTCTCAACATTACCTGCAGGATGACTTTGAACTGTGGCATTCGTTTGCTTATTACCATATCATTGCTATGTTAGATGGATTTTGTGCATTGTGGTAAGTATTGAAATAACCTTAATAAACATTGAGACTTTAGAAATAAAATCATTTCTAAAGTCATTGAGACTTTAGAAATGATTTTATTGTCATAAACAAGTATTTTTCTGATTATAGATAAATGGTAGGTACCCATTGTGATTAACCTGTATAAGTTACGTTAACCTGTATAAGTCCTAATCTTTCTACAGGTTACTACAATTAAATACAACTTAGCGTCTAAGTTTTAATGGTATTCAAAATGGAACGTCAGCGTTTTAGGACGCTATGAAGCAAAAGCTTCATAGCGTCCTATAAAATAATTCAAAAGAATGAAAACCGAAACAGCATGTAATGAGGCTTAAATTCATTCAAGCTAAATTAATAACTAATTATATTTAATTAATTATTGTTGTACCTACATAATGTGTTTCAAATTTTATTTTTTATAATTGTTAATTTTTATTTAGTCTTTGACATTTTCATTTTGGAATTTTAGTTTTAATTTATATTATTTTTGAGTAAATGCTGTAATTGTTATTTTTAATTTGTATTTCAAGTGTGTGTGTGCAATTATGATCCTAAATGGATTGAAATAAATTATTTTGAATTTGAATTTGCCACAGCTTAGTAGACAGCCTAGTTGATATAATGCTAAGTTTTTTCCATCTTTATCCTCAAACCAGGTACATAAACTGCAACGCATTTGGCACGGCATCCCGAGGCTTAGCGACGAATCTGCACAAGGCGCTGGAAGCCGAACACCCGGCGCTCAAAGTGGCTCAGTACCGACATCTGTGGGTCGATCTCTCGCATATGATGCAACAGTTGGGTACGTGGGGTTATAGTTTTATTAGTTTCATGAAAAGCTTTGGGTGATAGATGTAATATTAGGTTTATGTATCTTTCAGTGTTCCTGCTGTAATTTTTCGTGTTGTAAGTTCTAATCTTGTTTTTTCTTACCCGTTGTGTTGATGATTCTCATGGTCTTGCTAACTTTTGTAGTTTTCTAATTCGTAGTGAAACGAAGTACCTATCTGAGGAAGCTTTTGCGTGAGTCTTAAGCAGTTATTAAGGTTTTTTACGGGCCTAACTGCAAATGAGTGTACGGCACCGCTTCCCGAGGCATGGCAATGTATCTGCACAAAGCGTTGGGAACTGAACACCCGTCGCTCAAAGTAGCTCAGTACCGACATCTGGTCGATCTTCCGCGTATGATGCGACAGTAATTGGGCACGTGGGATTATAGTTCTGCCATTCTTCCTCGTTTCCTATTATTCCCGGGAGAATGACTCCGTGGGTGTAGGATACTTCACAATAAACCTCGTTTCGTAAAGAATCTCTTTGGAAAACGACTAAGAAGCTATTATTCGATCACTTTCATTGTAGGTTGTCGGTTCTTCTCCATGGAAACGACCAATCGACCCGTGCACCATTTTCGACGTTTTGTAAGTGCAAACATTTGAAATAAAATATGTTGATTTTGGTCACACCCCCATTTCAAACAATCGAAACAACACTAAAAACATCAGTTATTGCTACGTGATACTCGCATCAGTAGCTCCAAATAAAAACGTATCAGCGATCCGTTCACAAGTTTAACAAATGGCGCTCTATTGCCCCGCTATTGCCCCGTGCAATAATGGTTTCATGCCTGTTGGCACGAATTGCTCTTTTGTTTCAACGACCGTGCTAACTGTGTAGTTTGTCATGGCGGAAGATTCCATACATTTCGTACAGTGTCGGCCATTAAATTCAATGAACAGTTCACGCCCATAATAGAATTGTTTTATTCCTCTAATAGATATTGTTGCTGAACTTCCCAAAAATTGTTTGTTTAGAGAGAAAGTTTTCAAATTGACGGGATCTGTCGATAATTTTGTAATTAATGGCGACGCTGTTTCGGGGATTAAAGAAGACTTGAGGAGACTTTGTCCTTTCACGCCAGAACAATTAAGTAAAGAAACTTGTTACTTGAAGTATATTTAGTTAATAACGTGGATATTTTGAGTTTAAGACATTGAAGAAATGAATAATTGCTAAGAAAGTTCTCGTTTTTGTTTGTGTATTTTGTTTATTTAATAGATTTCCTTTGCTTAGTTGGCTAGATAGATGAAAAGGTATTGGAAGTGAGCACTTTAACTATTAGTGAAATAAAGACAGAGTAAATGATGCTATAATTCATCAACTGCCTAGCCATTTCCCAACTATGTTGGGGTCGGCTTCCAGTTTTACCGGATGCAGCTAAATACCAGTATTTTACATGGAGCGACTGCCTATCTGACCTCCACAACCCAGTTAGTACCGGGTAATACGATACCCCTTGGTAAGACTGGTTGTCAGACTTTTTGGGCCTCTGACTACCTAACGACTGTCAAAGATCTACAAATGACAGCCGGGACCAATGGCTTAACGTGCTTTCCGAGGCACGGAGGAAACTCAGTATATAATGCGTGGTCACCCATCCACAGACCAACCAAGGCAAGCACGGCTTAACCTAACGATCGACCCGAGCGGCTGTTATTATTTAGCCACGAGCTCCTCTATATGATGCTATAATTATGATATTATACGTATAATAGTCACTTCTAACCAAGGTTTAAGCGGACCCTTCAACCAAGCATTCTGTACAATAAACTAGTAACCTTACGCAAAAATTATTGCTGGGAAACAACTTTTTCTTTAGGGTGAAAAATTACGGTTTACAGTAGCGCTCATTGTAGTTTTATAACTTGTTTTTTTTACATACACACATCAAAAAAAGTTTGTGATCACTTTGATAATTCGAAATCTTTTTGTTACGTTTCTATATAAAAAACTAGCGGACGTCACGCGGTTTCACCCGCGTAATTCCCGTTTCCGTAATAGTACGGGAATAAAATATAGCCTATGTTACTCAGAGTGAATGTAGCTTTCTAATGGTGAAAGAATTTCTTAAATCGGCGCAGTAGTTTTTGAGTTTATTCATTACAAACATACACACAAAAATACAAATCTTTCCTCTTTATAATATTAGTGTAGAAATGTAGATAAAAAATAGTTTTATTTTTTAATTTCAAACAGGGTATTTCTATTTAAAGAAAACACACAACAAAGTTTTTTCCTTGATAAAGTTCAATTTAAATAATTATATCAGCCTAAGCTAGTGATCACAAACTTTTTTTGATGTGTGTATGTATCTATGAAATGTTGTACTGCAACAAATGACAGTTATTTATTTCCCAATTAAAACAAACAGATATTTATTTGAAAAACCACCTCGTCATATGTCCAACAAATATTAGTATGCATGGAGTTATTGGTAAATAAATGCGCACAACCTTTTTGCTCTCACTAATCCATTCAATGTTTTGATTTTTTTCTTTATTTGTGAACACAGCCAAAGCACTGTTGTTCAAAATCTGTGTTTTTCTTTAGAATTACATTTATATCGTGGTTTATTTTAGAAGTCTGTTAGATTATTATCATTCACACCAACAAATACTAATCCTACAAACATTTAATCTTTAGTAATTCCTATAATATTGCGTTCGTATAGTACGCATATCATTGTGTCGTACAAGATTAAAATAAATCTATCATGAAATGTGTATTAATGAAAGTAAATTTTATTTTTAACCGGCTTCTTAAACAGGTGGTTATGTTTTTGGCCGGAATCTTTCTTGTTTCAGCTATGTACACCGATTTTTCCCTGATTACTAGTCCGATTTACGTGTCTATGTTCCTGATCTATCCCTAATACCTTCTAGTTACAATGTAAAATGCATCCCTTTTTTTTCCGATGGGAAATCATCAAATGACTCCTCCCGCTCTGGGCGGATCAGAAGGGAGTGTCAGACTTTTATTGACTAAAACCCATCCATGTTCCTTCATCGCCCTTTGTGTTCCGGGGCCACGGTATCTCTTTCGAACAGTCCCGCAACCCCGGCAGGCATCGGTCCTTGCGGGCCCCTTCCCTTTTGCTGACTCTCTTTGAGGCACGCGTGGAACACGAACGTGCCGTAAAATGCATCCCTGACAAGTTATTGATGAAATTACAAAAACACTTTTGGTATCGCTTATTTTTTTTTTGCACATTTTATTTGGTTCACCGTTTAACAGACAAACGTTTCCCATAAATATTTTAAACTTCCAATGAGTATGTGTTACCTTTTTTGCTTTCTTCTTTAATGTACCAGTACTTAAGTTTAAATTTATCTGCTCACAGGTCGCGCATACTCCAACATGTACGGCATCTACTGCATGGTCATTTTCTTCACCACCACAATCTCTCTCTACGGCGCGTTATCAGAGATCCTAGAACACGGTCTAAGCTACAAAGAAATGGGTCTATTTGTCATCGTGGGGTACTGCATGACTCTCCTGTTTATTATTTGTAATGAGGCTTATCATGCTTCTATTAAGGTTAGTAATTTATACTATTATTATAAAGAAGTATTTGTTTGTAAGTTCGTATGTATGGGTAATCTCCGGAACAATTGATCCAATTCTAAAAAATCTTTCACTGGCTTATAGTTACATTATTTGTGGGTGCTATAAGTTGTAAATTGTATGTATATCATGCAATTTATCCGAGCGAAATCGCGGGTGAAGTGGCAGTTTGGGCAAATATTTTCGACTTCCAATTGTTTTAAATTGAATAGAATATAATAAAGAAAGAAGAATATAAGATAGAAAACATATTTATTCGGTACATGCCATAAGTGCATACAACAAGAATAGAACTATTACGTAACAGAACAATAATTGAAGAATATTGTATTCAATAAAAAATTGAAACGCAACTGCTTCAGAATACTGCTAATTCATGGGTTCCAATAACGGTTTTATCGCTGATAGTGATAGCTTCCTGACCATCTTTGGATGGTATACGAACTTAAAATAAAACGTTAAGTATAAAATAAGAGACAAAACTGTTCCTTGTATAAAATATGATCCAGAAGACGTTCTCTTATACAGTTGTCATAAAACGTTCAAAGGTTTTATCGGAAGCAGCAGGCTTATAAAACTTCGCTAATTCCGTTTGATATGGGCAATCATTAGTTGGCCTGCAAGGAAAGCTTTACTTAATGACCTTGATGGTTTTTCCTATTCCTAGGTTGGACTAGAGTTCCAAGTCCGTCTGCTGAACGTGAACCTGGGAGCAGTAGACAGAAGCACGCAGCGTGAAGTGGAGATGTTCCTCGTGGCCATCTCCAAGAACCCACCCATCATGAACCTCGACGGCTTCACCAATATCAATCGGGAACTGTTTACTGCTGTAAGTACAGCATTATCAAAAAATTGTTTAAAAAAATAGAGAGACGATTGCCGCTTTTGCGAACGGGGTCCAAGCTGCTGATGGTAAGAGTCAGGAACCTTCTTACAATGAGATGAGAATTGCTTTTGTGTTTAGCCCTTAGTCCAACCTCCTTAAGAGGATACCAGGCGATGGTGATCGTGGCACAGACGGCTGTACAAACGGGCATAATTTATCACTGTATCCGTTTTTAGGGTTCCGTAGTCAACTAGGAACCCTTATAGTTTCGCCATGTCTGTCCGTCCGTCCGTCCGTCTGTCCGTCCTCGCTTAATCTCTGTGACCGTTAGCACTAGAAAGCTGAAATTTGGTACCAATATGTATATCAATCACGCCGACAATAAAAATTGGAAAAACATGTTTTATTAGGGTAGCCCCCCTATATGTAAAGTGGGAAGTGATTTTTTTTTTTAATTTCAACCCTAACGTGTGATATATTGTTGGAAAAGTATTTAAAAATGAATAGGGGTTTCCTAAAATCATTTTTTGATAATGTCAATAATTTCGGAAATAATCGCTCCAAAAGTAAAAAACAATGTCGTCGTCCCCCCCCCTCTAACTTTTGAACCATAAGTTTAGAAAATATGAAAAAAATCTGAAAAGTAGAACTTTATAAGGACTTTCTAGGAAAATCATTTTGAACTTTGTGGAAACAACAGTTTTTGTACAAAAAAGACAAAAAGTTGTACAAAATAATTTCTGGACTAAGTTTGTAGTATATTCGTATATGCAAGCATTTTTACATAATGGATACCCACCTTTAAACTCATAAGTGGGAACACTTATTGTGACGGACGGGAAACTACGGAACCCTACACTGAGCGTGGCCCGACACGCTCTTGGCCGGTTTTTTTCAATTCTATACGGCTAGCTAACGAAGTTTACTTCTTAAGTCTTCTTACTTGCAAACTTACACGATTGTTGATCTTACGTCTCTTGCACGCGACCAAATCAAACATCATACAAACCATAGGGTACTCTCTTATATCTCCTAAAAATTTTTGTCCGAAAATCATTATCCATAAAACGTTTGCTATAAACTTCAGTTACCATAATGTTCAAAATCCCGAAATTTTGTTTTACATAATTATCTTTATTTCTAAAACTGTTCTGTCATAATATCGAATACTATAATAATTGAATCTTCTAATTGTATATGCCATAAAGTCAATTATCCTAAGTATTATATTATTATTATTGACGACCCGAATGGCGCAGCAGTAGTGAGTCTGCCTTACGTTCTTAGGGTCCCGGGTTCGAATCCCGGTCGGAGTAAATGTTTGTGTGATGAGCATGGACATTTGTTACCGAGTCATGGATGTTTATATGTATAATAAGTATATATTTACAAACAAAAAGTATCTATGTAGTATATCAACTATCTGGTGTCCACGACACAAGCCTCGTTGCTTAGTGTGGCACTAGATGGCGCTGTGTGTAATGTCCAGCAATATTTATTTATTTATTTATTTATTTATATAATGTGTATTATTCCTAATGTCCATATAAGTGTAATAAATTTGTTGGTCCTAAAACATTTGCTAAAAATTAGGTTTTAGTGACAGAAACGAATCGCTGTAAATCCGACCCCACGCAGTCTTGTCTGCCCTACCCCTAGAGTGTAATTTAAAATCGCGTAGACGCGGAGGGGCGAGGCGGCCCGCGAGTTGAGGAGCAGGTGGTTGTAACACTCGCCGCCGCTGCTGAGGCTGGCCGGCGAAGCCGGCCAGCAAGCCGAAGCTGCGGTGTAATGCTCTAGACTTGATAAAATCTTATTTAAGCCAGAGATTACAAATAACTGAAATAAATAAGCTTTCTTCTGCGACGAAAACTGAAGTGCAGTATTTATCAAACCCGAGAGTTGTCACTTATGGCATGCCACAGGGAAGTGTTTTGGGTCCCTTGCTTTTCCTTATTTATATAAACGATTTACCAAGAGCCGTGAAAATTCCGTTAGTCCTTTTTGCTGATGATAGCACTGCTGTATTTTCTCCGACTGACATGTGTTGACCGTTTCAAATGTGTTGACATTTGAAAATGACATAAACGATACTTTAAATGAAATTATAAATTGGCTGACATGTAATAATCTTATAATTAATTTAGATAAAACAAAAATAGTCAGTTATTCCCAAAGAAAAACCCCTTTGACATTAAATATAAATTATGAAATGAAAGTAATAGGAGAAACAGATACCATCAAATTCTTAGGAATGTGGATAGACAAAAATATGTCATGGACAACGCAAATTGATACGGTGTGTAAAAAACTAAATAAATTTTCCTACGCTTTATACAGGCTATCTAAGTTTGTTAATCAAGCAGCAGTACTAACCGCCTATCATGCCTATGTAACGTCTACGCTTAGATATGGACTAATTTATTGGGGGAATGCTACAGACAGGGAAAGAGCTTTTAGGGCGCAAAAGAAATGTCTTAGAGCGATTTGTGGCATACGTGCCCGAGAAAGCTGTATGCCATACTTTAAGAAGCTTAAGATCTTAACCTTTCCCGCCCTCTACATCTATGAGGTCGCTACATTTGTAAAAACCGATAGGGAAAAGTTTGGTAACCTGCACTCCCGTCGACATGCCGACAAAATAACAAATATGCCCTCAAAAACAGCCCTGCTTTCTAAAAGTTTCTTCGGAATGTCTTCACGAATTTATAATAAGCTTCCTAAGCAAATAAGAGAAATTGAAAACATTAAAAATTTTAAGAAAAAGTTGTATGACTTTTTGGTAAATAGACCATATTATAAAGTACATGAATTTCTGTCCGACAGATTTGTGATGACGAAATGCCAAACTGTTTATTCTGCTTTATGTTTTGATGCAAAATATAACTCTTATTAAAATTTCTATTTGAGTTAATATAACTATATCACTTAAACTTAGGTCTAAGATTCAATATTAAACATACAAAATTGTTCAAACTATTGTATGCCGAACATGGTAGAGCAGTGCAAACGCACACACAAATAACCTTATACCAACTCTGTAACCACTGTCTCACAATAAAGATCTTTGACTTTGACTTTGACTTTGACTTTGATATTATGTGATATTAAGTTCGGGTAAGTTATCATTCGGACAAATGATGATTAGGACAAAAAAAGTTATGGCACTTTAAATTATGAATAAAAAAGTTAGGTAATACAATAGAGAACCAAACCATAGCGATCATAGTAAACACCATAAGAACTTCAATGCAAATCGATAAGATTGCGCTTTGTACTAGAAACTAAACAAATTAATTTGATGGATTGTTGAATATGGCTTTTTTCAAATCATCAAAATAATTTATTTTGTTTCAAGTACAAAGCGCAATCTATTAGTAGTCATATTACACACTGTACTGCTATTCAAACACTGGTTTCACAGCTAAAACAACAGGCAGTTTAAAACTTTTCTCGACAAGTAAATATTTGTTTGTGGAGGACCACAATGCTGGCTACTTTGGGCTCTAGTGTTTTATTTGTGTGTTTCGGTGTCAACAAGTTGAGTTTAATTGCTGTTGTAAAAGTGTAAATTGGGCCTTATATCAACCACTAGACATGGTCTTGTCTGTCTAAACTTTAGATAGACAAATCAAATCAAATCAATTTATTTGCTATAAAGTATTGGTACAATTTCGGTCTTAACATAAATAATCCAGATCCATAATACTTAGTCATAATAATGTGACATGCAAACATTTGAGCTTATAATTTTCATTAAATTCATAATTAAATGTCAAATAAGAACTCGATACATTTTCCATAATCTTAAGTCAGTGGTTAAATAATTACCGTTATATTTTATTTACCACTCTCTTATTAAATAAGTCACATACTGAGTAGAAATTCTTTTCCCTTAACCATACTTTAAGACATCTTGCAAATTTATTAGCTGGTAAGTTTTTAATACTGTCAGGTATCGCATATAATGCTGTCCTAGGAATTATTGGCAAAACTATTCTATTTCTATGCCTATTACTTTTTGGAAATATTTCATGAGCTTTTTAAACAACTCCGGGTGCATTTTCACAAATTTAGCGCATTCAAAGATATACAGACTTGGAAAAGTTAGAATCTTGAACTTTTTGAAAAAAGGTTTGCAGGATTCTCAAGGGCGTATTCCCGCTATTGCGCGGATGCATTTTTTCTGTGCTATGAACACTCCCTGACTGTCTACACATATACTACAAGACATGTCTAGTAATAGAAACCAAAACTCTTGCCCTTATCCCAATTCATTTGTGGTCGGCGCAGGATGTCTTCTTCTTCTTCTTACATACCTCTCTATTACTCGTCATCTCACCAGACACCTCCTTTCGTGCCATACCATCCTTCATACTTCTTTTGTCTATCTAAACCAAGTTCGCTCAGTGCTAGATGCAGATCTCGGTCACGAAAATAATTTTCAAATAATGTGAGACGGAAAAGACTGAGTGTGTCCCATGCGTGCAGAGGGCGGCGTGCTGTTCTCCAACTCGGTGCTGCGCGCCGTGCATGCCGAGCTGGACTGGTGCGTGCGCAACTCGTACTACAAAAGATCATCATCATCATCATCATTTTCTTTAGCAGCCTTTTTCCACCTACTGTTGAGTATTTACCACCTCCTTGCGCGACGAAACGCTTTGAAAGCGACGACAAAATGGAGCTCAATTTGACCTTCCTTTTCCATCAATTTAAACCCTTCTATCTTTCGATACATTTTCAATGTTTTAAAAATGTTACGATTCATTATAGATTTAGACAAGAATCATTCAGTGCGTGGCAAAAATCGAAGCTAACATCTTTTTGTTACAGTACAGTCGCAACTGCATCAAGTTATCTCGAACTGAAATATTCTCATTCGATTTTGAACTTAACCGACAACATTTTATGGTTTAAGTAATTTGGAGAAAGACAGTTTGTGATAACTTGATGTGCTGGCGACATGTTATTTAGATGACAGAAACTCAGTAGTATGTGTACATACATAGCTATTCACATATTATTAGTTTATCTACCACAAAATATGGCATCCCCGACAATCAATGACCCGATCAAGCTGCTTAAAAGCAGTCCATAAAACCAGATAGCTCTATTTATAGAACCGTTAACTTTTATCGGTGATAGTACAAATAAAAGTAGATATCATCGATAAAGTCGACGACCCGTAGCTAATGCGCCATCTATAGCAAGTGAGGGTCATTAATTATATTCCAGAGTTAGAGTCAGTGCTAAGTTTCCTTACGAGTTGTTTCCTTGTTTGCAGAAATAGATGAACTCAACGTGCATGTTGTCCATAGCCTGCTAAGTAATACAAAGAGCCCAGCTTTATTCAAAACTGAATAAAATGCTTCCAGTGCCAAGCTTGAATTGAATTATCCTGTTTTTGTTTGAACGTAATAACAGAATAATATACCAGATTTTTTTTTGACACTTATTTAATACTAGCTTCTGCCCGCGACTTCGTACGCGGAACATGTTGCTTATGCCAGCGACAACGGGGTCGTCAAAATCGAAGATCTGATACGTCTGATGTCGAAGCGCAATTCTCTATCCGTGAACGTCTCCGACTCGCGAGACAATGCGTGACGTTCACGATCAGCAGTCAGTGGCGCATTACGTTCCCCACTTGTCTCTAGATACCTAGAAGTCGATGTGTAGATACGCTGAGAACTCAAGCGTAATTCTCTTTCCGTGAACGTCTCCAACTCGCGAGACAATGCAGACGTTCACGATCAGCGGTCAGTCACGCATCATATTCTTCACTGGTCTCTAGAGACCTGGATGTAGATGCGTAAATACGCTGAGAACGCAGGCGTGCTTTGCGATCCGAAGAGGTTTCCACGGAGCGAGTTGAAGAAGATGTTCTCGAACAGCATCAAGTCTCTCCTGACGCTATTCGGTATATTCTTGGGATATTTTGATCCTCAATCTTTTAGCTCCTTTGGAACATTGGGAAAGATTTGACCTCTTTCTAGGCATGGTTATAGTTTTATTAAAATCTAAGTGACTGCTCCGCTGCGTTACCGGGTAGGCTACCGTGCCACGTAGATAAATAGAAAAGGAAATTAAACACTAAAATAACATAAGCCGGAAGGCATAGTTTTGGCCAGTAGACTCAAATTTTCAATGATATACCATCATCATCGAAAATCAGTCCTAAACTGTTACCACCTTGACCGCGTGGATATTTTATAATTATACATTGAAATTAGTGATAGCTTTGATTTCCACATCAGATGTTTCTGATCTTCAATTTTTATAAGTCAACGGGAAATGCCCATCAGACGAACAACTTTTGCTAAGACGTCATTCCTATATGTGTTATGGTGTAGCTGGGCTCTCGGAGTTCCACAACAGGTGTTCCAGATCTTCGATTTTTATAAGTCAACAGAGAGTGCTCATCAGATTGAACAACTTTTGCTAAAACGTCATTCCTATATTATGTACTAGCTTCTGCCCGCGACTTCGTACGCGGATCCTGTTGCTTATGCCAGCGACAACGGGGTCGTCAAAATCGAAGACCTCAAAACGTCTGATGATGAACGTCTGATGATGATTTTAAGAGCCCGGGGACGGGAATACAACGGGATGCGTGAGACGATTCGAGACGTTCCAGATCTTTCATTTTTGTAAGTCAACAGGAAATGCCCATCAGACCAAACAACACTTGCTGAGACGTCATTCCTATGTGTTATGGTGTAGCTGGGCTCTTGGAGTTCCACAAAAGGTGTTCCAGATCTTCGATTTTTATAAGTCAACAGAGAGTGCTCATCAGATTGAACAACTTTTGCTAAAACTTCATTCCTATATATATGTTATAGTGTAGCTGGGCTCTTGGAGTTCCACATCAGGTGTTCCAGATCTTCAAATTTATTCTCTCCGCAGAAAATCCCCATTACGTGGAACAATTTTTGCTATGGCACCATTTTTGTATCTCTTATAGTTCAGCTGGTCTGTTGCGGTTCTGCATCAGGTGTTTGTTTCCAAGATAAAAGTCGACAGGAAATGCCCATCAGACCGAACAACTTTTGCTAAGACGTCATTCCTATATGTGTTATGGTGTAGCTGGGCTCTCGGAGTTCCACAACAGGTGTTCCAGATCTTCGATTTTTATAAGTCAACAGAGAGTGCTCATCAGATTGAACAACTTTTGTTAAAACGTCATTCCTTAAAAGTTATAGTGTAGCTGGGCTCTTGGAGTTCCACATCAGGTGTTCCAGATCTTCGAATTTATTCTCTCAGCAGAAAATGCCCATCACGTGGAACAATTTTTGCTATGGTACCATTTTTGTATCTCTTATAGTTCAGCTGGTCTGTTGTGGTTCTGCATCAGGTGTTCAAGTTTCCAAGATAAATTATAGCCTATATCTTGCCCAGACTTAATACCTATACAACAACAAAAAAATCATTCAAATCCGTCCAGCAGTTCCGAAGATTAGCGTGTACAAACAAACAGACAAACAGACAAACAGACAGACTTTTTTTTTTGGATTCGTGCTCTATTACTGTTTCTAAACCCCCCTCAATTTTTTTTTTTTTAATATATTCAATGTACAGACACAGTTTTTCTACTGTTTTATTATATGTATATAGATTAACCTTTGCATATTCACGTCCAATTTTATAACACCCTATACCCGCGTTTGATTTGACAGACTGAAAGTTTGAAACTCAATTTTCAAAATTCTTTCAAATATTTTATACGGGGATATTATGTTTTCTGAGGATTTACTGCGAAGCATCGTAAAAATGATAATTTACTGAATAATAAATAACCCTTTCCTGTAGCCTCTGAAAAATTGTTAGATTTTGGTAATAGGTTGTAAAATGCTAGCAGATCCATTTGTTCTTCTTACAAAACTTACAACCCCAACTGATAACTTATGAGCTAGAATAAACACAAATAATTCGAGACATAAGTTGGTTTCTTTTGTTTCTCCTAGGCTGCAGCATCGCTTCATATCAGGCGAGTTGCAGCCTAAAGCAAGCCTATTTTGGGTAAAAATCCCAATAATTTACGTCCATACAAAAATAATCGCGTAGATACCACAATTTCTCAGTAACAGCATTGAATCTATGTTGATGGCAATAGGCATACTACTATTATGAGATTAAAGAATAATTTCCTATTTTTCAGAACATCTCCTTCATGTCAACTTACCTGATAGTGCTGATGCAGTTCAAGCTGACCTTACTTCGGCAAAGTGCCAGGAAGACCATCAAAGCTGTCATCAGGACACTGTTCAACACCACCACAACTGTTCTTGATGATGATTTTACTGCTGATGATGATGAAGAGTGAAAAGCTTTGACTTGGTTCATAAAAGAATATCCAATAATATAGAAGAATCATTAGATAATAAGGTTTAGTTTCATGATTTACATATACTTATAGCTATCGTTTTATTTTAGATTTTCAGAGAATCATTATTGTATGCCAAAGTTAGTAATACTTTACTTAGTTTATTTATAAGCGCAAGCTTCAAGAAAGCTTTTAGTTTAGATATAAGTATTTTTAATGAAATTACTAGATTGGAGCTAAAACCATAGTTTCGTAGTATTCTAGTGTAAAGTATCGTTAATTCGGGTAAATATAATAATGTATTGAAAATAAGCTACAGCTTTTTTAGTCTTATAACATAATAAAATATATATTTCCATCTTATTTCTGAATTGTTTGTCGACCTATATCCTGGCCTATTCATTCATGTTCTAATTCTTTACATGAAAGTCACATCAATTTTATTAGCGTGTTTGTGTGCCGAGTGACGTCACGAACAATTTGTTAATGACGCTATCTAATTATGTTTTTTTTTAATTTGCAAAAGCTCATTCTACGACCCGCGAGGGGACACTACGTGTAGGAATGAAGGTTGAACACAGCGTGTAACCATTGTTTGCTTATGACGTCGTATAAGATCTAGCTGGCTTTATATTTACTACCATTACAAACAGTATTAAGTCAGAAAGTAAAGGTATTACGTATTTATACCTCACTAACTTTTACCGATAACAACACAAAATATAATCTCAGATACTTTCTTCTATTAAGTTACTTTCCGATAAATTGTAATAATAGTATGAATTGGAAATCAGAAGAACTGAAGCATATCAATCATCTCGTTCATAAATAAGTTATAGGTTATACACACACAACATTATTATTTGTCAACAGGACCCTAAGAAATACACATTATAATGGCTTGACCATCTCAGACACTAATCTGCATAGTCCTCATGTGAATTGAGCAAGATTGTCTGGACTTTAAAAGAGACTATGACCTCTGAGTTTGTTTCGGCTGTTTCTTCTCAGAGTAGTCAGGTACGAAACACCGGCCCCATCTAGTTTAAAAAAATGACGTGTAAAAGTGTTTGTAAAAACCTACTTGCAAAATAAACATCATTCATCATTTATCATTTATCACTTGAATACCATGATTATTATCTAAATACACAAAATTTTACATACTATACGCACATTTGTACAAATTTTGACTCAACAAAAACATTCTATGAAAAATCACAAAATAGAGCTTGAAAAATCTACTAAATAAAACACTGAAAACAAAATTATTCCACGAGGTAAAGTTAGCTCCTAAAACAACACTGTAGGAAGAAAAGTAACAAAATGTGTGAGGATAATTAAAGCAAAACATTGTACTGTTGTTTTATACTAAGTGCAGCTAATCGGAGCATTTCGTGTGCACTGATTTAAGTATTTTAAAAGGGTCAGTACATTTAAAACTAACTAAAGTTGATTTAGTCGTCGCAAACGCGACTTTTGAGCATTAGGTCCTGGGTTAGATTCCCATATCGGAGAAAGTGTTATTGAGTTTTTCCATCAGAAATTTAAATTTCTCAGTTCACAAAACATCATGTTGAAAAATAAAATCCAATTCGCTGAACGTAAACTAGGTTTTTGTACCTACAGAATAAAACTAAGCGTACGAATAATTAAACAGTAGAATATAATTATAACGAAAGACTAAATTACTATCTAGCTGTTTTATCCCACGCAAAGTAAACAACTACGTCGCACTTTTACAAATAGCTGTGTCCGTCAACAAACATGAAGTATCCATCTTCATTGTAGTAACCCAAATACATTTCCGACGAGAAAAACTTTCTTTATAATTCATGATTAGGCTTCCGCCTGATGTGGCGTTTATTACACTCGTTTTCATTGCGGTCAAGATTACGTAGGTTACCTAATGACGACCGCGAGCAAATCCGTAAGGAACTAGTACCATTTTACCACTATTACTCAATTGGCAACTCTTGAAGTTCAAAATCTACATTTTAGGTATTTCTCTGTGGTTTGGTGAATATATTCTGACATTTTTTTTAGCAAGCAATCCACTGTAACTTTTGTGATTGCTCTGGCCAGTAGCCAGAGCAATCACAAAAGTTACAGTGGCTGCTGTTTTTTTTTGCTCTGTATCTGCTTAGTATTTGCACAATACACGGATATGTCCCCTAGAGTTGGTTAAAACTAGATTGAACCTCATGATTAGTAGGCTGCGTGTTGTGTGCGCCTGCACGTAATGCT
Source organism: Xestia xanthographa (assembly GCA_905147715.2). NCBI lineage: Eukaryota > Metazoa > Arthropoda > Insecta > Lepidoptera > Noctuidae > Xestia > Xestia xanthographa. The sequence continues at coordinate 22,048,482 of LR990659.1, forward strand.
GCGAACCCAATTTATGTACGCGCAACAGTTGGAAGATTCCAAGCGTGAGTGACACGTCTCTGCATCTGAAACAAATACAAAATACAATAAAGCTTAAATTAGACGGTTCACTTTTTATTTATGTCTGTCTTTCATTCGGAATCTGTTAAACGATTATTCTTATGCAAAGCTTTTGCTGTTATAAGCAAAGCTATTAAAGCTGTTAAACGATTATACTCATGTAAGTTTACCGATATCGTAGCAGCATAACTCAGCCTAACACTCGAGTGAAGGGTCTGGTATCAGCATAACCGAGGAAGTGAGGAAAAACACAATTGAAATGTCAACCTTTCTTTTCCATAAGGTGTTGACAGTATACAACAACAACAACAATAGCAGCCTATAACGTCCACTGCTGGACATAAGCCTCTCCCATGATGGGTGGAATTTTCCGTAATCTCCACGCTTGGCAGGCGGATTGGAGATCGCAGTGATGAAAGACTAACAGAAAACGCTGCTGCCCATTCTCTAGTCTACGGAGACGCAAGGTGTTCTGCCTCAGACATTAGTCGCCTTATACGACACCCGTGAGTGTAATGGGTTGGTTCTATTCTACTCTGCCGGATACCACACGGCGTTGACAGTATTGACAGTATACTGAGCAATGTATTCTCAGATATAATTGCGATAGGTGAGTTATTGATACCGTTATCATGTCTATGACTTCCAGCTGTTTCGATCGAAGGCCAATGTGGACCACTGTCTGGTCTTCTCCAGCTCGTCCCACCATCTTCTACGAGGTCTGCCGCGACGCCTTCTGACAGTGTTAGACCTCCGAAAGGTATCTATTTTGGCCCACAGCTCATTGGGCATGCGACACCGTGGCCAGTCCAGTTCCATTTCAGCTTAGCTGCTTTATGAGCAACGTCAGTAATTTGTGTGTTTTGTTTAAATAATGTTGGCGCTTTACTGTTGACTAATCTGACCGTATCTGACCGTACCCTAAGGTTGTTTCTCACAAACAAAGTAATTTGAAACTATGAATCTTTTTTCAGACTTTAAGTGAAGGCGGCCATTTGTATTAAGCTTCGACTAAATAAATGCTTTTGACTTTCACCTCTCCTTTGAACACTATAGTGAACTTTTATTTTGTTGTCCGTTTTTCAAACTTTATTCACTTTATTTTTATTAGTTTTCATTTAGAGTCGAGAGCTACTTCAGTTGAGAGTAGGAGTCATTTATTGTGATTTATTTATTCAGTATTTTACTGCACTGCTTGCTATTAAACTTTTTGATTAAATATTTGTTTGGTGGAAAGGTAAAGGAAGACCAAGGAAATTATGGATGGACTGTGTGAGTCATTACTCACACAGTCCATCCAAAGCCATATGAAAGAAAAATAAGTAAATAATAGCTTGACGGTTGACGGAAGATAATGGAAGAAAAAAACAAGTGACAACAGAATTTAAAAACATGTGACCATGTCACACGACTCTAGAGAAACTTTTATAATATAATATGATACAGCACATACAGATGCGATAGCATTGCACAGTTTCTGCAGTAGTTATAAAATGTGCTACGAATGTGTACGACATGTGTCTACGGCGTAGCGGTCGCTGACGTCACGCTACGCTAGTCTGGTTCATTGAACTACAAGTGGCAAGGCTATCCATTTGACATTGAAAATAATTAATGTATCCATGTATCATTTTGATAGACTCACAGAGTATTAATTATTCATAATTTTAGGAGCAGCTTTTATATTATGAATTTTGTTGTAAAAAAGTTCGGTCACGGTCACGGTTCACGGTCCGATTAATGAGTTTTCCAAAAATTACCATTAAACGCAGGAATTTGAATTTTAGAATGACTACTTATACTAATCACTACATTTTATGCTATAGCAGATAAAACTGGAGTGTGGATATCCTAAGGTCAGCAGCAGATTGAAATGAAAAAATACTGTCAAAATAATACAAAGCCATCTTGCTCACTCTAAACGCTTTATTTACTAATTATTTTTCAGCTTCACCTAAACATGATTGTGTCATCACAAAAATATCTTTACAAAGGTAATTTGTTCAGGTTTTAGCTGAAAGGCGCGAAACACGCAGAGTTTGACGATTAATCAAATGCCCCGTTTTATCAACGTTACAAACGAGGGTAGGTAAAAAATATTTTGTTTTTCGGTGTTATTGAATCAAGCTGTACATAGACGAATTTGGTTAGAGTTGTTTACTATACAATGGCGACTTTCTATTTTATACTACTCATGGATTTTAATTATTTTTTCGGAGCTCGTGGCTAAATAATAACATCCGCTCGGGTTGATCTTCAGAAAAGCCGTGCTTGTCATCCACGTGAGGGACCACCCATTATATACAGAGTTTCCTCCATGCCGGGGAAAGCACGTAAAAATCTTGGTCCCGGCTGACGTTTCAGATCTTTGACAGTCGTCATTGGTGATCAGTAGCCCGAAAGTCTGACACCAAGTCTTAGAACAACTCTAGAGAAGTTAGAAATTTAAAATAAAAAACATTTTATAGCTACATTTATCAGCTTTATTAGTTTTTATGTACAAAATTAAACTAAGGCTCGAGAGGAGCTCGTGGCTAAATAATAACAGCCGCTCGGGTCGATCGTTAGGTTAAGCCGTGCTTGCCTAGGTTGGTCTGTGGATGGGTGACCGCCCATTACATACCGAGTTTCCTCCGTGCCTCGGAAAGCACGTTAAGCCGTTGGTCCCGGCTGTCATTTGTAGATCTTTGACAGTCGTTAGGTAGTCAGAGGCCCGAAAAGTCTGACAACTAGTCTTACCAAGGTGTATCGTATTACCCGGTACTAACTGGGTTGTGGAGGTCAGATAGGCAGTCGCTCCATGTAAAATACTGGTATTCAGCTGCATCCGGTAAAACTGGAAGCCGACCCCAACACAGTTGGGAAAAGGATAGGCAGATGATGATGTACTATAACAGTCAGAAGTCGACTGCCAATCTCGCAACACAATGGCAAAGCAATATTAGTTGTACTTATGACCTTCTTCTATAAGAACGTTTGACAACACTTACACATTAGCAACTTGTTGCCCGCTTAAGATTGTTATTACAAATTTCAATGAGTTGTGTAAGTGATACAGTGGCCAAATTGGTTAGCACTGCGCCTGCGCCTCGCATGGCGAGTGTTCGGGTTCGAGTCTCACATCAAACATGAAAAACATTTTTTAAGTATTACATGTGAAATATAAATGCCGAGTTGTTAACAAAATATAATGTTAAAATATATTCCACAAGTAAACGAAGATTCTTTCGTTTTACAATAATTTTCAATCTTAGCGTCGTTATTAAAATATGAGGGTAGATTTGAAACAAAGTGATAAGTTCACTTTGTTTCAAATCTACCTGCATATTTTAACTACTTTACTAGTTCACATAAATTATTCCACTATTCGCTGTTCTTGGTTGGTGAACATAGTTACGAGCGTTTGTGTTATCTTGCTGTTGCTATTTTAGTATTCTTCTGAATTCAATATGCAGGCTAATATTAGAATTGAAGCTAAGGCAAATATTGTAGCCCTATATTCGACTGGCCTTAATATATCTCAAATATCGAATGAAACCGGTTTATGCGTAAGTTTATTTTTTTTAAATTTTATGTGATGATACCTACAAAATATAATGGTAGACCTAAATCGCTTGTTGCAATTGTGTAATATAGACTTTTTTTTTAGAGAGAGACTGTTAGGCGCTGGGTGAAGAGGTTTGAGGAAGAAGGTAGCCTGAAGAGTCGTGAGAGGAGCGGAAGACCACCTCTTATTAGCCAGCCTCAGCGACGTTATATGGTAGCTGAATATGAGACGAATGGTTTCATCCCAACAACTCGTTTTGCCGATGAGTTCGGCAGAATCAGTGTGAATATGTGGGGGTGGATAAGTGCTCAAGGGCCCGGTGAATTAAGTTTTATATCGACGCGAGCCAACAGTGCCAACTATGTGGAAGTGCTGAATGATGTAATGTTGCCTACGGTGCGTAATAACTACCCAGCAGAAGACTTAGAAGAGATAAGTTTTGTGCAAGACAATTGTCCTATTCACCGTGCCAGCATTGTTCGCGAATGGTTTAGCAATCATCCGGAAATTAAAGTTATTCCTTGGCCAGCTCGGTCCCCTGACTTAAACCCTATAGAAAATGTATGGGGTTTAATGGTGCAAAGATGGGAAGCTCGGGACGAGAGATGCCCTGAGCTACTCAAATCCCATTGCATGCAATTATGGGATAGTTTGCGTGGCACAAATGTCTGTGCAAATATTGTGGCGTCTATGCGTCGACGTCTCATTAGCTGTATCGAGGCTAACGGAGGTCATACGAAATATTAAAAATCCTAAACAGGTAGGGTAATTTTATGTCAGGGGACATAGTGACCGTAACTTAAACAAATTAGTATTTATATTATTGTAAAATTGAGGTTAAGTTTCAATCCTCTTTTCATTGAGAAAATGAATAGTTAAATTTAACCTCTTAAATGATGTCAGAATTTTCATAATATCTATATTATGTAACCTTAAATATGATTTTTAACATTCTATACTACAATAATAACATAAGTAAGTGTAAAGGACTTCTTTTATAAAAAAAATAATAATAATACTTGTTTGTTTCATTTATTATCATTATTGTTATAATAAATTACCTTTATAATATATTTATTATAATATCTATTTGTTCAAAATAACTTACAAAAATAAATTATTAAACATAATTAAATAAAACATAAAAAACCGGTCCATCTTGGATTCGAACTCACATCTATCCCGATCACACTAGCCTCGTTACCGATCTAGCTAATGTTAACTTACGCAAACTTGTCAAAATTTTGCATTACTATGAAAAAAATAATCAGACGGTGATAAAAAGAAGTTACTGATATTGTCATCCTTGTCTAACATTGACCACATCTATATTATTACTCGTAGCGATGCTACACGACATGTTAATTTGTTAGCGTTGGAACATCACTCACACGGATAAATATGCGTATGTGTGTATAGGCGCCGGAGCCCGTATAGCGCAAACGATAATGTGCATTGCGGTGGAAGTGGAATTTTGACCTTTGACTGTACAAAATTAAACTCTTTTTCGAGTCCTTTTTGTTTCGAAAATATATCTTACGTACTTAAAAAGTTATTGCAATTTGTAAAGTGTGATACCTACTTATTTTTGCAGGCCAGTGTATATTACCCAATAAATTAGGTTGTGGTAATGGAGAAGTATGGAAGAAGAAGACATGCTGCGCCAACCCCAAGTAAATTGGGATAGGCAGGAGAATGACGACTAATTGGGGTGTAGAGTCGCTCCGTGTAAAACATTGGTATATCAGCTGGTAATCCAGTTAGACTGTAAGCCGACCCCAACAACCCCAAAATAGTTTAAGTTGGGATGGGCGGGAGAATGACGACTAATTGGGGTGTAGAGTCGCTCCGTGTAAAACATTGGTATATCAGCTGGTAATCCAGTTAGACTGTAAGCCGACCCCAACAACCCCAAAATAGTTTAAGTTGGGATGGGCAGGAGAATGACGACTAATTGGGGTGTAGAGTCGCTCCGTGTAAAACATTGGTATATCAGCTGGTAATCCAGTTAGACTGTAAGCCGACCCCAACAACCCCAAAATAGTTTAAGTTGGGATGGGCAGGAGAATGACGACTAATTGGGGTGTAGAGTCGCTCCGTGTAAAACATTGGTATATCAGCTGGTAATCCAGTTAGACTGTAAGCCGACCCCAACAACCCCAAAATAGTTTAAGTTGGGATGGGCAGGAGAATGACGACTAATCGGGGTGTAAAGTCGCTCCGTGTAAAACATTGGTATATCAGCTGGTGATCCAGTTAGACTGTAAGCCGACCCCAACAACCCCAACATACTTTAAATTGGGATGGGCAGGAGAATGACGACTAATTGGGGTGTAGAGTCGCTCCGTGTAAAATATTGGTATTTAGCTGGTAATCCGGTTAGACTGTAAGCCGACCCCAACAATCTCAACATAGTTTAAAATAGGCTAGGCAGATGATGATAGAATTGCCAAACTTAAGTGGCAGTGAGCAGGCCGAAAAGTTCTGGAGTGGCGACCGCGAACCGGAAGACGATGCGTTGGAAGACCTCCCACTAGGTGGACCGATGACCTGGTGAAGGTTGCGGGAATCCGTTAGATTTGAGTCGCACGGGACCGGTCAATGTGGGGACACTTGGGGGAGGCCTATGTCCAGCAGTGGACGTCTTTAGGCAAGTAGTAAATAAAAATTCTATCATCATTTCTTTTCACAACGCGTTGCTAAGGTATCTTTTCACACAACTATGCATTGTAACTATGAAAGCAAAATATATTTTTACCTGGGTTAGTTCTGTCCTAGCTCGTCTGAAGTACTAATTAGAAGTAACTCATAATTAGTTTTTTAGCCGAGTAAAGTACATAGTATAATGCTAGTCGTGAAAGACTTACCTTTCTACTCTGAAGATACCTAGTTTACTTTGTAGCAACCTTTTCATATTTTTATGAGAGTAGAAAAATGTGATGTTTCGTTCCTATTAAAAATATGAAAGAATTGTAGTCTGTAGAAGGCAAAATTTTGTTGCATAGTTATTAATTTATACTGTTGTATAATTGAACCAAGTTTTGCATAACAAAGGGGTTAACACTTTTTAAATATTCAAAGCTAATTGAAAAGTTACATTAATGGGTTAAAATAAAAGCGTAAAAATCTCCCCGGCGGCATCAATCGTTAACCAAAATTAGATTTACCACTCAATGTTTCAAACTTTCATTCGATGGAAAATCCAACAGTCGGTGGGACTCGAAACCAAATTAATTGACTTTCATTTAAAAAACGGGAGCCATTGAATGAGTGCCATTTGGCCGCCATACTGACTTCCATTCATCTTTTTTCCACAATTTTGCTTGATTCCCGTTTTCTTTGATCCTGTAATAAATCAATCAGCTGTTTTTATTTCGAATTCTTAATTTCTCGTGTGTTTATTAATCAATAACGGTAAAAATTATGAATAGCTGCATCATAATAACAATCGTTTCCGTTAGATACTTTAAGTTATTAAATATGTTTTTGACGTTTCAACCACTCCATAACACCGATTATTTTTGCTGTGATATTCTGCTCGTAACCAAGGCATAGTAACTTAACCATCAAAATCATTCGCCCGAATGAATTTGTATTCGTTTTGTTGCTGAACAAAATGAATTACAAATTGTTTAAGTTAGATGTACTTAACCAACCAAAACTCTAGTTTTATATAAAAGTCCAATTTTACTTGTGCCAAAAATTTGTAATAATTTTGCCTACTGTTTGCCCCGTCATTTCAAAAACTATCCCGGCGTTAAAACCAAACATGACATCCAATTACGATAACCATAGTTCAATACGTATAAAAGATTTTCTTTCAAAGCCAGTATTCTATATTCAAAGTCTATGCTACTTTGTAAAGGGGTGTGCCCACTTACCTTACAGTTATATCCGCACTGCGGTCTATCCGCATCGCTCAAGTCGTACGGATTTAGTGAATGCCATTCAATATTCTGCTGACGTACTGCCCACTTAGTATACTGCAGTTTATTTTTATTTCTGGCCAGTTTTGTTCGCCTGGCATATAGTAATAGGTGCTTGAAGGCTTTTTTTAAATGCAGGTCGGATTTAGTGGTCGTCAGAAGCAGGCAGAAAAAAAATAAACTGTCAAACGTGATTTGTCGTTCGTTCATTTGACATACATAGATTGACATAATATATATTAGCTTATTTAATTGGAACGTTTAAAAGGCTAGGGAGGTAATACAAAAGCAGAATCAATATTATAGGTAGAATCATCCAATTTGTGGAAGTAGAACGAACTATTGAAATGCGTTTAGTTTTTGAAACTTAGAAGCTGCTCTAAAGGCGAGTAAGTTATGATATTTATCAGGATAATATATGTATACAAACTTTTTAATTAAGATACCTATCGTAAAATAGCCTTAATCGAAGTCTCAATTTAAAAAAATTTTTAACGACGCTTTAAATTGAAACGACGCTGTAAAAAAGCATTTTAAATACATAAAACCATCAAGTAACATCTTGTATTAAACGTTCTAGGCAATAACTCAGGCTTAGCTTGGCTTGAGAATATAGGGTGGGAGGGGTAGTCAGCGGTGAGGGAACCACTTGTTGCTATGGTTACGGCAGTAACAATAACCAAAAAAACTTATTTGGAACCTTAAGTGGTCTTGAAACAGTTCAATGTCCCTTAAAGATGAAAGCGCGAGTGTGTTTGCTCGACTCGTATGATCTGAAATTATGTTGAATATTGCCTTGCGTACACAGCTGGGTGTGTCATAGAATTATATTTTTCTTAAATATTTTCTTTTCAAATTCGCTAAGATAGGCGTCGTATGCGACACCAATTTGGCTCGATGTTTGTATGAAATGAATATTAGACCTTTTTCTGTTTAGATGTGTTTTGTTTCTCGAGGAAACGGTCCTAATGTTTTCCTTATGAAGAGTCTAGCTTTTACAGGCTCGCACAAATAATGTCAACACGACTGTGTTTTAAAAAACTTTTGTATCTTTATTTACAAATACAAAAACGTATCAGATTTTATAGGCAAAAAAAAGGTTTTATTTATTATATTATTGTAAAAAATAAATACTTAAAATTAAATCATTTACTTATTATCATTGGTTTATTTTCTGCGACAGTGTACCAGTCTTTTTGCCCAACATGCCGTTTATTCATTTCAGATATTTTACTAGTATGGCGATTTTAAATTTCAGACGTTTTACTAGTAGGTCGTTTTACTTTAACGCCACCTACAAGGGCATTTTACTAGATTGTCCTTCTGATACGGAGGGAATCAAGGCACTAGGCGATAGCCTAATAAACATTGGTCAAATGTTTAGCGAAGTAGGTTAAATAGGTACGTGAGTAAGGACACTGCGCAGTGATGTAAACGGACAGTAGAGAGTCACTGTCTAGGTTTTCACCACTCGCCACTGTACTTGTGCCCGATTTACATTGCTTCTCACCAATGTAAATCGGGCCTTAGTGAGTATAGAGCTTGTAGAGTAAAAACTGGTGTATTGTTTGATATAATATTAAGGCCTAACATGCCTCAAATGGCATACCATGATCCTCCGTTACGCCTAAAATACTGCAGCATTCATTTTAAAATAAATATATGGTAAAGTTGAGGATTAATGCTAGGTACTATGTGTTACGAAAACACGATTCCATAATTTTTTCTCGATAGAAAAAAAATCCAAATTTACCTCCAAATCGAACAATAGACCGCTGGTATTCAAAAAGTACTTCAAATTAGATCATGAAACTTTGCATACTAACTGAGGTAACTATAAAGCAGGTCTTATGTGTTTTATTTTTTTAGTCCAATCAATAGTTTTTTTTGTAAATCGCAAAAAAACACTCATTTTGCACTATTCGGCCGCAGTGACTGACGTAACAACCGCTTTGTTAGTGCAAGCTGATTAGAACTTTATTCTAACAGTATTTCAAATGAAGTTTGAACCACCACAAATAGAGTTGCTAATGTTGTGGTTAGAAGGGCCTTAAGTATATCTCACCGGTGCGGTGCCGATGTGAACAGTCAGTGACTAACGATTTATCTAATATAAGTATCTTTTTTACTTACATGGGATCCACAATCTTTTGTGCGTTTTTTGAGCGAAAAAAAAACTTCCTCGTTGGCGGCGGGATAGCTGCCAGACACTTTGATATCACTGATGTCCTTAAAATTTCATTTTATAATTATTTTATAGACCCTAATAAAATACTGACCTTTCCAACAGTTATAAAATATTACAGCCATGAAACTGTTTAAACTTCAGACCATAGTCTAGAGTTTCGCTCAGCGTGAGATGAGCGCATAAGTTTTAACAACCCTATAATAGTTCGAGCGAATTTATACCCTATATACAATATCGTAAGTACATTCCGTAACATAAAAGTAGTAAAGTATACGCGCTTGTAAACTGAGCCTAGATAAGACAACAAGTTTACTTTAACGTGACACTGGGACGTACACTGACCGTAATGCAGACGATCGTTTTTCTTGTTTCTATTGATTGCCGACCGTAGTCCGAGTTCTGTAGTCCGTCGTCGGATCGAATCGTCAGAATTCTTTTTTCCGTCATCATCATCATCATCATCATAATTCTCTTGCGCTTATCCCAATTCATTTTGGGGTCGGCGCAGCATGTCTTCTTCTTCCATATCTCATCAGACACTTCTTTTGTTGCCATATCATTCTTAACACAGCCCATCCATCGTTTCTTTGGTCTTCCTCTACTAGAAAGAAAGAAAGAAGAAAACGTATTTATTTGGCTTTAGCCGCAAGTACACACAACAAAATAAGAATACAATAAAAAATAAGAAACTTAAAACTACAATAAAAAATAAGAAACTTAAAACTACACAATAAAAAAATAAAAAATAACAACAACTTAAAACTAAACAGAGAAAAATAAGAGAAATCACATTGTGTGTCTCACGGCTGCGCCAAATAGGCCCAGTTCAGCAAACTGCCGAGCAGCTAGTGCCCGACGCTGGTTTTCAACTGGACCTGAGATGGTGATGTCACGGACATAAAACAGTTTTGTTGTGTTCTAATTATGTATTTGTATGTATGATGAATAGATACTTAAATAGAGTAAATGTGTGTAAAATAATAACAAATAAACTACATATGACTATAGAGAAAAATGCAAGACAGAAACAACATTGGTACATAAATAAATGAAATGAACGAACCTGTTTTGTACGTTCCAACTTGTAAATACTGTGCCATAAAACCGTGCACTTCGTCGCTCAATACGCTGCTGCAAACAGCCGAGCGCGGTGGACTAATAATATGAATAGGTGAGAAGTGAACGTTAAAAATTGCAGATGCGATGCGATGGCAATTGTGTGGGTATTGATAGGTAGGACAGTTTGTACATCATATAATTGAGACATTCAGTGCGACCATATCCAACTTCCGTTGCGATTCTATTAGATACTGCCGTAAACGTCTTCTGAACGTGTGTATTGTGTTGATCATTCTAATCGGTGGTGGCAGGTTATTCCATATTTTGGACGCCGCATAGCGAAAGCTACCCCTGAAAGCTGCTGTGTTATGAGACTGAGTCGAGAGTTGTTGCGAGCATTGCCTTCTCCCACATTCGCGTCTACTGGTTAACCAACTTAGTTTATTGTATAGGTAGTCCGGTTTTTGATATTTAACCACACCGAACAGGAGGCACGCCAAGTGTAGTTTCCGTCTGGACTTCATTTTAAGCGAGAAGTGCTTGTTTAAAAAAGGTGTTACGTGACTGCGCCGAGGAATATTGTAGCAAAACCGCGCGCAAGCATTTTGTACTCTTTGAATGAGTCGATCGGTACGAGCTAGCAGGCGCGGGCCATACACTGTGTCGGCGTAGTTCAACCTAGATAGTACCAAAGATTCCACAAGCTGTTCCCTTAGTGATTCTGATAAGTAAGGCCTCATCTTATATAAAACTTTTAGGCGATAAAAACAATTTCTGACAGAGCTTGCCACGTGTTTCTCAAAACGAAGGTCTTTGTCCATCGCCAGACCAAGATTTCGTGCCTCATACACTCGCTCAATTGGTTTTCCCATTAGTTTCAGGTCAAAAGTTAAAGGTAGTCGAGCTAACTGCTGTCTGGTGCCAAATACTATATATTTCGTTTTGGTAGGGTTAAGCGACAGGCAGTTCTCCTCAGACCAAGCGGCAATTCGTTGGAGATCTTTAACGGCATTGTCATACTCGTCTGGTCTGAAGGAAATATATAGTTGTACATCGTCGGCATATATATGGTACTTGCATCTCTGAAGGCATTTTATTATGTCTGCGCAGTACAATATAAAAATAATGGGACCTAAAATAGAACCCTGCGGGACTCCCCTTTCTACGAGAATAAGTGCCGATCTAAGTGTAGTGCCGTCACTTAAACGCAGGTCAACTAGCTGTTCCCTATTACTTAGGTAGCTGCGGAACCATTGTATCGCTTGGGGATCGAAACCGTAATGTTTTAGCTTTGACAATAATAACGGGATACTAATAGCGTCAAATGATACTCATATACCCATCCACATTCATACTCAAAACTTTCCTTACGACATATTCCTCATTCCTCCGCATCACATGGCCATACCACGACAACAGATTACCACACATTCTTTTTTCCGTCAACATCTTACAGAAATATACATAGTTGTGCGGTAGGCACACAATGAAGATAGATATATAATGCAGCTCCCCACTGGTGCTTACTAATTCTCGCGATGAAAATCTGACGTGTGCTTGCGAGATCCTTTCATGGGCAATTCAACAGTTAATATGATCTAAGTGTACCATTGGGTACTAAAGAACTAAATACGAATGGGACACCTTCATTTTGCTATAAGATTGAATATTGATATTTTAGTCAATACATTACCGAAGCTTGCATGAGATTTGATACCTTTACTAACCAGACTTTCAGTAATACTATTAGATAATACTACTAAAACTAAAGTAACTTTTACCCAGTGATTATAAAGTCGTCCGTCTGTATAACCACTATAGGTTCAAAGTTGAACCAGAGCACGCTTAATTACAGTATCAGCCCCAGCGGTGACGGGGTGGGATTAAAGTGACGGACTCTTTGCTTATGTGACTTTATTGTTGATACAAAAAGTTTCTAATTAGAAGCTACTGGAGGTTACTGGGCTTCTTATGTTTTTTTTTGCCTATAAACAACTACATATGTTTAGGAGACAATGGAGTGCCGATTTCGCTTTCACAGAGATGGCTCAAACATTTAGTTACAGCAGTGTAAATTCTTAAAACAAAAGAGTTTTAAATTTCCCATACCAACTCATCTTAAAGAAATAACCCTGCAGAACTTACGTTTTATTTCAAGTAACTCGACTCGTTTAGTCTACATTTGACAGATTCTACTTTTGACGTAATATTCTACATTTGACAGATTCTAAATTTGACAGATTCTATAATTGACAGATTCTATGATTGACAGATTCTATGCTTGACCGATTCTACAATCGACAGATTCTACATTTGACAGATTTTGGATAAGTTATTAAATAGGCAACACTCATTTTTATCACATTAATAGTTACCCATGCATTTAAACAATCACATTGAGAAAAGTTAGTACCTGAAATTTGTTTTTCTAAAAATAAATATTTAGTGAAAGTAACCACAAAAAAATGTAAGTAGGCTTCAAAATTACACCTCAAGACTGATTTACACGTTCGTATTACATCTTCAAATAAAACTTCGTACTTTTTCTACACAACTTAGAAGTATAAGCGTCACCTGTTACGCTGTATCAAGATTGGAAAACTTTCGGAAACACTTGTACTGTGTTGGAGAAATATCACTTTTTCTCCTGCTCTTGTAGATACGCTGTAACTATTTGTGTGTGTAGAAATAGTTTGTATCTGTTCGAGGCAGACGGTTTTTATAATCGTTTGTTTGCGTTTTGTTTTCACCAAGCGCGCGACACCAAAAACTGGTTTATGTTTTTCACGCGTTTGGCGATATCTTTGCGGTCGCTGGATTCCCGGCGGCCCCATCACCAAGTACTGCCCACTTGGTGATAGGGTCCGCCGGGAATGGAGGGCTGATATCCAATCTGCGTGTGTATGAACTGGTATCTCCCGAGTCCCCGAAATATGGTAATAAGAGGAACAGTTGATTTAAAGTCGTTCAGAGTCTGACACAATCCTCCGTTCTCCATAGAAGGCTTCTATAGAAATAAACTATATATTGTTATATTATTCTTATTTTGTTATCTTTTTACAGGCTGTCACTGCGATTAAGGGGTTACCGCTGCGGTTTGAGGTTGTTGAAAGCTATACCTTGAAAATAGGTCACAAAAATGTTAAATTAGTTAACTTATAGACGAGAAGATCAACAAACTATCTAATAAGAACACGTAACAAGTGGTACCTACTGAGTGTGGGCCATTAAGGCTGCGATGGATCACGTACGTAATTACATGGTGTTAATTAGAGAGATTAGACAAATAGTGCTAACGACCGCGACAGTGGAATAAGGATCAGCAATTATATTGAAGTGGTCTGTTTATTGGTTTACAATAGGCATTCTTAATTGACAGTATATCTGTTTGTTACCTTTTATGGCTTAATGACTGAACGAATTTGGATGTGGCACACACTGGTGGTGCCGTGATCTTAGTTAGGGCCCGAATTACTGTCACGCTGACGGTCGGTTGCGTACGAAATAAAAGACAAATACGCGCCGCTGACGCCAGCATCATAGTATGGTGCTATATAGAACACAATGTATACTCGTACGCGACCGACCGTGCGCGACCGACCGTTAGCGTGACATGAATTCAGGCCTTAAGAGGAAACAAAAAGGGCGCGAGAATTGAGAAATAGGTATTTGTAAAATAGATTACTATGTCCCTATGTTTCTTTTTTTCATGATATCAAATATTTATATATATAATATAGTTTATGTTACTCGCTGATAATGTAGCTACCCATTGCAGAAAGAATTTTTAAAAATCGGTCGAGTGGTCTTAGGGTTAATCGTAACAAACACACAAACAAAAAATCAAATATTTCCTCTTTATAATATTAGTATAGAAGTATAGCTGAAGTCTTGGACCTATTCTAAGCCGTCTTTCTATAATCTGTACGGCAGCCGGGAACTGTGCTTTGTGTAATGCTTTGTAAGTCGCGTTAGTAGTTTCAACTTATCAGGCCTCATCATAATCAAAGTGATAGTCCAGCAAACACGGGACGCAAACCCAAACGCGTGGTCATGGCTACAGAGGACGACTTCCAAACACAAAAGAGACAGATCTCTAGGACGATCGGGGATTTGCACGACCGACCGCTAATATTAGCAAGCAGCGATGCATGCGTTAGTGTAGTTAAATACTCATATTAAATCACATCTACACTAATATTATAATGAGGAAAGATTTGTATTTTTGTGTGTATGTTTGTAATGAATAAACTCAAAAACTACTGCACCGATTTCAAAAATTCTTTCACCATTAGAAAGCTACATTCACCTTGAGTAACACACACACATTAAAAAAAGTTTGTGATCACTTTGAAAATTCGAAATCTTTTTTTACGTTTTTATAAAAAATACTTTTCACACCACCTGCTCGAAAATGTCAAATTATATGTCAAGCAACCTTAACCTAAAGTGAGTCATTAGTGGCCGGGGGCACAGCCGGTCAATAATGTTGTACTGGATTTCATTATGACCCGCTGGTCAATAATGTGATTTGAATTTGGAATCTCACATGCTCAGCTAAATTGGCAGTATAGTACTAACAAACACCCTTTGGTGCCAGAAAGAGGAAAGCTATTCTCGATACCCTTACTACGCGTGGATGATATTCTCGATTTCCTACAAAATCATAACGAGTGCTTCTTCATATCGTTGCCATGGTTTCGAAGACATAATATTGTAAGAATAATTAGATAACTACGAACCAGTTTTTAAAAGGAATGGAATAACATTAAAACTGGCATTAATAATAACAAATACCGTACCGCGCCGTAATACCGTAATAGTAATTGGCTGTAACATTAGTGAATTTATTTTAAGTAAACTGCGCTAAGATTGCTGTGGATTTTGTGAATAAATAAATAAATAATAAAACCTATCTATACTACAGTCAATTTATCACATTTTATCAAAAATACTCTATTTTCACGAGCGTCTCCAATGACGTTCTAAATTCAAAATGCATACAGCCAATCATCCAAAACCATTCTACCAGCCCTGTATAAAGCTTAGTTTACACAATCGCCACTTCAATGAGAGTGATATCAATAGACACACACGACAAAACCGTAGAAGAGACTTTTTTTTTTGAAAATCGAATTGATCGTGTCTTGGCTACTTATTGGTAGACGCAATAAAGGTGCGAACTTTTGGCATTTAAACTTTAAATTTATCAACAAATATGTTATTCTTACTGTTTGTTTATTTAATAAAAACTATGTTTTTCGTACTATGGCTATTATTTTCTCACAGTAGGTGTAAAAAGTAGAGTATCCTCCTCTGGGCTAAAGGTGTCTTTGCCTTGGGCTAGCTTGAATCCCTCGCTGCATTCAGGATTCTTGTATTAACTCCCTCGCTTCGCTCGTGAGTTAAACTCTTAACTCCCTCGCTGCGCTCGGCAGTTAAATCCCGAATCCTTCATTGCGCTCGAGATTCAATATGACGCCCGTGACATAAGACACAACTTTAGCCCCTCGGTGCATAATCTACTATTATCTACACTTCTACACTAATGTTATAAAGAGGAAAGATTTGTATTTTTGTGTGAATGTTTGTAATGAATAAACTCAAAAACTACTGCGCCGATTTAAAAAAATCTTTCACCGCTAGAAAGCTACATTCACTCTGAGTAACATAGGTTATATTTTATCCCCGTACACCCACGGGAACGGGAACTACGCGGGTGAAACCGCGTGACGTCCGCTAGTCTATATCTATCTATTATCTATTACATCTATATACATATAATAAATCTGTAGAAAAATTGTTTTTGTACATCGAAAATATTTCAAAAAAAAAGTTGCCACGGTGTGAAAGGATAACCAACAGAATTAATTTCCAGCATTTTTGGATTTTTTGTCTGTTTGTCTGTTTCGATGATCAAGCATCACGTTAAATATAAGAAACCAATACAGATAACTTTTATACATAAAAATTGTGCGTATCTTGAGGTATTATTTAGTTTTTATTTCATCGTAATCGGTTAATTCTATCAGAAGATATACGAATTTAAAGTGTTCAAGAAGAAATAATCATCAAATGTAAGATACAGTGACATCTATTGTGCTAGAATGGTACTATTGACTAAAAATGTGCTCACCAGATAACTTTTAAATTGACTGACCAGCTTTATAGTCATCATCATCATCATCAGCCTATTAATGTTCCCACTGCTGGGACACAGGCCTCCTCTCTGTGAGAGGGAATGGGCTATAATCCACCACGTGGGCCCAGTGCGGATTGGTGTTTTCCTTCACTGTTTTGAGAGCAGCGGTGATAATAGTAGATTATGCACCGAGGGGCTAAAGTTGTGTCTTATGTCACGGGCGTCATATTGAATCTCGAGCGCAATGAAGGATTCGGGATTTAACTGCCGAGCGCAGCGAGGGAGTTAAGAGTTTAACTCACGAGCGAAGCGAGGGAGTTAATACAAGAATCCTGAATGCAGCGAGGGATTCAAGCTAGCCCAAGGCAAAGACACCTTTAGCCCAGAGGAGGATACTCTACTTTTTACACCTACTGTGAGAAAATAATAGCCATAGTACGAAAAACAAAGTTTTTATTAAATAAACAAACAGTAAGAATAACATATTTGTTGATAAATTTAAAGTTTAAATGCCAAAAGTTCGCACCTTTATTGCGTCTACCAATAAGTAGCCAAGACACGATCAATTCGATTTTCAATAAAAAAGTCTCTTCTACGGTTTTGTCGTGTGTGTCTATTGATATCACTCTCATTGAAGTGGCGATTGTGTAAACTAAGCTTTATACAGGGCTGGTAGAATGGTTTTGGATGATTGGCTGTATGCATTTTGAATTTAGAACGTCATTGGAGACGCTCGTGAAAATAGAGTATTTTTGATAAAATGTGATAAATTGACTGTAGTATAGATAGGTTTTATTATTTATTTATTTATTCACAAAATCCACAGCAATCTTAGCGCAGTTTACTTAAAATAAATTCACTAATGTTACAGCCAATTACTATTACGGTATTACGGCGCGGTACGGTATTTGTTATTATTAATGCCAGTTTTAATGTTATTCCATTCCTTTTAAAAACTGGTTCGTAGTTATCTAATTATTCTTACAATATTATGTCTTCGAAACCATGGCAACGATATGAAGAAGCACTCGTTATGATTTTGTAGGAAATCGAGAATATCATCCACGCGTAGTAAGGGTATCGAGAATAGCTTTCCTCTTTCTGGCACCAAAGGGTGTTTGTTAGTACTATACTGCCAATTTAGCTGAGCATGTGAGATTCCAAATTCAAATCACATTATTGACCAGCGGGTCATAATGAAGTCCAGTACAACATTATTGACCGGCTGTGCCCCCGGCCACTAATGACTCACTTTAGGTTAAGGTTGCTTGACATATAATTTGACATTTTCGAGCAGGTGGTGTGAAAAATAAATTACACAAACATTTTTCGGATGGTAAATCATCAAATGACTCTTCCTGCTCTGGATGGAGCATGGATGGGTTTTAGTCTACTTTACTTTACTGACTAAAACCCATCCATGTTCCTTCATCGCCCTTTGTGTTCCGGGGCCACGGTATCTCTTTTGAACAGTCCCGCAACCCCGGCAGGCATCGGCCCTTGCGGACCCCTTCCTATTGCTGACTCTCTTTGAGGCGCGCGTGGAACACCTACGCGCCGTCGACACGGCCTGTCGTCATGAGACGGACGGACGGCGAGCTAGCCCATAGTCCACCGTCCACAGGCCCGCGCCTACGGTGACCGGGGGCCACGTGGTGGCCCCCGACGCCCGGGTTGTCTCCCACGGCAGCCGGGACGCTGAGAGGTTCTCTCCCTCTCCCGTTCCGCCACCTCCTTCATCACCGCTTCGAGGACACGGCGGTGCTCCGCCCACGCGGGGCACACCTCCACCGTGTGCTCCACTGTGTCCTCCAGTCGATCCTCGCAGTGGAAACACCCGGGCGTTTCCTCCCGCCCGATTCGGTGTAGGGACCTTCCGAAACAACCGTGTCCGGTAAGGACCTGCGTCAGGCGGAAGGTGAGGACGCCGTGGCGTCTCTCAAGCCGCTCCTCAAAGAGGGGACTTATCGCCACTATTGTGACGTGCCCTGCACGGGGTTGCGACAGTCGCTCTCTCCATGTAGCCTGCCTGGGTACAGAACCCACGACTTACTGTTCGTAAGTCGGGGCCTAAAATGACCCATTATATACGAGGTAGTTTTACTACCGAGCTTTAGCGACAACTCACGCTGTAGCGTGATGATGTAAATTTAGTAACTAATAGGAGCGAAGCATCAATGATAAATGTTGCAAAAACGGGGAAAATTTATTTCTTTTGAGAACTTCCGTTGCGAGCGCTGCATAAACGGTTAAAGTTACGCAACAATCATGTATTAGGGAATTGTTCCTCTTAAAAAGTTCAACATAAAATCCGCAATAGCATAATAATGTCTATCTTTTAAGGTCTCACATTCTCTCTGACCCTCTCTCTCTCTTATGTGACGCAGACGAAGTTGCGTGGGTCAGCTAGTATTATAATAAATCTGTAGAAAAATCGTTTTTGTACATCAAAAAAATTAAAAAAAAAAATTGCCAGGGTGTGAAAGGATAACCAACAGAACTCATTTCCAGCATTTTTGGAATTTTTGTCTGTTTGTCTGTTTATCTGTTTCGATGATCAAGCATCACGTAAAATATACGAAACTAATACAGATAACTTTTATAGATAAAAATTATGCGTATCTTGAGGTATTATTTAGATTTTGTTTCATCGTAATCGGTTTATTCTATTAGAAGATATACGAATTTAAAGTGTTCAAGAAGAAATAATCATCAAAATAATGTAAGATGCAGCGACATCTATTGTGCTAGAATGGTACTAATGACTAAAAATGTGCTCACCAGATAACTTTTAAATTGACTGACCAGCTTTATAATCATCATCATCATCATCAGCCTATTAATGTTCCCAATGCTGGGACACAGGCCTCCTCTCTATGAGAGGGAATGGGCTATAATCCACCACGCGGGCCCAGTGCGGATTGATGTTTTCTTTCACCGTTTTGTAAGCATCGGTGATGAAATAAATTACACAAAGTAATGCGCTTGCCTGGGTTCAAACCCACGACTTACTGTTCGTAAGTCGGGGCCGCCACCACTGGGCCACCGCTGTTCAGCTTTATAATAGTACGTTGTAATACAAGGGGCTAAAATGACCCATTATATACGAGGTAGTTTTACTACCGAGCTTTAGCGGCAACTCACACAGTAGCGTGATGATGTAAATTTAGTAACTAATAGGAGCGAAGCATCAATGATAAATGTTGCAAAAACGGGGAAAAATTATTTCTTTTTAAAACTTCCGTTGCGAGCGCTGCATAAACGGTTAAAGTTACGCAAAAATCATGTATTAGGGAATTGTTCCTCTTAAAAAGTTCAACATAAAATCCGAAATAGCATAATAATGTCTATCTTTTAAGGTTGACTCACACTCTCTCTGACCCTCTCTAGCTCTCTCATGTGACGCAGACGAAGTTGCGCGGGTCAGCTAGTCTATAATATAAGCACTCACACTTAGTTACTAATCGTTTTCGAAGCCGCTTCCGTCAAAGCCACACCAGACCAGGGTTGTCAGTAATCTGTTAAACTCACGCCGCTGGCAGGGCCCCAACATTCACCTAATCTGCATTGTAATTATCCCGGTAGCTCGCCGTGCAATTTGTCCACTGGACGGACTTAGTTTGATAAGTTAACTGTGTGAGTTCTATTTAATTTTAATGCTGGATTTATCGTGTGAGGACAAATCGTGTTAGGTTAGACATTTATTTGTATAACGTTTATTGATGGTAAAAGCTTTTGGTATGAAATTTATTGCTAGGCAATGTAAATGGAAATTAGAAGAGTCTTAGAATATAAAACAATTTTCTTAAATCTCGTAGAACCATTGCATAGTACCACTGCGCTCACAGACGGGCGACCACTTTTCAACCTAATAAGGTTGAAAAGTGGTACATAAGGTTGAAAAGTGGTCCACTGTCAGCAAACTCATACATAAAAGTAAAGAGTGGTCCACCGTTAGCGAACTCACACAAGGGTGAAGAGTGGTCCACCGTCAGCGAACTCATACATATGGGTGAAGAGTGGTCCACCGTCAGCGAACTCATATACGTACATAAGGGTGAAAAGTGGTCCACTGACAGCGAACTCATACTTAAAGGTGAAGAGTGGTTCACCGTCAGCGAACTCATACATAAGGGTGAAAAGTGGTCCACTGACAGCGAACTCATACTTAAAGGTGAAGAGTGGTCCACCGTCAGCGAACTCATACATAAGGGTGAAAAGTGGTCCACTGACAGCGAACTCATACTTAAAGGTGAAGAGTGGTTCACCGTCAGCGAACTCATACATAAGGGTGAAAAGTGGTCCACTGACAGCGAACTCATACTTAAAGGTGAAGAGTGGTCCACCGTCAGCGAACTCATACATAAGGGTGAAAAGTGGTCCACTTACAGCGAACTCATACTTAAAGGTGAAGAGTGGTTCACCGTCAGCGAACTCATACAAAAATAGAAATAAAAAGTAGATGCACATTTCCTTGCAAATATCACATCGGAAACTTCCGTCGATAAATCAAACTATAAAATAAAACAAAAACCCACAATTAAAAACAAGTAATCGCAAACTAACACTAAAAACAAAGCTGCGAGCAACATACGTGTTGTCACGTTTTAAAATCCGTGTCCGAACTCGGGTGACGCAACTCTTATTTGAAAAGAAAGCACAGTCCAAATTGCGTATTCTTTTTCTGCGGACGTTTTTTGAGACGCTGAGTGATATGACTGTTTTTATACATATATCAATGATCTCATCAACGCATTTGTGTGGCCCCTAGCAACACAAGATTCGCTGCTCTCAAAACGTTGAAGCAGAACATCGTGAGGAAACAAGAAATTTCCTGGAATCTAAAATTCACCAACGGCCAACTAGCAACCTAGCCGGTCTTCAATTCACCTGTTTCAGTTGAACCAATCCTTTGATTGATGACGTTCGACAACATTATCATGCAGTAAAGGTCATTCTGGCTGCATTTTTTTGTTTATGCAGCGATGATTAGAACTTAATCTTCGCAGCTCTTCGCTGCTAATAAAAAGAAATGCCATCAAAATTACATACCGAGTTTCTTCCGTGCCTCGGAAAGCACGTTAAGCCTTTGGTCCTGGCTGTCATTTGTGATCTTTGACAGTCGTTACAAGTAGTCAGTGGCCCAAAAAGTCTGACATCCAGTCTTACCAAGGGGTATCGTATTACCCGGTACTAACTGGGTTGTGGATGTTAGATAGGCACTCGCTCCATGTAAAATACTGGTATTCAGCTGCATCCTGTTAGACTGGAAGCCGACCCCAATAAAACTTGGGAAAAGGCTAGCCAGATGATGCTTATAAAAAGAAATGCAGCCAGAATGACTTTTCAGGCGAGTGAATGAACGTAACATTCAAAATCACTTATGTAACGTAAAAAGCTAGCACGTATTTTATTAATCTTCCAAACTCATAACTTAATAATAGAAGATGAACAAAAAGTCTGAAGGAGAAAATAATTGATTTCCCAAAGGCTGTGTTTTTCGTTTACACAACCGTTCAGTGAAAAAAACTGACATGACTTTGATACAGAAGTTTCGCAATGAGTTCACATTTGCGATGTTACTATGTACTTTTGAGGGGAAGTTTTAACAAGTTTCTGCCTTCTTTTAAAGCGGCGTTATCTACCTATTGTTGGATGTCAAAATTCTTTCGAGTTTTTCGAGTCTAACCAAAGAGCATCGGTAGTCGCTCCATGTAAAATACTGATATTCGGTTGCATCCTGCAGTTAGACTGGAAGCCAACCTCAACATATTTGGTAAAAAGCGGGGCAGATGCATTTTTTTTTTACCTTTTGCTAAGAAGTACTATTATTTATTAATTTGATTGTATTTGATGTTTCTTTTTTTATTTTGTGACATAATGTAATGACACCTAATGGGTCACTTAGAAATTTGTATGTCTTAATTATGACAAAACATAGCGCACCCCTTATTTATGTAAACACCTATGTTTCACAAATAAACTGACTGATTGATTGGTGTGGCTGACACTGGCAGAGCCACCATCAGGGATTTTAATTTTGATAACACAATGAATGACACACCGACTGAATCTGTAACTTGGCGACTAATTTCGACTAATTAGCGAGTAAATATGGGAGAAAACAGATCTTCGCTAGGTGCCCTAGTTTTTTGAGATATAAATGTGGCCCTGCTGGAGTAAGCTCTCTCCAGCAGGGCCACCTATAAACCCTTATATCTTTTGAACCAGTGACCGACCAATTCTGATATTTGGCAACTAATTAGCGAGTAAATATGGGAGAAAACAGATCTTCGCTAGGTGCCCTAGTTTTTGAGATATTAATGTGGCTCTGCTGGGGTAGGCTCTCTCCAGCAGGGCCACCTATAAAACCTTATATCTTTTGAACCAGTGACCGACCAAATCTGATATTTGGCGACTAATTTCGACTAATTAGCGATTAAATTTTTGTGTTATCAAAATTAAAATCCCTGATGGTGGCTCTGCCAGTGTCAGCCACACGATTGATTGATGTCTTACATTTTTCGGTTCTAGGACATTGGAGCTTTACTCGCGATATTTTCCTTCACAGAATTGACAGTAGTATCAGTAGTGGTGATGAAAATAATTAACACTGAGTAAATTGCTTATGATACCTATTGCCTAATGCTTATAAACCAATGTACCTGTAGATCGCGCTTTGACACTGGGCCACAACTGCGCATTCGATTACGCTGCCAAGTAAATGTGCCTATCTACGTATCTGATGTTTGAATTTCCACCTTATTCTTAGGCCCTTTTCGTCCTGAAAGGAATTCCAAGTGATTTCGGTTTTATCCCCTTGGATCAAACTTGCAAATGTTTCGTTTAAACTCATTGTTTCTCAAAGCTATGTAAAAAGTCGATCTTTGTTCCACAAGCGAGTATGTATGTGACGTAAAACTCTTGTTTTACAAGGCAAAGAAATGATAATGTCGGTAATAGTCTCTATTATATAATGGCACACTTTTGCGGGGTAAAAGGGTGCATTAGTGAAGTAGGAAGGGAAAATAGGCCATCACGTCATAAGCCAGGTCAGAGGCCCATGGACTGCATAAAATCTCAAACACTAGGCTAGGCATTCTAACCACACGAAAAGAAAAAAAAGACGCCATGTGACACATTGCTGTCAGTAGTTAGAATTACAAACAGCAACCGTTGTCTGGGTTGAATTGATCAAGTTTTGCTAGTGGTTACCTTAAATATATATATTTATATATATTTTATTACAAAATGGGCCTGTTCTTGACCTCGATCATACCTGATGATCCTTTGTTAACGTTTTCATAAAAAATTGATAGCAACAGAAGAAAATATCTTCCTGAATCACAAAACTTACCAACGCATGAAAAATAGTAGGCATCAAAGTTCACCCATTCGTATCGCACGAGCTCAAAGTAAGATATATAGGCGCCTTACCTACCTGAGTTCACAGACGTCCTATAAAGGACGCCGGAGACGTAAACAAATAAATCCCAAATTGTTCTGAACAAACAGCTACCTTTTCAACTTTACTACGGCCATTATTTCAGACCTTTTCGATTTGTGGAATCATTTTTACGAGTTTCCACGTGCAATTCAGAAATTCTCCTATATTTTAGTGTAACTTGTTTGCCTCATTATCCGTGCGTCATAAAATATCAACTGTGTGTTATAAAACGTAAAGGTCAATGTGTATTTACGATCGATTATTATTAACTTAATGATTTTTTTATTGTCCTAGGCGCTTTGCGATATGAGTACTGTTGCACGTTTTCTTTATTTTGTAGCAATAATATCAATTCAAGCAGTAATATTACCATCTTCTGGAGTATTTTATAGACTAGTAACTCGTAGAAGTGGAAATAATATGAGTATTGAACGTAATAGTATCAATTAAGTAGCGTAATGTCTTACGATCTTCTATCTCTGTCTTGTGGCTAATGCATTACTGCACGTTTTCTTTATTTTGTAGCAATAATATCAATTTAAACAGTAATATTACCATCTTCTGGAGTGTTTTATAGACTAGTAACTCGTAGAAGTGGAAATAATATGAGTATTGAACGTTACAGTATCAATTAAATAGCGTAATGTCTTACGATCTTCTTTCTCTATCGTGTGGTTAGTGCCTTACTGCACGTTTTCTTTATTTTGTAGCAATAATATCAATTCAAACAGTAATATTATCTTCTTCTGGAGTTTTTATAGACTAATAACTCGTAGAAATGGAAATAATATGAGTATTGAATGTTACAGTATCAATTAAATAGCGCAATGTCGTGCGATCTTCTTTCTCTATTTTGTGGTTAGTGCCTTACCTGGTGTCAAAGCTTTTAATGCCATCTATGTGCCTCTAACCTGGCTTTACATACCGTCGCGAAATATCTCTCAGACCTTACGATTAAAATATTCATAAAAATCACAGCTAGAAGTTTCGGAAAATTCAACAATTACACTCTTAATCGAATCGTAGAAAACCTAACAATTTCTAAAACTAAAGATACTCAGATAATTTTGCTAATTCCTACCAAAAAAGGCTGACTTAGATACTTTTATCCTTGGTATCTCACACCAAAATTCAGCTTGCGAGCCCAAATACAAATTACATTACTCCAATATTTTCCTAACATCATCTCTATCCAGGTGAAGTTTGCACTATCTCCGTGGAGGCCTAATTAGATCGTAGGAGGCCTCCAATTTGTCTCCTAAAGTAAACACTAGGTGGCCAGACTCATCCCCTCGCCAAGAAATTCAATTAAACCTGGTAACTCTGTTGCATGTCCTTGCTTCGTTACCTATACATACTTGTATATGTATTATGTGTGTCACGTGAAGTAATGAGGCGTATGTGGAGAAAATTGTTCATGGAGGACGATTAAATTGAGGTGAATGTATTTTATTACGTTGTGGGTCACAAAGAGATATTGAATCTAGGACAAAGATTGCGGTGATAGAAAAGGTAAAAAAGTATTGGCCTTTCATAAGATACCGGAATGTTGGTAGTCGAATGTTGAAAGTCATTACAGAATTACGAGATCACTTGTACGAATACATTATTTTTTATGGTTCCTTGTATCTAGTTATTTCTGTGAACCCAAATTTAGCAAGTAGTGGTAATAGTTAGTAAGTGTTATATATGTGCAAATAATGAAGTGGAGTCTTTTCAAATATGAGGGTCAGGATGTATTATGAACCCTAACTGATATTTTCAGAACTTCAAATACTCGTATCAATAGTACGAAGTGGTAACCCATTCAGTATTCAGGGGTAAAAAGTTATTTTATTAATTAAATAGAACAGGGAGGAGACCTTTATCCAAGCAGTGGGAACATTAAAGTCTGATTATGCTAATACTTAGGTATTACAAATAAGTAGTTTGAAAGAAAAAGTATGAATTAATTTCGCACAGTACAAGACAAACAAAAAATAATTATTCGTAGTAGTTCGTTTAATAGTTCATCATACTCGATCCATATATCTTTATTCCTAGTTCCTGAACGTTCCATATAACGTATAGTACATACATGACGTAGTGCACGTTAGTCGAAAGCCTTGCACGGTATGAGCCGTGAGCAAGACGTGCGGTCAAGCATAGCTGTGGTTTAAATCTATTCTGTGTTATTTGGAAAATATCTTCGAGATTCAGGACGTCTATACATTGGGGCTTGATATAGATTATATTTAACGTGTTTCTTTTGATATACCATAACTGTAGGTGTAACAGACGCCGTAGCTTATCTGTATTCTGTATGATAACAAACTATACGATTCATTTGTAATTAATGGGATCACACTATAATAATAAGGTTAATAAAGAAAACAATAGGCCCGCACAAGGCGGAAAAGGTATAAACTTTATTAAAACAACATATTGTGACATATCATTTCCTTATATGGTAATGAAAATGTTAGTTTCACATCGTGTCAAAAACATTACCATATATGGTCACAAAGCAGCACATCGCGTGTTGTGGGCGGAGCCTCCGACAGGTCGAGACTTGACCGACCTGTGGAATATTGGGAAAGTCCATTTTAAGGGCAACGATTGGACAGAGGGTCTTAAACACAACGAGGCCCTGCCACAACTTGCGATATGATGTTTTAGTATAAGAATAGGCGACCAAATCATTCAGTACAGTTTGTACAGTTCTTTCTATTTTATTTACAATTGTTTAGTTTTAAGTGTGTTTATTGTGAGTCCCACGTGCCTTATGTATATTTGTGTTGTTACGTTCTTGTGATTATTGTGTAAATCAGTTTGGTGTAAAGTAAGGTGTCCGCTCTAATTATTATTATTATTATTATAAGCCTGTATTGTCCCACTGCAGGGCAAAGGCCTCCCTTCCCTCCTTCCACATTTCGCGATCTAGCGCGATTGTAGGCCAATCCTTTGCGAAAGAGTCCAGCTCATCCCGCCATCTCCTTCTGGTGGTCCGCTCTAATGTAAAAGATAATTAAAACAGTGTTAAAACGTCGAAGAGTTTGATTGAAAGTAAATCCCTTAGTTTCCTGAGCTATCGAAGAAGGGAATAAATAAATAAATACAGTCCACCCATAACAGTAGGGTTATATTTTACAAGTAAAAATATAATACAGAATATGCTCCAAAAATGCAAAGTTTCGAATATATCATCAATCATTATTAATTTAAGTTTTATTGATAGATACGAGTAATTCATTTTCATTACCAATCATTCATCAATTCTTAGATTTCATCTTATGCGAAGTTTAGATAAGCCGTTAGCAAGAACCGACACAAATATCTAAACAGGGTGTTAAACAATAACGCTATCGATTTACTTACAACACATTCTCAAAAAATAAACATAAATAATTATGACGAATTAGCTAAAATGTTGGTCCTTAGCTACGAATAAAATCAGCCCGTCACTTTCTGTTAGCGTAGCCACTTGCTACGAGCTACGGCGTAGCAGCCTACGTCTCTCGTCTAATAAACGTCATAAGCGCGATCATCAATTTGCTTCCTAAGCAAAGTTGGCATCACCTTCACTTTTAGGGGGATGATTGAGGCTCATAATTATCTTACTTAATATTATACATGCGAAAGTTTGGATGGATGTTTGTTATTCAATTACGCCAGAGCAGTTGAAGGGATCTGGGTGAAATGTGGCACAGTGATAGATTGTAGTCCGATGTAATAGGGAGCGAGCCCATTGACTTCAAACGGGCACAAATCCAGACCTGGCTACTACTGAGAAATTTCTGATGGAAAAATAATTTGCCCGACCCAGTAATCAAACTCAGGACTCAGCAATCGGGTCTTGGGTTGCGGGATTTTTCGAATAAGATACCGTGGCCCCGGAACAAAAAGGGCGATGAAGGAAAATGGATGGGTTTTAGTCAGTAAAAGTCTGACACTCCCTCCTGCTCCGCCTAGAGCGGGAGGAGTCATTTGATGAATTCCCATTCGGAAAAAAAGGACTCAGCAATCGCGATTGCGAACAGATATGTCTAACACTTTTGTATCACTTTTATCGTTGACGAAAATAAAGAGAATATATCGGAATTGGCAGACGAAAGTAACAATGGAGAACATCTGTCGCTGAACTGACATCCCTTGCAATGGACAACGTGAGAATAAAAAGTTAGTACCGAAAACGTTTTATTCTATTGTTACAATCGAAATTGAACTTTACAACGCGTGTACTATTGGTTTGAGTTTTGCAGTTTCGTTCTTTTATTTGAAACGCCAAATTGGCTTGTTATGAGAATAATTGAAAATATTAAAAAAATTATAATAGTTATGTATGTATTGCTGAGTTGAAATGTGTAATGAAACAAAAAGGCATTTACATAACTTGGAGCTTATAACATCGCATCGCTATCGTATTGCAATTCAACTTGTTGATAATTGATAAGACAAATTGAGGAATTGTTTTGTGAAATTGTATTGATAGTAAAAAAGGACAGTAATCGTTCTGATTTTGGCTTTTCTCCAAAAGTTCCTTGTAGTAGCAATTTTTGTCGCTCTAAAGATATTAAATATAATATTGAAAGATTAGTCAACATCACAAAATAATGCTTAAGTATCTAGTCATTTTACTGATATCAGCATGTCGAGACGTTTTGTTCTGAACTCTACCATGACCCACAAGCTACATGAAAAAATTATTGCCAATCTTCTTTAAAAACTAACCACAAAGTTTCAACCAACATCGACACAATTTCGGCCATGCGGTACATATTTTTGCATGCCCAAACGCGGAGAGTTCAGCTAAAAGGGAGGCCAATCGATCGGTGATCAATCAAAATCTCATTTAAACACGTCACTTTGGCGGAACCTTCTATCCGTCTTGCGTAATTTTGGCTTACACTGTGTCGGTACTGTTTGACAAGATGCTAACGCGGACAGCTGATTTTTGTAATTAAATTCTTTTTAACTTACGTTTTTTTGTTAGAGCTTTGGTTGTTACGACGCAAAATAAATTGGTTAGATTTTCTAAGGATCAGCCTGCTTGTTATCCCGCAATAGTTTTTGCGTTCTACTTTGTATTTGCTAGAAATATTAAAGATTTGGATAAAACAATGCCTTACCTTTCTAATATCAGAGAGCTTAAAAATAGTGTAATTTTATTATCGATAATGATGATGGGAACGAACAAGATATAATATATGTCTTGGATCGACAAAACCTACCGAAAATGTTATATAATTCGGTTTATACAAAAAAAAAAAATTAAAAAAAATATGGCCCCCAGACTTAGTATATTTAATTTAATATTCATAAGTAAAACTGATATTAAAAACATCTTTACTTTTAATTTAGTATAGGTACTACTACTGATATTAATAAAACCATGAGAAGTCGTTATGACTTCTCATGTTTAATAACAAGATTACTTGGCAACGTTTCGCAAACTTGCAATATTATGATAGACAAGTTTTATAGACTTTTAACTTTCTGAACTTACACCAAGTGTTTTTGGCAGAAACTGGCGTAATTTCCTGCTAGTTCACATAAAATTTATTCACAATAATTTTCTTACTAAATGCTTTCTGCTTTTTATAAATATTTAATATACTTGCCTATTTTTCAATATTGTCAGGTTATGAACTACTATACTTATCTTTTCAGTAGTGTTAAATTGCTTGCAAACCTGACATGTACCCGATTTAATTTTAACGATATACGTGGTGGTGGTTGGTGGTGTATGGTCTGTATAGTATGGTGGTACGGACCTTTCAATAGTTGTATACAGCACTGTATGGAGTTTTAAATATTATATTTTAGATTTTATTAGTGTACAAATTATTGGTAGATCTGTGGGAATGTTGTCCACAAGAATCGTGTGTAGTAATACTAATAAAAAAAGAATCGTGTCTAGTACTACACTTCCACTAGAAACGTATTTAATAGATTTAACAAAACCGAGAACATCCAGAGAAAATTCCATCTGTCAGTCTTGTGTGCACTAATCCAAAATAAGGATGGGCGTAGCATTAAGTGATGTGCCGCCACAGATCTAAATAAATAAATAACTCACTGAGCTCAATCAGAATAGTCATACATTCACATCTGTCCATTTATTCTCAAGCGATAATTTCCATTTTCTTCAATCCCAATCACTTCTCGCTTACCTGACCCATTTCCCTGTCAGTCAACATACTTTATTCAGCAGCAAACTTTGCCAATAGTACTTTAAAACTTCGACAAGGTTTGAAGATCGTATGTGATGTGAATTTCGAAAGTCACCTGGAACGAAAGGAATGGTTATTAAAAGGGGCGAACTAAAGTAGGTACTTCGAAGGCTTTTTATTTCCATTCCGATTCAATAATCACTCAATGAATTGATTCTTTTGTTAAGTGTTGTTATTGAAACGATGTTGGCTTGAATTGGCCGATTGTGGCACAAAAGTCGAATTATTTATTTGAATTCAATCATTTAACATAGCAATACGCTTGTAATCCTCAAAGAGATGGGTAGAAGTGTACCTATAACAGGTATGTAGGTACGCTTATTTTTTACCAGTTATGTTTAAGTTTTTAAACGACTACGGTAAAGCCAAAAGGATGGGTTTTGACTGTAGCAGTCTTCATATGTATGTTTGTTTGTATTTATGTATGTTCCTCCGTAGCGCCTAAACTATTCATCCGATTTTGATAAATAAGGTGTCAATCGATTTGTTATTATGGCCCGGGTAATATAGACTACATTTAAACCGGCTTCAACAGTAGGAACAGTCGATTTTACCTTGTAAACGTGCGAGCGTGATTTTTCAGTACAACACAAATTCTTGTTTTATATACTAAATAGACTTGCGTTTGGCCATAATACTCCTGATGTGAAACGATGACGCGAGAGCACGCTTGCCTAGAAACCAATTCACTTGAACTTCGAAGAGATCCAGATTATAATGATCGGGAAAAAACACAATTAGCAAGTTGAAGGCATATTGCAAGCGAACCTATTGCCATAAACCGAGTAAAAATTCTGACATGGGGCTGCTACTCAAATATCCTGATGGATAAACCCAATATCGCTTCCCTGATCTCGGAATCAAAATTCAAAACCAAAATCTCATACTTGGCAGTATACGGCTAAACCAACCTGTTATTTGTAGTTCTATGACAGCCGTTACAGGTAGTCAGTGACCCGAAAGTTTGACAACCAGTCTTACTAAGGGGTAACGAGTTACCCAGTTCTAACTGGGTTGTAGAGTTCAGATAGGCAGTCGCTCTATGGAAATACTGGTATTCGGTTGCATCCGCTTTAACTAGAAGCCGACCCCAACATAGTTAAGAAAAAGCTAGGCAGATAATGAGGTGTAAAAAGAGTAGAAATATGTTTCTATACTTTTTTTTTTGTTTTTTTGTCAGTACGGTACTGAGTGTTCCTTGTCGGATGTCCAAAGAGAGCATTTTGTCAAAGGGGTGGCTAGTAATCCCTAAAAGCGTTTCAAATGAAGTATGATTCGATTTCTTTGAGTGCATAGTATAGCTCGTTACAAATCTGTGTGCACATCAAATTAACTCAACCTGTAATCTAATTCTACATACATTAATGCATTTACATTACGAGACCCAATTAGCTGGCTGTATATACAGACCAATGATGTAGCCAAACAGTAATGATGACTACCTAATACCTACCTTATGACATCAGACCTACATTGCTCTGTAGGAACGTTTCCAGTGTGTGCTGAAGATTTGAAAGACAATAAAATAATATAATGGGTAACGGTACCCGCAAAAAAAACAGTTATTTGAATGTAGTCTTAATCCATTCATAACATCACGCCTGTAATCTCCGAAGGGTTAGACAGAGGTGTACCTAATAGTAAACTGACATTTCACCAGTTATGTTAAAGTCCTATGTAATAGGGGGCAAGCCTATTGCCGTCAACCGGGCACAGTTCAAAACTTCCTGGCTGATGCTGAGAAATTTCTGATGGAAATACCCAATCACGCTTTGCACGACCCGGGAATCGCACCCAGAGCTTCTTGTTCGACAATCACTCTCCTTCAAATAATACATCAAAAAGATACACGAACTCTTTTTTTACGCAATAACGACTTTTTCCCATGGGGATGGAGAAAAACTACATAGCATCATACATGCGATTTTTAAGATGAATATTTTTTTCTTAACCTTATATAATTTATTTACCTTTAAATTAAAAAAATAATAGTAATTTATATGAGATTTTTTGGTAGATTAAAAAAATAATTAATAAAAAATATTTGTATTTAATATTTTTTTAAATAATTTTAATCACTACATATTACAAAACAAAGTCCCCCGCCGCGTCTGTCTGTCCCTATGTATGATCTTCAAAACTCCGCAACAGATTTTGATGCGGTTTTTTAATAGATAGTGTGATTCAAGAGGAAATTTTTAGTATATAATTTCTCAAGCGGGCGAAGCCGCGGGCATCAGCTAGTTAAATATAAAAGCAGAATAACTCTATAAGCCACATCACACCATTCCGCGCTGGTTACCGAGTTAGTACCTAGTCCTACTTCACTGTACCAATTATATTACCCAATAATTAATTAGAATGCCTCATTTCTACCACACCTACATCCCCAAGAAATACCAAACTAAAATCACAAGAAATAGCTATTCCGATAGCGTTCGGTAAGCAGATTAGTATTTCAATTACGTACAAGTTGGCCGGCTGCCATTTCACACAAGTGCTTTATGAGGAGGTTGAGAATCGCTTGCTAATATGGCGCTTGTAGACTATACGTTACAATAGCTGGCAACTTGTCGCGGTCTATGTATTTTTCGAATCCTTAAGAGGTTTTTGGTATATTGCCTATAAATGATGTTTATTTTGCAAGTAGGTTTTTACAAACAACTTTTACACGTCATTTTTTAAAACTAGATGGGGTCGGTGTTTCGTACCTGACTAATCTGAGAAGAAACAGCCGAAACAAACTCAGAGGTCATAGTCTCTTTTGAAGTCCAGACATAATATTGCTCAATTTCACATGAGGACTATGCAGATTAGTGTCTGATATGGTCTTTTGAAGAAAGAACCATACAGATTTGAATGGACCTGTCCAGTCAGTCCTAGAGTTGGTTTGTCATATGCTTTTTGTTTTATGTTATCAGCAGTCTGTGGCATTGGATGTAGATTGAAGGTGGGTAAGAAACAGCAATAGAGTTTGAATTAGACTATACTGTTTTTAGGTGGACCGTGGACGCGGAAATTCACTGGATGCGAGAAGCACAGGATAGATCGACGTGAAGACACTTGGACATTAACAAAGTGTTCACGACGACCGGTCCTATTCAGTAGTAGACGTCTTTTGGCTGATACATATGATGATACTGATGGCTTCAGGTTACCAGTTAGACCAGTTAGTTTTAATAAAAAAACGGCCTGATGTGAACCGATGGCGCGGCCAAGGGTGGAGCACGCTTGCCTAGAAGAAACCGATTCTCTCGAATTTTGAAAAGATCTCCGATTCTTTGAGATTATGATGATCGGGAAACAGAATAAATTCCGCAGACTGCGCTGAAGCGTTTTGATATTCACCTGTAACCTGTATGAACCTTGCACCTTAAGTCACTTTTAACAAACCTCAAAATGGACTCCGACTGACGACGGACTGCTCGTCTTAGTCAATCTCAATCATCAAACCACTAATGCTGTCAACTATCATCTTTCCTGAAAAGTTATAATAAAAACGATGAACAGAAACGGTAGGTAGGTACCTACAGGATAAGCCAGTATCTCTAAAATGATGACATTAAAAAGAAGCCTGAATTAGATTTCAGAGGCACACAGGGCATTGTAATCAGATAAACCGATCAAGATACTAGGAGATAATTCAGTTCGTTGAAAGGGACAACATTCGTTTAGAATTATTTCATTGATAATGCTGAAACGGTCTTTGGGAAAAGGAAATCCCAACCAAATATTGACAAGATGTCCTCATGACCATCGGTATAGGATATCCTAAAAAGCTTCTAGAACAAACGTAGCAGGGGCTGGTACTTCTTGAGTCAGTATCGACGAAGATGGATGGAACGTCTTGTCAGTCCGATCTCCTTGTAAGATAAAGAACACGACGAAAATGAATTCGATAAATTAATACAGATGGACGATTTATAAGTATTCGGAATATTGTAACAAAGAGTACGTACACTTGGACTATAGTTACGAAATCGATAGACGATTTACAAGTCATCGTCATATTGTGACAAAGAGTACCTAGATATACACTTGGACTATAGCTCCGAAATATTAATCTAAAACAGATTTTGAACAACAGTTTTTAATTAATAATGACACCAACTTTAATGACACCAGCAGTAATATTCACAAAATAAACAGCAAGATGTTTCTAGACCAAAATAAGAGATTTTTATTCAAATGGTAGGTACGGTTTTACTATTTTAAATCTTCTTCTTTGCGTGTCGATGGACTCAGATAATATCCGTCGAGTGTATCCACCTGCACAGCTCATTTTATTGTGACTACATGAGCTAAACGCGAGTTTTATAATGCAAAAAAGCATATGATTCACTGCAATAAACAAAACCAGAAAAATATATGATATTGTACAAGATCTAAGCTAGTACGATAGTGTTTTGAAAACATAATACAACTAATTTTATTCGATAGAAAAAAATCACGAACTTATCTCTAAAAATTTCTTTTAACGAGTAAAAACCGTACTTAAATACATACGATCATTCTGATTTTTTGGCAAATAATTCTACAAGCAACATATTAGCATCATAGTGTTTTACTTTTTTAGTCCAATCAATAGATTTTTTGTAAATCGCAAAAAACCACTCATTTCGCACTATCCGGCCTGCAGTGACTGACGTAACAACCACTTTGTAGTGTAAGCTGATTAGCACCTTATTCTAATAGTCTTTCAGTCGAAGTTTGAACCATCACAAATAGAGTTGCTAATTTAGCTGTTGTAATCGCCTTAAATAAGGAACATTGTGCCAGAAACGCATTCATTTGTTTCTTGACCAGTTTAGTAGGATTCATAGTAGGAACAGAAATTAAATTTAAAATTGGTATTTTTTAATGTTGTCTATTTCATTAGATTGGAATTACTGTTTGTGAGACCATGATACCAGCGTCCCTATTAACATCTTAATATTGTTAATGCTAAAAGTAAAATACCCTTACCGTTTTACTTCGATACTAGATTTTCTAGGTTAATACCAAATGAGTGTGGCTTTATCCGGATATTACAGCTTAAAGTTTTCACCACGAGTGACTTTAGATCGTTTCTCTTAATTACAAACGTTAATTATCTCTATGTGAAGCCGAATTCTACACTCAACACATAGAGATTACATAAGGTAATGAAATACTCAGTACATAGACTTTAGACATGATAATTCAATTGAGATGAACTGATAAACCCTCGTTATATACCCTCAGAATGTATACGTATATAGATACATGGAATGTATATTGTTGAACGCTCTCTTAATTTATGTGGTTTATGCTCTGGTCTCAGACCAAATAAAAAACCGGCCAAGTGCGAGTCGGACTCGCGCACGAAGGGTTCCGTACCATTATCTATACATTAGACAAAACGGCAAAAAAATCACGTTTGTTGTATGGGAGCCCCCCTTAAATATTAACTTTATTCTGTTTTTAGTATTTGTTGTTATAGCGGCAACAGAAATACATCATCTGTGAAAATTTCAACTGTCTAGCTGTCACGGTTCATGAGATACAGCCTGGTGACAGACAGACGGACAGACGGACAGACGTACAGACGGACAGACGGACAGACAGACGGACAGACAGCGAAGTCTTAGTAATAGGGTTCCGTTTTTACCCTTTGGGTACGGAACCCTAAAAATCAAGACACAGCGCTGCGAACAATAGAGTGAAGCCAGCGCAAAACTAAGCTCAGCCGTGTGCATGCTCACACGCACACATTTACATTAAAAAACCAAGACACAACGCTGCAAACAATAAAGTGAAGCCGGTTTCGTAAATATTATGTGCATTTTTTGAGCTTAGTTTAAGGAGTTGTAGTTTGATGTAAATGTGTGCGTGTGATCGTGTATGCACACAGCGGAGCTTAGTTTTGCGCTGGCTTCACTTTGTTGTTCGCAGCGCTGTTTTAGTTTTTTATTTAGTCTGAGGCTCTGGTATACAGGGATGGAAGAGACACATCGATAATTAAAAAAAAAAACTGCTTTTCCATACATCTTGACCTTGTATATTTAATTCTATTGACTTTTTTGAAGGTTATATTTTGTATATGAGTAGATTACTATATGAAAACCAACTGAATAAAGAACCTCCGAACCTTTAAATAAATATTCAGGATCTATTTTTGTACACAATATAAAATAAGGAAGAACCAAACCACAATACAGAAAAATATGTTGAAAAAGAAAAACAAAAAGAACCTACCTGAAATATAAATGAAAACTCTTCTGCAATCTATCCTTTTTTTTATCAGAGCCACCGTCGGTATAATTCTACTATCTACCTATTATATATACCATCTTTATACCTCGGAATCAGCGTTATATTGAAGGTACGTCCTTTTTTCTCATTTTATTTACGTCTGAGCAC
This sequence comes from Xestia xanthographa, assembly GCA_905147715.2. NCBI lineage: Eukaryota > Metazoa > Arthropoda > Insecta > Lepidoptera > Noctuidae > Xestia > Xestia xanthographa. Next base: position 22,085,444 of record LR990659.1, read on the forward strand.
AATCCGATTCGCCTGACGCAATCTCGGTGGTAAAAGTGTTGCTCATCGCATCGCAGTCGCGATGAACGATGCTCACTTGTTTGTTTACTATTGATATTATGAGTCAACAGAATTTTCCTTTGTAACCTAAGTACCTACACACATGAATGATTGGATCAATACTTTTTCAAGTAATAAGTACCTATTCGGGGCATTTACCTATGAAAATCAATGTCTGTTCATTCCTACTCTACATATAGACTCTGACACTACTAAACCGATTTTGATGAAATTTTACATAGTTGTTCTACATAGGCCAAGGAAAGCAAAAAGGCATTGCAACGCATGCGCTAGTATTTCGTAAAAGAATAGAAATTCTTTGGATTATTTATGCAAAAAACGAACGAGGATAAAATAAAACACACTGTAATATTTCGGAACTTATTTTTGGAAGAAGAACGCGAACTGAATCAATTCCGTCCACATTACCAAATTGGTTGACTCCCTTGCGTCCCCATTATCATCCTCATATATTCCCCACACGTAATGTCTCCGTGATATTCATCCAAACGGCCATTTTGATCGATTCCAATAACATTTCAATCACACACAAATAGCATATCAAAAGCATTTTATCAGGAAATTGCTGAAGAGCTATTACGCAGACAGTAGCAGTTATACGTAAAACTAGGTTGCGCGCCACTCATAGGGCGGCGGCCGCAGGGGGGTAGCGATGGGTGTCGTATCGTAGCAACCAGCAGCATCCCTCTCGGCTCTCAGTGTGCTCCCGACGACCGCGCCGAACGCCCGCGCGCCCCTTCCTTACATTCCACTCCGTTCAACTTGAACGAACCTCAAACGAACGTTCCATTCAAATTCAGTGCAGTGACAACCAAAATGTTCATGCTATTCATATTACTGACTGTGTACCTCATAACTCTATGTCATGTTTAACGTGTTAATTGCAAGGGATTGAAGATTATCGGCGTGAGATAAACCTGCCACGGACTTGACGGACCATTGTGGGTCTTTTCAACTGCTTCGACAGTTGGTGAGTTTTGTGATTGGATTTTTATCTCTTGCATCGTTTTTGCTCCTTGGTTCTACCTAATACTCTTTTGTACTTTATTCGTCCGTACGTTGTCTACATACAAAGTAAGGCGCCGTACAATTTGTTATCGTCTGCAATTACCTAAGTACGCGTGTTTAATGTCGTCATTTGTTACGCCCTGTGGAATTAAAATTAATTGCTATAAGTAATTTACTTTGGCTTCAATATGTCTGTTTCAATTTAAGTTTTCTAATTCACTTTTCATTTTAATTTTGTTTCAGCTAAGGTTTTCATTTTGTAATTAGTTTCGGGGGTTGAATTTCGATATCTTGGCGTCTTGGTGATATAATTATATTTTGTGGGAGAAAAGAGGGTAGCATTTTCCTTGTTATCAACCCAAAGGGCCTATCTACGTATAGGCGTACACGTACATGCTTTTGGCGCATAGTTCGGATACAATTGAGACGAAATATGATGTATGGGAGGATTAATCATGTTGTTCTGTGCGTCACGGGCTGTTTACAGCCTTCGCAGAATAATATTCTAGCAATGTGTGTCGGTAAAGGTGTGACATTATGTAAGTAAGCCGTACATTACTATTATTCCTAAAATTAGGAGGACTTCATCCTTTGTTTGCGATACTCTAGAATTCAAGAACTCCCATCAAAAGTGGTTGGCACTACCCGACACCACGCAATCATGCTGTCTACATGTGTATGATTTAGGAGTTCCTAGGAGTATGTTCATAAATATGGATCTTGTCTTGACCAGTATTGCAAACTTCTAAATATTAATACTAAATCTAAGTATTAATAGACGAAGCATCGATCTGTTTTGACATACTATTAACTTTACGAGGACTTTCGTTGAGTCATTTGGAAATGGAACTGTTTATTTTTACACAATAAATGGAGCTGTAACATTTTTATTGTCAACCAATGTAAACAAAACACTTTGTGTTAATGGTGGTAGCATTATACGTAAACTATAATTACTAACCAACAATAGATACTTATTTGATCCATGTGAAGGACGAAAATATAGCGAGGGATGACTGGCCACATTGGTATCCTTTATTTTCAAATGATGGAACAACCTATTCTATTTTCGAATACAATGGCTAGCTGATAACGTCGGCCACGGTAACACACGTTTGAAAATAACCCAGGGAAATTAAGACAATTTGTTAGGATATTACAATATTTTCGGGTTGGTCGCTTCCATGGAGAAGAACCGACAAGAAACTCCATGGTTACTCTTTTCAAATTATTTGGTATTACACAATTCTATATTACTTCACGTTTTATAATATAAATGGAGTTTCTTGCCGGTTTTACAACACTTATCAGTTATCGGACATAGATTCGACAATTCAATTTCTTCAACGAATCGCGTCCTCTCGGCCGAGTGCCATTCTTTTTATGAACTCCTCTTCCCGCTACAACATTGACGGTTATGCAGTATTGTCATTTCTCAAAAATAAAACGAGTTATTAAAATCTTAAAAACCCTACATAATATTAGTTTAGATAGATCACAGCAGATCTTATTAATTAATACAATCATATTTAAAAATCATGACAGAAGAAAGAGTTTCTAACATTATTAAATTTAAATACAGATATAAATAACTAAAAATGAATAATCGATTCCGGAAATCAGACTATCGAAGAAAGAGTTTCTAACAATAGGCTGTTCGAACATTGAAATCATGGTGTTTGGCACCACCAGCTAAACTGATGATGAAGACTTGTTATACAGACTATGTTTGTTAGCGTTTCAGATCACTATGTCCTGATTTTCTAACATATTTAACTTGGAAAGAAGATCATTTCAGAAATCGACAAAATATCTGATATCATTTCATCATCATTTTCCTACCCTTATTCCAATTTATTAGGGGTTTCATACTTCTCATTCAGTGATTATCTCAGCAGATATCTCTTTTCTAGCCATATCATTTTACACACATTTTATTTCCTCCTTTAGCCATCCATGTTGATGGATGAAGAGGGAGAGTAAGGCCAAAGAAACGGATGGATTGTGTGAGGAATGATATGAAAGAGAAAGGAGTAAATGATGCCGTGACGTCTACAACAACAACAACAACAGCCCATAACGTCCACTGCTGGACATAAGCCTCTCCCATGATGGGAGGAATTTGCCGTAATCTCCACGCTTGGCAGGTGGATTGGAGATCGCAGTGATGAAAGACGAACAAAAAACGCTGCTGCCCATTCTCAGGTCTACGGAGGCGCAAGGTGTTATGCCTCAGACATTAGTCGCCTTATACGACACCCGTGAGTGTAATAGGGTGGTTCTATTCTATACTCTGCCGGATACCACACGGCTTAGATGATGATATGACGTCTGATAGGGGAGAATGGTATTAGAAGAAATCGTGAACGTGTGTGCAGGCAGATAATAGTGTCGATTCTTTTGTGCACAAACTAAACTTAATTTAGGCTATTGCTATCTCTCTAATAAAGCGAGAAAGAGAAGGACGTAATTTAGAGCTGACAAATTTAATTGGAACTAATATTTCCATACAAATGAAGGGTGCACGTAAAAACATGTCGACTAAAAACACGGTGAAGCGCAAGGCATAAACTAGTTTGACATCTCTAACTTAGTTCATAGCTATTGCCGTCTTTTTCTCGCACTGCCTTCTAATAAAATATAGCAATAGCTTAAATTAAGTTTAGTTTGTGCACAACAGAATCGACACAACAACAACAACATACAACAACAACATAGCGCACTACCTAATTTTTAAGATCTTGTTGTAATTATTAGCTATGTTTACGAATAAATAATTCTGATTCTGATTCTGACACCATTGACTCTTATAGCCATCCACATTCATATTCAAAAATGTGACCAAATAAGGCAAGAAGATTATCATCCGTTCCCATCCACATTTATACTGAAAACGATAAATAACTGCGCCTTTTAAAATCCCATCACGTTTACAGATAATGGCATAGTTAATGATCCACCTTTTTAGTTTAGACAGAGGGCTGCGGCTGGCTGCCAGTGGTCACCATCCCCTTGGTAGGGGTGACAAAGGTTAATACTTCAGCAGCGGTTAGACGTGAGCTAAATATTCATAATAATCCGTATTTTGAAGTAAAAATGAACGAAGAGTGTAAATCAAGCTGAATAAATTTAAATCTAGAATTCAACAAGAAAATCGAAATTCAAAATTTAAATGCATTTTGAACTAAAGCAAGGAATTGAATGTATTAAAAACGATTGTCGTAGTGGTTCAAGATCCCAGCACCTCTAGCCAAGTTGACAATCTACAATCGTTAACGCTAGTAGAAAACTATTCAAAAGAATGGGAATGATATCATCTCAACGTTAAATCACGTGATCAACACAAACGAATAGAAAATTCGTAGACAAGTTTACATCGTCCAAAATGATAGAATATAATGTTATCGTTTCTACAATGTTGATCGCTAAACTCTTTGGTAGAAACGCTCACCATAGACTAAAGTGTAGGTTTTTTCTACAGACATTGGAAAACAAGCGATCGACGCAGTCGTTTCAACTTGGCTACCAATTTGGCGCTTTCTACAATCGCTTACGCCGAGGCGTTTACGATTGTAGAAAGAGAATCGATACGAAACGTTTGTAACTTAGCTAGGGGTGCAGAGCTGTCAGACCTTACTTATTTTGTCACGAACAAAATGTGTGGCAAAATGTAGTATTAGTATGTACTGTGAACGTATAATATACGTGCTAACTTGTGCCAACGGCCAATTTTCAACCGACTTCCAAAAAGAGGAGGTTCCTAATTCGACTGTATTTTATTTCTTTCTTTTTTTTTGTGTTTGTTTAGTTACCTCAGAACTTTCGACTGGGTGAACCGATTTTGATGATTCTTTTTTTATTTGAAAGCTAGTGCTTCCCATTTTGTGAACATCTGATGCTGATCTTCGGAGATATACTATGGAACTCTTCAAAAATAGACGGCAAATGTGCCGTGAATGTTGCAATCACTTGGATGTTTATTGTTTATACAACATCATGACGTAACATTACGCCTGTATACTCTGAAGGGGTACGCAGATGTGTACAATACACCCAGATTTCGACAGTGTGTTCGTGTTCCGCGCGCGCCTCAAAGAGATGTCAGCAAAAGGGACTGTTCTAAAGAGATACTGCGGCCCTGGAATACAAAGGGCTAAGAAGGAACATGGATGGGTTTTAGTCAGTAAAAGTCTGACACTCCTTCTTGCTCCGCCCAGAGTGGGATAATTTTATGATTTACCATCCGAAAAAAAAAGGTATGTTAAATTCCATATATTGGGGATACGCCTATTCATCATCAGCCTATTAATGTTCCCACTGCTGGGACACAGGCCTCCTCTCTATGAGAGGGAATGGCTATAATCCACCACGCGGGCCCAGTGTGGGTTGGTAGATGTCACATGTCTTAGATTTTTTACGTTCTAGGACATGCCGGTTTCCTCACGATGTTTCCCTTCACCGTTTTGAGAGCAGTGTTGATGAAATAAATTACACAAAGTAATACGCCTGCCAGGGTTCGAACCCACGACTTACTGTTCGTAAGTCGGGGCCGCCACCACTGGGCCACCGCTGCTCACGCCTATTACCATGACATGTATTGGTAACAATGTCAAATAAATTCATGGCAAATATTTATTTGGGAACAACTAAAAATGGAAAAATAAAAAACTTTTTTTGCAAAAAATAAAAACGACTTATAAAACCGAATAAGAAAAAATAGTATTATTTTTACGCAGAGGTCGGTGACTCTTGTTTGATTGATATTTTTTTTTGTCACCGACTTCTGAAGTTAAAGTTATTTTTCATTTTTTTTTGTGTTTTTTGAAGTCGGTTTTATTTTTTAGATATCAGGTGCTAAAGTTGCGTAAAAATAATACTATTTTTTCTTATTGCCTGAGTGCTGATTTTTATATATGTTAAGAGAATATTGTTAAAAACTAATAACCAACACTGCCCGACACCGCCCGTTGACGGAAGTTTCTGCCAGACGCTATAAAGCGCGGAAAATATAACGTAAAATATCACGTCAGAGTCTATTTTTTTATAATATTTTGATACTCAGAGGGTTTTTTTTAATAGTAATTGTAAGCAGTCAGAACAATACGGTATATGCATGATTTTTTTTATCACTCTAAACAAAGCGTATTAACATCAGAAATAGCAAAGTGAAATTATTTTTTTAATATCTCTAAAAATACTAAGTTATAAGCATTTGAAACTGCTGATTAGACAGAGAGATCCGTTAAAGCACATGACGTCATTCTCTGCATCGACGTACAAACTCCATACTAAATTCCGTTTATCTAGAAAGAGATAGAAACAAAAGTTTAAATGATTATAACTTTTGTGTTGTTTGGCCGATTTATGACTTGTTTTCGCTTTTTGTAATTATTTTTATAGTACTTTAACATTCCGTATCGAAATAAAAAAAATAAAATGTATGCAAATTCCCTATAATCCCTGTAGGGTTGCAATTCATCATTTTCGTATGAGTTCAATAAACCAATGCGCTCATACAATGACATTTTAATTATGTCTGGGGGATGTTTGATCCAACTATGATTGGTCTGGCTTAAAATAAGTACTGAAATTATTTCCTGAGTATCAAATATAAAAAATTAAGTCTCGGACTACTGGTAAAATCACATCTTTTTTTTCCGTGCTTTGAAGTGCTTGGCAAAAATTTCTGACGACCTGAACCATTTGGTAGTGCTAATACTTTAAGAAAAAAATGTATTATTTTTACGCAACTTTAACACCTGATATCTAAAAATTGGCCGTCGGCACAAGTTAGCACATATGCATATGTTCACAGTACACACTAACACTACTTGATTCTACATTTTGTTCATGAGAAAATAAGTAAGGTCTGGCGGCCCTCGGATCTTGCTCTATAGTGAACTGACCGGAATATTCGCTGTGATTTTTCAATTTGTGTAGTTGTAATCAATTTTGATTCCTAGTTTTGCTTTGTTATACTGGCCTTTGAATTACACTAAGAGGAGGATCCGCAGTGTTGGTAAACATATTGTGTGAAATTGTCTGTTGGAAATAATATTCAAATAACAAGATGGCGTTTGTGTCAGTACTGTTGATTGGAATGCACCAAAAGATCTAGTACAAGTATAATATCGAAGAACTGATAACAACAACAACAACAGCCCATAACGTCCACTGCTGGATATGATGGAAGGAATTTGCCGTAATCTCCACGCTTGGCAGGCGGATTGGAGATCGCAGTGATGAAAAACCGGCCAAGTGCGAGTCGGACTCGCACACGAAGGGTTCCGTACCATTGACTATATTTAGTATTTGTTGTTGTAGCGGCAACAGAAATACATCATCTGTGAAAATTTCAACTGTCTAGCTGTCACGGTTCATGAGATACAGCCTGGTGACAGACAGACGGACAGACGGACAGACGGACGGACAGACGGACAGACAGCGAAGTCTTAGTAATAGGGTTCCGTTTTTACCCTTTGGGTACGGAACCCTAAAAACTAACAGAAAACGCTGCTGCCCATTCTCAGGTCTACGGAGGTGCAAGGTGTTCTGCCTCAGACATTAGTCGCCTTATACGACACCCGTGAGTGTAATGGGTAAGAACTGATAATTATCATATAATCATAATCATTTATTGGCTAAAAACATGGCCCTTGTCCCATGTGTGCGAGCAGTGGTGGCCCAGTGGTGGCGGCCCCGACTTACGAACAGTAAGTCGTGGGTTCGAACCAAGGCAGGCGCATTACTTTGTGTAATTTATTTCATCACCACTCACTGCTCTCAAAACGGTGTAGGAAAACATCGTGAGGAAACCGGCATGTCCTAGAACCAACAAATTCGAAGACATGTGATATCTACCAATCCGCACTGGGCCCGCGTGGTAGATTATAGCCCATTCCCTCTCATAGAGAGGTGGCCTGTGTCCCAGCAGTGGGAACATTAATAGGCTGATGATGATGATGATGATGTCCCATGTTACTTGGGGTCGGAGCAACACATTTTTTTTTCCATTCTCCTCTTGAACCATTGCACGTTTTCATAGTGGCCAAAAATATAGCTCTACTAAGAGATTTGGCGCATCATCAAACTAGAAAACTATTAGCATTGCCATTTTTGTTTGTAGATACACTTAACAAAACTAAACTTTTACCCATATTTACCAACAGTAACAGCACCCCCTGTCAATGTCATGTAATGGCAAAAGATCAGTGTAAAAGATGTTTTCTTTCTTTTCTTCGAAAAATAAGAACTCTCCACTCGCAAAAATAAATGGAAATGTTCTGACAACTTCTCATTGTAACTCGAATATCGTGAGTATATATTGCGATAATAATTCTATTATGATATCGAACATTGTTGAGATCATTTGAATAAAGTTTTCTTGAATGTAATTGAATGTTCTTTTAAGTTGTAATTTTTTAATACTGTGATGTATGTTTATTTAAATCATTCGTGTTCATCATTTAGGTAGGTATACCTGTGATTTTTCGGATTCATGTGCGTATTGTATAATTAACACTTGCTTCGGTGAAGGAAAATATCGTGTGGAAACCAGCATGCCTGAGAGATATTTCATGATGGCATGTAAAGCTAAGTCAGAGGCCTATGGGTGGCTTTAAACTTTGACATCAGGCTAGGCACTATAACCATACCATAAGAATAAGAAGAAGATCATTATATATCTATTCATACGTTAATCGTGGTTAGAGATGTTAACCATAAGATGTAAATTAGGATAGCTTCATAATCTGATTACACTTATTAAGCTAATTCTAGAACTTCTCTTGCTTCGCGCGGTTTTTACGCTTGAAAATAAGTCGATATTTCTTTCTGACAGCGACTTAATTATAATCTTTTTTCTACAAGGTATTTAAAGATTAAAATAGATAAGCATTACTTAAAGTGAAGATACTATAATTGACGGACATTCGTGCCATGTTTTAACGTAATTCTGGGTTAAGCTCGCCTTTGTACATAAGCTATATAATTAAAATTTTTGTTATGTATATTTTTTTTATGCGCAATAAAGAATAATAATAAGAAGACAGAAAATTAAAGCAATATTTTAATTCGATTCTGTTCAATAGAATAGGACAAAAAAAAGGGGCAGTCTTTGGGGACTGCCGATAGAAGTGAAAACTAAGAAACAATCCAAAATAAACATTATCTTAATTGTCTAGAGTTGATTTTGACCAACCGTTCTATGAAAGCCAGAAGGTCGGTGACGATGATGCGAGTTCCATGATTTTGTTTCACCCAAAAAGTGCTCAACGCACCTAAAGAAGTTTTCACTTCATAAACTACACTATCGTCAACTGAAAATACTCACCCAGAAGACGCCAAACTGTTTACTTCCATCCCTCAAAGGAAATAAGCTTAATGATGATATTAAAATTGAAGGGAATACTTAATGTGGATACATCCTGCGTTGCCCGTGATGCAGTCACACTCGATTAAATACTTGAGCTCGACCCTCAAGAGAGGCCATACCTCTCTTGAGGGTGAAAATACTTAGTAACATAATATTATTTTGGAATTTCTCGATAGCAGTCAAGGAGTCTGGATTTGTGCCCGGTTGATGGTAATAGGCTCGCCCCCTATTACATGTGACTTAAACATAACTGGGGAAATGTGGGTGTATAAATGCGTACGCTTTTTGACGTTATATGAATTTTGCTCCTGCTGAACGGTCAAAATGCTGTTGGATTTTCCATCAAGTAATAGGCTAGTTTCCACCATCAATAAATTGCAAATCTATTTAGTCCGTCAGTTATAGTATTGGAAAATAATGGACACGTATTTTTTGCTTTTGTAAACCAATGAATATTGACAAAGTTAGAACGCATCAAAACTCGGGAGTGGGGTCTCGTGACGTCACAACGAACTAAAAATTATAGCACGGCGTGACGTATTGAGAATTTTAAAAGCGTCGTATCTTCGTCAACTTTGGTCTACGTAACAAAAGAAAAAATACGTGTCAAATATTTTTTGGAAATCTAACTGACGGACTAATTAGATTTTTTCAGCACACAAGCCTATTCTCTGTAACAGCCATGGAGTCTGAGTGTGTGTCCGGTTGTTAGCAATAGGCTTGCTTCCATGGGAATTAAACATAACTTAGCAAAATGTAGGAGTTTTATAAATACACATCTGCCCAACCTTTCTGGGTAAATAGGCTGATGTTATGTTTTGTGATGTTATTACTAGGATAATAAAGGGTGTAACTAGACCCTTAACAAAGTGGAAAGGCACTTGTTCTCCCCGTTATTGTTGTAGATCCAGACCATATCTAAAGTCCAACTTTTTTTTAAATAAAAGATTTTTGTGTTAATGTATCTTAACTTTGAATACCTTCACGACCCCCGTACTATTCAATGCATCCATCAGCACAATGTTTTGAGTGGGCTGCATTGAGTTTTACCGTAACACGTGATTTTTCACCCCAAAAAAAGTCGTTTCCCAGGAATAATTTTTGCTAGGGTTGCTTAGGGTTACTTAGTTTGATGTACAGAAAAAGGTTGTCTTTAAAAGATCGCTTTCAGCGATAAGACCGTCCATTGTGTCACCCCTTGTAAAATGATGGGTTTAGTCCCATCTCGGCACCTTCCCATCTCGGCACCCATGAATTAATTTATAATCTTTACGAAAAATTCGTTAGTCGTTAGTCGTTGCTAAGTACAGTCATCAAAAAATGGATACACTGTATCAGTATAGTGAGTAAATCAAATTGACTCAAAACTAAAAAATGTAAAAAAAGTACCTATAAAATAAGTTTTATAGCAATTAGCTGACCCCCTTTGCAATTATTTTATATTTTATTTATTTGAGCGAAGTAAATAAAATTTAAAGAATTGCAAAGGGGATCAGCTAATTGCTATGACTGTACAGTGAACGCGTAATCAAGCCTACTCGTATCATTTAGTACCAGTATGAAAGTCCTCAAAGTATGGACGCCCTTTTGCCTTCGTCACGGTTATACTGATTAAACGTTAATTGTACATAATAACTGTTGATTTTTGTAATATGTTTTTACATAATTGCTGGAAAGATTTTAAAACAATTATTCCTACGAACCGTGAATTTTTCATATATTTTAAAATTTGTTATTATACTGCTAAGGCAGATATAATGGAGCCTCTAAAAAGTGATTCAAGGGCTTGTCTGTAACAATGGTAATTTAAAAAGAAACAAAAATGATTTAGTAAATAATAAAGTTGATTTACTTACTATACTGATACTGTGTTTCCATTTTTTTTTGTGTACCTTAAAATGATTCATGAGAGGGTGCCGAAATGAGAATTTTTCGTAGACAAGATAAATAAATTCATGGGTGCCGAGATGGGAAGGTGCCGAGATGGGAATAAACCGTAAAATGTTCTACATTTGTATCTGTAATTTTTATGGTGTACATAATAAAGAGTATTCTTTCGATTCTATTCGATTCTATTCGATTCTATTCGATTCTATTCGATTCTATTCGATTCTATTCGATTCTATTCGATTCTATTCGATTCTATTCGATTCTATTCGATTATATTCGAGTCTATTCGATTCTATTCGATTCTATTCGATTATATTCGTTTTTATTCGATTCTTCGATTCGATTCTATTGGTACTATTCGGGTCTTCCACTAGGAATTTTTCAGTAGCAGCCCGGATTCTGTATTTAAGTCTAGTTGTTGGCAATAGGGTCCTACCCTGTTATATGATACTTGAAACATTACTGGCGTAATGTGGGTGTATTATACCTCGGGCAAACCTTTCGGGGATTATAAAGGGTGTAAAAAGACTTATCGAGGTCGAAAAGCACTTGTCTCCCCATCATTGCGATTTTTTTTTTGTTGTAGATCATACCTGGGAACCTTCTAGTTACGGAGATATTGGGGGTTAAAATTCCAAATTTTCCACAAGTTTTTTTTAATAATAATGTAAGATTGTTACTTTAAACACCTTCACGCCCCCATACTATTAAATCCATCCATCAGCAAAATGTGCGTTACATTGAGCTCTACCAAAAAAACGTGATTTTTTACCCAAAAAAAAAACATTTCCCAGCAATTTTTTTTGCGTAGAGTTACTTAGTTTGATGTACAGAATGCTTGGTTGACGTCTTCGTGAAGAGTCTCTGTATAATAGGAGTGATGTTGTTTTATTATGTTACTACAAAGAAAACAGAGACACAAAGTAGGTACCTATTTTTATCCGTACTGGCTAGTAGAATAACAGCTCAATCAAATGAGTGTAGGTGTAGCCAACCCACTGCTGGACAAAGGTCACTGTCAACGCCTTCACACATCTTGGTGTGGAAATTTATTATTTCGGTGATAAGGATAAACATCTAGCAAACAATAAGTAGGTACCTATATAAACAACTAGTTGATTTTTGCGACTTCACTCGCATTTAAACTTTGACTTTTATTTAAATCAGTTGGAAGAACTGTTGTCGGCATCGTCGACGTCAGGACTAGAATAAAGTCAAGAATAGGCCCATTTATTAGAAAAACCGGCCAAGAGCGTGTCGGGCCACGCTCAGTGTAGGGTTCCGTAGTTTCCCGTCCGTCATAATAATACCGTTCCCACTTATGAGTTTAAAGGTGGGTATCCATTATGTAAAAATGCTTGCTTACGAATATACTACAAACTTAGTCCAGAAATTATTTTGTACAACTTTTTTGTACAAAAACTGTTGTTTCCATCAAGTTCAAAATTATTTTCCTAGAAAGTCCTTCTACTTTTCAGATTTTTTTCATATTTTCTAAACTTATGGTTCAAAAGTTAGAGGGACACATTGTTTTTTACTTTTGGAGCGATTATTTCCGAAATTATTGACATTATCAAAAAATGATTTTAGAAAACCCCTATTCATTTTTAAATACCTTTCCAACAATATATCACACGTTAGGGTTGAAATTAAAAAAAAATCGGTTCCTACTTTACATATAGGGGGGCTACCCTAATAAAACATTTTTTTCCAATTTTTATTTTACCACTTTGTCGGCGTGATTGATATACATATTGGTACCAAATTTCAGCTTTCTAGTGCTAACGGTCACAGAGATTAAGCGAGGACGGACGGACAGACATGGCGAAACTATAAGGGTTTCTAGTTGACTACGGAACCCTAAAAAGGGTGTCGAAATTGTAAGCAATAATAATAATATGTCATGGTAATAAAAGTCTTGGCTGTCAATCCCAAATCTTTGATAGTTGTTATGAGTTTATGAGTATACAGTATACTCATAAAAACTATCAAAGAATTGGGATTGACAGCCCTTAGAGGTTCTGACTGGCAGAGGCTAGTCAGAACCTCTAAGGTCTGACAACCAGCACCCCAATTGCGCACTACATGATCAAAACTCTTTTTAACCGACTTCAAAAAAGGAGGAGGTTATATGTTTGTGGGAATGATATATTTTTTTATAAATAGTAAAAAACTTTTTTGCAAAAAATAAAACCGACTTCAAAAAAAAAAAAAAACAAAAAAGTGAAAAATAACTAACTTCAGAACCCGGTGACAAAAACACCAAATCAAACAAACAAAGGTCAAGCTTCAGAAGTCGGTGACCTTTTTCTGATTGATTACACCGGTATTCATGAACATTACTATGAGGTCTCACAGGGCGCGCGGACGCACAGGGTCACAAAAACCTATTCATAAACGACACTTGAGGGACGAACGACACTATGCGCTTACTACAATGAACGCACAGCTAAAGTAGCTCGCTAGCTACTTTACGCGACGCATAGTGCGACAGTCAACCCAAATGTCAAACTGGCATCGGGTATTAGGTTATGTTTTTAGTGATTTGTGAATTGTGATACACTGATTTGTTTTGTTGGATCACAGCAGCGAAGATGATTTTGATAATTATATTCTTGAGAGGATAAATACACAAAGAACAATCAGCACAAGAAAAGTGATACGTGACTTTCAAAATCCTTTCGATTATTACAGTGCTGATGAATTTAAAAGACGCTATAGATTTTCGAAAGATATCGTTTTATATATACTTATGCCTCTAATAAATGCAGATCTTTTGAAAAAAAATAAAGCACAATTAATAATTAATAATTAATTTTTAATGCACTAAAGCCACAATTAGTTCTCTTTCCGAAGAAGTAAATGGTAACTTCTTTAAGCTGAAAGAAAACAACACGTGTTATTATTTTCACATCTTTGACTACGAAACAAACAGAAACATACAATTTAATACTTACCATGTTTTGGGTGATTTCGTACTCAACAAAGGCAAGCAACTAGTATTCATTTTGAAAAGTTTTATAAAAAACTTGTAATTAAAACAGTTGTCTTGATTGACGTTTATTCTGTCAGTCAGTCAACCCGAGTGAAGTCGCGTCACAACGATAACCAATCACAGCGCCCCATTCAATGCTAAGTGTCCGCACAGCAAAGAGTCCATTAAGTATTGTTTATGAAATGAATGGCCTGCCATGACGAACGCAGTGAGAAATGTCTTACTTAGCATAGTGTTGCTGCCATACTTATCTAAGTAGCGTTCTTGAATAGTGTTTATGTCACCGACTTCTGAAGCTTGACTTTTGTTTGATTGATTTGAAGAAGTTATTTTTCACTTTTTTGTGTTTTTTTTTTTTTTTTTTTATACATGTCGCAACGTAGCGAAACTTAAAACCCATGATAAACGAGGGCGCTTAGCAAAAGCATAAGAATATGTATAATTTTACGATAATTTAATAAACTTAAGTGCGTTGTACATATTTAATTTAATGCCTGTCAACTCACCTCATGCCATTAGTTAAAGTAATAAATTAGTTTACTCAACTCGAATGTAAAAACATAGTTTATTAACATGATTAGTAACATACTTACTTTTGTTCTAAGTGTATTAAAAAACTTTTGTGTAGACTAACCATTAAAGTTAATGTTCTATTTAGGCACTTTTGAGAGCAGATTTGCATAGTTTAAAATTAGTTTATTTTGTTAAAATTTCGAGTTAAAAGGGTTCAAGGAACTTCAGGTCAAACTGACCATGGCTATTTTTAGGTTGCATGACCTTTCATAAAATATATTTACCTCTTATGGTACATCTGCAATCTAATATATAAAAATCTCGTATCGCAGTGTTTGTTATCGAACTTCTTCGAAACGACTCTACCGATTTTTACGATTTTTTTTTGTGGATATTTGGTAGGTCGTAGGCTATTTTTTATACCATAAATTATATCAGTGAAAAACGTTTACGGGTAGTACTTTTATTATTTTGACTGGAATTACGAGACATGAAAACAAGATATTACACAAGGAGGTGTCTATAATAGGAGGTAGCTAATGATTCTCGACCCGAATCGATAATAAAATGGGTAGTTTTTTTTACGGAAATCGGTAAGTGTAAACCACCCGTATTAAAATGCAGCCCATCTGTAACGAGCCCTATAACAGCGCCTTCACACACACAAATAAACGCACACAGAGACATGTCGCGCGATGGGTGATTCTTCTATTACTTTCGTGTTATTCTGAAATACTGTCAAATTTAAACAAATTAAAAGATGCAATCCTTCTCCTTGTACTATTCCAGCACATTACCGGTCGATGTGGCGATGCTTGGGAATCTTTCAGCTAAAATGGTGATGATGTCCATGACAAGAGTGGTCCATCGTCAACCCTATCGTTAGGGGTAAAAGCGATGCCGGGGTTGCGGGACTGTTCGAATGAGATACCGCGGCCCCGGAACACAAAAGGCGATGAAGGAACATGGATGGGTTTTAGTCAGTAAAAGTCTGACACTCCCTCCTGCTCCGCCCAGAGCGGGAGAAGTCATTTGATGATATCCCATCCATAATCATCAAAAAAAAAGGGGTAAAGGCGAGTCGGAGTCGTTGGTTTGATAACTTTAGTAGGACTGTCAACCCGTTTGCTTTTATCAACCCAGGCCCATACCATAGTCATGGCCATAGGGAGCATACGAGTAGCTATCTCACCGTCAGTCCAACTACAAAGCTTCGCAACCTAGCACGGTAATCTTTGTACAAAGAATGAGCTATTTTCGTGTAGCTTATACCTACTTACCTAATTTTAGTATCAACCCTTTCGTCCTTGAAAAGCGAAATAATATAAATAGCCAAATTCATCAAATATTTATAGTATTCGGTGCTTATCTCAATTATTGTAGCGTAACAGTGCTTAGGCTCAAACGGAATATTAATGATCTTAGGCATACTGCGCAGCTTACAGGCAATAATAGATCAACCGGCTGCTTCCATTAATTATTTAGATCACTACAGTCTCAATTTACATCATCGTAATGAAATACTGGAGGATTGACGGGGGAGACTTGGATCAACCTTGAGGAAAGATATGGCTAGTTCTGTGTTCGTGATTGGCTGTGTTGAAAACATGCCAAAAAGACAAAAAATAATGACGCAAATGTTCAGGAAAAGTTCGGTTCATTTGGGTGAAAGTTTATGAAAATTATGAAATGCAGTTGTAGACAGTTACTACATATGGGTACAAAGTTCACAAATTACAAGTTTTAGAACTCTATATTTAAACCATTTCATTGTTGAAACTGAAAATATGAGATCTCAAAAAAAAATATTCTTAGAAAAAAAAATGGAAAAAAGTCCATCCTGTCGGGTTGGAAACGGGATACAGTTTGGATGAAAAATTTCATTCGTTCGGTTTATTTATTCGGTCATTAATTATTTTCAACTATCCCTTTAATTGTGTGGAGAACCCGTGTTGGAATCAGTAGAAATATGAAATACCCAAGTGCTAGACAAAATATACAAAAACAGTATCAATATCAACAAGAACTCTTCGGTCCATGTGTAACCAAACTGCGTGAAGGTCACGGATATTCACTAAGTATTATTCAATGATGGATTACAAGTTGACCAAAAGATATAACTTACCGAAAAACTTAGTTTTTCTGCCCTTGGACTGAAAAGTGTTTGAACAGAATATTTTATTAGGTAGGTTTTTGTCGTCTTCAATATCAACGGTTGTTCAACGATGCTTGCTGTTATTTAGGGAGTAATGTGTATGTAACGAATAAACTTAAAAACTACTGGACTGATTTGGAAAATTCTTTCAACAATGGATAACTACATTATCAGCGAGTAACATAGGCTATTTTTATCTCCGTACTCCCACGGGAACGGGAACTACGCGGGTGAAACCGCGTGACGTCCGCTAGTATTGAAAAAAGAAAAAAAATGAAGTGAATGTTTTAGGTGGGTGTACTATAATTTGTTACACCTCTGCCTAACCCTTCTGTTATTTCAGGCGTGATATTATGTAATGTTGCCTGAAGGAAGCCTTCGATTCGATCGAGACCTGGGCTGTACTGCAGTCTCTCCAACGGTGCCAAATCGATTATCGGTACATCGAGGTGTTGAAGTGTTTGTACAAAAACGCCACCATGTCAGTCCGACTTCAGGACCAAGCCTCGAAACCTATCCTCCTGCAGCGAGGTGTGAGACAGGGAGACGTCATATCTCCGAAACTGTTCACCGCTGCACTGGAGGATGTCTTCAAGGTTCTGGACTGGAGAGGGCTAGGCATCAACGTCAATGGCGAGTACATCACTCACCTTCGGTTTGCCGATGATATAGTGGTAATGGCTGAGACCATGGAGGACCTCAGTACAATGCCCGATGACCTCAGTAGAGCTTCCGGAAGAGTGGGTCTAAAAATGAACATGGACAAGACTAAGGTCATGTTGAATGCCCATGTCACACCCACTCCTATCAAGATCGGAGACTCTACTCTCGAAGTTGTAGACGATTATGTGTACCTGGGACAAACGGTCCAGTTAGGTAGGTCTAACTTCGAGAAAGAGGTCAATCGTCGAATCCGACTCGGTTGGGCAGCGTTCGGGAAATTGCGCGGTATCTTCTCGTCCAACCTACCGCAGTGTCTCAAGACGAAAGTCTATGACCAGTGTGTGTTGCCAGTGATTACATACGGGACCGAAACGTGGTCGCTCACAATGGGCCTCATCAGAAAGCTTAAAGTCACCCAAAGGGCAATGGAGAGGGCTATGCTCGGAGTTTCCTTGCGCGATCGAATCAGAAATGAAGACATCCGCAAGAGAACAAAGGTTACCGACGTAACCCGAAGAATTGCCAAACTTAAGTGGCAGTGGGCAGGGCACATTGCTCGCAGAACGGATGGCCGATGGGGCCGAAAAGTTCTGAAGTGGCGACCGCGAACCGGAAGACGTTGCGTTGGAAGTCCTCCCACTAGGTGGACCGATGACCTGGTGAAGGTTGCAGGAATCCGCTGGATGCGAGTCGCACGGGACCGGTCAATGTGGCGACACTTGGGGGAGGCCTATGTCCAGCAGTGGACGTCTTTCGGCTGAAATGATGATGATAATATTAATAAATAATAATAATAAATAATAAAAAATTTATTCAAAAAATGTAAGGTAAAAGTTTACAGTTTTTCTTAAATCTATGTCAAGTTCACTCATGCTTTGAGCCTGAACTAGGTAATCCTGTGTTTCAGGCGATTTGAGGTAACATTAATTTATTAAATAATCATATATCATATTAATATTATTGGTACCAATGTAAAAGGGTATATAAAATTATACTATTTTAACTTAGCTAATTTAAAACTAACAATATTATGGACTATATTTACTTTTGCACAAGTAATAACTTCTCTGTATCTTCATAGGACATAGTTTGAAGAGCTTCCTTAAGGATTTTCTTGCAGTTATTGTGATTTAAGGGGGTGATGATGATGATGATTATGTAATGTTTAAATAAAATCCTGCCTCATTCTGCAACGTCATTTAAAACGATGGTGAAACGTAAAAGACCCCTATTATGTGGTGTTTATGGCAACACAAAGTTTGTTAAGTTTTTAAGTCTATGGTCAAGATTGTCTATGTTTTTCTCTCTTCCTTTCACCATCGAACGTGCGTGGTATCTGTACGTAAACAGTGAGCAATAAAGTGTTATAATAATCAAGCAAGTCGGTTCAATCAAGGGTCAAGACACCAGAAAATTTACAGTACACACGATCATACCGAAGATAGCCTCCGACATTAAGCCTATGAGCTTATACCGAGGTGAGCAGTGCACATGTGGTACTTACTATACTACTACAACAGCCCATAACGTCCACTGCTGGACATAAGCCTCTCCCATGATGGGAGGAATTTGCCGTAATCTCCACGCTTGGCAGGCGGATTGGAGATTGCAGTGATGAAAGACTAACAGAAAACGCTGCTGCCCATTCTCAGGTCTACGGAGGCGCCAGGTGGTCATGGTCATGTGGTACTTAAACCCGGCAAAATGTGAGTGTTATATATGTGTTGTAAACAACGCCCTTCAAGGTAAACAACGTGATGTTATGTTATGTTAATTTGTCGAACTTAAGTTTATTGTTAACGAACTTCTTTTAGAGCTGCGAACACAAAAATAGTTCACGAAATATTTTCCCAATCAAGTTTTGGCTTGCAGGGCAATATAATTATAAACTTTTTATTAATATTAGATTTATATTGATCATACAGGTGACCTTCCCAAAGTTTCGATACACGTGGACCAAAGATCCGTATTGATAGAATTTTATATCTCTTGATACGGGTCTTTGTTTAATGAGGACATACAAAGGTCACAGAGAGTATTGGATAAAAATAACTTTTTTGTTCGTGTTATTTTAGTCTGTAATAAGAACGTTTTTAACTATAGGTATAAAAAAGACTGCTCATTACGACACTATTAGTAACTTACAATGTGTTTTATAGCAATCAGTATGGTTTATGTAGAAGAGTATTCTTCATAAATCTACCAGTGTAACTAATCTTAAAAATCTAAAATTGAAGGAAAATTAAGGATACTTCCGTGATATGTAGGCTATTATTTTATTCAAGCTAAAACACACATCAGCTACTTATGGAAATAAAAATTGTGTATAAGCATAATATGTCTGTGTCTCAACAGCTTTCTTAGCATAACTGGTAAGACCAGGAAATCAATTTTCTTCTTATACCACATAACTGCAATAGGCTAGTTTCCACCATCAATAAATTGCAAATCTATTTAGTCCGTCAGTTAGAGTATTGGAAAATAATGGACACGTATTTTTTGTTTTTGTAAATCAATGAATATTGACAAAGATAAAACTCGGGAGTGGGGGCTCGTGACGTCACAACGCACTAAAAATTATAGCACGGTGTGACGTTTTGAGAATTTTAAAAGCGTCGTATCTTCGTCAAATTTTGGTTAACGTAACGAAAGAAAAAATACGTGTCAATTTTTTTTTTTAAATCTATCTGACGGACTAATTAGATTTTTTCAGGACACAGCTATGAAGTTTGGATTTGTGCCCGGTTGATGGCAATAGGCGCCCCTGATTACAAATGACTTAAACATGACTGGCAAAGTGTGGGTATACTATAAGGTACACCTGCCAACCCTTCGGGGATTACAAGCATGATGTCATGTTTCGTTATGAAGCTCAGAAAACCACATTTAATTTTAATTACTTCCATTTAAGTCTTAGCCAATTTCCGTCCATGAATGTTTTAGCTACAAAAATCACCAACAGGTTGGTCGGGACCGGATCGAACCTACAATGGATCCCGTTAGCGGCCGCCCACCGAATGAAATTACCAGCTGTGTTACATGGTAGCGTATAGAAGAGAACGGGGACGAGTGATGTCCATGTTCGATTTTGTGGCTAAGTTAACAAATTTATAGAAGTTATTGTATTTCTGTAGTAATAAAGGATGTCCTGTGTAACTGTGTGAGGTCCTCATGGCTAAATTCATCGATCTATAGGTTAAGCCGTGCTTGTCGACGATGGACCATGGATGGGTGACCATCATAACATACCGAGTTTACTCCGGGCCTCAGAGAGCGTTAAGCCATTGGTTCCGGTGCATTTGTAGATTTTTGACAGTCGTTACAGGAAGTCAGTGGCCCAAAAGCTCTTACCAAGGGGTATCGTATTACCCAGTAGGTACTAACTGGTTTGTGGAGGTCAGATGGGCAGTCGCTCCATGTAAAATACAGATACTCAGCTGCATCCCTTTAGACTGGAAGGCGACCCTGACATGTAAGTTGGGAAAAGGCTAGGCAGATGATGATGGATTGTGTAACGGACAAAAATAATATGCAAGAAAGGAGATGTTTGATGAAATGACGAATATTATACAAGTATGGAAGAAGAATTATGCTGCGATGACCCCAAATAAGTTGGGATAAGCGCAGGAGAAGGTGATAATGATGATTGTATCTGTAGTAGGTACAGTCTACACTACTACTGCTACAAATGTTTGAGAGGATTGTGCGTGTATGTATTTTTATTTATTTATATGGCACTTCAACGGGTTACTCACTAAAACATACATAAACAGAAAACACAAACAGTTTCAAGTAGTAATTGTCTTTATTAAACTTTCTCGATCAGAACACATTATAACAAACATGTAAAAGGGGATTTATCGTGAATTTTACCTTTAATATAAGCCCGACGTTACGACCGGATTGCACCAGCCGTGGTCGCGGGAAGACAAACAATCCGGCACGCGCGGCAATCCGGTCGAAACGTCGGGCTTATATTAAAGGCAAAATTCGCGATACCTACCCGTTTACCTGTGTGTTATAATATAGTTTCAGGTAGAGTGAACAAAATTTACTGCGATTGTAACGGTTTGCTGTTGACATATTGTTAATGGAAATACCAACGTGCTCTTAAATATACGTAACTGTTATTTAATTAAATACCTTCTACATACTGAAATGTCAGACTTTACAACACTACGCGTGTTGAAAAGTCTTTGATCAATTACATTTTAATTAAAATACATAATTATTCATCTACTCGATTCTCGAATATCGATGAAACATAGTTGGTATTCGTTCAACACTAGATAGCGAAAGGTCACGTTGACATTTTATACTCCTACCGTATTTGCAATGTCGACCTACGCGCGACCGTATTTTGTTTCCCATCTGCCCGAAAAACCTGACCACCGATCGATCTATCTGTTTAATTTAGTTGTAAAATAATACTGATAGATACTGAATTAGGTAAATTACGTAAGTTGTTGATCAATGTAAGCTTTTATTCACCATTTATTTTGATCCTTCGGAAAAAATAAATATCTTTCGCTGTTAAGGGCCTAACATGCCTCAAATGGCTTCGCATGATCCTCCGTTACGCCTAAAATACTGCAGCATTAATTTTGAAATAAATATATGGTAAAGTTGATGATTATTGCTAGGTACTATGTGTGACAAAAATACGATTCCATAAACGTTTCTCGATAGGAAAAAAATCCAAAATTACCTCCAAATCGAACAATAAACCGCTGGTATTCAAAAAGTACTTCAAATTAGATCATGAAACTTTGCATACTAACTGAACTAACTATAAAGCAGGTCTTATGTGTTTTACTTTTTTAGTCCAATCAATAGATTTTTTGTAAATCGCAAAAAACCACTAATTTCGCACTATTCGGCCGCAGTGACTGACGTAACGACCCCTTTGTAGTGCAAGCTGATTAGAACTTTATTGTAACTGTATTTCAAACGAAGTTTGAACCACCACAAATAGAGTTGCATTTTTTTGGGTTAGAAGGGCCTTAAGTTAAAACAATAACTATCACTTGCTTCGGTGAAGGAAAACATCGTGAGGAAACCAGCATGCCTGAGAGATATTTCTCGGCAACATGTTTAAGCAAGTCAGAGGCACTTGGGCAGCATAAAAACTTTGAGATCAGGTTAATCACTAACCAAAACGATAAAGAAGAAATAAAAACGCTTTTAAATTAATATACCTATTACACCTTACCTAACTAATGGGGAGGCTAACTGTGGAACTAATGGCGCTAGCATAGTTGGGTCCCAAACATCGTGATTGGTTGAAAATGTGGTAATGTCATTTTATATTTCAAAATAGCTTAACCTCACTGGTCAGATTGAGACCAACTATGGTGGCGCCATCTGAGATTTACTTTGCCTTAGTCACCCCATTAAAGTGTGTCGGTAAAACCTTGTGTCATACTTAGTTTTTTTTAATACAGTTGCTCAAAAAGTGGTGTATTGCAGGGACGTATAGCGTTCGGGATGTGGGCATACTAGTTTTTTTTTTACCTTTCCCGAACTCGTGCGTTCTCATTCCCAACTGTCAAAATAATGTCTATTAAAAAGAAAAACCAACCATGAAGTTTTTACTAAAGAGTTTTTGTGATTCATACAAATACGTATATTTCTAAAAAGAAGCTACTAATTTATTTCAATGTCAGATTTAATGATTTAATTGAATGAGTTAGGTTAGGTTTTATTTCATTTTATCTCATTAAATTTCATTTTCATTTGATATCAATAAAAAAAATCTACTGAAGACTAAGCTGTATGGATAGTTAGTTCCCTTTGCCTACCAAAATGGGTGAAGAAAAAAAAACTGCTTATATTCTACGGTTGCCGGTTGCCGCCATTTTCCAGAAATTTTCTTTGCGAGTTTAGTTGTTTGTTGCACAAAATGAGTAATTTCGACCCTATTTTTTTTTAATTAACACCACCGGAACTCAGTATAATTGCACAAAATGCTTCGGAGAACATTTTACCGGAAAAGTCAAAAAGTCGATACGACGAATTTATAGCGTGGAGAGAAGAGAAAAAAGCAAATAGTTTTTCAGAAAATGTTACGTTTTCTCCGAACTCTCAGCAAAATTAAAACCGTCTACGTTATGGTCGAGGTTTTTATTATTTTATTAAATTGCTTCATTTTTTCGCAACTGTATTAAAAATAGTCGTTCAGTACACCTGCGGAACCGTCATTGCAACTTGTTCCGACTGTCAACCCTCGCCTTCGGCTGCGCCTCGGCTCGGGTAGACATTTGTCGGAACTCTTTGCAATGACAGCCTTTCCGCACTTGTAATGAAATATACTATTTTTTGTTTGTAGTGATGTTACCCTGTAATAGAGGTACTAACTATTATTAGTTCAATACTACAAAAGTTATATTTTGAAAAGGTCGCTTTTGTTATTAAGAATGACAGACCCATTAGACAACAGCACATAGGTTCAAAGACTTTGTCGATATCTATGATGTCCAATGCATTGTCTACACTGTCTACACATAGACAATGGCATGTCTAGAAATATCCGACAGGCGACGACCTGTGGAGAATTCTATTGTGGGACGTATCCTATAGACGTCATACTACTGAACCAGAATATGGACATTAAAACTCATCTATAATATAAGTTACGAGTACAAAAATTATTTTGAATCATGCGATGATGGAAATATTTTAAACGGAAACTTTTGTTTAATCGAACTTAGTTTGTTGTCATCGATTTGAAATTGGCTGTCATTTGTAGATTTTTGACAGTCGTTTCCGGTAATAGTGACCCGAAAGTCTGACAACCATATATAACTGGGTTGTGGAGGTCAGTTGTACTGGTATTCAGCTGCATCCGGTTAGACTGGAAGCCAACCCCAACGTAGTTGGGAAAAGGCTAGGCAGATGATGAACTGGAGAAATGGAAAACAGTGCCAAAGGTATCATTGCAATTCAAATAGTGCCCATTGACATCGGTGGACGTAGAACAATTGTTTTCATGTTATAAAAATATTTTAATTAATAGAAGGTTCAATCGAATATCGGATCAGAATTCGGTTTTCATGAAAAAAAATGTAGTATGTTGCATATTTGCATGCCTATTTCAACGATTTTATGTTGCATATAATTCGGTCTCTACTTATCAATAATCCACAAATGAAGTAAAAAACAAAAACCAATGCATCATTCAACAGCCCATTCCAAAGAAAAGTAAGAGACATAGTCAAAGTATTTTCCAATTTCCTCTAGACAATCAGAATGCTAAAAACAAAACAAGTCTGTAGTTACAAAGAACGGGGACATTCGCAAACAAAGCGATTCACAAGGCTTGCCGGAAACTGCTTAGATCTTGTAAAAGAGCTGAAGACTGAGCTACTACTGCATTACATTTTTTTGTATTCTGTCTGATTATTTGTTAAACTGTTTTGGGAAGTTATTGGTCCTGGCTGTTGTAAAAACGGATTGGATAATGCGTGGTACTATTAAGTAGATACTTTGAATAGTAATTTGATTGAAAGTAGAGATGGACCGATTATCACTTTGGCCGACTCACCGTTGGGCCGATTAGTCGGTTGTAAAAAGGCCGAGTAGTTGACCACGCTGATTATTAATTTCGGTGGAGTGCAGGGGCGGTGGCAATGCCCGTGGCGTATTATGTACAGTTGAGTCGCTCGCATTGAGTTCATCATACAAACCATTTTTTAGGGTTCCGTACCCAAAGGGTAAAAACGGGACCCTATTACTAAGACTCCTCTGTCCGTCTATCTGTCTGTCTGTCACCGGGCTGTATCTCATGAACCGTGATAGCTAGACAGTTGACTAGAGAGTTTTTAGGTCGATATTAATAACGGCAATAGGTAGACGCTTGAAATATTCACAGAATATTTAGTTGTATATTCGCTTTAAAAATAATTAAATTAAAATAAAATCGACTCGCACTTGGCTGGATTTTTTTTAAAATTAACAACAAACATTGAATGGTCCGCTTTTCCGACTAACTTAAGTACATCTCTAGTCTAGTAAAATTATCAGTAGGTATACCAATTTAATCCTAAAAACTAATCAGAATGTACATTTTTACAACCAATTAGCCCTAACAGTCTAGCTTCATACTAATCCCAAACACCAAGTAAACCCATAAAATGTCGGACATTGTAGCACATTACCGTAGTACCAATACCGGACAGCTGGCGACCGGAATACCGGACACGTGCCGGTAAAACGAGTCGTAAACCGTGATAGCAAAAGTTTGGCGACGTTCATTAAACTTGGGTTATTGATACTTAGTAACGTTCGATGGGGATCGGTTCTTGTATGCTGTTTAAACTTGGAAAAGGTCTATAGTCTTATTAAATAAGACGAAAATATTGTGATAATTGTACAGCGTTTGTAAAAAATCTGTGGTCTTATTAATTTAAGGTGACTGCTCCAACCAGCCCGCGAAATTCAAATTTTCTTACGTTTTTTGCAATTTGCAGGCCAGTGCTAGGTTGTATGTTGATTAGAATATTATTCGCGACTGTAAGACGTACCTATGTAGTTATAAAATTATAATCATCAAAATAATCAATACAACCCTCTAAGTACATAAAGGTGCAGGAATAACTTTGACCTTTAAAAAGTCATTTAAAAGTCATTTTTCCACCTTTATGAAATAAGAAAATTTGATATTCGCGGGCTACCCTGGAACATTCACCTTAAGGGAGTGGTACAGACCACCAAACGAACACTTTCTCCACGTCGTATTCACAAACAAAAACAGTTTATCCTATACAAAACTCCAATATAAGGTTGTTATTTTAAAATAAATAGGCACTGTTGTAAACACTGGTTCTTTATAAATGTGGATGGTACAGACTACATGCGAAAGGTGAACGACAGGATGTTGTTGTGTATGTGTGTGGTCTTGGTGGGGAATATGACCACTGTAGTAGATATACGGTAGGCTAAGTTGGTTGGCTGAACTGAGGATAATATGAAGTTTATTCAACATTTATCACCATTTAATATAATGATATAAACGACTAGCGGACGTCACGCGGTTTCATCCGCGTAGTTCCCGTTTCCGTGGGAGTACGGGGATAAAATTAGTATATGTTACTCAAAGTGAATGTAACTTTCTAATGGTGAAAGAATTTTTGAAATCGGCGCAGTAGTTTTTGAGTTTATTCATTACAAACATACAAATTTTTCCTATTTACAATATTAGTGTAGATGATAAAGCTATGATTCCAATTAACGACAGTTTGAAGAGGTTAGGCAGAAGATTCTTATCAACATACCTAAATAAAAAAAACTGCGATCAGCAGTTCATATTTAGACAATAATAAGGGTAATATTAGTTCCATTAGAAATATGGATCATAAATAAAACTTTGTATGAAACTCATCTACACAAAAATGGTTTTACCAAACATGTAAATAAACACAATATAAAAACCAAATACATTACTTTTCCATTCCCTGTTATTCGCTACTAATAAAGAATTATGCGCACTAAATCATAATAATATTTGTTTCATAACAACATTCGACTTGCACTGTTTTACGCTTAGGCTGAAGTCACACAGACAAAAATTTGGTTTAAAACAACATTTCATGATTCATAACAGATCAGACTTAGAAATGCAGCATAACACGAAGTATTTAGTGTGGTCGTTGCAATGTAGAAGACTCTGCGACTCTTAGAGCGACTGCGATCAAGCGTATCATACGAATAAGAACATTAAACATCTGCAAATAAGGTTAATTCTCGGATGAGCCTAAGGTCACGGTCTCAGGCAATGCGACGTCACTTGCGACACATCGGCGGTTTCACGAAGACTCGACGAGTCGTCGTCATGCTCTAAACAACTTTTATCATGCCAAAAAAAACTCATTTGTTTTTTTCCGCAGTCGATTTCCCAAGACGCATTTTGCTAGAGCGTGGACAAGAGGATCTACCGAAGCACCCAACAGTGTGACATAGACCTAACAGTCACAGAAACTCAATTTACACCGCTTCACACCTCAAATATGTACGTGTAAACAGCTTCAAAGCAATTCACACGTACTGTCTCGGATATTAAATACCTCATATTGGCACCAAACAGTGTGAGACGCAAGAACAAAATGTGTAAAACATTGCATTTCAGCTTTTATTTCTAACGTAATTGAGACTGTCTTGCTGTGTTTAAAGGTACAGAATGAGGTGCAAAAGAACTTGTTCTCTTTGTTGTTTAATACAAGAGAAGTCTCAGGTTTAGCCTTTAGAGGTATTTATTATACCTACAAAGAGATGGTTTGAGGGATGAGGACAAAGAAATGGTTTGATGTCCAGAGAAAACTGTTTCAATAGAGAAATCTGTAGTTTTTCGTTTACTTGTAAAACACAAAAATGTAAGAAGTAGTCAGATCTGCCTAGCATTTTCCCAACTATGTTGGATTCGGCTTCCAGTCTAACCGGATGCAGCTGAATATCTGTATTTTATATGAGGCGACTGCCTATCTGACCTCCACAACCCAGTTAGTACTGGGTAATACGATACCCCTTAGTAAGACAGGTTGTCAGACTTTTTTGGGCCACTGACTACCTGTAACGACTGTCAAAGATCTGCAAATGACAGCCGGGACCAACGACTTTACGTGTTTTCCGAGGCACAGAGGAAACCCGGTATGTAATGGGTGGTCACCCATCCACAGAGCAACCTAGGCAAGCACGGCTTAACCTAAAGATCGACCCGAGCGGCTGTTATTATTTAACCACGGGCTCTTCAAAAACGTAAGTAGTAGTATTTGTCAGTAAAAACAGGGTTGGTGAGTCAACTGAACAACATTTCCTTGACCCGACTGTCATTGATTCAAGTATAACATCATTCTCTAAGACGAAGTCAACAAGTAAAGAACAAAAATTATAGGTACCTACATTTTTAAGTTGACAGTTGTTTTCAACAAAAAACATGTGATCAGCATTATTATGAATTACATGACGCAGCAACCTCGGTCGTGCAAGTACTCCCCTATCTTGTCAATATCGACATCCGCTAAGAGGGCGTTCGACAAATGTTAGAAATTGATATCGGAAATTTTAACAATCGCTTCCTGCTTCTGGCTTCAGCTTGCCGCTACAAGAGTTTCGTGTTGCAGAAATGTTTCGTAACAAATTAATAATTGCCTGCCCGTACCCCGATTTATGTGGTCTTCTTCTTCTATACTTATCCATTAGTCGAAACTTAGTAGTCACTTTTCTAGTCATATCGTCTTCACACAGTCCTTTCAGCATTTCTTTGATAGCAATTCATGCAAGCTCTTGCATTCGTACACAAAACTTTCCTATAATACAGGGTGTAAATAACCTCATCACGAAGCATTGTGTACATCAAACTAAAAAGCTTTACGCAAAAAAATATTGTTGGGAAACGACTTTTTTTTTGGGTGTCACTCATGTTTTGTGGTATAACTTAATGTAACGCACTCAAAACATTGTGCTGATGGATGGATTGAACAGTACGGCGGATGCGAAGGTGTTTAAAGTAAAAATATTACAATAAAAACTTGTATTTTAATATTACATAATATAATATTAAAATATCCCAATATTTTTGTAATTAGAAAGTTACAAAGATATTGGGGGTCAAAGTTCCAACTTTTTGACAAGTTTTTCTTTAATACAATTATGGTCTAGAACAAAAAAATTATCGTAATGACGGGGAGAACAAGTGCCTTTCGGCTTCGTTAAGAGATTTTTTACACCCTTTATTGTCCCCATACGTCCTCATATACACTCACTCACTAGCACATGCCTATACAATAACAACCGATTAGTCCACAAATTTTATGTGACACACAATTTTTATGTGACAGGTTATAAAATTAATTATCAGTACCTACGAATGTTTGCTTCCTACTGAATTTAATAAGTTGATGTTCAAATTACTGTGATGTTTCGCTTTCATTGTTCTATCTTGATTAAATTGAGCAAGTACTTGCACGCACTCTCTTCACATACTTACGTTGCCATAGTTTAGACATTAGCAATTGAACTACCTAACCTAGGTAGCACCTACAATTAGTTTGCGCAATGGTACTAAATTCAAATTCTTTCAACCAACAATTTGGGCAACTAGATTCTATTTCCTTTTAATGTTTCACATAATTATGAAAGTGGCTTATAAAGACTTAATTGTAATACATGGTTTGAGGTTGCCTGTACGTCTCTAACAATTTTGATGAATTTGCAATATAAGTGTTTATGGGGGCGAAAAATCGATCTAACTAGGTCTCATTTCTGGGAAAATTCGTTTTCTCTATTTTCAACCTAGCAATGGTCGCCCAGGCACTATATTTTTATTCAATCATTGCGCAATACTGAGTACTATAGTCAGTACTGGTGTTTTTGCGCAATAAAATTCAAGTTCTGGGGCCCACTCAAGTTACATGATGTCAATATCTTCTTATATTAATAGGCAGTTCTTACACACGTATTATGTTTCTCCTTGAACTTTTTGCTAGTTTACTTATACAAAGTTTATTTACTGTTTCACGGTACTAGAAAGAATTTCAAAGCTTGAGGTTTTCTTTACTTTTTGTGTTCAGTACCGCATAACATTTTTTCCTTTTAAATTCATACTTTGTTAAAAAGTTTTTCGTTTTTGTTAGTTCTACAAAATATATAAGCATTTAGCCGGTTTTCTTTACAACCAGCCGAGGAGAAAAATAACAAATGTAATTTTGTTGCAAAAGATTTGGGCCATAAAAAACTACTTTGTTCCATTCATTTGTGTTCACCCAATATATATTTTTTGATTAATTTGAATAATAATGATATTTTATTAATTGAATTATATAATTGTAACAAAAATGATAATTTAGTAATTGAATGATAATTGTAATAAAATGATAATTTATTAATTGAATGATAATTGTAATGAAAATGATAATAATTTATTAACTGATCTGTTGAATGATAATTGTAATAATATTAATATAATCGATCTGGTCTTGTTTCATAAATAATGTAAATGTTTGCATGCCGCATGGTAAAATATGGCTGAACTTTGAAATGTCATAACAACTATATTGTATTACCCATATTTGCAAAATAAAATTCTATTCTATTCTATATCAGAGAAAAGCGGTTTACTAGTTTATCTTGTGAGGCTCAGGATACACTTACCCAACTAAAGCAATTACACTGCGACCAACTTGGATAGCGCTCGCCGTTCGTGCGTGGTTGGTAACAGTTCTAACCTTTTTTCTCAAGGTCTCCCTCCGCCCTGGAGGGTGCGGTGAGGGGTTACTGTTTCGCAGAAGAGCACCACCGCATCTCAGGGCTCTACGCTGCCGACCATCGAGCGAACAACGGTCAGCCGCGACAAGTCTCCTGGCCCCTTATTCACAACGTTTCGATTCGATTTTCGATTCGGAAAGTCGTTTGTCTATCTTATTTTCACATTACGAAATCGAGCGAGATAGACATACGACTTTCCGAATCGAAAATCGAATCGAAGGATTGTGAATAGCTATGCTGATCTCCTTCCACATCTGTAGTGGTACGCGGCTCAAATAATTCTATCCTAATCCTAACCCATTTAGTCGGGGTGCCCTATGATCTATGACCATCCTTTTATCAAACTAGTTAGTCCTTTCTCCAAACTAGTGCAGTTTGGAGAAAGGACTAACTAGTTTGGCCCGTTATCTGGTTTGGCTGGTGTTTAGCTTAGGACAAACTAGTTTAGCCGAAAACATTTAAATTCTAAACAGCTGATTATTTTAGCGACTTAATGGTTGGTCTCGTACTAAAAGTTATCCCCAATGACGAGAACAATGACAAATTTTTAATAAAAGGGTAAATATAAAGTTATGTTGTATAATATACTTACCTACTCCAATCGAAACATTTCACAATTTGGTATCAGATACCAACAGGTGTGTCAAAATCCTTTCAAGATTTACATTATTTATACCGTGGTTCTTACTGTTCATCTAATATTAACGTTATACTCGAAGCCTTTGATTTATTTCAAACGAAATAACTGATATTTACAGTTCTTTTCCACTTGCTTCACCTTTCACCACCAGCAACCAAACAGTAACTTTATTGAAACGAAAATAAAGTAAATAAATCTCTATTTCTAAGTTTTATGTTTGACTGTTTAGTAGCCAGTAAACACTCTCGAAACCTTTACCCGCGGGAAGAAACACGGTAGCGTATGTTCTACCGAGATATCCGCAGATTCTCCACACAGGAGCCAACATACAAATAAGCAGAGTTTTCTCATTAATATGATAATGAGAACCCCGGCGTTGCCTACATTCCTAGATTCGTACGCGCATTTTAATTAAATTCTTCTTAAAAAAACGGTGGAGCGCGAGTTTGACTCGCGCCTAAATGGTTCCGTATCATTTAAGATATTTTTCTCAAATTTATAATCGAGGAGTAAAGTTAAGCCAAACGTATGCTAAATTTGAAGGTTATACAGTTTAACTTAACAACCAGCATAACTTATTTTGGTTGTCAGCGTATGTTAATACTTAAAGGGCTTATAGTTTACCTTTTTTTTCGGATGGGAAATCATTAAATGACTCCGCTCTGGGCGGAACAGGAGGGAGTGTCAGACTTTTACTGACTAAAACCCATCCATGTTCCTTCATCGCCCTTTGTGTTCCGGGGCCACGGTATCTCTTTCGAACAGTCCCGCAACCCCGGGGCTTGTAGTTTACCTTAAGGTTTTCTAAACCGGCTACCCAGTACGGTTAATAAAATCTTGTAAAATACTTACGACCGACAGATGGGTTAGCGTTTAATAGAGTCCCGTTTTTACCCTTTGGTTGCAGAATCCTAAAACGACTGCAGAAGCGTGTTTCGTGCCAATTCAATTTCAGACGAAATTTCGCTTGTTTCCTCTTCCTAGAAATTGACGTTGAATCTCAAATGTAAGCTAAATTGCATTGTTAATTTGTACTCGTGCATTCCACGAAATAATCTTTCCTGGAAGATTCAATTACTTTTTCCGGGGAATTTAAGGTAAAACTTCACCTTGTTTGACTTTAAATAGGTCTTTAGATGTATTTTTAAGCAAATAACTGCAACTAGAATTGCCTTGCAAATCCAGTGTTTATAACTACGCGCTTCAGTCACTTGAACCGTAGCTCGTAGCACGTGTGCGTAGCAGTCATCCGTAGAGAGTGGCGTAGAATATTCGTAGCCCTGGAAATTGATTCCACGCTACGAATTTGAAATCATTGTAGTACGAGTAGTAGTAGTGGATGAACAGTGATCTATTTACTTTTTTTCTATTACTTATTTCTGTTCTAGATATGATACAAATATCATGTTCGATCTAATACTTTTTTTTTAACTACCGCTTTCTTGCCGTTTTTACACCGTAGATTGGAACCGTACCCGTAGCTTCTAATAATTATCTAACTTAGAAAGTAAAATGATCTGTTGTTCAAAAAAACTAATTTAACTTTTTGTTGGGGTTCTTTGGTGGGGGAGGGAATGGGGTAGTAAATTGATACGTTGTTCAAAAAAACTACTTTGACTCTTTGTCGGGGCTCTCTGGTATGACAATGGGGTAGCTGAGGGGTCTAACTACCCCATTATTATTACTAACTGGCTGTAATGCTATACATTGCAATTAAAATCATAAAATACAGAAACAATTTACGAATTTAGTACCGAATCAATTTGAGTCCAAATACGCGTCGGTGAATCGTACATTTTCACAATTTGCATATCGTACTCATTTTGTATAGTCATTTGAATAATTGTTTAATACCAGCCAGTTGTGGGAATGCATTCATTCGGCTATATTCTGATTTATTAGGCACAAAAACGTTGAACGGAATTTTTAAGCCTACTTTATATCGTTTTATCGCTTTGAAACAGCGACGCAGCGCCTAATGTGCTGGATTTATATGATTTTGACTATTGTTAAAAATAAAATTATTTCAAGCCATGCGACCTTTTTTTCTGTAAATTTATTAATCTATACTAATATTATAAAGAGGAAAACTTTGTTTGTTTGTTTGTTTGTAATGAATAGGCTCAAAAACTACTGGACCGATTTAAAAAATTCTTTCACCATTCGAAAGCTACATTATCCACGAGTAACATAGGCTATATTTTATTCCCGTACTCCTACGGGAACGGGAACTACGCGGGTGAAACCGCGGGAAGTCCGCTAGTTAAAAATATAGTCATACCAAGTTTTTAGTCCAAAAAACGGTGATAACCTAGTGATGTGACCGTCGAACTGCCAAGTCATACACACATCAAAAAAAGTTTGCGATCACTTTAAAAATAGAAAACTTTTTTGTTACGGTAGATTATGTTATGATTTCTTCTTCTTTCTATACGTAGATTCTTTATCTATACATATAATAAATCTGTAGAAAAGTAATTTTTGTACATTGAAGAAATTGAAACAAAAAATAGCCAGCGTGTGAAAAGATAAGTAACAGAACCCATTTCCATCATTTTTGAAATTTTTGTCTGTTTGTCTGTTTGTTTGTGCGCACATCACGCAAAATCTACGAATTCAATGCTGACAATGTTTATACATAAAAATTGTGTGTAACTTGGGGTATGATTTAGTGTTTGTTTCATTGAAATCGGTTAATTCTATCAAAAGATATATGAACTTAAAGTTTTCAAGAAGAACTAATCATCAAATGTAAGATACATACATGCAGCGACATCTGTTGAACTAAAATGATACCAATGACTAAAAATGTGCTCACCACAGTCATAACTTTTAAATCGACTGACCAGCTTTAAAAAAAAATTATAGCATAGGTAATTATACTTTAGCAGTTTAACATTTTGGTCGATAGACGGCGTTGTTTATTTCACTCCATTTTCTGAATTGAATGACCCTCGCCCGTGTCAGTTGCCTATTTTTTGTTTTTTTTTTTTTGGATGGGAAATCATCAAATGACTCCTCCTGCTCTGGGCGGAGCAGGAGGTAGTGTCAGACTTTTACTGACTAAAACCCAGCCATGTTCCTTCATCGCCCTTTTGTTCCGGGGCCACGGTATCTCTTTCGAACAGTCCCGCAACCCCGGCAGACATCGGTCCTTGCGGATCGGCCCTTCCTTTTTGCTGACTCTCTTTTAGGCGCGCGTGGAACACGAACGCGCCGTAGACACGGCCTGTCGTCATGAGACGGATGGACGGCGAGCTAGCCCATAGCCCACCGTCCACAGGCCCGCGCCTACGGTGGCCGGGGGCCACGTGGTTGCCCCGGAAGCCCGGGGCGTCTGCCGCGGCGGCCGGGACGTTGAGAGGTTCTCTCCCTCTCACGTTCCGCCACCTCCTTCTCTAGCATTACTGCTTCGCAGAAGGAGGTGACGGCGTCCCATTCCGTCTCACTCCGGACCATGGCTTGCACCAGGGCCGGACGCGAGAGGTCGCCGCCGCAAACGTGTAAGTTGCCTCAAGATTGGTTTTTTAACCGACGAAACAAAAAGAAGGCAGTTCTCAATTCGACGCGTATTTTTTTTATATATGACCACGGATAACTTTTACAGAGAAGTCCGTACATGGTCCTTTTGTTTGTAAAAAGCGTAGGTACATCTCAAAGTTGGTCCCATTTATAATTGAAAAATCGTGTTTGGGCTAATTTCTTGCACCTTTGATGAGAACTTTCGACCTAGCTGGAGTATGACTGTCATCGAGTGTCTAAGGATGAAGCAGGCGGCGGAACGTGAGCGGGAGAGAACCTCTAAACGTCCCGGCCGCCGCGGCAGACGCCCCGGGCGTCCGGGGTCACCACGTGGCCCCCGGCCACCGTACGCGCGGGCCTGTGGACGGTGGGCTATGGGCTAGCTCGCCGTCCGTCTGTCTCATGACGACAGGCCGTGTCGGCGGCACGTTCGTGTTCGACGCGCGCCTCAAAGAGAGTCAGCAATAGGCAGGGGCCCGCAAGGGCCGATGCCTGCCGGGGTTGCGGGACTGTTCTAAAGAGATACCGTGGCCCCGGAACACAAAGGGCGATGAAGGAACATGGATGGGTTTAGTCAGTAAAAGTATGACACTGCCTCCTGGTCCGCCCAGAGCGAGAGGAGTCATTTGATGATTTCCCATCCGAAAAAAAAAAGGCTGTCGAGGTAAGCCCTTTTTTGGAAAAACATAAGTAGATTATTTTAGCGATTAATGCAAATATATCGAAGAAATTAAATTGTTACCCACTTGGATCTACGTAGGTATATATCTACTAATATTATAAAGCTAAAGAGATTTTGGTTGGTTGAACGCGCTAATTACAGGAAAACTTTTAGTGTTGAATAGTTATCGAGGATGGCTATTATATAGGTTATCTAACATCACGCTATAATTAAAAGGAGCGGAGCATCAATGATAAATGTTGCAAAAACAAGGAAAATTTATTTCTTTCGAGAGCTTCCTTTGCGGGCGCTGCATAAACGGTTATAGTTGCGCAGCAATCATGTATTAGGGAATTGTTCGTTGTAAAGCGTTCTAAAAAAAACCGCGATAGCATTATGTCTATATTTCAAGGTTAACTCCACTCTCTCTAACCCTCTCTCTCTCATGTGACGCAGACGAAGTTGCGCGGGTCAGCTAGTTTTAAAATATAGATTTATATATTTTATTTAAACAGGGTATTTCTATTTAAAGAAAACGGAGAACAAAGAATTTTTCTTGATAAAGTTGAATTTAAAAAATTATATCAGCATAAGCTAGTGATCACAAACTTTTTTTGATGTGTGTAGGTAACGAGTTCGTACCCAAAAATCAATTTCTCGTATTCATGTGTTCATCTATACTATTTAGACTTCTAAACTAATATTATAAAGAGGTAACATTTGTTTGTAAGTTTGTAAGTTTGTATGTAGGGGGTAATCTCCGGAAGTAATAAACCGATTTCAAAAATTCTTTCACCATTAGAAAGCTACATTGCCCTGAGTAACATAGGCTATATTTTATCCCCGTACTCCCACGGGAACGGGAACTACGCGGGTGAAACCGCGTGAACTCCGCTAGTTGTTTAATAAAATTGTCACTTACTTCGGTGATGGAAAACATCGTAAGGAAACCAAACATGCCTGAGAGATATTTCTCGACGCCATGTTAAGCCAAGTCAGAGGCCCATGGGCGCCATAAAAACTCTGACACCAGATTATGTCCCACTATCAGATTTGAAGCTTGGTTTGGTTTAGCTTTCGTGTGTTTAATGCCTACACTAATCACACTAAAAAGAAGAAGTCCTTGCCAGCTTCCCGACAAAATTGAAGTTTGAGTGCCAGATTATGCTAACACGTGATCATAGCGTTCATTTTTTTCGGAGAATCCGAATGTGTTATCTCGCCACGCCAGAGACATGAACACAATAATCGTGCAACTGATTACCTTGGAATAGTTAGGCAAATGAAAAAAGTTCTCTTTAAACAAATAGCTAAATATCATCAAACTTTCAAACATTATTCATCATTATTTCATCAAACTTAAATGCCTAATTTCATCCATGCGTTGGCTGTTTTACAAATACTTATGTTTTTTAATTAAAATCTCCATATGAGAGCAAAACTATTCCAATTCCAAACCAATTTATATTTAGATGTATGCAATCTTTTAATTAGAAACACGTACACAATTTAGCATTTAAAACAACGTAGGCATTAGTTTAAGTAATGGGACAACAGACACAAGGACATGTATACTTAATGGGCTACTCTAAATTTACATATGATTTCAGCGGCATATCTCATAGGCCGCAGGCCTTTTGGATTCAACACCTAATCCCTGAAAGTTACACTAGCCGGTATGGGAAGTGGAACTTTGTAATTCTAAATTTATGAATTTTGACTTGTGTTTAAGTTTGTACTCGACTCTAGCTTCGTAACAACGATTAAATTCACTGTTTTAGACTTTCACGGTTTTTCACTGCACTTAAAGTACGACGACGTAAGACTAAGAAAGAGGGTAGACAGATTTGTCTGCTCATAATAAATAATTTTCGCCCCACACGCATACCTTTTCAGTATTCCCGCGATCATGATGCTTGCAACAGCGTCGAAACATCGGGAGCTCATAGAAAAAGAACGTTACGGATATTATCCCGTAAGTACTTTAAGTGTAACTATTAAATTATATTATTGTCGGTGTGTTTTAGAGTTTAATAACCCTCTTTTTAGGTGTCTTACTGAGATAAAGAGTGATGAATATTGTGAAGGAAAAAGGAGTTAATGATAGGGTGAAAATTAAGTAGCACGGATGGATGAAAAAAACGTGACGTGCCGACAGCAAAAAAATGGGAGAAGAGGCCGAACGATAGTAAAAACTTTTATAACAAGATTGGCAACATAAATATGGTAATGCATATTTTGTTCTTAACTGCACATTGTGGTCAGTAAACTTCATGAAACCCAAATTGTAGTAGGCACCAATTATAGTCAAATCCTATCTTTTCTGGCGTAGACATCATTATAAATAAATATCGCTGGATATCGATGGACATTACACACTTGGCTGTAGGCTAGGCTTGTGTCGTGGACACCAGATAGTTGATATCCTACATAGATACTTTTTGTTTGTAAATACATACTTATTATACAATATATATACATCCATGACTCGGAAACAAATGTCCATGTTACACAAACATTTGCTCCTACCGGGATTCAAACCCGGCACCCTAAGAACGGAAGGCAGCCTCAGTACCGCTGTCATTCGGGTCGTCATATATTTGATTACATTGAATAGTTACATACATTATACACAAGCAACTATTTCAAAGTATCAACTAACAAGACAAATCTTATTCCCAAACCCATTCAAACTACAGCAACAAGAGGACACTCTCCGATCAGATAGTTCGCAAGTGCGCCAGAGTTGTGATAGGTGGTTGCCCTAGGTCCTAGGATATGACTGACCTAGAAACCCAATCAAGTTACATTTGTCGATAATACTCTAAACAGAATGCTGCTCTCGGCTATAAATAGAATTGCCGAGCTTCCTAGGGTTGTTAGAGATGGTAAGTTAAATGTCGATAGGTAGGAACGGGGGATGAGTAACAGTATAGTAAACATAATAAAAAACTTTGTTTTGTAGTAGAATTCTAGGGTAACTACTTTCTGTGAAAGATCACAAAAACTTTAGTTAAAGAAAGCTAAGTTTTACTGCGGTTTTCCCGCGTTGGAAAAACACTTCTAAGATGAAATGTAAAGGGCGATGAAGGAACATGGATGGGTTTTAGTCAGTAAAAGTCTGACACTCCCTCCTGCTCCGCCCAGAGCGGGAGGGGTTATTTGATGATTTCCCATCCGAAAAAAAAAAAAAAAAAAGGCATGTTTGGTTTCCTTACGATGTTTTCCATCACCGAAGTAAGTGACAATTTTATTAAACAACTAGCGGAGTTCACGCGGTTTCACGAAAGTAAAATGTCGATAGGTATGGGGGACAAGTAACAGTATTAATGATGTTTTGATTTAGTTTTCTAGGGCTATTAATTTTATAAGACAAGTCAGAAAACTAGCTTTTGTTCCCCATTTCGTCCACGTTGAGGTCGAAAATTATCCCACAAGAACACAAAAAATCAATTCAATCAAATCAATAATCTTTTTTTTTTTGTTTGCGAAGTTTGATCGCAATTTGGTTAGCCGTTTAGGGGTGAAATGACAGGCAGAGGTACTTAGTACATAAGTAAGTTTAGTATGGAAGTATGGATTAGTAATATTGTAACAAATTTGATTGAAAATTGACCCTCTGATTAATACTCATATAATTACATTAGTCAAACATTTGAAAGCCCACTTTCAATCGTCTATTAAATTTAATCGAATTCTTATTTCACTAGCTCTCTAAGTCATCACTTTTATAGATGTTTATATGAATATTTTCACATTAAACTTTGCCACAACAAACTCCAAATAAGAGTGATAAATCACAGAGCAATAACAAAATTAATCAACGTCGCCTCGATCGAATATGGAGCAATACCGTGTTATTGCTACAAGATGAGACAGATATTGCCCTATATTTAGACACGCTATCGGGTTATAAATACACACTCGGACTCCACCAAAGCGGAGACTTGCGGAGATATAAGCTGAGAGGAGAGGAAATGCTTAGGAGCTAGGGTGTCGGGAACAGCCCACCACATTTTTCCCAAAGACTCCTGAAAGCCAGAATCAACAGTAGTGACCACCATAAAAGCGCTGAGACTATGGAGTCGATTCTGTTGTGCACAAACTAAACTTCATTTAGGCAATTGCTATCTTTTTCTCTCTAATAAAACGAGAAAGAGACGGACGTAATTTAGAGCTGTCAAATTTAGTTTGAACTAATATTTCCATACAAATGAAGGGTGCACGTAAAAACATGTCGACTAAAAACACGATGAAGCGCAAGGCATAAATTAGTTTGACATCTCTAACTTAGTTCATAGCTATAGCCGTCCTTTTCTCGCACTGCCTTTTAGTAAAAGATAGCAATAGCCTAAATTAAGTTTAGTTTGTGCACAACAGAATCGACACCAATGAAGCTCGAAGTCCCAAAGAAACAATTTAACTGTCTTCCAAGACAGTCCCACAACGAAATTCATCAGAAAAGTAGAGCTAGGGAGTATTCACTGAAGCTGCGCGGAGATGCGTACTGCCAAAACCGGAGCAGAGATGTGTGTACAGGCTAATCACGCCCAGCTAAGCGCGATCGAACACCAGGAGCAGACCGCCACATGCCGCTCATGTCACTCCTCGTCTCCGCTGTGCGCTGCGGCCTGTTTGGCCACTGATAGTGGGGTTGGCCTAAACAAATATTAGACATCTCCTATTCTATTGGTGGCTTACAACACATCTCTTGTCTCGACTCCGCTTTGATGGAGTCCGGGCCTGATGCTAGGGCAGGGCAGGGCCTTTGGACAACAACTTTGTATGAACATCGAGTATAAGTGAAACTCGAAACACCTAAGTGACACACGAGTAGGTAGTAAACAGATCGAACTCGTGTGTCATGTTCGAGCTTATGTTTGAAATTATCTTTGCTGCAGCGAACCGTAACCTTATAACTATATCAATATTATAAAGAGGTAAGTCGGAAAACTGAGCCGATTCCGAAAATTCTTTCACTTATGGGATGCTAGGAACGTTTCGCTCGGAGAAATTATCCCAGAGTTTTATATATTTGAAACGTTTTCCTGTTGGATAATTATCAACTTTTAAGCTAGCAGAAGTAGATTTAGCTTTAAAAAGTTGAAGTCTTTTATTAGTTTCGATCTGTTGAAGCCCATGGTCAAAGTTTTTTTTTGGAATAATCCGTACTTACACGACTGGGGAAGGTTTTGTGCCGATATTAAATTATTTTCTGTTCTACCCTCTCAGTATGCTTTTGCAATAAAATTATGATAAGATTTCAGTCTATACTCAACCTGAGCGCTAAACATGTGACTTTCGATAGGCGATAACAATGATGACCATATCAAAGAGGATTGATATATTAAGCTACCAAAAGCCTCATAAGGTTACGTATGCTCTGACAGGTGGCTTGGTTAGCGCCTATAGGCTAGCGAGCCGCTTAGCGAGTAGCAACTGAAACGTACGTTCAGAAATTTCGTGTCGCTTAGCGTGTATCGAACGCTCGTTTTATAGGCCTTCTGTTAATTCCAAGCGTTGCCCATGGAATGTAATCTTGTTTCACTGTCGCACTTCTTGGTGACCCTAGTAAAAGTTAACTGGATATCTGTTAGTTGACTTCCTGTAATATTCAGCACTGCTCGCAGTTTATTTCTTGAGAGGCTCTCGCGGAACTCCGTGTCAACGACTCAGGACTAAGGCTAAACTAAGTCCAAGATACAAATATCATAACTCAAAGAAAGATGCGTATGTTAGAATAGAATAGAATAGAATAGCATTTATTTGCAAATATGGGTTATACATAAGTAGATAGTACTAGGTTTTCATCAGAGTTCTGCCATATTTCACCATTCGGCATGCAAACATTATCATTAGGTATATAAAATTATTAAAATTTAAATTCTTATACATTAAATTAATAAATTAATTAAATCAAAGTAATTCACTAAATAAAATTAATAAAATTCAAATGTTCATTAAAAATATCAACTTAATTATATTACATTATACATACGTTAAATAAAATTGTCAATAATTTAAATTGTCAGTAAATTATACAAGAAATAAAAATAAGAAGTAATAAAAAATAAAAATAAAAAATCGTGGTCTGAAGATAAATAAACAAACAAACATTAAAATTCCAGGTCGTAGACAATACACCATATTCCACAAGTCAAATCATTATAAATTAATTAAAAATTAGAGGTAGTTTGATTAAAATTGTCCTTTAAAAACTCAGTAACACTGTAGTATGTTTTATTTATTAATAATTTACGAAGTCTACCTTTAAATTGCACCGTTTTTAACTCTTTCCAAGCACTTGGCAATTTATTATAAACAACTGGGGCCATGCAATAAATACTTTTGCTCATCATAGTGGTTTGACACGGTACATTATTTAATTTTGAATTGTCACGTCTGTTTCTTGGGTAAACATCGGCCAAACGTTCAAAACGATTTGGATTGTTCTTCACAAACATAGCTACTTCAAGAATATAGATACAGGGAAGTGTCAATATGTTGTACTGCTTAAAATATGGCTTGCAACTGTCGGTGGTTTTTAGTCTAAACATTGACCGGAGACATCTTTTTTGAGCCTTAAATGCTGTCTCTTTATCGGTTGAGTTCGCCCAGAAAATGACACCGTAGCGTAAGTAAGATTCAGCTATACCGTAATAAGCCGCAAGAAGTGTTGTTTAAGTTATTCAGTTTATTTTTTTACCTCACATCTGTTTGTCTTAAATCTACATGATTTTACTTTTCCGATGTCTTGAATTGTACCTCAGGGTATAATCTGAACAAAGCAGTCTGACCTTTGGATACGTTACATTACTATAAAGATATTCTGATATTCTACGGTTCTTTGTAGTATAAGATTGTATCAGAGATATAGTAAAAGGTTCTTGGTTAGCGTTTCCCTTGTTAAACCAATTTTTGGAAAGACGTATATAAATGTCAAGTCTTTCTAATATATTGGATAAGGCAGGTCTTAGGAGCTGTACCTACAAAGGTATTTGAGAGAGGTTTAGTTACTATACTTGCCATTCTCGTAAAGAACCGGTTGTAAATTTAGAAGGACCCACTGTTTAAAATTCATTGAGGGTGTAATCGATCATATACGCCTTTTCTATATCAGTTAAATTCAATGTTAATAAAAAAGCATTAGGTATCAATTATTTACAAGGATAATGTAGTGAAAAGCAAAAACTACTGGTTTTCAGGAAAAACATGGTAAAATACTACCAGACTACCAGTGACTTATTTTTACTACCTACGATGTTTAAGGAAAATTATACCTTAATAACATTATCAATGAAATCTGTCTTATTTGACGTTTTCCTCTATCATATCTCGATAAACATCGGATTAAAATGATTGAGCTATATTTTGTCCGACCTTAATAAGGATATAGGAAAGTAAACCTTAATACACATTAATCGAATTAGATTTACTACAATACTGATGGTTTTATAACTTGTCTTTATGGTGACTACAGGAGCTAAATTAGCAACTCTATTTGAGGTGGTTCAAACTTCGTTTGAAATACTTTTAGAATAGTTCTCATCAACTTGTACTACAAAGTGGTTGTTACGACAGTCACTGCGGGCCGAATATTGCGAAATGAGTGGTTTTTTGCGATTTACAAAAAATCTATTGATTGGACTAAAAAAACATGCTAATACGTTACTTGTAGAATTATTTGCCAGAAGAAAATCAGAATGATCGCATGTATTTTAGTATGGTTTTTACTCGTTATAAGATTTTTTTAGAGATAAGTTTGTGATTTTTTTATCGAGTAAAATTAGTTGTATTATGTTTTTAAAACATCATACTAGCATAATTATATCCTGAAGAATATCATATATTTTTCTGGTTTTGTTTATTGCAGTGAATCATATGCTTTTTTGCATTATGAAACTCGCGTTTCGCTCCTGTAGGAGCTAAACGCGAGTTAAAATTATATTGCTTTGACTTTATTAAAATAAAGTCAAATTCGACAATGACAGACCACAGCCAAAGGTCTAATTCTACGAAGAGATTAGCAAGCGGCTTTTTCCTCTTCTCGAATCGATAACTCATGATTTTGTCCGGCCAGTACGTGGTGACTGCTCTGTGGTTTGCCTCATTCAAGTCCTGGACGGTGCATTAAGTTATGCACGACAGACGAGAGAAGGTGTGGCATATCCTGTGTTGGGTGGTCAGCACCACGATGACTCAAACTAAACTCAAGCAGGCGGCTACGAAAAGATTTTAAACGTACGTTTTACTTACCCTTAGCAAAATATAGCAGTTTGTTCAGACAATTCCAAGTTTCATAACTTAATTAGACCGGAAGACGTTACCTACGTTGGAAGACCTCCCACTAGGTGGACCGATGACCTGGTGAAGGTTGCAAGGATCCACTGGATGCGAGTCGCACGGGACCGGTCAATATGGTGACACTTGGGGGAGGCCTATGTCCAGCAGTGGGCGTCTTTCGGCTGAAATGATGATGATGATGAACATAATTAGGTATTATTGAAACTACTTACAATTTAAATGAGTTCAATTAAGGTTTGAGATAAACTTACGCAATGAC
This sequence comes from Xestia xanthographa, assembly GCA_905147715.2. Lineage (NCBI taxonomy): Eukaryota > Metazoa > Arthropoda > Insecta > Lepidoptera > Noctuidae > Xestia > Xestia xanthographa. Next base: position 22,129,745 of record LR990659.1, read on the forward strand.
ATTTTGATCTTCCAAAACATCAATATACGACGGTTGAACTTGTTATTGGCACAATGTACAATAACATGTTTTTCTGTTTTCCTCAGTAGGTTATACAATCCCTAGTTTAGATGCTATGTTTGTCATCCCATCAATATTACAGAGTTGTAAAAATACCTATCACATAGTCGTCATCTAGTGTTCTATATATCAGATCAAGTAATACGGGGATCAAGTTATTGCTGGAAAACAATGTGTTGTGTTTGAATTATTGTTGTTTCGGTAGCACGCAATGTACTCGTACACGCTACGGAAAAGGTATTTAAAATTGAATAATATTCTAAAATTGTATTCGTAAATCAAGGCGAAAAGGTTGGAATTTTGACCTTCAATATCAGTTTATTCAATAACAATTTCTCATTAACTAGGAGGCTCACAAGTATGGCCCATTACAAAAAATATATCTCAATGATGGTGAGAATAATTGACTCCTGGCTAACTTCCTTAAATAACATCCAATATTTCTCCCTTGTTTGTAATATAACACTCAACTAACTAAGAAACTCTCAACAAGTATCATCAAAAACATCTCAAATTCTAAATAGCTACTAATTTCAGTATTAATATAAAATCATAGTGGTGGCGTAATTGAAATGCTAAGTAGAAGCGATCTAATTACAGTTGTATTACCTTCAGACGAGAGTTGAGAGTTTAATTAAACCAGACGCGTCGCTTACGTGGACTCTGTATACGTACACGTTACAGGGTTGAGAGTGGGAGTGTAGAGCTGTGTTGTTGAAAGGCGAAATAATTGGTGAAGAAGATATTAAGCTTTGTGTGGATATACATAAGTATATACTTACCTTGTATGTGTTTATTTTTTAGTTTAGGTTAGAACAAATAATAAAAAAGTCTTGTAGTTCTTGTGGAGGATGGAAGCCACTTGATCCTAGTTTACTAAATAAAATAAAGGCTTTATAATAACATTTTATCTTGTATTTCTTTACGTTTTACATAGTTTTACCTATCATACCATCGTTCTCTCCATCTTTTTTTATTGACAAATAAGTATATTTAAAAACCGGCCAAGTCGGACTCGCGCACGAAGGGTTCCGTACCAATTATTATAAAAAAATCACGTTTGTTGTATGGGAGCCCCCCTTTTTTTTTTTTTTTTTTTTTTCGGATGGGAAATCATCAAATAACCCCTCCCGCTCTGGGCGGAGCAGGAGGGAGTGTCAGACTTTTACTGACTAAAACCCATCCATGTTCCTTCATCGCCCTTTGTGTTCCGGGGCCACGGTATCTCTTTCGAATAGTCCCGCAACCCCGGCAGGCATCGGTCCTTACGGACCCCTTCCTTTTTGCTGACTCTCTTTGAGGCGCGCGTGGAACACGAACGCGCCGTCGACACGGCCTGTCGTCATGTCATGAGACGGACGGACGGCGAGCTAGCCCATAGCTCACCGTCCACAGGCCCGCGCCTACGGTGGCCGGGGGCTACGTGGTGGTGGCCCCCGACGCCCGGGGCGTCTCCCGCGGCGGCCGGGACGTTGAGAGGCTCTCTCCCTCTCACGTTCCGCCACCTCCTTCTCTAGCATTACTGCTTCGCAGAAGGAGGTGACGGCGTCCCATTCCGTCTCGCTCCGGACCATGGCTTGCACCAGGGCCGGTCCGTCTGTCCGTCTGTCCGTCTGTCCGTCTGTCTGTCACCAGGCTGTATCTCATGAACCGTAACAGCTAGACAGTTGAAATTTTCACAGATGATGTATTTCTGTTGCCGCTATAACTACAAATACTAAAAACAGAATAAAATTAATATTTAAGGGGGGCTCCCATACAACAAACGTGATTTTTTTGCCGTTTTGTCTAATGTATAGATAATGGTACGGAACCCTTCGTGCGCGAGTCCGACTCGCACTTGGCCGTTTTTTACCCTTTGGGTACGGAACCCTAAAAATATGATGGTCATAAGATGTCTTGATGATTGATGTCGTTTGGTGCAAGAGGGCCTAGAAACAACCAACTGTCAAGCTTAGTAGCGTTTCTTCTGTCCAGTGAATAGAATAACGTCTATGGTCCTCGCCGCGCCGCACAAATTCAAATTCCATTATTATTTAGCCACGAGCTTCTCTTGAAAACCGAGTATTGTTCCAAATTATGAGTGGTACGATTAAAGAGAAAATTAATTTAAAAAAAATTGAAAACGATCGTTCTACATCTATCTATGTCAATGGTATTTGATTTTTTAATTTATTTCGCGAAAGTTGTTACGCGTAAACCACGTCCACGTGTTTTGGCTTACTCGCCTGAAGATAGGCTACTTACCTTGGCTATAAGCCAAAGTATGTATTATTTTATACTTAGGGAGCACAGAGAGTATCAAATTCGACGATGCCTTTTGATAACTTGAATCCAAATTGTTTCAGTTGTTATGAAAAAATATATGTTTAGAAAATGGGGAATATACGCATACATTTTCTTTTGTTTATTTCGATACGGAATGTTAAAGTACTATAAAAATAATGACAAAAAGCGAAAACAAGATATATATCGGCCAAACAACACAAAAGTTATAACCATTTAAACTTTTGTTTCTATCTCTTTCTAGATAAATGGAATTTAGTATGGATTTTGTACGTTGATGCAGCGAATGACGTCATTCGCTGTATCTGATCTCTCCGTCTAATCAGCAGTTTCAAATGCTTATAACTTAGTATTTTTTATAGATATTAAACAAATAATTTCACTTTACTATTTCTGATGTTAATACGCTTTGTTCAGAGTGATAAAAAAAAACATGGGTATACCCTATTATGCTGACATAAGCCACCTTTATGGCAACATATTCTTTTTATCTCTACCTGAAACTATAATAGATAAGAGGTCGTACTAAGCGCTTCTCCTCCACATTTATTGTGCGCACAGCCAAAGTCTGGAACTCTCTGCCTGCGTCTGTGTTCCCACCCACATTTAACCCGCCTGCCTTCAAAGCAAGAGTGAACAGGCATCTTCTGGGCACGCTCGTTCTATCATAGATCTCATCCATCGCTTTCCATCAGGCGTGATCGAGGTCAAGAGCAGGCCCATATTGTAACAAAAAAAAAAGGTAGACATTGTCAAGTATCCTTTAAAATCCTATACCTGTTTTGCTGTTATAGTGATTTTATGAGGAACTCAGAAGTCAGACAACCAATCTTACAACGGATATTTCTTAACCAGTTACCAAGTTAACAAAACCAAAAGGCAATTATTGTTTCATGTAAAATACTGGTAGCTGCATGCGGAACAATGTTTTAATCAACAAGTGATAGAACACAATTTGTTTTGCAACTGCAATGTATCAAAAAAACAATTTGAAGCACTAACCGGAATGGAACCCCGCCAACTTATTAATGAACCGTTTAATGTAGCTCATTGATCATGAAACTTATTATTATTGAATTGGGGCTTTGTTGGGCTTGCAATGCATCTGTGTAAAGAATTAAATAAATAATAAATAAATAAACGTTTTTTTTTTAATTATTTTATTACAATATGGCCCTGCTCTTGACCTCGATCACGCCTGATGGAAAGTGATGAATGAGATCTTCATAGATCTCATTCATCGCTTTCCATCAGGCGTCTTCTGGGCACGCTCGTTCCATCATTGGAACGAGCGTGCCCAGAAGATGCCTGTTCACTCTTGCTTTGAAGGCAGGCGGGTTAAATGTGGGTGGGAACACAGACGCAGGCAGAGAATTCCAGACTTTGGCTGTGCGCATAATAAAAGTAGAGGAGAAACGAGTACGACACATCGGGATGTCAACCAATTTCAATTACAATAGGCATTCCGATAAATATTATTGGAGATCAACTTTTAAACAAGGAATTGCTTGTATTAGGAGACTCCGCACTTCCACTTGTCATTTTTATGCAATTGAAATGTAGAAAGTGTAAACATGAAAGACTAAACAAAAATTAAAATAAACGATAAATAGGGAACCTTAAAATTATACAAACAGCTCTGCAGATAAATGAGCGTTATGTAGAAAAAGGCCAGATAGCGCGTGTACGTGTGGTATGTGTATCATGAGTGAGTGTGTGAGTGAGTGTGGGTGTGAGTGTGAAAGCGAGGTTGTACGGTGTGTGAGATAATGAGCAATGCTTGGTTGTTGGTGAATACAATAAATAAATAAGTAAATGAATAAATAAATTCATTAATTAATAAACTAAATGTGATTATTGCGATTTAACATGAGTGATTAGGGGTTGAAAAGTGGTGATATTTTAGTCTTGTAATCTTTTACAATCCTTTTATTGCAAACTCGCCTATGGACTATAGGCTAAAGTGGAAAGTGACTGTTCCAAAAAGTAACTGTTTCACAGAATTTCTGGCCAAATTGAATTCATATCATAATCTTAAAAAAATACATAGACCTTTATCTGCTTATAACTTTCCTACTGTTCGGGTATCTCTATATGAGAAGCGGAGCCCCAATCGACTACCCGAGCCTTGTACAGGTTGGCGAATGCTACATGACTTCAAATCTCTTTGATTTATCATCACCATTTTGAGAGAGTCATAGCAAAATAGCAACACAGTGGATTGAGTAACAAACGGGAAATCCATTTTGTATTCTCTTTCTTTTCTTGTGTCATTCCGTAACTGACTATTCAACAATAGGTCATGTTCTGAAAGCACGCTTAGTTCGTCAGTACGGTTGATATTAGAGCCGAAGTGTTAGGGGGCACTAAACACATCTACAATTCTACATATTGGTGTCGATTCTGTTGTGCACAAACTAAACTTATTTTTGGCTATTGCTATCTTTTTCTCTCTAATAAAACGAGAAAGAGACGGACGTAATTTAGAGCTGTCAAATTTAATTGGAACTAATATTTCCATACAAATGAAGGGTGCACGTAAAACATGTCGACTAAAAACATGGTGAAGCGCAAGGCATAAACTAGTTTGACAGCTCTAACTAAGTTCATAGCTATAGCCGTCCTTTTCTCGCAGTACCTTTTAGTAAAAAATAGAAATAGCCTAAATTAAGTTTAGTTTGTGCAGAACAGAATCGACACTTATTAACTTAAGTAACATTAATCATAGGAATTCTTTTATCTATTTATTTACACTTTAAAAAACGGAAACTTCTTATTTCGTGTGGTTTAGTGCCTTACCTGGCCCCTTATTCACAACGCTTCGATTCGATTTTCGATTCGGAAAGTCGTATGTCTATCTCGCTCGATTTCGTAATGTCAAAAAAAGATAGTCATACGACTTACCGAATCGAAAATCGAATCGAAGCGTTGTGAATAAGGGGCCTGGTGTCAGAGTTTTTATACCGCCCATTGTTCTCTGACTTGGCTTAACATGCCTCAAGGAATATCTCTCAGGTACCTATGTTCGATTTTCTCACGATGTTTTCCTTTAGGTACCGAACTTGGCGATAATTATACAATACGCACATGAATCCAAAAAATCAGAGGTGAACTAAATCTGACTAAACCTTCAAATAAACGTTCTTAATAATATTCCTGTATTTGGTTCAACGTGGCGAAGCACGCACAGGCGTTTCCAAATAGAATTCCTTTGTTATATCTCGAGTATTACTTCAGTACCTACACCCTTGACCTTATCATTTCTGTAAATTCAAACAGTAATTCAATTAACAAACACTCCGCTTAGACTTGTGATTATTCTAAACAGTGGCCTATAAATCAAGACCACTAAGCACTGACGCCAAACTTGGGTTTAAACAGCGGTGAAATATTGGTTTCAGTGAATTTGGTATAGCCATATCTGATATATAATTTATACATATACACAAATAAATAATACTAAAGTATCTGTTTTAGACATTCACGGTTTTTCACTACACTTAAAGTACTTACGGGATACTATCGGTGATTTTCTTTATTTATGAGCTCCCGATTCCCGCGATCATGATGCTTGCAACAGCGTCGAAATATCGGGAGCTCATAAATAAAGATAATCACGGATATTATTCAGTAAGTACTATAAGTGTACTAAAGTATCTGTTTGATACTTCAAAATTACAACTTTTTACTGAATGATATGAAAGTGTAAACCGTACTAATAACAAAAAAAACATTTTTATTTATGTTTGTATGTATGTTTGTGCCCACTAATCTCCGAAATGCCAGGACCTGTTTTGACGGGATTTTTATTGGCAGATAGCTGATGTTATGAGGAGTAATTTAGGCTTAACTAACTTTTATTTTATTTAGAAAAGGATTTGGGATCCGTGCAAAAGGATTAAAACCTTTGTAATTGTTAACAAAATCCAATTCAAATAGTAAATTTATATTTGTATAATTATTTTACGTGGACGAAGGTCGCGGGCAACCACTAGTTACTTAGTGCATAAATTTTAAGATCAGCTTTTTAAGATACAACAACAATCTGTATAAAACCACTCGTAATTGTAGGAAAGTTGGAATGGGTTACCATTTTGCAGCGTAAGTGTTTCAAGACAACCCATTTTTAACAATGAATTACGGTAGGAAAAGACCCTTGGACCTTTTTCAAATGGCAACATTATGTACGAAATAAACCCTCTTTTATTTCGAGACAAAATTCCATTCGAACGTTTAAGTACTAAATCAAAATTGGAACATGGTTCATTACAGAATAAATAATTTATAAGGCTGACAACAGATGTACTAAGAACCCTAACTTAGGGATTTCACAAACACGTACCTACACTAACTTTGGTTCGTAAACGACCCAAAAAGGACGTGACGGAAAACGACAATTCAGCGGTCCCAACCCTAGAGGGTGACAATTCAAAAATGCTTCCTCCTTCTTTTATTCAAGAAGGTTTTACTTTATGAAAAGAAAAAATAATCTTGTTATCGGCGGTGCTAGGAGTGGCTGGTAACATTTTGAGTTGCCAGAAAAAAAGTTTTGTTATTTTGATTAGCTTTTAATTTGGCGGGATTGTCTTTTTTATGTTTTTGACTTTTATCTACCGTTTTGTATCAGAACAACTTATTTTCTGCAAAAAAACTGTTCACCGTATTTGGCTTTTACTACAATTATTATTTTTGAGGAATATAATGCCCACCTATGCTAAAGAAACAACGGTAATAAAAAGAACCAATAGTTTTTAAAACAAAACCAGAGCACCAGTTTTTTCTTCAAAGAATTTCAAAGAAAATATTCTAGCTCTAATTACGCTGTCTATACCTACGTAACTATTTACTACCTATAAAACACAGGAGCTTAATAAACTTCGACCTTACGCTTCCAATATCCTTGGAGAAAATACTCCTGAAAGTACTAAACCTATTTACATAAGACCTATGAATGTTACTTTTATATTCTTACTACCAAACGTTTTATGTAACTACCGATAACATTGGCCTAGAAATTATCAGGCTTATAACAAAGGCCTGTATAAGTGAATCTATTTAGTAGCTTGGGACTGGCTGGAGGCTAATCGCTGCTTATTATTTTTGTTATAAAAAAACCGGTACATACGGTAGTAGAAATCGAAGAAATTACTCTAAAAAAGCAATCAAAAGACACTTGTAATGATAAAGTATAAATAATATTACGAGTATGAATGCTATTTTGAATAGCTGCGAAAGCTTTCAGAAGCATTCGAAATTATCAAAATAATTATTTTGTTTGATAAAATAATCATGATCATTATCGGAGGTCAGATAAAATATCAATGCTTATAAATAACCTGATCTCTTAAATTTTTACTTTTACAAAAATATTATGTAAAGAAAGAGAATTATATTTTGATAGTATTCTTAGTTTAGTAGTTGTGAGTAGCCCTCCTTTCCATGACAGTGAGCCACAATTTACTATTTGGTGGATATCGCCTGTTTTAGAATTACTGTTTCTAGGACATGACGGTTTCCTTAAAATGTTTTATTTCGTACCAACGTGCAATACTTATACAGTATTCAATCGAATGTTATGTCATACTTTAGTAGCCATGATAATATGGAAGTAAGCTGAAGAAATAAAAGTCAGCACAAATTTGTAAGAACGTAATTTAAAATATAATTTAAATGAAAACAAGGATGTCTAATAAACTCCTGCTTAGCTAGCTCGAAGTTATCCTAGTTATTACAAAAGCCTATTTAAGTGAACTCATTAAGTAGCCTGGGACTTTGACTCCCCTAGGTCGAAGCTACTGTCCGCTGTACAGTCACGAGCTTCAATATCTATACACTATATTCTTAACATTTTATAGCGTTACGAATATAGTAGTAATTTTGAACGCCGATATAACAAATAAATCTACTATTTAAATGCGTAATTTTGTGAAACATCCACAAATCTATGGATTTTCGTTCCTCTTTCACGCGATAACAGTTGAACGGATTTGGGTGTTTGACACACAGATACTTTGATAACCTGGATGTTAATCGTCTTTCGAAATGTCATATCACTCCCCACCTGACATAGTGCCTATTAGGTGACGGTAGTGTCTGAAGCCAGAGGCCCGACTCCCACTCACCCACAGCCAGCATATGAACGTATTCCTACATGTTAATGTGAAAGTATCCCACATGTTAATGTGGGATACTTTCTATCTCGGTAGTATGATCCCGTGGGATAATTACCAAACTCGGCGCGGGCGAAGCCGCGGGTATAAGCTAGTACCAAAATACGAACTTAAAATTAAACGTTCAGTTCAAAATCCTTCCTCAGTTATACAAGGTACTCGTGGGTAAAATTTCGTGCTTGTAGACTCATCCGTGGAGAGCAGCGGTGGCCCAGGGGTGGCGGCCCCGACGTACGAACAGTAAGTCGTGGGTTCCAACCCAGGCAGGCGCATTACTTTGTGTAGCAAATAAAAGCGTTTCACTTTTTGTTATATGTGTACTTTTCCAATCTCGTGGTCAAGCGTAAACTTTTTAAAACAGATGTCATTTGTTTCACGAGTCGACGTAAAGGGATTCGACGTAGGGGGAATGATTCATTTATTTCATCACCACTGCTCTCAAAACGGTGAAGGAAAACATCGTGAGGAAACCGGCATGTCCTAGAACCAAAAATTAGAAGACATGTGACATCTACCAACCCGCACTGGGCCCGCGTGGTGGATTATAGACCATTTCCTCTCATAGAGAGGAGGCCTGTGTCCCAGCAGTGGGAACATTAATAGGCTGATGATGATGACTCATCCTTTCAGGCTGGCTGTGCTTCATCTGTCAGTGGCGTGTATGACCAGATGTATGGACGTGAACGAATTAAAAGGAGCATGTAAGGATCGTAGCGGGTGGCGTTCTGATCGTTTCGGCCTACCCCCAATCGAGGAATAGGCGAGTATGAAGATGAAAGGTGTGTGAATGAATGAATGAACATAACATTTTCAAATGTAAAAAAAGAATTAAAAAAAAATGTAAAATGTTCAAATGGTTTTTTTATAAGAATACAATGTTTTGATATTGTTATACCTATGAATGCTCGGGACTGTACAACTGCAACTGGATTTAACCACTCTGTTAATTAATATTGGAGCCTGCGGTCGGAAATTGCATAATTTAAATTATTTTCATACCGTTTTGTTAATATGTTAACATATTAACAAAACGGTATGAAAATAATTTAAGTGATAAGTGATATACTTTTGTGGCTGTAACGTTTGAAATTAGGTTGCTTTTGGTTGTTTAGTATTTGTTTATTGGAACAATGCAATGGTAATTAAAACTAATAGTGTAGTTTGTACATAAGCCTGTACTAATTAGTATAGTACAATATTAACACGACTTTGGGAGAATTGGTTTTGGTAATTTAATTTGTATGAAATATAGGCATAATGTTATGATAAGTTTTCCTAAAAACTTTGCATCATACCAGCTAATGAGATTAAGTTAAAATATATACAGTATGGTTCAGAATTTACGTGGTAACCGTTTTAGTGTCGGTGTCCATCCTGTATAAGTGCTTATCTATTCTTGACGATTACAACAGTTTGTTTGTATTCATAGATATATGGATGGCCGATCGGGCTGAAATGGTCTAGAGTGGCGATCGTCAACCGAAAGACGTTGCGTTGGAAGGCCTCCTTCCTACTAGGTGAATCGATGACTTGGTGAAATTTGCAAGGATCTGCTGGATGCGAGAGGTACGGGAACGGTCAATGTGGCGACACCTGGGGATGCCTATATGCAACAGAGGACGTCTTTCGGCTGAAATGATGATGATGAATCATACATTTTGTTAAAAATCTTAGTTAACATTTTGGTGTAAACAGTCTTATCAAGACCTTGCAAGTACCATTAAGGCTCTAAAAAACTAACCCCATAAAAAATAGTATCGTTCCTCGAACGAAATTGCTCTCTTTATCTAGATAGTTCTATAAAAAGGGGATAAAACAAGCCCTTTGCCTTTCATTACACAGGCGATAAAGACGGTCTAAACTTTGTCCTGAATCTCATCAATGTTTTTAACTTTTTAGATACGATCTAAAGCCGCATTCACACCAAACCGTACAGAGGGTCAGAGGGCCCCGGGGCTGCGGGAGTGTTCGAAAGAGATACCGTGGCCCCGGAACACAAAGGGCGAAGAAAGAACATGAATGGGTTTTAGTCAGTAAAAGTCTGACACTCCCTCCCGTTTCACTCAGAGCGGGAGGAGTCATTTGATGATTTCCGATTCAAAAAAAAAAGAGACTGAGGGCCTAAAAGGCCCACTTTAGCAGAATCATATTAATTTATTTATTGTATTTATATATAGTTTACTTTTTGAATTTTTCAAATGGTCATACATGCAGTTTATATTATGAATTGTTACTTTGTGACTATATTACGAATTGTAACATAATTTATATTATTTTCCTATTATGATATTAAGCGGTCATTCTAGGCCCCGGGTGTTTCAGTGTCGATTGTAGGCCCTCTGGACGGTTTGGTCTGAATGATATGCGGAAAATATCACTTTTTGTTTCGTATGTTTGCAATGACTTATAACAGCGTTGACAAAAGCTTTTACAGTTCAGCCGCTGAGAGAATGCGTTCCTGACAGGTCGCGAGTTTTAGTATTATTGGGGATGATAGATAACTTATTGCTTAGAAAGATTAACTATTATTACCCCTTTTGCCCTTTTAACAAATAATATTATTAAAAACGATATCATTAAATCAATTATCAATAAATGTTATTATTTCACGCTAAATTTTTGTACCAACTGAGTCAGTTGCCGCTGAGAGAAATCGTTCCTGACGTCTGTCAGTTGAACTGACAGACGTCAGGAACGCATTCTCTCAGCGGCTCCGGCCCATCTCGTAACTTTCCCATTTCGACAACTAAACAAAAGACGTGCGAAACAAGTGACAAAGTGTGCCAACTCGTAACTATTTTAATCTTCATACATTGAATCCCATTTCGTAACTATTTTGATCTTCATACATTGAATCCCATTTGGTAAACTTTTTGTTCGGCAAGTACAGTTAGCACGCAGGAGAACTACTAAGAAAAATCACATCTACACTTATAATTATGAAGAGGCTAAATTTGTATTTTTGTATGTTTTTTGATGAATAAACACAAAAACTACTGACGATACTACTGATACTGACGGCTTGATCAAGACACATACGCCTTCTTTCTTTAAAAAAAAATATATTGTACGTTTAGTTTAAGATATGATTTTCAGCCGCGCCGCCTAAACATTATGTTTGAGAAAATCACTCATATACTGATATTAGCGACCATTATTAATATTTATTTCGTACATCCTACACTATCTATACCATAACTCGTTTATGGAGAAGATGTGCTAAAAGCTAATTTACTTGATAGTATAGGTACCTTAGCGTCATAATTTGTCCAACTAGATTCCACAGAATATCAGTTTTTTACTTGGAGAGTCTGCTTAACTGATCTCCACAATAATCCAGTAACTGGGTAACATGATATTCCGATTTCCTTTTGTAAGTCTGGTAGTCGGTAGTCGGTGGATTGGTAGTATTGTAAACGGCGGGACTAACATCTTCCTCACGATTCTGTTCTCCTAGTACTTATTGTTGGGTAATCACTAAAAAGACGATTTCAGCGGCACCAACATCTCCTTCTTGATTCTTTTCTCCTAGTACTTTCTGTTCAAATTCAAAATTGAGTACTTTCGTAACAAACTTTAGTGTGCCAGAAAGAGACAAAAAATAGCAACATCAACAATTATGGTTTTCTTCTAACTTTGGGAGCTGACTGTACAGTACAAAAAAACAGTTGAAATTTATGGTTGACGAAATGGGATTCAATGTATGAAGATTAAAATAGTTACGAGTTGGCACACTTTGACACTTGTTTCGCACGTCTTTTGTTTAGTTGTCGAAATGGGAAAGTTACGAGATGGGCCGGAGCCCTCTCAGCGGCCAAACTGCTTATTATATAATAAAAAAGTTTTTGTCTATGACATATGTCATTCTTATACAATTATGACACCTCTATCAACGTTGTCACTTTGTTCTAGACTTTCAATGTTAAATGAGCAAAATAACAACTACAGCCGCTGATTGATTTTCCTTTGTTTTTCATATATTTTCACAGTCTGCCTCCATTTACATGGAACTTAAACATAACTGGCGAAAAGTGGGTGATAATTAGATACACATGCATAACCCTTCAGGCATTACAGTTGTGATGAGACCATACGCTGTGTGGAAACGTGGTGTAACTCGTCCAAATAAGGCGTTTTGCAACCGTACTTACAGTAGATTGTCAAAAAGCGCCGCGAGTTTGTGCGATGATTGTCAAAAGTGTGCACAAAATGTAAACAAGAAAAACTGCTCTAAGTGACTCAAGAACCAAGTACCTACCTACCTAGTATTTAGGTTAAAACTATGAATATCATGCCACACACAATCGTTATAAAATGCATTTTTAAAGTGCTTGTAGCGCATTACGGTCACTTTTGAACTGTTACGATCATACCAAGTTACTACCACTTAAACTTTGTACATTTTCCACGGAAAAATTGTATGGTTTCTTTATCGATGCCAATTACATTATTATACCTTATACCCAGTACTTAATAAATAACGTTCCTTAACACCTCGTCCACGACCTCAGGTCATGCCACTTGCTGTATGACTTGCGACCTTAATACCACCTCATGAAGTTTAGTTTGCGCTACAACTTCAGATTGTTTATAGACGTTTTCAATACTATTATGTAGTTATTCAGAAATCAACTCAATTTACATGTACTCAACATTGATATTTCTTTAATGGAAATATCATCTATTTTTAAAATAGATCTGAATAGGATAGATTTGAGGTGTCTAATATCATATCATATCTACCACTTTATATACAAGACAATATTATCTTTATACAATAAATCACGTTTCATACTGTTATTTAGATATTACGTAAATCGAAACACAGGTTTCCAATTAAAATAAATTAGACTATAAGATCTCAATGCACGTCCTGGTATAACTAGATATCGATAAAATCAGGTTGCAAGAACTCTCAGGGGTCAGATATAAAATGTGAGTGTATCCTTCGATCTGATAAGTCTTCGTATTACAGATAAGTGTAGAAATTAAACAAGATTTCAATGTTTTCAATATGGGTGTGCTTTAATGGTATGGCATTAGAGAGCTTTTTGCATTTAATTAGCACAATCATAGTTATAAATGTATTACTATGTATTTAGTACACACTGACTAACTGACTAAACAATATATGATTCTGTTTAGTCTGTCAGTTAGATTATCGAAAAATATTGGAAACGTGTTTTTTGTTTTATCAAATTAATAAAAATTGACAAAGATAAAACGAGTCAAAGTCCATGAGTGGAGGCTTGTGACGTCACTTTTGAGTAAAAAATGTACTCAAATGTACACACGAGTTTTCGACGCACTGTCATCATCATCTGCCTTTTTTTTTTTCGTGAAAAAATAAAAAATATTATGTGTCCAATATTTTTTGGAAATCTATCTGACGGACTAATTAGATTTTTTTTTGTCATCTAACCTATTAGATATTAATACTTAATTTAAGTTAATCCTATCACTATGTCTTCTTATAGTAAAACAGACATTTTAACATTATCGTTTTCAATTCATCAGAAAGAAAAAAGCCTGTCTATGAAATTTCAACTAATGGGACCTGGGATATCCACTGGTTGGATGCCTTACACTCAAGGGACCCACAGGATAGTCCGGTTATAAGGGCTTGCACAAACGACAGACTATCCGTGATGCACTTTTTAGTCTGACGTCGGTATACGACGCGCAAAAAGTCCGTGTCCTTCTGGCAGATCACACAAGCCGCGCCGCGCCGCGCCGCGCCCGAAAAAAATAGAACTTTTGCTTCAACGCACGCTAATGCAGACGGCGCACACTTTTAGTATGCAATCTGCACTCGAATAGAATGATCGAAGATGTGCGTCGTGTGCATTGAGTCAGCGTAAAATCCGCGACTGACTTTTTGTATGTCATGCAGACATTTTGTGCGCCACAGACTCGTCCGCACAAAAATAATGTTGTCTGCGCAGGCCCTAAGCAGAAGATGTAACTGAGTTAGTTTGCTTTTTGGTTCATTTAAATTTTTATCATAGAATAAAAGTTTTCGCACTGTCATCATCATGGGCAGGGCACATTGCTCGCAGAACGGATGGCCGATGGGGCCGAAAAGTTCTGGAGTAGCAGAACCGGAAGACGTTGCGTTGGAAGGCCTCCCACTAGGTGGACCGATGACCTGGTGAAGGTTGCAGGAATCCGCTGGATGCGAGTCGCACGGGACCGGTCAATGTGGCGACACTTGGGGGAGGCCTATGTCCAGCAGTGGACGTCTTTCGGCTGAAATGATGATGATTATGAGAATAAAAGTTTTACTACATGATTTATGGTAGCTATGCATTAACGCAAGATTGTCTACTGCTTCCAACTATAATGTTAGATTGTAGATACTTTTAATAACGTCATTAAGTAAGACAATAAGTAAGTAAGATAATTAGTGTCTATACCCACTAATACAATAGCTAAGTCGATTTATCAAAGCGCTTTCGCCAAAATTACTTTACCGATAGACACAATGACAAAGCCGGCCATTAGATTCATTTAGTGCCGAAAATATTGGACACGAATTTCCGACAAAGAATTTAAAACAACCACAAAAGCGAAGTGCTTGTTATTCAAGTTCCGTAGTTTGTTTTCTTTTTTTGTAATTACGTTCTGTTTGTTTTACCGAAATTGTAAAAGGTATAAAGAGTGGGTTGTTTCCAGCTGATATTAATAAACTGTTACTTCACTGTTATTCTTTAAAATGTAACATTCTTTATGAATAGGGGTTTGCGTCTATAAATTTTATTTATTTATTTATGTACACACAAAATACTTAACAGGACATTACATTAAGATAGAAGAGCACAAAGGTACTGCTTATTTCATAAGAAATCTCTTCCAGCAGACCTGCGAGAGGAAAGTTGGATTAGAAATGTAGACACAGTGTGCAGAAAAGACAAAACAGGAAATGTAAATTAAAACTTAAAACAAAAATATATCTATATGAAATAAACATACAGTATACATACACATATAAAAATAAATACTAGTTTAGTAAATATTGTGATATGTTATAATTTGAAATTAGTTTACGTGTACGTGTGACCGAGTGTGTAGTTCTTCTTAGCTACGAATATCTTAACTGCTCAACCAAATTTTAATGCGATTGTCACCTTCATTCAGAGGTTTTTTGAAAAGTTTATGTGTTTAATAATAAATTAATATAAAATACATGTTTTGTAAAGTCGAAATATCGTACGAAGGAGCCCACTGCCGTGCGGAGGACACTAGTTTAATATAAATTGTGTGCTTAGTTTTCCTAACCATAAAGTTATAATAGCAGTTCTACGAAAGAGGCACCCGCTTCCCGTTTTATCACATTTTTATTCTCTCATTTCAGCACAAGTAACATAAAACTGTATCTCCTACCTCTAAAACAGTTATCAAGCTACCAAATTTAAACAGTTAACTGTTATCTCCTTATAACGCAGTAAGTAATGCTTAGTTATTAAGTAAAGATAGTGTTTTATTTATTAAACGTTTCAATTCTACACTCACTCCACTACACTCACTCATCTACAACGCCACATAGGAATCAAAGTCCCACCTAACCACAAGATTTGTACCTACTTACAAAATTATACTACAGGCCGGCAACAAGGTGTGACAAGTGGCCCACCAGACACAACAAAAGTCTGTTATTTTCATGAATTCGTCATTCCAACACGATCCCATTCTCATCACATTGTCATTTTGCTAAAAGTTCGTAATCTGTTAAATTAATAATGGTCGATCATTGGTCGGTCAATGGTCTCGTAATAGAATTGTGTTATAATGACATTGTCGTCTTGCCATTAGAATTAAGTGAAAAATTACTTTAGCTTTAGAAGTCGGTGACTTTTGTTTGTTTGATTCAGTTTTTTTTGCCACCAACTTCTGAAGCTAAAGTTATTTTTCCCTTTTTTGTGTTTTTGAAGTCGGTTTTATTTTTTGTAAAAAGTTTTTATTTTTTTCCATTTTTAGGGAACTCTTCAATATCGAATATAGGGGACAGCAAATCTGTCGTGATTGTTGCAATCACGACCAATTTGCCGTCTAGTATTGAAGAGTTCTCTTGTATATGGTTTACAATTATTGGCGAAGATATCGCTGAACATACATACAAAAAACTTAAAAAAAAAACCGACTTCAAAAAACACAAAAAAGTGAAAAATAACTTTAGCTTCAGAAGTCGGTGACCTTTGTTTGATTCATTTAGTTTTTTTTTGTCACCGACTTCTGAAGCTAAAGTTATTTTTCACTTTTTTGTGTTTTGTGTTTTTTGAAGTCGGTTTTATTTTTTTTGTAAAAAGATTTTTTTTTATTTTTCCATTTTTAGTCGTAATATCCTATACAAATATATGCTATGAATTTATTTCACATTGTTAACAATACATGTCATGGTAATAGGCTTATCCCCAATAAATTGAACTTAACATATCTAAACTGTCAAAATTTGCGTGTATTGTACACATCTGCGTACCCCACAGAGCATACAGGCGTGATGTTACGTCATGATGTTGTATAAACAATAAACATCCAAGCGATTGCAAAAATCACGACCGATTTACCGTCTAGTTTTGAAGAGTTCCATTGTATATCTCCGAAGATCAGCATCAGATCTTCACCAAATTTAAATACAACCATCTCAGGAGTATACTCTTTCAAATAAAAAAATAATTTTGAAAATCGCTCAACAAATGGAGGAGAAATCGGTGAACATACATGAAATTATACCACACGACTGAAGTAAAAATGTTCATAAAATGAAAACTACTGGGCCAAACTATGTAATTTTTTTATGGGATCACATGGCAACTATTCCACATCAAACTAAAAAAGAATCACGTAAATCGGATCATAAATCTCAGCGTAATCGGTGTACATACATAAAAAAAAAAAACGAATTGAGAACCTCCTCCTTTTTGAAGTCGGTTAAAAAAACAGACGAATTGAAAACCTCCTCCTTTTGGAAGTCGGTTAATAAAATTATACACTTAAAAGGTCGATTAATTCAACTTGGTTTTCAGTGTAATATGTCAGTCAGTTTAAATCATCGAATAATGAAGGGGCACTGACATCAAATCTCTGTACAAGGTCCAGATAACTTATAATATGCCAAATCCACGACATTTCCACATAGCTACAAGCCGACATAATTCGTCGTGTCCACATTCCCGGCACGTGTCTGTCCGGCCTACGCTTCACTTCACTAGCTCAGCATTTGTCGATGCGAAGCCTCCACTAACCGACTACAAATTGTTCGTTCTTGTGGTCATCGTTGAAGTCGATTAAGGCTGTAGTGTCATAACTTCTGTGTTTGTCGAAGACAAGTATTTAATACACAGTTTACGGTCAAAGGCCATAAGAATAGTAGCATCTCATGTTCATATTCGCCCGCACGGTGCTGTGCATATCTTTGGGTACTATTGTATGTTTGGGCCGTAGGCTTGTGGGACGAGATGATGAACGACTCGACCACACGGTGTCCTCCACGGCCCAAACAGAAAAACTAAAAAATAAAAAAAGGGTTTCACGTGTTAAGAATATTTGAAAAATAAATTTCAGAAAATATTTCAGATTTTGGATAGAATGATTTAACTGAGTTCACGATGACAACCAACTCTGGCACAAAATTAAGCATCAATAATAAACAACCTGAGAAATTGGATTGTAAATTGCCTTCATTTCAAAGTAACCAGAGAATATTCATGTGTTTTCATTGTAACAGGAAAATGTAATTGTTTTCTTTTTAAATGAAAATTATATATCCATTTCCAGTGAATGTGTACACGTGCCTAAATAAGTTTGCAGACTTTCGAGAACTTGATAAACTATGTTATGTTTAATCGGAAACGACTGGAAAGTTTCATCTAATTTTAATACAAGTAATTCAAAACTTATTTACCAAATTCTCAGAAGATTCGTTACAGTATAAATTTTAATACGAAGTGATAGAATATTCATGTATTTTCAGTAAAAGTTAACACACGGTGTGAACTTTAACAAAAACTAGGTCAACGTTTTGTTTCACATCCTTACAACATGTAGAACATGTTTTCTATGTGTGTGTGTGTGCAACAGGGATGGCGGTATATGAGTGTAGGTGTATTGTGTGTGTGGATGTTTTCAACAAAAACAACACAATATTCCACTCCCAGCTACCTACAGCTACGGCGAGGTGGAATATCGTTCACAAGAAAAACAATTACTATGATTTGCATCCCACGTGAGAGGGAAATGGGATGAAATTTCAAGTGTCATAGCGAATATTAACGAAGTGATAAACATTTTCAGTAAAAGATCTCTTTTTATTAAAAGTTTTTAACTGTATTGTTTGTGCACATTAGTATATCCTCTTCTGCAAATCTTGCAACAGAAGTAAGGTTTGCTGTAAGAAAACCCAATTCTGGGTTAAGTTCGCCGTTGTACATAAATGCTATATATATATTTTAATTTTGTGTATTTTTTTTAAATTTTGTGTGCAATAAAGAATAAGAATAAAGTTGATTGTGTACGTGTGTGTGTGTGTGTCTATGCTATTTTAAGCAGTAGGTAACAGCATGTTTTTGATTGCCTCGTTTTTATTTTACAATTTATTTCAATCACCGCTCACCAATTGTTGTGTTCACGTTCAGTAGTTTTCTTCATCGGATATTACTTCGTTAGATATCCGTATGAACAAAATTGCTCAACAAAACCCCCTGACGTCCAAACTCAATTATTATAATGAAACAAAAAAAGACTTATTAACCTCATTTCTAGAGCAATATCTATTACACGAATAGCCAGCGCCGTGGATGAGCCCCTAACTATATGGAAAATTAGCTCCGAGCTTCTCGCCCGCGGGGACTACAACACGCCACGGTTACATTGCAGCTTTAATTACTGTCTCACTTGTGCTTAATAAACATGACCGGTAGTGTATGCGGTACTAATAGATTGTGTCGCAATTTGAGCGCCATTTGTTATAGGTTTGGCCAAGGATTTAAATCGTTAGTTGGCTCGAAGGCATAAAAAAAGTTCACAAAGTCATAGTCAATGAAACGTGTAGAGTATAAATGGTATTGTCGCAGTCTTACTAATTACTAATATTATAAATGCGAAAGTTTTGTGAGGATGGATGGTTGGATGGATGGATGTTTGTTACTTTTTCAAGCAAAAACTACTGAACGGATTTTTTCATTTGAAATTATGCACACAGATAGTTTATAACCTGGATTAACACATAGCATATTTTTTATCCCGTTAGTATGATTCCGTGGGACAAACGTGTTTTGATAACAAAAATAATCTAATTAGTCTGCCAGATAGATTTCCAGAAAATATTGGACACATATTTTTTCTTTTGTCACGTGAACAAAAAATGAAGACGATTCAGTGCGTCTAAAACTCGTGTGACGTCACATTTAAGTTCATTTTTTACTTTGACTTTTATCTTTTTTTTTTTCTTTCAGTAATATTTACATTATTTACATACTAACTCTAAAATAGAAATAAAAATATTTACAAGTATCAAAAAGGGTTACAGGGCGTCGAAAAATTCGTCCACATCGCTGTCAACAGGAAAAGTGCCCAGAAGGCTGGCAGCATTGCCACTTTGGAGGGCAATGCTACAACTTTTATCTTTGATCTGATATCTTCGTCAATTTTTATTAATTTGATAAAACAAAAAACACGTATCCAATATTTTTCGAAAATGTAACTGTCCGTCAGTTAGATTTTCAATTTTCTAAACAGAATCATATTTTTTTTAGTCATCCCTATTATCGAATTTCACCCGGGCGAAGCCGCGGGCAAGTAATCTCGTAGCAGATGTGTAAAACCTCACTTTCTGCATTTAAAAACGTCAGTAGACACACAGTTCACACTGAGAATAGTAATCACGGGCACTCTTCCCAGTTTGAGCTGTAGATATTTTTTCAAGAGGGCACATCTAGCGATTTCAATGTTTGGGCTTGTCTAAATAAAGATTATTTGTTCAGATAATGTGCTGTCCGCTTATGTTCGGTTATTGACGTGCAGGTAAATAACCCTTGGGTGAGTAGGCGTCTGGAATAGAAGGACGAAGGTTGTTTATTGATCTATTTATAATGCCATACTCGTAGCCTACATAGTGAATAAATACATAATATATACGTAGTAAGTATCATAACAATCCAATTGTTCATACTATAGTAAGGGGCAGCGGTGGCCCAGTGGTGGCGGCCCCGACCTACGAACAGTAAGTCGTGGGTTCGAGCCCAGACTTTGTGTATTTTATTTCATCGCCACTGCTCTCAATACGGTGAAGGAAAACATCGTGAGGAAACCAGCATGTCCTAGAACCAAAAAATTCGAAGACATGTGACATCTACCAATCTGCACTGGGCCCGCGTGGTGGATTATAGCCCATTCCCTCTCATAGAGAGGAGGCCTGTGTCCCAGCAGTGGGAATATTAATAGGCTGATGATGATGATGATGATGATAGTAAGGTACATCCACTGAAAAAGTTTCAACTTTTATGAAATCAAGTAGGTCTGGCGGCCGTTAGATCTCCTCTATAGTTATAACACCAAAATATGCCAAGACAGCAAACACCTAATTCAAAATAAAATTCCCGCACAGCACATTCGTGACATTTCCACGTAGAAAGCTACTTATGAGAAATAATATAATTGGGCACACTTCTAAGACTGCTGACCCCTTAATGGGTCTGTGGTAGTGTTAGTTAACTGCTCATTATTACCGAGCGCTGTAAGGTCAGCATCGGAATTAAATTGCCAGCTCCTTCGTGGAACATACCTTGGAGACCTGGTTTTTAATTGACTGTGTTATGGGAATTAATTTTGTTTAAGGCTGGGATTGGAAGATAACATGATTGAAAGCTGGTGTAGCTATTTTATGCAACGATTTGATTTGAATTCGTATGAACGACTGTTCGCAGTGAACTGGAGTTACATGATGGAGATGGAAATGTTAATAAGACAATAGGCTTGTGTCCTGGAAAAATTTAATTAGTCCGCCAGTTAGATTATTAAAAAAAAAATTGACACGTATTTTTTTCTCTTGTTACGTAAACCAAAATTGACGATGATACGACGCTTTCAAAATTCTCAATATGTCACGCCGTGCTATAATTTTTAGTGCGTTGTGACGTCACGAGCCCCACCTCGAGTTTTGATGTGTTTTATCTTTGTCAATATTCATTGATTTACAAAAACAAAAAATACGTGTCCATTTTTTTCCAATACTACTTATTTTTTACTGACGGACTAAATAGATTTGCAATTTATTGATGGTGGAAACCAGCCTATTGGACTGCACTTTGCGAGCTTTATATATGGCGGCGGCGACCTCTCGCGTCCGGCCCTGGTTCAAGCCATGGTCCGGAGCGAGACGGAATGGGACACCATCACCATCAACATTCTGCGAAGCAGTCATGCTAGAGAAGCAGGTGGCGGAACGTGAGAGGGAGAGAACCTCACGTCCCGGCCGCCGCAGGAGACGCCCCGGGCGTCGGGGGCCACCACAATGACACGGCCCCCGGCCACCGTAGGCGCGGACCTGTGGACGGTGGGCTATACGGCTAGCTCGCCGTCCGTCCGTCTCATGACGACAGGCTGTGTCGACGTCGCGTTCGTGTTCCACGCGCGCCTCAAAGAGAGTCAGCAAAAAGGAAGGGGTCCACAAGGGCCAATGCCTGGCCGGGGTTGCGGGACTGTTCGAGGAGATCCGTGGCCCCGGAACACAAAAGGAGATGAAGGAACATGGATGGCTTTTAGTCAGTAAAAGTCTGACACTCCCTCCTGCTCCGCCCAGAGCGGGAGGAGTCATTTGATGTAGCTATACTTAACGCGCGTAGACGTCGTCGCCCAAAGGGACACTGTCAGCCGATTTTTTTAAGTTTGCTGGGATTTCATCTTATTAATATTATTGCATTAAAAATACGTCCATATTTGACGTGTTCTACGTATTATAACTATATAAAAATCAAGGTTAAGTCTGGCTTAGGAAAACACTTGCTGCACTAACTTCTATTTAATAGATATAAAGGCAAAAGGCTGAAAACGATCATAATTACAAAAAAAAAACCGGCCAAGTGCGAGTTGGACTCGCGCACGAAGGGTTCCGTACCTTATCTATACAAAATTAGACAAAACGTAAAAAAATAACGTTTGTTGTATCGGAGCCCCCCTTAAATATAAATTTTATTGTTTTTAGTATTTGTTGTTATAGCGGCAACAGAAATACATCATCTGTGAAAATTTCAACTGTCTAGCTGTCACGGAACATGAGATAGAGCCTGGTTACAGACAGACGGACAGACGGACAGACAGCGAAGTCTTAGTAATAGGGTTCCGTTTTTACCCTTTGGGTACGGAACCCTAAAAATACGATGGAACATGCTGGTGGTCTCCAAATTTCATCTGTATGCATGCATAGTGCTACAATAATAGGCTTTTTTTTTTCGAGACAAGCCACACTATTCCCAAACTACTGTAACTCCCGAAAGCCAGAATCAACAAACAGTGGCAACCACCATCAGCACAGCGCCGAGACAATGAAGCCCGACGAAGTCCCAGAGAAACAATTTAACTGTCTTGGTTTCCGCAACGAAATTAATCAGAAAAGTATTAGCGGAGGAGTAGGAAACAAGGTTTGCTATGATTTAATTACATGAAAGATGTACAAATAAAAACAATACCAGGAAAGACGAATAATACAATGAACTAGGGCAAGAACGCTCCCAAATCCTTCATAATTAAGCCCAACTAAAATAAAAGGCTGCCATTAATGTTTCAAACTCCAAATTGCCATCTTTTCACTCCGCAAAATATAATTAAATTTAATTACAGGTTTTAAACACTGAAGTCTAGACTACCTAACCTAAATAATTACGTAGCTGTCTGTACTAGTTTTATTTTAAGTAATAAAATGTGTTGTAGTGGAACATAGCTACTGGCGTCAAAACTATTTATTCTATTCATCTGCCTAGCTTTTACCCATCTATGTTGGAGCAAGCTTCTAATCAGACCGGTTGGAACTGAATACCATTTTTTTTTACATAAAGTGACTGCTTAGCTACTAGGTACTGCTACTAGGTACTGCTACTAGGTACTGCTACTAGGTACTACTACTAGGCCCTACTGAGTAACACATCATCTGCCTAGCCTTTTTCCAACTATGTTGGGTCGGCTTCCAGTTTTACCGGATGCAGCTGAATACCAGTATTTTAAATGGAGCGACTGCCTATGTGACCTCCACAACCCAGTTAGTACCGGGTAATACGATACCCCTTGGTAAGACTGGTGGCAGACTTTTAGGGCCTCTAACTACCTCACGACTGTCAAAGATCTACAAATGACAGCCGGGACCAACGGCTTAACGTGTTTTCTGAGGCACGGAGGAAACTCGGTATGTAATGGGTGGTCACCCATCCTCAGACCAACCTAGGGAAGCACAGCTTAACCTAACGATCGATCCGAGCGGCTGTTATTATTTCGCCACGAGCTTCACCTCTACTGGGTAACGCGATAACAAAAAAAATGAAAAAATGGTAAATTATATTATTGGTAAATTAGGTTTGCTGCAAGAAAACCCAATTATGGGTTTAGCTCACTTTTATACCTATGCTATATAATTCCAATTTATATGTTTATTTTTTGTGTGCAATAAAGAATAAGAATAGCCTTAAAACTTTTCTATTCGGATGTTACAAATAGTCACCTATACACGGACCTCGAAATTCAAGCAGAGTAAAGGTTTTAGCCCACTTATACGACTTCGCTCCCACCCGGCAAAAATAATATAATTCAAATATGGGCTCTAACTATTGCTCTTCAGATATATTTTACATTGGCAACCGAGCAGTCTGACGGCGGTAACCTCGCTGACAGCGAGCTGTCTGCTAATTTATGTTGCCAATGTAAAGTATATTTAAAGAACAATAAATAAAGCCCATATTTGAATTATATTATTTTTGCCGGGTGGGAGCGGAGTCGTTTATGAGGGCTAAGACCTTTAGCCGCTAAGCCCTCAACTAAATTTACTCATAACTGAAGTTTTTTTTTTTATCCACATACACATTGCCCCAAGATAAGTAGTGAATCTCAAAAAAAATCAAAATCAAAGCATTTACTTCAAGTAAGCCACTTACAGGCACTTTTGAATTGTCGAAACAAAGATTAAAATTAAATGTAGCTACAGTCCCAGTCACAAGACATAAAAACTGTGAAAGTACTGTATAGTTGCCCATTCCCTAGTGTAGATCTCTATGGAGAAGAACGGGCAAGAAACTCCAGGGACACTCTTTTAAATCAGAATATTGTTACAAAATCTTGGTTACATCATTCATGTTGAGATGGTATATCTCCTCTCTTGAGTCTGCGCTTCAAGCGGATAGTAACAATTTTCACAACTTCATGTCGAAAATCAAAGGTTATCTTCAAGGCTTGCGTGTTGTATCGTCATTTGTTAGAAACTTATCAGGAAAGATAAGCTTGTCTGAATTGAAAACAGTGTAAAAAAAAACATTTGCCCATTCCAGTATTATTTTATAAGTAACGGATAACTGCAGATTCTTGATAAGCAGAGTGAATAATAAACATAATTTCATTTTCAACAAATTACAAATCAAAATTGATTCCTCTATATATATATATATATATTGCCGGTATTACTGCATTTCTCCGTTACTATGTGCCGTTAGCAATAGGCTCGACCCTTATTATAGGACTTAATCATTACGAAATAAAGACGTAATGTTAGTTATGTTATAGATTTCTACAAAATAACGCCAGATTTCTTAGGTTACAAACACACTGACAAAGAAAAAACCGGCCAAGAGGCGAGTCGGAGTCGGACGCGCACCGAAGGTTCCGTCCAAACTTTTTATAGGACAATCTTAACTTTCCTGTTCGATCCCTCGAAACGGCTATTGCACCAACCGCAAAAAAGTTTGAAATAGTAAAATCGCTTTTTTTTGTTATTGGCGGGGTTTTCAGAATTTTCCTTTTACATGTGTTGAAAGATATTGCTTCTTGCCAAATTTCGTAATTCTAGGTCAACGGGAACTACCATATAGGTTTTCGACCCAAAGCCTATAGGGTACTTCTGGTTGATCTAGAATTGTCAATTTTGGTTAATAAAAATAAAAAAATTGTTTATTTTCAGACAAATAAGTCCCTAAAGAGGTTAATATTGGAAATCTTATAAACTATGTTAGTAGGTACCAAAAAATAAAATAACAAATGTGAATGGTTAGTATAACAGATATCTTACACACTATGTTAGTACAATAAAAATAACACTCACAATGGGAATAAATTATATAATTCTTCACTTAACCTGCACCTGTCACATGCAGGTTAGTGAAGCGACGCATGACCGCCGAGTCCAATTTATCAGCTATCATTCTCAGGATACCGTTACGGCTCCCCCTCATACTGTGCACCACAGACATGGTTTTCCTACGCATAATTGCATAGAAATCATCTATGTGCGCATCTGCAAACATCCCTGAAGCACTACAGTACCGCGGAAGCCGCACCAGAGTCCTGAAAATGTTATTATATTGCACTCTGAGTGCATTATAGGTCCGCTGTTTGAAACTGGCCCATAGACCACCTGTGTAGAAACTTGGACAGTACACTTTAAATAACGTTAATTTAACGTCAACTGTACAACGAGCGAATCTATGAGCCAGCATATTTCCACGGACTGATAATGCCCTCCGCTCTCTTTCAATATCCTGGTCATCTGTTAATGTTTCTGTCACTATATGACCAAGGTACTTAAACTGAGCCACCTGTCTCAAATAAACTCCATTAAGGCACAGCGTAGGAACACTATTGGGTTTTTTGTTTTTACCAACAAAAACCATAAACTCGCTCTTGAGTTCATTGTACTTTAAACCATGTTGTTCAGCATAAGTCTCACAGCATTTCAAAAGTTTCCTGAGTCCACCGATTGAAGGGCTCAACAGCACCATATCATCTGCATAACTTATATTATTAACACTTACATCATCTATGCGGCAACCGACATGCATGCTGCTCAGCCCTTCAATCAGCTGATTCACATACAAGTTGAACAACCTTGGGGATGTTAAACCCCCTTGTCTCACACCCGAGTCTAGTCTGTATTCGTCCGAATAAACATTTGCCCATTTTATTACATTTTCTGATTACTGTACCAATATGAGAAAATGCCTATTATTTCTGGAGAGATACCTACTTCACCTAACTTATTCCAGAGCCTGTCATAGGATACTAGATCAAACGCCTTAGACAGATCCAAGAAACATGCATATATTGGTGTTCTTCTTTTGAGGTAGTAGTCAACAGTATGTTTGAGCGTCAAAATGGCACTTTCTGTTGATAGACCTGGTCTAAAACCTAACTGCGCATCCTGTATATCTATACACTGGCCAAGGCGTTCGTCCAGCACCCTATCCAGAACTTTAGCTACAATTGTTGCTAGTGATATGGGTCTATAATTTGTTTTATCAGCTATATCTCCTGTATGGTTCTTAACTAGAGGTACTACTACAGTTTTAATTAATTCAGGTGGTAAGTATGAGTGTCTAATACATAAAGTGTACAGCATTGCCAGGAGTCTATTTATGTGAGTTCCTGCATACCTTAGGTGCTCCACACTCAGCCCATCATGGCCTGGTGACTTTCCCCGTTTCATATTGGCAATAGCTCTACCCACCTCCTTACTGGTAATTAATGTAGGTTGATTAATATTACAATAATCAATCTCTCGATTTTCAGATGTTTGCAAGGGTGACTTTACCTTAAAATGCTGGGCAAAGCTGTTGGCAATACTTTTTGGGTCACTACTACCGTCCACACAAGCAGGCTGGCCCACCTTGCTTCCCAGTTTTTTGGTGCTTAACCAAAATTTATTGAACTGTTTGGCAGAGTGCTGTGCTGCAATAATATCCATACGGATCTGTTCCTGATGTGTTTGACAAAATTTCAGCCTTGACTTAAATATTTTTCGACTTAAGCACATCTTTTCATAAATACGCCCCGTTTCAGGCTTACCATGCAGCACATACATTTGGTAGTCAATCCTAGCCTGCCTATGCGATTCAGCTACATGTTTATTCCACCCCTGTATGCATTTACCTTTCCCACTTTTGTGAACATCCTTGTTATGGCTATTTATTGAGGCCTCAGTAAGTACCTCTATAATATTATTACATAATTTATGTATTACATTTCTATGATTCAACACATTACACATGTGATCAGCACATTCATTAAATTCAATAGGAAAATCTATAAGTCTCAAATTAGTATTACAATATTCATTATATTTATTTATTTCTTCATTATTCCTTATACCCCAAGATATATTGTTTTGATGTTGATGTACATTCTGAAAGGAGATCTCATTAATGAAAGTCAATTTTATAGCTATCGCGTTTAATCAACACAGTTAATATATTGCACTCGCGAGAGGGACCGTCGGGATAGCAAACGGACGTGCTTTCGAGTTAAGTAGCGTTTCCTGACTGCGGAAGGGAGACGAGACGGGACGCTCGCAGCGGCGCCGTCCCTCACCCCTCTCGCCCCGCGCGCCCGCGCGTTGGTAGAAGTAGAACCATCCCTTCGCTCTTTCAGTCGGCCTTTCCTGATGAAGCTGCCCGCCCCGGGTAGCCTATCCTGGAACTAATAATACCGACTCTCGAAGTCAACTGGTTAAGGTGAGTTCTTAATCTCACGAAAAAGAAAATTGAAGAACGTAGATATATCGTTACGTCTGTTAGAGAGTCAGACCATGAGACACTGTCGTAACACTTATGAATGTGTCTGGCACTATAAAATAATAAGGACACTTATGAATGTGTCTGTCAGACGACGACGAGCTGAGCATCTATCGTGGTTATATCAGACGACACCTTATGAATGTGTCTATCAGATGATGACATTGGATGTGCCGACCCTGTTGTCTATCATCTGCGGATGACACTTTATCAATGTGTCTATCGACGGTGACGACACTGCGTATCTGTTACAAGTGGCTGACACTTTATAAATGCGCCCATCGACAAGAACGACACTATGTATCTACCACCAGTCTAAGGAGGCCTTCGTTTTAACGACGACACCAATGCGGTATCTGTCTTTCATGCATGTTCAATTTAGCGCTTAATATTTAGCAGGGTACCCTTGTATTATAACCAGATCATCGATTGCAGCGGCCACAGTTTAGTGACTCACAATTAATAACAACATTCACATTAAACAAATGAATATATTATATTAGGTGAACAGTTGCAGCGGCCACAGTTTAGTGACTCACAATTAATAGCAGTATTAAAATTAAGTAAATGAATATAATTATCGTATTAAGTGAACAGTTGCAGCGGCCACAGAGTAGTGGCTCACAACATTAACAGAAATACGTAGGAAGTATGTTTGTTGTTAATTAAGTTACTTATTATATAAGTAATAATTGAAAAGTAAGTACTGTAAACATTTCGACATCCACCACCAACTGTCAGTACACATTGTACACACGGTTACACACACACATGCGTTTAATAGTAAAAATTAATCAACTGCCTGTTATAGTGACATTAAGACAAGCATTATTAACACGTTTAACGTGCAACCCGGTATAGGTTATTACTTGACGTTAAGTAATAATAATTAACCATGTTAAATATGTTAGTCTTATAATAATAGTTGAAACGATTAATTACAACATATAACTAAAAAAATAAAATAAAATAAAACATAATACCTATAATCTAAACAACTTCCATCCTGTTATCAATCAGTATCGGAGGTTAACTCGTTAGGATATTGTAAAGGCTTGAGCTTATCTCTGGCAAGAACGTTTTCGTAAGGACGACCACGAGAGGTGGTACTTTTGATTAAATAACGGTCATGAGGTAAAACCTTGCGCACGGTAAAAGGACCATCGAAACGAGGCATAAGCTTGCCGCTGCGTAGCCCTTTCTTAAATACCTTACGTTCAGCCAGGACGAGATCGCCTTCCTTAAATGGAGCGCCCTCACGTCTCTTTTTATCAAAATTGATTTTAGACCTCCGGGCAGCCTCCTGAGAGCGAGTAATAGCGCCAGCCCGAAGAGAGCTGATATCTGACCTCGTAGGTATAACGATGTCTCCCGACAGTCGTGGTCGGAAACCGTATAGTAGTTCTAGTGGTGACTTCCCTGTACTATTATTGGTATTGGAGTTAATCCCGAGCTGCACCTTGGGCAAATATTCTTCCCAACGGTTCTGATCCTCTTCTCCGAGGTAGGCGACCAGAGCATCCAATATCGTACGATTGAACCGTTCAATTTGCCCATTGGCTCTTGGACTTGCCACCGCGGTTAGTATGTGCTTGATTTGCCTATCACGACAGTACCTTTTGAACTCATGGCAGTCAAAGGCTTTACCACGATCGCTGATTATACGGCTCGGCAATCCGAACGTTTTAATGTACTGATCAAATGTCTTTAATACGTTGTCACAACCAGCATCGCGTACCGCCTCAATCCAGATGAAACGCGTGAAGGCGTCTATAATGGCGAGTATGTACATTTTACCTGAAGGACTCTTACAGAATGGACCGAGGTGGTCCACGTGGACGGTGTGAAACGGTACCGCTACCTTCTCTATAGGATGTAATAACCCTACTTTACGACCCGTTGGTTTCTTTGCGTATTGGCATGATATGCAACCACCGACGTACTTCTGCACAAACCGTCTCATACCACTAAACCAATACTTTTCCTTTATGGCGTCATAGGTTTTTTTATAGTTGGCATGACCGTTGTTATCGTGAAAAGTTTGCATGATTGACCATCGAGACTGACGTGGTACTACAACTTTGTTTTGACCGTTCACTTTTCTAAATAAAACGTTATTTTCTAAAACGTAGTCCCGGTCTAGGCCGTTGGTATTGCCCACGGACGTTTCGTCCTTCAGCTGCCCTATAGTGGATCGGATTGAGTCGTCAGCGTGCTGCATGCTTTCAATAAGATCTCCGTCTGTGCAACGCATAACGGATTCAACTGGGTTACGACTCAATGCATCCACATGAGCCATGGCCTTGCCCGGCCGATACTCCACGTCAAAGTTAAGTCCCTGCACTTCAAGCCACCATCTAGCGATGCGCGGGTTCAGGTCCCGCTTTGACCACGTCCACCGCAGAGCATTACAATCAGTTACAATGGTGAATTTTAAACCCGTTAAGTAGACCTTGAACTTCTGTAGCGACATGACAACAGCTAATGTCTCAAGTTCGAAACTATGGTAACGTTGCTCCGCGGTGGTCGTCTGGCGACTAGCGTAAGCGACTGGTTGGTAAGTACCATTAGGCGGTTTTTGAAGCAGAATACCTCCCAAACCGATTTTAGAGGCATCGGTGTGCACTTGTGTTTCATACTCCGGGTGAAATAATAATAGTACCGGACGACTTACGAGTATGTTCTTAATACTATCAAAGGCCTGCTGTTGGGCAGCGCCCCAGAGCCATGGTTGGTCCTTTTTTGTCAATAGAGTGATAGGTCGAGCTAGCGAAGCAAAGTTACGTACGTACTTACGAAAGTAGTTCGCTAGACCCATGAACTGTCTTGCGTGGTGTACGTTCTCGGGTTGCTTAAAATCGTGCACGGCATTAAGTTTATGTTGAGCCGGTTTTACTTCGCCATTACACACTTCGTGGCCTAAATACTCGACACGAGATACTAAAAATGAGCACTTATCGAGTCTCAGTGTAACGTTGGCGTCTCGGATCCGCTCTAAAATTGCCCTTAAATGGTCTAACGCATCAATTTTCGAGTTTGAATATATTAAAATATCGTCTAAGTAAGCCGTGCTAAATTTAAATTTTAACGGCCCGAGGATTTCGTCTATAGCGCGTTGAAACACCGCTGGTGCATTAACTAATCCGAAACTCATGCGAGTGTACTGATAAAGACCGTCTGGTGTGATGAACGCGGTATAGTGTTTACTCTCGTCATCGATTTGAATGCAGTGGTAAGCCGATAAAATATCTAAGCACGAGAAAACATTCGCATTCGAAAGTCGATCTAGTTGGTCCTGTATCAACGGTAAAGGGTAGCGCTCCTTTTTAGTAACTTTATTAAGCGCGCGGTAATCGACGACCATGCGCGGCTCTCCCGTCTTTTTGGTCACGAGAATGACAGGACTCGCGTATGGCGATGTGGACTCCTCCACGATACCTTTACTCCTTAAATCACTAACGATATTGCGGACCTTCTCACGATCACTCGCCGACATGCGATATGGTCGGTAATATACGACCTTTTCTTTGTCCGTCAACTCGATATGCATCTTAACAGAACATTTGCCTATTCTACTGTCGTCTACTCCCGAGAAACATTCCGAGTATTCTTGTAAAATCGACTCAAGTTTCGTTAACACGTCCGGTTCAAGATCGTCACCTATTTTGTACGTATTCCCGCTGTCGATTATCACGGCTCGTGCTACGCATCGATTAACAGTTAAGTCAAATGGACTATTACTCGTATTTATTATATTCATAACTGCCTTTCCGTCAATAAACTCGATATCGCTCTGTGGAATAACGCACTCAGCCCTCGGAGCTTGATGTTCGGTGTGACGTACGGACGCACGTCCAAATAGCAGTTGGTCGCATGAAACTATTATTTTGTTCACTCCTGGCGACAACGCGACTAAACTATCCGTGACCAACTTCACATGTTCGACATCCTCACAAACGGCAGGTAGCTCGCGTAAATTATTTGCGTTATACATTTTTAAACACGTAGGTGTCTTAATGACGTACACGTCTGGATAATCCGTGAACGGTTGACCTATAATCACACCGATGTCTTGTGCGCTGTCTGGCACAATATAAGCGCTCGCGTCGCACGAAGCTTCGTCTACACACACCTTTACATACGCTTCACCAATAGGGATTATCTTCGAACCACCAAAACCACTAATAACGCTATTCGATTGACAGGGCTGCACTTCGAGATTTAATTTTTGTGACGTAGAGTTAGTAATGGTTATACACGAACTACCGAAGTCAATAAAAGCTTTCACGAGGCGATCATTGACTCTTGCGTTTAAATAATATTTCGAGCTTGATGACTGGTCTTTTATAGCATGTACCGACTGGGATGCGCCAGCGTTCGAATTATTATTATTATTATTGGTGTGCGACTTTCGGGCCTTGAGTTTAAAACATTCTTCCTTGCTATGGCCCGATTTACCACAATACGTACATTTTTTAGCTTTGCGGAAACATTTATCTTCCGTATGGCCCGATTTACGGCAAAAAGCGCAAATAGTTGCTTTATCACGCGCCTTGTAATTGCAATTCGATGCAATATGACCGCGCCTTTTACAAAGATTGCATCTTATCTTTTTAAAAGAGGAATTTACACTTGGCGCGATATGAGTTGTTCCTTCGGCGGTACGAAGTGCGGATAGGTATTTTAACAACTTAGTGGGGTCATTACAAGCCGCGGAAACCGCGCCGACTTCCACGATCTGACTACCAATCGTGCCAATTATAATTTCCGTGGTGAGCGATGGCGGAAGGCCACAAGCATTTCCCAAAGCCAGTTTATCATAATAAAATTGCATGTAATCGTCGTCGGGTTTCCGTACGACGTTAACTAAATCACGTAACATATTCAATTTGCTTTTCTGGGACGGAAAAGCCACCATTAGCTTTGACTTAAAATCCGACCAAGTCACATTCACGTCTATTAAATTATCAAACCACTGACGAGCGTATCCCCTTAATTTTGACGAAGTATTGAAAATAGTGGTCTTTTCGTCCCAGCCATACATGTTAGATATACCTTCGATTTTACGAATCCAAAGTTCCATTGTAATTAAAGTTTTCTGGGGGTCAAATTCCGGTATAGGGTCGCTACGACCTACATATCGCAGTGATGATGGAGATGCAACATACCCGGTATTTGTAGGCGTCAAAGTAGTGAAGTTCAGTTGCGACGGCGGCGTACCGGCGTCAGGCAACTTGTTAATAACACGTGCAAGCTCATCGGCGCGCGTGGATGGTAACCCGCACTCGCCGACCGTGTTTAGGACGCCAAGCGACGGGGCGCCCGGCATCGCTAACTGAGAAATACCTGAATCCAGCTGTGGGGCTGACATATTCGGTGTCTGCTCCGCCGACGATGACGCGACTGGTCCAGCGGTTTGCGAAACCGCCCGGTGTCCGATACCGGTAGTGGCAGGCGTCCACGAACTCGTGAAGTAGCCATGTTGACACGTCGTGGCAGGAAAAGTGGTACGGGATTCATTCCCATGCGCTGCTTGATGACCACAGCCTCGCCCGGCCGGTGTCACATATCCGACGGTCAATGATGTAGGTATCGGTGGTGTCAAGGAGCCCTCTTCATCGGTATCACGCGAAACCGGCGCGCCGTAAACTTCCGTTTCCAGTTTACGCACGCGATGTTTTAATTGTTCTTCTAAATTAGTTAAAAGCTCGCGACGAATGCGGCTAATTTCTTCTTTGATTGCGTTATCCGCGCTCATTTTCGCGCACACGCACGTTTACACAATTCACACAAAACACTCACGTAATAATATACGACAATATTCACGTCGTTGCGTTGCTGACACAACACAACTACCTATATATTATATCGTTCGATTCGTGGAGAACGGATGAAAACTATTTATGTGTAATTATTCAAGTTCACGTTTACTAACTAGTGGACGTTTATTAGTCTAATCCCACTTACTGAGCTGAAAGGAGATCTCATTAATGAAAGTCAATTTTATAGCTATCGCGTTTAATCAACACAGTTAATATATTGCACTCGCGAGAGGGACCGTCGGGATAGCAAACGGACGTGCTTTCGAGTTAAGTAGCGTTTCCTGACTGCGGAAGGGAGACGAGACGGGACGCTCGCAGCGGCGCCGTCCCTCACCCCTCTCGCCCCGCGCGCCCGCGCGTTGGTAGAAGTAGAACCATCCCTTCGCTCTTTCAATTCATATTAATTTTATTTCTTATTAAACCTAAATTACATTCCACCTGCAAAGGATAATGGTCAGACCAGTATGTGTTATACAATACTTTGACATTTGTTACAGTATTCCATGCCGATTCACTCACCACACAATGATCTAACCATCTTTTTCATCCATGTGCATCACTGACATAAGTATGAGTATCACAGGACTCACCAAGTGTTTTTACATCTGCACAAACCCACCTTCTGCCAGCACAAAAATTAAACAGTTCATTGCAAAAAAGGGCTGAAGGATGAGCATTGTAGTCACCTAACATAAAGACTTCAAGTTTCAACATCACTGTCTTCAATTATTGCATTTATTTCGCCCAGGCACTGTGTGAAACTAGGCAGGTTGTCGGCATGATCAGTGGGCATGTACACGCACACAATCACTATCTCACGTTGGTCAGTGGTTACTGCTTTGATTGCAGTGATACGATCACTTTTGCACTTTAACACAATCACGTCTTTGAACACATTTTTCCGCCACAAAAGTGCCACACCACCATGTGGTCTACCGCGCAGTACACCGGACGATAAATCAACTGCTGATTTCCCTGTGTAGCTGAACTCCTCATCAATGCTTCCAAGAAATGCCAGATCATGTGGCATGAGCCACGTTTCTTGCAGCGCCACAACATCCGCCTCTCTGCATAGCAACTTAATACAGTTCACGCTTCGCTTCACATTTTTACAGTTGAAGGTAATAAATTTACAGCATTTATTTTGATCCATCTAGGCTACTTACTGGATTCAAAATGAGCACCCACTGGTGCATTCGTCCACTTTTCTGATCGCATCCTAAAGGATATAAACCGCCTGAACTGAACAGCTCATTGTTTAGATATAATTCTAATTTATGTTTAGAAACATAAATTTTGAATGCATTGTATGGGCGATCCTTTTTCATGCTTATTTTTTCTATAGTAACTTTTTCACATATCTTCTCCTGTATATAGTTACATATATCTGTCTCCGTTGTTTCCTTGTTGACATTTGATATAAACAATGGTGTTTTTATATCCGCCGCTTTGAACTTGCTTTCCGACTCCGTAATGGCCTTACCCGTTTTCCCAATGAAATGATTTCTTGGTCTTTTCCGCTGTTGCACCTGCCACTCCTCACTTGGCACATCATTTTGTTTCCATTCGCCTTCTTTGCTTACCATTTGTGCAAAACTTGTTTGTATCGGATCTTGATTGATTTCCACAGATGTATCTCGTTTATTATTCTCAGATAACTGCATGTTCGATAATGACGTTTGAAAAGATTGACGCGCTGCCGCGCTGTCACCTGTCACTGCTGTCAGTTCCATCAACTTGTCTGAGTGAACCACAGAGTGAACGAGCGAATCAGCATGTGTGATCTGTGTGTTGTTATCACTGTCGTTCAAGAAAGGGACGGGCAACGACAACTCTCGCGCGCTCTCGCTCTCGCCCACTCCGCCGTCGCGTGCGCCTGCGCTACCGTTGCCACTCAAATCACCCAATGTGCACCCAATGTGTTAAAAGCCCAATGCCCAATGTGTTAAAAGCAAGGTCTTACAGCACAAATAAAGGGAATAATCCGAAAAATAAAAAAAATAGATAGGATAAATTGTGGTACTTACAAGTTTTCGCGAAAATCTTGATTTTTTTTTATACACCTAATAGAGACTATAGACCTCAGTATCTGATATAAATGGCAACTTGCTAGGTCTACCCGTTGCTGAGAAAATCGGTGGTGACTGCCTGACAAGAAAGTGATGTTATAAATAAGGGTTCCTTTTTTACCGTTTGAGGTACGGAACCTTAAAAATAAGATTACGTTAAACCAGTTTTAAAACAACGGTTTCTGTTAATTGAACTGTAGAATACCTAGCACATTCCCGACCCGGGGACCAGGAACACATGAACACGTTCCTCCCCAGAGGTCCCGAGTACTAAGCACGTTACTTATGTGGGGAGATAAAAATGTCTTACTGTAAACGAACTTGGCTGGTACGATTAAAATGCAGCAAGTTTCTTGAAAAAAAAAAAACCTGAATTTGTTCGTTTACTAAACGAACGAATTAAACTGCAGAGTGCCAAACTGTATGAGATTCTTGCCAGTGATAGGTTAAACGATATTTTTGATTACTTTTAAGACAATGTTGAACCTGATGTGTATCCGTTGGATCCGCTTTAGAATTTTGTTGTAACTACAACAGCCCATATCGTCCACTGCTGGACTAAGTCTCTCCCATGATAAGAGGAATTTTCTGTAATCTCCACGCTTGACAGGCGGATTGGAGATCGCAGTGATGAAAGACTGACAGAAAACGCTGCTGCCCATTCTCTGGTCTACGGAGGCGCAAGGTGTTCTGCCTCAGACATTAGTCATTCTGTTGTAAATAAGTTTAGAAATGCGAAGCCGTATCCATGAGTTCGTTAATGTTCTTAAATCTGTATGTAGAAAGACAAGGAAAGTATTTTTGATGCATATTATGCGTTATAATTTTGATTAATTTACGACTATCGGGCTAATAAGTTTATAATTGAGGTATGATATTTAGATAACAAAATCTCTTGTTTATAATTCGCGTTGTGGCATTAAGTCCGCCTATGTACACGAAGTTTAAATAAATAAATAAAAAATAATTTAAAATACGAATACAAGAACATTGGGTTATAGAAGACAGATAGGTAGTCGCTCTATGTAAAATATTGGTAGTCAGATGCATCAGGTTAGACTAAGGGCCGATCCCACGTTGGGAAATGTCTATACAGATGATGATGATATAAATAAAAATACGTACTGTAAGGTACTAGGCTACGGACTGGTACCCTAACTCAAATAAATGGACTTTCAGCGACTTCAGCTATATATTTTAGAACGTTGACCACACTTTTACAAGAATAAAACTGAATTGCCAATCCGGTGACAAAAATCTCTTCTTTTCTTAAATTAATTTTACTTCAAAATCCTCTGAGAATCCGAATGCTTATATATGCAGCCTGCCTAATAGGGTAAATGACATCATAAAACAATAATTCCAAGACACAAATCTCTAAAAAAAAAAAACACTATTTTGGGCCTAAAAACACGCTCTATTTTCGATTAATTGCCAAATTCGATTTTAAGTTGCTTTGAAATCAATGAATAGTTGTGTCATTGAGTTGAATAGACAGTGACGTCACAGTTTGCTATTGCCATACAAATCTATGAGAGAACCGCGTTTTGACAGCTCTTAAAAAGTATCTCAATTGATTGGTGTGGGATCTACCCAATTAAAGGTTGGTTGTAAGCTATAAAACAAAAACACAGTCATAAAAAAATAACTATTCTTAACATTCGGAAGTAACTTTAAGTTACGTTTACTTTACTTAGTTACTTTTTCGAAAATTATGGGCAGCAGCGTTCTCTGTGCTTTTGTAACAATCGTATCTGCGATCGTCAACCCGCCTGCCAAGCGTGGCGATTATGGTAAAACCCCCCCTTGGGGGAGGCCTATGTCCAGCAGTGGACGACTTTCGGCTGATATGGTGGATGGTGGAAGTAACTTGCGCTGAATAAAAAAAATCGTAAGGGGATCCTGCAAGCTGCCGTAAGAAATCGCAATACCTAAAGCTCGTACTTTCTTAAGATAAAAGGAATTTCCTCCGTAATGAAGAAATACGTGCCTTAATACGCAAACATTGCCTTTGGTATCAAAAATGTCCCTAGCGCCTGCCAAAAGATAATGGTTTGTTACGATTATGACATTTACATTATCATAAAGTAAAATTACGAGAAAAGCGAAAGTTTTTAACTTCTTCTGTCCGTGAAGGATTTACGTCCACACGTGCGTATAAGACCCGTCTTTGAATAAAATAAATTCGGAGCCATCACGAATAAGAGCAATCTCAGAAGCTATTTAAGTTGGTGCGTTCTCAACACTTGGTTTTCAACAGACGTCGCGTCGCGCCTCCGTGCGCAATGTGTTTCACGGCCAATTACTTGCAGGGTTTCTTTGTTTCCTCACGAGAAAGAATAAGTAGAATAAGTATAGAACGCACGTTCTTAGGCAAACCTTTTGGAATTGGATGAGTTATTCTTCAGTTACATGGAACACTTTCTATATAGCGTGTAAAAGAACGTAAGAAAGAGCGTCGTACGGAGGAGCTCGTGGCTAAATAATAACAGCCGCTCGGATCGATCGTTAGGTTAAGCCGTGCTTGCCTAGGATGGTCTGTGGATGGGTGACCGCCCATTACATACCGAGTTTCCTCCGTGCCTCGGAAAGCACGTTAAGCCGTTGGTCCCGGCTGTCATTTGTAGATCTTTGACAGTCGTTAGGTAGTCAGAGGCCCAAAAAGTCTGACAACCAGTCTTACCAAGGGGTATCGTATTACCCGGTACTAACTGGGTTATGGAGGTCAGATAGGCAGTCGCTCCATGTAAAATACTGGTATTCAGCTGCATCCGGTTAGACTGGGAGCCGACCCCAACATATACGTAGTTGGGAAAAGGCTAGGCAGATGATGATGTGTGAAAGAACGTACCTAATGTCAGTTGTTTATTATAGATATTACATACTCACAATAGATTGGTGAAACATTCTATTCGGTCCCGATCTTCAGCAGTAAGTAATGATGAGGAAAGCAATGCCTAGCTGTGAACGTGACTAACTAAAAATCCCCTTCACTACACATGGATGATTTTAATCACGACAAGTCGTACAACACACCTTTCTGTACTTTGTTGATTGATCCTTTTTTTTTTTCGCTTGGGAGTTAATCAAAAGACTCCTCTCGCTCT
The DNA here is from genome assembly GCA_905147715.2 of Xestia xanthographa. Lineage (NCBI taxonomy): Eukaryota > Metazoa > Arthropoda > Insecta > Lepidoptera > Noctuidae > Xestia > Xestia xanthographa. The sequence goes on from LR990659.1 coordinate 22,169,013, forward strand.
GGGCGGGAGTGTCATACTTTTACTGACTAAAACCCCTCCATGTTCCTTAATCGCCCTTTGTGGTTCGGGGCCACGGTATCTCTTCCGAACAGTCCCGCAGCCCCGGCAGTCATCGGCCCTTGCGGACCGCTTCCTTTCTGCTGACATCTCTTTGAGGGGCGCGTGGAACACGAACGCGCCGTCGACACGGCCTGTCGTCATAAGACGGCGAGCTAGCCCATAGCTCTCCGTCCACAGGCCCGCGCCTACGGTGGCCGGGGGCACCACGTGGCCCCCGACGCCCGGTGCGTCTCGTCACGTGAGGTTCTCTCACTCTCACGTTCCGTCACCTCCTTCGCTAGCATGACTGCTTCGCAGAAGGAGGTGATGACTTCCCATTCCGTCTGGCTCCGGACCATGTATTGAACCAGAGCTGGACGCGAGAGGTCGTCCTCAAAACTAATTTCATAAACATAACATCACTCCTGTAATCTGTGAAGGCTTAGAGGTGTACCTAATATTACACCAATATTTCCCCAGTAATGTTTTAAGTCCCATGTAATAGGGGGCAAGCCTATTGCCATCAACTGAGAAAATGCCTCAAACTCAAAACTCAAAGCGTTTATTTCAATTAGACCATTACGGCACTTTTGAATGTCAAAAATACAAAAAAAAAACAAAGCTACAGTCCCGGTCACAAGACATAATAACTTGCGAAAGTACTGTACGTAGATGGAGAAGAACGGGCAAGAAACTCCATGGACACTCTTTTAAATTATAATATTGATGAAAAAACCCAATAACACTTGGCCCAACGAGGCAGTTACTATAGTTGGTGCCAGTTAAGATGAGAATAGCGGTCATTGACCCACTTACATTTATTGAAAACCAAAAATAAGCCTGTTCAAGTCTTGAATCGTCATCTATTTCAACATTTTTTGTAATGAAAAAAGATACATCGTTTTTTTGGTTTGGTTCGTACGAAGAGATATTAGGGAAAGGGCAATGACCGCTATTCTCATCTTAACTGGCACCAACTATAATTAAATTCCTTCCTTTTATTAAGAACACTACAAACACGCCACATTTTTCCACTTATCCTGTCACTAAAAATGTTAAACAGTTTACCATAATTTACTATCCAAAAACAACTCAGTGTACGCTTAATAAAAATTCTTTGAAAGTTACAAGATCGGTATTTTTTATCCGCCCGCCGGCTAGCCAAGTGGGCGAATTTTAAAAATGTATGTGGCATCACGTAGCCAGAGCAAGTTTTGGAGCCTAATTAGCCCAGTTTAAAGCATATATAGATAAGGGAAGCTGTGTTTTCGTCGCTGCAAACTGACGTCATGCAGAAATGAATAAAGTTTGTAAAGGCTTTTTATGCTGAAATTGGTAATGCATGTAGATTCTATACTTTACTTCTCGTACAATATGTATTGTATAGTCTTTCTCCCAATGCTGAGTTTCGTGACTCGTAAAATTGGATTGCTGTTCGGATTTTATCCGCCCGTTGTCACATAATTATATCACTCTGTTCTCATTACCTGTTGTATTGTTAAATCCTTACGTTTGTGTCGTTGACTGTGGTTCCAGAAAGGAGTAAATAAGAATTTACAATTCGTATTTCTCAATAAAACCATTGTTGTGTTAAAAGTGATTCTTGTCTATGCCAATGAAAAGTCATCAACACAATATAAGGTGTAATCAGACTTAACTAAACCGTCAACCATGCGTTCTGTTCGTCAAGTAACTCACGCAATTTTTTTTGCTGCGAAACGACTTTTATTTTGGGCTGAAAAATCACAAATTTTACACCCCTTAGGCCGTTTGTCCACCGCCGCCGTCACCAGAACGTCAACGAGAACGAGATGACGGCGCCGAAATACTGATACATAGACTACTATAGCCGCGTGTCCACCGCAAGTCCGTCACCCGAGCACCGTCATCCTATATATCCATATAAACTCGGCCCGAAATAATCTCGTTCTCGGTGACGGTCCGGTGACGGCGGCGGTGGACAAACGGCCTTACTATGCCGATCACTTGACACCAACATATTTCCAATTAACTTATGACCACTCCAAGCAAAAACTTCCCACACCCTTCAACACAACAGAACGCATTTACCACCACACATATTTATCGCAACCTAAGCGCAGTATATTGGTCGAAGCATTCCCACGTCCTTGCGGGTAACCAGACTTAAATCGGATATTAGGCCCGAGTCGCGGTTAGCCGACAAGCAAGCCCGACATGATCCTTTGGCACTGTGCCAGAAGTACAAGACTTGATTTTCACACATTTGCTGTTAGGTTGGTACATTTCTGATACAATTCCTTCTTCAATTCAGTGAGAATGGACGGGTAATATGAATAATGGAGTTACTAGACCAGAACAATACCTACAGGCTGTCCAGCAGTGTCCGGTCTTTCGAGCTCTAAATGTGTTTCATTTCAGCAATCTTTCTTATGTGTAGTGACTGAATACATAAACGCCGACATTATCCAAGCTTAACCAATGTCAATGTGGATTCTAGTCTTTTTTTGTCTTTTATTTAAACTTAAATACCTTGCATTTTATTTTGCAAACAAAATCACACAATTGGTGGTAGATAGTTTAGTATTTGTATTTGTTTATCATGTACTAACCACGGTTGATTAATTTTAAGGTTATATTTAACCCTTAACCACCTGCCGGCGGTCATGGTGACCGCAACGACTTTTTGAATTTGAATTTCGTCGAAATCCGTTATCGCGTGTTAGTGTGCGTCTGTGTACCTTTTCTGTTGGCGGTTTAGTGTCGCGTGGGCGCTCGGCAAGGATACACGTGCGCGCGTTTGGCTTGGGTGAGAAAAATATTTTATTAGCCGGTCATGGTGACCGCGTGCAGGTAATTATGTGATTATTGTGTATTACATTCGTGTTTATTGTTTTAGCGTAAACATGGAGGTAAACAACGACAATGTTGTGAGATGGTTAGAGGAGGAACTGTCGGATGTGGAGGGGATACCCTTGATGAGAGTTGCAGTGATGTAGACCTGAAGATTTGGAAGTTCCTGTGATTTTAGAAGACTGAATCTGATGACCGCCTGCAAGTGTCGTCATCATCTTGAACCACGCGAAACGTGTTCAACTTGCGATCCCAAGAAGAAACGAAAAACATTTCATCTGTGTTTTATTTGTAAAAACCAATCTGTGTGGAATGTTCTAACAAAATGTGCAAAAATTGTCGTGAAAAATTGTAAAACTTTACCCCCTGCAATTTTCTCGAAGTTTTGATTTTTTTAATACTTTATTTTTTTTATGTCATTAGAATATTATTAGATTCTTTAAAGAAATACCAAATTTGATATAATATTTTGTTCCTATGTTGATAGATCTCATAATGTAAGCATAATTATATTTTTAGTTGAAATGTGCCAGCAATTTAATTGTTCACATTTATGAGAAGAACATGTTTTGTTATCGTTTCTTTTTTCACTTAAGTAAATAATTTTATATATATTAAAGACTATTATTAATTTATTTTTATAATAAAACCTTAACATCCTAAGAAAACTCATGTGTATCCAATGCACTGTGACCGCGCGCAGGTGGTTACGTAACTGATATAGGGGTCAGGTGGTTAAGGGTTAATAACACTAATTGTATTTTAACATATTTATGTTAATCTGTAAGGTCTATGGGCCAAAGTTGCCTGTTAACTGTAACTTAATGTTATGTTATTTTACATTGAGCTACTCTCCCGCTTTTTACAGTTCATTGGATGAATTTGCAATGGAAGTTCGTTTTTTTTTTACTGACCTGTACGGATACAGAGAAGCACTAATTTAATCAACTAATAGCAAATAATTACCAACCCATTTTACTAACAAACTGGCACAGTTAACTAATGTTACTAATTTCATGTTAACAGGTAATAACAATCCGCAAGGGATGCTACGTCATGTAGACTTGATTATGGTGAGTGAATTTTCAAAGAATTTTTGTTTAATAGAAAAATATTTATTCAAATTGCTAGAGCCAAAAAAGTGATCAACTGTAATAGGTGACAAAAACGGTCACATCATTTGATCGCGTTGACTTACAAATTTGATTTTATCCATGCTTTAAAGGGTAGCATACTTGAGTATTTGATATTAATTTCAATATGAATATTAAGCTTAATAGCTCCACGCGTTTTTGAGAAAAAGGGGTCTTGACAAACGGAAAGATGAACGTCTAAGTATACAATTCTTGTCAACAGTTGTTAATAATACAAATAAAAAATACAAATAAAAGTTAACAGAATTTAGCTAAATCTAGCCATCGTTTTTCGACAACAAAACTGTCGCCCACCTAACAAATCACTTTGGTTATTAACTTCCACAAGATTGACAAAGAATATATATCAATATTATGGAGTATTCTTTTTAAACTGGAGGAGGCCTTCACCTTCTACTATGAGGGGTTGTTGCAAAAATTACAATTTACAATCATATTTCTTATCAATTTTATCTCACAAGTATTCTAATTTTAATCGTAATTCATAATTCATAATAAATTAATTCCTAATAAATTAATAAGAAGTTCAATTAAGAATGTTGAAAATAATTGTAAAACCGAAATTCAAAGCCTGTTAGATACAGGCTTTGAATTTAGGCCACTTTTCTATGATCTTTCATTAAAAAGTCACAAATTAAATGAATAAGATTTTTACAATAATATCTTGACAAGTCTTCAAGATATTGTATTAAAAATCTACAAGTCTTTCAAGAATGTCTTTACAGGTTGTTTAGTTTATTTCAATTCTCAGCCTGTCACTATATACTGCTAGACCCAAATATAACCTTCCATCAAAAATATAAAATTTTCAACAAAAAATAAACTAAACACGAACCGCGATTTCTATAAAGATAGCATTATAACTCTCAAAGCAGATTCACCGATAGATAAGTAAGAAATGAAGAGTGCGAAAATATTCATGGCCGCCCGTCCGATAACATCGACTTTGTGAGGCACAATACTTGGGGAACTACGGTCAAACAGATAGGGAACGAAGTTTATCGGGGGTATTCGTCCAAAGAGTGAATTGCTGACCGCTTTGGACTACGTCTCCGTCGTCTGCGCAGAATTCGCTAATGTAATTTATTAGGGTACCAATAAAACCGTCGCTATCACAATTTATAACCATTGTCTGTAACCCGAAGTTCGTTTACTTTAGTTCCATAGCTTTTGTAAGGCCTTGAAAACATTTATTGAGTGCTAAGATTATGTTGGCAATTGAATTAGGTGTAACAAATGAGAGTGGAGTTTTAACAGGAGAATGAGTGGTAAGTTTGGAGGTTAACTAATTAGTTAGAGTATTGTTTTTATTAACAAAAGTTCATCATCATCATCATCAGCCTACAGCTGCAGTCCACTGCTGGACATAGGCCTACTCAATTGCACACCACTCAACTCGATTCTTAGCAACTCTCATTCAGTTGCTACCAGCCATCCTGGGAAGGTTGTCGCTCCATCGAGCCTGAGGGTGCCCCACCTTACGTCTGCCGATTCGCGGTCTCCACTCAAGAACCCGTCTTGGGGTAGACGGGTTCCTGAGAGATCGGTTGTTCGGCTAATATGGCCGGATTATTGCCAGTTCAGCACACTTAGATAGCCGCAATTACAGACACAATTAAAATAACAATGCACCCTAAGGGTTAACAAAAGTCATTAATCTATAACTAAAACACTTCAGGGCAATGGGATCTCTTTCAGCATAGGTGAAACGAGCATAAATCAATAAGTTTGTACACTGCATGTTGGCTATATTAGTTATCATTAATCTGAGTTTTCTTACGGTTTCTGCAATATATAAATCTCAGTGTTGTATTGAATTAGCTGAAAAATTTATCACTAAGACAATGTTATCTCAAATAAACTCGACGACTTCAATAATCTAACAACGAACTCAATGAGTTTGAAATCCAAACTAACATAATCTAATTTTGAACTTGGAATGTTTTGCATCATGATAAAAATATATCACATACAAATAGCAATATAATTACATAATAAAGAGCCAACAAACATCAACTTCAGACAATTTAACGAAACTTTCGCTTGATATTTTATGCTTCACCGTCCAGCTTAACCGCCGTAGTAACATGAAATTTTATATCCCATATACTGAAACATTAGCGACAAAATACATTATTTTGGAAAAATATTTTTTTGCAAAATGGAGCTAAATGTTTTCCCAGAATCTGGGGACAGTTGATAAAATAAGAAAATGGCGCTAATTCCAGTCGACGTCGGAATAGCTCTTAATAAGCTTATCTACGTCTGCAGCGCAGCAATTCGACACCTCGAATAAGTGGATTTTTGGGACCAACCTCCGCTTGCTAAAGCTGCGACGTTATTGCTGAAACAAAGAAAAGCTTTATAATTTAGTGACCCTTTAAAGTATTATACACAACTGGCAACCTACAAAAAAGAGCTTTGACTCGCACAAGACAAATCAATTAAAGAAAATTAAATAAAAAGAAAACAATACCAAAACAAACTAAATTGATCCTGTACCAGGCCAAAAAACCCAAATCTAAGCATGGTTCTGTAACACAAAAAAGTAACAGCGCTGGTATTCTGATTACTTGGGTCCTAGTAAAAAAAAGCTCGATTGAAATAAAATACTCTGTAGAAATAAAACACAATAAAACCGGCCAAGTGCGAGTTGGACTCGCGCACGAAGGGTTCCGTACCATTATCTATACATTAGACAAAACGGCAAAAAAATCACGTTTGTTGTATGGGAGCCCCCCTTTTTTTTTTTTTTTTTCGGATGGGAAATCATCAAATAACTCCTCCCGCTCTGGGCGGAGCAGGAGGGAGTGTCAGACTTTTACTGACTAAAACCCATCCAAGTTCCTTCATCGCCCTTTGTGTTCCGGGGCCACGGTATCTCTTTCGAACAGTCCCGCAACCCCGGCAGGCATCGGTCCTTACGGACCCCTTCCCTTTTGCTGACTCTCTTTGAGGCGCGCGTGGAACACGAACGCGCCGTCGACACGGCCTGTCGTCATGAGACGGAAGGACGGCGAGCTAGCCCATAGCCCACCGTCCACAGGCCCGCGCCTACGGTGGCCGGGGCCACGTGGTGGTGGCCCCGACGTCTCCCGCGGCGGCCGGGACGTTGAGAGGTTCTCTCCCTCTCACGTTCCGCCACCTCCTTCTCTAGCATTACTGCTTCGCAGAAGGAGGTGACGGCGTCCGTCTCGCTCCGGACCATGGCTTGCACCAGGGCCGGACGCGAGAGGTCGCTGCCGCCAATCGCCGCTTCGAGGACACGGCGGTGCTCCGCCCACGCGGGGCACACCTCCACCGTGTGTTCCACCGTGTCCTCCGGTCGATCCTCACAATGGAACCTCCCGCCCGATTCGGTGCAGGAACCTCCCGAACACTCCGTGTCCGGTGAGGACCTGCGTCAGGCGGAAGGTGAGGACGCCGTGGCGTCTCTCAAGCCACTCCTCAAAGAAAATAAATAAAAATAGTGATAGTGTAGTAATAATAAAAATAGTGATTACGAAGAATTATTCTTAGAATGTAAGATGTTGCCGGTCCATCGTAAGGTGGTGTTGTTATTGGCCATAGAAAATTATTGCAAGGATGAGTTTAAAATCTAGACAGTAAACATAAGACCTCAAAGGAATAAATGCATTAGAAGATTTGTAGTACCCACTTGTACTAACTATTACGGACAAAGATGTAGGAAATGCTTAGTCCCAACCATTTTTAATGACTTACCAGTCGATTTAGAAAGTAGCTGTACCACAAAAATGTCCTTCAAGAATAAAGTGGAGAAGTTTCTCTTTAACACTTTTTGTCAAAGCTTCATAAATGGAGATGCATAAATTGTCATACTAGCTTTTGATCGTGGCTCGCCAGTGTGAACTGAGATGCCATTGCGCGGTTGAGGATGTTATTTGTTTGTTTAGAGTAAATATTACTAACATAGTTTATAAGTTTTCATTGTTACTAACAAATATAGCCTTTAAGCAAGCTAGCTAGCTTTAGCTTTTTAGCTTTTTTTTTTTTTTTTAGCTTTTTTTTTTAGCTTTTTTTTTTTTTTTAGCTTTTCAATGTTTTGTTTATAGCCTTTAAGTATACCTACCTATCTAAGTTAAAATGTTTATTATTAAGATACTAACAATACTAACCTAATACCTAAGCATCATTGTTACTAAACTACTAACAAAGCTATGGACTTTAGTCTAAAATAAAGTTTAACTTATTTTACTTATTTAGCATTTTTTAGCATTTTGAATTTTGTACTGGCGTTTCAATTCACTGCTGGTCAGCCTTTTGTGCTATTGTAAAATATTAGTGTTTAGTTTTAATTTAGTTTAGTTTTTGTTATTGATGGAAAAGTACCTAAAGTAGTAACTTATAAGCAGAATGTTTTATATGGGAGCTACATCTGCCAACAAACTGTTTTACAGTTTGGCAGAAGTAACATTTTTTGTAATACGAAGTCACCTCGAATAAACGCTTTTTCATTTTTCATTTTCATTTTTTTTTTTTTCAAGAGGGGACTTATCGCCACTATCGTGGCGTGCCCTAACAGAAATACATCATCTGTGAAAATTTCAACTGTCTAGCTGTCACGGTTCATGAGATACAGCCTGGTGACGGACAGACGGACAGACAGCGAAGTCTTAGTAATAGGGTTCCGTTTTTACCCTTTGGGTACGGAACCCTAAAAAAGATCAAACACCGAGATCAATACAATTCTGTCGATGACATTAATAAGTTGCACGTTAAAAAGTCCCTTCTTAAACGCGAATCATACCATTAATCGAGCTCACACATTCAGTGTCCCTACAACGTCTTTACTAAAAGACTGAAAAAAAAAACATGCAAATCCTGAGCTTCCACTAAGTAGATATGTATTCAGTAAAAGCCTTAGGGTTATAACAAGTTTATTCAACCTTCCCTCAACAACTTTTCCGCCAGTCATATTCTTTCAAAGTCCATTCCCTCCATCAAACGGTACAAGTTCATCTGTCTTCCGAACTACGCCCCAACAGTTACAGAGTAATAGAAACACAATACAGACCCGACGAAGTTTAATATCATTTAATTTAGCGAACCCCATTTTGTTTTTCGGAGAATATACGGTTTTTCGTTTAAATATCAGACTCCATTTTGGCAGTAGAGACATGTTAAGAGAATGTGTCTGAAGATTGGCAACGTTGTAAAGAAAGATCAATTTTCTTTTTTCAATTCAATGTTTTGTTTAATGAATATTTTTCTTAGTGCAACTCAGACAATATTCTAATTAATATTAAATAAATTCATAACAACAGCGACATATAATTTGCGACGTTGCCAACTTTCACTGGTTTTGTTAAACAACAAAGCCGACCTGAAACAATCAGTAGATTCTATTAATTGGCACAAATTTATTGGCAAACTCCGTTCGGCATCGATCATCGTCCGGTCGGCTCAATACAATTTTGGTAGATCTAAACGACTGGGCTCGAAAATGTGTAGCACCCCGTTATACATTTTCGGGAAACGCAAATTGATAAAAGAACCCTGAATTCATACGTAAGCTTCTGAGACCTAAAACGATTTGTCTTATCGGAAATTTATTGGCAAAAAGGCGTACCAAGGGATGCGCGGATCCGCCAATGGTTAAGGAACGGCTAAAACAACTCATTTTGATGCCAGAAATATGATGTAGGGTAAATATGTATTTGGAAAAAGTATTCAAGGGAAAATTCTCTTTAACACGAGAAAACTCAGTGACTTCAAAATGTAAGTTACTGTGTTTTCGATTGCGATGGCAGTATGTGTTGTATTAGTACTTACATAAATCTTTGCACTTGCAGAGGAAATAGACCGAACGTGTTCTTTGCCTGTATCAAGGGATCCGGTCTTGACAGAATACACTTACAAGATACCGCGAGTGCTTCTACTTAAACAGATCTAATGAAAAAAAAACGTTTCTGCCACAGAAATCTTAATTAAGATTTCTGTGGTTTCTGCCCATCTGGAGAAGAAGGACTCAAAACTAAAACTCAAAGCATTTATTTCATTTAGACCATTACGGCACTTTTGAATGTCAAAAATAACAAAGCTACAGTCCCAGTCACAAGGCATAATAACTTGAGAAAGTACTGTAGTTGCCCATTCCGTAGCTTAGATCTCTATGGAGAAGAACGGGCAAGAAACTCCATGGACACTCTTTTTTTAAATCAAAATATTGTTACAAAATCTTGGTTACATGATTCATGTTGAGATTATACAATATGTGAGAACGATGTAGAAAGACGTGCACATTAAGAGCGTCCAGAGTAAAAGATAAAATCAATAATTTAAAAATAAAGTAAGACTATGTAAGAAATAATAAAAACAACATTCTTTTCCCTCCAATTCATTACTAGGGTTCTGAAACCCAAGTAAAAGAGAATTCACTGTGCGTGCAACAAAACATCGAAGGAAAAAATTGCGAGCAGGGTACAGTCAATAGCCACAATAGAAAACGAAATACCACCATTGAAACTTGAGGAAAATTCCTCTTGAAAGAGCCTACTACACAATATGCGAAGGGTAAAATGTGAAACGCTATCGATATCGGGGTTAAGAATGAAGCGTACTTCATATGGCGACGTGGGTCCCTGATAAGAGTCGACTCTCAATTTGAAATTCGAATAAATCTTCCATGCTCCCTTTGAATTGAGTGTCGTTGGGCAGTTGGTTAATCCTACTAATATTATAAATGCGAAAGTTTGTGAGTATGGATGTATAGATGTATGGATGTATAGATGTGTGGATGTATACATGTATGGATGTTTGTTACTCTTTCACAAAAAAAATATTGAACGGATTTGGATGAAATTTTGCACACAGATAGTTTATAACCTAGATTAAAACATAGGATATTTTTTATCCCGACAGTAAGATCCCATGGGACAATTATCAAACTTCATGTGGGCGAAGCCGCTGGCAGAAGCTATTGTATTAAATTATTTCCATAACATCATGCCCGTAATCCTTGAACAGGTAGACTGAGTGAGATCTATGTATTGTACAGTCAGTAAGTTACCACCATCTGTAAGATTTTCCTATTAAATTTTGAACTTAACCTTCAACATTTTATGGTTTAAAATCATTGTAGCTCTTCGATACCCGCAATTACTGACACAATTAAAATAACAATGCACCGTACCCGGTCGGGTACGGCTGGGTAATACATTTTACAGTTTTGTGGTAACTTGACGTGCTGGCGACTATAGTCTACGCTAGTGACCTCTGCTTAGTAGCCCACATTTCGTCAAATATGTTCAAGTTCCAAATAAGGGATCAACGTATTGGAATCCACCGGGCATAAAGACTGAGAAGTTCCTGATGGAAAAACCCACTGGTGTCGATTCTGTTGTGCACAAACTAAACTTAATTTAGGCTATTGCTGTCTTTTACGAAAAGGCAGTGCGAGAAAAGGACGGCTATAGCTATGAACTAAGTTAGAGATGTCAAACTAGTTTATGCCTTTTTTTTTTTTCGGCTGGGAAATCATCAAATAACTCCTCCCGCTCTGGGCGGAGCAGGAGGGAGTGTCAGACTTTTACTGACTAAAACCCATCCATGTCCCTTCATCGCCCTTTGTGTTCCGGGGCCCCGGTATCTCTTTCGAACAGTCCCGCCACCCCGGTGAGCAGAACCCCTAAATTATAATTAACTTATTGCCAACATTTACTACGAAGGTCACTGCTAAAAATATCCTAAATGTGGGTACAGTGATATAAATAGAATGTATTATTACGTTTTATGAGTTTCATTTAATTTAATTTTCTAAAGGTTCGTTTGACCTTAAGGCCGCGTTCCCACTTTGTCGTGATGACAGATAGTCGTGTAGTTTGTCGTGGCTTGTGTATTTAAATGGAGGAGTTCACATATAGAACGACGCGATTATTATCGTCCACGACAAAGTCGTCACTATGACATCTCGTGACGATTAATTTATCGTTGGTTTTTAGTTGACAAAAGTTTTTATTTTAAATTAATTTTTGTCTGTCTCTTTCTTCCAGCTAATTTTTTTTAGCGGGACTTTTACTTGCACATAGCTAATTTTATCAGGATTAATTTTACTTATCTACACTAATATTATAAAGAGGAAAGAGTTGTATTTTTGTGTGTATGTTTGTAATGAATAAACTCAAAAACTACTACGCCGATTTCAAAAACTCTTTCACTATTAGAAAGCTACATTCACCTTGAGTAATATAAGCTATATTTTATCCCTGTACTCCCACGGGAACGGGAACAACGTGGGTGAAACCGCGTGACGTCCGCTAGTATTTTAGAAAAAGGATAAAAGTGCCGTGCAAAAAAAATACAACCCTGGAAATTGTTTACAAAATCAGATTTAAATAGGGAAGTAATATTTTTATAATAATAATTTTACGTTAATGAAAGTCGCGGGAAACAGCTAGAGTAAGAAAAATTACTATCTAAAATGTAGGATATTTGCAAGAATTTGGGCCACACATATACTATCTCCACATTTAAGTATCTATCTGCTTGTGTGACAATGGATCGTTGGATTGATTATTCGCACTATTTTTTACACTACTCCAAAATTGTGCTACCTCTCATATTGACGACTTACTTTAAGTACAGAAACGTTAGATAGTAGTTGAGAGCGACTCTGAATCTGGTTCCTATAATACAATATCTATTAGCGTAATATGTTTAATTGTTTACCCAGTCAAGTGTGCAGACAGTATTAAAATTAATATTATAATATACCTACGTACAGAGTGATATCCTACAGGTACATAGATATAGTTAAACGCCTTTATACATAGGTACTTGTACTAGCTTTATATAATCTGTTAATTTCAAATGATAAAACTACTCATAATTTTGGGATTGTCGAAATTCAAGGCAATAAGTAAGTAATATATTATTAAATATGTATGTAAAACAATGTCTTCATAGTTGTAGAACGTTACAAGGTCAAGTATAAATTATCAGAAATTGTATGTGCCGTATCTACATAAAATATTACGATCTTATCCCTAATGAAATAAAGATCATAATTGTGTGACATAATGCTTCTGATACCGGTTTTAAACAAACGCTGATAATTATCTCGAAGCCAATATAAACTGGATTACTTTCACGTCCATCAACGGAGTGTGACCGTGTCTTTCGACACTAGCTCTCATAGTTTCCGTGGTGTAGCGGTTATCACATCTGCCTAACACGCAGAAGGCCCCCGGTTCGATCCCGGGCGGAAACATAGCTTTTGGTAATTTAAAATCTTCTTAATTATTTTTTCTTAAGAATTTTTTGCTTTATAACTTATTTTTTTACATTTTCTTGATATTATATTCAGACTGTCTTTTATTACTATATTTTTTCTGCTTCTTTTCTTTCTATAAAATAACTTAATAATACAGTAAATACCGACAAAAACAACAATATTTTCTTACTAGAGTTTATTTACATTTTTTACGTCGTTCTTCAGTCAACAAAGCAACTTCGCACACAATTCCTTTATATATCATCCTCAGAACAAAACAAAACACTATCCCGAAAGCCTGTAACAAAATCTCAACGATCCCTATAAAATGCTTAATTAAAGTCACAAGGTCCTTTCATTACAAGCGACCCGAAACTGATATAAAAGTCTTGTGTTATTGTATGACCAACACAATGGAATTGGGAATTAACTCATACATATTACCGCGGTACTGTTGGCGACCTCGATATCATGTGGATGACGTATTATGACATGAACTAGATGGTTACAGAACGTCTGATGTAGATGAGTGGATATAATACTGTTCGATTTTAAATTGAAATAGTATGAGACGAAGTTGTAGCAGTCAAGTTTTGATTTTATTAATTTAAAAAATAAATGTGCAGCAGAGGTCAGATACGCAGTCGTTTTGCAGCGCGGCGCGGCGTGGTCTGCCAGAATGACACTGAATTTTTGGCCTGACTTTTTGCGCGTCGTATACATTACTGCATATAATTGCTTAGGTTCTATTTAGACATACTAAAAAGTGCGTCACGGATAGTCTGTCGTCTGCGCAGGCCCTTATTTTCCCGAAAGGACAATAAATTGGGACTTTTTACCAAAATCAAAGCAAGTTGTAGATGGCAACTGTCTTGCTCATACGACAATGACAGGCTGATTAAAAGTTGTTGTGTTCTTAGTTGTCCTTTATTTAAGTCTGCTGGACTAACCTTTTTAAATTCAGCGTACTTTATTTAGATTGCCATCGACACGCTTAGAAGAAGTGTGTAAAACAATAAATAAAACAGGCCAGTAACAATTAAAAAGTCAAGGGCGCATTAACGATTCCAACACAGTTACATTAATTACTGCTATCTTTAGTAAATTATAGTGTACCTACACGAAGCCAATTGCCCAAATAAAACCTTCCTAGTAAGGAATTTCTCAGTAAGTTTTGGTTTGTGCCCGGTTGATGGCAATAGGCTCGCCCCTATAATAATGTACTGGGTGTTCTATTAGGTACACCTCTGCCTTACCTTTCAGGGATTACAGGCGTGATGTTATGTTATGTGTAAAGCCTATCTACTGCTAGCACAACCAACATGTTCATTAAAAGTACTGTTTTCAGCTTTCACGGTTCATAACTGTTAACTACTTGTAGAAGGTATTCCGTGGATGCAATCAAAGACTTATTATATTATATTATATGTCACATTGACGAATATCGAAAGTCATTCTCATGAAAACCACAAATCAAACAGTGACTGCACTAAGACGGTCAACATTCAATAATAACTGAGTGAATTTCTCAGGCGAAAAATTGACGCGTCTAGGCTGAAATCGCAATGCTGCTTTACAGATAATGCAACGATTTTTTTTCTCAGAATTAAAGTGACATGGATCTAAATGAAGCCACTTAAATTATATTTATAAGACTATTACTTTTTATGAAAAAAATCGGTAAATGATGAATTATCAATTTCTGTGTCTTGTCCACAATCACTTTCATACACAGCATTTACCTCTCAGGAAGATAATCTCCAACATATATAGGAAAAAGTATTTTGATTGCGTTAGGTAATGATTGACCCACATGACGTTAATTAGTTTTGAATGTTTAGACTCATAGTTAATGAGTACATGTCAACGGTAGGTTTGTCCAAACGAAATTGCTAATTTCTATGGTCATTTTGTTTCACCGTCCTGAGCTTCCACCAATGAGTTTAAACGAACAATAAATCCCTGCTCGGCAAGAGACAGTAGTGCGCTTACGTGCAGTAAGAATGGTAGTGCACCATATCGCCAGGTCTTTCCGCCAAAAATTTAAGAACATGATTTCAGTTTACTCGGAACGAAATTTTGCAATTTCGGTGATCAGGTTTTAAAAGGATTTTTGCAAGAAATAAAGGTATCACTTTTATGCATGCTAAGTAGCCTTTGGTACACATTTAATATTTTAGAAAATAATAGTCATAGCCTTGATAGTTTCTTGTAAAAAAAAAAAATAGCCACGTTTCCAATTTCTGTGGGGCAATTTCTGTGGTTTCCGTGGCATCTCGTGGCCCACGGAAATTACACGACTACACAGAAATTGTACCAATCAATTATTGTACTAATGTTAATGAAGATTTTTGAAAAGAATCAATTCTTGTTATGCCGAAATTACTTTGACAGAACTAAGTCCTTTGCCCCCGACATAAAAAAAAAACATTAAAATAAAATTGTATTACTATTTCTTGAAAAAGTCATTCAATTGGAATTACTGAACTTTGAGGGTTGCATCCTCCGGGAGCTCCTCCTGGAAGCCTCGATCATGCAGGCCTGGGTGACATCACCGGCCAGACCTGCCGACGTTGACAATGAGGCAGGGTGGTTCCAGGAGGCCATGTCCGACATCTGCGACGTGCGCAGATGTCGGACACAGAGATCCGTGGGGGCGCCCTTACAAGATGATGCGGGATAAACTCCGCACCTGGGCCCCCCTACTGACGCAGAGTCTCCGGCCTGAGCTCGTGGAGGACATGGTGAGTACTCTGTTCCCTTCGCGAGGGGAACATCGCTCCCCGCCTATGGCTCCACCGCCTGCGATGCTGGAAGCGGACCAACAGGACGACGACGAAAACACTCCGGAAGTGACTGGGGTAGACCTGAGTGGCGGTACGTAGGCTCAGTGTCAAAAATACCGCCCCGGGACCCAACGGCTTGCCTGGCAAAGCCAGGGTCCTGGCCTCGGTGGCTCTCGGGCTCCGACTAGAGGGGCTCCTAAGTGCGTGCTTGGAGAGAGGCCAGTTCCCGCTTCGTTAGAAGACGGGAAAGCGGGTCCTCATTCGGAAGCCGGGGCACCCTGCGGAATCTCCGTCCGCATACCGGCCTGTGGTGCTGCTCGGCGAGGTGGGCAAGCTCTTTGAAAGAGTAATTGCAAACCGCCTCGCCGAGCACCTTGCGGGGTCGGGGCCGGATCTTGCGGAACACCAGTTTGGTTTCCGCAAGGGGCGCTCTACGGTGGACGCCATCATGCGCGTGAGAGCCCTCACGACGGGGATGCGGTTTCCCGGGGTGGGGTTGTCTTGGTGGTGTCTCTCGACATCGCCAATGCCTTCAACACCATGCTCTGGAGCTGCATCAGGGAGGCACTCCGGTATCACCGGGTGCCGACCTACTTTCGTCGTGTGGTCGAGTTCCACCGGCTGTCGAAGACGAGTCCTAGGTACTTCAATACCTAGGACTCGTCTTCGACAGCCGGTGGAACTTCGTGGAGCACTTCCGACGTTTGGCCCCTAAACTGGAACGGACCGGGGCTGCCTTCAGGCACTCCTGCCCAACCTGGGGGGGGCAAACGCCTCCTGCCGGAGACTCTACGCGGGAGTCGTGTGGTCCATGCACATGCAGTCGTGGCCGGGGGCCACGTGGTGGGCCTGTGGACGTTGGGCTATGGGCTAGCTCGCCGTCTGTCCGTCTCATGACGACAGACCGTGTCGACGGCGCATTCGTGTTCCACGCGCGCCTCAAAGAGAGTCAGCAATAGGAAGGGTTCCGCAAGGACCGATGCCTGCCGGGGTTGCGGGACTGTTCGAAAGAGATACCGTGGCCCCGGAACACAAAGGGCGATGAAAGAACATGAATGGGTTTTAGTCAGTAAAAGTCTGAAAGTCCCTCCTGCTTCGCCCAGAGTGGGAGGAGTCATTTGATGATTTCCCATCCTCTTCATAGAAGTATAAAACATAATCAGTTCCTTAATTGCTAATTTTGTAAGACTGATTTATGCAAGTACACCACGTTGTATTTTTAGAAATGCTTATTAAAATGATCAAATCGTTTATTTGTGATACATGGGTTACATGCAAGTGTTCATTACATAATTACGACGATAATATATATATATTAACGACGATATTCGTATTATATCAATTTTTCATTAAACCTTATCTTTCTTTACTTATTATTAAAAAACAATGTATATATATAATAATTCACAATTTCGGTGCAAACGCAGAATTTCTGTGTCACCAATACAATTTCGGTGGCAATAATAAAATTTCTGTGGCTCGCCAATTTCGGTGGCCCAAATAACTCACTAAGTAATTTAATTATAATATCCCCTTTCAGAAAATGTATATATAACGTGGATATGTTGCGCTTTATTATTAAAGTTTTTCAAAAAACCTGAAAATGAAAATGTCCATGGAAATTAGGTAAAAAATCGAGTTGTTGAAATTTACTCAACTATACTTAAAATGTCACTTACGGGATATCTTCCGTAATTATTGATTAGTTTTTGAGCTCCCGATATTTCGACGCTGTTGCAAACCGCCATGATCGCGGGTTAACTGGAGAATGCGGGTGGATGGAAAACATTGTTAGGAGCAGACAAATCTGTCTACCCTTTTTCTTAAGCCCCCTTGGCCTCTTTTTTATTTTAAGTATGTTCATTAAAAGCAAAAAGTTTTATCGTTAGTTTGTTATCAGGTATTGTATGCAGTAAACCTTTTGTATTTCCTTACCATATCATTATGATGTACGTTTGTATCTTCTATGTATGTAATAACGTTGTGTTGGGCATTGTCTTTCTCTAAGAGTGACAGTATTATGGCATTAATAAATCTAGTGACGGTAATTTTGTCTTTTTCTTCATCAGGCTATGGTCTGAGATTGCTTTGTTCTGAAAAACTATTCATCCTTTCATAGTTAGTTTATTAAGATTTACGTGACCTAGATACAGAATAAAATGTTGTTTTGTCTTTAATTAAGTAATGGTGGTACATAGGTGCACAGTTTTGTCATCGTGTTAATAAATTAATTCAACCTGGGCGTTTTTGATATGTTTATATCATACAACTAGCTGACCCACGCAACTTCGTCTGCGTCACATAAAAACGAAACAGCTCACAAAAGGAATACATTTTTCCCCGTTTTTGCAATATTTTTCATTTATGCTCCGCTCCTTTTGGTCGCATCGTGATGTTATATAGCCTATAGCCTTTCTCGATAAATGGATTAGCGCGTTCAAACAAACAAACAAACACTGCAGCTTTATAATATTATATAGTCATACAATATTATGATTCAGGTAAAGCAAAGACATTAAAATATTTACGAGCGATAGACGGGACAAGACGAAGGAAATCGTAATACAATACTTGTTACTACTTAGTAACAAATCGGTATGCCTAGTGTCATACGCCCGCTTATCAGGTAGCATTCGTGTGGCAAAATCGAAAATGTTCGTGATCAAATTGTATGACATTATTCCCAATGTTAGCTCTTTGATGTAAAGTAATGTGGCTCAAAAACAAAGCAAGACAGGTAATTTGTATTTAACCAAATTATCGATAACAAATGCACCTATTGCGTTTGGTATCTTAAGTTTGATCAATCAAGTATAAATTCAGCCTATCGTCATCCAAAGCTTCTTCCTAATTTCACCACAAGATCTACATCTTATTCTAAATTAAAATCTACCACTGTTTCTCAGATAACAATCAATTAAATATCCAATAACAAGGGATTATAATCTCCCAGTCAATTGAACTAATCGTACCATAACATCTGTTCCGGCGCCCGAACATACCACTAACCCCAATAAACTTGGAAAAGGTTACTACTTGCCCTATTCCCATTAACCGGAAAAACACTCCATTAGCTTCCCCAATAATAGGAGGGACCCAAATGAACAAAAACACTTCTAAAGCAGCCGGGTGTTAATTTGAAGATGCCATTTTTGTGCAAAGTTGAAGGAGCAGATAAAGAAATTAGGTCCAATCGTGAGAATATTATTTTTAGCAGGGAAAAGACAGAGATAACAATGCTATTCGCAACGTTGCTTTGGTTTGTTTATAAAACTCAGTTTTTTTTTACCGTATCTCTAGATAAAAGTTTGCTGTGACAAACTTTTAATAGGTAATTATAAAGGGTGTAAAAAACCTCTTAACGAAGCCAAGAGGCACTTGTTTTCCCCGTCATTGCGATATTTTTTTTGTTCTACACCATACCTGGGAACCCTCTAGTTACTGAGATATTGGGGGTCAAAGTTTCAACTTTTTGACAAGTATTTTTTTAAATACAAGTTTTTATTGTTAGATTTATACTTTAAATACCTCCACGACCCCCACACTATTCAATCCATCCATCATCACTATGTTTTGAGTGCGTTACATTGAGTTCAAGGTACCACAAAACATGATTTTTCACCACAAAATAAAAGTCGTTGCCCAGAAACGTTTCCCCCGTTTGCTTGGTTGACGGCTTCGTGATGAGGTTGTTTACACCCTGTATGTTTAACATATTTAATTTTTTTTCTAACATAATGTTTTGCTGACCTGACTGCCCTAGGACATCACTATAAAATACCACAGATTATTCAAACATTAGGTCATTGGGAAGAGTCAACATTCAATAATCGGAATGGCTAGGCTCCAAAAATTTAGGCTTCCGAAAATCTTCCTATAATAATTGTCAAATAAATCAAATGAATTATAACTGTCACCGGTTTAACGTATTGTCTGTCTAACCTGTGTTTTAACAGGTCATTCATCCAGCACATATGCATGACAAACGCATCTTAATCAGAATATTATTTATTTGTTAATTACAGGTATTAAACTATCAGACTAATAAATAAACACAGTGGCAGCAATAGCGACCCTAGCTATAGTTCATGCACTTTTCAATTAAATAAGACACACAATTAAAAACTTATAACGAACATTTACATACGCTTTTATGCAGAAATTAAGAATAGTGTTAGAATGCGCCTCAATTAAAGTTGTTTGTGTGAGTATGAGCATAGAAGGGATGAGATGAAATATCCGATAATTTTATGAGCAACTTTGCTTGCATGGTTATCATACATATTCATACATGTAAATATTCAACCACAGTTTGCATGATGGGTGAATATTTTAAGGGTTATGTGGATTCTGAAATAACTTAAGTATGTCAAAATGGCGTTCTGTAGTTTCTGAATTTTGCTAATATTACACTTTATGTTGTGTATGTAACCTGTTTGGGCCATGCTCAAGGTGTCATCGTAATATCACTATGTTTCTGCGATTTTTTAACAATAAAAGTATTTAGAAGAGCTATTTGATATTATTATGTTCATATTCATAAAAACTCGTAACTCACCTGTTTCCGTCGAGGGTTAAAAAACAGTTACCACTATACAATCGTTTGATGACAAAATTGCAATTCAAACGTTTATTTCAATGGGATTCAACTTAAAACTAAATAAAAGGTTTAAAGCGAGCGAAATGTTAATAAAGTTTCAATATGTTTGAGGAAATTAAAAACATGCAACTAAAACATAACTCCATATTTAGTTTGATTACTACATAATTCAGCATGACAACGATATTAACATCAAAGCAATTTTTTAAAACTGCTGCAATTTTGTATATAAATTTGTGTATATATATAAATTTTATAGAGACAGCTAAACATTACAAATAGCTTTGAATAGTTTTATGTGCGCTTTTTTAGATAAGCCCACGAATGATGATCCTGCTTAGCGTTACAAACGAATATTTTTGAAGGTTCCGACATGGGAGGGTTTCTTCAGATGTTTAATAATGTAAAAAAAGAATTTTGTCCCTTCTTCGAGAAGCCAAGTCAGGATCACGAACCAGTCATGCGTTTTACGAAAGTGCTTTTCAAATTGTTCCAAAGGATCGTGTGTCACCAAAACATATTAAACAGTTGGCTTATGGGAAGATACTAATCTTTGCACCCACGAGCTTATTTCTATAATACAAATGTTTATTTTTGAAAAGAAATGAAATTTATTTATTTGCTAGAATTTAGGTGCTTACATGATATAGTTAATCTCCGAAACAGCTCGACTAATTTTGACGAAACTTTTACTGGCCGATAGCTGAAATTATAAGTAGTAACTAAGGGTTTCACTTATTTTAGAAAAAGGATATGGGTTCCGTGCAAAAAAAAATGAAAAGCCTTGAAATTGTTGATTCAGATATAGGGGAGTTATATTTTTATAATAACTTCACGTGGAGGACGGCCGCGGGAATGAGCTAGTGTAAAATAAAAAAAGGTTAAAATATGTCCTCCATCTCATAAAATCTATTTCTTTGCATAATATATTACTTTGACTCTTCTTTTAAAACTACGATACTTTAATGCACGAACAAAATATTTCTCAAAGCAGCAAGCAACATCACACATGCAATTAGGTCTTCCTCTTCACCAACATTTCCTCTTAACGGGTCGTAGATACCAATCGTTAAAAGTTACCATACATGGAGACGAAGTTTACCTCAAACTTTACCTGTGTAATTCACTCCGCTAGTTATAAAATTAAGTTCTTTTTCTACTAGCTACTAGTCCAAGAGCACGGATATTTCTAGAATTAGTTTCTGAACTGTTAGTAGAGTTAGACAGTGTTCTTAGTAGAGCTGTAATGGGGATGAGGTAGAGAATTGCTATCTTAGGTATTAGAGTGGTTTTTTAAATGTTATTATAGCTTAAGTTTGGCTTGGACTGTGTTGCATGGGAAGTAATGTTGGAAGCAATGTGTTGGAGGACAATGATTGTTATTGGTTATTAAGACTACTTACTAAGTAGTCTTGAGGAGCTCGTGGCTAAATAACAACAGCCGCTCGGGTCGATCTTTAGGTTAAGCCGCGCTTGGCTAGGTTGGTCTGTGGATGGGTGACCACCCATTCCATACCGAGTTTCCTCCGTGCCTCGGAAAACACGTTAAGCAGTTGGTCCCGGAAAGAAATCAATTGAAGATTTTTGACAGTCGTTACAGGTAGTCAGTGGGCCAAAAAGTCTGACAACCAGTCTTACCAAGGGGTATCATATTACCCAGTACTAACTGAGTTGTGGAGGCAGATAGGCAGTCGCTCCATGTAAAATACTGGTATTCAGCTGCATACGGTTAGGCTGTAAGCCGACCCCAACACAGTTGGGAAAAGAATAGGCAGATGATGACTAAGTAGTCTTAAAAGAGATTTGTAGTGCAAGAAGCCCTCTTGCACTACAAATCTCTAAATTCATTTATTTCAAGGAAATTTCTAAACGCCTAGTTAACGCCTCCCGTGACCCAAGGGCTGGCTTCTCCCTTGGCCAGAGGCTAAGTGTTGCCATACAACGTGGCAACGCCGCTAGTCTCTTGGGCACATTACCAGCTGACAGCGTTGAGGAGGAGTATTTCGATGCCCTTTTATAGTTTTTTGTTGTTGTTGTTAGTTTATTTATTTTAGTTTATTTCATAGTTTTTAATTAATTATGTCATATTTAGTTTATTAATTTCTATTCTAAAAGATATTTCAAGTTATGGTTATGTTAAATGTTCAAAGTATTTATGGAGTGATGGTATGAGTGGGGCTTTGGCTTACATAAAAGTATTTAAATCGTTCTGCACGAATTATTTAACTTTTTTTTTAGTCTAAAAATTAGCACAAATGTTTGCCAAAGCTCATTAAACGCAGACTAACTACACGGCAAAATAATATTTTACAAGAAAATGAAAATAATTTAAGAAAAACATCAGCGTATTCCCAATTTCAAGCAAGCAAGCGAAAAAACAGTAATAACTCAAGGAGCTACGAGACGTCTACGAAACTAATTATTCGTAGCTGCTACGAGAAACGCTACGAGCTACGGTGTTGACTTTTAATAACGTTCCCCATCGTGACCTATCGCAAAGGTCAATAACGTTCTAATTCAAATTCCTTTTATAATCACTTCAAACTTTATTCAAGCGTTCTGCTTATTTAAGTAATTTTTGAATAATTTCGGTTTAATTAAAGACGAAGGTTACGGCCGATGTTATAAAATTAATTAACCGTAGTCATCGATTGCTTTTTTGTTGGGTAAATGGCCTAGTGATTGGTACAAGTACTTGCATAACCATATACTAGTTTAATTTTTACTAAGGTGGGTACTGTTGTGAATATTTTTATTAAATGACTGGACTTGAATATTTACAAAATCATTTTTAATTTTTAGTATGAGAATTTGCAGCTTAATAATGTTTAGGCACACAATAATTATATCATTTGTTTGTAAATAACAGATTAACTTAAACCTAAACGTTTAAGATATTATTGTTTAATGTTATGTGCCCATGTGCACTTGTGGCATGTGCCAGATAATTTATTTTGATTATTTTCTGGGACCATATTACTAAGCCTCCGCTGTCCGTCTGTCGTCTGACAAATAAATTTCAACTAACTTTTCAATTACGGATCATGATCCGTAATTGAAAAGTTAGTTGAAATTTTCATAGAATGTGCATTTCTGTTGCCGCTATAACACCAAATAATAAATTAAAATTGAAGAGGGCTCCCCTACTAAGATAATACGTAACCCTTCATGCGCGAGTCCGACTCACACTTGGCTGGTTTCTATTAAGCTACAAATTCAAATCTTAAAACCAAATTCACCTAACATACCAGTTTACACGAACATCACCAAACAGCCTTGATACAAATTAAATAAGACTCACACCTTTCCCATTCCACATTCAAAATCTTGACAAATTACCCTCCATGGGAGCGAAACAGCTTCAGTTACACACTTGATACTAAATTACAGTACAATTTACTTCGCAAAGCTCTTTCTTACATATTATGGGACTTTATTAACGGAAACGCTTCCAAAAACTAAAAGGCTTGCGAGTGAACGAACGAATGAATGGATGAACAAAGAACTGACTTCTTAATAACCGAGCATTACGTGAATGACTGTTAAAGGATCGTTCCTTTTTATTCGTTCAGCTGAAACTTCCTTTGATGGTGAAAGAAAAAGACGGTGTCAGATAGTCACTATTATGTGTAAGTTTGAAAGACTTTGAATGGCTTGTTTTTACACTTAAGGTGTTAGATGTCTTATTTTAATATTTAATTCTGACTTAGCACCTTTTTCTCCGTTTAGATAAAGAAATTTCTATAGAACAATTCAATAGAAATAATAGAATAGAATAATTCAACTGTACCTATTTTTTTTACCACTGGAACTGGTTTTTGGAGCACCATGCAATTACCACAGGTCTTTTGAAGCTGCAAACTTGGGCGTGTGTGTGGTGTTTTATTATCTACTAGCGGACGTCACGCGGCTTCACCCGCGTAGTTCCCGTCCCCGTGGGAGTACGGGGATAAAATATAGCATATAAATATGTTACTCAAGGTGAATGTAGCTTTCTAATGGTGAAAGAATTTTTGAAATCGGCGCAGTAGTTTTTGAGTTTATTCATTACAAACATACAAAAATACAAATCTTTTCTCTTTATAATATTATTATAATAATATTAGTGTAGATGACATATAAGCAATATAAGTTTAGATAGAGGACTATTCCATTAAGTGTTGGTCATCAGTGGCTACCTCATCAGTCAGCTGAAGGTTGATGGATGGGTTCTTTTTGCTACTACTACTGCTCTAAACTCACTGTAGGATGTATAACGTATACTGCAAGAACAAAAGGGGGTGCATGTCGTAGCATATAACCTACATGTTAAATACTCTTTTGTGTGTAATTGTCCTTCAGAAAAATAATTGACTGACAGTTGGTTCGCAGACTTGGTTTTATTCAGTTTCCTAAAAAAAAATATCCTTATTACGTGTATACAAGAAGAAGACTGTAACAAATTGTACTAAATGTGCTTTTAGAAGGTTTTCCTTGGTTGTCTTTTAAAATAGTATGCATGGAGTTTTTGCCAGTACCACCAACCCGAACCGTGCACATTTTCTCGATGTTTTATAATAAGTGCCCATGTAATGCCATGTGTGTGCAGGCCTATGTGAAATTGTAGCATGCGCACCAAAGCCGAAATAGCAGGGGTGGCTTTCTGCTACTAGGGAACACAACGATGACGATAAAAGCACGATGTTCAAAAACTCCACAGAATGTCGATAGCAAATACAATGCACACACGTACCTTGGACTGCTACGACACACGATGAGCCTTCCACCTCCGATGGTTTCAAGGGCAGGAACACAGGAATTCCGGGATGCGAGTCTTAGATTCACGCGCGTAGATAAATGAAAACGATGATTTGTCCAGTATTCGGACAAGAGAACCGTGAGCGCGAAAGTAGATGTTCTCACACACATGGGCTTTCGAAAGAAGAGTGTTTTCGCTTTTCGCTCCAACTTTCAACGAGTCACGGTATGCACAACAGACTATACAAGGTCTGCGTTTTGTTAAATCGCAAACTGATGGAGCGTTGAGCATCGATTACTAGGATTTGTAGAATTAGAATAAATTACGTTTAGTTTTGTACGGTGACGGAACAGAAATCAAATATTTAGATATTTATGTTTTTTATCTTTGATTAAATAAAACAAATAAAATTTTGATTTGATTAAATACATAAATTAATTAGGTTTAGCGTTACAAGAGTCTTTCTAACCAATATACAGCAATGACGTACGATCATTATAATTATTTAAATTCCGAACAAGCACATTCAAAATTTAATTCGAATTACAAAACAACGAACACGAAACGTACAAAATTCACATCCATTTGGAAAGCTTTTGTCATAGAGGACAATAGAAAAATAAAGCACAGAACACATGACACGGCAAAAGTATGGAAATGGGTGACACGCTTAGTACTGTTGCATGTCATTCTACGCGACACTAGTGTTGTGTACACTATCCCTATAGTGGATCTATACATAAAATTTAAATAATTTAAACACTTGTATTTTCGAAGGTGCTGTGTTTTTCGTGTTTCAAGGTGCCTCGTAAACCTGTGGGTTCTCCGAGGCTATTATATTTTTCATGTAGGTATATCGATTATATCGATTGAAAGCTGTCTGATGTTTATGATTCGTGTTACACATATAATCACAAAAATCCAGGCCTTCTTAAGGGAAAAACACTTTCAAGGCTTTTTTTTCCCATTATCTCTATCTAGCTTTTGGCCGCAGCTTGGCTCGCGTTTTTTTAGAATTTGATAATCAATTCGGATTGTACACTGCTTGTCATAATATAATTCAATCATGTTTCGAAAGACACGTGAGCCATCTGTTATCATAAGAACGTTATTGTTGTTTTCCTAGGGAAAAGTATTTTTTTTCGGAATGCAAATGTCCGTTTTTGTACACCGGAACTAAAATTTCAGGATGATCGATTCAGCGGTTTTACCGTGAAAAGGTTACAAACTATTTCGCATTTGTAATATTAGTTAGGATAGGATGTTTGATGGATGTTTCGTTAGGTAGTCAGAGGCCTAAAAAGTCTGAAAACCAGTCTTACCACAGGATATCGTATGACCCAGAACTAACTGGGTTGTTGAGGTCAGATAGGCAGTCGCTCCATTTAAAATACTGGTATTCAGCTGCGTTCGGTAAAACTGAAAGCCGACCCCAACATAGTTGGGAAAAGGCTAGGCAGATGATGATGATAGGATGTTTCAGAATCTTCTTAAATAATTCATTTTAAATCTCCTTTATTTTCCTAAAAAACCTATAGTTAATAACAGTTATCTATGTCATGTTACGACATGACCGACCTGTTACTACTAAAGGTCATAAGGAACCCCTTATGACCTTTAGTAGTAACAGGTCGGCCCCTAGCTGATAACCATCAGCTAGGGGTACTGAAGAAAAATGTGAGACAGATACGTCTTTCTCACATTTTTTTAGCGACCCAGACAAAGCCTTCAAATAAAATGGCGTCAAGTCAAACCTGTCACCCGACACACTGACATCAGACTGATATTTATTCCTCCTTTGTTATAACCTTACAGCCACACCTCTAATGCTAAGGTGTGTCGTTATTTAATAGAGGCTTAAATGGAAGGTCCATCACTAGCCTGTCACCTATTGAATTTCAAAGGGACATTAAAGGCGAATTAGTGTGACCGCTAGTAGTTGAGGGCGCTTGGTAAGGTAAAGATCGCGCCTTGATATACGTAACTACCATTTATAAAAGGAAATTTATTTTTAGGTACTAAATAGGAAGATTTGTTATTACATTAGGCAGTAGCTCCATGTATGCATGCATCTGGTTAGACTGAAAGCCGACCCCAACATAGATTTAGGAAAAATCTATGCCGATGTATTTTAATTGTATTTCACTCAGTATCTTTTCCCACAATGTTCCTAAATGGCTTATTTTGACTAGCCACGAATTGATAACATAAGCAAAACAAAAAAACGCATACACCGTCTTCGTTCCGTCGTGGGTAATAATCGAAAGAATTTGAGTGTTATTTTCAATAAACTTAATCATTTACCTACTAAAATAACTTTTCTGCTTGTCAGTTCAGACTGCCTGCACGAGTAAAACGATTTAATATTTCTTTCTATTCAGATAGAAAGAAATATTAAATCGTTTTACTCGTGCAGGTCCAACATCAAACAAATTCTACTGAACATTGAACAGATTCTAAAAGCATTCGCAGATTGAAAGTTAAGAGAAAACTTAAGAAACCAAGTTTGCATATCAATCGCTGCATAGAGCGGTCGAATAAAGATCCTTAATGTGGAAGAATAATATTATCTTTGCATCTGTTAAGAATAAGAGCCTTAAAAGGCTCTCACATTCGTAAAAAAATTAACAATAATTCGAATCAAATGCGCTATTGAACAAAGTAACATAATCTTCAAAATAGAACTTAGGGCTGAGATCTGTTTAGTAAGAAAATGATGAATTAAACTACATATATTGCAAAAACTGAAAACACAAACCGAACCTTTTGACAGATACGAGCAGAAAATAACTAAAGAGCAACATTCAAATAAAGATTTCTTCTAAAAAGTTTGCAACTACAACACAATCAACAAGGAGTTTGAAACACCGGGCAAACAAAACAATTTTAACAGTCAATAATTTAATAAAACTAAGCATGCTTGCCTGCCTATAAATAACACATGCTGACATAATTATTAATTACCATAGTAATTCCACAACCACGTAAAGTAATCAAGCCATTAACTTGCTCTGTTATTAAATGCCATATATATATACAGATTACGTTCCTTTTCTATTAGCATAAAACCGTCACGCTGTCAGAACGAATGCTTAAGATTTCACGTGCAGCATGCAAAACTGAAGCCTTAACAGTGCGAACCTATTATGCTAAGTCGAGGTCGAGACTTAAATAGAAATAGAAATCTGTTGAAGGAAATTATACTCAGACTAGTATTTGCTTGGGTGCGCGAGCTGCGCGCAGCTCGCGTGTCGTGTTCTTGAGACGTATTCCATACCCTTATAAATTTTGAGAATCCATAAGAATCCTTAAACCAATTGGAAAAACCGTTACAAATACCCCTAAATCAGTATGAAAACCCTTAAGAACCCCTAAAACATTCTAAAAACTAATTTAAAAAAAATATTACCTATAAACCTTATTAAAAAACTTAGACCGATTAAAAATACACTACCCTAAAGTTTGCTTGTCGTCGCCCTGAGTTACGCTTCACCCACTCAACCTTCGTTACGCTGCGGAGGTCGCCGGCTCGCTTCGCTCGCCACCTCCCCCCTTCGCTCCACTCGGTCTCGCAGGTTCGCTCCACTCAGAACCTACCTACCACCAGACAGGTTTCGACGCCTACTATAATATTTGTTCAAACACATAATCGCTATCTCTGACCGTTACGAAGTTATAGCCCTTTTATTTTTAGGGGAGGTTGGGGAGGGGAGGATACCCTCCGTATACAAATTTAAACGCTCCTCAATAATAATTTTTAGTAAAAATCAAAAAGCCGCTACGTGTCCTAGTTTCCGAGATACGATGGGGGGAGGGGTGAAGGGGGGGAGAGTGGGGAGTTTTCAAAAATGATTTTGACTAACGCGTTGCCCCTTTATATGAATCTGAAAAAAAAACGTTCCAAGTCTCTCAACTTCCGAGATCCGCCTCAAGGGGGGAGAAGGGGGGAAAAGGGGTCAATTTTGAAAACTGGTTTTTACTTTTCCGAGTCTCCTCTATACGAATCTGAAAATAAAAATGTTCCAAGTCTCTTGGTTTCCGAGATACGATAGGGAGGGGGAGGAAGGGGGGCGAAAAGGGGAGGTTTGGCACTTTTCCCATACTATTTAGAGTTAGTTGTTTACGAATCTGTCAAAATATACCCACCTTCCCATCCACCATCAGGGAGAACAATTCTGTCAGTGAGTCAGTGAGTGAGTGGTAATCGAGCTTTATATAGTATAATTTATGAGCACTCTACACGTCAGGTATACATTTAAGATAAATATAGGGAATCAAGAAAAAACCGAGATCAAATAGGTACGTTTTTAACACGCATTAGCTTCATCTGTAACTAAGTAAAAAAATAAAAAGTTAAATTTGACCGATTACCCGGTTTCCAATTGAGCTGAAATTTTGCATAGATGTTTGAATGACAATTCATGGTTAGCTAATCAATGTCATTCTGAATCTAATATGCAGACTGTCAAATATGGCGGACTCCCAAAAATGGCGGACTAGTTACTTTTTATTCATTCTCATGATATGGCTCTTGAAGTCCATTAAAATACCAATGAAACTTAAATAAAAGTAAAAAAAAAATGTGTTTTTAAACTAAACACTCGAACCGTACACCTAAATGCTATTTATTATAGAATTAAATGAAAATTAAGGTATAAAAGCAAGTAACAGATTGCTTGCCTAATACTAGAGCACGTACGTTTCAACGACATATTTCAACCGACGAAATTCCAGAGTAACGAATAAATTAAAACTTGGACCTTGTAGCTGGCTTATTTCTGAAACGGACGTCTGAAAATAAACCCTTCAACACAGGTCCTTTTTATAGGTCTAAAAAGCCTAATTGACGCATTTTAGACCTATAAAAAGGACATTAATGTCGCAATTGCCTTCTTAAAACTCTTATTTTTACGACTACCCGTTTTTTCTAAAAAATAATGTTTTAACCTTGTAAATTAAGTTAATTACCCTAAGCAAGGGTTAAATGATAAATGTTGCGCTTTAGAAAACACGTCATGCGAAAGGAATTAAAGGTCTTTGGTGTCAGCTGTTAAGAAAAAATGTCGCGTCTGAGACGTAGAGCAAGGAATCTCTTAAAAGAGACGGGTTAAGTGAAAATTGCAGTTTTGAACAGTCAACAGCGATAAATTTCCATTTTACTTTTGTTAAGCACGCTTATTTTTAGTTCGTCCGAAAGCCATAAACTTGATCATCGAACTTGGAACGACCCAATCGTTCCAAGTTCGATGATCGAGTTTATGGCTGTTTTTTTGTTGTTGTAATAAATCAAATTTATAAT
Source organism: Xestia xanthographa (assembly GCA_905147715.2). NCBI lineage: Eukaryota > Metazoa > Arthropoda > Insecta > Lepidoptera > Noctuidae > Xestia > Xestia xanthographa. Next base: position 22,199,693 of record LR990659.1, read on the forward strand.
ACATTTACTTTTTCGAGATGATTTTATTATTATATAGATTTTAAATTATATAAAAAACACAAGAAATATTTATTTCTTTTTTTTTATTGTTATTTTTTTTTTAAAACAATCCCAATCTTTCTGAGTTCGATGATCGAGTTCCAGAGTAAAATTAACGTTGTATAACTAACAAAATAAAACATTAGAAAGTAATATGTATTAGTTTATGAAACGAACTAAAAACGAAGAATTTTTTTTATTTTCGTTTAATTTTTTCTCATGTTCCTCATTTGTTTTCTCGTCGGTCGAGTGGTCACAAGCGCTACTGCTGAGCATGCGTTCCTGGGTTCGATTCCCGGGTTGGGCAAAGTGTTATCGGTTTTTTCCATCAGGAATTTCTCAGTAGCAGCCACAGATTCTGGATTTGTGCCCGGTCGATGGCAATAGGCTCGCTCACTTTTACATGGGCCTTAAAACATAACTAGCGAAATGTACTATAGGCAGAGGTGTACTATTAGGTACACCTCTGCCTAACTCTTCGGGGATTACAGGCGTGATGTTATATTATTTTTGCTTCACCTTTACTTTAAATTGCGTGCATAATAATATGCTGTGGCGTATGAATTGTATGTTTTCATTAGGTATAAACTGTTAGCAATATGTAAGCGCTTGAGTGACCTGAGATACAGGTTTATTCCTAGTTCAGGTAGAATCCAATTATTGTATACTTATAGTTCCTTATGGAAGGTCTTCAAACTATGTCCTATGAAGATACAGAGAAGTTGTTACTTGTGCTAAAGTAAATACTGCCCATATTATTGTTTTTTATTTTTAATTAGCTAAGTTAAAAAAAAAAAAATTATATACATTTTTACATTGGTACCAATAATATTAATATGTTATATAATTATTTAATCAATTAATGTTACCTCAAATCACCTGAAACACAGGATTACCTAGTTCAGGCTCAACGCATGGGTGAACTTTACATACATTTAAGAAATACTGTTAACGTTTACCTTATATTTTTTTAATAAATTTTATTTTATTTATTATTTATAGTTTTAAGGCCATATTGTAATATGTTTGTGTTTCAATTATTTCAATAAACAATTTCAATATACATTAACCTATATACGAGGCTTCCCCTCATTATTTTCATTCATCCAACAATATGGATATTATGTAAATGGAATTTATTTTCCATCCTGCATTTTACTGACAACGATAAAATTTTAGTGTAACATAAAATGTTATTGTAATATCGGAATATAAACTTTGTAGATCGTAATAATAGGTGGGTTATCTTACATCCTAAACTTTTGTGCTGGTATTATAAAATAAGTGTTAACGATCCATCACCATCATCATCATTCTAGCGTTTTCCTGTTGAAGTCAGTTGACAGCAGTGAAGTTGAACATTTTTGAAAAAAAAAACAATTTTTAATCATCTTCAAGATGTCGCCTGCTCATCTCGCCGCCCCGGACGACTAACACTTCGCTTTCCAGACCTTGGACCACACTCAGTCATAGTTTTACTCCACCTACCATCACGGCGTCTTGCTAGGTGTGTGATTACCTACTTCAAATACATTTTTATTTAGTTTTAAATCTTAATTTTTCCCTGCTAGGTTTTCCAGTAGAAGTATTCTGCCTGATCCTGATTGAGTACACAATCTATTGACACATTTAAAAGTGATCTTTATTTCAGAACTGTTAGTAAGGAAGTCTATTACTTCCCAACTCTATATTTTCTCGCGACGGTATGAAATATTGACGCGGCGCGGTGTCGTCGAATATTTCATTAGGGCTCGTTACATCTCCCCCGGTATACATAAATACATAGATATACGTCTTCCCCTATCTCCAGCCTTTGACGGCATTACCACGTCTTTCCATTTTGGCGTAATTTCTGTAATAACGCTTCGTTAATTTAATTGACACGATAATAATTAAACCTCGGATTTCCTAAAATTTAACTGGCGGTACTATTTTAGCCGATCTTTTATTTAGTAATGAATATAAAGATGATGAAGATTGACGTCTAAGAAATTGAATAAAGAACAATAGGGGTAGAGTTCGTTACCTTAACAAAAAAAAACTTTATAGGAAGCAACTGTAAAATATTGAATTGTTTGTCTAAAGTGCTCCTGTAAATAGTTTCCATGGAATTATTATTACGGAGCAAGCTAACTCCGTAATAATAATTCCATAGAAACTATTTCATCGCTTGACTGGAACCAACCAACAATAACAGCCCATAACATCCACTGCTGGACATTAGCCTCTCCCATGATGGGAGGAATTTGCCATAATCTCCACGCTTGGCAGGCGGATTGGAGATCGCAGTGATGAAAGACTAACAGAAAACGCTGCTGCCCATTCTCAGGTCTACGGAGGTGCAAGGTGTTCTGCCTCAGACATTAGTCGCCTTATACGACACTCGTGAGTGTAATGGGTTGGTTCTATTCTACTCTGCCGGATACCACACGGCACACGAAACCAACCAATACCACCTTAATTAAGGAAATAGCCTTTTCTTAACTATGTTGGCATTGGCTTCCAATATAACCGGATGCAGCTGCATATCAGTATTTTCCATGGAACAACTGCCTACCTCACCACCAAAACATGAAACTCTAATAAAATAATTTGTAAAGACAAAAAATTCTCATAAAAAAATATCCTGTCTTCATAAAGTCAGCTGTTTATAATTCAAATCCGGAAGTGTTTCAATTGTGTCTCTACTCCAAAGATCTGAAGAAAAGAAAACGATAATTTATAGCGAAAATAAAATAAACACAACACCACAGCTATAACCAAAACTGTCCAACACGCCAACTCACTTCCCATCACCCGACCACAAAGAAAACCCATAAAATTTCAGACAGCCGTAAAAAGCGACTTTATAAGTACTTATTCACCCCCACTACACTTCTATAAAAACAAATTTGGGGTAAAAGTAATAAAAACTGATAAAAGGATACTAACGAATATATTGAAAAAGTTAGTTGGTACGGCCTATCAAGATTCTCGTCACGTTCGCCTCAGGATTCAGTTAGATGGCAAATGAAGGCTGGATGTAATCTCCAATCGATGGTGTGAAATTACTGGAGCGCTGTGTCGATTGAAAACGTAATCTAGGCAGTTGCAACAGATTTGGTTTTTGTTTGTAACCTTCAGGGGTTTGATTTTGAGATAAGGATGGCACGTTTCCTTTGATTAGATGACGTATTTTATCCAAGGGAGTAAGTCATGGGATTAAAAGGGTGCTTGTGACGTTGCCGTCGACGCCATTTGTCTAAGCAGCAGCTGGTATTGGCATGGGTTAATCAAGGTTTCTTGCTCTTTTACTTCCTTCTTCTTTGGTTAGAAATATGAAGTGAAAATTTGTTTTGATTTGTGTAACTTCTTCGACTAACTTACATTGGAGTTGGTTAGTCTAAATCATAGTATTAACTAATAGTGGTTCACGTAGAAGCTCTAATTTCATTTGTGGGAATTCGCAGCTGACCATAAAACCAAAATATTCACAGATAAAACTGCTCATCACGAAAGCCATCCAATTATTTAAAGCCAATCTACATAAAATAATCGCACAAAAACTAAAATTATCGCTACCTTAATTTGCATACAAATCCATTTATGCGACAACCTAATTTGCTATTTAAAACACGCTTTCGTTCCTACGCATAATACAAAAATATTAAAATTCCCCACAAAATATTCTCATTTAAAATGCCTCCATAACAAAAGGATGTTAAATCCGCATGGCTCGTGTTTTTAAAAGCGACCCTGATGTAAATTGTACTTAATTAACGCGAGACATGGCTACGTATGTAAACACAAGACATTAAAAATACTGGACGAAATAAAGAGTGATGGGCCAGTAGGGGTGGCATGCAAAAATAAGAGACAGGACAGACGGAACAGGCACTGACAATTCTTTTTTCAGTAAATTAGTGTGCTTTGCCATTTGCATGCTGTTTATTTGTAGTAACATTTTTACTACATAATTTGAATTTAACATACCTTTTAATTCACTATTGAGCATGGACATCCTAATCAACAGACTTGGAACTCCAATATCCATACAAATTATTATAAATTCAAAAATATTCTGCACGTGTGTGTGTGTGTGTCTGTTATCTTTTTAGGCTTTAATTGCAGAACGAATCCCGATGAAACTTGGTACGTCAATAGACCTGGGTTGAAATGAAATTAAATAATGTTTATTTTGCAAGTAGGTTTTTACAAACACTTTTACACGTCATTTTTTTTAAACTAAATGGGGCCGCCGGTGTTTCGTACCTGACTACTCTGAGAAGAAACAGCCGAAACAAACTCAGAGGTGACAGTCTCTTTTGAAGTCCAGACATAATCTTGCTCAATTCACATTAGGACTATGCAGATTAGTGTCTGAGATGGTCTTTTGAAGAAAGAACCACACAGATTTGAGTAGACCTGTCCAGTCAGTGCAAGCATTTGTCAGTTATCGTATAGCTCGACTTATAACTCAAGGAGCTCAACGAAACTACTAACAATACCAAAGAAAGGACATTTGGGTAGGTCGCTTATAGTACTCAATGGGTTAGGACTTAGCATACTTTGTAACTAGTCATTAATAAAGACAATTCAAATCAAAAGGCTCTTTAATGACGAAGATATCGATCCATATTTAGTTAAGATCCCAAAAATCCACAATCCAAACAGCTCATAAAATATTCTAGAAACTTTAAAACGAGCTAAGATTCACTTAGCTCAACCAAAATGAATCGGGTGATTAATTTAAATAGGTACTTACTGTTAGTATAAATTTACTTTCGGAAGCGCGCTAATTGGCTCCTGAAACTGAAAGTATTCAAGAGTCTTCAAGTTTAATGTTCCTTTTTATTCAAGAAGTTCAAGTTCCATTCAGTCTTTCACTTGAATGAGTTTTTGATGACAGTTTTACTTTTTCGTCTAATTATGTGAACTTAAGGTACCGATTCATTCATTGAAATTAACTTTTTGAAAGAAGACTGCTGATTATGATGGCTTGGTTTTAATATTGTAAGGGATCGAGATACTTAAACCAGATAGTTATTTGAAATTATGTTCTGAAATGCAATGCAGTAGAGCAATGTAAATAAACCAGCGCAGCCCAGCGTACATGACGAGTTATATACTCGTCATGTACGCTGGGCTGCATCAATTGGGTACCCCACTACCCCGCGTTCGAATGTAGGTATAAGCACCTACGATGTAGCCTTAAAAGCTCAAGGGGCTACCCACATCGTGAAGCTGTCTGTGCTTTAAAAAATGACAAAAAGTTGCCTAAGCGGACCCACATCTTAAAGTTCATAAGAAATCTAAACTAATATTATAAAGAGGTAAATTTAGGGTAATCTTCGAAACTATTGATCTGATTCCGATGTTTTTTCACTAATAGGAAGCTACTTTATAGCATTCATATGCTATGTACTGTGCAAGAACAACAGTTCTTGTTATGTACTAATAAACTTATTATTTATCCCCAAGTGAAACATCACAAGCACCAAGCATTATGCACACTGTTCATCAAACTAAATAACTTCACGCAAAATCGAACAACAACAACAACAACAGCCCATAACGTCCACTGCTGGACTGCCTCTACCATGATGGGAGGAATTTGCCAAAAAACTAACAAAACCACGGGCAAAAGCTTGTTTAATCATAAATCACTCTGTGATTAAAATATTTATAATCCCAAAATAAACTTCACAGTCCCAGTAATTGAATCCAACCAAATAATCGGCAGAAAGAAAATTTTAACTCTGGCTTTGAGTAAGCTGAATTTGCAAAAGTCTTTTGGTCCAAGTGTGACAATGTAACTAACCTTGTGAAAATCCAGCAGTCTCACAGATTCACCATTCACTGGCTCCCACAATCGGGCCCTAATTAACTTTGTAATAATTTGAGGGAATGTTTTTCTTTGGATCTCTCTTAAAACGGAGGCTTTGGTTTTGTGTTGGTTCGAACTTTTGGAGTTTCCTAAGGATGATGAAGATTTTCATTGAAACTAGATTATTATAATTAAAATATATGTTCAAATAAAGTTCGTAAAGTGTGTTTGTGTCAAATATTATTATTCAACCATTTACTGCAAGACGCCAGAAAAAATACCTATTCCTTACCTTAAGTCAGAAATTAATTAATATAGAACAAGAGTAATCTCAATAAAAATGCTGTCTTATTTGGTGATCTTTTTTTAATGGCGTGTCCTATTCAAGGAAACTAAGCATAATTATTGCGGGGTCCACTGCTGGATAGGACATAGACCTCCCCATAGCGTCGCCACGTTGACTGGTCCTCTGCTCCATGCATCCAGCAAATTCCCAAGGCCTCCACCAGGGCACTAGATCACCTTGTGAGAGTCCATCCAACGTGTGAAACTCAGAGAGTTATAGTAAGCACATAAAGCAAGCATACCAAAACAATTTACTGCATAGAAACCTCATCTAATAAATTCAAACGTTGCATTGGACGTAATCTCGACATAGTATCACAACTAGCTTTATAGTCAACCGGAGCTTTGAATCCTGAACTATTCACGCGAACCATGAGGCCGAAACTAGTGTTAAACAACCCTGATAACATACCAACACGTAAGTAAAGTCGCTCATACTCGTAAACAAAATCTAATCATAACAGCATACATATTATCATGCATGTTTGCTTGAAGGGTGAGACAGAGAGAGGTGTACCATTCTACACCCATACTTTTCCACTTTTATATGGCGTTAGTCTAAGGCCATCAACTAGGCAATAACCGTGACTCCAAGCTGCTACTGAGAATTCGTAATGAAATCAAAATCAAAGCATTTATTTCAAGTAGGCCAGTTACAGGCACTTTTGAGTTGTCGAAACAAAGATGAAAATTAAATGTATCTACAGTCCCAGTCACACGATATAAAAACTGTGAAAGTACTGGAGTTGCCCATTCCCTAGCGTAGATCTCTATGGAGGAGAACGGGTAAGAAACTCCATGGACATTTTGAAATCAAAATTTTTGAAATCAATATATTGTTACAACATTTTGAAAAATATCTGAGATACATGAAAAAACCCAAAGCACGACCAGGGAATCGAACTCAGAACCTCATTAGCAGTAGCACCTACAACTAGTAAACCAACGAGGCAGTCTATTTCTCATCACCAAAGCCTGCAACTGAAAAACAATTTTTTAAAACCAATTCATATCTCGCAGAAATAAAGGAACATTCCCCGGTTGAAAGCCGAAGCATACCCGAAGCTTAGACTATAGGTATTTGTACATTAATCTTCGGGACTCGGCAAATCCTTTAAGACTTCCGATCGGTTCGATCCGCGGCCAACCGCTGCGTCGATAAATCCAGATTAGAATTCTTTGTCGTTGCCCACAATGAAGTTGATATCTGCGATTAATTTATTGGCTTCTCACTCTTCTTAAACCTCATTATTGTTGATTTGCTTTTCCCTTTTCAATAAAACGTTTCGCAATTTTTCTACCTATCCTAGATGTATGTTTTCTTCTTATAAGCTTAAAACTAAAAACTTAAAACTATGTTCCACGAATAGAGTCCAAAAACTCCAAACTCCACTGAAACAAAAGGTTTCTGTGGATAGTCTGGAGAGAATTATAATAGTGTCTTATGTTAATCTTAGGTTATGGTGTTGACACCAATGCAATATGCAAAATATGCGGCAGAACATTTTTGTCTAAAATAGCTCTACCAAAATACTATGACAGACAGACCACACACAAACAAACATTCCATCAGACTGAAACTGTACCTAAGTCACATTTATAGAACAGCCATAACAACTGTCATAGCACACACAAAGAACACAGACACAAACACACAGACACGTTTTAACAACTATCCACAGTTCCAAATGCAATAAACAAACGGAACGATACATCTCGATTTTTATACCGATTTCTTCGCTCGAGTCAAACAGTTCTTAGTACACCGATCTTAGAATCGGTTCTATAGTTCGGGATATTTCGCTAAGCTATCGATTCGTTGTGTTGTTTCATCGATTCGGTATGTATACAGATTATTGTTTTGATTTCTATAAATAATTTTCGTGGTGTTAAATTTAGTTTGCCTTGATGTTTGGAATAACAGAATTGCGATTATTATCTACTGTCTTTTAGTGGAGTTTGCAAAATAAACTAATGATTTTTGATAAGTTATTGTGGTTTATTTTTATAGTATTCTTTACTGCTATTTTATTGTGTATCGTAGGTACGTTTTTTGTCATATTGTGCGTTCATGAAAAAGTCTCAAGAAAGGAAACATAATCTAATAAAGTCATATTTTCGAAATTTCATTCATATGATAAGTATCTATTGTACAAAAACCAACCTGACCGTTAAATTAAAGAGAGCAATAATAACGTTAATTAATAACGTTGTACATATTTTGTTGTTATTCATGAACAAAAGCTCTGCCGTACTCACTTCAGTTCTCCTTCGTTTTATTCAAAATAGTTTGTGTGCCAATCCATTTGTAAGTTCAGAGAGATCGGAACACCGGACTCGTAAAATATGGAATATCTTCGGAATATTTCAGTTTTATAGACTTTGAAATGACGCTTGTAACGGTGAAGAATCTATGAATTTTTGATATTAAGTCTGGTCTAGAAATATTCTTACAGTCTCATTTGTACGATGATAGCAAAGGTCTCCGTTTGAATTCTTATGTCTGCACTCTGTTTTTGTGTTTATTAGGACTTCTATGGGATTATTTAAGGCTGTGATGTACAGTACAATAACAGTAGATTTATTTCTGCTTTTAGAATTCAGGTATTGAAGTTTGGGACTTCTTAAACTCTAACAATAGTTATTACAAAACCGTCACTCAAAACTAAAGCATTACTTTAAAGTAGATGCAAGCAATTTGATTGGTGGAAACTAATTTGAAGTAATGCTTGAGTCTTGAGTGACACGTTTTTTAATACGGACCTTAGAATTTTGAGTGCCTCATTACATTGAAAAAACGCCCTAAGTACAGTTGAACTAGCTTCGTATTCCAATACTCGAGTCAGGAATTGAGTGATAGTATCTTAGGTCAGATGATGTTCACTAGATTTCATAATATTTAAAACATACATACTTGTAATTGGACGTTAGAAAATATAGATTAGTTCGATGGTTTTGAGCATCAAACTAATATCCGAAGTAATATCCGATGCTTTTAATTAGAACAGTTAACTAAAAACAATGTAGTGACTTATTTATTTTTTTTGGGACAAGCCCGCCACACTGTTCCCAAACCACTGTAACTCCTGAAAGCCAGAATCAACAGTGGCGACCACGAGAAAAGCGCCGAGACAATGAAGCTCGACGAAGTCCCAGAGAAATAATTTAACTGTCTTAGATCCCGCAACGAAATTAATCAGAAAAGTATAGCGGAGGAGTAGGAAAATCCGTAATTTCCACTTCCCTCCATATCAGCAGGAGACAGAACTTATAATCAAATATATAGTGACTTGTAAACAAAGAACAACCATCAGAAACATCTAAATACCTATGTGCATACCACAGAATTCTAATATATCTCCTTTTACAAAGTGTACCCAGTATCTAAATATCCTTGCTACGAGTGCTTGCGTCCGCCAATATTATTCAGTTTCATTACGATGTTGATTTCAGTCCAGTCATAAAGGCGCTCCCCAGAAATAAACGAGCTCCATTTCACTTTGACGATACGAACGCTACTTTCAGGATTTAAAGTAAAGTTTTATCCTATTTTTATTTATTTTATGCAGCGACTTATTGATGAAGAGTATAGAGAATAGGATAGATACAAATATGTTTTTTTTTCTTATCTAGTAATATGTAGTTAAATAGTAAAGTTTTAATAGTTATGTCCCTATTTTCCAAATAGTTTTCTATTTTTGACTGCCTCGTCGTGCTTGGGACGCCTCGTCGTGCTTGGGACCACTAGACCAATCTAGTGGTCCCAAGCACGACTGCTGAGCATGAGATCCTTGGTTCGATTCCCAGGTCGGGCAAAGGTTATTGTGTTTTTTCATCAGGAATTTCTTGGTTGATGGCAATAGGCTCGCCCTCTATTACATGAGACTTAAAGATAACTGGCAAAACGTAGGTGTACTATTAGGTATGTACATCTCTGTCTAACCCTTCGGGAATTACAGGTGTGATGTTATGTTTTCTATTTTTACGACAATACTGAAAATCGTAAAAATCAAAGTACCTTCTACGCCTTTTTACGTATTTTTTTAAATGCAACATCAATCTAACCCTGTCAAAGCCGACCACGTTGAAAATGGACCCGTGTTTTGTATGTAAAATTTTGTCATACAAGTTTTCGTTTTGAAAGCTTTTCATATTTTGTCTGACAAGTGACAGTTAATTTGAGCCCAAGGCCTTGCAGCGACACCAATCACGTTACCCGCGATGCGTTCCAGATTACATTTTGTAACCTTTACTCGAATTACTCCACGTTATTTTGCCCGTACTCCTGTTTATGGCCCGACTGAGGCGTAAATTTTTGGTTTATTTTTATTTTAAAATATACTGCACTGCTCTTCGTTACTGGTTTCGGTTGCAAATTGGATTCGATGAAATACACAGTATGTTTCGTGATCATATTTTACTAAGTATTTTTTTCTGTGAATATTTAATGAAAACTGCAGATTCAGGCTTTTTTTATATTTTAAATTACATTGTTCATTTTGTAAATTGGTTTTTACACGTATTTTTTTGTTGACACACCGAAACAAACTCGGAGGTCACAAAGTCTCTTTTAAAGTTCTTAATCTTGGTCAAGTCCTAAGAGGCATAGGGAACCTGTTGAACCTTGGCCAACTTTTTGAATTTTGATTTTTTTTTTAAATTAATAGTGCTCTAGCTACTACGTATGCATGTATGTAAAGATCAATTAATTAATTACATAATTCATTCATAAAACTATGTATATTGTCAAAAACCCGGGAACACTAGTCACTTGAAAAAAAAAGAGAAAACTATCATAGGTACAACAAACTAGATGTACCTTGGAGCATGTGTGTTGTACCTTGGATGGAGCGGGTGCAAATCGAGATAAACACTTTTATTAGCTATAATTTGTAAATTTTCTGTTGATATAATATAATTAATCATATTACCATTTGTAATTTACTATAATTACAGTGATTAACAACAACATTTAAGTAAAAGTATTGTTTTTTAAAAAAGCTTCACCCTTCTATCTTGTGCTAATTATTGTTGACAATATTTTGACATCGAAACACGTTATTTTAACTTGCAACCTAATTTTTTTTTTTATTCTTATCCCTTATATAAATTCTAACAAAACAAATAATTAAAAAGAACTTAGAAGTTACAACAAATATAAACTGAAGAAAGTACAGAACAAAAATTGTTAGACTCAGACCTAAAATATTAAAAAAAAAAAAAAAACTTATTTAACAACAATCCCAATATTTCTCAATTTCTGGAACATGATAAACTTCTCTTTCAAATTGCCCAAAAAAATCCCGAAAATGTCAAATTTTCCCAATCAACCTTGAACATAATGCTTTAGCGATAAAGATGTAAATCTATTACCTTGTCCAGTGACTGAGGTACATCGTACGCTTGGTGGCTAAGGTACAACATCGCAACAACTTCACTTATCAAGCTTTTTAAACCCACTTGCGATTGAGATTAGGATCTATCTGACACTCATGATGTCTTGTAGCTAGATATACTAAGATTCGATTGTAAATAAAACAGTTCACACAAACATGCATCACTTTAAATAAACTGGCATGAAGTAAGGCCCAAAAAACTAACTTTTAGAGTGTAACATAATAAATTACCTTTTATTACTGTGCTCACACGGTGCCGACGAATCATTACTAACTTCACCTTAGTTTTGACAAATGACGTTTCAAATACTATAGACAACGGTTCTTAAAAGCACGGGATTTTTGAAAAAAAATAAGATCGTTCTAGGTACCTACACCTATATCCAAGGTACAACAGGTTCCTTACAGATTAGTGTATGAAATGGTATTTTGAGGAAATAACTAGATAGATTTGGTGGTTTTCTATTCTAGCACTGTCGCTTTACTTAACAAATCCTACAACTCGAATCAACAGCTGCAACTTGAAATCATTAATCACAATTACTTAACCCTATATTAATTAATTACTCATATACATAACAGTACTTGACCGCGAACCACTTAATATTATTATACGATCGATACCGAACGTGTGTTGTATCGACAACAGCTAGCGGTCACATCTTGTGGTGACATTCCGGTCCATTGTACCACTCCATATCAACTGAAGATAATTTACCCGCAATAATGACGGGGTAATCAGGTCCTTGATCGGATTCCATATTAACTGTATTGAGGTTAGTCAGTAGAAGGGTTAGGTTGAAATTGAAATTGCTTTGTTTTGTTTTCTGCTCCTATTTGTTTGTTAATGGATTCCAATGTTCGGGATTTTAGTGTATTGGAATTGTTTGTTCAACTATGATATTGATAAAAGAGGACTGTTGTTTGACCTTCCATAGGTCTATTTAGATATTTCAATAAACTTTAGCATTTATTCGGAATACCTTAATATAAATGGTCGAGACAGCCATAAATTGAGAAATAGGTACACATTTTTTGTGGACCTTTTTTCTTCAACCTTCAACCATTTTTCGACGAACATTATAATTCAAACAACCTAGATCTAATTGATAAAAGCTTTTAATCTATCTTTTTTTAAGAATATTCAAGTTCTAACAAAGAATAACCTTCAGACAGTAACATAGTCGGTTCTGACAGTAAATTAATTGTCTACTTGGACATTCAAGGGTTAATATAAGCGATAAGTAATTACGGTCAGGTTATCATTACGCCTTGCAATAAATTGCTGGTTGAGATTTGACCTCCTTATAGAAGGTTGGGAACTTGGGTGAGGTCTCGAAAATATTACAGCTATATTTTATGGTCCTTATTATGAAAACGTATGTTGATTGTAGGGGTAGAGGCTTGTTGCTGAATAATAACAGCCGTACGGGTTTATTTTCAAGGTTAAGCAACGCTTGCCTATGTCAACCCGTGGATGGGTGACCATCTATTACATATAAAGACTCCTCCGTGCCTTAAAACAGTAAGCTGTGGGTCCCGGTTGTCATCTGTAGATCTTTGACAGTTGTTACGGGTGGTAAAAGCCAGAAGTTCGGACAGCCAGTTTTGCCAAGAGAAATAGAGCTATCCAGTAGGAATCAGTGTAGTAGTCAATAGCCCAAAAGTCTGACAAACCATCTTACCAATGGATATCGTATTATCCAGTGCTAACTTGGTTGTGGAGGTCAGATAGGCTGTCGCTCCATGTAAAATACAATAATATTCAGCTGCAACCAGTTAGACCGGAATTCGGCCTCAATAACGTTAGGTTAGGCAGGTAGTAACCTGCCTATCCTAAGGTAGGCTATCCTAAGGCTAGGTAAATGACGAGTATGACAATGTATAGGCAAGGCAGTACGTCCGTTTGATAAATGAATGCAAAAATGTGGTTTAATTAGTTAAGTGGCGTGACCTCAGCGCGGTTTAGTGGGACGAGTTGCCATTCTGGTTTGTTGTTTTAAATGATCAATTATAATTATTGGAGCGCGTGCTGTTCGTTTAATTGAAAACATGGACACGATTTTAAAATGACGTGTAACTTTTTCTTTTAATAACTTTTTAATCTTATTTATCTTTTTATCGGTCTAACGCTCTGGGAGTTTTTGGGTTTAAACAAAGGTTTTTTTTTCTGGTAATCTGTAGTGATCATTTTATTTGCGATACACTGACACTTATAATAGATGCACTGTTTAAGACTTTCACGGTTTTTCACTACACTCAAAGTACTTACGGGATAATATCCGTGGTTTTCTATGTTGATGAGCTCCCGATATTTCGACTCTGTTGCAAGCATCAGCAGCAGTCAGCTCAGCAGCAGCAGCAAAGCAAACAAGCAAAGCAAACAAGCAAGCAAGTAAGCATCAGCAGTTAGCTGTTGTATTCCCGCGATCATGATGCTTGCAACAGCGTCGAAATATCGGGAGCTCATCAACATAGAAAACCACGGATATTATCCCGTAAGTACTTTGAGTGTTATAATAGATGGATACTAAAAGTTGAAACAATTTTTATTTCTACTTTTCTTCCAAAAAGAAACCCATTAGACGAATACAATCTTAAATACTTTTAATTTGACCAGTAACGATATGTTCTTTATTTGAATTTAGTATGTACTATATTATTTACGAACTAAAAACAGATCTAAAATTGTCTACACTAATATTATAAAGAGCAAAGATTTGTATTTTTGTGTGTATGTTTGTAATGAACATATTCAAAAACTTCTGCGCAGATTTCAAAAATTCTTTCACCATTAGAAAGCTACATTCACCCTGAGTAACATAGGCTACATTTTATCCCCGTACTCCCACGGGAACGGGAACTACGCGGGTGAAACCGCGTGACGTCCGCTAGTAATAACATATTTCAAGTATCAAAAAGATAAAAGAAGTAACGGGGCTTCAAAAAATTCGTCCACATCATTGTGAATAGGAAAAGTGCCACATAAAAAATACCCTTCAATGCATTATCTTACCACATATAACTTTAGCTTTCGCCAGACAGAGTCCCTTCGGATCTGGAATCCTTAAAACGTATACTACCTAGGTAAGAGACATGAAAATAACAACTTTATCTAGATCCCCGTGAAAATAAAGAGCTTATTTTTGTAACATTTTTAAAGTAGAGCTAGTAAATCACGCTGTAGTCAATGTGGTAAGCGCTGGCCACTCGATAAATCCCCGTCGTTTGTGCTACACGTTTAACTAGAAACATGGCTTTCAGTGCTTATACGAAAATATTGTACAGTTAAAATCAATACTTACTTGTGAATCTGAGGAAAATGCAGACAATTATAAGCTTCGTTTCTTGTGTCTTAACACAACGTGAGCGTTGTTCACCATTTAAACTGAACGCGTTTAACACATTTAAACTAAATTTAAAAGCTATCACTGTCAGTGTCAATACACACTCACACACACACACACACACACACACACACACTGACAGCTCTTGAACCCAGTTTAGAACTATTGATGGCGTTCAGTTTCAATATTGAAATTGGCCCTTTATGTTTGTTACTGCATGCATCTCGCATTCTTGTAAGAAATAGTTCGGCTAATATTGAACTGTCTGTGTTGTCTTGACTTTTACTCGATTCATCAATGATTTTTTGAGCCATGGTTATCATTATTACCACCCTTTTTTGAGGTCACTGTATAGTCTAAGTCGATGGAGCCAAATATATAAATAACAATTACCGAACAGATCTCATTTTTGGTTTGAAGGTAATCCTAAAAGAAACAAATCCAAATCCCAGTAAAAATACTTACATAAATATTTATGTAGTATTTCTCACTTAATTCACATCACGATTCTTTGTGAAAATATAATATAATTTCTAGCGAGCCTTTCTACTCATCTTGATTAAGATAGGGGAGCGTTCAAGAGTCACCTTTCACGAGCCTTTGTGTGGTCGCCCGGCGGTTATACGCAAGCACAATATATTATCAAGCAACGCTTTACGTAATAAAGTAGGTAACCTACCCACTTTAATAGAAACAGAAATCAGAAATCAGAAATCATTTATTTGCTAATAATGTAGGTATACAGATATGATGGTAATTTCAATGAGAGTCCCGATACATTTTGCCATACGGCATGCAAAATTATTAAACATAAATTAATTAATAATTTAATTTGGTTATTAATTTTGTATTTGATAATTTATTTTGACATTTATTTATTTATTTCTTAATTCTGCAATTTTAATTATATGTGTTTGTATTTTTGTTTAATATGGGTCTCGGACCTGAAATAAATGATTTTATTTATTTTTATTTTTTTTTTATTTATAAAACATTAATTATACAAACAAAAGAGTAATAATCATAGCACTAATAATCATAATAAGACAAACATAAATGAAAAACAAATAAAAATGTCAATAACTTAAACTCCAAATGTATGTCGATCAATTGAATTAAAAATGTCAGAAAATTAAATTACAAATGTCAATAAATTAAATTAAAAAATAAAAGAGAAAAGATAAAGAATAAATTCAATTACAAATATAAATAAAATGGCAAAAAAAAAAAATAAAAAAAAATAACATTAGAATTGTAATAATGACACTAAAATGTTTTGTCAGTGATAAAATCTTTAATTGTATAATAACACTTGTCCAGTAGCAGTTTTGTTAACTTTTTTTTAAAAACTTTGATGGGTAATTCTCTTAAATGTAACGGCAGTTTATTATATATAATAGGACCCATGGTTAAGATGTTGTTTTTAAGTAAAGCCGTTTGGTAACCACCTGTGTAAAGTTGATTCTTATATTGAGATCTCATTGGTCCCGATCGTTGTCTTTTATCCACTACTGACGCAAACAGGTGCTTGTTCGTTCTAACAAAAAGGGCTACTTCTAGTATGTACAACGATGGCAACGTAAGTATTCTTAAAGATTTAAAAACAGGTTGACAGCTTTCTGTAGTTTTAAGACCTGTCATTGATCGAAGGCACCGTTTTTGGGCCCTAAATATCCTTTCTCTCTCACTGCAGTTTCCCCAAAATATGACACCAAATCTCAGTAAAGAAGCAACTAAACCATGATATGCTGTTACTAACGTATTTATGTTAACTTTTTTTGAGAGGTTATAGAGTACATACGCCGTTTTACTTAATTTATTACACACGTTTTCAGCTTGATGTTTCCATGTCAGTTTATTGTCTATGTGTACTCCTAGAAATTTTGTTACTATAGTTGAATCTACGTTTTGGTCATTATATTTTACTATCATATTCTCCGGTTCTAGTCGCTGGTAGAAATGCATGACTTGTGTTTTATTTAGATTTATCACTAGATTATTTTTATTAAGCCAATCTATTATAGTTTTAAGGGTGTCGTTTATATCTCTATTGTATTCCGTTTTATTTATGCATTCAATTATAGCTGTGCTGTCATCTGCAAATAATGTCATTGGATGATGAATTTGACGCGGTAGATCGTTAATGTAAAGCAGAAATAATAATGGCCCAACAACACGTGAACTTACGAGTACCTACTTGCAGATAGCAGTAAAAGTCAGTGACTTACCTGAGTAAGTGCAGTAATATAATATATATATATAATAATATATAAAAATATAATTATACAATAATAATAAAAATATAATTATAATAAGAATATACCCTTCCCACTCCTGGGCCACAGGCCTCCTACCTTTAAGCAGGAGTTGGATTATCCCAACTGCAGGCCCAGTGCGTGTTGGTGGATTTCACATTACATCTTCAAAGTTTTGTTTTTTGGACTGTGGGTTTTCCCATGTTTGCCTTAACTGTTTTTAGAGCAGTGAGAGTGACCTCCTTATCGTAAAACTGTCGCAATAATAATCGCACATGATCTTAAAAACCCATAAATTACTAGACAATCCAAAACATCTTTTCGTTTCCCTCATTCCCAGAAAAATGCTTAAAAAGTGCAGTATTACCAACAACACAGGTGCTAAATATTGTTGTAGAAAAATTGGTTCTATTATACTATTGCATTAACCTACGTACTGACATTATAAGAAAGTATTCCTCTTTAAATACTTGTTTAAAACAAAAGAAAACCTTACTTCCAAAATCAAAACATGAGCATCCAAAACTCGACCTAAATGGTTACCTTTACACCCATTGAACTTACATTTCTCCGTTCATATAGTTAGTTATGCTCATCCACCGCGATATTGCATTGTGTCGTTATCTGTCCCGGGTGATAACTGGGGCCATTGTGTGGGGTCACTAATCGCCATTGTTACCCTGCGCAGCCGACTGGCACAGCTAGTAAATGCTCACACCTGTAGGGCAGATAAAACGTAAATATAGTCTATGGTCCATTTGAATTGGGGTGTGGAAGTAGTGAAAAGGGTTGGTAATGCGCTATATTTTGATTAAGACTATACCACCCATTTCAACGACTTTTTTTTTTAATTTCGATTTTTATTATTTATGTTGTTTTTTAATCGTATTGCTATCAAGCGATCGATTCAATAAATTGAATACTAGCTTATGCCCGCGGCTTCACTCGCGTGGAGTTCGGTAACTGTCCCACGGGATCGTACCTACTAGCGGGACAAAAGGTTCTATTAAGTGAAAATCCTGTTTTCTAATCAAGGTCATACTATCTCCTGCCGGGGTTGCGGGACTGTTCGAAAGAGATACCGTGGCTCCGGAACACAAAGGGCGATGAAGGAACATGGTTGGGTTTTAGTCAGTAAAAGTCTGACACTCCCTCCTGCTCCGCCTAGAGCGGGAGGAGTTATTTGATGATTTCCAATCAGAAAAAAAAAAAAAGGTCATACTATCTGTGTGCCAAATTTGATCCAAATTCGTTCCCATCCACACAAACTTTCGCAATTTTATTAGTAAGAACCATTATTTTAATTTAGGACTTTTCTGAAGCTCGAAAGAAATTCACCCATTAGAATTACTGACTAGATTTTACGACGCAAAAAAGGTTAGATATTTATAAATTCTTTAGCTGAAGCGATAACAAAACAGTATACAATGTTCAAACAGGTACTTAGAACTACTTAAAATATGCGCAAACAAAATTCGAACAACGCGCCAAAACAAGAGGATTAACGATGAAAAAATTTTTTATAGATAAAGTAATAAAATTTATTTTTGTTTTTACTGCTATGAATTTTTACATCGGCAACACCGGACTTTCGTTCAGAAATCATAATCGTAACCTAACTACAGTTCTCTGTGAAGTTTTTCGTACCCAATTTTAGTGGTTTTATTTATGAATTTTTGTTAAGTCTCGTTCTTTACAATTTATTCTTTTAAATGGGCTTCTCTTCTTTAGCTTTCAATTTAAGCAGAGTTTATTCATGAAATGAACTTGACATATATTTTTTTTTCTGGTGGCACATTGAATTTTATCAGGTTTCAAACAATGATATTGTAGTACGTCGTTTAGAAAAATATTTAACTAAATATCTAAAACTGCAACCAACATCTGAAGAACCGAACCGTAAGCATTGCCCCGCTACCAACCTTGCTGGCTAACAATTCTGCCACAAAGGTTTGTCCCATTTTTTCAAAGGACAAGCCAACACGGTACGAGAAGTGAAAATTAAATGTTAGATCATAAAGTTCATCCACTCTCAAGAAATAATTTCAAAAAATAATCGGAGACTTCCTCATTCGTATGGCGACCTCGTCACTCTAACCCTCAATATGCGACCTCCGTCTCACGTTAAGCACCAGAGTGACCGTAAACCCTCCCGCAGGTCCTCTGAGTGTGAAACGGTGAATATTTTATTCATGAACACCTGAAATTCTTCAAACAAACACTGAAGGCTTAGCGGATTCCCGTTTGAGGTTTTGCAAATAAAAAACTTTGCCGAAAATTGGGTAAGAGTTAAGCTCTTGCCTGTGTGAGAAGAAAAGAAAATAATCTGGCAAATGACAATTTGAAATGATTTGGTAAGTGAAACTCTCATTTTGGTTTTTAGCATGTTTTCAATTTCAACAAGGAAACATGTTGCAAAGACCTGGAACAAAGTTAAGCTATTTTTTGTTTGTCTAATATGAGACTGTAAAATTTCTGCCATAATGCGAATCTGTCGTTATGCGAATCTGTCCGATTAGTTCATATTTTCTGAATACCACGAATTTAAAAACCAGACCACCAAGGGGTATCGTATTACCCGGTACTAACTGGGTTATGGAGGTCAGATAGGCAGTCGCTCCATGTAAAATACTGGTATTCAGCTGCATCCGGTAAAACTGGAAGCCGACCCCAACATAGTTGGGAAAAGGTTAGGCAGAGATGATGATGACCACGAATTTAAAAAAAAGCTCTGATAAATTAAAACAATGCACGTTTCGAGTAGGTAAACTGAAACCAACAAAAAAACATGTAAGTAGGTACATAAAAAAATCTAAAACTAAAAGTCGAAAATCCACTTACGTATCGCACAAACAACTAATTCTAGATAAACAATCATCGTTTCAAACCCCGCACTGAAATTCAACCCTGCAAAGCTTTTTATCTTTAATTTTTATTTCAATTCGACTGAAAAAATGTTTTTGATTTCCACCAACGTGTATTTAAAACTGTTTGTTTTAGCCGTTTTCATTGCTTGTAGCTAAAAACTGTTTGTGACGTACGTCGGTCGGTAACAAAAAGCGAATGTTGTTGACTCGAATGACATGCGGTTTAGTGTGTTTAAAACTGTAAGCTTCCAATTAATTTGTGAAAATTAAATGGTGATACGTTGAAGTGGGCCCGTGGACGGTGGGCTATGGTCTAGCTTGCCGTCCGTCTTGTGACAACAGGCCGTGTCGACGGTGCGTTCGTGTTCCACGCGCGCCTCAAAGCGAGTCAGCAAAAAGGAAGGGGTCCGTAAGGACCGATGCCTGCCGGGGTTGCGGGACTGTTCGAAAGAGATACCGTGGCCCCGGAACACAAAGGGCGATGAAGGAACATGGATGGGTTTTAGTCAGTAAAAGTCTGACACTCTCTCCTGATCCGCCCAGAGCGGGAGGAGTCATTTAATAATATCCCATCCGAAAAAAAAAAAAAATACGTTGAAAAATGTAATTTTCTCTCCAGTTATACGTTTTGCGGCCCCTTTGTGGATGAGTCATCCATCAAACACTGCTCCTAGGTCCGCACGTTGTACACTCGTTGGTCTTTCTCGTCTAACCAAAGGTATCCAAGCCAATAAAATAAAATAAAATAATTAAAGTGATTTTATTTCGACCTAAAATAATAAAATGCCGGCAATCTAGAATAAACACATCCATGGGCGCGTTCTCGTAAGTAACAATCGTCATCTCGTTAATATCATTCTCTAATTAACCATAGTAACTTTCAGTTGACTACACATCACCTTTTTAGGATAGTGTTGTTAGGATAAGTAGAAGATTGTAGGTAATTACGCGCAAAAAAAAAACTTTAATCAGTGTTTTTTTTTTTTCATTTGGATATCTTTGGTTATATGTACTGGACGCTGTGTTAAAATTTGTCCATCTATTATAATGAGAACTTGTATGTATGTAAATTTGATGACAGTCGACACTGCTTAGGCGTCCAAAACTCTAATAACCTTATTCCAAAAATGACTAATTGACCGACCAAAGATTACCTATCAACATGATGCCAGCAAATGGTCAGTCTCCCATTAGTCAAGTCTCAGGTCCCATTATTCCTAACATTCAATTAATAATCAAATATTGATTGATGTTTCGTTTTCCCTGACTGAATGGTCCATTTATCATAAATAAAAAGAACATCATTTATCAAGGTTCTATCGCAAATTACTCCCGAAATTGGTCTTGTTTGCTCTGTATTTTCTAAACTTGTCTGAATTGAAAAAAAATTATATCTTATACCTATAGATATTATGAAAATTGAAGTCGGTTCTGGTGTCTACTTGTGCGACCGTATTGGTTTTCTAAATTAAAAAACTTATTCATACAGATTTACGTATAGGTGATGTCATGATTTTTAAAATATGTATTAATTAATAAGATCTGCTGTGATCTATCTAAACTAATATTATGTAGGGTTTTAAAGATTTTAATCATTTGTTTTATTTTTGAGAAATGACAACACTGCCTAACTGTCAATGTTGTAGCGGGAAGAGGTAGTTTATAAAGCATGGCACTCGGCCGAGAGAGGTCAGTTCGTTGAAAGAAATTAGTCGAATCTATGTCCGATAGCCGATAAGTTTTATAATTATTGTTTTTGGTATAAAATGTGAACTAATATGGAATATACTCAAGAGTGATTGGAGTTACAGAGTTATCTGATTTATCCATCAGGAATTTCTCAGTAGCAGCCACGGAGTCTGGATCTATGCACGGTTGACGGCAATATGCTCGCCCCCTTTTACATGGGACTGTAACATAACTGGCGAACCTACATTATTATCCGATCCCCGCAACCTTCACCAGGTCATCGGTCCATCTAGACGTATTTTAGGTACATATCTACCTAACCCTCCGGAGATTACAGGCGTGATATTATTATGTATGTACAGCATAGAAATCGCGATCTATTGTAAATTCGAAAAAAAACATACGTTATTTATAAATTGGTCGAAATTGTAAAGAGATGCCTATGTGTATGATAAGTGGTTTCATTTAGAATTTTAATGGAGTCTAGCTTTTAAGGGTCATATTCGGGTCGGGATACCTAAAATGTCACTGATAGTTCGGTTTTAATAATTCAGTGATATCATTGTGTGTACACGGTCCGATCCTATTTGAATAGCCTTCATTATGCTCCATTGTTCCGTGTACATTATGATCCGCATTGTAAATTTTCACGTTCGGGATTCGCGTTAACACTAAACATTGTCATAATTATTGAAAGCCTAACAAAACAAACACGATAACATTGACAGGAAATTAACATTATCATTTCAGCCTGTTATTTTCCCAGAGCAGGGCAAAGTCACGTCCGGCTTTTCATAATTCGAATACATGTGACATCCACTAACCAGGACAGGCGTGGTAGCTTATGTCCCTCTTTTTCAAAGAGAAGAAGAGAAAGAGATATTAATAGTACATTACTGCAGCGGCCAGCAACAGAGGCATTGATGGACGAACGTAAAAATGTGGACGGAGGCGTAGGCACATACTTTAGTCTATCAATGCCTAGTTGTGGCCAAGGCTTGTATAGTACTTTTCTCAAACAATGTGAGGAAATTAATACAATTACTTTTCAAAATCAATGATGCACACAAACAACAATAATTTTTCTCGCGTTGAAGAGTTCATTTGTTTTTTTTTTCAATACACCGCTTTCTATTTACAAGACAATTCGAAATTTAAATAAAACCTTTGATAAGTTACCTCCTTGGTTGCCGTGTTTCAGAGTAAAAGATCGTTCCATTTTTAAATAACACGACAGATATGGATTTTCATACAACTTTTGCCGGCCGCTGGTCGCATGTATCTGGCCAGTACAGCAATTTCGATTTATCTCGAAGAAGGTTGCCAAAATAATGCTCAAATTTCCAAGCATGTTTGAGAAAAAGCTGATTATGCTTATTTTAAAACAAACCTATTTAAGGTTGAACTGCGCAACATATTTTCCATACAAATTTCGGGGGGCTATTACTCCACTGTTTGATATGGTACATCTAAAGTTAAACATGATATCGTTTTGTCTCATTATTAATTGTGTCTGTGCGGAAAAAGAATAGTAAAATAAAAAGCCATTCAAAAGTTACGAGCTACCAAAGATTCATTTTTATTGCCAATTTTAACGTAACTTTGGGCGTAAATTAGTAATAAAAGAATTGTCAAATTTCCAAAACAAAGTCGGTACCGACACAGCACAATTATCGAAAAATTCAATAAGTTTTATTTGATAATGATTTATGCAGTGGTTTTTTCATAAAATTCGATTTCCCAAAAGCTTTTTCATATTTTTTTACGCGCGCCTTTTACTATGAATTTTCGTGCATCTCACTGAATATTGTTTCCCCCGGTGCGGTGCGGGAGAGGGACACGCGATATTGACATGTCATTCGTTTGATAGAAGAACAAGACCTATATTTCTGTCCTTTTCATTTCATGCATGACGTCAGTGACGTGTCATTTGTTTTTCACTGAAGTTGAAGGGCCTGTGCATTTTTATTGCTCTCTTATAATGTGTGCGTTTCGATGGCGCGACCACGGCATTATTATTTTTAAACTATGGCAAGATTTGGTAAAAAAAAAAAAAAATACATTAATTAAATTATTTAATTTTAATTTTAAATTTCACATTCAGAACATTTTGAAGGCTATAAGCGATACCGTACGTATGCTCCTGAAATATAAACCTAGGATTTTTTATATTTTTTTTACAAATTCAATCTGTTATTTACCTAAATTTCAGGTCTCTGCAACGCTTAGTTATTAAGATTTTCGTGGCCGCGCGGTTCTCCGCGTTTCGATGGCGTGGCCACGTTCAAATGCTTCTAACTTGTTAACCATAACTTTGACAAATTTAAGGTTTTGGGAAATTTGAACCACGTACATACATATTTTTACAAAATCATGGCATAGTTATTTTAAAAAAAAACGCCGTGGTTGCGCCATATAAACGCACACCCTATAATATGGTGTAGCGACCTACTTATTTAGAAACTTTATTTACATAAAACCTTCACGATATATTTTTTACTTTTCGTCTGATCTGTCACTTCTCTGTCTTGTGTTGACTAAATTTATATTGAATTATGAACATTTTAAATTTAATTTAGTTAGTGTACAACAACCACTAAATTAGTGACTCCGACGTGATATGCCCTGAAAAGGAAATCCTAAACTTTATCAGGCCAAGGAAATCCACAGTACCACGATGACAATATAAAGCAGTCGTCTGCCGACCAACGTCCAGACTCTGCTGGCTTCACAGCCATTTATTTCTCTCGAGGGATTAGCAGACCTGGCGGAAAGCGTCCAGGACATCGTGACCCCAGGCCAACAATAACAAACAATATAGTTATTCAAATTCAAATTCAAAATAATTTATTTCAATCCATTTAGGATCATAATTGCACACACATACTTGAAATACAAATTGACAATTATAAAATAACAATTACAGCATTTACACTTATAATAATATAAATTAAAATTAAAATTCCAAAATTAAAATGTCAGACTAAATAAAAATTAACAATTATAAAAATTAAAATTCGAAACACATTATGTAACTAAAACAATAATTAATTTAATAGACAATACAAATTAAAACTTATGACTAGTAACACACCTGCCTCTGAGTCATTTGTTTGTTTGTCATAACATTAACCATATAACAATGGTTAATGTACCGACAATCAAACCTGTTCGCAAATACGCTCAGGATGGTGTTGGAGGTAGCCCGGAGCCTACGCCCCAGAGATGCGCACCGCTTCCGCATCGTCGTGTAGAAACAGTCGACACGGGCGTCGGCGAACATTCCCGAGGCGCTGCAGTGCCGGGGCAGCCCCAACAGCACCCTGAACGCATTATTATACTGAACACGGAGAGCGTTGTACTGCTTTTGGGTATATGACCCCCACAGGGTGGCCGTGTACAGGGACGTACAAAACGCTCTGAAAAGAGTTATTTTGACGGCCCCCGAGCAACGAACAAACCTCCGGGCGATCATATTGGCCCTCACAGACAACGCCCTCCGCTCCCTATCGATGTCTGCATCGTCCTTCAGGTCAGAGGTCACGATATGCCCGAGATATTTAAATTGTTGAACTCTTTTTAACTCGACACCGTTCAATTTTATAGGTGGAACAGAATCCGGGCAGCTCCGACCCCTGGCCTGAAAGACCATGCATTCGCTTTTCTTTGCGTTATAGAGCAAACCGTGATCAAGTGCGTAACGCTCGCAGATGCCCAGCAACCTGGACAGGCCACACACTGAGGCACTCAGCAGCACCATGTCGTCTGCATAACTAATATTGTTGACACAAACACCGTCAATATGGCAGCCGACACGCGTACTACTGAGCTCCTCTATCAGTGCGTTCACGTACAGGTTGAAGAGCTTTGGGGAGGTTAGTCCTCCCTGCCTCACCCCGCACTCCAACCTGTACGGCTCCGACAGAGCACTGGACCATCGAACGACGTTGACCTGGTTAAGATACCAGTACTTGAAAATTTCTATCAGTTCGAGAGGCATTGAGATGTTACTTAATTTTTGCCATAAGATGTCATAACTGACCAGGTCGAACGCCTTCGAGAGGTTATACAATATTATTGTTGCCACTAATCTCGCGAATTGTGTAGTGACGATGACGTTATAAGTTGATAGTAAAAGTTTTAAAGAAAAAGTTTATTTTATTATTTTTAGCGCATTTAAATAAAAGGTCAGATGAAAGTATTATAATTATAACTTCGTTTTTGTTCGAAACGGTTCGGAACGCGCGTGAAGACTAGCGTCTAACTGCTCATCACTGATACTATCTCTGTCGGGCACGATGCCAGGTGAGACAGCGTTCCTTTTGGCCACGCCCACCAATGAGTTCGATCCCGTGTGATGTGTCACCTTAAACAGAGAAGGACCACTTTAATCTATCTGAGACGCAAATGTGCGAACGCTTGAGTGTGATTTCAAAACTCATAATTCTTCTGCCCTTACCTCAATTTTATTTGGTGTCGCCGCATCATGTCTTCTTTTTCCATAACTCCTTATAACTCGTCATACCAGCATTCACCACCTTTCCAGTCATATTATTCTTCACACCGCCCATCCATTGTTTCTTTGGTTTTCCTCGACTCTTATAGCCACTTTCATACTCAAGATTTTCGTCATCAATGTTGCTATATTCCCCAACGACGCTTTTCTTCACCATAAATCTATGATTCTCAGGGTTATTATCTTTTTTTTTATTATAAGCCTATATTGTCAGGGCAAAGGCCTCCCTTCCCTCTTTCCACATTTCGTGATCTAGTGCGATTGTAGGCAAATCCTTTGTGAAAGAGTCTAGCCCATCCCGACATCTTCTTCTGGGCCTGCCGCGTTGTCGTTTCCTGCTACTGAGTGGTAATTTTTGTCCATTGCTCCTCCGACGATTCTCAGGGTTAACTTGTAAATAATTTAAAGCATCTACGTAAGTGCATTTTTGAAAGTGTCACATTGACCCTAGTCATATTTCAAACTTGCACCTTTCAGCTTAACTTCCTCCCGACAGAACGTAAACAACATATCCGAATGCTAAACGTTTGAAACAAGTCACAATGACAAATGAGCCCAATTTGTAGCAGCGCGTGAAAGCTTAGCCGTAAGTGGCTTAAACACGAGGTAGATATTGTCATTACACAACGCGGCATTAGGTGCTTGTCGGGTGAGTGGGCACGCCACATGAACGAAGATTTCAATTACGGGAACGATTGTTTAGGGTCTCAGTAACTTGAATAAAAAATTGTGGAAAATACGTCTGCCCTGATATTTTATTATGCAATAGTATACCTTTTTTATACGAACGCGAGTTGCGGCCAAACGCCGGTAGTCTCGACAGAGAAAACGACAAAATCGCTAACTTTCGATTGCTAATTAATTACTACGAATAAATTCGGTTGCAATGATGGTGTTTGCGAGAAACGCATCTTGGATGTATAGACTTGGGTTACTCGCAAGCATCGTTATTGCAACAGTTTTTTTTTTTTTCATTGTTATTTTAGCGATAGAAAGTTAACGATATTGTCGTTATCTATGTCGAGACTGCCGGCCCAGCGCCTGATGTGAAGCGATGATGTAACCTGCCCTAGGTTACATCATCGCTTGTCTAGAAGAAACCGATTTACTCGAACTTTGAATAGTTCCAGATTATGACAACCAGGAAACAAAGAAGCTGGCAGTTAATTCCACAGACTGGCGGTTCGCACAATAAATGTGGAAGCATAGCGATTGTGTCCGGTTGATGGCAATAGGCTAGACCCTTGTTACATAACACTTATATTATAAAACAAAAGTGTCGAAATGTATAAATGCACCGAACAATAATTGTTATTTTTCTTAGTAGTTCTCCGAGTGCTAACTGTACTTGCCGAACAAAAAGTTTACCAAAAATGGGATTCAATGTATTAAGATCAAAATAGTTACGAAATGGGATTCAATGTATGAAGATCAAAATAGTTACAAAATGGGACTTTTGTGATGCTATTTCGTTTAGTTGTCGAAATGGGAAAGTTACGAGATGGGCCGGAGCCCACTATAGCTGTACCTCTGCGTAACGAAAACAGGCGTGAAAATATATGTTTTGTTAAAACTGACAACTTATTGACAAACTCAATCAACGATTCTAGTTAACAACATGACCCAAATATTAATCGAAAACCAACAAACAGCCCAAATGACACCACTATTACACGAGCCAACACGTCATCTCTTCATAAATAATAAATCGTACGCAAACAAAAGATTAAACAAATGATAAAACAAAACACAACTCGATACTGTGTACTCGGTAATTTGTTCGTAAAATGGAATGGCTTTGAATCGATATCTAATTACGAACACACGCGAGGAGACGGGCTCACTCGTTATTCTTGTTCATAGATGTGGAAACGTATGCGATAATGACGAGTTTGCTGTAAATTTTTATTCAACAGGACTTGTAAAGCTTTCCTTTGTCTTATTGTTGCACTAGCTGTTGCCCGCGGCTTCGCCCGCGTGAAGTTCGGTAACTGTCCCACGGGATCATACTAAAGGGATAAATAGTATCCTACATGTTAATCCAGGTTATAAACTATCTATCACAATCGCTATCACAATCACCATCACTGTCACCATCATTATCACTGTCACAATCACAATCACCATCACCATCATTATCACTGTCACAATCACCATCACCATCATCGTTATCACAACAACCATCACCATCACTATTCCAATCACAATCACTATCACTATCACAATCATTATCACAATCACCATCATCGTTATCACAATCATCACAATAAATCAACACTCACTCTACTCGACTCTATAGAAGTCGAATCCGCCATCCTTTGGATCTAAAAATAAATGCCATATTCGTAATCAGCACCAATGATAATCTCGGAATCGACACCCATATTGATTTTTAGACATTTCGACCCCATCGCACCCCAACAGGGGATGATGGTATTTCAGATCCGCCACATTAAATCTTAAAATCACTGTTTTTGTAATACATATGGTGTATCGGGTCGGGTACCCGATACACCATACATACTTAAAAATGTTTACTCATTTATCGACGATAGGAGTACTCCTGTTAAGTTTCGAATAAAATAGTCTTACTAATCTTGTTTCCCATACAAACTTTGAAGCCCTTTTTCACCCCCTTAAGGAGTAAATTTTGAAAAAACCTTTGATAGTGCACTCCTTGACCACATAAGGAACCTACTTGCCAAATTTGGAATCTGTAGACCCAGTGGTTTGGGCTATGCGATGATATTGACATATCATCGCATAGCCCAAACCACAGTCAGTCAGTTTCTTCTTCTTTTATATATTTTTACCCGACTGCGCCAGAAGGAGGATTATTGTATATGTCGGAGTTTGTCAGGAATTTATTTCGCTAAGTTCGAGCTTATGTGGGCAGAACACGGGTTTCGTGCTATGAAAACACATTGGATGCGAAACACTATTTTATTTCGCATTGCTCGGTTCGGGTAGGTTGTTTCCATGGAGAAGAACCGGCAAGAAACTCCATGGTTACTCTTTTCAAACAGATACACTGAGTCTAACAAATAACTTGACATTACACTTTCACACATTAACACTAGGCACAATGAATCGTGTACAGTTTCAAGACGTCTTCACTCCGCTGCGGTCAGACCCAGACTCTCCGCCTCGCCGCGAGGTGTCAACATCAGGACTCTGTAAAAGCCGCCATGGTGGGGAGTAGGTCGCGTGATGTCACCACTGGCGCGCTTTCGATTCATTCGCCCGTCCGTACTCATGACCGGATGCGACACGGCCATCCTGCTTTCACACGTCCTCGTGTGATAGTAACCCTGCAAACAAAAAGTCCACGACAGAAATTTGTTCCACTCGGTCACTCCTGACCAAACTCATAACATCACATCTGTAATCCCCAAAGGGTTTAACAGAGGTGTACTTAATAGTACACTTACAGTTCGCTAGTTATCTCCAAGTCCCATGTAATAGGGGCGAGCCTATTGACATCAACCGGCGCAAATCCAGACACCGTGGCCGTTACTGAGAAATTTCTGATGGAAAAACTCAATAACACTTTGCCCGACCTGGGAATCGAACCCAGGACCTCATGCTCAGCAATCACGCTTGCCATCACAATACCAACGAGGCAGTTGATTAAATCAAACACGGTTAATTTGGAATAATCGAAAATAGGTCAACCCTTGGGCCATGTAACAGTCGTTCGAATCAACCTTTAACCTTTAAAACTATTGCAACAAAAACTACGAAGCTTACAGAAACCATGTGAAGTTCAACATAGTCTAAAACAATTTAAAATTCAACAACATTGACATTATGATTCGCTTCTACTTTGGTGGCCCAGTTGCACCATGCAACTAACAGATCACTGTCTGTTCAACAAAAAAACAAATAGACTCTCAAGTCTCAGGTCTATCCAGACCAATAGCCAAAAGGCCCAAGTCACGTCCATGTGACTACTATAGTCTCTTACAAGACCCAGGTCCGACCACACCACAAGTCGCTCATCACGCCCTGAACGACAACGTACGCAGTTGCGACTGCGTCTAGTGGATGCAGATTGACCAAATAGCCAACAAGCGCAATCATAAGTCTGTCGAGGTTCCTTCGCCCTCAAAAACATCGTCTATTACATCTAATTCTGTTGGAACTTCACAGGTTGGCATCTTTCTTAGCCTACCGTGTAAATATTTGTAGGCACCCTTATAATTCAAAGCTTTCAGTTTATAACGATCATCGTTATCAAAATGTGTGGAAGCACTACCTTCGGGTATTTTCTTCAATTGATCGTGAGTTCGTGAGTTCGTGAGCATATTCATACTGGCAATCACAATGTAATGATAGCAAAGTGTATCTGACGTTCGAATAATAAACTCGTCGGAAAATTAGACTCTACACGTCAGTCTACGCGTCAGTCTACGCGTCAGTCTGCGCGTCAACCTGCGTGTCTCTACGCGTGTCTCTACGCGTGACTCTACACTCAATTGCCAGTCCATCGGCAAGTCACAACGTAAAATGTGAACCCATCGTCAGAAGCTAACCATCTCAGCCGCGTAAGTGCTACTCCTCGCAAAGAGTATACTGCACAGAAAAAGCAGTCAACGTGCACCACTTCCATGCTCCGGCGCTTCTGATGCGGCCACAACAATACCCAGTCCTTCGGGTATGCTTTCAGTCCATCGAAAGCATTGTACTTGTAAACAGTGAATCCATTAAAATCAAAACAATTAAAATCATCATAGTTAGTTTACTTGATACTCAACTAGTCTCGTCAGCGTTATCATTTTCGTCATGGCTAGTCTCGTCAATGTCACCTACGTGCATGTCAACGTCAGTTATTTCTCGCAGTCTGTCATAATTGGAACTTTCAACTATATTGCGCGATGCCTGCTCTCTCATTGCAAAAGGTCCGATCAACATTGGAAAAGGTCCGATCAAAAAGTTACAACACAGGAATTCTAACAATTCTGTTACTTTTACCATAATTCTTAGGCAATGCAAACTCAACTCATAAAACTCTCATAAGCGCTTTGTGCACCAACACAGACAGAAATCGCACCAACGATTCCCTACAGACCCATCGCCAAGTGTTACTCACGAGGTGCGGTCTAACTCATAACAGACCCATCGCCATCATGTTACTCATGAGGTGCGGTCTAACAGACCCATCGCCACGTGTTACTCACGAGGTGCGGTCTAACTGATAACAGACCCATCGCCATCATGTTACTCATGAGGTGCGGTCTAACAGTTTCGAGTACGAGTGTACAAGCCATTCTTAATCAGATTGGGTTTCACTACCACTGTCATCAACTATGACATCTAATTCTCGAGGAACTTTGTGATCGGGGATCTTTCTCACACAGGCTAAAATATTCGAATTACCATTTACTGAACCTTGAACCACACCAGTTATAGTTACGACAGGATAAATATGCTCACTCTTAAGTCTGACGAAATAGAATTAGCACTCTACCCCAGAGTCATAACAAAATGAAAACGACTCACCAAAGTACTTTCATGTTCCGGCTCGATGATGCAAAGGTCGACTCACTTCTCGACCAGTACAGCAGCACTGGACCAGCGCTGGCCTGCTGCGCAGCGACCGACGATGTGGCCCGGCGTGCCACACTTGAAGCTCATCAGTGAGCTGCTGCTGGCCTGCGGTGCCGCCCAATGCCTGTAGCAGCCGGCACAGGCAACGGCTTCTTGACGGCGGTCATCTTCGTCCGAAAATCCGCTTGTTTGTCCTTGTTTGCCGCATGCGCGACACTTGATTGGTAGTTACGATGAAAACTTCTAACGTATCTTGTCACCGGCGTAATTGCGCATATTTTTCTTTTGTTTGTCACTACTCAGGTTAATGACGTACGACGTACACGAATTTGGCACTGAACAATTCTTTACACTGGTTTCACGACATACCACAACACTATCTTGCTATTTACTGGTTAGGTTTTAAGAATTTGTAAACGATACAAAGTCTAAACGATACAAAGTCTTTGTTTGGCGTTTCAAAAAGTAACCGTCACTGATTGTCATTAACACTAAAAACCGGCATTGTGTATCCCGTTTTTCACATGGTAAATATCACTTGTTTACAGTCTGTTTTATTTCGGCGCTGTTGCAAGCACCATGATCACGGATAAACTAAAGTTATTGCGGGTGGGTGTTTATTAGCACACTAATCGGTCTACCTTCTTTCTTGTCCGTTTTTTTCACGAACTTTTTCGGCACTTTCCGGTTTTTACACAGTTGACACTGATTGTTATAGACACTGTCCCCGCGACATGATTTCATTAGCACGATTTTATCCCAATTCTGATGTCGGAGTTTGTCAGGAATTTATTTCGCTAAGTTCGAGCTTATGTGGGCAGAACACGGGTTTCGTGCTATGAAAACACATTGGATGCGAAACACTATTTTATTTCGCATTGCTCGGTTCGGGTAGGTTGTTTCCATGGAGAAGAACCGGCAAGAAACTCCATGGTTACTCTTTTCAAACAGATACACTGAGTCTAACAAATAACTTGACATTACACTTTCACACATTAACACTAGGCACAATGAATCGTGTACAGTTTCAAGACGTCTTCACTCCGCTGCGGTCAGACCCAGACTCTCCGCCTCGCCGCGAGGTGTCAACATCAGGACTCTGTAAAAGCCGCCATGGTGGGGAGTAGGTCGCGTGATGTCACCACTGGCGCGCTTTCGATTCATTCGCCCGTCCGTACTCATGACCGGATGCGACATATAGATTTTATCTAAAAAAAGTAGCCTAAGTTCCTTATTTCATCAGCTCTCTGCCAGTGAAAGTCCCGTCAAAATCGGTCCCGCCGTTCCAGAGATTAGCCGGAACAAACAGACAACAGACAAAAATTAAAAAAAAATGTTATTTTGGTATATGTACCCTATATACATTCATATGCATGTAGTAAAATGCGGTTGTTTTAATAGTGAAAGTCCCGTCAAAATCGGTCCCGCCGTTCCAGAGATTAGCCGGAACAAACACAACAGACAAAAATTTTTATTTGTACAGATAAAGCCTTTTCATCTTTCACCCCCTTAGGGGTTGAACTTTTTATTAAAAACACCGTTGCGTTAGCTTCCAACCATAAGCCTAGATAATAAATTTAGTGAGCTTTACTTCAAAAATTAAGAGCTTTCCATAAACATGTTCATTCTCCTTTTTAACCTTTTGGGGGTAGAATTATGAAAAACGCTGAGACATGTATCAATTTATTTTTAATCATCAGCCTAAACACAAAATTTGAAGATCCTAACTTTATAACTGACGATTTTCCATAAACAACTTCATTCTCCTTTTTAACCCTTTGGGGGTAGAATTATGAAAAACGCTGAGACATGTGTCCATTTATTTTTAATCATCAGCCTAAACACAAAATTTGAAGAACCTAACTTTAAAACTGACGGACTTTCATACATAACAGCTTCATCCCCTTTAACCCTTTGGGGGTAGAATTATGAAAAACGCTGAGACACGTATCAATTCATTTTTAATCATCAGCTCAAACACAAAATTAGAAGATCCTAACTTTAAAATTGACGATTATCCATAAACAACTTCATCCCCCTTTTTAACCCTTCGGGGGTAGAATTGTGAAAAACGCTGAGACACGTATAAACTAATTTTTAATTGTCAGCCTAAAAACAAGATTTGAAGATCCTAACTTTAAAACTGACGGACTTTCATACAAACTTCCATCCCCTATTTAACTCCCTTAGGGGTTGAATTTCTAAAAGTCCTTCCTTATTCCTTGTCTACATTATAAAGGAAATCTCTGTGCTAAATTTCAGCTTTCTGGGTCCAAGGGTTTGGGCTGGGCGTTGATGAGTCAGTCAGTCAGTCAGTCAGTCAGGCCTTTTGTTTTTATTTATATAGATAGATAAAGCCGTCTAGCGGCTGTAGTGCTTATCTAAGCGTGTTTTGTTTCGCTTTATGTTTAGATGTTGGGATTTTTATTGTATTGCTTGTACTTGTTTTGGGTAATTTCATGGTTTGTTTGGGTGTTGTAGGATTTAGTACTAGGTCGGTTTTTATTGTGGTGTACGTCAATATGTCTGGTAGAAATATAGGTCTCTTCGTCAAAGATAAGCACGTTATAGCTTTCGTGCGTTACACATTGAGATCTGTAAGTTTACGAGCAGAAACAAATATTCTGAAACTAAGCTTATGTGAGAAGTTACTCGACGTAAAATAGATGTTAGTACTCCTACGCTAAAGTGACAAATGTCGTTAACATACAGGAATCATCTCAAAATCCTAATTTTACTTTTCGATATCTTTTCAAGCAAAAGTGAGCCGTTGCTTGACGCCTGGCAGATGTGAAAAATCTTAATTATTTTGTACAAGTAATATGCTAAAAAAGTCAATATAAAAAACAAACACAATAAACTAAAATCAAAATGACTCAATTCACAAAAAGAAAATACTTTTGCTGGAATCGAACTCGAAGACACGAGATTGTAACCCAGCGCTCTGTGCCCCGAGACCAGCTGACTTGTTGCAGACCGTGTCCAATATCGATATATCGATCTTATGCTGCTTCAAACACGCGATTTTCATTTGATTTGCCACGGCATGCGTCGCGACGCTCGCCACGCGATTTTCATTTGTTTTTTGGTTCACCCGCGCCTATAGATGTTTCACATCAAAAGTACTACCGAGTTCATTGACGGTTAATCACTTTCACCCTTATGCCCTGAGTAATAAGATTGGAAAGTGGTCGACTGTCAGTGAGTGCGGGAGTGTAATATTATACAACTCATTTTTAAATACAGGGTGTAAACGGGCCCTTTACGAAGCCATCAACCAAGCATTCTGTACATCAAACTAAGTAACTGTACGCAAAAATTATCACTGGGAAACGACTATTTTTTTGGGTTGAAAAATAACGTTTTACGGTAAAACTCAATGTAATGCACTCAAAACATTGTGCTTATAGTACGGGGGTCGTAGAGGTGTTTAAAGTAAAAATCTTACATTAAAAAAAATGTATTTAAAAAAAAACTTGTGAAAAAGTTGGAATTTGACCCCCAATATCTCCGTAACTAGAAGGTATGTCATAGAATAAAAAAATATCGCAATGACGAGGAGAACAAGTGCCTTTCGGCTTCGTTAGGAGTCTTTTTTCGCCCTTTAGGTATACACCATTTTAAAAGGCCCATCTCCAATTTAATTACTAACGTAAATATTATACAAACTATCACATAGATCTCGTATCAGTAAACAAGATGATAATTATTCAACAAGCAATAAGGTTAACGGCGCGATCATAGCTCCAGCTCATGAATTTTCATCTCGCGCTAATCTGTATGCATCTTCGCTATTAACTATTTACAATATGAGCTTCAGTTCTCGGTAATTAACGTTTTAGCCAATTAAAATTAACAGGATGTTACTTAGCGTCTTTCTTGGTAATTTTACGTTTTTGAGCTTTTAACTTAAAAAAAAAACTTTTAGATGGAGTAAACAGTTAGTATTCTTCAGTTCTATTATCTAAATGATTCTCTTTTATAAATGATACTAATATTCTTGAATTGTCTGCATTCTGAGCAAAATTTCTTATTGTTGCATTTTTCGAAATAAATGCAATCGATTTGTGTTTAACTAGCGACTGTCACTGTTTCGCACGTTTGCCAAATTTATATATTTAGTCAACACCTCAAGATTCTTAGCGTTATCTAAGTGAACATATAAATGAACAGATCTTCTGAAATAAGAGCACAAATCAGATCAAAATTCAGACAAAAGTGTTGAAGATACAAAGCGTTCACTACTTTTCGGTGTTTTTTTACGGAGATCTAAGAAATATGTCGCAAAACCAATAAGCAAAAAAAACAGTAATAAATGTCGACATTCACTAATTACAGATCTTGTTTGCGGGGAGAACATGGCCAGATATCGCACAAGATAGAGAGGTTTGGAAGGAGAAAGGGGAGGCCTTTGCCCAGCAGTGGGACACATGACAGGCTAAAGAAAAAAATAAAAATAAATATGGCGATAATAATTTCTATAATGATTCAAACACTACTAACAGACAGACTTCTCGAACGTTCGGAGGAAATATTACTCAACTCAAAACCTCAGTAACACCAAAATCCGGATACAATGAAGATAATTATTATTATCACATGATTATTTCCATCGCATAACGCAGTTTACACCAGCTTTGACAACCAGCCGAGCGTAACAGTCCAATGAGCCCTTTGTCGTACATTCTCTCCATACAGAACGCAATTTTTGCCAAATTGACACGAGTCGAGAGCAGAATGAAACTTTTCATCTGTATCGTCACCGATTCGAACAATGTGGGGTATTGGACGCAATATGGAACATAGGATTTTTGATTTCGGTTTTACAGTTTTTTTTTTGTTTTTTTCATCACACTTGCACGTAAACAGTAACATAACATGCAGGTTAACTTGGCCGCAAAGCCCCGTATAAAACCCTCGACCCCGTTTTCTTCCCATGAAGCCCAAGGGCGGTACGTAATTTTTTTTAATTTGTATCACTGCACACAGGTCATGCAGGTTCAAGTTCAAGCAAGGAGTTTACATCAGATCGAAATTAAAAAAATGTCTTAAAATGTTATATAAACAGGAATTTTATTGCAATCTCGCTACGCAAGCAAGGAGTTTACATCAGATCGAAATAAAAAAATTGTCTTAAAATGTTATGACAGGAATTTTATTGCAATATCGCTACGTATTACTTTTACACCGGTTTGGCTGTATGCGTATTTGCCCTTAATTTTTCTGAACGAAACATTTGTATTATCTGTGGTGTGGTTAAAAGCCTGCCATCCAATTAGAAAAAAAAAATCAATTTCGTAAAATTAGTTGTGCTGACTTGATTTGATTGTTGAGCTGTATTTCATAATTATTCAAATTTTTGTTAGAAGTAAAATATATAATTTCTAATAAGGAAGAAAATGTTACGAATAATTTGTCTCAAACAATAATACTCCCCAAAAAAACGTTTGCCTTAATTTGACTAATTGTACAGTGACTATAAATTTTAATAGATAAGTTTTTCTGATAATTTTATTTATTTACTCGCAAATGTGATGAAAAATATTGTATATCACGGGCGGTACGGGAATTACGAACCTCGACTCAAAAAGCCCTCAGTCTTCGACTTCGGGCTTCTAATAGAGTCTCGATCGTTATTCCTTACCGCCCTTAATACACAATGTACTATTTTTGGTCACTTCTAACCAGGTGCTTAATTGGAAACTCAAACTACTGAGTTTTATTATGGTTATGGGCTGACGTCTGCTGTTCTGTTACCAACCTTGTAAATCGAAAACTTAATGATCAGACCAATGCAATGGGCAAATTACAGAACGCTTCTGACATAGTTTCAGAGTCCAGGGCTGTGTCCCCGTTGTCCGTAATGTTTTGACCAAATAAATACAAAAAATTATCCGAAAATTATAATAATTATATTGCCGTTATGTGGATGTGTGTGTGTAGGGTGAACAAGTCTTTGCCAAATGCAATATTCACAAAAATTCAAACTGATTTAAATTTTTCATACACAATGAATTACTGTTTCTGACTTGAACAGAAATTCTCACTGCGTTAGTGCGCGCTGCTCACCCTACAAAGGAGACTTTTCTCCGCCTCAAGAAGAATTTCCTTTTATAAATTGTTCTCTTCAGAAAATATCGTACAAGTTTCCTTGCTATTTCTATTTATCTAAAGGCTCATTCTTTATACAGCCGTAGACGTGTGTTCCCCGACAGTTAGTTAGGGGCTCGCACATCCATTTTAGTTTCGTTGAAATACCAACACCTGAGACAAAAGAATATCGCCATTTTTCCAAAGCAAAAACGAAAGTGTCAGTTTCCATTCAGTTTCGTCGGCGAAACAATGAATGATAGTACAAAGGAAACTTTTCAAGGCAGTTATCTTTAAAAGCTCGTCAAATACTCTGAAAATATATCTTTTGTGACGGGTGTCGTAGGCATTTTTATTCAAAATTCAGCTTTGTTTTCTTGGCAAAAAGTTTTATTACAAATTGCAGTGTTTGTAACCGTTGCATTCATTTTGATGGAGACAGCAAAACATTTGCTGGAAGCATAATGTTATTCCATCTAGTAAATATAACTTTGCTTTGTGTCTACATTGGTAACAATTCGTTTTAAGACTGCAAGCATTGTAGATTGCTTCTGTAAGCATTCTGGGTAAATTGACTATAATCTGGGAAATGTCTGAATTAGTTTAAGAAATGTAAATAAGACCACAATCATTTATGAAAGATTTAATTATTGTGGTATCATTTAACTTTCATGAAAATGAAATAAAATGGGAAATAAGTTTTAGGTACCTACTGGCTTATTCGTAATCAGCAATATCTACCGCAGGCTCGGCTGGTAAATTAGCAATCGCGGTATTGACATGTCAATGCTTTGTCGTGATCTAATTGAAACTGTGACCTTAGACATTGTGACTATTATAAGTAACCATAACGCGTAATTACTTATTGCCAGCTACTATAATAGGATTGTATCACTTGATTCGGTGAAAGAAAAACATCGTGAGAAAACCAGCATGCCTGAGAGATATTTCTCGACGGCATGTAAAAGCCAAGTCAGAGTCTCATGAGTGGCATAAAAACTCTGACACCAGCTAAAGAAAGAAGAACAATAATGAGATGACATGTCCAGCATTGGATTACGATAGTTTTTCTTTACACCGATTTATTTTAACAGAAACCTGCTCAATATTACTTGGTTTTAGTTATTTTATTCTTATTAGCAACTGCGTCAAAATATAAAAATATATTCAGTGGATAACAATAAAAAAAAAATCTTATTAGCAACTGCGTCAAAATATAAAAATATATTCAGTGGATAACAATAAAAAAAAATCTTATTAGCAACTGCGTCAAAATATAAAAATATATTCAGTGGATAACAATAAAAAAAAAATCTTATTAGCAACTGCGTCAAAATATAAAAATATATTCAGTGGATAACAATAAAAAAAAAATCTTATTAGCAACTGCGTCAAAATATAAAAATATATTCAGTGGATAACAATTAAAAAAAAATCTTATTAGCAACTGCGTCAAAATATAAAAATATTTTCAGTGGATAACAATAAAACGTGAATAATTAAACAGAACCAATAAATCAAATATTATTTGGATGACTGCAGTAATTTCAACACGTTGTAACAATATGAATAATCACTTTGATACGATACTCACAATTTATGAGCAAAAGGAAGAGGATGAAACAAAATATTTTTTCCATTAAAATCGTGATTAACAGTACTCAGAACTACAGCCAGTGTTAATTGATTAATGTCAGTCAATGTATCATGTGGGTATGGTTTTCATGGTATCCATTTCAAGCCTTACAAAGAGATATCAGAGATATATACTTTTTTGGGTCAAGCCCGCCCCCCTTTTCCTCAGCAACTCCAGAAAGCCAGAACTAATAGTGGCGACTATCAGAAAAGCGCCGAGACAATGAAGCTCGACAAATTCCCAGAGCAACAATTTAACTGTCTTGTATCCCGCAACGAAATGAATCAGAAAAGAATAGCGGAGGAGTATGAAAAACATAATTTCTATTTCCTTCCATTTCAGTAGGAGACAGAACAAAACAAGGCCAACAGTTATTCAGTAAGAGACTGGCCAGATAGATAGTCACTACATATAAAGTACTAGCGGACGTCACGCGGTTTCACCCGCGTAATTCCCGTTTCCGTGGGAGTACGGGGATAAAATGTAGCTTATGTTACTCAGGGTGAATGTAGATTTCTAATGGTGAAAGAATTTTTGAAATCGGTGCAGTAGTTTGTGAGTTTATTCATTACAAACATACACACAAAAATACAAATATTTCCTCTTTATAAAATTAGTGTAGATTGGTTTTCTGCTATATCCGATAGAACTGGAAGTTGACCCCAACAATTATACCAAAACTGTAGCGGCGGTACTTTCATACAAGCCTAAAAGCTTGGCTTGTCCTTATAACCCACTACTCTTCATGATGTTAGGGTTTTTAAACAGTCAGCTCGCCTTATGGTTTTGCCGTATTGTTTGCCCCCAGGAACGCCACTGCAAGAGTGATCTGATTAGCCCATACCGCGAGTAAGACCCACCAACCCGCACTGCATAATGGCCCCTCCATCTAATAAGAAGAGAAGCTTGCGTCGCAGATGTTGAAACGTTTAGGACTGATTATGCCATGACAATAAATTACACATCCTATACAAATGATCAGCATTACCCTAATAGGGCAATGCACTCAGCAAGGAAAGAAAGTGGCATTTTATCTACATACACTTCCAAGACTTGCATGATATTCTGCGCACAAAATGGCGTCACCTTTTTTATTTTATTAAAATGCTAAAAGGTTTGTAAGGCAAGGTGGGTTTAATTTACCATGCGTGACTGAATAATGCTGTTATCATAAATATTGTGCCATGAAAAATAATCTTTGAGAGGGAAATTATTAAGTTTAATCTTGTTATTCTTTGTGTTTTATATATTCTACTACAATGTCCCAACAAAAATTGGTTTTCTACAAAGTTGCCTATTACCCGGTACATTGTTTTCAGACACAGTAACTACCTGAATTTGCAGAAAATTCAATCAACGGTGCAGCGTGTAGAAAATAGTGTAGTTCTACATTTAAAAAAAGCAATTAGATACCTAAATAACAAACATAATAAAATGAACCTACCTCGCTTGTTAATAACCTAATTTTCAACTTCCATGGAACAGTCAACAAGTAAACGAACCTACAACTATTCACCAAACATTGCTGTAATTGAAATTTCATTTCCATACCCTCTGACAATCAAAGGCTACGCTCCCGAACTTCTAAATTAGTTGTAATGTCAACAAAATCACACTATTTCAACACGTAGATAATATTGAATCTTACTCACAGCGCCCGAAGCAAACTCCAAGTGAATTTACGAAGTTAAATTGAAAGTGAGCGTTCGGGCCGGACGATTGATGAGTGGACCATTCCAGTTTGCACTTCAATGTTCATGTCCACACGTCCGTGCCTTCTCGGGTTAATGTTATTGGGGAACGTTTGTGGGTTTTATCTAATACTTTTTGCAAAGATTTGGGATAGTTATAGTATATTACTGCAGCGGCCAACAACAGAGGCATTGATGGACGAACGCGTAAATATGGGCCGAGACGAAGCCGAGGCACACATACGTAAGTCCATCAATGTCTAGTAGTGGCCAAGGCTTGTATAGTATTTTTCTCAAATAATGCGAGGAAAATAAAACTCTCGCGTTGAAGAGTTCATTTGTTTTTTTTTTTCAATGAACCGCTTTCTATTTGCAAGCCAATTCGAAATTTAAATAAAACCTTTGATATGTTCCCTCCTTGGTTGCCATGTTTCAGAGTAAAAGATCGTTCCATTTTTAAATAACACGACAGATATAAGTTTACTATGTAATTTGGCCGCTAATTACGACAGATATGGATTTTCATACAACTTTTGCCGGCCACTGGTCGCATGTATCTGGCCAGTACAGCAATTTCTATTTATCCCGAAGAAGGTTATTGTCAAAATAATGCTCAAATTTCGGGGGTCGGCGCAACACGTTTTCTTCCATTCTCTCCTGTCAGACGTCACGACATCATTTACTCCTTTCTCTTTCATATCATTCCTCACACAATCCATCCATCTTTTCTTTGGACTTCCACTCCCACTCCATCATCATCTGCCTAGCCTATTCCAACTTTGTTGGGGTCAGCTTCCAGTCTAATCGGATGCAGCTGAGTACCAGTATTTTACATGGAGCGACTGCCTATGTGACCACCACAACCCAGTTATTACCGGGTAATACGATACCCTCGCTCTGTCCTACTCACACTCTGCCTCTCTATCCATCAATATTCACATCTATCACTCTTTTAGTCACATGATTTTCATCTGTTGACTGATATCCAGCATGTTATAAAACTGTGAAAGTGAGAGAAGTTATTGAAAGTTTGAAAGTGGATATTTCTGTCTGCACTTCACTGTTAACTTTATACATTAGAGCTCTAGTCTCGTCGTTGCAGTGCACTCCCCGGGTTTGTATTGGCAGTGGTTATTCAACTTTGTAGTCACTGCAAGAATATCGTATCAATTCGGTCCTAGGAAAATAAATGTAATGTGATACTTACTCGGGCATGAAAGCCACCAAAGAGAGTAATTTGTTTCTTCTTATGTCCGTGTAGATTGACTAATGCGTGAATTATCGCCCTGTTACATTTTAGAACATAAGTCATAAGTGATAAGTCTTAAGTCATTTAATCATTTGTTAACACAGGTACAATAAAATAGTTGTTACAAAAGATTACAAGCGCGCTATGTTATGCCCGAAGGCATACAAATATTCCAGAGGTCATTGACATTAAAATTGATAACCTTTAAAATTATATTAGTGGAATGCAAGACAAGTATTAATTGATTTTAACAACAAAATAAAAACAAAGAAAAAATAACATAGCATCACGCCTGTTATCCCCGAAGGGTTAGGCAGAGGAGTATCCAATAGTACACCTACATTTCACCTGTTATATTCAAATCTCATATAATAAGGGGTAAGCCTATTGTCATCAACCGGGCACAAATCCAGACTCCGTGACTTCTACTGAGGAATTCGTGATTGAAAAACCCAATAACACTTCGCCCAACCCAGAAATCGAACCCAGGACCAACAGTCGCGCTTGAGACCAACGAGCTCAGCAGTCTGTTACATTTTGTTTAGCAGGAAACAATTAATTGTCATCAAATCTTCAGACCTCACTTAAAATGTAAGCCAAAACTAAATGACGGTACATATTCATCTTCAATTTAAATATTAATGGAAATATATTCGCAAGAAAGCCTCGTTTTGCATATAAATTAAGGTTGCTGAATATAAAATGTTATGCAACTAAAACTTGAGAAATAACAGCCAGTTCAACAGGGCTTTTTCTACATTATTAACCCTTCTCTTAGGTATATATATTCCCCTGGTATATACATAGGAAGTCTTATAAGTTTTTAAACCTATTTTAAGCTTACAATTTTATTTTGCTGCCAGCTGCTGTAGCAAGTCTTCAGGAAAAGTGTTCAGTATTTTGAAATGTGTTTCAACTTAATTTAAAGTTGAAATTAAGTTTGCCTTTTGTTATAATAATAAAACATTGAGTCAAAATTTTATAAGTAGCCGCAACATGTCAATGTCATTGACATATTTCGGCTACTAAGTTTCCAAGTCCAATATGAAAACGATTCCTTATTTGGACATTACAAGCTATAATATAAAAATGAATCACTGAAAGTGTTGCTAAGCGCAAATCTCGAGAGCAGATGAACCGATTTCGCTAATTCTTTTTTTATAATTTTCCTGGAAGTACGAGGATGGTTCTTACAGAGAGAAAAATTTAAAAAATTGCCTGAAAAAAAAAAATATTAAAGAATCTACTTTTAGGCGGTACGAAGTTCGCCGGGTCAGCTAGTATGAAAATAAAACAGACCATTGCCAATTTTGGAAATTGAGCTATTGTTTTACAAAGAAAACACAATAATATTTTAAGTGGGTGTGGGGATGTGGAAACAGTATAAAACGGAAATTGTCCTCGTCCCAGAACCAGTTTGAAAAATGTAGTCAGAGAATACAAACAACATCATAAGTAAAAATCTTTTTAATCAATAAAATGTGTGGGTGGTGAGTGGAACTGTCATAGTTAGTCTAAGAGCTGGTCACTTTGTTTACACTTGTTTGTTACTCAAAACATTCGAATTGCTTGCGGTAAACAAACATGGTTGCGTCGCTCTCTGAGGAATATATTGCAGAGTATTTTTTTCTGTAATTAACTTTGCTATACTGAATGACTTAGATTTTGATGTGATGGTGTGTTTTTATCTTAGATATTATTTAAAGTAGGTACAGTTGAGTTGTCAATTATTCTGTCTGCAGCAGTTTAGTTTCGTCTCTCTTTCGAAAGAATAAGTTATTGCATTTTCTTGGTTTTTTTTAATGGTATGCAGGTCAACCTATGCAGCTGGCTTCGGCTTAAGCTATCCTGTGTTTGTTGAGTGTAAGGCCTTCAACCGTTTTTTTTTATAAAATTTTGGCTGTTTTTTTTTTTTTATTGACTATCACTAGAATACCTACCTAGTTTTTATGTCTTGTGACTGGGACTGTAGCTACATTTAATTTTCATCTTTGTTTCGAAAATTCAAAAGTGCCTGTAACTGGCCTACTTGAAATAAATGCTTTGATTGATTTTTGACCTAAACGATTGCCTAAAAAGAAGGAAAGGAACAAGGAGGAAGAACAGGAAGTTGGATTTTCAACGCTCGATCCAGCGCCAAGCGTTGAAATACCTATTATTTATGCATCCATTTAGCTGACGCTTATTGTTAGTGAAAACAGGCATAGGTAGGTACTACACTCTATACATCACGTACAAGCAGTACATTCCAAATCT
Organism: Xestia xanthographa; assembly: GCA_905147715.2. NCBI lineage: Eukaryota > Metazoa > Arthropoda > Insecta > Lepidoptera > Noctuidae > Xestia > Xestia xanthographa. The sequence continues at coordinate 22,244,425 of LR990659.1, forward strand.
CCAGTCTAAAAAATACCGAATGGAGTATGCTCCGAGCAAATAAAGTTTCTTTTTACTAAGAGATGAAGTATGGCTAGTATGTTTTGTAATTATTCTTAAAAACCGCAGTCGTAAATCATGCTTAATGCTGAACTACTTCTGCAGCGGAATTTTTAAGCGTTTTATTCTGACTGGGGAACGGTTTTCAAGAAGAATAGGAGGAATTATGTAGGGTCTGTTGGCTTCGCATGTGAAATTCTTGTATCTGTGTAAATACAGAATTATTTTTTATCACTTTAAAAAATGGGTATACAGTTTGGCCGCTGAGAGAATGCGTTCCTGACGTCTGTCAGTTGGTCATGACTAGTGATGGGCATTAGGTAACACTATTACAATTGTAAAAGATATAGTTTTTTTAACCGACCCATAACAAGAATAGCTTGAATACTTGTTTGTCTGTTTTCTAATTTCTGAATTTAAATAGCTCAAAGAAAATAAAAATGTAATAGTAATATTCTGGAATATTTAATATAATAAATATATTTTAAGTAAGTAGGTAGTTGCGACTGGGTTAAAATTTATCAAATTTATCTGACTCCGTTTCGCCTGAGGAGGTGCTGTTTTCATCATCTTCACCAACGTGTATTATTATGTGATCATCAATCAAAGTATCAATTCTGATATCTCGGTTATATTTCAATTCCACATGTCGTATGTCTGCCTTTTTTTGGCATTACGAAAACGAGCGAGATAGATATACGACTTGTCGATTCAAAATCGAATCAAAGCGTTTGTGAATAGCTATGCTGGAGAGCGTAGTCTATGCGCACGAAACGACAAGATCAGACGACTGTTTTTTTGTTTTACAAAATGGCGGCCCTTCACGTTATTTGTCAATATTTGGGGTTGCCATTTGTGACCAGAAATATAAAAGTAGCAGCTAGGTTCGTATTTCCGCATTGCCAATATTTTCGGTTTGGACGGAGCTTATTAAAGTAAATTATAATAAAATTTACTTTATTATTCATGCATTCTATAATTATTAAAGAAAAACGTATTATTATATAGTATAACGACAGATAACGTTACAAATGCATAGTTATTTTTGGCACATCACTACAAAAATAAACATTTGACGTAACCTTTGAACAACGCAGGGTGAATTAAAAAATATATTGTTTTCTTATTTATTAAACATAAATTACGGCATAAAGGCAACTTTAACATAAAGGCAAAAAAACTATAGTAACTAAGTTTATCATAAATTCTTCGCCACTTCAAAGTTACATCGTCCTTTTGCTCACGACCTGTCAGGAACGCATTCTCTCAGCGGCCAAACTGTAATAGGTGAACGGTGTAGAAACAAATGGCATTCTTAGTTTTCCTTTTTCGAAAAAAAAAAAAACAAAATAATCTATATATTTTTTTTTCAAAATTTCTCTTTCTTTGTTCTAATATGAAAAGTTTACTTGCGTTTTTTGATGATAAATTGATTTTTTTCTAAGCTGTGGGAAAAAGAAAAAAAAACTAGGTATGCCATAAGCTTCTACTACGTTCACCTAATATACCCATTTTTTTTGGTAAGTGATAAAAATAAGTCATCCGGTATTTCAGAATATTTTTTTGTGGACCATCGTTTTACTATGGCAAAAAATGAAACATCTTGTCAAAATGAACTGCACTAGAGCTTGTCTTGTGGGTCTAGTAGTTGCAAGCGCGACTGCCGAACATGAGGTTCAGAGTTCGATTCACTGGTCGAGAAAATTATATTGGGTTGTTCCAACAGGAAGTGCCTTCCCGATCTCAAACAGAATTAGATATTCTAAATCCATGTCACACAATCTTACTTATGAATAAAATTATACTTACCATCCACCAATATAACAATATCCTTAAGAAGATGAAATATGTATCGCTTCGTTACGACTAATTGCGAGCCTAAGAACGTGAAGAGATGGGCTTAGTAGATATAGGACCTATTCGTAAAATGGCTTACGGCGAAAAAAAGGACACGTTCTCGGAATGGCCTATTCTTCAAATGACTTGTTCTCATAATACCTCATTCTGTAAAAGACCTATTCGTTTAATACCTTATTCGTGTAATGACCTATTCTAGAAAGGACTCATTTTTAGGGTTCCGTACCCAAAGTGTAAAAACGGGACCCTATTACTAAGACTTCGCTGTCCGTCCGTCTGTCTGTCACCAAGCTGTATCTCATGAACCGTGAGAGCAAGAGCTAAGCACCTATTATTTGTAGATATGTCCATTCGCACAAGTGGCCGTTCGCGTAAAAGTCCTTTCGCGTCCATGCGCACCAATGTCTTTTCACGCATTTTTCTTTCGAGCAAATGTCCTAGATCTTAAAAAAAGGAATTCCTAGGAGTTCTTAGTACTGTTTCAATTTTGCGGTGTCAAGGCAACAATTTCCATTATGCAGAAGCATAAAATTGAAAACATGAATGAAGATTGGCAGCCCTTCATGCAATCTGGAGAAGTGGGGACCACTCATGCGTTCGCGCACTCGCGTGTGTTATAGTGTGTGTCAGTATTGCATACGTGTACTCTCCTACCATGTTTATTATATTTTATCATCCGAAAAGTTGTTTCTTTATAGGAAGCTCGCCGATTCCCCATATAATCATAATTCGTGTAATCATAATTCGTGTAATCATAAAATTCTCTAATCTTAATTTGATCTCGATCAAATTAAGATAAAAGGTAATCACAGCATATTTTATCCGATTTTTTAATATTGGATTTGGCTAGAATAACATAATTCATAACTATACTTGTCGCGTGGGCAAAATCAGAACTAACGCCGCCGTCTTATTTTATGTTTAGCAACAGCGAGGAGGTCCCCCGCACCATCCCCGCACACACGATTTTGTTTTTATTTTTGCTTTGAATTTCCGAGTTTTGCACAAGGAGACTTTAGCCTTTAATTGTCAAATAAAGTAATGCAAGTAATTTATGGGTATTTTTGTTTTTTTTTTTGTGACACCTTACTGCACCTTACTGTCAATTTTGCTGTTGTTGTGCTAAGAGCCTACTTAGATTATTAGTAATATAGATTGTTAAGAGGAAAAATGGAAGATCCAGATATTCTTATTACAATTAATCAAAAAGGCAATGAAACATTACTGTACAATGGTTACCGTTTTAATAAAGTTAGGGAGAATAAAAATTTAAGTGTATTTTGGAGATGTGTAAAAAAGAACGAGTGTAGCGCATCACTTACAACGGACGCAACTAGGAAGAAAGTTCTTAGAGCATGTCAACACTATTGTAAAAGTGATAGTGAAAAAAACACTGTTCTTGTAGAAATGAATAAATTAAAAAAAGAAGTGTGCAGGAATTTACGCCCAATAAAAGGAATTTTCGAAAATTATTTCAATGATTTGCCTGGCGTCAGTGCACCTAATCTTCCTACCTTTCACTCAAAAAAAGACAGTTTATACCAAGCACGGAAAAAGTATTTAAATGCAGAAAGGTTAGCATTTCGGAATTTAGAAGACGTCTACGTACCAACTGGACTGGGTGAAAATTTTCTTGTTGCTGACGATGGTGATATAGAAAAAATATTAGTGTTTGTTTCTAAAATGTCAAAAAGAATAATGCGTAGAACAAAGAAAGGGTTCTTTTATGGAGATGGCACGTTTAAATGTGTGCCACGTCCTTTTTACCAGCTTTATACAATTCACTTGGATTTAAATTCAACAAAAAAGGTAACCAATATTATCCCCGTAATTTACGCGCTTTTACCAAATAAAACCCAGAACACTTATATACGATTGCTTTCTATACTCAAAGAACAGCTTGGACTGGATATCAGGAATTTTAAGTGTGACTATGAAGTGGCGGTAATGAATGCAGTCAGCGAAGTTTACCCCAACGCAAAAGTCACTGGCTGTTTTTTCCACTACCAGCGCGCAATATGGAAAAAGGCTAAAGAGATGGCGCTGACCTCATCTACTGAAAATAGAAAAGTAATTCGTATGGCCGCTGTTTTGCCTCTTCTACCACCACGATTTATACCCGAAGGATGGCAATTCATTTACGGCAAGATAGAACCATTGTCTCCAGCAATGAAACGATTTCAAGATTATTTAGAGAGGCAATGGCATTGCTTGACTCCAACGTTGATAAGCAGTGCCAATCAACGTCACCGGACCACCAACGCCTTAGAAGGGTGGCACCGACGGCTTAACGTTGTCATTCCAAAACGCCCAAGCTTATTACACTTTATTTATAAAATACGCGGAGAGTCCAAGCATTTTGATGTCATAATTAGAAAAAGCTTCATAGAAAGCCAGCGGCGAAACAGAAAAAACAAAGATATATTATTTGATAAAAAATATAAAAAAATATTGAAGAAATTACAGACACACGAAATTACTGTGGGGCAATTCTTCAAAGAAATTATATATTTGCAACTTTTAATGTAAAAAATCTACTATTTAATAAGCAGATTTCAATTTACGCATGCCAATAATTGATATAATTCTTAAATTTGTACCTTTCCTTTAAATTTTGTTGATTTTTATTAAAAAGATAGTAAATGAAAGGTTTTTTCTTATTTATACTTATACTCGCATCTTTCATTTAAATACGAATCATTTCACCTTTATGAAATACTCTGAATTACTGTTATTCACAGTTTCATTAACGAACATCATCATCCTCCTGCCCATCACAATTCGTTTGTGGTCGGCGCAGCATATCTTCTTTCTTCCATACTTCTCTATTACTCGTCATCTCATCAGACATTTATTTTCTTCCCATATCATTCTTTATATAGTACATACATCGTTTCTATGGTCTTTCTCTACTCATATACCCATCCACATTTATACTCAAAACTTTCCTCACGACATTTTCCTCATCCCTCCGCATCACATGCCCATACCACGATAATCGACTACTACACAACTTTTCATTCACCAGCGCCACTTTCAAACTTCCACTCCACTCATTTCTAATTTTATCCCTTCGATCAATAATTATTGATCGAAGTTTTATCCATTCACGTAAAACCACACATCCTATCATTAACGAACTCTTAGAAAAAAAATAGGGCATACCGAGAATAGGCCTTTTTAAGAACAAGTCTTTCTGCGAATGAGTCCAAAGTAGAATAGGTTATTTCACGAATAGGACATTTTCAGAATGAGGCATATTGCGAATAAGTCCAAAAACGACTGCAGGTCATTTTGCGAATAAGTCCAATGTCTACTAAGCCAAGAGATGACGTGTCAATAATAACGTTACACGTTGCTCTTGTATCTGTTACTGTAACAGGAGTATCTGTTACTTTATAACGTATATACTCTGCTTGTTATAACAAAGGAGTTGTAATTAATTTATGTCTGTATTCTTGGTAGAGATATATTATTAATAATAATAATAACAAATACGAGGCTTGTGTCGTGGACACCAGATAGTTGATATATTACATGTACATATACACTTTTTGTTTGTAAATACATACTTATTATACATATAAACATCCATGACTCGGAAACAATGTCCATGCTCATCACACAAACATTTGCTCCAACCGGAATTCGAACTTGGGACCTTAAGAACGTAAAGCCTCTCTACCGTTGCGCCATTCGGGTCGTATTATGTCCTGATGGTCTCCTATTACCCACTAACCGCGTTGTGAAGTGACGTTTTGTTTGTATGTTTAGATGTAGGGGTAATCTTCAGAACCACTGATCGAATTGCAAAAGTTCTTCCACTAATGGAAAGCCACCTTATCCCCGAGAGCTACAGCTTATATTTAAAATTTGTTTTTTTTTTGATAATTTCCAAACAACGCGTGCGAAGAGACAGAAAGCTAAAGTAGAATACTGATATTCAGTTGCATTCGGATAGACTGGAAGCCAACTCAAATATAATTGGGAGAAATCTAGATAGATATCTATCGTGACATAATCATCATCTGGCTCATCTGAGCCAGATGATGTTCTTCGTAGAGATGGATATTGTTATGTTGAATACTGTGTTACTATTCATATCCTTAGTTTTATTATATTGTCTTTGGTTTCAAGCATAGACTGATAGTAAAATTTACTACTTACCGTCTTCGTAGTAATAAAGCTCTTTGTGAAGATGTTTTTCCGGACCAGAATTACCATAATATTCTATTTCTGCTGTCGCTTGCACAAAATTTGTTTTTATTGAACTTGGAGCAAACAACGTACAAAATTATGACAGAAGACCGCTGTACGGTTAAACCACACACTGATAATGCACTAATATGTACTTATTCGTTTATTTTTACCTCATTTCACTAATTGAAATTGGTCGAGCATTCAGTACACGATTAGCGGTCATCGCGTGTGCTCCTGTGCTTTGTATTACTAAACCTTTGGTCCGGACAATATTTATTTAATTTGACTTTATAAGGAGCAATATCATTTAGCAAACTCATTGCCTTTACAACCACAGTTGTACAAGTTTTTGCTTTAATATCTCGCTGTTCTTCAATACTTGAAATTATAGCAAAAAGTATAATTTTTATATTATTTAACAGAGAAATATGGGTAAATACATTCTATAAGCTTACACTGTCTCGTTAACAAATAATAACAGCTGCTCGGATCGAACTTCAGGTTAAGCTGTGCTTGCCTAGGTTGGTCCGTGCCTCGGAAAGCACGTAAAGCCGTTGGCCCGGCTGTCAATGGTGATGGCAACTGTGGCTAATGGCGCTAGCATTGCTTGTACCAAACATCGTCATTGATTGAAGATCTGTCAATGTAATTTTATATATCAAAATAGTTTGACCTCATTGGTCAGATTGGGTCTAAGCTATGGACGCGCCATCTAAAATCAGCTTTGACCAGCCTTCCCCATTGTACATCTTTGACAGTCGTTACAGGTGGTCAGTGGCCCGAAAGTTTGACAACCAGTCATACACGCTAAATGCACAGTACTAACTGGGTTGTGGAGGTCAGATAGGCAGTCGCTCCATGTAAAATACTAGTATTCAGCAGCATTCGTGTAGACTAGAAGCCGACTCCAACATAGTTGGAGAAAGGCTAGGCAGATGATAACAGTCTGAAAATAACAAAGGGGGAAGAGTTCATAGGATATCACACAATTCGTCCCCATATTTGTCAATTACTAGTTTAAACAATCGATGTCTTACAAAATCATCTCTTTCTAGTTCTAAAAACACAAACCAAACCAAACTAATTCACTACAAATTGACGTCAAACAATGTCCTAACATCTGTACTGAAATCCATAGACATAAACATAGATGGCATCCAACTGAATGGCAAAGCAGCTCTAATTTCAGTCCGTGGCACCAATTAGCCGTAATAAATGGGCTCAGGAGTACGCAGCTCGAATTAGACGCCGCCATTGGCTGTGCTAATTGTAAAGCATGGGTGGACAAGACCGAGGTTCAACTAGTACAGAGTACCTGTATGATAGGGTAATTGAGATCGCTGTGTTCGATGAAGTGGTCTTAAGTTTGAGATAGCCGTTGTAGGAATAGGTGTTTTGGTTTAAGAGCCTATACTACCTCAGATTAGCAACTCTATTTGTGGTGTTTCAAACTTCGTTTGTAATACTGTTAGAATAAAGTTCTAATCAGCTTGCACTACAATGCGGTTGTAACGTCAGTCACTGCGACCGAATAGTGCGAAATGAGTGGTTTTTATTCTTTATAAAATCAAATTTTCGTCTAAATAAAAAATTAAGTCAACACGATGTTAGATAATATTGTTACCTATCTATTAGGCTAAAAATCATCATTAACTTCCGTAGGGTTTCAGAGATCCAACACAAAATAAGTGCAAAACGAGTTTTTTTTGTCTTTTTTTTCTATCGTGATTTTTTTATCCAATCGTGTTTTCGCTTCAACAGATTTAATGATTATAAGTCCAAGTTTAATGGTGTCCAAATAGCGAACTCTTAGGTCTTATAGATACCGAGATCTAGATCGCCCAATATCACCAAAACAGCAAATACAGGCTCTTAATAACTTATTTTATTTGAGGGTGCATTTAGATAGCAGCAAGCACAAAATTTGCTGGATATCACAAATTGTGATATTCAGTAGATTTTGAATTAGTTTAGTACAAGACCGATTAACTGAGATTGTTATGAATTAAAGAATAAATAGCCTTAATTAAATTTTAAAAAGATAGTTTTAGTTTAAAAGGGGTACCTTCAGGCCTAAAAGCACTAATACAACAAACAAAAGTAAAACCACCGAGTCGCTGACACAAATAATAGTACATTTTGATACAAGTGGAGAAAGTTTGTTATTGCAATCGAGGCGGAATTATAACACACGAGCCGTAGGCGAGGGTGTTTTTGAGCCGAGAATTGCAATAACAAATGTCCACGTGTATCAAACGACGTTTTTCAATACACTTTTGAAGAAATACAATAAAATTAATATTTTTGTCACGAACTATGAAACTATAATTTAAATTTTCTTTTTTTTTTCGCGCTTTGGTCTCGCCAGGTTGAAAGAGAGGCAATGGTATGAAGCCGTTAAACAGCCTAATATAAAAAATAGATTTATTTTATATTTTTGAATTCAGAACACAAATAAATGTTAATTTGTGTATAAAAGTAACTATTATAATAATAATAATAATAATTTATTTATTTACTCAAAACAAGGCATAGTAGTACACGTTAAAAATACAGTTTTACAAAAAGTACTATATCTATTATACAAACGTGTGGGTGAGCACTGCTCTCCTAGCTAGGTTATGAAAACCTGTGTTAAGGAGAAGCAGTCCGGTCCCCTAAGGTCTAATGATGTAGGTTACATAGTGCTTCCGATGTTACTGCTACAATTTCGGAGTATTGAGTTTGACAAATTTAAGATATTATCGTTTTATTAAAGGTCAATATGAAATAATTTTAAGGTAAAAAGTGTGTGAGTGTGTGTGTGTTTGTGTGTGTGTGTGTGTGTGCGGGCGGATCTATGTGTGTGTGTGTGTGTGTGTGTGTTTGTTCACCACTTATGTTAAGATTCTTTCAGTTTCGTCATATGACTTGTTTTGGAGATACGATTGCACAATCTTTTTACATTTGTAGTACGGTAGTCCGTAGATGTGACACTCTTCGTTTATTTTGTTAAAGAGGAACGGACCAAGAAAATGAAAGAATCTCTTGACAAAAGTTGAACGTACTCGTGGCAAGGTGCATATCCCATCTTTTCGGCGTTTACTACGTTTTTTATTTTCTATAATTCTGTATGGGGTTTTGCGGTGTTGCAGAATGACTGTTTGTAGTATAAAGTGTTGCCGAACATTTAGAACTTTGCAGTCATTGTATAGTTGATCGGTTGGAAACAGAATAGGACGACAAGTGGCCACTTTTAAAATGGCCCTATGTGCTACTTCTAGCGGCTTGAGGGTGGTTTTAGCTGCGCCGCCCCAACAGGAAATGCAATATGTTACGATTGACAGGCAAAGTGCGAAATAGACATTACGTATTACAGAGGGATTGGCAATATACCGAAGAGTTTTAAATATGTATATCAGTTTGCGAACCCGTCCAGTTAATAACGCGATATGAGACTTAAAATTGAGATTCCTGTCCAAGGTTACTCCCAGGTATCTGATGTTTTCAACAGAGGTTAAAAGAGGACATTGACAATTTGAACCCTGTATTTGTGGATGACAAGTGTGAGCTTTAAGCAAAATTGGAGTCTGTGGTTGAGAGACCGAGCTGTTAGAGTAAGTTATAAATTTGGTTTTTGAGGTATTAAGGGTTAGAGTGTGGCAATTAAGCCAATTTAGCACAACTCCAAAGCCAATCTGAGCTTGATGCTCTAGTTGCGACCAGGAATCTGCGATGAAGGTTATTGCGGTGTCATCTGCAAATGATATTACCTTGGCATTAACGATTTTGAGATCACACAGGTCATTAATGAAGATTAAGAAAAGAGTGGGGCCCAAGATGCTTCCTTGAGGTACCCCATAATGAATAGGAAGCTCGTCGCTGTTATGGCCATCGATCCTGACTCTTTGCGAACGATTGGAGAGGTAACTTCGGAAAAGGTCCAGTTGTGGCCCCCTGACGCCTATTTTCTCAAGTTTGATTAAGAGTGTGGCAACGGGAACAGTGTCGAACGCTTTCGCGAGATCTAGGAATATTGTAAGGACCTTTTTATTTTTATTGATATTATCTATGACAAAACTGGTTAGGTCATGAACTGCGTCGCAGGTTGATTTATTTTTGCGAAAGCCATATTGTTGTTGTGAGATTATCTTACAATGCTCCAGATATCCAACCAATCTTTTGTTTATCAACCGTTCAAGGACTTTGGACAAAGCACTTAGAACTGCTATAGGTCGATAGTTATTCGTCAAAGTTCCGTCACCCCCCTTGAAGATTGGATAAATTATTGCCTTTTTAAAAGAAGTTGGAAAAACAGCTGTTTCAAAACAAATATTGAATAAATGGCATAAAACAGGCGCCAGAGTGGTGGAATATTTCTTTAATATTAAAGGTGATATGCCATCCCAACCTGTAGCTGCGTTTGGTCTCAGTGAATTTATGGTGGATATAATTTCTTCTGGGTCAGTTCTATCCAAGACAAAGGATGAACTTGGTATTGAACTGTTTTGTGAGATAGATGGTTGTTGTGAGGACCTCGTTTTTATGACGTCATCTGCAAGTTTCTTGCCAATGTTGACAAAAAAGGAATTCACATCATTACATGACTGCGTGGGTGTGGGTGATGAGGATAGCAATTGCGTGGATGAGTGTGTAGTTTTCGTGGTGTTTGTTATTCGCTTTATGGTGTCCCAGAGTAATTTTGGGTTATTGCTTGCTTTGCTGAGTTCTTCCGCATCGAAGAGCCTCTTCGCTTTTTTAAGAATTTTCGTACAAAAATTTCTGTATCGTTTGTAGGTTACATTTAATGTTTCGTTATCCGGTGACTGCATGAGTTTTCTGTGCATGGCATCTCTATTTCTCATGCACCGTAGCAAGCCGGGAGTTATCCAGGGTTTAAGAATCTTCTGTTTCGCAGTAACTTTTTTAATAACAGTGTTTTCCGATATGGCGGAGGTCAGTATTTCAATGAATTTGTCGGTAGCGGTATTTGCGTCTGTTGTTTTGAGAATAGGGTCGAAGTCCATGTTTAAGATTGATGCACCAAGTGCCTCAAAATTAATTTTTGTTATGGTAGACGTAGTGGTGACTGGGATACGTTTGCTGTCCAGACAAAGTAGTGAAGAACCATGGTCGGTCACCGTAGAATCATAGACAAATGTGAGTGCGGGTGACTTTGTTCTCAGAATAATATGGTCCAGGCAATTTTTGCCCCTGGTTGGGAGGGTATGTGCTGGGAGAAAACCATGGAAAGCGAGACAATTCAAGTACTCGTGGGACCGTATATCAAGAGAAGAAGGTTTGATGTCGAGATTTAGGTCACCCGCTATCACAACTGTTCCGAGGGTATGGAGCGACGGAAGTATGCTATTGAGGGCCGAAAGGAAGTTATGTATGTTGTCTGTTGACGGTGAGCGATAGATACAGAGTAAAGCCACGTCAGGGTTAATTTTTATAACTAATCCCGAGGCAGATTGGTACAGGTCTGGTTCCTCACATACCGCTAGAATTTCCGACTTAATATAGACCACGACGCCATCACTTTGGTTGATGTGCTTGGTTGTTTTAAACACTGTATAATTTGGAAGAATCGGAAGAATTGAGTTACTAGAACATTGCAGCCAACATTCAGTGAGGACTATTACGTCACAGTCAAGTGAGATACGATGCATTAGAGTTTGTAAGTTTATGAAGTTACAATTTATTGATCGAATATTTTGTGAGAAAACTTTCAGATATTTATTTTGATTGATTAAATACGATTGCGTTTGTTCCGGGGTGCATGTATGCGTCACTGATACAGAGAGTTCATCGATGTTATTGATTATGTGAATTGCGTTATTAGCCATTTGTAAAAGTATATATTTAAAACGCGGCGATGCAAGTTTGCAAGCTGTCGGTATATGTAATTGTAGTGTATATTTATGTTTTGAAATGATGTGAATGTGAGTGTAGCTGTAGAATGTATGTTTTTGAGACTGGTGGTGCATGTTAGACTATAATTTGTTAAGTTCCCTGGGGTTTGTTTGTGTTTTTGTAAATGTTGAGCGCAGCGTCTGACAGTTGTGTTTGTGTGTCTGATTACCTGAGTGGTGCAATACAAATATATTCTAAAGAGATCAGTTAAAGGAAAAAACTGTGACAACAATGGTAAAATTGAACTTAAAACTAAAATTAAAGTTAAAAATAAAATTGTAACTAAACATAAAATTAAAAGTAAAATTAGAATTGACATTAAAACTAGAATGAATAGAGATCTATGTAATTGGAAATCTAGTCATTTTCCAAGCTCAGTTATATTTAAATCTGCTTCGCTCTTGATCAAAATATGTTTTTTTCCCAAAGCTTCACGAAGAAATACTCTGCCCAGTGAAGTCCAGCAAAACTTAATGTCATTTTCTGTAGCAAATTTCCGTGCCAAATAAAATAACCGTTGCGATTTTGGAGTGAGGCTCTCTGAGAGGTAAATCGGTTTAGCAGCACCTGTTAATTTTATATGGTTTGTATTTAACTTATTTTGACCATTTTTTTGGTTGAAGTTTCGTAGTTTTTGCAGAATATTATCTTTTTTAGCCTTCGGCCCGTCGCATGGGGTCTTTGAAAGCCTAGGTGTTAGAAAAATGTAAAATTAACACATTTAAAACCATCCAGGAGTTTTAGTACTTCAGGTACCCTCCGAAATTAGATTATAGTTAGCGCGCATCGCTGCTTACTTCAGTTCGCGCGCCAGCGCAGTGAGATACAGACGTGTTTTGGGCGCGAGGGCCGTAAAAGACCCCACGCGACGAACCCCGTAAGTAAAATTGTATTGTTTGATTGTTCTTTGATTTCTTTTGTAACATGTGTTTTATTTATATTTTTATTGTTTTAGATAATAATTAAATTATAATTGACTTCTAAAATGTGTGAAGAACAACAACGACGTATATTGAGTTGGTTAGAAGATGAATCTGAAGATGTTTGCGGTGGCGAGGAGGAAGAAGATGAAGTCGCTACATGTCTAGATGAAAGAAGTGAGCATAACACGGATTCGGAGCAAGAATGTGAAGATTTGGTGCCTACAGATCAACATGAGGTACTTTTGGAGGAACCGGATCAGGTTTTAGAATCGCTTGATGAACAGCACATGGAGTTGGAAAGTTCGTATAGTGATGATGATGAAGAGCCCTTGATAAATATATCGTCACAGAACTTTTATATTGTCAAAAAGAGGGAGAGAAATGGCAACTATAAAATTATTTCCAAATGGAGGAAGACTAATATGTAAAACTAGTATGTACTGACTGTGTTCAAACGGAAAATTAGTCTGATTTAGTTTGATAAAAGTTGTGTTTTTTTTTTGTTGGTGCGAGCCAAATTTTATGTTACAATGTTGATTGTTCTTATGTGATCTCATATAGGTATAATATAAATTAAAGTTCATTGATTTAGTTAGAATAAAAATATTTTTTCTGTGATGTGATCTCAAAGAGAGAAATGTATGATCCTAATTTTAGATTGGAAGTTTAAACAGTAAATAAATGAATATTTTTGATATTTTTTTGTAATTTTATTGTCATTATATAAATAAATAAGAAACTGCTAGAATAGTTGGAAAGATACAAGTTTTAAGGGGTTTTATAGGCGTTTTATTCTTGCGGCTTTGAGGGACCCCACGCGACTTACCGCGTTATTAAAAGATGCGCGACGGGCCGAAGGTTAGTGACGCTAACAAAGTCGACAATGATGGGGGATGTACCATTTTTCTTATTTATGCGGTAAATATCTTTGATTTCCTGGCGTTGCAAGGGAATATCTAAGACGCTAGTTGTCTTCGTAATCAATTGACAGAGATCTTCTTTGCTTTCTCCCTCCAGTTTTGGTATGTTTCTAACCTCTAACTTGGATAAAGATAATAAACGCTCCATATTTTCAACTTTGTCCTCGAGTTGGCTTATGTAGTTACGGTCTATTTTACGCTCAGACTCAATTTGATCAATCCTAATCACCATATCATCATACTGTTTGGTGGTAAATTCTAAGGATTTTTTTATTTCCTCGTTTTGGAAAATAATTTCTTCCATAGACTTTTGAAGTGCCAGAAACTTGCTGTCTGTCTGAGCTGTGGCCGATTTTAGCAGCTCGCGTATCTCGTCCATAAAAGAAGTAGCGTCATCTTCGCGTTTGCGCCGCTTGCTGTTACGCTCTGCAATAAATTCAGTATCAACCAGAGTTAGATTCGGGGCAGATCCGGATTGTGTAATAATTGGGGCTGTTAGATTTTGTTCTCCAGTTTTGGTAGTTTTAGGTGGCGTGCGTTTCAGCGAAATTGAATTCATTCTTTTCCTCAGGTATCACGAATTACTCTTGTGGTGTATTATTAGTTTTAAATAAGCATGTTTATCTATGATATTCTATTTAAAAACACAATTTTAAAATTCAAAAAATATTTATGCCGTAAAGACGCGTAGTGCTTTGACAAAATAAAAAAATAAACATTCACCTCAGACTATAGACATTGAACCAATTTGGACTAAGTATAGGTATAGTTATCTGTGGCAATTTTCATTCCCGCACACGTGCAGGAAAGTGGAAAAAATCGCACGCGTGTGAAATACATTGCATGTTGTACCTAATCGTAGTGCGTTATGGACCAGTTTTCGAGAAAGTGTATTGAAAAATATATTTTGACATTATTGAAACATTTAAACATAACTCCAGAACTAAACACATAAAGTGTTTTTCAAATAAATTAAGCTGTGATGTTCAAATAAATTCGCTGTGATTGAGATAATAAAATTCAAATTAACTTGTTTAAATAAATAAAACAAGACAAGGAGCCAGATAAAAGCCGATTTATTTCAAAAACGTTCACAATACTTAAATCTGTTGAAAATTTTGCAAGAACTTTTTAAGTTATGCGATAGCAGGATAAGACGATGAAACAAAAGATTGTCTCTTCTCATTGTCTCCAAGTTTGGCATACTTCGTACTTCTATTGTTAAAAGAAAGTAAGTTGGCTTGTTGCATTGTGATCACTGAGATTACAGCAAACTAGCTGTGCCCGCGACTCCGTTCGCTTGGATTTTGAAAAAGAAAATTCAGACTCAAGCCTGACATGATTTATCCATAGCTGATCGATTCTTAGTAGAATGTTTATTCCGATACAGAATGGCTAAAACGGATGTCTTTCATTTTGTTCTATCCATTCGTGCGAATGTTACAGAGTCAATATAACGCATAATAATTATGTAAATAGTGTTTGTTTTTTTTTTTTAAACCGTACTTATTTTGGTTCGCAATATTGTAAAACCTTGTATTTAAAATGCTCAGTTTAGACGCCTTACTATGGTTTTGTTCCACCGTATCGGAAAAAGAAAGCTACACTTCCCACAAAAAGTATAAAATCAAACTTCAGACATCGATATCTTAAAACAAGATATCTCGGTTTGAGATAACGTGAATCCGTACTTTATACTGGAAGAGCTGGTAATGTATGTTGCAAAAACATAGGTGCATTTGCTAGTTCTCAAGTTGCTTGGAGAATCGAAGTCACAAATAGTTGCGGCTTTCCGAAGCACTTCCAAGTGCAGAATAGATTTTTTGCTATTGGAAATGGAATAAATATATTCTTTACTCGCGAGAAATCTTTAGTAAAGGAAACGGCTTTTAAAATAGTGAAGAACTTGATGGATATAAAACTAATTAATAAAATAAACTTTAGAATATTTAATGCCCAATTTCGTATTATTAGTGACTAGCTGACCCACGCAACTTCGTCTGCGTCACATAAAAGAGAAACAGCTCACAAAAGGAATACATTTTTCCCCGTTTTTGCAATATTTTTCATTTATGCTCCGCTCCTTTTGGTCGCAGCGTGATGTTATATAGCCTATAGCCTTCCTCGATAAATGGTCTACCCGACACTGAAAGAATCATTCAAATCGGACCAGTAGGTTCAGAGATTAGCGCGTTCAAACAAACAAACAAACACTGCAGCTTTATAATATTAGTATAGATTTAAACGACCCTTAGTTGATAGTTATTTGATTACAAACTACAATAAATGAATGATGGTACCTACTTGTACAATTCAATATCAATACCTCACACGATCAGAACACATTATAAGTTATAACACACATGTAAACGGGTATTTATCGCTAATTGTCTTCCGGCGACCACGGCTGGTGCAATTCGGTCGAAACGTCGGGCTTATATTAAAGGTAAAATTCGCGATAAATAACCGTTTACATATTGTGTGTTATAATACCTCAACTTTTAAACTTGTATTTAGTTTGGTAAATGGTTTAGTTAGATCATATTGAACTCACTAACATTTCTAAAACACATGCCATGCCAAGTGAGAATAGACAAAACTTGCACACATATTGAAATAACTTTATATTGTCGCCCAAAACTGCTCGGAAGGCAAGTAAAAGCACGTATGCGTTCTTATTTCCTCCAGGTGTAAAACACTTGTTAGATCTCACAATAAAACACAAATCACTTTGCTAATACTGAATTTAATAATCAACTTCAGTTAATATTTTACACTTGTACACGTACACAACAGTAATCATCGACCTCTCGAGTCGACGGTCCAGCCGATAGTCTGCTCCTGCGGTAATTTCTGCCAAAGGTGTGATTTTGACAACCGGAAGTCAGCAGTTTAATATTTATCACAGATACTATTTAAAACGTTATGATAACAGGAAGTCAATACAGTGTTTGTTAGAACATTTGCTATTATTAAATGACAACATGTACACAGGAAGTCAATGCACGCTAACAGCTCGGCCATCTGACATTCGGTTACGTCCTCGTACCGAACAAAAATAATAGTAAATAATTGTAAATGATACAGGCCCAATCAAAGAATACATAAAATAATCAGATTTTATTCAAAAACATAAAATAATTCTTGATTTTCAATATTGTTAATAACATAATTCCTTCACGTAAAAATAAAATTTTGTAAACAATCATATAAGTAGACAAAAATAACTCTAATCATTATCACATTCAATATCCACTTCATCAGTCTCATCTACCCTACTGTTCTCCTCGTCAGAACTACTTGCTAAATCAGTACTAAGATTAAGCCAAGGCCGCAATTTATCTCTAGCTACAATTGTTTCGTATTTATGATTGTGTTTTCTAGTTATGGGGGTGTCTTCTACTAGGAATCGATCATTGGGGAGTATTTTAACAATACGATAGGGTCCTTGATATTTTGCTACTAATTTCTTAGATTTACCATCGTTTTTATTAATTTCCCTTTCTACTCTTACTAGATCTCCTTCTTTATAAATGGCTTGGTTAGTTATTTTCCTATTTTTGTTAAAACGTTCTCTATCTTTTTCTTGTTGTTTTTTTATAAGTTCTCCCGATTTTTCACGCATTTTTGATATTTGGTCTAAATTATTATCTGACGTATCACTAATAATATCACTTAAAATTGACTCTGAAACATTTGTAACTTTAAATCCGAAAAGTAACTCTGAGGGACTTCTTTGTGTAGTTTTATGTTTTGTGGTATTAATCCCTATTTGTATATCTGGCACATATTCATCCCAAGTCCTATCATCTTTCCCATGAGTTTTAGTGGAAAGAGCGTCTAAAATCGTTCTGTTAAATCTTTCAACTTGGCCATTAGCCCTTGGAGTTGCAACGGCATTCAGAATATGTTTAATACCAGTCTCTTTAATAAACCTACTAAAGATGTTACTTGTAAAACATGAACCTCTATCGGTTACCAATCTTGTGGGGGCACCAAAATAACTGATATGATCCTTTATAACTCGGATTGTTGTGGTTGCTTTAGTATTCCTAACTGGTGTTATATTTGTATATTTCGTGAAGCCATCGACAATAACAAGTAAGTAACAATTTCCGCGTTTACTACGTACAAATGGTCCTAAGTGGTCCGCGTGTATCGTATGAAACGGTTTTTCCACTTTTGGTATAGGATGAAGTTCACCTTCACGGGGACCACCAGGTACTTTGTGATGCGCGCACTCAAGGCAAGCGGCAACATACTTTTTTACGAAACGTCGCATCTTTGGGAACCAAAATGAATCCCTAATCCGGGCTAACGTTTTATCAAATCCAAAATGACCAATATCGTCGTGGTTTTTCTTAAGAATCTGCCAACGAACTGCTTTTGGGACCGCCCATCGAAGACCGTTTTCTACTATGCGGTAAACACGACCATTCTTAATTTTAAAATTGTTATGGACGTCGACAATTTTATCGATGTCTGGATTAGTCAAAATATTTTTAATGGACATTATTTCATCATCAATGGATTGGGCGGTACTCAACCAATTATCTGTTTCAATATTTAGTATGTCAAAGATGTGGCTTTCTGGAATAGGCGGTTCGATGGGATGGCGACTCAGAGCATCGACGTGCGTCATTTTGCTACCCGATCTGTATTCGATATCGCAATCGTATTCCTGTATTTGTATCCACCAGCGCGCTATTCGGGGGATAAGATCGCGCTTGGTCAGTATCGTCCTCAAGGCACTACAATCTGTGTATATTTTAAAATGAATACCAATTAAATATACTCTAAAACGATTAAGAGAGGCAATAACTGCTAACGTCTCCAGTTCGAACGAATGTAACTTTTGCTCATCAATAGTTGTTTTTCGACTATAGAACGAAACTGGTCGTAGCATACCATCTTTACCTCTTTGTAAGAGAATACCGGCCACTCCAAGTTTAGATGCATCTGTGTGTAATTGCGTTTCGAAAGAGGGATCATACAAAGCAATAACAGGGCGTTCTACTAGTGCATCTTTGAGACTCTGAAAGGCGGAGGCCTGTTCGGAACCCCAGACCCAATCGCAGTTTTTGCGTAAAAGATCTGTTAGGGGCCTTGCCATTATTGCAAAATTTCGAATAAACCGTCTAAAAAAACTCGCAAGCCCCATGAACTGGCGTATCTCATGGGGATTTTTGGGAACTGGAAAATTTGAAACTGCATTGATCTTTCTAGCACCGGGACGGACACCATCAGGGCCAATTTCAAATCCCAAAAAATCTATATTTCTATAAAAGAAATGACATTTACTTAGCTTTAGGGTTAAACCTCCCTCTCGAAGCAACTGCAAAACTTGACGGAGTCGGGAAAGACCTTCCTCAAAGCTATGTGAAGGAACTAATATGTCATCCATATATATGACGGCAAACTTTATCTTTGCGTCAGCTAAGATTTTGTTTATTGTTCGCTGGAAAACGGACGGAGCGTTAACTAAGCCAAATGGCATTCGCAAATATTCGAATTGACCATCCGGGGTCACGAAAGCAGTTTTAGTTCTAGATTGCTCGGAGATCGGAATCTGATAGTATCCTGAAGCAAGGTCTAACGATATAAAATATTCATGACCAGCCAATAAATCAATTTGATCGTCTATGCGAGGAATAGGATAGTGGTCCTTTATTGTTTTACGATTTAGTGCTCTGTAATCAACGCAAAGACGTTTTTCACCCGTCTTCTTTTTGACCAACACAATTGGACTGGCATAAGGGGATGATGACTCTTGAACAATGTCCGCATCCAGCATTTCTTGGACCATATCTCGGACTTGTGTCCTCTCGGAATGGGACATTCGATAAGGGCGATAAGCAACAGGTTCAGAATCCTTGAGTTTAATTTCCATCTCGCTCACAGTCGTATAACCAAGATCTTTAAGATTTTTAGAAAAACAGTCTTTATACTCACGTAAAACGGATTTTAAATTGTCGAGTTCTGTGTTAGTTAAAGAGTCACCATAATTAATAGAATCATTATCTTCGGTATCTGAAATGGTTAATTGACATACGTGGCTAACACTATTCAGAGGTACGGCGCGAGCAATTAAAATATCTTGTTTGAATACGATTGTATTTAGTGTTAAATTTTGTACCAGTAATTGTCCTACACCATTCATCAAGTTATATTCTCCAGGCAAAAGATAAAACTCCGATCCAATTCTTCCCCTCACAGAACCATTTATAAAAACCTGACCAGTAAAAGTCCCATCTGAATAAATTGGTATAGACTTCATGGCATGACTGGAAACATCCGTTTCCTCAGATATCATTAGAAATACTTTATTCGTCCTTTGGAATATAAGACGAGATGGTGTCTTAGTTATAAGAATACCAGGAAGCTCTGTAAAAGAATGACCCAGAAGCATTGGATATTTTAAAACGGAGTCATCCACGACAAGAATATCGACGGTTTCCCTAATTCCCTGAATCTCTATAGTCGCCCTAACTTTACCTACCGGTTGCACTAAATTATTGCCTAGTCCTTTCATTAGGGGTAAATTACAATGGTCTAAATGTAAATTAAAATCTTTTGCTTCAGTTTGTCGCATTATCGAACATTCACTACCAAGATCCACGTAACAAGAAATAGGAAAACCATTTAGTTTTGCAATAACAATATATTTATCATTTGGGTCATGGATTTTCGTGCTACTGATGTTGGCATTACAGTCCACCTTTAAAACCTGTTTTTCTTGGCCTACCCCGTCGGGCTTAGGATTTTCGCGGCTCTTTTGTGTGATATTTGAACAGTTAGCTGTGACGTGTCCGAGCCTATGACAGTTATTACATTTTTCGATAGGTTTAGGACATTTAAAGCTGGGATGGCCTTCAACGCGACAATTAAAGCATCTAATTGGTGGTTTAGTTACCGTTGAACTCGGTTTATTGTCAAACTGATTTGTTTTCTCCGATTGTAACCCAAAAGTTTTCCTATTGTCGTTTCTACTCTTTAAGTTATTGCCATTGTTTTCTCTTGACTGACCTACTTTAACAGATTTCAGGTATCTGAGCACTTGTTCAGGGGTATCATATTGTGCTGCTTGAGCTCCAACTTTAATGGCCCTATCTTCTATGCCGTATAGTATGCAATCTACTGCCCTTTTTCCTGTTATCTGACATCTATGTAACAAGTTTAGTTTAGAGTAATAGTACTGTTCTAAAGGTTCCCCATATTTAGCCCGCAATGTAAGCATCTCTGTTAGTAACTCTGCGTAATTTTCTCTACATGGAAACGATTGAAAAAGTTTCGTCTTCCATTCCGACCAGGTAAATTTTACGCTAGGTAGACTTTGATACCATGACTTGGCCAAACCCGTGAGCTTTGGAAGTGCATAGTAAATGATTTCCCGTTCTTCCCATTCATATATGTCAGCGCATTCCTCGACTTTATTGATCCAATCTAAAATGCTCTGATTTTTGGACATGGGGTCAAATTCTGGAATAACATTGCTCATATTGGCCAATTTATGGCTGCCTGATTTAGAAAACCCCTTAAGCGCATCAATAAATTGAAAAAACATATTATTAGGACTTGAATTCTCATACCTTGATGTTCCTTGCCTTCGATAATCGTGATGACTGCTGCTCCTTGACCGCCTCTCGTCCGGAGACCTGCTTCTCGAACGCCTTCCATTGCGTGATCTGCTTCTGGAACGCCTTTCGTTCCGTGACCTGCTTGATCTTGCTCGGTCGGGTGTATTTCGTGATGAAGTATAGTTTCTTAATGGTCCTCTCAATTCATCCTCAGTGTAATCCGAATTATGCGTTGGTCTCGTGTCCAATTCCCTGTTCCTAGAGCGTCGCTCAAGCTCACCGCTCATCATATCATTTGTACGTTTACTGGAAAACCTCGGCCGTCGCTCAAGCTCATCGGCACGGGGCTCACCAGTAAACGCACGGCTTGTACTCGGCTGTCGCTCAAGCTCACCAGCACGAGACTCGCCAAAAATCAATTGGTTCCCACCCGGCCGTTGCTCAAGCTCACCGGCACGGGGATCACCAGAAAACGCACGGCTTGTACTCGGCTGTCGCTCAAGCTCACCAGCACGAGACTCGCCAAAAATCAATTGGTTCCCACCCGGCCGTTGCTCAAGCTCACCAGCACGGGGTTCACCAGAAAACGCACGGCTTGTACTCGGCTGTCGCTCAAGCTCACCAGCACGAGACTCGCAAAATATCAGTTGGTTCCCACCCGGCCGTTGCTCAAGCTCACCGGCACGGAGGTTCCCTCTCGTTCTAGGCAAATCATCATCATCACGTCTATGTCGGTCCAGTCTCTTAACTTCACTATCTAGTCGAGTTCGCTTTGATCCAGATGGTAGAACAGGGCTGCCAGATCTCGAATAATAATTATTTGTATTCATTTTGGTTCTGAAACTCAAAAGTATGCGTCACTTTTCACGTCACACATCATCATTCATCACAAACATTTAAGTTAACAGTTTGAAATATGAATATCTCCAAAAAAAATAAAAAAAATATGTTTATTAGAGTTGATGAAAACAACATGTTCATTAAAAGAAAAGGGACCCAAATCGTAACCTTCTCGGTTTAGGGTAAAAGGTGAAGTACAGTAAAAAATAGTAATGCACAAATATCATGTTTGCACCGAATCTAAGCAACGAAATATTAGTGAAAGAAAAAAAAAATATTTTTACAAAATAAGGTTAATGCACTGTTTTAGACTTTCACGGTTTTGCACTACACTTAAATTTGATGCTTGCCACAGCGTCGAAATATCGGGAGTTCATCAAAGCAAAAAAAATCACGGATATTATCCCGTAAGTACTGTAAGTGTGGTAAAAATAAATTTAATTTCTTTGCAAACTAGAGTCAACATTGAAACTGTAAATCCATCATAGTAATCCATTCATCGTAATAATTCCATCATAATAAATAGTATTAAACAAAGTCACTTTATGTATCTAATGTCGTTCTTTGTAAAACGTAAGCGATTTGACAATAACTTTTTCCAAATCAGAATAATTTTTAAAGTCTGATTTTTGTGCATTATTTTTCGGGGAAAAATAAAACTGTTACGTTACTCACATTTTCTTGGATGGCACAGAAGCGTATTTTGCGTTCATCCCACTTCTGAACTAAAAGCACGTATGCGTTCTTATTTCCTCCAGGTGTAAAACACTTGTTAGATCTCACAATAAAACACAAATCACTTTGCTAATACTGAATTTAATAATCAACTTCAGTTAATATTTTACACTTGTACACGTACACAACAGTAATCATCGACCTCTCGAGTCGACGGTCCAGCCGATAGTCTGCTCCTGCGGTAATTTCTGCCAAAGGTGTGATTTTGACAACCGGAAGTCAGCAGTTTAATATTTATCACAGATACTATTTAAAACGTTATGATAACAGGAAGTCAATACAGTGTTTGTTAGAACATTTGCTATTATTAAATGACAACATGTACACAGGAAGTCAATGCACGCTAACACAAGAAACTTATATCGCTTTAAAGTTGGCCAATAGTTTCATGTGAAGACCTTTATGTGTTAGGTTTAAAGCAATAACTACGGCTTTTAGTCGTGTTCCTGTAATTTTCAGTTAGCTTTCTGTAAAAAGTCCATTCATTATTAATTTATTCTGAACTTTTGCCATTTCACGTTTTTTGCCAGATTTTAAACTTTTGGCATAGCTTAAATTGAATTTAATCGGTGATCGATTTTCTTAGTCTTTATCTTCAAGTCATCATCCGCCTAGTTTTTAACCAACAATGTTGGGATCGACTTCCAGTTTTAAATGATGCAACTGAATACTAGTACATGGAGCGATTGCCTATCTGACCTCCAAAACCCAATAGTCCTGGGTAATACGATACCCCTTGGTAAGACTATTTGTCAGACTTTCGAGCCATTGATTTCCTGTAACGACTGACAAAGATCTTCAAATGACAGCCGAGACCAACGGCTTGGCGTGTTTTTCAAGGCACGAAGGAAACTCGGTATGTAATGAATATGATGCAAGATTACAAGTATAATCTTTGTGTAAACTTTTGCAGTCACAGTCAAAATAAACCACAGCAGAAAAATGACTTTTCAAAAATGAGTCACACCAAATGTTCTTTGTTTCAGAAAAATGAGTCACACCAAATGTTCCCAACCAATCCCCTATTCCAAATCCGAGTTTACATACATACATATATATATCAGTTTTCCATATACCAAGATCCTAATTTTAAAGTCCAATTACTTCCCTACATGTCGTCGGAGGGCTGCGCACAAAGTTTAGAACATATCCAATTGGAACAGTTCTTGTGAACGTTGCACATGACACTTAATTTCTTCGTTGCCTTAAGCGCTGTATTTTAAACAACCTGTATATCGAATGGGGTATACGGAGTATGTTTGCAAATAGGGAATATGGATATTATTTTTTTTTATTTCGATGCGGAATGTTAAAGTACTTTAAAAATAACGACGAACAGCGAAAACAAAACATAAATCGGCCAAACAACACAAAAGTTATAAACATTTAAACTTTTGTTTCTATCCCTTTCTAGATAAACGGAATTTAGTATATATTTTGTACGTCGATGCAGCGAATGACGTCATTCGCTATATCGGATCTCTCTGTCTAATCGGCAGTTTCAAATGCTTTTAACTTGGTATTTTTATAGATATTAAAAAAAATATTTAAAATTGTTTAGAGTGATAAAAAAACATGCATATACCCTATTACTGTATTTCAGTTAAAGCTTACCAGTTACAAGAAAGACAGTATTTACATAACATAACATCACGCCCTTAATCTCCGAAGGGTTAGGCAGAGGTTTACCTAATAGTACACCCACATTTCGCCAGTTATTTTTAAGTCCCATGTAATAGGGGGCAAGCCTTTTGCCATCAACCGGGCACAAATCGAGACTCCAAGGCTGCTACTGAAAAATTCATGATGGAAAAACCAGTAAAAATCTGCCCAACCCGAAAATCGATCCTAAGACCTCATGTTTAGCTGTCACGATTGCGACCACTAGAGCAACGAGACAGTCACAGACAGTATTTACGTCAACGATAGATCTAGAATCCCGCTAGGAATAGGAATCGTTTTGAAAGCAATTACCACTTGTCTACGCCCCTTGTGAATTTGTGTTTTTGGTGGATCCGCCTGATCACCACTAAACTAATTTTTGCTTGCACTCGCAACATAGAAACGGTCTCCAGCCCCGCCTCGTTGACATTGTATAGAAATAATTAATAAAAAGATACCGATCGGCCGAGAGCACTGACGACGCACGCACGCCAAACGAGAGTTATTGTTATTTTGCCCGCCAAAGTTAACGCTTTCCTAATAGGCCTAAACTTTAAGGGGGCGTGGCTGGGCACCTCCGCATAATTTAAGCGAAAAAAAATAACTGATCAGGCGGAAAAGGCCACGACTCTACTTCGCTTCATAACGAATGAAATAAAAATATTGCATTGAGTTTGATAACCTTTAATGACTCTATTCTAACAAAAACATCAACTTCGGTATTTTACAAAGTCGTTGTATGGCTTACCTTATTATGGCCAATCCCCTATCCCCCTAGTCCCCTATCCAATTCCCCAGCACTTTCTCACTTTTGATTACAAGCCCAGTCTAGCAAGTCGCCCACATAATTTACACCTTCAGAATAAGATCTTTTGTGTGTAAATAACTTACATTTTGTATGCATATCGTCCCAAGACGGAGATGCAGTTTAAAACCGATCTGATCGAGTTCCGTCCTCTCGAGCCATTTTGTAGTGCGTCAACGAATAAAATCACTTCGGCACTTTAAATTGTAAAAGCTTTACTTCGGAGAGATTGTCGGTGAATTTCCGTTTTCTTTCAGCAACATAAAATATAGAATAGGGACGCTATTCCAACTTCCAAGTATTTCACAGTCACCGATCTTTGAGTGAAACATAATTTAGGTGCTTATATTATCTCTTGTAGTCTTGAATATCGGAGAGAATATTTTGCTGGGAAAATTGGACTCGGTACTTATATACCGTCCGAATTTAGTCGCAAAGGTAAGCAGAAAAGGGGCGGTCTAGTCACAAAGTCCAGCAAACTAGTGACAGAAAAGCCTTTGACACCGATGCTTCTGTTACTTTGACTGGCCATGGTATTAAAGCTGGCAACGTAGAAGGATGTTCCAATTTGTCGTTCGCTATGGAGTGAAGTAGGAAGTTTCTAAAACCATAATTTTATCAGTTTGATGAAATTGCACCACAGAGATAAATTTACGCATAGTCACGGCAGATTCATTACATGACTTCAATTAGCAGTTGTGTGCTTCAAGTTTGTATTTCTATTTCACTGAATACTTAGTGTCAATACAAAAATCAATCTAACTCTGCCAGACACGGCATAAATAGGTGATAGTTTATAAAACGTGATTTCTATGCAATTAAATACCAACATGCATTACATTATAATCGTATATTATCCCATTGCTGGGCTTAGCATCCCGTTGCCTTAACCTGGGATGAAGTGAAGGGTGGCCCCTTCACTTCATCCCAGGTTAAGGCAACCCACGTCACTCGATCTAATGAAACTGGGGCCCAATTAATTAAAAATAAGTCTAACATATCTCGCCATCTCATCTGTGCCTGCCGCAGTGGCATTCTCTATTTCGATCTGCTGAGTGGTTTTCTTTTCTGGTTTTCTATTTAAATTGTTTTATTTTTAGTTCCCGATAATAATCACTTTATTACACAGTTATGACGTAGCTAATGACCTCGTTTCTATTAAAATAGTTTATCGTTAACGGCAAAATCCATTGTTTATTTAATTATAGAATAACAATATATTGCGGCTATAAACATGTTAGTTATACACCGTCATTAAAAATAATACTACCACCAGGAGTCTGCTTATAAAGCCGAGTTTTCACTGGACAACATTTTAATGATTAAGAGAGTTCTAGAGTAAACTGAATCTTAGGACTAGCAGATCAGTAGTCCTAGTCAAGTTATAAACGTTTCATATCGATTCTCTTTCTTAAATCGTAAACGCCTCGGCGTAAGCGATTGCAGAAAGCGCTAAATTGGTAGCCAAGTTGACACGACTGAGGCGATCGCTCCATCTCTAATGTCTGTAGAAAAAACCTACACTTTCGTCTATGGTGAGCGTTCCTACTAAAGAGTATAGCGATCAACATAGTAGATTGATAACAATCTATCATTTTAAAGGATGTAAACTTGTCTACGAATTTTCTATTCGTTTGTGTTGATCACGTGATTTAACGTTGAGATGATGTCATTCCCATACATTTGATTAGTTCTCTACTAGCGTTAACGATTGTAGATTGTCAACTTGGCTAAGCCTGCAGGAGTTCCTTTTTAAGTTGAACGCACATTTATGCGCGCCGAAAGAACCGACCGCGCCGAAAGAAACATTTTCTCATCCGTATAACGTTATTTATTCTTCCGATTCAACGCGGATAAGTGTGCGAGGTTTCATAGGATTTCATACAAGTAATTCTAAAATTAGATTCTTTCGGCTCCTTCGCTTCCTTCAGCTCTGATTAGTATGCGTTCACCTTTAGGTCCTCCTGGAAATTGACAGTAGTTGTTGCTGCACTAGAGCACGAGCTTCACAATCAGGCGATACGGTGTTGCGACAGTGATGATCGTATTTGTAGTAAAGCAAAGAAAAATAAATCCTACTGCTGGATGTGGCACGCCCGCGACACCCTAGACGTCATTTGTCGTCAGAAGACCTTACCCACGCTTTCATTGACGCGACGCTCCTCCAGAGAGACAGTCATCAGCCAGTGACACTCGAACTGACCCTTTCAATGTTTCCAGTTACTTTGTAACAAACATACGGGGTGTAAAAGACCTCATCACGAAACCGTCAACCAAGCATTTTGTACAGCAAACTAAGTAACTTTACGCAAAAATTATTGCTGGGAAACCACTTTTTTCTTGGGGTGAAAAATCATGTTTTGTGGTAGAACTCAATGTAACGCACTCAAAACATTGTGCTGATTGATGGATTGAGGAGTACGGGGGTCGAGGAGGTGTTTAAAGTAAAAATCTTACATTAAAAACTTGTATTTAAAAAAAAACTTGTCAAAAAGTTGGAACTTTGACCCCCAATATCTCCGTAACCAGAAGGTTCCCAGGTATGGTGTAGAACAAAAAAAGTATCACAATGACGGGGACAACAAGTGCCTTTAGATTTGTACAAAGATCTTTTGGCACATGACACAAACCGGAATGAATCGCCAAGTTATTTTATTTTTAGTACAAATTCTCGAATACCACTAGCGCTAAAAGATCCATGTAGATTTGCAGACACCACTCGCTGAGCCGTCATGCTTTCACAATATCTAGTTACAAAATCGAACACTAATTAACACCAGTGAGTACTCGGTTCAACCCAACGATTATAATAACTAGCTTCCTCTGTACATGAACACATAGACACAAAGTTTACGAGTAGATATATCCTCATTCGTTATAGTGTTGCGTCATCCTTTGTTGTCACGGACTATAGTGGGGCGTGCTGTTATTACTGAGCACAATTGTGCTCTTTGAACGCAAAATGCCACTTGAGCTGCAAAAGGTACGCAGCGCAGCTCGCGTTGATGTCATTGAGAAGAGCTTATTTTAAAATGGAGATGATTTTTATTGTAATAAATTGCTGCTGGTTTATTTTTAATCCCTGACGAATGTGTGTGTTTCATTACGTTCGAAGTTTTCATTCGGCACTCAAAAGGATGAACAGTCGTTACAGGTAGTCAGTGGCCTGAAAGTCTGACAACCAGTCTTACCAAGGGGTATCGTTTTACCCAGTACTAACGCTAGTCGCTCCATGTAAAATACTACTATTCAGCTGCATCAGGCAAGACTGGAAGCTGACCCCAACATAGTTGGGAAAAGGCCAGGCAGATGATGATGACTCAAAAGGATTAACCGATTTTATTTCATTCATGAATCTTCACTATAAACCGTACTTCAAGTCCATATTTAGTCGAGATTCAAATGTAGCTTTTCCTTAACATAGCTTGTTATGGACCAGTATAACATGCAACCTTTGGAACCCGACCTCCGCAGCCTCCGTCTTGTTACAATACCGCGGGGGCTAATTGGAGCTATCTGAACCAAGCTTGGAACTACACACTACACAGTTGAAAATAAAGGTGCATGCAACAACGAGGTGTTCCTTTATTTTTACAATGTAATTAGTCGGCTAAAAGGTTGACTAGCAAATAGATGAAAACTGTTTATGCCTTATTTTTTGGGAAATTTTCGTTTAAATAGATAGCCTTTGTCCAGGAAGAATGCAAGATTTTTCATCGGACAATGCTAACATTCTAAGATTT
The DNA here is from genome assembly GCA_905147715.2 of Xestia xanthographa. NCBI lineage: Eukaryota > Metazoa > Arthropoda > Insecta > Lepidoptera > Noctuidae > Xestia > Xestia xanthographa. The sequence continues at coordinate 22,273,621 of LR990659.1, forward strand.
TATTTTTTCAGAACCTATACTGTGTCCAATTGCTAGGCAAACGCCCCTTCCAAACCTCTATGTTTCGTGAAATCCATCTAGCCACGTTTTTCCCGCAAGTCCATGTGCTAAGATTGAAGATTGAAATTGCCAAAGCTAAAAATCTTACTTCCCTTTATTCGATGTCTGCCACGCACAGGATGGGAAAAGTAGCAGACATGTAGTAAATTTTTGACCCGTGGGTGTAATTTTATTTATATCTGGCATTCCAGTACAAGGATAAATTAATGAGGAAACTTCGCGGTCAAACAGTTCCTATGTGGCACATCAAGATCATTGCGAACCGTGGTACCATCAATCAAGAACTTAAAGCATTTTATTTTACTTTATTTAACAATTCCTATAAATATCTCCTACATAATTCGACAAAGCGGATTACACTGACGATCCAATATACATATAAATACGGACACAATAGATTGCCCAGTAAATGGGAGATAAGTCTCAGATAACGTTCAGATGGACTCACGTCTTGCGTATTCAGCCATTTTCTATTGTTGATGATCGTACCTTTGGTCCCATGAAGATTATGTTCAACTTTTTTAGTGAATAAGCTGAAAGGGAAATAACATGATTGGTTTCATGACCGAATACATTTTTTACAAATGTCTTAATTGGTTATTCAGGTCAAAAGAAGAGATTCACAAAGGCTAGTCAAGAGTTTTTTAATGTAAAGAATTAACTAGTAAACCAAAGGTATACCAACTATGGCCTCTTTTGCTTCTTTTGATGCCTCAGCTCACCAATGAGGAATTTTCGACTGACGTTTGTCACAACGCTTCAGTATATATCAATAGATGGCGCTGATCAGCTTTGGGAATATTTTTTAAACGGCGTTCTAGTAAAATGCAATGAAAAAAGAATTTACTACGTATTATATTATAGGTCAATGGTAAAATATTTTAGCAAGGCAAAAAAATCTCCTAGACACATGTCAAACTCATTGTATACTAAAATTTCTTTATTATTCGTTGTTGTCTATAAAGTGAGAACTGAAAAGAACCTTTTTTCTGTCAAACATTTTTAACCCAAAAAGTCTACTGTTCTTTTGCATCACTGAACTGAACTTCAAGTGTTTGCATGGTTTTTGCTATTGTTCTTCTGAGTGTTTTTACGTCTAAATTCCTAGTGAGTCGAGTCGAGCTTAGGTTCCTCCGTACTTCAGTTAAGGCTTTGTGGACATAAAAACGAGTCATTTTATTATTCCCAAGGTTGATCAGCGCCATCTAGTTCGTTCATAAAAAGCACTGGAAAACTCCCCATGCATTACTTTCTTTTCGTGTGATACGTTCTTAGCTAACCTAACCTGGTGTCAGAGTTTTTATGCCGCCCAAGGGCCTCTGACTTGGCTTTACATGCCGTCGAGAAACATCTCTCAGGCATGTTTAGTTTCCTCACGATGATTTCCTTCACCGAAGCTAGTGATAATTATACAATACGCACGTGAATCCGAAAAACCTTGCCTTGTCTTGGGTCCGAACTCGTGAGCTATGACTTGGCAGTCCGAAGTCAAACCTCAAGGCTATCACTGCTTTACCTATTACTGAATTATATTATCAACTCCGAATAATTCTCCATGTCTTACGAGGCGGAACAGGTCTGCAAGAAGCCTATGGAAGAGAAAGAAAATGTAGGCTACATGTATGCTGACAGTATATGTGTTTAGAATTCAAAAGGAGACAATTTCTTTGAAAACAAACAATCTTAAACAGATTTGTCCTTCAATCTCTTTCAAGAGAACTCACAAAAACTTCACTTCCGAAGAGATTTCTGTTTTAAAAGTCGCGAATAACAAGGAGGCTCTCAAACCGAAACATCCCTAATCATGTTATTAAAACTTCTGCCTCCCAATGTTGCTTAACAAAAACTCGATGGTTCCGACTCGCGCGTCGATTCGATAAGCTTGTTGTGATTGGTCCACTGGAGAATCTTGGGACAGAAGTTCTTGACACAGATCTTAGGTTATAAAGCTTTTAATGATTAGCTAGCTTTCGAATGGCAACTGAGAATTGGGGAGTAATGGACAGCACATTACCTACTAATTTAATGCTTTTTCTCATACAGCGAAGGAATCAAGGGTTTCCATAACCATTGTTTATGTTTGTAATACTCAAGATTATGAAATGATTTTGTTTTCGGTTTGGAAATCATCAAATTACCCCTCCCGCTCTGGGCAGAGCGGAAGGGAGTGTCAGACTTGTACTGACTAAAACCAATGTTCCTTCTTAGCCCTTTGTGTTCCAGGGCTACGGTTTCTATTTTAAACAGTCCCGCAGCCCGGGCAGGCATCGGCCCTTACATGACATATTATGACATGGTTGCATGATTTGGATATTCAGCGTAACGCTTTAATGGGTTTAAAAGTCTATGGTGTCGATTCTGTTGTGCACAAACTAAACTTAATTTAGGCTATTGCTATCTTTTACTAAAAGGCAGTGCGAGAAAAGGACGGCTATAGATATGCACTAAGTTAGAGATGTCAAACTAGTTTATACCTTGCGCTTCACCGTGATTTTAGTCGACATGTTTTTACGTGCACGGTGCAACCTTCATTTGTATAGAAATATTAGTTCTAACTAAATTTGACAGCTCTAAATTACGTCCGTCTCTTTCTCGTTTTATTATTAAAAGGTAGCAATAGCCTAAATTAAGTTTAGTTTGTGCACAACAGAATCGACACCGGCAAACCTATTAAAATGTGTAATGTTCGAATTAACATCTTTACGAATGTTTCGTCAGTTTTCAAATCCACACCTTATAAAATAACTCGAATCTAAATGTTTTAATTTTCCAACTTCAACCTTACCCTTTGGTGTGCTGTCATGTTTTAATTTCCAAATTGCCATCTCGTAGATACAGTTTTCGTCTCCAAGAGGAATATACGCCGCTTCAATCTCCACCTGAAATAATTTGAGTCCTCACACGTTAACGAAACTAGTCAGTTTCGCGTCGATCCCGGCGGCTGTGTAATTGGGCGCGGAGTCAAGAGGCAGTCGCTTGACATACATCCGCGATACAGGCTTACCTGAACTGTACGAGATAATGGCTCTACAAGCTTAGGGTAACTTTTAGTCTGTTACCTAACTACTGACGCTATTTTTAAGGTTATATTCTCGAACATTCTTTTTTCTTCTTTATTGTGTGGTTAGTGCCTAACCTGCACCCCTAGCCAAGTTACAAACGTTTCGTATCGATTCTCTTTCTACAATCGTAAACGCCTCGGCGTAAGCGATTGTAGAAAGCGCTAAATTGGTAGCCAAGTTGACACGAATGGTTCTATAATGCCTGTACAAAAAACCTACACTTTAGTCCATGGTGAGCGGTCCTACCAAAGACTTTAGCGACCAACATTGTAGAAACGATAACATTCTATTCTATCATTTTGAACGATGTAAACTTGTCTACGAATTTTCTTTTCGTTTGTGTTGATCACGTGATTTAACATTGAGATGATGTCATTCCCATTCATTTGAGTAGTTTTCTACTAGCGTTAACAATTGTAGATTGTCAACTTGGCTAGGGGTGCTGGTGGCAGAGTATTTGTGCAGCCTATGGGTCTGTCACTTGGGTTTACACGCCGTCGACAAATATTTCTCGTATCGATGATTCAATGTCTATATTTTATTAAACAAGCATCGGCCACGTCGACGGCCTTGAATAGAATTAATGATAATCTTCCAACTCAATCGCCAGTTTCTTAATAGCAATATTGACTGAAAAAAAAAACTAAATTAAAGGGGGGAATTCTAGACTTTTCTTTTTAGATTCCTCTTTTCCCCTTTACTTTTTTTCAAATTTCAAGAATAAGCCCTATTTTTGTTAGTCCAGTTTTGTAGTACCGTGTCAGTAGGTACTTTTCCGAGAAAAGCATCGGTTTTCCAGCTAGACATGCGGAAAACGGTCGGGTTACCTTAGCTGCAGAAACATGTGTGCTGTTTTCATAGGAAATATGTTTGATACGCCACAAAAGAAAAACAATAACGTACAGGTAAAAGTTTCCTCCTTTCAGCACATTTCATTCAAAAAAGTTCTTTCCTTCATTTACTAAATAGTGTAATCATTTTCCAAACTAACTGTATCTAAGTACCTTTATCTTAAACTCGCCCAATTAGTGAGCCCAAGAGATGTTGGTCAAATTCTCAATCCCCAAGGAAAGCTCACATCTTTAGTATGCCAAACAACATGTTAACAAAAAGTAGCCGTTTCCGACTTCCGGTCGATTCTGCGCAACGTCTTCTTGTAATTGGACGAGTGCGGCTCGAGAGTTCCAAAGTTGGAAGACACAGATCCCAGGATACCGGGTACATACTAATGTGGATACTTGTTCAAGTATGTGGGAGAGGTACAATGATGTACACAGATACCTACGTAAATAAATTCTCGGGATTCTTCCACAAAAGTTAGGTGATTTTCGCATTACATCGCTTATCTACACGGTCGGACGGAGTTGGCAAAGCGGATGAGGACGAGCAGTGTGCGACGCGGATAGGCGGTGAGCATCGCTTGTCCGTGCGGTCATGCGGTGTACGTGTAATAACCACCTTTAAGCTAAGTGGTAAAATGTTACCTGCAATTTGTAGGGATATCTTTTATTAAATTACCCTAGAAAAAAATACTCAACCGAGCACAAATTCAGACCTCATGGCTGCTACACTTCGCCTGACAATCAGTATTCAATCTATCGTCAAATTGATCAACATTCAGTGCATCGAATGGTAATTCTTGCTAAACTTGGCATGCGTGCATCCTCAATCTGTCCCCTAGACACTAACAGGTGTCTATAAATTAGGAATACCTACAATTTCAGCCTACATTCTGGTATGCAATGATCCAGAATAGTTTGTTATGCCAATCAGTGGTCGGAAGCTGATATCTCAGATGTCTACAAGGCTTATTTCATGTGATATATATACGTCAGTCATCTGTGACTGAATGTAGGTACTACCGATTTCACTGAGGGTCTGCCACTATTCACCCTTAAGCCCTAAGTAATAGAGTTGAAAAATGGTCGAACGTCAGTGCACTCCGTTGTGCACCCGATGAAACTGGCAACCTAAATGATAGGTTTATAAACAGTCTGACGATTATTGGTTGAATTATTATTTAGGGAAATATTTATCAGTCAGAAATGTAAAAGAGATGATTTGAAATTAACAATCTTCGATCAAAGTTAACAATGGTCTATTTTGTTCCGCGACCCCCGGGGCATTATTATGCAGTTGATGTATAGGTAATTAGATACTTGGTACATATGCAATAATAATAATCCTGGTGTTGAAATGTTTTACTGCTTTGCTGTGCCCGTAGAATGCAATAAAACAAAAAAAAAATCACGTAAAATTAAATTTATAATATTTTTTTTTTTTGTTTTTTTTTTTAAAAAAACAAAACAGTCCAATAGTTCCGAGTTCGATGATCTGGCTTAACGTTCCGCGAAAAGCCAATTTATCATATTTATTATTTATCGATGCCAATTTCGTATTATCAAACCAAAACCCGCACTCATACAGTATCAACTTTTTTTCTAGATATAAAAAGTCATGCACATGCAATACCAACATTAGTTGTTTCACAATATTCCCAGAATAAACTGCAGGTTATATTTCGTTTTTATACTGTTATTGTAATTTGCTGTACATGGTCGTGGAAAAGGTAATTGCTTTATTATTCCTAAAGGAGTGTTTACAGCTTGAATAATACAATTTTCTACACTGTTTATTGTAATGAACCTGATGTTGTACACCTATAAATAGGTTGGTTACAATGTTAGTGTCGGATGTAAATTATACAATGAAGGAAAAAATCGATATTTATATCCTTTTGAAGTGCGTCTAATAGGTAGTACTTATTAGTTCTATGTTTACAACTAAACAAAACTAAATAAAAGTAGTATGACTGCCAAAAAAAATACACGATTTTTAAAAGTATTATAAAAACTGGCCAAGTGCGAGTCGGACTCGCGCACGAAGGGTTCCGTACCATTATTTAAAAACATTAGACAAAACTGCAAAAAAATCACGTTTGTTGTATGGGAGCCCCCCTTAAATATTGATTTAATTCCATTTTTAGTATTTGTTGTTATAGCGGCAACAGAAATACATCATCTGTGAAAATTTCAACTGTCTAGCTGTCACGGTTCATGAGATACAGCCTGGTGACAGACAGACGGACAGACGGACAGACGGACAGACGGACAGACAGCGAAGTCTTAGTAATAGGGTTCCGTTTTTACCCTTTGGGTACGGAACCCTAAAAACAGAATATAGTAGAGTCTGAATATTGAAATATAATAGAATGACTACGCTGTGATTTACAATTCCCTAATAACTTTCACTCGCCAATAAAATATAAATCAAAACCCTTTTCAATTTCGTTCGCAAATAAAGAAAAAATAAATTTGTTATGAGATTTTTTATTAAATAGTTATAAAAAACTTTAATAAAATTTCCAAGCCATTGAAGCTTGGCTGTACCTACTTAGCCGGTACCCTATCAAAAGACTCACTGATCCCGAAATAGCTCAGCATAAGTTCCACGTCGTTGGATCAGAGCTGAACAGAGCAATAGGGCAATAACCGCAAAGGTTATATGCAATAACGAGCGTCCGATCGACTGCCGAGAGTTGCCGAAGTGGCCCGAACGCGATTGACACCGATACCGGCTTCATCTGGTTTGAACTGCTTCCGAAGTAAAAATGTTTGTATTGATGAATAGCAGTTTGGTGAGGTTTATTTATTGGGGTTTATTGGGTGTGAGATTTCCAGAGAATTTGTCTGAAATATAGATATACCTTTTTGGTATATTTCAACATGGTTTCTGCAGCATTTTACTTTTATTTATTCGAGAAAACTCTAACATTCGTACTAATGAGAACAAATGATAAAATCTCGACATAAAGTTAATTATTTTTCTTTTGTTTCAGGTTTCATAAAGTCTACAAATGAGCTCCTCCTACCTTGAATGTAAGTAAAAAACCTTTTTACTAAAATAAATAGTTATTTCCAGTCTCGAAAAATCTTAAATACTTTTAAAAAAAAAAGAAGATGGCGTCGTCTGAGAAGTTGTGACAAGTTTGTCATTTCTCTTTGTTAAACTGCAGGTTTTTTAAATTGGATTCTCGAATGGATGACAAATGAAAATAATGGATTTTTGCGAGTCGTTTGAATCACATTTGTCGTTGACAGTTTAGATTATCATGTCCATTAACGACTTGTTGACATGTTTTCGTATATTTTTGTTACACAATAAGCTTTTTTTCTTGCTACATTTGTTTTAAATCATAATAAAAGTTCTCGAATTCGGTTAAAAAAGAACCTACGTTAAGTATACTCTATATTTTCCGAATAATTTTCTAAATCAAATTCATTCGCATTTATTTAAATTAAATTCTAAATGCAAGTTTAATATGGAAATCTAGAAAAAATCTAGTTTCACAGCCGAATAAAAAATATACATAATTCAAGCTAGAAACTTTTTATCGTCAAACAGAGAAAGAAGAGACGCGAAAGTCATGCCATCTCATACATAATGTATAGAGTATATTTAAATAGTTTAGTCATACAGCTAGAACTTTAATTATGAACAAAAGAAAATACAATTCTACAGTCCGCTACATTTTCTTTTATTTACTTTCTAATGGCGATTTTAAATGAAACGTTAATGGGTTTCGAAATTGGAAAGACGTTAAAGCCAGGATTACTTTTGCCGTAATGTAAGTAAATGGTTTTCTAATAGACGAAAGGAGTATTGTACCTGCATTTACTAAGGTCGTATTGGATGGGTTTTTGGCCCTATGATTACCGGTTTAAACCGGGAGCTCCCAGATCCTAAATCCTAAATTACAAGTTTGTACTCAAAATCAAAATATTTTATTTCACATAGGCCTTCATGGGCATGGCGTTGGCATTTTTGACGTTTTATAAGTGTAAAACGTCAAAAAAAAGGTGCATGGTTCGGCTTGGTCGTTTCCTATGAAGAAGCACCGGCAAGAAACTCCATAGTTACTCTTTTCAAATGATTTGGTTTTACAAAATTACTTTTCACGTTATTACTAAACAGCAATGTAAATGTCTGGCCAATAAACCAGTCGTTGATTATAACGTTATAGCATAGCATATCTCCAAGGACCATTTCAATAAAACGTTGCCAACATAACTTCTATCTACGTATAAAATACACCCGAATTTTATGAACACGATATTAAAATCACTCTTCATACTAATATCACTCACAACCAGGCAACCCCACATGAACTTAATCGCTCCATACTTTTTAAAGCCCACTTTTATAAGGGTAAGCCATAAATTGGAGGGTAACAAGGGTTTACCCTGTGCACAGAATCCATTGTAACAGATCGTAATTAAGCCAGTAACATTTGGTGCTCGTTCCTTATATTAATTTTAATTAAAACTCCTAAAACGTTTTGTCTTCGGGTAAAGAATGGAATTGGAACGTAACGAGGGTAACTGGAGAACTAAGCAGGATTATATTTTTTTTGTAAAGTCAATTATTATGCACGTTTAGTGAGTTTTTGGAAAGAATCATGAGTAAAAAAGACGTCATTAATTTGAGAAAGTTGGGTTATAAGACGTTGTTAAAAAATATGAACTTTGTGTAGGGTGGCTAAAGATAGCCACGTTTTAAGATTCAAGCACATTTTCGGCAAAATAACGTCAAAATATCAAATTGCGACGGTAACTAAGGTTACCGACGTAGCCCGAAGAATTGCCAAACTTAAGTGGCAGTGGGCAGGGCACATTGCTCGCAGAACGGATGACCGATGGGGCCGAAAAGTTCTGGAGTGGCGACCGCGAATCAGAAGACGTTGCGTTGGAAGGCCTCCCACTAGGTGGACCGATGACCTGGTGAAGGTTGCGGGAATCCGCTGGATGCGAGTCGCACGGAACCGGTCAATGTGGCGACACTTGGGGGAGGCCTATGTCCAGCAGTGGACGTCTTTCGGCTGAAATGATGATGATGATGATGATCAAATTGCGACCAATATAGAATATCATTAAACTGTGTTGTGCATGAAAGAATACCTTCAGTCATTTTAAAAATCGATTTAAGAAAACATTTACATCTCATCTGAATCTCAAAAAGTAATTTTGTAATACACTACCTTTATAATTTACAATACCATTAACTAAAGTCCCGCATTGTCCATTCCGACTGCTATATCAACAATATATTCTCTATCTACAATGTTACACTCCGAGTGTTATAATAACCCGATTTAAACCGCACTCCACCACCCAACGTAGTGAAAATCACCTCTAATGCCTGAGTAATTGAATCAGAATTCCCATCCTACCAGAAGGTCGGTAGGTGGGTAATGAAATCAAATAACTTTAGTCGGATTCCCGTCCCAAGGGAAACCTTTATCTTTACATAGAGGACTGCTTTCCATAATTTTCTACAATTCACTATCTTTTGCGAAGATTTACGACTCTCCATTTTTTTTCTACCTTATCTTTTACGGCTAACAAAGTTTCGTTCGCGTCTGTAAATATAAGTATAATAAAGAGTATCTCCTGCATTATGCAGAACGAATATAGGAGTTTATTTAGGACACGCTGATCTGGGAATACAAGAAAAATGTGGTGTGACAGCTTTATTTCATGAAACGAGCTATGCTAAGAGAACAACATTATTTTGAGAAGAAGTTATCTTCCCACAGTGACGGCGCATAGATCGTGATAAATTAACATGAAGAAGTTTTTGCCTTGGTTTTGTTTAAAAATCAAGTCACGAAAATCTTCTGATGTACGACATAACATAATACTACTCCTGAATCACCAAAGGATTAGTCAGAGGTGTACAGTCGACTTAACTCATCATCTGCCTAGCCTTTTCCCAACTATGTTGGGGTCGGCTTCCAGTCTAACCGGATGCAGCTGAATACCAGTATTTTACATGGAGCGACTGCCTATCTGACCTCCACAACCCAGTTAGTACTGGGTAATACGATACCCCTTGGTAAGACTGGTTGTCAGACTTTTTGGGTCTCTGACTACCTAACGACTGTCAAAGATCTACAAATGACAGCCGGGACCAACAGCTTAACGTGCTTTCCGAGGCACGGAGGAAACTCGGTATGTAATGGGTGCTCACCCATCCACAGACCAACCTAGGCAATCACGGCTTAACCTAACGATCGATCCGAGCGGCTGTTATTATTTAGCCACGAGCTCCTCACACAGTACAGTCGACTTAACTATTTGGTTTATATTTTACAATGTAATTTGCATGTTGAAATGTGAACCAAATAGCTTGGTCGACCGCACCCAATAGTACACCAACATTTCGCTAGTTGTGTTTAAGTCTCATGTAATAGGGGGCGAGCCTATTGCCATCAACTGGACACAAATCCAGACTCCGTGGCTGCTACTGAAAAATTCCTGATGGAAAAACCCAATAACACTTTTGCCCGACCTGGGAATCGAACCCAGGACCTCGTGCTCAGCAGTCGCGCTTGCGGCCACTAGACCAATGAGGCAGTCAGCTGTAAGGCTTAGTCATATGTATACTAGGGGCTAAAAGGTGTGACAGCTCTTAGAGATGATTGAACTGGTCTAGTCTGCTCCTATTTGGAGTAACAGATGTATATGAAATAAAACGGAGAAAGTCAGCAAAAGGAAGGGGTCCGCAAGGGCAGATGCCTGCTGGGGCTGCGGGACTGTTCGATAGAGATACCGTGGCCCCGGAACACAAAGGGTGATGAAGGAACATGGATGGGTTTTAGTCAGTAAAAGTCTGAAGTCTGTCCTGCTTCGCCCAGAGCGAAAAAAAAACCGTAGACAACTACAGGTTTTTTTTTCTTGTATAACCTAACAGCAATAAAATAATGCTAGGTTAAAACAACGTAGCTCGGACAAAATCTCACCACCAATACGGCATTTTTTGCTTACAGTATCCGGCCGCTATTGAAGCGCTAATAAAACAGTTAAAAACTTTCTCTTTCTTGGGCCTTTTTTTTTGTTTTGTTCCTACTAGTCAAGAAAGACTGGCCAAACATCTCAGAGCCTGGGACTTTTTGTTAAACAAAGTATAACGTGAAAAGGTCGCATATTTTTTTGTTTTAAGGTCGCATTTTTTTTTAACATGTATGGACATCGTGTGCACGGGATTTTGTTTTAAAAATGAGTAGATTTGGCTCGAGCTCACGGTACTTACCAAAAATCTAACGAAGTCTTCCCTTCACAGCAAAACTTTTGATATCTTTTGGCAGTCGAGACCACGAGTCCGCGACCACAAAGCTTATGCACAAACATAAACTTTAAATCCTGTATTTTGCTGCTTGCGGTTTTACCTCTCAGTTGCATTCAAAACAAGGTTTTAGTATTGTCTATGAAATAATAATCTCATAACTTGTACTGGTTGTTTATTTGCCAGGGACCGTCCGGATACTCGTTGAAAGGGTTTTTGAAGGGGTTTTTTTAAGCGCTTAAAAAATAAACCCTATGATACATGTTACACCCTCGAACGGGTGCAATGTTAGCCCTTCCGAACGGGTTACCCTTTCAATACCCTGTAACACTGTAACAAGGTAAGTCATTCCAACCCAAGACATTGTAATAAGCACTCTTTGTAATCGACATTAGTTTGAAAATTGCCTAACCACGACCGCACGTGACATCTCACCGCCCGGCGGCGCCTTTGTGGCGTGTACCGAGCGACTTGTAAACATGGAATAATGATTATTGTTTTTATGATTTTACAGTGCAATTTTGCTTGTCGCACGCGCTAAATATTGTAATAATATTTCTTTTTTCGTGTCCAAACTTGTTTATTCCCTTAATTCGTCATTTGATTCTGAACTCAGAGTCTGAGTTCAGAATCAAATGACGAATTAATCTGAGTCTCAGACGGAACTACGGAAATCGGAAGTATAATTAAAAGAAGATATGCAGTATTTTGTTTGCGTGTTCTAGTAATAGTGTGCGTTTCGACCGCGCGGCCACGGCGTTTTTTTTTTTTTTTTAAATTTGTCAAGATTGCGTTCATCAAACTCAAACATAACTCCGACAAATTTATGGTTTTAGGAATAAACTTTTACAATTTTTTACAAAATCTAGGAACAGTTTTTTTTTTTAATAAAATGCCACAGCCGAGGCGAGATGCTGTACACCGATATAAAATTCAAGTTTGGTGGCTTGTCCTAGTTCCATATATTGATAAAATTGCGTTCACCAAAGTAACAATTTAAGGTACAATAAAAAATAAACCATTTCCTTAGTTTATGCATACGACACAATCATTATCTAAAAACAATTAACCATATTAGAAAAACTAATTTAAAAGCACAGGACACTCGATCAAAGTTTGTCCATGCCAAACTCAAAATTTTGGTGGGCACTTTTTAACTTACTATAACATGAAGTTTCGTGCGTGTGCGACCTCGTGTTTTTTTTTTATTTCGCACCTCTCGGTCGTGCGCTGGACTTGCCCATAACAGGTGTGTGATTAGTGCTGTGATTACCCGATAAAAACGTAAGTATTCATCTTGGGTGGCACGGGGCACAAGAATTGTTTAATTTTGGTGGATTGGTTTTGCTGTTGATTATAACGTGTTTTAATAGTAAGCTACACGTTATAGCTAGTGATTTGGGTAACACATAAATCATTTATAAAAATATTAAAACCCCTGTTTTTAAAGATTTTTTTATGCCTGGTTCCAATTTTGGTGGCTTTGGTGGCGTTTTCACGTATTGTTTGTACATATATAGCCAGTTTTTACGTTGCCAGGCAGTTTCATTAGCAAACAAATAAATGTTATGTAGGTACTTGGCAGTGAGTAAGACCTATTATTAGAAGGGTAGCATGCTAAAGATGAAGTTTCTTACTTTTATTTTGTTGCTTTTTAGAAAGCCAATACAGACTAATTAAAAGAGGCTGCTTAAAAAGAGAATGGATGAAAGAAGAAGAAAAACAAGAATAATGTTTCATCATCAGCCTACACGGCACGCCACTCAACTCGATTCTCAGCAACTCTCATCCAGTTGCTACCAGACACCCTGTGAAAATCGTCACTCCAGTCACTCGAGTCTGAGGGCATCCCACCTTACGTTTGCCAATTCGCGGTCTCTACTCTAGAACACGTCTACCCCAACGGTCATCGGTTCTACGGCTAAATGACCGATCCATTGTCACTTCAGCTTACTTATTCTGTGAGCTATGTTTACAACTCTGGTTCTCTGTCGGGTCATCTCGTTCGGGAGACCCACCCCACCTTTTTTTTTTCTAATGGGAAATCATCAAATTACTCCTCCCGCTCTGGGCGGAGCAGGAGGGAGTGTCAGACTTTTACTGACTAAAACCCATCCATTTTCCTTCATCGCCCTTTGTGTTCCGGGGCCACGGTATCTCTTTCGAACAGTCCCGCAACCCCGGCAGGTATCGGTCCTTGTGGACCCCTTCCTTTTGCTGACTCTCTTTGAGGCGCGCGTGGAACACGAACGCGCCGTCGACACGGCCTGTCGTCATAAGACGGACGGACTGCGAGCTAGCCCATAGCCCACCGTCCACAGGCCCGAGACCCACCCCACCTCAGAGAGACTTTAACACAGCCCGTTCCATAGCTTGCTGAGCGACCTTGAATTTATGGATCAGCCGTACCGTGAGTGTCCACGTTTCGACCCCGTAGGTCATGACAGGCAGGACGGGCTAGTAGAAGACTTTCCGTCTTTAGGCACTGTAGAAACGCGACGAGAACACCGGACGAAGTTTTCCAAATGCTGCCCAGCCCAGCTGAATTCTTCTTTGAGTCTCAAAGTTGTTCTTACCAAACTTCAGATTTTGCCCGACATATAAATATTCTCGCACAACCTCGAGAGGACCGCCATTGTCAAAAATAGTTCTGGGAAGACTTCAAAACTGATCAGGTCTCGACAGTCAAACGAAGCCTTCTAATAGTCCACAAATGCAAGACAGCGGCCGATTATACTCTTTGGATTTGTGTACTTTCTGCCGCATAGTGTGGATGTGGTCTATGATGCTGCATCCTGCTCAAAACCCGGTCTGCTCCGGTGGCTGGAAGTCGTCGCTAGACGATTCGTGATGACTCTTGAAAACAGCTTATACACGTGGCTAAGGAGCGATATGGGTCTGTAATTCTTTAATAGGGTCTTGTTCCCCTTCTTAAAGGATGACCACGCCCCTTCTGCACGCTTCTGGAGTTCTCCCAGAAAAACAGGACCGAGTTGAAAAGCTCCTGAAGCTCTCTTAATGCAGGCCTTCCTCCCGCTTGCAGCAGCTCTGTCGTTATCCCATCCAGGGGCTTTTCCAATTTTAAGCTCTGTAAGAGTTGCCTCGATTTCATCTAGGCTGAATCTTCACACAGGTCTTCTGTGAAAGCACGGGTTAAGGGTGGTTCTGGAATCCTCATTTTCGGGATCAGGTCGAGATATACAGTATATGCGATGCATATTCAATTTTGGTACCACTGATTTTCAATGTTGGTGGGCATTTTCGATATTGGTGGGCGATTTTCAATTTTGGTGGCCACACTACACTTTAAACTAAAATATTTCAAAAAATTATCGAGATATTCTCCTGCCTGTCTTGACTTACGGATCGAAACGTGGACACATAAATTCAAGGTCGCTCAGCAAGCTATGGAACGGGCTGTGCTAAAGCCTCTCTGAGATGGGGTGGGTCTCGGGCCTGTGGACGGTGGGCTATGGGCTAGCTCGCAGTCCGTCCGTCTCATGACGACAGGCCGTGTCGACGGCGCGTTGGTGTTCCACGCGCGCCTCGAAGAGAGTCGGCAAAAGGAAGTGGTCCACAAGGACCGATACCTGCCGGGGTTGCGGGACTGTTCGAAAGAGATACCGTGGCCCCGGAACACAAAGGGCGATGAAGGAACATGGATGGGTTTTAATCAGTAAAAGTCTGACCCTCCCTCCTGCTCCGCCCAGAGTCATTTGATGATTTCCCATTCGAAAAAAAAAAAGGTCCACCCCACCTTTTTTTTTCGTCTCTCGAACGAGGTGACCCGACAGAGAACCAGAGTTGTAATGATAAATGATAAATGATGTTTATTTTGCAAGTAGGTTTTTACAAACACTTTTACACGTCATTTTTTTAAACTAGATGGGGCCGGTGTTTCGTACCTGACTACTCTGAGAAGAAACAGCCGAAACAAACTCAGAGGTCATAGTCTCTTTTAAAGTCCAGACAATCTTGCTCAATTCACATGAGGACTATGCAGATTAGTGTCTGAGATGGTCTTTTGAAGAAAGAACCATACAGATTTGAGTGGACCTGTCCAGTCAGTGCAAGCATTTGTCAGTTAACGTGTAGCTCGACTTATAACTCAAGGAGCTCAACGAAACGACGAACAATACCAAAGAAAGGACATTTGGGTAGGTCGCTTAGAGTACTCAAACTGCCAGACAGTTGTGGGAAAAAATAAACAAAAAAATATAAATGTGACCCACATGGTCCCCACATTCACAATAATCATATAAAATTCATAACAAGTTCTATTCAAAAGAATGTAAATAAAAATCACAAAAATCATTAAGTCACAATGATGATAAAAAAAAAAAAAGTAGAATACTTAACAAAAATAAGTATTCATGTCAAATCAGTAAATGTCAAATAAAATAATAAAAAAAGTAAAAAATAATAAAATACATGTCAAAACATTAAATGTCGGAGTGTATAAAAAATAATAAAATACATGTCAAAACATTAAATGTCAGATTGTATAAAAAAGGAAAAAAAAATAAAAAAATATAAAAGGAAAAAAAAAATAAAAAAGGATAAGAAAGGAATAAATAATAAACAAGCGAAGTCCGAAGTTTCGACATTCACAGAGCAAATTTCATTGGAGCAGCTTAATCCCAAGCCTTTTTATCTTCGAGATAGTGATTAACATGATAGTAGGCTTTCAGGCACAGCTTCCGTTTTATAAACGATTTGAATTTATTTAGGCTTAGTGTTTGAATTTGGCTTGGAAGTTTATTGTAAAAACGTATACATTGGCATCTGAACGTACCCCCTATTTTTTTGAGCCTCGTTGCAGGAACAACAAATTTGTGTTTGTTCCTCGTATTTATGTTGTGGATATCACTGTATTTTTTAAACAAATTAATATTTTTGTGTGCGTACAAAAGGTTTTCATAAATAAATTGAGAAGGCACAGTAAGAACATTAATCTCTTTAAATTTTTGTCTGAGGGAGTATCTGGGACTTAATTTATAAATTGAACGAATTGCCCTTTTTTGCAAAACAAATATTGTCTGAATATCGGCGGCATTGCCCCACAAGAGAATACCGTACGACATCACGCTATGGAAATAACTAAAGTAAACTAAACGGGCTGTCTCTAAATCAGTTAACTCACGAATTCTTCTAACGGCGTATGCTGCAGAGCTAAGTTTTTTTGATAATTTGTCTATATGCGGGCCCCACTGAAGCTTGGCATCCAAAGTTATGCCTAGAAACACTGTGCTATCTTCCGGTTTCAACTCTTCATCCTTAATTAGTACAGTAGTTTCCACTTGTCTTACATGGGGTATCGTAAACTTAATACATTTAGTTTTTTTCTCATTTAGGAGTAGGTTATTGACATTAAACCAGTTAACGACTTTTGCCAGGGCGCTATTAACATCATCCGTAACTAACTGCTGACGTTTGAGTTTAAATAAAAGAGAAGTGTCGTCTGCAAACAATACTATGTCATGATTATCCTTTATGAGGTGAGGCAAGTCATTTATGTAAATAAGAAACAAAAATGGACCAAGAATTGAGCCCTGTGGTACCCCCATTCTTACTACGGATCCGGGAGATCTCTTCCCGTTAACATCAACTCTCTGAATCCTATTACTCAAATATGAAATAAGAAGATCCAGAGAGGCGTTACGGATTCCGTAGTGGTGTAGTTTCCTGATTAATGTTTCATGAAGAACGCAATCGAAAGCTTTAGATAAATCGCAAAAAACGCCCAAAGCATCGCATTTGTTCTCCCAGGCATTATAAATGTGTCCTAAAAGTTCAACACCGGCATCAGTAGTTGAACGACCCCTTGTGAAACCGAACTGTTTTGTATGCAATAACTTATGTTTATTGAAAAAACTTTGCATTTGTGCCAAAATTAATTTTTCAAAAATTTTACTAAAGGTGGGTAGTACTGAAATGGGTCTATAATTAGTGGGGTCTGATGTACTACCTGATTTAAACAATGGTATTATTTTACTATATTTCATTAAATCAGGAAACTCACCATGGTCAATACAATCGTTAAATATTACAGCTAATGAAGGAGCTACAATGTTTATAATGGATTTAGCAACGTCCACAGAATGACCCCATAGATCGGCGGTCTTTTTAACATTTAAGGTGTGAAAAGTTTTAATTATATCTTTACAGGTGACATATTGAAAATTAAATTCGGAATCACAGACTGAAACGTTTGCCCTAAGTAAAGACTCGGCAGCAGCAGCTGACGAGTTTAGCGATTTAGTAGTCGATACGGGAATATCCGCAAAGAAATTTTCAAAGGCTGTGGCAACTTGAGTGTCTGAATTCAAAATATTATCGCCAATAGCAAGGCTGTAGTCACTATTTCGGTTGCAAGACTTTCCCGTTTCGCTATTAATAATGTTCCATGTCATTTTAATTACATTACTACTGTTTTTAATTTTTGAACTCAAGTAACGTGACTTTGCTATGAAACAAACTTTTTTAAATAATTTAGAATAATTCTTAACATACAAATTAAATTCTACAGTGTTTTTATAAGTCCGCTCTTCATACAGCTCATAAAGTCGTTTTCGACTCTTATGAATACCAATGGTGGCCCAGTCGTTGAAAGAAGCGTTATTATTTACAGATATTGTCTTAGGGACAAATGTGTTTTCAAATTGTGTGCAATACATACTGAAAAAATCGTTATATTGTTGATTTGGATCATCATTAACTGACAAAAGTGGTAGTTTAGATAAAAGTTTAGTTTTAAAAGTTTCCAGGCGGTTTTTGCTTTTTGGATTAATAATGATATCCTTTTTAGTGACTGTCTTGTTTACATTAGGAATTGTGATCAATTGCCCACAATGATCTGAATCTATTAAGTTAATAATTGCTTTTTGGGTGGGTATAATATCAGTGTAAATATTATCTAGGCAAGTGGCACTAGTTGGGGTTATTCTAGTAGGCTCGAGAAATTTGTTTTCAAGATTGTATGACTGAAAAAGGCTTATAATTTTTGTACATAACCCAGAATTTTCTAACAAATTAATATTAAAATCACCACAAATGATTACTGACTTTTTAGAACTACAGATTTTATGCAACACTTCATCCATTACCTTTTCAAAACAATCATACAACCCTGAAGGAGGTCTATACACACTTAATATAATAAACTGCTCCAATTCTATACAGGCTATTTCAACTGTTCGCTCAACAGATAGGCTGACAATATCCTTGCGGTCTTTAAATTTAAGATGATTATTTACTAATATTAATGCGCCGCCATGTATAGCATTTACCCTGCTGAATGAGCTACCAACCTGGTGATTACTAAAATTGAAAATTAATTGATGACATTTGAGCCAATGCTCCGTTACACAAAGAATATCTATATTGTTATAATTCAGGAATAGTTCTACTTCTAATTCTTTGTTCAAAAATCCTTGAATATTTTGATGAACCAGGTTGATACTATTAAAACTCTCAAAACATTCGCCTGATTTATTATCTGGCTTCCTTACAATATTGCAAGAGGTCGCCTCTGTTGTCCCATTTTCTAATTTAAATGATTGACTGATTCATTCATTATGATCAAACTATTGGCACAGTGATTTAATTGAGTATTGCATTGTTCAACAGAGGCAACTTGATCAGCCAAATTCTTGGCTGTAATAGAAAAAAAGTATGATAGCGACTCAGCTACCTGTCTTTTCCAATAGTTTGAAAGATAGCACCTGTCTACAAGATATCTATCTTTTGTCAAATAAAAATTTTCACCAATATAATTGTTAATGTCAATTAAATTAAATACATTACTATTAAATGACAGATTATGCAATGTTTTATTAATATTATATCTAAAGTAATTTTCTTCCTGTGGCAAACTTTTACTATATGGAAATGTGAACATTACAATTTTTCTTAAACTCAGGTCACTTAATGATCTATAATATTGGAGTAATTCTCCTTTATTCACAGTACCTCTATTACCAACAAATATTATAAGTATAGAATCCTGGTTGAAGTTGTAATTAATAATTTTCCTCATGATGTCATATAAGGAACAACCAGGCATACAAAAGTTCATAATAGAATGTCCCGGATATTTATTTGTCAACAAGTGGCCTAAATCCTTTCCAATTTCATCAGAGAAAATTACAATTTCTTTGTTGACAATCTGTTTGGCTGAACAATTATTAATTTCTAAGGGTAAACTAACACAGGACTGCGGTATGGTTGTATCACTATGAGACAATGAATGGGCCGGTGTGGGTTCTACGGATGGTGGTGGACAATGCTCACAGTAGTTAGTTTCTGTACTTACCAGCTCATTCATAGCCAATACATATTCCCTCATTTGGTTTTCAGAGGCTGTATATTTAGTATTGAGTAAAGTTAATTTCCGTTGTAGGTGGTCAATTTCACACTGCAAGTTCTCTGTGTCAATTTGGTACCTCCTATTACTTTTATCTAAATTTAAAGAATACATATCTAATTGTTTTAGAAGGTTCAATCTTTCCCTATTTAGTTTTACATTTTTAATGAAAAACTTTTGCTTTTTTACCATTTTCTTAGTTTTAACAATGTATTTGTTTATTTTAATATATTTTTTTAGTTTATTCTTACTAGTCATTACTCGCACTGATTTAATTGAATTTAGTTTGTCATCACCTGTCAGATCTATAGTGTAAGGTTGGCATGTATTAGAAAGCATTGACGGAGCAATAGGCACCAATTCACTGAACAGACTTTGGTTCAATGAGGCTGTGATGTTGTGATTGGTTGTCTCGAGTTCTGATATTTGACTTCTGGCCTCATGTAGCTGTTGTTGTAACTGATGTTTGTGACTGAGAGTTTGTTCATACTCTGTGCTACACTGGCTGAACCCGTCCACAATGACTTGGAGCCTATCCCGGTCTTCTATGGCATCAGTGAATTGAGTATATAACTGAGCCATTTCCATTTTTAACTTATTATTCCTTTCATGAGCTTCAGAGAGCACCCTTTCATTGTCATCTATTTCCCTGTTTAGCTGGTTACAGGACTCCTTACACGCCTTTAGTTCGTTCAAAGCCTGACTAAGTTTGGACTCTTCGAGCCGAGCGCGGGCACTGCGTGTCATAATCATGATACAGTAGAATAGAGACAAGATAGGAGAAGATTGGTGCGGTAGAATTGTATAAGAAACGATTAATTGAAAAATGGAAAAATGAAATTTAGTTCGACAAAAAGAAGTTCTGTCACCGAACCAAACAGGGTTATGTTTACGTTTTTAAGGTCATCGGCATCAACAGGTAGCCGTAATTAAATTAAATGTAAACATAGCTCATAGAATAAGTAAGCTGAAGTGACAATGGATCGGTCATTTAGCCGTAGAACCGATGACCGTTGGGGTAGACGTGTTCTAGAGTAGAGACCGCGAATTGGCAAACGTAAGGTGGGATGCCCTCAGACTCGAGTGACTGGAGTGACGATTTTCACAGGGTGTCTGGTAGCAACTGGATGAGAGTTGCTGAGAATCGAGTTGAGTGGCGTGCCGTGTAGGCTGATGATGAAACATTATTCTTGTTTTTCTTCTTCTTTCATCCATTTTCTTTTTATGCAGCCTCTTTTAATTAGTCTGTATTGGCTTTCTAAAAAGCAACAAAATAAAAGTAAGAAACTTCATCTTTAGCATGCTACCCTTCTAATAATAGGTCTTACTTACTGCCAAGTACCTACATAACATTTATTTGTCTGCTAATGAAACTGCCTGGCAACGTGAAAACTGGCTATATATGTACAAACAGTACGTGAAAACGCCACCAAAGCCACCAAAATTGGAACCAGGCATAAAAAAAGTCTTTAAAAACAGGGGTTTTAAGTTACATTTAAATTAATATCAATGATTTATGCTTTACCCAAATCACTAGCTATAACGTGTAGCTTACTATTAAAACACGTTATAATCAACAGCAAAACCAATCCACCAAAATTAAACAATTCTTGTGCCCCGTGCCACCCAAGATGAATACTTACGTTTTATCGGGTAATCGCAGCACTAATCACACACCTGTTACGGGCAAGTCCAGCGCACGACCGAGAGGTGCGAAATAAAAAAAAACACGACGTCGCACACGCACGAAACTTCATGTTATAGTAAGTTAAAAAGTGCCCACCAAAATTTTGAGTTTGGCTTGGACAAACTTTGATCGAGTGTCCTTTGACTTTTAAATTAGTTTTTCTAATATGGTTTAATTGTTTTTAGATAATGATTGTGTCGTATGCATAAACTAAGGAAATGGTTTATTTTTTATTGTGCCTTAAATTGTTACTTTGGTGAACGCAATTTTATTAAAATATGGAACTAGGACAAGCCACCAAACTTGAATCTTACGGCGATTTTTTTTTCTTGATTATTTATAAACACTTATAACAATAAAAAATTTGGCCTTAGTTGCACCAAATAACGTTTACTAAAAAAATAATTTAGAAACATACTATCATTTTACACCGAGATTTTCAACGTGGACACGTAAAATTTACTGCTTTGATATTCACTCAAATGCAATTTATGTGGCAATGCCATGAAGGTAAGGGTTTATACTTGTTAAGTTGCCTATCGTAGGTAAGTACTAATACTACTACTTACTTATTCATCCTAAATATTAACAATTTTACCTCGCGCTTATCTTTATTTTGTCGTCACTTGTTGTCAATTCGTAATAATATGAGGCCCCGCGCGCCGCTCGGGTGCAAGTATCCCCCACCTACATGCAGCTCAAGTTTATAAGGTAAGTCAGGGTAACACGAAAAAAAAGCTTTTCGTGAAGATAACCTCTTCACAGGCTTAAGTCATTGAAGGGGTTAACCCCTTCAAGTGGTTACCATAATGAAACTGTTACCCATTTCGCTGGGTTTCGAGCATGTAACTCGAACAAAAGGTAACACTGCGATATGAGCTACCCCATGTACGAGTTACCCTGTCAAAAGGCTTAACCCTTAAGCGGGGTTGTCCGGTCCCTGTTTATTTCTGCCAAGCGGACGTCACGCGGTTTCACCCGCGTAGTTCCTGTTCCCGTGGGAGTACGGGGATAAAATATACCCTATGTTACTCAGGGTGAATGTAGCTTTCTAATGGTGAAAGAATTTTTTGAAATCGGCGCAGTAGTTTTTGAGTTTATTCATTACAAACACACAC
Source organism: Xestia xanthographa (assembly GCA_905147715.2). Taxonomy (NCBI): domain Eukaryota; kingdom Metazoa; phylum Arthropoda; class Insecta; order Lepidoptera; family Noctuidae; genus Xestia; species Xestia xanthographa. The sequence continues at coordinate 22,296,037 of LR990659.1, forward strand.
ACACAAATATACCAATCTTTCCTTTTCATAATATTAGTGTAGATATCTTCTTCTTTTGCCTGTCTTGTAGGCCTAGTCATCGCAAGCACTACTGTTGAGTATGGCATGGTAAGGTTTGTCAGGTCAGGCAAAGTGTTACTGGGGTTCCATCAGATTCTTTTCAATAACAGTTACGGGTAGTGCCTGGTTGATGTCAATGGCCCTTACATGGGACTTGAACGTAACTGACGAATTGTAGATGTACTATAATTATGTCGGATTGTCAGGATTTATTTTTTTCTTCATTCAATTTTTTTTTTCATTTTTAACTTAACCGTCAATATTTTAAGGTTTAAAATAATTTGGAGAAATTTAACAGTTTGTGGTAACTTGGTGTGCTAGCAACTGTACGTATATAAAATATAGCACAGTACGATTCAAACTTAATGGCGGCTCGGAAGTTAGCTGCGAGTGCAGGTACGCGCATGTACAGTCCAACCGAAAATCATATAAGCTCGTTAAATTATTTTTATAACTGAAATTTGTGTGAAAGTTTTAGTGCTCTACAAGGAGGGTTGAAGGAAAAATAAAAAACCGGCCAAGTGCGAGTCGGACTCGCACACGAAGGGTTCCGTACCATTGACTATATTTAGTATTTGTTGTTATAGCGGCAACAGAAATACATCATCTGTGAAAATTTCAACTGTCTAGCTGTCACGGTTCATGAGATACAGCCTGGTGACAGACAGACGGACAGACGGACAGACGGACAGACAGACGGACAGACAGCGAAGTCTTAGTAATAGGGTTCCGTTTTTACCCTTTGGGTACGGAACCCTAAAAAAGGTTTTATGAAAAATATAAGGAATAATGTATTTTAATTTTATTAGTACAACAAACAACGAACGGAACGATAACAAAAAAAAACTTAACAAAACAAAAAAAAATAAACAACAAGACAGTTAACAAATTAACAAACAGCAACAAACTTATGAGCTCGACTGTACGTAAAAATTCGCAAAAAGAATATTCGTATATAGAGAATCCGTAAGCAGAAATTCGCGTGGGTGTGCAATATATGGACGTAATTTACACACTCAAGCGAAAACGCGTAAGGCGACTGCGGGTGAGGGAGAGAGCGCGCGGGGGGATGTGCTCGCCGGCACGTCCCTCTACGTCCCGCTGATACCTAAAAAATGCGATCTGCGCAGCGGAACGTACGATGTTCCGAGCCGCCATTAAGTTTGAATCATACCGTACATCCACAATTCGTCTTGCTATGCCTAACCCTAACACTAGCTATTATAGTACAGTAGCTCAAATCATAATGAAACATGGTTAAACAAGAGCCAGTCAGCTGGTAAGCCAGGTTTACACGCCCAGGATGCGCCGATTGTTCAAAATTATAATCAAATATAAAAGCTCTTTTAGCGTGCAACCAAAATTAAATGCTTTGATTAAAATTACCCGTTAATGTCCATTTATCACCTCATTTATCTTTTGTAGCATGAAACGATGAAAGTCGTTAAAAAGTCATTTTTAATTTGGATAGTTTAAAACGAATTCAGAAAACTGAAGGAATTTAAATGCTTCATTTTAAAGAATTAACTTACATCGTCATGAACTGAATTCGATTCGTATTCGGTATTTAAATGCTTTTCTGATTCCTTTTGAAATGAATTATCTTTTGTATCGGATTTTCCTGGATGATAAAATGCTTGGAGCAATGAATCATTCATTGTTGCACAATTTATTAATGAATATGACACTTGAGCAGTAATGTATTCCTTTCGTTGCAATTTGAAGATGAAAATAAATAGATTTTTGTCTGAAAACTGAAAAAAAAACTACTCGTATTGCCAGCTACATCAGTCGAATAATATTATTTCTCTTTGTGTTATTTAAAAATGCATACGTACAACATACTTTTTCAGTCATCGATACCAAATCAAAATGGCGACTTTCAAAATTTCAAATTCCAGACTATGAAAGTAAAACAAACATTAATTACATGTCTCTTCAAAACCTTACGCTATAATCAAATCAACACCCAAATATTCGAGCGTAGTCACAAATACACACAAAATAAACCTACTGTATACACTTTAGTATACAGGGTGTATTCAGACTCACAGTTTATGTTGGTCGTAATTCTCAGGCGCCGTCAATTGTTTCGCCGCGTCGAATTGTGAACATTAACATAGAAAGTAGGAAAGTTTGTATAGCGCTGTGAGTATTCATAGTTCTTATTTGAAGTGTCACTTCAATAATCAATGTTTTAAGTAGACGAAATAAACGAGAAAATATATAAATGAAAAATCCTGACACACTATGATTTTCTTAATTTTTTTATTGATTCTTAGGTCAAAAATACTATTAATAAAACTTTAGTGAAATCATAATTTGAAGGACAAAACAACATGTGATTCGTTTTTTAGTTAGTCATGTGCACGAGGTTAACACACTTTTTAGTTGTGATATACCACACAGTCTTGCCATGCATGTATTTTACGTTGTAGCTAGAAGTTATTATGAGTTCATCATATTATCATCAACATACGCAAAGAATGAAAAAAAGGACTACCTCATAAACTACTCAAGCAAAGTGAATCAAATTATATGGGACCAAGGCGCGCGCTTCCTCGACCAAATGAAAAAATAAACAGTAATTAGTGATGATGACTGACTAAAAAAAATATGATTCTGTTTAGTCCGTCAGTTAAATTATCGAAAAAATTCGAATACGTGTTTTTAGTTTTTTCAAATTAATAAAAATTGACGAAGATAAAACGTGTCAAAGATCATGAGTGAGGGCTTGTGACATCACATTTGAGTAAAAAATGTACTCAAATGTGACGTCACACAGGTTTTCGACGCACTGTATCGTCTTGACTTTTTGTGTACGTGAAAAAAGAAAAAAAATATGTGTCCAATTATTTTTGGAAATCTATCTAATGGACTAATTAGTTTTTTTTGCCATCTTCCCTATCATAGAGAAAAGGGTAAACAAACTTAAAAAAAAAAAACATGAAAAAAAAAACTTTTAAAATCACTACCTATTCCTTTTTAACCGACTTCCAAAAAGGAGGAGGTTCTCAATTCGATCGGTATTTTTTTTTTTTTTTTTTTATGTATGTACACTGATTACGCTGAGATTTATGATCTGATTTACGTGATTCTTTTTTAGTTTGATGCGGAATAGTTGCCATTTGGTCCCATAAAAATTTACATAGACATGGCCCAGTAGTTTTAATTTTATGAATATTTTTACTTCATTCGTGTGGTATAATTTCATGTATGTTCACCGATTTCTCCTCCATTTGTAAATCGATTTTCAAAATATTTTTTTATTTGAAAGAGTATACTCCTGAGATGGTCGCATTTAAATTTGGAGATATACAATAGAACTCTTCAAAACTAGACGGTAAATCGGTCGTGATTTTTGCAATCGCTTGGATGTTTATTGTTTATACAACATCATGACGTAACATCACGCCTGTATGCTCTGAGGGGTACGCAGATGTGTACAATACACGTAAATTTCGACAGTTTAGATATATTATGTTAAGTTCCATTTATTGGGGATAAGCCTATTACCACGACATGTATTGTTAACAATGTAAAATAAATGCATAGCATATATTTGTATAGGCTATTACGACTAAAAACGGAAAAATAAAAAATCTATTTGCAAAAAAAATTAAACCGACTTCAAAACACAAAAAATTGAAAAATAACTTTAGCTTCAGAAGACGGTGACAAAAAAAAAACTAAATAAATCAAAAAAGGTCACCGACTTCTGAAGCTAAAGTTATTTTTCACTTTTTTGTGTTTTGAAGTCGGTTTTATTTTTTTTGCAAAAAGTTTTTTAGAAGTTGGTTTAAAATGGATCATTAACATGAATAATTTCAACGATATTAAAATTCGTTTTTAATTAGACCAAAGAAACGATGGATGGACTGTGTAAATGATGATATGGTAATAAAGGTGTCTGATGAGATGACGACACAAATGAATTGGATAAAAGCAAGAGAATGATGATGATTAATCATTCATCATTATTTTAGCCGAAAGACGTCCACTGCTGGACATAGGCCTCCCCCAAGTGTCGCCACATTGACCGGTCCAGTGCGACTCGCATCCAGCGGATTCCCGCAACCTTCACTAAGTCATCAGTCCACCTAGTGGGAGGCCTTCCAACGCAACGTCTTCCGGTTCGCGGTCGCCACTCCAGAACTATGATGATTAATATTCATTAGTATTTACTATCATTCATCATTTATTTCAAAACCTTTCATAAATCTAAGGCGGAAGGGGCGAAAAATAAAACGGGTTAACCATTCCATTAACTCAAGTCTTAGAAATATGTTTCAAATTAAACATCAATTATAACATGCTACGATCAAAAGAACAGTTATCTTGACAAACAGTAACGAGGAGGAGTTACATTTAATTTTATTGAGGAGCAAACTTTTGCGAAATTAAATCAAAGCGTACTTTGTTCATCGACAGGAGTTTAATGTTTATTGTTCTACCGATTTTAATGTTATTCAGGGATTTATATGTACTATCGAGGACACTCCCGCCTGACCACCACTAAGCTCATTTTTGCTTGCACTTACAACATAAAAACGCTCTCTAGCCCCGCTCCGTTGACTTTGTGTAGAAAAAATGAATGAAAAGATACCGAATCGGCCGATCGCATTGACGACGTACGCCAAACGAGAGTTATTGTTATTTTGCGCGCCAAAGTTGACGCTTTCCTAATAGGCCCAAACTTTAAGGGGGCGTCTCGGCGCCTCCGCATGATTTAAGCGAAAAAAAATTAAAATGGTCAGGCGGAAAAGACCCCGATAGTACGTGTAATCGAAATAAAAACACCATCTTAAGACGGATTCACCAAACCACGTTCAACATAACATAACATCACGCCTGTTATCCCCGAAGGGTTAGGCAGAGGTTTACCTAAAAGTACACCCATATTTCACTAGTTATGTTTAAGTCTCATGTAATAGAGGCGAGCCTATTGCCATCAACCGGGCATAAATCCAGACTCCGTTGATGCTAATGAGAAATTCCTAATGAAAAAACCGAATAACAATTTGCCTAACCCGGGAATCGAAGCCAGCAATATGACACCTACAGCTCTTTTTTGATCGTGGTTTTAATGTACTGATCTCGTTCAGTTTCATTGGCGAAATTCGTTCTGAAATCATAATGAATGTAAAATAATTAATAACTTGTGTAATTAACTTAAACCTCATGGCAAAATCAATCAATCATTTTGTAGTTTTGCTTACTTGATGTTTCTATACGTATACGTTTCTGTTTTCAAAATTATGAGATTCAACGTATTTTTGTATTACTAGTTTTTAAGGAAACTGGGGACGTAGCAATTTCATAAAACATAATCTAGTTTAAATAGAAATTATAATTGAAGATTGGTACTTACGCAACTCCAACAAAGACATAACATAATTATCTCTTCGATATTTCTTCACCAACTCTCACAATTAACCCTTCGCCATTAATCAAGTAACTTTAATGGCACGTGATTTGCCGAAGCTTGCAATTATACGGGTGACTTAGAACTTCTATGGCCTGGCTCGAAGTGGTCATCAAACGTTCATTTCACAGGTTATTACGAGCCATCCTTTCGTTTGCCGCTCTGCCGCGACAGTGACGCATGCTCTAATTTATATACTCACAACATTTACTTTGCACAACTAAACACTCTTAACCCCACTGCTTAAAGCCCAATTTCGTTTGTTTATGTGGAGGCAGAAGTTTGTACGCCGCCCTCAGCCAGCCCATTGTCCCCGCAGATATAAAACTGCGACAGGCGGCTAGTCGAGTGAGTTCTTCACGCCGTGATTTATATTAAGCCACATGTGGATAATTTCATTTTTTGGTTAAAGGGCTCATAAAATGCAGGATACCTGTAAAAATAACAACCAAAATTCCGTTCAAGTGATGAAGGCCTACGGCGTAGCAAGTCAACCCCGAACGTCTACGCCGTAGGCGTGGCTACCAGCGTTACGTAGCAAATCATGTAGTGTCTGTAGCAATGTTTTTTTATTATTTAAATGTATTGATATTTTTATTTATTGCTACGCTTGCGCAATTTTGTATGAGTTCTAAAATTAAAATAGTATTCAATAAACATAATTGCATAGTTACTGCTGCTAAACACAACACATGTATATAACCTAAGCTTTTAATATAGATTTCCTCATATAGAATTAACCGTGCTTCATTGCAATCGATCATCTAAATAGAGAAATTAGGTTGAAAGCATATTTAGCAGCTGTTTAAATATACAATTCGGGTCAAAGGTTAACTAATCTCTATCGGAAAATTAAACAAATGCCAGCACAATTTATGTAATTGAAATATTTTCATCAGCCCAGCATTGTGAATTGTATTTTCAGCCGTTTATATTTTTGATGACAGGTTATATCATAGTGTTTAGCACAGCTGTTCATTTTACTTTTCATTCTATCAAAAAAGGTTTTTTTTAGTCTTTCGTTATCGTGTGGATTATCCTAGCCTATCCTGTTGTTTTTTTTAAGTTAGTTGCGTTAATAAACAAATTGTTGGTCTAATAGTTACAAGTTCAACCGCAAAACATCTTCATCATCATCATTTCATCCGAAAGGCGTCCACTTCTGGACACAGGCCTTCCTCCAATGCTAAACGTGCAAAGTAGCAGCCGTAATCTGTATTTCTGTAAGTTTCTTGCAAATATTTCTTCCTGTTATTTTAAAGTTTTATTTTATTTAATTTATTTGTTTTTTTTTTCTATATTTCACTTGAATTCAAAGATCTCGTGGTTTTCACTGTTATTCAGTTTATCTAATAAGTCTCCACCAATTTATATTCCCGAACTGAATAAACACTCCCTGTGACGTCACACGATACGAAACAGTTGATCATCACGTTTCGATAAACCTCGATTTATTTGCATTCCCACGGGTAAAATAAATACACCCACACTATAACAATATTTTTGCATTCACATGACTTCCAACTCGAGCGATCCCGAAGCATTTGTTATGTAAATGTATGAAACGAATATTGTGTGGTGATATCTACAATCTATCTCTTTCATTTTTTCATAAGGAAAACATTAAATTATAAAACGTAGTAAGTGAAAAGTTACTAAGATTTATTTTCTTTATTAGAAGAAAATAAAAGCTTAAATCCAAAATGATTATTGTTCCTATAATAAAAAGATTTTTTTATGTTTGTCTTCTATGCGTTCCTAAACCATTGATCTAATTGTGATGAAACTTTGGTGAGTTTTTCTGAGTATGCCTGCAAAGGTTCCTGACCCACTAAATTTATAATTATATTTACATTGCAGCACATGCCTGGTACAGCTAGTACCCATTAAATAAATTCTAACACGAAATCTTTAAAAATTCTCAGTAACATCTCATCATCTGCCTAGCCTTTTCCCAACTATGTTGGGGTCGGCTTCCAGTTTTACCGGATGCAGCTGAATATATTCTCAGTAACATCTATCAAACAATATTAGCAAAACGAATAAAAATATGATAGTAATACGAATTCAAAGTAAATAGCGCACGTACCAACGTCCTTATTCATGACTAACTTAGAGTTACTACTAACTACAGCCAAATGAAACTCTCCTAAGTTTATGTTGAAGTTTCAACACCCTTTGAATGGGATTAAACTTTGAATTTAGCTCGCAAGTCAAACCAACTAATAAGGCTGGTATGACATTATTGTATATTCAATTGCAATAAAAAATATCGTAAGGAAACCGACATATCCTAGAAGACGTGACATCTACCAACCTGCACTGGACCAGAGTGATGAATTTTATATCCCATTCCCTCTCATAGAGAGAATGACCTAGACCTGTGTCCCAGCGGTGAGAAAAAGCGCGCCTCGCAAGTACAACTGCGATAGTTCAATAACATTATCTTGTTAAACTTTTGTTTAGAAAACTTTGGTTGTTAAACTTTGGTTTTATTTGTTTGATAAAATCTTATTTTAGTACATAATGAATTAAAAACTAAGTATTAAATAAACTTAAATAAATAAACTAACAACAAACTATAAAAGGGCATCGAAAACCTCCTCCTCAACGCTGTCAGCTGGTAATGTGTCCAAAAGACTGGCGGCGTTGCCACGTTGTATCACTTAGCCTCTGACCAAGATAAAAACCAGCTCTTGGGTCACGAGAAGCGTCAACTAGGCTTTTGAAAGTTCCTTGAACAGGCTATGGGCACTCGGACCCCACGGCCCCAGAGTTTCAACCCCAAACAGCTCGAAAATATAGTTACCTTGTTAAACTGCTTAAACATGGCAAAACTTCATAATGTTCAGATTTCATCAAAGCTATTACAGAAATTAAGATTAATTTACTCGTATCATCAATCATTATTAATTATAGGTTGATACTCAAAAGTCATAGAGAACAAGATATATCAATTATCCCTCCTAGCATAAGTTTACTATATAACTTTCTTAGTATTCTCAAACATATTCCATCAAGAATATTATATCGCATCTAACCCAAAGCCATAGTGTCAATAAACTCAATTGCCACTAAAGAAAATAGATAAAACTCCTTCGTCATTGAAAAAACAATCAATGTGCTATCAGCGTAGTGGCCTTATCTTTATTGTGTTATAAACTGGTATCGTACAGACAATCAGTCAAAAACTGATCCCATTTAACTTCGACTTGTACAAAAGCCTTTTAAACGAAAAAAAAAGAAAAATAACTTTAAAGAAAGAATAGATTACGAACACAATAAGATACAAACAATCGATACATAAGGCAGCAATACAAAGAAAAACTGGCGCGATAAATTTAAATAGAAAAGGTCGAGGTTTGCAATTTTCCTCCGATTTCCTTATTGGCGCCCGACTTAGCTATAAATAATAAAACTCTGACGGACGGACCGAGCGCTTGCCTAACAAGGACTAATTCACCATGTCACCGGCTACTAACAAGACTAACAATCGTCCTTTCTTTGTTCACAGATCCCCGGCTTCTTCTCTAACACTTGCTTTATTGGAAAACTTAACAAAAAGTTACTACAAAGTTAAAACTGCTTCACTAATTACTTTGAATTCGCCTTCGCAGTGAGTTGTGTTTGTAGATGAAATTCTAAACTAATTTCTCAAACTTCGAAGATTGAGACAAACGTAAATATTGAGGACCAGTTTAGTAGACGCTTAGAATTCGACCGCTAGTTATGGATGCCCTCTGAATTATTAAGACGGTCCTAATATCTACTCCAAGACCCTCAAAACTGCGGGTGAAACATTAGTGCTACTAAGTTCTAATATCCTTACTTAATGGAATTTCATCGACACTAACAAAGTACCAATAACTGAAGTGAAATACTAACAAGACAGTGTACAGTGAAAAGTGAAATGCATGTGCGTGTTCGGATTGTGTGCGTAAGAGTGCGGTTTCATTAGCGCAGCGGGAGCGTTTTGAGTAAAGCTGGGTGTGGAACGCCACGGCGTCGTCGGTGGAGGGTCGCGGTGCGGGCGGGGCGGACGATCCCGCGCCCTCGCCCGCGCCCGACGCGGAGGCTCCAGTGCGCCGGCGCCGCCACCGCCCGCTTTATCGCCGCCTCTTCCACTATGTCCGCACAGCGTGGACTGGCGTCAAGTTTGCTTTAGGTATGCTTTTATACTAACTTTTAACAGCATCAACTCATTACCTATACATTACTATAAAACGTCAAACCAGCACGAACAAATAGTGGACGTGGCTCTGGACAATGGACTCTGACTGATAATGTCCCTAGTCGGCCCACATTATGTCCGTACCAGTTTGGCTGAACCTTAACGTAAGCTATGCCATGCCCTAACTCCTTGGCATAATAAAAGCTTATTATGTTACGTGCAAGCCACTATCTGAGTTGTGAGGAAATTGGCTTCGCGCAAGATAAACATTACATCGCGTTATAAACAAAATAAACTATAAACTTTTCAATGTTATTAAAACTTGTTCACAGAATAGAGTGCATACTCTTGTGTTATTCAATTTATGCATAATTATATACGTTCAGTGCAAAACTTCCCGTCTATCTTCACTAAAACCCGAGTTTCAACGAAGCATATTTGGAGAAGCTCGTAAGTAACTTAGTACCTACGGCTGTTTATAAAACTCAGGCGTACTGTTAGGTACGAGTACAAAACTGCCTCCGAACAAAAGTTATTCGAGCCGCCGCCGTAATATAGGGACAAAGCGGAGCATTTAGTCGAATTTTCTCGAAATGAATTTTCAACTTTACACTTGGTCGAATATTCGTAAGGTCGAGACGAACATTAGCGTAAGAATCGTCGCCGTCTTTGATGTTCCGAGCGGTCCCTTTTCTGCTTTTACGGTACGCTTGAGAATAAGGACGAATAAGTTTTTGAGGAGCTGAAACTTATACTGAATAGGTGTATTTGACACGTAACTCAAGGACTTTTATGTTCTTTTTGTGGAAATAGTTTTTGGGACAATAACGGAAACTTTTCCATTGATGAAATAATGGTTTGCTTGCAAAATCCACATGATTTGCAGTGGTACAATGGAGAACAGTTGCCATTGTTTTTATTTAAAAAAACTCGTTTGTAATATTATGACCTGGAATATTTTCACACGTCGCGTCGTAGGGGTATATTTTTTTGTTGAACACACAACAATAAAACGCATACTGCATTTAAGCCTATTTCCATTAAACCATGGGAAAAATAATACAAGCACTTTATCTTATCAATAGACTTTTATAACTTTTATGAGCCGACTGTAAAACGTATATTTCCACTAATTATTTTATGTTTACTACAAACAAGGACGCCTCGATCCGAGTACGGTTTTGTAATTCGAAAACATCGTACGTAGAATTACGAGACGGTACACCTCAAAATGATATTTATTATCTGGTTGGAAGCCGAGAGGAGAATTTATTATGCGTACATAATCCAACGCGTTAAATGTCCCGCGAAGGTAGATAGCGCTTCTCAAGTGAGATATAAACTAGCAACAGGAAAACGTTTAATGTTTGCTGTTGTAAGGAAACTAGTACATTATTTCGGAAGTAAATGAAAAACTAGATTACTATTTAGGTGGAGACATTATTTATTACAATCATGATTCAATTATTTTCAAGCAATACTTATTGACCGGTGCAGACATATTGTGGATGCGGTTTCAACCACCAGATTCTGATAAATCATGTACCGAAGTATCTATGAATGTCCAGTGTTAACAGCCGGACAGCAAACTGTCCGTAACGGTTTGACTAAACCTTTACTCGTAGTAACTAAAATAAAATAAATAAATTGCGTTTTATTTCAGACATAAATATCCATATACAATAATTAATATTTACATATTTACACACCAAACCTATAAAATAGAAATAAAAATATTTACAAGTATCAAAAAGGGTTACAGGGCGTCGAAAAATTCGTCCACATCGCTGTCAATAATAAATAATTAATCAATTTAATTTAACATTAAAAACAAAAAGAATAAAACATCAGGTACCCAGTCTTAAAACATTCAGCGGAAAACTACAGAAAATTGTTACAAGACGCTCAATACCAAACATTCCACGAAAAGGTACTTCTACACATAACATTAAAATGTCAGACTCACTTACCTACACGAATACAACTCTATTCTTCTGATAAAAATAAGATATCTCAACGGTTACTTACGATTGGGTCCCTTGTTATCGCAGAACCCGCCTTTTATTATACAAAGCACAATAACCGGGTAGATACGGTTATAAGAAATAAACTTACTAAAATATGTTCCTATAGAAAATTGTGAGACGGCAAAGTATAAAAACCATTTTTCCTGGTTATGAAAAGTCTATACATCGTGTTTTTTCTTTGTCGTTCGGTAAACGGCGTAGTTTACTCTGTGCGATCGATACAATTATTTTAAAGGTCAGACTAAAAGTGTTTTTCAACAAATGGGTTTGAAAAACAAGAGATAGTTACGGGAAAGGCAATCAGCAATGATGATGCTTTTGAAAACAAAGTGAAGTTTTTTTATATGGTGATCATTGCTGTGGTTCTGTAATCAACGCATTGTTTTAGCGTCCATTCTAAAATTAAAAAAAAAAAAACACTTTATTTCAGACCTTTATTCTATGTTAGTAAGAAACGTAATATAAGATTGTAATAAAATTAATGTGGGCATTCATGCCTTGTGGCATTAAGTCCACCTATGTACTCGCACCAGTTTTGTACATGAAGTCAAAATAAATTTAAAACAGCTCCAAAAAACATTTTGTGTCAGTTATGCCAAGAACTCAACACCCCCGTTCCGTTTGAAAAAAGCCTTGCCCTACGGCAATTCTCAAGGTTTTAACCGAAAACAGCGGTGTCGCCACCTGTTACTTCATCATTTGCCTAGCCTTTTCCCAACTATACTGGGAACGGCTTCTAGTGTATGTGGATGCAGCTGAATACCAATATTTTACAAGGAGCGACTGCCTACCTGACCTCCACAACCCAGTTAGTACTCGGGTTGTCAGACTTTCGGGCCACTGACTACCTGTAACCACTGTTAAAGACCTACAAATGACAGCCGGAACCATTCTCTTAACGTGCTGTCTCATGACACTCGTGACGTTGATGGGTCGATGGACACCCTTCCACGGACCAACCTAGGCAAGCGCGGCTTAACCTAAAGATCGATCCGACCAGCTGTTATTATTTAGCCAGCTCCCACCTGTTACCTAAACCTAGAAATAACTGCGTCGGTCGCACACATCGAACGCCAAGCGATTAAACCGATAACCGCTATTAGCCTACGTGGCCATAACGCATTATTACAGAACGTGCTCTAAAGTATACTGAATACTTCGTCTTAGTTCGGGAAAAGTCGTTTAGTTCGTAGGCAGAAGTACTTTAGGTTAATGATTCGTGTGTAGGCACAGTAATAAATGCCCTCATAAATAATTTTCGTTGCGAAACTAAGGTGCTTGAGCAATAATTTTGTTTTGTCTTTCTTTCATTATCTGCTTCTACCGTTGTTAGGGCTTGGAGAAGTGAGAATCGTGTTCAAACTATTTCGTATTTCCACAACAAGGGTCATCATCATCAGCCTACAGGAGTCCACTGAACTCAATAGGCGAGACGACAAAAAAATCTAATTAGTCCGTCAGATAGATTTCCCAAAAATATTCTACACATAGTTTTTCTTTTTTCACGTAAACATAAATTAACGAAGATATGACGCTTTTAAAATTCTCAACAGTCACGCCTTGGTATAATGTTTACCTAGTTTTGACGTCACGAGTCCCCCCCCCACTCCCGAGTTTTGATGCGTTTTATCTATGTCAATATTCATTGATTTACAAAAACAAAAAATATGTGTCCATTATTTTCCAATACACTAACTGACGGACTAAATAGATTTGCAATTTTTTGATACTGTCGTTATGCCTATTCTTGCATATCTCATCCAGTTGCTACCAGCCACTCTGCGAAGATCGTCGCTCCACCGAGCCTGAGGGCGTCCCACCTTACGCTTGCCGATTCGCGGTCTCCACTCAAGAACACGTCTACCCCAACGGTCATCGGTTCTACGGCTAATATGACCGGCCCATTGCCAATTCAGATTACTTATTCTGTGACCTATATTGACAACTCTGGTTCTCTGTAGGATCACCTCAACTCGGAACAAGGATCGACATGAGCATTATTTAAAAGTAAGCTAAAGTGGTGCCAAAATAACGCAGATCAATTAAAGATGAATGAGATTGCGAGTCATCACGAAGCTAAAAATTTTAGCAGTTTCTGGAAAGCTACAAACAGCTTGAATTCCAAGTCGGGCCTGCCAGTGTGCGTCGGTGGCGTAAACGAACCAGAGGCTATTGCCAATTTATTCATGGCTTCGTTTAGGACAGAGTCACCGCTGGGTCCGTCGACAGGTGGGTCGGATGCTATGGGGGGGTCCGAGGGTACGCCTGTCATGTTCTCCGCTGGGGAGGTGGGGTCTGTCCTAAAAGATCTAAAGCGGGGTAAGTCTCCTGGACATGACGGCTTAAGTGTAGAACACCTACGATATGCAGGTAAGCACTTGCCAGGTGTCTTAGCTCTCTTGTTTAATTTATGTATGAGTCACTCGTATCTTCCAGAGGACCTCATGAAAACGATTGTCGTTCCTATAATAAAGAACAAGACTGGAGATACAAGTGACAAGAACAACTACAGGCCCATTTCCTTAGCGACCATTATTGCAAAGGTATTGGACGGTCTGATTGACAGGCAGTTGGATAAATATATCACCTTACATGACGCCCAATTTGGGTTTAGGCCACATTTTGTCGACTGAAACGGCGATCCTCTGTCTCAAGCATACTGTCCATTACTATGCAGCAAGGAAAACACCTGTTTATGCGTGTTTTTTGGACCTCTCCAAGGCATTCGACCTAGTGTCCTATGACTGCCTTTGGAGGAAACTCTCCCAAGACGCCAACCTTCCTGGGGGACTGATTGCTGTACTAAAGTACTGGTACAGTAACCAGTCCAACTATGTTAGATGGGCAGGTGCTATGTCGAGTGCGTACAGGTTGGAGTGCGGCGTGAGGCAGGGGGGGCTTACCTCCCCCAGGCTCTTTAACCTGTATGTCAACCGGCTGATATGTGAGCTCAGCAACACCAAAGTAGGTTGCTCCATTGACGGACAATGTATAAATAATATTAGTTACGCGGACAATATGGTGTTGCTGAGCCCATCAATCAGTGCGTTAAGAAGGCTTCTCCGAATCTGTGAAGACTATGCGGTGACTCATGGTCTCAGGTACAACTCAACCAAAAGCGAGCTCTTAGTGTTTAGGGCGCAGAACTTAATTTATGACTGCGTTCCATCAGTAACCTTGAGCGGAGTTCCGCTGAAAAGAGTCACTCGGTTTAAGTACTTGGGGCACTGGGTCACCGATAGGCTGTCGGATGATGCCGATTTAGAGAGGGAACGTAGAGCGCTGGCAGTCAGGTGTAACATGCTGGCCCGCAGGTTCGCACGGTGTACGAAAGAGGTTAAAGTAACATTGTTCAGGGCATACTGCCAGTCGCTGTACACGTGCGCCCTGTGGGTCAGTTATACACAAGGCTCGTACAGTGCTCTACGAGTCCAATATAATAACGCGTTCCGGGTATTGCTGGGGTTGCCGCGCTTCTGTAGCGCGTCTGGGATGTTCGCGGACGCACGCGTTCCGGATTTCGGCTCGCTACTGCGTCAGCGAATCGCATCACTGATGCGTCGGGTGCGCGACAGCCCCAACAGCCTCGTGGCTACTGTAGCCGGCAGGATGGATGGCCTGATAATGTGTCGCTGGGTGTCGGCACACAGACCGTCATCCAGATATGTATTATAGTTGTTTTAGTTTTAGTTTTTTGTTTTAGTTAGTAAGTGCCAAGTTTGTTTTTTTTTTTGTGTTTTTATTTTTTATTTTATTAAGTATGGATCTATGGTCTGAGAATAAAGATATTATTATTATTTCCTTTATTCATTTCATCTACTTACTTTACATATTTTTAAATGTATCTTAAAAACATTATATTAAAAAATACATTAAAAAATATAAAAAATAGTGGTCCGCTGGTGTCGGGAGCAGGGTCCAAGCCACCGGTGGTTAGGGCTGCAGAGACAGGAACCTCCTCACAATGCGAGCCGTATCGAGGAGTACTGCCTTCTGAATCAGGCCCTTGATCCAACCGCCTAAAGAGAGCTTCGATAGATGGTCATCGAAGCTCTTGGCTATAAGGCCATTGGCCGTCACGACAATCGGCACAATGATAACCGAGTTCATATTCCACATGTCGCGAACCTCGTGTGCCAAGTCGAGATATTTTATTTGTTTCTCTTTCTCAGCTTTCACGAGGTTCTCGTCATGCGGAATAGTAACATCGATTATCATTACGCGGCGCGCTGATCGGTCTATCATCACTATGTCAGGTTTATTGGCGACAATAGTCCTGTCAGTAATGATAGACCGATCCCAGTACAGCGTGACATGGTCACTTTCGAGAACTGGGTCGGGCACATACTTGTAGTACGGTACCTCAGATTCCACAAGTTTATATTTCAAGGCAAGTTGCTGGTGTATAATCCTGGCTACTTGGTTGTGCCTGTGCAAGTACTCGCCGTTAGCCAGACGAGAACAACCAGAAATAATATGTCTGATGGACTCACCCGGAAGGTGGCATGCCCGACACATGTCAACCGTCCCGTCCTTCATAATATATTTCCGGTAGTTGTTCGTCAACATAACTTCGTCCATAATCGCACAGACAAAACCTTCAGTTTCTCCAAAGAGGTCGCCGAAACGTAACCAGGACACGGACGCTAGAAAATCTACGTCGGGCCCATGAAGAGCCCGATAGAAGCGCCCGTGAAGCTCTTTGCCTTGCCATACTTCCTTGCGGTCATCGGTGGTAAGTACCTCAGGTTTGTGCCAGTTCTCTTTAGCCATGGACAGCGGGGTGAGTCCCTTGTCCACTGCAACCACATCTCGGTGCATACCCACCTCGGCTTTTAAAAAATATTCTCTGAGACTGCACACCTCGCGGTTGTGGAGGGTCTTCGCGTTTAAAAAGCCTCGACCCCCGCACTTCCGCGGGATGTACAGTCTCATCACCGATGATCGTGGGTGATGCATCCGGCTTTCGGTCAGCAGTGTACGAACTCTTCTATCCAGGGCGTCGAGTTCGGTCTGAGTCCATTTGAGTATGCCGAAAGAGTACATTAAAACTGGCATGACCCAACCATTGAAGGCGCGCACCTTGTTCCCGCCTGAAAGAAGGCTATTTAATACCTTCCTCAGGCGACTGAAGAAGCGCTCCTTCAACGATTGCTTCATGTCAGTTATGTTAATGCCTAACGCTTCCGACATACCCAAATACTTATAGGTTTCGGATGAGGAAAGAGATCTAAGTTGTATGGAGTCCGAGAGCTGAAGTCCCTCGGATTCCATAATCTCCCCTCGCTTTACATACATGACTGCACATTTGTCCACACCAAATTCCATCCTGATGGCGTTACTAAAAGTTTCAGTTACCTTCAGTAGCTCCATCAGTCGCAATTTGTTGGAGGCAAAGAGTTTCAGATCATCCATGTAAAGCAGGTGAGATATAACCTGACCATCCTTCCTCAATCGGCAGCCTAGGCCTGAATTCTCAAGCAATGTGCTTAGAGGATTCAGGGCTAAACAGAACCAAAGTGGACTCAGACTGTCGCCCTGGAATATTCCCCGCTTAATCCATACAGGATCATCGCTCCCCTGGATCTGTCGACATCCTGGATATCGAAGGACCGTCCTCCATTGCCCCATACATGACTCAAGGAAGGTGCGTAGAGTTGTATCTATTTTGTACAACTCCAGCACCCTCATGAGCCACGTATGTGGCACCGAGTCGTAGGCCTTCTTATAATCTATCCAACATGTCGACAGATCTTTGCGGGATCGACGAACCTGTTGGCTAATGGCCATGTCGATGAGGAGTAGCTCCTTAGTACCGCGGGACCCATTCCTACATCCATTCTGAGAGGCTGACATGATGGATTTTTTGTCAATGTGTGTATTAATTTTCACTCTCAGAATGGATGTAAGAAGCTTGTAGATCGTCGACAAACACGTGATCGGTCTATAATTTTTGGGTTCCGCGGGACTACCTGACTTATGGAGCAGGTGGGTAACGCCTGTTGTTAAGAACTTCGGTAGGGACCCGGATTCTAAGGATGACTGGAATTGCGATGCCAGGCAAGTGTGTGAACTACTAAACTATTTGAGCCAGAAGTTGTGCAGTCCGTCCGGTCCCGGTGATTTCCAATTCGGTAACGGACGAACTGCTCTGGCTACATCTAAAGGTGTTATAAAAATTGGCTCCATTTCTGGGATAGGTTCACACACTCGCTCGACATCACGCATCCAGTCAGCCTCAGTATGGCAAACGGGTACCGACCAGATGCTGCGCCAGAAAGAACTCGTGGCGGCATCATCCGGGCGGCACACGTCTGTCATATTTTGCTCGGGTCGCTCCCAAGCTCTGTATACCCACCTCTCATCGCTCTGGAACATGCGATTCTGTGAATACCGATCAACCCGCCGCTTATACCTCCGAATACGATTCGCCCATGCATAAACTTTCTGCTTCAGGAAGTCGATGCGCTCTGTGACACGGGACATGTATTCTTGAGGACTGATTTCAGTCCCCGAGAATGCCCGCCTCACAAAGCGCATCACTCGTGGTCGTGTATTGCCCTCCCTGAAGCAGTATAGTTTGCCGATGAGTACTCTGGCCCCGTCGATACGGCGCTCGATCCTGCGCTGCCAGGCTGGTACGGCTGGTTTTGGTCGATTAGCTACGTCACAATTTGGAAACTTGACATTAGCTAAACGACATGCCGCAACAGCCCCACAGAACAGGATCGAGTGTGTATCAACGAGGTTCTCGCTACTCTCGAATATATTCTTGAGTTGCGAGTCCAAGGCACACACCAGCGCCCTATTTTTCTTATGCATGGGTAACCGTGGTAATCGGGGCCTAAGTTCGGTTGGGGTGGACCGATATTCATGAAGCGCATTCTCCAGAGCGCTCCTCAATCGGTCGTTGCACTGGCTACTTACCGTGGCAACCCCATCATCCTCCTCTACAACAACAGGATTCAACCGCGGTGGTGTTGCGTCAATAGCTGACACTTGCACCGCGGTTTGTGTCGGAGTTAAGACGATAAGGTTGCTCAGTACTTCTGAGCGCAGCCTATCAAGCGCGGCGTCGTCCAACCTGTGACTGCGTTGGATGACCCGCACCTGATCCGACAGTCGTTGGGCCGAGACGTTGACGGTTGGTTCAAGACCCTGGAACAGAGACAGCATCCTAACACGGTACGCAGTGAGGTTAGTTCCCCCCTCTGTAGACCCGTAGTATGCGCGCATGACGTTCTCGTTCATGGATTGAGTCCATTTCATGCGCTGCACACAACCACCGGTAGCGGGGACCCGGCTCGGGGCCTGTTGACCCCTAAGTCCCAAGCTCTTCGGTGGCCGGCCTCTTCCCGCACGACGTACAGGTGGTGGCGACGTCGGCGGGGAGAAATATTCGTCGCTCGAGCTCGACGCAACTGCCGCAACCGGTGACACTGGTGATCCGGGGTCTGGCGGCGGCGAGGCGGAGCTGAGCGACGAGTCCGGGGTTGGTAGGTGTGCACGTCGTGCTGCTGCTCTCGTAATCATTTGTTAAAAAATCATCTCATTCTCATGTTTTTTCAAAGGTTTTTCATTTTCATTTTTCGGTTTTGACAGACGTCATTGGTGATGATCGTGAAATATTCTCGTTTTCCGTTTTGGATTTCGTGCTGTTTTTTTTTTTTATTAACTTATATTTGTCTGGGTTAAAAAGACTATGAAAATAACTATTGTATATTATGTTTGTATCAAATCCAATATAAATAAATTAAATAATGAAGAATGATTTTCAACCGATGTTTGACGTTACGGTGTTGCCAGCTTATTTTATTATTATTATTATTATCGTATCCTTAATGTGAATCTAATACATTTTTGACTATATTATATCATCTTTTCACCAACTCAATAAATTCTCTTTGTCTAGGCCCTGATAATTATGTAGTGGCTTACCCGAAATATCTTAAGAATAATGACAATTTCCCTCGAGGAAATACAACGTTCGTCCTTCGTCTCACACACAGAGGCCAATTAAACGACCAAAAAAATCCAACACGAATTATATTCCATACAAAATATACAACAAAAACGATTAACTTTGCATGCGTTCACTTACAGCCGCTACCACAAAACAGGCTTACTGAATATCGACGTTATATGAAGTATTAATATAACTCTATATTCAACGAACGTAGCTTTCATCATTCTTACATTAGGCCCTCGTAACCATAAAAATTGTAGGTAAAATAGTAAAGTCGGTAGGCCGTACTAGCTCGTAATTTTCAATGTTATTGGCTGTTATATTAATAATAATATACTGCGAAACGTTGGGGAGTTAATCAAGG
The DNA here is from genome assembly GCA_905147715.2 of Xestia xanthographa. Classification (NCBI taxonomy): domain Eukaryota; kingdom Metazoa; phylum Arthropoda; class Insecta; order Lepidoptera; family Noctuidae; genus Xestia; species Xestia xanthographa. Next base: position 22,316,050 of record LR990659.1, read on the forward strand.
GGATTTTCGGGTATTATGGGCAATTGTACCCAGATGGTAACATGGAACCATTCTGCCGTATTGAGGCTGAATCCCCAAACCGCCATTCTTACCCGTTACTTGAACGTATTCGTGTTGCGTCTTCCGTGTTCACATAATTTCGGTAAGTTAGGAGTTCTTTTTTAAAATACTGGTTTATCATTGCACTTTAAAAGAGATAGGGACTCTCTTTTTACAAGACCGATGAAATGCTACGAAAATGGTCACCACTGAAGACGTTTGAGTAAAAACAAGAACAATAAAATGGAAATGGAGTGGTCATATAATGACGGTTAAGACGGTAAAATGGACCAGAAAAGTCACAGAATGGTAAACGAGAAGTGGAAGACACGAAGAGGAAACCAGGTGAAAATGTGGGAGGATGAGCTGCCAAAAGGTTTTAAGTAGAATACCAGAAGTTAATATACTTACTATCAGTATTAAGAACTAGTTACTAGTAAGTAAAAACCGGCCAAGTGCGAGTCGGACTCGCGCACGAAGGGTTCTGTACCATTATCTATACATTAGACAAAACGGCAAAAAAATCACGTTTGTTGTATGGGAGCCCCCCTTAAATATTAATTTTATTCTGTTTTTAGTATTTGTTGTTATAGCGGCAACAGAAATACATCATCTGTGAAAATTTCAACTGTCTAGCTGTCACGGTTCACGAGATAGACGGACAGACGGACAGACAGCGAAGTCTTAGTAATAGGGTTCCGTTTTTACCCTTTGGGTACGGAACCCTAAAAAGGGTCAGAGATAGAGGCGATTTTATTTTTATTGCAAAAATAAATAGAACAATTAATTGAAAAACGGAAACTGAGTAATAACTGGCACAATTTTATTTTTCCTACAGCAGAAACCAAAAAAAAGAAGAAAAAAATATAGATAAAAAGAAGAAAATCACTAACTTTGAAATCTCCTCAAAAAGTCGCAAATAATTTTATCAGTATCGAAAGGAGAACAAAAAAAAGTTTCCAAAGCCTGGCTGGCTACACAAAGTAACAAAATATCTAGGTTACCTTCGAGGCATCTAGGTGATTACTAGATTCACTCGGCAAACTTGAATCAGTTCTAGTATATTGGGTTTCCCTTCATAGATTGAGTTTGATAGAAATCATCAGATTTTGCTATTTCATCCTTCGTTTTATATAAAATATTTATTCTATACTGAATTTAATTTAACGATTTAAAAAACAACAGTAAAAATTTCTACGAAATACAGATTTCTTCGAAGAACACATGAACCAAAAAACCCGTCTAGACAAAGTGTTATTCTATACCTAACTCTATAAATACAAAAGACTTTGGAAACGATAGCCCCTTTTCTAGGCAATATTAGACTGGCGTTTCAAGGACTAATGCTAATATTGGCAAATTCTGAAACTATGCTGGATCAGAAACCTTAAACAAGCAATAAAAATAAAGGTTCATTGAAATATTGTAGAATAGTTTCGAAAGTAACGAGTATTAAAATACTCCTACTTACGTACGTAGGTACTATAAACTCGATAGTTATAAACACGTGTATATTCGTCGTAATTTCGATGACAAAATATCAATGGCACACAGTTACGGCAACAAACTGCAATGTGTGCACTATTTCACTGCATGTTTCACATTTCTGCGGTAAACCAATAATAATGCCAATATTTATGAATATGTGACGACAGTGGCACTATCAATTTCGTACATGCAGCGGTATAAACATTGGCTTGAAACATTGACAGCTGTGAAATTGAAAGTATCCCACTGCGGAGTAGACTGACGGAAATCTATACTAATACAGGCTGTACACAACCTCATCACGAAGCCGTCAACCAAGCATTCTGTACATCAAACTAAGTAACTTTACGCAAAAATTATTTCTGGGAAACGACTTTTTTTGGGGTGAAAAATCATGTTTTGTGGTAAAACTCAATGAAATATACTCAAAACATTGTGCTGATGGATGAATTGAATAATACGGGGGTCGTGGAGGTGTTTAAAGTAAAATCTAACAGTGAAAACTCGTATTAAAAAAAAAAAACTTGTCAAAAAGTTGGAACTTTGACCCCCAATACCTCCGTAACTAGGAGGTTACCAGGTATAGTGTACAACAAAAAAATCATCGCAATGACGAGGAGAATAAGTGCCTTTCGGCTTCGTTAAGAGGTGATTTACACCCTTTATATAGGACAGCTTTTTTATTTTTATTGTCGATAAAAAATATATTTTCATCGGTTCAGAATGATGTATTCAGTTCAGAGATATCGACGCACAAACGAAAACGCGTCGATATCTCTTCCAGCCTGAATTATAGTATTGATTAATGCTTTGTGAAGTCTTTAAAGCCACGTGAAGCAGGAGCGGACCGCTAGTATCGTATGACAATACAGGATCCAATCAAAACTTTAAGAGCGTTTTAGAGTACAAGTTTTAATACGTGGATGTTATATCCCTCGGCACTTTGAAACTAAAGGGTTTTACGAGTATATCAATTAGATAGTTTGTTAGCAATCCCAACCAAACAGAAAAGTTTATTTAAACGATTTCAATGTGTTTACAGAGATACGTTTTGTAATATTGCGAGATAAAAATAATAAATATACAATACATATATTAGCGCAAGCGTTTCTCTTAGAAACAAGTAAGCGAGACGGATTCTTCGATTTATTATTGTATTTTATCAATGTTGCGAACGAACAAGAATCAATATTTTCTTTCTGTTCTTAGAAAGTTGTTTGTTTTTTCTGAATAACATAACAATATGTTACTTTCTACGTAGAGTAAGCAAACATGAGATTGCACGATGTATTTTTCACTTCCTGAAAGCAAAAACATAAACAGCAATACAAGGAAAGTTGACGTTACCACGAGAAAAAAAAGAAAACAAACACTTACACAAAAAGTTGTCTAGATCACAACCTCGTAAATTTCTTCGAACATGGACACATCACATATTATGTCATAGTTTTTCTGTACTTTTGCAAATAAACGACGAAATAATAGGTTTTACCGACCTATGAAGGACTCAGGCGCAAAATATCGCTTTCGCAAACTGTCGACTGGTAGTAAAATGTCTCTGGAGTTGCCATTCTACAATACTGGCAATAAAATTTGAACTGTAATTTATGTATGGCTGGCCAAGAATTCTAAATTCGAATGAATTTCATTTAAAAAATACAAAATTCTATTTAGTGATTTGTTTATTGATTAATGTTTTATTTTCACCTCATTTAAATCTTTTTCGTCAGCATGGACACGTTAAAGTTACGTGTAATTATAGAATACGAGTTCCGTCGTACGTTAATATCGTATGACTAAGTGACATTATTTTTCCAACTTAATTTAGAGGTTGGCTTACAGATTTAATAAAAGCCACTGAAATATTTTCAATTTGAGATAATTTATAACTTAAAAAGCCGTACTGAATCAACAAGTGTCAATTTCGATCTTAGAATCCTATAATGAGAAACCCACGTTTTCACAAGTCCATGTTCTCAGAGAACAGACGAAAGGATTATTAAATAAAATAAGCTTAAATAACAACTAACTAATAAGAACAGGTAAACATCTTCCTCGATGTCCTCGCAACAGCGGGTAGATACTTAATTTACGAACTTTATCATACTTGCTGCCTTTGAAAATTTCCCCAAGTTTCGGTCAGTGATAAATTACTTTCATATACCAGCAATATTGTCATTGTCGGGTAATTTACATCGAAAGTCTTACGTACTTAGTACGAAATTAAGAAATTTGTAAGTGCCTGAGAAGTGTCTTTTGAAGCTGGCTCTTAACAGTAATTGAGAGAAGTGGGTGGACAGCAGTGAAGTCAAGTCTTTAATCAAAGTAAACGAAATGCTGTGGCACTGAAATTAGTTTAAGAACATGTAAAATAAGCTGGACATTGCACACAGCGCCATCTAGTGCCACACTTAGCAACGAGGCTTGTGTCGTGGACACCAGATAATTGATATACTATACATATATTTTTTGTTTGTAAATACATGCTTAATATACATATGACATGACATGACTCGAAAACAAATGTCCATGCTCATCACACAAACATTTGCTCCTACCGGGATTCGAATCCAGAACCCTAAGAACCAATTTATTGAGAATCAATATTATGATTGTCATCGAGCCTGATATCTGCGAAAGGTTAAGCACTACCGAAATACGACCACTTTACACCCTTATAACCTAAGTAATAAGATTGAAAAAATGTGCACCGTTATGTAGGTACCGCTAAGTTTAAGTCCCACTTAAAAGGGGATGAGACTATAGCCACAAACCAGGCAATCTAGACTACAAGGTTTTGCTGAGAAATTAATCAATCTTAAGAGTTCTAAACTTCGGAGTATTAATCCTGTTCACATACCTACCTACTAATACACTTGCAACCTCCATTCTTAGGGTGCTTACATAAAAAAGCAGGTTTCCGGTACGGGCGAGTCGGTACCGATCGGTGCAGGTAATAATTTCTATGTTATCTTATGCGCTCGCTTATAAATAAGTAGGTTTAAACTATATGCAAGTGAACCCTGCACCGATCGGTACCATCTCGCCCGTACCGGAAACCTGCTTCTTTATGTAAGCACCCTTCTTTTTTTTTTTTTTTTTCGGATGGGAAATCATCAAATAACTCCTCCCGCTCTGGGCGGAGCAGGAGGGAGTGTCAGACTTTTACCGACTAAAACCCATCCGTGTTCCTTCTTTCTTCTTCTCTTTGAGGCGCGCGTGGAACACGAACGCGCCGTCGACACGGCCTGTCGTCATGAGACGCTCCCTTACACAGGTCTCAGGACTGTAGTTACAAACTTCTTTTGGTTTAACACAAAAATAAATTGCTTAACAAAATATACAACTAGACCGATTAGTCTCAAATCATTCAAGTTGCAGAATGATCAAGTCTCAAAACATCCAAGTCTCATAATATGCAATTCTTTGCACGAGTGCTTGTGATTGTGATACATTACATTGATGTAGTTAGGTATTTTTTAACACCCTTGCTCGTAAAGCTGATGTAATTCCACCGGTTTTAAATATGTAAAGCGGGTCATAAAAAACGCGTGTGTTACCAAAGCAAATAGTTAAGTTATAGTCCATACAAATTCCATAACAGTATTATTTGCCATTTCAAATATGGAACTGATCACCGCCGCACGACTCCAGCTAGTGAGCAGCGCGCTGTTGTTATTCAAATTTCGAACTAATCGCCGCGCGGTGCCCGCCAGTCAGTAGGCAGCGCTAGTAGCGCGCTGTTAAAATGGCGGGAAAGCAACAGTGTGCATTCACAGATTGAGTTTATTTAAAAAAAAATAAAAAAAAACAGTTTATTCGGTAATTTAAAAACATTTTCACGCAGCCACGGCAGAAAATAATCCTCGCGCCATTTTTAGGGTTCCATATCCAAAGGGTGAAAAAGGAACCCTATTACTAAGACTTCGCTGTCTGTCCGTCTGTCTGTCCGTCTGTCTGTCACCAGGCTGTATCTCATGAACCGTGACAGCTAGACAGTTGAAATTTTCACAGATGATGTATTTCTGTTGCCGCTATAACAGCAAATACTAAATATAGTCAATGGTACGGAACCCTTCGTGTGCGAGTCCGACTCGCACTTGGCCGGTTTTTCTCAAATTTTCTTTTCATTGTACTTGTATTGTGAAATGTTTTTTTTCTGTTTCCTCGCAAATGTGTTAAAAAACGTCGCACGATATACGTGCGTATTGGTTATAAGACGCTCGGCTCAATTACGCCCTCGCCTTCGGCTCGGGCTGAAATTCCGCCTCGCATGTTATAACCACCTTAACGCACTAATATCGTAATGTACTATTACAACTAAGACTTTTTGAAACTTGGCTCTTTTGATATTTGAACGTTTTGCAACCGTGTGTTATTTTGCAACATAAATGTTTTGAGACTAAGACAAAATGACAGAGTATAAATTCCACTCGTTATTTAAACTGTTTTTCGACTAAAATCAACGGCGTGTGAGCACTAATGGATGTCAGTTTCACAACTCGTGCGAAAAGATAAGCAGTTTACCTCCCGCTGTAAACTACGTTTAACGTTGTGCCCGATTCAGCAAACTATCAAAAATACTCGAACGGCAAAATAATTCTGTCCAAAATCCACAAAAGGGACGTTTAGAAAATCAAAAGCAATTCTTGTTCTATGTTCTGTCCTCTATTAAATTTAACAATAATATCTGTCCTGAATCTCCTGAAAGCACTATTCTAAAATGTAAGGGACTTTGCTTTAAAAGCAATCATTTCAACGAAATGGTCGAAAATGGTTGAACATTTCGCCTTAAGGTTGCTACATCAGAGAAACCTCGGCATGTCGTTAGGAATCAGTTAATTTTCACGCAGAAAGCTCTCTAAAGTATTCGACGGTAGGTACGCAAATTGTTCATTTACGAATTCCGTGTCGGTCCCTTTCAATTGTCAGACGATTTCGATGAAAAAAGTGCCTTTATCGCAACCGTCGAATCTTCACAGAAATGAAAGTTATTAAACGCCGGTGATTTTTTTCATCAATTCTGTCAATTTATCGAAATTCCCTTTCAAAGCACTCTTGTTTAATTGGATTTTTATCGCGAAAACTCATTAGTGTTTTTCAATCTAATTTTTCATTAGTCATCAGCGGGACATCCAATAGGCAGTAATTTGCCAATAGGCAGTAATTAAAGCAATCAAAATGGTGTGTAATGCAAAACGTTCGAAAATATGACGACATCCCTATGAGTTCATAACTAACGTGGTTCTATTTGGTTCGTGTAGTTGCCAAATGTTTGTCGAATATTGTATTGCATCCTGTTCCGTGAATGTCCAATGCGCTCTAATTATGCTAACTATGCAGACTTCGCGGAGATGTACTTGTGTGCATCTATCACGTCACCAAGCTGCTGCCACAAACATTAGCCAATCTGTTAACAGATCAATTACCTCGATGTGAACTGTTCCAATATGCAGATTCATTTGGATTCGTCTAGACACATGTAGGTACACGAACACATAAACAGCATTACTGAACATTATTGGAGTCGAAGCGTTCCAAACCGATCGTGACAGATGCTGTTTAAACTTGCTATTGCAAATGCACAGCTATTTTCGTTCGCACATTATTAAAGATGTTGCATGACAATCAGACTGAATTATAAATGGAACGCAGCTAAAATGTCTCTTAATAAACTCTGGCAGGTGACCAAACACGCGTTAGTTTTGTTTCTTAACTTCTGCAGTTGTCGAACGAACCCTCTAAAAAGACGTAACTAACATACGTACAATTTGTTGAATAACCGTTACATTGATGTTCAGCGAATATGTTTCGTGTTTGTGTATATTCTAATGGTTTCAAAGAAGGGAATTGAAACTAAGCCAAGTGTCGCGTAGACTAGCCTCAGCCGTGCAAATCATACGCGACATAACTATAAGTACTCTCAGTGTTATTGTGCGCCGCGTAAACAAAACACACTGTACAGTGTAAATATTTGCCGCGCTTCATAAAACACAAGTACGGAGTTGAAAGAGTGGAAGCAAAGCAGCGGAGTCAGCGTGAGACCGTTGAACGTTGAGACCCAAACCCGTAAAAATGTAGTCGACAAAGAGTGCGATAGCAAAAAACACGAACAAACGAGCGTCGAAGTCAGTGTTGTGGTAGCAAATGAAGTGAAAATTATGAAGTCTAGCTTGAAGAATAAACGGTCGGGTAAAACGAGTAAGGGCAAACACAGCAAGAAAAGGGTTAGGTTCTCAGACAGCGATCCGGTCCCGGCGACCGGGATCACCCTGTGCGAACGCTTCGCCCGTTTTTTTCATTTCCTTTGGAAGTACACGCGGGGTTCCGTGAAAAATGTTCTAAGTAAGTTTCCCTTTATTGTTTAACGCCCACCTTTTATAATATCCTGTTTTTGTGGCTTTTTTTTCCGATGTTGTTCTTTTTGTAAACAACTGTTTTATTTGATGTTGTTTGTTGTTTATTGTAGTTAAGACATTTGTGACTGAGTTTTGACTTTTAATCATAACTATTTAGATAGGTACTGAGATTTTCAGAGGCTTGGGACATCGTGTCTAATGGACATATATTACGCACGGTATTATTAATATTAAACAACTAGTTTTCGGTAAAGTATTCATTAAAAATACTTATTTGCAATAAACACAACGCTACAGAGTAACAAGCAACACAATAAAAACCCGTAGTACATCAAGGCACTAATTAAATTTTAATGAAACATTCGAGCTATTGGACTACAAAATGCCATATTCCAGCGTCGAGTTGATCAACATTTTGGGACGAAACTCAATGAAACCAACTTCAACGGAGCAAGTTTTAGTCTTTGAAGCATTCATGAAATTCTCGATAAGAGAAATCGATTACTTTAGTTTTCAACGAATAAATCGACAGTGTAAATACACATTGTAAGTACCAGACGACGACCAGAAGAGTAACTAAACATAATTATGTAGGTCATTTACGTGTAGTATATAGGATTATGTATTACAGCAGGTGTATACCTACTATACTTAGGTATTGTATACCTACACAGGAATCCCTATGACAGACATCTAGCTCAAGGTTTACGTGCAGGCTTTATCGATTTTTAATCTCTTCAGTGTCTATGACAAATATAATATTCTAATGTCGGTTTCCACAAATATTAGGCGACATTCACAAAGGATTCAAACATTACTACTACATGTTAGGAGTTCCTTTACCTTTTTAAAAGAAATGATTTTAACCCATTTTGCAGTACCTTACCGTTCATGTTTGCTTGTAATTAATTTGGCCACGTGTCATAATGTCTTGGACAAACGCCATGTCGAATATTATAAAAACTTTCTAATTCCGTTTATTAATACTTTTATGCTTTTTCAGCTCTCGCTTCATCTTTTTTTATTAATTACAGTTTTTTGGCTTAAGAATGTCTTTAATCAGTGTCTGTTAACTTTTAATTTAGATGTGTATGAAAATATAATAATCTGGATATTCTATTAAAACTAATACCATATTATATCGTGCCGTATTATAAAAAAAATCTTATGAAATAAGTACCTGAACCTTTTGTGCTCGTATATCTTAATATAATGTCCTGTTTTACGAATTTTGTGTGTACATAAATAAAATTACCATTCTAAGGTTTGTTCAAAAACCGAGACCTACGATAATGTACTCATAAATTCTCTTTAACTTTATCCCAATAGGAACGACTAGAAGGTGATCAATAATCAAATAGACCTATTTTTTGTCGCGAAGGGAGTACCCAAATGCATGATTTATTCATATAAAACGTTTTTTGCCTGTAACTTAACGTGCCTCTACATCAGAAATGCCCCATTTGCCCCATTAATATCCCTAAACATCGCTGAAAGATCCCAAAAATACTGACCTCACCCTCGTTCTGCAAACGGGACTTATACCTATTTTTACGAAAGTACATAATTTATTAGGGAACGTATCCGAATTTCCGAATATACGAATTATCCGAATACCCGCGTCTCATTTTTCACGTCACGCAAATTGAGTCGTTCCAACTCCCTAGAGTTTGTGCCTGACGTAAATTACAACGTTCAACTTCATCTCGACGGATATGTGTCTATGGCTTTAGCGTGCGTGCGTAACTACTCACGTGACGTCATGAATTAGCGCGGGAGATCGGCCAGTAAAAGTGATGAGGGCTCGATCAAAGACTTACTGTTAAGGAGGTTTTACATGAAAGAAAAGCATTCGGGACCGAAATTGAAAAGGAAAAGTTTTTACAGACATTCGTTTTTACACAAAGTATGCTTGTAGTTATATGTTTAAATTGATTTTATATCGTATTAACCTTTAACCAGTACTAACTGGGTTATATGGAGGTCCGATAGGCAGTCACTCCTTTTAAAATACTGGTATACAGCTGAATCCGCTAAGACTGGAAGCCGACCCCAACATAGTTGGGAAAAAGCTGAGCACATGATGATAAATCCTAAACCTGTGCCTTACTTACGGATAGAGACGTTTTTATAACAAACAAATTATTATTATTATTATTTAAATACTCTCCTTCCTCATTTTGGCTTTGCTCTGACCAAGAATATCGTTCAACTCTTCTTACATCTATAGCAGAATTTCTTTCAGTACACCTCGAAAAACAAATATAATGAACAATCTTCCAGCTTGTGTAACCACTCCCTTACCCGTAGGTAGCTATTGCCCAGTCTTCAGGGACGTGCACATAATGCTACAGGGGAAATTGCCCCGACTTCCAATTGCTCAGCAGTAGTGTAACTAGCCTTTACAAGCTCAAATGCACAACGTTTTCTTACCAAGAGTCCGTTTCTTTTTAGACAAAATTGGTTTACGTAATTGGCGATAAGGTATTGTGTTTGTTTTTTTTTTTTTTATAAAAAGAATACGTTGCAGCTTTTTTTGGGTACTATTCTTTGATCAAACACAGAGGGCAGATTTACTTCGGGTCTGCGGGACTGTTCGAAAGAGATACCGTGGCCCCGGAACACAAAGGGCGATAAAGGAACATGGATGGGTTTTAGTCAGTAAAAGTCTGACACTCCCTCCTGCTCCGCCCAGAGCGGGAGGAGTCACGTCTTGATGATTACCAATCCGAAAAAAATAAAGGGCAGATTTACTTATTCATAAACCTTAGGAGCCATTAATATTAATGATAATATTTATCCGTGGTGTTAAGCAACTGGGCTTATCCCAGTTGTAAACATCCCTTTGTGCCTATTGGGTTTGTTTTGTTCTAGCTTCTGCTGTTATAGAGGAAAGTGGAAATTATGGTTTTTTCCTACTCCTCCGCTATACTTTTCTGATAAATGTCGTTGTGGGATCCAAGACAATTAAATTATTTATCTGGGACTTCGTCGAGCTTAATTGTCTCGGCGCTTTTCTGGTGGTCGCCACTGTTGATTCTGGCTTTCAGGAGTTACAATGGTTTGTAAATAGTGTGGCGGGTTGCGCTTAAAAATAGTTGCGCTGTGAGGAATACCCTTTTTTTCGGATGGGAAATCATCAGATGACTCCTCCCGCTCTGGGCGGAGCAGGAAGGACTGCCAAAATTTTACTGACTAAATCCTTTCCATGTTCCTTCATCGCCCTTTGTGTTCCGGGCCACGGTATCTCTTTCGAACAGTCCCACAACCCCGGCAGGCATCGGAGGAATACCCTGGGCTTGGGCTTATAGACAACAACCACATTTATTTGTAATTACAAGCCAGTTCCAAAACTGTGGTCTGATAGCCAGTCAAATAATACTTTCGTTGTATAACTTATATGTATGTAAGAAACTTGGATCCTTGAAACTTGGACCTTCTAACGTACATAAAAGGCCTCCCATCCTTTCCCTTTACATAAAAGGTTGCGTGAAAATATGTGTGAAAACTTAAGCCCGTAACAATATCAAAACCGATCTAGTTTTACTATTAATAGAAGCTTCTACACTTATACCACTACACTAATGGTTTACCAGACAATGAAATTCCTCATAATTTATTCAGCAACACTATAATTTTCTTAACACTTTTATAACTAAACTAGCTGTTCCCCGCGACCTTTCTTCGCGTGAAATTATTATAAAAAAATATATAACTTCCCTTTCTGAATCGGATTTTGTTAACAATATCCGATTCAGAAATCCGATATTCATTTTTTTGCACTTAATAGGCGAGACGAAAAAAAAAATAATAAGTCCGTCAGATAGATTTCCAAAAAATACTGGACACATATTTTTTCTTTTGTTACGTAAACCAAAATTGACGAAGATATGACACTTTTAAAATTCTCAATACGTCACGCCTAGGTATAATTTTTAGCTAGTTCTGACGTCACGAGACCCCACTCCCGAGTTTTGATGCGTTTTATCTTTGTCAATATTCATTGATATACAAAAACAAAAAATACGTGTCCATTATTATAATACTCTAACTGACGGACTAAATAGATTTGCCATTTTTTGATAATGTCGTCATGCCTATTCTATTTATTTTTCTATAATAAAAGTAGCCTTCATTAGACCTTATAATATCAGCTACCAGTCAATAAAAGTCTGGTCAAAATCGGTTCAGCCGTTTCAACAAACAGACAGACACACAGAAGACTGACAAAAATTGAAAAGAGCACTAGGAGTTTACAAGGAACTGGCTCTTCGCAGTATACCACATCCACTGCTCCTCCTGTTCGGAACCCTAATTATTTTTCTAAAACAAAAGTAGCAGATAACATCAGCTATCAGCCAGTAAAAGTCTTTTCAAAATCGGTCCAGCCGTTTCGGAGATTAGACGGAACAAGCACACAGAAGACTGACAAAAATTAAAAAAGGTAGTTTTTACAGACACTTCAATTTTATTTATTTGTGTAGATAACGGAGTGAGAAAGGTGTTAATTTACAGTACAATACTTCTAAATTAGCAGAGCGTAATGACTGTGTTAAATCATTTTTACTTCGCCTAGCGGCATTACGCAGAATTTATTACACCGAATGTCTGCGTCGCACCGTTCTCGCGAATTAAGGAAATTATTTGCTTAATTGTTGTTTAATGTATTAGAAAGATGTTGTTTTTGCTGCTGCTGTTTTGTTTTTCTTTTTGAATTTTTGTTTTTTGTATCAACATTCCTTTAACACCATATTTTTCTAATTATCCACCTGTAAATCTTTGTTTTATTTGTCCAGACATTTTGTGAAAACATCGGACTTAGGAACTTAGTATTCATTTTTGAACTAGTTAATGCCCGCGCGCTTCGCCCGCGTATATTTCGATAATTGCCCCAAGAGATCGTACTACCCTGCCGGGGCTGCGGGACTGTTCGAAAGGGATACCGCGGCCCTGGAACACAAAGGGCGATGAAGGAACATGGATGGGTTTTAGTCAGTAAAAGTCTGACACTCCCTCCTGTCTGTGTCTGTGAGTCATTTGATGATTTCCCATCCAAAAAAAAGCAATCGTACTATCAGGATAAAATGTATCCTATGTGATAATGCAGGTTATACTTAAACTATCTGTGTGCCATATTTCACCCAAATACAGTGCGTAGTTTTTGCGTGAAAAAGTAAAAAAAAAAACCGGCCAAGTGCGAGTCGGACTCGCGCACGAAGGGTTCCGTACCATTATTATCAAAAAAAGGGCATAAAAATCACGTTTGTTGTATGGGAGCCCCCCTTAAATATTAATTTTTGTCTGTTTTTAGTATTTGTTGTTATAGCGGCAACAGAAATACATCATCTGTGAAAATTTAAACTGTCTAGCTGTCACGGTTCATGAGATACAGCCTGGTGACAGACAGACGGACAGACGGACAGACAGACGGACAGACAGCGAAGTCTTAGTAATAGGGTTCCGTTTTTACTCTTTGGGTACGGAACCCTAAAAACATCCAGACATCCCTACATCACAAACTTTCGCACTTATCATATTCGTAGGATTACGCATGACTTGCTTAGTAATCTTAGAATACCTAACCTTTAATAACTATATCGGGGTCGAAGCAGATGGGACTAAATATCAATATTTTACAAAGAGCAACAAGCGTCTGACCTCCAAAACCCAATTACTGGCCAATACCGATATTCAAAGGATAAATCGCTTGTTAAGCTTTCGTGAATTCTGAATATCTTTATGGAATGTCTTATTAAAGTGTAGATAACTATTTCTTAAAATTTTTACTTAAGAAATATTTTTCCAGCAATTTTTTTGCAAAATCAGCTTTATACGATTAAGTTCATGTTTTTTTAAACAATTTCTAGAATTTCGGTTTCAGAATCTTTTACAGGAATTGCCTCGTTAGTCTAGTTTTAGCTGTTATTGGAATTTTACATCAGGAATTTCTCAGTAGCAGCCACGGAGTCTGGATTTGTGCCCAGTTGATGGCAATAGGCTCGCCCCCAATCACATTGGAGTAAACATAAACAACAACAACACACACAAACAACAACATAACAACAACAACGACAACAAAAACAACAACGTAACATAACTGGGAAAATGTGGGTGTACTACATATTTAGGTATACCTCTGCCTAACCCATCGAGGATTATAGTCGTGATGTTATATGATATACAAAACTCTTGGTATATGATTGTTTCACGATGTCCCTCCTACAGCGCTTTGCATGTATGTATACACTCCCACACGTAAATATGTCGTCCCATATCGTCAGCGCATCGGGATTAATGTTCGCAATCACCAGTCAATTACACGACGAGCTTAATCATTGTATATTGGCTCAAATGAGGCGAGCTCTATGTGTGTCAGCTTACCCCTCTTGTATTGTATCGTTACTGGATAAGGATATAGTTTACATACAGAGTAAAGAGGTAAAGTTTACATAAAAAGCTATACTAATCTGCATCGTCCTCATGTGAGTTGACAAAGGTTACGTCTGGTCCTTAAAAAAGACAAAGAGACCTCTGAATTTGTTTCTGATGTTTCTTCTCAGAGTAGTCGGGTACAAAACACCGGCCTCATCAAGTTAAAGAAAAGTATATATTGTGTTTTATTTTCTGTAAAAACCTTTTTTTAAATAAACGTAATTTAAAGCAGTCAGTAATTTTAACTGCAAGAGTTTTGTTCCCAGCGATTAGTTCCCAGCTAATTTAAATTTCCGCCGTCTATTCTACTCTGCCAGATACCACAATCCGGCAGAGTAGAATAGAACCAACCAATGGGCTGGTACACCCGTGAGTGTAATGACACTCACGGGTGTCGTATAAGGTGACTAATGTCTGAGGCAGAACACCTTGCGCCTCCGTAGACCAGAGAATGGGCAGCAGCGTTTTCTGTTAGTCTTTCATCACTGCGGTCTCCAATCCGCCTGCCAAGCGTGGAGATTACGGCAAATTCCTCCCATCATGGGAGAGGCTTATGTCCAGCAGTGGACGTTATAGGCTGTTGTTGTTGTTGTTGTTGTAATTTAAATTTTATTTTTTAATAAAATAAACAATCCTAGCTTGCATTATGCCGCCATGTTTACTAATCCTCATGCATTTTCTTTAAGAGAAGACGCATTTGATCTGCAGTGTGACTGTAAATAGCCTAGTAGTTATTATTTCATAAGCACTAGAAACACAATAATAAGGTTTTATTATTTTGTCAAATAATAATTACTAGCTGATGCCCGCGGCTTCGCCCGCTCGCAAATTATATACTAAAACCTTCCACTTGAATCACTATCTAATAAAAAAAAACCACATTAAAATCCGTTGCGTAGTTTTAAAGATCTAAGCGTACATATGGACAGACGCGGCGGGCGACTTTGTTTTATAACATGTAGTGATGATACGCCTGAATTCACGTATTTTCAAAAAACAAAATCTAATGCATACAAAAACTAACTTATAATAAAATTGTATAAGTTACCAAGTTTACGTATACCGTTACAAATAACAATAACGTGACAGAGAAAAGACACATAGAACATCCCCAATTCCTTATGGTAATAGGGCCCTAGTAACTCCTTCCCAATACATAATAACAGTTATTTCTGCATGGAAGTAATTTCGTCGCAACAGCCCAACTGTTAATGCCTATTATCATAACGTTTCCTGGCACAAATGGAGCCTTTCCAATTTCCCGTCTTTGATATCATAGGAAATCGAAATACCGACGTCATCTTAATCATTACCCTTAGGAAAGTGTCGTAAATAGGAATGACATGTAAATTTTATCTAGTAGGTATAATTATACTACAAATGTCACTTACGGGATATCTTCCATGATTGCGTGATGCAAGCGCCATGATCGTGGGTTAACTCTGAGTTAACCCGCGATCATGGCGCTTGCAACAGCGTCGAAATGACAACAACAAACAATAATCACGGAAGATATCCCGTAAGTGACATTTGTAGTATAGTTATGAACCGTGAAAGCTTAAAACAGTGTCAGTAGGTATAATGTTTGAATATCAGGTAAACATCTGTATTTAACTGCATTCGGTAAGACGAGCCTTCTGTCATCAACCGGGCATAACTCCGTGGCTGCTTCTGAGAAATTCCTTATGGAAATACCAAATAACACTTTGCACTACCTAGGAATCGAACCCAGGACCTCATGCTCAGCAGTCGTGCTGTGACTACTAAACCAACCTTATGACCTAGGGGCCGCCTCCACGAGCGAGATAATCGCGGCGACATTATCGTCCTTGCACACGTTTTGCTAAACACTCTCTTTTGGGCCGCCTCCACGAGGCGAAAGAATCGCGGCAATATTATCGTCCTTGGCACGTTTTTCTATACACTCTCTTTTGTGCCGTCTCCACGAGTGAGAGAATCGCGGCGATATTTTCGTGTATAAATATGTCAATTCACCGCGATTCTCTCGCTCGTGGAGGCGGCCCCTTAAGGCAAAAAAGTGGTCAGTCGCCCAAGTCATTGGTTGGTCACACTGAAGCTTTTATTTAACGTTTAACTAAATCTCCAAATCCAACTCTACCACACTGATCTAAACGATCCACTTCCTCAACAACGAGACACTTCAATTGATAGTCCGAACTCAACGAGTCTTTCTTTTACGAAGCCGCGGTAAAAGCAGTATCGTCGGTAAGTGCGTCTCTGAATCACGGCGAGCTGTAACTGGTCGCTTTAAGAACTGAAACGTACGACTTCTCGACTAGCGACTAGACAGTGAGGAAATCAACCTAGTTACTGTAATGGACTGATGGATTAGATTTATGAAGGTCTAAAGTTTATGTTATAAATCTAAATATAGAAAAAGCATAATAATTTAAAAGAACACCACTGCTTTATCCATTTTTTTTGTTGGTTGTCTAGCATAATTATAACTACTGAGACTTATGTCTCCTTTGTGATTCGTCCAAATCCTGAAAAGTAAGCTCCAAAAACCTTAGTCAAAATTTAGTCTAAAAAACCTACTTAACACGTTTTTTTGACTAAATTTTGACTAAGATTTATATAAAAGTAGAAACAGATAAATCTAATGCCACAACAGGATATTAAGCTATACGTAGGTACTCTTACATAAAAGGCACAGTTTATCAAAACCAGACATGACAACGACCATGCAAATGGCACGATCAATTTAGGCACGGTATATTGGAATATTCCAAACAAATTATGATCATCTCTTACCCATTTAGAACAATGCTCCATTTAAATACCCTCCTAAAATAGACAAAACAGAGCCCCAAATCCGGCCATTACTGACTACATTGAATTCCCATCGAAAATGCGGTTAGAATTAGCCGTGGTCGGTAAAACCCGGCGCGGGGTATTTGACAACAGTAAGCTTGCCCAATACGGACTCATTGGTCGTATGGAAATGGCGTCACGAACAGAAATCCCCTTCTGACAATGACATGTGACGTTTAAATAGTAATGTATTTCTGTCAACACTTTCGACACGGTATGAAGTTTTCCAGTAAACCAACTCTATAAAGCATAGAAGCAAGCGGAACCCATTTCATAATTTTATTTTCTAATAGCACCTGCCTTCTTCCAAATATGCCTTTATTTTGGTTTTTAGTAAAAAGAGTTTTTATAATTACTTTTTTTTGTGAAATCAAACAAGTGTTACGGTGGTCACCTAAACTTTTTGTTAGTTGCACTCATAAAACGTAACCTTTTAACTCAATGCGACTGTCCCAATTTACTTACGAAGAACTGCTTGAACATGCTTACAAATCGTGTACACGATTTCTGTAGTGTATATGTGTTAGTTAGACTATTAATTCCTAGTTGAATTACTGTATTTTAATACTGTATCAATATATTTCAGTCATCACTTTAGTAGTTTGTGTAATCAGTTCCCCGATGTTCAATTAAGGATGACGTCAATGTTTGTGTAATTTGTCACTGTCCGTGTCAGTGACACGATAAGTGTCGTGAATGACGTGACGTGTCTCTTATCTCTTGTCACGTTAGAGGCTAGGTCAAGAGGACAGTAATAACACTACCAAGAGCAATGAGAGCCGCTTTTAGGGGCAGGATTGTTACTATACAAATCCAAACGTTACGACAGGAATGTCATATCGAAAGAGACTCATTTGAAGGCGGTGCCTGATAGAATACCTGCGTATACAGACTCGCGTCTCTAGAGACTGCCGGCTTTAAGATTCAGGCACATAAAAGGTGTAAAACACCTCTTAACGAAACCGAAAGGCACTTGTTCTCCCCGTCATTGCGATCATTTTTTTGTTCTACACCATACCTGCCAATTACGGAGATATTGGGGGTGAAAGTTCCAACTTTTTGACAATTTTTTTCTTTTAAATACAAGTTTTTAATGTAAGATTGTTACTTAAAACACTTCCACGACCCCCGTATTTAATCCATCCACCAGCACAATGTTTTTAGTGCGTTACATAGAGTTCTACCACAAAACATGATTTGTCACCCGGAAAAAAAAGTCATTTCCCAGCAATATTTTTTGCGTAAAGTTACATAATCCGATGTACAGAATGCTTGGTTGACGTTTCGTGATGAGGTCTTTTACACCCTGTAGAGGTGTACCCCATGTTGTAGTTATTATTTAATTCCCATGAATACTTCAATATTTTTTGTCACACATTTATCAATTTTTACACCCTTCTGAAGGTACAGAGACAGCGCGATTTTTAATTGCCATTTTCACCAATTCCGTAAATTAAAATCGTATCAAAGTCATTGCAATGACGACTGACCGAAACGAATTTATTGACAAACAAAAAATCAGGAAATAAAAATGCAAAGCTGTTAAAGCTATTCATCATTTCCACGTAATCTACTTTTGACTGATGCGGTATTGTTCGACTCGTTAATCTATACGGTGGAAAATGGATGTTAGCTTGATGTTGCAAAAATAATGTGAATCAAGGAAATAAAGAAAAGATTAATTAATTTGAGCAAAGGATCCCTGTGTCTTTAAATAATTTGGTGAAATATTGTAATGTGTTTAAAACGTCATCACAGTGTACCTACTCGAAGCTTCGACATCCGACCGGTATCTCAAGGTTTGCCAACACTACACAAACGGAATCTGGAGATCTAAGCGAAGACATTTTATTTTTTTAATAATTTTTTTTATTTGATTTTTTATTTAATTTACATACAATATTACGTACATTTATAAATTAAAATAACCTAAAGTAACTAACTTAACATTAAACTAAAAAAATGTGTCAAAAAAACTCCTCCTCAACGCTGTTAACTGGTAATATCCCCAAGAGACTGGTGGCGTTACCACGTTGTATGGTAACGCAAAGCCACTGGCCTAGGTAAAAACTAGCCCTCGGGTCACGGAAAGTGCGTGAATAAATGAATGATACTTATCTTTATTTTCTGAGAATAACAGCCATAACATGTCTAACAAACTGTTATCTGTCGCCATTCACAGGTTTAAACTCAAGCCCATGAGCCCACATACACACACCACAGCCCACATAGCTCTAAATGTATGGTATTACAGGTAATCTTCTATGGAAAATCTATTCTTGTATTGTCAACGCCCAAACTGTGCCAACAAAAACTAAGTAAAGAGTTTGTCAAAAATATAATTATCGAAGTAACACTTCACCGAGAGAACAAGTCTAAAAGTTAATACGCAGATAGATTTACAGCCCATTAACATACAGTTTAATTTAGACTACAGCTACCTCGTACAATACGCCTCATCAATCATATTCCGCACATCAAAATGCAAATTTAAACCTAAACGATATGCAAATATGATTCATTTCCCAAATGGCGGGACAGTTTACCTCTAAATAACATGCATTTCACACAAATTTCATATTAGCTCAATGTGATACAAAATAGTCATTATTCATGCAGATTTGTGTCCAAGGTAGGTATATGTTTAAGCACAGTGTAATGTTTATGTTTTATAGCCGAAATAAAATGTATGTTTAGCTTCATTACGTCTTCGTACTTTTAGTTTAGCTTATCCTTACCGCTCATAATAATATAACGTAACATTTCTATTCCTGACGACAGACATTGTATCAAAATAATAATAAATAATAATACATTTTATTTTAAAATGTCATCTGCCTAGCCTTTTCTCAACCATGTTGGGGTCGGCTTCCAGTCTAACCGGATGCCTATCTGGCCCCCCATAACCCCGTTAGTACTGGGTAATACGTAACCCTTTGGTAAGACTGGTTGTCAGACTTTCGGGCCACTGACTACCAGTAACGGCTTTAAAAAACAGCCGGGACGAACGGCTTAACAATAAACAATATAAAATATTTATTTGTCTAAGACTTAAACCTATTTACAATTATTATTGTACCTTAATTAGACTAACTTACTGGCAAGATACAAGACAAGTGCAACTGGCCTTAAACTAGGAGGACTCCTGTGCCATAAGCACCAGTTACTTCCGTCACCACCATGATCGTATTAACGTATAACAGTATGCAATGGATGGTCACCAATCCACGGACTAACCTAGGCAAGCGTCGCTTAACTTAAAGATCGACCCGAGCGTCTGTTTTTATTTAACCTCGAGCTGGAAAAATGTATCTACAGTCCACTCAAATTTCCAAATCATATGTTGAAGTACCATATCATAGAGGACAAGCCAATGAAGGCGTATGTATTCGCCACTAGAGGCATTCATGTAGAGTAAGGTCTTCTGAAATGTCCGATGCCATAGAATGTTCGTGCGTTGCGTGCTTTTTATTTCGTATTTTATCAATATTCACGATTGTGGCTAGATTGCGCCATTCCTCATTAATTATGACTCAAAGATTTTAAGTAGCAACTTAGCACCTTATCTGTTAGTACTTGGAGGTAGAATGATTTTTAAATGTTTCAGGCTTGCTAATTTTAAGGAGGATATTGTAAATATACATATTTGAAATTTACACTACGTTGTTATACGAAATAAAATAAACTTTTTATGAAGTTATTGATACTTTATAGTATAAAATAGAATTATTGACAAGACCTTACTCGACAGTAGCGCCATCTGGTGAGCTCAAAAACGATAGCCCTCATTGCTATCATCCGACCAACATTCCAAACTGCTGCGGAGAAATTCATAACAGAAAACTCAATAATAAATTGCACGACCAATCGAACCTAATGTGTTACAACACGACAACAATGCGGCAGTCAATATTGAACGTGGCCAAATTTGGTTAGTCCATTTTCAATGTCACGTAATTTTTTTGTGGCTCAGTCAACATTTAAGTCTAAAGACCGACAATAAGAAATAATCTTACCTTTCAACCGAAGTCGTAATTCGACTGCCATTATAAATGGTTTTTCATCTTACAGCCGAGCTATAAAAATAAACAAGCGTTCTTTAAAATTCTTAAATTCGTTTACAATAAACAACATAAGTCTTCGCAAATTTGATAAAGAGGAATGGACAATTACATTGAACATACAAAAGACATAAAAGAAAAATAACGGAACATCAAACAAATTAAGATTTGATGAATAAAATGTAAATGTAGAATAAAAGATGAAGACAGGAAGGACAATGAGGATATTTAGAAAGTTTTACCTCCATTACAAAAATCACGAAGTGATGTTACTGTTTTACTTATAATTAATCAGCTTTACAATTACCTGTCGAAGTCTTCTGTTTTATTTTACTCCTGCCAAACACCAAGGTCGTCTTTTGAACTAGACATTTTTCATTGTTTCTGTTTTGTGTATCTTTAATGTTTACTTTGTCCTTAAAGTCTTAATCGTCTTTCTCAATAAATTCTATAAAAAGTTTCTATACATAATCATTGTCTAACTCTTCCAATTTGATTTCGTGGTATTTGATTTTTCTTTCATGAGGGCCATTATCAATGATCAGACGAGTGTTATTTGCCAAGCCACATCAAAACAAATGAAAAATGCTTCACCACGTTATAAATTTACGACATCACGTCCTCCACAAACGAGAATTTCATCCCAACCTTATGAAAACACAACAGAATCGTAATATGTTTCATCATAAAACCTCATTTGATTGTTCTTGTCAATACTGGATCTCGTAAAGTCGTCTTTTGTTAATGAACCTGATCTCTGCCGGCTGTCTGGGTTAAGAATAGAAGTTGTTTACCACATCGTCTATTGTATACGTTGAGCGTTACTCTCATCTGTTGAAGATGGGTCTTAAATTTATCAGGTGCTAATATGCTTTTGAATTGTGAAGCTTCGGAGCGAGGTGTGAGGATGATTTAATAAAAGCACGTTAAACATTTTCAGGTTAAAAACGGTGGCGTAGTTACAACTTTGCGGAAAAACGGGTCTAATTTATGAATATTTTTCAGTAACATTTGCATTATTTTCCAAGATATCCGTCACTTTCTAGGGCCTATGAGGCGTTTTTTTTTTTTCCTTTCATGTGATTGATAGTTGAAAGATCATTGAAATGTATAAAAAATACGTCATGTAGTACAGATTACGATATTTCAGATAAGATAAACAATTCATCGTTCATTATTTTATGACGATAAAGAAACAAAGGCATGGTTCAGAAACTTCTGCGAAAATGACGTCATTCAGACACAATATACTTCCGAACTTCAACGCCAATAAACAAAGCTCGACACGACTTTGGCATAGATTCGGTAATCGCAGTTATACTTCGAAATTATTACGAGCAGAACCGTTAGTATTTCGTCTCCACACATTCCACTGTTCGTTATAAAGTCTTCAGAATTCGCGCGTGGACTGACTGTTACTGATATGCATTTACGCGCAGTGTATTCCGGGCTCCCGAAACAAAAGGTGTTCAGTGCGCAGTGTTGTGCCAAAACACTGCAAAATAGCTTCTAAAATCAACAAAATAAAGTGCAAATCAAAATGTCGGTGAATATTGATATGGAGAACTTTTCTGCGAAGAAGAATCTGAGGCGTCGCACGTTGAATACTATCAAATCGGCTGTGACGGCGCTCAAACAAATCGCTAGTGAGTGCTCCCAAATTCTATTATTTGGTGTGTAACACTTTTGTAAATACAATGATATTTTTCTCGCAATGTCGCCATTTTTGGGAGCGAATAAAAGCCAGCAATATCTTAGTCCACGAGACAGATTCGATTGATTGCTCAAATCGATATCTCGACTTCTTATATTTATTGTACTACAGTAGTAAATAGATAAGTATTCAAGTAACGTACTTGCTGTATAATATTGTTATCAGTGAATATCGATGTCGTCTCATCAATATTAATTAATGGACTTAATTATCATAGTGTGAAGTGAATATTTCAATTACACACGTTATTATTTTCAACTTAATTTATGATGAAAACTTACTCCGATTCACTCCTTCGTTTACCAGCACATTAATTATTCAACATTATCACAACTTTATAAGTATTTATTCAGCGCCTGGTAGTCGGAACCTATTATTTTTCCTGAACGTTTATTCAAATTCTAATAAAGCAAATTCAATATTTACATATCGTGATAACTCTGGCGGTTGGAAATAAACTCGGGAGACCATTAGAGCCGCGGCTTACTTTTCACAACACTTGCTAAAGTGCGCGGTAACAATTCGTCGAGTATTTGCGAGACGTCAGCTTCTATAATGAAGGTGTCATTCAGGGGCTCAGAAAACCCATTGTGTTTGTCATCTCGCGCCCAAACAGTCTCGTCACTCTCCGAGCAACTCTCAAGCGCCTTGTTTGTCAGAACCAGCGATCGTTTGTTGTAGACAGAAAACACTTCACAATTCGTTACGTTTTATCTTCCAATCTTTTGTTACACCTGCGTTTTGGTAACTAGGCCAATCTTGACGTTTATAAATGAACCGCGGCTTACCATTGTCTCTTCACATTGATTTGATACTACACAGGCCGTTTCTGATGAATTATGGAATGAATTTGCATAAATAACCCTTGTTTGCTAAAAGCTTCCTTCGAATGCTGATGCATAATTTAATGTAGACCTGATCCTTGGATACTGGCAGTTGGGCATGACATGTAACACAGCAAGCTATAGAGAATGTATAATTTGGAATACTTGTAACCTAGTTACAGCTGTTGGGAATGGAGTTTTAAGTAATCACAAGTGTGTAAACTGAGTTGTGATTTAGCTACCCGCAAAGTTTGTTTGACAAATACTGGCGCCCACCGCGGGACTGCAGAGATTGAATTATAAACACGCTTACAAGCTTTAATTACATAAATATTCATGTGTGTTCCGTTACTTTTGCGACATGTGTTTGTATACAAGAAGCAATTCATTGTATGTAGAATTCAGACACGTTTTAATGTTTCCGAACCATCCCTCTACATTTCACAAACGTTTATTTCCCATACATTACGTACCATATACGTATTTAAAGTATAATTACACTAAGAGACTAAACAATAGGTAGGTACATATATTGTTATTATCGGTTCATAAATAACTGTAATTTTAACAGTTATTACCAAAACATATAAAACACTTATTGAACGTGATCCAATATAAATTTAATGATATAATTAATAAGTCAACTTAAATATTAAGCGACCATTTTCTCAAACTATCGATTTACATTTTCGAGTTAGGTACTATAAATTTGCATTACTTGTATAAAAGTGTCCCCCAACCCAATTTTTCTTTTACTTAAAAACATCTGTCCAATTTCACACTCCACGTCTACACAATAAATACCTCATCTAACTTTCGCTTTTTCAACTCAATGATAATCGTTGAAGCTCGTAAATAGCCCGAAGTTTCCCCATTTCCCGCCAATACGGGTCGAGGCCCGCTTTTATTTGGCGCGTTTCCTGACCGCCATCTTTTCAATGTGGAGGCCAAACTTATTACCTTAAGGTCGATCATTCACCGCATAGTCTGGATTCTATTGAGACGTAGGTACTCCTATTACTAAAGAGTATTTAAAAACATCTATACTTCATATTCAGGGTTTCTTCAATTTTTTTATTTAAACAATATGAAAAAGTAAAATGTGATCTCTTTGCTCCATTTTAATATTATTCTTTTATTCTTTCATGATCGTTTTTAGCAAGAGGTGCTGATATTGCTACCTACGCTTCAGACACGTACTAGCATCACAAAAAACTATTCGGTCTTATAATACTCAGCATTTTAAATCGACAATGTTCAAAGTAAAGTTGCAAAGTAAGCAAATGGATATTATGTTGGAGACAATTCTAACGTGTTCTATTTCGAGCTGTTATTGAGGATTTCATACACGTTTGATTTTCATTTGTTAAAGAATACCATTTAAGTTCCCTTCGTCCAGGAATCGTTACACAAAAATGTGAACCTGAAACATTTATTTCAATCACATTCTTGATTAGTTCCTAATTCACTTCTAAGGCTATATACCATCATCTGACTACCCATCAAATAATATTGATGGCTAGATATTTGTTTTAGGTTATTGGGGAGACTTTTGGTTATTTTATTAGAAGTGATCGTATTACCGTTCTTCCTTTTCTAAACCTCATTTTTTTTTAGATCAGTATGAAGCCACCTGCACAGCTCCTTACATTTGCTTCGATGAAATCCTGAAAGGTGCAAGTGGCTATGCAGAATGGGCAGTACAGGAGGTGGATCTCAAAATTAATGATGTTACCAAGATTTTGTAACAATATTTTGATTTAAAAGAGTGTCCATGGAGTTTCTTGCCCGTTCTTCTGCATAGAGATCTACGCTAGGGAATGGGCAACTACAGTACTTTTTCAAGTTATTATGCCTTGAGACGGGGACTGTAGCTTTGTTTTTTTTTGTATTTTTGACAATCAAAAGTGCCGTAATGGTCTAATTGAAATAAATGCTTTGAGCTTGGGGCACATGCCCCAAGCTACAGAACACTAGTGTGGACCCCCTTTGCAGGATATCCTGCAAAGGGGGTCCACACTAGTGGTCTGTGTTCACTATTTACCAACCAGGTCAACGTATTTTCAGCACTAACATTATGAACCATTATCGCTTTATTCCGCAATTAAATAGTGGATTAACTCGCTTTCATGCATAAATAGTCGATCTTAATTATGTAACCGTAAAATTGGGTGTTACGAAAACTATTTTGCGTAGTTGAGTCACGCGAATTGCCCTAAATAAAGTTGTACAGGTACATATGTGCAGTTATGATGATTACATGAATGTATTTTCATGACCAATACAAACAAGCCCAGCATCAATCACTCTGTACGAATTACGCTTGAAGTCTTGTTAGGCTTAGATACTATAGTAACTAGTACAGAGACAATTTTCTGTATTTCTATCGGTAACGGTTAAAAATTGATTTATTATCATCATTATTATGTCTTGCCTTTTGTCTTTTTACTTTTTGTCTTGTTTCCGAGGACGGTTACGTGACACCACGCAACGAAACACGACGCCGACAACGTTACGTGAATAGTTTTAGTTTCTTATGGTTTTAAATATGTATTAGATTATTGTTGTTAAATGTTATTCTATTTTGTGTATTTTATCTATGGGCCTTAGTTGCCTGATAATAAAATGATTATTATTGTTATTTTATCCCAATTCATTTAGAGTCGGCGCAGCATGTGTGTGTGATGTGTGAATGTCTTCTTCCATACCTCTCCATTACTCGTCAACTCATCATGACAGTAATAGAGCAGTATTCGAGAAGAAATTTTGATTATTGTAATCAATATTCAGGTCATCTATCATTATAACAGCACACTTGACCCAAATACTTCAAATCGAGTCGAATAAAGCTTTCGTTTTAAAATAATAAGTGTCTCTGCTCCCAATACATACAATTTGTAAGCAAAGCAAAAATCCGACCGGAGTACCGACGGAATTTAAATGACAGAAAGCCTGTTCGAGAGGATTACAGCGCTCTATAAAAGGAACAACTTTCGCTACGAGCGGGGACTCCTCGGGACGTATTCAACTTTCAGCCCCTAATGCGATCCTAAAATATTTTCATTTGCACTGAAAAATATTTTATTTACATCTGTTTATATTTTTGCTTTATCTTAATTGTGTTTCTGTCCATCATTTCCTCGTCATCTTTCACCTAGCTCTCTCGAACTTTGTTGCGGTCGGGTCTTTAGTAAAGCATTTTAAAAGGAACGACTGTACAAATAAATAGTGATATCCAACGCCGGCTTTCAGCATCATCATTTGCCTAGCCTTTTAACCTCGGTATGTAATGAGTGGTCACCCATCCACAGACCAACCCAGGCAAGCGCGGCTTAACCTAAATATCGACCCGAGTGACTGTTGTTGTTTAGCCACGAGCTCCTCCAGGCTCCTTTTCCTAAACCATTATAAATATCATTCTTTCTCAGATCAATAATACCGTGAAATTCCATTATAACTATCCCATATTTATCTGTCAGTTACTATTAAATTCTTCGTACATGCAATATCTCGTGCAGCGCATTCGTGCATGAATATCCAATGTTCTCAGCGATATTATTATGTCTTACTTGGTCAGGATAATGATGTGATTCGCCTTTCCGCCTACTCCACTATATTGTAGATACGAAGCTTAGAATTTATTGGAGCCAAGTAAAATTTCATATAATTGCAAGACAAACACATTACTCGTGTCCATTAACCAATTCTCCTACAATTCACATCGTTGCAGAAACATTTTGTGTTTTACTCCACCGTTAATTTCACGACTCCTGGGTATCTATGCATCCATATACATACAAATATACTAATGTGCAGGCAACTGCACTAATGTGTTTACACTTGGCAAAATTCAAAAGCCATTTTCTCGTAAACATAATTTCGAATTAAAAACGGATCGATAGTCTGCCGCTCTCACTCACTATCTATAATATTAGTAATCTAGCGCGTACCTAGATGTAATTCGTTTAGAATAATCTAGATAAATAATTCTGCCATAGTCTTAGAGGGAAAAGTCCTTAAACATAAACTATATGGAAGTACGTTTTGTGAAAGACAAAAACCTAGAAAGAAAAAACCCATTTTCTTACTCCCAGTATTATTATAATTGAGCGTCTTGTTCGTAAATAATGGGACTTGTTCGCGTATGCTTTAGTTTTTATACGAGTACTTATTTTGTATTCCAAGAATATAACTGAGTAAATTGTGTGATTTCAGCTCTTTGGAAAGGATGAAGTCACTCCTTTCAGTAACAGTCTGAAATCATACATAATCAATTTACATTATACGAATTACAAACAAACTAAAATACTGCTTCCTAACCTCTAAACCTTTAATTGTATGTTACGGAATAGAGAGCAGAAAGGTGTTCCACTCTGTGATGTGTCTTCCATCAATTGAGTATTATACTAGATTTTTTTTTTGTCTTATATGGAAAGATCATATATATGTTTTATAACAAACAATTTTTATTTTATTTTTTTTCGCTCTATTTAGAAAGTTATATTAGATTAAAAATACATTCTCGAACCCCGTACCGAAAACACGCCGACAGTTCCCGAATAAACCCGAGCGCGTATGTGACGTCACAATGTTAATACTTACTCATCGTACCATACAGCTGATACAGTGTTTTGACCTAGCATCGATGATTTCTTGTTATTATTGAAATTCTGTTCCTCAAATACTATGAGTGTGCGTTCATTAAGATAGTTGGATAAAAGGATCATATGTCAACACCATTAAAAGTTATATATTTAGCACGCAAGATTCTTAATTTACCCTAATAAAATCCTAGTGCGTAAATACGGTCATCGCCATATTGTGAGCCGAGGCTAGAAATCATAAAAAAATAGTTTTCGGACATCCAAGCTCCAATAAGTTGAGAATAATTGACTCGTCATTTAATTATGTGACGAATTCATCCATAGTTCCATTTAAATAATTAATTGTAATGATGATTTTGAAATCTAAAGTCGAAGTTTCGCGGCAATCTTGCGTGTTTACATTTTTATTTTTCACATTGTATCACACAGACGCATAGATTCGAAAACATATATGACAAATATCATTCCAAATATTTTATACAACATGAAAATACCCAGATCTTAGCTTAATTTACTAACACAGGACCAATAACACGTAATATTTATTACCACTACTCAATTTGTATTTGTTATTGACGTTGACGACATGACATGCCGATATTTTTTTTTAATCTTTGTGATGTGTGAAAGCGATTATTCCAATCGATTATTTTTTTGTAAATTTCGATTAACTCGAGTAATTAAATTAAGGATTGTAATAATCGACGAATGGAAATTAAAATAATCTTGTTTTAAGCGTAAAAACAATAAATATTTATTATATTATTGTACTTTTTTATAGGTAATCTTAATAGTATATTGTATACGTAGGTATTCAAACCAACCCAACAATAAACAGTACAGATTGATCCATCACTAAATTCGCGCCGATTTTTGAAATCAAAATTTAAATTAGAAATGCACTTGCTGTTCAAAATTACATTGTATTTAAATTAACTATTTTTTGAAGTGATAACTTCTTCTGGGAGGGTGACTCTATTCGGAACGGTAACGAAGGAGTTCGGGAACGAAGTAGTTCCTGAATGTCTGACTGATGGATCAATGCACAGCCAAACCGCTGATCGTAGAGACCTGAAACTTAGAGGGTGTGTTCTTTGTATGACGTAGGCATCCGATAAGAAAGCATTTTCCGAAATTCTACCCCATATTAGTGCTTTTGGTTTAAATTACTTTTTATTTTGACACATGTCTAAAAACCCAATCCGATTGTATTGAAAAAACTGACTGTACAAGGATCTTTTGGCGCGTGGACAAAATCTGAACTAACGCCACTAATTTGTTATTTTTTAAACAATTTCAATATCAAATAGGTAGTTCAACATAAATTAGTTTAATTTAAGTTATCACTTCAGTCTAGCGTCCCGTTAGTTGGAAATAGTGCGTTAAGGATCTTGGTAGGTATTGTAAAAATCTGTTGAGGTTTTAGAGTTGATAATATTTATTTATCTTTGGTGGATCAATCAAAACTATGCCTACCAAGATCCTTGGCGCACTATATACCAACCTTCAGTTATTACAAAACAAAATTCACAATAAATAAAAGATGTAGTAAATAAAAATACTCATAAATGTGAATTGCGAGCGCATTCCAAGTTTAAATTTAGAAACTAAAAAATCGACGCGAATTTAGCCGTAGCCTTGTTTCTCATTAATATAATCTCCTTCTCGTGAAATCAATGCATCAAATAATTACTAAATTACATTATTAAAAATGATAGTTTATAATAATTAATAAAAATTACACCAAGGAGCTTTCAGTATTCAGTATCAACTCTTTTTTTCCAGACTTAATTTCATTGCAAGTATCGATTAGGCTGAATGCAACTTTTTAATCGTGATTGCGAAACTTGCGTTTGCGGTCAGCACTACTAAAAGAAGTGTTATGTTGCAACATGGTTTTTTTTTGTAATATTGTCAAGACTTTGATTGTGTTGTGCTTGTGTATGAAAATTATGTATGAATAATGACGAAAATAAGAACGCAGATAGAATGTTACTGTTTTCATTTTGACCTTTCGAGTTTTATTAGCAAACGAGAAGCTTCTATAAGTACAATATTTTCAGTGCATGTAGGTTACCTATTTTAGGAAGGGTGTAGTACTAAGTATTTTACACATATTTGGCAATAAACTAATGTCGCTGTCGTTTTACCGACCTCAACACGTTATTGTAGATATTAACTACAAACTTATTGTATGAAACAGTTGCCGTGATATATTTTTAATTATAAAATTTAATGCTGAAAGTTCACGAAAATTCACACTGTATTGTTGAGCAAGTCCTTTAACATTGTGACGTAGCCAACATGGTGACCGATTTTGGCGCGTTTTTAGTCACGTGACTAATTTCAAAATTTTATCAATTTTAAATTGTCTATAATAAATGAATTAAAAGGAATTGAGAGTTTTTCGCTTCTATCATTACTATCATTTATGATAAAGATTTAAATTATATTTAAAAAATGATGTTTTTTTTTTTTGAACAAGTCAATTAAAACATAACCTCCACTGAACACAAACTCTTTCCACTCAAAATACATTTGTAAACTCACAACTTTGACCTCCTGCGAGTACGAGCAAAATTAAAATTCACAAAAGCCCGCCAACATTCCCTCGCATCTTTCTTTTTGACTAGTTTTTAATCTAACATCCTACCCTATCCCATGCGAGTCGAAAAACCCGTCACAGTTTTATCCGCGAACTTGTAGCCAACCAATTAAAAACCAGACGGGATCATTCGAGGACACTCGGGGCCAATTTTCGGACGCACTTATTTTTTCGCTTTACACGGTTCCATGGACAACCATTTCAACTACGGATGAATGAAACTAGACGTTAGGAATTTTAAGCTATTTTCGGCTTGACCGCTTTAAAAACCTTTAAAAACGAGCCAGTGATGCGGTGTAATGGGTTCCAGTGGTGCGGGTACAGCCTACCACTAGTTTGAATTAAAACTTTTTCTATTCAAACTCTTTCGTGACTGTCTAGTTTCGATCCTCTTTTTTTTTAATTCGCTTTTTGAATTTTTCTTTTTTTTTTGTTCCATATCTAACAAATGGCAGAACATCCATCCACAGATCTGCCCACTCAAGATCTCGTGCACATAATTACTGAGTTCACACAGAATTAATTGCTCGGCCTTCCTTCTGAAGGATTAGCCTCCGTTGCGTGTTCACAAATAACAAATCAGACGCACCTTTACACAATCTACGGCTCACGGATAACAGGAGGGAAGAAGGGCCTCCATTAATTTTCATCCGCTTTACTTAAATCACCTCGAATTAGGGATTATTTGGGCGTTTATTGCTTACAACTGCTCTCTCCTCTCGCGGGAATCGATCCGGCCATGTTGCCGACTTTAGATAGATTTAATTTGGCCCACAATAACGCCGACCAAATTGGCTTTCGACCTGATTGGTCAAACGTTATTACCTACCTATTATGTTTAGTCGGAGCAAAAGGATTAGGGATAGGTTCATTTTACGATGCACAACTAAAGAAAGCTCCTTTGATCTCCAGTTTCTGCAACTTATAGCGAATGGAGCGGCAAAGGGAAGCAGTGAACTGTAGGCATATATTTTCCTCTGAATCTACATCATAATTTTGCTTATGTTTGCGTTTGTCGCTGTATCAAGGAAAATGAGCATAAATATGTACAAAACGTTTTTGTTCGACTGCAGGCGGCTGATCCTTTAAGCCTTCTTTGAGACGAGCAACAATCCCAACAACAAAATTAATGAGTTCTTTGCGAATACGCCATCCACTTATGACACTATCATTTTGATTACCATGTCTGTTTGTTATTTGCAACACATTCTATATACAAGTATCTAAGGCAACTATAGACCATCCACAACATACACGAACAACAACAATAACACAAACAGCAATCAAAACGGACATGCAGCCAGCCGCAAGTCGATCAAATATACAGATCTCAACTGATTTCCATTCTGCATAATCGAAGGAGACAGGAATGGATGGTGGAATATATCAGACCGGATGAGACTGCATTTTACAAGTACCACGGAACCGATGATGTAACAATCTTGTATAATAGATGTGCCTGTTGAATTTTTACGAAGAAACGAAGACTTGGGACAAGTCGTAAAGACTCTCATGAAAAGTAATATAATTTTTCGGATACGCTTCGAAGTAACATGGACTTTTGTGCTTGTTTTAGTGGCACTTAAGGTGATTCCACTTGCCATATTGGATTATGTGTTTGTAAGCAGTCAAGTTTACGAAGGAGTTTGATGCTCGACAGATTGGAAGTACTCTTTAGTAAACAATGTGTTGTATTGGCAGAAATCAAATTGCCGCAAATGTCTGATACTTCTTGGTTTAATAAAAAAAGTCTGGTAGTTTTCCTTCTCCTAACAACAAGATTACGATGGATAAGTTTTTGTAAGCAGTTAAGTTTACGAAGGAGTTTGATACTCGACAGATTCGAAATACTCTTTATTAAACAATGTGTCATATTGGCAGAAATCGAATTGCCGCAAATGTCTGACGCTTCTTGATTCAATAAAAAAAGTCTGGTAGTTTTCCTTCTCCTAACAGCAAGATTAGAATGTGTTAATCTGCCTGGAAAATCCAGGTCATACCTGGAAATTTCGGGACTGCCAGTCCATTTGGTAGACTACCGAAATAGAGCAATGAAACTTCCGTTTTACATGAATAGGTTGCACGAATGGAACATGAGACAATGAATGTCGCCGGATTCGATTCCCGAAACTAGGCCAATAATTGTAAAGCCTTTAGATTTGTTCCGAGCCTGGATGTTTGGCATAAGCCGTTAGGAGGAAGCCAAACTGTACTGCAAAGGCTGTCTGCTCACTCCCAATCTCACATCATGCAGGCAAAAAATGATTCTAGTTGGATTCGATCAGTCGAATTTAGATTTTTTTCCAAAATTGTAGGACCAGAGTCGATTGTTTGTTGTGAGGCAAATTTCTGTAAATGTAATAAATGCATGATTTTTTTTATCACTCTAAACAAAGCCTAATAACATCAGAAATAGCAAAGAGAATTTTTTTTTTAATATCTATAAAAAATACTAAGTTATAAGCATTTGAAACTGCTGATTAGGCAGAGAGATCCGATACAGCGAATGACGTCATTCGCTGCATCGACGTACAAAATCCATACTAAATTCCGTTTATCTAGAAAGAGATAGAAACAACAGTTTAAATGGTTTTAACTTTTGTGTTGTTTGGTCGATTTATGTCGTGTTTGCGCTTTTTGTCATTATTTTTATAGTACTCATTCCGTATCTAAATGAATAAAAAAGAAAATTTATGTATATTCCCTATGCCTGTTGTCCCGGTTCCTTTGGTGCCTTTGGTGGCTCGAGTGCTCTAAAAAAATTAACTCATTATAAAACCGTATTGCTACGCCACAAATTTTGTCAAAAATTAACGTTGTGCTTAGACGAAAGTAACATAAAAAGCAAAAAAGTTATAGTAGCAAAAAAGTTTCCTGACCTCATTTGTTGTAAGCAAGCGTATGCCGAAAATTCTTTCGTTGCTCGGCCGCATTTTTGTAAGAATAGAAAAGAAAAAGCCTAAAAAAACCCACTGCTCGTTTCTTCTTACGTTTGTTTTTTTCGAAATGAAACAGTTTACGTGACTGTTTCTGCAAAGAATTATAAATTTTTGAAGGTGCATTTTTTGGAATTTTACACAAAAAATAACTTGGAAGAGCTCGTGACTAAATAATATCAGCCACTTCACATAATCTTTAGGTTAAGCCGCGCCGCACATACCCTTGGTCCCGGCTGTCATTTATCTTTGACAGTCGTTACAGGTGGTCAGTGCCCCAACGTCTGACAACCAGTCTTGCCAAGGGTTACCGTATTACCCAATACTGTGTTGTGGAGGTAAGATGGGCAGTCGCTCCATGTAAAATACTGTTATTCAGCTGGATGTGGTTAAGACAGGAAGCCGACCCAGGCTAGGCAGGTGACAGAAAAAATAATTCAAGATATCATATGACCCATTTCAATAGAGACCACATCCTGTAACTCGACATTTTTAAATAATGATAACACCAAGGTTTCTTCAAAGTCACTCTCTAAAATGGGGTCTCTAAAGAAAACAACCTTATCGCGTTGCGGATTTTCTTTCATTTTCCCCGCCACCCGTTTTTCATGGGTAATTACCCCCGTGAGCGAAATGACGTCATACGTGATTGATAACTTCCCTGATTAATATTTTATGTAATCTAATAAAATACATTTCTTATATCCACAGGCACACACACTCTCACACGCATTGTATTCTTTGCTATGTATAGATGTTAAATTGTATATCCATTGGCTGTAGGATTAGTTAAAATAATTTAGGTTAAGATTGTAAAGAGCTGTGGATTTTGTGATAAATA
Organism: Xestia xanthographa; assembly: GCA_905147715.2. Taxonomy (NCBI): domain Eukaryota; kingdom Metazoa; phylum Arthropoda; class Insecta; order Lepidoptera; family Noctuidae; genus Xestia; species Xestia xanthographa. The sequence goes on from LR990659.1 coordinate 22,350,788, forward strand.
AATAAATTGATATGAGCCTTTTTAGCGCCGGATAAAGATGGTGGATTGGTGGTGTAAAAGCGCGAAAGCTTTCACCTTTAGGTAATTGATTCTTTTTATGTTCTTTATTAAGTTTAGTTTGGGCTTTTTTAAAAGATCTATTAATCATTTCGTTTTATTGTACTTTTTAGATGGGCGCGGAATTAACCTTTACAAGATGGATTCAATTACTTTAATGCAAGTTAATTTTAAAGGAAAACCATTTTAACAACATCAAAAGAAGAGAATAAAATTAGTATTTAATTTGTAATTGTTAATTACAACATGCGGTAACATTAAATTTGCGTAGATAATTAAAACATAAGTGACAAAGCAAGTCACGTAAATTAATTAGCATCCTTAGAAGAATTTACTTTTCGTTTTCCTGTGAGTCATTCATAAATTAAGACGTTGCTTTTTCCCATTTTTGACTGCGATTATACTAATATTAAACCAAAGTAGTCTGAATTTCGACGTGAAATAACAAGTTTACCAACTTGCATAACCATATAAATAAATAAAACTGAAGTGTCTATTTGTAACATCAAAATCACAGTTATCATCAGAATGCATATGAAAATATATACAGCACTTATAAAAAAACACTTCTTTTTTTTAATTTCTCAGTCTGTCCGTTTGTCTATCTATCTGTCTGTCTGTGTCTTCGGCTAATCTCCGAAACGGCTGGACCGATTTTCACGAGACTTTTACTGGCAGATACCTGATTATAAAAGGTATGTCTGCCTTAGGGCTCATTTCTGTACACGCGGCGCGTCGGGCGGCGCGTCTGGCGGCGCGTTGAGTTGCGCGTCAGGCGGTGCGTCGCGTCGGGCGGCGCGTTGTGCGGCGCGTTGTGCGTTTTTCCGTTTACAGAGAGGTAGCGTGTGCAGCGGCGGTGTCATCTGTCATATGTTTGTATTTGCGCGCGCACTTCAGCGCGCTGCATTTCAGCAAACGCGCGTAAAATCGCTTCTCCGTAAACGCTCTCATACATTGCCATATGTTTGAATTTTAAGCAGGCCGCGCCGCACGACGACGCGCCGCGCGACGCTTCGCGTCTCCGTAAATGAACCCTTAAGCTACTTTTATTTTAGAAAAATAATTAGGATTCCGTGCAAAAAAATTGAAACCCTGTTAAAAGGGAATTAATATTTTTATAATAATTTTGATAAACTCGAGGTGACTGCTCAATTCAGGACACCACAGAATAAAACTATACAGCATGCCAAAGTGTTGATACTTCGCTCCACGGCGAAGTATAAAATACAAATATGCTAGCTTCCACTTTAGAATATTAAACAGTTAAATGTACGAGTAAGAAGCTAGAATATAGTAAATTGGGAGTAGAGTCATTTTCTCGGTGGCTTTACAACTAGTGCGAAAGTCTTATGGTGTCTGTACACTCTCGCCGTGTCTCTACGAGGCAGAGCGAGTGCGGGACTGTGGAGCCAAGAGAGGAACACCGAAGCTAGACAACTCTCAACACTCGCCTTGCCTCGGAGTGCCTCATCCAGAGTGTACTGTCACGAGTACGAAATATTATAATCTTGTGTTAAGTGTCCACAGACCACTTTTTAAAAAGTTATTTTAGAAATATATTTTACAACTTAACAATGGTAGGTTCTTGTTGAGCCGGTCGGGTCGATCGGGTTAAGCCGTGCTTGCCTAGGTTAGTCTGGGGATGGGTGACCACCCATGACACACCGAGTTTCCTCCGTGCCTCGGAAAGCACGTTAAGCTGTTGGTCCCGTCTGTCATTTGTAGATTTTTGACAGTCGTTACAGGTAGTCAGTGGTCCAAAAAGTCTGACAACCAGTCTTACCAAGGGATATCGTATGAGGAGGTCAGATAGGCAGGTAAAATACCGGTATTCAGCTGTATCTGGTTAGACTAGAAGCCGACCCCAACATAGTTGGGAAAAGACTAGGTAGATGATGAACAATAGTAGCATCTTAAGTTTCATAGCAGGTATTATTCCAACTTATCAATTAAGTACCTATACAGGGTTAGTTTTCAATGACCGGTCAAATTTTTAAAGATGATTCAGAATCAATAATATTTTCGATACAATGAAAAATAACATTTTTATTTTTAATAAAATTTAATTCCTGTTCACCACTAAAAAGCGAACGTGTAGATATTGCAACAGGACAATTCAGTTCAACAACCTAGATAGGTAGCAGTTAGCACACACAAATTTGGCGGTGCATGCACGCACACAAGTCATTGATTCTCACTAGGTTTATGATTTAGGTCATTTTTAGGTCATTTTCAAATTACTGCTATTAAACTTTAACCCAACATTTTCAAATTACTGCTATTATATTTACCTAACACAAAACCCTAATACAATTTAAACTAGTCGAGCAAAAGGAGTATGCAGAAGGTGGTATCTGTAGTAGAAACTACAGATTACCTCCTCCTGCACCTACTTTTAGGTAGGCTTTCAAGGTAGGCAGAAGCCTACCCTCACGGATAATTGGCTTTAGTGTGTTTGTATCTCACACACTATCGTCTACATTCCTTTTTCATTTATTCTTTCGCAGGTGTGCTGGCAGTAATTTCTTCAGAAATAAAAGTACCTATATGTACACACACTATTTTTTTTTTTTTTTTTTTTATGTTTATTTAAAAAAAAAACAGTCCCTATCGTTCCGAGTTTGATTCGTTCGTTCAAGTTTATGGCTTTCGGTTCCAGAACGGCCTAAAATTAACGGTAAATATTCAAATATTATTTGTTATTTTCCTTTGATGATGTGTGTACACACAGCAAATTAGTTAGGTTTGCAGAGCACACCAATATAATGCTGGTGTGCGTAAAGTCAACTGGTGTATTACTTCGCCTCACGTCTCACAATAAGTCAGCAAACACGCGTGTGTGTAGCTAATCTTCGCTAAGATTGGCCGCCGTGATTGAAAACGGTTAGGACTATTTTGTAGGCAAAGAATATTAAGCATAAATTTCACGTTGTTACTAACTGGTCTTGTGGCATAGGTGTATAAGCAATGGGCTGGTAAAACAAATGTCGTAGGATCGAATCCCGCCACCGTCATTGACTTTTTCCATTTTTAAAAACTTTTGTTGTCATTTTATTGATTTTTTATTTTTTAACTGATAATAAGTAAAAAATAAGGAAGTGAAAATTAAACAATTTGTAATAAGAAATCAACAATATTTATTGCCTAGGTTTTTATTATAATTATAATTACAAATTATAAAGTTTTGTGCATGACAAATATTCTAAGTCGGACAGGAAATAACGTTATTTTTCATATTCAAGAGAGTAATTTAACTATAGTGATATGAATAAACATGTTAGTAAGAAAGATATTAAGATACAGGTATTCTAAATTGTTATCTCACTAGCAATAACATCACTCACATAAAACAAATTACCCCTTGATATTTTTATTAATAGCCGATTGGTGCGCCTTTTCTATCGGTATGCAACGCGCACACTTGGTAGCATCAGGTTATGTAAAACGTTCAAGTAACCTTCACTGGTATTGCGACCCCCTACCTGCACTAATTCACCAGGACCCATTGATGACATTCATCCCCAAAATCCCAAAGCAGCCACTAGACCTGCATGGAAGAATATTTTTTTTTATTATAGCGTTCACCATCTTTTCGCCACAATATTTTGCGACCGTCTCTGTCCGACTTAAAACATTTTTCATCGCTAAATATAACAACATTATTGCACCAATTGAAATCCAAATATTCTCTTGCGAAGCGTACCCGGTTTTGTCTGTGAATATCTGACAGTAATATTTTCTTGGCTGGCCTACGACATTTCACACCAGCTGCACGCAAGTGGTTCCGTACAGTTTGTAATTTCACGTCATGTTTAGTCGCCGTTAAACGAAGAGTGAAGAAGGGCTCAGCGATATGTGTTGCAACTATATCACGGTGCCGCGCATTGCCATCTGTGTATGCTATGGATTAGCCTTCGGTCCCGGTCGGCAAGGATCAATGCTTCCCGAATCTGCATATCGATGGACCCACAATTGCACAGTCCTTCTCTGTGAACAATAATAAAATATTTTTACAAAAAACAACAATCAATAACATGTGGATTATATGTATAAACATTATTATTAATCTTCTAAACATATTAATAACATTTTGTTACTTACCGATATCTTTAAACGCCTCGCAATTTCACTAATTGAAACGTTTTGCTCACGCAAAATAATAATCTCAGCTCTTAAAAGTGTAGTTAAGTGATTCATAATGATTAACAAATAAAAGCACTGCTCAAAACACGCAGGGTATAATGTCTAAAAACGTAACGTAAGCCCGATAGTCAATAACATTATGACGATGAACTTAAACTACTAACTTACACATGATTTGTAATTTTTAGAGGGTAGACCTCAAATAAATTCTAACTCAAATATAAAGAAGACTTGCCAATATTTAAGCAATGAATTGAACAAACAAATGTAAAACGTTTCATTAAAACATACAAAAACACAGATGTGTTGGCAGTCGGATTTGAACTTACGGCGCTAGGCGCTGGCGGCGTAAGATACTGTTTACCGCACGCTCGACCATTGCGCCAAGGAGAAGATTGTTAAGTTGGCTAAATTTATGCTTCATATTCCATGCAACATCAAGTGACAAGAAATTGCAAGTGTGTGCGTGGACAACGGGTTATTGTAAAGCGCAAACACTAATAAATAGGCGAAGCCAGACAGCCGTTGACTTTACGCACACCAATAACTTTGTTAGTGTGCCCTGCAAACCGAACTAGTTTGCAGTGTGTACATGAATACTAGAATAATTAAAAACGAGCTTACGTAGGCCAACTAGTTCATCGAATAATAAACGTTATCAAAACAAAAGCATAAATTAAAAGTCGCTTCCATGGACCTCGTGTTAATATTAGTTTATATGCCAGCTCAAACATACAATGCCTAGGTTTGTATACTTTAGGCGATACTTAATTATACATGTAAATACATTAACGGCGCAAAGCTAATATCTACATTACATCACTGAAGCAATAACGCAATGGAATTTAGCTTTCGTGTTATGATTATGTTTAGGTGTTGAATTTAGTGGCCATGTAAAAATGTCGTTTATGCAAATCCCTTCTTTGAAAAAATATTATAGCATGTGTATGTAAATTATTGACAGACTATAAATATACTCATAACAATAACAAAAAATCCATACGCATCAAAAGGGAAAAATAATTACAGGGCGTCAAAAAATTCATTCGCATCGCTAACAACGGAAAAAGTGATAATTTTGACACAGGGGAAATCCCATTGAACGGCTTGTTATTATAATAAAAGTCTGGACAAAATATAATCACAAGATCCCTTTGCAATCGATTACAGAAAAGGAGTCCGTATATTTTCAAGCGAATGCAGCGCTACTCTGCGCTACGCTAGAGCCGGCTTACAGAGCTTACCGAGCAACAGTACAGGCTACTGTCTCGAATATATTGCTGAATACAGCCGTGTTTTCAATTAAAGCGAACTCTCTTTACCTACATTTTCTATATGGTATTGTGTGACAAAGTCAATGGTTGTTTGTTTAGGTTTGTATCTGAGAACTCTATTTACAGGTGGGTGATTTTAGCTTTTGAGAGTAAAATAAATCATAAGGGACTGAGCTAATATATGGTATTGTACTATATTTCGGGTCTGCGTACTATAAACTGTTGAAGAAATATATAGTACGCAAAAAGACTATATTTTCACGGAATTCTAACAAACAAATCCTTATTTTAAAAAATATGAACGTGCCTTTACATTAACTTTTGAGTAAGGTGTGTATCAGAATTCCGAACTGAACGTAGGTATCTATAATCCTTAGTCTTTGTTCCGAAATTATCAATATCAAATTCACAACATCAAAAGATTTTTTTGGTCTATTTTATTTTTGTTTTGGGAATTTGGTGATTATTTTCAATTAGATGTTCTTTTTTTTGAGAAGTTGAGGTCTGAAATATAAAAATTAGGAAAGTAAAGCTGTAAGCCTTAAGTTTAGCTTTTTTTAGACAAAACATTGTTAACAAATGCAAGAAATGCAAAAAATATAGTTTTTATAAAAATAAATATGTAACAAATATATATCTTTGACTATTTTTTAATTTTTACATAAAATACTATAATTCGCCTAAGAAATGTTGGCAACCCTACTGAGCCTAGAGTGCCATATTACAAACAGCAGAATAGTGAGCACTTTCAGTTATGACAACATTGAATAACATTATGATAGCTATTTCTTTTATGATTAGCTATTTCCCGCGGCTTGACCTGCGTGGAGTCCGGTGCTTGACCCACGGGATCGTAATATCGGAATAAAAAGTGTGTCAAATTTTATCAAAATCCGTCTAAAACCATCAAACATCTATCCATCCATCCTCTCAAACTTTCACAACTATGACGTTAGTAAAATAAAATAAGATTCAGTAGTCAGATATTTTACGGTTGGCTTGGTATGGGCATGTGATGCGGAGGAATGAGGAAAATGTCGTGAGGAAAGTTTTGAGTATGAATGTGGATGGGTATAAGAGTAAAGGAAGTCCAAAGAAACTATAGGTAGATGGTCTGCGTGAAGTATGAAAAAAAAATGAAAAAATGGTTTATTGTTTAACAGGTACATCTTAAAAACTAGTGATTGGAGCCTCCTTTTATGCATATACGCCTGTTTTAGGAGACTCCGCTCTTCCATATACTTGTTTTATGCAAAAGCCATAATCCAAATTAAAAAAAAATAGAATTAAAACGAAACATTCAACACGCACCAGGCATGCGAGTGTGTCAGTGGGAGTGAGTGTGAGTGTGTATGCGAATGTGAGGGTGTGTGAATGCATTTTCAAATGCGAGGGTGAGTGAATGTGTGTGTAAAGGTGTACACGAATAAATGAGAATGTATGCATAGTGTATGCATAAATATGATATGGCAAGAAAGGAAGTGTCTCGATGACGAGTAATAGAGAAATATGGAAGAAGAAGACATGCTGCATCGACCCCAAATAAATTGGTATAAGGGCAGGAGAATGATATGTCAGATATGTTTATATAACCAGTTTTCGCCAGTGAGAACCAGACAAAACTGAAACATAACTGATGAAATGTAAATGTACTCCATACTTACCTCTGCTTACACCTCGTTTAAATCATACTCTTCACATTTACAAAGTTACGGTGAACTACTAATTAAATGAAAACAAATTACATCAACAACCAATCAATTTAAATGTAAAATTCGAACGTTCAACAAGAACGAACTTGTAAGCTCAACCGGCAACAATAGAGCTGCTGTCTCAAATATATTGCTTCAACCGCCATGTTTTCAATTACATAGAATTCTGTTTAAAGTGTTCAGACATTACGGCGCTTGGTACTTTCGTGCCAGAGTTAATAGTTAGTTGGTTAATTAACGGAATAATTTAGTGGAGTCTTTTAGGATTTCAGTGGGGTAGGTGTGTTTCCGATATTGTGTTTAGTCAATTTTGAATTCGTGTTATTGATTGTTTGGGGATGTGAGACATCGTAACATAACTTGACGCCTGTAATCCCTGAACGGTTTGGCAAAGATTACATTGTAAAATGTAAACCATATAACTTGGTCAACAGTATGACCAAGTTATATGGTTTACATTTTACAATGTAATTTGCATTTTTAAATGTAAACCAAATCGATTGATCGACCGTACCTAATAACTAATAGTACACCCACATAAGGTGTAGTGTCTGAGTTTATATTGCAATAAAATTATTATTTAAAGAACCTTTTTAAAAATAAACTTTTACAAAAATGCACTGAAAAGAAGAAAATAAACCTTTTCGTAAATGAAAACGAAAAGCTTTCATAAAAGTTTGTTGTTTGAAAAGGTTTATTTTCTTCTTTTCAGTGCATTTTTATAAAAGCTTATTTTTTAAAAGGTTTTTTAATTACATACAAGGTGAATAACAGCTTATTATAAATTGGAACTTGGAAGACGCTACAACATCTGCCAAGTCTTGAAAATGAAAAATGAAAATGAAATCTTTGTTTGTAGACATAGGTTGTACAGGGGTGTTCCAAATAAATATTAAATAGCGAGTCCATCTATGCCTCTGTCTTTTACTGCAATTCTATACTGGAGTCCACTTATTGAAACTAAAAGAAAACTTAATCACAAAAGTATTGTAACTATTAAAGAGTAACCATGGAGTTGTTTGCCAGTTCTTTTCCATATGAAACGACCGACCCAAACCGTGCAAATGTAGGCTTATATGAAATAAAATATTTTGATTTTGGTAAGTAGGTATTTCATCATCTTCCTAGCCTTTTCCCAACTATGTTGGGGTCGCCTTCCAGTCGAACCGGATGCAGCTGAATACCTGTATTTTACATGGAGCGACTGCCTATCTGACCTCCACAACCCATTTAGTACTGGGTAATACGATACCCCTTGGTAAGACTGGTTGTCAGACTTTTTGGATCACTGACTACCTGTAACGACTGTCAAAGATCTGCAAATGACAGCCGGGACCAACGGTATTTAGCCAGGCAAATCTTCTTTAAGGAGTGTAGTGACATCGTGTACAAAAGGATGTAATTCAGTTATGTAGCAGCCAGCCTCATAGGTTGACCTGTGAGATGAAATGTCGAAAAAAAAAGTGCACAAAAAGGTGTAAACTTTTTCCCGTATCTGGATGGCCAGTAATATTTTCCACAGCCTTAATGAGGAATTTTCCACTGACTGACGTTTGTCACAACGCTTCAGTATATATCAATAGATGGCGCTGATCAGCTTTGGCAATATTTTTTTAAGCGGCGTTCTAGAAAAATCCAATGAAAAAGAATTTACTACGTTTTATATTATACAGGGTGTAAAAGACCTCATCACGAAGCCGTCAACCAAGCATTCTGTACATCAAACTAAGTAACTTTACGCAAAAAAATATTGCTGGGAAACGACTTTTTTTTTGGGTGAAAAATCGTGTTTTGTAGTAGAACTCAATGTAACGAACTCAGAACATTGTGCTGATGGATGGATTGCACAGTACGGGGGTCGTGGAGGTGATGAAAAATCTTACATTAAAAACTTGTATTTAAAAAAAAAACTTGTCAAAATGTTGAAACTTTGACCCCCAATATCTCCGTAACTAGAAGGTTCCCAGGTATGGTGTAGAACAAAAAAATGTTCGCAATGACGGGGAAAACAAGTGCTTTTCGGCTTCGTTAAGAGGTGTATTACACCCTTTATTATAGGTCAATGGTAAAATCTTTTAGCAGGGCAAAAAAAAACTCTCCTAGACACGTCAAACTCATTGTATAGTAATAGTACATTTTGATACTAGTGGAGAAAGTTTGTTATTGTATTCGAGGCGGAATTATAATACCCGAGCCGTAGGCGAGGGTGTTTTTGAGCCGAGAACTGCAATAAAAAATGTCCACGTGTATCAAACGACGTTTTTCAATACACTTTTGATGAAATAAAATAAAATATAAACGAAAAATATTTTTGTCACGAACTAAGAAACTATGATTTTAATTTTCTTTTTTTTTCGCGCTCTGCTTCCGCCAGGTTGAATGAGAGGCAAAGGTATGAAACCGTTAAACAGCCTAATATAAAAAATAGATTCATTTTATATTTTGAATTCAGAACACATATAAATGTTATTTGTGTATAAAAATAACTATTAGTTTTTAATAATCATGTTTATCTATGATATTCTATATTTATAAACACAATTTTAATATTCAAAAAATATTTATGCCGTAAAGACGCGTAGTTAAGTGCTTTGCCGAAATAAAAAAAAACATTCACCTCAGACTATAGGCATTGAACCAATTTGGACTAAGTATAGGTATCTGTGGCAATTTTCATTCCCGCACACGTGCGGGAAAATGGAAAAAAACGCACGCGTGTTAAATATATTGCATGTTGTACCTAATCGTATTGCGTTATGGACCAGTTTTCGAGGAAGTGTATTGAAAAATGTATTTATTATTCATTTTTGTAAATAAAATGAGAGCTATTAAGAACCTTTTTTCTGTCTAACATTTTAAACCTAATAATTTTACTGTTCTTTTGCATCACTGAACTGAACCACAAGTTTGTGCATGGTTTTTGCAATTGTTCTTCTGAGTGTTTTTGTGTTACGTTTAAACTCCTGGTGCGTCGACTCGAGCTTAGGTTCCTCCGTACTTCAGTTAAAATTTTGTGTACACAAAAACGAGCCATTTTATTATTCCCAAGGTTGATTAGCGCCATCTAGTTCGTTCACAAAAAGCACTGGAAAATTCCCCATTCAATACAAATTATTGTAATATTTATAATTACAAACGATATTGCATGACACACGTCCCAAACATTTAATTGCGACCTGTATTCTGAATGGCGTGGTTCTGACAATTATATCTATCATAAATGAATGTAATGGAGTGTAATTAAAACCTTTTACTAATTCACTTATTCAATTAAGTTCCTATTAATAATGCATCACTGAAAGCATATAATTTTGTGTTATGAAATATTTAGGTATCACAAATTAGTGAATAATATGTCTATTCATTAAAAAACATTACGGAAAATAACGGTTTTAGTTTTTAGGATTTTAATCATGAGGAGCTGATGGCTAAAAAATAACAGCCGCTCGGATCGATCATCAGGTTGAGCAGCGCTTTCCTAGGTGGGTCTGTGGATATGTGACCATCTATTATACAAGGTGTCCAAAAAGAGTATCGGGTATTTGTTCGTTCAATAAAACAAAAACTAGTAGTGAACAAGTATTTTTTTTATTGTTCATTATTAGAATACAAAATGGAAAATTATTTTGAAAAGATAATGTTTTCCAAATGGTGACCGTTACGCTACTGGCACTCTTCTAATCTGGAACGAAGATGAAAATGAGAACCAGTATTATGCCTTTAGCAGACATAGCGGCCCTCACAACGACCTTTGGGCTGTGCAGGGGTTGTTTATGCTTTCGTCTCGGATTCTCCTCTGCCCAGTATCGACAATTCTGCTTTTTAACATGACCATTCAGGTGGAAGCTGGCTTCGTCACTGAACAGTATGTCTTCAAAATTGTTGAATCGCCGTAGCATTTCGTTCGCAAAATTCAATCGATTTTCGTAGTCTGTATCCTTCAATTCTTGAACCAATTGAATTTTATACGCTTTTAAATGCAAATCTTTCTTTAAAATTGAATACAGATACGATTTTTTGATGTTCAATGCTTGGTTTCGCTTTCGGACGGATAAATACGGATTTTGACGAACTGACGCCTTCAATTTTCGATTCTTTCTTGTTCGCGGACTGAACGAGGGCGACCAGATTTTTGAATTTTTACCGTCGCACCCGTATTTACGAACATCCTGATCCATTTTCTAATGCTATCGTCACTCGGTGCATTGCGTGTACGATACTCTGCACGATACAAATGTTGAGCAGTCACTATTGAATCTCCGTTACGATAATACGCTCCTACGCAAAATGCGCAATGCGTATCCGCGTACTGCTCCATTGCAAATAAAATTGCACAAAATGGGGAATTAAAAAATCCCCCTTTCCGCGCCCCCCACCGCTTCGAGTCAACTTCATCGCTGAAACAAATACCCGATACTCTTTTTGGACACCTTGTATAAAGAGTTTCATCCGTGCCTTGGGAAGCACGTCAAGCTGTTGGTTCCGGCTGTGCAATCATTTGTAAATCTTCAACACTCGTTACAGGTCAGTGGCCTGAATGTCTGACAACCAGTCTTACCAAGGGGTATATTATTATCTTACACAGTAATAACTGGGTTGTGGAGGTTAGATAGGCAGTCACTCGATGTAAAACAGTGGTATTCAGCTGCGTCCGCATGGACTGGAAGCCGACCCCAACATAGATGGAAAATATTGTTTTAAAGAATTTTTCTAGTATTGTTTTAAAGAATTTTTCTAGTATTGTTTTAAAGAATTTTTCTAGTAGGTAGGTCTATATTAATTAAAAAGCCGTATTTCGTTTTTAATGTGACTGTACTCTGTGACAGCTATGTCGAGGCGAAACAAAAGACAGTGCTTCAAAACCAATAAAAATCACGAATCGACGTAAAGGAACTCGACGCAGGGGGAATGATTCGTCTTATGCATTATCACTACATGTTATAAAACAAAGTCACCCGCCGCGTCTGTCCCTATGTACGCTTAGATCTTTAAAACTACGCAACGGATTTTGATGCGGTTTTTTTAATAGATAGAGTGATTCAAGAGTAAGGTTTTAGTATACTAGCGGACGTCCCGCGGTTTCACCCGCGTAGTTCCCATTTCCGTGGGAGTACGGGGATAAAATATAGCCTATGTAACTCAGGGTGAATGTAGCTATCAAATGGTGAAAGAATTTTTGAAATCGGATCATTACTTCCGGAGATTACCCCCTACATACAAACTTACAAACAAATGTTACCTCTTTATAGTATTAGTATAGATAAATCGGGCGAAGCCGCGGGCATCAGCTTGTAATACTATAATATACTTTTTAGACCAACACTTCTTGGTAGACATTGCGTTTAATCAAGTTTATGGCGGTCACAATTCTTGAAAGATGAAATAGCTACTCTCATATGACTCGCCAAATTAGTTTAGTAACTTTACTCCTACAGTACAATATAACGTTAGTGAATTAAATGCAAAAATTCTAAAGATAAACTGTAAAATCAACCTCCAATCAAGTGTTTTTTTAAGCCTATCACAGTCCCACAGCTGGGCAACGGTCACCCTTTTCTCCTCCCAAACCTCTTTATCTTGTTCGATTCTGGCCATATCCGCCCCCTTAGTGAAATATATGAAATATAACAATTTTTAGGACAGAAAACAAACGTTATTAAAAAAGCCCTTAATTCGCAACTTCAAAAATAAAATCATTTTAAAAATCGCGACAGCCCACGTCTACCGTTATACCGTTTCTCTAAACATCTGTACAACAGAATTGCTAAACGGTTCCCACTTGACACCGGGGGAACAATGGCACAGTTCAAAGTTTGCCAAATAACCGACGCGCGTGGACATACTGCCGCAGGGTCGGTATTGCCAGATCTAACTTCAAATACCAGCAAAATGGATTATAAATCCAAGAGAAGAGGGCTTCAAACGAGGAACTAAGAGCTAAAATTTAATTAAATTCATTTATATTTTATTTAATCAACTTGTTTGGGTGGTTTTGGAATTTTTTTGTTTCACTATTAGAGTAATCGAAGCCATGAAATCCTAAACAGAAATCAGGATGCGACATATACAAATTTTCTCAAACAAATAGGTTCTATTAAGAAGAACGACTGACGCATCATTAAAAATATGTTAAAGTGACAGAAAAGTTCCCATATTTCAAAACACTGAATGATTCAAATCGAAGAACGTCTGATTCAAAATTCGAATTCGAATTCAATCACTCATGTCGCGTTCGTATTTTATTTTTTATTCAGGCCGTGACTTATTGGCGTTGGCAACACAACCGGTAGTGTAGGGACGTGAAAGATTGTCGCGACTCCGCTCCGGCTCCCCAGTCAATATTTGTAAGTGAATTCGTTCACCGGTTCCGTCGTAAATAATGTATTGTTTGTTATTACTTGCGAACTTCGTTACTTTTTAAAGGTAAAAGGCTCGAAGATGAGTTTAAAAAGTACTTCAATAGAAGTTATAAAGAAAAAACTTATTGGAAGATACTAAAATATTAATATTATCATCAGTCAATCTTTAATTATCTTTAAAATATCTCCGAATAAAACACAAAAGTAAAATTATATCAGAAACCTCACTGATAGACAACATAAATCGGCCTCACATTTACACAAACCAAAAAAAAAAAACGCTTGAACTCCTAAACATCTCTTCCAAAGATACAATCGCGTCGCCCTAACCGCGGTTATCCCTCAACATTATACAAAAGCTTGAGAGATTCTCATCCCATTCGCGACATTTAAATGAACCCCCGATGGCTCTATCAGCTTTTTACACGTCATCAGTTTTGGAGTGGAGCACCCTTCATTTTCCCTTGAATGGAGATCTTTCCAAAGCGCACATTGGCCCCGCCCTCCGTCTATATCTGTCGACAAAGCGGTTCGTTTCACTAAAACTGCGCGCCATTTTAAATGAGTTGGCGTTTATTTACGAACTGTTTCAGCTATAAAATATATGAAAGGGTGATAAATTGGTAATTAAAGGCACTAGACTTTAATCTGTAGCGTCGGGTTGTTTTTACTGGTAAATAACAAGTTGCAGGAACCGGTTTTACTTATTTACTTACGCAAATATTGCTACTGCAAAATAAAAAGCAAACAGACGTGAATGAAGAGTTTTTACTATGTAATTAATTAATTGCAGAGTAATTTTATCAATTTATTCAAATAAAATTTGTCATTACATACTCGCACATGATTAAAACTGTCATTGCTTTTAAATCACGCTTTTCTTTGTTTACTCGTATTTCAATGGTGATTACATACCGTTTACATACCGTTATTATAATTGCTACGGAGACTTATGTGCACAAATGTGTACACTACCAGAGGTTGGTACTGGTGGTTTAATTAGACTTAGGTGAGGCAGATAAAATTAGCAAACAATTTGCAAACTCCGCCATTACTCATTAGGCGTAGGTACACGAGAAAGAGAAATTTCAACAAATTGGAGTTAACTTTTTGTTGAAATATTCACACATAATTGTTACTAAGAACGTGATACTAGTATCACATTTTTAAAAGTATATTGACGAGACAGCAGAAAAATAATTGTGAAATAAATTGTTCTTTTGTTTCAAAGTTTATGAAATCCTCTAATAAATTAAATTGATAAGAAAATTCCTATAAAAGAAACGTCTTTTTGCGAATTGTCTCGTATATTCCACTTAACCCTATTGTGCCGCCCCGGTTACTTACACCCAATACCAATAATTGCACAATGAACTCCAATTGTTCTCCTTCTAATTGAACAAAAGCGAGATACGGCCGCACCAACACATTTGTTCTACAATCCCACTGTTTTTCCTTCCACAAGTTCAGGAACGGTTATTTTTATCGGAAAGAGGAGTATTTATATGGACCTGTAACATATGGTTGGGTTTAACCGTTCAGCAAATATATTGAGTGTTGATACATTTACTAATGGCCCAGCTAACCCAGCTAAATAAACTCTGCGATTCTATTCCTTTCCATGCTAGAACAGTGCAGTTGTAGAGTAGTTTTTTAATAAAATTGTTTGAATGGGTGTTTATTTTGGTAGTGAGAATTGTATAAACGATTTGTGAAATTACAAATTGAGCAGCGGCAAATAATAATATGTCTGCAAACGCTTGCAACATTTTAAACAATTCTGTTTATTTTTTAAATTCATTCATCATTCATATTTATAATACTGACCAATTTTCCAAACATTACTTGAACAAAAAATCAACAATTTAAATGCTATAATAATATAATCTATCGTGCCATTATAAATCATTTCAAAACTGCCAACTTATAAGCATAATCAAAACATAAATTTCACTGCACCGTGTTTGTTAACAACTTCCATATTATTGTATCGACGCCATTTTGTCGTTGCGTGCTGACATAAACTTGATGTCATAGTTGTTGTGGATTTACAACATTGCATGCGATGCAGACATCGCGGAGCTTTACTATGTTAAGCGTAGTATGGTCAGGGTTAAGTTTGACTTTTAGGGGTTTTGGTACACGTGAAATGATTTACGAAGTGTTTTTAATAGATGGTTGTAAGTTTACAACTTACTTTAACGTATTTATTAATTTTATCATGTTGGCATAACGATTTAATGTTTAAATAAAGAACGATGTAGCTACGTAGTTTGAAGTTGTTTATGGATTGCAAACCTTACGTTTCGTTACCAACTTTACTCAGGTAACCTATCCTATAATATAAATGAGCAATATTTAAATTGTAATTACGATCTTGAAAACGGAAAAAAGCCCTATGAAAACGGAAATGAAAATAATCCCCATGGTTTACGATCTAGCTAGGCCTCATATCTGCAAAAAAATATTTTTCTCTATTTTCACCCGCAGAGCTCAGTCACCCAGTTAGGTACTATAAACTTAGGTATGTCATTTATTAAAAGTAACAAAATTTTAATAAAAAAATCGCAGATAAGGGTGTGTGTATGATAAACGTGTGTTTAGTATATACCTGTATTACGTAATATCATACACATACGCTGTTGGCATCCAATTCAATTTATTCAGAGATTAATGATGGTTAAACGAAATCTAAGCAACATGTACTTTTCTCACTCTCAATTTCTCATTACAAGTCCCGCCTTCATACCCAGATCATGCTGAAACAATTATTTGAATTTAATTAAGGAAATTGCGGAATTATTATAACGCCAACTCCCCCGGACATCCCAATTTTCCGTGGCCAAAGGCATTTCCTTCCCCTTTGATAATTTCTGCCATAATTAATATTTTGTTGAAGAGGGGATTTTTTGCTACATCAGACGTAGGTTAACGAGTAATTTGAAATGATGTAAGAACGTCCCCATCTTTTATCTTTTTTGTTAGTCCTTTGTAAAGTTTTGGGCTTCAATGATGTAGTACCGAAGTTTTGCAGTAAAAATACTGCAATATTACAGAATTTTGGGTAAAACAAGGGGTAGGATTACCACTTAAAGTTGCAATCATAACGTGTTGTGTTTATAAGGTCGGTGTACAAGTCTTGACAGTTTGCTCGTTTCGGCACCAACGCGGCAACGGTACGAACCACTCTGCTAAAAGGACTAAATTAACGTGCATGGCTGTTGTACTCAGCGATATGTTTTCATTTACCTTTGCAAATGTGGAAATGTAATATTGAATTAAGGTAAGTAAGTGGCTTTTAGTTCTACGAGAACGAAGCAAGGGCGTTGTTGCGATCTTTTTTATATTCATCTATGGTTTTGTACTCGTTTAACATTTTGATTTAAAAATAAATCAGTTGTGTCAGTGACTCGTAATTTTATTGATGCTTTATAATACAGTCCACAATTTTTCCTACAGGCGATTAGGTATTTATTTATTATAAGGCTTCTCAACAATGAGAACACTGTTACATTACAATTTGTACATTGCAAACTAAAATCTAAGCGCCTTATCACAGAAAAGCACAGCATGCACTACGTTATGAGCATACTTATAGTAAATACTGTTGATTTTAGTATGTGCCATGTACATACCACAAGATCGAACTACCGATATACAAAAGTATACTATCTGTTTATCCAGTTATATCTGTGTGCCAAATTCCATCAAAATCTATTCAGCAGACATGCTCTATTGTTATTAATTTTTGATGCAAACTTTTTCAGCATCGATGAGTGTAATTGATTAATTCCTCTATTAATAACTTCGAAGCAAATTAGCAAACTGCTTATTTATTATTGTACACGCTTTATCTATACCAACCAAAACTTCACACCTTCGATCAATTGATCGAAGCTTCACACCTTAAAATCAAGCTTTCAAAAAATCCCTTACCTCCAGGACAGGTAGACTTATGGCATCATACCCGCGGGCGCCTGCGGTTATCACCCCATCTCTCTAAATTTATTTCATACCCCACAGTACATAACTTCGATGCGCAGCCTTTATTGCTGAACCCAGAATTTAAAACGAACCATATTAGGACCGTTGGAAACTTCTGACAAGCAATAAAAGGGCAAATTCTGATAGGGTCACCCATTTTCCTCTACCAAACATTTTTTATTATTTTTGTCGGATGAAAAATAAAAACTTGTGCAAACTCCTCGGTTCAAGTTTAAATTCTTCTTTTATTTTTATGAGTTTGAGGATCATCCTTCTGACTCATAAAAAATGTTAGTTGAAGTGGTGAAATTTGAGCACTTTGGAAGCCACTTTGTGGAACAGATTTAGGTTTGCAGAAAAAAAAACGGATTTTGAATGTCATTCGTTCAAGTGATGTTTATAGTATTATGCTATACTTACGCTTCATATTCACCATTCATAATACTATTTATCATGCATTTTATTTGTTTATATATCTACATTCAGCAAATCGATTTAAATACGATTCTTTAACTTGGAAATAGCTGAAATAAAATATTATTATAATTTTCATGTTGTGATATTTACGTCAAGCGTCAAATTGTCAAACTGTCAGTTATTTTTTTAATTCTCTTTCTGCTCAGTCTATGGTCTAGCTCTATGATTTCTCTTTTTGGTTTGTATAATTTAAATTATTTTTATCAATATGTGTTTAGCCATTATATTTTGTAGATTATTATGATTGTTTACTAAATAACTTAATATTAAATTATATTATAAAATTCTTTACGCACTCATGTATATGTCCTGGCCGACTACACTTGTCAGTTGAGATGATGGCCACACTAAGAAAACTACTTTGGGAGAAACGAGCTGACGGACGGCTGAAAAGTCTACTCTGGAATCTGATTTGATGAGTATCAGAGAGCAGCTTGGTTTTGGCTGTGAGATTCTAAAAACTGCCCAGGGGATCCAACTAAAGGTTCTCCTGGGACTTCTACTCCCGATGTTCGGAGGCTAACTACGTGCCTGTCTGTCTACTGGTCTCGCAGGGCTGTCCTACGTCTGGCCCTGAGTTCTGCACTGCCTTGCTGCTGAGCTGTCCTGGTGAACTCTCTGCCGCCGTTTCTACTGCTTCAGAGCTGAACTTCAAGGTTGCTCCGGAATCGACCTGCTACCCTGACGCCTGCTCCCGTGATTCCTAACTGTGAACTATAAAACTATAGAGTGCGTGGTAGGTAGTTTTTTTTATATAACTAGCTGTATTATTTTTCCAAAATTAAAATTGTAATTGAACAAGTCTGCTTATCCTTTTATTTTAATAGGATCAAGTAGATTTGTTACATGTTCCATGATTGGCGATTGATTGACGTTGGCTTTCGGTAAAAAATTGTCATTGTCCGGGTTTGCTGCAAAATGTGCACTTCTCAAAATAGCACTCCTCAAAAGGAGCACTTCTCAAAATGAGTGTGAAATTTATTACAATGCTCTCAAATAAAAACTGTTTGCTTATACATACTATGCTTTTTTTATTATTTAGTCCAAGTCTTAAGTAGCACACCAACAGGAATGTAAAAAACTTCTTTAGTTTGGCAGAAGTAAAATTTTTTTGTAATACTGATGTCACCACGAACAAACACTTTTTCTTAAAACTATTTACGAAGCAATTACTTTATTGCCATTTTTCATTTTTGTTACTGTTTTTTTTTAAATTGCTACATTTGGTATTTGCTGGTGGATAATCAGTTGTTTAAATCTCCCTGGCCTACCTACTTAGTTATTTACGTACTTTTTATACACCTAGTTTTGTCTTTTTAGTTTTTACAAAATAGAGACTGAAATGAATGCTGCATAATTATATGAATATAGCATTTAATATACTTTTCATTACTCATACTCTGAAAGTAGGTCTGAAGTTGCCTGAGGAGCGGGTTGAAAGTAATACTTTTCAGCCCTAGGGAGAATCGTTTTCAACTGACAGCTGTCAAATTATAAAAAAAAAATGGTTCACTTTTCTGTTGTACTATGTTCCAACTTTCTATACAACCCACGATGTAAAATTGAAATAACACAAAGTTAAGTATTAATATTAAAGAATATTTATTTAAATAACTTTATTATAATTACGTTTCAACTATTTCTTCAAAATAACATAGATTTGGGCAAAATATTTACCATTTTTCGATGATGAAAATGAAAAATAGGTAATGGCTGAATAGCTGGCCGGCCACAGAAAAAAAAGCAAAATAGGCGGGAAAGCGGCAATCCGAATTCTGATCTTCATTTGTTTTTTCGAGTTGTATGTTTTTTTTTACTTTCCATGTATTCGTAATGAAAAGCACAGTGTTTACCTCGGGTTAAAGACTTATTTAGTCCCTCGAACTATTAGCGCCCTCGCTTCGCTCGGGCACCAAACCCCGTCTCGGGACTAAATAAGTTACTTTCACCCCTAGGGTAACAATGTATATTTCATTACTCATACTCTGAAAGTAGGTCTGAAGTTGCCTGAGGAGCGGGTTGAAAGTAATACTTTTCAACCCTAGGGAGAATCGTTTTCAACTGACAGCTGTCAAATTATTAAAAAAAAATGGTTCACTTTTCCATTGAACCATGTTCCAACTTTCTATACAGCCACGATGTAAAATTGAAATAACACAAAGTTAGGTATTAATTAAAGAATATATATTTATAAATAACTTTATTATAATTCAGTTTCAACTATTTCTTTAAAATAACATAGATTTGGGAAAAATATTTACCACTATTCGATGATGAAAATAAAAAATAGGTAATGGCTGAATAGCTGGCCAGCTACTGAAAAAAAGCAAAATAGGCTCAAAGCGGCAATCCGAATTCCGATCTTCATTTGTTTTTTCGAGTTGTATGTTTTTTTTTTTCTTTCCTTGTATTCGTAATGAAAAGCACAGTGTTTACCTCGGGTTAAAGACTTATTTAGTCCCTCGAACTATGTCTCGGGACTAAATAAGTTACTTTCACCCATAGGGTAACAATGTACTATTCTAATTTTCCTATTTCCTATTTTTGAGTAAATTTAGTACAGATCTTACGAAATAATAATGATGTACCTTTATTTTTGTATAGAGAACTGTATTGGCAACTGTATTGTAACCGTGATGAATACGATAAGTAAAATAAGGTTGAAATAATATATAATATTATATTGTTTCTATGTAGCCGTGTGGTATCCGACAGAGTAGAATAGAACCAACCTATAACACTCACGGGTGTCGTATATGGTGACTAATGTCTGAGGCAGAACACCTTGCGCCTCCGTAGACCTGAGAATGGGCAGCAGCGTTTTTGTTAGTTTTTCATCACTGCGATCTCCAATCCGCCTGCCAAGCGTGGAGATTACGGCAAATTCCTCCCATCATAGGAGAGGCTTATGTCCAGCAGTGGACGTTATGGGCTGTTGTTGTTGTTGTTTCTATCTAACATTTATATTTATATAATCAAACATTTCCTGAAAGTAATTACTTTTAACAATGAAACTACTGTTATCGTGCTAAAAATCGACCAAATAAAAAAAAAACATATAATAGTAAACAGTTTTTATTTTGACCCACTGTGATAAAATTCACAGTCATTTTGAGTAATGCTCATTTTGGGAAATGCTCATTTTAATAAGTGCTCATTTTGAGAAGTGCTATTTTGAGAAGTGCACATTTTGCGTTGTGCACATTCTGCGTCAAACTCATTTCAAATAATTCCGTGACATTTGTGTATTTTTTTTAACGCTAAATGAACTAACGTATAGGATGGTGGCGTTAAAAATGTCCATTATCTTAATCTTGAAAAGCAATAACGAGACAAAGTAATTCTTGCGAATAGTTTATAAACTCTATTAACGTACCTACGAGTACATCAAGGTTATAAAACAGACTTTCGCAAAGAATCTCATTGTAAAATAAAAATTTTGTTCATTGATGTAAAACTTGCTTTAGTGCTCGCATTTTTCTTCTAAGTTACAACATAGTTCCTATTTAAATCATTAATTTACTGAAGTTTCAGCTTGATCGAAAAAAAAATTGTTTTTCTGAAGAGTTGTTCAAAGTATTTTACCCCAGATCTACGGAGATACTTAAGCGGGATTACAATGTGTTAATTATAAGGTCCAAAGTGGTACCCTCTTGGAAAATGTTAGGACCCACTGTTTATTGTGTTGCCAGACCCTACAAAATAAACTGAAGTATGCTTTGTTCGGGACGGCTTAGATTTACATTCTTGAACTAAATATATAACACTTAGCATAGTCTCGTTAAAATTGGGTCAATATACAGTTGGAAGTAAAACAATAAACCGTTAGGAGTTCAAATAATTACTATTTTCTCAATTATTAGTATGAAAAGATTTACGAAATAAAAAATTAAAAAAATCGTGAATCTAATTGAATAAGCTGACTGTACAACGTATACATGAAAAACATTGCTCCGTCGACTAAAAACCTTTTGAAAACATTTTTTTGTTAGTATTCAGTTTTATGGTCCACTCACACTTCACCGCAACCGCGTGTCTATGACAGGTCCAGGTGAATTATTTGCACGTTTGTAAACCCAACGCGTCAAATTGTCGGTCGCGCCCGCCGTGGAACGTATGCTGTGGCATTTGTACCTGTCACTATTAGACAACTCTCTGCCACGACGAAATAATAATATCGAACGACTCTTAAAGAAATCGCCTTTATCGGTTTGATAAAGGAGACATATTTTTTTACTACTTGTAAGTCAGACACTGGAAAACCGTTTCCACTTTTCAGTGAAAAAGTGTAATTATTTTAAGAATAAAAATTCATTTTCACAATATAATATGGTTGGATATTCACTTAACTCAATTTTCACAGGGTTATTCGATAAAGAAAAAAGTAGGACACACTCTCGGTACCCTCGTATTTTTATACATTGGTTTATAGAAAAACTATAAATATTCTATTAAAGGTTCTCTCGTAAATCGTACACAAAGAAAGGGAAACACGTTCGGTGGAAAGCAAAATGTGATAAGTCACGTCGAGGCACAAAAGGGTGGCTCCACCACATATGGAACTTTTGACATATTGCCATAATGTTTTATACGTTGTCGGTCAAGTTTGTTTATACTGTATGCAAAGAGACCTGTGCAAATGTTCCCTTTATTGTGATTCTTTTCTGGAAATTATGAAGAACGATTTATTCCGGTTTTAAATTAAGTAATTATGGGGTTTATTCAAGAACGCTGCAGAACTATGCAAAACTGAAAAAATATTACCGTCTGGCATCGTCATACATTTTTGTATTTTTAAACGACTCTAAACTTAGCACAAAGGAACACAAAGACACTAGGAAAGGTACAACTAGGGTATTTCTGCACTATATTTTAACAAAATTAATTATTTATTTATTATTCATTTTTAAAGTCATTACAATTCAATAACATTTTAACTTCAAATCAAAAATCGAATAAAATCTAAATAATCAAAACGCCATAGTCATTCGATGCAATAAAATGTATTCGAAATTTAAATTCAATGCTTCGAATAGTGAACGTGCCAATCACTTTCCGGATTCAATAAGCAAAACACTGCAATTTGCTACTGCAAACGTCATTCAACGTTTACTCTAGAATTTGAATGCATTTTATAATAAATATTTATCAAATTCAGATTTAGATTTGTGAATAAAGCAGGAAATAATTGGAAACTATTTGTTGCTAGAATTTAAAATGAATTTAAAATTTAGAATTTAGATTTTTTTAATGTTGTTCTTGTTGCTAGAATTTTAGGTACTTCATAATTAGTCGAGTGCAATTAGACATGAAATACTCAAAAGGTGGAACGAAGTTTATAGTGGTCGGATTTTCATGGGATTTTTTTTATTGAGTTCCTAGAGGAGTGGAGAAGAAAGTTAAAAAAAAAAATTTCACCGCACGCGACTTTTTTTTTTTTTTTTTGAATCTTTGGTATATTTTTTTTTCGTTTATGACCAACATCAAATTCGACGGATTCATATTGTAGCGTAATAGTGTGACCTGTGTGCACCTATTTAATGCTAATTTAGTCTGTTTCTTTGTTCATAGTAGTCGATGTAATGCAATATTTCAAGTCTTTTTTGAAAATGTCCTATTTTCTGCAATTATTTTTAAATTTTTGAATGTTAAGACCAAGATTTCTTTTGAAATTGGTAACTGATACTTTTTCACAGATAATTGGATGTAAAAATACTCAAGAAAACCATGTTTACGAGTAAAGTGACTAAAAATGTATTCACAATTATCAGGAAATCGTCTATATAAAAGTAAAGAAGGCCATTTTTCTCAAAATATTTCTATGACGGTCAACATAAATATTATCCTCAAAATATCCTTATTATGTCTGCTATCCAAAGATAACAAAAAGAAAAAAAAATTGGTGGTATTCGATAAAGGTTGATTATTGCTGACAAAGGTGTAATGGGGCCGCTGGTAAATTTACAAAAATTATCGTAATTATAACGTAACCATTTCTCACGATTTCTATCTGAGATAAGTTGCAAGCTTGGGTCTCTGCGCGCAATTTATTATCAATACCGATACCGATACCACTCCCACTTCTTATCAAAAGAGGACCTTTTGTCATGATTTACTTTTTCAGCAGTAACCAATATTTAACAAGTATCCTTAAATATTTATCTAGTTATTATACCTCGTTAGATAGCTAATAAAATGAGGATTATGACAATAGTTTGCACATTGAGTTTCATAGCAATATTTGGAAAAAAAATGCTTTCATTAACATACACGATTTTCTAACATTTCCGAATGAATTTTGAGTCACTACACTCATGAAAATGGTCTCCATTAATACTTTCTGATCCAATTATCTGTGAAAAAGCATCAGTTACCAATTTCAAAAGAAATCTTAGTCTTAAAATTCGATATTTTAGAAATAATTGCAGAAAATAGGAAATTTTCAAAAATACTTGAAATATACATTAAATCGACAACAATGAACAAAGAAACAGACCAAATTAGCATTTAATGGATGCACGTAGGTCACACTATTACGCTACAATATGAATTCGCGGAATTCGAAGTTATTCATAAACGAAAAAAAAATATTTCAATGAAAATTAAAAAAAAAAAAAAAAAGTTGCGAGCGTCGAAATTTTTTTTTTAAACTTTTTTCTCCACTCCTCTAGGAACTCAATAAAAAAATTCCCATGAAAATCCGACCACTATAAACTGTGTTCCACCTTATTGTCTAATTGCACTCGACTAAATGTATTTCTATAAAACAATGGTTAATATTTTCTAGGATATCATAATTTAAAGATTTTTTTTGTCCAAACAAATATTTAACAAAAGATGACTCTTGTAGATTAGCTCAAATCATAAACATATCCGAAAAAAAATGTATTCGAATTCATTAATTTTAATAACATGGATTGACATGTCGGTACCAAACAGTCGACCCTTTGAATGGGCCACTGACTCGCACGAATGATTTTAATTACCTCTGAAAAAATCAAAGGCACTCCAAATAACATGCGGGTTCCAGCAAAGCTATCAATACTTTTTACCCGACTGCGCCAGAAGGAGGGTTATGTTTTTCGAGTGTATGTATGTATGTGGGTATATTTCTTTGGCACGCTCTGCAGCCTAAACGGCTTGATGGATTTTAACTTGAGAGGTGTCGTTAGATTCGTCTTAAACGTGAAAGTGTCACTTGGTATATCAAAATAAAAAAAAACAAAATGGCGGATTTTTGGCGCCAAATTAAAATGTTTAGCACGCTTTGCAGCCTGAACGGCTCAATGGATTTTAGCTTGAGAGGTGTCGTTAGATTCGTATTTACTGTGAGAGTGACACTGGGTATATCAAAGTAAAAAGAAATGCGGATTTTTGGCGCCAAATTCAAATGTTTGGCACGCTCTGCAGCCTGATCGGCTCGATAAAGGGCTCATCATGAGGATTTTTAATTGGTATATCTAAGTAACTAAAAAGTGTAAAATAAAAAAAATAATTTAAAAAATTAAAAAACCCGTCTGCGTAAAAATAACTAAGTAATAACTTTAAATAAAAACTGAAAAGAATAAAACAAGTTTCGGAGACAGAACATATTTACTGCAACAGTCGGGACCCATTAAATAATCTAGACCAAAATCATTACATCCAATATGGGTCCCGACTGTTGCAGTAAATATGTTCTGTCTCCGAAACTTGTTTTATTCTTTTCAGTTTTTATTTAAAGTTATTACTTAGTTATTTTTACGCAGTCGGGTTTTTTAATTAAATAATTAAAAAACCCGACTGCGTAAACTTACTTTAAATGAAATTCGCATTGTTGCGGACTCGAGTAATATTTATGTGGAAAAAGCATTGTTGTTTTTTCATGGTGACGGGTCGGGACTTCTAGTTTGAAAAAAGTTTTTGTTGACCAATCGGAACCGTGACAAATCGGGCATAACTCTTTTAAACTAGTACGGAAAATTGTGGATTGGCTGCGGATATCGGACACTGTCAGATACTTCGTATTTGTATGGAAGTGTTTCGTATCCGGACTCAACAGACGCATTTGTCACAGCAAATTACAAATTATGTATATTAAGAGGACGCATTAGAAATTTTCGAGTTAATGATCTCAATTTTTGTCAGTAATCACAAAACGAATGAAAATATAAGTTGGTGACCTGATAAATCATGATAAAAACCTTATTTTGTTAGTTTTCAATACATGATTAGGTAACCTTTGTAACAGAGAAAAAAATATCAAACATCCCTATTTTTAAAAAGAAATCACATGTTATGGGCAAACGGGACCAATTTAAGCCTCTTAACTTTCTCCGTAGATAAGTCTAAACATACTTTTTAAAATTGTAGAAGGAATTTGTCAAATTATCGTTTCCAACTAAATTAAATAACAAAAACCATTTTGTCGTTTACGTCCTTTAGTTATAAGCTAGCAATCCTCGCCCCGCTCAGACGCTCCCGGGGAGCGCGTGTCCGGTTTTAGAACAATGCGTCGCCTTAAAAAAAATGCAAATAACCATTTCTAATTAGGTAATGGAATGGTGGCGTTGGAAATTCTTTCTACTCACGGATTTCCAGATATTATTATACTCTGTGTAGCAGACAAAACTGCTTCGAGTAAAAAGTGATAAAACTAGTAGATTATTTATTAATAGATGAAAAGGGGAAAAACATAACTAAAGCTATAGTAACTTCTACTTTACCGCTATATTTTATAACGCTAATATTTTTAAGATTATTATGGTACTCTTGAACTCTTTTGAAAATGGATATTTTCCGAATAACTGCGCCGGAAATTAAAAAAGTGGTGTGTGTATTTTATACTTTGTTTATCTTTTCTACACATTTTTTTTTTTCATTTTTCATAAACATTAAAATATATTTTAAAAAGTCCGCCAGTGTCAGGAGCAACGCCCAAACTACCGGTGGTTAGAGCTCCAGAGACAAGAACCTCCTCACAATGCAGGCCATATCGAGGAGTACTTCCTTCTGAATCAGGCCTTGGTATATTTTATTAATACTTTGTATCTAGAAACAACAGCATTCAGTTACTTTATTCCTTTACTCGGTTAATTTCTGGGTATTCCAGCGGTTGGAAAGAATCCCATAATTACTTCTGTGTATGAAGTACTACTACTAGTACTACTACGTATACTTTAATAATAAAAATAAAAATGTCTTCAATATTCACGATAAATAAAAACCTGGTGTGAAACATTACACTTCAGCCCAAAATAACTCACCCATCACCAATCCAAACCTCTTCAACACTTCAATTGAACGCGGTCATTTGATCAGTGATTAATGAACAGGGATCACAAACATTTGATCTATTGATTCAGCACAGGACACTGGCGTGCATGATTGATTGACCTACATACATCAATGTTTCTTATTTTCATTGTTATCCGGATAATATTTCACCGTTGGTGGACGATTATCCGGGAGCGTGTAAGTGATGTTCCGTTGACTGATGTAGCTAATAATTCACGCTCTGTGCCGTTTTATGTGAACGGGTGTGTATTTTTATGAAAAAAGGATTTTGTTATTTTGCCACGGATGGCAGAATCTAAGCTTCAGATTTTTATTCAGTGTGTATTTTCAGATTACAGCATACTTTACAAATTCAAACCGTATTTTAATGCAGTTTGAAACTAAAACCATTCGATGTGTCGGTGTGAACTAGTGAACTTTACTGATAAAACGGTACACCTAGTAGCAATGTTGCCACACAATTTCAGCAATTAACCTTTCCACTGCTTGGTTTATTGAACCCACGGTTACATTATTATCATCCAACTCATGTTTTCAACATACCAGTTGGTAGTACATACTCTTATCGTCTTTAATAACTGTATTTTACACCCACTATGTAAACATATTGTTTCCAATAGACTAACATGTAGCATATCCTTAAATACTAACGCATTGCTATATTTCCCAGGTCTCACAGCGCAGTCAGACAGTAAGCTCCAGAATAAAACTAAGCATGTACTTGTAGATTTTCAACCATCTACTCGAACTTATACTTCACACCAGACATTTGAGAGTCCATTATCTAGTAATATTTCACTGTCACACATGTAAACCTTTGATTGTAGTTTTTAATAGTACCAACAGACAGTAGAACACATTACCCCAAATTACTATTTCTAATACACTTACTTGCAAATCGATAGTGACGTCGTGTTTTACACGGCTACAACATGTGTCCCATTATTTAGGCACCATGTGTATTGTCATTTTTATTGGCACGTAGTACAAGTTTTTTTTTTCTTTTGGCTATAAGTGTACCTATCTAAGATATCGATGTGCAACTAAGTTTGACTTAGCAAATCAATGAATTTATAGTACTTAGATATTTCGAAACCAATAATATTCTATCGTTCATTTTACAGTTTGATATACCTAGCGATTTGAGCAAGAATGCCTGATACAGTGAGCATTATTGTACAAATCGATTTTACCATATTATGATTATTTAACCAACATATTTTAGCCGTTTTTACCCCTTTTTAAGCTATTCGCCCTTCAGATCCACTTACCTACTATTCAAGCATGAAGTAGCATCCGACTACATACTACCGGTACATTTCATTCAATATTTTTTTACTTAGAACTAACACTAGTCGTGTTTGTTACATAAATATTGTTATTCCGTACTAGTGTAGTTTTACAGCTCAATGAACGTGTAGAATATGCTGATCTTATGGTAAGTGAATGTAAGTATTTAATTAATCGAATGGAGTAATCGGGAAAATGTTTTCGGAAGATTAAGTAAATTAATTCAGGACTTAAGTGGTACATGTTACTTGTAGGTATACAATTTTCTTTCTGGATTATATTATACTTTACATAATCGTCAACCAGAACTGAAAAATCATTAAAATATTATTTATTTATTTATTTAAACTTCATGTACAAGAGTGGTACATAGGCGGACTTAATGCCACAAGTCATATAATACAAGGAAATAAGGCATATAATGCAAGGAATATTCGTACAATTTAATTGAAAATGAACGTGCGTAACATCGTGACATTAGTTCCCTTTACAAAAGCACCTATCTAGTTAAGAAAATTAAATAATAGGGATGATGTCTGACTAAAAAAAGTATGATTTTGTTTGGTCCGTCAGTTACATTATCGAAAAATATTAGTAATGTGTTTTTTGTTTTATCAAATTATAATAAACATTGACGAAGATAAAACGTGTCAGTGGGGGGGGGCTTGTGACGTCACATTTCAGTAAAAATGCACTCAAATGTGACGTCACACGAGTTTTCGAAGCACTGTATCGTCTTCATTTTATGTATACGTGAAAAAAGAAAAATATGTGTGCAATATTTTTTGGAAATCTATCCTAGTCATCTACCCTATTTAAACAGAAAAAAACTCTGAACAAAATAGAAAAACTTTGTGATACAAAACACTGCTGTTAGAGCAAAATCTTCAAGGTCGTACCTCCTTAAGGTGAAAGCGTCAGGGTAGCCCGCGAAATTCAAATTTTCTTACGTTTTTTGCAATTTGCCGACCAGTGCTAGGTTGTATGTTGATTAAAATATTGTTCGCGATTGTAAGACGTATGTAGTTACAGAATTATAATCATCAAAATCATCAATACAACCCTCCAAGTTCATAAAGGTCTAGCAATAACTTTGACCTTGATAAAATCGTTCCTCGACTTATATGAACTTAGAGGGTTGTTTTGATGATTTTGATGATTATAATTCTGTAACTACATACGTCTTACAACCGCGAACAATATTTTAATTAACATACAACTTAACACTGGCCTGAAAATTGCAAAAAACGTAAGAAAATTTGAATTTCGCGGACTGGTTGGAGCATTCACCTTAAGGTTCTAAAATCAAAATCCTCATCCCCCTCCACTTGACGTTAAAGTCAAGAAGGTCATAAGTACGATCCCGAATCATGTCATGGACAAATTAAACTTTACTAAGTTCCATTGAATTACATTGTGTGGAAACGGTTGACATTTCCTCGGAAGATCGTGGTAGGGTTTACTTTAATTTTATGTCTGGATCTTATATATAGGTATACTTAGTCAAGTTATATTGAGACTTTCATCTAAGTAGAAATAGCTGAGCACTTGTATGATCACTGAACTGAACACAATAAATGGTTGCATTATACAAAATACGCTAGAGAAATCCATGGGCGCTACAGATAGCGCCGGATTCATAGGTAAATTCTGGGGTCTAAAATGGCCGCTTTAGCAGAATCATTACAGGATAATAATATAAATCTCCTTATAATTCGTAAAGTGGTCACAAAGACTGTGATTATTTTAAGAATTTTAACGTGACATTTTAGACCCAAAGATCTGACTCAAAATAAATTGCAACTTAAGGCTATTGCGAGCGAAAAATATCTATTCCAAACTCGGTTCATATTTTTTAATAATAAAAAGTAGTTTCTAAGCATCGTGCCTTGAATCGTGAATGAGGAAAATTGTACACAAGTACAGCTACAGAAGTAAGCAATTTCAAACGTAGCGATCTCTTGTACTACTAAGGCAGTTTCGTGACGTTCTTTCTTAACTTAGCTATTTACAAAAAAGGAAATTGCACGTTGTCCTTTTTTGTCCAAGAAAAAAATATCAAATAGAGTGCTTTCTACGTCTTCATTAGAACCTCTAGGCAGTAGAGCGTTGACGAGAATGTACGCCCCAACAACAGTGTATTAAGTAAATTCTCTTCACTTTGCACGATGCGTAACAAAAGTATCATAATCCCAAAAAACTTTATGAAATATTCACATTTTTCTTCCAAGTTTCTTAAAGCGGTCTTGTCTTCTTG
The DNA here is from genome assembly GCA_905147715.2 of Xestia xanthographa. Classification (NCBI taxonomy): domain Eukaryota; kingdom Metazoa; phylum Arthropoda; class Insecta; order Lepidoptera; family Noctuidae; genus Xestia; species Xestia xanthographa. The sequence continues at coordinate 22,381,617 of LR990659.1, forward strand.
GACGCGAATTTTCCTTAAGATATTTTTTTTCGGAAACTTTTACATACTTACGCAACAATTCAAGCTTTAAAAAACGTATTTACGAAGATTTTGTTTTATAATAAGAGTTCAGTGTAGATTGCTTCAAAGTTTATAATGTTTTGTTTTACTCGCGGGTATAATTTTTCTTTGAAAAAAAAAATAGTACACAATGACATTTTCAAGGTTTAATTTTACGAAAAAAAAGCCTTGTTAAAGTTAAGTTTTTTTAGTTTAATCTAGATCATTGTCTAGAACTAAGTCAATGATAGATGGTTTCTCTCAGGAATACTTTTAGCAATTTGAAGTGAGATAACTTTAAGTAAATGCTGAAAAGGGTATTAAGAAGGTATAATAAAATACTCTAAGGCTCAAGTTATCATCATCATCATTTTCTTGCCATTATCCCAATTTATTAGGGATCGATACAGCATGTCTTGTCTTCATGTCGCACTCTAAAGCTCGAAAACTCGAAAACTGTCTAGAAAACCTAGATAATCCAGACACAACATTATACATACTAAAGCAAAGATAATAAATTAAAATGAGCAAAATACCTTGAATTCATTAATAAACGACTTCAATCAGTCAACTTTAGAAAACCATTAAATATTGCTTATCATTACATAGAATCGGAAAAAAGAAAAACAGCTCATAAACCATGATAAATGATAAATGATAAATGATGTTTATTTTGCAAGTAGGTTTTTACAAACACTTTTACACGTCATTTTTTTAAACTAGATGGGGCCGGTGTTTCGTACCTGACTACTCTGAGAAGAAACAGCCGAAACAAACTCAGAGGTCATAGTCTCTTTTAAAGTCCAGACAATCTTGCTCAATTCACATGAGGACTATGCAGATTAGTGTCTGAGATGGTCTTTTGAAGAAAGAACCATACAGATTTGAGTGGACCTGTCCAGTCAGTGCAAGCATTTGTCAGTTAACGTGTAGCTCGACTTATAACTCAAGGAGCTCAACGAAACGACGAACAATACCAAAGAAAGGACATTTGGGTAGGTCGCTTAGAGTACTCAAACTGCCAGACAGTTGTGGGAAAAAAATAAACAAAAAAATATAAATGTGACCCACATGGTCCCCACATTCACAATAATCATATAAAATTCATAACAAGTTCTATTCAAAAGAATGTAAATAAAAATCACAAAAATCATTAAGTCACAATGATGATAAAAAAAAAAGTAGAACACTTAACAAAATAAGTATTCATGTCAAATCAGTAAATGTCAAATAAAATAATAAAAAAGTAAAAAATAATAAAATACATGTCAAAACATTAAATGTCGGAGTGTATAAAAAATAATAAAAAACATGTCAAAACATTAAATGTCAGATTGTATAAAAAAGGAAAAAAATATAAAAGGAAAAAAAAATAAAAAAGGATAAGAAAGGAATAAATAATAAACAAGCGAAGTCCGAATCTTCGACATTCACAGAGCAAATTTCATTGGAGCAGCTTAATCCCAAGCCTTTTTATCTTCGAGATAGTGATTAACATGATAGTAGGCTTTCAGGCACAGCTTCCGTTTTATAAACGATTTGAATTTATTTAGGCTTAGTGCTTGAATTGGGCTTGGAAGTTTATTGTAAAAACGTATACATTGGCATCTGAACGTACCCCCTATTTTTTTGAGCCTCGTTGCAGGAACAACAAATTTGTGTTTGTTCCTCGTATTTATGTTGTGGATATCACTGTATTTTTTAAACAAATTAATATTTTTGTGTGCGTACAAAAGGTTTTCATAAATAAATTGAGAAGGCACAGTAAGAACATTAATCTCTTTAAATTTTTGTCTGAGGGAGTATCTGGGACTTAATTTATAAATTGAACGAATTGCCCTTTTTTGCAAAACAAATATTGTCTGAATATCGGCGGCATTGCCCCACAAGAGAATACCGTACGACATCACGCTATGGAAATAACTAAAGTAAACTAAACGGGCTGTCTCTAAATCAGTTAACTCACGAATTCTTCTAACGGCGTATGCTGCAGAGCTAAGTTTTTTTGATAATTTGTCTATATGCGGGCCCCACTGAAGCTTGGCATCCAAAGTTATGCCTAGAAACACTGTGCTATCTTCCGGTTTCAACTCTTCATCCTTAATTAGTACAGTAGTTTCCACTTGTCTTACATGGGGTATCGTAAACTTAATACATTTAGTTTTTTTCTCATTTAGGAGTAGGTTATTAACATTAAACCAGTTAACGACTTTTGCCAGGGCGCTATTAACATCATCCGTAACTAACTGCTGACGTTTGAGTTTAAATAAAAGGGAAGTGTCGTCTGCAAACAATACTATGTCATGATTATCCTTTATGAGGTGAGGCAAGTCATTTATGTAAATAAGAAACAAAAATGGACCAAGAATTGAGCCCTGTGGTACCCCCATTCTTACTACGGATCCGGGAGATCTCTTCCCGTTAACATCAACTCTCTGAATCCTATTACTCAAATATGAAATAAGAAGTTCCAGAGAGGCGTTACGGATTCCGTAGTGGTGTAGTTTCCTGATTAATGTTTCATGAAGAACGCAATCGAAAGCTTTAGATAAATCGCAAAAAACGCCCAAAGCATCGCATTTGTCCTCCCAGGCATTATAAATGTGTCCTAAAAGTTCAACACCGGCATCAGTAGTTGAACGACCCCTTGTGAAACCGAACTGTTTTGTATGCAATAACTTATGTTTATTGAAAAAACTTTGCATTTGTGCCAAAATTAATTTTTCAAAAATTTTACTAAAGGTGGGTAGTACTGAAATGGGTCTATAATTAGTGGGGTCTGATGTACTACCTGATTTAAACAATGGTATTATTTTACTATATTTCATTAAATCAGGAAACTCACCATGGTCAATACAATCGTTAAATATTACAGCTAATGAAGGAGCTACAATGTTTATAATGGATTTAGCAACGTCCACAGAATGACCCCATAGATCGGCGGTCTTTTTAACATTTAAGGTGTGAAAAGTTTTAATTATATCTTTACAGGTGACATATTGAAAATTAAATTCGGAATCACAGACTGAAACGTTTGCCCTAAGTAAAGACTCGGCAGCAGCAGCTGACGAGTTTAGCGATTTAGTAGTCGATACGGGAATATCCGCAAAGAAATTTTCAAAGGCTGTGGCAACTTGAGTGTCTGAATTCAAAATATTATCGCCAATAGCAAGGCTGTAGTCACTATTTCGGTTGCAAGACTTTCCCGTTTCGCTATTAATAATGTTCCATGTCATTTTAATTACATTACTACTATTTTTAATTTTTGAACTCAAGTAACGTGACTTTGCTATGAAACAAACTTTTTTAAATAATTTAGAGTAATTCTTAACATACAAATTAAATTCTACAGTGTTTTTATAAGTCCGCTCTTCATACAGCTCATAAAGTCGTTTTCGACTCTTATGAATACCAATGGTGGCCCAGTCGTTGAAAGAAGCGTTATTATTTACAGATATTGTCTTAGGGACAAATGTGTTTTCAAATTGTGTGCAATACATACTGAAAAAATCGTTATATTGTTGATTTGGATCATCATTAACTGACAAAAGTGGTAGTTTAGATAAAAGTTTAGTTTTAAAAGTTTCCAGGCGATTTTTACTTTTTGGATTAATAATGATATCCTTTTTAGTGACTGTCTTGTTTACATTAGGAATTGTGATCAATTGCCCACAATGATCTGAATCTATTAAGTTAATAATTGCTTTTTGGGTGGGTATAATATCAGTGTAAATATTATCTAGGCAAGTGGCACTAGTTGGGGTTATTCTGGTAGGCTCGAGAAATTTGTTTTCAAGATTGTATGACTGAAAAAGGCTTATAATTTTTGTACATAACCCAGAATTTTCTAACAAATTAATATTAAAATCACCACAAATGATTACTGACTTTTTAGAACTACAGATTTTATGCAACACTTCATCCATTACCTTTTCAAAACAATCATACAACCCTGAAGGAGGTCTATACACACTTAATATAATAAACTGCTCCAATTCTATACAGGCTATTTCAACTGTTCGCTCAACAGATAGGCTGACAATATCCTTGCGGTCTTTAAATTTAAGATGATTAATTACTAAGATTAATGCGCCGCCATGTATAGCATTTACCCTGCTGAATGAGCTACCAACCTGGTGATTACTAAAATTGAAAATTAATTGATGACATTTGAGCCAATGCTCCGTTACACAAAGAATATCTATATTGTTATAATTCAGGAATAGTTCTACTTCTAATTCTTTGTTCAAAAATCCTTGAATATTTTGATGAACCAGGTTGATACTATTAAAACTCTCAAAACATTCGCCTGATTTATTATCTGGCTTCCTTACAATATTGCAAGAGGTCGCCTCTGTTGTCCCATTTTCTAATTTAAATGATTGACTGATTCATTCATTATGATCAAACTATTGGCACAGTGATTTAATTGAGTATTGCATTGTTCAACAGAGGCAACTTGATCAGCCAAATTCTTGGCTGTAATAGAAAAAAAGTATGATAGCGACTCAGCTACCTGTCTTTTCCAATAGTTTGAAAGATAGCACCTGTCTACAAGATATCTATCTTTTGTCAAATAAAAATTTTCACCAATATAATTGTTAATGTCAATTAAATTAAATACATTACTATTAAATGACAGATTATGCAATGTTTTATTAATATTATATCTAAAGTAATTTTCTTCCTGTGGCAAACTTTTACTATATGGAAATGTGAACATTACAATTTTTCTTAAACTCAGGTCACATAATGATCTATAATATTGGAGTAATTCTCCTTTATTCACAGTACCCCTATTACCAACAAATATTATAAGTTTAGAATCCTGGTTGAAGTTGTAATTAATAATTTTCCTCATGATGTCATATAAGGAACAACCAGGCATACAAAAGTTCATAATAGAATGTCCCGGATATTTATTTGTCAACAAGTGGCCTAAATCCTTTCCAATTTCATCAGAGAAAATTACAATTTCTTTGTTGACAATCTGTTTGGCTGAACAATTATTAATTTCTAAAGGTAAACTAACACAGGACTGCGGTATGGTTGTATCACTATGAGACAATGAATGGGCCGGTGTGGGTTCTACGGATGGTGGTGGACAATGCTCACAGTAGTTAGTTTCTGTACTTACCAGCTCATTCATAGCCAATACATATTCCCTCATTTGGTTTTCAGAGGCTGAATATTTAGTATTGAGTAAAGTTAATTTCCGTTGTAGGTGGTCAATTTCACACTGCAAGTTCTCTGTGTCAATTTGGTACTTCCTTTTACTTTTATCTAAATTTAAAGAATACATATCTAATTGTTTTAGAAGGTTCAATCTTTCCCTATTTAGTTTTACATTTTTAATGAAAAACTTTTGCTTTTTTACCATTTTCTTAGTTTTAACAATGTATTTGTTTATTTTAATATATTTTTTTAGTTTATTCTTACTAGTCATTACTCGCACTGATTTAATTGAATTTAGTTCGTCATCACCTGTCAGATCTATAGTGTAAGGTTGGCACGTATTAGAAAGCATTGACGGAGCAATAGGCACCAATTCACTGAACAGACTTTGGTTCAATGAGGCTGTGATGTTGTGATTGGTTGTCTCGAGTTCTGATATTTGACTTCTGGCCTCATGTAGCTGTTGTTGTAACTGATGTTTGTGACTGAGAGTTTGTTCATACTCTGTGCTACACTGGCTGAACCCGTCCACAATGACTTGGAGCCTATCCCGGTCTTCTATGGCATCAGTGAATTGAGTATATAACTGAGCCATTTCCATTTTTAACTTATTATTCCTTTCATGAGCTTCAGAGAGCACCCTTTCATTGTCATCTATTTCCCTGTTTAGCTGGTTACAGGACTCCTTACACGCCTTTAGTTCGTTCAAAGCCTGACTAAGTTTGGACTCTTCGAGCCGAGCGCGGGCACTGCGTGTCATAATCATGATACAGTAGAATAGAGACAAGATAGGAGAAGATTGGTGCGGTAGAATTGTATAAGAAACGATTAACTGAAAAATGGAAAATGAAATTTAGTTCGACAAAAGAAGTTCTGTCACCGAACCAAACAGGGTTATGTTTACGTTTTTAAGGTCATCGGCATCAACAGGTAGCCGTAATTAAAAGTGATCCAGTTATAGAAAGCAAGTAATTAAAACGTAAACAATGTACTACCAAGTAAAATAAGTTGTATTGTACCTGATATTAAGATGACAATGCAAGATTCCTTCGAACCGGTAACTGTCAGTTTCACAAATGAATTTATTACACTTAATTTGCGTTAATTCAATACATCTACACTATAATTCACACTATACTTGCTAAATACTTGATATTTTATAGGAAATAGGCCTTATTATGAAGGAAATACAATATTTAAAATTAAAATTTTAAGGACCAACCAGTTCTTTACAGCGGATATTAAACCCAAATTCAATTAACAAAACCTCAGATATTCTTCTTTCTTTATCGTGTGGTTAGTGCCTAACCTGCTGTCAGAGTTTTTATGCCGCCCATGAGCCTCTGACTTGGCTTTACATGCCGTCGAGAAATATCTCTCAGGCATGCTGGTTTCCTGACGATGTTTTCCTTCACCGAAGCAAGTGATAATTATACAATACGCACATGAATCCGAAAAATCAGATGTGCGTGTCTTGGGTTCGAACTCGAGACTTATGACTTGGCAGTCCTACGGTCACAACGCTAGACTATCACTGCTATTGCTAAGACATTATGACCTACATACTTGCCACCTCTATGACATGAAGATAATGGCCATAAGTGTAGCTTGAGGGCAAAATGGTTACCAATCTCGAGAACACAGAGGAAATGTCAAAGAAATTAAAAGGAATGAAAAGTGTCTTGTACTTAAGTTACTTTTTACCTTCAATTCATAACAATCAGTCATATGTCACAAAATATTACTTGCTTAAATTGCCAAAAAGAAAAACGTCTTTAAATCCGTCCCTAAACCAAAATTCAATTAACACACTATCCTGCTGAAACCACAGAAATTATGACACACTTGCCACCCCCATGACATCACAGTAATGGCCGTGTCACGTATTATATTAGCCAACTGAGTCGCTTGAGAGTAGGGATGCTCGACAATTGCATCGATACCTTAGATCGATCCAGATCGCAACTATGCGATACGATCCTGTTAGGATAGTGTCAAATAGCTACGATCTTTCTCAAATATCGGATCGTATCGATCGTTCTCGGCATTTGTATCGATACTATGGAGTGTACTTATTAATTCCAGTAAGAAGCATGATCTATATAGGCAAAGGCTAGGCAGAATCCCGGTTATTATTAAAGGTTTTGTTATCCTTTTATGTGACCCTTTGTATTACATTAAATTAATTGATCATGGGTATTTAGGACAATGGGGCACGATACGGTTCTTTCATTCCGATACCGGTACTTTGGTATTGATCCAAGCATTTATCGTAGTCGTTTGTTTCGATTCAAAATATCGGAGTATCGCATCCTATTATATCGATATCTAAAGTATCGGATCGCGTTGTCCGTCACTACTAGAGCGCAAAATGGTGGACACTCTAGGGAACACTAGGGAACACAGAGAAAATGTCAGCGACATGAGTGGGGATTAAGTTCTTGGACTGGCCAGTGTTTACGATGTGTTTAGGGTGGGTAGATAGGTAGATACAGTCAGCCTGTGATTAGCTACGTATTCACGAGCTTACCGCAGCATGTGAGCGGTTAAACCTGGAATGTACTATGTGATAGGTCTTTGAGAAACATTACATAAGAGTGGATTGTCCTAATACAGGCATTTACTTGCATAAAAGGACCTATCACTAGCTATGTAGTACAAACTTTATTAAGGAAATAAACTATTTTTATTTATTTAGTAACATTTAGTGCCTACTTCGTGTTTGATTAAGCATAACCAGCATATAAAGTATCCACTGCTGGTAATATGTATCTTCTCTATGAGAGGGAATGGTCTGTAATACACAACAAGGGCCCAATGTTTAGTTGCAAAACCGAAAATGGATAATGGTGTCGATTCTGTTATACACAAACTAAACTTAATTTAGGCTATTGCTATCTTTTACTAAAAGGCAGTTCGCGAAAAGGACGGCTATATCTATGAACTAAATTAGAGATGTCAAACTAGTTTATGCCTTGCGCTTCACCGTGTTTTTAGTCGACATGTTTTACGTGCACCCTTCATTTGTATGGAAATATTAGTTCCAACTAAATTTGACAGCTCTAAATTACGTCCGTCCCTTTCTCGTTTTATTATAGAGAAAACGATAGCAATAGCCTAAATTAGTTTAGTTTGTGCACAACAGAATCGACACCATTGTTTTTCTCACCTTGTTTAAAAGTTAAAGTCACTTCTACAGGACAGTACGTTGCGTACTCAAAGGCAAATTACTCTGCAATTTTCATGAACTTCAGCTGTCATCGATTATTTTCACCTACCTCAAATTTTGAATGCGTCAGTCACACCCCACTTTACTTTTAGTCGAAGGGTGACCCAAAACCAAGCAATAAAGGCAGCAAACAGCCCCGAATAAATTCACATTCATGAGATGATAATAATACAATCGTGCGGATTCGTGCGATTCCAATTACGACTCCATTGATTTTCTGTTACTCTGTTACATGAATATCAGGCTGTGGCAATTATATAAAGCTGGGTCGGAGTGAAGCAGTCGTATTTTCATGTTTATGTTATGTTCGGCTGTGAGTTTTTTTTTTCATTCTGAAGTTTTTTTGTTGATTCATGAACACCAAGATACTGAATTCTGATCTGCAATGTTATACTTAAATTTAAAAATTAACACAGCTCTATTTCTGTGCGTCCATAACGAAAATTAAGTTTTGTTAGAATTATAGTGCAATCTACCTATTTTTTTTGTTATTCTGTCATGCGTCCCATTGCTTGGCACGGGCCTCCCTTTCTCCTTCCAAACCTCTCTATCTTGTACGATTTCTGATCATATTCGCCCCGCAATGAAGATCAGAATAATTTCGCCGCGCTCTACCTCGGCGGCGATTTCCTCCGTCAGGCATCCAGTGAGTGACGATCTTTGCCCACCTCTCCGAGTGCATTCGCACTACGTGGCCAGCCCACTCCCACTTTAGCTTTTCTGTTTTTTTCTCCGACAATCTACCTATATCTCAAATTATTCGATTTGTATCAGACCATCTTACAAAAGCTGAGTCCTCTTTTATCTACATTTTAATTAATATGCCTCCTTGAACATAACACTTTTCAAGTGATTCCTTCTAACAGAGTGTCCCATCACCGAAAATCCTTTCATCTCAATAAAAACTTCCAAAACACGGTGCCTAAGCATGGTAAATTAGGACTGAAGCACCATCGTCCGGTTACTGGCAGTGTAAGCAGTCCTCGCACCACAAAGGGCACTTCCCATCAAGTGTCCACTTTATGACGTAAGGACAAGCTTTCACGATATTTTTACTCGAATGATTTGGAAAAGAAAGATTATTATTTTTGCGGATACTTTCGATAAAACAACGTGCTTGCATACCTGAAAAGGGGTATTCAGAGAAGGCTCAAAAAAAAATTAAAAAAATAGCCTTTATTTTACTCTGACCTTCTTAATACATAAACAAGTAATACATTAACATAAAACTAATCAGCTACCAGGTCAAACTGTCTTGCGACATAGGCCTCCGAGAAGGATCTACATATCGCTAATTATATTTAAGTTCTATATTGTAGGAGATAAACCAGTAACTGGCGTATTCCATCCAAGCTACTGCTAATTTACTGAGGTATATGAAAATCGTAGTGAAAAAAACCCAACAACAGTTTTCCCGAATCGGAAAATAAAAATATAAGTATACGTACTTATTGACTTCCCTGAATGAAAGATCTTCCGAGCAAGACTTCCTCTCTCTTGGCACATCGCAGTCCCGTGAGATTGCTATCAGGAACTCTTTTATAAAGAGAAAACTAGCAAATATTCTTGACTTAATTTAAAGTAATACGTAGTTACGTCCTTTAAAAATACATGGAATTTATAGTTACTTACAACGACTATGTGTTTTGACATCCAATTATTAGGTGTTTGATAAAAACTTAAACCTAGTTTTGAATATTTAACTAGTCTAGGCTATAGGTATTCACAAACGCTTCGATTCGATTTCGATTCGGAAAGTCATATGTTTATCTCGCTCGCTTTCGTACTGCTAAAAAAAGATAGACATACTACTCGTCGAATCGAAATAGAATCGAAGCGTTTGTGAATAGCTCAGCTGGAGTGGAAACTACTTTGCTTACTAGATGGACCGATGTTCTTTAATAGATGGCCGTGACTTTTTGGTGCTCATGACAGTTACCATTACATACCGGATTTCCTCCGTGTCTCGGAAAGCACGTTAAGCCGTTGATCCCGGCTGTCATTTGTGATCTTTGATAGTCGTCACAGGTAGTCAGTGACCCATAAAGTCTGAAAACCATTCTTACCAAGGGGTATCGTATTACCCAGTACTTGGGTTGTGGTGGTCAGATAGGCACTCGCTCCATGTAAAATACTGGTATTCAGCTGCATTCGGTTAGACTGGAAGCCGACCCCAATAAAACTTGGGAGAAGGCTAGGCAGATGATGATGATGATGATGACAGTTACGATCCTCTTTGATCAAAGTTCCTTTCAAATACTTATTTGAATATAATAATTTCTTTGGAACGTGATACGTTATGTAACTGAAAGTCAAGTTCGGAGAACTAGAAACCTTTACCGCTCCAGTAGTTCATGAAAATGTCTTTTCAGAATTCAGTTGAAACATCTGTTCATGTTTAAATTCTAAGATATCTGAAGGAGGTCCAAGTTCAGTTAATGTTCAAAGAGATTATCAGATCATTCTTCTTCATAAGCAACAGTAATTTCTAAATTACAGACGTAGGCAAAAAAAGTTACCAGGCTCACATGAGATCGGGTAGGTCACGTGAACTGCATGCACAACGACCGCTAGGCAAAGGTCTCAACACGATAGGTGCCTCAGGATGGACGGCGTCACCGAGAAAGAGGTAGCGAGATGATCTAGCCGCGCATCACGAAAGCTGGTTCGAGGTGGCGCAGGAAAAGTGTGTCTGCCCACTTAGCACGAACGCCGTAGACACGAAAGAGAAATGACAAATCTTTTGTTCATCTGTCATTGAATCGACAAAATGACAGATGAACAAAAGATTTGTCGATTCTCTTTCGTGTCTACGGCGTTCATGCTAAGTGGGCTGGAAGGATATAGGGGAGGCCTTTTCTCAGCAGTGGGACATATAAGGCTACAAAAGTACTGTTACCTACAGTACTTTTGTTACAAAAAATATATAAAATTAATTACATTACATTATTTTTCTACGTTTATTCTTTATAATAAAAGCTTTTATACAGGGAATTCTGCCTGTTTACATTTAATTTTCGTCATAATATTATATAATGAATCATTCCCGGTTGCAAACCTGGAATAAAAATGGAATGTTTTATTTAAAAAGGAGTTCGTTATAATAACTCGGTAAAGTAACTTTTATATTTTATTTTCTAGCGCATATTTTTTTTTTCCTCAAAATAGTGAATTTTACTTTTATATATCCAACATCAAAAGCAAGACTATCATAAATTAATTTTTGCGTCGGTACATATTTTCTACAATATTTATTTTTTAAAGAATCATTATGATTTATTGCAAAAGAGTTTCAAATAGTTCTTCTGTTTATCTCAACATAAAGTTAATATTAAAAACTCTTTGCTATTTTCATCGTAATGAGAATGACAGAAAACGGGAAATAGCCCCTAATCTCTCTAAATGACGCAAGAGAGTTAATAATTATTTTTAACTTTACTCCAATTTAACTTTTAATAAATTAAAAACATCACTGGTATGTTTACGCGTTATAGTTTTGTTATTTTATTTCCAATTTGTCCAAAATATTTGAATAACTCTGTTTCATATTAATCACTACGGGTTTGCAAAACAAATAACATGCAAATATGTTTTTTATAAAAAAATAGTTCAGTACGGAATACCTACTGTCATTGATATTGAAACTAAAATATTCATGAAAGGATTTACTTTCGGTGACTAAAGCTCTATTCGAAAATACCTATACATTCATAGGTATACCTACATTTTTAATTTATTTACCACTGAAATCAAATTGAAACCGGACTGCGAGAGATTTTGAAATTAATATATTAATTTTCACTTTCCATTAATTGCTTGAAATTGTTATAACATTGCGTTATAGACATTTATTAAACTTTTCATTTTATTATAAGTACCCACTTACTTTGATATAATTTGTAACCCTGTTTATGCTGTCAAAATCAAGTTATAGTTGTGTTGTTTCCACCTTAAGTTAATGAGGAACATAAAAAGACTTTCTCATTTCATTTAACGTTTATTCCGACTCGTTAATCTTCTAAGTAGCAGCTATTCTGATTCAACGAAAATAAAAACACGTATAAAGGAGACTGTTCAATCCAATAGTTAACAAAATAACGTCGATAGGTATTTTCGTATTTCCTAAAGATCGCACAATCTGAATGAGGACAATTTCAGAGTCAATTTTCTTTTATCATCTAAATTGTACTATTAGCATAATATGGCTTCGAAATGTCGTTTCAGATTATAGGCAAAGGGCAGATAGGTAGGCAACCTGATTTTAAAATGTCTCATCGCACTACAAGTTTTTTTACCACATTTTGTATTATACCATATTTTGTTAACATTTACTACAAGTAAATAATTTTGACTTTGTCTTTTAACATTTTGAAATGTGTCAGCGTACTACAAGTTTTTTTACCACATTTTGTACCACAATTACTGCAAATAAATAATTTTGACTTTGACCTTGACTTTTAACATTTTGAAATGTGCCATATCACTGATAAATGATGTTTATTTTGCAAGTAGGTTTTTACAAACACAAGTTTTTTTACCACTTTTTGTACCACATTTACTATAAAAAATAATGTTGACTTTGACTTTTAACATTTTGAAATGTTTTGCACTACTTACAAGTTTTTTACCACATTTACTGCTAATAAATTATTTTGACTTTGATTTTGAGTTAGACTTTTAACATTTATAATACATACATTATAAAATAGTAGAAGGTACCTAGAACGAGATAATTAAAGAAATAGATACAAAGAATACAGCGAAAAACTTTTCCATTATCTCTGCAAGAAAACCCTAAGTTACCCACAAACAATTTTTAAAACAAAGTTACATTTACAATATCACATCCACACATCGAACGCGTTCAATAAATTCAGCGCACCTGACATGCAAAAATGATTTATAGAATCCTCAATATTCTTGGAACTAACTGTACATATCATAAATCAAACCGAATCTTCAAAGAACTCACAATACAAGCCATCGTAGAGAACTAAATAAACATGTATTGTTATGCGGTTGGAGCTATAATAAAAGACTTCGGTTTTAACCGAACAAAACCCGGGCAGCACAGCGGGGGTTAATTTTCTCGTTGGCGCCAACGATCTCGATCTCGCCTTCTATTGCACCCATTCCGGATATTTTCCTGCGACTTTTCAAACTTGCTCTTTATAAATCTTTGTCGAGTCCGACTTTTAGACGACTTATTCTGGAGTAGTTTTATAAGAATAGGGATTCGGGTTAGCAGAATATTTTTGTCAATATGTCGTATTAAGTTATTTGGGTGAACAGACTTCTTTCGTCAATTGTTATCTCGTTGAACTCTATCACTATAAGATGTTTTATTTGTCTGTCTAAAAATATCCCCAATTCATGAATCGAACAGTAGAAAACATTACTTCTTTTGCCAAAAACGAATATAACATGAAAAAATAAAAGATAATAATCTATAACCCACCACGAACAAAAAGCAAACAAACAAATAAATTAAATCAGAGCAATTATTACAAAATGTTCCAATAAATCACATAAAAAAATCTAATTTACCCTTGCTACGCAACTCCTTTTCGCCTCATTTATATTGCTCAAATGACCGTAAAATTCATTGCTCAATACTTTTCAACCATAAAGGATAAATTGGTGGGTCAAAGCGTAAACTGGACAGGCGTGAAACAGAATAGGCCGCCGGTTTGTGAGCTGCACTGAGTTGATAAATAGTCCGACTTCTAGAACTTTCGACCATTCGTCTTTCTGGATGAAGTTCCCACAGTAATTGTTGACTAATGATCGGGACTTAGTTTTTACTTTTTAAAAGTTTCTCCGAATCAAAAGGCTATATATTTTCAAGTTGGCCAACTACATATAACCAAGTGTCGTGGCATCGTTATTTATGACCTATTTTCCTGTCCTCTGTAGTTCCTTATCAGACGGGAAGCGATGTAGATTTATTGATAGCCAAACTTGTGGATTTGTGTTTAGAAAGGCATATATTTCTGTCAGTATTGTGGGTCTGTCGTTACTCATTTTCATTAGTTTGCGGAACATTTGAATATGTTCAGGTAGGTACAATCGAAGATAATCCCACCTGACCACCACTAAGCTAATTTTTGCTTGCACTCGCAACATAGAAACACTCTCTAGCCCCGCCCCGTTAACTTTGTATAAAAATAACGAATGAAAAGATACCGAATCGGCCGAGCGCACTGACGACGCACGCCAAACGAGAGTTATTGTTATTTTGCGCGCCAAAGTTGACGCTTTCCTAATAGGCCCAAACTTTAAGAGGGCGTGGCTCGGCGCCTCCGCATGATTTAAGCGAAAAAAAATTAAACTGGTCAGACGGAAAAGACCACGATAGTACCTACTTATATTTAAGGTATGAACTTGCGTGGTATGGACATGTGATGCGGAGGAATGAGGAAAATGTAATGAGGAAAGTATTGAGTATGAATGTAGATGGGTATAAGAGTAGAGGAAGACCAAATAAACGATGGATGGGGTGGACTGTATCATCTTTTCTAGCCATATGCTAGAAATAACTGCTGAGTTGACGAGTAATAGGAAATTATAGAAGTAGAAGACATGCTGTGCCGACCCTAAGTAAATTGGGATAAGGGCAGGGGACTGATGATGTCGTCATCATCATCTGCCTAGCCTTTTCCCAACTATGTTGGGGTCGGCTTCCAATCTAACCGGACGCAGCTGAATACCAGTATTTTACATGAAGCGACTGCCTATCTGACCTCCACAACCCAGTTAGTACTGGGTAATACGATACCCCTTGGTAAGACTGGTTGTCAGACTTTTTGGACCACTGACTACTCTAACTGTAACGACTGTCAAATATCTACAAATAATAGCCGGGACCAACAGCTTAACGTGCTTTCTGAGCCACGGAGGAAACTCGGTATGTATGGGTGGTCACCCATCCACAGACCAACCTAGGCAAGCACGGCTTAACCTAAAGATCGACCCGAGTGGCTGTTATTATTTAGCCACGAGCTCCTGTGAGCATGATGTGGTACTTAGGTATATTTGTGGGATTAAACTCAGTCTTATATACAACAAAGTCTTAAATATACGTAGATATTTCAAGATAAACATCAAAGTAGTTTTAATAAAAATATTGTTAGAACGTAACTTTAAAGACAAGCTTTAAAAATAAAATGGCTCCGGGCGGTCATATCTGCGGATAGTGAGGATATCGTAACTTTGAGATAAACATAAAATGAGAAACACAGCTTCAAGGATTTGCTTTCCTTGCACTGGTTAAAACTGACGTAGTTAAATATAAGTGTATTCTTAGTTTTATTCTAAAGGACGATCGCCCACCAGTGTGGACACGGGCGATGGGCCAACGGGAATCGCCATATAAATTAATATCAAGAAACTTTTCTACTTGACTGTACAAATCATAAAATTGGTCAACGGGATCAGTTGACCAATTCAAAAATTCATTAGGTCGACTGATCCCGCGGGATCCACCTTATGATCCTGTGTGGGACCAGTTTATTAAACACCCATTATGTTTAAAAATAAATGACCTATCTACTGAAAAAATAATCACCTTTAAAAGCGCCTCAAGCGATCTGTCCTAAATGAAAGTCAAACCCTCCCACTAAATATTTGTCCATTACGATTCTCTAAGATAAAATATTGTGGAATTCCTGAAATACCGTCTAAGACATACCGGTGGTCCTTTGACGAGGATCAAGGCTGTTGTGAGGCAAACTCATCTATTTTTATTATACCCGCAATATTTACGAAAGCGGAAAAAACATGATGGCGGACAAAAAAATTGGACCAGCGGTTGAGACATGTTGTACTTATTTTAGATTGTTCAAGTAATGTATTGGGACTTGGGAACTTCGAAAATCGAATACAAATATAAAGCATGTTTTACTGGCCCAACAATAATGATTTGGTTTTTGTTAAATAAAATATTAAAGCTGAAACAAAAAGCAAAATAATGTCCACATAAATGTTAAATTGTGGCTTTCAGGCGATACATTAATATGAATTGTTACAAAAAACGTGTCATAAATTATTCCACTTAGTCGGAGTAATGAGTTTTTTCACGCCCACAGTAGTGTGAACAAAACACGCACTTATATTATTAATGGCCGATGAAAATAATACGTCTCGTTTTATCGTGGTATACCCCTAATTGGAATAAACAAATTATGGTGGATAAACATTCTAAGTCAAAGCTAAAGCTATAAATATCTTGCAAATATTTAGTCTGAAAAATAAAATAAAACAACGAACACAAAATTGAAAACATTTTTCGCACAAGTGCTATTAATTCACAATAATACCCATTTATATAACGTCTCGTAATAAGTATTCCATTGCTTTATCTTATTAAGTGGCTTGAAAATCTTAAGCGCTTACCATAAGCTCGTTTCGTGAGAATAATTTTCATTTAAAATAGAGCTTCAAAAAACAAATGGCTTGGACAAATGTTTCTGGTCCGTTCACACAGCACTTCCGCCGTGAAGATTGCGGTTTCGCAATTTACCATTTGAATCTCGCTGCGAAGTGGCACGGGAGAAAATTTATGCGGCCCGCAGTGTATTTTCGTTTTTTTTTTAAATGAAATTTTTATAACCTGTTTGTAGGTTTTTGGATTGATGTGGTTTTTGTCATTAGAAAATGTGAAATAAAATGATTCAATTAAATAGTCGTTACATTGGCAGAAAGTTTCAGGACTTTGTCCTACGACGGGATTTGGCCTTTTTAAAAAACTACTCCGGTCAAAATAATTATTTCTTTTTCGTAAAGTTAACACTATATATTATGATGGATGTTGGAAAAACTATTTTATTCTATAAATGAATTTATAAATGATGTTAATAATTAATCTATTCTAACATCTAAATTCATCATCTGCCTAGCCTTTTCCCAACTATATTGGGGTCGGCTTCCAGTCTAACCGAATGCAGCTGAATTCCAGTATTTTACATGGAGCGACTGCCTATCAGTCTGATCTCCACAACCCAGCAAGTACTGAGTAATACGATACCCCTCGATAAAACTGGTTGTCAGTCTTTTTGGGCCACTGACTACCTGTAACGACTGTCAAAGATCTACAAATGACAGCCGGGACCAACAGCCTAACGTGCTTTCCAAGGCACGAAGGAAACTTGGTATGTAAGGGTGGTCATCCATGGCTTGAGAGGCGCCACGGCGTCCTCACCTTCCGCCTGACGCAAGACCTCAGCGGACACGGTGTTTTCGGGAGGTTCCTGCACCGAATCGGGCGGGAGGAAACGCCCGGGTGTTTCCATTGCGAGGATCGACCGGAGGACACGGTGGAAGTGTGCCCGGCGTGGGCGGACCACCGCCGTGTCCTCGAAGTGGCGATTGGCGGCGGCGCCCTCTCGCGTCCGGCCCTGGTGCAAGCCATGGCCCGGAGCGAGACGGAATGGGACGCCGTCACCTCCTTCTGCGAAGCAGTAATGCTAGAGAAGGAGGTGGCGGAACGGGAGAGGGAGAGAACCTCTCAGCGTCCCGGCCACCGCGGGAGACACACCGGGCGTCGGGGGCCACCGCGTGGCCCCCAGCCACCGTAGGCGCGGGCCTGTGGACGGTGGGCTATGGGCTAGCTCGCCGTCCGTCCGTCTCATGACGACAGGCCGTGTCGACGGCGCGTTCGTGTTCCACGCGCGCCTCAAAGAGAGTCAGCAAAAAGGAAGGGGTCCGTAAGGACCGATGCTTGCCGGGTTTGCGGGACTGTTCGAAAGAGATACCGTGGCCCGGAACACAAAGGGCGATGAAGGAACATGGATGGGTTTTAGTCAGTAAAAGTCTGACACACCTTCCTGCTCTGCCCAGAGCGGGAGGAGTCATTTGATGATTTCCCATCCGAAAAAACAAAAAAAAAAGGTTGGTCATCCATCCATAGACCAACCTAGGCAAGCACGGCTTAACCTAAAGATCGACCCGAGCGGCTGTTATTATTTAGCCACGAGCTCCTCTAAATCTAAATTAAGGTAACGATATTGAATGTTGAATGTTTTGTTATAATATTAGTAGGTATATTGTTAAATATGTAGATATTAGGAAACTCAACTTACTTTAAGACCAATATGTAAGTACCAATACTCATGGCACATAAATGATAATAAGTTAAATTACATTAAAATCTTATCCAAGTTAAAAAATTACGAAGAAATATGTTATTTTTAGCCAAGCTCTAGTGAAATGGAATTTGAACGTAGAACACGTAAACGTCAGTGAAATTAATTCAAATTTCGCGCGAACAAAACAAAATCCGTTCGCACTCAGTCGTGGGAATTTGTACCTATTCGTACGCCACCTCTAAATTATAACGCGGTGGTTATCGCCTTACAAAAGCCTCTCCGCATTGTTCCACTTCCGCAAATTCCGCGCTCGCTCCGCTCCGCTTCCGATCGACGAGTTCGTAATTTGACACTACCGTCTCACTCTAACACATAAGGAATGTATACCTGTCTCCGTCACACGCTAGTGGTTTTGATCGTTATACCTTCATCAGTTCTGCGGTTGACTGGCTAAATATTGCACTATTAGAAATAGTTTGAGTCTTCGAACAATAGCTTGGCTGAAAAGCTGAAAACCTTTTCTTTATTTTCGCTGCGGTATAAAATACTCGACTACTATTCTTATGCAATTTAAAAACCATACCATTCCACGAGGTAAAGCTTGCACAAAATGTTATTAATACCTAGAATGTTCTAGCTAGGCGACGAGAATGAACTACTTATCATCTTGTGCAAGTAGTTTCTCATTTGTGGAAAATGGAAGAGAGCAAAGTTTTCTACGTAACTCGAGTACGTCAGAGCTTCACACTGAGATTTTGTATATTATTGTGTAATATCTCATGTCCAACCACTAACCCCACGTTAAGCTTAGGGACTCTCAGTGGTCGAGGGACTCTTAAATCCCACTTTGTAGCTTGTACAGACTGCTGGTATTATTTTGAACACTGAAATACTGGTAACTTGACCTTGAATATGCCTGCAATATAAGAGACCACACAAATGACTAAAAGAAACCCACGTACAAACGAAAATTAGTACTTTAAAAACGTTCAATCCACAAAAGAACTTTAAGATACAACAACTCTTAAGACAGATTATAGGCCAACTGCCTACAAACATGACAACTTGAGTCCAAACACCCGTCACACTACGTTGAAACACTCAGTCTTACCATGTTTTATTCACGAGTCGAGGACTGAGCGCCAAAGCCGACAAGTCGAAGGTTTATTCCCAAAAGTGTGGGACACGTCACCCCGACGTAGCCTTATCGTGGTCATCGGAACACGTCGGAAACACGCCGAATTGACGTACGTGTTCCGATTTGAAATTTTCGGTGGACGGTGAAATAAAGCGCACGAACGGTCGAGGATGATTGGCAGTGAATTTGCAGGTTATAGAAGGTTCGTTTTGTATCCAGAATGTTCTAGTTCAAGCGAAATTGGAAGAGATTTAGGGTCTCGTGTTTGTGTATGACCATTCAAGATTTAATATTAAGTAATAACCTTGCTGGAAAAATATGTTTACCTACCTACTTCTGGCAAATGCCCAAAATTTCCCCACGTCACGCCAAAACTTTTTACCTGCAAAAAGTATGAGTCAGAGAAAATTTAGTATACTTCATCTTTGCTAACTATATTACTTTTTCACAAAGAAGTGTCGTTAGTTCTTATATTATCAACATTAAGTCCCGTTAGGAGTGAGCTCGACGGCTAGGCTGCCTAACTTCTGAAGTACTAAAAGAGAAAGACGATCTCTTCAATAGCCGGCTTTTCATTTTTATGTAGACTGCGAAAAAGTTGAGCTTATTTTGTGTACGTTTTTGAATAAGCAGCATTAGTAGGGTATTATTTGTTTCTTTATGCAAATAAATGCGGCTGATTTGTACTTTATTGATGAAAAAACAGGGCTGTTCATTTTCTTTCTAAACATTCAACGGCTAAATGCTCCAGATAAAAAAATCTTGGGCTATTTAAAATATTTTGATAAATCACGGCTAAGATTCAGATCTTAATTAAAAATGATTAATGAAACTTCTAAAACGAAGGCAGCTAAAATCTCTGTAACCCAAGATTAAGCAATACGAAGAACCTGTACTAAAGTTCCCTCAGGAAATAAAGTGCGTAGAACAAATTGCGAACATCGTCTCTGCCCTCATCAGACGGCTAAATGTTTTATTCAGCCAACACTGAGGCCGCTAAAGAGCTATCAGTGCGAGGCAACGCAGACAGTTCACAGACACAAAAGTACTGGTTCACACAAAGTTTTGTGAGTGATACCGTTAGTTATGTTTACGACAAAACAGGGATGACTAAAATCTCCCACATCCATTCCATGATTCATTCATTCAATTTTCAATGCATTTCCATTTTTTACTTAAAAGTCCTATTACATTTTTTACGTAAATTCATGATTTTTGACGCAGTAATTCTCAGCAGCAGTAAGATATTTTAATTATTTGCTTAAGAATAACGATAGTGCCATTCTCTTTCTTGTAAGTTGGAGTTACACATTTTCACTTTTCTTTTCGTGTAATTTACTATAAATA
This sequence comes from Xestia xanthographa, assembly GCA_905147715.2. NCBI lineage: Eukaryota > Metazoa > Arthropoda > Insecta > Lepidoptera > Noctuidae > Xestia > Xestia xanthographa. The sequence continues at coordinate 22,402,630 of LR990659.1, forward strand.
TTTTACGAACTCAGTTTGCAAGAAAAACCGTCGACGATGGAACTTTAACGCTCAAATTCACATAGTTACATTCAAGTCTTATAACAGTTAAAATTATTAAAAGATAAGTTGAATGTTTTACTTGTTTATTGGAGTTTTAGAATTTCTTTAAATTCCTTGAGTTTTCACGGAAAAAAATCGTAAAGAAATAGTAATTTAAGCCATAAATGTCTTAATTCAGCGTCCATTATATTCCAAATAAACTCAATTTTATCAAACAAATTAATATGATATAAAACTTCGATCTACAATGAATAAGTTTCATTAGTTTTCGTTTGTCAATATAATAAGACAAAAATACAATAAATAAAATTAAAGTACCTACTATAATTCTCAATTCAGCTCGCTCCTCAGTCTCATGTCAGTCTCGTCTCTAATATTCGTCAATATCAATCGACAATCGTCCAAATATCGCTATTATTATCGACTCGTGTACGCCGACCGAAATAATTTGATCCAGGAAGTAAAAATCAAAAATTTGCCTAAAAAATGTAATAGGGAGTCCTATTACATTTTTTAGGCAAATTTTTGATTTTTAGTTTAAGTTATTGTTAATTTCAAATATATAGTTTCATCGACTAGTTTTGCACACTTAACTACATAGGTACGTCTTCTCATTGATTTAACCGTAGTTAAAACAACAATTATAAATTGTAATTACTCAACATACTTAACAGCGTGTCCTAATATAATTAAGCGTGTCCTAACTAATACCTATTGATAGTATCCAATAACACATTAAACATCTAGCTATCAGTTTTGTGTGTCCCAGAAACTAACTCAACTTTGAAACCAAACCAAACAATTTTTCGAAAGTTGGTCGAATATATTTTCGTATAGGATTTATGTCGGGTCGAACAACTATGTAACCTCCCATATTTCACTATTTCCTTTTGCAATAAAACAAAATATGTATAGGACTAGAGTTTGGTTCCAAATAAGTCACCTAGTTTACGGTGAGAACAAACATCGGGAAATAACCTAACAACATACACAAATGTCAATTGCATAAAAAGCGCTTCATATTTTCCATCGACTTTCTACAGGATTTTACATATTTGTTTTGGTGGTCAATCCAATATATTTTGACTTTTTGACCGTTGTTACTGATAATAGAATGTCCCTTTAGAGGCCTAAGCCTTCAGAATGTTTGACTTAGATAAAGTGACATATAGCAGATTTGAAGTTTTACAGCACAACGAGATCATATACATAGTATGACCACTTTAAGTTTGCAGTTTAAGGTGGGCTAAATTGTCTATAAAAATTGCATATTTCAAACATGATACATTTATTTTAGTTATATGACCCGTTTTCCCGTCTGCACAGATAAGTTGGTTGAAGAGTAGGTACGTGGTAACCAATTCTCGTTATTTATTTTTATGCCGTTTTTAAGCCGTGTGGTATCCGGCAGAGTAGAATAGAACCAACCCTTTACAATCACGGGTGTCGTATAAGGCGACTAATGTCTGAGGCAGAACACCTTGCGCCTCCGTAGACCTGAGAATGGGCAGCAGCGTTTTCTGTTAGTCTTTCATCACTGCGATCTCCAATTCGCCTGCCAAGCGTGGAGATTACGGCAAATTCCTCCCATCATGGGAGAGGCTTATGTCCAGCAGTGGACGTTATGGGCTGTTGTAGTAGTATTTTTATGAGAAGCCATTGTATGCAGTGGCTGGTATTATAATGAGTATAGTTTTGGTTGCACGCTAACCCGATGGTCCCGGCTGTCATTTGTTAATCTTTGACAGTCATGCAGGTGGTTCGAAAGTTTAACAACCATTCTTACAAAGGGTTATCGATTACCCAGTACTAACTGTGTTATGGAGGTCAGATAGGCAGTCGCAGTCCATGTACATTAAAGATGAACGCAGACCTAGCCGCACCGCAGTCGCCGCATTCGAATTCTTCGTATAAAGTTCTATGCTAATCTGTGTGCGAGATTGCATAGAAAATTTCGAATGCGGCGACCGCGGCGACCGCGGCATCGCAGAGGTCTGAAGTTTTTTGTAAAACCTAGATTTGAATTGGTCAAAACTCGTAAAAATACACAAAAAAATCCTAGGTTTATATTTCAGGAGCTGTAGTACGGTATCGCTTATAACCTTCAAAACGTTCTGAATGTTCGGTTAGGGTGACCATGACTTATTGCTTACAAAAAACCTGCACCTATTACATTAAAAAATATTTTTCAAGGATTATAAATTAAATTAAAATGATAAGATACAAAAACATGTTTATTTCTTAAAAAATCACATAAATCACAGATTGTTAACTTACATATTTCTGACAAAACCACAAATCACAGATTATTTACTTACACTAAGATTTTTTTTTATATTATATTTTTTTAATACGACTGTGAAGTATGGTGTGTTTAAAATTACTGTTTTTTTTAAATATCTTAATCATCTATGTATAGACCATAATTATGTTAGATTATGTATTGTCATAGGTTGTTCGGAACTTGCGTGCATTTCGGTTTTACCATCGTGTTACGTTGTTTTTTTGGTACCTAACATTTACCTGTGAGCATGCGTTGTAAATTGAGAGGTTTCCAATATGATTCTCTCCATGATTTCCAAGTGAAATGTTCATTGTGGTTTATGCAAATGACTTTGGGTTGCGATTTGAAGAAGGAGTCATCTTTGCATCCGTACTTCATCACCGGACTATTTAGTAACACTTCCTGACGATAAATCACTGTTCGGAACCATAATAAACTGGTGTTCATAATAAATTAGATTCATAATATCTTATTTAAGCTGCGATTGTGTTTACATTCCAAATGTCATTCGGTTAAACGTCAGTTTCTTTCTGACAGTTGGAGGCGACATCTAGCGGCTGCGATATGCAGTTGTAGTTCTAATCGATACATTTTAACATTTTCATTGGAAATCATCGAACTAATATCATAAAGACAAATCCTTAATAATTTCCAGCTTTTGGTTGAAATACTTAATTGTTTTTTTTAACCGTAAACGGAAGTGAAATTATTTTTTTATTAAGGAGTTTTTTCTAGAAGCATCGCGGACCTCACAATCCATATTTAATCTGTGGCATGTCTATGGCTTAGTGTTGCCAGGTGATTCATTCTCAATTCGCCGAAAGAGTGAGGGAAAAGGTTGCTCCACTTAGGACAAATTTTAATGTTAGAACTAAGAAATAATTAGTTTGTCAGCTTGGATCCTGAAAATTGTTATTGTTTCAGAGTATAAACGTCATGTTGGACAGTTGTTAGGGATTTTCAAGAATTAAATATCTTGAGGTAGTGCTTCGGTCATCAGTGCTCTTGTAAGTTTTACCTGAAACAGGGGAGATTTTCTAGGTGCTCCGCCTGTTTCCGGTTGGGAGGCATAACAAGACAATGGAAGGTCACGGGCGTCATTTTGCTATTGATCAAGCCTGAGGCAAAGTTACAAACTTTATCTCGTGTTTTATAAGGTAAGGATTTTGGTGAATTAGTGTTTGGAAGTGATCTCTGAGTCCTTCCCAGGTCGTTAAAAGGATATTGACGTGATCCCTGGATATTTATTACAGGATTCCATGCGTTGAGGATTCGCAGATGAACTAGGCGGACCTGTTCTACAGCCGGTCGCATCAAGCAGTCAATTGTTTTCATCATTACCCAACTGTGAGTATTACCATTGCTGTCCCACCACGCAGGGTTAGGCAAACAGAAGTCGTAGCTCATTCAATTGTGTTTTCTAAGGGCCTCGTAGGCCACGTGGACTGGCTAATGGTTTAGTCTTTAGATCTCCTAGCTCCTCCCCTCTATTCATTCTCAAGGAAAGTACCATGGTTTTCCCTTATATAATAGGGTCCCCGTATTGTCAATTCCAGGTGAGGCAACTCGAGCGATTCGTCTCGCCGCCAGGATCTAGACGAGCCTCTGGGACCTGGACGCGAGACCCGTTCCTCGAGTCCACTCAAGGCCTCCAGTGGAGACGGTCGTGCAGTAGCAGAGTCCGCCTAGCGATTTATTGCAGGCGGGACGGTTTTTTTTTTTAATCTAAATTGACACCTTTTAAATTTATTTTCCACTGGTTCATATAAGAACCCGTGTATCACCTGCCCGGTTTTCCAAATTAGAAGCCGGTCTTCAACTTAATTAAATTAAAGGACCCCGGGTTCGACACCTACGCTTAACTGGAATTATATTGGACATCTTCGTCGGCTCCGTGGTCCGGGACTGTTCAAGTCCCTGGCGCCCATATAATATTTATTAGTATTCACTAAACTGGAAGGTTGTATCTTGATATTTTAGCAAGAACTAATTTAATTTAATTATACTTTATTTACTTTAATTTGATTTAAACTTTTGAAGAAGGAACAGTACTGGGTTTATCTCCAACCCCCCATGACCATAGTTCGAAACCGACCGAATTTAAGGCTGGCTGGCATTACCTTTTTTTAATAGTTAAGTTTATATAGTTTAAAACAATAAACTTATATTGTTTGAGATAATTTGTTGTTTCTTTGCATTTTAATACCAACCCACCTAGCATCTGGGCTTTTGTTCCATTACCACTAGAGGGACAAAATCTCAAATGTAACAATCGTCATAACAAATCATTCTAGAAATACTATGCAATGACACTTACTTCTGTAATAATACAAACAGGGTGTTAAAGTAGTCGCGTGCCATAGCTTAGGGGTGAGTTCAGTATCGATAAAGGAACCCGTAAAAAATAAAAATAAAATACCTACCTTAACTTTTATTTTTAAAACCTAAAAATAGGGTGTTGTGTGAACACCGTTATCCTTGAAACCAGTGGTTTGATTTCATTAGTACAACCTAAAACCACTGAAAAAAGCAACCTTTTTTTTTGAAGAAAATCCACTATTTTCCTCAAGATCATTTCACCCTAATGCGGTCGGAAACAGCTGACCACCGAACGGGCGGGCACTCGGGGTCATCGATCGCGCCGCAGTCAGCTGTCGCTAGAGCGAGCGCGCGTCGGAGCGCGCGCCTTGCGCCGAGCCGTTTGTTTCTCGCGCGTAAATTGAGTGTGCTTAAACAAATGAACACGCTAAGTAATTAAAGCATTTAAACAAATAAAATAATTTTAATTCTCAACGATTGCTATTTTAAGTCAGTAGACCGTACTAAATTAGGTTGATCTTGCTTTAATTTTTTTTGTTTTTTTTTTTGTTTTGGATATTTTTTTTTCTTGGGTTCCTTTAACGATACTGAACCTACCCCTAAGCTATGGCACGCGACTACTTTAACACCCTGTATATTTCAAATCCTTTAGACAAATTCAAAACAATTGCTTTTTTTAATTTAGATGCTTTTTCAGATATTAAGCAATGGACCCATTCATTGCTTGATAGCTGAAAAAGCACCTAATTGAATAATCTGTGATTTAAGTATTTCTTTTTATAATAAAAAAAATAAACTAAAATGTAACGATAAGATCATCATCATCAGCCTATTACCGTTCCCACTGCTGGGACACAGGCCTCCTCTGAGAGGGAATGGGCGTATAATCCACCACGCTGGCCAAGTGCGGATTGGTAGATGTTACTCGATGTCAATCAAACATAATTATGTTTATAGTAAATAAACATACGACTCTTCATTTTTATTTAATTTAGGATCCTTGAGAAATAATTTCTAATACAATAGGTGGAAAGTTTTCTGCGAACAATAGATCATGGTCACCATATCGAAACATTGAAAACGTTATTACAGGGTTTATATTATTAAAAAAAATACTTTTTTGCCTACTATCGTTAGTTCTACTTAATTAGGTTTTGTTTACAAAGCTAATACTTACTTTCTTCGATAAATAATCACGACTTATTTGTAAGCAATACCGTACTACAGCTCCTGAAATATAAACCTAGCATTTTTTTGTGTATTTTTACAAGTTTTGACAAATTCAAATGTGTATTTTACAAAAAACTTCAGACCTCTGCGATGCTTTTTCAGCGAGATATCGGCGATAACGTATTTTTCACCGTTTCGATGGCGCGGCCATGGGTTTGTAGTCTTACAGCTCCTAAAATATAACCCTAGGACTTTTTGAAGTATTTTTACCAGTTTTAACAAATTCAAATCTGTGTTTTACAAAAAAACTTCAGACCTCTACGTTGCTTTTTCAGCGAGATATCGGCGATAACGTGTTATTCACCGTTTCGATGGCGCGGCCATGGGGTTTTAAGTCTTACAGCTCCTAAGATATAAACCTAGGATTTTTTTGTATATTTTTACAAATTTTTTACAAATTCAATCTGATAATTACCTAAATTTCAGGTCTCTACAACGCTTAGTTTTAAAGATCTCCGTGGCCGCGCGGTTCTCCGCGTTTCAATGGCGCGGCCACGTTCAAACCCTTATAACTTTTTAACCATAACTTTGACAAATTTATGGTTTTGGGAATCAACTTTTACAAACTTTTACAAAATCTTGGCATAGTTTTTTTTTAATAAAAAACGCCGTGGCCGCGCGGTCTAAACGGACATCACCTTTCTAGGTAATCAGCTGCATCCAGTTAGACTAGAAGCCGACCCCAACAAAGTTGGAAAAAGGCTAGGCAGATGATTATGAGTTTTGCTTGCGTTTTGATCGTCATTATATTATTACGACTTAGAACATGTTAAGAATGGAACTTCTTCATCCTTTCTGTTCTATGATATGTGCTGAGCAACACGCTAGATAAGAAAGGATTTGTCGACGTCCCTGGACTAGGTTATTAAATTCTCCCAGGAAATGCGTTGTGCATGCGGAGGGATAATAGCATTTTTTATTGAAAAATTATCATTATCTTGTAAAATAGAAGATGGTAATAGTTTGTTGATAGAAGAGAATATATCCTATCATGACATAAATAAATAAAAGTCTTATTTTTAATAGCAGTAGTAGTAAACGGAATTCATACGATGCCGGTTTAAAAGAACGTTTTTATTAGGTTTTAGGGAAATATAAAAGCTCTACGATAATAAAGGGTGTAAAAAGATTTAACGAAGCCGAAAAGCACTTATTTTCTCCCCACCATTGCTATATTTTTTTTGTTCTAGATCATACCTGGGAACCTTCTAGTTAGGGAGATATTGGGGGTCAAAGTTCCAAGTTTTTCACAAGCTTTTTTTTTTTAATACATGTTTTTAATACAAGAACTTTATTTTAAACACCTCCACAACCCCCACACTATTCAATCCTTCTACCAGCACAATGTTTTGAGTGCGTTACATTGAGTTTTAGTCGTAAAACGTGATTTTTTTACCCCATAAAAAAGTTATTTCCCAGCAATATTGTTTGCGTAGGGTTACTTATTTTGATGTACAGAATGCTTGGTGTTTACGCCCTGTATAGTCCATAAGATCAAACTTGATTAAAATGACAGCTGCCAAACTGACGTGTCTAGTAGCTTTGTCATATTGAAATACATAATTACTAATAGATATGTATGCAGTCAATATTTTATGCTATGTAAATATGGGTATTAATTATTAAGCTAAATTTAATTAAACTATAAAAATTTAGTCTTAAAATTATAAGAAAGAAAAAGCATTTATTAGCCCGCACAGGACAAAAAACACAAAAAAATAAAAAAACCGGCCAAGTGCGAGTCGGACTCGCGCACGAAGGGTTCCATACCATTATTATCAAAAAAAGGGCAAAAAAAATCAGGTGTGTTGTATGGGAACCCCCCTTAAATATTAATTTTATTCTGTTTTTAGTATTTGTTGTTATAGCGGCAACAGAAATACATCATCTGTAAAAATTTCAACAGTCTAGCTGTCACGGTTCATGAGATACAGCCTGGTGACAGACAGACGGACAGACGGACAGACAGCGAAGTCTTAGTAATAGGGTTCCCTTTTTACCCTTTGGTTACGGAACCCTAAAAAAAACATGAAAGGACAGACGGACAGACAGCGAAGTCTTAGGACTTCGCTGTCTGTCCGTCTGTCTGTCACCAGGCTGTATCTCATGAACCGTGACAGCTAGACAGTTGAAATTTTTACAGATGATGTATTTCTGTTGCCGCTCTTTTTTTGATAATAATGGTATGGAACCCTTCGTGCGCGAGTCCGACTCGCACTTGGCCGGTTTTTTTATTTTTTTGTGTTTTTTGTCCTGTGCGGGCTAATAAATGCTTTTTCTTTCTTATAATTTTAAGACTAAATTTTTATAGTTTAATTAAATTTAGCTTAATAATTAATACCCATATTTACATAGCATAAAATATTGACTGCATACATATCTATTAGTAATTATGTATTTCAATATGACAAAGCTACTAGACACGTCAGTTTGGCAGCTGTCATTTTAATCAAGTTTGATCTTATGGACTATACAGGGCGTAAACACCAAGCATTCTGTACATCAAAATAAGTAACCCTACGCAAACAATATTGCTGGGAAATAACTTTTTTATGGGGTAAAAAAATCACGTTTTACGACTAAAACTCAATGTAACGCACTCAAAACATTGTGCTGGTAGAAGGATTGAATAGTGTGGGGGTTGTGGAGGTGTTTAAAATAAAGTTCTTGTATTAAAAACATGTATTAAAAAAAAAAGCTTGTGAAAAACTTGGAACTTTGACCCCCAATATCTCCCTAACTAGAAGGTTCCCAGGTATGATCTAGAACAAAAAAAATATAGCAATGGTGGGGAGAAAATAAGTGCTTTTCGGCTTCGTTAAATCTTTTTACACCCTTTATTATCGTAGAGCTTTTATATTTCCCTAAAACCTAATAAAAACGTTCTTTTAAACCGGCATCGTATGAATTCCGTTTACTACTACTGCTATTAAAAATAAGACTTTTATTTATTTATGTCATGATAGGATATATTCTCTTCTATCAACAAACTATTACCATCTTCTATTTTACAAGATAATGATAATTTTTCAATAAAAAATGCTATTATCCCTCCGCATGCACAACGCATTTCCTGGGAGAATTTAATAACCTAGTCCAGGGACGTCGACAAATCCTTTCTTATCTAGCGTGTTGCTCAGCACATATCATAGAACAGAAAGGATGAAGAAGTTCCATTCTTAACATGTTCTAAGTCGTAATAATATAATGACGATCAAAACGCAAGCAAAACTCATAATCATCTGCCTAGCCTTTTTCCAACTTTGTTGGGGTCGGCTTCTAGTCTAACTGGATGCAGCTGATTACCTAGAAAGGTGATGTCCGTTTAGACCGCGCGGCCACGGCGTTTTTTATTAAAAAAAAACTATGCCAAGATTTTGTAAAAGTTTGTAAAAGTTGATTCCCAAAACCATAAATTTGTCAAAGTTATGGTTAAAAAGTTATAAGGGTTTGAACGTGGCCGCGCCATTGAAACGCGGAGAACCGCGCGGCCACGGAGATCTTTAAAACTAAGCGTTGTAGAGACCTGAAATTTAGGTAATTATCAGATTGAATTTGTAAAAAATTTGTAAAAATATACAAAAAAATCCTAGGTTTATATCTTAGGAGCTGTAAGACTTAAAACCCCATGGCCGCGCCATCGAAACGGTGAATAACACGTTATCGCCGATATCTCGCTGAAAAAGCAACGTAGAGGTCTGAAGTTTTTTGTAAAACACAGATTTGAATTTGTTAAAACTGGTAAAAATACTTCAAAAAGTCCTAGGGTTATATTTTAGGAGCTGTAAGACTACAAACCCATGGCCGCGCCATCGAAACGGTGAAAAATACGTTATCGCCGATATCTCGCTGAAAAAGCATCGCAGAGGTCTGAAGTTTTTTGTAAAATACAGATTTGAATTTGTCAAAACTTGTAAAAATACACAAAAAAATGCTAGGTTTATATTTCAGGAGCTGTAGTACGGTATTGCTTACAAATAAGTCGTGATTATTTATCGAAGAAAGTAAGTATTAGCTTAGTAAACAAAACCTAATTAAGTAGAACTAACGATAGTAGGCAAAAAAATAAAAAAACCGGCCAAGTGCGAGTCGGACTCGCGCACGAAGGGTTCCATACCATTATTATCAAAAAAAGGGCAAAAAAAATCACGTGTGTTGTATGGGAACCCCCCTTAAATATTAATTTTATTCTGTTTTTAGTATTTGTTGTTATAGCGGCAACAGAAATACATCATCTGTAAAAATTTCAACTGTCTAGCTGTCACGGTTCATGAGATACAGCCTGGTGACAGACAGACGGACAGACAGCGAAGTCCTAAAACTTCGCTGTCTGTCCGTCTGTCCTTTCATGTTTTTTTTAGGGTTCCGTAACCAAAGGGTAAAAAGGGAACCCTATTACTAAGACTTCGCTGTCTGTCCGTCTGTCTGTCACCAGGCTGTATCTCATGAACTCGTGTCTCTGATGTCGTGTCTCTCATGTCACAACAAATACTAAAAACAGAATTAAATCAATATTTAAGGGGGGCTCCCATACATCAAACGTGATTTTTTTGCAGTTTTGTCTAATGTTTTTAAATAATGGTACGGAACCCTTCGTGCGCGAGTCCGACTCGCACTTGGCCGGGTTTTTGTTCTTCCTCTACTCTTGCAGCCATCCACTCCCATCCCGACCTATACTTAGAAATAAAAACTTTTTTTAAGTGTTCCTTATGGTAGAAAATTACCTAACTAAGGTACCTTTCATTAAAGCATTGTGACGCCACAGGACACAAACAATACAAAACAAACCAGTCAATAAGACAAAACAAAAGACAACAATCCCTCAAATTATATTCACGAAACAAAAGAAAACCAGACAATTTATTATTCCGATACGCCCTATTACTCAAATTGTAAGTGAAAAATCTGTTCGTTCATTTGTCTTGATAAATTGCAGCGAATCTCCAAGGTAGACTGTTTTATTGGGAGAGAAAAATCGATGAAAATAGAGATAGCGGTGGAACAGCAAATATTTGAGATGGTGTGACGTATCGGGTACAGCTAATGGAGCGGTAAAATGTAAACACAGGTACATATCTCTAGTTTTTGCGTGCATGTTGTTGGTGGGTATGAGAAACAGTAAATACAGCGGTATGTGTACCTATGGTTAATAGTCGCGTACGTATAGAAGCTAGGAGATTTTTCGTATAGCTGTTCCTGGTAGGTGAATAAATCTTCCGTTTTGTTTTTAAAGAGTAACGTACCATCGGATTATGGCGCGTGATTATTTGCTAAAAGACCGAGAAAACGAGGGATGGATTGTGTGAAGAATGACGTAAAAGAACATAGCGTGACGATTGAGGGGAGAATGGAAGAAAAATAAGCATTGCGCCGAAATCACATGGGACAAGGGCAGCAAGGTGATGATTTAAGTCTAAAACGAATTAATAATAATAATAAATCATTTATTTCGAGCAACAAGACTAAAACGAATTAAACAACGGTACAGAGTTTTATTAAACCCAATAGAATTCACGTAATAATAGACTCACCTTCTAATAAATGTCACCGGGCTGTGTTTTGTATAACGTGTATTTGTGATATGTCCCAGCACAATTACAACAGCTTTTAATGTGGTACATAGGTAAGGCATACACGATTTTTAGGGCCTTAGCTTCACTGCAACAGAAAAACACATCACAATCAAAACTAAAACATACTCCGACGACTTAGGCCTGTAAATCAAATATGGCCGCCATAGTCCCTGTAGGCAAATATTGTATTCAAATAGTAAGATGTCAAATACAGAAGAGTGTATGACACCGCACCCTTTCCGGTATTATTGAATTTTACCAACAGCGTCCATCCGCTGTTTTATCATTATCTACATCTTATTTTTATATATTAGATCAATGTAGAGACATAAAAATTCTGGCTTCGTCCGATTCTGTGAAACTCTTATTTGCTTGATTTTTTGGTGAGGGGGGAAGAATGGGGAATAGTAGTATCGTACTACTAAGTAAGATATCTCGCAACCAGCGTGAGTGTGTGACCGGATGTATGAAGGTGGACGAGGCATAAGAAATATATGCATATGTTACCGGAAATGTATGAAATCTAAGAATTGTACACAATTCCTAGGAAATGTATACAATTCCGAGCCTACTTAGGAAATGTGTAAAATAATGGTTCAAAGATTCTTTAGTAGGTACACACATTTCCTGGGAAATGTATGCATTTCCTAGGAATTGTATGTAATTCCGAAATGATACTAGGAAATGTATATAAACGAATGCTCTCTGTAAAAAAAAAAAAAAACACGTTTGAGAACTGAAATCATATTTTTTATAGAGATCAAACAATGGTTTAAAAAAAAATAACCACAAAGGGGTATAGCGGGGTCTATTAGCTCGCTTCGCTCGCTCTTTCGACCTCGCTATACCCTTCTAACCTATAAGCTGTTGGAGTGCCCTAAGTCGGTACAAAAAACAAAAGCTAAACATTTTAAAGTGTGAATCAGATCAGAATAAGATATCCTAGGAAAAATGCATATTATAAAATATATCATACATTTCCTATCTATTTTAGGAATTGCATACATTTCCTAGGAATTGTATACAATGACGTATTTCATACATTTCCGGCGACATATATAAATGTTAAAGTTCGTAGCAGATGACGTTCAGCAGTTTCTGCTTACCCCTACGGGAAAAAGGTGTGAATTTATGTATGTATATACATTATAAGATATCTGTTTCATCTATGACTTATAATAGGTAGTCATATAAGTTTCAGACTGGATGTAGATGGTCGAGAACAGGATCTTGTGGCGATGATGAAATGAAATGATGATGAAATTATTTTTATTTTTGCAAGTAAGTTTTTACAAACAATAAGTGTTACACACGTCATTTTTTGGGGTTCCGTACCCAAAGGGTAAAAACGGAACCCTATTACTAAGACTTCACTGTCTGTCCGTCCGTCTGTCCGTCTGTCTGTCACCAGGCTGTATCTCATTAACCGTGACAGCTAGACAGTTGAAATTTTCACAGATGATGTATTTCTGTTGCCGCTATAACAACAAATACTAAAAACAGAATAAAATTAATATTTAAGGGGGGCTCCCATACAACAAACGTGATTTTTTTGCCCTTTTTAGGGTTCCGTACCCAAAGGGTAAAAACGGAACCCTATTACTAAGACTTCGCTGTCTGTCCGTCTGTCTGTCCGTCTGTCTGTCCGTCCGTCTGTCCGTCTGTCTGTCACCAGGCTGTATCTCATGAACCGTGACAGCTAGACAGTTGAAATCTTCACAGATGATGTATTTCCGTTGCCGCTATAACAACAAATACTAAAAACAGAATAAAATTAATATTTAAGGGGGCTCCCATACAACAAACGTGATTTTTATGCCGTTTTGTCTAATGTATAGATAATGGTACGGAACCCTTCGTGCGCGAGTCCGACTCGCACTTGGCCGGTTTTATTTTGATAATAATGGTACAGAACCCTTCGTGCGCGAGTCCGACTCGCACTTGGCCAGTTTTTTAAAGCTAGATGGGGCCGGTGTTTCGTACCTGACTACTCTGAGAATAAACAGCCGAAACAAACTCGGAGGTCATAGTCTGTTTTGAAGTCCAGACATAATCTTGCTCAATTCACATGAGGACCATGCAGATTAGTGTCTGAGATGGTCTTTTGAAGAAAGAACCATACAGATTTGAGTGGACCTGTCCAGTCAGTCCAAGCATTTGTCAGTTATCGTGTAGCTCGACTTATAACTCAAGGAGCTCAACGAAACGACGAACAATACTAAAGAAAGGACATTTGGGTAGGTCGCTTATAGTACTCAAACTGCCAGACAGTTGGGGGAAAAAAAAAAAAAAAAGTGACCCACATGGTCATCTCATGTCGGGCAGTATTCGGACTGCAATAGGCGAGTTGATTGATTTGGGTCATAGTATTCAAATATCTAAAATAAACTATATTGAGTAATTTATTTCTCTATAAAACCTACATCATTTCACGATTTAATATTGTTTGACCCGAACAAAGCAAAGCTTCAGTATAAAATAAATTAATGTCAGCCGCAGAATGTAATAAAATGTGTATAAAATGAAACAGAAATAAAACAATATTGAAATGAGTACTAAAATTATTTCTCTAATTACAAACGAGTAAGTACACACACACACGCACGTTGCATTTCATTTCATGATTGCGTTTCATAAATTATAGGTTTCGTAATTTCACAGTTTCACACGCCATAAACACGTCGCGTCTCATTTGGCTTCATAATTATATTTCAAACCAGAATACATCAGTACCTAGTGTTTCTCGTTTATAAACTACATCGAACTTTGTATCTATCTATACAAATAAAATTGAAGTGGCTGTTTATAATTAAAAAATAACAGCTTTTTGAATGCATTAGAAATATTTTTCTGTCTATCTGTCTGTTTGTTCCGGCTAATCTCCGTAACGGCTGGACTGATTAGTATAATAAATAACTATTTTTATAAGGAGTAACTTAGACTACTTTTATCCATGCATAAAAAAACCCACAAAAAAATAAAAAATGTTAACAAAGTCCGATTTAGATCGAGAAGTAATATATCATAATAATTTCACGCGGTCGTAGGTCGCGTGGCACACTAGTTGTAGCTCTTCGATACCCGCAATAGGGTATATGCATGATTTTTTTCTATCACTCTAAACAAAGCGTAATAACATCAGAAATAGCAAAGTGAAATTATTTTTATAATATCTATAAAAAATACTAAGTTATAAGCATTTGAAACTGCTGATTAGACAGAGAGATCCGATAAAGCGAATGACGTCATTCGCTGCATTGACGTACAAAATCCATACTAAATTCCGTTTATCTAGAAAGAGATAGAAACAAAAGTTTAAACGGGTACCTATAACTTTTGTGTTGTTTGGCCGATTTATGTCTTGTTTTCGCTTTTTGACATTATTTTTATAGTACTTTAACATTCCGTATCGAAATAAAAAAAATAAAATTTATGCATATTCCCTATTACAGACACAATTAAAATAACAATGCACCGTGCCCGATCGGGTACGGCTGGACATGATATATAGATTCACCATTCTCTTGTGGCTGTTTTGTCAGTTTCGGTGAAAAATACAAAACTCAGTTCACTAGTAAGTAACTGAAATTCCTTCCGGAACTACGCCACTTTACCAAAACCTTTGAATTCAGTCCCTTGACAGTAGACCCTTTCAAATTCTTTCTTTTCCTGCTACATAAACAGTTTAAATAAACCCAAAGTATAAACCAAGTAACCAATTTTGCTACAAGCCAATTATTTTCACCATCTTTTTTATTCTAGTGCTAACGAAGCTTATTTACTTAAAATATGGTATATTCTTAATTAAGGGCCTGAATTTTAACTTTTCAAAAATTCACTTTTCTCTTCCGACGATAAATTAATAATCTTTTAAAGTCCCTAGCACACGGTAATGCGACGACGCTCGTTATCTGCACCGTAGATGCCGATTTTTGCGTTTTTAAATATTCAAACGCGCGTAAAACGCGATACAAACGCGCGTGTGAAGCGCTTTCGAAACTCGTTTGAAGCTCGTATAACAAAGGGTCAAAGCCAGCGTAAGCAGAGTTGTCTCAACCGACGCCATTGTACAACTGATTAGGAGTCTGACCAAAACGCGGAAGCTACGAACGACTACTGCGCGTCTGTATCGCTGTATCTGCGCGTATAAGCGCAGTAGACGCGCGTTTCACGATCGCTCCGTGTGCTTATGTTATAAGTTTACGTTCAAGTCTTGTTTGAAGCGCGTATACGCGCGTCATCTGCGCGTTTAAAATACGCCGTGTGCTAGGGGCCTAAATCACACTTTTCACTAACTGCCACTGCCTCGTTGTTTTAGTGGTTGCAAGCGCGACTGTGAAGCATAAGGCCCTGGGTTCGATTCCCGGGTCGGACAAAGTGTTATTGCATTTTTCCATCAGGAAACTTCTCATTAACAGACACAGAGTCTGGATTTGTGCCCGGGTGATGGCAATAGGCTCGGACATGGACCCTAAATATAACTGGCAAAATGTGGGTGTACTATCAGGTACACTTCTGCCTAACCCTTCCAGGAATATAGGCGTGATGTTATGTTTTCACCACAAATCGATAGTAATACACTCACAAATCAATAACCATTAGGGCTACCTTTTACGACCACATCAAATAACTGAGGTGCATACAAACTTCATGAATGGACATCGAATAAAAAACGTCAGATAAAAAAAAAACTCGTGCTCTTTCACATGAATGCTGCTGATGCAACCCGTCGCGCCGCATCCGACTCGTTCCCGGCGCCGACTCGTGAAATAAATCGGAACCGTGCAAATGTAACGAACGTATAGCCAGGTAATTATTTTTATTCTGTCCGTCTGGTTTATTTTTTGTTTCGTTTTTGAAAATAGCAATGTTCGTTTAAATTAATTGTATGTATTTAGGTTTGTTTACGAGCACTGTTTGACGAGCAGCAGTGGCCCAGTGGTAGCGGCCGCGACTTACAAACAGTAAGTCGTGGGTTTAAACCCAGGCAGGCGCATTACTTTGTGTACTTTATTTCATCACCACTGCTCTCAAAACGGTGAAGGAAAACATCGTGAGGAAACCGGCATGTTCTAGAACCACAAAATTCGAAGACATGTGACATCTACCAATCCACACTGGGCCCGCGGCGTGGATTATAGCCCATTCCCTCTCATAGAGAGGAGGCCTGTGTCCCAGCAGTGGGAACATTAATAGGCTGATGATGATGAGGTCTGTTTAGCAAATTCCAAATCCTTTTAAAGTGGCGTTTATTCGTCGTTATTCTTTAGTAGCAAGTATGACTAATGACCATGAGGAACTGGTTTCCATTTCCAGTCGGGTGAAAGGAAGTTTCTCCACTTTTAATTTCTCAGTAGCAGTCACGGAGACTGGATTTGTGCATGTTAGATGGCAATAGGCTAGCCCCATTCATGGGCTTTAAACATAACTGGCAAAACCTCGGTGTACTATATTAACAAATAATCAATCAACGGCAATCTATGGGTCAACTACATTATGAGATTGCTGGATGTCCTTCGCGTTCAATATAATAATGCTTTCAGGATGTTGTTGCGATTGCCTCGTTTCTGTAGCGCTTCAGAAATGTTTGCTAAAACCCACACAGATGGCTTTCATACCATAATGCGCAAAAAAACAGCTTCGCTGCTGTGCAGACTGCGGAGTAGTCGCAACTATATCCTGAGAGCTGTGGCGGAGAGCTATACTCCAAATATCAGGCATTTTGTACGGAGGGTGATTAGGTAGGACTTTCTGCCTGGTCGTCCTTTGTTTTAATAATATTATTTTTATATCAATGTTACTAGAATATACGCTGTGTGTAATACTAACAAAATATGGATCTTTGTTGTCTTAATTAAATGAATTTTATTTATTTATTTATTAACAACACCTCTCTACACCTTCGGGGATTTCAGGCATGGTGTTATTTTATTAGACTATTTTATTTATTTCTGTATCAGGACAATATGAGTATATTGAAAAGTTTTGGAGTGGCGACCGCGAACCGAAAGACATTGCATAGGAAGGTCTCCCACTAGGCTGACCGATGACCTGGTGAAGGTTGCGGGAATCAGCTGGATGCGAATCGCACGGGACCGGTCAATGTGGCGACACTTGGGGGAAGCCTATGTCCAGCAGTGGACGTCTTTCGGCTGAAATGATGATGATGAATGACGAGTATATAGAAGGCTATAATAGGCTAGTTTCCACCATCAATAAATTGCAAATCTATTTAGTCCGTCAGTTAGAGTATTGGAAAATAATGGACACGTATTTTTTGTTTTTGTAAATCAATGAATATTGAACAAGATAAAATACATCAAAACTCGAGAGTGGGGGCTCGAGACGTCACAACACACTAAAAATTATAGCACGGCGTGACGTATTGAGAATTTTAAAAGCGTCGTATCTTTCTCACTTTTGATTTACGTAACAAAAGAAAAAATACGTGTCAAATATTTTTTGACAATCTAACTGACGGACTAATTAGATTTTATCAGCACACAAGCCTATTGTGTGTAATTATCCAAAATTGTAAAAAAAAATAAGCTATGAAACACGAAGATGCAGCAAACATGTTTGAAACCGAGCAACAACAACAACAGCACATAACGTCCACTGCTGGACATAAGCCTCTCCCATGATGGGAGGAATTTGCCATAATCTCCACGCTTGATAGGCGGATTGGAGATCGCAGTGATGGAAGACTAACAGAAAACGCTGCTGCCCATTCTCAAGTCTACGGAGGCGCAATGTGTTCTGCCTCAGTGTAACAGACGCCGAGCTCCATTGTATCACTAGGAGATAACTAGCTAAGATAAGGATTAATAAAGTAAAAGACAGGCCCGCACAAGGCGGGAAAAAGGTGTAGACTTTATTAAAACCACATATCATGACATACGATTGCCTTATATGGTAGCGAAACTGACGGTTTCATAACAAGCCAAAAACGTTACCATATAAGGTAACAAATCACCATTTCGCGTGTTGTGGGCGGAGCCTCCGACAAGTCGAAACTTGACCGACCCGCAGAAAGATGGGAAAGTCCATTATAGAGGGAACGATTAGCCAAAAGGGTTGAGTACAACGAGGCCCCGCCACTACTTGCGACATGATGTTTTGGTATAAAGATAGGCGACTAAAGTCAGTCGATACAGTTTTATATTTTTACAGTGTTCTATTTACAAGTATCTAGTTTTAAGTGTTTATTGTGAGTCCCACGTGCCCTAAGTATATTATGTTCTTGTGATTATTATGTTCTGACTATATTCTTTGTGATTATTGTGTACTTGTGTAAATCAGTTTATGTTAGAATAACGTGCCCGCTCTAAAATATAGACGAAGTAATTAAACAGTGTTAAACCATCGAAGAGTTTTAATTGAAAAGGAAATCCCATAGCCACCTGAGCTATCGAAGAAGGGAACAATAAATAAAATACAGTCCACCCATAACACTCAGATATTAGTTGCCTTATACGATACCCGTGAGTGTAATGGGTTGGTTCTATTCTACTCTGACGGATACCACACGGCTCCGCTGAAACCGAGCAACAACAACAACAGCACATAACGTCCACTGCTGGACATAAGCCTCTCCCATGATGGGAGGAATTTGCCGTAATCTCCACGCTTGGTAAGCGGATTGGAGATCGCAGTGATGGAAGACTAACAGAAAACGCTGCTGCCCATTCTCAAGTCTACGGAGGCGCAATGTGTTCTGCCCCAGATATTAGTTGCCTTATACGATACCCGTGAGTGTAATGGGTTGGTTCTATTCTACTCTGACGGATACCACACGGCTCCGCTGAAACCGAGCAGTCCCGTTCAACCAGCCTACTCTTATTCATCGACACTCAACGTTAAACATGTAATATTCTCTAAGTAAATCTTCCTTATCTTTATCCATTCTTGAAAACTTAATGTTATGTACAAAACGTATCCAATGTTCAAACGAGCGGAAAGTATGTGCAAAGGCTTTTAATATCCTAAGAAAATATCCTTAAAGTGGCAAACAATAGGTACTAATCTTTAACGTGCCGCCTTCATGGCCGTAATGCACGCTCGTACGCAGTGTGCCATTACCATAATGGTTTGAGCCTTAGTGTTCAAGGAAATAAGTAGGAAATAAGGGCGATAATTGTATGTCAAGTTTACAGTGTTTTTTGAGTTCTGAGTTGAGGTACTCGATTACTGACAGTACTGCGCACTGACTGGATAGATCTACTCAGATCTGGGTGGTTCTTTCCCTAAAGCGGCGCGATGTGCACAGTGGCTGGGCGATTGCCTGCAGCGCTGCGTGTTGCGAGTTCACCACCACCATCTCAGACACCACCATCTGCGTGGTTCTGGACAAAGTAGAGGATGTCTGAACTTAAAAATACCAGCAGCAGCCTGTACCGAGCGGTTCACACTGCAGAAGAAGCTGCTGAATTGATATCTGCCCATGGTGATGGAGGACGACTTTTGGGCGCAGGACGTGGTGTTCCGTCGCTTCCGCGAATAAGTTCCACTAGACAGCCAACACAAGTGAAGTGTGACTAAGTGGAAGTGCTACTAACATAGTTTTAAGTCTTATTTATTAACACAAGTCTTGTATTTACTTTATATTTATGTTAGTTTATAAGGTATATATTTATGGGCCATTGTGTTGTAGAAGCCCGCATGGCTTGGAGACGTGTCATATATGTGGTCGCGATCTTAAGCAGTAGGGGTAAATAATTATAAAGAACGTCAAAAGAGAGTGTGACCTATGTTTTTTTCGATGTTCAGAGTAGTTGGAACGGAAACATCTAACCAACCTCATCTAGTTTTGCGTTGTTACTTTTTTAAAAGCAAATCTCATTCATCAACGAGAAGATTTGACTAGTAGTGAATATTTGTTCGTCTGTGAAATGGGCCTGTGACTGCTCAGTGAATGTTCATTCACTATTCCAATCGTTAGAACTAGTTTTATTTTTTCTTTTTTGTATTGTAGACTAGTTTTATTGGTGAGAAAATGCCATTTGGTTTTGAAACAGTCATTGTATTGGAAATGATACAAATAAAACATGTTGATAAATACCAAACATGTCATTACTCGCTTGTAATCCCCAAAGGCGTAGGCAGAGGTGTATTATAAGTACAACCACATTTCGCTAGTTATTTTTAAGTCCCTAGTAATAAGGAGCAACCCTATTGCCATCAACCGGGCACAATTCCAGACTCTGTGGCTGTTACTGAGAAAAATCCTGATAGAAAAATCGCAAAAACACTTTGTCCGACCCGTGTAGATAAATAATATGAAATACGAAAGTACTACATAAGAAACTCACATAAGCTATAAGTACCTACATACTACACTACAACAGCCCATAACGTCCACTGCTGGACATAAGCCTCTCCCATGATGGGCGGAATTTGCCATAATATCCACGCTTGGCAGGCGGATTGGAGATCGCAGTGATGAAAGACTTACAGAATACGCTGCTGCCCATTCTCTGGTCTACGGAGGCGCAAGGTGTTCTGCCTCAGACATTAGTCTCCTTATACGACACCCGTGAGTGTAATGGGTTGGTTCTATTCTACTCACCTACTACCTACATATTCAAAAACAAATACATATATCTTACGACTGATCTATACATATGTTCTCACGCTACATGTACTTTCGCATATCGTAACCCTTAACACATACACAGTAGTAACAAATTAAACTCGGATCCTGCCGTAAACACAAAGTAAACATTAAATTAGATAATAAAATATACTGGTTACGACTAATCTGCACGTAGTTTATAGCTAGCTGTAAAGGTAAGGCACTTAATTACAAATACTGAAGTTTACACTAAGTTAGTACACAGTAGGTAACTCGGTACAATGTTTTCAGCAGGGAAATCTACCGAGAGTTTTTATTTCTTCGGTTTTGTTTTCAAGCAACTTTGAGTTGTTAGTTGCGTGACCTGTTTTCGTAAACTCCTTAATCAAAGAACAACAGCTGTTGATCATTTGTGTGAACGTCTGTCGTGTCCAACAATGGATTAGTAAGAAATTAAGGACAAAATTTTATCGGCAGATACTTACATCTCATGATTTTTTTTAAACTTCACATAATTATTTCAATTGGTTCTAATTCGAAGTCAAAATAAGACTAATCATACCAGTAAACAATCCCATACCGCTAAGTCACATAGCATTAAAGCCACCTCTGTACTTTGTGCTTGAAGTGTTTATTAAATAAATAAAACCGGCTCAAAATAAAAACCTAAACAAAACCGTGAACGTAAACAAGCGATGTACCGAAAACAACTCGAATCGTACTGCAGAGCCTCTCAAACAAACGAGATACGTGCAGATGCATTCAAATTATCAAATATATACGGCGTATCTTCGACTGTGGTACCGAGGTCCCCAAACAGAGTATGTTGAATTAAGAGACACGTACCAGGACTACAAATATAGGCTTGAAACAAGGCTGTGTTTCAATTTGTAGTCTGCTGTTTATGGAGTAGGTTAATGTTGGACACCGTTTCAGATGAACCGTTTGATAATGTTCCCACCGCTGGGACACAGACCTATTCTCTACGGTAGAGAGTGGGCTTTAATACACCAGGGGCTTAGTATAGGTTGGTAGATGTCACATGACTTTGACGTTTTACTTTTTCATAGAAAATAACATGGTAAAACCAGAATTAAAAACGCAACATAAGTTTAAACTTCTCAAAAAAATACTTTGAACTGCCAAAAAATAACATAAGGTAAATTGTGTAGTGTCGTAGTAACACAAGAAACGTACTGCGCTTAAGCGGTTGCGGAGTTACGGCACCAAGTGAGAGACTACGGCGTAGCCAGCGCTGTGCTACGGCGTAGACCCCCGTACATATCAAACTTCAATATCATTATTTAGAAAGATTGCAAAGGGCGCTGTATTTTATATATGTACGACCTATATCTATTTATAAAGTGATTTGTTCGTATGTAAGAAAATCTGGCTATGCTCGGCTATGGCTACTTGTGTGTTTCATTTGAAGCAAACACCTTTCTCACATATTTTATACCACGACCTACAAGGTTCATGCAAATAACCCACAAACACTTTGAGCCGTACATTATCCTATAACGTCAAAAACATGGTCGGCACACGTCATCAAATTCTCCTCTTGCAAACTGCTAACGACAAAGGACACTGGCTAGCAAATCGTTGGCGCAATTTGCTTCAGCCACAGCCAACCAACTTGGTCGCCAACTTATAAAGGATTCTCGGCTAATGGGTTTGAGTAGTCGCTTTGTCTTAAGGTACAAAATAAAATGTGATCGAAAGAAAACATTTGAATAAAACGGGGTTTTAACTTTTTATTTTAGACTTCTTGTACAGTAATGAAAACCAAGAATATACCAGTCAACTTTATTAGGGTTACAATTTTGTGTTTTTTTTTGTCATTCAATTTTTTATTTTAGTATTCTCTCAAACCACTCTATCTTAAGCGATATTTGCCCATCTTCGCCCCGCATACAAGTTCAGATCGTCACACCACTTTCACCTATCGAAGGGCCGGCCTTTGGGACCTTTGCCCAGCAGTGGGACAAATAACAAGCTAAGAAAAAAACTATTCGAAGGGATGTGAGCAAAGAAGAGATTTTACAATCATTAATCAATTTTACATTTACCAATTCAAAACTTTTCCATTTTGTTTTCTAACATCAGTTGCATTTTCTACAAACGCTATTCAATATTGCATTAAAAAGTCACCAACGCGGCCCCACCGTCGAGATTCGAGAACATTATTTAATTAAACGAAAGTCAAGTCTCAGGAGCTTTCCTTAAAGCCGCCATTAAAATCTGTATATCTGGTACATTATTCAGGCATGATAAGGACTTGGAACTAATTAAATTGGATGCAGTAGACGGAAAGCCTTTGACTTGCTTTATGTGCCTTGCAGTAGTAAATAAGCAGAAGTTTTCATTTGTGCGGATTTTCTAAGAAATAGATGTATTTGTTGCGTTGAGGAAAGCTACAAGTTTTTTTATTATGCGAGCAGTCGGATGCCAATTAAAAATAATAATGCGATTTCTTAAAAGTGGCCAGATAGATGGCAATGTTGCTTACATTTAATTTATAAACATTTTTCTAGGAATACTACTATTTTATACCTGGAGCAAAATGTAGGTATTCTAATAAATACCTGTTATTCAATCTTTGTTTATTCAATTTCCACCTTATTATGGTAAGATACAGTAAATATTCGTCATCGAAACGTTTAACGGCCTATACTCAAATGACTTAGCATGATCCTCCGTTACGCCTAAAATACTGCAGCATTAATTTTGAAATAAATATATAGTAAAGTTGAGGATTAATGTTAGGTTTTATGTTTAGCAAAAACACGATTTCATAAAATTTTCTCGATAGAAAAAAATCCCAAAGTTACCTCCAAATCGAACAATAAACCGCTGGTATTCAAAAAGCACTTCAAATTAGATCATAAAACTTTACATACTAACTGAACTAACTATAAAGCAGGTCTTATGTTTTTTATTTTTTACAAAAGACGAAAATTTGATTTTATAAAGAATAAAAACCACTCATTTCGCACTATTCGGCCGCAGTGACTGACGTAACAACCGCTTTGTAGTGCAAGCTGATTAGAACGTAATTCTAACAGTATTACAAACGAAGTTTGAACCACCACAAATAGAGTTGCTAATCTGAGGTAGTATAGGCTCTTAAATGTGTTTAGTAAGTAGTCGATTTCACCGTTTTTTTTCGCATGAAGGTAGCGCGCATAGCATAAGCATAATCATTAATCAGCCTATAATGTTCCCACTGCTGGGACACAGGCCTCCTCTCTATAGGGCTATAATAGGCTACAATCCACCACGCCGGCCCGGAGCGGGTTGGTAGATGTCACATGTCTTCGAATTTTTGGTTCTAAGATATGCCGGTTTCCTCACGATGTTTGTCTTCACCGTTTTGCGAGCAGTGGTAATGAAATAAATTACAAAAATCAATTCGCCTACCTGGATTCGAACCCACGACTTACTGCGCGTAAGTCGGGGCCGCCACCACTGGGCCACCGCTGCTCTCAGATAACACAATGTTGTAAATATTTCATTAAAAACAGGTGTATGGTTATGTTGCACTTACGTTTTATTAAATGAATAATTTCAGTACAAAGCTCTCAAATAAATTTCCTGAGGGACACCAGATGATATTAGAGTACAACACAAATATTTATGGCGCTAAACACGTCCACTGAGACTTAATAAAATTACGCAATATTTCATTTTGTACTTTATAAAATATTTTTTAGTTGTTTGCGACATTTAACAAAAATATTTTTTATGTCAAAACTAGTTGTGCCCCGCGACCTTCACCCTAAATAATATTTAAAAATTTCTTCCTGTTTTAAATCGGATTTTGTTAACAAAACCAAAGTTTTTTTTTTGCACGTAACTAAAAATCCGTATTTCTAAAATAAAAGTAGCCTACTAGTAGAAGTTACTCCTTATAACATCAACCATCTGCTAGAAAAGGTCCTGCCATTTCGGAGATTAGCCGAAACAAACGGACAGACTAAAATGAAAAGTTAGAACGACTACGATATCCTACCTTGCAACTCTAACAAATAACAAAGAAATAAACTTCGCTTAGAGTAAAACACGATATCAAACATTCACATTCACGAGCACTTTCAAATGGAATTTTCATGTATATTGATTTCAACTTTTAGATAAAATTTATTTCCAAATAGTTTTATCATCTTAGTAGCCTTTTCTCAACTATTTGCATAATTCAGTCCAGTTCAGTCCAACTGGTTACCAATATATAGCTGAATACCAATATTTTACATGGAGCGACTGCCTATCTGACCTCTACAATCCAGTAAGCCACTCGTCACTGTACTAGGTAACACGATAGTCCTTGGTAAGACTGATTGTCTGAATACCTGTAACTACTGTCAAAGATTTCCAAATGACAGCCGGGTCCAACGGCTTATCGTGCTTTTAATTCGGTATGTAATGGATGAACACCCCTCCACGGACCAACCTAGGCAAGCGCAGCTTAACCCGAGCTGCTGCCACCGCGGCATAATATTCTTATAAACCAAAAAAAAACATCAAAATCGATTCACAATTGGCGAAGATATCGCTGAACACACACACAAAAAAAAAAAAACAATTTAAATACTTCCTCTTTTTGGAAGTCGGTTAAAATAAAATTGCTCTCCATTGTACAAAGGAACCCGGTGCAACGACGGAAAGAAATGAAAACAATATTCTGAAAATTACACAATCATAATAATATTCATACTCTTTTTTCCAAGTGTGAACAAATCCTTACCGAGCTTGACGCAGTCATTGTTCCAGCCACCTAGCCAATTATATAGGGCAATAATTACAAGCTTCACGTCTCCTGACGTCATAAGCTCGCTTACTTTATTTCAGCTCGGATTTTAATTAAACATTGTGCTCGTTCTAAGTTGCCTGCCAACGCACGACTCACACAAATATGTACGTATATATGCGTTTGCATATCGTGTAGGTAGGTATTACTTACTTTACATGTGTGTATTAATTAGTCAAATGGCTTTATCATGTAGCTTTCATTAATATTGGTGATCTGATTATGATTTTGTGTTAGATGCTTACTGTTACTATATGCTAATTAATTTACGGAAACACGAGAGTAGTGGCTAGCTACATCATTCTCTGGCTCTTTTCTCATAAATTAATGGTAATTTTTGTTATATAATTATCATTGATTGTCGATATGTTACGCGTCTTTAGTGCCTTATAATCGTCTTTCGAACTTTTACCCAATAGGGTAAATGACACCATAAAATAATTATTCCAAGACACCAATCTCAAAAAAAAAAACTTTATTTTGGGCCTGAAAATTCCGATTATTTTCAATTAATTGCCAAATTCGATTTTTAGTTACTTTGAAATCAATAAACAGTTGAGTCATTGTGTTGAATAAACAGTGACGTCACAGTAGTCTATTGCCATACAAAATCTATGAGACAACCGCGTTTTGACAGCTCTTAAAAAGTATCTCAATCTTAATTGGTGTGTCATCTACCCCATTATGTTGGGGTCGGCTGGCAGTCTTACTGAGGAGCAAATTGGGAACTAAACCCTGTGGTAAGACTGTTTTCCAATTTCCGGATTTCTAAATATCTGTTACGACTATCAAAGATCTACAAGTGACAGTCGGACCGTTAAACTATTAAATTAAACTGGCAAGTTATATTTGGCGCCCAACGTGGGTCTAAACTTACCTCAATTTCAAGAGAATCAAGATCCTAATCCCAGCTAAACAAAACACGATCTCCCCATTAATAATCCCAAACAAGTAACATGAACTATGAACTATGCTGTTTCACATACTAAAGCGTACAAGAGTCTAGTTCTCTTCCCAAGTACATAGTTATCGCCGCACGGGGAACCAACTTGCACAAAGCTCTAACTTATACAATGCGGGTACTTCAACTTACTTACCTATAGTTTTATTATATCCAAGTTATTAGCTGAAGCCGCATTTCAATGAGGAATTATGTTGGTACAATCATGAGCAACACATATAAACACGTAGCAATTGGTAAAAGTGATTTTCTGCTACTGTTGGGGTTGTGATTTTATTCTGTTACAATCATAGTATTTGGAAATAGTGTAACTCGTAGGTAAATAATAACAGCAGCTCGGGACTATCTTCTGGTTAAGCTGCGCTTCCCTAGGTTGGTCTGTGGAGGGGTGTTCACCCATTACATACCGCGTTAAAAAGCACGTTAAACCGTTGGACCTGGCTGTCATTTGTAGATCTTTGACAGTCGTTACAGGTAGTCAGTGGCATGATACTCTGACAACCAATTTCAAAAAGATATCGTATTACCCAGTACTAAATGGGTTGTGTAGGTCAGATGGGTACGGTCACTCCATGTAAAATACAAGTATTCAGCTGCTTCCGATTAGACTGGAAACCGAGCCGAAAAGTTGGGAAAAGGCTAGGCAAATGTTGAAATCTTTATATTACAAAATATACCCAAACCTCCCTACAACAAGGGTTATATACAGATATAACCCTTGTTGTAGGGAGGTTTGGGTATATTTACAATTAATGTTTTATAAACGGTTTATTAAATACAAAGTTGGGTAAGTGACAGCACTTACCCAACTTTGTATTTAATAAACCGTTTATAAAACATTAATTGTAAATGTCAGCGTTATATTGTATTAATACTAAGACTTGCTCCATCAGCGTTTAATTAAACAATGAGTTTATCGTTCACGCTTCACGCCTTGTTCGTTTTCCCTCTAAGCTCGTTATTTACTTTGACGTTCCTATGTATTTATAATTGTATATTTGTATATAGTTTCTTAGTTACATGTTTGTTTGGATTTATTTGTAGGCCACTGTAATAATTGACAGTTTTTTCAAGAATACAATATTGTACTTAGAGTACTTACGGGATAATATCCGTGATTTTCTTTTTCTATGGGCTCCCGATATTTCGACGCTGTTGCAAGCATCATGATCGCGGGAATACTGAAGAGGTATGCGGGTGGGGCGAAAATAATTAAAACAACAACAGCGGCGAAATATCGGGAGCTCATAGAAAAAGAAAATCACGGATATTATCCCGTAAGTATTTTAAGTGTAGTGAAAAACCGTGAAAGTCTAAAACAGTACAATATTGTAGCTAATCGGGAGTTATAGAAAATCTGTATATCTGGACATCCGAATTAGTCACGAAGACATACAATTGATTTAAATGAATGTTTACCATACATTTTTGCTTGAAATGCGTCTGATATAATTTTATTGAAATTAAGACACAAATAAAA
Source organism: Xestia xanthographa (assembly GCA_905147715.2). Taxonomy (NCBI): domain Eukaryota; kingdom Metazoa; phylum Arthropoda; class Insecta; order Lepidoptera; family Noctuidae; genus Xestia; species Xestia xanthographa. Next base: position 22,430,900 of record LR990659.1, read on the forward strand.
GCTTTTGAAATAAGTTGTTTTTTTAGGACAATACAAATCTAAGTATACATAACAAGTTTCATAAACTCCTTCACAAAATATGACAACAATAACAGTTTCCATCTCTTTGAGTATACAACTGAATATCAAATCAAACAAAGATCTTGGTTGAGCTCAGTGAAGCGAAAGACAGAAATATCCACAATGATAATATAACTGTAAATCACAACTGTTTCTATTTTATCGCTAAAGACACCGACAATGGCTGAAACTTCTTCGTCTTAGTACATAACTGAGAACATTGAAGGGAATTTCTAGACATTTACACAATTTAATGGGTCTGTTATCTGGGCAATGATTCTAGCTGTCTTCACTGTAAATCTCTTCGTCCTGAAATAATTGTGGCAACATTAAATGGAATAGAACAATACAATTTGTTAAATGAATTTCTTTTTTCTTTGTTCGTAAAAACGGCGAGTACACTTTGTTTATTATTTATAAAGGATGTATGTTCATTTTATTTATTTTTAACTGTGTGGTTTTTGTTTCTGTTTACAAACAATTTTCCCTTATGATTTTGAACTGAAAATTAACTAGGCAACACCAAAAAGAAATAAGAATCCAAAATTACGTTTGCACATAACCAAAAAATATCGCTTGCCAAAAATTTTCATATCGGTAATGAAGGTCCGAATAACGCATAAAAACCGAAATATACCTACACCGAGGGGTTTTAATAAAAGCCGAAGCAGTAACTTGTGAAACCTTATTGTTCAGCCCAAATGGCTGGGCTATGTATCTATAGAAAGAATTGATTCAATTGACAAACCCTTTTGATCAGTGTTATTTAAATGTAAGGACTTTTTCTTCACATTTCTATTGGATGGTTCGGTTTGATGATAATAATAAATAAAATGTTTATTCAGTTCGCTTATCAAGGTACAATATTAAAACGACTACTATCAAAAGACAATGATCCTATTTTTATAAATTACCTGGACTCCACACTAGGATACCCTGTGTCGTGGGGTCCAGTCTCTTCCGAAGTAAGGGTAACATGTTAGCTTTAACTGAACTTAAAAAACTGGCCAAGAGCGTGTCGGGCCACGCTCAGTGTAGGGTTCCGTAGTTTCCCGTCCGTCACAATAAGTATTCCCACTTATGAGTTTAAAGAATCAGACAAAAAGAAACAGAAATCAGACAAAAAGTTTTGTCTTTTTTGTACAAAAACGGTTGTTTCCATCAAGTTCAAAATGATTTTCCTAGAAAGTCCTTATAAAGTTCTATTTTTCAGATTTTTTTCATATTTCTAAACTTATGGTTTAAAAGTTAGAGGGGGGGACACATTGTTTTTCATTTTTGGAGCGATTATTTCCGAAATTATTGACATTATCAAAAAATAATTTCAGGAAACCCCTATTAATTTTTAAATACCTTTCCAACAATATATCACACGTTAGGGTTGAAATTAAAAAAAAAATCACTTCCCACTTTACATATAGGGAGCCCCCCTATATGTAAAGTGGGAAGTGATTTTTTTTTTACCCTAATAAAACATTTTTTTCCAATTTTTATTTTACCACTTTGTCGGCGTGATTGATATACATATTGGTACCAAATTTCAGCTTTCTAGTGCTAACGGTCACAGAGATTAAGCGAGGACGGACAGACGGACGGACGGACGGACGGACAGACATGGCGAAACTATAAGGGTTCCTAGTTGACTACGGAACCCTAAAAAATAGATAAATGGCAATTTTCAGAATTTTCTTTTTTATTTTATTTTTTGGTAATCAAAGGCAATTTTCAGTTGGAAATGACACACACATCAACAAACGTATTAAAAAATCAAATAATTAATAATAACCTACTACTACTAATATTCATAACTATAATAACTTACAATTAATACAAAAAAAAAATTAAGACGATTCCAAATTTCAAATATAAAAAAAAATGAAAATAGAACAAACTTCCCTCACATGTGCCAGAGCAGTGCTACGATTGAGAGCAATGTTACGCCCTGTATACACATGTACCGTATAGAAATAAGCCGTTGTAACAAGCTCCTCAAATTGCTTGCAGTGCACACAAATCTGTGTATTTCCTTGCTTCACGGAACGTTCGGCCGATGTAAGACGTGAACAAAATGTAACATGAACGGATTTGTTTCGCATCTCTCTGGATTTTATTTGGCAGGTCGGTATTGTATGTGCTCGATGCGCTATGAGCATAGAGTTATGAGATTTAAACTTAGAATACAAAGAGGATGGATTGTTGGTACGTGTTTTAGATATTTTTGAATTAAGAAACCCAAGAAGAACACCCAAACAAGAACACAAGATACAAGTGGAGAAATAAACCGACGAAAAAAGAACGGAGGAGGTTCTCAAGTCGACGCGTATATTTTTTTTTTATGTATGACCACGTATAACTTTTTATAGAGTAGTTTGATTTTGATAATTATTTTTTTGTTGGAAAGGGTATACCCCGAAAATGATCCCATATGAATATTGTCATGATCTGATCATGGACTTCGGCGATATGGAACTCTCCAATATATAGACAGCAAATCTGTCGTGACTGCTGCAATCGCTTGGATGTTTATTGTTTACACTACGCCAGACCATAACATTACGCCTGTATGCTTTGACGGGGTACGCAGATGTGTACCATCGCAACGGACGAAATCTTACCACAAATCTTATCTTAATCTTTTTGTTTGCAGCACCCGGTCGCTATTGAAGCGCTTATGTAAGCTCATCAACCAATAGCATCGCAGCATCTGATCTCATGTCTTTGTTAATGAAAAAAAGGGTCGAAAGAAAAAAATACAATACAATACGGGTGGTAAACAGATGTGGGCAACGTGTCCACGGGATTTTGTTTAAAACATGGCAAGATTTCGTCCGAGCTGATGGTACAACTGTACAGTACACCCACATTTCGACAGTTCGGTACCTATGTTAAGTTCCATTTTGTTGGGGATAAGCACATGACCATGACGTATTGTTAACAATTAATGCATAGCAAATATTTGTATAGGATATTACAACTGAAAAAGGAACAAAAATATTTGTTTGCAAAAAACAAAACCGACTTCAAAGGCACAAAAAAGTGAAAAATAACTTTAGCTTCATAAGATGGTGACAAATTACAGGCAAGCTTTTTCATTACACCTTCTATTTCATTACACCGTCTATTTGATTACAACGTCTATTTCATTACAACGTCTATTCAATGACCTCTTGACACTTCAGCATGGAGCGGTTCGTTTAGCCGCTTCATAAAATATCCAGAATGTAACACGTCCAGAACCTTCCATTAAATATGCATCTCTTGCTCTAAAAGTGGCTCATTATAGTTATTTGACGTCTCTTTACGCGGCGTTTAGTTGGTGAATGTACAATCACACATCCACCTTATGTATGATATTTTTTTCAATGGTGTCGATTCTGTTGTGCACAAACTAAACTTAATTTATGCTATTGCTATCTTTTTCTATCTAATAAAACGAGAAAGAGACGGACGTAATTTAGAGGTGTCAAATTTAATTGGAACTAATATTTCCATACAAATAAAGGGTGCACTTTAAAACATGTCGACTAAAAACATGGTGAAGCGCAAAGCGTTAAGTAGTTTGACACCTCTAACTTAGTTTATAGCTATAGCCGTCCTTTTCTCGCTGCCTTTTAGTAAAAGATAGCAATAGCCTAAATTCCGTTTAGTTTGTGCACAACAGCACCCCTAGCCAACTTGACAATCTACAATCGTTAACGTTAGTAGAAAATTATTCAAATGAATGGGAATGACATCATCTCAACGTTAAATCACATGATCAACACAAACGAATAGAAAATTCGTAGACAAGTTTACATCGTTCAAAATTATAGAATAGAATGTTATCGTTTCTACAATGTTGATCGCTAAACTCTTTGGTAGGAACGCTCACTATAGACTAAAGTGTAGGTTTTTTCTACAGACATTAGAGAACGAGCGATCGACTCAGCCGTGTCAACTTGGCTACCAATTTAGCGCTTTCTACAATCGCTTACGCCGAGGCGTTTACGATAGTAGAAAGAGAATCGATACGAAACGTTTGTAACTTGGCCAGGGGTGCAGAATCGACACCTTTCAAAACCACCAAAGTTTTGTATCGACAATTTTCTTGGGGCACCTTTTAACGAAAACGAAAGGCACTTATTCTCCTCGTCATTGCGATCAGTTTCTTGTTCTACACCATACCTGGGAACCTTCTAGTTACGGAGATATTGGGGGTCAAAGTTCCAACTTTTTGAATACAAGTTTTTAATGTAAGATTTTTACTTTTAACACCTTCACGACCCCCGTATTATTCAATCCATCCATAAGCACAATGTTTTGAGTGCGTTACATTGAGTTCTACCACAAAACATGATTTTTCACCCCAAAAAAAAAAGTCATTTCCCAGCAACAATTTTTGCGTAAAGTTACCTAGTTTGATGTACAGAATGCTTGGTTGACGGCTTCGTGATGAGGTCTTTTACACCCTGTATTATGGAGGTTACCCTTGATCCAGTGGTTACAGGAGCTACTCTTTACCATGAGGTTCCTGGTTCCTGACTTAAACTAACTGGTGTAATATAAGTGTAGATTCACCTCTGCCTAAATCTTCCGGGATTACAGGCACGAAGGAATGTCTCTTTTAAAATCATCAAATTTTGTTTAAAAAAATTCTCGGGGATGTCGACTGGTTTTGAATATATTATGAAAAACCTCCTGGCACCCATAAAAGCTGTAGGTACTTAACCCACCTTAGCCTGTTAATCACGTTTTGCTCCACGGCCGTAATTTTACGCTTGTAAAAGCAACACAAACAAGGGAATCGCTTCATAACATTGAAGTAAAGTCTGTCTGTTATTTTAGGGGCAAGATGGGAATAAAAAGAAATTATCATTTTAGAATACTGACTTTTCTGCCCGCGGCATCGACCTCGTGGAGTTTGTAGTATACTAAGAGAATGTACTGGCAGGATAACCAGTATCATCAACATCATCATCATTTCAGCCGAAAGATGTCCACTGATGGACATAACATAGGCCTCCCCCAAGTGTCGCCACATTGACCGGTCCCGTGCGACTCGCATCCAACGGATTCCCGCAACCTTCACCAGGTCATCGGTCCACCTAGTGGGAGGTCTTCCAACGCATCGTCTTCCGGTTCGCGGTCGCCACTCCAGAACTTTTCGGCCCCACTGTCACTTAAATTTGGAAATTCTTCGGGCTGCGTTGATTACCTTGGTTCATAACCAGTACCCTATGTCGTAACCGAAGCAAAGTTCAATTCTAATTTCATCAACATACGTACATCGCAAAGGTCACACAACAAACGTCGACAGATAATTTAATTCAGGTTTTGTAAAACTTATTTGACTTTATTTATTTGAAGGTACCGTTCTCCTATCACTTACTAATTACCAAGAGTTCAGGACCATTAGGACTTTGCTAAAACCTGCATCTAATTGGCCTGAATTGTCCTCGCGCACGGCAAAGGCCTGTCGTTTTTCACACAATTCTATTTCTTTATAAATGCGGGCCAGTTCTCTTGGCAGAAATGCTGCAATACGAAAACAACATTTATTTATCCGACATAGAAACCAGTTTTTTTTTTTACAAATAATACAGAAAAGAAAAGAAGGTGTTAATTCAAGTAGATTAGACAGAAAGAAAGAAAATAATTCAGCTAACAGCTCGTAAACGGCAAAAAGAACCTAAGCTTTAAAAGAAAACAGAAAACGTTTACAACAAACGAATCTTTTTTCCATTGGAGTTATCGAGACTTAATTACTTTAGCAAACAGTTGTTAATAGGTGCTGAACAATGGGCTTTTGTTTACATCGTTTTAGCCTTCAATTGTTCGAATTCGGGACAAATAAACCTCTGAATTGTGAATTAAGTACTTCATTTTAATCATTAACCTTATATATAACGCTATAGTTGCTGCCAGTTATGATGACAATAGCGGTCATTGACCCACCTACATTTATTAAAGTTCTTAACATTGAAAACCAAAAATAAGCCTGTTCAAGTCTTGAATCATCATCTATCGTGATCCTCAACATTTTTTCTAATGAAAAACGATACATGGTTCATTTGTTTTGGTTCGTACAAAGAGATATTGGGGAAAGGGCAATGACCGCTATTGTCATCTTAACAGGCAGCAACAATAGTTGTTACCTACGACCTTCGCTTGAAATTATTTTGAAAATATTACTTCTTTATTTGAATTGGATTTTGTAAACAATTTTAAGAGTTTTAATGCTTTTTGCACGAAATCCTAATTCTTTTTCTAAAATAAAAATAGCATTAGTTATTTAATTACAACATTAGCTATCTACTAGTAAAAAATGGTCCAGCCGTTTCGGAGAATGGCCGAAACAAAACAGACAAACACAGACCGACAGAAGATATTAAAAAGATGTCACCATTTCGTACAACATTAAATAGGGTAGATGACACACCAAACAATTGAGATACTTTTTAAGAGCTGTCAAAACGCGGTTCTCTCATAGACTTTTTATGGCAATAGCCAACTCTGACGTCACTTTTTATTCAACTCAATGACTCAACTGATTTCAAAGCAACTAAAGATCGAATTTAGCAATTAATTGAAAATAAATCGGTCCGTTCAGGCCCAAAATAAAATGTTTTTTTTAGAGATATTTGTCTTGGAATTATTGTTTTATGGGGTCATCTACCCATATTACCTACATGGCCCTATTAGAATACCAGCGCTGTGACGTTTTTTTAATGTTAGAGCACCATGCTGAGAAAGCCTTTTGGCCTCGTACAGGACCGATTTCATTTTTTTTTTTCTTTTAATTTTATTAGTTGTACTGATAATTTAACTATTTTATTTTTTGTGTGTTTTGTTCTGTGCGAGCTAATAAATGCTTTTTGTTTCTTCTTTCTTTATTTCTACATGGTCTACAAGGATGAGAAGCTGGTTTTCTAAATAAACGACGAATAATGCTTAAACGCTAGGAGTTCTAAAATCAAGTCCGGAATAGGCTTTTGTCCTGAAAAAATCTAATTAGTCCGTCAGTTAGATTATCAAAAAATATTTGACACGTATTTTTTCTTTTGTTACGTAAACCAAAATTGACGAAGATACGACGCTTTTAAAATTCTTAATACGTCACGTCGTGGTGTAATTTTTAGTGCGTTATGACGTCACGAGTCCCCACTCTCGAGTTTTGATGCGTTTTATCTTTGTCAATATTCATTGATTTACAAAAACAAAAAATACGGGTCTTTATTTTCCAATACTCTAACTGACGGACTAAATAGATTTGCAATTTATTGATGATGGAAACTAGCCTATTCGAGGTAACGATTGCGCGTCAATGATTGTTTCACCTTGTACCATCCGCAACGAGAGAAGATCAATTTTCCAAAGGACGAAGGAAAGAAATCGTTCAGAAAATTTAATTTGACTACTAACTGGAATGTATAGCCCAATCAGGTCCAATCAACTTTCCTCATTATCTTTATTAATCCGATTACCCAGCCAGCCTTCCGTTCGATCGATTTAATCAATTTCTATAAACATGAAACGTTTCCGATTTAATTTGTTTTTGTTCTTTGTTTACGGAAGAATATTGTTTGAGTTTGGTTGGCAGTTATGTTTAAATTAAAAAACGTGACATAAACAGTAAGTAAGTTCTAGAAAAGTTTAATAGGTACATTAATTTTTAAAATACGCATGAGTGCAGCGAAATATCGTTCCTGTTACGACGTAACAAATAATTTTAACATTTATCACAAAAAAAAAAACTTGTAATATGTACTAACATCACGCCTGTAATTCTATCCTAATTGTTGTCCCATGTAATAGGGGGCGAGCCTATTGCCATCATCTGGACACAAATCCAGACTCCGTGGCTGCTACTGAGAAATTCCCGATGGAAAAACCCAATAACACTTTGCCCGACCTGGGAATCAAACCCAGGACTTCATCCACAGCAGTCGCGTTTGCGACTACTGGTCCTGTGACCGATGTACTTAATAATATTAAAAAAAAAAACGCCAATACATCTGCAGAGTTTTAAAATCTTCTCTACAGGACACCAATATATAGGAAACTACACGAGCCTTATAATCTACATCTACACTATTTACACTAATATTACAAAGAGGAAAGATTTGTATTTTCGTATTTTTGTGTGTGTGTATGTTTTTGACGTATAAACTCAAAAACGGCTACACCGATTTCAAAAATTCTTTCACCATTAGAAAGCTACATTCAGCCTTAGTAACATAGGCTATATTTTATCCCCGTACTCCCACGGGAACGGGAACTACGCGGATGAAACCGCGTGACGGCCGCTAGTCATATACAAAGTTTTAAAACTGCCTGAAAGGACTCCAGGAAACGATCAAATCTTTTAATCCTTAAAGAAAGATAGAAAAAAAAGAAATTAACTGATCAATCTCCAATGCAAACCCTTCATTTTCCCGTCTAATAACTATCAAGGAGGCTTATAAAAAGCACCACCGTGCAATAATCGTGAGTGATCGCACAAAGACGGATGGAGGAAGTAACCCTCGTCACTGATGACGTCACCGGCCAGGCTCGAGCCTACCGCGGTTCTGGACTATTTAATTTAATTTGGGCACAGATCAATTTGTTACTGCCAAGTGCGTGTTATAGTAAATTGGAGTTTTTAGTTAGAATTAGTTTAGTTTTTGGGTCCTTTTTGGCGTGTAAGGAAGTGGAGCGTCATGCTTGGAATGTTTAAGAGGAAGTTTTTGGTGACATGGTAAGAAAAATTGTACTTGTGTACCTTCATGACAGCTCTAGTCTAGGGGCCTGGTTCACCACCTACGATAGAGTTCCTTTTAACATACTTGCCAGATAATGTCATGAAAATTCTGTTCCATTTTTTAATTCATTCGGTAAGTAGTGGATATGTGAGCAGCGGTGGCCCAGTGGTGGCGGCCCCGACTTACGAACAGTGTTCGAACCCAGGCAGGCGCATTACTTTGTCTAATTTATTTCATCACCACTGCCCCCAAAACAGTGAAGGAAAACATCGTGATGAAACCGGCATGTCCTAGAACCAAAAAAAATCGAAGACATGTGACATCTACCAATCCGCACTGGGTACGCGTATGGTGGATTATAGTCCATTCCCTCTCATTGAGAGGAGGCCGTGTCCCAGCAGTGGGAACATTATAGGCTGATAATGATGATGTTGATGAGTGACTAATCGGACATAGTGAAATAGGCCCAAAGTCATTCAGGCACAACTGAATAGGCATGTTACTGGGTTGTATACCATTGCCTCCTACATTATCGCTTCAGAGCAGTGGTTCATTCACATTATTATATTATTATTTTAGACATCTTAATAATATTGTTTTAAGACTGTTTTTACATAGTATTTTTTATATTGTTTGACATTATATTTTATTATTATATTATTTTAAAACTGTTCTGACATAATATTTGTAACTTGGGCACTATATTTTGAATTTCTTGGAATGTTATTTAATAATTCACTGTTCCTATAATTTTATGTAAATTGCATGTATATCCAACACAATGTAAATTGTTCACGAATAAATGAAATGAAATGTTCCCAACCTATGGTGTTCGAGGCTCCCGCATGAGCCTCCAACATGGTCCGCGAAAGGTCAAAATGTTATTCGTACTTTTAACTTCTACAGAATACCTTTGTAAGGTAAAAGCCTCTAAATAAATAAAGATTAAAAAAAAAAAAAAAAAACTTCTACAGAAGATGCAAGCTCAACCCAACGTAATTGAACCTATCAGATGCGAGATGCTAATTTTTTTTTGAGACTTTCCTTACTTATTCCTTTTCCGTATGAATGATTGCAAAAATTTTCGAGCTCACTTTGATCGCTTTTGTATCCTTCACTATCTTAAATCTAAAGATTTTCATCCTATTTTCTATTTTTTGCATTGTGTGAGTTAAAGATACACCCTCCTACATAAAACCTGCCGATGTCCTAGGAACATATATGGCCCCTGCTAACAATAAAGACACCAAAGTGGTCCCTGGTCCAAGAAAGGTTGGGAACCACTACTTTAGAGGTTAGAAAATCGCTGTCACGCAATAAAAAAAATGTGTCCTTTTTTTTACGGATGAGAAGTCATCAAATAACTCCTCCCGCTCTGGGCGGAGCAGGAGGGAGTGTCAGACTTTTACTGACTAAAGCCTATCTATGTTCCTTCATCGCCCTTTGTGTTCCGGGGCCACGGTATCTCTTTCGAACAGTCCCGCAACCCCGGCAGGAAATAATGTATCCTTAATATCAGAATGAATAGAACCTTGACTGCCTCGCTGGTCTAGTGGTTCCAAGCGCGACTGCTGACCATGAGGTTCTGGGTTCGATTCCCGGGTCGGGCAAAGTGTTATTGGGTTTTTCCATCAGGAATTTCTCAGTAGCAGCCACGGAGTCTGGATTTGCGCCCGGTTGATGGAAATAGACTCGCCCCCTATTACATGGAACTTAAACATAACTGTCGAAATGTGGGTGTACTATTAGTACACCTCTGCCTAAACCTTCGGGGATTAGAGGCTTGATGTTATGTTATGTAGAACCTTGATCGCCGCCGCAGATTCTAAAATGTAAAAGATTTTGCTTTCGCTCATTCGCCCAGCTTACGATCAGAATACTTTAAGATTAAAAAACGATCTTTAATAAATTCTCCATCATGAGTAATAGTCAATTTATGTTCCGAAGTTAAATGATTCTATAGAAGGAAGAAATTAAACTTGATCCAAAACAAGAGGTACCTAATTACATTGTCTTATTGCCCTACTAAATCCGGATATTGCTTATATATATCCTAATGCTTCTGTTTTAAGGATTTTTTTTCTCACGTCTCTCGAAGAAAAGGTTCATTAACGTTTATTAGTTGAAAATCTTTATATATTTTAGCTTTATTACAGGAGACTGTTTGTCGTTTTCTTTTGCTTAGCCTCAAATGTGCCACTGCTGGGCGTGGGCCTTTCCCATAGCCTTCCAATCTTTTCTCTCTCCGTGCGGTGACAAGTGTGATGAAATTACGCAACTAAAATGCTGCAGAATAAGGCACAAATCGCGATTCACACAACTATTGAAATCGCAAATTATATTACTTGAGATATCAAACTTAAAACTGCATAATGCATATTACCGTGTAAACTTAGTAATTTTTCGTGGTCCATACACCAAAAAATGTTTAATCGTGTTCCACTACCAATACTTTTCACCAAACTAAATTTGGTGTCAAAACTGTGTGCGCAGACCAAGAGCCCATTGCAAGATAAGGCTTAATAATAGGCCAAGAGCATTGACGTAGCTACGTTGTCAGGTTACACAAGGTATAGGTAGGTCGGGACCTTCAGAGAAACTGTAAGGACTGAATTCCTGCTACTTGTTGTCTCTGACGTACGCGACCGACCATACGCGACCGACGACGTCAGCGAGAAAAACAGTAGCAACATACGCGCCGCTGACGTCAGCGTCACAGTATGGTGCTATATAAAACACAATGTATACTCGTACTCGCGACCGACGTCAGCGTAGCAGGAATTCAAGCCTAAGCGGTGTTTTCTGGAAACACCACCGAGTTTTCATTTACATAGAGTTCTAATTTACTCTGATTTCTGTGAAAGGTTCTAATGACTTCAAAAGAAATTGTAATGTGAATAACGTTCATGGTACAAAAAAATGTCACCTTTGAGAACAGAATTAATTAACCCAAAAGTCACAGGTACATGACAGAAATAAATAGCGGGATCAAGTCATTTTGATCGTATAATAAAATCGTTTACCAAAATTGAAAATTAATTCTAAATTCGAAAAAAAGTGTAGCATAAAATTCGACAGCGTCAAATTATTCACAAGCGGCGCGTGCGACCAACCATTCTCCCCTATGTCACATGATGTTAATCCTATTAGCTAAAAGGAGATATTCACCTCACGTCCCAAACATTTTGGTTATACGTGAGCCCCAAACGAGACCTATATGCAATGCTGGTAGGGTTGTAATTGATATTGGCGTTTCGATCAGACTAGCCGAACAAATACGCTGTATCCATGTAATTGGGCTCACGTGCGTATGAGTGGGAGATTATATCTAGTATTGTGTTGGAATATTGGTGGTTTATTATGGCAATTTCGAATAAAACTGTCACAGATTGATACTGCATAAAGGTCAGGGTGAATAGCTCGGTGTGGTCAGCGTATGTGCGGTCAGCGCACCACAATTTTCATAAGATTATTTAACTGTAAGAAATGTTGAACTATAGATAACGCATGGATGTAAAAAGCATTGTTATGAATCTATGAAAATTATTGAGCTGTTATAAATTTGATAGAAAACAGACTAGCCACAAAAGCTTTTTCTGCACCCTGAGTCATGTCTAGTCGGTGCTTAGCGCAAACCATATTTTCGATTTGTGTTCTGCATATTTATTACATGTTTATGCCACCAATGCTACCTTTATCTCACTACACGAGGAAACCTAATCAATAGAACTTACTCGACGTCAACAGCCCCGTATATGTGGAACTCGACCAAACAAATAAAACTTATACAGAACCAACAACAATAACATTACATTACATTTCACCTCGCGTCACAAAACGCAACGATCAAGAACTTCCGTCGCGCTATAATCCCGAGCTCAGCGGTAAACAAACATCGCTCATTTTTCTCTCAGTTTCTCTCACTTACTCTCACTCAGTGAAACGCGTACGTGTCTTGATGAGGCGTTGGCAATTCTCTGGCGCCCTCTAATCCCTCCGACATTGGTGGAAGTTGCGTAATGAATCGACTTTTGGTGGATAGGACTGAAATGTAAATATACGAATTTTCATGTAAGGAGTTTTGTTGTTCAATCTTAAGGACGAATTGCAATACTGAAACTGAACATGATCTGGAACATCTTAACCACGTTTAAAAGTGTCAATTTCATCATTGATATGGGATATTATCACTGACAGCACTTGATGACGTAACGATGTGCTGATAGCGGTAAGTTTCATCATTATTTCAGCCGAAAGACGTCCACGACTGGACATAGGCCTCTCCCAAGTGTCGCCACATTGACCGGTCCCTTCCAATGCAACGTCTCCCGGTTTGCGTAGTTTAATTGGTGAATTCGATTTTAACAATCAGTGGTATTTGATGATATTTACATGCCTAAAATCAAGATTTCATAAAAAGAAAGATGGCAGTAGGTGGAGCCACAGTTCCAACGGTGGGACGGAGGAAGGAGAACATTTTAAGGTAATATACATTTAAATAATAACAGCCGCTCGGATTATCAGGTTAAGCCGTGCTTGCCTAGGTTGGTTTGCAGATGGGTGACCACCCATTACATACCTCTGCATCTCGGAAAGCATGTGAAGCCGTTGGTCCCGGCTGTCATTTGTAGATCTTTGACAGTCGTTAGCTAGTCAGAGGCCCAAAAGTCTGACAACCAGTCTTACCAAGGGGTATCGTATTACCGGGTACTAACTGGGTTGTGGAGGTCAGATCGGCAGTCCCTCCATGTTAAATACTAGTATTCAGCTGCATCCGGTAAAACTAGAAGCCGTCCCAACATAGTTGGGAAAAGGCTAGGTAGATACAGATTTTTGACCCCATAAGTTTTAGACCAATAAGTGTCAGAAAATAAAAACGAAGCTTTAGTACATAATGGTTATTATGACACTGGCTGTTTTAATGTTGTCAATAAGCTAACTGGTTCAGATACTTTTATAAAGGATTTAAAGCATGGGTGTAGATAAATGCCTTTTTCCCATGCCTTTATCCTTATATACTCCTTGCGCCTCGTCTACGTTCAATCATTCATACACCTGATCACACACGCTCGCTGGTTGCGAGTAGGTACTACGTACCTGAACTTTCTGAAGAACCTCAATCTAGGGCTTTCCTTCCTGGTGCTGGCACAATAGAGTAGATGACAAGAAAATCTAATTAGTCCGTCAGATACATTTCCATAAAATAATTAGACAAACATTTTTTTCTTTTTACACGAAAACAAAAAATGAAGACATTTGAATATATTTTTACCGGAAAGTGACGTCACAAGCCTCCACTCATGATCTTTGACACGTTTTATCTTTGTAATTTTTTATTAATTTGATAAAACAAAAAACAAGTAGGTATTCAATATTTTTCGATAACCTAACTTACGAACATATTTTTTTTAGTCAGGAATCATACCTCTTTGCTCCTATTAACACTCTATGACTTCGTGATTATAATATGTCGACGTACACTAAAATAAAGCAACACTTTCTAACAATAGGCTGACATCTTCATTTGAAAGGTTAAAAATAGAAAGTCCCGCTACTAGCTCATAATCCGAAAAACAAAATAAATTATTCGCAAAGAGATTACTCATTCTTTTTTAAACTCGAACAAATCTTTTAACAGTTAAGAATGCAAAATTTAAACGAAGCACTCGGGTTTCATTACATTTGAAATTTACTTTTCGTTCTTAATAGTGAAATAGTTGTCTTATATTGTTTAAACGGTTTTTCAGCATGCTTGGAGTTCTTCAGTTTCGTATTTTAAACTTAAAAGTATTCTTGTAGACTGTACTAGCAGCAATACAGCATGAAAAAAAATATAATTTTATCATATTCATTTTATTTTCAAACACTTTATTACTAACACTGTTTTAAACTTTCTCGGTTCAAAACTAAACTTATATTGCCACTTAACCGAACATATCCCATGTTCCGTGATTATTATTTGTTTTGAGCTACCTATATTTATTTTTTTCCCAATAAAGGCGCAATATAAGTTTACATTATTACTACTTCGGTATCCTTGAAAACAGGGCCTTTTAAGTGCAAGACAATCCTTGTCAAGTCAATCAATACAGTAAAATGGCTTTAACCATTCATTCTCAAAGTCATATTATCCAACACTTAATAACCATCAATCACTCTATCAAAATCGTTGAAAGGCTATCCATCTACTATTAAAAAAAACTGGCCAAGTGCGAGTTGGACTCGCGCACCGAGGGTTCCATTTAGGTATTTTGTTTGTAAACTACATATTTACAGTTTCCATTTTTTCCTTTACGTGTGCTGTCAGTCATTGCTTCTTGCCTAATTTCATGATTCTAGGTCGGTGGGAAGTACCCAATAGGTTTTGATTCCCTTGTGAAGTAGCAAAATATGCGATATAAACGGTCATATATTTTGATCGCGTTAACTTACAAGATTTTTTCACGGCTCCAAGACGTGAGTATTTGATATTAATTTCAGCTTGATACCTCGACGCGTTCCTGAGAGAAAGGGTATTGACAGACGGACAACAGAGTGATCCTATAACCCTTTAGTATAAGGGTTCCATTTTTGCCGACTTGGATACGGAACCCTAAAAAGCACTGTAAACGCAATATTCTCACATACGTACACTATACACTTTTAATTCAAGTAAATATTCTACATGTGGAGTCTAGCTTCCCCAGCTTTCGACGCAATACAATTTCAAAACCACGCGCCACACATCAGTAAATTGAACGCCAACATCTCTAGCGCAAGTGAATTCAATCAAAATGCATAATGTTCTAATGTACAGTACTTGGGTCTGAATCCAGCAATCTACGAGGTCTTCCATTCGTGCATGCATGCATACGTAGATACGTAGTAGGTATTTTGCAAGCGTGCGTCCAATCTACTTGCTTCCGTTCAGCTATGGTCTTACTTACGGCTTTGAATATAGTGAGGATTATTAAAGTTAATTGTATTTAGTTGTGTTGCCATACCTGCCGTGTGGTATCCG
This sequence comes from Xestia xanthographa, assembly GCA_905147715.2. NCBI lineage: Eukaryota > Metazoa > Arthropoda > Insecta > Lepidoptera > Noctuidae > Xestia > Xestia xanthographa. Next base: position 22,446,683 of record LR990659.1, read on the forward strand.
GCAGAGTAGAATAGAACCAATCCATTACATTTACGGGTGTCGTATAAGGCAACTAATGTCTGAGGCAGAACACCTTGCGCCTCCGTAGACCAGAGAATGGGCAGCAGCGTTTTCTGTTATTCTTTCATCACTGCGCAATCTCCAATCCGCCTGCCAAGCGTGGAGATTACGGCAAATTCCTCCTATCATGGGAGAGGCTTATGTCCAGCAGTTGACGTTATGGGCTGTTGTTGTTGTGTTGCTATATTTAATATAGTAGGTACTACGTAGCCTGTTTTGTTCCCGAAGGAAAGCCAGCAGGATTCGGCTTTTTAGGTGCCTTTGGGCCTGCTTAGAGGACTTTTAAGATAAATAATGTTTTTTTTTAGATATTGATAAAATTGTGTTTGGTTTCTGAAAAGATCATCTGTAGGTACTTCTATACTTAATATTATAAAGAAAGGAAAGATTTGATTTTTTGTTTGTTTGTGTATTGTTACGATTTAACTCAAAAACTACTGGACCGATTTTAAAAATTCTTTGACCTTTAGAAAGCCACGTCTTTACTGAGTAACATAGGCTATATTATCCTCGTACTCCCACGGCAACGGAAGCTACGCCGGTGAAATCGCGTGACCTCCGCTAGTAATATTATAAAGAGGAAATTGATTTTTTGTTTGTTTGTTTGTATGTTTGTTACTGTTTAACTCTAAAACTACTCGACCGATTTTTAAAACTATTTCACCATTAGAAAGCTACAGTCAACCTGAGTAACATAGGCTATATTTTATCCCCGTACTCCTACGGGAACGGAAGCTACGCCGGTGAAATCTCGTGACGTCCGCTAGTAATTTTATAAAGAGGAAAGATTTGATTTTTTGTTTGTTTGCGTTTGTTACTATTTAACTCTTAAAACTACTGTACTGATTTTAAAAAATCTGGATAGCTACATTATCATTGAGTAACATGGGCTATATTTTATCCCTGTACCTCGTACCTCCACGGGAACGAGAAGTACGCTGGTGATATATTATACAGAGGTAAAGTTTGGATGTAACTGATCTGAGCAAGTCTTTCACTATTGAAAAACTACATAATTTCTGAGAGTCACAGGCTATGTTTCAAACGTTTCCCTAGGATAACTTCCGATCAAAACGGGAGTGAAGCCGCGGGCAGAATCTAACATCCATCCTTGGTAAAAGCTTTCAGAAACCGCGCTATAACTGGTAATCGTACTATCAAATCAACCCAACCCACAACAACAAACAACAGCTATAACAACCTAACATCCGCCACATCTTAGTAGTTGTAACCATGAGGACTAATTGGCATCTGGGTTCCTACAACGAAATCATATATACTTTATTTAGTACCTGAGCGATCGAGCTCTGGTTGGGTGAATATAGAGAAAACGAATTTTCCCAAATATGAGGCCTAGTTATATCGATTTTTCGCCGCCGTAAACCCCTATACTGGATGACTTTTATATCACTTTCCAAAAAAATAGGTGAACGGAGTAGAAGCAAATGGTATACTTAGTTTTTTTTTGTTGCGAAAACTAAAGAACAAAAATATTCGAAATTCAAATAATACGCATATTACGTATGATTTGAAATTCGTTTTTTTTTTTTTTTTTTATAAAATTTCTCTTTCTTTGTTCTAATATCAAAAGGTTACTTGAAATTTGTAGCGTTTTTTTGATGATAGATAATTTTTTTTCTAAGCTGTGGAAAAAAGAAAAAAACTAGGTATGTCATAAGCTTCTACTCCATTCACCTATATACCCATTTTTTTGGAAAGTGATTAAAAAGTCATCCGGTATAGCAACTTTCATCAATATCATCATCATCATCATCTGCCTAGCCTTTTTCCCAACTATTGGGGTCGGCTTCCAGTCTAACCGGATGCAGCTGAATACCAGTGTTTTACAGCAACTTTCATTGACATCGTTAGTAATACAATAGTATAAGATTTTGGAATTTTCTCTACAATTTATTTCAACTGCATAATATCGTAGTTACGTGACACTTTCCCAGCTTCCCAGTCCTGTTATACCTATGTTTGGATACTATTTTCCTCGAAAGCTACAATTGTAGACATTGTTACTAAAAGCTGACTGTGTCACGTTCGCTAGTTTGTCTATTTGTTCATTCAACACGAATCTGCACTCATCATTTCATGCCAGTGCCTCTATCGTAAACCTTACTACGAAATCTTGTTTTAAAGAAGAATGTTACTTATTGATTCTGCGGCATCTGCATTAAGTTAGTTTATAGTTCGTGCCAGTTAAGATGAGAATAGCGGTTATTGCCCTTTCCCTAATATCTCTTCGTACGAACCAACACAAATAAACCATGTATCGTTTTCCATTATAAAAATGTTTTAAAAATGTTACGATAGGTGACGATTCAAGACTTGAACAGGCTTATAAGCAGTTTAATAAATGTAGGTGGGTCAATAACCGCTATTCTCATCTTAACTGGCACCAACTATAGTTTTATTTTTCTCAAATCTGTTGGTAATGAAATAATAACATAACAACTAGGTTAAATTTTAAGCCACTTGTGATAGGTACCTAAATAAGAGTTTAAATGTATTAATGTACCATCTAGATAACAAACATTTTTCACTTTCTATTTACATTTTTTTTAATGCTGCTACGTCTGACAACCAGTCTTACAAAGGGGTATCATATTACCCAGTACTACCTGGGTTGTGTAGGTCAGATAGGCAGTCGCTCCATGTAAAATATTATGGTTTTCAGATGCATCCGGTTAGACTGGAAGCTGGCTAAATCTGCAGGAAAAGTATCCAATCTTGAATAATTCAATTGAACTGACATTATGTTAGAATTCTGCTGATACTTGTTTTGTGGTTCTCGGGATTAAAACGCGATTTTTATAGCCGACATATTCTTAAAATCTACGTCCACATTGAATCGAGAACACATCGTAGAGCCTGCGGTACATCTCCGCAGAGCTAGCTGACTTTGCTACAATATTCATTTGCATTCAACATTCGAGCTCTTTCTGTGACGTAAGACAATGGGGCGAGCTACCTGCAACGCCTATCACGTGTTCGTGGAATGCATAGGAATGAGGGGTAACTCGATACTATTCGTTAGCTGGTAATATTGTTAAAGGTATACTAAAGGGTTACTGATAATTATTTGTCAGTTTTCAGTGAATCTGAATTAATTTTGAGAGAGTAGTGGTTTTAGCCTCGACACAACAAGAAGGTCTAACTGTTGGGGGCTTCAACTAAGGCTAGAAGTATACTATTTGTAATTTATTTCATAAACACTGCTCTCACAATCGTGAAGGGAAATATCGTGAGGAAACCTGCTTGTCCTAGAACTAAGATTAAAAGACGTGTGACACCAAACAATCCGGACTGGGGCTCTCATAGAGATGACGTGTACCAACAGCGGAAACGTTGAAGTCTAATTATACTGAATATTATAACATGACATAACATCATGCCTGTAATCCCGAAGGGTTAGGCAGAGGTCTACAACAGTACACCCACATTTCGCCAGTTACGTTTTCTTCTTCATCTTCAATCGGTCCCTTATTATGAGACGGAAAATCTGCCTCCATCTACTCCGGTCCAAAATTGCCATCACCACCTGCTGAAATTTGCTTGAGGACATAGCCTCTTTTACTTGGTCGGACCATCGTATTGGCGACCGGCCACGCGCTCTCTTGCCTTCGGTATTACCAACAATGACCAGCTTTTCAAGGGTTTTTTTTTTTTTCGGATGGGAAATCATCAAATAACTCCTCCCGCTGTGGGCGGAGCAGGAAGGAGTGTCAGACTTTTACTGACTAAAACCCATCCATGTTCCTTCATCGCCCTTTGTGTTCCGGGGCCACGGTATCTCTTTCGAACAGTCCCGCAACCCCGGCAGAGCTTTTCAAGGCTGCTATCTCCCTTCGCATTATGTGGCCGAAATAGGTCAAAATACGCTGAAGGCAAACTGTTATGTTTTAAGTCCCTGTAATAGGAGGCAAGTCTATTGCCATCAAGCGGGCATAAATTTAGACTACGTGGCTGCTGAAAGAAAAACCGAATAATAATTTACCCGACCTGGGAATCGAACCCATGACGCTCAGGCTCAGTAATCACGCTTGTGGCCACTAGGCCAACAAGGCAAACTAAAGTCATCCCCTAAATATCATAACTCCCATATAAAGATACTTGGAAAAGGTTCCATGAATTCCTAAAGTCGTAAGGTACCTCGTACAGCCATAAATAATAATAATAGTTTATTTCAAAATGGGATTGCAAAGTTTACAAGAGTTGGATTTATACAATTTTTAGGTTCAACTATACATTAAAGACGGGTGAAGTAAAGTAGTACTGTTCTCCTAGATAGGCTTAAATTTAGCCTGTGTTAAGGAGAGACAGTGCCGGTCCCCTGAATTGGCGGATTATTATACAAAAATTGTGTGTTTAAATTTAATTTGAAACAGCATCTGGACAGGATCAGTAGTTACTGTATAAATATAAGTATCCAAGCCCGAATATATACTTTAATATTACTTAAATATACACGCCGTGAAAAGGGTCGGATGCAACTAATTAACTCTTGACAAAATGAAAGCAGTAAGCTTCATAATAGGACTTTGCGACTCAAATCCCCTTTGCTGAAATATTCACACATTTACATTAAAAATTGGATGACATTCTTTATACTTTGATGCCTTTTTTAGTAACTTTTCGGGATGGGATTGGCAAGAGAAAACTAACACTGAAAACTACACAAAAAATTAAGTAGGGGTAAACTGATTTATGGCCGCGAAACAGAAGACGTTGCGTTGGAAGGCCTCCCACTAGGTGGACCGATGACCTGGTGAAGGTTGCGGGAATCCGCTGGATGCGAGTCGCACGGGACTGGTCAATGTGGTGACACTTGGCCTATGTCCAGCAGTGGACGTCTTTCGGCTGAAATGATGATGATGATGAAAATGATGTCTATACAAAATTAAACTCTTTTTTACTCCTGCTGTCCACTGTTTAAAAATATATACCTATCATAATATGATACCTATCATAATATGAACGCTAAATATATGGAACACCAAACATATTATGTTTGGTGTTCCATATATTTAGCGTTTAGTTTGTAACTTTTCCATTAAATTTTGGTGTAAATAAAGAGAAAGACTCGCCTTGTAAATTATGTAAATGTTTTTCAGTTCAGCTTCGTAATCGTGATTTCATTAGTATTAACTAATGAAATCCCGATTACGTGAAAATGGCTTATCCTAATTTAAGCGTTGAATAAACTGACAAGATTACTTCATTATAATTTAAACAAAAAATATGCGTACCCTAGGTAATTTTGTTCCCTAATTAATTGAATAATAACCTCAGAAAAAGTTGTCGCTCGACACAAGCTTAATAAATGAAATAACTGTGATTACAATTTAGCATGATTGGAATTTTTACAGTAGCAATTACACAGAGGCAAGTTGAGATAAAATAAAAAGCTGTATTTCCTTTTTCAATTAATTTTGTAAATATATACAACGAGCCATTTACATTATGTCGCAGCCAATTCGTATAAAACGTGGCCGTTATGTAATGCGGCGTCCTTTTTTTTCGGATGGGAAATCATCAAATGAATCCGCTATGACAATGACCAGAGCAGGAGGGAGTGAGCGATGCGTTTGACGACGCGGCATCCAACCTTTAGCCGTATTGTCAGCAAGAAGAAACGACCGAATAGAATACTGAAAATTCTGAATAAGATAATAATAAGGCGTAGTCGAGGTAGCCCCAAAACCCTAAACCTAACGTCGGGTGTAATATATCGAGCTCGCTTCGCTCGCTTTCAAAGCGGTGTATCGACGATACGCCTGCTTGTATTTGGGCGGCACATTTACGCCGCTTTGACAAACGCGAAGTGCTCATTCAATGCGGCGTACTTTATTTTAGCTGAATTGTGATCCGGCTGAACGTGAAGGCGCCGCATAACATAACAGCGACGTTTTGCAATCCGGCGCGCCTTTATGTAATACGGCGTGTTCTGCGATATGCCTGCGACATATAAATATGGCTATAGCAAGAAACTGTTGCACGGGTATGAGTAAAAGTGAGGACTTAAATGTAGTGTAGCATATGACGACCCGAATGGCGCAGCGGTAGTGAGACTTACGTTCCTAGGGTCCCGGGTTCGAATCCCGGTCGGAGCAAATGTTTGTGTGATGAGCATGGACATTTGTTTCCGAGTCATGGATGTTTATATTGTTACGTCGTACCCATACCTACAATACAAGTAGCTTCTAATAGTAGGTACCTACATCTAAGTAGGTAGGTAGTAGTAGGTATGTATCGAATGATGTAGGTACAAATTCGCAAACTACCTATAAAATACATCAGGAAGTTGTCATTGTAATTTCGACCGTACGCCCAGGGCATAAAGTACCTATTTCTTTCCTGTGTACAAAAGTTGTGGAAGTTTCTCTAAGGACAATGACCTAGTATGAATTGCCTAGAAGATTCTGGGAACTTATGGATCTTTCTCGAACGTTCGGTCGTCGTATAAATAGTCGACGTGTTTGTGGGAGCAGGCAGTATCATTTTGGCTACAGTACGGGACGAATCAAAGTGAACTTGTGAGTGCGATATCTAAGCGAATAGTGATCAGTAGTGTACTTGTGATTGAGTTTGAAGTGTTTTGTGATTATTAAAGTTATTCAGTTGCTCGTCGGTAGTAATTAATTTATCCCATACCCAGCTCGTAACAATTTGGTGTCAGAAGTGGGATAAATTATGCCAGTTCTACCTAAGGACAACACGGAAGGTATCCGTACCAGGAGTCAGCGACAGCAGGACATGGACCAAAGGCGGTTTGGAGATTCTCCGACACAGACACCGGGTGGTGTCCAGCCTACGTCAGTGCCAGTCGCTGGTCCATCCGGAGTTTCTCCAGCATCAGTAGCGCCAGACTTGTCAGCTTTAATGGCGCTGCTGCAGGAGCAGGCTCGTCGCCAAGAGGAGCAGGCTCGCCGCCAAGAGGAGCAGGCTCGCCAGTTACAGGAGCAGTTGCAACGAGATAAGGAGGAGCAGGCTCGCCGTCAAGAGGACCAGGCTCGCCGTCAAGAGGATCAGGCTCGCCAGTTACAAGAGCAGTTACAACGAGATAAGGAGGAGCAGGCTCGCCGTCAAGAGGAGCAGGCTCGCCGGTTGGAAGAGCAGTTGCAACAAGAAAAGGAGGAGCAGGCTCGCCGTCAAGAGGAGCAGGCTCGCCGGCTGGAAGAGCAGTTGCAACGAGATAAGGAGGAGCAGGCTCGTCGTCAAGAAGAACAGATGATCCTCATAAAGGATCTTCATTCAACTTTCGGCAAAGAGCTGAAGGTAATGAAGGATCAGGTTCACCAGCACGAGAATCGCATCTCAGAGGCCGAAGTGCAGATCGCTGGGATGAAGAAGGCTTTGGGAGAACTGAAGACTGGAGATGTGACTGTGGCTTCAGTAGTTCCTGCACCTTCAGCGCGGGGCTTTAAGGTGCCTCCATTCGATGGAACATCTTCGTGGTCGGCGTATAAAATTCAATTTGAGGCCGTTATGAAGGCGAATGGATGGACAAAATCTCAAGCCATGACCGCGCTCACTTTGGGCCTCCGAGACCAAGCCCTCAACATTCTTGAAGCGCTTGGCAAGGATGTGACCTACGAACAGCTGCTGGAGGCGTTAGAGTCCAGATACGGCGACGCGCACCTGGAGCACGTATTTCGTGCTAAGTTGAAGGATCGTGTCCAGCGTAGTGCCGAAAACCTACAGCAGTGGGCCTTGGAAGTTGAAAAGCTGGTTCGGAAAGCATACCAGTCTGCCCCTGCACTGATCGATGGGAATCTGGTACAAGCGTTCGTTGATGGAATACGTGACTTAGAAGTTAGAGCCGCCGTGAGACTTGGGCATCATGAAACATTGAAGGACGCCTTAGCCCATGCTTTAGAAGTAGAGGCAGTGAGGCAAGATCACCGAACGCACCGCGTTAGGGAGGTTGTAGCATCACCTGTACGCGAGCGCCCGCAAGGGTACAGTCCTAGGTGCTACACTTGTGGAGAAAGGGGTCACCTTCGGTCAAGCTGTCCAAAGCGCAACACCCCGCGAGAAGATCAGCAAGGAAGGGTGGCTGAAGTGACTGCCCAGCCACAGCAGGGAAACGAGTAAATGCCAGGACTGGGGGGCGGGTGCTGGCTGGTATTGAAAGAGCCCCGAGAATCTTGATCTCGCAAGCACATGACGGGAACAGCCTGACCATCAGAGGCGAAGTCAACGGAACACCATGCAAACTGACGTTGGATACTGGAGCTTCTTACACGGTCGTTAACTCTCACCTAGCAAGTCGGTTCCTTGGGGACTACTTTGATAACCACGACCGTATACGATTACTAACAGCTACCGGTCAGCACATAACCGTCCGAGGCAAGAAGGAGGTGGAGTTAAAATTGGGTGACAGATTTTACAAGCACAATGTCATCGTGGCCGACATAGTGGACGATTGCATCTTGGGCTTGGATTTCATGCGGAAATATCGTTGTGAGATCGACGTTGATCAAGGAGTATTGAAATGTGGTTCAGAGGAAGTCTTCATGGAAGGTGCACCATCAGGGAAAGTGTACTGCTTGAAAGAGATTGTTCTTCCTCGCAGATCAGAAACGATTGTGCCAATTAGTTTACCACGGAATTCTGGACAAAAAGATCGAAGTGTTCTGATAGAAAGGGTGAACAATGACTTTCCATGGAAGATGGCACGGACTCTGGTCAAGGCCAACAACGTCTCAGCAGTACGCATACTGAATCCAAGTGACAAGGAGCATTAAAAGTGTACAACGTTGGAGCCCCTTGGGAGCGGATAGCACTAGACGTTGCGGGACCATTTCCAGAAAGTGAGAGCGGAAACAAGTACTTCTTGGTGGTCATGGATTACTTCACAAAGTGGCCAGAAGTCTTCGCCATTCCTAATCAAGAAGCTACAACTGTCGCAGATAAATTGGTTCAGGAAGTCTTCTGTCGTTTTGGAGTACCCTTAGAAATACACAGCGATCAAGGAAGGAATTTCGAATCGCAAGTATTTCAGGAGACTTGTCGATTAATGGGTACCCACAAAACCAGAACCACCTCTTACCACCCACAATCTGATGGAATGGTGGAACGATTCAACCAAACGTTGGAAAGATATCTGGCAAAAGTCGTGGAAAGCAGACAAAGGGATTGGGACAAACACATACAGCCGTTTCTTCTGTCCTACCGCAGCGCAGTCCACGAAAGTACAACTGTGACGCCCGCCTTCGCGAACTTTGGAAGGGAATTACGGTTGCCTGCAGATTTAATCACTGGAACTCCCCCTGATGCTCCACGCAGTGTAACAGATTACGCAAATGACTTGCGTAACAAGTTGAATGATGTTTATGAGCATATTAGACAATCCGGCCAACAGATGTCTGAGAAGATGAAGACCCGTTATGACCGGAAGGCAAATAGTAGGGGTTTCGACGAGAGTTCACTGGTGTGGTTGCATAACCCAGTACGGAGCAAAGGGAAGTCTCCGAAATTACAAGCAAACTGGGATGGACCATACCGAGTCGTGACTAGGATCAACGATGTCACCTACCGAATACAGAAGGGTCCACGAGGTGCGCCTAAGATTGTCCATGTAGACCGATTGGCGCGATACTACGGGTCTAATGATGCTCGGGACGAGCATGTCTAAGGAGGGGGCAGTGTTACGTCGTACCCATACCTACAATACAAGTAGCTTCTAATAGTAGGTACCTACATCTAAGTAGGTAGGTAGTAGTAGGTATGTATCGAATGATGTAGGTACAAATTCGCAAACTACCTATAAAATACATCAGGAAGTTGTCATTGTAATTTCGACCGTACGCCCAGGGCATAAAGTACCTATTTCTTTCCTGTGTACAAAAGTTGTGGAAGTTTCTCTAAGGACAATGACCTAGTATGAATTGCCTAGAAGATTCTGGGAACTTATGGATCTTTCTCGAACGTTCGGTCGTCGTATAAATAGTCGACGTGTTTGTGGGAGCAGGCAGTATCATTTTGGCTACAGTACGGGACGAATCAAAGTGAACTTGTGAGTGCGATATCTAAGCGAATAGTGATCAGTAGTGTACTTGTGATTGAGTTTGAAGTGTTTTGTGATTATTAAAGTTATTCAGTTGCTCGTCGGTAGTAATTAATTTATCCCATACCCAGCTCGTAACAATATGTATAATAAGTATGTATTTACAAACAAAAATTATCTATGTAGTATATCAACTACCTGGTGTCCACGACACAAGCCTCGTTGCTTAGTGTGGCACTAAATGGCGCTGTGTCTAATGTCCAGCAATATTTATTTATTATTTATTTATTTATATTATGGCCGTACAGTGTTGGTATTAGATTAGGGTACATTGACAGGAGACCGTAATAACGTTCTCCAACAACAAAAACAGGCTGGGTGCAAGTGCCAAGCGCAAAAGGTATTTACTCGTGGACACCGCAGATACAGTCGACTTTTTAAGACTTAAAGTTTTGCCTTTTAAGACATAAACTTATGCCGCCATTTTATTAACACTACTCTTGAAAAAAAACAAAATGGCGGCATTCGTTTTGATTAGGGCCACGCGCCAAAACATCCAATGACAACTTGATCAATGTATACGTAAGTAGGTACCTACAACGTCATCATTCTAGATGCAGATAACGAGAGTGCCAACATAGCATATGACCTGTCTCTAATCGTCTGCAAAATGTATCCGTGGCTCTAACGTGGTTCGTGATGGTTGCCGACAAATGGAAACGAATTACCTACACCCATTAGTGAGTTTGATTTTGATGGACAAGAATTAAGAGGAGCGGCCGGCGGCGCCTGGTAGCCGACCAAAGTGTTAAACTGTGAAGGGTAAATAGTAGACCAGAGGTCACTGCTAATCTGTATCGGGTTATTGATACGGTTTAATGTATCGTAAAGGTTAAAGAAAATTATTACGTATATCAGATGTTGTGAAAATATGGATTTGTCCTTACAGTTTTTTGGTCTTTGTTATACATCGAAATAGAGTTTGCAGACTTTTTGTGATATTCCAACAAATATTTTTAAATAACAATTTAGTAAAAATGTTTAGCATGTTTCATTTTGACGTCATGTTTCACGGAATTTTAATTTACATTACAACAAAATATCATTGCATTACAATAAATATACGTAGGTACAACTGGCTGAATAAGTTTTTTTTTTATTTTTCTTTGCGTATTTTGAATTTAGAACAATCGGAGAACTGTTCGAAGCTACGAAGAGTCGGGTGTTTTTTTTAAGTATTCTTGTTTATGTTGAGGAGCCCGTGGCTAAATAATAACAGCCGGGTCGATCTTTTATAGATAAAGCCGTGCTTGCCTACCCATTAGGTACATACCGGGTTTCCTCCGTGCCTCGGAAAGCTCGTTAAGCCATTAGTCTCGGCTGTCATTTGCAGATCTTTGACAGTCGTTACAGGTAGTCAGTGACCCGAAGTCTGACAACCAGTCTTACTAAGGGGTATCGTATTACCCAGTACTAACTGGGTTGTGGAGGTATGATATAAAATACTGCGGTCGCTCCATATAAAATACTGGTATTTAGGTGTATCCGATCAGACTGGAAGCCGACCCCAACATAGTCGGGAAAAGGCTAGGCAGATGATTCTTGTTAATGTTGAACGCTGTTACTTATTTGGCTACCAATCCAGACTGGTACATATTAGCTTCAACCTCAACTATCAGTGTCTACGTGTAACACATTCTGAATTTAATGTCAATATCCACAGAGCTTGCGTACCAATCAACGTCCATCGTTAGCGGTGTATCATGCAGGATTGCGCCCCCGGTCACCGTGCCAAGACATGTCATCCATCTTGAATTCATTATTCAGTAGTGCTGTGAAGTGGAACACTGTGTCTGTGACTGTTGATGTCGTGAGAGACGGTTAGCAGCGTTGAGAGGGTTAAACGAGGATTAAGTTGTATTCGAAAATAGAACATAGGTACTAGGATTCCCTGTGAAAACCATTGTGGGTTTATTAGTTCTTTTGGTAATTGCGTCTGTTTATCAATTGAGCATTGTGGCGATGGCGCCTCAAATATAGATTTGAGGTTAATGTAAACTGTAATGATGTCGGGGTTTACTCTGAGTATCAAATATGAACATGCACTAATTACATAAACCGCTTAGAAATCGATTTACTATTATTCAACATTTCTATTAAATTCTTTTATTAAAGCGATAGAGGCGAGGAGAAACCCTTGTTTCCCCGAAAAAAGTTGCCACTATTAAAAAAGAAAACAAAAACTAAGGGTAACGACACACTTGTTGCAAGCATTGTTATCGCTCTATATTATTGCTGATTTACATTTTACTGTACGCCATTAAGCCGCGAGATTTGCATAATGGACGCTTTACGCATATTAACGGGTGATTGCGGATTATTGAATATAATTGACGTATTCATTGCGAGATTATTATATTAGTGTGAATGCCTTCTTGAATTTTATGGGTTTAAAACACGCCTTCTGTTGTTTGGTTCGAACCATCAATTTGGATTAGAAAAAGCTCTATATTTTGCGTAACTTAAATTATAATCGAGTAATTTTTCCTTCACGGTTTTAAAAAAAGTTCTTTTTTTTATACTAACTTTTGAACGCGGCTTCGCTCGCGGTATAGTCGTGAATTATCAAATCAAAAATGTGTATTTGTTAGAATATGGTACAATACATGTTGCAATATTGGTTCCAGCATATCCTGCCATAATATGGCGTTCAAATATTTCTTAACAAAAACAAAGCAACATATCCCACAGGTACATATATGACACACGGTAATGTAGCTTCTCATTATGAATTATCACTAATGCAGATACTAACCTAAACTTGCAAACATACATACATACTGTACCTCTTTATAATATTAGTTATGTAGATCTGTCCAGTGAGGGATAAAAAAATGAAAACATGAAAAACCAATTTTTCCAAGATTAGAAACGGAATCCTCAACAGATATGAAGATAATCACCAAAACAAACGCTTGTACATTCGGATCATGAACCTGCAAAGCCTCCTCATTGTTCCCAGAGGGGCAAGTTCAAGTAATATCGCCAACTTCGGCAGTACCAGCCAACTTGAGAGCCATTCACTCTGCAGTTTGTGTACAATCCCTGTTTTAAGGAAACCTGTAGCAATCCATTTTTATTATACCCTGTGGGTTATTTTTTTGGAGTTCTTAAAATATGATGTTAGGAAAAACTTTTTGTTTTTTGTGGGACTCGTTCAATACGTAAACATATCGGTGTAAATAATTCAATAATTTAAGAAAAACTCATAATTTGAAGAGGTATTAAAAAAATACATTCAGCAGACAGTTATAAATGCTGACACATTCATCAGAAAACAAACTGTCCATACATTTCCAAATTCAAACCTCGAAAAATACCAACGTAAATAAAATAAATCCCACGCAGTATGACAAACATAACCACGTGAGAATTAAAAAAATAAGTAAAAAGTAAACACAATAACTTGGTCGAGAACGTGTATCACGAGAATGTAAATCTGGTGAGCGTGGCCATGAATATTTTCATTATTTTCACCGAAACAACGAGAGGGAGGCATAATTTTATTAGGAGGCACTGTAGCACGGTCAATATTCAGCGATACATATTGTCCATGCCCATCAATGACGTATTATATATAGACACGTCATGAACCAACATCGCGGCGCTTAAAAATGGCGAAAATACTAGAACTACTTATAAGCGTGAAGAAAGAGAAAGAAAATATGACACCGAACGGCGGGATGCCTGTTGCGAGAGGGAGATAAATATACATCTTCAGTCACGTCAGAGGATTTATTAAATTATAAACAAACGTAGCGTCGCGCGACAGGTTGGTGCGTAACTAAGCGCGATGTGGGCAATTGCCTTCATTTCATGTTGTCATTTTAGAGTGCGGACAACGTATCTATAGTTTATATATCATTGATGCCCATGGTTCGATTTCATGTTTTATGTGTTTTTCTGTATCTGTGTTCATAATATCAAATAGGTATTGCTCCATGCGCTTGTGTTCAATTTTGAAAAGAGAAGAGTGGCCAGCAACTTAAACGATGACAAAATATTTTTTTAATCAATGAAGAAATTCATCATGAATGAAATCTTTTTGTTGTGGTTTGCACCAGGCTTTTTAATGATTTTTCGAGGATACTCGGACCAAAATTGAGAATTTTGTCTGTTTTGCTTACGACGACGATGCTCGGGCTCTTATGATTGTAACAAGAAAAAACTCGATTTATTTATCCTCATGCCGCAAGGGAAAAGTGAGGATACTTTGATAAGTTTATTATTTTTTACCTACTCGAAATGTTATCAAAGGCTCGGAGCTATCAAACCCTGCTAAGGTTTCCGAAGGCGATTTTAGTTGAGTGCCTGTATATACATATTTTGTTTGGAAGCTGTACTTCCAAGGTTTACCTGGGTACGTACCCCAATATCCATTATGCATATCATATCTTTACTACTTTCCTTGTTAAAGATTGCGACGTTGAGGTAAGCCGATTGAGGGGCTTAGAGCTAAGACGTACGATCCGAAAATATTTCATTCATTCAACCTATAAATTTTAATACCAACAATCCGATTGAACAATCTTTGTTCAATCGGATAGTTGGTATTAAAATTGTGGTAGGAAATTTATATTTTAACCGTAGTGATGTGCGTAAACTATGAAGGCAATTTTTATATACACTGTCCCAAATATCTCTCTTTCCGTAATCCATTTAAACAAGATCGCCTTGTGCGACAAGACCACTTATTAAACACTAGTTTTATATTTTTTTATTAAATATATGTGTAAAATGGTGAAGAAAACCATCGTAAGGAAACCGGCATGTCCTCGAACCAAAAATTCGAACACATGTGACATGGCATCTACCAATCCGCACTGGGCCCGCGTGGTGGATTATGGCCCATTCTCTCTCATAGAGAGGAGGCCAGTGTCCCAGCGGCTGATGATGATAATGATGAGAAAAATGCAGCTCAATAAGAGTTACTGTTAGCCTGTGTCGTCCCACTACTAGGCAAAGGCCTCCCTCCATGTCCTCCAAATCTTTTGATCCAGGCCCAATGTGGACTAATCGTTGATTCTGTCCAGGGGGTCTAAAATGGCCGCTTTAGCAGAATCGTTTTGTGAATCACGTTAATAATTTAAAATTCTTAAAATGGACTTTATGACTATAGACATAAAGTCGATTTTAAGATTTTTTTTTTTAACGTGATTCACGCTAAGATTCTGCGTAGATTCTGCTATAGCGGCCATTTTAGACCCGCAGCTCGTCCCACCATCTCCTGCGAGGTTTACCAGGTCGCCTTCTGGCTGTGTCAGGACTCCACAACGTAGAGTATACTTCTACGCTATCTACACCTACACTATCTACATCTACACTTATATTATAAAGAGGAAAGATTTGTATTTTTGTGTGTATGTTTGTAATGAATAAACTCAAAAACTACTGCGCCGATTTCAAAAATTATTTCCCCATTAGAAAGTTACATTCACCTTGAGTAACATAGGCTATATTTTATCCCCGTAATTCCACGGGAACAGGAACTACGCGGGTGGAACCGCGTGACGTCCGCTAGTAATAAATAAAGTGTTCAATAAATAAATATCTTTACACCATGGTTTGAGCATGAACGATCTTCACCCTGCAGGGAATACTCGTCGCGCACGAAAGGTCTCCTCAAACTGGCATCTCATCCTGATTTTCAATTATTCTCCACATTCCCTTCACTAAACCTACCATGTCAGGGTCTTCAACACGTCATGGCGGAGAAAATGGATGATACACCATGTCAGTCCCGTTTCCGTCGCCGCGTCGGTCAAACAGGGTCAAATCGTAAAAGTGTTTATGAGTTTTTCTCACTTCCCTCCAGGGCCGGATCGAGCCTTAAAGTAAATGTCAATAGCTCCCGAAAGCCAGGTTCGAAGTTAACTTTCAGCACGGTATATGAATATGGCAGCATTTTTATTATTTATTCGGACAGTTTTGATTAGATTTCAGTTACGGATACATTTTCTGATATTTGTTGAAACATAAATATGATTGCAAAGGCGAATGGCAGGCTTGTATGGGAATCTCGTACCACTAATAAAATGTCGTGTTTTGAGATATTTTTTGTTTTAATTGGTAGTTAATATGATAGAAAAGCCCTTTTTAAATTCTTAGATTTTTAGAACTTGGGACGTAAAAGTTATAACCAGTCTTATTTTTTAAGGTAATGCACCAGTGAAAGTACGTAGAGCTGCCTAAACATTGTTTTGGTGATAAAGTAAATGTTATAGTATAGTTTTCGCTATTTTTGTAGCAGGAGCTTAACTCAACGTAAATAGGGCCAGACAATCCGCTGAATTGCTCAGATGCAGTCACAAACTACAATCCAAAACAACAGCAAAGATCTGAAGTGAAGTGAAAAACGGATTTTCTTTACCTGTCAATAAATAATTGCCATAAGAACAAAAAAAAATATTGGTGACGAAAATCATTCCTATCATTAAATCGTTATCTATTATGATTGTATGCAACAATTATGCTTTCTTATGTATAAATAGTAAGTGTATAATTATATTTAATGTTATTTTTATGTTTAAATAATTATTTAACATTTCGATTTTTGTGTTATTTTACTTATGGCAACATTGAAAAACACAGCCGCGTTTAGTTTATGATTTCATTACGTTTAATTGTTAGCATCTTTTTATTGATATTATTAATCAATCCGAAGTTTTAAAAATAGTACACTTACATGAAAATAAAAGGCTTATTTGCCTTAATAAGTGGTACAAATTCTATAACAAAACAACAAACGAAGTTTGCGGTACGAAACCTGCCGTTCGCCTTTATGGTTGTACCCATCTAGTTCCCCGTTCTAAGAGTGAAAAACGGAATAATAGCAATGAGAGGTTTTCTTTTTGAGCTATTAAAAAAAAACTTAGTTTCCAAGAACTCTATAGATGGCGTTGAACTTACTATGATAGTTGGTGCCAAAGCCAAAACGCTTGGAAAAAAAAACATTGTGTCACGTCACATACTCTCGTTGACTGACACTTTCATTTGCTTAACCTTCCGAATATAACCTAGTTTTCTCGCGCTTTGTTAAAATCAGTTTTTAGGGTTCCGTACCCGGGGTGCGATGTCAGAAGTCCTCCACGTGTGTCTGGCGGCTGCTGGTCCCTCTCGATACGTCTGGAGGGAAGAGCAGCTGCTGGGCCGGTGCACCCTGGACGCGGCGGTATCCTTCTCCGGGGAATGAGAGGAAATGAGAGTTTCCTTTTATCCCCCGGGGAATGTGACCGCCGCGGCTAATGAATCTGACAAAGGTAGGGTCCTTTCAGGACCAACGGTGCGTTCCTCTGCGTGACCCTCTGTAAAGCAGAGGGCACAGCTGAGGAATGAGGGCGGGCTTGGTGTGCACTCACCCTGCCTCCGAGCAGACAGAGAAGGATCCGTCCTCCTCTGTCACCGTCAATCTCGTAATCTGGCTATCGAAGCGCTGTGGATCACGTCTCGCGGTTTCGATAGGGGACCGAGGGTCTTGGCTTAACCGCCCGGACCGCGAGGTAGAAAACCTCTATAAAAAGTTACCCCGAATCCCAAGTGGCGACGCACCGCGAGGGGATGTATGGCTGACGGGTGTTCCATGGAACAAATCAGTCGCTAGTGCACTCCTCGCCAGGGTACCTGCAGACCCCCATGGCGAGTAACAAATGCTTAAATCTGCCCTTCTAGGTACAGGGGTCTCTGCCTAGATTGTATGTTATTTCCCCCATTCTCGTGGGATTAGATATGGAAGATTTTAATAAAAAAACAAACACCGCCGGCAACGGCAAGATGGAGGAGAGGAGGGATGCGGCGTCGGAGTCCGACGTAGCATCAAGTGAGGTGAGCGCGGGAGGCTCAGAGAGCTCCCGTCGCGCGAGGGCTGGGACGCCTGCGGAGAACAGCAAGTTCTTCCGCAAGCGGCCCAGGCGGGATGGCGACCGGGGGTCGTCATCCGGAGATGAGGAGGCCTCGGCCCGAAAAATCCCCACCAACAAGCGTGGGGGGATCCGGGGCAAGGGGAGGGGGCTCTCTGCCCCCGTGAGGTCGGCAAGACCTGCCGAGGAGGTGCGCCCCCCGGGCACTACTGTTCCCGGGTCTGGCGACGAGGCGGGTGCAACTGGCGGCTCCGAGGCGGAGCGTAAGGCCAGGTTTGCTAAGGAGGTGGAAGCCGCAATAAGGGGCGTGGCTAATAAGATGAAGACCTCATCCAAACTCAAGGCCATACCCGGCGCTTCCGCCTCCATCATGGCGGCAGCGGAGGCCAACTTTGCGAGGCCTCCACCACCTCCTTCGTCAGAGGGAGATGTGGCCAAACTGCGGGAGGAGGTGGCCCGCCTGACGGCCGCCATGGAGGTTCTCCAAAAGGAGAACGCCAAGCTCCATGCAGACCTGGCCAATCTGCGCGAGGCTGGTAGCCGTGCTGCGCCTCCAAATGGGGGCCACCAACAGCAGCAGCAACAGCGACAAGCCGAGCCCGTGCCGGTGGAGAACCAGGTCCTGAACCTGGTTCGGCAGGAGCTGGCTTCCTTCCAGGCGCGGTTCTCAGTCCTGGAGGGAATTGTTCTGCGCCCCGCCCTGGGTGCAAAGAAGGCAGCCGCGGGCCCGAGCACGATGCCGAGTACGGTGTCATACGCGGCTGCTGCGGCTGCCACACCCGGACCTGGGCCGTCGAGCCAGTCCTCCGGCAGGGCTGCGGCGCCCCCTCCCCCTGGAAAGTCAGCTCCGGCGCAACCGGCGCCAACTAAGAAGGCGCCCAGGAGGAGAAAGGGCAAGGCGGCTGCACAGGCGGCGACTGTGTCGGCTCCAGCGCCAGCGGCGCCAGTGCCAGCGGCGAGTGGGCCAGTGCCTGCGGCAAGCCAGCTGCCGCCGCCACCACCGCCCCCCCAGCCCCCAACACCTGCGGCTGAAGCCGGATGGCAGGTGGTCGGAGAGAAGAAGAAGGGGAGGAAGGCGGCCAAAAAGGCCCGAAATGTGGAGCGGCAGCGCCAGCACAGGGCGCGAAAGATCGCGGCTAGGCTTCGCGCCCCGAAGACCGCGGCTGTAGTGATCACACTACAGCCGGACGCGGAAAAGAGGGGCGTGTCCTACCGCGACCTTCTGGCGAAGGCGAAAGAGGCGGTGAACCTCAGTGAGCTTGGGATCACCGGGGGCCTCCGGCTTAAAGTCACCGCGACAGGGGCCCGATTGCTGGAGATCCCCGGCGAAACCAGCGGCTCGTCCGCCGACGCTCTGGCTGAAAAGCTCAGAGCGTCCCTAAACGCGGTCGAGGCCCGAGTGTCCAGGCCCGTCAGATGCGCAGACCTGCGCATCCTGGGTCTGGACGACTCGGTTACCGAGGAGGAGGTGGTGGCTGCCGTCGCCAGGTCCGGAGGGTGCCCTGCCGATCAGGTCAGGGCAGGCGCCATTCGCCCGGACTCCACGGGTATGCATACCGTTACGGTATGCTGCCCGGTGACGGCGGCTAAAGCCATAACGGAGGGCCGAAGGCTACTGGTGGGCTGGGTCTCAGCGCAGGTGAAGCTGCTAGAGCCCAGACCTCTGAGGTGCTATCGCTGCCACGTGGGACACCACGTGTCAGTACAGTGCGCCTCGGAGGTTGACCGCAGCGGACTCTGCTTCCGTTGCAGCCAGCCCGGTCACGTATCCGCGGCTTGCTGCGCCACGCCGCACTGCGGTGCCTGTGCGGCGGCTGGCAAGCCAGCCGACCACCGGGCTGGAAGCAAGGCCTGCGCTGCACCCACCAAGGCCACCAGAGGCAAGGGGAGGCCCTCCGCCGCCAACACCACCACCGTCGCCACCGCCGCAGCCGCAACTGCCACCGTTGTCGCTGCCACTGTCGCCGCCACAGAGGGGCCCTCGCAGGGGGCTAGGGAGGAAGCGGTAATGGAGTGCCAATAACGGCCCCATTACGCTTCCTCCAAGCGAACATCAACCACTGCGCCTGCGCTCAGGATCTGTTGCTCCAGAGCATGGCGCAGTGGTTGATTAACATTGCTGTGGTCGCTGAGCCGTACTTTGTCCTCCCCAGGGAAGACTGGGTGGCGGACCTTAGCGGCTCAGTGACCATAGTGTCGTCGGCCGCCGCCGGTACCCCGACCCTTGAAGGTGTCAGGAGGGGTCGGGGGTGCGTAGCAGCCCGGTTCGGGGAGATCGTAGTGGTGGGAGTATACTTCTCCCCGAGCCGAACTCTCGCCGAGTTCCACAACTCTCTCGCAGAGTTGAGTGTTGTCGTCGGAAACCATTCCCTCCCCGTGCTTGTCCTCGGGGACTTCAATGCCAAGAACTTGGCTTGGGGTTCTCGTTGCACAGACGTGCGGGGAAGGATGGTGGAAGACTGGGCCCTGGAGAAGGGCCTGGTCGTCCTAAATCGGGGTTCTGTCCCCACGTGTGTGCGGATGCGGGGCGAGTCGGTGGTGGACATTTCGTTCGCTAGCCCCGCTCTGTCGCCGCGTGTCGTTGACTGGCGTGTCATGGAGGGGGTGGAGACCTATTCCGACCACCGGTACATCCGGTTCGACGTCTCCACCCAGACCTCAAGCGCGCCGGTCCAACAGGCCCCGAGTGGTCCGCGTTGGGCGCTGAAGCAGCTGGACCGGGAGCTCCTCCTGGAAGCCTCGATCGTGCAGGCCTGGGTGACATCACCGGACAGGCCTGCCGACGTAAACAATGAGGCAGGGTGGTTCCAGGAGGCCATGTCCGACATCTGCGACGTGGCAATGCCCCGCGTTCGGCCAAGAAGCGCCCGGCGTCAGGTGTACTGGTGGTCGCGAGAGCTAACGTCTCTGCGCAAAGCGTGCGTCGCTGCACGGCACCTGTACGCCAGGCATCGCAGGCTCCGCATCCGCCCACCGGATGCGGCAGCCATTGAGGCGGAGCTATATGAGGGGTACAGAGCGGCGAAGACTGCTCTCCGCGAGGCTGTCCTGCGGGCCAGGGATCTGGCCCGCGAGGAGATGCTGGGGACTCTCGACAGAGATCCGTGGGGGCGCCCTTACAAGTTGGTGCGGGACAAACTCCGCCCCTGGGCCCCCCCACTGACGCAGAGTCTCCGGCCTGAGCTCGTGGAGGACGTGGTGAGCACTCTGTTCCCTTCGCGAGGGGAACACCCACCCCCGCCTATGGCTCCGCCGCCTGCGGTGCTGGAAGCGGATCATCAGGACGACGACGACGACACTCCGGAGGTGACTGGGGTAGACCTGAGAGTGGCGGTACGTAGGCTCAGTGCCAAAAATACCGCCCCGGGACCCGATGGCTTGCCTGGCAAAGCCTGGGTCCTGGCCTCGGAGGCTCTCGGGCCCCGACTGGAGGGGCTCCTAAGCGCATGCTTGGAGAGAGGCCAGTTCCCGCTTCGTTGGAAGACGGGGAAGCTGGTCCTCATCCGGAAGCCGGGGCGCCCTGCGGACTCTCCGTCCGCATACCGGCCCGTGGTGCTGCTCGACGAGGTGGGCAAGCTCTTTGAAAGAGTCATTGCGAACCGCCTCGCCGAGCACCTTGCGGGGACTGGGCCGGACCTTGCGGAACACCAGTTTGGTTTCCGCAAGGGGCGCTCTACGGTGGACGCCATCATGCGCGTGAGAGCTCACGACGGGGGATGCGGTTTCCAGGGGTGGGGTTGTCTTGGCGGTGTCTCTCGACATCGCCAACGCCTTCAACTCCATGCCCTGGAGCTGCATTAGGGAGGCACTCCGGTATCACCGGGTGCCGACCTACCTCCGTCGAGTGGTCGGGGACTATCTGACGGACAGAGCCGTCATCTACCCCGGTCGCAGCGGAGAATGGAACCGGCGAGAGATGTCGTGCGGTGTTCCGCAGGGATCGGTCCTAGGGCCGTCCTTGTGGAACATCGGTTACGACTGGGTGCTGCGCGCCGACCTCCCTAGTGGTGTCAGCGTAGTTTGCTACGCTGACGACACGCTGGTGCTGGCCCAGGGGAGGTCGCACGAGGCGGCGGCCGAAGTGATGACACGCGGGGTTGCGACAGTCGTTGAGAGGATCCGGCAACTGGGTCTCGAGGTGGCATTGCACAAGTCCGAGGCCATGTGCTTTCATGGGCCTCGGAATGCGCCACCTCCGGGATCCTTACTCACGGTAGGAGGGGTATCCATCGGTGTCGAGTCGACTTTGAAGTACCTAGGACTCGTCCTCGACAGCCGGTGGAACTTCGTGGAGCACTTCCGACGTTTGGCCCCCAAACTGGAACGGACTGGGGCTGCCTTCAGGCGGCTCCTGCCCAACCTGGGGGGGCCGAACGCCTCCTGCCGGAGGCTCTACGCGGGAGTCGTGCGGTCCATGGCCCTTTACGGGGCCCCGGTGTGGGCGCGTTCTTTGAGGCGGCGTGCCGCCCACTACCTGAACGCGCCCCAAAAGGTAGTAGCCGTAAGGCTGGCCCGGGGCTACCGCACGATTGCCCGCGAGGCGGCGAGCCTCCTTGCCGGATTGCCGCCATGGGATCTGGAGGCGATAGTCCTCGCGCGCCTGCATGAATGGCGCGCGGAGGCGCTACGCCGGGGGGAAACTCCGCTGCAGCGACAAATTGTCGCTCAGCGGACAGACTTCCGGCGGGATCTCATGGCGACATGGAGAGAGCGACTGTCGCAACCCCGTGCAGGGCACGCCACAATAGTGGCGATAAGTCCCCTCTTTGAGGAGTGGCTTGAGAGACGCCACGGCGTCCTCACCTTCCGCCTGACGCAGGTCCTCACCGGACACGGAGTGTTCGGGAGGTTCCTGCACCGAATCGGGCGGGAAGAAACGCCCGGGTGCTTCCATTGTGAGGATCGACCGGAGGACACGGTGGAACACACGGTGGAGGTGTGCCCCGCGTGGGCGGAGCACCGCCGTGTCCTCGAAGCGGCGATCGGCGGCGGCGACCTCTCGCGTCCGGCCCTGAGGCCCTACTCTCTAACGTCCGTCCGTCCGTCCGTCTCTATCCGTCTCTCTCGCGCACGTCTGCAGATGAGTGCGAGTGAGAGAGACGGATACAGACGGATGGACGGACGGACGTTAGAGAGTAGGGGCCCTGGTGCAAGCCATGGTCCGGAGCGAGACGGAATGGGACGCCGTCACCTCCTTCTGCGAAGCAGTAATGCTAGAGAAGGAGGTGGCGGAACGTGAGAGGGAGAGAACCTCTCAACGTCCCGGCCGCCGCGGGAGACGCCCCGGGCGTCGGGGGCCACCACCACGTAGCCCCCGGCCACCGTAGGCGCGGGCCTGTGGACGGTGAGCTAAGGGCTAGCTCGCCGTCCGTCCGTCTCATGACGACAGGCCGTGTCGACGGCGCGTTCGTGTTCCACGCGCGCCTCAAAGAGAGTCAGCAAAAAGGAAGGGGTCCGTAAGGACTGATGCCTGCCGGGGTTGCGGGACTATTCGAAAGAGATACCGTGGCCCCGGAACACAAAGGGCGATGAAGGAACATGGATGGGTATTAGTCAGTAAAAGTCTGACACTCCCTCCTGCTCCGCCCAGAGCGGGAGGGGTTATTTGATGATTTCCCATCCGAAAAAAAAAAAAAAAAAAAAAAAAAAAAAAAAGGGTTCCGTACCCAAAGGGTAAAAACGGAACCCTATTACTAAGACTTCGCTGTCTGTCCGTCTGTCCGTCTGTCTGTCACCAGGCTGTATCTCATGAACCGTGACAGCTAGACAGTTGAAATTTTCACAGATGATGTATTTCTGTTGCCGCTATAACAACAAATACTAAAAACAGAATAAAATTAGGGGGGCTCCCATACAACAAACGTGATTTTTTTGCCCTTTTTTGATAATAATGGTACGGAACCCTTCGTGCGCGAGTCCGACTCGCACTTGGCCGGTTTTTTTAGGTTCCGTTCCTTGCATTATCATACTAACTTCTAGCGCCAATCTATCCAGCGACTAGGGAAGAGCTAAAAAGAAAATCCCTCATTGCAAAGCATTAAGAGAAACGTAAAACAGTTATTTCTTTAATTTTACCAGACTCTCTTTTATCAGACTCTCTAAATAACACCAGCTAGTAAAATGGAATAGGCAAAGGTTTTTTTTTTTTTTAAATCGCTTAACAATCCCAACCAACTAATTTCATTACTAAATCCCTCTACTCTACATTTTCTAATAACTACCTTTACACACGTCGCCGAACCCGACTCCTCATTATGATGGTTTAATCAAAGGTTTTAATTTCCCAGTCGGTTGTCATCACCGCGACGGGAAGGACAGGTGGCGACAGGTTGACATCTCTCTCAGGTCGGCTTGGAAATGGGACCAACGGGGTGTTAGGAATGAATACTGTGGAAATCGAAAGTGGCCTAGCTTTATATGGGTTAGAGGAACTTTTGATTAGGTACTAATAGTACTGTCTTGAAAAATAAACCGTTTTACGCAAGGCACAATAAACACGTCATGTCGAGTGACGAGCACAAAAATCTAAATCTTTATTGTTACGGTAGATTATTAGGTATGATTTCTTCTTCATGTTATTATTTATTATTGTGTTTTTTTTTTTTTCAAACAGGGTATTTCTATTTAAAGAAAATACACAACAAAAAAAATTTCTTGATAACATTCAATATAAAAAATTATATCAGCTTATGCTAGTGATCACTAACTTTTTTTGGTGTGGTATACGACTTTTAAATCACCGTTAAGTTAATCTGTGTTTAATTTTCACAATGCCACTATGATTGTGATTGATGATGCAATTGAAGAGGTGCACTGTAGTGACAGGAAAATTTTCGGGAGTGGCTTGAGGTTTTAAATTTTGGACCAGTCGTTTTAGAATTTGAGGACATCAATGTTCAATGAGACGTTTCGCTTACAACCAATGATAAAAGCTCTATAGCTGGTCTCATTCATACCATAACAGTAGGTGCTCTTACTCAGCACTCTCAGGCACCTAGATCTGTACCTATATGGAGTCAGGTTTTCGGTGCTAATTGGGTCGGCGTTGAGTACCTTCAGCTAAATCTACGCTTTTTCTCTTCGACGAATTTTGCTTCCGTTGTGTATGTAGGTTTTGTGTGTTGAAGGATTTCGGTTTTATTTTTGAAGCGTGTTACATGAGTAATACTTTGTTTTGACCTGTCATGGGTACAAACAATTCAAGTCAATGCATAGCTAAATTGAGAAACCGCATACGCATACAGCAAGCCTACTAAAAATCACTTATTGCGTTTAAGGCGGCTCCCCGAGCAAATGACCTTGAGCGAGCAGTTTTTTGGAGCCTACTCCTCTTTATCCAAAAGAAATACCAGCTAATACATTAAATTACTACATATTCTTGACTCCAAAATTGTCGTTTCATATTTTTTTTAAGTTGCTTATTGTTTAATAAATACCCTCACAACGAAACCACAGAAATAAGAAATAATGATTTATAAAATGCTACTCCTCGTAAAGTAACCATTATTTTGATATTGTTACTTATACTAATGGATAGGCAATTTAATTATGAACATAATTGTCGTTTTATTTTTTCCAAAAGACGTAAATTTGATTTTATAAAGAATAAAAACCACTCATTTCGCACAATTCGGCCTGCAGTGACTGACGTAACAACCATTTCGTAGTGCAAGCTGATTAGAACTTTATTCTAATAGTATTTCAAACGAAGTTTGAACCACCACAAATAGAGTTGCTAATCTTGCTCGGGGAACCGCCTTAAATTAAACTTATTAGAAAATATCGTCGTAGCGTCTCTGTCGTTTTCAAATTATTGATAGAAACGGAACGATGTTATAACGTAGACGCTAAACGTATTTAGTCATTTGTGGGGTAAACGGGCCTAATGTTTGACATTTTAACTCCCTCCGAGATGTCAACCATCTTGGTTTGCAAATTCCTCATTCCTCCATAATTCATTAGCAAGGACGGAGAACGAGTGCACTGCACTCCACACTTAGTTATAGTTCTTATGGATATTATACGCTATTGCCCTTTAATCAACCGCTCTAAAGGAAAATATTCACGAATAGTTTTGATGAGACTGCCACAAGCCAATAATTTCCTTCACGTAAGTTCTGCAATAAAAGTGAATGAAAACGTAATTTCATTGGCTTTAATAGTAAACCAACCACTACCTTTTATGAGGCAATCATTTGTTTTACCGCGGTTTTATATTTATACATAAAGTCTATGCAGAGTTAGGCATCAAAGAAAAACATCAAGGAATAGAGTTATTAAAAGAACGTAGTAATATTTATATTATAATATTTATATAGAACGAAGTAACATTTTCCCCACAAATGAGGTATTTTCATGAGTGGTGGTTTTTTCATGTTTGTATTAAATTGTAGTTATTTCATAATTTTACTGAAATGTGTAAACGAAAAAAGAATTCGTCAGAAATTTTCGCTCTCCTTCTCCAAAATGTACGTTCATAAAAAATGTCGTTTGACAATCAGTACAACGATTATTTGTCCCAAACTCCCGATTCGAAAATCGAATTAACGCAATAGGCGGCACTCGCCTGTCATTAATCCGCTCAAAAATGTCCCAACTTTATCGGGCATATAATATTCATGCCCCAAATAACTTTTAATGCCTTTTATTTTTATCACAGGTACGCATACACCTAAGTTATTTCCACATTTCATGTTGGCTTTTTCCGGATATGTAAACCTGTGGGCTTTGCAGGCATTCAGGACGACCAGTTTAATGCGGATTTTATAGTCACCGTGATTGCTAACCTATTGACCTTTTTGGACCTTTTATTAGGCCTTATTTTTTTAGGGCCTTCGTTGTATAATCCAGAACTCTTTCATGTTGAATTAAGTTAATAACCACTCGCTACTCAATTTATTGGACACGAATTTTATAAAAAAGAGTAGACCCGTCTTGGCTTACACAGCTTCAATATTAATTCGTTCCTTTTTCGAATGACTGAGTGAATTTATTTTAAAAACGTCACCTTTTTGGTAATTGACAGCCTATTCGGCCAGTTTGACTGGCAGTGACAAAGCTAAGGAAAATTCTTGGAAATTGTACAAAGTCGTTGTTTCTAAAAACAGTTCCTTCGTCAACACATTGTCAAATGAAGGACATTTTTTCAATAGAAAATAAAGAACACAGAAGTCGAAATGAAAAATTTATTTGTTTCCAAAATTAAAATTAAAACATGCTTGTTTCTGTTTTTTTTCAAGCAATTTTCAGCAATATTTGGCTGAAAAATTAGGTTCCTCAAACAATCTAATCCATGATATAAGTTTTTAACTTGTTTTACGAATTTCTGAAAATAAAGGACTCACATAGGTAGTTATAAACACGCGTGTATTGTCAAAATAAAGTGAAAACTGTCTGCGGGCACATCACAAGTTTTATAGCAGACATAAAATGGCCTAGTTTCGAAAGTTGTCGTAAATACGGTCCTTTACGATCGAACCCAAAAGCGAATTAGATCTATGAACGATACTTCACCTACGGGTGTAAACCTGGGAGACGGAATACCAAAGAGGTGGAGAAGGAATCTGTTTACTTTTTTTATTGTATTTTTTTTTTATTATTGTCACCTCGTCGTCGTTTTCGAAACAGTAGAACGTAATTGTAGGTCGGATTTCAAAATGCTAGTTCGAACTTCATGTCGTATTCGATATTCTTGTTGTTTGTGGTGTGTCCATTTTCAAACTGGTTACTGTTTTTAAGAATAGGTAATAAAAGGTTTGATTCCGTTGGTGAATCAACAGGAAGCAATTATGTTAAAATTTTAAACTTTGTTTGATCAAGTAAATATAGGTTTCAAAACAATCCAAAATAATTTTCAGTTCAACTATGTTTTAAAATACTCGTACATCCATTACCTGTAATAGATATTTACAAACAAATTAATTTATGATCGTCCTAACGTAATAAAATAAACACACCAAACATGGCAACACTACGAGCATCAAATAGCATGTTTATTCCAATAAAACAAGTGAACACACTCGAAACAAGTAACATTGCAAGCTCTGTGTAATTTTGGCAACACAGTAAACTTTCTCTATCGTCTATGGTACTAGTAGCTGGCTGTTCGCAATAAATGCCTTTACCTTTTCAACTCATGACTTCTACGTATGCTTTTTGTTTACGATTTTCAGTGTAATGGAGTAGAATAAAACGATGAGTTTTGTTTTCAAAATAAAAAGCGTATGCTTTTAGAGTCAGAGTTAAGTAAATAATGTTTATCACTGTATTTATTTTTACCCGACTGCTCGATATCATAAACGGAGTTATGTTTTTCTGTATTATTTATTACGTAACCAGAACTGTAGTTTTTAGCTGGAAATCTTGTTTGTACAGAAATGTTGTCAAACAACTAAAGTCACAGTCAACAAGATGCATTTCTGAAATGTGAGTGTACCTACATCTCTGCCCAGCCCTTCTGGTATTGTAGTCGTGAGGTTGTGTGTTAGTGCATCTAGTTTTCTGAATAATACAACTAACAGCTGAACATTCATTTCCTGAAATTATTTCTTTAAACACGTGGAGTTGACATCGTATTTTTTGTTATTTTTTTTATATATTTGCTTGAAATATAAACCGTGGCCACAAATTATATCTCCGACCTTGCTTCGGCAAACTCCTTAAAAACGTAAAATATTTTTAAAGCAGTAAAAATAAGCATAAACATAGAAAAGTCTAGAAAACACTGACATTATTAACCCTGTTTATTTTTATATAAAGGAAAGATGGAGGAAGACGCCGTGTGGTATCCGGCAGAGTAGAACAGAACCAACCCATTACACTCACTGGTGTCGTATAAGGCGACTTATGTCTGAGGCAGAACACCTTGCGCCTCCGTAGACCAGAGAATGGGCAGCAGCGTTTTCTGTTAGTCTTTCATCACTGCGATCTCCAATCCGCCTGCCAAGCGTGGAGATTACGGCAAATTCCTCCCATCATGGGAGAGGCTTATGTCCAGCAGTGGACGTTATGGGCTGTTGTGGTGTGTGGTGTGGTGGAGGAAGACAATTTATCTTGTATTAAATGACAAAATATTTAGTTTTAATTCCGCGAAAAAATATCCAGGCGCTGATGCAGTATGCGGCATTGCCCTCCCGCCTCGCAAAATTATGCACATGAAGGAACGTCAATAATAATAGCATGCTATGCAACCAAACCACATGGTACAAGGTACCTAGGTAATTCGTCATATTCCTAAAATGAGCTCACGTTTCACGGTAAAACTCAATGTAACGCACTCAAAACATTGTGCTGGATTGAATAGTGTCCATCCAATCCATCCAGGATTGAATAGTGTCATTGAGGTGTTTAAAGTAAAGTTCATACAATAAAAACATTTATTTAAAAAAAAAACTTGTGAAAAAGTTGGAACTTTGACCCCCAATATCCCCGTCACTAGAAGGTTCCCAGGTATAGTCTATTACAAAAAAAATATCGCAATGATGGGGACAACAAGTGCCTTTTGGCTTCGTTAAGAGTCTTTTACACCCTTTTTTACGTCAGTTCTGTTAAATTATGTATTCTATGAAAAAAGCTTATTCCCGTTTTCACAAACACTAAGAGACACCTTAATACTGTTATTGTCAACTTTCGGTGTTAAGCTGAAGGCTGAAAATCCAACGTGTGTTAGTGAAAACGGGCATTAGTCCAGACTATCCCCTCACGTCTAGTACTTATTGGCGTGAACTTAACCCTGCGAAATTGGAGACGTCTACACAGCCCTTTATTTGCCAACACTTATCAAAGTTTGACCAAAGAGTATGCAATGTCAAGGATGGAGACAGATTGATCGTCACTCGATCTTATAACCAGCTGTCTTGGTGATAATTAATGGAGATAATGCTTAGACGTAGTGAAAATGATGTGATGTTCTCAGTTTTCATTTTTACTCAAATGTAAGTGCAATTGATTGATAGATTGTGCAATCAGAGCTAATAGTAAACCACAAAGTCTTGGCAAATAAATTCAAGGCCCGATACCAATACAGTGACAAAATCTGTCTACCCATTTGTGCCACAAAAAACAAAATCAACTCAACTAAAGATAGAGCTCTAATCAGCTCAATCACACTCAAGTTCAATGTCAAAGGTCAGCCCAAACCGCCTGACACACAAATACCTATCCAATTCATTGACCTAGACATAAACTAAAAGAAAAAAAAAAACGTCCACAAAAATTGGCATACTTGGCAACGCTAATCAGGGTACTATCGAACTCGACTCTCGAGTACAATGTCAAGGGCCCAGCCAGGCTCGACGACACGCGATCGCGTGATCCGCGCCAACTTTATCGCGACGCGTCAATGCGACCGGCGCCTAACCTGACGCTTGTAACAGACGGCTGTTCAGACTTTGAATAAACTTGTTTTTGTGACCTCAGTGGGGTACTGAATAGGTTTTGTTGGAGGAAAGTAAACTTTGAAGTTTGAGCATAGCAGTGATTTTGGTTAGCCTTTCAGGATGTAGTATTTCCATTGAAGTTGGCTGAAAGATGACGTCTGGTGGATCAATCATTGCCTCCATGGTTTCAGAGGGAACGTTTTCCTTGGGATTTGTTTTCCTTACAAATAAAGCTATTGTCTTACTGCGACTGTCCTGTAAATGTTATGTTTTAGACAACACGATCTTACACCATTACACCAGGCTTGCCAATTACACAACACACAAATTTTAATACATACTCATGCAAAAATACTTACCAAATACTTTCCAAAAAAATGGCTATATTAGGTGAACGGAGTAGAAGCTCATGGCATACCTATTTTTTTCTTTCTTTTTTCCACAACTTAGAAAAAAATTGATCTATTATCAAAAAACGCTACAAATTTCAAGTAAACTTTTCATATAACAACAAAGAGAAATTTTGAAAAAAAAAATAATGAAAAATATCGAATTTCAAATCATACGCGATACGCGTAACCTTACGCGTAACAAATCATACGCGAATCGCGATACGCGTATGAATTGAATTTTAGATTCATTTTTACGCAAAAAAAAATAAGTATGCCATTTGCTTCTACTCCGTTCACTACCATACAATATCATAATAATACCCATTTTTTTTGGAAAGTGATAAAAAAGTCATCCTGTACCTATACTCTATTTTAGTCTTGCTCCACAAAATCAAGAGCACGTAGGTACAACGTAACTTAAGTAATAAGTAACGGAGCGTGTAGTAGCTACACCGCGCCGCTAGTATCTACGACACGCTACCTAGTTACTTTAGTGGGTAAACAGTCCCCGGCTCTTTGCCTACTTGACTCCAAGCCAACACTGGTAGCACGAATAATAAAGATAATTTCGTAATAGGACGAATGAACGGGGTTGTAAAGTGGTTGTTAAGTTATTTTAATGCTTAGAATTTAGACTACTAAATTAATAACAAATTAATTACTAATCCTGGGTTCGAACTCACTGGTCTACTAGGACCAGTGAGTTCGAACCCAGAATTTACTTTGTGGTATTTATTTCATCACCACTGCGATTAAAAAATGGTTCCCTCAATAGTTCTGTAACATTAAACGACGAGCGATAGACGGGACAAGACGAAGGAAATCGTAATACAATACTTGTTACTGCTTAGTAACAAATCGGTATGCCTAGTGTCACACGCCCGCTTGTCAGGTAGCATTCGTGCGTGTGGCAAAATCGAAAATGTTTAGGATCAAAATTGTATGACAATATTCTCAATGTCCGCTCTATAAGTCTTTGAAATTTCTTTGCCTGTAACAATGGTAACACTAAATTATGTTGACATATGTACTCAGTGGTATATATTGTAATTTGTTTTGCCTGAAAAGATCAAAATATAGGTAGCCGATTTTGTTACAAGACCTTAGCTGCTTTGATAGTCAGTCAAGTAGTTTTTGATAGTTGAAGAAAAGTTCTCAAATGGAAAAACTATGAACTTTACACATAAGAAAGTCTGCTGTTATAAGTACTACAGTAGTTATGTCCATTCATTCTACGGATAAAAGGTAAAATGAAGCAAGTTGTGAAATGAAGTAAAAGTGTTAGCTTATTGAGCGTCAGCTTTAAATGGCA
This sequence comes from Xestia xanthographa, assembly GCA_905147715.2. Classification (NCBI taxonomy): domain Eukaryota; kingdom Metazoa; phylum Arthropoda; class Insecta; order Lepidoptera; family Noctuidae; genus Xestia; species Xestia xanthographa. Next base: position 22,478,758 of record LR990659.1, read on the forward strand.
TTAAACTTAAAGCCGGATTAGGTCTCCACGCTAAGCAAAGCCGCTTGAAACGACTTTAATCTCCTATTTTATCATGCCGATAGTAAATATGCTTCAATTTTATCAACTTCGCATTTTGTAGAAAACATTTTCTACTATTTTCTATAGAAAGAGACTTTGATAAATACGTTGTCTAGGTTAGAATAGCTTCCTACATCTGCTTGAAATATTCCAGTGTCTGATTTGACAATTCGCGATTTAAATACTTACCTAACTAATAAAATAATTGAAACACAAGCAGTCACTCTAAAGTAAATACCAAATAATAATAATAATGTAATCAAATGCAGACTCGTGCCTCGGAAAGCACGTTAAGCCGTTGGTCCCGGCTGTCATTTGTAGATCTTTGACAGTCGTTACAGGTAGTCAGTGGCCGAAAGTCTAACAACCATTTCGCGCGAAATTATACCACACAACTGAAGTAAAAATGTTCATAAAATGAAAACTACTACGCCAAACTATGTTAATTTTTTATGGGACCAAATGACAACTATTCCGCATCAAACTAAAAAAGAATCACGTAAATCGGATCATAAATGTCAGCGTAATCGGTGTACATACATAAAAAAAAAAACCAATCGAATTGAGAACCTCCTCCTTTTGGAAGTCGGTTAAAAACACGATTCCATAAACTTTTCTCGATAGAAAAAAAATCCAAAGTTACCTCCAAATCGAACAATAAACCGCTGGTATTCAAAAAGTACTTCAAATTGGATCATGAAACTTTGCATACTAACTGAACTAACTATAAAGCAGGTCTTATGTGTTTTCTTTTTTTAGTCCAATCAATAGATTTTTTGTAAATCGCAAAAAAAAAACACTCATTTCGCACTATTCGGCCGCAGTGACTGACGTAACAACCGCTTTGTAATGCAAGCTGATTAGAACTTTGTTCAAACAGAATTTCAAACGAAGTTTGGACTACCACAAATAGAGTTGATAATTTTAGGGTTAGAAGGGCCTTAAGTTACAAGCTAAGCTAGCTATGTCATTTAGTTTTACGCACATCCCTCGCTGCACTCCCTCGCACAGGTAGAAGCAGCCTTACCTTCCTTTCAGCACAAATTTCCCTTTTATTAACTTAGTACATTGTATGAAGGCTGTGTTGCTCGTAATATTCTATGATGTAAATGTAGGTACGAGAAATAGAAAACAGTTCGATTTTCCTGGTAGCTTTCAGCGTAATGCTTGATTAGTGATGCATTGTTTATTGCTTTTGGCTCCGGAGTTTTGAAATTATGATGTCGTATTTTGCGCTATTTTTAGGTATAAGGTATTTTATAACTATTACTTATCTACTTAAGTTGCGTTAAAAAAGGCAGAATATTAAAGTGTCTGTGTTGCGTTATCATTCTTCTGCCGTCATCCCAATTCATTTGGGGTCGACACAACATGTCTTCTTCTTCCTACTTTTCTATTACGCGTCATCTCATCAGACACAGAACCTCCTTTCTTCCCATATCATCTATAGTTGGTGCCAGTTAACATCGGAATAGAGGTCATTGCTCCGACTTTCATCCCGATATCCAAATATTAGCGATACTGTCGCTCCATCCGTACAAACCTGTCGCAAAACTGATATCGCTTGAGTCTCATAATACATCCACAGTGTCCCACATGCATAACACAGTGCACAACCCAAAAAAATAAGAAATCGAGCAAACGTACCCTACGAAATTAATTGATTTAAATACTTTATTTTCGTTTTTAACACTATTTTAACTTACTGAGACAATTTTAATAAAGTAAATATATTATTATACATCTTAAAATTAGGATCTGAGACTGTTGCGCGAAAGACATATGCGCACATAGACTTTTGCGCTAACGAACTTTTGCGCGAATAGACACTTGCACGATTGGACTCTTGCGCGACTTAATGGCCACTGAGGTTTACTCTGTAGAGTAAACATAACATCCCGCCTATTATTTGAATTTGTGCCTTTGAATGACCTAATTTAAATAAATAATTATTGACCTCATTTTCTTTATCCTTTAACCATGAAAACGACGGCTATAACGGAAAAACCGAAATTTTTTCTCGGCGCCATTTTGGTTTTTCATTTTAACATCATTTCGTTATCAATGACCCCAAAAATCATGAAAACGACACCCATGATTAAAAAACCAAAAATTTTCCTCGGCGTCATCTAGGATTTTCGTTTGGACCTCAATTTCATATTCAGGGACCCCTAAAACCATGAAAACGACACCCATGATGGAAATACAAAAAAAAATCCTGGACGCCATCTTGGATTTTCATTTTGAACTAATTTTCGTAATCAACGATCCCGAAAACCATGAAAACGACATACATGACGAAAAAACCATAAAAATCTTGGACGCCATCTTGGATTTTCATTTTGAGCTCATTTTCGTAATCAACGACCCCGAAAACCATGAAAACGACATCCATGACGGAAAAACCAAAAAATCTTGGACGCCATCTTGGATTTTCATTTTGAGCTCATTTTCGTAATCAACGACCCCGAAAACCATGAAAACGACATCCATGACGGAAAACCCAAAAAAATCTTGGACGCCATCTTGGATTTTCATTTTGAGCTCATTTTCGTAATCAACGACCCCGAAAACCATGAAAACGACATCCATGACGGAAAAACCATAAGTATCTAAATATAGTTATGACATCACAAAAACTATCTCATCACAAAAAATTATAATTCTGATCTTATGCCGTTTTCGTTTTACGAGGTCATCGCGTCAGGTGTGCAGCACATTATGGTCACGGTGCGGGGGCGTTTACGTCACACGTAAATTTATAAGCATAAAATTAGTTTTCTAGCAAAAAATAATAACAAATTCGAATTGGAACAACACAAGATTCTCAACCCCTGTATGTCTAGCCGACTGGTATTATGATACTCTAGCGATGTAGCAAAGTATCGCTTATTGGTCGATTTAGGTAACTAGTAAGTGTCGTCATCGCTTTGTGAACAAAAACTTGGTAGGTAGGTGTTAATGACCTCTTTTCCGATGTTAACTGGCACCAACTATAGTAGTAGTAGTAGTAGTATCTGTGTTGCCTCTTAAGTCTTATCTTAAATTCATCTTTACTAAATCATAATGATCTTAAATAATTTAATGTCATAAGGTACCTACGCATGTGTGTTCAAGACATTAATTAAAATTCTCAAAGTTGCGGAAGGTAAAATTAATTTATTACAGTTGTTAACGACTTCCCTCAAGTTTCTCTTTACCCATTTATTATAATTATTGCCACCTGAATGAGTCTAACCAATGAGCTGAAATAAAGATACAAAGACGAAAAAGGTTTTAAAACAAACGCTGGCCACAAATTAACGTGCAAGTGATAGAAAAAAAAGTTGAGTTTCTATTTTTAAATCACCGAAGGGAACAACGTTTCTCTCGTGTCTCGTTACCAATGATATTTAATTAAACAGATATGTTATGAGCGCGCAATCGTGAAGACTCGAAAACGTGTCAATTGGCCTGTTTTTCCTTTATTCTGCGTCACTGCGTGTATGTGAGCTGGCTCTCCCCCGCGGCACACTTTTTTCGGTGGTTTTGTAGGTGTATAACATATCTGTTTGTTAGAATATCATTGCTCGTTACGTAAAAAACCTTTTACCTCTTTATTATAAACAAAATGTTTGGAACCATTACAAAATCAGTCACAAACCAACAGAAAACAGAAATAAAGGGCATAATTCTAAAGCTAAACGATTTAATTCACAGCTGCTTTCGTTGAGCCTGGCTTTAGTCCAAAAAGTATTGTCGATTGAACTAATGCTCTAGAGAGAGTATAGACAAAACGTATTTGAAAGATATTTTGTGCGGTGCTTTGGGGCGTATTATAGCGTCTACCGGTCTAATGCCAAATTCCAGCTTCGAGCCAGACGCTGTTGGTCCAATAAAATAATATAACGATATCGGTTCATAACTGGTTTATACAGATTCAACTTAACTGTGTCGTATTTTTGCTAATATCGAAGCGGTATCGCAGTAACTAACTTGTGGCCGTCAGATATGTAATGCAGTCGCTCCATGTAAAATAATATAAAATCCTGGTATCCAGCTGCCTCCAGTTCGACTGGAAGCCGACCCCAATGCAGTTGGTCATGAGCTAGGCAGATTCATCTTTGCTACTGTAGCGGCACTAGAAAAACTACAGCTACATTGAACAACAAGTACTACAGCGCCATCTATGACTTGAATGATGAACTAACAAGCAAAACACGGCAAAATCCTACATCGCGCATGCAAAGTTATCCGCGACATAAGACTATATACAAAAACCCGACATAACAGCCGTCTGGTCGGAGGATCCTCCCTTTTCTATAGGAGATGAAGAGCTTAACACCCTGTTCTTCATACCCCCAAACTACTATCTACTACTTAGCCTGGGCATCCTTGGTAATGCAAAAACTAATGGCTTTTAAAATCGATCCAAACAACCAGCTACAGAAAATTAAGATAGATAGAATACCGGTTAAATCAGGCCATGTTTAAACTAGAGAATTTTCCGAAGATGCTGTCATAACTTGCTAACTAACCTAGTTCAGTGTTATGAGGCATGCAGAGCATAGAAACCGTAAGCACAACCGCCTGCTAAGTGTTTAGTGTGCCGTGATAGAGGTTAGATTAACCCGGATTAAGGTCAACGCACAGTTATGAACACTGCGCACACACACACTGCACATACTCAACGATGCCTCAACTCAAGCTGTGTTCGGGATTCTGTCTATAAAACTCCTTTTTTGAAGATAGAACTTATTTAGGCGCGTTGAGCACTTTTTGAGTAAAGGAAAAACGTTGAACTCATCGTCACTTGACGTAACGTGAGTACGTAACGTCACGCTTCGTAGCACTCGTAGGCGATCCGCTACGGCGTAGCACGACATAGGCATGCGCGGGGCATAACCAGTACTACGACTGGGGCGGGGCCTGTGTACTTTTTGTTTTCACTTCTATCGGTAGTCCCCAAAGACTGCCTCGATTGGTTTTTTTTTTGTTAATGTCATCTCGCAGATCAACTTATGAGGTTGTTACCTGCTTAACTGGACTATCTCGTGGGTGCCTTGAGTGTAAAACCGTCAGCCATGAAATTCGAAACTGCAACACACACTTAAAGGCAGGTAACACCTCCGTGCTTAGGCCCTCGGCTTCGGCCCCGGCTCTTAGGGCTCGGGTCAGGATCAGTCAGACAGTCACTGAGCTTGCGGTGGGCCATCGCCGAGTGACGAGTGGTAGGGCCGCTGTTAACAGGGCACCTCACTCCCTGCGATGTTACGCGATGGGGATCTCGTCCAGTGCTTACAAGTGTGCGTTGACGTTACACAGGATTATTCATCTATCGTCTAAGTGCATAGCAGCCATGTTCCTATATTATGCTCGGGTGACGCTAATCCGGGTTGATGGTTACGTGGGTTAGTTAGAAGCCTCAGCTAATTGATGATGTTGCTATTGCATTAGCTTAGCAGTCAATTTTCAAGTCATATTCTGTATTCTAAAAGTACCTCACAAACGGTGTCTTTTATAAGTTGAGTTACTCTGTAAAGCTTTGCATGAATGTACCTAATATTCCATAAAGTGCGTGTTTTTATACTGCACCTATAATATATATTCTACAAGATATGAAAAGAAAGAGTAGAACAGCATAGACGCAAATAAAAACACGAGTTTATAGGCGGAATCCTATTATTTATGCGCAAGTAATCGCTGTTTTCTACTAGGTACCACTAAATTCTACTCCCAAATCAAACATTATTGCCGTCATCATAAACTGCAATTAACTAGACCCAATGAATAGACCACAAATATCCACCAATTTTCATTGATTTCCAAAGTCATGGAAGCGAGTTATTAACTACGATTACATTTCTGTTATACGGATACCAAGGGTACAGAACCCAAGGGTTGAAACTTGAAACAAAGGAATAAAAGCAATTAACAAAATGATTCCATTCTCCGAGAGTAAATCAATATTTGACTTTAAACCATCCTGTAGAAATAAGGGAAGCGCCACACTAGTGCGGTGTACATTCACTAACATTGTGCAGAAGTAAATGCTCTCGAAAATTGTTAATTTAATTCCTGGTATTCTCTACAAATGCCAAAACAAAAATCTTTGGAATATGCTCGCGTTTTTTGCATTGCAGGGGTGATTTACTTTTTGTTATTGTGAAAAAGGAAATCTCTTTCTTCGTGATGTTTTCCTAAAAAAATGAACCTTTTGAACGAACGCTAATAAAACTGAACGCGATCAATACTTGCCTGATCCTTGTTCAAGAGACAACAGCTCTTAAACGTGGTTTAGAAAAGCTACTGATTTGATACAGTGTCATCGGTCAAATAAGCTGGTATCCTTTTCCACTAATATTACTTTTGTAGTGGCTAGAGCGAGCAAGGGGTATCCTTATTAATAATAACCGGTATGCAATTTAGATGGGCGGGCACTTAATCTAGCTTCCCAAAACGTCACCCACATACGGTGCTCTGTGCTACTAGCCGGTAGTCTGACGTTCAACAGATGGTACAATAACGGACTGGAACGACTAGCTCTGTGGTTATACCAACTCCCTTGCTTGGTGACTTTACGGCTCGGTAAAGCCAGCCTGCAGAGCAATGAAATCTGGTTTCAGTAGTCAAAAATGTATATTGTGTTTAATGTCCTCTCCACTAAGTATCATTTTAAACTGATTTATTTCAATTACAACATTATAAGGAACTTTTAAATGCCATTAAAAAAAAAAAATTACGAAGTGTCCTGTTAACTTTGCAGTCTGAAATTATAAAGAATCATGGTTTTCATCGGTGCTCGTTTCTCATAGTTTCTTTATATCAGAAGAGGCCGTTACCCTGCCATAGAGTAAATAGAAAACTAAAGAGTTTATAAATCAAATTATTTCCTTAAAAAACTCAACCGCAAAAAAACCCAGTTAAAAATCTCGAATCGAAAAATATTCGCAAGAATAAAGTAACATTGCATGATGAAAATTTTATTCAACAAAATGGGTAAAGCCTCTTGCATATTGCAGCGAAACGCGTGTTCAAACCGATTTCCTTGCAACCTGCGCGGTCGGAAGCTGTTCGCCCAGTCTTCTGTAGACCGCTCTGAATAAAAGATTCGCCATAATTAGTGCACATGCACCGTTTTTGTTTTTTGTTTTGTAGACGGATATTGTTGCTCCGTTGTTACTTGTATGTTGTAATATTTCTTTGAGAACGAGTAATTTTAAATGAGTTTTATATCTTCGGTCTGCCGGGTGAGACTTGGAAATTCTGAAAATATAACATATCTGAACTTTTAGGGTCATCAAAAGTCGGATAAAAAAGCAAGTTGTATAACTTCCATATAACCCACCTGGCGAATATTTAAAACGAAGAAAAAAAGGTAGTTAGGGAATTACCATGAACTATTATTTTCTGTTTAATAAATACTTCGTTCACGGTCGTGTTTTCCCCATTCTTGATTTTAAAAGCTACACTGGGAAAAGTAGCTTTTAAAATTAATAATGGCGGAAACAGCTCTCGTTTTTATTCGACGGCTCAGACCAAATAAAAAACCAACACATAGCGCTACGAACAACAGTGAAGCATGCGCCAAACTACGCCTCCCTCTGAGCATACACGGTCACCACACGCTCTCATTTACATCAAACTACAACAAAACTATGCTTAAACTACGCCAATAAATGCTCACATGTTTACGAAACCAGCCTCTGAAAACAAACTCTGCGAACAGAGAAGTGATTCTCTGTTCGCAGTTCCGTCTTAACTTTTTAATTTGGTCTGAGTTCGACGGTTACAAAATTCAAACAACAGAAACGTTACGCTTCATCAAACTTCCCTAAAAAATTCCATTCTACAATACATGCTTACATTACCAGCCTTTAAAAAACTCAGACAAAAGCATCAAGATATTCCAGTTTCATTAAACAGGGTCGCCCGAAACAGTATTCTAGCCTAAAGCTTATTTACTTCGCCACAAAACACACACTCTGCTTGTGACAGCCCTGTGTGTAATTAGTAATTAACACCTACTTCCTCGGCTTTTTCCTACCCTCATTTCTTGTGAGGTTGGGCTAGTAAATTAATAGGCATTATGTAGCATTTTGACGCTAGTTCTTCTTCATAATGGGAAGGTTGATTGTGTTTTGCTTGGCCAGGGATTGTTGGAGTACGTACCTCCATAAAAAAGATATGAGTGCACTGTAAAGACACGGTGTTATTATAAATGTCAATAGAAATCCATAGATACTAAAACAGCTATAAACTCCAGTGAACGCCGTAGACACGAAAGAGAAAAGACAAATCTTTTGTTCATCTGTCATTGAATCGACTAAATGACAGATGACCAACGATTTGTCGAGCCTCTTTCGTGTCTACGGCGTTCATGCTAAGCAGGCTGGTCTCACAGCGTGTCAAACCACAATTCCTAGAAATAATACGAATCGCGTTCAGATATTCCGTTTCGATGTAGATCAAAGACTAGTTTCGGAGTGTCAAAGTCTTTAACGAACACCAAGCCCTTAAACCACAACTTTAGTCCGAAGTAACTAACAAGTAACCTAAGCTTCAAGCGGATTCAGCAACAGTACACAATTATAACTTCTAGTCAGAGACCATCTAAGCTATCAGTTTAGAGTTTCCAAATCCACCGCTGCAGCGCTGTATTGCTGCAAGTAGAAAAGCGATGTGGTCGAAGTCCCGAACTTTCTGGACTGGATTGATCGCGAAAGACTGCGCCGAAATTGAATTTCGTCCAAATCTCAATATCGGATAATCGGCTCAGGCAAACGTATCGGCGTGAATGCAATCTCCACGCCACTCCGCTTAGTTTTGCTACTTCACACGTCTACTACCTATCTTTGCATAGGGAATGGTAGGAATAATAAATTATGTGAACCCGTATTAAGACATTATCTTGGAAACATGACTTATTCTTTTCTGGCGAAGACATGCTATGAACACATGCTATGGTAAAAGTATTATACGACAAGCAAGGTATAATGTACTGCCCCGAGTTAGTGAGTTGAACAAACATTGAAGTATCACGTACATTTTACATCAAAATATTTTACCCCGCTACCTCGAATAAAGCCCCGAAATCCTCAGAATATATTGCCAGAAATTCACTAACAACTCACTTAGATCCAACTTATCATATTGTCGCAAAGCTTATTAAGTACCACAGCATAATAGGCTCACTGCCAACTTGAATGATAAATGGAAATCCTCATAACGACATATGAAAACCTTTCGACGTATTTCTACAGTTCGTAACAATCGTGGCTGGCTCGCGTCCACATGCGCCCACTGTGCAAAATTTCCGTTCTACGCCAAGCAAAAGCAATTTCCTTGGACTGTTTGTTCTCTATCTATCACGTTTCTTGCCGTGTGGTGACAAAGCCGGCTTTGTTCTCACTGGCCAGTGTCGTGTGCCAGTAAATTATCGAGACAGGTTTTATGTGGAAGCGTTTAAGTCCGGTAAGTAAGCGGAATCGAACTTTAAAACATGTGTTGTGCTGTATTTTTAAATCAATTGAATTCGTTTTCTATACGTACAAAGATAAAAATACTCAAAAATACGATGCAAATAGAATTCTCTAGTGATGTAATTACACTCGCGAACTTCAGCCTAATAAGTTAATGGCATGAACTTTGCAATATCATTACTCAATTTGTATCTGTTTGAATACAATGTTGATGGGATTACACTTTTCAAAGTTCATTTATCAAACAATGAACATCAAACAAAATGGATCTTAAAATATACGCAACAAAAATCTTCCCAACCCTTAATGCTAAACATAAATCTTTACAAAATCATTACAATGAAAATCCATTCATTCATAAGTTATTTTTTCATCGGGTTTGATGGACTAGGCCATCCATAAATCTAGCCGAAAAGACGTTTTAACTCAATCGCTCGATAAAAGCGCGGGAAATCGATAAAAACCCTTGAAAAATGGCGCGAAAACTTTGCACAATGCAAGCGACGCGACACGTCGAGATCAAACCAGAGACATTATTCACTCAGATCTAAAACGTCAAGATGAATTTACCACAGACTATGAATGGTTAATTATTCTCTTTAGCAGTAGTGGTGTGCGATTATGGAATATTTGCATGATTAATAGACTAATTTATTAATTCCACTTTAGTAATATTGCCCTTGGAATTGTATACCTGGTAGATTAAACATATTCATTGCGTCGATAAATTGTTTTGTCCGGCAGGTGAAAAATGGACACAGACTAATCCATCATCATCATTTATCTGCCTTTATCTCAATTTATTTGGGGTCTGTGCTGCATGTCTTCTTTTTCCATACTTCTCTATTACTCGGAAACAGACTAAACCCTAATATTTAAAATTAAAGTAGACCGACTCTGTTAAATAGTCTGTCTGAAGACAACATTTTCATAATTAACTAATATCAATGTAGTCTCCAGAAACTTGCAGAATTCTGCTCTTATTTTTATTTTATTTATTCGGGAAAACAAACAATTACACATTAAAAATTACAAAAAAATAAGATACAAAAATGATACAAATGTGAAATCAACGACGTTCTCCACAGATACACAATGAGACAATTTGGTAATTTTTTAAATTAGCGTTGTAAACAATAAAAAAAGATTTAAAAAAAGATTAATAGTAAAGTAACAACAATACATAACATAACTGCCAATAGTGCCGCAAAAGTGGAACAACAATAAATACTAATTTTTCAATATTTTAAGTAACATCAGTCTAATATTTCCATGCGGTAAAGCAAACAGATCCAAATTACTGAAATTCTTATTAAAATTGCTCGTAAGACGACGAAGAGGTGCACGCAAGCCGGCATTTGTACGACTGGTAGTAGTAGCGAATACAGGTCGTGCGCGCACCTCGCGTCCCTGGCATGTTCTGGGAACTATATAACACAACTTGTTACTAATCTCTAAACAATCATACGAGTTATTGCATAAGTCATATAAAAATGAAGTTTCAAGAAAAGTACGCCTTGAACTCAAAGAAAGAAGATTAATTTTTTTAAGTAACTCACTATAAGAGAGATAACAACTCTTTAAGCAGCGATAATGCATAGACTTCAAAAACTTACGTTGTATGCTTTCTATACACTCAATGTATTTATTGTAGTAAGGGTTCCAGACAGGCACTGCATATTCTAATTGAGACCTAACTAGCGATCGATACAGATATAGATATGTACTAGGGTGCTTAAATTCTGTGGCTGATCTCATCACCAAGCCGTACATGCGATAAGCATTATTAACAATTTTATTAACATGTGCATCCAAGTGTAGTTTATTGTCAAGTAGTATTCCCAGGTCACGGATCAAACACTCCCTTGCCAGAGTTACACTGTGTATTGCATAGGGATATTTAAATATGTTTTTATTTTTGGTGAAGCTAATACAACAACATTTAGAGATACTAAGTTGGAGCTTGATTTTTGGTCCAGTAATCTCCAAGACGATTAAGGTCTTGTTGAAGTAGTTGACAGTCAAGCATTGTTTTGATGGGTCTAAAGACTTTAAGGTCATCCGCGTAAAGCAAGAATTTAGAATTAAGAAAGCACATGTCAATATCATTAACAAATATAATAAATAACAAAGGACCAAGTATCGAGCCCTGAGGCACCCCTGATGATACAGTTATGGATTTGGAATGGAAACCATTAACTACCACTTTTTGCGTTCTATTTGTAACATAGGAAGTGAACCAACGAAACAAGTCTCCACGAATGCCGTTAAATGCTAATTTGCTCAGAAGTAATTTATGATCGACCTTATCAAAGGCTTTACGGAAATCAGTATAAATAGAGTCCACCTGTACACGTCTGTCCAAATTATTGAATAAATAATCGGTGTATTCAATCAAATTAGTAGTTGTGGATCTTTTCTTGACGAAGCCATGCTGTTGCTTAATGATCTGATCATGAATAATCGGATATAGCTGATTGTGGACAAGCCTCTCAAAAAGCTTCGACAAGATCGACAGAATGGAAACAGGACGATAGTTCTCAACTTCATATTTTGGACCAGATTTATGGACAGGGGTGATATTGGCTCGTTTCCATACTTCTGGGAAAATTTCTTGGCTCAAACATCTATTATAAATAATATAGCTTTTAGCTGGACGTTGATAATAAAGGTACCTGAATAGATTCTTGATACAAAACAGATGCAAAATTACAAATACAAACATTTACAAATAGCTCATTTCAAACAAAACGATCAATCTTGTTAGAACAATGTAATATAACCGTTCTCTAATAGTATAACAATGCATTTAATACCCCAAGGAACATTCGCCGTCTAAACTGACCCATTTCATTTCACTATTCCTTTACGATAGACTAAATTCGTAGGGTTGGGCCCGACAGATATTTATGGGATCTTCAATTGATCTATTTCGGGGTTGTTATCATTTAATCTAAGAAACTCGCCCTTCAGCGCTCTGAAGGGTGAGATATATAAACTCTGAGTAATATTTCATTCGGTCGGTTCACTTGCGCTTGAAATAATTATTCTGTTTGTGGAAAATGTTTTCAGAACTAACAATGTAGATTCGCAGATTGTATTTAAAAAACTGTAAAAGCAATTTGTTTCGCTATCGCAAATTCAACACCGATATTGTAATTTTAACAACAACAACGAGAGCCTAATTGACTAAAATAACAAATGGAGTAAGCTCGAAGCAGAATTCACATTTATATTTAAATTGGTGCCAGGAAAGATTCGAGAATCAATTGAGAGCAGGCTCGAGTACCCGTAAACTTTCACAATCGCGCCTACTCGTAATATTTCACAGCGCTTCGAAACACTGATAGGCCCTAACTTGGTAACGATAGCAAACACCTGACTTTTGCCAACTCCATCTTTTGTAACCGCAAACTGTTCGTTTCGAGAATTAAAATGCCCTCCCTCAATAATGAGACGCAATGCGGTAGCGAAAGACTATAATATATAGCCAAGCGGTAGCCGTTGGATACAGCGTTGGACGCTCAGTATTCGAAAAATCCGCTCTGATAAAACAAAAACACAGGTGGGTACACAGTTTCGCAATCGATGGAAATTCTTGCCTCCCCTGCGAAATGTTTGTGGGGAAAAAGCCCTTTTTTGGCCTAACTACAGCTGCAAAGTTGGGTGTTTCCTAATTCTTTTATTTAAACTAACCTGTAATCTTCGCGGCAATTTAATATAGCTGGTGAAAAGGTGAATATAATAGTAGTAAACCATTTTTAGGGTTCCGTAGCCAAAGGGTAAAAGCGGGACTCTATTACTAAGACTCCACTGTCTGTCTGTCACCAGGCTGTATCTTATGAACTGTGATAGCTAGACAATTGAATTTTTCACAGATGATGCATTTCTGTTGCCACTATAACATCAAATACTAAAAACAGAATAAAATAAATATTTAAGTGGGGCTCCCATACAACAAACGTGATTTTTATACCGTTTTTTGCTCGATATTAATAACGGCAACTGGTAGGCCCTTGAAATATTCACAGCATATTTAGTTGTATTCACTTTAAAAATAAACTAGCTGACGTTCCGCGGTTTCACCCGCGTAGCTCCCGTTCCCGTGGGAGTACGGGAATAAAATATAGCCTATAGCACTCACGAATTATGTAGCTTTCTACCATTGAAAGAATTTTTAAAATTGGTTCATTACTTCCGGAGATTACCCCCTACATACAAACTTACAAACAAATGTTACCTTTTTATAATATTAGTATAGTAAATAATTACCTAAATTAAAATAAAATAAATATTTAAACCCCATACAACAAACGTGAAACAGCCCCCATGCAACAAACGGGGGCGTTTCTCGTTTGTTGTATGGGGTTTAAATATTTATTTTATTTTAATTTAGGTAATTATTTACTATACTAATATTAACATACATACAACAAACGTGATTGTTTTGGGGTTTTGTCTAATGTTGTATAGATAATGGTACGGAACCCTTCGTGCGCGAGTCCGACTCGCACTTGGCCGGTTTTTTAATGTTGTGCTGAAGCACGCTTGTCGCTCACAATAAAATTCTTCAATTCATATATTGAGATGATAACTTTTATAGCTTACGTTACGTACTGATAACGTTAAAAAAGTAAAGTTTTGTGGGTAGGTACTTCTTCCTTGTTTCCGATTTCGTACTCCAAAAAAGTCGTAAACAAGAAAACCCTTTCCACACAGCCTAGCATAAGCCTCCATATTTTAATTTTTCTTACGCCCTGACGCATCTCACATAAAATTTATAGTAACTTCATAATTTAGGAAGAGCGGTCACCCGCAGCAGCCAAGCCCAAGTCATTTACGAGCATTTTCACGGCATGTGAAGTGTCAAGCGTAAGTTGTTGATATTCATGATGGCGGTTGGCACGCTACGCACGTACCTACGACATAATCCCGAGTTCCCGACGCTAGGCCCGATAATATCGAGGCATATGAAACCACAGACCCCACAGATTGCCGCCGTTCAATTTCGTCGTGTTCCTTACGCATATTTTTACGATTCCTCGGAACTATTCCGTTGTATCATCGAGATATATGAGTCAGTTTGGGAGATTTATGCGGTTACTTGATACAGCCGGATGGTGGTACAGTTTCGATGCAAATATCTCATATGTTTTGAGAAGAAATAAAGAATATATCTCCCCAAAACCTAACTTTTATTGAGTACCTACCTAAGGTTTTCAATGATGCTTATAGGCGTTGCCTGAGGCTCATATTATGCGCAATTAGAAACGTGAACCGTGTTTCATTATACTAAGAGCTCATAAGTTGGGCTGCACCCACGCACGCTATGTTAATGCTCAGAACTTTACCTGCATCGTGTGAATGAGAAACTGTAACATGGCTTGTAAGTTGTATAACAAGTTTAGACCTCCAAGATTGAAAACCGTGTTTCTAAATATTATAAGCAAGGTCTTGCTCCCGGAAATTCCGGGAAACTAATTACGTAAATATAAAAATTGTTGTTGTTGTGTGTTGTTGTTGTTGTGTGTTGTTGTTGTTTGTTGTTGTTGTTGTTGTTGCAATAATTGTTGTTTGTATATAATTGTTTATTGTTTGTTTGTGTTTTTTTGTGTGTGCAATAAAGAATAAGAATAAGAATTGTTTATGATTATTTAATTATAAAATGTTTATGTTGACTGCCTCGTTGGTCCATGAGTTCCTAGGTTCGACTCGAAAGTGTTATTGGGTTTTTCCATCAGGAATTTCTCTGTAGCAGCCACGGAGTCTGGATTTATACCCGGTTGGGAATAGGCTCGCCCCCTGATACATGGGACTTAAAACATAACTGGCGAAATGTGGGTGTACTATAAGATACACCTCTGCCTAACCCTTTCGGGTATTAAGCGTGACGTTTTGGTATGTTTATAATACCTTTTCACGGTAACATATCGTACATAAAATAAAGGCAAAGTCATCTTCTTCGATTTCAATCATGACTTAGTTGGTGTTAACTACTATTACTACTTACTTATTATTTTACTATTATTATTTCTCTATTAGTCTTACAATTTTATTTAATATGGTTTTGTTGTATTCTTAATGTTTGTGTTTGTCTAAATGCGTTGTATGTCTATTGTTTGTTTTTCCTAATACCTATTCTATACACGTCATGTCGTTGCGACGAATAAATATTTTTTCTTTCTTTCTTTCTTTCTTTCTTCTTACTAAGTCATAATTTCAACTAAGAAGAATTACTGATACAGGTATACCTACATAACAAACAGTTCCCTGACCTTCCACAAAGGCCAATTTAATTCCCTCACTATTAAAATACTTAGCTAAATAACTTTGAATACGTAAAGCCTGAATTAAAATTCCATTTCCTAATCCGATATCCAAAGGTTCGGGATGGCACCTTTAATAGAAATGGGACAGGATTCGTTGGTCCCCTGGAAAATTGCCTAATTTTAGATTCTGTCCGTCCTGTTTACTTAATTTAATATTCTAATCACAAACAGTAGGTAATGTGAGTCGTTGCTTCTACCGTTGGTTTTGGACAGGAGATTAAGCGATTGCTTTTTGTTATTATGACTATTGTTGGTTCCTTGGATGAAGCTGTGGACCGTTTTTAATCGAAGAGTAAAACAGAC
This sequence comes from Xestia xanthographa, assembly GCA_905147715.2. NCBI lineage: Eukaryota > Metazoa > Arthropoda > Insecta > Lepidoptera > Noctuidae > Xestia > Xestia xanthographa. Next base: position 22,494,911 of record LR990659.1, read on the forward strand.
GTCACCACAAACGACGCTAAAAGTGGGAGTTTTCAACCGACTTCCTAAAAGAGGTGTCTCAATTCAACTGTTTTTTTTTTTTTTTGTGTTTGAGACCGCGGAACTTTCGACTGGGTGAACCGATTTTGATGATTCTCTTTTTATTTGAAAGATGGTGCTTCCCGTATGGTCCCATTTTAACTTTGTGAACATCTGATGCTGATCTTCGGAGATATACAATGGAACTCTTCAAAAATAGACGGTAAATCTGCCGTGATTGCTGCAATCGCTTGGATATTTATTGTTTATACAACATCATGACGTAAAATCACGCTTGTATGCTCTGAGGGGGTATGGGTCGGAGTCGGTGAAAAAAAAAACTAAATCAATCAAACAAAGGTCACCAACTTCTGAAGCTAAACTTATTTTTCACTTTTTTTGTGTTTTTGAAGTCGGTTTAATTTTTTGCAAAAAAGTTTTTTTATTACCTAATTAGGAATACGCCTGTTGCACATTTCTGAATTTTCTTAGTAACTGTCATGTTACTTTCTCCCGTACCGTTCGTTGCCATTTTCTCTCTGTAGATGTTACTCTCGTCGTAATTTGGATCTGTCGCCCACAGGTAGCTATTACCTAAAGTTTTCGTAATTTCAAAGTTAATACAACAAACTTTATGTTTATTTTACGCGATTGGTCGCTTATATTTATTCCGAAAAACAACACAATAGCCTATCTATATACAAATAATAAATCTGTAGAAAAATCGTTTTTGAACACCGAAAATATTTTGAAAAAAAATTGCCAGGGTGTTAAAGGATAACCAACAGAACTCATTTCCAGCATTTTTGGAATTTTTGTCTGTTTGTCTGTTTCGATGATCAAGCATCACGCAAAATATACGAAACAAATATAAATAACTTTTATACATCAAAACTGTGCGTATCTTGAGGTATTATTTAGTTTTTGTTTCATCGTAATCGGTTAATTCTATCAAAAGATATATGAATTTAAAGTGTTCAAGAAGAACTAATCATCAAATGCAACATGTAACGACATCTATTGCTCTAAAATGGTACTAATGCCTAAAATGTGCTCACCAGATAACTTTTAAATCGACTTACAGGCTTTAAAAAAAGTTATTATAGCATAAGTGTGGCATAAGCAGTGCAAGTACGTAGCACTCGATTCGATACGATTCGATAAACTGACAGTTATTCTCGATAAAATGAGTTTTTAACCAATCGAAAAGTCGGATTTATCGAATCGTATCGATTCGATCGTTATCGATTGCTACGTACTTGCAGTGCAGGTACTCTAGATTAGTCTACATGACGCTGCTTTGAAAATTTACATCATGATTTCCGGATTTTCCGTAAAAAAATGACCCGTCGCACGTGTCAGTTGCCTCAACTTCTTTAGTTTGGTTTTTTAACCGACGAAACAACAGGAGGAAGTTCTCAATTCGACCCGTATATTTTTTATGCATGACCACGAGAGATGATCCTTTTTTTTTTCGAAAAGCGTAGGTAATAGGTATATCTCAAAGTTGGTCCCATTTAAAATAAAAAAATCGTGTTTGGGCTCATTTCCTGCACCTTTGATGAGAACTTTAAACCTAGCTAGAGTATGACTGTCATCGAAGGTCTAATGGTGGAGACAGAAGGTAGTTGCAAGAGTTTACTGCAGCTATATTGTTATTGGCCTCATTTCATGCACCTTTGATGAGAACTATACGTATAGACCTAGCTGGCGTATGACTGTCATCGGCGATCTAACGATGGAGACAGAAGGCAGTTTCAAGAGAACTCTTGCAACTGCCTTCTATTTGCAACAGTTTACAGCAGCTTTATCGTGTCCCGGCTTATTTCATGCACCTTGATGAGAAATTTCGACCAACCTGGAGTATGACATCCTTAGACAGACGATGACTCGTCTGTCTAAGGATGAAGACGTAAGGCTGTCGAGGCAAGCCCTTATTTGGAGAAACATAAGTAGATTAATGCAAATATATCGGAGAAATTAAATACAGTTGAATCTATACTAATATAATAAAGCTCAAGAGTTTGTTTGTTTGGTTGGTTAAACGCGCTAATTTCAGGAACTACTGGTTCGAATTAAAAAAACCTTTTAGTGTTGGATAGTCCAGTTATGTAACATCACGCTACAACTAATAGGAGCGAAGCATCACTGATAAATGTTGCAAAAACGGGGAAATTTTTGTTCTTTTGAGAGCTTCTGTTGCGAGCGCTGCATAAACTGTTAAAATTACGCAACAAAATCATGTATGATGGAATTGTACCTCTTATAAAGTTAAAAAAAATATCCGCGATAGCATATGTCTATATTTGTGACGCAGACGAAGTTGCGCAGGTCAGCTAGTTCTAAATAAAATACTAAATATCTATGTATATATTTAGCCGCTAAAGACAAAACACTTGAATTTAGGAATTTTAGAGATCCTCCGACCAGACCGGTGTTGTGTCAGATGCCCTACTCCCTAACGTTTCGTCCGTATATTCGGATGTATCCGTCTCTCTCACTCGCACTCATCTGCAGACGCGCGAGAGAGACGAATTGTACCGACGAAACGTTAGGGAGTACGGCCTCTGGTGGGCTACTGCCCGATAGTCGCTCTACGGTAGCCCGCGAAATTCAAATTTTCTTACGTTTTTTGCAATTTGCAGGTCAGTGTCAGGTCGTAGGTAGGTTATGTTGATTAAAATATGATTTGCAGCTGTAACACGTATTTAGTTACAGAATTATAATCATTAAAATCATCTATACAACCCTCTAAGTTCATGTAACTGTATTGAATGAATTTTTCATGAAATAGTCGAAAAACGTAAGAAAAATTGAATTTCGTTTGATGTTAGTTCTTCATTTGTGTCATAGATGGCGCTGTAGCACTTTTTGTCTTATGTTGCTGTCTTGCTTTTTGTAGTGCCGCTACAGAATGTTTCCAGAAGTAAATGCCTTTTGTTTTATTTTACTTAAAGAAAATAAACAGCCAGAGTTGTTATATATATGCTAAATAGATCCTTCTTGAAAAGATACAAGAAAAGGAACAAAGAAAACGTTATGGAAATTAGAAGATACTCCGTACAATACGTTTTTAATGTTGTATTCGACATCAAAGTTAAAATCCGTTGACGTTACAAAGTCATAATTAAGTACATGGTTATTATATCTTCCTTTGGAGTTCGGAGCTTGTTTACATTAACATGTATGAGCCTAAGTAAGTACTCCGCACATGATTATTCATATTATAAGTAGCATAATGTAGAAGGTTTTAGTGTTTTCTTGTTGTGTTAAACATTGTAGGAAGTTAGGAACTCCTTAATTAGATGGATTTATGAATACTACTCATTTCTGTTATACTTATTTTGTATGTTTTAATTAAAATCGGAAAGCACCTAAGGTGTAGGGTAACACGGGGGAATTTGCGCCACTTAAGCTAAAACTCCAATAACTTTTTACAATAATCCCTTTTTTATTTAATTTTTGTATTTATTATTTATGTATTTAATTTTTTATTATAGTATAACTAACCAGGTTTATCCTAACATAGAAACTTAAAAAAATATAATTATATATAAATATAACTTATAAAAATATATATTAAATGGGTGTAATTTTGGATTTTTATTACCCCGTATTATCTTGATAATACGGGGTAATAAGAACCAGGGTAAGCGGTAATGAGATCCACTGGGGTAATAATAGCCCAAAATATTATATACTCATAAATAACATTTTTCTGATGTGTTTTCTTATAACTTAAACTTATTTTCATATGAAAAGTAAATCACAGTTAGTTCTATGCATATAGATGATTAAAAACAAATATTTCCTCATACAAAAATCACAAACTTAACCTTTGGTGGAATCACTCCTGAAAATTCAGCATGTGCCTATTTATCACAGGCCCTGAATCTGTTGTGGTACAGATGCAGGGCCTGCCTGATTTTTTGTCTGACTTATCTGATTTTACAGGTTCAAAACAAATCATACACATGTTTAAATCTTCTTCAACGTAGTCACTACTATTAACATCGCAGATATTATGAATTGAGTGACTCAGACGATGATCGTCTGAAATAGGGTTTTTTTGTCTTTTTCATTTAAATTGTTAACAGTTTTTTTCTTTTCCTCTCCAACATTTCAACCTTCCGTTTAGGTGCTTTATTTTCTTTCGTGAGACGTTTCTTCTGTTTCTGTGTAATTCTATCCCGTTTCCAAGGCACCTGGACCAAATTACTAGCAATTATAAAGTAGGGTAGTGAAAACAATTCGGCTCTCATTACCCCAAATACACAAATACAAATACAAATACTCTGCTTTTTATCCAATTTATGAAAAATAAAATAACAGGTTAAAAAATGCAACACTTATAACAAAATAGTTTTAATACTCACAATTTATCCTTGAATATTGTGTAAAATTAGATCGTTCACCCGAAAAACCAATGTGTGGTCTTTTTATGCACCAAAAGGAAAATAAATAGCGTTGCGACTTGTCACACGTGGGTCTCCCGCGCCCTTCTATACTATGGCAAAACAAATCTGGATCCAACTTGATTAGATATACGTAAACTAGGGTGGTTCTCATTACCCCGTGGCTCCAATTCCCACGTGTTCCCCTAGTATAACTTCGTTCTTGAGTACGTAGTTGACAACTTTGTATTCTTACAAGACTGTGGGGGAATTTTAGGTGATTTTCCAAAGAAACTTCAAAAATGCAATTAGTCAATCTATGTATTGCTTCGTTGGAGAACAAAAATGGAAGACAAAATGACAAGAAAGTACAGAAAATCCTTACATCTAACTACAAACTAATGAGTGCGCAACGTTGATTGTTGCTCTCTCCAAACGAGCAGGCGTTAGCTCGAACATGCCCCCGGACGTTGGAAGCAGCAGAGGCGCTTTCAACCAAGCGCAGAATCAACGGGCAGTGGGCAAATCCTATTGAAGGCTCTTCTGACGACTCCAGTGGATGTTTTGACGTCTGCCACACGAACAATTCCATCCGATCCCGGGTGAACGGCGACGACTCTCCCCAATCTCCATTTAAGAGGAGGAAGATGGTCCTCCTTTATGATGACCAAGGAACCCAACTTGAGCATATCTTTGCTGGTATGCCACTTGGTCCTGTGCTGCAGCTCGGACACATATTCCTTACTCCAACGAGCCCAAAAATGCTGACGTAGCTGCTCGATTCGTTGGAAACGGGACAATGAAGCAGTGGAGTGGTTCTCTAAATCTTGCTGCGGGAGTGACGTCAGCGGTCGGCCAACAAGAAAATGACCCGGAGTCAGTGGTGTGCAATCCGCTGGATCGGATGACAGCGGCGTCAGTGGACGTGAATTTAATATCGCTTCAATCTGGACTAATGTGGTGTTAAGTTCTTCGAAGGTTAAGTGACAATTTCCCAACACTCGCCTGAGATGATATTTAGTTGGTTTTACACCCGCTTCCCAGAGTCCGCCAAAATGAGGAGTATACGCGGGTATAAAATGAAATTTAATTCCGTCATTAGCCAATTGCTCGCCCAAGGAATTGCAATTAGATTTAAGAAAATTCGAAAGTTCGTTGCAGGCACCAACGAATGAGGTACCGTTGTCGGAGTAGATGTCACTGGGTTTTCCCCGTCGCGAGATAAATCTAAATAAAGCTAGTAAATACTTGTTGCTGGTTAAGTCACTCACCAGCTCTAAGTGGATAGCCTTGGTGGTGAAGCACACAAAAATGGCTATGTACACTTTTACCAGCCTACATCCTCGACCCTGCCTACTAGCAGCCATGATGGGACCAGCATAATCCACACCAGTACTCTCAAAAGGGTAACCACCTGGAAGGAGACGCTGCTGCGGTAAATTACCCATTAAAGGAGTAACTGTTCTACCCGACATGCGACAACAACGCACGCAATTACGATAACAACTCTTTGCTAGGCTTCGTCCGCCTATAGGCCAGTATGAATCCCTAATTGAAGCCAGCAATAACTGAGGGCCCGCATGCATAAGCTTTCTATGTTCAAATTCGAATAGTAACTTAGTAAATTTATGAGTGGACTGTAAAAGAATAGGGTGCTTTTTATCAAAAGAAAAAGTTGAATTTGCTAAGCGTCCTCCGACACGCATGATTTTATTATCATCTAAAAATACATTAAATTTTATTAGGGCGCTTTTATGAGGCAACTTCTGATTAGTAATGAGTAATTTGTACTCGGGAAATGATTCAATCTGACTCCTAATTATTATAATATTTAATGCGTCCTGCAACTCGCCTTGTGATAGGAAACTGGGACAAGGAAGCTTTCTACACAACTTTATGAATTTTAAAACTGTTGCTACACTACGGATTAACCTTAAATAACTAGAAAAACGATTAAAATCGATGATTGTATCACATTGATTTTTACAACTAACACTGGCGCTCAATAAAGCGTGAGGTCGAGTTTCAGGCAGCTTGTCTGACTCTAATGATTTATGTTGAGTCGGCCAATGAGACTGGACTTGCTTCAAAAAACTGGGACCACTCCACCACAAGTCCAAAGATTGCAGAATTCTAATATCCACGCCTCGTGATATTAGGTCTGCAGGGTTCTTGGCAGTTGGGATGTGTCGCCAAGTACAGTGCCCTGTCTTGTCTAAAACTTCAGCAACGCGATTGCGCACAAATGGCTGAAGCTTAGAAGGTAGCATCTGCAACCATCCCAACACGACGGTGGAGTCAGTCCAGCAATAAACATGACTAAACTTTAGTCTCATTGAGCTCACAACCTTCTCGCATAAACGAGCTCCGACTACTGCGCCACACAATACCAATCTTGGAATGGTGGTCGGCTTAATCGGCGCCACTCGACTTTTAGCAGCTAAGAGACGAACCATGTATTCACCCTCATCATTGGCACTACGTACATAGACGCACGCACCATACGCACGCTCTGATGCGTCTGTGAATACATGTAGTTCCAGTATATTATGTGAATCACATATAACGTGCCGTGGAACACGAAAGTTATTGATAAGCGGCAATGCTTTGACAATAGCATTCCAACTAGCATTAAGTGGCGGGGATAATGGCTCATCCCACGAGAGCTTGTCTAACCACATTTGTTGTAGAAACATTTTCATTGTGACTACGCAAGGAGATAAAATTCCTAAGGGGTCAAAAATACGTGCTATGGCAGAAAGTACATCACGCTTTGTTACAGAATCCTTAGATGGCAACGTTAAACTTGAAAACCCAAATTCGTCGGAACTAGAATACCAGTTAAGCCCTAATAACTTATTAGGTTCATTAGATCCCATTTCTAAATCTAATGACGACTGAGAAGCTCCGGAGACTAAGCTAGGGACGTTGGATCTCCACTTTCTAAGTGGCATGCAAGCAGATGCTAGTGCGTTGGTGACCTCTGTGCGGATAAACATAACCTCATTCAAATCATCACTTCCTGTCAAGAGGTCATCAACGTAAAAATCATGCATGATGACGTCAGCAATCTTATTTCTGCTACCTGAGGATGACTCACCCATTGAACGCGAAGAGATTTTACTGTCATTGGACTGATAATCCATCCCTATTTGCTTGAGGCAACGTGTAGCAAGGAATGGTGCACTAGCCGTACCATATGTGACGGTATTCAATTTGAAAACCTTGACAGGATCACATGCATTATCACGCCATAGAACCTGTTGGAGGTACCTATCAGATGGGTGGACGTATATACATCTATACATTTTCGCAACATCAGCTGATAAAACGAATTTGTGTTGTCGAAACCGAAGTAGTATAGATATAAGATCGTCCTGCACTGTAGGACCCACCATCTGCACGTCGTTGAAGGATACCCCTGAAGAAGTAACACAACTTGCATTAAAAACAACACGAAGTTTGGTAGTTGTGCTACATTCACGCAGTACCCCGTGTGGTATGAAATATCCACTGGGACTGTCATTATTTTTATTTTCGGTCATATGTCCTAAAGTCTCATATTCAGACATAAAGTCGCGATATAATTTACCAAACTCTGGCTTGGACTTTAGTCTGCGTTCTAGGGAATATAGACACTTAGAAGCCCTTTTGAAGGATTCTCCTAAAATAGAAGGATTTTGCTTAACAGGAATACGAACACAAAAATGTCCGCTGTCTAAACGTGTCGTATTCTTGACAAAATGCTCTTCACACAACTTTTCCTCGGGTAAATAATGCGAGGATTGTGAACTAATCTCTTCTAGATTCCAGAATTTCTCTAAATCGGTGCGAATTTTATTTAAATCACCGTTACTGGGGGAATCAGTATGAGTTAAATTGCACGAAATATTATTCGACAATAACTTACCATTATTATAAGTAACAGGGCCAGAAACAATCCAGCCTAACAGCGTTTCACACAACACGGGCTTACCTATTCCTAGTCTAATTCTCTGTGAACCAACCAAGTCCCAGAAGAGATCCGCTCCTATTAAGACATCTACTTCTGAAGGCATGTAAAAGTTAGGGTCAGCCAAACAGATATTATTTGGAATATTTAGGTCTGAAATGTCGACTTCACGACAAGGCACAACAGTCGTTAACGATGGCAAAACAAAACAATAAAACTTAGCAACATAACTATTATCTAATGACGTCATTTTTACATGACATGTTTTGCCTACGCGAGAACTTACGTTATTAATGCCATAGACCGATCCATTTATCTGACTAGTATTTAAGTTAAGCCGTGTACATAACCGTTCCGTAATAAAACACGATGTACTTCCGCTATCAAGCAGGGCCCGCACTACGTGCTCACGATCATTCTGATCACATAACTTGATAAGAGCGGTGGACAATAACACAGCTTGTTGTTTACGCTCACCACTTAGCGAGCTGAGATCCGCAGACAAAGTTAAATTATTCGCACTCACATCAGTGCAGTGTTGCCAGATGTACGAGAAACCTCGTAACTTTACGAGATTTAGCGGTCTCTGTACGAGATACGAGAAAAAAAAATCTCGTATATTTTTTTACGAGATTTTAACCACGTTTCTTTTTTTTTCAAAATTTCAACTACCGGCGATGCCTGGTACACCTAAACATATCCCTATAAACAAGGCAGGATTGTCTAACTTTCCCCTGACTGCTGACCATGTATCCAAATCAAAAATATTATAAAATGTTTACAATAAACATTGTAATAAACGATCGACTCACTCAGCACATCACTAGATTCATTACCTCATCTCTGTAGTCTTTGGCCGGGGAATTCCCGCTCAATGTATTTCTTTGTTGTTGTCCTTGTTGCACTCATGTAAACATCGGATTCTTATCTCCCTTGCTCTAACCGAAACACGTAGGAAAATATAATGTAACTCAGTAGTAGTTGAAGTTTATTGAGTTCCAGTGCATTTTGATGTGTTTTCCGAATTATTTAGTGATTAATTTAAAATAATGAGTGGTGACAGTGAATCTCCACCCACTCCACCTAGAAAAAAAACTAAAAAGGGAGGACGGACAGCAAAAAAAATCAGGTGACATCATTCTCAAACTTTTCGGGATGAATGGTTAAAGTGTAAATTATGGATTTTACGACATTTTTATTTTTTTACTTTTACGAGATTATGTTCTGAAATTACGAGATATTTGGCAACCCTGGTACGAGGAAAAAAATTCAACCTCTGGCAACCCTGCATCAGTGCTAGCCACGGCGTCAGTGGGTGATGACGTTGATACGGAATGGGACGAGCTACCGTTTGATTTGTTATCATAAGTGCAAGAATTCGCCGTACCTTTATTCTCCGACGAATGAATCAAAGTATAATGTTGGCGTTTACATAACTTGCATCCCGGCTTTTTGCATCGGTTAGCAAAATGACCTATTTGAAAACAATTATAACACACTTTATAGTTAGGTATTAATTTGAGTCGCGCGTCGGTGCTAAGTGAAAGGAATTGTGAACAACTACTTAACACGTGATCAGCTTTACAGTGCGGGCATAACTTACTTAATTCGGTGCTGGAATTATTAGAACCTTGTGATACAACCATAGATTTCATCTTATTAGAATGGGAACTAGGCTTACCGGGAGTGGAATTAGTGCTATTTCGTGCTGTTTCTAGTGTTTCTAACAAGTCAGCGCGAAAGCGAATAAATTGAATAAGTGCAGCAAATGTTATTGTGCTATCCTTGTCTATACGACCTTTGTGCTCCTCCCACTCACGATAAGTTGACCGATCGAGCTTCTGAGTCACCATAAATATTAATAAAGTATCCCAATGCTTGATGGGCTCATCTAACGCTTCCAACGCACGGAGATTTTTATTAAGTTGATCAATCAATCCTTTCAACGCCACAGAGGACTCCTTTGTAATAGCATTCAAATAATATAAGGACGACACATGATTTTGAACTAACATTCTTTTGTTATCGAAGCGATCGCAAATTAACTTCCAAGCTGTATCGTAATTACTTGCGGAAAACTCAATCCCATGGATTACAACAGCAGCAGATCCTTCCAGAGACGCTCGCAAATAATGGAATTTATTAATTAGATCAATTTAATCGTTAGAGTGAATGAGGCTAGTAAAAGTGTCGCGGAACTCCAACCAATTGCTAAAACTCCTATTAAATTTAGGTAGCTGTATCGTGGGTAACTTAACAGGCTTACGTTGACTAACACGGGTACATTTTGTACTAATCATGGACTCATTATCGCTGTTATATTTACATAACAGCTCCTGTGCCCTAGCCAGTGCTTTGTAATACTGTGTATCGAATTCAGTACGCTCAGAGACTTGAGCTTTATCATCATCTACCAGACATTCTAATCGCAACTGTACCTCATCGTAATGCTCATACAAGGACTCGATTCTTCCAATCCGTAACTGCAACTCCTTGACCTCACAACTAGTCAACTCCTTGTCGCTGGATGCATCAAGATAATTGATAAATACAGTTAAGCGTCCCTTTATGCTTCCTCGTTTTTTAATTAATTCTCTTTCTTCGGACATACTGGGAATCGAATGTAGTCAACCTGGAATTTATACAATAACAACTTAAGATATATTTTAATACTGAAATTACGATAGGAACCCTACGTCTAGTTACTATTGTAAATAAAACAATTTAACAAAGGATGTTAACACTGTAAACATTAAGTGAATACAAAATGGGATTTTTAATTTAGACTTTGATTTAAGCTAGGTACAGAAATTCCTCAAAACTTGAACACTTAATTACCTAACGTTTAACTATAAGCAATACAATAACAAATTAATAAGTAACTAAATTGACTAATACGGTTTAAATAACTGAATAAAACTAATTATGACTTGTAACATCATCTAACACCAAACTACACACTAATAACTATTTACTATGAATAGAACTGGTATACTACTATACAATACAATTATAAATGTAGCAAAATATCTACTGAACTTTCCACTATATTAATTAGAAAGAACGTATAATTGTATTTGCAAAAGCAGTATCATCAAACAAAATAATGATAAGTACTAGAAACTATTCACAATGTACTAAGGTAAATAAGTTATTTTAAACAATATTCAGGAATATAAAATACTAACCTTTTAACATCGCTAATTATGGTTATTTATTACCTGAACGAGTGTTGGGTGATGATATTCTACCTATAATATTCTTAACACCGTGAATTAGGTTGTCCTTTGTTCAGTCACGTTGCCGGCTTATAACCTCGTCGGCACATCTCCCGGGTAATATTTACACAAATCCACTGATTTTTAGCAAATCTTCATTGTATTACCAATCCGGCTCGGTAATGGACCAAAATGTGGGGGAATTTTAGGTGATTTTCCAAAGAAACTTCAAAAATGCTGATAATTAGTCAATCTATGTATTGCTTCGTTGGAGAACAAAAATGGAAGACAAAATGACAAGAAAGTACAGAAAATCCTTACATCTAACTACAAACTAATGAGTGCGCAACGTTGATTGTTGCTCTCTCCAAACGAGCAGGCGTTAGCTCGAACAAGACAGATAGAAAAGTTCCAGTAAACATATATTTAAATAGGTAGGTATGTATATGTAAATAAAAAACCTAACTCCTATAATAGATATAAGACTATACATATATATGTAACCGAACCGATATCTTTAGCACAATATGGCTGCATGTGACGTCACGAAACACGGTCGCGAATCGCAAATGACAGAACGAGAACAATGCATAGATTCTACAATTATTTGAATGTCCATCAAAATAAATCCAATTTCAAAAACCTCCCACATTGTGACACAAAATGTTTTAACATAACAAAAAGGTTTTATTCAAACTTTTGGGTCTCATTCTTAGATAATAGATATCTACGTAAATATCTCAAGTTCTCAATTTAAAATTACTTTTGAGTTGATTTTAATTTAAAATCTGTCAATTTTTAAACGAGTTTCACAACTTCACGTCGTTCATCAAATAAAAGGCGAAAATGAAAGAGTTTTTTTTAAATAAATGACAGAAAAGAACGGGTTTTGTTATTAAAACGGTTTCGATTTTAAAACATTGTTCGTCGTGTCGTTGAGCTCTTTGGGTTATGAGTCGAGCTACACGATCACTGACAAATGCTTGCATTCTTTCTTCAAAAGACCAATGATATTCTAACAAACAGATATGTTATAAACCGAAAAAAGTGTGCCGTGGGGCAGAGCCAGCTTACATACACGCAGTGACGCAGAATAAAGGAAAAATAGGCCAATTGGCTCGTTTTCGAGTCTTCACGATTTCGCGCTCTCAACATATCTGTATAGTAGAATATCATTGCAAAAGACTATCTCAGATCTGCATGGTCCTTATATGACTTGTAAAAGAGACAATGACGTCTGTGTTTTTTTCTGTCTGTTTGTTCTCAGAGTAGTCAGCAATGCAAGTACGTAGGAATCGATTCGATAAATCTGACAGTTATTCTCGACAAAATGAGTTTTTATATAATTTTGTTCTAAACTCATTTTGTCGAGAATGACTGTCAGATTTATCGAATCGATTCCTACGTACTTGCACGGCAGGTACGAAACAACGGCCCAACACCCATTTAATTTTTAAACATAATATGACGTGACGTGTAAAAGTGTTTTGTAAAACAAATTTACAGAGAAACGTATGATTTATGATTTAAGACTCATACACAATCTGTAGCGTTCACAAGCTTCATCATTCCTGGAAAAAAAATAAACAAAACGCTTTTCATTTTCACAGTTACAACCATAGACTTAGTATATACTGCCGTATAGACGAACTGACAGCTCGATAAAGCGTGACCAATTTTGATTTGTCAGTGTGTGCGTTAGATAGCGATGTACCTTTTACTTTGGAGGACTATCGATAAGTGGTTCAAGTTCGACCCTTGGAGGAAGATGTTCCATAGACTGCCTTTGTCCAGATTATAATTTTTACATTATGTTAAAAAAGTGTAATACATTAAAAAAATAAAACAGCCAACATTTTATTAAAAATCGCTCAATACTGACCTTTAAACAGAAAAATCTTATTTAACTGGTTCCTTACAGTTTCCTTTCCTAAATAATTAAGTTTACATTCATGTTTAAGTCGAATGTCAAAGTAAATTTCTATAATGTGTTCCATTATTAAATATCTACGACCACTTAAAATATCTTGGTCCAAATTTTGGATCTCGAAACTCGAAAATAAGCCGAAATTATCTTCTAATATATTATAAGAAGTACAGCTTGGCAAATTGTAGATTTCCCAATACCTTGACTGATTTTATTATTTTCACGAATAAAATTTTCAATCTGTAAACAAAGTTGTATCACGTCTTTGGATTCCAACCAACGCGCCCAATGAATCCCAACCATTTTCCTCGAATTATAGTATCTAGAGGGAATCTGTTGTACAAATTCTACAAAACAATAAGTTTATTTGTTAAAAGTTAATAAACTTTTTCCTGATAAAATGGTTCAGTTAACAGACGGTAAACGTAAGCTATGCTTATTTTCATAGTTAACATTCAAGATAAAATATCGATAGTATCGATAAATTTAAGTCAATCCCTAGCGTACATGTAAAATAGATTGATGAAAAATCTATTCACCAAAATCATGTAAATTATCAACAAATGGACTTTTAGCTATACAAAATATGAAAGTAAACAAAAACATTGGTATTATTTTATATTTTATACAGGTAAAAAGGCAAATTTTAACCAAAAATAAACGCGTCTTATCAGTGACTACGTCCTGAGTATTTACTTATGAAATGTGCAATTTTCAGGTTTATGTCTATGATTAACACCACATTCACGCACAGAACAAGTAACCATTGTTTAATACAACTGTATTCACTGAAAATAAACCACGATGTACGCTAAAATTCCAAAATACGGAGGAGTTGATTCCCCGCGTGCCGACTTTAGATTCCGATATTAGATTCGCGATCCTTTTTCATCTTGCTATATTTCCATAAGGGATTTTCTTCTCCCTCGCACGCTTTGTTGGTCTATATTTACTAAGTCTATGGTTACAACCACGTAGACATGATATGCATTTTTCATTGCGGATTAATGATGGCCCGCACATCATTAAAAAGGCTTTAATCATCTACAGTGCGATCACACGTCACGCCATGGAGCGCGACCACAAGGATCGCAATAAATTGCTCGTTTCATCCCTAATTGCAAGGGGAATGGAATGCGAATTCCAGATGAATTAGGGGCCCGGCAATTAGTCTTAAGACACACCGATTACAGACAGATTCCCGCTGACGAATTTCATTATACGTGGTTGAAAGTTAGACGCAGATGTTAGACAAGAGAATTAGTTATGAATTTTGAATGAGTTTCAGTTAGTTTTACCACAGTATAAATGTGAAGTTTTACTTTGTTTGAAGTTTAAATTGAAGTAATTGGATAAAACAATTTTTGTGTTTGTCTTCATTTTTAAAATGCATTTGCTTTTTACAAAACATTTAAGAAAATCTAACCTACAACAAATACCTAATTTTTGAATACGTTGCATAGGCAAAAAAGCATTATTTTGCTCTTAAATTGCACAGTCAAGTGCTATACCGTTTTACCTACATTAGGAATACTTTACTCGCTGGCTCGACATAGAACGGTCTTCAAAGAGTAATTGGCCGGACTTCATGAGTCGAAACTAGTCCAGACTAACGTTCTAAACGAGGCACAAGAAGTCGAGATCTCATAGGAAAGAACTAATTAGTTCGCAACGAGAATTACAGCGTAATATGTTAAGTAGAACTTTAAGTGTTTATATTTCAACTTCAGGTTTGTGAAAAATCTGGAAATATTCCAAAAGATGAGAGGTCTATGAATATTGGAAGAAGATATTATCAAGTCAGTTTACTTCGATTCCTGTTCTTAATGAGATGTGATTGTATTGTTTATTTCGATTGCTAGTCCCTTTTTGTTTTAATATTCGAAAGTAGATCTATAGCGCCTGTTTTCAGCTTAAATTTACGTACCTACCTAAATTACTTCGACTTTTACGAGTCTGTACCTAATATGCCTGAAAAATATAATTTTACGAGTTCGCTCAATATTTTACGACGCCCTTGGCTTGTTTTGTTTATTAATTTGGTATTTACAACAGGATAGATAAAAACAAAAAGATTAGCTATTTAAGAAGGCCTTGAGAAGGCCACTTATATTATAAGTGGCCTTCTCAAGGCTTTGAGATTAAATCTCAAAGCCATAGAAACTATGCACAGTATTGCCTTCATATCTTAACTTAACACACTCAAAGAAAGGCTACCACAATCAGTCGTTCGTCAAAAGAGAACTAAACGCCACTTAAACACGAACTATATTAGCTCTTTGACGACTAAAGAAACAGGTCACTTATGCTTATGGCAACCAAATAGAGTGTACCTAGAATACAAGGCAGGCGTGAGGTGGCGCTGGTTGCAAAGGCAAAAAGCAGTCATAACTGTCAAATTCAATACACATCTATTTAGTAAGTACCCCATTTTGCAAACTGCTGAGATATACTGAGCACACTGTAGTTCTCCCGTTGCCAACTTTTGCCAGTGATTAACATTCAACTTGCATATTAGTTCGAAGTTTAAATCCCTCTGTTTAAATTACATCGAAAGGTTGTCTATTATTAATTTACTTGAATAATGTTATAGTCAATACTTATTCTTGTCAAATTGAATTAGGCACTTAGCAGTCGCTAATAATTTTGGTCGTCTTTTCCTTATCCTTTTTAATTATTTTAAAATATTATCGACTAAATCGTTTAAAGAAGAGCTTTTAGAATGGTTAGTTGAACACATTAAAGACCTTGGTATCCGTTTTATACCCACATAAACACGTATGCTTGCTCATGAAATTCTTGCAGGAGTATAAAGATGAAAACTTAAGAATACATGTAATGCAAGAGTAAACAATCTATAAATCTACCGTATTATTCACCACCCACCAAATCAAAACGGATATCATACTGCTTCTAAACACAAATTCAATTTCTCAGCCTCCTTACAATGACATTCAGACCCGATAAATGATAGTTGATAACGGACAAACAAACGAGGCATCATTGTCCGACCTTCATTGTAAAGCCCGGGGTTTCCCGATAGGGCACGGATACGATGGCAAGAAACGCTTTCATCAGATTCATCTCTTAGCGAATGAGGCAAGCGACGACCCGTTAGATTTTAAGTGCAGTTACCGAGATCGAAGATTCATTTGTTTAGGTTTTGTGTTGTAGATAGTGATTTGGTTTTGGTTCGATTCGTTAGAAACAAAAGCGATACACATAAATATAACTGTTGAAATGTGGGTGTAAACACACCCACATTTCAACAGTTATATTTATGTGTCATGTACTCATGTAAATAGGTAGAAGCGGACTTATAGAAATACCTACAAAAAAATCGCAATAAATTATTTGCCCGATCAGGGCAAATGTTCGACCTGTTTGAATTATTATCTTGAACAAAATACGATGATAAAATCCATCGTCAGGCATGCCTAACGCCTTTTACCTATCCTCGTAAACAGGCACGTGTGATTTCCAAGGTTATTCACTGATGTGCTCTTCCGAAACGCGTTGCCAAAATCGTCTTAACCATGTATGATGTGGGACCCGCCGTCTCAGATGCCTAACGGCCTTGAAGCTGAGAAGCCCATAATTCAAAAGGTTTTAGCAATTTACTGATACTATGTCACATACATGTGCCAACGAACTCATTGTTGTTTCATGGACGACGTAATGTACTTATCTGTATAACACGATCCCGAGGTACCCACCCACTACCTGCCCACTCAAGATCGTGACGTTAAATTGTGCCGAGCGGATGAACATGATTCAGCTATGATGCCTTACGAAGTTTTCCGATTGACAAGAGCCGAATGAAAGCGGATTACTTATGTATAGTATATTCTTCGGATCAGTTTTGTTATTGTACAAGTTGTTGGGGTTTACCCTTTGTATTATTGTAGTGGATGATGTTTCCAGGTCGAGGATTCGTGGTAGAATTGAAAACCTCAATAACTTTCACAATAATTAGATTTTATTGCAAAGTAGCACACAGAACACGTCGTTACAATATAGATTTATAGAGGCAAGGCGAACAGTGTTGCCATGCACACATTAAAATAGACATCATTGTTGTCAATAAACAAAATTAATATCCTAAATGTCACTACTCTTAACACAAGTGTCAAATCGAATGTGGCAACGCGAACTAGTTTGTAGCGTTTACAACAAAGGCTGCGCTTTATAGGCATTATCATCTTTTAGCTCGTATCTTCTCGGAATCTCTAAAAACCCATCAGAAAACCAATCAACCCAGTCCATCACAATCTAACCGGCACATTTTCCATTACATTTCCAGATTCGGAACTCGAGGAGCTGGGTGAACAGTTGCCGCGGTACCGGCCGGATTCGATAGCGGCACTGCGTCGGATGACTCGATTCACGGAACCCGAGCTGAAGCGGTTGTACCGGGGCTTCAAGGCGGAGTGTCCCACGGGAGTCGTGAAGGAGGACACCTTCAAACTTATTTATTCGCAATTCTTTCCGCAAGGAGGTTAGTAGATGATGAGGTGATGTAGATGAAAAAGTCGTCCTTTTTTTAAATGCGCTCTTGGAGACTGCAATGAAAAGGTAAGTAAAGACGGGCCTGTATACAATAGGATGCTTCCACGGGAGTTATGAAGTAGAGACCTTCAAGTCTATTTATTTGCAGTTCTTTCCGTAAGGAGGTTAGTATATGAGGTGGTCTTTTTTAATAGTACGTATTACTGCAACGAACGGCCAGCAACAGAGGCATTGATGGACGAACGTGTCGAGGCACACATACGTAAGTCCATCAATGCCTAGTTGTGGCCAAGGCTTGTATGGTACTTTTCTCAAATAATTATTGCGAGGAAATTAAAACTAAGCACACAAACAACAATATTTTTTCTCTCGTTGAAGAGTTCATTTGTTTTTTTTTTTCAATAAATCGCTTTCTATTTGCAAGCCAATTCGAAATTTAAATAAAACTGTTGATAAGTTACCTCCTTGGTTTCCATGTTTCAGAGCAAAAGATCGTTCCATTTTTAAATAACATGACAGATATAAGTTTACTATGCAATGATATTCTAACAAACAGATAATTATGTTATACACATATAGTAGAACTAGTATTTGCGTGGGTGCGCGAGCTGCGCGCAGCTCGCGTGTTGTCGTGTTCTTGAGAAGTATTACTCACCATCATAAAATTTTGAGAATCCATAGGAATCCTTAAAATAATTGGAAAAACCGTTACAACTACCCCTAAATCAGTATGAAAACCCTTTAGGAACCCCTAAAACATTCTAAAACCTAATTCAATAAAAAAAAAAAGTAAAAAAAAAAGGATTCATTAGAAACGTTAAAAGCTGAGTTACGCTTCACCCACTCAACCTTCGTTACGCTAAGGAGGTCGCCGGCTCGCTTCGCTCGCCACCTCCCCCCTTCACTCCACTCGGTCTCGCAGGTTCGCTCCACTCAGAACCTACCTACCACCAGACAGGTTTCGGCGCCTACTATAATATTTGTTCAAACACCCAATGGCTATCTCTGACCGTTACGAAGTTATAGCCCTTTTGTTTTTAGGGGAGGTTGGGGAGGGGAGGATACCCTCCATATACAAATTTAAACGCTCCTCAATAACAATTTATAGTGGAAATCAAAAAGCCGCTACGTGTCTTAGTTTCCGAGATACGATGGGGAGAGGGGTGAAGGGGGGGAGAGTGGGGAGTTTTGAAAAATGATTTTGACTAACTCTAGGCCCCTTTATATGAATCTGAAAAAAAAAATGTTCCAAGTCTCTCAACTTCCGAGATCCGCCTAAAGGGGGGAGAAGGGGGAAAAAGGGGTCAATTTTGAAAACTGGTTTTTACTTTTCCAAGCCTCCTCTATACGAATCTGAAAAAAAAAATGTTCCAAGTCTCTTTGTTTCCGAGATACGATAGGGAGGGGGAGGAAGGGGGGCGAAAAGGGGAGGTTTGGCACTTTTCCCATACTCGCGGGAGTTACTTGTTTACGAATCTGTCAAAATATACCCACCTCCCCATCCACCATCTGGGAGAACAATTATGTCAGTGAGTCAGTCAGTCAGTCAGTGAGTGGTAATCGAGCTTTATATAGTATAATAATAACTAGTATTTGCTTGGGTGCGCTAGCTGCGCGCAGCTCGCGTGTCGTCGTGTTCTTAAGACGTATTCCATACCCTTATAAATTTTGAGAATCCATAAGAATCCTTAAAATCATTGGAAAATCCGTTACAACTACCCCTAAATCAGTATGAAAACCCTTAAGAACCCCTAAAACATTCTAAAAACTAAATCAATAAAAAAATGAGAATTCATTAGAATCGTTAAAAGCTGAGTTACGCTTCACCCACTCAACCTTCGTTACGCTGCGGAGTTCGCCGGCTCGCTTCGCTCGCCACCTCCCCCCTTCGCTCCACTCGGTCTCGCAGGTTCGCTCCACTCAGAACCTACCACCACCGGACAGGTTTCGACGCCTACTATAATATTTGTTCAAACAGCCAATGGCTATCTCTAACCGTTACGAAGTAACAGCCCTTTCAATTTTAGGGGAGGTTGGGGAGGGGAGGATACCCTCCGTTTACAAATTTAAACGCTCCTCATTAATAATTTATAGTAAAAATCAAAAAGCCGCTACGTGTCCTAGTTTCCGAGATACGATAGGGGGAGGGGTGAAGGGGGGGAGAGTGGGGAGTTTTGAAAAATGATTTTGACTAACGCGTTGCCCCTTTACACGAATCTGAAAAAAAAAATGTTCCAAGTCTCTGAATTTCTGAGATCCGCCTAAAGGGGGTGAAAAGGGGGGCAAGGGGGGCAACTTTGAAAACTGGTTATTACTTTCCCGAGCCTCCTCTATACGAATCCGTAAAAAGAAAAAAATACGGGTCTCTTGGTTTCCGAGATACGATAGGGAGGGGGAGGAAGGGGGGCGAAAAGGGGAGGTTTGGCACTTTTCCCATACTCGCGGGAGTTAGTTGTTTACGAATCTGTCAAAATATACCCACCTCCCCATCCACCATCTGGGAGAACAATTATGTCAGTGAGTCAGTCAGTCAGTCAGTGAGTGGTAATCGAGCTTTATATAGTATAACTAGTATTTGCGTGGGTGCGCGAGCTGCGCGCAGCTCGCGTGTTGTCGTGTTCTTGAGAAGTATTCCTTACCATCATAAAATTTTGAGAATCCATAGGAATCCTTAAAATAATTGGAAAATCCGTTACAACTACCCCTAAATCAGTATGAAAACCCTTAAGAACCCCTAAAACATTATACAATTATTATTTTTTTTAAAAACCTAATAATATAAAAGTAAAAAAACCTTACTTAAAAACTGAGACCCATTAAAAAAAACATAACCCTAAAGTTGCTTGTCGTCGCCCCTGAGTTACGCTTCACCCACTCGACCTTCGTTACGCTACGGAGGTCGCCGGCTCGCTTCGCTCGCCACCTCCCCCCTTCGCTCCACTCGGTCTCGCAGGTTCGCTCCACTCAGAACTTACCACCACCGGACAGGTTTCGACGCCTACTATAATATTTGTTCAAGCACCCAATAGCTATCTCTAACCGTTACGAAGTTATAGCCCTTTTATTTTTAGGGGAGGTTGGGGAGTAAAGGATACCCTCCGTATACAAATTTCAACGCCCCTCAATAGTTTTAGGTAAGAATCAAAAGATTTTTCAGTAGTAAAAAAAGGGGTGAAGTGGGGGTGAGAGGGGTGAGTTTTGAAAAATGATTTTGACTAACGCGTTACCCCTTTATATGAATCTGAAAAAAAAAATGTTTCAAGTCTCTTAATTTTCGAGATTTCCTAAAGGGGGGGAGAAGGGGGGCAAAGGGGTTAACTTTGAAAACTGGTTTTTACTTCTCCGAGCCTCCTCTATACGAATCCGTAAAAAACAAAAAATACGGGTCTCTTTGTTTCCGAGATACGATAGGGAGGGGGAGGAAGAGGGGCGAAAAGGGGAGGTTTGGCACTTTTCCCATACTCGCGGGAGTTAGTTGTTTACGAATCTGTCAAAATATACCCACCTCCCCATCCACCATCTGGGAGAACAATTATGTCAGTGAGTCAGTCAGTCAGTCAGTGAGTGGTAATCGAGCTTTATATAGTATAATAATATAACTAGTATTTGCGTGGGTGCGCGAGCTGCGCGCAGCTCGCGTGTTGTCGTGTTCTTGAGAAGTATTCCTTACCATCATAAAATTTTGAGAATCCATAGGAATCCTTGAAATAATTGGAAAATCCGTTACAGCTACCCCTAAATCAGTATGAAAGCCCTTAAGAACCCCTAAAACATTATAAAATTATTTAAAAAAAAAAACCTAATAATATAAAAGTAAAAAACCTTACTTAAAAACTCAGACCCATTAAAAAAAACACTACCCTAAAGTTTGCTTGTCGTCGCCCTGAGTTAAGCTTCACCCACTCAACCTTCGTTACGCTGCGGAGGTCGCCGGCTCGCTTCGCTCGCCACCTCCCCCCTTCGCTCCACTCGGTCTCGCAGGTTCGCTCCACTCAGAATCTACCTACCACCAGACAGGTTTCGACGCCTACTATAATATTTGTTCAAACACATAATGGCTATCTCTGACCGTTACGAAGTTATAGCCCTTTTATTTTTAGGGGAGGTTGGGGAGGGGTGGATACCCTCCGTTTACAAATTTAAACGCTCCTCATTAATCATTTATAGTAAAAATCAAAAAGCCGCTACGTGTCCTAGTTGCCGAGATACGATGGGGGGAGGGGTGAAGGGGGAGAGTGGGGAGTTTTGAAAAATGATTTTGGGTAACTCTAGGCCCCTTCTTACGAATCTGAAAAAAAAAATGTTCCGCCTTAAGGGGGGAGAAGGGGGGAAAAAGGGGTCAATTTTGAAAACTGGTTTTTACTTTCCCGAGCCTCCTCTATACGAATCCGTAAAAAAAATATACTACGGGTCTCTTAGTTTCCGAGATACGATATGGAGGGGGAGGAAGGGGGGCGAAAAGGGGAGGTTTGGCACTTTTCCCATACTTGCGGGAGTTACTTGGTTACGAATCTGTCAAAATATACCCACCTCCCCATCCACCATCTGGGAGAACAATTATGTCAGTCAGTGAGTGGTAATCGAGCTTTATATAGTATAACTAGTATTTGCGTGGGTGTGCGAGCTGCGCGCAGCTCGCGTGTTGTCGTGTTCTTGAGAAGTATTCCTTACCATCATAAAATTTTGAGAATCCATAGGAATCCTTAAAATAATTGGAAAATCCGTTACAACTACCCCTAAATCAGTATGAAAACCCTTAGAAACCCCTAAAACATTCTAAAAACCAATTTAAAAAATATTACCTATAAAAAAAACCTTATTTAAAAACTCAGACCCATTAAAAAAAACACTACCCTAAAGTTTGCTTGTCGTCGCCCTGAGTTACGCTTCACCCACTCAACCTTCGTTACGCTGCGGAGGTCGCCGGCTCGCTTCGCTCGCCACCTCCCCCCTTCTCTCCACTCGGTCTCGCAGGTTCGCTCCACTCAAAACCTACCTACCACCAGACAGGTTTCGACGCCTACTATAATATTTGTTCAAACACATAATGGCTATCTCTGACCGTTACGAAGTTATAGCCCTTTTATTTTTAGGGGAGGTTGGGGAGGGGAGGATACCCTCCATATACAAATTTAAACACTCCTTAATAATAATTTATAGTAAAAATCAAAAAGCCGCTACGTGTCCTAGTTTCCGAGATACGATGGGGGGAGGGTAGAAGGGGGGGAGAGTGGGGAGTTTTGAAAACTGATCTTGACTAACGCGTTGCCCCTTTATATGAATCTGAAAAAAAAAATGTTCCACGTCTTTCAATTTCCGAGATCCGCCTAAAGGGGGTGAAAAGGGGGGCAAGGGGGGCAATTTTGAAAACTGGTTTTTACTTTCCCGAGCCTCCTCTATATGAATCTGAAAAAAAAAACGTTCCAAATCCCTTGATTTCCGAGATACGATAGGGGGGGGTGAGAAGGGGGGCGAAAAGGGGAGGTTTGGCACTTTTCCCATACTCGCGAGAGTCACTTGTTTATGAATCTGTCAAAATATACCCACCTCCCCATCCACCATCTGGGAGAACAATTATGTCAGTGAGTGAGTCAGTCAGTCAGTCAGTGGTAATTGAGCTTTATATAGTATAACTAGTATTTGCGTGTTGCGCGAGGTGCAAGCACCTCGCGTGCTTGTGCTGGTACATTTTTCACTTTAAAAACCCCTAAATGTAGTAAAAATGTCAATTAGAACCCTAAAAGAACCATTTAAAGTCTTCCACTTTTCAAACTCTACGGAAAGCCAAAAAGTCGGAAAGTTTGTATTCATAATGCCCGACACAATTGGGCAAAGTGATTAAAACAGCATGATTAATCACTTTTCCCGGCCATTATGAATAATGCCCACCCTATCTTGGCCAAAGTAATAAAATAGGTGAACTGTTATGTAGTGTTATTGTTTATTAAATGAAATTAAACTTACAAAATTTTCATGAAAAGTTAACAAAAAATAAACTATTGAACATGATAGTTAATAAACTGTTAAAGATGTAATAACATCAGTAGTTACCTACCTACTTTTATTTTGATAATAATATTACTTATCAAACACTGTCAACTTGTAAAAATAGAAATTACACTAAACAGATGGTCGGATCGGACGGTCTAAAAAAAAAAGCTGCCGCCCTATCTCCCGTCAGCCATGTCGTCGGAGCTCCGCCGGCCTTCGGCCTACGCTCCTCATGTCCCAAATTCGGACTTCTGGGACATAAAGTTGTAATACTAATTCGGACCAATCATGGTGGTCGACCTATGCAGGGCAAGTATTAAAGAAAACAATGATGCTATCTCAAACACTGACTTATTACATAGACCACGGGCCGTTGGGAATTATTAATAATGGCTGGTCAAATGATAAATTAATCACTTTGCCCATCGCTCTTGGGCATTATTAATAATGGCCGGTCCTCAATAATAATGCCCAGTTAATCACGTTGCCCGTAACATATATATCATTCTATTTGGTTCGGTTTCGTGTTATTGAGAAGTATTCCTTAACCTTATAAAATTTTGAGAATCCATATTAATCCGTAAATGAATTGGAAAATCTGTTAGCTAACTCCGTTTGAAGCTTTAAAAAATTAATATTGAACTTTTTAAACATTTTGAAAACCTTTACCTTTACAGCTGTACAAAAACCCTATACTAATAGCCCTAAGGAACCCCTAAATTATTATGAAGTAGTCTAAGAACCCTTAAGATCCCCTTAAACAATCCAAAACCTTATTTAAAAATTACCTTATTTAAAGGTTTCTTCGCCTGCCATTATATTTGTTCCAACACCTAATGTCTATGTCTAACCATAATAAAGTTACAGCCCTTTCAATTTTATGGGAGGCCTCGGAGGGGAGGGTAGGGTAATCAATATTTCAATGCCCTTCAATAGTTTTAGGAAAGAATAAAAACAAAACCGCTACATGTCCTAGTTTCCGAGATACGATGGGTGGGAGGGGTGAAGGGGGGGAGAGGGGGTGTTGTGAAAAATGATTCTGACTAACGCATTGCTCCTTTATATGAATCTAAAAAGAAAAGTTCCAATTCTCTGAACTTCCGAGATCCGCCTAAAGGGGGGGAGAAGGGGGGCAAGAGGGGTAACATTGAAAAATGTTTTATACTTCCCCGAGCCTCCTTTAAACAAATCAGTAAAAAAACAAAACATGGGTCTCTTAGTTTCCGAGATACGATAGCAAGGGGGTAGGGGAAGTGGTGTAAAACGGTGGGCTGGGCACTTTTCCCCTACTCGTGAGAGTTACTTGTTTACTACCAGGTGCAGACTGGTAGATGTCACATGTGCAAAAAATAAAAAAGTATGTACAAATCCTCATTCGGTTGAAACCTGTGAAGAAACCAGATCGGAAACTATTGGTTAGCGTGCTGCGTGAGCTGCAGGCAGCTCGCGTCTACAAAACGTTCCTGTAGGGGCAGAGCCCTAAATCTAATGAAGATACCTTCAAACCCCTACAATATCCTAAAATTCGAAACAAACTCATACACCTCAGTCGGATGAATCGTTTGAACGACCTCAATCAGTCAATTTTTGGGAAACCGGAAGTAACGCGGCCGCCATTTTGAATCACAGCCGTCGTCAGTCAAGTAAATATCCTAAATATTAAATATTCAAAGCCCTAAGAAAAAAATCGATACAAACTTATACCCCACACGGACAAGGTTTCGGAAATCGGAAAAGGCTCGGCCGCCAACTTGAATTTCTGAAATGTCACAATTTTTCTAAAGTGACCTGGATACAAGCTACTTGTCAGTAAAAACAAGGTGGCTGCACGTTGACGTTGGTAGAACAAAAGAATTCGCCAAAGTCGTGTCTGACCCGTTATCAAACACTGTCATCATGTAAAAATAGAAATTACACTAAACAGATGGTCGGATCGGGCGGTCTAAAAAA
Source organism: Xestia xanthographa (assembly GCA_905147715.2). Taxonomy (NCBI): domain Eukaryota; kingdom Metazoa; phylum Arthropoda; class Insecta; order Lepidoptera; family Noctuidae; genus Xestia; species Xestia xanthographa. The sequence goes on from LR990659.1 coordinate 22,520,870, forward strand.
AAAAGCTGCCGCCCTATCTCCCGTCAGCCATGTCGTCGGAGCTCCGCTGGCCTTCGGCCTACGCTCCTCATGTCCCAAATTCGGACTTCTGGGACATAATGTTGTAATACTAATTCGGACCAATCATGGTGGTCGACCTATGCAGGGCAAGTATTAAAGAAAACAATGATGCTATCTCAAACACTGACTTATTACATAGACCACGGGCCGTCGGGCATTATATATAATGGCCGGTCAAAGTGATAAATTAATCACTTTGCCCATCGCTCTTGGGCATTATTAATAATGGCTGGTCTTTATTAATAATGCCCAGTTAATCACGTTGCCCGTAACATACATATCATTCTATTCGGTTCGGTTCGGTTTCGTGTTGTTGAGAAGTATTCCTTACCCATATAAAATTTTGAGAATCCATAGTAATCCTTAAATGAATTGTAAAATCCGTTAGTTAACTCCGTTTGAAGCCTATAAAAAAAAATATTGAACTTTTTAAACATTTTGAAAACCTTTACCTTTACAGCTGAACAAAAACCCTAAGCCTAAAGCCCTAAGGAACCCCTAAATTATTATGAAGCAGTCTAAGAACTCTTAAGATCCCCTTAAACAATCTAAAACCTTATTTAAAAACTTAGACATATTCCCATTAAAAAAAACATTACCCTAAAGTTTGCTTATTGTACCTACCACCGGAAAGCTATCGTAAACTTATCTCTGCCACCTCCAGACAGGTTTCGACGCCTGCTATTATATTTGATCCAACACCTAATGTCTATGTCCAACCATAATAAAGTTACAGCCCTTTCAATTTTAGGGGATGTTGGGAAGGGGAGGGTAGGGTATTAAAAATTTCAATGCCCATCAATAGTTTTAGGTCAGAATCAATGCGAATGCGTATGCGTGCGTAGTACTTATATAGTTAGTAGCGGAGCGTTTTGGCGTTACGCGAAATTTAAAATTAGAATTCAAAATATTTTTTCCGTATGTACATAGTCATCTCTGAGTTACGCTTCTCCCACTTAAGAGGGCCCTTCCTGGCCCGCCTTTCGTCAACGCGAGCATGGTCGAAAAGCTTGTTGTTTCATCCAGAGCCACAGCGGTGGTATTCTTTCAACTCCCCTGTCTTACCTAGCCCGGAATCCGTACTACTTGCCTCCCGCGTACTTCATACCGCCTAACACGGGGACATAGAACGAAAAATATTGTTCGAAAATTTATAAAACTTGTTCCAGGAAATGAAATAGCACGGCCGCCATATTGAATTTCTGAAAAGGCACAATTTTTCTAAAGTAACCAGGATACATGCTGCCTGTCAGTAAAAATATGGTGGCTGTACGTTGATTTTGGTACTACAAAAGAATTCGCCAAAATCTTAAACTCTGTACAATTTAAAAAACTCTGACCTTTTCCCATTAAAAAAAAAACATTACCCTAAAGTTTGCTTGTCTTCGCCCCTGTCGTGGATCTACCTACCACCGTACAGGTTTTGACGCCTTCTATAATATTTGTTCAAACACCTAATGGCTATCTCTAACCGTTATGAAGTTACAGCACTTTCAATTTTAGGGGAGGTTGGGGAAGGGGGTTGGTTATACAAATTTCAACTCCCCTCAATAATAAAATACTATTGGAATAAAGATAAGACCAGCAGTGGGATGGTAGAGTATAATATTCATTCGTGGTACAATATTTTTACACGCAAGTTACAATTGTATTAGAACATCAACAAACCGTAACTAAGCTAATTCTAAACCAGTGACAGACATGTGTTAAATACGATTATTCTTACAGGCCAGTGCATACATAAATATGCGACCTCCAATACGCCCCCTTAATCTATTACATATGCGTATGATTACTTCTGTACTTGTCAATACTCGGTACATAAAACTAAATAAATTACTAACACTTCTGTGTTCGAGTTTACTACGCTGTATTCAAAAGTATAGTACAAAAACAGAAGAAATCTAACAAAATAAAGTATGCATAACAAAATCTAATCTAATCTAATTATCTATTACACAAAGCACTTCTACAAAACCTAAAACATCAAAACATTTAACTACTCATCGCCCCCTTAATAGAATAATTTGACAGGGATAAATCCTTTAAAAATCTCTAAGCTTCGGGCTGTGAACGGTTTTAGTTAAAATGTCCGCTATCATTTTATCAGTTGACATGTACCTTATTTCAATTTTGTTTGCCAGTACACACTCACGAATAAAATGATACTTAATGTCTATATGCTTTGTCCTATTATGCATCATTTTGTTAGCTGCAATTTTATGCGCCGACTGATTGTCATTGTAAATTACTACCGCTTTACTATCCACAGCTGTCAAACTGTTCAGTAAACTACGTAAATAAAGAGCTTCCTTCGAAACTTGACTCAATCCTACGTACTCTGCCTCTGTGGTAGTCAAGGATACTGTCGCTTGCTTCCTACTCGCCCAGGACCCAGAAGCACAAATGCTAGAGCATAATTAATAAGTTTAGTGGCCCAGCAGTGGGATGGTAGAGTATAATGAGTATAATATTCATTCGTGGTACAATATTTTTACACGCAAGTTACAATTGTATTAGAACATCAACAAACCGTAACTAAGCTAATTCTAAACCAGTGACAGACATGTGTTAAATACGATTATTCTTACAGGCCAGTGCATACATAAATATGCGACCTCCAATAAATACACTAAAAATCAAAAAGCTGCTAAGTGTCCTTGTTTTCAAGATACGATGGGGGAAGAGGTGAAGGGGGGGAGAATGGGAAGTTTTGAAAATTTATTTTGACTAACGCATTGCTCCTTTAAATAAATCTGAAAAAAAAATGGTCCAGGTCTCTTCACTTCCGAGATCTGCCTAAAGGGGGGAGAAGAGGGCCATTTTTGAAAACTGGTTTTTACTTTTCAAACCGTCCTCTATACGAATCCGTAAAAAAAAACAAAATACTGGTCTATTACTTTCCGAGATACGATATTGAGGGTGGGAAGGGGGGTAATAAGGGGAGGTTTGGCATATTTTCCCAACTTGTGAGAGTTACTTGCTTACGAATCTCTCAAAATATATGCTCCTCCCCCTCCATCATATGGGAGAATAATTATGTCAGTGAGTGGTATTCGAGCAAGGTTTTGGAAACCGGAAATGGCACGGCCGCCATCTTGAATTTCTGAAATGTCACTATTTTCCTAAAGTTACCAGGATACAAGCTACCTGTCAGTAAAAACAAGGTGGCTGTACGTTGACTTAAGTAGAACAAAAGAATTCACCAAAGTCCGGTTTGACCCGAAAATTCAAGCCTCAATGGCTCTCGGGGTTGCCAGCTGAGAGTGATGAAAATGGCCAAAAGTCATTTCGGGCACCCCATTCTTGGTGGTTATGTAAAATTTATTTTTAAAATGTCATCATTTCTACTTTTCACGTTTTTGGGGAAAATCTGGAACACTACCCCAAAAGTGGGGAGAGTTTTTGCACCAAGCAACACTCTTTGGCAATACACACAACCGGTAAATACAACACAATCCAATGGGGAGATGCCAGCTGTCCCATTTATGGTGTCGAAAATTGGGATTGTCATTTTTACAAGATGGCTGCAACACTGTTCGCCATCTTGTTTTTCTGAAAAGTCATAAATTTTCTGAAATCTCAAGAACATAAGCTACCGACCGGTGTAAGTGGTGTTGCCAACTTTTGAGTTTGATAGAACAAAAGAATTCGCCAAAATCAGGTCTGACCCGAAAACTCAAACCCCAATGGCTCTCGGGGTGGCCAGCTCAAAGTAATGAAAATGGTCAAATGTCATTTGGGGGACCCCGATGTTGTTGGCTAGTCAAAGTTTCTATTTAAAATGTCGTCATTTCTACTTTTCATGTTTTTGGGGAAGATCTGGGAAAATTACCCCAAAAGTGGGGAGAATTTTTGCACCACGCAACACTCCTTGGCAATACACACATCAGATTCATACAACACAATCCAGTAGGGGGATGCCAGCTGTCTCATTTATCGTGTAAAAAATTGGGATTTTTTGTCATTTTTACAAGATGGCTTCCACACTGGCAACCATCTTGTTTTTCTGAAAAGTCGTAATTTTCCTGAAATTTCAAGAATATAGGCTACCGACTGGTGTACGTGGTGTTGCCAACTTTTAAGTTTGATAGAACAAAAGAACTCGCCAAACTCGGGTCTGACCCGAAAATTCAAGCTCCAATGGCTCTCAGGGTTGCCAGCTGAAAGTGATGAAAATAATCAAATGTGATTTCAGGGACGATTGTGTTGCCAGCTAGTCAAAGTCTCTTTTCAATATGTTGTTATTTCTACTTTTCATGTTTTTTGGGAAAATCTGCAAAAGTACCCCAAAAGTGGGGAAAAATGTTACACCAGGCAACATTCCTTGGTAATACACACAACCGGTTCATACAACACAATCCAGTGGGGGGATGCCAGCTGCCCCATTTATCGTGTCGAAAATTGGGATTTTTTGTCATTTGTACAAGATGGCCGCCACACTTTCCGCCATCTTGTTTTTCTAAAAAGTCATAATTTTCCTGAAATCTCAAGAATATAGGCTACCGACGGGTGTACGTGGTGTTGCCAACTTTTGAGTTTGATAGAACAAAAGAACTCGCCAAAGTCGGGTCTGACCCGAAAATTCAAACCCCAATGGTTCTCGGGGTTGCCATCTGAAAGTGATGAAAATAGTCAAATGTCATTTGGGGTACCCAAATGTTGCCAGCTAATCGAAGTCTTTATTCAAAATATCGTTATTTCTACTTTTCATGTTTTTGGGGGAAATCTGGTAAAATACCCTAAAAATGGGAAATTTGTTTGCACCAGGCAACACTCCTCTACAAAACACATAACCTCTCGTTATAACTCGAACCAGTGAGATGTTGCCAACTACACGAAAAATAGATTTGATAAAAGTCGAAATTCCAACTTTTCACAAAATGGCCGCCACACTGTCCGCCATCTTGTTTTTCTAAGAAGTCATAATTTTCCTGAAATTCAAAAGATATAGGCTATCGACCGGTGTACTTGGTGTTGCCAACTTTTGAGTTTGGTAGAACAAAAGAACTCTTCAAAGTCAAAAAGTCCCAAAAATTAAAATATTCAATATTTTTTGGGGTTGCCAACTAAAATGAACCAAAATGGTCAAATGTCATTTGGGGGACCCCAATGTTGCCAGCTAGTCATAGTCTCCATTCAAAATGTCCTTATTTCTACTTTTCATGTTTTTGGGGTAAATCTGGGAGATTACCCTAAAAATGGGGAGATTTTTCAAACCAGGCAACACTACTTAATAAAACACACAACCGCTCTCTACAACTCGAACCCGTTGGATGTTGCCAACTACCCGAAAAATGGATTTGAAAAAAGTCGAAATTTCAAGTTTTTACAAAATGGCCGCCACAGCGTCCGCCATCTTGTTTTTCTGAAAAGTCATAATTTTCCTGAAATCTCAAGAATATAGGCCACCGACTGATGTATATAATGTTGCCAACTTTTGAGTTTGGTACAACAAAAGAACTCGCCAAAGCCAAAAAGTCCCAAAAATTAAAATATTCAATATTTTTTGGGGTTGCCAACTGAAACGAACCAAAATGGTCAAATGTCATTTGGGGGACCCCAACGGTGCCACATAGTCAAAGTCTTTGTTCAAAATGTCGTTATTTCTACTTTTCATGTTTTTGGGGAAAATCTGGTAAATTACCCTAAAAATGGAGAAATTTTTCAAATCAGGCAACACTCTTCAACAAAACACACAACCGCTCGGTACAACTTAAACCCGTCAGATGTTGCCATCAACCCGAAAAACGGATTTGAAAAAAATCGAAAATTATAACTTTTTACAAGATGGCCGCCATACTCTTCGCCATTTTATTTTTCTAAAAAGTCACAATTTTTCTGAAATTTCAAGGATATAAGCCATCGACAAGTGTTATTGGTGTTGCCAACTTTTGAAATCGGTAGAACAAAACAATTCGTCAAAGTTTAGTGTAAAAAGTCGAAGATTTCAAAACGTCCCAGCGCAGCCGCCATCTTGTTTTTTTTTTTTTTTTTACTTTTTTTAAAAATTATTCTATATTTTGAATGGGACCTATGAGTTGAAACTCGTGCAAATCTTTTCCCCACTGAAACCGGAAATGGACTCGGCCGCCATCTTGGATTTGAATCTCCTCTATAATTTTCCACTACTCACTCTATGGCACTCTACATTTTCCCTAAACATTCCCTTGACCCATCTCTCACCCATTCCGAGAAACGACATGTCAATGAGTGAGTGAGTGAGTGGTCTTGTAGTTTTATATAATATAAACTAGTATTTGCGTGTTGCGCGAGGTGCAAGCACCTCGCGTGCTTGTCCTTGTAGGTGTTTCACTTTAAAAAACCCTAAATGTAGTAAAAATGTCAAACAGAACCCTAAAAGAGTCTTTCACTTTTCAAAGTCTAGTGAAATGTAAAATAAAGCCCAAAGGGACCCGAAAGGTTTCCACTTGATTAAGCTGTATATATGTCACGTTCAATTTGGTAAGTCCGGGCACTATTAATAATGGCCGGTCTGTATTCATAATGCCCGACTCAATTGGGCAATGTGATTAAAACAGCATGATTAATCACTTTTCCCGGCCATTATGAATAATGCCCACCCTATCTTGGGCAAAGTAATAAAATAGGTGAATTGTAGTCTTTTTGTTTATTAAACTTACAAAATTTTCATGAAAAGTTAACAAAAAATAAACTATTGAACATAGTAGTTAAAAAATAAATAGTCAAAAATGTAATAACATCAGTATTTACCTACTTTTATTTTGATAAAAATATTACTTATCAAACACTGTCATCATGTAAAGATAGAAATTACACTAAACAGATGGTCGGATCGGGCGGTCTAAAAAAAAAAGCTGCCGCCCTATCTCCCGTCAGCCATGTCGTCGGAGCTCCGCCGGCCTTCGGCCTACGCTCCTCATGTCCCCAATTCGGACTTCTGGGACATAAAGTTGTAATACTAATTCGGATCAATCATGGTGGTCGACCTATGCAGGGCAAGTATTAAAGAAAACAATGATGCTATCTCAAACCCTGACTTATAACATAGACCTCGGGCCGTCGGGCATTATTAATAATGGCCGGTCCATAATAGTAATACCCAGTTAATCACGTTGCCCGTAACATACATATCATTCTATTCGGTTTGGTTCGGTTTCTGAGTTATTGAGAAGAATTCCTTACCCTTATAAAATTTTGAGAATCGATAGTAATCCTTAAATGAATTGGAAAATCCGTTAGCTAACTCCGTTTGAAGCTTTTAAAAAAAATTATTGAACTTTTTAAACATTTTGAAAAAGAAAAGGACAAAAAAATACACTAAAAGAAAAACAATAAAAAAAACACTAAAACAAAACCACAAAAAAGTGAAAAATAACTTTAGCTTCAGAAGCCGGTGAGAAAAACACCAAATCAATCAAAGGTCATGCTTCAGAAGTCGGTGACCTTGTTTAATTGATTTAGTGTTTTTGTCACCGACTTCTGAAACTTGACCTTTGATTGATTTGGTGTTTTTCTCACCGGCTTCTGAAGCTAAAGTTATTTTTCACTTTTTTGTGGTTTTGTTTTAGTGTTTTTTTTATTGTTTTTCTTTTAGTGTATTTTTTTGTCCTTTTCTTTTTGTGTTTTTTTTGTTTGTTGTTTTTTTTGAAGTCGGTTTTATTTTTGGCAAAAAAGTTTTATTTTATTTTTCCATTTTTAGTTGTAATATCCTATACTTACAAATATTTGCTATGCATTCATTGTACATGGTTAACAATACATGTCATGGTAATAGAATATCCCCAATAAATGGAACATAACATGCAATAACTGTCGAAATCTGGGTGTAATGTACACATCTATGTACCCCTCAGAGCAAACAGGTGTAATGTTACGTCATGATGTTGTTTAAACAATGAACATCCAACCGATTGGAGCTATCACAACAGATTTGCCGTCTATTTTTGAAGAGTTCCATTGTATATCTCCGAAGATCAGCATCAGATCTTCACCAAATTAAAATGGGACCACCTCAGGAGTATACTATTTCAAGTAAAAAAAGAATTTTGAAAATCGGTCCACAAATGGGAGAGAAATCAGGTAAATTGTACACTTCTGCGTACCCTCTCAGAGCATACAGGCGTGATGTTCCGTCATGATATTGTATAAACAATGAACATCCAACCGATTGGAGCTATCACAACAGATTTGCCGTCTCTTTTTGAAGAGTTCCATTGTATATCTCCGAAGGTCAACATCAGATCTTTACCAAATTAAAATGGGACCACCTCAGGAGTATACTCTTTCAAGTAAAAAAATAATTTTGAAAATCGGTCCACAAATGGGAGAGAAATCAGGTAAATTGTACACTTCTGCGTACCCCCTCAGAGCATACAGGCGTGATGTTCCGTCATGATATTGTATAAACAATGAACATCCAACCGATTGGAGCTATCACAACAGATTTGCCGTCTCTTTTTGAAGAGTTCCATTGTATATCTCCGAAGGTCAGCATCAGATCTTCACCAAATTAAAATGGGACCACCTCAGAAGTGTACTCTATCAAATAAAAAAAGAATTTTGAAAATCGGTCCACAAATGGGAGAGAAATCAGGTAACATACATAAAAAAAAAAAAAATACATACACACGAACATATAACCTCCGCCTTTTTTGAAGTCGGTTAAAAACCTTTACCTTTACAGCTGTACAAAAACTCTAAACCTGAAGCCCTAAGGTACCCCTAAATTATTATGAAGCAGCCTAAGTACTCTGAAGATCCCCTTAAACAATCTAAAACCTTATTTAAAAACTTAGACATTTTCCCATTAAAAAAAACATTACCCTAAAGTTTGCTTATTGTACCTACCACCGGAAAGCTATCGTTAACTTATCTCTGCCACCACCAGACAGGTTTCGACGCCTGCTATTATATTTGTTCCAACACCTAATGTCTATGTCTAACCATAATAAAGTTACAGCCCTTTCAATTTTAGGGGAGGTTGGAGAGGGGAGGGTAGGCTATTAAAAATTTTAATGCCCATCAATAGGTTTAGGTCAGAATCAATACGAATGCGTATGCGTGCGTAGTACTTATATAGTTAGTTGCGGAGCGTTTTGGCGTGGCGCGAAATTTAAAATTAGAATTCTCAATATATTTACCCGTATGTACATAGTCATCCCTGAGTTACGCTTCTCCTACTTAACCAAAGGCCGCGTGAAAAACACAGGTGGCGAGTGAAGCGAGCCGGCGACCTCCGTAGCATAACGAATACGGAGGTCACCGGCTCGCTTTGCTCGCCACCTTCCCCCATCGCTCCACTCAGGACCTACCTACCACCGGAAAGCTATCGTGACCTTATCCCTACGCTTCGGGGTTCGCCGGCTCGCTACACTCGCTCGCTCCTCCCTTCGCTTTACCGGTACCACTACCACCACTGGAGAGGTTTCGACACCTACTATAATATTTTGTTCAAGCACCTAATGGCAATCTCTAACCGTTATGAAGTTACAGCCCTTCAAATTTTAGGGGAGGTTGGGGAGGGGAGGGTATACATATATTTCAACGCCCCCCATTAGTTTTAGGTAAGAATAAAAAAAAACCGCTACGTGTCCTGGTTTCCGAGATACGATGCGGGGGAGGGGTGAAGTGGGGAAGAGGAGGGAGTTATGAAAAATGATTTTGACCAACTCTGGGCCCCTTATATGAATCTGAAAACGAAAATGTTCCAAGTCTCTTTGTTTCCGAGATACGATAGGGAGCGGTGGGAACAGGGACAAAAAGGAGAGGTTTGACACTTTTTCCCTACTCGTGAGAGTTACTTGTTTACGTATCTGCCAAAATATAACCCCCTCCCCCTCCACCATCTGGGAGAACAATTACGTCAGTGAGTGAGTGGTAATAAACCGGAAATGGCACGGCCGCCATCTTGAATTTCTGAAATGTCATAATTTTCCTAAAATAAACAGGATACAAGTTACCTGTCAGTACCTAAAGAAACGGTGGCTGTCCGTTGACTTTGGTAGATCAAAAGAATTCGCCAAAGTCGGTTCTGACCCGAAAATTCAAGCCCCCATGGCTCTCGGGGTTGCCAGCTGAAAGTGATGAAAATGGTCAAATATCATTTGGAGCACCCCATTCTTGGTGGTAATGCAAAATTTCCATTTAAAATTTATTTATTTGTACTTTTCGAGTTTTCGGGGTGATAAAAATATTACTTATCAAACACATGTCATCATGTAAAAAAATAGAAATTACACTAAACAGATGGTCGGATCGGGCGGTCTAAAAAAAAAAGCTGCCGCCCTATCTCCCGTCAGCCATGTCGTCGGAGCTCCGCCGGCCTTCGGCCTACGCTCCTCATGTCCCAAATTCTGGCTTCTGGGACATAAAGTTGTAATACTAATTCGACCAATCACGGTGGTCGACCTATGCAGGGCAAGTATTAAAGAAAACAACTTTTATACTTTAAAATTTAGACCGATGATGCTATCTCAAACACTGACTTATTACATACCCCAAGGGCCGTCGGACATTATTAATAATGGCCGGTCAAAGTGATAAATTAATCACTTTGCCCATCGCTCTTCCTCGGCAACGTGATTAACTGGGCATTAAGAATGGCCGGTCCTTATTAATAATGCCCAGTTAATCACGTTGCCCGTTACACATGTATCATTCTATTCGGTTCGGTTCGGTTTCGTGTTATTGAGAAGTATTCCTTACCCTTATAAAATTTTGAGAATCCTTATGAATCCTTAAAGAATTGGAAAATCCATTAGAGCCCTTAGAAGATTTTGTAAAATGCTTTTGAATATTTTTAAAACCTTTATGAGCACTCTTACAGCAGTACGAAAACCCCAAGGAACCAATAATCAATATGAAAACCTCAAAGAACCCCTCATTCTAAAAACTAATTCAATAAAAAAAGAAATTAAAGTAAAAAAAATGAGAATTTATTTTAAAGATTTTGAAACCCCTTAAAAAACATTAATACAGTCTAAAACCTTATTTAAAAACTCAGACCTTTTCCCATTAAAAAAAAACATTACCATAAAGTTTGCTTGTCGTCGCCCTGGAGGTCTCCGGCTCGCTTCGCTCGCCACCTCCCACCCTTCGCTCCACTCGGTCCCGCAGGTTCGCTCCACTCAGGACCTACCTATCACCGGAAAGCAATCGTGACCTTGTCCCTACACTACGGGGGCTCGCTTCGCTCGCCCTTCGCTTTACCGGTACCACCACCGGACAGTTTTCGACGCCTACTATAATATTTGTTCAAACACCTAGAGGCTATCTCTAACCGTTAATTATGAAGTTACAGCCCTTTCAATTTTAGAGGAGGTTGGGGAGGGGAGGTTATACATATATTTCAACGGCCCTCAATACTTTTAGGTATGAATCAAAAGATTTTTCAGTAGTAAAAAAAGGGGTGAAGAGGGGCGGTTGAAGGTGGGAGAGTGGGGAGTTTTGAAAAATGATTTTGACTAACGCATTAGACATGGCATTTAGTTTACTAACATAGTTATAAGTGAAATTGTTACTAACACTATGAGTTATGTTGCTCGAATAAATAATTGAATTATTATTATTATTATTGCTCCTTTATATGAATCTGAAAAAAAAAGTTTCAATTCTCTGATCTTCCGAGATCCGCCTAAAGGGGGGTAGAAGGGGGGTAACATTGAAAAATGTTTTATACTTCCCCGAGCCTCCTCTATACAAATCAGTAAAAAAACAAAACACGGGTCTCTCGGTGGGTCGGAGTTTCCGAGATACGATAAGGAGGGGTGGGAAGGGGGGCAAAAAGTGCTTTGGCACATATTCCCTACTCGTGAGAGTAACTTGATTATGAATCTGTCAAAATATACCCCTCTCCCTCTCCACCATCCGGGAGAACAATAATGTCAGTGAGTGGTATTCGAACAAGGTTTCGAAAACCGGAAATGGCACGGCCGCCATCTTAAATTTTTAAAATGTCACAATTTTTCTAAAGTAACCAGGATACAAGCTACCTGTGTGTAAAAACACAGTGGCTGTCCGTTGACTTTGGTAGAATGAAAGAATTCGCTAAAATTGGGTCTGACCCTGAAAATTCAAGCCCCAATGGCTCTCGGGGTTGCCAGTTGAAAGTGATGAAAATGATCAAATAACATTTGGGGGACCCCAAACACTCCTCCACCAGGCAACACTCCTCAACCAAACACACAACCAGTTCATACAACATAATCCAGTCGGGGGATGCCAGCTGTCCCATTTATCGTGTCGAAAATTAGGAGATTTCGTCGTTTTTACAAGATGGCCGCCACACTGTTCGCCATTTTGTTTTTCTGAAGAGTCACAATTTTCCTGAAATTTCAAGGTTATAGGCCAGCGACTGGTGTAAGTGGTGTTGCTAACGTTTTAAATCGGTAGATCAAAATAATTCGTCAAAGTTTAGTACAAAAAGTTTGTATGGGACCTATGAGTCGAAATTCATCCAAGTCTTTAGGAACCCCTAAATCAGTATGAAGCAGTCTAAGAACCCGTAGGATCCGCTAAAACAATCTAAAACCTTCATTAAAAACTCAGACCTATAAGCTATCTTGACCTTATCCCTACCACCACCGGACAGGTTTTGACACTTACTATAATATTTGTTCAAACCCGTATCTCTAAGCGTTATGAAGTTACAGCCCTTTCTTTTTTTGAGAAAATATTTTTTCCGAATGTCGTCGAATGAGTCACCTCTGAGTTACGCTTCACCCACCCAACCTTGGTTACGCCATGGAGGTCGCCGGCTCGCTTCGCTCGCCACCTCCCCCTTCGCTTCACTCGGTCTCGCAGGTTCGCTCCATTCAGGACCTACCTACCATCGGAAAGCTATCGTTACCGTACCACTATCGAAGACCGGACAAGTTTCGACGCCTACTATATAATTTGTTCAAACATCTAATTGCTATCTCTAACCGTTATGAAGTTACAGCCCTTTCAATTTTAGGGGAGGTTGGGGTGGGGAGGGGAAGGTATACAAATTTCAACGCCCCTCAATAGTTTTAGGTAAAAAAACAAAAGTTTTTTCAATTGTATAAAAAGGGGTGAAGAGAGGGGCTCAAGGGGGGGAGAGGGGGGAGTTTTAAAAAATTATTTTGACTAACTCTGGGCCTCTTTTTATGAATCTGAAAAAAAAACAATTCATGGTCCCTTATTTTTCGAGATACGCCTACAGGGGTAGAGAAGGGGGTCAAGGGGGACAACTTTGAAAAATGGTTTTTAATTTTCTTAGCCTCTTCTATACGAATCTGTAAAAAAAACAAAACATGTGTCTTTTAGTTTCCGAGATACGATGGAAAGGGGGAAGAAGGGGGCTGACATTGGGAGGTTTGGCACTTTTCCCATACTCATGAGAGTTACTTGTTTACGAATCTGTCAAAATATACCATCCTCTCCATCCACCAGCTAGGAGAAAAATATGTCAGTGAGTGAGGTTTCGGAAACTGGAAATGGCACGGCCGCCATCTAGAATTTCTAAAATGTCACCATTTTTCTAAAGTAACCAGGATACAAGGTACCTGTCAGTAAAAACACGGTGGCTGTACTTTGACTTTCGTAGAACAAAAGAATTCGCCAAAGTCGGGTCTGAACCGAAAATTCAAGCACCAATGGCTCTCGGAGTTGCCAGCTGAGAGTGATGAAAATGGTCAAAAGTCATTTCGGGCACCCCATTCTTGGTGGTTAAGCAAAAATTCCTTTTAAAATGTCGTCATTTCTACTTTTCATGTTTTTGGGGAAAATTACCCTAAAAGTGGGGAGAATTTTTGCACAAGGCAACACTCCTTGATGAAATACACAACCAGTTCATACAACACAATCCAGTCGGGGGATGCCAGCTGTCCCATTTATCGTGTCGGGATTTTTCGTCATTTTTACAAGATGGCTACAACACTGTCCGCCATCTTGTTTTTCTGAAAAGTAACAATTTTCCTGAAATTTCAAGGATACAGGCCACCAACTGGTGTACTTGGTGTTGCCAACTTTTGAGTTTAGTAGAACAAAAGAACTCGCCAAAGTCGGGTCTGACTCGCAAATTCAAGCCCCAATGGCTCTCGGGGTTGATAACTGAAAGTGATGAAAATAGTCAAATGTCATTTGAGGGACCTTAATGCTGCCAGTTAGTCAAAGTCTCCATTCAAAATGTCGTTATTTCTACTTTTCATGTTTTTGATGAAAATCTGCGTAAACACCCTAAAAATTGGTAATTTTTTTTACACCAGGCAACACTCCTTGACAAAACACACAACCTTTCCGTACAACTCGAACCCGTCAGATGTTGCCAACTACACGAAAAATGGATTTGAAAAAGTCAAAAATTCCAACTTTTAAAATATGGCCGCCACAGGGTCCACCATCTTGTTTTTCTGAAAAGTCATAATTTTTCTGAAATTTCAAGGACATAAGCCACCGATTGGTGTACATGGTGTTGCCAACTTTTGAGTTTGGTAAAACAAAAGAACTCTCCAAAGTCGGGTCTGACCCGAAAATTCAAGCCCCAATGGCTCTCGGGGTTGCCAGCTGAGAGTGATGAAAATGGTCAAAAGTTATTTTGGGACCCCAATGTTGCCGGCTAGTTAAAGTTTCTATTCAAAATATCGTTATTTCTACTTTTCATGTTTTTAGGGAAGATTGGGAAAATTACCCTAAAATAGGGGAGAATTTTTGCACCAGGCAACACTCCTCGGCAATACACACAACCGGTTCATACAACACAATCCAGTGGGGGGATGCCAGCTGTCCCATTTATCGTGTTGAAAATTGGGATTTTTTGTCATTTTTACAAGATGGCCGCCCCGCTGTCCGCCATCTTATTTTTCTGAAAAATCATAATTTTCCTGAAATCCTAAGAATATAGGCTACCAACCGGTGTGCGTGGTGTTGCCAACTTTTGAGTTTGATAGAACAAAAGAACTCGCCAAATTCGGGTCTGACCCAAAAATGCAAACCCCAATGGCTCTCGGGGTTGCCAGCTCAAAGTGATGAAAATGGTCAAATGTCATTTGGGACACTCCGATGTTGCCGGTTAGTCAAAGTCTCTATTCAAAATATCGTTATTTCTACTTTTCACGTTTTTGGGGAAAATCTGGTAAAGTACCCTAGAAATGGGGAAATTTTTTGCACCAGGCAACACTCCTTAACAAAACACACAACCAATTCATACAACACAATCCAGTCGGGGGATGCCAGCTCTCCCATTTATCGTGTCGAAAATTGGGATTTTTCGTAATTTTTACAAGATGGCCGCCACACTGTCCGCCATCTTGTTTTTCTAAGAAGTCATAATTTTCCTGCAATCTCAAGAATATAGACCACCGACTGATGTATATGATGTTGCCAACTTTTGAGTTTGGTAGAACAAAAGAACTCGCCAAAGTCAAAAAGTCCCAAAAATTAAAATATTCAATATTTTTTGGGGTTGCCAACTGAAACAAACCAAACTGGTCAAATGTCATTTGGGGGACCCCGATGTTGCCAGCTAGTCAAAGTCTTTATTCAAAATGTCGTTATTTCTACTTTTCATGTTTTTGGGGAAAATCTGGTAAACTACCCTAAAAATGGGTAAAATTTTCTAACCAAGCAACACTACTTAACAAATTACACAACCGCTTGGTACAACTCGAACCCGTCGGATGTTGCCAACTACCCGAAAAATGGATTTGAAAAAAGTCGAAAATTCCAACATTTTACAAGATGGCCGCCATACTGCTCGCCATTTTGTTTTTCTAAACAGTCACAATTTTCCTGAAATCTCAAGGATATAAGCCACCGATCGGTGCAATTGGTGTTGCTAACTTTTGAAATCGGTAGAACAAAACAATTCGTCAAAGTTTAGTGCAAAAAGTCGAAGATTTCAAAACGTCCCAGCGCAGCCGCCATCTTGTTTTTTTTTTTTTTTTTACTTTTTTTTTAAATCGTTCTAGATTTCAAATAGGACCTATGAGTCGAAACTCGTCCAAGTCTTTTCCCCATCGAAACCGGAAATGGACTCGGTCGCCATCTTGAATTTGAATCTCCTCTATAATTTTCCTCTACTCAGTCTATGGTATTCTACATTTTTCCCAAACATTCCCCTAACCCATCTCTCACCCATTCCGAGAAACGACATGTCAATGAGTGAGTGAGTCAGTGGCTTTGTAGTTTTATATAATATAAACTAGTATTTGCGTGGGTGCGCGAGCTGCGCGCAGCTCGCGTGTTGTCGTGTTCTTGAGAAGTATTCCTTACCATCATAAAATTTTGAGAATCCATAGGAATCCTTAAAATAATTGGAAAATCCGTTACAACTACCCCTAAATCAGTATGAAAACCCTTAAGAACCCCTAAAACATTATACAATTATTATTTTTTTTAAAAACCTAATAATATAAAAGTAAAAAACCTTACTTAAAAACTGAGACCCATTAAAAAAAAACATAACCGTAAAGTTGCTTGTCGTCGCCCCTGAGTTACGCTTCACCCACTCGACCTTCGTCACGCTACGGAGGTCGCTGGCTCGCTTCGCTCGCCACCTCCCCCCTTCTCTCCACTCGGTCTCGCAGGTTCGCTCCACTCAGAACCTACGTACTACCAGACAGGTTTCGACGCCTACTATAATATTTGTTCAAACACATAATGGCTATCTCTGACCGTTACGAAGTTATAGCCCTTTTATTTTTAGGGGAGGTTGGGGAGTGAAGGATACCCTCCGTATACAAATTTAAACGCTCCTCAATAATAATTTATGGTAAAAATTAAAAAGCCGCTACGTGTCCTAGATTCCGAGATACGATAGGAAGAGGGGTGAAGGGGGGGAGAGTGGGGAGTTTTGAAAAATGATTTTGACTAACTCTAGGCCCCTTCTTACGAATCTGAAAAAAAAGTTGTTCCAAGTCTCTCAACTTCCGAGAACCACCTCAAGGGGGGAGAAGGGGGAAAACGGGGTCAATTTTGAAAACTGCTTCTTACTTTATCGAGCCTCTCCTATACGAATCTAAAAAAAAATGTTCCAAGTCTCTTAACTTCCGAGATCCGCCTTAAGGGGGTGAAAAGGGTGGCAAGGGGGGCAACTTTGAAAACTGGTTTTTACTTTGCCAAGCTACCTCTATACGAATCTGTAAAAAAAAAAGTTCCAAGTCTCTTAACTTCCGAGATCCGCCTTAAGGGGGTGAAAAGGGGGGCAAGGGGGGCAACTTTGAAAACTGGTTTTTACTTTCCCAAGCCTCTTCTATACGAATCTGAAAAAAAAAATGTCCCAAGTCTCTCAACTTCCGAGATCCGCCTAAAGGGGGGAGAAGGGGGAAAAAAGGGTCAATTTTGAAAACTGGTTTTTACTTTCCCGAGCCTCCTCTATACGAATCCGTAAAAAATATATACTACGGGTCTCTTTGTTTCCGAGATACGATAGGGAGGGGGAGGAAGGGGGGCGAAAAGGGGAGGTTTGGCACTTTTCCCATACTCGCGGGAGTTACTTGTTTACGAATCTGTCAAAATATACCCACCTCCCCATCCACCATCTGGGAGAACAATTCTGTCAGTGAGTCAGTCAGTCAGTCAGTGAGTGGTAATCGAGCTTTATATAGTATAATATCATTGTTACTATGTAATTTATTTGGCCGCTAATCACGACAGATATGGATTTTCATACAACTTTTGCCGGCCGCTGGTCGCATGTATCTGGCCTGTACAGCAATTTCGATTTATCTCGAAGAAGGTTGTCAAAATAATGTTCAAACCAAGCATGTTTGAGAAAAAGTAATTTTTCTATATCTCGGAGGCACAATAAAAAGGTGATTATAGTGTGCCCTCTATTGATAGAATTGCAAGTATGAGTATGACTAGTAAATCCAAAATCGAGAAGCAAGCTAATAAACTGCTGCCTCGTGAGTCCATGATGAAAAATAGACCTGAGTTTTTAAAATGTTCTTATCTGACAACTAGGAGCCAAATCAAGATCAACTAAATAAAGTCTGTCTCTATAAGGTATCTTTTGTTTTCGATGTAACTGAGCACGTGCTAAGTACTCGTGATAATTTTCCTCAGAAGGTAAGTGAAGCAAGTCGTCGTCAAACAATGTGACCAGTAAAGTTCCATATCAAGAAATCTACAAAAGGGCTTCTAACGGAAAAGCCCCCAACAAAGTTTTGGAGGCCACTTTCATGTTACTTGTATTTGAAGTTGTTCACAAGGTAAAGTATAAATACTTGGCGAATCGATAAGCACGTGGCACAACTTTAGCGAAAACTGGTTATTATTCGTCAGTTAGGCCACAGTATAAAGATAACCAGTAGGTCGGCTCGGACGTGACCTTGAATTCAATGCCTACTGTCGATCAGAGGAAGGGTTGCTACTATCGGGTATACTGTGTGGAAAATAAAAGCATGTAAAATTCAAATCAATATTTATTATTGAATAAAAATCTTCTTAATTATGTATTGGCTTGTGTTTTTATATTAGAAACTGAAAAATATTTTCGTTTCTTTGAAGCCGACCTACTGATTATCTTTATGCTGTGGTTAGGCCCTTTGTCCACGACACAACCAGTCACAAACGATTTAATAACGAGCTTGTAAGTCGCGTAGTGTTAAAACTCACTTTGTAAGTACCTACCTAACACTTATAGTGCTGTAACTGTGACCTTTGCGATTGATTTTTTAATACTTTTATTTTTGAGTACCATCGTGGACATTGGGCCTCATACCAACAAACACAAAGTATCAAAGGAGACAATTTTTTTTGTTTGGAGAACAGGCCCCCACATAAATTGTAGCAGATATTAATGAAACGTATATAGATTTCTTCCTTATAATCTCTAGATTACAGTGGTAATATTAGCTAAGCCATGTCTAACCGGAATGATGAGAATTTCGAAAATGAAAACGTGAATCCAAAGAGATTTAAAAAGACTATCTATACATAGAGCGGACATTGGGACTAATGTCATACAATAATTTTGATGTCGTACGTCAGTAGCGCTATCTAGCTATGAATAGAAAAAACACACCTAGATATTTTTTTTTTATATAATTCAGCTATTACACGGTAGATCCCACTAGTGGGACCTATGATAGGGGTGCTACAGTTTATAATGGCATCAAATTATCGATAATTCTTATCGATAATATTTGTATTATATTGAGACTGCCTCGTTGGTCCAGTGGCCGCAAACGCAACTGTTGAGCATGATGGGTTCGATTACCAGGTCGGGTAAAGTGTTATTGGGTTTTTCCATCAGGAATATCTCAATATCATGGCAATAGGCTCGCCCACTATTACATGTGACATTAGGCAGATGTCCCACCGCCATCGATGAGCGAGAAGCGAGTAGAGCTGGAAACTAGAAATGCGTTGGCGAGAAGCGAGTATGTAATTCCGATAGTTTTGTAGTTGGGCTATAAACGAGTGTGCGAGTGCGACGGGCGATTAATCGCACCACTCGCTCGGAGCGGTTTGTCCTGCGCAACACTGCACGTGCTACGCACTTGTTCCCTTCCCGATAACATTGATACCGGTGAGCATGTATCGCGGAGCGAGTATGTCTTTGATAGCTTTTTTAAGTAATTTTAAAGAAATATACGCGAACCAATAACATTTATTCCCATATTGACATAACATGATTACCAGAACAGTAAAATTACGTTTTTGATACTTATTATTTACGACTTAACGTGATAAAATATCGATAGCAAAAATCGATAAACAAACAACTCTCAGTAGAGAAGTAGTGGTACAGAAGTTGTCTGTCAAGTGTCAACCACCAAAAAGACGGATTTACAACGTTCCGTGCCATGATGATTTTCTATACCATCTAAAAGATTTTAGCGGAAACCTTTAAAATAGCGTTATAAAGCTCACAGTTTAATATTATTTCTTTTTATATTATATTTCTATTATAATTAAAGCAGATATTATTACCAATGGATACCGTACTTTTTTTTTAACGGAATAAACGCCCCTGTTTACTAAGTATTTTCTGTCAAATGACATTGACCACAACAGGAATGATTTGACTCGCAAAAAATATCATAAGTAATATAACTTATTAATTATGATTTTAAGATTCCGGTTTCGTTTTAATGTATTCTTTCGTTTATTACTTTAATAAAATGGTTAATTTTATTTGGTGTAATATGAATAATATTTATGCAACATCGAAGAGGGCCTAAAAAAACTGTCTCCTTTGACATTTGAACAACATGATATAATCAGACTAAGCTTTCAAAGACTAGACTATTGTAAGAGAGTAACGACCCTCTTAATAGGCGTTAATAAATACCAAGGTTTCCAAATAAACTTCGATTCGAACCACGTTTACCAATAAATATATTCCCGGATAAAGATATCTACAATAAAACAGCAGAGGAAGCAAGGCAAACATCAAAATATACTTCATATAGGTATGTAGACGGAAAGGTAACCACGTTCAATAAACAAAAGGAAAAGTGTTTCGTTTTATTTACCCCCATCCTCCCCTTTCGCCGAAGCTTGACGAGAGTGAACGAAGGCGGAAGACATAGGTAGGTACCAACATATCGTATAATCATCGGGTTTCATCGGAAGGTAAGTGTGTTCATGCACTAACGCTTTTTGGTATGAAGGATAAGTTGAGATGATAAATTAATGTTTTATTTGTGCCTTTGTAATACTGGCGTTTTTGTATTTGGACTATACTAATCACAACCCTCATTGAAAAGCGAAAAATTATAGAAGACTTCATCTTATCGACAACAACAACAAGTACCTATAAGTTTAGTTCTATGGGAGTGGGAGTTATATGCGCTTAAATTGCAGGGGTTATTTTTGAAATACAGGCGTCATAAGTTCTGATTTTCGACACACTCCAAAAGATCCTTGGTCAACTATGCTTAAGTACCTATATCAAACTGTTAAACAATATGTTTTTCAATACACTTCCTCGAAAACTGGTCCCTAACGCACTACGATTAGGTACAACATGAAATGTATTTCACACGCGTGCGATTTTTTCCACTTTCCCGCACGTGTGCAATTTGGACTAAGTATACCTATAGGTACCTACTTAGTCCAAATTGGTTCAATGCCTATAGTCTGAGGTGAATGTTTTTTTTTTATTTCGGCATAGCACTACACGTCTTTACGGCATAAATATATATATATATATATTTTTTTTTTAATTGTCTTAATAAATAGAATATCACGTATAAACATGATTATTAAAAACCAATAGTTACTTTTATACACAAATTGACATTTATTTGTGTTCTGAATTCAAAAATGTAAAATAAATCTATTTTTTATATTAGGCTGTTTAACGGCATACCTTTGCCTCTCTTTCAACCTGGCGAAACCAAAGCGCGAGAAAAAAAAGAAAATTAAAATCATAGTTTCATAGTTCGTGACAAAAATATTTTTCGTTATTTTATTTTATTTCTCCAAAAGTGTATAAATTGAAAAACGTCGTTTGATACACGTGGACATTTGTTATTGCAATTCTCGGCTCAAAAACACCCTCGCTTACGGCTCGGGCGTCATAATTCCGCCTCGAACGCAATAACAAACTTTGTCCACTTGTATCAAAATGTACTATTTCAATACACTTCCTTAAAAACTGGTTAATTTCGCACTACGATTAGGTTCAACATGCAATGTATTTCACACCCGTGCATTTTCTTTTTTTTTCATTTTCATTTTTTTAGTTCAAATGTGGTTCAATGCCTGTAGTCGGCGGTGATTCTTTTTTTTTTAATCTCGGCAAAGAGAATATATGCGTCTTTACAGTGTAATTTTTTTAATATTTAAATAATGTTTATAAATAAAATATCGTCAAAAACCATGATTATTAAAATTCAAATTAAAACATTTATGAACAAACTAGCTGACCCACGCAACTTCGTCTGCGTCACATAAAAGAGAAACAGCTCACAAAAGGAATACATTTTTCCCCGTTTTTGCAATATTTTTCATTTATGCTCCGCTCCTTTTGGTCGCAGCGTGATATTATATAGTCTATTAGCCTTCCTCGATAAATGGACTACCCAACACTGAAAGAATCATTCAAATCGGACCAGTAGTTCCAGAGATTACCGCGTTCAAACAAACAAACAAACACTGCAGCTTTATAATATTAGTATAGATTAACATTTATTTGTGTTCTAAACCCAAAAATATTTTAAATTTCCTATTTTTCATATTAGGCTGTTTATCGGCTTTATACCTTTGCTTCTCCTTTAACCTGGCGAAAGCAAAGCGCGGAAACGGAAAAAAAGAAAATTTAAATTAAAGTTTCATTTCATGACAAAAATACTTTTCGTTCTATTATTTTATTTCTTCGAAGTGTATTGAAAAACGTCGTTTAATTATTGGTACACATGGACATTTGTCACTGCAGTTCTCGGCTCCATTACACCAAACACAACGTTTACTTATTTGTATCTATAAAAAAATACTACATATTATCATACCTATGTAGTAGTGGCATAGTACAAAAAGTACTAGAGCGAACTTGTACCATAAAGCTACAGCGCCATCTATGGCACCAATGAAGAACTAACATGAAAATTCCTAAATAGCTAGTAGTTCTCCACGATTTGGATACATAATATAAGAAAACCCTGACAACAATAAAATTGTCGGGCAGTAAGGTAAGGCCACACACTACACCCCGGTGTTCTGGTAGGAGGATTCTCCATTTTCTATGGAGTATTGAGAAACTTAAAAAAAAATAAAGACATTGTATTGTAATGTGGAGCCGTGTGGTATCCGGCAGAGTAGAATAGAACCAACCCATTACACTGACGGGTGTCGTATAAGGCGACTAATGTCTGAGGCAGAACACCTTGCGCCTCCGTAGACCAGAGAATGGGCAGCAGCGTTTTCTGTTAGTCTTTCAACACTGCGATCTCCAATCCGCCTGCCAAGCGTGGAGATTACGGCAAATCCCCCCATCATGGGAGAGGCTTATGTCCAGCAGTGGACGTTATGGGCTGTTGTAGTGTATTGTAATGTATTGTACTTTAACCCCTAAACGTACTAACACGAGCACTAATACTAATATACTTATATAATAATGCTCGTGAAGTCGTGACTGCACCTACAACCGTCATTCTACAGAACATACACATTTTTCACACGACATTTAGGTACCAACACTTCGCACTTCACAACGTTTATCACACCAAAAACTACCCTTACAGAAAATAACCGTCTGAACTTGAAGAATGTTAATAAAGTATACCGACCGTACTAAAGAAATAAAATAGGGACATGAAAAACGCATCACATAATCATATAATCCCATCATGTTGAGTGGTCTGGGTACTGCTTTACATTCGCGCAAATTGTCCGCGAGGCCGTAAGTTCACGAACTTGGGACCACTGACGAATGAAAATATATTTTAGGATGACAGGCTCAAAGTACAATTTGCAATGTTTGTAGCAACAAAAGAAACGTAGGAGCAGAAAGTGAATCAACCTGAATAAATTGATGTGGCTTGTATTGTAGGTATGTGATTTCTTTTTGTATAACTATTGAAATCATACCCAATACTAACTGGGCTGTGTAGGTCAGATCGGCAGTCGCTCCATGTAAAATACCTACTGGTATTCAGCTGCATCCGGTTTGATTGGAAGCCGACCCCAACATGTAGATGATGATATTGAAACTAAAGGTACCTACTGCTACAGTACCTATTTGTACTCATTGGTAGGTACATACAAAGTATTCCAGATCGTAATTTCATTCTCCAATAAAAATCAATCCTTAATTATGTAGGTAGAATATCGCTTCACAACAATATTGCGAGCAATATTCTGTAATTGCACTCTCAACTGCACGAATGCTTCGCTATGGATAGCGTTGCCATAACTTCTGGGAACCAATACGGGACGTTTTTTCTTCCGATACCCAAAACTCATAATCGTACATAACACATTCAACACCGACACGGGGTTTTTCAACTACACCATACCTACTTATCATAGCACGCATGTGTACCTTCCTACATAGCGAGAAGAAACAAACAAATGTATTTTCTAACAGATTCCCTCTGATCTCAAACTTATCAAAACTGTAAAATAAATTAAACAAAAATTATTGAATCATACTTTTTATTCAAAGTCTTAGGTAAACAATTTTTTTAATTAACATAAAATTACTCAGGTATTTATTTTTTTGCCCAGGCATATTTTGAAGTTGATTTTACTTTTGCAATAAATTCTTTTTCTTTTTTTATATAATCATAGAACTGGGCGCATGTCATTTTAAAATTGTAATGACAAATCAATATGGATTCAATGGTCTCTACCGACAACCTGTTTCGTATTTTGTCGAAATACGGGACAAATACGGGACAAGTAGTAATACGGGACGGGATGATCAAATACGGTGACAGTCCCGTATATACGGGACGTATGGCAACCCTAGCTATGGATAATGGGCTCGGAATAAATACCTACCGATGTGAGCTCGGTTTTAAATAATAACGCTACAGCGATACCGTTAAAAACGAAACTTATACATCTGTAATCTGTAAAGCTTTTCAATACCTACCTACGTAGGTATGTAGGTAACAACAGCAAACATTGCTAAAAACATACAGTAAAAGGATCAGTCTTGGCACTTGGCCCAAATAGGTCTGAAGATAAAGCAGACGGACGCCCTACTAATCCATTCTCACAATCTTCGATAACAATGAGACATCTTCACCCAAAGTTAACAGGGCTCACACCAACACCTCTTACAGCCGTATTGTTTTAATCTTACTTCGGTGTGTGAAAGAGACAAAGCTAGATGACCTGTATAGCTTCATCTCTTTCCCACAACGAAGTGACATTAAAGTAACTCGAACAATCAAGTGCAAATTGTCTTTGAATAAAATCGAATAGTAATGAAGCCAATGAATGGGTTCAAAGACCAATGGGGATGGTTAACAAAGCCGAGGGGAAAGTCAATCGACTCGACATAGTACCACGTAAGCGTTTATTGGCTGACAACTTGAATAGCTGATTGCATTGCAGGCTTTTGCATTTCTAACTAAAACTACCCGACAATTATGCGATGCGGGGAATTTCAATTTTTAACGACTGAAGCTTTTGTATTGTATAACGAGCTGGTGTCCGCAACTTCAAGTCCAAGCGCTTTTTTTGTGTAGGTACGGTTAAAAAGTAACAGCTGTAGCTCTTCGATACCCGCAATTACAGACACAATTAAAATAACAATGCACCATACCCGATCGGGTACATCTGGGTAAGTACATACATTTCTGTACCAAGATTGTTTTTGAGACGTTTTGTCACTTGTCAAAAGGACCAGTTCAGAATCATCCCCGTCCTCTGTAATTTTCTTTGTTTAAAATTTGTTGTGGCCATAACAAATTTCAACCCAGTAACTCTTAAGGTCAGATAGGCGCTGCATCCTGAAAGCCGGCCCCAACACAGATTGTAAAAAGCTTAGCAGATGATGAAACAATTGGCGAAGGCAAACATCATTAAGTATTCCATCCTAACATCTTACAATTGGCCCACATACCCAAACACATGTCCACAGCAAATGCATATCATTACGATGTAATGTTAAAAGCAAAAGTGCTTTAGAAGCAGCCAGCACTCGCACTCTGCTCGCTACGAGTGCTTTCAGCGCAGTTAACAAGTACTCACTACTGCTCACTGCACCCCAATGGCGGGACGTGCGGAACAACAATCACCTTTTGTATGTGCAAGCAGAATGGGGAAACAATTTGCGTCTTCGTCGTTTTTTATTTACCTTTTTATGCACTTTAGTTATGTGGGTGTGTGTTTGTGTGGCATTTTATATGATCGAACGAACTTACAAGTACCTATGGTTAAATCTTATTATGATGAACTATGCTTCATTTGAAGATACTCAACTAATCTTTCAATGAAGAAAACTTTCGCTCCCACAGATCAAAAAGGTAATGTTAGATTATTGAAGATACCTACTTCGTTAGGTACCTATACATAGGTCACTGACCAAAATTCGTCAAAATCATCATCTTAAAATTGGTTTCTACGTACCTACTACCTACATAATGAAAATTGAATTCACTATGTAATTTCAAATTTCTTCCCACGCTCTGTAGGCATCTATGTATTTACTTAACCCATCACCCTTGATATACGTATAAATAGGTCTACCTAAGTCTTAGATGTACTTGGGTTAGTTTGGGTTAATAAAGTAAATCATATCAAAATATCATTAGCAGCACCCCACTAACTCAAAGCTAATATTTAACAGTCTGTCTACGCCAAAAGCTAATACCTAGTTACCTAGTCGATATTGCTATAAAAAAAATGTTGCTATACAAAATCAATAACACACAAGCAAACCTCTCTGTCTGGTGTAGAATCGGTCCTCCAATAATGTTTAAAAAAATAATCAACCACAAATTCCTCCTTTTGGGCATCAAAATGTGTGCACTGTCTGTACCTTCAGATCCATAACAATAAGTAATAAACTTTCACATAACGAATTAATTTTATTTAAAAACCCTCCCCAAAATGTCGCCAAACGTTCACCCAAACATTTTTATTTAAATTATGCCACGTAGCAAATTTTATTCAGGCAAAAAGAGAGGCTTTCTGACAATTATTCGCAACTGGCTACATTCACAAAGCTTTTATCAGTACCGGGCCACACTCACAAATCTGCGATTTCATGACACATAGGTTCACCGTTTCGGAAATAACAATCATCCTCCATAAAACACACATGTTGAAACAAAAAAACGGGATTTACAGCAGTGAGGTTACCTACAGGACAGTACTAAACGTTTTGCACGTAACTCTGACTGAAAGCTAGAAAAAACGCGGCTAAAAACGAAGAAGAAGCGAAATTTGAAAATGGAATTTGCATTTTCTCATGAGGTAGGTAGTAGGTAGGTATTTTGCCCATGAGGCGACATTCTGAACGAAATAAGATTCTTCAAAGAAAAATTGAACATTCGTTAGTCCAGTCCAAAAGATCATAAATAAAGTAGCTAAACCTAGTTTTTTTATAGCCTTTTATCAAGTACTGTATTTCTAGTAGCTAAGTAAGTTAGTCAGATATCAGTCAACTGCTTCGTCAGAAACAGTCCTTTATCAGTTACTAGCTTCTGCCATCGGCTTCGCTCGCGTGAAGTTTGATAATTGCCCCATGGGATCTTACTACCGGGATAAAAAGTATCCTATGTTTTAATCCAGGTTATAAACTATCTGTGTGCAAAATTTTATCCAAATCCGTTGAGAAGCTTTTGCGTGAAAGAGTAACAAACTTTCACATTTATAATATTAGTAGGGTTAACTTTACCACTGACAACACCATCTAAACAGCAGCCTTATTGTAACTAAAATATTATAAATAGACTAGTATTTGCGTGGTGCGCGAGCTGCATGCAGCTCGCGGGTTTCGTGTTTTTGCGAAGTATTCCTTACCCTTATAAAATTTTGAAAATTCATAGATATCTTTAAATGAATTGGAAAATCCATTGAAGTTCTTAAAAGATTTTGTAAATTTTATAAAATCTTTTGAACATTCTAAAACTAATTAAAAAAATAATTTAAAAAAAAAACTAATAAAATTAAAGTCCCTTACTTACTACTGTACCTTATTTAAAAACTCAGACCTTTTCCCACTAACAAAACATTACCCTAAAGTTTGCTTGTTGTTGCCCCTGAGTTACGCTTCACCCACTCGACCTTCGTTACGCTACGGAGGTCGCCGGCTCGCTTCGCTCGCCACCTCCCCCCTTTGCTCCACTCGGTTTCGCAGCTTCGCTCCACCACAGGACCTACCTACCACCAGACAGGTTTCGACGCCTACTTTAATATTCGTTCAAACACATAATGGCTATCTCTAACCGTTGAGAAGTTACAGCCCTTTCAATTTTAGGGGAGGAGGGCAGACAAATTTCAACACCCCTCAAAATAACACTTACAGTAAAAATCAAAATGCTGCTACGTGCCCTAGTTTCCGAGATACAATGGGGGGAGGGGTGAAGAGGGGGGAGAAGGGGGACTTTGGAAAAATGATTTTGACTAACGCATCGCTCCTTTAAATGAATCTGAAAAAAAAATGTTCTCCAAGTCTCAACTTCCGAGAGCCGCCTAAAGAGGGGAGAAGGGGGACAAGGGGGTCAACTTTGAAAACTGGTTTTTACTTTTCCGAGCCTCCTCTATACGAATCCGTAAAAAAAAAAAAACAAAATACTGGTCTCTTAGTTTCCGAGATACAATAGGGAGGGGGAGAAATGGGGGCGAAAAGGGGAGGTTTGGCACTTTCCCCTACTCGCGAGAGTTACTTGTTTACGAATCTGTCAAAATATACCCCCCTTCCCATCCACCATCTGGGAGAACAATTATGTCAATGACTCAGTCAGTGAGTGAGTGGTAATCGAGCTTTTTTTATTAGAATTTACATATATAATAGAATGGCTGATCTGTGATATCGACCAACGATGATGCAAAGTCGAAGGCAGAAAAATGTAAAAGAGCTTATCATTCAAAATTCTCTAGTTACTCACTTGCTACTCTTACCACCAATCTTGGAAACCACCATCACCACCATGCTATAAATGCAGTAGAAGTACAATCAACCGTAGGTACTTACATTAATTGTAAAAATTAGAAATGTATTGAAAGCGCATTCGAGTTGTAGCATTAAGGGTGATTTATGTGCAGTACGAATTGAACAACCGAAATCAAGACAAGAGAGTCTCAACGATTAACTAACTCTGTTCCATAACTACAAAGCACATATATTTAGAGCTGAAAATAAATTAAAATCAAATCTAACGAAACATCAGTCAATTTAAATCAACCCTTGTCAACCACCTCAAATTCACTCAATTGTAAAAGTGTAGGTACTTCAGAAATTATAGTCTCAGTCAGTCTTATTATTAGTCATAATCTTGGTCGGTTGTTGTCTTTTCTGTCTTGTCAGTCGTAGTCCAAATGCCTGACTAGTGCAAAATTGTTACTGGGCTCTAAAGCAGCGTCCCCACTATTAGCCGCGAGGCATTTTGGACCGCGCGGCGCGGTCTCGCGCTATTGTGCTTTTTTGCAACGCGTCCACATTAAAGAACCACCGGCCCACCTTGCGCAGATGCCACAGACTATATAGAGACATTAACGGCAGTTTATTTTGAGATGCACGAAGAAGAAGCCGGCGCGCGGCCTTGTTGGACCGTGCGGCCGGCCTCCCGCAACCCGGTGGTTGTCGGTCTACTTTAAAGGAAGCCGCGCGGCTCAGAAGCCCTACTCTAGAGAGTAGGGCCCCTGGGTAGTTGGGACGGGCCGCGCGGCCTGTCAGTGCGCTAGCACAGATAATGTAATAGCTAGTGACTGTCACTACATCAAATTGTGTTTTTATCCGCGCCAAAATGAAACGGACGGACGCGAAAACACTTTTTTTAATTGAATTGTACCAGGAGCTGGGTGTTACGGGACTGCCCGAGTAGTATTTTTATAGGTAAAAATATTTTATAAACATTTTTTATATTTCTTAGTAAACATATTTCATAATTGCGCAGCGGTTTTTATTGCTATTCCTGCTGAAACTAAAAGCACATCCTCTTCTTCGTACGGTCGAACAAGCTATAATACATTGAAAAATGTAAACCAAATGGCTTGTTCGACCGTACATCTCAAAAGAGACTGCTGGTAATATCTCTAATATAATAAGGGGAAATATAATGACCACCAAAAATAACTTTGTGACCACTAACATCTATTACCATAAAGTAAATTGAGCACCAAATTTTAATGAGGTAGTTGATGACAAACTAGTTTTGCCTGGGCTGACTTGGGACACCCCGACACGGATAGATTAGGTTAGAAGGGTATGGCGGGGTCGAATGAGCGAGCGAATAGATCCCGCCATACCCTTTGTGGTTATTTTCTTACTAGCTGACCCACGCAACTTCGTCTGCGTCACATAAAAGAGAAACAGCTCACAAAAGGAATACATTTTTCCCCGTTTTTGCAATATTTTTCATTTATGCTCCGCTCTTTTTGGTCGCAGCGTGATGTTATATAGCCTATAGCCTTCCTCGATAAATGGACTACCCAACACTGAAAGAATCTTTCAAATCGGACCAGTAGTTCCAGAGATTAGCGTGTTCAAACAAACAAACAAACTCTTCAGCTTTATAATATTAGTTTATATTAGTATAGATAAACATTTCTTTCATTCAGAAGTAGGAGCCCCGCGAAGCAGGGCTCCGTCGACGGTCTCCCTTGACTCGGATGCAAGAGCTTAGCAATTCAATTTCTGGTAGACATTAACTAAAAAAATAAATTTTTGGTTCTAATTTCACGATACAATGGGGATTAATTTTGGTGATCATTTACTAATTTTGCCAATCAAAAGTGATTTTTTTGCCGTTACGTTTTGCTGAATCTGGTGGTTGGTTCGATAATTGTATGCCTTAGTAATCATTTTATCATCGGGCAACTAACTAAGGCCCATAGATAAAATACACAAAATAATATTTAACAACAATAAACTAATATATAATTTAAAATCGAAACTGTGAAATGTACAGCTCCGTCGTAGGCAGAGCAGGGTGCAGCAGCATGTTGGGCCTACTCGGTGCGGTACCGCACAGGTTACGAGAACAGGGCTTCTTCTGCCTCCTTTCCACTTTAGTGAAGCCCTCCTCATCAACCTGGCTTGTTCTTGGCTCGGAGCTATAGACCGCAGTCAGGGCAGGTTGAGCACCCACTTTCCGTTTTTCCCCTTTTCTGGTTTGCCGCTTAGGCTGCAACGCATCAGATTTTCCACTGGTGATGATAGCAGCATAGGCACGTTTAGGGTTATGTAGTCTATGGTATCTGCGCAAGGCGACCCGCGGGGCTCTTTAATGTAAAAAAGCACACAAGGCTCGCGAGGTTGAGCCGCGCGGCCCAAAAAGCCTCGCGGCCATAGTGGGGACGCTGCTTTACGTGGCAAGTAAAAAAGAAACTACTAGTTTCAATGATACGGACACCACAGTGCTCAAGTCGGGCTCGCACTTAACCGGTTTTTTTCATATAATAAAAACTATTTTAATTAGTTAAATGTTAAATAGCTGACGTCCCGCGGTTTCACCCGCGTAGTTCCCGTTCCCGTGGGAGTACGGGTTTACCTACCCCCCCCCTATTACCCCCTACAAACAAACTTACAAACAAATGTTACCTCTTTATAATATTAGTATAGATAATTCGTTACTGTTAGTGTTCGGCCAGACTGCAAACGCGAGTGCGGTGCGGGCGCGGTGCGACGAGCTCAAACATAAATGAACTTCATTGGAGTGTTCATAGTGGGCACGCGGGCGCAGGCTGCGGCGCGGGCTAGTTGGCGCGAGCCGCACGGGAACTGCGCGCGGGCATCTCAAGCCATAGCTCGTTCATACAAGAGGCCGCAGTGGGGGCGCGGGCGCCGCGAGCGGCAAGTGCGGCAGCCAGGGTTACCAAGTCCCAAAAATATTTAGCAAAATATTAACTCAAGCTAGGGTTTTCTTTTTGAGGTATTAAAAAAAAAAATAGTTTCCAAGAACTCTATAGATGGCGTTGAACTACGGCAGTATATACTAAGTCTATGCGTTGAACTTACTATGATAGTTGGTGCCAAAGCCAAAACGCTTGGAAAAAAAAACATTGTGTTACGTCACATACTCTCGTTTACTGACAGTTTCATTTGCTTATCCTTCCGAATATAACCTAGTTTTCTCGCGCTTTGTTAAAATCAGTTTTTTTAGGTTCCGTTCCTTGCATTATCATACTAACTGCTAGCGCCATCTATCCAGCGACTAGGGAAGAGCTAAAAAAATCCCTCATTCCCATAATTACTTGAAAATCTCCCGTTTTTTTCCTAGTTGCAATCTTGCAATAGCATGGCTCGAACTAGTTTGAGAAACCCGGTGGTCACACGCGGGTTGTCGCTTGCCGCCCGCGTACTCACTGCGGCCACTTGTATGAACGAGCTATGCAGCTATGGTGTCTTGGCGTGAGATGCCCGCGCGTAGTAGCCCGCGCCGCTGCCCGCACCTGCGTTCCCATTATGGACACTCCAAATCTCCAATGAAGTTCATATGTTTGAGTATGCCGCACCGCGCCCGCATCCTCGCCCGGCCGCGTTTGCAGTCTGGCCGCACACATAAGAGCTTATTATCATAACGTAACTAAACATGACAAAATCTTATTACAAAAACCACTACATTTTTATCATTTCATAATTCACATTTATTTAATAATTCACCGCAAACAAACAAAGATGAACCAATGTGAATACCACTCTGTTTTAGACGTGAAACGGAACGCAAAGTCGACCCCGCACAGCACTAGAGGCTTCCGTTTGACGTCATTTATCGACTTCGAACAACACTAGTAGCGGAAATAGCTTTGTGCAGTTGGCAATTCTATCGAAGTCAATTGATTTTCTATTTATATTCTTCTAGAATGTTCTAACCACTTTAGAGGTGGAGAATATAAATTTTTTCATTGAATTCATGATTACTAAATTTTGAATATCTTTCTCGAGTGGTCGGATAGTGTAAACGATCGCGTTTTAGAATAAATAAATTCAATGTTTTTGTTAAAACTACCTATCATTTACATGAATCGTTTTTATTTCATTTAGTACATTGGTAAAATTTTTGTACACAGATATTTAACAATTTCCATTAAAAAAAAATATAAAGCGTCATTGCGCAGAAGCGCGCCATTTCGCCGTTACGACTGCGCATGTGTTGGCAAACCTGCGTTGCTTCCTCCAGGCTCCAAGCCACAACCGGACGCCATTACCACGCCATCGTACTGAGAATCTGTCACTTGTGCGTTTTTCGTTTGATAATCTTTGGATTTTCGACGACGTCGTTGCTTCTGTGTTAACAATACTTTTAAATACATTAATACCAAAATGTCTGACGAGAAAAAGGTGTGTATCTTACTATATTGTCAGTGTAATTACAAAAAGGCGAAAACAGTGCTTCACCGACATGGCGTTATTAGTAAAATGTGGTTACCTGATTGAAAGTGAGAAGTGTTTTAACGTTGTGTTTGTGGATATGATTTTTTATCGTTACAATATTTGTTTTTCAGGGAGAAAGCGAACACATCAACTTGAAAGTATTAGGTCAAGATAATGCCATTGTGCAGTTCAAAATCAAAAAACACACTCCACTGAGGAAGCTAATGAATGCCTATTGTGATCGAGCGGTAAGTTCATCTTATTAATCAAGCGGCTTAGGATCTTTCAATATTATTATAAATGTAGTTAGCAAAAAGACAAAATAGATTTGGCATGCTTTGTGTATGAACAATGAAGGTATATGCTAGCACTTAACACTGGCGGGCCCCTATGTCCGGCTATTTGAAAAAAGAAAGCGTCGTTTACAGTTGTTTACTTGAAAAGTTATTTTTTTTGCTTCCAAGATCTTTTGTACCTACTAGTTAAACAAAAAGACATCTGTGCACCTGGATCAATTTCATGTTTTAACTTGTAGGTGTGATAACATAGGTTATAATATCTCAAGTACTCAACATACTAATAGGCCACAATGTTTATTAATTTTAAACTACATTCTGAAAGGATCATTGACCTTGTAGTAATGGTAAGTTCGCAGTAATGGTTCCTTTTTTAAACAGATCTGCTCTTAGTAATAATACTAGTACCCCTTGTGGTTGTATTAATCTAAGACGTGAAGGTGTCATTGTGACTTTTATGAATAACCCCTTACTAGAAAGTACAAACTGAGTAAACTGTGGGTTATGTCCATCTTACATTGATGCCGAGTTGATGCAAAAACCTAGAGACAAGATTTAAAGTGATCTGTTGCTTATGCGTCTCTGACATAGACTGGCAAAGAGGTTGTTATTCTGTAAAGAGCTATGGGATTTTTAGAACTTGTAAATATGAATTTACTACATACAAGCAACTAAACTGTTGTTGCAAAACTTGTTTCGAGCTTGAAACATTGTACTGTATTTAACCTTTGAACGCCGAAGCATAAAAGCAGGCGTGTGCCCTCCACACAAAGCCACATTCGCTTGGCATACAGGGCAGGTGTTCGCTTGTCACTTATATGTGACAATGGTGTTCTAAAGCTCAATCAAAACTTGTGGAGATTTAAAGTGCAAAATAAATTAGCTTGGATCAACATGTTGAGATTACATATTTACTTTGGTCTTGCATATTGTAATACAAAACAAAAAGGTAGACAACACACTACTACCTAGCAAGTAGGCTTTGCCAACATCTGCATTCCCAGATGCATTGTACAGTTGAAACAATCAAAGGTAATTTTATTCCAATAGGGCCTGATTTATGAGAGCTTGACAATATTTGTACAGTTGAACTATTTATATAAAGCAAGAATAACTTTCATAATATTGTGCAATTTCCACTTTTTTTTATCTTGGTAAGATTTCTGATTATCTTAAAGTACTAATCTTCTTTCCAGGGTCTATCAATGCAAGTAGTGCGGTTCAGATTCGACGGGCAGCCCATCAATGAAAATGACACACCAACATCACTGGAAATGGAAGAAGGCGACACAATAGAGGTTTATCAGCAGCAGACGGGGGGCTCGCTTCTAGTGTAATCTTATCTTAAGGAACTGTCCATTTCTCATGGGAAGAACGCTATGGTGAACCCCTCTCAACTTTAACATTAAGTTAATTTTAAATGTAACAACACAAGTATAACTATGTAATATTTTGAGATACACAATTGCCTAGCCGAGCTTTGTACACCTTAGCATTGTGTATCTTAAAACAGTAGTACTGTATACTCTATTTAATTAAAAGGAGAAATTTGAGGTAAACCAAATGTTCTAGGTAACTTCAATAATTATTCCATTGTGATAATTTTTTTAGTTGACACTTTTTTTCAGATCAGCTCCTAATTTTTTAAGTGTGGCCAAAAAATTGACACTTTCAAGCTGTGAGTGGTAATAATTAATTGGACATAGGTCCAACCCAATTGTCAAGTCTGTAACCACTAATGTAAAATCTGAAATAAATTAAATTTAAAATAAACTAGTTTTTCTTTTCTTTTTATCTATACTATTTACCTACTTTTTGTTTGTTTTTTTTTTTTATGGCAACACCAAGTATGTTGTAAAAAGAACAAATGCAAAGGTGTTTTTTATTGTTTTGATTAGCTTGATTTCTGCCAACAAAGTTAATTGCAGAAAGCTTACTTGAAATCAAACGAGTATTGTCACCCTACACAAATTCGTACTTGTTACCATACTTAAATAATTCAATATAAAATTGGAACCCCTGAGTCATGGACTGCAATTTCCGTACCTACCTACCTTCAAGAGACCCACAATTATGAACTTATATACCATTGCAAAACCTATTTACATATTAGGTATGACTCATCAGTACAAAGGTCATTTGTCTACATAGCTAGAATTATCTAATCTTACTACTACACATACAATTTGTTGTACGGCACTACATACTGTGTCTTTTATATAGTATGTGGGATGCCCATCTGCCTAGCCTTTTCTCAACTGTTGGGGTCGGCTTTCAGCCCATTGAATACCAGCTTCTTACATGGATTAAGTAGTTATTTGGATTTGCACATCACAAGAACTTCGTCAACACAGCTCTTTCTAGGCCCGACTGAAGACGACAGTGCCTACCTTCTGTGTAATTCAATTCACCAGCCAGCTCAAGTAAGTATCTCAATGCATTGAAGGTGACGAATATCAGCAGTAGCAGTCGACCAATATTATTAGTAAGTACCTACTTAGCTTCATTTTTACAAGACTCATTTTATAGCAAGTAACTTGTGTTTAGATTCAGGGCATCCTTGATATCAGTCCGACTGACTAATGTGTGTGTATGTTTCATTACCATATCTATAGCTATTATAGTATTTGTTGAAAGCGTGTAAGTATAAAGAAGAGTTACTCAACTCTTAATTAACATTGTTAAGTTGATGGAAACCTTGGTATTAATGTGTCGAGATTTTCTAGGTAGGTACTTGTACTGTAACAGATGATTGTTATGGAAAATAATCACGTTATTTATTATGTTTTATTTTCTAGCAAACACCGCTCAATACGCGCACTTCGTTTTCAACACATTGGACCAAGACAGAAGTGGCCTCTTAAGTTTTGAGGTAAATATACCAATTTTAGAGCCCATACTTAGAAGACATTCATTACTAAAAAGAAATTAATATCCTGGATGCAGGGATGCTGCAAGTTTATCCACCTAGGTACTGCCTTTTTTTTGGGTTCCGTACCTAAAGGCTAAAAACGGGACCCTAATAATAAGACTCCACTGTCTGTCTATCTGTCACCAGGCTGTATCTCACGAATATAGCTAGCTAGACAGTTGAAATTTCACAGATGGTGTATTTATGTTGCCAATGTAAAAATTAAAGGTGGCTGCCCTACTATGATCGTACGGAACACACACGTGCGCGTGTCCGACACGCACTTGGCCGATTTTTCTTCATTAAGTACTTTTCAGAGTCCAAAACCTTGCCGAAAAAATGACATCTTATTTTTTCCAGGAGTTTGTAACCGGCTTATCAATATTATCGAGAGGGACCTTAGAAGAGAAGCTGCGATGGACGTTTTCTCTGTATGACATCAATGGCGACGGGTGCATCACTAAGGAGGAAATGACGGAGATTGTCAGCGCGATATACGACCTTATGGGGAAGATAGTAGATACCAATTTGGAAGATGATGTGATACGGGAGAAGGTTGAAAGACTGTTTCAGGTTTGTTTACCGTTTTATTTTACTTTGTTTCCCTTAAAATTTGTGCAATGGGGAGACACAGGCAAAGATAATCTAAGATGGCGCCACCATAGCTGGTCTCAATCTGACCAATGAGGTTAATCTATTTTGAAATATAAAATGACGTTAACACATTTTCAACAAATGACGATGCCGATGTTGGGAACCAGCTATGCTAGCGCCATTAGTTCCACAGTTTCCTTCCCCATTACCTACAATAGCCAAGGGTCGTGATTTCGATCGCTTCCTCACGATAACTTAAGACTTGAGAGTCAATATATATAGAGGCATCTTTGATTCGATTTGCGGTAAGCGAAGATGCGGTCGGACACGAACCTATGAAGGGTGTAAAACACCTCTTAACGAAGGCGAAAGACACTTGTTCTCCTCGTCATTGTGATCATTTTTTTGTTCTACACCATACCTGGGAACCTAGTTACAGAGATATTGGGGGTCAAAGTTCCAACTTTTTGACAAGATTTTTTTTTAAAACAAGTTTTTAATGTACTTAATATTTTTACTTTAAACACCTCCACGACCCGCGTACTATTCTTTCCATCCATCAGCACAATGTTTTGAGTGCGTTACAATGAGTTCTACCACAAAACATGATTATTCACCCCAAAAAAAGTCGTTTCCCAGCAATAATTTTTGCGTCAAGTAGGTACCTACTTAGTTTGATGAACAGAACGTTTTGGTTGACGGCTTCGTGATGAGGTTGTTTACACCCTGTATATTAACGTAGAATTTCCGCGACTTTCAGAAAATGGACCTGAACCGCGACGGCGTGCTGACTCTAGACGAATTCCTCGACTGCTGCCTGCGCGACGAGGATATCTCGAGGTCGATGGGCGTATTCGACAGCAACTTCTGACGTCCTGCGGGCGGCGCGCGCTCTGCCACGTGCCGTGTTCCCTGACAGTACCCACATTCACCACCTACGTCATTTTGTACATAAACAGTCTGTTTCTGTATCAGCCAACTGATACGCAAAAGAAATGAAAACTAGCTAGGGAAACAAATCTTGGTAGCACGGTATTATATACCACTTGAGTGTCATAGATTTTATAATTACCATCTAAATGGTTATCCCTTGCCAGACCAATTTAAAAATGACGTAGGAAGATACACAATTGTATCTTTTAATGGTGAATGATGATATTATTGTAAAAAGAAATGCCTTATTTGTAAGAAGCTTAGCGAAGAAAATGTGGATTAATTAAAGTGATGTTTTGTAAATGGCACTAGTTGCTGTCATATGAAGGAATTACTTGTGTTTTGTATGTTGGTATGACATCAACAAGGAATGATGTTGAGGCTTATTTTGTACTAGCAATTATATTATGACCTTTACTAATTTAGTATATAGGTAATTAAGTGTCCAGCTAAGAAATTGTTGTAATTCCACATAATTATAGTTTTGTCGTAAATTCTAGCGGTATCCTTGTCTTCAGTGGGCATTTTGTTAGACCCTCGCTAGTTTTAGTTAGCTGTAACTGGCTATTTTATCGTAACATTCCCATGACCGGGTTCACTATATGCCGTCTGAACGCAACGTTTTTATTTACCAACCTTTGTTAGCTATAAAATAAAAAACTTTCTTCTTGTATAGCCTAAATGTTAGTAAATAAACCGAATTGTCCTTACAAAACCTATTTTATGTTTTAATAGATGTATTAGATGTATCTACACAAGATGTTCTAGTTTGATGAGTGAATTCTACCTTTTAGTCAAAATTTTAAGATGTCTATATAAATATAGTCTTTTATCCAATGATATTCTAACAAACAGATATGTTATACACCTACAAAACCACCGAAAAAAGTGTGCCGCGGGGGAGAGCCAGCTCACATACACGCAGTGACGCAGAATAAAGGAAAAACAGGCCAATTGACACGTTTTCGAGTCTTCACGATTGCGCGCTCATAACATATCTGTTTAATTAAATATCATTGCTTTTATCTAAACATTTCTGTATTCAAAATGGTAGTTTTATCTGAATATCACTGATAATAATTAACTCTAAAAACTACAAGATATTTTAAAGCTGTTTAATTAGATACTTATAGAAAATTTCTTCTTATACCTGGATCAATCGTAAGAATAAAATATTTATAATTCGTAAAATACGACATGCCATCCAAGAGAAATCTATTTTCGGTCGTACTAAATTGACGGCAAGAATAAATAATTATTGTAGATACTTAAAAAATGCTTATAAAACACCCTGGTAACATTGCACCTTATCATCATACAAGCAGTTTGGTTTGGTGGACAAAGTGTTGGCCAAAATCATGAAATTGCCTTGGTCCCACATGCATGCCAGGTAACATCGAATAGGTACTTTCTTTTCTTCTGAAATTTCAATACCAGTGAGTGGGCACCCCCTGTAACTTCACTTAGTTTCAACTTCTCAAAATGATTAAACACTTATTTTCCTTCATTTTGAATCGTTCCGGCCATTTTTCATAGTATATAGAGTAAATATTTCCTTTAAGATATTTTATAGTAGGTCTGTATGTATGCATAAGTACGATTTAAGTACATAATCAATCTAACTCTGATTTTATAGATACCTACTAAAGTTATCTTTCTCACATAGAATAAAATT
Organism: Xestia xanthographa; assembly: GCA_905147715.2. Lineage (NCBI taxonomy): Eukaryota > Metazoa > Arthropoda > Insecta > Lepidoptera > Noctuidae > Xestia > Xestia xanthographa. Next base: position 22,560,232 of record LR990659.1, read on the forward strand.
GAATGCTTTAGCTCAACCTCATTTCTCCAAGATAGATGGCCTAAGCCAAGCAGTAACTAGCACACTAGCAGTACCTAACCAAATTGAATTGAATAAAAATAAAATTCATAACAAGAGACTACCTACAAAACACTGCCATAAAATAATTTGAAAACTAAATTGATTGAAAACTAATTGAATTGATTTAAAAATTGAAACTGATTATCTTACTACAAAATTTTCAGCAATTTAATTCAAATATATTTTAATTAAATAAAAAAAATTTGACCGAACCCTAATGAAGTTAATTTTTTTTTTAAACCATGCCTGGTAGGTATCAAAATAATTGTTTTTAGATCATGTAACCTGCATGTTTTGTCTGTCTTTCGCTGAAGAAAATAAAAAAGATTTTCTAAAAGTTAGGTACCAATAATGTAAATAAGTAAGTACCTTGTATATACCAATAATATAGATTCTAAACGTGTATATTTTCATAGTAAATGTTAAATGGAACCAAATAACTAGATTGCATTAATTAACATCGTATTTTAATGTTGAAAAAATAATATACTGACACGCAAGTATTACTACTACAGCACTATTATGTATTTATGAATATTTTGTAATGTGATTAAAAAGTGATGAAATAATAATATAAATGGTGTTACGATATTTTATGTTTGATAATAATAAATTAGTATGAAATAGATACACGGTTAGGCGACCACATTGTGCTTAAAACATTTTACCTAATGGCATCACGTGAAAATATTTTCATGTAGGTACATTTTAACATTATTTTATTGGTCGAGCTTACATAGATAAGGTTTATGTGTCTTCCCAAACAATACCGTTACGTTCAAACTATCTTACGACCATGTTGATAAGCACCTACCCATAATGATAGTCCCGTTGAAGAGTAATTATTACATACATTTAATAACCATGCCTGTAATACCCAAAGGGAGAGGGCAGAGGTTACTACTACTATTTTTTTTAATTTGAAAAGAATACGAAATATATTATATAATATTATGTAGGATTAAAACACAATCTTATGATGAAAATTAGACGTTATTATACTTAGATAAAAAATAAATCTACGTACTATCTTGTTTTTTAAGAATTTGTTTTCATTACTATACCCTACCTACTTTAACGTTTAGTTTTAAATGATTTTAAATCTAACTTGTGTATAACAGACATAATGTAATTATCTTAGTGCCAAAAATGACCCATATGAGAGTGCAGCCTTTTGTTAGCAAGTCGTGTCCTATCGTTTGTTTTTTTTTTTAAATTCCTATAAAAGGTTGCACCAGTTAATTAATCAGAGCGTTTTTAATAGGCCTATTATGATGGTAAATTAATATCGATTTTGTCTTAAGGTCCATGTATTAGTCTAAAATTCTACAGGTACTTGATGTTAGTTATTTTAGTATACTTAGATGCTGTTTTGTCCCGTAGGACTTAAATCTTCCATTGCATGCGATGCCCTATACAGAAGCTTTTGCGCAGTGATTGATTTACGAAAATTAACTTTCAACTTCCTTTTGCCTATTTGTTCTTCCAAATATCCACGGTAACTGAAGTACATATCAGTCATTTGTAGTTTTCTGCTATGTCTATCGAAGAACCTACACTTTATTTAAGTAATTAATGGTTATATTTATTTTATTTGATGTTGTAATTGTTGCATATTGTATGATCCAGCATCTGTGTAGCGTAATTCCTTTTCCATGTTCAATTCTAGAAGCCGATTGCGTGAAATCACTATGCTTCTAAGTGCAATATTAACCGTTTTTAGTATTTTTCATTACACTGTTTCGTTAGTCTCAAGATTACTGGATGACCTTTCATAGACCGTGGCCTCTGTTCAGTTGTCCTAAACTGGATAATTTGGGATTCCCTTTTCCGTTAATATCTCCAAAATTAGACGCCCTCCCTTGGTTAAAAATAAAGAAATGTTAGTCTACCACCCTGTCACCACACCACCTGTTGCCACATTTGTCTACAGATTCATGGATCATAACTTTGACCTTAATCTTTGTCAATAATTGACACAAGTTTGCTGCTCTGAAAGACAAGTGTAAGCGTTGCGTTCAAAAAATAGATAGCTCGGAATCTCCAATGTACCTAACGCAAACTAATCACGGTTTTGGTGCATACCGCTACAAAAGCATGTTGTTCCACGGAACCGGTATCTCGAATTGAACACGGTAAGAGAAATATTATTGCATCCGTGCAATAGTACATTATAGCGTGGACGTAATGACTATGTATAGAAACGAAATCTGTAAATTAGATATTTGAATATTGAATTGTTTATTTACAAATTGTATGTGTATTTTATAGAAAAATAAATAAATGCGATTATACCAGTGTTTCATTCATGTTCGTGATCAACACAAGTCGTCAAATGGATTTTTCTGACCGGGGAACCGAACCCGCAATATTTTCAGCAGTCATGATGAACTTAAAACTTTAATATTATTATTTTATGAGAATACGAACAAATTAAAGTTTATAACGCCAACACATTGACCCCATGCCAATATTGTACTAATCTAGGCCCACATTACTGAATTCTAAATCGAGGAATAATACCAAAGCGTAGTCGCCAAAATAAAACAAGATTGTTTTACACTTTGTACAAAATCTTTATTAAAATTGTGACAATAGCATAATTAAAAAGTGAAGTCGTCTAATACATGAAAATTAAAAGTACAATTAATTCAAAGAATATTTTCTAACAAAACAATAGTCTTTCTAATATGGCAAAAGTTGCTGCATAGCAATTAAGTTTACATCTAGAGTGAATATTTATGATCCGAGAAGGCGGCATAATTTATTAAGTATTAATTTGAAACTTAGCTACATTAATAATATTTTGTGCTTAACTTTTGAGCAAAATGTCTTTAATGAATGATCTAAAACTTAACAATGCCTGTGGAAGTTTATAACTATTGTGACACATCTAGAATTTTAAATCTACACACAATTTTTCAGTATTGTTTGACAATATACTTTATTTTTGAGGCACTTTTGTTAAAAATACATTTAAGGGCCAATACTTCTACTGGATACACACAAACTACTCTAAACAGTAATCCTAGAAAAAAAACGATTGCCATTAATATTTAAAACATTACGAAACACATTTCCAACCCTACAAATCTTCATGAGTTTGTAAATAAAGTACTTAATTTCTAATATATAATAATTGTACCTGAATCTTAAAAGTACCTACTTATTCACGTGTCATTGCCACTGGCTCGGGCACCATCAGGGATTTTAAATTTGATAGGCAACACAAAAAATTAGTCGTTAATTTAGTCGAAATTTGTCGCTCTTTAGTCGAAATTTGTCGCTCTTTAGTCGAAATTTGTCGCCAAATATCAGAATTTGTCGGTCACTGGTTCAAAAGATAAGGGTTTATAGGTGGCCGATTTGGAGAGGCTCCCCAGGTTGGCCACATCGAAAGAACTCTAAATTCTTTCGATCTAGACCTTACCAATTGAACTGTCTTCTAAACTTAGACCCGATTAAATCTGTGACTTGGCAACAAATTATGACAAATTGGCGACAAAATATGGGAGAAAACAGATCTTCGCTAGGTGCCCTAGTTTTTTAGATATATATGTGGCCAAGCTTGGTTGCGAGGTTTGGTTGTTTGAACCAGTGACCGACAAATTCTGATATTTGACGACAAAGCGACAATTTTTTTGTTTTCAAAATTAAAAACCCCGAGTGGTGGCCAAGCCAGTGTCAATGACACCTTTTGAATTGGTCCTCTTGATTTTAGAATTTAGACAGATTTGTACTAAGTACTTAAGTAAGTATTTAATTTCTTATTCTGAGTTCAAAATATATTAATTAATGTCATGTAAATTGGATATAAGAAATCTTAACAATTACACACAAAACTATGTTAAATAATATAATTAATCTGTAGAATAAACTGCACACATTCAAGGAGAAACACGACAAACATGATCAATGTAATTTAAAACCTACCAATATTTTCAAGGATTGGGAGAAAATGCTTTCCAACATCTTATATTTTCTAAAAATAAAACTTGAAATCACACAACCGTGTATGATCTCAATAAACTACATTACCAAAATACGAATTGTATAAGTCAATATTTAAAAAAAATACCAAAAATTCATTTAAAAAATTAAAATAAAGAGAGCTAAATTAAGTATTAGAATTTTGTACGGTGGTTTCCTAGGGCAGTAATTAATCTCAAACACTAACCTAATAATGATTAATTAATAGACATGTCAAACACTTCATTAAAATAATATTGTCTTAAAGAGATCTCGATAATATTATTTAAATTGCATATAAAATGTGATGCATTATTGCTTGAAATACACACAATTAATTATTTACACAAAATAAATTCTCTACCGCATAGTAATCTAAAATACATATTACATTTCTAAATAATATAAAATCAAATCTACAATACTCAAAAGTAATGTGATCTGAATTGTAAAGATCTTTTTTTAGATTCTAGTTATTATTCATGTTCATTCAGAGATTCATTCATCAGCAACAAGAATAGCCTACTTTACTAAAAAGAGGTCTATGTGCAAATATAGATTGCAATAGCCAGAAAACAATAGAAATTACAGAAGTTTAGGTAATAGTACTGAAGGTACTCTTTTGCAATATCTTTGCCAGGCCGCCCCATAGCGCCACTTGCACCTATCATGGTCCCGCCATGCGCGGTGCATCAGCACAAGAATCGTCAAGATCGCTGGCGCCGCCGCCACGTATTGACCAGAGACAATCCCAGGCAAAGCCAGGGCAATGTGAATCAGTATGTCACCTGCATAGTTCGGATGACGCAGGATTCCCCATAGATTGGAGACCAGAAGCTTCTTTCCATGGAACGTCGGCATGGAATCTACGTCTGAAAGTAAAAAAATCCTTATAAATTTTCTTCTTGTTTAAAGAATAATATTATTAACATTATAAATGATCTTTTTGTAACAAACTGTATGTAGTGTAGGAACCTTATAGTAAGTTTGTTGATGAAAATTACTAGGATTATGATTATAATGACTATAAATTAGTGGGTTACTGTGGTACAATAAGTATTCATTTTCTTTTGTTACACATCAAAACTATATTCCACCACTGAAGCATTTACTAATAAAGCATAATAAAATAAACAGCATACATGATACAGTTACTTACTTGCCAAGCTGAGATGTAGAGGATCTTTTCTGAACTCATATTTAATATTGTTACTAACAAGCATTATGAAGAATCCCAGCACAAATAGTACACAAGCAGAAATTAAGGTGTTAGTAGACAGAACCAAGTCCGTGTCTGCCACGTGTTTAGATATTGTTGTGAAGTAGTATGGGTACAGTGCGCTTGAGACGGTCTGGAGGTACCCTACCCCTTCAGAGTGCCAGTAAAATGTAGCGGTGATCTTGTACTCCTTCATAATAAAGTTCAGAATATAAACTATCTGCATTGTGGAGAATATTATAACTGTTGGTTTCAGCTGCATATTGTTCACCAACTGTTTTAAGTTTTCCAATGAGAAATCATTCTTCTCCAACAGTTTGATTTGAAGTCCTTGTGTGAAGATTAGCGAGAGCAATACAAGCTGAAACAAAATAAATATTTCTGATTATTGGAACAAATTGTGGAAACACTTGTTTATTATTCATTACCTCATTAGAGGGGTATGCATGAGTAGCATTGATTCTACTTTCCTAAAAGTTGATAAGGTAAGCTCAATGAGTAAAAATATTCCTACAAGTACAGAATTTGATGACTCAGCACTGGCTTTGATTTAGACAAACTATTAAAAACTAATGAAATAGTTGTACGGCAACTGTTTTTTTGATACAAGTCATTAAAATTCTAATGATGTAACATTTGGGAAGCAATATATATTTAGTAAATTATACTTACAGAGGTAATATTAGTAATTCTTGATATCCAAAGTTTGATATCCAGCTTCTTGATAAATGGATGGATTTCCCTCCCCATGAAGAAGTCATACAAAGTATATCCAGTGTTTCCATACTGATTTAACTCCGCCTTTGTCAAGTCACGACTTTTTACATATAAAGCAATGCTCAGTACTACGGCAAAAATGTATGATGTGGCTGCAAGTCTCAAGTATTCATTCAATAAGTTCTGTTTATCAACAATTTGTAAGAAATCCAATAGGAATAGGGTATCCACAGTCACTAAGCTAGAGGCAAATGCATTGAAACAGTGTCTTGAGCCAGACTCGTCCATGCGGTCAGATCTAGTACCAAAAACTGGTACTATAGTAAAGATGGCCTGTATAACACATTGCAAAAGAATAAAGCTTGATGTTTGTAAACTAAACAAAACTTGTATAGATTTATATGCAGACGGATCTAAAAGTGATTTGAGCGAACAAGATTTTGTACAAGAAGTTAATATAGAGAATACTGTTAAGGGTATCAGGAGCATTAAGCTCAGTGATCCAATTCTTCCACCAAATTCCCATTTGCTCACAACTTGAGTCAAACTATTGATACTGCTTCGAAGGGGAGTTGCCAACTTTCTAGTCACTGACTTTGATTTCACTTGATGGTATTCTTCATCAGAATTGTCTTCATCAGAGTATGCTTCTAGCGATTTACTGACAGATTTGCTTATTGATTTACTTTGACTTAGGGATTTGCTGAGACTGCGTCTGATATCTGGCACATTGTCAACAAACTCTCGCAGCCTACTAGACCTACGAGGCACGACCTCCTCGACAGATCTCCTGTTCCGCAGACCGTAGATGTCGCCAGATTCCAAGCCATTCAGTTTTTGAAGAGAAAACTCACTCTCTGTAATACTCGATGTCAAATCTTTGAGGGAGTATTCTATGCGTTTAGACCGGGTCCGGCGGTAAGTTTCGATCTTTGAAGATAAATCTTCAAGTTTAACCGCTACCTCAAATTCAGGGTCGATGGGAGGCCGCTTAGCCGGAGACTTCTGTACATTGGAGACCTCTGCTTGTGTTTCCTTAGTAGCTCTCGAAGGCGACTTGCGTGCGGGATACTTCGATGCTGGTTTTCGGCTGGGCGATTTCCGTGCGGGAGATTTACGACCAGACGAGCGCGCGGGAGGCGGAGTTTTCCCAGACGACGGCGGCGAACTTTTCCGCGTTCTGGCGGGAGAACGCGTCGGTGAAACACCTTTACGTGTTCTAGAAGGACTCACGTCTACAACGCTAGTTCTTATCCGACCGCTTCTAGTAGACATTCTGTAATGAAATAGCACAACAATTAATAATTTGCTAGTTTCTTTTTTGTAGTCTAAAATTATCACAAAACCACACGCGATGATATTTACTTGTCACAATCACAATATTGTTGTATTCATCGATTCACAACTTGCGTATTCAGTAAAGTATTTCTTCTCGTTTAGAACACAATTATTGCCACAAATATTTATAAACAAAATCCACAAAACAGAAACGAAAGAAAAGTACGCAACATAAACACGATGAATGAACGCAAAAAAACTAGGGAGACTGGGAGAGAGAGAGGAAGCCAAGCGCCAACGTACGACGACGCTAGAATGAATTTAAAAACGCTGGCTGTGATTGGCTGAAATAGTTGTTGCTGTACTCTTTCATGCGACAAGCTGCTTTTTCAATGGGATAGACAGAGATGAAAACTTGTATTTACTATTATTGGCCAACCTAACTTCCTAGACTGAAAACCGTAGTTTTCCGAAATATACGGGAGTCATCAATATGAATATGAGATAGGTGACTTTCGACTTTACGCACGCGACCGCTTTGGACTTTGGATGTTGCTAGCGACAGACAGATATACGCTAAATGAGGAAAACAAATCCACTATTTTAATTATATTTTATAGTAATGAAATATTAGACGCCAGGAAAATACTGAAAACTGTCACTGCGTATATGCTATTTAGTTTATTTAAGTTCGAATAAAAAAATACAGAATGATGCCAAAAGGCTTGTATCTGAGCTTAGTAAAAAAAGCAGAGCCGTTGCCGTCTGTCTAGGGCTACATTCCGAATTACGCTGCAATCGATTTGAGCGTCCATAAGTTCCGAATGGGACGGGCAACTTGTGGAACTAATGGCGCTAGCACCGCATGAACCAAACATCGTCATTGGTTGAAAATCTGTCAGTGTCATTTTATATTTCAAAATAGTTTGACCTCATTGGTCAGATTGGGTCTAAGCTATAGACGCGCCATCTACAATCAGCTTTGACTAGTCTCCCCCATTACCGTGAGCGCGATATCGATTTCCCTTGAATCGTCATAGATGACGTCATGACATGCGCTATCTTGCGATTACACCGACCATGCCCCAAATAAATATCACCGTGAGCGCTGTCAAAAATGAGTTGTGTTCACAGGTAGTTTTCTTTTTTTTTTTAAGTTAGCCCGTATGGGGTGGGCAACTTGTGGAACTAATGGCGCTAGCATCGCATGAACCAAACATCGTCATTGGTTGAAAATCTGTCAATATCACTTTATATTTCAAAATAGTTAGACCTCATTGGTCAAATTGGGTCTAAGCTATGGACGCGCCATCTACAATCAGCTTTGACCAGCCTTCCCCATTGTTCCACTCCTGAGCAAAGGCCTCCCCCCATTCCTTCTACTTCTCGCGATGGTCTGCTTCTTCATCTAATTAAACACTAAACATATTTAATTAACGTTGAATCTATGTAATTTGTAATTGGAAGTATTTTTTTACGGGGTTAATCTTTGCAAGGAGCAAAATACGCTAATATAGACACTTCGACGTCATCCTTTTTATCACTGGACGAATCGTCGTTCTCTATCTCAACATCTGAGCTAGCAGAGTCGATAGTCAACCAACAAAACTTCCATTTTCAAAAATAGGTCTTGGGTTTTGGGTTGGGGTTATGTTCACTGTGATATCTAAATCGGAACGCAAAATATAGATGTGAGCGCTGTGAGCGATTATTTTGTAATTCGGAATACGGCTTAGAGGAAAAACGATAGCCATGGCGGGGCCGCCCGCTGCGCCGTGCCGTTGCCAGCCTTTTGTTGGTAAATTTATACAAACTTCGGACGATAAAGACCTGTTCCTAACCCTCCTTGTGGGACTCCACATCGCTATCAATGTGGTGAAGCAGCTGACTGCCTTGGACACCAATGCCTTTCTTGTAAGAGTGCTACATAGCGTACAAAGTCGTATGTCTATCTCAACCGCTTTCATAATTTAAAAAAAAACGGCCAGTGCGTGTCGGGCCACGCGCAGTATAGAGTTCCGTAGTAGCCCGTTATATTCCAGCAACTACTTCATCTTAGTCACTCTAAAGGATTTATTCTAGGATTTTGTATTTGGTACAAAACTATCCAACACCCAAGTTCAACAACTATTACTGCTAAACTGGTAAAGTTATCCTAACCATTATAGTTTTCCTCTTTTAATTCATGAAATGCACTTTCATCATGAATTTTTCCAGGTTTTGCAAGCCAGCAGTTAAGCTTTTAGAGGGCCCTACTGGATCAAAAATGTTCACTTTAAAGTTTAATATTTCGTAAATGGAGCATTAAATCGAAAAATAGTATTAATAAAAACCCCAAAGTCATTTTAAAAGACCTATTCAAGGATACCCCACAGGATGGGGTAAATGATTGGGTAAATGATTTTAAAAAAAATCAATCATCCCCACTTCACATGTTGGAATATGTGCTGCAGCAGCAGCTTTTGGCAAATTGAAGCCCAAAGTATTCAGCTCGCACGATTTGAAGATCAAGACCAAGATCTCTGTATACATGGCAATAGTCCTTCCAAATCTTTTGTACTCGTCGGAAACGGATCCCGCCTGTATCGTAGACATATAGAGACCTCGGAGAAATTTCATCTTAAATGCCTCCGAAACATAATGAACATCAAATGGTCGGACCGTGTTAAAAACACGAACGTATTGTATTTAACGTAACGGTAATATTTTATTCTTTGAAAAAATCTGTTCTGTTGCGCCTACTGTTTTGTCTCTGTATCACCCTGAGGTAGACTGGTAGAAAATGCCCAAGCCATTAAGTCCGCCTTTGTACATTATGTGCATACAGTTTTAATAAATACATAAAAATAAATAAGACGTCAGCTAAGATGGTGTGGGCATTTCTCTAGGATGCACGAAGACAGACTGGCGAAGCGCATCTTTTATTCTGAACTAAGGAAAACGGAAACGTTATGGTCGGTTTTTACGTTTCAAGGATGTTCAGAAAAGACACTTCAAAAGATGCGAAATTGACCCCGTCTGGGAGAAGCAGGCACAAAATTGGCTCGAGTGGAGACGTCGTGTGCATCGGCAGGTCAACGCCTTTGAAGAGAGAAGAAGGTCGCACCTGGACTAAAGCGTGATGACCTTAAATCTAGACCACCTACAGCTATACCCTACAATTTCGTCAATGGTGTTCTGACATGTCCACTTTGTGCTCGGAGTTTTCGGCCAAAGTTAATTCTGTAACTCCACACATCTTACAGCCGCGAGTATTATTCTAAGCAACATACAACCTAGCAATGGCTTGCAAATTGAAAAAAACGTAAGTAAAATTAAATTTCGCGGGCTGGTTTGAGCATTCACCATCTAATCTAAGTTGAACTATGTTTTGAAATTCTTTAAAAATAAACGAAATAGTGGCATTCGTTCAGATTTTGGCCACGCGCCAAAAGATCCTTGTACAGTCAAAAGATCCATACATATAACACTGTAGTACATATAAACAAAATAGTAGCATTAGTTCAGATTTTGGCCACGCGCCAAAAGATGCATGCTGTACATGCATCTTTTGGCGCGTGGCCAAAATCTCCTTACAACACTAATATACACAAATCAGTTCAACCTTTTTTGAATAAAATCGGATTGAGTTTTTAGACATCAAAAGAGGAGTCTAAATCAACTTCGAATCAAATCACCGCCTAAACAACTTTCTACCACTTTTTAACCCCGTTATGCAATGAATTTCAAGAAAATACGAAACACGTCTTCCTGAGGGATTTTCTTTTTAGCTCTTCCCTAGTCGCTGGATAGATGGCGCTAGGAGTTCGCATGATAATGCAAGGAACGGAACATGGAAAAACTGATTTTAACAAAGTGCGAGAAAACTAGGTTATATTCGGAAGGTTAAGCAAATGAAAGTGTCAGTCAACGAGAGTATGTGACGTGACACAATTTTTTTTTTCCAAGCGTTTTGGCTTTGGCACCAACTATACACTATAACATAGTAAGTTCAACGCCATCTATAGACTTCTTGGAAACTAAGTTTTTTTTAATACCTCAAAAAGAAAACCTCTCATTCTGCTAAAAAGGTTTTTGCAAAATTTTAAAGTAGATTATACCAAGGAATCACGTTGTCCCATACAAACTTTGCACCCCTTTTTCATCCCCTTACGGGTAGAATTTCGGCAAATCCTTTCTTATCGGATGCCTACGTCATACAAAGAACACTCCAAGTTTCGGGTCTCTACGATCAGCAGTTTAGGCTGAGCGTTGATCCGTCAGTAAGTCATTCAGGACCTACTTTGTTCCACGTACGTTCCCGAACTCCTTCGTTACCGTTCCGAATCGAGTCGCGGTGAACGCAGGCTTAGCCGCACCGCAGTTGCCGCATTCCAATGAGAGGTTTTCCTTTTGAGGTTTTAAAAAAAAACTTAGTTTCCAAGAACTCTATAGATGGCGTTGAACTTACTATGCCAAAGCCAAAACGCTTGAAAAACAAAACATTGTGTCACGTCATATACTCTCGTTGACTGACACTTTCATTTGCTTAAGGTCAAACAAGTCAGTCATTCTTCCATACAAACGTAGTCTGGTGATTACTCGTCTGTTTGACGGTGTAGGTTCAAAATTAAAAATTGTATCAACTGGTCTTGTCATTATCTAGCCCTGTATGGAAGCAGAATTGGAAAAAAAAAAATGGTTTGGAAGTTATGAGCGTCGAAACTTTCATATTTCAACACTAATTTTAACTCATCTTTGGGCGTAAATAAATGACTTAAGTAGTATGAAAATGGAAAAACTGAAACCATACAAGAGTAGATAATTTATTCAAATATTGAAATAATTTTATTTTGAACAGATACATCCAATAGATTTTTCATGATATCCGTACTCCCAAAGGTCTGCATAAAAAAATTCGCGCAGCCGTTTTTGTTGTAAATCATATTGCATTTCGCTACAAGTTACCACCCCGGTCAGTGGGGAAGAGGGGCCGCGCGCAGCGCGTCTGTGTGCGCAGTGTGTGTGGGTGCACACATGCTCACTTGGTTAGCTGCCGCCCGGGCGCATGCTATTGTACGAGTAATACTATTTAAAGCTCGTTATTTTTTGACATTGAACTCTGGTTTGAATTTTGGATTCCGATATTTCTTTATTGATAGTTTGTGTTTATTATTTTGAATTTGTGTCAAATTTTACTGGCCCTGGCATTGAACTTTGGATTCGATTTGATAGTGATTTACGGGCGGCGTTTGAATTTGATTTTTTTATTATGTATGTTAGCCGATTTCTCCCCCATTTGTGGACCGATTCTCAAAATTCTTTCTTTATTTCTTTTTTGTCCCATTTAATTTGGTCAAGATCTGATGCAGATCTTCGGAAATATACAATGGAACTCTTCAAAAATAGACGAAAATCTGTAGTCATTGTTGCAATAGCTTGGATGTTTATTGTTGATGACGTAACATCAAGCCTGTATGCTTTGAGGGGGTACGCAGATGTGTACAATACACCCAGATTTCGAAAGTTAGGTACCTATGTTTGCGGATGGATGGACAGAGATTTTGTTGGCATGTCAGAAGTATTGTGAGAGGAATTTATGAATGTGTAAACCTTTACTTTATTTTGTATATTTTAATTTTATGTTATCTCTCACTCTTTTAGTTCTAGTTTTAGTTACAGTAATTGGTTTAAATACAACCGTTGTAATTAAATAAATAAATGTTAAGTTTCATTTATTGGGGATAAGCCTATTACCATGACATGTATTGTTAATGATAAGAGCAGCGGTGGCCCAGTGGTGGCGGCCTCGACTTCCGAACAGTAAGTCGTGGATTCGAACCCAGACAGGCGCATTACTTTGTGTAATTTATTTCATCACCACTGCTCCCAAGACATGTGACATCTACCAATCCGCACTGGGCCCGCGTGGTGGATTATAGCCCATTCCTCTCATTGAGAGGAGGCCGTGTCCCAGCAGTGGGAACATTCTAGGATGATGATGATGATGATGTATCGTTAATAATGTATAATAAATTTAAGGCGACTTGTTCGGGAACGACTAAAAATGGAAAAAGAAATAAACAGCTTTTTGCAAAAAAATAAACTGACTTAAAAAAACACAAACATAAAAAAAACACTTTGATTGATTTGGTGTTTTTTTCACCGGCTTCTGAAGCTAAAGTTATTTTCACTTTTTTATGTTTTTCTTTTTTTTTTAATTCTGTGATAACTTCTAAACTATTCATTCAAATGTTAAGCTGTAAAAGACAATTTTAATCTAAATTCAATTGTCAAGATAATGAACATACTTATTTGGATAAGGATTAATACTTACTGCAAATAAGGTAGGTACCTACCTACGTCATATTTTTAAATAAATTTTCAAAGATAAAAATGTTACCTACCTACTGTAAGTTTACTTTTTGTCTGGATAGAAGGTCTACCTATTCATAAATGAAATATTTTCAGAGAATCATCCAACGGCTATAACGAAGCCATAGCAACGAAATATTTTTTTACTGAGTCATCATCTGCCTAGCCTTTTTCCAACTATGTTGAGGTCGGCTTCCAGTTTTACCGGATGCAGCTGAATACCAGTATTTTACATGGAGCGACTGCCTATCTGACCTCCACAACCCAGTAAGTACCGGGTAATACGATACCCCTTGGTAAGACTGGTTGTCAGACTTTTTGGGCCTCTGACTACCTAACGACTGTCAAAGAACTACAAATGACAGCCGGGACCAACGGCTTAACGTACTTTCCGAGGCACGGAGGAAACTCGGTATGTAATGGGTGGTCACCCATCCATAGACCAACCTAGGCAAGCACGGCTTCACCTAACGATCGACCCGAGCGGCTGTTATTATTTAGCCACGAGCTCCACCTCCACATTTTTTTACTGAGTACCTAGGTATATTTAAAAACTTGACCCACAAAATAAACACTGGCTCCATATTTTTACAACATCCATTACGCTAGTTTACTACGTGCGTCGTATTTACCTACTGTCGGTCAGGAGCGGCACAATGCCTATTGTTGATAACTGTATAAGACAATATTACAGACCACTATTGTAAACTAGCTGACCTGCGCAACTTCGTCTGCGTCACATAATATAGCTTAGAATTAGAACATGTCATTTTGTGCATTCAATTACGAACAAAAATCTTTTAAAATCAACTTTGCTTACCTCCCATAACATACGGCGTGATAATATGTAGCCTAAAGCCAGCTAGTAGTAGTTTAGCTAAGCTATCCAGTAGTTTTGGCGTGAAGCCGTAGCATACACACAGACAAACAGACAAAATTCTAAAGTCACTTTTTGTCATCAGTTACGTTTTTCTAACAAAAGCCACTTATTTTTTCTCGAAAATTCTCAATGTACAGTTTTTATTTCGTTACTGTTTTATTATATGTATAGATAAACAGCCAATAAACATTTTACAAAACAACATATTTTTTATTTGATGAACTAACAACAAGCCTCACAGACTCACAGTCACATCAAAGTCACGCTGCACGCTGTCGAAAAAGCAATTATCCTGATTCTGGCTGTACTAATGAGGAGTCGCCTGTGTGTTAACTAGCTAGGGTAAGTAAATACCTATTTATCATAAAATAGTCATCATCATCCTATTAAATGTTCCCACTGCTGGGACACAGGCCTCTTCTCTATGAGAGGGAATGGGCTATAATCCACCACGCGGGCCCAGTGCGAATTGGTAGATGTCACATGTCTCCGAATTGTTTGGTTCTAGGACATGCCGGTTTCCTCACGATGTTTTCCTTCACCGTTTTGAGAGCAGTAGTGATGAAATAAATTACACAAAGTAATACGCCTGTCTGGGTTCGAACCCACGACTTACTATTCATAAGTCGGGGCCGCCACCACTGGGCCACCACTGCTCCCAAAGCAAATACCTATTTATCATAAATAGTAACAAAATAGTATATACATAAATATAATATTAATAGTACATACTACACCTAAAGTTGCACAACTTACAAAAACAAAGGTAGGTAAGCATAGAAAAAAAAATGTCAAATCAATGAAATTATTTGTTCATTGTAATAACAATATCTACCTACTTTACACCTATTTGTTTGAGTTTATGTTGTCCTTCAAACATGAATCCGCCGGGCGGCGCGGCACCGTCGCACCGCCGCTGTCGTTCACTATTCAATGAAATCGCGCATATGTATGCATCACTCAGCGTTAGGAGTGTGTATGTGTACGCGCAGTAGCTTCTTACTGCTCTTCACAGCGTCTATCCCTTTCGCTCGTGATGTCGGATGAAATAGCATGCATTTTAGACCCGCCCACCAACTAGTTCGTGCCGCTAACTCGTTTACTCTTAACCTTCCGAATATAACCAACATTTCTCGCGCTTTGTTAAAATCAGTTTTTTTAGGTTCCGTTCCTTGCATTATCATACTTACTCCTAGCGCCATCTATCCAGCGACTAGGGAAGAGCTAAAAAGAAAATCCCTCATTCTTCGTATAAAGTTCTATGCAATCTGTGTCTGTGTGCGAGATTGTATAGAAAAATTAGAATGCGGCGACTGCAGCGACTGCGGTGCGGCTAAAGGTGAACGCAGAATTAGCCGCACCGCAGTCACCGCATTTGAATTCTTCATATAAAGTTCTATGCAATCTGAGTCTGTGTGTAATCTGTGTCTATGCTGTGTGCGACATTGCATAGAAAAATTCGAATGCGGCGACTGCGGTGCGGCTAAGTCTGCGTTCACCTTAAGTCTGCGTTCACCCTTATAAGAAGTTCAGAAGCACTTCAATATGGCGGCGCGGCGCGGGCGCGGGGCCGCGGGACACATGATGTTCAACCAATCAGCGCACGAGGTGCGTTCCGTGTTCACAATCTTTCGAGAGTTTACTGCTATTTGTAGTTTGTAAATAGATAGTGTACTTACAATTGTACATCATACATACTGAATTCAAATATGTAATGAGTTTTTTTTTTTTTAACTTATTACTTGGATTTTATTCTAGAAAATTTATTACAGCATTAGGTCGCACTTTATTGAAATCAAAAGTTCTATTCAAACTTCGAACTACACGAGGTCAGCTCAATGTGTTACACACGTGCGGTCGTAGCTGACTCGACAGTATTTTGAATTTGATTAGAATTTCTGCGACTTTTCATCGTTTGTAACGGGTTCATTATGTACCTTTTCAATATTTTGCAATATTACAATGTTCAGCTTTTTGGCGTTCTGCTGTTTTTGGATTTGGCATTAAAAACGGGATTGTTTGCGCTTCCGTCGTTGTGTAGTGTTTTGATGAGTTTGCGTTCGTGGTGGCAAAATAGTCCGTTCACGCAAATTCATTGATGCCAATGCTTGATTCAGAGATGTGCTATTTAAAGAAGAGGAAGGGTTATTACAGCGAGACCTTCCACGTAAATAATTCTGCCATCGATGTCTTTCATACTTTATCTTCAATAATAAGGCTAGGTGTCGTGTCACCTCATCTGGATCCATGCCAAGATTATCAATCGAGAGATTGTCTTTCCGAAAATTAGCAGTCAATCATGATACTACTACAAGTAGATTTTGCTTTATTCTCTTTTTTTTTAATTGACTCCTCGCTGGTTTGATTCTTCTTTCAAAACTTAAAGGTAACGTTTAAGAAATTCTTCAAATTGGGCGGTAGTTACTTCTGGTCCGTATCGTTCAACAGGGACACCGGCTCGATTGACAATAAATTGTGTGTAGTTCGTTTTAATCATATCGCCATGCTTGCCTTTGCTTGTTTGAGCCCCTAGAGTGTGCTGAAAAATTAAATTATTTATTTATTTCGCTTCAAAGCTTTATATAAAAACGCTTGAAAATCTAGGTCACAAGTAAGGTACATCTGAACATATATAGATATTTTTCGTTTTAAATTCATTGATTCGATTTTTTACGATGTTTTTTTGTTTGTTTGTGCAAATATATGTTGCCAATTTTCTCCAAAACTACTAGTCCGAGTGGGTCTTCGAAGACAATAAAATCTCAGAGGACCCCTAGTAGGTATTGGGAGACACATCAGTATTCGGAGACCCACCGGTGGGTCTGCTTGGTGGGTCCTTAAAGACGAACTGTCAGTACCTACCTACGTAATACTAAAGCTGACTATGTTTGTACAGTGCCTGTTACTGTGATTTCATATTCATACCTTTATAAATTTCCACAAGTCAGATGCTTCTTGTCCATTAACGTTTACTTTCGCAAATATATCAAATTTAACATTATTTTGCTTGGCATGAGATGCTATTTCTTCCGGGGAACCAGATTCATCTCCGAACTGATCACATGGGAAAGCCAGTATACGTAAATCTTAAAGAGACGGTGTGAGAGAGAGTTCAGTCGTATGATTACAAGATGAAAAAAAGATGTCATTATACAATTATTTTGGCGGCGCGGCGCAAGTAACATCCACAAAGCTACAGTTATAAAATAAAACGGATGTGTCTACATCTTCAAGAAGTAGGTAATATTAGAGGTCTTAAAAATTTTGTTATTGTGAACGCACGACGACCATTCAAATATGCATTTATGTGGATCTCTCATTGTATGTAAGTACGGGAAATTATATAGAACGAGACCATGTTTTACTGGAAATGTATAGCTTGTTAAATACCTATGTCGCCGTGTCACACTCCTGCCAGACTATAGTTTCTTTCATATGATTCAAGAGGTGGGCTTTCTGTTTTTAAATAAAATGTAAATCAGGTATCAGGTCTAATCAGGTAGATCTATAAAAGAATATCCTACTCGCTATCCGCTAGGGCCTGGAACTACTTATGCACATAGCAAACTTAAGCACTTTTATCTAGGGGGGCCTCGCAAGCTGGAGGCTACAACCACGACCAGGGGCGGCACAGGCCATAAACTAGGTAGGTATTTAAATAATCTGAATGAGAACTTGCGCTGCGACACAACACAATGCAATGTGTTTCTAACCATACCTACTAACATAGGTAATTGTTTCTGACGCGACACGACACAACACAGTAGGTAGGTAGTGTGTTTCAACCTTTAGTCGCAATAGCAAAGTGGTCGCACTGCCCGTGGTCCGACCAGTTGAGGCTAAACTTTGTGTAATAGAATAGAGGTAATAATTTAGTATGATCGTCTGTCTGCATTTTACCGTGAGCTTTGGCGACCAAGATTACGACTGGTCGTGATCGTAGCCGCTTAAAGGTCCCTTACTTTCTCCATACTTAGCCATTAATTCGTTCAAACGTTTGTAATGTTCTCCATTAGCTGGGGACTTTACAGCGACATTCACAACTATACACAAAAAACCCTTGTATTTGTCCAATTTTATAAGTTCTGGTTCACCGATTAAGTTCCGCACAGTGAACTCATGAATACTATTAGCCCGTTTATAGTCAGGATTGTTTAATTTGGCCATAACAGGTGATTTTCACATTATTATATTAATTAGTAGGTCTAGAATTGTATTTAATCATTTTGATTTAATTTCATTTTCTACATCATTATTGTAACACATATTGACAATTTGGTTGACAGCACAGATCGTTTTTATTTACGCCACTGCACATTCATGGAATTATAAAGTACTATACGAACTTCTGTTTCGATCGTTGCGGTCGCTGTATGTAAGGTAAAGGTGAACGCAGACCTAGCCGCACCGCAGTCGCCGCATTCGAATTCTTCTATGCAATCTCGCACACAGTCATTGACGCAGATTGCACACAGACACAGATTTCATAGAACTTTATACGAAGAATTCGAATGCGGCGACTGCGGTGCGGCTAGGTCTGCGTTCACCTTATGAAGGTAAGGCCGCTGCGTGACGTCAGTAAGGCCGCTGATATGAAACCTTCTTAACTAATAAGGAGATCATATTGATACTCCATCTTACACTATGTTGTCGTAGTAATGTCAAATCGTGGTGTCTGCCTAAAATACGCTATGTAATTTTATTGTTGAACTAGCGGACGTCACGCGGTTTCACCCGCGTAGTTCCCGTTCCCGCGGGAGTACGGTGATAAAATATAGCCTATACGGATTCGGAAGAATCCCTCTAAGTAATGGTAAAAGAAATTTTGAAATCGGTCCAGTAGTTTTTGAGCCTATTCAATACAAACATACAAAAATACAAAAATACAAAGGTTTCCTCTTTATAATATTAGTATAGATAAAACCAAGATTTCCTTTGGTTTTGTCTTTATTCTGTATCAATTTATTCAACAATAATTGTTATCGCCTATTAATACACACATCAAAAGTGTCTAGGGATCAAGCATTTTTATGCGGATTTCTTGAGATTGAGATGTGGCTTTGTAATAAATTTATGATTTTATAAATTTATATGGATCCTTTTTGGTGCATTTCATAATTTGAATCAGGAACTCTCAATCAAATTCGAGTAAAAGATGAAAATAAGCTGTCAATATTTTCCCTATAAAAACATACAACGCATTGAAGACATTATTAGTGCTACTGTTTCCCTACTACTGATTAAAACCAACGTTATTATGGAGCGGCGACGTCATTTAAGCAGGGAAGAAATGCTCAGAGCCGTGGGAATGATAGAAGCTGGTTCCCGGCAACGTACTGTAGCTTTAGCTCTGAATACAAGTCAGAGTGTTATCAGTCGACTTTGGACACGTTACCGAAGCACTGGTACCGTGGCTGAGCGCCATGGAGGACGGTATCGCTGCACCACACGGAGACAAGACCGATACATTCAAATCTTAACTCGAAGAGCTCCAACAATAACCGCCATGATGTTAGCCGTGAGGCTTCATCACTCTTCAGGGAACTTAATTAGCGACCAAACAGTCAGAAACCGCTTGCATGAAGTGAACCTTCATTCCCGAAGACCGCTACGGGTACCACCTATAGCAATGCACAATCGTAGGATTCGATATCAATGGGCTCTTGAACACAGAAATTGGGCAGAAGAACAATGGCGTTTCGTGTGCTTTTCTGATGAGTCTCGTTTTGGTATGAGACCGGATACAAGACGTATACGACACTGGAGAACCCCTGGACGCCAACAGCGATTAAAATCCTGCCAGGAAGTCCATCCTTATAGTGGTGGAACCATCATGGTATGGGCGGGTATTTGGATCGGCGGAAGAACTGAGTTGATTTGGATCAGAGGCAACCTCAACGCTCAAATTTATGCTGAGACGATTGTATCAGACGTCATCGTTCCTCTACAAGTGCAAATCGGTCCCTTATTTCAGTTAATGCATGATAATGCACGACCGCACACCGCAAGAGTTGTAAGACAGACTCTCGCCGCAGCTAACATCAATGTCCTGCCCTGGCCTGCTCAGTCGCCAGACTTGAACCCGATTGAGCATGCATGGGATATGCTACAGAGAAGAGCTCTGCCGAATATGGAGGGTATCCAGTCGCAAGAATACCTTTTTTTGTTGTTGCAACGAACATGGGCGGCCATTCCACAGCGTGATTTGGATGAACTCATTTTGAGTATGCCAAACCGATGTTCTTGTGTTGTTAGTGTTCGCGGTAGAAACACGGATTATTAATTGTTTAAGTTACCCAATAAAATTTTAAAGAAAACTGTGTTTACAGTCATTTTTTCGAACTTTAATGTTAGTGGTTCAAATGTCAAAAATCCCTTTATTAGGAAAATGGCAAATTTCTTTATTAATGCAAAGGTGACTTGGTTTATCGTTACTGTGACAAACGAAAACACTTTATTTGATGAATCCTTAAAGAAAATTTTAATTAATATCAATCAGGAGAAAAGTTATTGCAAAAATATATGTTGATCCCTAGATACTTTTGATGTGTGTATCAAGCACGACGTCTCAAGAGAAAGTAACTCAATTTCTTCGACCCGATCGTTTTGACATGGAGCCTACTGCCGGTGCCGATCTAAAGTGGGCCCACTGGAAATACACCTTTGAGAATTTTATCGCACAACAAGGATCGCCCGATGAATCGCTCAAACTGAAGGTACTTGTCAACCACATTTCGCCAACAATCTTCAACAACATCCGCTCCTGCACTAAGTACAGCGACGCAATAAGCAAACTTATTGATGCATAAGAAAAGAAACAGAACGTAACCTTGGCAAGGCATCGACCTACGACTAGGAAACAACAGCCTGGAGAAAACATTGCAGAATACTCTCGAGCGCTTAATATCCTTGCTCAGGACTGTAATTTTAACCCGTATGCTCCCGGCCGTGCCTCCAGAGGCACGGTGCATTGTTATTTTAATTGTGTCTGTAATTGCGGGTATTGAAGTGTTAAAGCAGTGACAGCGGAAGAACACCAGAACAAAGCCATACGTGGGACATTTATCAGTGGGATCTTATCAAGCAAAATAAAGGAACGGCTTCTAGAAAAATCTCTGACACTAGAAGAGACTTTGAACCTTGCGATTACCTTGGAAAATGCCGAGAACACCTCTCAACTACTAGTACAATCTCCTTCCTTCAATTCTAATCCTGTCAATGCTGCCACTGAGGCAGAAACACGAACGCAGCTGAACCTAGCAACAACACATCGCCGTCGTTGTTTCTTTTGCGGGGGTAATATTCATCAAAGATTAAAATGCCCCGCCCGCAACGTGGAATGCCAACTCTGTTCGAAGCGTGGTAATTTTGCCAAGGTATGCAGAAGCTCTAACCGCGATTCTGCTAATAACTTAACAAATGCAGCTGTCACAGATGATGATACGCAAGTACAATCTGCCGGCTCCCAACTATCAGCATTTTCTGCCACTGCTCCTTCTAGTCTCAGCAAAGCAACAACTCCCATTACTCTCAACAACTACCGCCCTGATGCACTCGTCGATACTGGCAGTTCCATTAGCTTCATTGATAAAAATCTCACTCAAATTTTGAAACTCAAACTTAAGCCTTGTAGACAAGCTATAACAGTCGCATCTCTCAACAACGTTTCCTACGTCGATGGATTATGTTATGCGACAATTCAAATAGGTGGCCATATACACCGAAACCAGCCTTTATTGATCATCAATAATCTTTGCGCCGACGTTATTATTGGACATGACCTACTCCAAAAGCATTCTTCTCTTGAACTTAAGAGTAAACGAGTTAGCGGCATGAACTAGTTGGTGGGCGGGGTTAAAATGCATGCTATTTCATCCGACATCACGAGCGAAAGGGACAGACGCTGTGAAGAGCAGTAAGAAGCTACTGCGCGTACACATACACACTCCTAACGCTGAGTGATGCATACATGCGCGATTTCATTGAATAGTGAACGACAGCGGCGCCGGCGGATTCATGTTTCAAGGACAACATAAACTCAAACAAATAGGTGTAATGTAGGTAGATATTGTTATTACAATGAACAAATAATTTCATTGATTTGACTTTTTTTTTCTATGCTTACCTACCTTTGTTTTTGTAGGTTGTGCAACTTTAGGTGTAGTATGTACTATTAATATTATATTTATGTATATACCTATACTATTTTGTTACTATTTATGATAAATAGGTATTTACTTTGGGAGCAGTGGTGGCCCAGTGGTGGCGGCCCCGACTTATGAACAGTAAGTCGTGGGTTCGAACCCAGACAGGCGCATTACTTTGTGTAGGTAATTTATTTCATCACCACTGCTCTCAAAACGGTGAAGGAAAACATCGTGAGGGAACCGGCATGTCCTAGAACCAAAAAATTCGAAAACATGTGACATCTACCAATTCGCACTGGGCCCGCGTGGTGGATTATAGCCCATTCCCTCTCATAAAGAAGAGGCCTGTGTCCCAGCAGTGGGAACATTTAATAGGCTGATGATGATGATGACTATTTTATGATAAATAGGTATTTACTTACCCTAGCTAGTTAACCCACAGGCGACTCCTCATTAGTACAGCCAGAGTCAGGATAATTGCTTTTTCGACAGCGTGCAGCGTGACTTTGATGTGACTGTGAGTCTGTGAGGCTTGTTGTTGGTTCATCAAATAAAAAATATGTTATTTTGTAAAATGTTTATTGGCTGTTTATCTATACATATATTACACTAGCTGACCCACGCAACTTCGTCTGCGTCACATAAGAGAGAAAAAGCTAACAAAAGGAATACATTTTCCCCGTTTTTGCAACATCTTTCATTTATGCTCCGCTCCTTTTGTTCGCAGCGTGATGTTATATAGTCTATAGCCTTTCTCGATAAATGGACTACCCAACACTGAAAGAATCATTCAAATCGGACCAGTAGTTCCAGAGATTAGCGCGTTCAAACAAACAAACAAACAAACTCTTCAGCTTTATAATATTAGTTTAAATATAATAAAACAGTAACGAAATAAAAACTGTACATTGAGAATTTTCGAGAAAAAATAAGTGGCTTTTTGTTAGAAAAACGTAACTGATGACAAAAAGTGACTTTTTAGAATTATGTCTGTTTGTCTGTGTGTATGCTACGGCTTCGCGCCAAAACTACTGGATAAATTGAATTGAAATTAGGAAAACTGTTTTTTGTAGACCAAGGAAGGCTTTAGGCTACATACCTATTATCACGCCGTATGTTATGGGAGGTAAGCAACATCGATTTTATAAGGTTTTTGTTCGTAATTGAATGCACAAAATGACATGTTATAAGCTATATTATGTGACGCAGACGAAGTTGCGCGGGTCAGCTAGTTTACAATAGCGGTCTGTAATATTGTCTTATTATACAGTTATCAACAATAGGCAGTGCATTGGCATTGTGCCGCTCCTGACCGACAGTAGGTAAATACGAGGTTAGTAAACTAGCGTAATGGATGTTGTAAAAATATGGAGCCAGTGTTTATTTTGTGGGTCAAGTTAAGATTTTTAAATATAGATACTTAGGTACTTAGTAAAAAAATATTTCGTTGCTATGGCTTCGTTATAGCCGTTGGATGATTCTCTGGAAATATTTCATTTATGAATAGGTAGACCTATCCAGACAAAAAGTAAACTTACAGTAGGTAAGTAACATTTTTATCTTTGAAAATGTATTTAAAAATATGACATAGGTACCTACCTTATTTGCAGTAAGTATTAATCCTTATCCAAATAAGTATGTTCACTATCTTGACAATTGAATTTAGATTACAATAATTGTAATCTAAATTCAATTAAAGACAATTATTGTCTTTTACAGCTTAACATATGAATGAATAGTTTAGAAGTTATCACAGAATTAAAAAAAAAGAAAAACATAAAAAAGTGAAAATAACTTTAGCTTCAGAAGCCGGTGAAAAAAACACCAAATCAATCAGTGTTTTTTTTTATGTTTGTGTTTTTTTAAGTCGGTTTAATTTTTTGCAAAAAGCTGTTTATTTCTTTTTCCATTTTTAGTCGTTCCCGAACAAGTCGCCTTAAATTGATTATACATTATTAACGATACATCATCATCATCATCATCCTATAATGTTCCCACTGCTGGGACACGGCCTCCTCTCAATGAGAGGAATGGGCTAAAATCCACCACGCGGGCCCAGTGCGGATTGGTAGATGTCACATGTCTTTGAATGTTTTGGTTCTAGGACATGCCGGTTTCCTCACGATGTTTTCCTTCACCGTTTTGAGAGCAGTGGTGATGAAATAAATTACACAAAGTAATGCGCCTGTCTGGGTTCGAATCCACGACTTACTGTTCGTAAGTCGAGGCCGCCACCACTGGGCCACCGCTGCTCTTATCATTAACAATACATGTCATGGTAATAGGCTTATCCCCAATAAATGAAACTCAACATTTATTTATTTAATTACAACGGTTGTATTTAAACCAATTACTGTAACTAAAACTAGAACTAAAAGAGTGAGAGATAACATAAAATTAAAATACTTATACAAAATAAAGTAAAGGTTCACACATTCATAAATTCCTCTCACAATACTTCTGACATGCCAACAAAATCTTTTTCCATCCATCCGCAAACATAGGTACCTAACTTTCGAAATCTGGGTGTATTGTACACATCTGCGTACCCCCTCAAAGCATACAGGCTTGATGTTACGTCATAAACAATAAACATCCAAGCTATTGCAACAATGACTACAGATTTCCGTCTATTTTTGAAGAGTTCCATTGTATATTTCCGAAGATCAGCATCAGATCTTGACCAAATTAAATGGGACAAAAAAGAAATAAAGAAAGAATTTTGAGAATCGGTCCACAAATGGGGGAGAAATCGGCTAACATACATAATAAAAAAATCAAATTCAAACGCCGCCCGTAAATCACTATCAAATCGAATCCAAAGTTCAATGCCAGGGCCAGTAAAATTTGACACAAATTCAAAATAATAAACACAAACTATCAATAAAGAAATATCGGAATCCAAAATTCAAACCAGAGTTCAATGTCAAAAAATAACGAGCTTTAAATAGTATTACTCGTACAATAGCATGCGCCCGGGCGGCAGCTAACCAAGTGAGCATGTGTGCACCCACACACACTGCGCACACAGACGCGCTGCGCGCGGCCCCTCTTCCCCACTGACCGGGGTGGTAACTTGTAGCGAAATGCAATATGATTTACAACAAAAACGGCTGCGCGAAATTTTTTATTCCGACCTTTGGGAGTACGGATATCATGAAAAATCTATTGGATGTATCTGTTCAAAATAAAATTATTTCAATATTTGAATAAATTATCTACTCTTGTATGGTTTCAGTTTTTCCATTTTCATACTACTTAAGTCATTTATTTACGCCCAAAGATGAGTTAAAATTAGTGTTAAAATATGAAAGTTTCGACGCTCATAACTTCCAAACCAATTTTTTTTTTCCAATTCTGCTTCCATACAGGGCTAGATAATGACAAGACCAGTTGATACAATTTTTAAATTTGAACCTACACCGTCAAACAGACGAGTAATCACCAGACTACGTTTGTATGGAAGAATGACTGACTTGTTTGGCCTTAAGTTTGGAGGTGATAAACAACCGTTAAAAGTCTGCAATGTACTAGAGGCTTCCGTTCCGCCTGTATCAGTCTTTACGAATCTTTCTCCAAATATCAAACCAATCGCAATCCGCTCAAGACGCCACTCGCAAGAAGATCAAGATTTCATTCGAATGAAAAAAACAATTTGATCAAGGATAAAGTTATTGAGCCTAGTGTGTGACCCTGGAGGGCTCAGGTTCTTGTCGCTGGAGGAGGGCACCATCGAAAACGTCTTGTGATCGACTATTCACAGACTATAAACAGATTTACGGAACTTGACGCATACCCTCTTCCAAGTATCGATTCTATTATAACGCGAGTATCACAGTACAACTTATTTAGTCAAATAGACATTGATTTAAATAGTAAAGATACGGTCGTCCGAACGTTCGCCGAACGCGGTCGCCATACTGAAGCGTGGGAATATGGAACCCTAATAGGTTTGAACAAAATTCACCAACACTTTCATAAAAAATAATTTATTAAATATAGGTCGCGGATTTCTAAGGCCCGTCATAAGTTTTTTCCGACATATGGAGGTAGGCGCGTCAAGTACTGCCCTGGCTTGCGCGTAGCTGTATGGACGCTGGAGCCGAGGAGCAGGATGCAGGACCCGCAGGGTAGGTGGTAGCGGTGCCGGATGCCCGTAGAGGCGTCGCCGTCGTTGGATGCCGGATGCCGGTGGAACCGACTCGTCAGTTGCGAGTGTCGGCACCAGGTGACGCAGCAACGGCACACACGGGTTAACCCCGGAGGAAGAAAATCCCGAACTTTGGTCCCTGGAATTTATGTCCAGTGGTAAACATAGGGTTCTCTGCTTATCCTCTCCTGACGGTGACCACAGCAGCGTAAGCGCAAGCGTAGGGATGGGTACTATTGCGCTTAGGGCGTATGTGTGTAGAGGTCACCTTCAGAAGCGGAGTTTACAGAGAAAAAAGAAAAGTGAATAAAAAAAGGTGTGAAGCACTTTTAAATTAATATTTACACATACCTACATAAAACATTGATGTAGCAATAAAGGTTTGAGTACAATAGTTGAAATAGTAGCTAAAATGATGTCTATGAAAAAGATGATGAAATAATTTTGCACATCATTGACCTTGACATGACATTTAGAAACAAGCACTGCGTGAATTTGTCAACACTTAGCCACTTACCCGATATGGGGAATTACACACTGAAGTTATGGTTCCTTTATAGAACTTTTTAAAAAGTAAAATTATTAAAAAAAGTTTTGGAAATTATCAGTAGTCCAATCAAAGTATAATTCGCGAGGCTGCGCATATGTCGTCTAATATGTGTGTAGACTGACCGCGCGTAAATGACGACTGGCCTCTGCAGGCATGCGAGCGTGGTCGACGCTCGCGGCGCGCGGAGAATGATGGAGTGGGAAAAAAAACTGGTTTTAGGAACGCGAGCGAGTGAGACAAAAGTACAGGCGCGATCAGGTGATTTGGTCGGCTGGTAAACGATATTAAAATGACTTCTGTTTTATTTGTTTACGTTTTATCAATTATGAACTAACAACGTTACAATACCCCCGCGCGCAATCAAGGATTTTTGTCATCTCTTAAAATGAATAAAAATCCGCATCAAGAACTTGAGTTACTATAGGTTTACCTTTTATAAGTCATCTTTCATACTTCTCGCTAACATAAACTAGCAGCAGTTATTGTATTCTAACGATACCAACATAACTGACGCACTATAACATAAAAATATAGGTATCTTGTTTTTCTCTAACTAGATACCTTACCAATAAGTGTTCCAATAGAAGGTGGAATATATGCGAGAGGGAATGCAAATCTTGATTCGTGAAATCAAAACTAGATGTGAAAATTTCAAAATAATATATATCGAAATATAGAGGAGAGAAAAAGAAATGCTATTTGATTTTATTTTTGATAATAAGGTACTAGGTATAGGGTAGTTTTTTAATTCTAAGAGTTATTGTTATATTTAGAGTAAGCAATTTATGTAAGTTACTATTAGACTAGACTTGTGTACGTAAGCCTTATTGTGGCCTTCCTGAAAAGGGTAACACATTGCCCATAGTCTTCCTTAAATTTATCATCACATGGAATGCGGCTAAGCCGGAGATATAAATGATTAAGGAAATTTTGAGTACGCAGCAATGTATTGCAGTAATGACGTCGATTCTAAAATGACGTTAACCTTCTCAAGAACATCCAGCACACCATTCAGGTCGTGCGTTAGTTCAAGAGACTAGTGTGAATATCCCCTGTAGGAAATAATAGTCCACACTTAGTTACTAGTTTGCGCAACTCCTGCACTGTGGCAGCTGGTGATTCACCCTTAATAGCAACTTCATACTCAAGCTCAGACTTTTGAAGTGACATGAACTTCACGGGATAAGCCATTATAACAATAATTTAAATTGTAAGCAAAGTGAGTAAAAAAAAATTTTTTTTTTTTTTAGAAGTGTGGGTAAGTGTTGAACAATTCCGTATAGTGAAATAAACAAATAAGTACTAAATACTCCGTCTGTTACAATTTTAAGTTAAATTTAAGTAACGTATTGTTGTTTTTTCCACTTATATAAAGCTAGCAAAAAAAAACTAAGAAATTTGGTAACTAAAATAAAAAAACGCAAAATAATAAAATTTGCAACTAATGTGTACGCAGAACTAAATAAAACTAGCTAAAGTGAGAAAAAAAACTTTGTCAAAAAAAACTTTTTTTTTTTCTGACTGTACTTAAGAATTAGCAACGTCAATAAGTAACGGTTAAAAGTTATTGAGTTGAAAATTTAATGTAATGAAAAAAAAATTTTTGCAACTTATATCGTGCGCTGACTGTACAACAAAACAGTTACAAGTTTTTGAGCATGACTGTACTTAATAAGCACTCAAAAACTTAATAAATTTCTGTAACGTACACTTTAGTTACGATGCAACAAAAAAACAAGAAAAGCGTAAAAATATATTAAAATGTTTTGCAACTGGTGTGAGGGTACAAGTAAATTACAAAAAGATAAAAATAAACTAACGATCCTAATTTTGGCGTTTAACAACAAAAAATCACAAAGATTAAAATAATACAAAACTAAATTTAATCACCCTGTATACAAAACCAAAAAAAAAAAATGTAGACACTTTACAGTAATTTAAGTGTCGACATAAGACAAAGATGATAATGTCTATAAGTTAGCCAGTACTTACACCCGGCACTCAAACCCTTCAACCAGCACACAGCAAAAACTGCTTACCGGAAGAAAAAAAAGAATGAGGGTAGTACTTCCCCGGGGCGAGCCGTTACTATAAGCTCTACTACTACAAAATGTTGAATACACGGTATTCAAGAAAAAAAAATAAAAAAAACTAAGTCCGCACCCGGTATATAAAAAAACACCCTGTATATCAGGCAAATTAAAAAACAAAACTAAACTTAACTCTTCACACCAGTTGCTGCACACGAAATAAAAAAAAGAACAAAGCGTTATTACAAAAAACAACGAAACACAAAACACACAAAACACCGAAAAACACCACTACCTCCATAAAACAGAAAAAAAACGTATGACCATGAAAAAACCACGATATGGGCGCCAATGAAGCGTGGGAATATGGAACCCTAATAGGTTTGAACAAAATTCACCAACACTTTCATAAAAAATAATTTATTAAATATAGGTCGCGGATTTCTAAGGCCCGTCATAAGTTTTTTCCGACATATGGAGGTAGGCGCGTCAAGTACTGCCCTGGCTTGCGCGTAGCTGTATGGACGCTGGAGCCGAGGAGCAGGATGCAGGACCCGCAGGGTAGGTGGTAGCGGTGCCGGATGCCCGTAGAGGCGTCGCCGTCGTTGGATGCCGGATGCCGGTGGAACCGACTCGTCAGTTGCGAGTGTCGGCACCAGGTGACGCAGCAACGGCACACACGGGTTAACCCCGGAGGAAGAAAATCCCGAACTTTGGTCCCTGGAATTTATGTCCAGTGGTAAACATAGGGTTCTCTGCTTAT
The DNA here is from genome assembly GCA_905147715.2 of Xestia xanthographa. Classification (NCBI taxonomy): domain Eukaryota; kingdom Metazoa; phylum Arthropoda; class Insecta; order Lepidoptera; family Noctuidae; genus Xestia; species Xestia xanthographa. The sequence continues at coordinate 22,590,349 of LR990659.1, forward strand.
CCTCTCCTGACGGTGACCACAGCAGCGTAAGCGCAAGCGTAGGGATGGGTACTATTGCGCTTAGGGCGTATGTGTGTAGAGGTCACCTTCAGAAGCGGAGTTTACAGAGAAAAAAGAAAAGTGAATAAAAAAAGGTGTGAAGCACTTTTAAATTAATATTTACACATACCTACATAAAACATTGATGTAGCAATAAAGGTTTGAGTACAATAGTTGAAATAGTAGCTAAAATGATGTCTATGAAAAAGATGATGAAATAATTTTGCACATCATTGACCTTGACATGACATTTAGAAACAAGCACTGCGTGAATTTGTCAACACTTAGCCACTTACCCGATATGGGGAATTACACACTGAAGTTATGGTTCCTTTATAGAACTTTTTAAAAAGTAAAATTATTAAAAAAAGTTTTGGAAATTATCAGTAGTCCAATCAAAGTATAATTCGCGAGGCTGCGCATATGTCGTCTAATATGTGTGTAGACTGACCGCGCGTAAATGACGACTGGCCTCTGCAGGCATGCGAGCGTGGTCGACGCTCGCGGCGCGCGGAGAATGATGGAGTGGGAAAAAAAACTGGTTTTAGGAACGCGAGCGAGTGAGACAAAAGTACAGGCGCGATCAGGTGATTTGGTCGGCTGGTAAACGATATTAAAATGACTTCTGTTTTATTTGTTTACGTTTTATCAATTATGAACTAACAACGTTACAATACAGAAACACTAACGCCATCTATTAGAACTACTATGAACTACGATGTCAATCGGCGTGGTCTGCCCCTAGACGTAACCTTGTAAGAGCGGGTATTTTTAACCGACTTGAAAAAAAGGATTCACTGTACTTATAGATTTTTACCAGTAAGTACATAAAAACACATTTTAATTTGCTTGTAATAAACAACAAAAATTATTTTATACATATAAAATTAATTTTATGATATGAATTATTAAATCTTTTCATTTCATCGGCTAAAACGCGCGCCGCTGCAAAGTTATGTCTAACTTTTACGCGGCTTCGCGTCGTCTTTGCCAAACGTTGAGACAAATACGAAAGAAAATTGTTTTAAATAATGTTAGAAGTTGATATAATATTTTTTTTTGACTTACCGGTGATAAGAAATGTTATCATTCATTTTATTGTGCTTTTTGTCGTAGTTCACGCATCCCTTCACGACACAATTTGGCATTTTTGCTTGTAAAATTTACGACCGCTCCCGAAGACAGCCGAACGCGTTCTAGTTTAGTTCGCTATAGGGAAGACCATTTTGGGACCACGTTCGAGGCGTCATTGTAACATGCGGTCCACCCAGTCCTTACGCAGTAATATATATGTCAATGCAAATAGATCTCAAAAGTGCATATCACCAAGTGCCCATTCTGACCAAAGAACGAAAATATAACTTTTGAAGCATGCGGGAACCTATATCAGTTCACACGGATTCCCTTTGGAGTAATCAATCAATCAATCAAATCAATTTTATTTGCTATAAAGTATCGGTACAATTTCGGTCTTAACATAAATAATCCAGATCCATAATACTAAGTCATAATAATGTGACATGCAAACATTTGAGCTTATAACTATCATTAGATTCATAATTCAATGTCAAGAATTCGATACATTTTCCATAATATAATAATAACATAATATAATAATAACATAATATAATAACATAATAAGTCAGTGTTTAAATAATTACCGTTATATTTTATTTACCAATCTCTTATTAAATAAGTCACTTACTGAGTAGAAATTCTTTTCCCTTAACCATACTTTAAGACATCTTGCAAACGTAACGAACGGCGTGGCAGCTTTTCAGAGAACTTTACAATATATCATCGATTCGGAGAACCTCAAAGGCACATTCGCTTACCTGGATGATGTCACTGTATGCGGTGTCAATAAAGAGGACCATGACGAAAACCTTCGCAAGTTTACGGAAGCTGCTGGAAAGTACAAACTTACGCTTAATACTAAGAAATGCACGTTCGAAGCGGAGTCAATCAACCTCCTTGGTTATAACATATAAAAACCTTTTCAAACCAGACGAGAACCGTCTTGAACCACTGATGAATCTTCCTGTTCCAACTGACTCAGCAGCCTTGAAAAGAGCCCTTGGCCTATTCGCTCACTATTCGAAATGGGTAGCAAACTTCTCATCCAAATTAAGACCACTGGTCGAAGCAACATTTCCCTTATCTCAAGACGCTATTAATTCTTTAACGACCTTAAGAAGGACATTGCTAAATCGGGCTTGGCTGGAATTGACAAGAAGGAAATATTCTCGGTCGAAACCCATGCATCGGAGTTTGCAATTGCTGCGACACTTTCATAAAAAGGAAGACCTGTAGCATTTTTTTCACGGTCGCTAAATGATACAGAAAGGCGACAGCCATCAATAGAAAAGGAGGCCTGCGCCATTGTTGAAGCACTTCGATAATGGAGGCACTTTCTGATTGGACGACATTTCCTACTAATCACAGACCAACGATCTGTAGCATTTATGTTTAACCAGACGCACTCTAATAAGATAAAAAACGAGAAAATCGAGAGATGGCGCCTGGAGCTCTCCTGTTTCAAGTACGACATAATCTATCGGCCAGGCAGCCAGAACTTTGCTGCTGATGCCTTATCAAGAGTTTGCATCCACATCGACAGCAACTCTCCAAGCAAACTCATTTCTCTACATAACTCTCTTTGCCACCCTGGTATTTCACGCATGACTCATTGGGTACGGTCCAAAAATGTACCCTATTCAATCGAAGACATCAAAAGAATGACCGCTGCCTGTCCAGTATGCGCCGAAATCAAACCCCGTTACATATAAAGAAATGAAGGGCGCCTCATAAAAGCTACCCACTTCCCTCAAAAACTTCAAATAAGTACATTCTAACCATAATTGATGAGTTTAGTCGGTTCCCTTTTGCTTATGCCTGTAAAGACACGACGTCGGCAACGGTTATAAAATGCTTAGTTGATCTGTTCTCCACATTTGGCACGCCAGCATACATACATTCCGATAGAGGGACGTCTTTCTTATTGGATGAGGCTCAGAAAGTACCTGACGTCACTTGATACTGCATGCAGTCGCACTTCTCCATATAACCCACAAGGGAATGGCTTGGTTGAACGCTTAAACGGAACTTTGTGGCGTACGATTCAGCTGTATCTTCACTCCAACAACGCTGACATTCGTGACTGGGAGAAGGGCTTGTCTCCAGCCCTACATTCTATTAGATCCTTGCTTTGCACGGGAACTAACGCCACTCCTCACGAGCGCATGTTCAATCATCCTCGTCGCTCAGGAAATGGACAATCACTACCGACATGGCTCCACTCTCCAGGGCCAGTCTTTATGAAGAAAAACGTACGAAACTCTAAATATGAGCCCACGGTAGAAGAAGTGGAACTACTACAAAGCAACCCTTAGCAAGCGTCTTATGTACGCCTACCTGATGGCCGTGAGACAACTGTTTCGAATAGATCCCTGGCGCCTCTTCCATATACAGTAGATGACGAAGAAAACTCCGACGATGAACCACCACGTGGACCATCTACTGCACCTACAAATGAAGACGAGACTGTTGAAGCAGCTGGGCCAGCTGAAGTTGAAGACGTAGAAGTTCCTCGTCGTTCTACTCGAGAAAGAAGGCCTCCGGCTTATCTTCATGACTACGTTTCTTCATAGAGCAAGGGTAAATGATATGAAACCTTATCTAATAAGGAGATCATATTGATACTCCATCTTATACTATGTTGTCGTAGTAATGTCAAATCGTGGTGTCAAACGATTTGTCTGCCTAAAATACGCTATGTAATTTTATTGTTGAATAAAACCAAGATTTCCTTTGGTTTTGTCTTTATTCTGTATCAGCCGCTAAAGGTGAACGTTAGCGTAAAAAATGTTAAGGAAGGAATCATTTTAACTGTGACTACACGTAGGTAAGTCATATCCAATTATTCATTCTCTCTTTTAATTTAAATAATAAAATAAATTTTGGAAAAGTTGATATAACTACTACTACTTTTCCAAGGCTTCGTACATTTCGAACCGCTGTCAAAGGGTGGTAATCAACGGATACAGATCAAATATTATCGAAGTTACATCTGGTGTACCACAAGGCTCTATCTTAGGGCCACTCTTATTTAACATATTTATAAATGACATAGGTTACTGTTTCCGCAACACTGAGTTCCTATTGTACGCCGATGATCTGAAGGTCTACAAGTCCATCAAAACTGTGAATGATTGCATTTTATTCCAACAAGACCTTGATAGACTAACAAACTACTGCCACAGTAACAAATTAAAATTAAGTTTACCGAAGTGCAGCCACCTCACATTTACCAAAAACAAGCATATTATTAAGTTCGCCTACACCCTCTGTCATGTGCCTTTATCTCAACTGAATTCAATACGCGATCTCGGCGTTATACTTGATTCCAAACTATGCCTAGACTCGCACATTGACAAAATTGTCAGCAAAGCTTTCCAACTATTTGGTTTTATCATGCGGTCCACCCTTGACTTCAAGAGAACCTCGTCATATTTATGCTTATATAAAGCCCTTGTTCGTTCACAACTAGAGTATGCAGTGTCAGTATGGAATCCTTTCTACAAAAAATATTCCGAAATGGTTGAAAATGTACAGTACAAATTCTTGCGTGCTATGCACTATAGGTGTCATAAATCTTATCTAACATATCCTCAATTACTCAGCAAGTACAAACTCCTTCCCCTTAGCTCTCGTAGGAATTACCTCGAAGCCACAGTACTATATAAAATTGTCAGAAACAAGTTTAACTGTACTAATCTGAACAATATGATTTGCTATGCTGTACCTAGAACCGTTCACAGGCGGCAGGTACGCGCAGGTACTCTTTTCGCTTTGAACACTTGCCGAACTAATTCAGGCCTGCGCTCACCTGTCCGCCGTATGGTTGACACATATAACAGTACCTTTGTAAACATTGACATCTTCAATTGCACAATAAGTAAATTTAAAAGCCTCATTCGCCGTTCCCTATTAAATATAACAAGTGCCCCTAACTAAAGTAATATTATATAATCATGTTATCTATCTTTATACTTTCACCGTAAACAAGTTTTCTAAAAGTTGTTATTATACCATTTTATTTTAATTAAGTAATTGCTTCACGTACTGCTATCAATGTTCCTAGCGATTATCTCTTTTTTTTTAACTTTGTGTCTACTTGTGGACAGCGTTGTGGGTTACGTTATAACCAAATTTCTATTTTGTTAAACTAGTTGTAAGTCCTTATAATGTAACTGTTTGCTGTTCCTTTCAATAAAAAATAAAAATAAAATAAAATAACTGTATAGTACATAATTTAGCTTATTGTTTGACGTTGCAAAATAAACAAAAAACTAAACAAATACCTATACAATTTTGCTAAAGCAACCATAATAATATTGTCGGTGATGGCATGCTTGCAAATGAGCCAATTGACAGGCTTGCGGTTACGTATGTGTCCTCTAAGGAACATAGTTTTTGCATGAAGGTCTGGCATGCATATTTAACTGAAACTATCAGAACCTATCGTCTATGCATTGACCGGTTTAAGAGCGTGCTCGCATATTTTGGGCGTTTGACTAAAAATACGTACTTTTCCAAGTCCTCGATATTTGTTATATAAAGAAAATGGCATAATATTTCAATGAAGAATCATAACTCTGGCTTTGTTTTAGTTCGTAGATTGATTAGAATTTTGTTATAACAGTTAATATTACGAGAAATAGCAATTTTCCGACAGCCAATTTCAAGCAAACACAATTTCATCCAAAAGTCTTGTACGAATGTAAGAAAGTTATAACTGAATGGTTAAAAACTTTAACTTATGAGGAAACTGAGCACATTCTAGTGCGAATTTGCTAACTTGACTTATCTACGTAAGACATAAATATCACCTAATAACACGCACATACTCACACACACACACACACACACACACACACACACGCATATACACACAAACATGCATGCATAGAATATGAATCAGAATCACATATTTCTACCGGCTTTGCTTCTTAGCTGGGTATTGTTTTTGTTTTGTTTTATTTTGTATTCTTTTCTAATAGTATAGTCTCAATAGTGTATTAATTAAGGGAAGTAGCGAGTCAACCCCAACACAAGTGTTTCTAATTACTTACTGGGGCTGTCTCAACACATGTATAGTATGTAAGCATTTGAGACACAATAAACATTTTATTAAACATTTTATTATTATTATAAAATAATTACAAATAATCCTTTACGGGAGGCATAGTCACCGGGCCGTAGGCCGACGAAGGAGGCCGGCGGAGGCCCGGCACTTCGGGGACAGAAGTCAAAGAGTGTTATTAATTTAATATGCGAGCGAAGCAAGCGCGGTTTTACGAACCATTATCTTTGACGCTACGTTTTCTATTTTTACCCACGATGGAACGGAAGCGGGATATGCGTTTGGGGTAAGAAGATGTTTTTTTCTTGTTTGTTTGGTTGTGCAAATACATCATCCAGCTGCATCCGGTTAGACTGGAAGCAAGCCGACCCCAACATACTTAGTTGGGAAAAGGCTAGGCAGATGATGTTTGTGCAAATACATGTTGCCATTTTTCTCCTACTAGTCCGAGAGGGTCTTCGAAGACAATACAATCTCAGAGGACCCCTAGTAGGTATTGGGAGACACATCAGTATTCGAAGACCCTCCGGTAGGTCTGCTTGGTGGGTCCTTGAAGACGAACTAGGTACCTACTAGCAGGCTCTACTTTCAACAAAGAGTGTGACTTTTTCACATTGCCTGACCAAGTACTTCTTCAAACCTGGGACAATGATAACAATTATGTATCTACATAGGGAGGACACTTCCGCCTGATCACCACTAAGCTAATTTTTGCTTGCACTCGCAACATAAAAACGCTCTCTAGCCCTACCCCGTTGTCTTTGTATACTTAGAAATAATGAATGAAAAGATACCGAATCGGCCGAGCGCACTGACGACGCACGCCAAACGAGAGTTATTGTTATTTTGCGCGCCAAAGTTGACGCTTTCGTAATAAGCCCAAACTTTAAGGGGGTGTGGCTCGACGACGCGCGACGCCTTCGCATGATTCAAGCGAAAAAAAAATTAAATAGTCAGGCGGAAAAGACCACGACAGTACCTACCCCATCGATCATTAGTGATCGATGACCTACCCACATAAATTACGCATTTTTTCCATGGGAGTAGTCAAGTACCTACTAAAGAATACAGGATCAGTAGTGTATCTCGGCCGCATGATAGAAATAAATGCCTACAGCCGCGCGGTACGTAAATAAACATGCGTAAGGGCTGCCCATCTCCAGCATTTTAATTACATTTGCCTACTTTCTGTTTCTATTTAGTTTTGTGATTGTAAATATCCTTTTTATATAAATAAATGAAATACTTTGTATATTGAATAGGAAGTGTTCAATAAAAATGCGTGTTGTTTTTTGATTGGTAGATTTGCAAACTAACAAATTTATTTAGAATTTAGAATTATGCAAACTAACAAAACACACATGCACCGAAGTTTTAACACAAGCGTAAGTAGGTAGGTACCTACCGTATCATGATTCATTCAGAACCACATATAACTACCTTTTTCACTCGTCTCAATAACTTTCCGTTACTCTATTCGATTTATGTATTAATCCAAACACATTTTTTTTGTGAGATAAAAGGAAATACTTATCCATTAAAAAGACACACATTATGTACCTACTTATTAGTACTTAAGTAAAATTATTTTATAGTCTTACCTTTCAGAGTTTCCAGGTAATTTAAAAAAACTTATGTCTGGATGCGTTATTGACGAATTCATACAACCAAAAACAGCACAATACTTCCTACTCGTCATATTAACTGATTTTTAGAGAAAAAATCGCGCGGTTATTGTTAAAAAACAACACACCGTCCGTTCGACACTGCGGTACAGCCGTGACTGTCTGCGCCCCGGGCGCACCCCGAGATCGAGGCGCGTAGGTATAGCTCGCATTTCGTCCGTTTGTATGAAGTCGGAGTACTGTATTATAATATTACCACGGTAATATTATGATACAGTAGTGTAACTCGGCCGCATGATAGAAATAAATGCCTACAGCCGCGCGGTACGTAAACATGCGTTAGGGCTGCCCGTCTCCAGCATTGTAATTACATTTGCCTACTTTCTGTTTCTATTTAGTTTTGTGATTGTAAATATCCTTTTTATATAAATAAATTAAATACTTTGTATATTGAATAGGAAGTGTTCAATAAAAATGCGTGTTGTTTTTTTATTGGTAGATTTAATTAAATAAACATGTTTTTGTTCGAAAAACAAATCGGGCTTATAAATTTGCGACCGAAAAATATTTGCGCCTCGACTGAGTCGTACGAAATGCTTTATTGTTAAATTTTAAAGTATAGGCACCGAAGTTTTAACACAAGCGTAAGTAGGTAGGTAGGTACCTACCGTATCATGATTCATTCAGAACCGCATATAACTACCTATTTCACTCGTCTCAATAACTTTCCGTTACTCTAATCGCTTTATTTATTAATCCAAACACCTTTTTTTTCGTGAGATAAAAGGAAATACTTATCCATTAAAAAGACACACATTATGTACCTACCTACTAGTAAGTAAAATTATTTTATAGTCTTACCTTTCAGAGTTTCCAGGTAATTTAAAAAAACTTATGTCTGGATGCGTTATTGACGAATTCATACAACCAAAAACAGCACAATATTTCCTACTCGTCATATTAACTGATTTTTAGAGAAAAAATCGCGCGGTTATTGTTAAAAAAAAAAACACCGTCCGTTCGACACTGCGGTACAGCCGTGACCAGTGTTGCCAGATGGAATCTGAAGAAATCAGTAGAAAAATTAAAGTTTTAGCAGTAGATCGAAGTAAAAATCAGTAGATTTAAAAAAGTCATACCCACATGAGGTAAAAAGGAATTGAGCTTGAATAGGACATGACAAAAAAAAATCTAATAGTCCGTCAAATAGATTTCCAAAAAAATATTGGACACGTATTTTTTCTTTTTTCACATAAACAAAAATGAAGACGATACAGTGCGTCGAAAACTCGTGTGACGTCACATTTAAGTACATTTTTTACTCAAATGTGACGTCACAAGCCAAACTCATGATCTTTGACACGTTCTACCTTCGTCAATTTTTATTAATTTGTTAGAACAAAGAACACGTATCGAATATTTTTCGATACTTACTACGGTTGCTGAACAAATGTCATGTTATTTAGGCCTATAAGCCAGATGACTCGACACGTCGTCAATAACAAGATGATACGATCTGATTTGAAAAAAAGCAGGTAGATTTCCAATCAAGGCAGTAGATCAGTAGATTTTTTTTAAATCAGGTAGATCTACTGCTAAATCAGTAGATCTGGCATCACTGGCCGTGACTGTCTGCGCCCCAAGTGCACCCTTAGATCGAGGCGCGTAGGTATAGCTCGCGTTTCGTCCGTTTCTATGAAGTCGGAATACTGTATCATAATACTACTGTGATATTACCGTGCTTAGACGTATGATTAGGTACTTACACAAAAAAAACATATTCGAGTGGTAATAGCTATGTCCGTTTCGACCGCGCGGCCACGGCGTTTTTTTTAAAAAAAAACTATGCCAAGATTTTGTAAAAGTTTGTAAAAGTTGATTCCCAAAACCATAAATTTGTCAAAGTTATGGTTAAAAATTTATAAGGGTTTGAACGTGGCCGCGCCATCGAAACGCGGAGAACCGCGCGGCCACGGAGATCTTTAAAACTAAGCGTTGCAGACACCTGAAATTTAGGTAAATAACAGATTGAATTTGTAAAAAATTTGTAAAAATATACAAAAAATTCCTAGGTTTATATTTTAGGAGCTGTAATACTAAAACCCCATGGCCGCGCCATCGAAACGGTGAATAACACGTTATCGCCGATATCTCGCTGAAAAAGCATCGTAGAGGTCTGAAGTTTTTTGTAAAACACAGATTTGAATTTGTCAAAACTGGTAAAAATACTTCAAAAAGTCCTAGGGTTATATTTTAGGAGCTGTAAGACTACAAACTTTTACAAAATCTTGGCATAGTTTTTTTTAAAAAAAAACGCCGTGGCCGCGCGGTCGAAACGGACGTTGTTTATTTTGTCCATGTTAAGTACTAACGATAGGTAATAGATATTTTTCATGTGATGTTCGAATTAATTGATTATTCTCACGATTCGGTTTTCTTCCGTCGGCACATGGTTATTTAATCACTAGGTATTATCAAATCTTCAACTCACAGAGCAGCATATTATAGTACTGGCTTCAACTTCATTCAAGACTTCGTGCGATATCCTATGTATATTTTGTTTTGGTTGTGCTCTGAATAATTTGATAACTTTATGACAGGCTTGGTAGAGCAAAGAGTAGACTAAATCTTGAGTGGTGTGCAATGGTGGGTGATATGATAAGGCTATGGTCACACAATTTGTACTGACAATTTGTTATTGACGACCCGAATGGCGTAGTGGTAGTGAGGCTGCCTTACGTTCTTAGGGTCCCGGGTTCGAACCCGGTCGGAGCAAATGTTTGTGTGATGAGCACGGCCATTTGTTTTCGAGTCATGGATGTTTATATGTATAATAAGTATGTATTTACAAACAAAAAGTATCTATGTAGTATTTCAACTATCTGGTGTCCACGACACAAGCCTCGTTGCTTAGTGTGGCACTAGGTGGCGCTGTGTGTAATGTCCAGCAATAAAAAAAAAAAAAAAAAACTTACCTATGTTATAGCTAAAGATGGGTGTAAAGTCTTCACACCCATGAAGATGAACTTAAGATTAGCTGGGTAAATTTAGGTTTACCCGCAACCGTTTGGTTATTAATGCAGAATGTTCACAGAGCGCCTTGAAAACTGCTACTGGCGATTTGATGCATCATGTAACTCACTCATAATCATAAGCTTACTCGCTTCGCGGGCATTTATTGGTCACACTTCTAACCTAACCCATTTTGTAGGAGGTCAGCTTAGTTACTGCAACATCTTGATTCCTGGCAGTTGGCACTCTCTCTGACATGTTTCATGGTTGGTCATGGTTCTAACCTACTAATCTTTAGAGATTAGTGAGTTAGAACCATGACAAATAATCCTTTATGGCTTTTCTTTACTGGTCTTGGTCTTGGAAAGGATAGAGCTCCGCCTGCCTTTAGAAGCAGGCGGAGCTCTATCCTTTCCACTGAAGGAATTGGTGCACCTCTAAGCTACACATTTCCCTTATTTTTTCTTGATGAGTTTCTAAAATGGTAATACCAAAATCACCACTAGCGACGCCCTCAGGCGAACAGATAAGTTTGTGCTTTGTGGCACTTGAAGATTTGGCGGGTGTCCCGACCACTTGGTGTTTGATTGGTCGCGCAACCAATCATTGCCCTTACTTTGGTATAGGTAGGTAACTATAATTTATTGTTAAGTAAGTACCTATTATCCACACAATCCTAACATAGGACGTCAGACTTGGTGTATTGGACCTGAGACACAAGGGAGACAAATAAATGAAATAATTCTTCGAAATTATTATGTTGTTATAATAAATCACAAAAAATAACAATAAATCTTAACAACTACGTAATATATCACACAGTGCGATTGCAGATTTGTTTTTTTTTTTTAATTTTACCAGATAGTTACGTACCTACATGTTCTTAGATTTATTATTCTTTCGACATGCCAAGTCTAAAAAAAAAAGGAAAAAATAACTGTGTACAAGACTTATCTATGTTTTTGCTTGAAGATGCATAGTAGAAACTAGAAGTGATGTGAATGATAAGATTGATAGACAAAATTATTATAACAAAATTAAATGCTCAGTTGCTACAGCAAGTTAATTTGCTGCTAAACCGTCTATAACGTCTAAAATATCTAGATAGAAAAATAATATTAAGCAAAGCTGTTTTTCCTTAGGATTGATCACCAGTACTTCTCGAGGGACTTGACCAAGTCCAATGGGTCAACATTGGGTCCATGACGTTCAACTGGCACGCCATCTTTGTTGACGATGAATTTTGTGAAATTCCATTTCACGAAACTGCCCAGGGTGCCGCCCTGCTTGTGCTGTAAAAAAAAGCATTTATATAAAGGGTGTAAAACACCTCTTAACGTAGCCGAAAGGCACTTGTTCTCCCCGTCATTGCGATCATTTTTTTGTTCTACACCGTACCTTCCAACTTTTTGACAAGTTTTTTTTTTAAATACATGTTTTTGCTGTAAGATTTTTACTTTAAACACCTCCACGAGCCCCGTATTATTCAATCCATCCACCAGCACAATGTTTTGAGTGCGTTACATTGAGTTCTACCACAAAACATGATTTTTCACCATAAAAAAAAGTCGTTTCCCAGCAACATTTTTTGCGTAAAGTTACTTAGTTTGATGTAAGTACAGAATGCTTGTGACGGCTTCGTGATGAGATCTTTTACACCCTGTAGGTATTGTTTATGTTGTGTTGACTGATTGATGGTCTAGTAGTCGACTACCGTGACTGCTGAGCATGAGGTCCTAGATTCGATTCCCATTGGGTTTTTTCCATCAGGAAATTCTCAGTAGCAGCCACATATGGATATGGGCCGGTTGATGGCAATAGGCTCGCCCCCTATTACATGGGACACAAACACAACTGGCAAAATGAGGGTCTACTATAGGTACACCTCTGCCTAACTCTTCGGGGATTACAGGCGTGATGTTATGTTATGTGTTGTTTATGTTGATTGGCGCAGTAACTGTGCAACCGCTTTCGAGTTAAAGGTCGCGAGGTCACATGATTACCTTAATGAAATTCAAGTTGAATTTAAAATTCGAAATCTATAACTGCCTACTGTTTACACAATAACTACAAGTGATGTTTTGTTAATTAATGTTATCCTATTGGCTAGATGATTTATTTATTTATTCTGATTTATATAATTTACAAGTACTATTCCTACAAGTTTAAAGACGACCTAGGGAAAAATCCTTTAGAAATACTGCCAACATAAACCATTTCCCATAATTACTAGCAACGGACATTCATGCTAAGGCCATTTCCACAGAATTATGAATAATAGAACAATTCTATTGATTTTGACCGTATCACAAATAGATTTATCAACGTTGTCCTTCAATACATCTGTAGTTTGCCACATACGTTATACCTATACCTACTAATTGTGATAAAAACTCATTATCATTACTCAGCAATTTTTATTACTGGCATGCAAGTTTTTTTTTAAAAGAACGCTACTTGTTTTTGCCTCTATGACATAACACATATTTTGCAGACTTGTATTTTGTGTGTTATCAATGAATACATCATTGTTTATCTTGTACACCTGCCTATTAAATAACATTCTTCCACGTTCTAGTATAGTATGATAAGAATTAGGTTAGAATTATTTTTTTCATAACAAACAGGCATGAAGAATTCAGCTATTAGTTTTCTCAGATTTTTTTTTTGAAAAAAACTTCATATGTCTATCTATCTATGTTTGCGACTTACAAGCTTGTATGTAAACAAATTTTTATTTATAGAAGGCATTTTCAAACAAGAAAATAGTCACCCTAATGTCTAGCATTCAAATAACATACTAAAAACATAAACACATTATTATGAATTTTGAATGTTTTCCATAAACATGAAGAACTTCAAAATCATACACATTAACATAATACCCGGTAAAATATGTGCACATAAATGTGTAGAGGTACTTATGTGAATATTTTTTAATAAACATGCTCTATACACCCGGTTTTGCCTGCATTGACGTTGAAACTTGCCCCATGGAAAGACTACAGGGAGTATCCATTCTTTTTAAATCCACGTCTACTTGTGTGCTCATTTTCTGTTCAGCCGTTAAAGACGGAGAAAGGTACTTTCACTTTCATAATACTAGTATGGATTAGATAATAAGTACTGAGTTTTCTACTTACAAAATAGCAAATAAGCTGAAAGTTACACCAAGCTGCTTCTAAAATGTATGATGCTTATATTTAGCCATATTATAGCATCTAAATACAGTGCTCATGGTTATGCTACTCTTTATTAGGGGCTACAAACTAACAATGCATGCGGCAGTGTGTAAGTAGGCCAGTCTACAGGCAGCAGTTGTATCCAGCCTAATTATTTTAGTATTGCTTTGCAACACAGGTCAACTGCACTCTGAAATATAAAATAATAGAGGTACAGAACCTTTACCTTCAGGAACTTCCACAAGGGACTGGCATTGTCTCCATTTACATCAATCTTCTCAAACAGATCAAACTTCACTTTCCTGTCAGCAAGAGAACAGGCAATTTCCTCATTGTTACCTGGCTCCTGACCAGCAAACTGATTGCAGGGGAATGCGAGAATACGCAGACCTAAAAATAGATATTGTTGATGTAACTAGGTAATCATTTTGTAAATTATTGTCAATGGTATAGAGTCTGAAATGCTTTATGGGACATGGAGCACACATTGGATATTCAACTTTCGGCGCTAAGCCGATCGCTGCAAATCGCTGCACACGGCATTTCAAATTTGCACCATCATTGGAGCAGTCTAGCAGCTAGCAACTCTCGCCAAACTCTTTGCTCTGCCCTTGAAGCGTATCTAACAAAAACTAATCAGTAGCGATTAGCGTATATAGGGCGAGCGCGGGCGAGTACAGGGGAACGCGGTCCCGGGTATCGCTTACTTCAAACGGCGAAAAGGTTGCCGAGAATTGTTATTATTTTCTTATCAGAATAACCTACCTTTCTCCTCAGCGTATTTGTCATACAGTTCATTCAATTGTTTGTAATTATTAGCAGTAAGACCGCACTGTGAAGCCACGTTCACAACAATGCAAACATGACCTTTGTAAACATCCAGTTTCACTTCTTCACCCTTTATGTTCTTCACTGTGAATTCGTGGATTGATGTCGCGGATTTGTAATCGGGATTAGCACTCATTTTCCTGGAAATTACAAGATTAATAAGTAAAATAATTTTAAAAAACCTTAAACGGTTCGCTACTTTTAATTTTTATCACAACATTCTAAGTCAACCAAGATAGATGCTATAGGCAACCAAGTTTAATCATTCAAATTAATGTGGAATATCACTTTTGACAGCAGAGTGATGTACACAAAACGAATTTTGCCGGTCTTGGGATGCAGCATTGTTGGATGCATATCCGATTGCATAACTAGTATGTAGGTATGAGATAATGAAACGTCCGTCCTGTTCAGTAGCTAGTTTATTACTGGCGGTACCCGCGCAGACACACAAGATATACTACATCTCTCCAACATTAATTTGGAAACCTGTAACAATGGACATTTTACATTACAATCTGACACTATGTTATCCGGTAGATAAATGGCTACCTACTAACTTAAAAATACTGCTTATAACTAATAGGTTTTTTTAGCCTTTTAGAGCGCTCGAGCGGCCTGGCGACTTGGGCAGGCGCAGTACTTGGACCATTGTCCTCATTTGTAATAGCTCTCTGTCCATCCGGTCGAGTCTCTTCTACCACTATCTCTTCACAAGCCTCCGCCCACTCGTCATTATCCGCTGTATCCGGCACACTAGTAGCCGCGGCCCGGCTCGTTCTCTTCTCCATCGCGGTGGCCGATAACATTGATGGCGAGGACGCGGGCAGCGGCGGCTGCGCGGCGGGGGACTGCGGCGCGGAGGACGGGGGCTGTGCTAGAGGCGGCGGTGGCGCCGGCGACGCGCTCGGCGGCGGCGGCGGCGGCATACCGCTTGCTGGGCCGCCGGAGCCGGACGCGTCTCCGCTACCACTATCATTTGCATTTCTATCGTTTACGCTGTTTATCGTAAACTTCCTCATCTGATCGATGTGCCTGTGGCAAGCGGTATCATGGTCTCTAAAATAAATTTCAAACATTCGAGTTCCTAGTACTTTCTTTACAATTCCTACGCTCCAAACACTTTTCCTCGCTACGAACCACTTAGCCCACACAGTTTCACCTACTTCAAAACATCTGTTTGGTTTTAATGGCGCTGTACTATTTTGCCTATCAGATTTATTTTGGGGTAAAATTAAATCTAATTTACATCTTAAGTTTCGTCCTAACATAAGCATAGCTGGCGTATAGCCTGTAGCACAATGTACTGTGTTTCTAAAATTAAACAGAAACCCCTGTAATTTATTGAGAACTTCTTTCTGGCAATTACCTTCCGAAAACATACATTTTATCATTTTTTTACACGTTTTTACAGAGTTTTCTGCTTGACCATTGCTAGCAGGATGGTAAATCGGGGACGTTACATGCTCAATACCATTCACTCGACAGAAATTATGAAATTCAGCTGAGCTGATTTTAACGTCGTTATCTGACACAATCACATTAGGCACACCGAACCTAGAAAACAATTCTTTTAATTTTTGAATAAGCGCATGTGTAGAAGTGCCCCGGTCCATGTGAACACATTCCAGCCATTTGGAGAACGCATCTACGACGATCAGATAAACGATCTGTCCTATCGACATGTAGTCGATGTGTATGCGGTGCCATGGCGCCGTGGGGCGCGGCCAGGGCGCGGGGGGCGCGCTCGGTGGCGCGCTGCGCACGGCGGCGCATGCCGTGCACGAGCCGACCCACCTCTCGATATCGCCGTCGATACCCGGCCACCACATTCTACTACGAGCTGCACTTTTAGTTTTGACGATGCCAAAGTGCGCCGAATGCAATTCATTTAGCATCCTCTCCCTATAGACCCTCGGAATCACTATCCTATGACCACGAAACAGACAACCATCGATCACCTCTAAATCCGTTTTACATTGAAAATACGGTGCTATTAATTTGCAATTTATTTTCCTAGGCCATCCCTTGTTCATATATTTCGTTACCATTCGCAATACTTCGTCCGACGCGACCTCCCGTTTGATATCACTAAATAAAACCGGTTCTACGCTTGCTTCTAGGAAAAGGAAAGACCTCGAACTTCCTCCTCCG
The DNA here is from genome assembly GCA_905147715.2 of Xestia xanthographa. NCBI lineage: Eukaryota > Metazoa > Arthropoda > Insecta > Lepidoptera > Noctuidae > Xestia > Xestia xanthographa. The sequence continues at coordinate 22,607,334 of LR990659.1, forward strand.
TCCTGCTTATCCTCACTTATTGTAGCCGATAGCGGTGAGCGAGAAAAATAATCCGCAATCTCATTGTTTTTGCCATCTATGTATTTAGGTATATAGTTATAGGCTGATAATATAATTGCATATCGCTGAAGACGTAATGCAGCCGTCACCGACACACCGTTACCTTTGCCAAATATAGAAAGCAAAGGTCGGTGGTCCGTCTTCAAGATAAATGGTTCCTGACGGCCGTATAAGTATTGGTGAAAATGTTTCACACCAAAAATAATAGCGGTCGCTTCTTTTTGGATTTGGCTATAATTTTTCTCGCTCGCCGATAACGACCGAGACGCGAATGCAATTGGACGCTCGCTTCCGTCTGCGCCGGTGTGCGCCAGCACGGCGCCGAGCCCGCATGGTCCCGCGTCCACTGTCAGCACCAAGGGCGCGTCTGGCTCGAAGTGCGCCAGCACGCGCTCGCTGGCCAGCGCGCGCTTCACGCTGCGGAATGCCGCTTGCTGGCGCCCTCCCCACTGCCACTCTGCCCCAGTTCGTAGTAATTCGTGTAATGGGCTCAGTAATGCCGATGCACCCGGAATGAAGTTCCTATAGTAATTTACTACTCCTAGGAACCGTTTTACTCCTAGTACATCGGTAGGTGCAGGTGCTCCTAAAATCGCCTCCACCTTGGATGGACAAGTCTTTAACCCGCTCCTATCTATAACGTAGCCTAAATAAGTGACACTCTTTTAAAAAAAAACACATTTGTCTTTTTGCAAACGCAAACCTGCGTCCTGCAATCTACTTAAAACTTCACGTAGCCTTGACAAATGTATTTCCTTCGATGGTCCCGTTATACAAATATCGTCAAGCCACACACTGACTCCTTCTAGACCGGATAATAATGTTTCCATTGCTTTTTGAAATATGGCGGGGGCACAAGCTAAGCCATAAACTAAACGCGTATAGGAAAATAGGCCTTTGTGTGTATTTATGGTTGTAAGCTTTTGAGACGAATCTGATAATTTAAATTGATTGTAAGCGTTACTTAAGTCTATTTTTGAATAGTTTTCCCCTCCCCCTATCTTTGAAAACACCTCCTCTATTCGAGGCAAGGGGTACCTATCTATTTCTAGTTCTTTATTCAAGGTACACGAAAAATCTCCTGCAATTTTTAACTTTCCGTTTTCTTTTAAAACTGGAACTATAGGTGTGGCATACTCTGAGTAATTAACAGGCACTAAAATACCTAAACCGACTAATCGATCCAGTTCCTGGCTAACTTTGTCCCTGAGAGCGAAGGGTACCGTTCGCGGCTTAAAAAACTTGGGAGTTGCATTTTCTTTTAGCTTCAGTTCAACTTCAAACTTATTAAAACAACCTAACTCTTCTTTCCAAACGTCTGGGAACTGTTTCAATAGCCGTTGCACTTCATCAATGTTTTTATTCTTACAAATTATGTTGTTATTTGCTGCAGAAAAATAAATTCTAAATTTCATCATGAAATCACGACCCAGGAGCGGTGGACCACCATTCTCCAATACATATATTTTTATATTTTCTGTTAATTGTGAATAATTAACTGTTGCCACAAAATATCCTAAAGGTGTGATTTTATGACCGTTGTAAAGGCACATTTTCAGATCACTTTTAGTCAAACTTTGAGTAGAAAAATGTTGAACATACAAATTCTTAGAAATTACAGTGCTTCCGGATCCGGTATCTAACTCCATAAGCATGTCAATATTGTTCACAGTAACTGTTAATTTAATAGGCTTATAGTCAACATACCTCAAATTAAAAAGCTCACACTCGCTGCAATCACCTTGGCACCCATCCGTCTCCTCCGTGCCAATATTATGGACCTCGGATTTTTTTTTCGCGCACAACTTTTTTAGGTGGCCCTTCTGACCACAAACTAAACACTTATAGTTCTTAAACCTACACTTGGCCGCACTGTGGTTCTTTAAACCGCACACTGTGCACCGCTCTTCATCACTGGCGCGAACTGGAGCGGCTGCGCCAGCGCCTGCAGCCCGGTGCGAGCCGGCCCCGCGCGCCGCGGCTGAGCTGCCAGCGCGCACGTGGAACACCGGCTCCTCCTTCACGACGACGGCACCCGCGCTGACGACGCCCGCGCTGCCAGCGCGAGCTTGCCGCGCACACGATGCCTTCTGCGCGACTTCCATCGCCTGCCCCAGCGTCAAGGTCTTGGAGTCGCACTCGAAAAGTTTATCACGCTCATGTCCTGTTCTGAAGCCGAGCACGAAACGATCGCGTAGAAGCGTATCAAGCTCCGTGCCAAATTCGCAGTACACGGCTAGTCCTCGCAACCGTGCTGCCCAATCCTCGATGCTTTCACCGTCGGATCTTATCGCTTCGTAGAACTTCGCCCTGTCGGCGAACGTCGACCTTTTTGGCGTGAAATGATTGTTGAGTACAATTACTAGCTCACTGTAAGCTACTTCCTCGATCTTCTTTGGATGCACGAGATTCCGTAGCAAACGGTAGGATTCATCCGACAAATGCGTCAGCAACACTGCACTTTTGTTCTCATCCGATATGCTATTTAGTTTAACAAACTGCGTTAACTTGCCGTGAAATACTTCCCATTCATGAATTTTATGATCATAAGTACTTAAATTCCCAAGAAAATTTGCCATTTCGACGACAAAAAAAACAAGGCTTGTGGGTAGATTTCGGCCTCGTCGCCAATTAGTATGTAGGTATGAGATAATGAAACGTCCGTCCTGTTCAGTAGCTAGTTTATTACTGGCGGTACCCGCGCAGACACACAAGATATACTACAATAACACTTATTTTGGTCAAAACATGAATTTAATATTTTTATTGATTTTCATACTTACACTACACTTAATTGAGCTCGAGATAAACAAATAACGTTTCCAACTATAGGCGCCACAATCTTAGAAATCGCTCTAAAGCCGATTGTCATGGTAGATACAAAAAGTTCCTATAAAAATATGCAACACGTTCGTAAACTAAGATTTACTTCTTGACTATGATGCAATCGGGTTAGATATTGCTCAATTTATTATTAGTAAAATTAAAAATTAAGCAATAACTGTACAAGTGAAAACACTGTAATAAAACTGTGATATATTTCTTTTCAGTACTCTTTTAATGATTATTTTCGCTCTTTTCATCATTATTCAATTTTCGGAAACTCGCAAATTCTCATTTATTTCAGGCTTCGAACGCAGCTGTTTATGTCAATAGACGAGCGTTCGAAAACGAAGTAGAGATAGACATTTCAATTCCACCTTTCTTGAAAAGTAAAAGTTTATTTTTTTAGAAAATACATTTCTGATTTGCTTGGACATTTCACAATATAAAGTTAGCTACTATGTAGTAACAATGGATACTAATCAAGCTACTACTATAGTGCTATTTTTTTGTAGAATAGATAATGTATTTTCGTTTTAAACTTTTAAGCAAAATATTTCCTTGTTCAGATTGTTCCTGCCACAGAGAATAGAATATACAACAGACAACTGTCAAATCAGTCAATTTCTTCTTTCACTCCTATGTTTTATGTTTGTTTCAGGGCTAAAAGGATTGCCACAAAAAGTTTAAGTTCATATTCTCTCTGTAAATATTAATTAATTAATTATAATACCCATGTATAGCCACTACGCGACACTGGCAGAAATTGCCGTAGTCTTCGGCAAATTGCCATAAAAGGAAAAAAAAAAAAAAAAAAAATCATCATTCTATAAATTCTTTCACAAATTACCGAAAAGTGCTGCGTGTTTATCTAGAAATTGAAATTCGGTCAGTAAATATAATCAAATGACGATGGCTTTTTTGGTGACAAATATACGTAGATGCGTCTGCCTGAAAAGCTTTAGCAGCCCCAATATTGTCCAAACCGCATCGTACCATGCTAATGTAAGTGTACTTTTAGATTGCAATGTCAAGGATTATCGATTTCCCCTACCTACTGAACTACCTACGTAATTTCACGAATAACCTTGACCGATGATAATATTTTCAGTATTCAGTTTAGGAAATATTGATTTTCATTCCAGACCATTCATGTACGGTGGAACAAGCTATTTGTTTTACATTTTACAATGTAATTTGTTGGTTATACTGTAAACCAAATAGCTTGTTCGATCGTACATCTTGAATCGAAAATTTTCGATTACAGTGTAAGTCCCGTTAACAATTGCTTTTAAATTTGTTCACATTTAAATTAGTGTCGTTAAGTGCCCTACCGAAACTATAGTACAGTGCAAACAATTTTTTTGATACATAACGTCAATAAAAAAAAAAATGCAAAAATACCAACTGTGCAAATAGTTACCTGCTCAAGTTTATGGGTAAACTGAATTCAAAATGGTGTTCTTCATCATATAGAAGGCGATTTAATGATATTAAGACAGTAACTGATCAGAATGACGTTGCATGATAATAATTATTGAAAAACAATCATATTTGTTCCTTTATCATCAAACTAATATTCCAGGTCATTGATCACTATGAGAACCCACGCAACGTTGGGTCCCTTGACAAGAAGGACAAAAATGTTGGCACTGGTCTCGTTGGTGCCCCAGCTTGCGGTGATGTAATGAAGCTGCAGATCCGAGTTGACGACGATGGCAAGATCATTGATGCCAAGTTCAAGACATTTGGATGTGGATCTGCGATCGCTTCCAGCTCATTGGCTACGGAGTGGGTGAAGGGCAAGACCGTTGATGAGGCTTTGAAGCTGAAGAACACTGATATTGCTAAGGAGTTGTCGTTGCCACCCGTCAAGCTGCATTGCTCCAGTAAGTTGATTCGTATCAGATTATGATCAGCTGCTAACATTTCCACTGCTGGGACACAGGCCTCTTCTTTGGCTCATGTCACCATTTTTTTACCAACAACAAAAAGGAGGAGGTTCTCAATAGAATATTTTTTTGGGTTAGATATTTAATTATACCCATTTCCTTGTGATCTTAATAGTTTATGTACACACTGCTAATCATGCTATTCAAAACCAATTTATGTGGGTCTCTCATTGTAGGTGAAATCTATACAAAGCAAGGCCAAGTTATACCAGTATAACTTGGCCTTGCTTCGAATAGATTTCAATGTATCGCTTGATGTGCCGCCATGTGTACATTTAAATAGTTCTGTTATTCCTGATTTATCAAAAGTAATGATGGCTATCAACATTGGCGCATGTTATTGTCAGATGTTTATAGAGATATTTTTAGATATACATTGATAAATTTTGACATTGTATGTTTATTATCTTGGCCTAACAAGTGCTCTAAGATAAGGTTTTGTAAACACTTTTTTAATATGGATAAATGTTAAATGAATGATAGGTTTTCTCTGTTATAGCTCAATTAGTTTATACAATCATCAAATGGCCTAATTATGATAAAAGTTACTAACACTCAATTTCTGAAATAAAAATGTATCAATGTAACGTAGTGATGTCATTGGCTGCTTACACAGCCTTGATAATTTTTACGTACATATTGTGCTGATTTTTTTTTGAAACACGGCATGAATACTATAGGTTGGGCTTGGGAGGGACTCCTACACAGAAACAATGACCAGTTATTCAGCACATAATTATGAATGCTTTATCTCGCCCCCCACACAGCTTTTATTTACAAAGAAAAACTGTGATGTGTTTAGAATGATACACCTATAATGTGGTAATTGTTTCTGTGTTGGTGTCCCTTCCACCCTGAATACTTAGGTAATAATATTTTTTTAAACTGTACTATGAAATATAGTTCTATTTATTTCCAGTGCTTGCTGAAGATGCTATAAAAGCAGCCCTGTCCGACTACAGGATCAAGCAACAATCAGCCGAGAAGCAGTAAAGAATGTTATTGGAGGACGTTGGGAACAGATCTGTGATTTATTAGGAATCGTAAGAAGCAGGACGAGTATCTATTACATTATAAGAAGTAATTGTAGGTACTGAGAAAGAAAAGGACCTATGTTATTCAATTTATTTCATTGATGTTTCTGCACTGAAAATGTATCGAGTTAGTTAGTGTTTTCTTTTTTCAATAGGTACTTTTCTGGATTTTCGATTTAATGCACAAAATATTACATCTTGATATTAAAATTAAATGTGCTAATCAATGTCGTGAATTATAGTTGTAGTCATGTTGTCAAAAATAGTTGTTAAATAAATCTGATTAGGAGTTATTTCTGGTTATTATTTTACCCTAAAATGAGACGTACCGACATTGGTCGTATGCTACGGCCTGTAAAGGTAGCGTTGGTTGCACCACATCTTGCAGAACGAAATGCTCCTATCTTTTTCTGTCGCTCAGAACAATCTTATGCTAGAGCGAGAAACAGTCTGCTGCCGAGCGCAGCGACCATCGATGCTGCCGCGTCACGCGTGTGATACAGTAGGCACAGAGTACCGTACATTATACATGCAGTAGGACTCAGGAGTTCTTGATTGGAGAGGTATTAGGGTAAACATACCGGTTATCGGCCGTCTATGCGACTTGTTGACTTCAGAGTTGATTTCTATCATTAAGCTGCACTCCAAGACTTTTTTTTTTCATTTCATCCTACAATAGTCTAGTTTCTAGAGGTGAAAAAAAGACTCTTATTCAAATAGCAGGGTTCATAATATTAAGAAAGTAAAAAAATAATAATTTTACAAAAAGCGATATATTTTTGAAAAAATAAATAGATAGATTAAAATTACAAATAAAAAAATGAATTTGTTTTTTTATTAATTTAGATAGATTAAATATTCGACTCAAACTAACAGCTACTTTTAGCATCAATAAAAATCACTTGAACAATCATTTAAATTCAAACGGCCGGAGGTTTTGTTTTTACCTGGTTATCGGCCGTACTTTTGACGGTCTTATCTTTGAAATTATGAGGTATACTGGCGGCCGGAATCTAGTTTAAAATTCATAAAATTCTAGCTGTTCACAAATATTAAGGAATCTATGTTATTGAATTTAAGGTTTCCGCAATAAAGGCAAAGAGAAATTACGTGGACAAACCGGCTTTGCGACCACCCGGCCGGTAAGTAGATTTTGATATTTTAATCGTTGACGTATGCGACCATCAAAAATATCACAAGTTATGAAAAGTTTAATGAGTTTGGGCACTTGAATATTGAAATTAAACATGCTAAATACACACAATTCCAATCAATCACCAAAGTTACCTTTGAAAATCAATCCACGTGCTATTTTTTTTTCCTAAAATTGACACGCGTCCACACACTATATTTTGAAATGGCGGCCGAGGGCTCAGTTCGCAAATTTTGTGGTCATGCCGTTGGATATGAACTGTGGAGTTCGTCCGGATCGAATAGCGCGAAATTAGAAAGGAGTGGTCTATAACTCTGTTTATTTTTCAAAATAAGGTGCGAAGTGGTCGTTTAGGGGTAGTGGTCGGTAAACCGGTACGTTTACCCTATGTTGTTTTTCTTTCTTTCAGGGACCTTGTACAATACGTGGTTGCGACCAGCAGTGTACTCTGTGACGACCACGATTTGTCGTATGACCGGCCGTAACAAGTTGTTTTGTTACTGATGGAAAAGTACTTATTAGTTCCTACATAAAAATATAAAATTGTAGGTATATAAGGGAGCTACATCTGCCAACGAACTGTTTTTCAGTTTGGCAGAAATAGGTAGGTACTTACCTACCTACCTAACATTTTTTGTAACGCTTATGATGTCAGGTGTAGTGCGCGAGGTAGGTACCGTCCCTCTATTTGTGTAATCACCAAATCAGACGCCATAAATATTGAAAGGCCAAACAGTTTATAGCGTTATCAGTCAGTGACAGGTATCTCTCGATATTGTTTGTAATCTAGTTCACACGGCAACGCTAAGTGCACCTGAAGGTATAGGTAACCATTTAATAATATCAAGCATATTATTGGCATACCTATATTAGCTAAACTATAAAATATCTGCCGACATATTTTGATGAGGTTTACAGCATAACCTTAGGATCTTCTGGACAAGTACCTACTAATCAAATTAGAAAATTCTATACATTTAAAGTGCATAATAGGACACTGAAACGGGGGGCCTAAAATGGCTGCTTTAGGGTATTTATTTCATTTGGTGCAAATTGGGCGGTTTGTTAAAAAAATAAAAATAAAATTGTTTTTAATCGCAAACTTCATCTTAGTTAAAAGTTTCTTATTCAAGGATTATAAAAAAAATGAAGGCCATCTCTTTAGGTTCCATATTTGTGAAGATATGGACCCGCAAAGTTTTAAGCGTCATGGTAATGACATGTTGCACGCTTGGTAATGGCCATAGCACATGGTAATGACATTTAATATGCTTGGTAATGACCATAGCACATGGTAATGACAAATATTTCTATCTCCAATTAGTGAACAGCTCTTGCAGTACCCATCTATAGCCTGTGTATGTGTGTGTTTCTAAAATAATATGATTATCGTAATTATTTATTTATTATTTTCATTTTGCTTCTCGAAATAATCTTAATAAAACACATATATTTGGCATTATATATATAATAGAAAATAATCTCTTTTTTTTTTACAATCAGTACCTATGTATAGGTATTCATTAAAAAAATCTAGGTATTCTTTATACAGCTTAGGGTTAGATTTATTTTTTCGCGCCTTTTCTTTTTATATAAGTATCCGTTTTTTTTCGTAACAATTCTTCTTTATTTTCTTGTTTTTTACGCGGCATATTCATTTACTTCAGTCACTGGAACAATCAATATTATAAAAAAACTAAAATAATCATGCGATAAATATTTGCGCAAAATACAGACACTAAAATTAACGGAAAGTGTGCACAGATATAAAAGGCATCAATTTTAAAATGCAAGCTCTTTTTCGGGTAAGTGGAGATACTCATTACCATGGAATCATTGTCATTACCATAGAATCATTGTCATTACCATGGAAGCATTGTCATTACCATAGATTGAAAGTCCACGGCAATTCATGGTAATGACAAAATCCAGAAATTTTCACTTTAAACATGTTAATTCGAAAACGTTCTACATAAAACGTCATAACAAATCAGATAAGCTCAAGGCAAAAATTTAAAAAGGCAAGCTCTATGCAGGATAAGTGGAGATAGTCATTACCATGGAATCATTGTCATTACCGTAGATAGAAAAGTCCACGGAAATCCATGGTAATGACCACCTTGGTAATGACAAAATCCAGAAATTTCCACTGTAACACTTACCGTATAAGATATTCCAGAGTGTTTTACTGATTACGTCATAACAAAACAGTTAGGCTATAAGATAAAATACGATTAATATAAACAATTCGTATACTTACTGAGGAATGATACCCACGGGAAAGACAATATTACTACACAAAAACCACGGTACGACTTTGTAAAATATATAAAAATTCTTAATTTTGCGCTGCGCAACCTGCGTTCACTTCGCCGTCTGAATGGTGGCCAGGGGCACTCGGTGGCAGCGGCGGGGTTTGTGCAAAGCTATTTAGTGAAGAGCTGCATGTCGCGTTACGTTGTGCCACGGTAATGATGAGTTTATTAGGAACCAAAATGTACGATGTTGCTGTTCAGTGTTTTACAATACGTTTTAATTTGTGCAATCAATAATGTATGTCATAACTATAAAACTTTTTAGGTATACAGTAGTTTCAGCCGTAAACGTGAATTTAATGGAACATTTTGCTGAAGTTTTACCGAAAACTGGAAAGCGGACACCCCTTGGTAATGACATTTTGGCCCTTTTGAACAAAATAACTTTTAAATTACTTAATATATATAAAATTTAAAAGAAGCGCCAGTTAGAAATCATTCCATATTACAAGTTACTTTAATCCACGGTAAAAATCCAACTTCATTTATGGTGATATTATCGCGGACAGCCGATTTACACCAAATAAAATAATTACCCTTTATCAGAATCACGTTAAAAATTTAAAATTCTTAAAATGGACTCTATGGTCATAAGCATAGACCATTTTAAGAATTTTAAATTTTTAACATGATTCATATTATGATTCTGCTAAAGCAGCGCAGTCATTTTAGGCCCCCAGTACCTACTTTATAATTCACTGGAAAATGGGACCATTAATTAATACCGGTCTGATTTTTGCGAAGGGAAATTCCCTCTTGATGTATTGCAGTCGATCTCTAGACATCGGAATCTGTATCTTGTTACCACTAGCTACGTATGAATTTACATTGGGTAAATATAAAATGCTTTTCCCTGCCGTCCGCCTTAATTCGATATTGCTCCATTGCATGCTTATCCAAAATTAGATGATGAATCATCTACAACACAGATAAATCGGTCTATTTAATAATAATGGTGGACATTTATTTTCCTGTAATCCCCCCCCCCTATTTTTCTAGTAATAAAAATAGACCATATGACACTCACAAATAACGTGGCTTTCTATTGGTAATTTTTTTTTAAATCGGTTCTGGAGATCCAGAAATTACCACCTACAACCTCACATACTTTTACCCCTTTATAATATTGGTTTAGACTAGTATAGATGTATCTTCTCTTGTCCTGACAGAGATGAGGTCGACGATAGAACGAGAAGGAGTATATAAAAATAAAACAACACGATACCCTAAAGACATGTATTCTAGCAAACATTAGTGATGTACTAATCAAGTATAACAATGGAGTAGTATAAACAGTCGTATACAATCAGATGCTACGTATTACAGTTACGTCACTATGCCTAGTTTCTGTAAAGCTAGTTGCGCGGCGTCGGCCTTCGCTTGCTTCTTGTTAGCGCTGGCTACTGCTGGTTGGTATTCTGTTCCTGCTACTTTTACCTGTAGGGTAATATTTGTTTTAAATATTTAGGAAACATTTTCATTGTTGCCAGCAGGAAAAAAAATAGGTTCTCTTTACTCTCATAATCCAAAGGGACGGGAATCCGATATTTTTTTCGGGATTTATCTGTAGGGATATTGGTGTCGATTCTGTTGTCCACAAACTTAACTTAATTTAGGCTATTGCTATGTTTTACTAAAAGGCAGTGCGAGAAAAGGACGGCTATAGCTATGAACTAATTATGCCTTGCGCTTCACCGTGTTTTTAGTCGACATGTTTTTACGTGCACCCTTCGTTTGTATGGAAATATTAGTTCCAACTAAATTCGACAGCTCTATATTACGTCCGTCTCTTTCTCGTTTTATTAGAGAAAAAGACAGCAACAGCCTAAATTAAGTTTAGTTTGTGCACGACAGAATCGACACCATTGTATTTCAAGTTATTCATACATGGCTGAGAAGCCAATAGATATAATGTGTCATTGATAATTTGGTTTCATTAAAACTTTGGACTCAAGAATTCTTGAATGTGTTATGATGACAATGCGGATTGTAGAAAATACAATACTAAAACTCCAAACTCGATTTATCATACTTTAGACTCTGACGTAGGAGTACTGATTATATAGAGTGACAACGTAAAAGAGTTAAAAACAACATCGGAAAAATACCACTATTAGTACTTTGGCCGTCCTCCAATGATTGACTTTCTCGTCGAGCATTTCTGGCATGCTATACATAAATAAACTTCATCATCTGCATATTATTATAATGTTATTACAGTTTGGCCGCTGAGAGAATGCATTGCTGACAGGTCGCGAGTATTATTATTATTGGTGATGTTTTGTAACTTATAGCTTACATTATATTACGCTTTTTGCCCTATTAACAAATATTATTATTAAAATCGATATCATTAAATTAATTATCAATAAAAGTTATAATTTCGCGCTAAATTTATGTACCAACTGACAGACTTCAGGAACGCATTCTCTCAGCGGCCAAACTGTACTATATTTATACTGTTAATAAATAAAAGTGTATTATGTATGGCTCCATGCATAAATAACCATTTACCAAACTCATTCCTAGAGATAAATGATATGAATTTATTTAAAAACAATGTCAAAACACTGTTACAAAGAAAAAAGCATAGGTATTACTCTGTCACTGAATATTTACAGGACAAACTAAATTTAAAAATGTAAATTTGCATGCCCTATGGTAGGATATGGCTAATGGACACTACTGTTGTTTATTTAAGGCTTTTTATTTTGTACCCATATTCGCAAATGAATAAATGTTTATGATTATGAAACTTTCCCCAACTATGCTGGGGTCGGATTCCAAGATTTATTAATATTTAAGCAAAATGTTAAGTTGTAATATTTGTATGCCATTCTATGGCGAAACATGTAAGTTCACAACCCTATTTGTAAGACCTTAATGTACTACACAAATAAAATTATTCTATTCAATTGTAACCTCTTCAGATGCAACTGAATATAGTTCGGTTCAAACTTAATGGCGGCTCGGAAGTGAGCTGCAAGTGACGGTCTGCGCATTATACAGACAAAACGATGCGTCATCTGCGCCCCGTTGACACCTAAAATTGTTGTCTGCGCAGCTTTACATTAGATGTTCTGAATCGGGTCTACCCTTTATAGCAGAACATTTTATGTCATAATATTACTTTGCATAACAGTAGATAGCATAAACTTCATTTCGCAGAAAATCGTTTGGCAGACACTCATTTATCATACATTCAAAACTCATAATTTTGTAAGTCAGAATCATCTTTAGGCATAAATTTCTTATGCATAAGAATTAAAAGTAGAACCATCTTATCGCAGAAAGTTCAGTCAGAATCATCTTTTGGCATAAATTTCATATCTATAGTCATGAAAAGGCAGAACATTACAGAAAGTTTACAGTTAGAATCATCTTTTGGCATACATTTCATTATGCATAATAATGGAAAGCCTCATCTATCACATAACAAAAAATTCATAGTTGGAATAATTTTGTATTTCTTACCAATTTAGTAAAATTTATTGAACATTATTTATTTCGGCACAAACATACGACGATAATGTTAATTGCTGCATATTTCTGATCAGGCAAGCATACATCATGCATGAAGCAAGCATGCAGCATGCAAGCAAGCATGCCACATGCAAGCAAGCATGCCACATGCAAGCGAGCATGCAGAATGCAAGCAACCATGCAACAAGCAGCAGGCATGGTTTCTGTCACGGCTCCGGCGGTCCCACGCGAGCTTATCGTCGCAGATGTGTTTAACGCTCACCACCGCAGCTTCGGCTTGCTGGCCAGCTTGCCGGCCAGCCTCAGCAGCGGCGGCGAGTGTTACAACCACCTGCTCTTCAACTCGCGGGCCGCCTCGCCCCTCCACGCCTACGCGATTTTAAATTAGACTCTCGGGGTAGGGCAAACAAGACTACGTGGAGTCGGTTTTGGAGCGATTCGTTTCTGTCACTAATTTTTTTAGCACAACATTGTGTCTTTTTAAGACAATATTTTAATTCTAATTTAAGTTTAAAAATGCTATTTTATACAAATGGCAATAATGCCATATGGGCAAAATCATTCCAAATGGAATTCTGCCATCTTCATAGTATGCCAAATGAAATTGTACCAAATAATGGCCGCTCTGAATAAACGTTATTCTAAACGAAATTAGATATCGTCAGAGTCGCGGGAAACACCTGGATCAGGAAAGCACGGAACCGGGAAGTGTGGCGGAAAAAAGGGGAGGCCTATACCCAGCAGTGGGTGATTCCGGGCTGATATGATGATGATGATGATGAAACGAAATTATGCGGAATTGAACATTGCCAAAGGTAATTATGCCAAATAAAATTCTGCCATCTTAAAAGTATGCCATTGTAAATTCGGACATACAAACATTCGGCCAAACAATAACTATATTAAATATTTTTTATGCCTTAAAAATATTCGTTTAAAGAAGATTATGCCAAGTGTGTTATGCCAAATAAATTTCGGAGCATCAAGATTCTGCCAGATAGAAGGAACCCGTGCTGAATCGCCATAAAGTTTAAAGCGTTATTCCTGCGCAGACCGTCACTTGCAACTAACTTCCAAGCCGCCATTAAGTTTGAACCGAACGAACGAGCTATACCAGACTGTTTATCTGAGTTGCAAAACACAGCTATAAAGTTACATGATAACTTAAAAAATAAAAAAAAAACAATAAAAAAATATTCAACGTACGCAGACCTTGAACAGGAAGTTCTTCTTGTGATCAGGACCACATTCGAAACATAGGTTATATTCAGGCGGGCCTAGTTTCTGTTTCGAACAGTATTCTCCCAATAATGATACTGGGTGCTTCCCGCCGGCGACGAGCGGAGCGGGTCCACGGATTCGACCTGGCCGCTGAGGTTTCATCTGTAAAAAAGTGATTGTTTTTTTTTAAGGATTTTTGGAATGATGGAAAGGGTAAGATAGGTGAGAAGGGAAGGGAGGGGTATTTTATTCTTTAAGAGAAAAAGTCTAAAAGTATATTATTGAGATAGCTTAGGCAAAAAGCAGTCGGAAAACGTTAGTTTTGGTTCATAAAATAGCAAACTAAATTTTAAAATTAAATTCAAAGTTTTTTTAACAGCTTTTTTAATCTGTTTCATAACACCATCATAGTAGTCGCCATATATGTTATTACGTCAGTGTCAGTGTCAACTGTCAATTTCAAGTGTCACTGTATTTGTTTACACAGCCAACTGACGTCATGACCACAGACCAATACTGCGTCCCGCGTTTTCGTCAAATTACGGCTTCGATCAATAATAGTACTAGATTAAGGATCAGGAACAAAAATAAGTCGCTCAAGTGGCCACGTTTGCACACACGTAAACATCTACATATCTTAGAAAAAAGTTTATTAGTATTAACAACTACAATCTATTACAAACCTTAATGCTTTTAAATAAAGTTTAATTACCATTGCAAAATGTATTTATTTAAGTCCCTTCTATCGGAGAAAGGTTAGAACGAATAAATTTAAAATGTCGCTTGAAAATAAAAAGTCATCAGTACAAAACTATTTATTCTAAAATAAAACTTAAGTCTATGTAATAAGGTTAAAACATTTTGTTTACAATTTCGTGCTTATTCTATTGTGGAACTAGACGTAGTTCTTGGTGTCACATTTCAATGCTCAGAACACAGTAAGTATTGAAAGACGTAGAGTTGCAGTATTATATTTTTTTTAGGTTCGTTTTGTATGGTGACAAATATTTTTGACCGATTCAAAGAATTAGTAGAGACTATTTTATTATATTGCCACTATTACATTTTAAAAATACCTATTAAATAAAAAAAAATCATCTGAGAAAGGTTTTTACAAAACCTGATTTGATAAAACTTTCGTCAAATATATTTTATTGGTCTGTGAATCTAAATAAAAGTCATTATCAACTTACTATTTTATCAAAACGTTTTCTTACACCAACTAGTCTAGTACTTTATAATAATAACCTGCAATTTGGGAACCGCTGCTTTTAATAATCTACGTCTTTGCGTGTTTCCAATGTCGAATGACTCGAATCTGTCAAAATGAATCGAACATATTCTCGATTTTTTATAGGGGTTGCATATTTTGTCTTCTCTTTCTTTCGGGACAATAGATACCCATTCTGCACAGAGAAATGGGTCACTAGGAAATCTACAAACAAAAATAACATTATAAAATAACAACACTACTCCATGCATTCCCTGTTCAAGAACAGTCGATGTTTGATACAATAGTTGGTGCGTGTAGCAAACATTGGCCAAACAATTATAATATTAGCTAATTGAATTCTAAAATATTTAATTCTGTTTTTATTTCATGAAAAACACTTAATGATATAAACTTACCGAAAAAAAAATATTCCTTACAAAACATTGGTGATACGTTCGTTGGTTATTTACACAGTTTTTGAACGCGCACTGCGGCATTTTGACGTCTTAATGTTGGCTATGATTGGACCATACTAATTTGAAATAAGACCACAAAAGTATTTGTGGTCTTATTTTTCGGGCCGTTTTTGAAGCGCTCATCGGGAATCTAGTACTATTATTGATCGAAGAATTACGGGCTAAATTTGAAAATACTAAATTTAAATGCATTTTTAGAGCACTTAACGATTGAATAAAATTTTCGTGTTTTTTTAGTGGTTCATTAGCACTATAGAATCTAATTGCGACACTTCAAAAATGGGTGTAATACCCTGTTGGATGGGTCTAACATACAACTTCAAAGCAATGTTGAAACGATGGATGGACTGTGTAAAGGATGATATGGCAAGAAAGGAGATGTCTGATGAGATGACGAGTAATAGAGAAGTGTGGAAGAAGACATGCTACGAATAACATGGCTCCAAAACTCCACCATTTTGCTTTTTCTTAAATTTAATGTTTTCAGTGACACCTGCGCGCGCCACCAAGACCAATCTAACGACGCATAATGTATTCAAATCAGTTCATCTATTTAGGAGTTACGAGGGAACAAAAAAAAAAGACATACAAACACATAACCCTCCTTTTGGGCTTCGCCGCAGTCGGGTAAAGAAATGGAAGACTTACAGGAGGTTAAGTTCCAACAAGGGATTACAAAAAAAATAAAAACGAAAATAAAAAGTATGTTACTTACACCTCTATTGCGTCTACAGCTACTGACCTCTTCCTTGGCCTGTAGACCCCTGGTGTCCAGCTTGACCTCCAGCAGTAATGGCTGGAGTGTCCCAGTTCCTTCCTTACCCAACCCTTGTCCAGGCGTCCAGCCCATTTTCTGGAGTAAGTGCATGCCCATGCCGCCTTCAACAGGCGCGGCTCGCACGAGTTGGTCCTACATATTTTATAACAAGTTAGAGAATATATTGACATTCGTGAGTATTTTTGGCTCGGCAGGAATTAATTTTGGGTATTTCTAGGAAAAGTGAATTCATGTTTGAAATGAAAGGAAATTGAAGATAACAAGTCTGCAAGTCTGGGAATATTTAGATAAAAATCTTTAAGCTGAAAAAAAACCAGTAGTTCATAAACGGTTTTAAAAATTGTTCAATCATATTCATAGGTATTCATAGGCAAGTCGTTTTGGCATTGTTTTGCGATTCTCCACCTAGTATGCAGTAGCAAATAAAGTTCATTTTTGTTTGATTAACATTGCTCCCCGTCCCGTATCATACTTACCTCTTTGTATACATTGTAAGGTTAGCACCTATCATCGTAGACATCGACGTGCACGCATCTCCTTATCACTTAAAAGCTGCAACAAATATTCATGAATTCCCCATTTCGGCCATACTTTTCTTTGAGCCATCAGACGCAGAATTTTCAACGATAGCAACCCCATGCATACGCAAATGTCAAATTACACAAATGTGTGGCAACATTTGCTGATGCATTGGTTTCACGCATGGCTATTATTTCAGTTTTCGGTGTGTTGTGCAAAACTTCGCACATAGCTTTGCACAAAATGCGGTTTCTAATTTTGAAGATAGCTCAAAAAATCGATGGACTTTAGACTGACTAGATATATATTTAATTTTTGTTTATCCATTACATGCGTATTTCGTTGATAAAAATGTCTTCGTCCATGACATAGTCAAAGACAAAAACAAAAAAAAATGAGGATGATTTTAACTACAATTATGAATTAAATAAGAAAAAACAAATATAATAGAAAAACTATAATAATTATAAATGATGACTAGTACGTTTATTAAAGAATTACTCAGACCATTTTAAAATAATGAAAGAATAATTCTAAACATTTTAAATTATGAAAAATAAATTTTCATAAATAAGGATAACATGAAATAAATAAGTCAGTCATAACCAAGGGGAAAACTGAATATCTGTACGCAATCTTTGGTAATGATGATTGACATGCCAAAGGGGGCTGGCATGAGAATTACCATCACATTAGAAGAGTAGTGCGGTGTACCGAGCGAACTACATGGTTCCCTCGCTACACGAACAAGTAATGTAACGGACGTAATGGTTGCAGCAACAAATAATTCAAATAATACATAGTGAGCTTACACATTAAATACAATAATTTAAAGTGTTAATAACAATAGAATACTAATTTGAAACTTTATAAATAAATGTGATGCAATATTCTAGATAATTAGGAATTTAATTTGCATTGAAAGTTGTGTAATTTAGGCCAAACATTAAGAATATTAATTGCTGTTCAGGCAAGGTAATAAAATACGTATGTAAAATATATAACTCGCAGTGTACGCACGGGGACTAATCAAGCTATACAAAACCAGTTTATGCCGATCTCTCACTGTGATAAATGATGTTTATTTTGCAAATAGGTTTATAAAAATACTTTCACACGTGATTTTTTTTAACTAGATGGAGCCGGTGTTTCGTACCTGACTACTCTGAGAAGAAACAAACTAAGATGTCATAGTCTCTTTTGAAGTCCAGGCAATCTTGCTCAACTCACATGATAACTATGCAGATTAGTGTCTGAGATGGTCTTTTGAAGAAAGATCCACACAGATTTGAGTGGACCTGTCCAGTCAGTGCAAGCATTTGTCAGTCATTGTGTAGCTCGACTTACAACTCAAGGAGCTCAACGATACGGCGAACAATACCAAAGAAAGGACATTTGGGTAGGTTGCTTAAAGTACTCAAACTGCCAGATAAACGTGGGAAAAAATTGTACGGGAAATCTATACAAAGCGAGGGCATGCTAAACTGGTTTTGTATACCTTGGTGTGTTGCAGTGTGTACTAATATCTTAGAAAATATAAGGCAATCATATTTACAAAAGACATAAATATAAATTCGAAGATTTATCACAATCTACAGCATATTCGAAAAATCTTTAGTAATTCCCATTCCCAACAAGATTTAAATCGTGCAAAACTTTTATTCAAAGTATCATTTAATATTGAGCAGTGGACTTAAATGTGAGTGCACATAAAATACCAGAAATTAAGCGTATTCAAAGCTTTAGTTCTTATAAAATAAATTACATACACTTAAAAAAACTGTGCTAAAATATTGCTCCGTTTACAAAAAGAGTGATACAAAGATATGACAGTAAAATATAAGTTGTTGCAACCATCACAGTGATATTGAAAAAGGTCAGAAAGAATAATACAACAAGTATTATAAGTTCTGACCGCACGGTCGAACGCGCAGGGACCGGCGATCCCGACCGGCGACGCAATCAGCTGAAAGTAAAGTTATTGCCACACTATTAAAGTATTGAACGAAACCGTTTGCTCATCGACTGCCTGTATTGGTGGGCTGTGTCGAGTTTAATTTTGTTATTAGAAGTAATTTTAAATTAATTAATTGCTAGGATAGAATTATACAGAGCCGTCTCTAGCCCATGTAGCGCCCGTGTGCAAACATTACCCAAGCGCCCCCTAGTAAGCGCGCGGTCAAAATGGAATGGTTACAAAGTACAAGTAACAGCACATGAAGTTACCACAAACTGTCAAATTTCCGCAATGGATAATGTTTGGAGATGAAGAAGAAATTCGTCGGTTTTGGATACCATGGTGTGCTGTTGACTGTATTTCAAATTATACAGGGCGTATTGCGACCTCATATCAAATAGGGAAGCTCACTGCGAGTGAGGCCCACTGTACACGGGTAAAAAATATTTTTAGACAGGAAAGAGTGACAAGAAAAACAAAGCAAAAGTTTATGGTTTTGGGGCTCCGTAGTAAGCGGCGCTCGGCGCTCCCTAGGACCGCTGCGCCCGTGTGCAACACACACCTTGCACTAGGTAAAGACGGCCCTGGAATTATATCAAGCAGAAGTAACAAATGAAATGATAATATGTAATATATCTCATCTTACTAGGCCTAGGCCTTCAATAACTATAATATAATATCACTCCATTTGTTTACTAATCTGTGTTATCAATGGGGAAGAAAACTGTCAAATAGTTCCACGTAGATGGCGCTGACTGTTTGTTACAAACAAACTGTCAAACTCCATAGAAATTTAACAATATGTTATTATTTTGTGACTTTTTTCAATATTATGGGTCGTTGTGTAGCCTTTGGATGCAAAGAAATAGGCGTTGTCACATTTCCAAGAAATTTGCGCATTAAGAGAAAATGGGAAAAGGCACTGAAACTAAAAAAAATCAAATCAAGTAATTTTTCGAGGTTATGTGGGAAACATTTCAACGAAACAGACTACGAGACCACTTCAGGACTGTTACAAACACTATCGAAGTTGAAATTTCTGTCGTAAGCTTCCAACCTGTGAATAAAAAATGGGTTCTTTTCAAATAACCTTACATTTTGTTACATGGAACTAATGATGTATTGTACCTTAGTTTATTTATCACTAGCGGACGTCCCGCGGTTTCACCCGCGTAGTTCCCGTTCCCGTGGGAGTACGGGGATAAAATATAGCCTATGTTACTCGTGGATAATGTAGCTTTCGAATAGTGAAAGAATTTTTTAAATCGGTCCAGTAGTTTTTGAGCCTATTCATTACAAACAAACAAACAAACAAAGTTTTCCTCTTTATAATATTAGTATAGATTAGATCCTTAGATTAGATCATTAAAAAGCAAAAAGTTAGTGAGTGAAGTTTATAACATAAAGAACTATAATATTGCCTAAAAAACAGCTAAAAGTCGATAAAATGTTAAATATAATGTACTTTTCGACAAGCACCGCTTTCGGTCCTTGTTGCATTGCTCTTCATTTTTTTCAATTTCTCCTTCAACTGGGTGATACGCCAGGTAGCATACATTGTGCAGCAACACAAATTGAGTAAAAAAAACACGCAAATAATTAAAAAATCGTCCACACAATGCACACGTTTATATCAAAAACTTTTGACAGGTAACAAACTATCAGCGCCACCTTGCGGCGAAATTTCCGGGAAACAACCCCATTTTAAAAGGTTTACAAAACGCTTTCTGTACTTTGACTTACAGGCAATTTCAACTATTAATTTGTCCTAAGAGTTTTGCCTACTACCTAGGTACTTACTGTAGCTTAGTGCTTACCAATTCTCAGAATTATACTACAAAAAGAGGGCAATAAACATGATTTTACATGTTGTGGTAAGGGTAAGTTCTTACTCTACATAAGTCAGATGATTTATTGTCTTTCTGGTTTTACGTCTCACTACCTACAATATTCAAATTTAAAATGGGTACATAATAAAATACACAACATTAAACCCAATACACAGTACACAATAGGACAGATGAGCACTTTATTCTAGGTTTCGTTTAATACTTTAACGCATATTTTTATGATTCTCCCCTAAAAGTGTATTGTTCTTTCATAATTACATAACAGAAGATATCGACAAACGGACCTGCAAAGTAATCAATTCTGATCTATAATATACGTAATATGTATAACTTTACAGACATATACATATTGATAAGAGGTTATAAAATTTTTGCCAAGTTGCTATATTCGCGCCAAGGTGCGTGCGGTAACCGAAGTTACTAAACGTTCTTAACTTTTAACAATTTTAGCAGCATTTGTAAAATGTTTTAGTGTTTTAGGTATTTTTATATTTAATAATCTAGATCTGTATGTATGTAAAGTGGATAACTTTAGGTAAAAAGGTAGGTTAAAACATTTTTGCGCTAACAATATAACTTTAGTTACCTACCTTTTTTAGTTGTGGCATTCTACAACCGCTCGAGCCTGCTCTATATATAATCATTAGAGAACGGCGAACATACATAAAAAAAACAATCGGGGCAGTCTTTCGGGACTGACGATAGAAATGAAAACAAAAAGTACACATACACAGGCCCCGCACCAGTCGTAACACTGGTTGTGCCCCGCACATACCTATGTGGTGCTACGCCGTAGCAGATCGCCTACGAGTGCTACAAAGCGTGACCGCAAGTTACGTTAAGTGACGATGAGTTCAATGTTTTTCCTTCACCCAAAAAATGCTCAACGCGCCTAAAGAAGTTTTCACTTCAATAAAATAAATGAATACATGAAATTAAAAAAAAAAACGATACTCGCCGACATTGCATTATGCCAAAATTCCAGCCATTCAACGTTCCTTCTGAAGTTTTCAACACCTTTAACTTCGCCCAAGACGCAAAATCGGCAAGTATGACGATAAGAATGTTGTTGCTTGCACCTTAGGCAAAGTGGAAGCTAATCTAAGCTTGTATGGTGTCCTAAAGAATATTCTATCTATCTATCTAATCGTCAGTCTGAGCAATCTAGTAAAAACGCCAAATGCAAAAATAACGCGTATTCAATAGAATCTAGTAAAAACGCCAAATGCAAAAATAACGCGTATTCAGTAGTCTGATTTTAATCAAGTTTTGCATAGTTATAATGTACGTATCCATAGTCACAACATTTTACTCAAAAATCAATAGATTAATTTGTAAAAATGAAAGAACAATTTCACTGAAGTCATATTAAAAGGCAGCAATACGATGGATCCATATATTTCTAAGTATAAATGTGTACCTTTTTGGCCCAAGCTTGTGTGCCGCTTGCTAGTTCTCTGGGCGTCAATATCTGTGCACCCGTTGAGCCGGTGAACTGACCCAGAGATGATTCACTCACTGTGCTTGCGGACCAACCGAACTGTGAAAACATTACCTATGTTAGGGAAAAGGTTGTTTAATTAAATTGGTAAAATAAAATAAACTTAAAAGAAAAAAGAAGAAGTGTAATTGTGCCCAAAGAATGGCAATATATTCGCCACATGTGACTAAATGCCATAACATGCTACATTATAACATTTTATTAAATTTTTAAATGATTTAAAAAAATATATATTTTTAAGAAATATTAAAAAATGTGTATACAAATAAATAAAAGAAATTTAGGGAAATAATTTCTTGTTTGAAAGCTTTGATTGGTTGCGATCCAGTTTATATCTCGAGATTTAATCTAAATTGTCTAATAAAAGTTTAGCAATTAAAACAAAAGTGTTTGTTAATTATGTTATGGTTTAAAAAGAAATGATTTTCAAAAAATAACTTACTCCATGTGTGGTATAAAGTTCACTTTCCTCTTGCTCCTTACGAATTATAGACAGCTTTTGAGACACGAGCGTCGCTACATCTTGCTGTAAAAATACAATATTATCTTATTATCAATAGGTTCAAGAATGATTCTTTAAGGCGATTAAGACAGCTAAATTAGCAACTCTATTTGTGGTGGCTCAAACTTCGTCTGAAATACTATTAGAATAAGGTTCTAATCAGCTTGCAGTACAAAGTGGTTGTAACGTCAGTCACTGCGGGCCGAATAGTGCGAAATGAGTGGTTTTTGGCAATTTACAAAAAATCTATTGATTGGACTTCTTCTTCTTTGCGTGTCGATAAACTCAAATAATACCCGACCAGTATGTTGCCACCTGCACAGCTCTGTCATTGGCTTCGTTTAAATCCTGGAAGGTGCAGGTGGCTGCGCAGGATGGGCAAGAAAGGAGGTGGGGCATATCCTGTAGAGGGGCTCCACACAGACATTGTATTTGGGACGGGTCGATGATACCCCATTTGGCCAGATTATTTCTACAGCGGCCAACCTGGGCCCGCAAACGGTTAAGAGATTTCCAGATTGGCCACTACAGTTCCTGTCCAGGGGGAAGATGTTCTGTTGGATTGATGAAGTGAGGAGGGGTGGGATGTCTGTTCCTCCACAATTCGCATCTTTCGTCTGACGCACTGTCCTTTGAGGAAATTGTGTGTCTCACGAAGCTTTTACGGCTTTTTAAGCGTGAAGGTGGCATTTGGTGCCCGTACAGGGGGTGGCGGTTATCTCGTTCCTGTTTTCCCTTCTCGATGCGACTAGCTATTTCGCGCCGAACGTCTGGTGGGGCTATACCTGCCAACGGATACAACATCGCAAGAGGGGTGGGTTTTAAGCACCCCGTTATAATGCGGCAAGTATCGTTCAGCGCTATGTCCACTTCTCTAGCGTGGGCCGAACGGTGCCACACTGGGCATGCAAACTCCCCAGCAGAAAAAGCAAGACATAGGCCGGTCGTGCGGAGAACTTGTGGCGATGCTGGATGTGAGGCGGCGAAGAACGTTATTTCTAGTCCCGACTTTTTGTTTTGTTTTAAGGCAGTGGTACTTGTAAATCAGAGATCTGTCTAGGGTGACGCCCAAGTAGCGTGGTTGAGAGCAATGCTCCACGTCAACGCCCCGCCACGAGACACTGAGAGTTCTGTTTGCCTGACGGTTGCGGAGGTGGAAAGCACAGGACTGGGTCTTGGACGGATTTGGCCGTAGGGCATTTTCATCATAGAATTTCCCCAGTGTTTCCAGAGCTTCCGTCAGTTTATCTTCTGCCTCTTCAAATGTAAGTGTCTGGGCGGCCAAAGCAAGGTCGTCTGCATATAAAAAGCGTTTCGTTGGTGGAGAACAAGGCTGGTCGTTTGTGTAGATGTTAAAAAGAGCCGGGGCTAGCACGCTACCTTGAGGGAGCCCGTTTTTCTGGCAGCGCCACCTACTCTTGCTATTGTCGAGATGAACTTGAAAGCGGCGGTTATTTAAAATATCGCTAAGAATTTGCACGAAACCGACATCCTTGGTGAGCTCGCTGACTTTTCGTAAAAGTCTTTTGATGTTGACTGTATCATAGGCTGCCGAAAGATCAACGAATACAACACCTGTGACTTTATTCGCCTCAAACCCATCTTCTATGTATTGCGTTAGGTTAAGGGTCTGATTGGTACATGACTTTCCTGGCCTAAAGCCAGCTTGCTCAGCGATAAGGTTTGGTTCGATAACTGGCGTTAGGCGGTTGAGTAGAAGCCTTTCAAAGAGCTTAAATGTATGACAGAGAAGAGATATAGGTCGGTAACTCTTTGGTTCTTTCGGACATTTACCAGGCTTAAGAAGAGCAATTACTTTAGCTCGCCTCCAGAGTTTAGGGATCTTGCAGTCGTTAAGGCACGAGTTGAAAAGCGATTGAATCCAGGAAACCGCTACTGGTCCGAGGTGTTTTAATTGGTCGACTGTAATGTCATCAAAACCAGGAGCTTTGCCATTTTTTAAGTTTTTAATCCCGTATATAACGTCGGATAATGTAAAAGGCCTGCTGATATTGTGTGTGATATTATCGTTTACCGCTTCAGACAACTTTTCGATGTTGGCTAAGCGATGGGGTGGTTTTCCATTAAGGAGCAGCTGGTAGGCAACTTGATTGGCGGTTACCTGGCCCGGGTTCGAAGCTTGAGGGGGGTTATCAGTTAGTTTTTGAATCGTACTCCAAGCTTTTTTACTATTGTGTGTCATATCTATTTCGGTGACTAGTGACATCCATTTTTTTCTGCGGCTATCGCTTACTTCACGCATGAGTTCCTCACCGAGTTCTAAAGTTTGTTCAGAAAAGGGGTCTGTGTTGTATAAGTTTTCATAATCTGCAAGTAGTGAGGCGGAATCCTTGCTTAGGCCTGGAATATAAGCAGTGCGGCAACCTCTTGGAATGTACTTTCGAGATATGGCCCATACAACTTCGACAAACTTATCGTAGTTGTTTGGGACTGGTTCTAAGTCGAGCAGCTTTGAGTCAATGCCATCAGAAAACATCTGCCAGTTAGCCTTCGAAAAGTTGAATCGTCGCCTAAAAGGCACAATCTGAGGTTTTACTGCTGATTCAACGCAACATCCAATTGGTCTATGTTGAGTTCTTGGAATAGGCTGATGCACTGTCTTTATGCAGAGAGGGCTAATATTCCCACTGGCAAATATTAAATCAGGATTATAGCCACGCCGCCACCGGCCACTGTTGAAGGATGCTTGATTGGACTAAAAAAGTAAAAGGCTATGATGCTAATATGTTGCTTGTAGAATTATTTACCAAAAAATCAGAATGATCGTATGTATTTCAGTACGGTTTTTACTCGTTAAAAGAATTTTTTAGAGATAAGTTCGTGATTTTTTTCTATCGAATAAAATTAGTTGTATTATGTTTTCAAAACACTATCGTACTATCTTAGATCCTGTAGAATATCATATTTTTTCTGGTTTTGTTTATTGCAGTGAATCATATGCTTTTTTGCATTAAGACTCATGGCTGACTGGAAATCATTAAATAGACTCTGGACCAAGGTTGACCACAGCAAGGAAAACCTGCTCAGGCAAAGATTTATTGATGACTCTGCCCTGGAGTGTAAAATGTGGTGCTGTTCCACAAATGATGGGGCACTTAATATAGTGTTCTTCGTTTCCTGCTGTTTGTTTATTACACGTATTGTTGGACGCAACTGAAGGCGCCAAATTTGTGGCTCAATTTAAATTGCCATCGACATGCTAAGAAGATTTCCGAATACCTTGCAAAACTTAGGACGTGAGTATTCTCTTCCTGATCCGATAAGTGTGTAAATTGCAGTAACGCTACTGCAATTCCACACTTATCGACGTGGTATCGGTTCGAGTTGATACTTCTTACCACTTAAAAAAAAATACAAAATGGGCCTGCTCTTGACTTCGATCACGCCAGATGAAAAGCGATGGATGAGATCTATGAGGAACGAGCGTGCTCAGAAGATGCCTGTTCTTATTTTTGGGTTTAGTACGGCGCGGGTTGAGTCACGTTGTTCGAAACAAAGCGAAGTGAATGATGTCTTTTACGCTTTTATTATTACGTGGACATAAACCTCTTAAACAAAAAAAACAACTTACAATTTGCACCATTTTTGCAGCATCAACCCCAGGAGGGTAAGCTTGTGGTCCCGGTGCCGGCAACGCAGGTATCGCAGGAACGGAGTTCAACTCTGAAAAGGTAAAACGTCACGATTTCATTGCATAAAGTTAGGTTAGGTTAAGGGGGGTGGCGTCAACGCCACGCATTTTCATTGCATAAAGTTAGGTTAGGCTAAGGGGGGTAGCGTCAACGCCACGCATTTTCATTGCATAAAGTTAGGTTAGGTTAAGGGGGGTAGCGTCAACGCCACGCATTTTCGATACAATTAAAGCTACAAGCTATAGCAGCGTATTTACGCAGCGTCTAATTCCGAAATCAGACCCTTCACTTGAGAGAAACATTCATTTGTATTTCTTTTAATATTAGTATTTCTTTTAATTCATTTTGTGCTTAGACCTTACTAACCGGGTTCAATGTTCAGTACTAACTGCGTTGTGAAGGTCAGATAGGCAGTCGCTCCATTTAAAATACAGGTATTCAGCTGCATCCGACATTCATTGTATTGGAAGCCGACCCCAACATAGTTGGGAAAAGGCTATATAATATAGGCAGATGATGATTGTGCTTAGACCTTTCTCTTCCAGTAAAAATGCCAAATGAAAGACACAAACGAACGGAAAGTGAAGCATCAGAGTTCAGTTTTAGCATATGACAAATGCTGAGTTGAGTAAAGTGGTTAAAAAAAATGTCCCATGGCGCCGAGAGCAATTAAAATTATTAGTATAGCATGGTATATAGTTGGTGCCAGTTAAGATGAGAATAGCGGTCATTGACCCACCTACATTTATTAAACATCTTAACTTTCAAAACCACAAATAAGCCTGTTCAAGTCTTGAATTGAAGTCCATCGTGATCTTCAACATTTTTTGTAATGAAAAACTATACATGGTTCGTACTATCGAGGTCTTTTCCGCCTGACCATTTTAATTTTTTTTCGCTTGAAACATGCGGAGGCGCCGAGCCACGCCCCCTTAAAGTTGGGCCTATTAGAAAAGCGTCAACTTTGGCGCGCAAAATAACAATAACTCTCGATTGGCGTGCGTCGTCAGTGCGCTCGGCGGATTCGGTTCCTTTCCTTCATTATTTCTATACAAAGTCAAAGGGGCTAGAGAGCCTAGCTTTCTATGTTGCGAGTGCAAGCAAAAATTAGCTTAGTGGTGGTCAGGCGGGAGTGTCCTCGATAGTACAAAGAGATATTAGGGAAAGGGCAATGACCGCTATTCTTATCTTAACTGGCACCAACTATAAGTACTATTCCGGTGTATAAATATATATGTAACATTGACACTTACGGCTTCCCGTCGTAAAACTCTTCATGTAAGCAGGTGGACTTAGAGATCTTTCCGATATTCTAAAAAAGAAAATCATATTAAGTGCAATCCTTTACAAGAAAAAAAACCAATTTAATTAATTATTTTCACACTTATTTTTACACTTACTTGGCAATTTCTGTGCATGTATTAGTTGTTGGGGGAGGAACAGGGGCGATGGCTTTTGTTTTAGTAGCAGTAGCAGTAGTAGTATTGCTTGAGTTCAATTTTGCGACTTGCTGCAATAAAAGTTATAGAATAATTTTATTAGGATTGTGTGTGTGTTGTGTTTTGAATAGGGAATATGCACGTAATTTTT
Organism: Xestia xanthographa; assembly: GCA_905147715.2. Taxonomy (NCBI): domain Eukaryota; kingdom Metazoa; phylum Arthropoda; class Insecta; order Lepidoptera; family Noctuidae; genus Xestia; species Xestia xanthographa. The sequence goes on from LR990659.1 coordinate 22,635,414, forward strand.
TCTTCACTTAAATTGATAAAATACAGTATTATCAACCCAAGAAAAGTATTGAAAGTTAAGTTCAACTACTGCTTGTCGCACAAAAATAATATTAAAGTCCTGCAATTTTCTACGACAGTTCAAACGTCCGTAGCTGTCGCGGCCAAGATGTGACGTCATTTACCACAATCTGCCTTGTTCACATCAAAATTTTGGCCATAGAAAAACAATTTTACTAATTGTATACGTGCTTTATTCAAGTAAAAATTGTATTCAAAATCAAAATCAAAGCATTTATTTCAAGTAAGCCAGTTACAGGCACTTTTGAATTGTCGAAACAAAGATGAAAATTAAATGTAGCTACAGTCCCAGTCACAAGACATAAAAACTGTGAAAGTACTGTAGTTGCCCATTCCCTAGCGTAGATCTCTATGGAGAAGAATGGGCAAGAAACTCCATGGACACTCTTTTAAATCAGAATATTGTTACAAAATCTTGGTTACATCATTCACGTTGAGATGGTATATTATGTGAGAACAATGTAGCAAGATGTGCACGGTAAAAGTGTCCACAGCAAAAAAACACAAACAAAAAAAAAATACAATTCAAAATAATTCATTCAAATAAGCCATGGCAACCAAGAGATGACCAGTCACAACTGACAGCGCCCGTTCACGGACATGACGCATGGATCAGCACCATTCAACTCAACCATTTTGAAGGGAACTAAATGATCCGACACATGCGCCACCATCAGCGAGACAATAGAGTGAGCATGACATACTCCAAACCGCCAGGGCACATTCAAGTCAAAAAAAGACGTAGGTTTCCAGTGAATGATAGCTTTCTAGTACATAGTACTCACACAATATGGGCTATGCATTTATATAATACTAAAGAGATTGATTCTATACAATGCAAAGATCAGCAACACAACGACAATCTTCAGCAGCTCCAACAATACAATTTAATGCTATCAATTTATGCGCCCCTGTCCATGTGGAGCAGGACCAGCATTGAGCCAAGCATTTTTATCATCGATATAATCGCTCAACTTGTAATATGCTTGCTTACATAGTGTGCGTTTAATGCATGTTTTAAATTTCGTCTCATTCAGTTCAAGAATACTTTGTGGAATTTTATTATAGCATCTCAAACAGTACCCCATGAAAGATGAGTCTACTTTAGCGAGTCTGAAACCTGGCTGAACTAGTTGGTCCCTATTTCTAGTACTGTAATTATGTCTGTCACCCCTTTTACCAAAAAGGTGCAGATTTTTTCAGACGTACATTATGTTTTCGTAGATGTATTGACAATGTACCGTCATGATGCCAATATCCTTAAACAGTTCCCTTAGAGAATCGCGCCTATGAAGATTATATATGGCTCTGATGGCTCTTTTCTGCAGAATAAATATAGACTCAATATCAGCAGCCCGTCCCCACAGCAAAATGCCATAAGACATTATACTATGAAAGTAACTAAAATAAACCAGTCTAGCGGTATCTACATCAGTATACTGACGGATTTTTCTAATGGCAAAGGCTGCTGAACTTAGCCGCCCCGCAAGAGATGTCAAATGAGAACCCCATTGTAGCCTTGAATCAAGCGTAATCCCCAGGAAAACCGTTTTATCTACGAATTCAAGTTTCTCTTTATTCAATATTATATCACAATCACTACTTTTAACATTCGGTAAAGCAAATCTTATGCATTTGTTTTTTTTTTCATTTAATACCAAATTGTTTGCTGTGAACCAATTTTGGACCTGAAGTAGGGCATTATTCACGTCATCTAGATTTTGGGCCCGCCTATTTATCTTAAAAATTAGGGAAGTGTCATCAGCAAATAACACCATATTTTGAGGTTGGTTTTTCAGTAAATAGGGTAGATCATTTATATATACTAGAAAGAGGAAAGGACCCAATATTGAGCCTTGTGGAACCCCCATTTTTACTTTTAACCCCTGTGAATTAACACCATTTATTTGAACATGTTGTTGTCTATCATTCAAATAAGATTTTACCAAACTAAGTGCAAGTTTACCCAGTCCGTAATGCTCAAGTTTCAAAAGTAATGTGTCGTGATTTACGCAATCAAACGCTTTGGAGAGGTCACAAAAAATTCCTATGGCGACTTGAGACTCTTCCCACGCAGTAAATATGTGCTTTCATAAGGTTACACCGGCGTCAGTTGTACAACGTCCCTTGGTGAAGCCATACTGTTGATCATGTAAGATTCTGTTGGTGTTAAAATGATAGAGCATTTGATTAAGCATTACTTTTTCAAAAACCTTGCTAAAAACTGGTAACACGGATACAGGTCTATAATTATTAGTATCTTTACTGTCCCCGGATTTGAAAAGAGGTATGACTTTACTGTATTTCATTAAATCAGGGAAAACTCCTTGGTCTACACATAAATTAAAAATTAAAGCTAAGTAAGGGGCTATAGTCTCAAGTATGGATGTACAAACTTTGACAGACATTCCCCATAGATCTTCGGTTAGTTTGATCTTTATTTGCCGGAAAGTTTTAATAACAATCATAGGGTTAATGTGTTTAAATTTAAATTCAACCAGGCAGCCAGACATTCGCCTTTAATAAACCAATTGAGAGTTCAGGTGAGGAAATAAGAGCCTCCGTTGTTTTTTGTGGTATATCGGTAAAGAATTTTACAAATTCTTGAGCTACTTCCTGATTAGAGCTTTTAGGACCACATGCTGTATCTAATGTGTAGCTAGTGTTACGTATTTTCTTCCTGTTAGTCTCATTATTTATAACTTTCCAAACTGTCTTTATTTTATTTTCTGCTGTTTTGATCTTGTTGCTAATGTGCAGTGCTTTAGCAACCTTGCATGTATTTCTAAAAATGTTTGAATACTTAGCAACATACTTGTTAAAAGTGTCAGTGTTTATAAAAGGCTTAATAAGGCCATAAAGCTCAAATAGTCTTTCCCTACTTTTTCTGATACCTCTAGTTGCCCAATCACTAAATATGAATTTAGGGCAAATACTTTTTGTCTTCTTTTCAAAAGTTTTATTGAATTCCGTGTGAACTATTGAAAAGAAACGATCATACAATTGATCTATATTAATATCATCAAGGCCCATAACGCTTAACTTGTTCTGTAGCAAAATATTATACCTATTTAATCTGCTAGAAGTTATAGGTCTAAATTTAATTTGAACTTTTTGCGATGGGGGTGTATTACACCTGAAGGTTACAGTTTGTCCACTATGGTCAGAGGGTAGACAATTTACTATTGCTTTATCTAAGTAATCACAATCGCAGAAAATATTATCTATACAAGTAGCAGAAGATGGAGTGACTCTAGTAGGTTCTGTAAAAGTGTTGGTCAAGTCAAATGACTTAAAAAGATTTAATAAGCGACTGCTATTTGCACATTCTTCTAAAATATTGATATTAAAATCACCACAAATAATTGTAGATTTATTACTGACTGCAAGTTTTGCCATCACATCTTCCATTATTGATTCAAACAAAGAAAAGTTTTGATAGTTTGGGGGTCTGTACACACACACAATAACATGCTTATCTAGCTCAACACAGGACAGTTCAACGCAATGTTCAACCGAGAGACCTACTATGTCATTACGTTGCTTATATTTAAAACAATTTCTTATTAATATTAGGGAACCTCCACGAAGCATAATTTTACGGTTAAAGCAGCTACCCACCATATAGTTCTCATAATTGATAAGCATTTGGTAATCCTTAAGCCAATGTTCAGTAAAACATATAATGTCAAACTTACTATTTTCTAAAAACAATTCAATTTCTAATAATTTGGAAGAAATGCCTTGGATATTTTGGTGGAATAATTTCAAAGTGTTCTGCTGAGGCCCTTTTTTACTAACTAATTGAGTGCAAGAAGATACGTTGGTAGGATTAACAATATTGTTAATCGTACCTCCTGTTGTCTCATTTCCTAGTTTAAATTAATTTTTGGAGTGAGGCTGGAGACACCCGTACCATCCTCAGACAACAAGACCCTATCACTAATACTAATATACCCTAATTGAGAATTCTCCACGGTGACACATGGATCCTCCTCAGTACAATGTTTGTAAACATTTATAGCACTAGTGCTATATTCATTGAAAGTCACCTGTATATTAGTATTACTACTAATAGTCGCAGTGTTAATAATAGAACTAAACTTAGACATACTATTTATGTCTGTGTGAATATTATAAGCTAATAGCCGAGCTATTTTGTGTCTACATCTAATAGGTAGATACACCTTACCCCGTGTCGACTTCAGTTTACCAACAATAGTGTTGATATCCAGATATATAAGTCTGTCACTATAGTGACCTACTAAAAAATGTACATGGTTATTTAACATATTATGTATATAATTATTTTTTCTATTACCCAAATTTTCAAAAAATGGAAAACCACACAATATTATTTTGTTACAATTTAACTTTAACAACTCTGAAACACAGTCAGTGATGTCTTCCTTTTTAATCTTAGAACTATTACCAACACATATAGTAATGGTGGTACTAGGATCACAAACGGTCTTTGTTACTGATGCCATAATCTGTTTGTAGGTTGATCCTGGCATGCAATAATTTTGGGTACAATATTAACAATATTGTAATGAAATCTTTGTGAAACTTTAAGCACTTTTCAAATGAAAGTGTTTTTTGACACATAGACTTTGACGTCAATACTGGCGTTATCGAGGTCGATGCGTTTTGAGAGTGCGTTCCGTTTCACCAAAAACATGCTACACAAAACAGTAAATTGTAAAATATGTGTAATTATAAACTTACACAAGTGTACCACAAAGCTTTTATGCGCCAATACCAGGCATTTTTAATAAATAAAAAGAGTTTGTATTTCATGCATATTCCCTATTGTAGTGGGGCTGCCTTACGTTCTTAGGGTCCCGGTTTCGAATCCCGGTAGGAGCAAATGTTTGTGTGATGAGCATGGACATTTGTTTCCGAGTCATGAATGTAGTATATATGAATAATAAGTATTTATTTACAAACAAAAAGTATACGAGGGCTGCACTAAAAGTATCGAAAATGGAATATTTCCACTGTTCCTGTCATATTAAAATCTTTTTAATTGAAAACTCCTTGGTTTTAAAAATCGAATACCATTTTTTTTTTTTTAAAAAGATTCTCGGTCTTGTCACAAGGTTTTGTCAAACTTGTTTAGTCGTTGAGAAAATGGAATTGACTCGAGAAAATTCAAGAGCGATGATTTATTATGACTTTCGAAGTGGTTTAACGCAAAAACAGTGTGTTGACCGGATGATTTCTGCAATTGGTGATGAAGCCCCATCCAAAACCACAATTTATCGCTGGTTTGCTGAATTTCAACGTGGACGTGTCAAGCTCAGTGATGATCCCCGTCAAGGTCGTCCAAAAACTGCAGTCACCCAAGAAAACGTTGATGCTGTGCGTAAGCTGATTGAGGAAGATCGACATGTGACATACCGCGAAATTCAGGCAACTTTAGACATTGGCATGAGTCAAATACAAATAATTTTGCATGAACAATTAGGTGTAAAAAAGTTGTTTTCCCGATGGATACCGCATTCGCTCTGTGAAGAGCAAAAAGCGGCTCGCGTTACTTGGTGCGTCAGAACTCTCGAAAGATTCCACGCAAAATCCTCAAATGCTGTATACAACATCGTATCAGGTGACAAATCCTGGATATACACGTACGAACCCTAAAATAAAGAATAAATTGCGTGGACAAAGATTTTCATTACCTGAAGAAGCTGTGGACGCCTACAAAACGGCCATTTTGGAGACCCAACTTCCGAATGGAATGGTTGCTTCAATGATTGGTTCCATCGTATGGAAAAATGTGTCAAATTTCGCGGAGAATACTTCGAAAAGCAATAAATACATTTTTAAATAGTAATGTTGTGTCACTTCCTTGATTCCCGAAATTTTCAGTGTCGCCCTCGTATATTTAGTTTATCAACTATCTGGTGTCCACGACACAAGCCTCGTTGCTTAGTGTGGCACTAGACGGCGCTGTGTGTAATGTCCAGCAATATTTAAGGAATGAGCTACGCCCAAGCATCGCCAAGACTTCCTCATAGCTTTGGCGAGGCTTGTTATTGACAGCAAAAAGGCTGCATACAAATTTCAGTTGATTGGCCGGGGCTGTAGTGTTTTGTAGCTCTTAGGCTGACGTCTACTTCTGCCCTTGTTACTATTAATACACTTTGGAAGGACAAAAAGTATGTAGAGACAGAGAAGAGAGAGAGAAGAGAGGGACAGAGAAGAGAGAGAGAGAAGAGAGAGAGGAGAGAGGGACAAAGAAGAGAGAGGAAAGAGGGAGAGAGAAGAGAGAGGGAGATAGGAGAGAGAGAAGAGAGCGCCCAAGCATCGCCAAGACTTCCTCATAGCTTTGGCGAGGCTTGTTATTGACAGCAAAAAGGCTGCATACAAATTTCAGTTGATTGGCCGGGGCTGTAGTGTTTTGTAGCTCTTAGGCTGACGTCTACTTCTGCCCTTGTTACTATTAATACACTTTGGAAGGACAAAAAGTATGTAGAGACAGAGAAGAGAGAGAGAAGAGAGGGACAGAGAAGAGAGAGAGAGAAGAGAGAGAGGAGAGAGGGACAAAGAAGAGAGAGGAAAGAGGGAGAGAGAAGAGAGAGGGAGATAGGAGAGAGAGAAGAGAGAGAGGGAGAGAGAAGAGAGAGAGAAGGAGAGAGGAGAGGGAGAGAGAGAGAGACAGAGTACTTATCTTTTTTTATGTCTGACCGAAATTTTAATTTCAGTTTAAATTTTTGACAGTTTCGGTCAAGAAGTAGGCGAAAATGTGGCTTTGCAGAAATAAGAATTCGAGAGCAGATCGATTCTGATGAGCTGGTTTTGCGAATGAACGAATGTAACACTGACTTTCCGTTTGTACATAATGTTTGTGTATTATAGTTTTGATAGGGATCAACTACACATAAAATGGTTCACTTTAAGGACAAGTGCGGAACCCAAACCCTAACATAGAACAATCAAAAATCAAATTAAATAACAACTAACTATAGTTGGTGCCAGTTAAGATCGCAAAAGAGGTCATTGACCCACCTACATTTATAAAGGTTCTTAACTTTGAAATCCAAAAATAAGCCTGTTCAAGTCTGGAATCGTCATCTATCGTGATCTTCAACATTTTTTGTAATGAAAAACGATACATGGTTTATTTGTTTTAGTTCGTACAAAGAGATATTAAGGAAAGGGCAATGACCGCTATTCTCATCTTAACTGGCACCAACTATAGCTACCAACCCAATGGTTGACAATAAATAAATTACACTACACACAATCATTAATAATGTTGTACGAATAAATTGAGATCTTACTGATTCATGATTTTTTCTTGAGGAATGGTTTCCATTGCTTGTCAGTTTTTTTACGGGTACCTACAAAAATGTCAATTTTATTCCTTAGATAAAAAAAGACGAAGGAAAAATCAGCCCTAAAAGAATACTATAATAATACAAACTTAAGAAAGTATTGGTATGTGTTTTTTTATACTTTTATAAGTTTCAATTTTGGCCGAAATTAACATGAGCGCTAAATAATTGGTTTCGGCTGAAAATCGGTCGGACACTCTTTAGATATACTTTACATTTACAACATAAATTAGCAGACAGCTCGCTGTCAGCGCGGTTACCGCCGTCAGACTGCTCGGTTGTAGATGTAAAGTATATCTAAAGAGCAGTACATAAAGCCCATATTTGAATTATATTCTTTTTTCCGTGTGGGAGCGGAGTCGTTTATGAGGGCTATGACCTTAATTGTTATTAAGAGGGCCCTTCCCGGCCCGTCTATCGTCAACGCGAGCATGGTCGAAGCTTGTTGTTTCATCCAGAGCCACAGCGGCGATCGACTCCCCTGTCTTACCTAGCCCCGACCCCGCACTACTCGTCTCACGCGCACCTCATACCGCCTAACGCGATAACATTGAACGAAAAATTGTGTTCGAAAATTTCTTAAACTTGTTCCAGGAAATACATGTTTTTGAATAAGTCTAGAATAAAAGTAAGTTTTAGAATAATAAGTTTGTGAAATAAATATTTGTCAATTAGAATCTCCATTACATGTGCAAGGTTTCTATCAGGATATTTCTTTACTTTTACAATTTATTATTGCATTATGGATAGCTAAAGTTCAGGTAAAATTTGTGCAAAACAGCAATTTTTGGTGGCTTTTTCTGAATTTGTTTCTACAGATTTTTATTTTTTGCTTTGATAGAAACCTAGATTTTTTGATAGAACCTATAATGCACAAGATACCTATTAGTTAAAAAAAATAAAAGATATATGTGTAACAACGGCATAATCACGTACAAGCGTTTTTATGAAAACGAGTTGGCCGCTCTTAATAATCGGTAGTCAACTTTTTCTCGGCAAAGATAGTTTTTAAAGGTGTCAATAGCACTCCAAAATAAAATGGCGACACTTTGGTATTAAAAAAAATCCTGTGTTCTACCTATACACACCTTAAGACGAGAAAATAAAGAATACATTTAATTAAGTACCATATCTTTCTTAGGTGGTGAGACAGGCACCCATTCCGACGCCTTCTCTCTGTGTTGCGAGCCCGAAGAGACTGGGAACTGAAGCCTTAGCTCTTCCTTATTGGCTACGGGCAGGGCAGTCGTCTTTATAGGCAGTGGAGCTCCGCCCTGAAAAAATAAACATGATGGAAGAGTTTATTTAGGTCAGTCTTGCCAATGGGTATTATATTACCTAGTTGGGAAAAGGCTAGTCAGATGTTGATGATGTGATTGTTTAGGTTATTATATCCAACTTCTTGTATCCGAATTTATTTGGGGCAATTTCCATACTTTATAACAGTTTTTGATGGGGGCAATTTCCATACTTTATAACAGTTTTTGATGGGGGCAATTTCCATACTTTATAACAGTTTTTGATGTGAAACATCTATAAGTGCGGGTAACCCAAAAAAAAAACAAATAAAAAATTCGTGGCGATCGAACTCGGCCCATACAATCCCGAACATTACCGACCTGTTGAAGCAGCATAAGATCTATATATTCACCACGATTTATAACAAGCCAGCTGGTCTCGGGGCACAGAGAACTGGGTTACAATCTCGTGACTTCGAGCTCGATTCGGATTTTCTTCTTTTTTCGATAAGGATTTTCTTTTTGTGAATAGAGTAATTTTGTAAGTATTTATTTTGTTTTATGTTTGTTTTTTAAATTGACTTTTTTTTAAAGCATATTACTTGTACAAAATAATTTAGATTTTCACATCTGCTGGCGTCCTGTGACGGCTCACTTTTTTTCTATTGTTGAACTCACTTTCTTTCTCACCATATCATATAAATACGAAAGTGCTAAACTTATACTGCCACTTACGGAATATCTTCTGCGATTACTCATTATTCTGAGCTCCCGATATTGAGTCATCCCGCGATCATGGCGCTTGCAACAGCAGCGTCGAAATATCAGGAGCTCAGAAAAATGATTAATCACGGAAGATATCCCGTAAGTGACAGTATAAGTTTAGTTTTAAACCGTAAAAGCTTCAATTAAAAACAGGAAAGCGCTAGTTTACATTTAAATTAAACTTACGACTTTACGCTATTATTTTGTAAAAACGCATCGTCACCGCGTCGGTTCGATTACCTATTGCATTATGAATTTACGAATCTCATTAATTTTAATGAATAATTGGCGTGATGGCTCACGCGTTGATTAACGCTTGACTGCATTCGTTACATTTACGTTATTTTAAGGTTAGCACACATTGTATTTTTTTAGCGTGCCAAGTTTGGATTGGACTTCTTACTTTGTTTCATCAACTGTATAAAAAATATGATATGCTTAGGAAAACTTACCCTTATGTTCATAACGATAGGTGCTTTTTCTTTGACGAGGAAGGGGTGGTGGAAAGCGAGTGTATCTTCGTTCTCGCTCATATCATCATCGTTTGACGAGACAGATGACAGCTCACCAAGGGCCTCCTTCTTTGATAGATGTTTGCAGAAGTCTGTCAATTCGTCGACAGATTTACCTGTGAAAATGTTTTTTGTTGGATAAACTTGAATTAATGGCAAAAGAAAAGCTCCCTTTTCTGCGTTTTTTCTTTTGAGCTGTGTATAGGCCTCCGCCTATACACAGCTGTGGGTGATCAAAGGAAGTAAGCATGGGAAATTGTAATAGAGTCATACCGATGATAAACATCACGATTTACGTCTGTGAATATTTGCCAAGTAGCTAGACGAGCGCCCATTTCGAAATTAATGAAATTCAAAATGTGAAAATATAATTTACAATCGTGAATATTTGTTTTGACCCTTAGAAGAAAGACGGCAGACTTTTGGGCTAGCTCATAACACCAATTATAGTTCGGTTCAAACTTAATGGCGGCTCGGAAGTTAGCTGCAAGTGACGGTCTGCGAAGATAAAGATACAGACAAAACGATGCGTCATCTGCGCCCCGTTGATACCTAAAATTGTTGTCTGCGCAGCTTTACATTAGATGTTCCGAATCGCCATAAAGTTTAAAGCGTTATTCCTGCGCAGACCGACTCGCAGCTAACTTCCGAGTCGCCATTAAGTTTGAACCGAACTATACTTCTACTGCTTTCAAGTCGACGTCTTTTTTTATTGATGAACTTCTTTCTTCTTCAATTGATTAACTAGATGTGACAGTAACTGACCTCCAGACTGTATGGCAGCCATCACTTGGTTCCTAGTGTGAGGTGGAAGCGCGGCCGCTCCCGCCGGCACCGCGCCGTTCTTGAGCATGTTGATAGCATTCCTCCTCGCCACTTCTAGCAGTCGCTTCTTCTCGCTGTCTGCTAGCTTCACTCCAGTTGGTGACCTTGAAAATACAAAACCGTTTAAGTTAATGTTTCCGAGTTGGTGTAGGAAAAGCTGTATGTGTTGTTTAAATAAATATATTTAATATAATGGTTTTTTATCTATATTTATTATATTCCTGCCGTTTTTCTTCCATTCTCTCGTGTTAATCGTCACACAATCCATGCATCTTTTCTTTGGTTTTTCTCTCCCTCTCAATCCATCAACATTTTATATTCTGACACACCATACACACACATACATCCGCCGCTGCTGGCCGTGCCGGTTGCTAGGACCAACCTCCTCGCTAAAACACCATTGACACGCGCAATTAACGATCTTCACTTCAAGATCGATGTATTTACATGAGTATTTGAGTGAATTCGCAAAAATACTGTTGTTTATTTTATGTTATAATGTAGTTTGTGTTTTTATAGTAAGGGAACGTAGTACAGAAGCTATGATTATTGTATATTATTAGATGTTGATATTTGTACCCAGTACTAGTGTTTTTTTAGGTTTATCATAGTTTTTATATTAAAAAAAAGCGGCCAAGTGCGTGTCGGACTCCCACACGAAGGGTTCCGTACCATTGACTATATTTAGTATTTGTTGTTATAGCGGCAACAGAAATACATCATCTGTGAAAATTTCAACTGTCTAGCTGTCACGGTTCATGAGATACAGCCTGGTGACAGACAGACGGATAGACGGACAGACGGACAGACAGCGAAGTCTTAGTAATAGGGTTCCGTTTTTACCCTTTGGGTACGGAACCCTAAAAAGTAAATTTAATTTTCAGACCGAGCTATCGCATTAGGAACATTCTTGTAATGATAGTTGTAAGGAAGATTTTAATAAATAAATACATTTTTTTCCCTTTTAGTTACATGCGATTCTTCCCTCCTCATCACATGTCCATACCAAGACAGTCGATTCAAGTTTTCTGTAACTGGCTTTTAAACTTCCTCTAATATAATCATTGCTTACTTTATCCATTCTTTACCACACATCCACTTAAACATTCTCATCTCCACTACATGTAGTCTTTTTTCATCCATCTTCTTCACAAATTTTCATTCGAAGAAATGTAACATCGACTACTCCGACTCACAAAGAGGCCTGTGTCCCAGCAATGGGAATGAGAATGTAGTTGGCTGATTATGTTCGCGGCGCCAGAGTACGTTTTGGCACAATCAGGGTCCAGAAAGGCCTTATCGTAATGAGTGATAGACTTAACCAACCAATTGTATTTATCTTTTTAAGAATTATTTTATACTTCTATTACTAAACTATAGTCTGCGCCAGATAAGTAGGAACTAAAGGTCATTAACCCGCATACAACAATACATAATTCTGAAAACAGAAATAATGACATAAACTTGTCCCGCAACAACCTTTATCGTGATCCTTGACTTTTTCTAGTAATAAAAACCGGCCAAGAGCGTGTCAGGCCACGCTCAGTGTAGGGTTCCGTAGTTTCCCGTCCGTCACAATAAGTGTTCCCACTTATGAGTTTAAAGGTGGGTATCCATTATGTAAAAATGTTTGCATATACGAATATACTACAAACTTAGTCCAGAAATTATTTTGTACAACTTTTTGTCTTCATTTTCTTTTTACATCTTTTTGTACAAAAACTGTTGTTTCCATCAAGTTCAAAATGATTTTCCTAGAAAGTCTACTTTTCAGATTTTTTTCATATTTTCTAAACCTATGGTTCAAAAGTTAGATGGGGAGGGACACATTGTTTTTTACTTTTGGAGCGATTATTTCCGAAATTATTGACATTATCAAAAAATGATTTTAGGAAACCCCTATTCATTTTTAAATACCTTTCCAACAATATATCACACGTTAGGGTTGAAATTAAAAAAAAATCACTTCCCACTTTACATATAGGGGGGCTATACCCTAATAAAACATTTTTTTTCCAATTTTTATTTTACCACTTTGTCGGCGTGATTGATATACATATTGGTACCAAATTTCAGCTTTCTAGTGCTAACGGTCACAGAGAATTAGCGACGACGGACAGACGGACGGACGGACGGACAGACATGGCGAAACTACAAGGGTTCCTAGTTGACTACGGAACCCTAAAAACGATTCATAATGTATTTTCGAGGTACGTACGCAGAGAAATTAAGGAAAGAGCAATGACCTTTAATTCCTCTTTATCTGGCGCAGACAATATATATATACATATTTTTTTGCAATAATTCTAAATTCTGAAGAATGCGATCGACACGGCGAACATGGATTACCATTTACTATAAGTACATATTTTTTTATTTCCATATTAAACAGAATTTAATTTAATATTGCAAGGTTTAAATAACCGTACTTTATGATTAAGTTATTGTTGTTCATGTGTGACTAAATATTGTAACAGGCTTTGATTACAATATACAGGGTGTAAAAGACTTCATCACGAAGCCGTGAACCAAGCATTCTGTACATCAAACTAAGTAACTTTACGCAAAAATTATTGCTGGGAAACGACTTTTTTTTTGGGGTGAAAAATCATGTTTTGTGGTAGAGAACTCAATGTAACGCACTCAAAACATTGTGCTGATGGATGGATTAAATAGTACGGGGTTCGTGGAGGTGTTTAAAGTAAAAATCTTACATTAAAAACTTGTATTAAAAAAAAAAAAACTTGTCAAAAAGTTGGAACTTTGACCCCCAATATCTCCGTAACTAGAAGGTTCCCAGGTATGGTGTAGAACAAAAAAATTATCGCAATGACGAGGAGAACAAGTGTTCTTTCGGCTTCGTTAAGAGGTGTTTTGCACCCTTTATAATAACAAGTCACATCTTATAAGAGGTTGGGGAATACCTAGATAAAAAAAAAAATAGATACGAAAAGTTTTCTGGACCATGCCATAAAATATTGTAGATTAAAATTTTGCTGTATAGGTGTTATATTGATTTGAAATATTGTCACTCGTTCTTTTTATTTTTTGTATTGATTGACTGGTAGAGAATGTTTAACAAAAAGAAAGCTGTACATGAAACTTTTTTGTGTCTCTGCATATTTCGGGACCATGGGGTCTCAACCATTGGGAAGGTGGTCAAAGCCAGCTTTTCTTAAGACCCATTAGTCACTTTAAATGACATATTATTAAATTTATATAACGTCCCACCCACTGCAGGACAAAGGATTTCCTGCTCTGTTTTTCAGTTCTCTTGGTTTAAGCTGTTAAGTACTAGTCCTTAACGTTTCTAATATTACTTTCAGGGTCACGACACATTGATCGATGACATTTCAACAGTTTGTCCTTAAAAAAGAGCACGAAGTATGGGCGCACGTCGTCCGGCACGGTGGATGCGGAAGGATGCGTACGGCGGTCAGATACCTGTGCTCTCCACCAAACCGTGCAAAGCCATCATTCAATGTCCCGTGCGTGACCGTACTTAAGCCTAGTCAGACAACTTAATGTGTTTCTTCTCAAGTCATCAGTCATCTGCCTAGCCTTTTCCCAAAATGTTGGGGTCGGCTTCCAGTCTTACCGGATGCAGCTGAATACCGAGTATTTTACATGAAGCGACTGCCTATCTGACCTCCACAACCCTGTTAGTACCAGGTATTACGATATCCCTTAGTAAGACTGGTTGTCAGACTAATTGGGCCACTGACTACCTAAGGACTGTCAAAGATCTACAAATGACAACCGGGACCAACGACTTAACGAGCTTTCCGAGGCACAGAGGAAACTCGGAATGTAATGGGTGGTCACCCGTCCACAGACCAACCTAGGCGAGCACGGCTTAACCTAAAGATCGACTCGAGCGGCTGTTATTATTTAGCCACGAGTCATCAGTGAAGTAACATAATACTTATTTCATAATATTATAAAACTTTATTAGACAACATGAACAAATATAAAATTCCACATACCTAGATCGTCTTCCTCTTCCTCCATGCCTAGGTGACAGCCGTCTCACTCCCCGATCGCGATGTCGTGACCGTGACCTCGATGACCTCCGCCTCGAGCGTGACCTCGACCTTCTCCGAGTCCTCGAGTTCGACCTGTGTCGTGTAGTAATGTGACGCGTCTTAGAACTTGAGCGGTGATGGTGCTTTCGAGAAGCTGATGTTGACCGCCTTGATTTACTTCCTGACCTGTTAAATTAATAAATGAGTATTCACTTCTTCAAACCTTAATAAGTATAGAACGGATGTTATGTTATTAGTCCAGCCCGCTTAGCATGACCACTGAAGAAAAGAAGGAGATTTTGTTCATTTGTCATTTTGTCGATTCAATGACAGCAAAATGACAGATGAACAAAAGATTTGTTGATTCTCTTTCGTTTCTTCAGTGGTCATGCTAAACGGGCAGCAGTACATTAAAGAATGCCTGTAATCCTCAAACACTACATATTATAAAACAAGGCCTCCACCGCGTCTGTCTGTCCCACTGTATAACTTAGATCTTAAAAACCATGCAACAGATTTTGATGCGGGTTTTTTTAAATAGATAGTGATTCAAGAGGAAGGTTTTTGTATATTATCTGTAAAGCGGGCAAAGCCGCCGGCATCAGCTACTTAAACATAAATAATTATGTTGTGGCACCGAGGTTGCAATGAACGCTATTGGTTATAAAGTTTTTGGCAAAAATCTATTGAGTTATTTAAAATATACTCTTGGACGTTTTCGATCAAGTACAAGTACCCAATCAATTCTAAAGGCCGTTGCTGACAACTTTATTTTTAATATTTAATAAGATAGGGAGTAATGAGTAGCTTAGCTTTGGTTACCTCTTGGGAGATTTGCTTCTGTCCTTCTTTGACGTTTTTGAAGAGCTTTCAGTCTTTTTGCTTTTCTTTGCAGCAATTCTAGCATCTTCCAATAGGTCACTACTATGGGAAAAAAAACATTATTATTGTTACATTATAGAAAAAAAAAACACAAAATGTACTATTCTAAATAAATTCAGATAAAAATTGTGGCCAGATGGCGTTGAGATAATGATGGTAATGAGATAATGATGGTAATGAGATAATGATGAATCAGAAATCTTTAACTGTGGTTTTTTGTTCAATCATACAAAGAATAATGTGGGATATATTTACTCAATACTCAATTAATTCTTAATTGTTTACTTACAGGTAAAAAGGGTTTTGTGTATTAGACATTGTGAGCTTTTTGTTACATTTAAATGAGGTACGTTATTATAAATCATTTTGTTGAGAAATAAAGAAAGAATGGACTTTACTTACATTTTCATTTCATCCTCAGCTTGTTTCTTAAGTCCTCCAGGATCCGAAGTTTTAGGAAAATGTGAGTTAAATACTATCTCTTTCTCCGTACTACTAGATGAGTCAGTATATTCACCTTCTTCATACTTCTCTGCTTTCCTTCTAGCCTCTTCTTCAGCCTTCTTCACAGTTTCCTCAAACACTGCACTGAATTTTAGATTCTTTATTTGAATTTTATTACCCTTACATTTATCATAGTCTGCACTGTTTACGTCAGATTTAAGTTCTGATTTCTTGCTATCTAGTTTTACCCTCAAGTCTATGATCCTATTTTTATAGTCTGGTGGTAATGGAATAGGGTGTGGAGGTGATAAAGAGTTGTCCTCTATTTTAATAGTCTCTATCTTTTTTATTTCTCTTTCGACCTTAACCTCCTTTACTTTTACATCTTCCGATTTTATATCTTTCTCGTTTTTTATTGCTATTTGGTCATTTTCTGGTTTTGCTCGAACAGGCGTCAACGGGTACGGGTATGACGGCGACCGGCTCTCTCTAGAACGTTTTTTAGACTTACTTTTTTTTCGTTTCTTACGTTTGTGGGAGTATTCGCTACCCTCTGAGCTGACACTGCTAGTGCTCCGGCTGCGTTTTTTCTTTTCTTTTTTATGCTTCTTCTTACTTTTCTTGGACTTCTTTGAAGGAACTTCTTCTATTTTAGGAGGATCAGCATTAAAAGCACCAAACAGTTCTGATAAAATCTCACTTGACGACTTCTTCGAATCATCTTTTTTACGCTCAGGAGTCGTCTTCTCCCTTTTAATTAACTGTTCAATTTTATCTATTAAGCTCGTCATTTCAATAACTAATTAGATATAATCGTTTTCAGTCATAACAAAATTCACAAGACACCGTTTTGCAAACAACAAAATCAAACATTCGTCGCCATGATGCAAAATTTTATTTTTGACATTTCCATCCATTTGACAATGCGTTAAAAGAGTTGCCAACTTCCAATATTTCAGTAAAACACTTTGTTGTTTTTACACTGGCAAGTAGACCAGAGGCAGTCTATATAGAGGTAACTTTTTGATTGTCTGTCACTCAGGCTTCAGGAAAGTTGTAGACTGGCCCTATTCCTATCATTGGTATTGATTGCGATATATATATTACTATACTCTTTGGTATTGCGTTTCACATTGACTGGATCTCACGATGAGGAGCTTCCTCACCGAACTGTAACATTACAGACGAATGATTATGCTTCTGCATAGCTTTTCACAAACGCTTCAATTCGACCATTCGTATGTCTATCTTTTGTAACCGACTTCTTTGGCGAAAGCCAGCGACATAGACACGACTTTCCGAAGCGTTTGTGAATGGCTATGATGGTGGGGGAGCGCCTTTATGGTGACTAACGGTGCTCTTCGTCGCAGAACTTGGCCTCCGTTTTTTAACGACTAGTTGAGTAGCGCCTTTTGGGCGTTACAATACTTGATGTTCGGGAATATTTCACTTTTTGCGGTTTATTCTTGCGGTTATGTCACGTAATGAGACACTCCGCTGAGACATAGCCCGTCGATCATTCCTACTGATGACATTCCTACTAATATTTTCAAACTCTTGAGCTTGTGCTTTTAATGAAGAAAACCACGTGAGGCTGTACTACCTACGTAATTGTCCGCTACTAGCTGGATAAGGCCATGAATCATTAAGGCTGGCCCGGGGCTACCGCACGATTGCCCGCGAGGCGGCGAGCCTCCTTGCCGGATTGCCGCCATGGGATCTGGAGGCGATAGTCCTCGCGCGCCTACATGAATGGCGCGCGGAGGCGCTAAGCCGGGGGGAAACTCCGCTGCCGCGGCAAATTGTCGCTCAGCGGACAGACTTCCGGCGAGATCTCATGGCGACATGGAGAGAGCGACTGTCGCAACCCCGTGCAGGGCACGCCACGATAGTGGCGATAAGTCCCCTCTTTGAGGAGTGGCTTGAGAGACGCCACGGCGTCCTCACCTTCCGCCTGACGCAGGTCCTCACCGGACACGGAGTGTTCGGGAGGTTCCTGCACCGAATCGGGCGGGAGGAAACGCCCGGGTGCTTCCATTGTGAGGATCGACCGGAGGACACGGTGGAACACACGGTGGAGGTGTGCCCCGCGTGGGCGGAGCACCGCCGTGTCCTCGAAGCGGCGATCGGCGGCGGCGACCTCTCGCGTCCGGCCCTGGTGCAAGCCATGGTCCGGAGCGAGACGGAATGGGACGCCGTCACCTCCTTCTGCGAAGCAGTAATGCTAGAGAAGGAGGTGGCGGAACGTGAGAGGGAGAGAACCTCTCAACGTCCCGGCCGCCGCGGGAGACGCCCCGGGCGTCGGGGGCCACCACCACGTGGCCCCCGGCCACCGTAGGCGCGGGCCTGTGGACGGTGAGCTATGGGCTAGCTCGCCGTCCGTCCGTCTCATGACGACAGGCCGTGTCGACGGCGCGTTCGTGTTCCACGCGCGCCTCAAAGAGAGTCAGCAAAAAGGAAGGGGTCCGCAAGGACCGATGCCTGCCGGGGTTGCGGGACTATTCGAAAGAGATACCGTGGCCCCGGAACACAAAGGGCGATGAAGGAACATGGATGGGTTTTAGTCAGTAAAAGTCTGACACTCCCTCCTGCTCCGCCCAGAGCGGGAGGGGTTATTTGATGATTTCCCATCCGAAAAAAAAAAAAAAAAAAAAAAAAAAAAAGGCCATGAATCATGTACAATGCGCTGGTACGGAGCCGTCTTGAGACCAGTGCGATCGTGTGGAACCCCCATGTGGCCAAATATAGTGTCATGGTGGAAAGATTCCAAAACAAATTCACTCGGTTTTTATTTTTTAAACAGTACAGCGTCTATCCCTTCTTCCCGCTCATGTACCCGAGTCTCTTTGTAATAGGGATGGTAGGGTACAGTAGGCTGGCGGTGCGGAGGGACGTCGCTCTGTGTAGCTTCGTGTTTCGGGTGCTGCGCGGCTGGCTGCACCACCCCGAGCTGTTAGCGGAGCTGGGGCTGCGCGCGCCACCTGGTTGCGGAGGTGCGCGTCGCCCCACGCCTACGCTACTGGAGCCATCCTCTAGGACTAACCTGAACAAGTTTGCCCCCTTGTCTCGCGCCATAAGACTGTTAAATATTATTTCAGATGAGGTAGATATATTTCACTGCAGTCTGATGAAGTTCACAGACTGCAGTGACTTGTGTCAATTGTTTTTTCTTATTGTTTTCTTTTTGTTTTTCTTTTTGTATCTTGGTAGTAACATCGCATTGGCGTCATAGCTGTTAAGGTGTTATTTACGTAATTTTAAATAAATAAATAATAAATGATTGTAGTCAAACACATACTTATAAATTAAACACCTGAATGCCTCGTGGGTCATGGTCGTAAGCGCAGCTGTTAATCACAAGGTCCTGGGTTCGATTCCCAGAACGGGCTGCCATTTTCTTTGTCCAATACCATTTCCACGGGAAAATCTTTACCTACAGAACCTTCTCATCAATGTCTTACAAGCTCCAAAAAATTCATTCAGAACTGAAATACCTGGTGAAATTCAAATCTAGGTAACAGGGGTAGGTGGTATCTCTAATGCTAACAACAGAACACTGTTGATTGTTGAAATTTAAAGCCGTGTAGTGGTATAGTGTTAAGAAAATGAAAATTCTAGTGTTAGGTAGGTACATTATTAAGACATAACATTTAGGTGACGCCTTGTGTTAGTGTAAACGGGCATATTTCTTTTTATCGTTGGTTCCTACCACAGTAGTGGCGCGCACGCTAAGTCATTGGTCCCAGCTGTCATTTCTAAATCTTTAACCGTTGTCGTTACAACCTATTGGCGTTGCGGGGGGAGTACACCTCACTCCCCCCGCAAACATGCGGTGGCCCGCAGATGCAGGCCAGCACTAGTCGGAGATCGCGGAAGGCGCACTAGTTCCCATGATCCCCGGCGCAAGTGTGGGAAGGGAACACCCTGGGGTGGTTTTTAGTCGGTTAGAGTCCGACAGACCCCTCCGCCCGCCCCAGGGCGGAGGACCTCCGTGTGGATTTTCCACCCCGGCAACAAAAAGGTCCAAGGCCAAGGTTGGTTGGTTGGTTGGCTGACCTTGGTTGTCAGACTTTCGGGTCACTGACTACCTAAACCCTACTACTTAATTCCAGTGCTAACTGGGTTGTGAAGGTCAGATAGTCTGATGCTTTTGGTTTGATTGGAAGCTGACCCCAACATAGTTAAAAAAGGATAGGCAAATATTGAGGTTCCCACCTCACTGTTAAAAAAGATAGGTGTAAAATAAAATAAAACATTTTCATTTTAGGTTTGGTTTTTATTGTATTCTCAATACCTTTGCAAGGTTGGTTAGTGATAAACTGATAAACAATACAGAATTGACACTACATTTTTCATAATTTTCTGTACGATTGAAGTACGCTGCGATTTTCATGTCAATTGCAGCATAGGACGGAAAACTTGTCCTTTTAGTTTAGGTATATTTTATTTAGGTACGTAAGTAGGTAAGGGAGTGTTCAGAGAAAATGTCTTACAATTAATAATTTCAAGAAACCTCGATCTACTTATTCGACATGTACCTACATGTAAGTAGGAAAGCTTTTAGCATGATTGCATGGTATGAGTGTACATTTTCAGATAAACAGTTGACCATTTTACAATTGACTGTCACACACCATCTGTTTATAAGAAAAAATATATTATCATAGATGACAAAACAATCATAGTAAGTAGGTAATATCAAATTCTTTATCCTATTTCATCCAGTTTGAATAACTTCGACACAAACAAAGACAAGCACAATTCTTTAATAAATAATTATTACCTACATTAAAATGCAAGAACAATACAATAATAATTTGGCAATTAATTTCGGAATTTAATAATCGGAAGCTCCAATTATTGAGCAATACTTTACAATTTCAGGCCCTTGCCAATCATTTCAATAAGTAAACCAATGCTACCATTAAAAAACTAAAAAGGCTGCAAGTGCATTTTCTGCCCAGTGTACACAGTAAAATAAATAGGGTTTGGGTATAATATTTATTCATAATTAATAACGAGTCCATTTTACACTACCCGTTTTTGTCATAAGAGTTGTCAATCATACTTATTTTAATGCCTTAGGAAGACAGAATAAATACTACAAATTGGCCAAATAAATAAAAATATTCAAAAAGCAATAAATATTATCATATCACACAATAATATCAGTAATAAGTTACTTAATAAATCGATGATTAACTTAATAATTCTAAGTAATTAATATTCAGGTATAGGTACATAACAATAGCAAACGTTTTTTTCATTAGATACGTCGATACAATCATAAAATACATTCCCGTATTAAAATACCTACCTATCTACGTTTTCGTATCAAATTTTAAATGATTTTCCATGTACTTGATTTATAAAAACTTGTTTGCTATAAAAACTAATAATAACTAACTGAAAACTAGTCACAGTTTATTTTAACTCTACTTTTATGAAAATATCTAGACAACAAGTTTATTTATTGTTTAAGATTATTTTGCAATCACATTTTTAAACTTATTATTATCTATAAATTAAAATAATTGTCATTTCCCGCCATCGCTTACAGATCCGCTTGTTCATTTAAGTTACGAAATTAAAATGATCGATTTTTTTTTTCGTTTTTATTTTTATTTTTGTCATATTTTTAATATTCATCGCGTTTGTCATTTAAAAGGTGCTTGATAAACTTTTCGAATTGTGCAAACTGGGTGCAACGACGGCAACCTTTCTTTCTCATGTAAGTACTTTTATATATTTTCAAGTACGTAAATGTTAAACGCTAACATTTTTCTTTATCACACAGATCATATCGGGTCCCAAAAATTTTATAAACCATGAGACAGAACAGTTTCCGCTCGATCAACGAGTGGTAATGAAGCGTTCGCCTAAATGAGTAGTTTGACCAGCTTCACAAGTACTAGATCCCCGATACATTTATAGGATACTGAGACCCCACGTCACCTTGGTATTTGTTTCGGTGACAGCCATACAATATAATACAAGGAATGTTGAAAGTGATTGGTTAAAACTTAGCAAAGGAAAAGTCTAGACGATCTAAAGGTAAGGTAGAGTACGATAAGGTTCAATTGATTTTATTGTCTGTACTCAGATAGTGTCAGCAAAACAAATAAATACCGTTTGACGTGACCAGGTTTACGGATCATTCAATGTCAGGGTTCCAAGTACCTACAGGTGAATCCTAGTCTGTTGAGATCTAACTAGGCTAGCGTCAGAGAACGCCGCAAACGGCTACAGCTCTCGAATCTGACTGGAAGCGTGATGAGGCATCAGCTATTATACGTATCAAAATGTAGGCTGACTTGTATGAAACGCCCAACAAGAAAGCCATTCGTTGTCAATATGAAGAAGTAGATACTAGGAGATTAGAAACGCTAACGGCAGAAAAATATCGCAGAGGCCCTATTGTATAGAAGTTTAAGAGCGCTTGTACACAGAGCCGGGTCTTTACCGGTCGCCTGGAGCCCTCAGTCTGATCGGCTCAGGGCCCGCTCGGCTGACATCTGATACAAGCGCCATAACGGAGCTGACACCTGTCGTATCGACTCGGGTCGGACCGAGAGCACTAGCCGCCCCATCTTAAAGCTACTACTAAAATTCTCTAAGCGATCAAAGATCGCAAGCTAAATTGATTTTATTCAAAAGTCTTAAAAAAATAAAATCTGCTAGTGATCAACTTTAACGCGTTAGCGGGGACGCAAAACGGCGCGCACCGTTCGGAAACGTTTCTCGAAGCCGAGCTTCGTGTACAGAGATCGGGACGCGTCGTTTTCCGGACGAATGACGACGAAGGGTTTGTAGCCGCGGGCTGCGACTTCTTTGGTGAGACGGCGAGCCAAGTAGATCCCGTAGCCTTTCCTGCGGAATTCGGGCCTAGTTTGCATGGAGAACATGGCGCCGTAGTAAGACTGGACCATCCAAGCGGCTAGCTTCCCTTCGACGAAGATGCCGTAGGCGGGCAGTTCGGCGACCAGTTTCTCGAATACTTCGCGACATTCTATGTCGCTCGCCGGATACAGGTCGTGAACCGCCTTCATGTGCTCTGGCTGCAAGCGAACTAACTCCACGTCCGATGGCAATCTGCAATCATATTTTTATCCATGATTAAAATCTTTTAATTAAGTTGCAAGGGAGTACCAAAACAAGAATGGTATTAAATTATGATTTAATAAAAATTTGAGTTAAATTTTGATTCCGAAAAAGTCAAGACCAAAATGCAACGGGATAGTGACATAAACCAGGCATTTTATTTGAATCATCATCATCGACGTCCACTGCTGGACATAGGCCTCCCCCAAGTGTCGCCACATTGACCGGTCCCGGTTTATTTGAATGCGAAGAGGTTTACAAAACTTTTAAGCAATTCGCCTTACCCCTCAGTACTATCATCTTGTGGTGGGTTATCACAGACGTAGACGTCGCCAGTAATCTTGTCGTGCGCCTCATAGTGCCTCTCGAATCGGTTCACGATGGCCTCGTGAGTGAAGTTCAGGTACAGCGGCTGGGTCAGGTCTAGAAGGATCTCCTCTGAAGTCAGAAGGTCCACCAACTCTGCGCGCTCCGAAGGGCAGAACACTGTCACGCTCTCGTATGTTGTTTTGTTCGGCTGGAAAGATTAAGAAACAAATGAACATCACATTAAAAAGACAAAGGACGAATTTCATGTCATCATTATGGCCACTTTAAGTTGACAGTTCAATGTGGTGCTACTTGTCAAGAAAAAATGCATCGATATGACAAGCTTGGTACATTTATTTTAGTTCTGTGTTTTCCCGCCTGCACTGATACATTGGTTGAAGTTGTAGATGCATGCTTCTTTCGCAGCCATCTTGTTTTTTTACATACAATTTCCACAGACTATTTCACAATTGTTTACCAAAAGTGTCCTCCTAGCAATGTATAAAGACTGCGATCATCTTCGATCAGTAATAGTAATAGGTTTCTGGGACACATTTACTCTTAATACAAGAATGAAATCCGCTTTCGCACAGCTCAAAAGCTCCTCAACTACTTATGTCATTTAGGTCATCAAGGTAATTAGATATCTAGGTCGCAATGGATTACTGAAAGCTGTCGGATTGAACAGGGACGTTTTAATATCTGTTCCTGACGTTCGTTGCTATGATGTGTCTACCCTATTCACTGGCTGGCAATACCTACGACTCAGCGTTTTATCTGACGGATTTAATTTTGATTTTTATAGAATAAAATAGAGTGAGTGAATTTAATATACAGAATCTATACCAATATTATAAATGCGAAAGTAACTGTGATTTCTTCTCACTTTATCCTTTGGGTTTTCGACGAAATTTGGCACATATGATATAGGCTTTTAATCCCAGTAGTACGTTCCCGAAGGATCCCCTCTACGCAGGCAAAGCTAAAGGCAAAAGCTAGTCTGTTTTAAAATAGTTTAAAATAATATTGCTACGAGTGCTACGAAGCGCTACGACGCTACGAGCTTAATGGCCAGAATCAATGAAGTACCGAGAAAAATGGACGCCAATCTATCTGTAATTAACTATTAAAGTGAAATCTGAAAGACAAGTAGACAGATTTATTTGACGTTCTGTACCTACAATATTGCTTCGTATAATACCAATAATAATACATAATATAATAAGTGTCTACGCAGTTGTCAGGTGAATTTAGGAAAGTTTGGCGCACAAAGAACCTTCATTTTACGACGTTTCTGTCTGGCCGACGGTGAGGCAATCAAACGAGTATTGTGTCTAAAATTAGGATCGTCTCGAAAAGGTCAGGATCTAGATCGAGTCCCGAAAATCTTCTTTTTATCTAGACTGGGCCTATTTTCGTTATAGTTACCAACCGAAAAGACACCAAATATCACTTGGGAAAAGAAGCATAACTTTTATCTGTGGGGATAAAACGGTCACGGGTAAATAATAAATGGGGGTAGAAAGATAAGAAGATATTTTTCTCTCTTCTTTCTTTTGCTTTTGGTATGAATTAGGTCTTAAAGTTGCCGAGTATTCGAAGACTAGATATAGCGAGAGCAGAAATTTCGCCAAAATATGTCACTGGATTCCAAGCGACATATTTCGGTGAAATTTCTGGTCTTGCTGGAGTTCCTTCATAAGAAAATGATGGAGCTAATCAATTTAAAATTTAATTAAAACTTGTTAAAGTGTTACATAATCTACGTTAGCATATCATAATAGTTTCATGTCCCATGGGTCGTCATTAGCCGATAGGAGTGTCTGTGGGTTAAGTTTCAAATTACATTTTCTATGAAGACTTGACCTGGCTACAAAGTGATATGAAAATACCTATGTGTAACGAGTTCTCGCTAGTGCAGGAGGTATCTAATAGGGCAAGGAGTTTCATTGTCGATGTTCTATGAATCCATGGTACTTATTAATTTGAGCTCTGAGCTTGCAAAATAGGAACCGAGAATTGAGGGAATATTTCCCAGCGAGAAAGTCAGTGTTTCAGAGAAAAAATATGGTCTGAAAAGTTTAGTGAATAATTTTGGACAATGCTTTCTCTAACACTGTTTTAAGCTTTCAAGGTTTAAAACTAAACTTATATTGTCACTTACAGGATATCTTCCGTGATTGTTAATTGTTTTGAGCTCCGGATATTGGCTTAGTGTGCTGTGTGTGTGTGTTGCTTAGTGTCGAGTTCCAATAGTGCGCGTAGCAAAAGACAAAGAAAGAGGGTAGACAGATTTGTCTGCTCTTAACAATTTATTTTCCATCCACCCGCAGTCTCCAGTCAACCCGCGATCATGGCGCTTGCAACAGGCAGCGTCAAAATATCGGGAGCTCAAAACAATTAACAATCACGGAAGATATCCCGTAAGTGACAATAAGTATAAGTTTAATTCTTTCTATATTAGATTTTAAAAATCATAACAAACTGATAAATAAAATGGTAAAAAAATAAGCAGCTTAAAACTCATCTTCTTGAACCATCTTTTCCACGAAGATATGAAAGTTTGTAGCTAGGCATAGAATTCAGTCTAGATAGACTTGGAGAATTATCGTGCACGCCTGACTACTTTATGTAATTAAGAGGGCATTAAGAGGGGCACATAAGCCGGGGCTTGGCTGGCGGCCTCGATGTCTTTATGAAGTAGGCATTTGTTTAGCGAAAGTAGGTCTATTTACACTGATTAAAATTGATTTAAGATTTAATTACTGCATTCGAATTAAGATTGAGTGTACTGTCTCTCTCGGTTGCACCAGAGCGTTTACAAACATAAAATCTCGCTTCTAATCCCCGCAGGGTTAGGCAGAGTTTTACCTACATTTCGCCAGTACCGTTAGTCCCATACTCCCATGTAATAGGGGGCGAGCCTTTTGCCATCAACCGAGCTTTCAAAGTATTTAGAAGCGATACGCTAATGACCATTACGTAATACTAAAAGTAATTTCACAGACAGATTTTCGCGATTCGAATATAGTACCAGAAACTTTTCGTTATCAATTTTAAACTTTTTATATTAGTAAAAGCCGAATAACTTTTTCATCTCTTATCAGCTTTTAGTCTGGGGAAATTCTGAGGTGAATTCAAGTATATTTTTACTTTATTTTTTGACAGATTAAAATGTTCGCAGAAACACGTGTAACGATCTAAAATTAGGCTCCTAAAACCGTCTGAAGATAATTAATCCCTTGTATTAAGGCACATTTAGCTTCGTGAGTCGTTACAGGTAAATATCGGATTCGGAAATCGGATTGTTTTGTCCCAATTCCCAATGTTGCGTAAGTATTTATAAGAAAATTTTAATTGAGACGAAACAAGTTGTTACGGCAACAATTTCTGTGGCATTGTAGTGGAAATTAGTCAATTTGCGACGTAGGAAATTCAGTCAGTTTATTAAGTTATTAAATCTCAATTGATATGGCTTTATGGGTTTCAGCAGTAAACACTTAAATACTTTCCATGATCACACGACTTGCCAAGTGGCTCTAGGTCTATAATCGACGAAGCTAGCGATCTCACTGACTTCTAAAACAAATCTCAAACTCTTGGTTACACAAAAACCTAAATCCTTTGTCTCGCCGTAAACTATAAAGCTTGGAACTACTTTCCGAAAACAAAAGAAAACTACTTTTCCTTGAGCTATATTTCCACTTCTCAATCCCTCACGGATTTCTAGACACAGAGCGTAGTTAAATAATGCATGTAGTACAGTGTGCTGCAAACACCGGTGACATAGCTCGTTAGCTCGCTGTGAAGCCAATCTCTAAGGCACCAAGGAAAGAGATAGGTTTAGAATGCTCAATGTATATAAATCGACAAGTTTTCTAAGACGAACAAACGAGAAAAGTAAATTAAAAGCGAAAAGCAAAGTCATAACATTATTACGTGGCTGCGTGATATTCAGTTTTCTTGACAGTGACGGTTATGTTGCCCGAAAAGTAGATAGATTCATGACTATGAGGCCCTAGTACGAGCGCGCGTGACTTATAGAAGAAAATCAACTTTAAATTAAATGAAGCCCATATTTATTACATCCACAATTTTTGGGCGTCCGCCATATTGGATTTAACTTATGGCGTCAAACCACCACCCATGAAATTGTCATCTAAACTATAACTGTTTTAAAATTCAGTTGCAAGATTTGACCTAAACAAGCATACATGCGCAAGTTAAATAAAAGCTTGTAAGAGAGCTATCTGTGTCTGTTTTGTTGAAGTTTAGCATACGATCAAAATGTTGTATTATAACTACAACCGCCATAGTGTGTTCTTAAAAGTGAGATTTTGTTATTTTCTTATGTAGTGTGAGCAAGATTTGACCTAAACAAGCATACATGCGCAAGTTAAATAAAAGCTTGTAAGAGAGCTATCTGTGTCTGTTTTTGTTGAAGTTTAGCATACGATCAAAATGTTATATTATAACTACAACCGCCATAGTGTGTTCTTAAAAGTGAGATTTTGTTATTTTCTTATGTAGTGTGAGTAAACTCACAAACGTCACGTTTCATACTCATTTCCTGAGCCCGTTTTATGATTAGGGCGACTACAGGACCTAAATTAGCAATTCTATTTGTGGTGGTTCAAACTTCGTTTGAAATACTGTTAGAATAATAGTACATTGTTACCCTAGGAGTGAAAGTAACTTATTTAGTCCCGAGACGGGGTTTGGTGCCCGAGCGAAGCGAGGGCGCTAATAGTTCGAGGGACTAAATAAGTCTTTAACCCGAGGTAAACACTGTGCTTTTCATTACGAATACAAGGAAAGTAAAAATAAAAACATTCAATCAACAAGTGAAGATCGAATTGCCCGATTGCCGCTTTCCCGCCTATTTTGCTTTTTTTTTTCTGTGGCCGGCCAGCTTCAGCCATTACTAATTTTTCATTTTCATCATCGAAAAAATGGTAAATATTTTGCCGAAATCTGTTATTTTAAAGAAATAGTTGAAACGTACCTAATCATAATAAAGTTATTTAAAAAAACCGGCCAAGAGCGTGTCGGGCCACGCTCAGTGTAGGGTTCCGTAGTTTCCCGTCCGTCACAATAAGTGTTCCCACTTATGAGTTTAAAGGTGGGTATCCATTATGTAAAAATGCTTGCATATACGAATATACTACAAACTTAGTCCAGAAATTATTTTGTACAACTTTTTGTCTTTTTTGTACAAAAACTGTTGTTTCCATCAAGTTCAAAATGATTTTCCTAGAAAGTCCTTATAAAGTTCTACTTTTCAGATTTTTTTCATATTTTCTAAACTTATGGTCCAAAAGTTAGAGGGGGGGGGGGGGGGACACATTGTTTTTTACTTTTGGAGCGATTATTTCCGAAATTATTGACATTATCAAAAAATGATTTTAGAAAACCCCTATTCATTGTTAAATACCTTTCCAACAATATATCACACGTTAGGGTTGAAATTAAAAAAAAAAATCACTTCCCACTTTACATATAGGGGGGCTACCCTAATAAAACATTTATTTCCAATTTTTATTTTACCACTTTGTCGGCGTGATTGATATACATATTGGTACCAAATTTCAGCTTTCTAGTGCTAACGGTCACAGAGATTAAGCGAGGACGGACGGACAGACATGGCGAAACTATAAGGGTTCCTAGTTGACTACGGAACCCTAAAAAGATATATTCTCTAATTAATACTAAAACATGAATCAACTCGAAAAAACAAATGAAGCTCGGTTTGCGGCTTTCCCGCCTATTTGCTTTTTTTTTGTGGCCAGCCAGCTATTCAGCCATTACCTATTTTTCATTTTCATTATCGAAAAAATGGTAAATATTTTGCCCAAATCTATGTTATTTTAAAGAAATAGTTCAAACTTAATTATTCCAAAAATAAAAAAAATATTTAAAAAATATAATTCTATATTTAATACTTAACTTTATGTTATTTCCATTTTACATTGTGGCAGTAGAGAAGGTTGGAACATGGTTCAATAGAAAAATGAACAATTTTTTTAAAATAATTTGACAGCTGTCAGTTGAAAACGATTCTCCCTAGGGCTGAAAAGTATTACTTTCAACCCGCTCCTCAGGCAACTTCAGACCTACTTTCAGAGTATGAGTAATGAAAAGTTCTAATCAGCTTGCACTACAGAGTGGTTATCACGTCAGTCACTGTGGGCCGAATAGTGCGAAATGAATGGTTTTTCTTGATTGGACTAAAAGAATAAAACACTAGAATGCTAAAATGTTGCTTGTAGAATTGTTTGCCAAAACATCAGAATGATAACATGTATTTTAGAATGGTTTTTACTCGTTACAAGAAATTTTTTGAAATAAGTTCATGATTATTTTATCGAGTAAAATTAGTTGTAATATGTTTTCTATCATACTAGCATATATCCTGGAGAATATCATAATATATTTTTCTGGTTTTGTTTATTTTTTTTGCATTATAAAACACGCGTTTAGCTCCTGTAGTCCCCTTAAATAGCAACAACCCTCAACCTTTACGTTAGGTAGGTAATGGCGGTTTCGTTTATGTAGGCTATAAGTTTGGCGGAATTATGTAGGTGTCTGGTTTTAGCAGTTCCAGGTTCTGTGGGATTCGTGTTTCTTGAGATAAAGGTTTTAATATTTAATTATAATTGCTGCTTTGCTTTCAGAAAATTGGAAAGCTATTTTGCTCTAAGCTCGTTGTTGTTATAGTGGTCGTAAACGCGACTGCAGAGCAAGAGTTTCTAAGTTCGATTACCAGGTCGGACAAAGTGTTATTGGGTTTTTCCATTAGGAATTTCTCAAGAGCAGCCACGGAGTCTGGGTTTGTGCCCGGTTGATGGCAATAGGCGCGCAGTATAAGTACTACATGGCACGTAAACATACACACATGGGACCCATTAAATAATCTAGACTAAAATCATTACATCCAATATGGGTCCCGACTGTTGCAGTCAATATGTTCCGTATTATAATTTATTATTGAACTTGTTTTTTTCTTTTCAGTTTTTATTAAAAGTAATTACCTAGTTATTTTTAGGCAGTCGGGTTTTTTAATTTTTTAAATTATTTATATTTATTTTGATATACCCAGTGTCACACTCACAGTAAATACGAATCTAACAACACTTCTCAAGCTAAAATCCATCGAGCCGTTCAGGCCACAGAGCGTTCCAAACAATTATACATACATACATACTCTCGAAAAACATAACCCTCCTTCTGGCGCAGTCGGGTAAAAAGGAGTACAACACGTGGCTTATACTAGGTTTCGAATTCGTTCTGAAATGAGGGTCAGATACCCTCGTAAGCCAAATTCGTGCCAAAGATAAATAATAATAAATATCGCTGAAAATTACACACAGCGCCTTCTAGTGCCACACTGAGCAACGAGGCTTGTGTCGTGGACACCAGATAGTTGATGTACTAAATTTATATACTTTTTTGTATGTAAATAATAAATAAATCGGATATTTCAGATTCATCATACATCATTAAATACATACTTATTATACGTACATATAAATATCCATGACTCGGAAACAAATGTCCATGCTCATCACACAAGCATTTGTTCCTACCGGGATTCGAGCCCGGGACCCTAAGAACGTAAGGCAGTATCACTACTGCTGTGCCATTAAGAGAAGCCTTTATAAGATCCTGATGAACGTTCTATGCAATTTAATAAAATAATAACATAAGTAACAAGGTACGACCTATGTCCCCTTATTATATTATAGTGCATCTCTAATTATCATCAACAACAACGATTACCTACCTATCTCAAAACATAACTCTAAGATTAAGTAAATTGATATTTCTCAAACAGCAGAGAAAATAAGACGCTCCACCATCTCAGTACCTACTTCAATTTTAAACTTGAAGCAAGTAGTTTCTGAGGCACAAAAGGTCACTTTTAAATAATTTAATGAACCTTTGACGTAAAATAGAGGAGAGTAGTTTCTATTTTCAATGTTGAGTTGCTATTTAAAAAAAAAAACGAAACTCTTTATGGTATTAAGACCACAACTCGCTAAATTGTTGACGTTTTTCTTGAAAATTACTGAGATTTTGAGAATGAATGCTCTACTTGTAATTATGTTCTTTTATTTAAGTCAATTGGAAATCAGAATCGAATTATAAAATCTAGTGTATGAAAAAGTTGTTGAACTTCAGATGCTTAATTCAATATAACGATGGGACACCGACGCTAAAATGCACGTATGCAGTACATCAGTGTAAACCCCCTTATAGAATTTTTTTATCGGTACTTAATATAAAAAAAATCAGTTCTTGGGTAAGATCTGGTATCGTTTCGCAGGAATTTGGGGGTAAAAGGAGCTAAAGGTGGAAGGGATTAGGTCCCCGATATATTTTCCGAGAAGAACATCAGTCTTAACCCCCTTATAGAATTTTTTTATCGGTACTTAATATAAAAAAAAAATCAGTTCTTGGGTAAGATCTGGTATCGTTTCGCAGGAATTTGGGGGTAAAAGGAGCTAAAGGTGGAAGGGATTAGGTCCCCGATATATTTTCCGAGAAGAACATCAGTCTTAACCCCCTTATAGAATTTTTTTATCGGTACTTAATATAAAAAAAATCAGTTCTTGGGTAAGATCTGGTATCGTTTCGCAGGAATTTGGGGGTAAAAGGAGCTAAAGGTGGAAGGGATTAGGTCCCCGATATATTTTCCGAGAAGAACATCAGTCTTAACCCCCTTATAGAATTTTTTTATCGGTACTTAATATAAAAAAAAATCAGTTCTTGGGTAAGATCTGGTATCGTTTCGCAGGAATTTGGGGGTAAAAGGAGCTAAAGGTGGAAGGGATTAGGTCCCCGATATATTTTCCGAGAAGAACATCAGTCTTAACCCCCTTATAGAATTTTTTTATCGGTACTTAATATAAAAAAAAAAAAAAAACATTTCTTGGGTAAGATCTGGTATCGTTTGGCATGAATTCGGGGGTAAAAGGAGCTAAAGGTGGAAGGGGTTAGGTCCCCGATATATTTTCCGAGAAATTAATCTGTCGCAGTATATTAAATTTGTCCGTGGTGTAAAATGTCGTGCAAAATCAACAAAACGCCAATACATAAAAATATTCGCCATTTGCGTCATGTGTCACTGTTATTCGTTTTCGTTCATTGCTTTTATCCTGGTATAAGTATTCTATACTCTTTAGATTGTCTTCGAGTTGCGTGACTGTGTTCTCTGTGTTCTGGTGTTTTTGTTGTGGCGACAACCTTGGTATACTCTGGACTTAAATTGTTCGCTTTCTCATTTGACCTACGCTTGTTTGCACATTGGATTTGACCGATTTTCTGCTCAATCGACTGATTTTTGCGCGTAATATTCAGGACTTCGATTTGCTGCCTACAATCTTATTAGGAGAACATAGGATGCATGAACGTGCGAAGTGGGCTTGGGACTTGGGGCACCCTGACTCGGACAGGTCAGGTTAGAACCTTCGTTGGTTATTTTTTAAACAACCAACGAAACAAAGTTCCTTCAAGTTTCTTCGTTGGTTTTAAACAATAGGGATGATGACTGATTAAAAAAAATATGATTCTGTTTAGTCAGTCAGTTAGATTTTCGAAAAATATTGGTTACGTGTTTTTTGTTTTATCAAATTAATAAAAATTGAGAAAGATAAAACGTGTCAAAGATCATGAGTGGGGGCTTGTGACGTCACATTTGAGTAAAAAATGTACTCAAATGTGACGTCACACGAGTTTTCGACGCACTGTATCGTATTCATTTTTTGTTTACGTATAAAAAGAAAAAATATGTGTGCAATATTTTTTGGAATTCTATCTGACGGACTAATGCGTTTTTTTTTGTCATCTACCCTATTGACATGGTAAGCGGGGCTCCGACTACGCCTATTAAGCAAGTTTAAAGTGTTTTGAGGTTGGCTTACAATATTTTGTTTTTCTCAAGAACGGTGCGTTACCTTTTCATGGGATTTCCCTGCGACCTCACTCTCCCCCGTCCCACCCACCTGCTCCTGCCAAATGATACTAAATTTTTACCAAATATTTTTCCCTGCGGGCGGGTTCAGAATGATGTACGGCATACGTGGTAACTGTTTTAGCATCGATGTCATTTCCACCTTGTATCTAATTCAACTTGGTCTGTGGATGGGTGACCACCTATTACATATCAAGTTTCCTCCGTGCCTCGGCAAGCACGTTAGCAGTTGGTCCCGGCTGTCATTTGTAGATCTTTGACAGTCGTTACAGGTAGTCAGTGGCTCAAAAAATCTGTCTACCAAGGGGTATCTTATTACCCAGTACTAAACTGGGTTGTGGAGGTCAGATAGGCAGTCGCTCCATGTAAAATACTGGTATTCAACTGCATCCGGTTAGACTGGAAGCCGACACCAACATAGTTGGGAAAAGGCTAGGCAGGTGATGATATAATTCAATTTTCCAATCAAATCACAAACAAATGACACTGCTAGAAGAACAGGTCTTCTTCTGTAAATATAAATAATTAAATAAATAATGGTTCTTACCGTACTAGTACAGCCGGGGAAGTGTAGAACGATCGGATCCTCGGGCCAATTCTTCGCTACATAAAAATGAAAGTCCCACACCTTGTTGTTTAGATATGTTTGAATCGTTTGATGAAACTGGAAATAAACAGACAGTCGTTAAAAGTGCGCTTGTTTCTTGATTTTTTTTAATTTTTTCGGAGTAGTATGTAAATACAAAGTTACCTCCGAAAATAACTATTATAACATAGGTTAAAAAAAACCGGCCAAGTGCGAGTCGGCCTCGCGCACGAAGGGTTCCGTACCATTATCTATACATTAGACAAAAAGTCACGTTTGTTGTAAGGGAAAAAATTAAATATTAATTTTATTCTGTTTTTAGTATTTGTTGTTATAGCGGCAACAGAAATACATCATCTGTGAAAATTTCAACTGTCTAGCTGTCACGGTTCATGAGATACAGCCTGGTGACAGACAGACGGACAGACGGACAGACGGACAGACGGACAGATGGACAGACGGACAGACAGACGGACAGACAGCGAAGTCTTAGTAATAGGGTTCCGTTTTTACCCTTTGGGTACGGAACCCTAAAAAAAGGAAAAATTCAAACCCATGTAACAAAAACTTACGAATTTTACTCAAGTTCTGTTTTCAGATGATCATTTCTGAAATTTCCGCGTTGCTTTATTTAGTAGTCATTTGGTTCGATATAAAGAGAGGTTACCTGAAAAGTTTTCCGGGAGTTTTTAAAATGGGTAATTTTATATATTTCCATGTGCTCTTTCCGTATTTCAACTTTGCCACTTCGTACTTTTGAAGTCCACTTTGCGGCGCTCGTACGTCGTATTTTGTCTGGTTTTATTTCGTATTCATTTATGTGATTTTATGGTGAAATTAATCGGAAAGGAGATATTGTCAAAAACTGCTTTTTAGGCGCCATTCTTCCAATATGACGGTGCCAGCGGTAAAAATACGAGGTGACAGAGTAGAAATTTGGACAGAGCACATCCATAAAAAAACTATAAAATTGCCGATTTTCAAAATTCCCGGAAAACTTTCAAGAAACAGGTTTTTTTTCTTTCTTTTTTTTTCGTTCTACCAAATGACTCTACTATTGAGGATATTGCCTTTTTCGGATACTTCAGTACATTTTATCTGTCAAAGTCCGATGTCCGGAGTCCGGCACGCAACGCAACCTGTCCGTACAGCACCCCTAGCCAAGTTACAAACGTTTCGTATCGATTCTCTTTCTACAATCGTAAACGCCTCGGCGTAAGCGGTTGTAGAAGGCGCTAAATTGGTAGCCAAGTTGACACGACTGAGTCGATCGCTCGTTCTCTAATGTCGGAAAAAAAAACCTACACTTTAGTCTATGGTGAGCGTTCCTACCAAAGAGTTTAGCGATCAACATTGTAGAAACGATAATATTCTATTCTATCATTTTGAACGATGTAAACTTGTCTACGAATTTTCTATTCGTTTTTGTTGATCACGTGATTTAACGTTGAGATGATATAATTCCCATTCATTTGAATAGTTTTCTACTGGCGTTAACTATTGTAAATTGTCAACTTGGCTAGGGGTGCTGGTTTGATAGCACCTTTACAAGTTCACATTAATCACAGCACAGAATAAGTTCCTCATTCGATTGAGATTCGATCCCACAAATAATATAAACGAAAAATCTTTCCCCCAATTTCTAAACCGTTTGAAGTAGAATCTCATTAAAAGTTACCTTTAAAGATTCAGGCATATACTGCACTAAGATATCGGCCACAGCCGGCAGCTCGTCTTCTGTTACCAATCGAAAGTTTTTCCCTTCAGGCACGATTTCCATCTCTGAAACAAACGTTATAACAGTTTTCATTTCGCTCAGGTAGTATAGGTAAATGATGGGAAAGCGGAAAAGCTCTTGTGTTAGTCAAATGTGGAACGGTAGGTAAAGGCAGCTTTTCAGACTGGCAAGTTATATGTGTCTGCTGTGTATGCAGGTTTTACTTCGAGGCTTTACTTGTGGAACTCGTAAAGTAATATAGAGCCGAGAGATTTTAACGTAACATTGGGCGTTTTTCGTTTCAATGTCGCCCAACTGTCAAATGACATAAGCAAGATGGCGACGGGAACAGTTTAGTCTAAGCCTGTTTACAAATGTTATCCTAATACTAAAGATGGTCAGACGTGATGTAGTTACTTAATTTCGTACCTATTATATTAATCTGCAATGACAAAGTGTCATGGATATATTATGTGGCGATAGATCTATTAATTAGATGATACAAATTGATGACAAATATGAACTTTGGTGACAAAAAACGTCACCGGTTATAATATTGTTTGCAATAGTTGTCACATTCATTACGTAATATTTTACCTAATCCCTACATAAGCCTTTGTTCATTTCCTGAGGTATATGTCCCAGTAACCTGTGAGTAAAAGTGGGTAAAAGTAGACTTTTTAAAAAACTTGATGTCCATTTTGCTCCACTATAAGATTTATTGACACTCCCTCCTACTCCGCCCAGAGCGGGAGGAGTCATTTGATGATATCCCATCCAAAAAAGAAAAAAAAGGTGGTACAAAAAAAAAAAAAGTGTATCTGTTGCAAAGACGACGTTGGCATAATAACGACACATCATCACTCAGTGAAACAACAGAACTGTAAGATAAATACCACTTTGTCCCACTTGTGGGAAAAATTGATAGAGCTGAGTGGAATAATCCTTCCCAAGGTTAAACATACACCCTCATAACGTAACGTAAGTTAATCAGCCGTCATTTCTAGAGTTTCTAAGAACTGGAAATTGTTAACAATACCTTCTACGGTATCGGAATCAAGTCGATAATGTTGCACTGTATGCAACGTGACGTTTTAACCTCAGGATTTATTCATATTAGCACTCTATTGCCATGTCAACTGAGTGGATTCTAATAGTAGCACAATATACGACGTGGTAGAAACGCGAGAGTTCAATAACCTATACTATATATTTATTTAGTTACTAACATTATTGTGTATCAGATTGTTACTCGAAAGAGGTTGTTAACTTCGAGCTCGTGTTATCACAATGGAAATCTTGTTTAAGCGAATTATATCTAAGAAAATAATAAGGTAACGTTTGTGAAAGAAATAACTACAGACACGCAAAGTTCAACGTTTTACTATATTTTCTGATATTTACAACATAGTAATAAAGAAAAACAACCGCGTATTTTCCTTCTCATAGCTATCACTCTGTGCTAGAAAAGAAATTCGTAGCAATAAAGGAAATGACCGCGAGCTTGCTACGAGCGCTACGCTTTTCGTAGCAGCTACGAGCTACGAGATCCGGAAAGCGAACCTTCATAAGAAAAAAGTACCACTATATCAAATAGAGATACGACCGCTTTTAGCCTGGGGGCCTCAGACAAAGTCGTAGCACGACCTCATAAAACAATTTCTAATATAAAAATATAGAAAATACACTGCAACAGTCGAGATTTCAAAGATAAAATCTTGGAGAGAAAAGCGCAGGGCGAGCGAAATTCATGCCAAGGTACCGCCAAGTGTCGTTGAAAGTGGATTACTGAATGTCAGCCAGATTTAATGTTATTGCACTGTTTATTTTATTTGTTGTGAAGTATTTTCTGATATTTTTTTGCGGTTTAGTTTAAGGCTTTAACTTTAAGCTTGTTGTCGAGTCTTAACTGAGAATTATATTCGTGTTTCATTTTCATCATAGTTTAGGGACTGGCCAAGTAGGTACTTCTTTCCAATAGTAATAAATTACAGGACTAATAATTTAAAGAATATTTTTTTTCCAAATTAAATCACTTTTTGTTTTTATTTCAATAATAGGCATGATTTATTTTTAAAAGTATAAACCTTTGATTTTTACATGGACAGTTTTTAGATGGACATCTGTTCAAAAATAAAACCAACATCAAATTGCATGGAACTTATAAGTACTCGAAATGTTACACATGACGAGGTCACATAAACTGACACAACATCTTGCATGTTGCACGACACTAAAATCATTGCTGTTCTTTCACGTTTACTTTTGATTAGACATCACTGTCAAAATGGCAATGATGTTTATTGCCGTTAAAATAAGGTTGCTATTCGTTTGCTACCAAGACAAGTTAGTCAAACAACAGTGATCTTTATTCTGATTACATTAAGGTTATTGTTGGATTGCTGCTGTCAGACGCAAACGAACTATGAAAGGGCTATACTGGTGTTCCATGTTCAAATAAATGTATGGCGGTGGGTCTCGTGACGGTTGTTGTTCTGAACGTTTTATATATGCGGGTGGCTAAATGAAGTGCAATTTACTAACGTTGAGTTTATACGCGAAACTCAGTGACCTTGTTGTGTAGTTTGAATTCTGTGTAGGTGAAAGGTTTTGCTAAGGTTTTTATGTGTAAACATGAGAAAGTATGAAATAATCGTGTCAATAAAATGTAGAATTATTACTTTTCGATATGTAAACTAGTGAAATCGGGGAAATTTATTCTAAAAAGCGAAATATTTGCCAACTTAGATTGGTCGCAATTACAGAACTGGCACATTCTGGCTAACATTTTGTTTGAAAAGGCCATCTTTCGGAAAATTGACGTAGGGTTGTTTATTTACTTCTTTGACTGTACTTACATAATATTAGTCTTTTAGACAAACATTTTCAAACAGTAGTGACATTCTACAACTAACTACATTAATTTACACAATAACAAGAGCACACTTGGCGTTGAAATTATTTATGGACAACACCGTTTTCTTACAAAATAGCAACCAAATATTAATAAACCACCCATCTAAAATTCGTGTACCTGTTATGGTTGATCCTTTGTTATGCAAATATACTAGTTTGTATTTATTTAAACCCCTGAAATACCTTTTACAGCCTTTACATAGAAAGTAGGGGTGAACATAACTATTTAGAGAATAGTCTGAACTGTACGAATAAACATTCCGGTTTATTGTTTAATACAGGGGTTCCCAAACTTATTTTGTCTACTGCCCACTTTGAGAATAAATTATATTTATCGCCCCCATTTTTTCACCTACTTAAAAACCACTTTAACTTCAAATTTAATTAATTATTGTGAGCTTTATTAGCGGAGATTAAACATTCATCCTAAACGAGACTTACTAACCCGCAATAGTTAACTTGAGACCTGACCGTAGTACACAACGGCGCTCAGGTCTCAAGTTAACTCTTACGGGCTACACCTGCCAATGAGAATGATTATTGAAACGCAAATTTAGAGTATTCAGACAGAGTATCTTTTATTCAAGATAAAACAAACATAATCAATTCTTCTCTCGATCTTTTAATTAATATTAGTTGACCTTCACAAGTTGTAGTCGAGAGTCGAGAGCTCAGTCGGTGTCTTATAAGAGTCCTCCTAGATGAAATTACAAATCGCCCCCTAGTCTCTACACAACGCCCCCATTTTTTTTTGGGGCTCTTACTGCCCCCCTTTAGGCCTGCAGCACCCACGAGGGGGCGTTATCGCCCACTTTGGGAAAGGCTGGTTTAATACAACTTGTTATGATTTTACTTTAAACACCTCCACGGCCCCCGTACTTTTCAATGGATCCATCAGCATAATGTCTTGAGTGCGTTACATTAAGTTTTACCGTGATACGTAATTTTTCTCCCAAAAAAAAAGTGTTTCCCAGCAATAATTTTTGCGTAGAGTTTCTTGGTTTGGTTTGATGTACAGTATGCTTGGTTGAAAGGACCGTTTACACTCTATATACCTACGAAAAAAAAATGATGAAAAAATAAGCGAAGCAGAAAGCTTGCCCACCATAGTTGCCACTTTATACTATTCACAGAATGATTAATGCCTACAACATGACTTTTGAACGTATTGATATTTTTGCATGTTCTCCCAGTAAGTCCAAATGTCTTATACTCAAGGAGTTTTCTTGATTCATGTGAAAAATTTAGATAAGCATGATACTTAAGTAAGTTTAGCTTTTAATATTATTTTGTATTATTACCTTATCATTTCAATTAATTGTTTATTATATTTCACAGTTAATCTGTGAACAGCGTTGTGGGCTACAATATTGTTTAAATGTTTGTGTATCTTTTTTTCTTATACTTTCTGTTGTAGCTGTTTGCTGTTTCTCTTGAATAAAATAAATAAAAAATAAATGAAATTTATTTCTATCTGCCACTAACTAATAGGCGGAACTGACTCCTGACGAGCCCGATCATGTCTAAAAGCTTTTACAAATAACTGACATTGAAACAGGATGTTCAAAGTTAACGAGCTTTTAATAATAAACACGTTTTGATAGAAGCCTGCCATGATCTCTTGAGTTTCTTTCTAAAACCATAAAAATGGAACAGGGCAACAAAGTTTACAAACTTTGTTTGGTTTCAGAGAAAGCATATTGTTTCACTAGCGACCCGCCCCGGCTTCGCTCGGGTAAAATTGTTTTCTAATCATTCCATTTTTTTGGGTGGTAAAATCATTAAATGAGTACTCCCGCCCTGGGTGGAGCGGATGGGACTGTCAGACTTACTGACTAAAACACCCTGTTCTTTTGGTTGCCCTTGGGTTGGAACCCAAGGACAACAAAAAGAACAGGGTGTCTTAGGGTGGTGATGTGGAAGGGTGTCTCAGTTTACCCCTAACCCTGTTTAGACAGTCCCGCGACCCAAGCAGTTCCAATATTCTAAGATATTTTATTTTGTGCATTCAATTACGAACAAAAACCTTTTAAAATCAATATTGCTTACCTCCCATAACATACGGCGTGATAATATGTAGCCTAAAGCCTTCCTTGGTTTACAAAGAATATTTTTTGCTGAATTTCAATTCAATCTATCCAGTAGTTTTGGCGTGAAGCCGTACCATACACACAGACAAACAGACAAAAATTCTAAAAAGTCACTTTTTGTCACCAGTTATGTTTTTCTAACAAAAACCACTAAGTTTTTCTCGAAAATTCTCAATTTACAGTTTTTCTTTCGTTACTGTTTTATTATAAGTATGTAGGTAAAGATTAATTGGAACTACAATTTTATAATATTATATATTTTTTACAGCATGTATCAGAAACGTTGACTGCCTTGTTGGTCTAGGTCCTGCTTTCGATTGTCGGGTTGGGCAAAGTCTTATTGGATTTTTCTTCAGGTACATTATAGTAGCAGCCACGGAGTCTGGATTTGTGTCCAATTGAGGGCAATAGGCGCCCTCGCCCTCTGTTACATAGCACTTAAACATAACTGGTGTGATGTAGAGTATATAGACTATCAAACTGAATTTCTCCTTGGAACCAACATCGATATCATCATCGTCATTTCAGCCGCAAGTCCACTCCTGGACATAGTCCTCCCCCAAGTGTCTCCACATTGACCGGTCTCGTGCGACTCGCATCGATATCACGAAAATGAATTAATAATAGGTAATCAATTTAGATTTTTCCACAACAACATTGCAATGTGTTTTATTTAAAGGAATAACGCCTAACAAAGTTTTCGACGAAAAACGAATTTCCAAGGTAACCAAAAAAACATTCGGCAACCATACAAAATCATGAAGTTGGCAAACGTGAAACAATTAAAAATACCCTTTTGAATTTGAGATCGAATTGTTTAATTGTTACCGTACCGCGTTCCGTCAGATGTTTCCACAAACAGGGGGAAAACGTGACGTTGTCAAATAAAAGACCAAGCCACTGATTGCGAAAAAGGCACGTTTTTAAGTCCATTAGCCATTACATAACTGCCTCGTTAGGCTAGTGGTCAGAAACGTGACCACCGAGCATAAGGTCCTGGGTTCGATTCCCAGATTGTGTAGTGTTTTTCATAAGGAATTTCTCAGTAACAGCCGTCTTAGAGTCAACGACATAGTCGTTAGGAATCCGAATTTGTGTTGATGGCAAAATGGTCACCCCCTTTTTTTTTCGGTTGGGAAATCATCAAATGACTTCTCCCGCTCTGGGCGGAGCAGGAGGGAGTGTCAGACTTTTACTGACTAAAACCCATCCATGTTCCTTCATCGCCCTTTGTGTTCCGGGGCCACGGTATCTCTTTCGAACAGTCCCGCAACCCCGGCAGGCATCGGCCCTTGCGGACCCCTTCCTTTTGCTGACTCTCTTTGAGGCGCGCGTGGAACACGAACGCGCCGTCGACACGGCCTGTCGTCATGAGACGGACGGACGGTGAGCTAGCCCAGAGCCCACCGTCCACAGGCCCGCGATGCCCGGGGCGTCTCCCGCGGCGGCCGGGACGCTGAGAGGTTTTCTCCCTCTCCCGTTCCGCCACCTCCTTCTCTACTGCTTCGCATTACTGTTTCGCAGAAGGAGGTGACGGCGTCCCATTCCGTCTCGCTCCAGACCATGGCTTGCACCAGGGCCGGACGCGAGACGTCGCCGCCGCCAATCGCCGCTTCGAAAATGGTCGCCCCCTATCACATGAAACTTAAAAATAACACGTGTATGTAGTATTATGTACACCTCTGCCTAACCCTGAAAGGATTACAGGAGTAATGTTATGTTAAAAACATTACACCAGGACGTAAGTAACTCTCGGTATATCGATTTCTAGGATACAGAGGTCGTTTTCATGTTATTGTGACTTTATGGGTAATAACCGGCATTTTGCGTTTAATGCGAATATGCAGACGTTATGGAGTGTCGGGGTTTATATGAAAGTCACTGGCTGTTTGAAATTCAGGTCACACGAAGGATGTTAAACAGCTAAATCAAGTAAATGTGTCTACTGTTTTATGAAGGCCCTCTAGCTCACAAATGGTGGTTGTAAATCTTTATTGTCCTCTTATTTTACTGTTAAAGATACGTACGTTTATAGCATTTCAATCACTAAAGTTTTGATAAAATAATGAGTACTTCGTAACTGTCTCGTAGCAGCGTAGGCTTTTCGTAGCAACAGTTTTAAAAACTTAAGGCGACTACAGGAGCTAAACGCGAGTTTTATAATGCAAAAAAACATATGGTTTACTGCAATAAACAAAACCAGAAATATATATGATATTCTTCAGGATATATGCTAGTACGATGATGTTGAAAACATAATACAACCAGTTTTATTCGATAAAAAAAATCACGAACTTATTTCTAAAAAAATCTTTTAACGAGTAAAAACCATACTAAAATACATGCGATCATTCTGATTTTATGGCAATTACACAAGCAACATATTAGCATCATAGTGTTTTACTTTTTTAGTCCAATCAATAGATTTTTTGCAAATCACAAAAAAACCTTCATTTCGCACTATTCGGCCGCAGTGACTGACGTTACAACCACTTTGTAGTGCAAGCTGATTAGAACTTCATTCTAACAGTATTTCAAACGAAGTTTGAACCACCACAAAAAGAGTTGCTTATTTAGCTCCTGTAGTCGCCTTATTAGGGAATTGGGGCTGCAATTCTCCATACTAATGTAGAGGATTTTTCATTTTTTCTTTCTGAATAATACCTCTAGCGCAATCTTTTTTTTCACAAAATCAAGGTCTGCTGTAGACACTTCCCTGTCATTTCCATTTTTTCTGCAACTAAGTACAGAAAATATAACTCTCCACAAATAACAAAAAATGCCCCGTGATTAGAGACTACCTGACAAATCCAAAAAGTATTTAACATAAAAGAAATTGATAGCAACCTAGACAAGGTTTCTTAAAATGTTATTGTCAGAAATAATTAAAACGGCTTAGTTTTCGAAGAGAAAAAAGAGGAATTCGAACATTTGATCTCTTCAAAATGTTTGTGATATAATCGGTTTGAGCTGCAGCTGTCCCTATCGTACTCTACGCGGGCAGGACTGACGCAGTGCGACGGCAATAGTTTTTTCAAATAACTGTTTTTCAAATTCCTCGCAAACCCTGTTCCCTCTTATTAAGGCGATTAAAGGAGCTAAATTAGCAACTCTATTTGTGGTGGTGGCAAACTTCGTTTGAAATACTATTAGAATAAAGTTCTAATCTGCTTGCATTACAAACTGGTTGTTACGTCAGTCACTGCGGGCCGAATAGTGCGAAATGAGTGTTTTTTTTGCGATTTACAAAAAATCTATTGATTGGATTAAAAAAGTAAAACACTATGATGCTAATATGTTGCTTGTAGAATTATTTGCCAAAAAATCAGAATGATTGCATGTATTTTAGTACGGTTTTTACTCGTTATAAGAAATTTTTAGATATAAGTTCGTGATTTTTTTTTATAGAGTAAAATTAGTTATATTATGTTTGAAAAACATTATCATACTAGCATATATCCTGAAGAATATCATATATTTTTCTGGTTTTGTTTATTGCAGTGAATCATGTGCTTTTTTGCATTATAAAACTTGCGTTTAGCCCTTGTAGTCGCCTTAAGAAAAGGTGCGGTCAAACCAGGCGAACAAGACCGCGGACACCGGAGTCTTGCAGATATTTCAACACCTATAAGAACCTGGTGTCCGTCCGCAGTGCGGTTCAGAGTTCAGTCTGGTCGACTTGACCGCACCTTTACGGTTTATTAGTACCTGCAGCTAGCTAGCTACGCTTTGGTATTTCATCTATTCTCATTCAATTTTCAAATGTCGGTCATAAGTTTTGCCTACGAAACTATTTCGGTCCAAGAAGTTAAAATACTTCAGATACAATCTCAGCACGAGCGTGAAGCGGTGACGTGGCGCATAGAAATCTGGCGTAGTAAATACTGCGTAGTATTGCGTAGTACATAATCTAAATTAGTAACTCTTGAATGTCAGAAGATACTATCATTCTAAACGGATTTTTAAGAGGAGAACATAGAGCATCTAATCTTGGCGTCACAAATCCGTTTGCCAGGTGCAGTATTCTATTGCTAAAACAGGTGTAGTATTGATCAGATTAT
Source organism: Xestia xanthographa (assembly GCA_905147715.2). Taxonomy (NCBI): domain Eukaryota; kingdom Metazoa; phylum Arthropoda; class Insecta; order Lepidoptera; family Noctuidae; genus Xestia; species Xestia xanthographa. The sequence continues at coordinate 22,680,257 of LR990659.1, forward strand.
TTTTGCTACATAGAAAGCAAAGTATTCGATAGGAGGAGCGTTTTCAGGTATTTTTTATTTTAAGATCCTTTTTGAATGAATAATACAGTTATACTGAACAGTTATAGTTATGTGAAAGCAGCGGTGGCCCAGTGGTGGCGGCCCCGACTTACGAACAGTAAGTCGTGGGTTCGAACCCAGACAGGCGCATTACTTTGTAATTTATTTCATCACCACTGCTCTCAAAACGGTGAAGGAAAACATCGTGAGGAAACACTAGCATGTCCTAGAACCAAAAAATTCAAAGACATGTGACATATACCAATCCGCACTGGGCCCGCGTGGTGGATTATAATCCATTCCTTTTCATAGAGGAGGCCTGTGTCCCAGCAGTGAGAACGTTACCTAATAGGCTGATGATGATGATGATGATGATGATGAACAGTTATAAAATAATAGCGAGTCGCCCTGGTTTCGCACGGGTAGCACTAATCTTTAGCCGATGACTTCTGGAGGATGGATGGGGCGGTCATGAGATAAAGGTTTAGCAGATATCTATAAGTACGGTGGGGTGGGTAGCACGTCTGGCTTTATATTGTTTCATGCATAATATGTACACACTATAAAAAAAAAGTTTGTGATCACTAGCAAAAGCTGATATATTTTTTTAAATTGAACTTTATTACGAAAAAATCTTTGTTATGAGTTTTCTTTAAATATAAATACCCTGTTTGATTCTAAGTCTAAATTTTTAAATAAAGATTCTAAAAAGAAGAAATCATAATTTATGTAATCTACCGAAACAAAAAAGATTTCGATTTTCAAAGTAATCGCAAACTTTTTTTGATGTGTGTACATTGCGTTAAAGGTCGCGCTCCTACTATTAAATAGTGTAGAGTTGAGAAATTTGTAGGTTTGAGCGCACTTATCTCAAGAATAACCAATCATTGGAAATAGTGAGGCAAAACAAGTCTAGAAAAGTTACGTAGGTATTAAGATATTTCTTGTTATACGATTTAAAGGTCCAACTTTTAGCTAAGTTTTGGGCCGGCTCAATATGGATTGCCCGACGACAATATGCGTGTTGTGCGTGTCGAGGCGAAGAAAGGATTTAGGAGCTGTTACTTCATACAACAATTCGTAATTAACTTACTTAATTAGCTGCAGGATAGCAGGTCACTTTAATATTAATTGCCTTGTCGGGACGCTGCTTATCTCTGCGCCGCAGGGATTATTTTTAATGGATGTCGCTAATTACGAAGACATTTTGGACATTTTAAGGGGTAAGGTTGAGCCGTAGGGGGCTTTTTGCAATCATAGGGTTTTATGTAGAAGTTTTATGTAAAGGTGAAATGACTTTTTCTGTTTTTTTTTTATTCCTATACCTTTATGAACTTGGAGGGTTGTATTGATAATTTTGATAATTATTATTCTGTAATTACATACGTCATACATGAAATAGCTTGGTCAACTTTACTATCATCCATAGCTTTTAGTATAATCAGTTTCCAGAACACACATAATTATTTATTTATTTAAACTTCATGTACAAGGGTGGTACATAGACGGACTTAATGCCACAAGGTATTCTCTACCAGTCAACCTTTGGGTTGAATAGGATAGCATTGTGATATAGTACAATAAAAATAAATAAGAAAAATTATGAAATAACCATTTTGTAAGCATCAATTAAAAACACATAAATGGTTACCTACGTACTTATACATACTAATACATATAATATTTATGCTAAAATAAACTAATATACAGGATGTTTGGCTTATGGACCGACACAATTTTTCCAGGGATTTGGGAGGTCCTTAGCTAGGTTCTACCCATACACCCTATGTCCTAAAACTCATGGTTGGTTACATATGTTTTTTCTTTTCAAATGAAAAAAATACGCAAAATGTTTCCTTTAATTCCAAATAACTTTTTCGTTTGCGAGTGTAATGGCACAAAATAAATTTTGTTGTATTCTCCAAAGTCTTCTAAATCTAAATAAATCTTTGTTTGATAGAACTGGTTTCAAGAAAATTTCTTACAAGCTACCAAAGTTATTTTCTTTTTTAAATTGTACAACTTCAAAATTTATTAGAAAAAAAACTAAAAGTTATTTTGAACTTAACTTTATTTTAAAAAGTTCTTTAGTTAATACCCTTTCTAACGGTATGCTACATGTCACAAAGAACAATTCATTAGGTAGTCAAAATGTTAGTTAGGAGAGTCAGGATTAAGAAAAGACTCATAAATGTTATTATGTTTTTATAAACTCAAGTTATACATCTTGTTCATTTGTGATTCAAATTTGAACAATTTCATACATTTGAAAAAGAAAATAACTTTAGTAGCTCGTAAGAAATTTTCTTGAAACCAGTTCTATCATACAAAGATTTATTTAGATTTAGAAGACTTTGGAGAATACAACAAAAAATATTTTGTGCCATTACACTCACAAACGAAAAAGTCATTTGGAATTAAAGGAAACATTTTGCGTATTTTTTTCATTTGAAAAGAAAAAACATATGTAACCAACCATGACATTTAGGACATAGGGTGTATGGGTAGAACCTAGCTAGTGACCCCCCAAATCCCTGGAAAAATTGTGTCGGTCCATAAGCCAAACACCCTGTATTATATTAAAATACAACTAGTCCGAAATACGAGAAAATTTCACCATCTTCATCATCTGATAATGTTTTGTACAACAAGATAAAGTAGCTAATGAATTATTACGAGTCAAGTACATGATAAAACGCGGCACATTAATGGGTTTCGATTAGATACATGGGTTGGGTTCCACATAGAGATTAACACAGGAACACACAATACATAGTTACTATACAGAGTTAGTCTTCAATGACCGACCAACATTTTCAGAGAATATTTTCGATAAAATGAAAAAAAAAAAAAACAACTTTTTTAAAAATAAAATTTCGTTCCTGTCCACCACTAAAAAGCGAAGGTGTGGATATTGCAACAGCACAATTCAGTTCAACAACCTATATAGGTAGCAGTTAGCACACACATCAATTTGGCGGTGCATGCACGCACACAAGTGCATTGATTCCCACTAGGTTTATGATTTAGGAAATTTTTAGTACATTTTCAAATTAATGCCATTATTTTATCTTATATTTTTCTACAATAATATTTAAAATGCACTTTTGGTCTGATATCTAGATCTTAATTTTAAATTTTGGCTGGTCATTGAAAACTAACTCTGTAGGTATGCCTTTATATTTTGAGTACCTAACTAATGACGATAAAAGATACCTAGATGACAGTGGCTGGGTACCCAGATGAGTGGCTATGCTATTGGAGAGGCCTATGTCCAGCAGTGGACTCCAGCTGTGGGCTGATAATGTAAGACGATAACAGATTGCCTCGTTGGTCTAGTGGTCGGCATCGCGACTGCTGAGCTGGGTTCGATTCCCCGGTCGTCGGGCAAATTGTTATTGGGTATTTCCATCAGGAATTTCTCAGTAGAAGCCATGGAGTTTGGATTTGTGCCTGGTTGATGGCAATAGGCTCTAATGTGTGTGTACTATTAGGCTCACCTCTGCCTAACCCTTCGCGGATTACAGGCGTGATGTTATGATAACAGATTTGTGATACTGAATAGAAGGTACTAACACCTACTGTAAGCTAAAATAAGAGTGTCTCAATTACCTGTTTTCCTTATAAAACAGTAATTGATGATTACTTCCCAAAATAACTTGCGGAGGTGGTAGCCGGATTTAGGTACTTACACGAGGCAATAATATTTATTATTTATAAATAAATAAATATCGCTGGACATTACACACAGCGTCATCTAGTGCAACACTTAAACAACGAGGCTTGTGTCGTGGACACCAGATAGTTGATATACTACATAGATTACTTTTTGTTTGTAAATATATACTTATTATACATATATCATCCATGACTCGGAAGCAAATGTCCATGATCACCACACAAACATTTGCTCCTACCGGGATTCGAAGCCGGGACCCTAAAAACGTAAGGTAGCCTCACTACTGCTGCGAAATTTGGGTCGTCAAACCTACCTTACTTACGTTAATATTAGTGAGTTAATTTCGTCTTTATTGTGTATCTACGAAACAAATTAAGCAATTTATCGTTTGTTTCTCAAACAATTTTGTAAGCGAGACACAAGAATTTTGCTGAAATTTTCCAAGTTGCGCAATTTGTAAATTAAGTGCCCGTGAATTTGCAAAACTTTTCGAAAAACAGCTAAAGTGCTTTGTTAAAGAAAATTCCCAAAATGAATATTTTATAAACAGTTTCCACACAAAATTAACACCAATTAAAACACACCCAACATTACTTTTAATTTGAATAATACCGTGTACCACATAAATAGTGTGCTGCCTAATTAGAACCCTGCGTGTCGTACAGAAAAGCTGGTCGCAATTAAATTTGCAATTGAAAGCAGGTGCTACACCCCTGCAGTTGGTAGGCAGGGGTGGTCGAATGCAGCGGGCGTTTCAAGGACACGCGTGACGTAATATCCGCACGTTCCTGGCTTGGGTTGCCAAATGTACAGACTCCAGCACATCAGGTTACAATGAGGGATTTTCTTTTTAGCTCTTCCTTAGTCGCTGGATAGATGGCGCTAGGAGTTAGTATGATAATGCAAGGAACGGAACCTAAAAAAACTGATTTTAACAAAGCGCGAGAAAACTAGGTTATATTCGGAAGGTTAAGCAAATGAAAGTGTCAGTCAACGAGAGTATGTGACGTGACACAATGTTTTTTTTTCCCAAGCGTTTTGGCTTTGGCACCAACTATCATAGCAAGTTCAACGCCATCTATAGAGTTCTTGGAAACTAAGTTTTTTTTTAATATCTCAAAAGGAAAACCTCTCATAAACTCTCATTACAACAAACTGTCAAATTTCTCCAAATGATTTTAAATCATAAAATGTTGCTGATTAAGTTCAAAATCGAATCAGAAAAGGAGAATGGCGAGATTGCATGTAATTCGGGACCCAGTGATATGGGTAGCGTGCATTGTGAAAACTTATGAAAAGTTAAAGAACGACATAAGACTAAAAAAAAACAAATGGAAAGTAGGTTATAGAAGTTGGGAGAAAAAAGATATGGAAGGTAGAAGATCATAACCTAACTTAAGGCACGGACTTATTGGTTATAATTTAGTGGTGGAATTGCATAAAATAGCTTTTATCCAAATTCCACATAGCCGTTGAACACAAACAAACAATAGAATGATCCACAGACTATGTCCACAGATGAATTTGACACTTTTCTCAGTTGTAAAAGGTAAATGTCAAACGTTGCGTTCGGAAAGTGCAAGATGACTTATTTTGATATAAATTAAAATCATTCTTAACTTTTAATTCCCATTATCTGGTAACTCAATATAGAACTCTGATTAACTCTTTACTATAATTAATATAAACTAGACCGTGAACGGCGCTCCGTTGATTTTTAAATTATGTGGGTCCAACGTCGCCATTCTCCTTTGACAGATTGCAGTAGCTTCTTGTGCTGTCTGTACATCCCTATTAGTCTGTGTGCGAGGTAAAACGAAACAAAAAACGGCTCCCCTATGCATGCAGCGTACATGCGTGCAACATACATGCGTGAGTACTTTAATTGTAAGATGTTCCGTCATCAGATGTATAGGGTGTAAAACACCTCTTAACGAAGCCGAAAGGCACTTGTTCTCCCCGTCATTGCGATATTTTTTTTGTTCTATACCATACCTGGGAACCTTCTAGTTACGGAGATATTGGGGGTCAAAGTTCCAACTTTTGACAAGTTTTTTTTTAAATACAAGTTTTTAATGTATGATTTTTACTTTAAATACCTTCACGACCCTGGGGTCGTGAAGGTGTTTAAAGTAAAAATCATATCACTGGTACTACAATCACTGTCACTATAATCATAGTACTGGTACTATTCAATCCATCCATCAGCACAATGTTTTGAGTGTGTTACATTGAGTTCTACCACAAAACATGATTTTTCACCCCAAAAAAAAAAAGTCGTTTCCCAGTAATAATTTTTGCGTAAAGTTACTTAGTTTGATGTACAGAATGATTGGTTGACGGCTTCGTGATGAGGTCTTTTACACCCTGTATGAAATAGAAAGAGAAATAAGTAAATGATGCCGTGAGGCCTGACAGGGAAAGTAATTGGAAGAAGAAAACGTGTTGCGCCGACTTTAGAATGGGACGAGGGCAGGAAGATAATGATGATGATTTGTGTAAAGATAAGTATTATTTTGAAAAACACGGTAAAAATAACTAAGAGATAATTATGTGACTAATTTCGGTTGACTTCAGTCCAGAAAAGCTTTGATTTTTTTAATCATAATAGAGAAATAATTTACTGCATCACTGTACAATACCATAATCAGTTGGAGCACGGGACCCTGAGTCCCCACCCTGAGTTCTGTGATTTACCCAGGTGGAGAATCTAGGTCAGTATTTTTCAACCTTTTTCATGACACGACCCCATAGTATGAAAAAAATATTTCGCGTATTTATATTATGTTACAAATATTCTATCCGTACAATATTTTTATGCATATGCATGATTAGAATTCGGATAAATACATAATTAACAACTTTATTTTTGATTGAGAAAACGATTTAATTGTCGATGTAGCAAAAACGGATCCATGAAAAACAGGCACAACCTTTGCATTAAGATGGACTAGTACTCATAGGTTTTTAATTTGTTAATTTGTATGTACTATCGAGGACACTCCCGCCTGACCACCACTAAGCTTATTTTTGCTTGCACTCGCAACATAGAAACGCTCTCTAGCCCCGCCCCGCTGACTTTGTATAGAAATAATGAATTAAAAGATACCGAATCGGCTGAGCGCACTGACGATGCACGCCAAACGAGAGTTATTGTTATTTTGCGCACCAAAGTTGAAGCTTTCCTAATAGGCCCAAACTTTAAGGAGGCGTGGCTCGGCGCCTCCGCATGTTTTAAGCGAAATAAATTAAAATGGTCAGGCGGAAAAGACCCCGACTGTACATAAAGAAAGTTTACTTTTTAGTTTACATTTTCTTATTAAATCTATCTTTTTAAACTTTATTATTTTTTTACTGAGATAGTTTTCGCGACCTCTTGCGACTGAAATAGAAGCTTCGTGACCAGGGGGGTCGCGACTCACAGGTTGAAAAACACTGATCTAGTTGAAGCACGGGTCCAGTTCGAACCCTTCTTAATTAAGAAACATTTATGACCACCCTATTGTAAAGTTCTCATAAAGAGTTAGCAACCCCAGCTCATGCACGTGGGGCATGTCGGTGTAAATTCATAACTTATTATTAATTATATTAGTATTCAAAGTATGCCTGATAGCCTGGCTATAACTTTACCTATCGTGAAGTACATAGCACCTGGGTGTTTTTAATATTATCAATGTTTATGTACGTAGCATACTACACTACACTACAACAGCCCATAACGTCCACTGCTGGACATAAGCCTCTCCCATGATGGGAGGTATTTGCCGTAATCTCCATGCTTGGCAAGCGGATTGGAGATCGCAGTGATTAAAGACCAACAGAAAACTCTGCTGCCCATTCTCTGGTCTACGGAGGCGCAAGGTGTTCTGCCTCAGACATTAGTCGCCTTATACGACACCCGTGAGTGTAATGGGTTGGTTCTATTCTACTCTGCCGGATACCACACGGCCATAGCACATACGCACATAGCATAGTACGTAGCATAATATCTGCATAATACTTGTACCTACTTTGAAAAATGGTACACGAAAACATTGTAACAGATGCAAAGTCCTTTCGAATGCATCGTACGTTAGTTGTGTGAGGAGTTATTCAGCCACTAATTTTATCTTATCGCCCGGGAAACACCTGGATAAGGGTCGCACAGAACCTGGAAGTGTGGCTGAAAAAAGGGGAGGCCTTATTACCCAGCAATGGGTGACCGCCTTGAAGCCGTGTGGTATCCGGCAGAGTAGAATAGAACCAACCCATTACACTCACGGGAGTCGTATAAGGCGACTAATGTCTGAGGCAGAATACCTTGCGCCTCCGTAGACCAGAGAATGGGCAGCAGCGTTTTCTGTTAGTCTTTGATCACTGAGATCTCCAATCCGATTGCCAAGCGTGGAGATTACGGAAAATTACTCCCATCATGGGCTTATGGGCTGTTGTTGTTGTTGTTGTTGGATAACCCGAGCTGCTATAATGATGATGATGGCCTGGAAAACCTAGCATGACCGAAAACAATTATTGAAAAAATATGCAAAAGTTGTGCCTTGTTCACTCCCTTCTTTTTTTTCGGATCGGAAATCATCAAATGACTCCCACTCTGGGTGGAGCGGGAGGGAGTGTCAGACTTCCTCTTACTGACTAAACCCCATTCATGTTCCTTCTTCGCCCTTTGTGTTCCGGGGCCACAGTATTTCTTTCGAACAGTCCCGCAGCCCTTCACTAACTCCCTTGATCACAAAAGATTCCAGATGAAATAAACTTAAAATCAATACATAATTGGTCCAAAAACTCAGGTTAGATTAGCCAATAATAATTACAAATTACCAAAAATGTCGGATCCTACATAAGAGAGAATTATTTTAATTTTATTCAGTTGCGAGCTTTTCCTCTGGGACTATCTGAATTAGCTGGGAATATCTGTGTACCTGTACGAGTTCCGTTTTGTAAACATTCGTAATTATTATGAAGCCAAATAATAATATGCTGGATATTACGTAACTGAATTTGTTTTGCCGTTTGTTACCTAACTCTAATTAATTTTGTCGCAATTATAAATGCTTTTGTTATATTTATCCAGTTGTTTTGTGTTTTTAGAGTAACGGATTTTTGTTAATTTACTTTATTTTAATTGTGAAAGAACACACATTAAATTCACATGTATTGTGCAATACAACAATTTATTTTATAATGGTTAGAAAATCAGAAGTACGTAAGTGTTATTTCTTCAACAATTCATGACCACGTTACAATTTTATTCTTCAAACTAGCTGACCCGCGCAACTTCGTCTGCGTCACATGAGAGAGAGAGAGAGAGAGAGAGGTTTAGAGAGAGTGTGAGTTAACCTTAAAAGATAGACATATCGCTATCGCGGATTTTTTTAGAACGTTTTAAGAGGAACAATTCCCTCATACATGATTATTGCGTAACTTTAACCGTTTATGCAGCACTCGCAACGGAAAATCTAATTTTCCCTGTTTTTACAACATTTATTGATTTATCAGTGATGCTCCGCTCTTTTTGGTTGTAGCGTGATATAATATAACCTATAGCCTTCCTCGATAAATGGACTATCCAACACTAAAAGATTTTTTTTTAATTCGAACCAATAGTATAATTAGCGCGTTCAACCAACCAAACAAAAAAACAAACTAACTCTTGAGCTTTATAATATTATTAAAGATTCAACTGGATAGCAATTTAATTTCTCTGATTTATTTACATTAATCGCAAAAATAATCTACTGATGTTTTACCAAATACGAGCTTCCTTCGACAGCCTTATCTACGTCTTCATCCTTAGACACTCGATGACAGTCATGCTCTAGCTAGGTCGAAAGTTCTCATCAAAAGTGCAGAAAATCAGCCCAAACACGATTTTTCAATTTTAAATGGGACCATCTTTGAGATATACCTACGCTTTTCACAAAAAAAGGACCACATGTATCCGTGTATCGGACCTCTCTGTAAAAAGTTATGCGGGGTCATACATAAAAAAATATACACTTCCTCCTTTTTGTTTCGTCGGTTAAAAAACCAAAGTTGGGGCATCTTAACACTGCGATTCAGAAAATGGAGTAAAATTAACAACGCCATCTATCGTCTAAGAAGTTAAACTGCTAAAATAGAATGCACGGAAATCATGCTGTGTAAATTTTTAAAGCACCATCATGTAGACTAATCTAGAGTAAGCTATAACGTTTTTTTTAAAGCCGGTCAGTTGATTTAAAAGTTATCCAGTTAGCACATTTTTAGTCATTTGTACCATATTTCGCTAATAGATGTCGATGTCACTTTATATTCATATGTCTTTTGATAAGATTAACCGATTACGATGAAACAAAAACTAAGTAATACCTCAAGATGCGCACAATTTTTATGTATAAAAGTTATCTACATTGGTTTAGTAAATTTTACGTGATGCTTGATCATCGAAACAGACAAACGGATAAACAGACAAACAGACGAAAATTCCAAAAATGCTGGAAATGAGTTCTGTTGTTATCCTTTACCACCCTGGTAATTTTTTTCCAAAATATTTTCGATGTACAAGAACGGTTTTTCTACAGATTTATTATATGTATATATATATATAGATATAGAAGATGAAAATTTATTAACAAACATTTTTGTGGTAAGGAACCCATTCCTTACCACAAAAATGTTCGTACGATATCTAACTGATGAAAACTGATTGTATGGCCTAAATTATGGGACTGAAGAGGATTATAGGGAATCGTTGAAAGCAAGTTTTATGGAAGGGCCCTTTTCGAGAGGTTTCGTTGCGATAAGACAGTTGGATTTTTGTGGGAATTTCTATGTTTAAAAGACATGATTTGTACGAGTAAAGAATTTTCAGTTAATAAAATTAAATGTACCATCAACAAAATTATTGTTTTAAGGGTTTTTATCAAACGTCCTTTTTATTTTCTTTATAGAATCATCTAGACTAAAAATCTACCATCGGTCCGTTAAAGCAGACCAAGGACTTGCAGCATAAAGTTGTAACTTTACACTCACCAAGAGTAACAGTCGCTTTTAGGATTCCGAATCGGACAGATAACGATTATCTGAATGACGTATGAGCTAAACGACGAGAAGTAAGATGTATGAACGTCTTTATTCTCAGAGTAGGAGATGGCGGTGTCGAGACAAGTAATCGAATATTTATGACCTGTACGAGAAAGCATTAATATCTCTTCACTGTTCCACGAATATTCCCTTTGCCATTCGCATGCTATTTCAGACTCGTTTGATAAAATTCAGTTACCCACATATTCGGGAACGCTCAAATTTTTAGCACCTAGCACCACCGAATTTTATTTTCAGGTTTTATTTTTTGAGCAGAAAAGTGCTGAACATTTTAGAGCCTCGCCTGAGAGCAGTCAATATTCGGAGTTATTCCGACTGTGAACGTTTAAATTTTGTTTTAGCACGTCATTTGCGCAGGTATTCGTAATGAACGAGTGGTCATAAACAAACAGAAAACTACGGACCTTTGAGCTTTTATGTTTTAAGCATTTTGGTGGTTAAATAGGGTGCTTACTGGCTTATGGCATGTTATACCTTATTAAGAGTCCTATTACATTTTTTTTTTTGATTTATACTTCCTTGATCAAATTATTTCGATCGGCGTACATGAGTCGATTATAACAGCGATCTCCGGACGATTGTCTATTATTATATTGTATTTTATTTATTGTAATTTTGTCTTATTATATTGACAAACGAAAACTAATGAAACCTTTTCATTTTAGATCGAAGTTTTATATCATATTAATTTATTTGTTAAAATTTATTTTATTTGGAATATAATGGGCGTTGAATCAAGACATATATGGCTTAAATTAAGGTTTCTTTACGATTTTTTCCGTGAAAACTCAAGGAATTTAAAGAAATTCTAGAACTCCAATAAACAAGTAAAATATTCAACTTATATTTTAGTAATTTTAGGTTTTATAATAATTGAATGTAAGAATGTGAATTTGAGCGTCAAAGTTCCATCACCGACGGTTTTCTTGCAAACTGAGTTCACGAAAAATATTTATAGTAAATTACACGAACAGAAAAATTAAAATGTGTAACTCCAACTTACAAGAAAGAGAATGGCACTATCGTTATCCATAAGCAAATAATTAAAATATCTTACTGCTGCTGAAAATTACTGCGTCAAAAATTATGAATTTGCGTGACAAATGTAAACTCTTAATTTTGGTATTTGACAGATTGTTTCTAATCTTTCATACGGTACATGTCTCTTATGATCGGTCGTCCTTCATGCAGACATACAAAAACATCCTCCAGACACATTTATCTTTTAGATTGCGTAGCAAAAACGCCTGCTAGTTAAGTCTAGTTTGACCTAGATTAAGACAAATGGGATTAAATGGATTCAATGTTTGTTAAAAAAATGGCTAAGATGTATGCCCTGTATTTTTTTTCTAGTTGAATTAACATTGGTGTCGATTCTGTTGTGCACAAATTAAACTTAATTTAGGCTATTGCTGTCTTTTACTAAAAGGCAGTGCGAGAAAAGTACGGCTATAGCTATGAACTAAGTTGGAGATGTCAAACTAGTTTATGCCTTACGCTTCACCGTGTTTTTAGTCGACATGTTTTTACGTGCACCCTTGTTTGTATGGAAATATTAGTTCAATTAAATTTGACAGCTCTAAATTACGTCCGTCTCTTTCTCGTTTTATTAGAGAGAAAAAGATAGCAATAGCCTAAATTAAGTTTAGTTTGCGCACAACAGAATCGACACCACTGTAAGGCAAGATTGTACGACTAACGCCATGATTTAGACCACTAACGTACATACCTAGGACCTAGCGTATATTTCTATGAGCGTTTTTATAACTATGATCGACACTACAAGTTTTCGGTACGGTATTTGCTAACCGACGACGTTTTATTGACAGATGTGTCGGGAAACAACATTGCCTTTATAGACATGTTATAGTGGAGCAGCGCAGTCAAATCTGTCAACTCCAGTCCGATCATTTTGCCGTCGCTCGCTCTATATGAGTGATCATTAACAGTTTCGTTCAATCAATATAGCTCATAACAAGTGACTTTGATTTATTCCGTTGTTAAAAAAATGTGCATTGTTTGTAATTTGTTACAGAAGCTAATTGTTGTGTCATCATCATCATCATCATTTCAGCCGAAAGACGTCCACTGCTGGACATAGGCCTCCCCCAAGTGTCGCCACGTTGAACGGTCCCGCGCGACTCGCATCCAGTCCACCTAGTGGGAGGCCTTCCAACGCAACGTCTTCCGGTTCGCGGTCGCCACTCCAGAACTTTTCGGCCTCATCGGCCATCCGTTCTGCGAGCAATGTGCCCTGCCCACTGCCACTTAAGTTTGGCAATTCTTCGGGCTACGTCGGTAACCTTGGTTCTCTTGCGGATGTCTTCATTTCTGATTCGATCGCGCAAGGAAACTCCGAGCATAGCCCTCTCCATTGCTTAATTGTTGTGTACACTATCGCAATAGGGTAACCCTGTCATGATAGACGAGAGATAAGTAAAATAAATACAAATAAACAAATAAAAATGTTACGCGTAATTTAAACAATAAATATTATGTTATTTCTGTTGGTTTCAAATACATAATTAAGTTTCCACTTACTTCTTGAATTTTAAACTACGTCCGCAAACGCAAGGAGCTTACTACAAATCACTACGATTAAAGTTTAACCACTTTTCTTAAAGCACACAGCAAGCTTCAAAGAAGCAAGCAAATTGAAATCTTTTCCATCCAGGCACCTTTACTTTCTTCTTTCAAGTTTCAACCTAGTTCGAGTTTCAATTAAAGAATAAAACTAGGTAGGAAGGCAGGTAGAAAGGCAAGAATTTATATCTCCTGGATTAATGTTCGTTTCTACCTCAATTGGTGTCGGGGACTTTGTACCTTCGTTTGCTGAATTATTACTTCGCTCGGTGGTTTGGGACAATGTATTGGGATGTCGCCTTTGTCTCCAGGGACGACATAAACCAGGTATGTACTAGAAGTTATTACTGGGAGAAAATGAAGGTACAGAGGATATCGTTGGAACTTTTTCGAAGCTTCTAGTTCTTTTTGTGTACACGCATTGTCATCTAGGCATGTGTTCCAATTTAGGCATAGAGGTGAATTTTGAATGAACTTAATCTTGAAAAGCAATGCCAGTTTTCACGAACACATATGAATGACTTTGAAAAAGCACACTGTTCCTCAAGGTACGGCTCAGCGGCAATAGTTGGATATCCGACTATAAAGGGTGTAAAAAACCTCTTAACGAAGCCGAAAGGCACTTGTTTGCCCCGTCACGTCATTGCGATATTTTTTTTGTTCTAGACCATACCTGGGAACCCTCTAGTTACGGAGATATTGGGGGTCAAAGTTCCAACTTTATTACAAGTTTTTTTTTAAATACAAGTTTTTATTGTAAGATTTTTACTTGAAACACCTCCACGACCCCCGTACTATTCAATCCATCCATCAGCACAATGTTTTGAGTGCGTACCACAACTCATGATTTTCACCCCAAAAAAAAAGTCGTTTCCCAGTAATAATTTTTGCGTAAAGTTAGATAATTGGAAATCCGAAAATGTTCTTCCTAAAATTTTTCATCCTAACAATCACAATTCCTAACTACTCTGTATCTAATGTTCATAATTCCGAAGCATTCAACTTCATAATGTCAGTAGCAATAAATATCTATTATACTTTTATTTGTTTTCCTATATTTTCTCAACATAACCATCTTTTACACTATTATTCAAAGTCATATTTTTTTTGTTTAGATTTATTTTTATTTATAATAATCAGTATTATATAGGTACATTAATTTTGCGTAACTTTATTTTCACATAACATGTATAACATAATAGTAGCATTCAAAATAATAAAAAAATATAATGACCACCAAAATTAACTTTGTGACCACTAACATCAGATCTATCACCTAAAATATCAATTGATCACCAAATTTAGTAAATTGAGCACCAAATTTTAATGAGGTGGTTGATGACAAGCTAGTTTTGCCTAGGCCGACTTGGGGCACCCCGACACGGATAGATTAGGTTAGAAGGGTATGGCGGGGTCGAATGAGCGAGCGAAGCGAGCGAATAGGCCCCGCCATACCCTTCGTGGTTATTTTTTTATAAACCATTCAGAAGTAGGAGCCCCGCCAAGCGGGGCTCCGTCGACCTGGTCTCCCTCGACTCGGATGCAAGAGCATAACAGTTAAATTTCTGGTGGTCAAAAATACATTTTTGGTTCTAATTTCACGATAAAATGGGGATTAATTTTGGTGAACATTTACTGATTTTGGCAACCAAAAGTGATTTTTTTGCCGTTACATTTTCCAGTTTACTAAATCTGGTGGTTCGTTAATTGTACCTATGCCAAATAATAGTACGGTACAAGTTGTTAAATACATGTTTTCATATATATTCATAGCGGTGTGTACCTGCAAATATATCCATATAGGTTAGGTTAGAACTGTGACCAACTACGCTATCTCGAAATTGGCCGCGAAACTTTTCTAAGTATTTTTTTCATAGTGCCCCCAAGACGACACTCTAACCTGAATTTCATTCATTTAAGACAAAAATCAGTGAAACGACCTATAATCATTCTAAACAGTTGGTTATTTAGACATAATTATCTTAGGTATAGTTATAGTATTAAGTACGTTATGTAAAGCATACCCCCAAATAATAATCATACCCTCAAATTAAAACTATAAATATCATCTTCTATCCACATATATTTTTTTACTACACTTGGTAAATGTTTCTTTCTGAGTATGAGTGAAAATATTATGGTAATTATGTTTAGGGATAAAAGCGTTATGATAAAAAACAGTAGGAGTTTAAATATATTCACATGAATGATATTAGTAAATACAATTTTCGGAAACATGAGTTTTATGAACATCGCCGGTAGCACTACAAATAGTATGAATGAAAACTTTAGGATGAAAATTTTTAGGAAGAGTGATCATTCGGATTACAAATCATTAGGAAGAACAATTTCGGGTAAAGAACTTTAGGTGAGCCAATATGGACCCCTTAGTTTGATGTACAGAATGCTTGGTAGACGGTTTCGTGATGAGGTTGTTTACACCCTGTATTTATTTGGGAATGGTTAGGTGTAAGCGGAAATGGTGCAGTGATAGTCTAGTAGTGTGACCGTCGTCGGACTGCCAAGTCATAGGTCTCGAGTTCGAACCAAAGACACGCACCTCTGATTTTTAGGATTCATATTGTATAATAAAATTATCACTTGCTTCGGTGAAGGAAAACTTGGTGAGGAAACCAGCAGTCCAGAAAGATATTTCTCTGTATGTAAAGTCAGAGGCCACTGGGTGGCATAAAATCTCTAATAGAACAAAGCAAGAGAAAAAAGAGAGCGAAAATGGTAAAATATCAGTTAAGGCTTCTTAGAGCTGCGAATAGAGATGTGTGTACCCCCGATACTCATCAATCACGCTTGCGTGTCGATGCGGATATGTCAACTTGACAGCCAGAGCCCTAAGTAGCCCTTATCGGCGTATCAGCTGATGGAGAGGGAAACTCCGAAGAGATATACCGAGTTATGTAGCTATATGTCACGAAAATAAACTTAAGTTAAGCCGGCTAAACCTAGGTTTATTCGCAACCCCTTGGCTTAAAACTTTTCGATCTGAGTATCATTTCAATATTATTGAAATTGAAGTACCAAATTATTAGGGTCAGCTAAGTGCCATGACCAACCATGTCCGACCCCAGATGGTCGCAGTTTCTAAGCAAGAGTACTCCGACAAAATGGGTGAATTTAGTTGAAAGCTGTGGCTAAACGTTGTGGATTGAGTGAGCGAAGTGAGCGGTGCACCGGCAGCAGCGGCAAGCATATGCTACATCCACGTACGACATTATAAAGGATATCATTGTTGTATATAAATTGATTTTTGGTGAAGTTGGCGCTTCTCCCAAACCATATGATAGTAAGTCATTAATTCTTTATCTATTATATATTAAACTGAAATTATAGATCAATATAGGCAATAGGGTAGACGGCTAAAAAAATCGAATTACCCCGTCAGATAGATTTCCAAAACATGTTGGACACGTATTTTTTTTTTGTTACGTAAACCTGTGACCGAAGATACGACGCTTTTAAAATTATCAATACATCACGCCGTAGTATAATTTTTAGTGCGTTATGACGTCATGATCCCCCCCCCCCCACTCCTGGGTTTTGATGCGTTCTATTTCAATATTCATTGATTTACAAAAACAAAAAATACGTGTCCATTATTTACCAATAATCTAACTGACGGACTTAATAGATTTGCAATTTGTTGATGGTGGAAACTAGCCTAGTAGGCTTCCGCCAATACTCATAAGACCCGTATGGTGGATTAGGTACGTCCCACTCCCCCTAATAAAGAGTAGATGTGTATCCAAGCAGTGGGAACGTGTTTTTAAACCACTCTTTACCTTAAATAAGTCTTATATAAAATACTATGAAATACGACAGCAAAAAGGAATAAGGTAAAAAGGATGGCTGAATACTTGACAATGAGAGCAACGTCTGTCAAGCAAAGGAAATTGTTGGCTTAATTGAGCATATCTTATTTAACTTAAATGGAGGATGTGTTGGGAATTGTTCTACCATTACATTTATTACGTGTTTATCTTAACAACCGCACTTGATACGCAAGTCAAATTATGTTTGGCATTGTTTGGAGCAATAAGACAATGTATGAGCGTCATATTATGTAACGTTGCAGATGTATCTTAATATTTATGTGAACTGGGATATATATGACGATTATCGAAAACGGCTACTGTTTGTTTATAGTTTAATTTTTAGCTAACTCTTTGACTAAATTATGGTACACTTCAATAAATTTATCTCTGCAGGTGGGAAAATACAGAACTATAATAAATGTACCAAGTTTGACATATCGATGAAAATTTTCATGACAAGCAACACCACCTGGAACTGTACGCGGTTACCATCATAAAGGTGGCACAAAAAAGTTTACATTTACTTGTTGGTGAGATACAGGCTGATACTGACGAAAACAACGAATGAAAGCCAATTGTTTCTAGAAAAAAAAATAAAAAAAAAAATCGCTAATGGCTTTACGTTACGTTACGTTTCGTTTAGGCGTTTTATAAACATGAGCGATCACAGACATACAACCCAGTCTCATCTTGGATCTGTCAATAAGAGGCAAAGTACAACAATTGTTAATGGATAGATTGCGAAACACAAGACTTTATATCATATAATTGCAAGTCTCTAAAGAGATCTTGGGATGGCCTCAGAAATCTGTGCGATATGGGAGATATAATTGCTCTGCAGGAGACTTGGTTAATGCCTCATGATTTAGCAATACTGAACATGGTTAATGAAGAGTTCAGTGGTACGGGGACATCAGCTGTGGACACCTCGGCGGGTTTGCTTAAAGGCAGGCCGTATGGGAGAGTTGCCATATTATGGAGAAATACAGTGTTTAAATCGGTTAGTGTAATAAATTGTGATGATGTGCGTTTAGCGGCTGTGAAAATTGATTTAATAGACAAATCTGTGATAGTTTTTAGTATATACATGCCCACTGACTGCTTACCCAATTTAACAGAGTTTACACAATGTTTAAGCAAAGTGAGTTCAATAATTGAGGAGCATAATGATACTCCTACTGTGTATATATTAGGTGATTTTAATGCTCATCCAAATGAGCTTTTTTGTGACAATTTAATCGATTTCTGTAAAGACCAGCTGTGGACTTGTGTGGACTTGACGAAATTGGGTGAGTCAGATACGTATACCTTTGTAAGCGAAGTACATGGGTGTGCGAGATGGTTGGATCATTGCGTCGTAACTGGTGCCGCGCTGCCAGCGGTTAGTTGTGTTTGGGTTGACTATGACGTGCAGTGGTCCGACCACTTCCCACTTGTACTGGAGTGTGATTGGCAGCATGTAGTGTGTAAGGAGAGGGCGAGAAGTACACTAGGCCCTAATACTGTGTTATGGGGTGAGCGTACGCCTGACCAAATACGGCGTTATCATGAAATATGTCATTCACAGTTAAAGGATATTGATTTTCCAGCTGAGTTTTCTCTGTGTTGCGATGGGCTTTGTTCTGAATTAGAACATAGGGAATTACTCCAGAACTTGTACTTGAGGTTGGTTGCCATCTTGTCTGAAGCTGCAGCAGCTACGTACACTCGGGTGGAGCAGCGGAGGAGGGGGGGTTACATTGCTGGGTGGAATAAGCATGTAGGCCGCTTCCATAGGGAGGCCAGGCTGAAATTTTGCGCTTGGGTAAAGGATGGGAAACCTTTAAGTGGACCATCATATGAAGAAATGTGTAAGAGCAGGAAATCTTTCAAAAAAAAGCTCAAGTGGTGTCAAGATAGACAAGAGCAAATTAAAATGGATATCCTTGCTGCGAATCATGCCAAAAGTGATTTCAAACAGTTTTGGAAGCAAACGGGAAAAATGAGTAGTAAGCCTGGCCTGCCTGTGAGTGTAAATGGCATTAGTGATCACAGTATGATTGCTAACCACTTCAGTGACCACTTCAGGGAGGGACTTCAGGGAGGGACTTCAGCCTATTATTAGTACGACACTTCAACCTGAGGGTACTGAGGCTGCCAACCATCAAAGATCGGTTCGTTTTACGGCTAAAGAGATACGCAAAGTTATCAAAGACATGAGTAGACGCAAGTCTCCGGGGTACGACAGCCTCAGTATCGAGCATCTTAAATATGCTGGGGTTCATCTGCCGCGCATACTCTCCATGTTTTATAATTTGTGTTTATGTCATGGATATTTACCTGAGGAACTGACAAAAACTATTGTCGTTCCAATAGTAAAAGATAGGACGGGAGATATCTCAGATAAAAATAATTATCGGCCCATATCACTGGCAACCATAATTGCAAAGGTGCTTGACAGCCTGCTTAATAACATTCTACATAAACATATAAGTCTACACGACGCCCAGTTCGGGTTCAGAGCTGGGCTTTCCACTGAGAGTGCGATCGTATGTCTTAAACAGGCTGTCAGGTACTATACTGATAGGGGGACGCCGGTATACGCGTGCATCCTGGATTTGTCAAAAGCTTTTGACTCAGTGCGTTATGACAAGCTGTGGGGCAAATTGGCTAGGGCGGGTGTACCGGCGGAGGTGACGGCCTTACTGAAAAGCTGGTATGGTTGTCAGAAAAACCAGGTGAGATGGGCGGGAGCCCTATCGGACGCGTATGGCATGGAGTGTGGTGTGCGGCAGGGGGGACTGACCTCTCCTCTGTTGTTTAACCTGTACGTGAACGACCTAATCGGCGAGCTCAGCAATACTCATACGGGGTGTCACATAGATGACGTAAGTGTCAACAATATAAGCTACGCGGACGATATGGTATAGCTGGGGCCGTCGGTGGGTGCGATCAGAAAGTTAGTGGCTATATGTGAGGCATATGCAGCGGAGCATGGACTGAAATATAACTCCTCTAAGTGCGAAGTTCTGATTTTTAAAAGTACTAAAAACGCACCGGTCCATATTCCGCCTATTATGGTCAACGGAGTGGCTCTGAAGGTGTTGGCTAGCTTCAGGTACTTGGGACACATTGTCACTGAAGACTTGACAGATGACGCCGATTTGGAAAGGGAACGAAGGGCATTGGCAGTGCGAGGAAATATGCTTGCTCGTAGATTTGCGCGTTGTTCGGTAGAAGTGAAAATCATTCTATTTAAGGCATACTGCCAATCCTTCTACTCGAGCAGCCTATGGGTGAGTCATACCCGGCGGGCCGCCAATGTCATTAGAGTACAGTACAACAACATATTCAGGATGCTGTTACGGCTGCCTCGTTACTGCAGTGCATCTGCAATGTTTGCGGAGGCGCGCACAGACGGTTTTCATGCGATTATCCGCAAGAAAGTCGCGTCTATTTTTAAGCGCGTGAGAGACAGCAGTAACAGTATCTTGAAGATGATTGCTTCGCGTGCTGATTGCCCAATCCAACAGAGATGGATGGACATCATGTTGGGACGTTGGATGTCGTCAAACTAGCGCAGGAGTTTGTTGGTGTCTGGCGGTGGCCTTACATAAATGAAGGTGACGGTCTGGCTCGCCGATTGATTGGTTGATTTTTATTTGTATTATTTTATTATGAAATTTTGTTAATTCGTTGTATATAATGTATGAATTGGATAATTTAGTGATAATATTTTAATTTACTTTTAAGTTTGTGATTTGTTTTCATTGAATTGTAATTGTATTGTGTTTTATATTTAATTAATTATGTAACTTTTTATATTTTTTATATGGATGATTATAATCTGAAATAAACGTTTAATAATAATTTACGATTTTTTTCAGTGCTTATGGCCAGTTTCTGACATTCCAGATTTCTTCTAACATTGCAAAAAGGTTTTGTTAAAATATCGCCAATACGGGTAGCGAAATAAATTAAATAATTAATCATTTTAAAGCCTTCGATTTACTTTGAAATAATAAGAATATAAATGTAAAGACTAAACCTTGGTTTCTAAAACGAAAATTAACGCAAAAATAAAATGTCAATAATCGTCAACTGCTGCGATTGGTTTATTAAATTATAAACAGCCAGTTGTGTTTAATTTTGATACGTCCATAATAAATTTTCTTTCCAGAAACCGTATATAAATTACATTAGATTCTTGCGGTAATCGGTTCTTTTCCATTGGAAACGACCCATGTTATTTTTTAATATTAGTATTTTTTTTGTGGAGCATGTTTCGTTTAGACGCGTGTAGGTATATTAGACAGGCAAAAAAGTTCTGTTTAAAATAAGTAAACAACACGAAACGTCATGCACTTTCAACCAATTCGAAACGATTAAAGGTACAACGAAATAACAGTTTTAATATACAATATCACTAAAATCCACAATTTTATAGCTTCACATAAAGAAAAACGATAAATAAAAAATAAAAACAATTAGAAAGTTAATTAAATTAAAAAAATATAACTCAGGATTATTTCATTTTTTAGTAGGAATTAATTTATCAGGTGCTTCTTTAATACAAACTCCTGCGCTAGTTTGACGACATCCAACGTCCCAACATGATGTCCATCCATCTCTGTTGGATTGGGCAATCAGCACGCGAAGCAATCATCTTCAAGATACTGTTACTGCTGTCTCTCACGCGCTTAAAAATAGACGCGACTTTCTTGCGGATAATCGCATGAAAACCGTCTGTGCGCGCCTCCGCAAACATTGCAGATGCACTGCAGTAACGAGGCAGCCGTAACAGCATCGCATAGTAATAAATATCTTAACTGTAAAAACCTGTACTATTGCATGCTATATATTGGCCAAATGTGTGTTACTAAATATTTTATATAAAAACTTCATGTACCTACCTAATAAGAAAAAAAAAATATCCTTCCGAAAAACAATGCACGCCGCATTGTTTTTCGGAAGGATAATTTTTTTTATATATATAATAAAATTATTTTTTCTTTCGTTAAAACGGAATTTCCATTACAATTTCGCAATCTAGGTGATTTCTTACACTTGAAAACCGTGTTATATTTCATTCAAAAGTAAAAACTATGTGTTAAATTCTGTACACGCGACCAAATAGCGACCATATCAAGTTAGCAACGACTTCGCGTGTGAAAAGCCAAACGCCGCGCGCCGCCCTTGAATCTGGGGGAGTACTGCAGTGGACGACGCGAACACGATCGATGATTTACTTAATTAAATCTCTTAACAATCCTATTTGTTTCCTACAACAGAATAATAGGTAAAGATTATCTTCAGATCGAAGTTCATCTGATTCTGCATTCTTGCTGTGGAATGTTTTTAATATTACAGCTCTTAAAAGCAGTTTAGATGTGCTGATCGGGTTCGGTTCAATTGGTGGAATTCGCCCTACTTGAAATCCTGATTCAAGAAGACATTATGACTAAAACATACGCATTGGACGCTGGTTTTCAGAAAATTAAATATTAATTGGAGTGATTTATTAAGTAGTTCGAAATTAACATTTATTTATAACTGATTTCCCTTTAAAGAATTGATCGATTCATGCGGGAAAGTCCGCTGTGCATAATTATGGTTGATTTTTGGCACACGACCAATAAATTGTAGATGCATAGATTTCTAAGTAATTGAGCTAATATGCAAACGTGTTGATTTAGATACTACGATAATGAGTTACATTAAATGAAAATAAGCCCTATTATTGTGAAATCACTCATCTCTTTCATAAATAATAATTTATATATATCTTATAAATAATTCCTGAAACCAAAAGGAAGTAATTTAACTATAATTAGAACGTTAAAAAACAAAAAAGGGAAGTAGTGTTTTTGTAGACTCTAAAAACAGAACTTTTCTTCTATTTGTCGAGCCGCTATTTATTAATAGGTACTAGGAGTTCATAACTCGGTAAAAGTATATAAAGTCAAACAATTTGAATAGGCAAATTGTCACTACAAAACTGTAACAATTTTTCAGGTATGAATTGTGTAGTATTATGCTTTAATAGCCAACAACAACTCATTATAATTGCAATTTCAGTTTCTTTCAGTACAATATTTTTGGGGTACAATAAAATTCAACCTGTTTGTAGCTCAAAAGAGAATGAGCATTCAAATAACAGACAAGTGCACTCGTAGTACTGAATCAGATGTAAGTCTTGCCTCTTCAAAGCCAAAACTATATACAAAGCAGTTCAGTTTCGACTAGCAAAAAAGAAATGCGAAGAATAGTACTTAAGGGAGATGTAGGTAATCGGAGTCAGTTGGCAATGGTGGTCACCACAAAATAACAAAATCGGAACGCGAGCAAGTGATGCCAGAATACCTACGCGCTAGCTTTACGTCATTCCCGAGCGCAGGCGGGGACTCAGTTAGTTCATGCGACGCACTGGTGAGAAACAGATGTCTGAAGATTTTGCGCCATTTTGATCTAATTTTTCTAGTAGATACTTTCGAAAGTAAGTCTTAAATTACTACATCTCTTTGTCTGTACATGTGATATGTGATAATCGTAACATTTTAGATTGCAATTCAAAACCCAGTTTTTTGTTGTATATCGCAAAAAGGTGAATTTTTTGCGATGATTTTTTTTCTCCTTTTCGCTCACGTAGGTAATCGTAGTCAGGTGACTCCTAATGACCCTCATTGCCCACATTACCTAACTTCGATGAAACAATGCATTTTTGTTTGTAGATCCCGAAAGTATGACCTACGAAGACAGATAAAGATGCCGACTGCACTGAGTGGGACTCTGCTCGCATTTATGTGAGCGATATGTGTTGATCACCATTGTCCACATGCTGATCACCGTTGCCAACCAATGCTGACAATGGTGATCGATCGTATTTTTTTTTATCTTTATTTTTCAGAATTGCTAAGCTAAAGTGATTAAAGTTGATCTCAATTGATAGTTAAATAAGTGTAGTTTATTATAAGAGCAAAACAATAAATAGTTGATTAATAGATATGGTTTTATTCCAATTCTCGCTTAAGTGATCCTCATTACCTACATCTCCCCTACTTACTTACTTATGTAGTACATTAAATTTACTGGTGTATTTATATTTTACAGTAAAAAAAATCAAGCTATAGGTAAGTACGAATAATTATTTTCCACGAAACTATTATACAACAGACGTGGCATATATCCAGACTTTGGGCTGCTACCTGTTACTGAAATTTCCCTACTCGGAAACCCAACAAAGACATTTTCCTAAAATACGTATACTATGATAAGCATGTATTTGTTTTCATCTTGATTTAAATTATTGTTGCATAGGTGTTATGTCGCTTGTCGCACACAAGCGACATAACACCTATGCAACAATAATTTGCTTTACTGTCATGACATAAAATTTATTATTTTACAGGACAGCGTTTTTTTAAATATTTTTGTAAATTTTTGCATTTCTTTAAAAAACAGGTAAAACCATAAAATAGAACACTTTAAACTTAAGGTTTAAATAAAAAAAAATAAAAAAAATCGCTGGACATTAACACACAGCGCCAGGGCACGCCACAATTGTGGCGATAAGTCCCCTCTTTGAGGAGTGGCTTGAGAGACGCCACGGCGTCCTCGCCTTCCGCCTGATGCAGGTCCTCACCGGACACGGAGTGTTCGGGAGCTTCCTGCACCGAATCGGGCGGGAGGAAACGCCCGGGTGCTTCCATTGTGAGGATCGACCGGAGGACACGGTGGAACACACGGTGGAGGTATGCCCCGCGTGGGCGGAGCACCGCCGTGTCCTCAAAGCGGCGATCGGCGGCGGCGACCTCTCGCGTCCGGCCCTGGTGCAAGCCATGGTCCGGAGCGAGACGGAATGGGACGCCGTCACCTCCTTCTGCGAAGCAGTAATGCTAGAGAAGGAGGTGGCGGAACGTGAGAGGGAGAGAACCTCTCAACGTCCCGGCCACCGCGGGAGACGCCCCGGGCGTCGGGGGCCACCACCACGTGGCCCCCGGCCACCGTAGGCGCGGGCCTGTGGACGGTGAGCTATGGGCTAGCTCGCCATCCGTCCGTCTCATGACGACAGGCCGTGTCGACGGCGCGTTCGTGTTCCACGCGCGCCTCAAAGAGAGTCAGCAAAAAGGAAGGGGTCCGTAAGGACCGATGCCTGCCGGGGTTGCGGGACTATTCGAAAGAGATACATTGGCCCCGGAACACAAAGGGCGATGAAGGAACATGGATGGGTTTTAGTCAGTAAAAGTCTGACACTCCCTCCTGCTCCGCCCAGAGCGGGAGGAGTTATTTGATGATTTCCCACCCGAAAAAAAAAAAAAAAAGTTTTAAATAAAAAAAAAATCACTGGACATTAACACACAGCGCCACACTAAGCAACGAGCGAACTTGTGTCGTGGACACCAGATAGTTGATATACTACATAGATACTTTTTCTTTGTAAATACATACTTATTATACATATAAACATCCATGACTTGGAAACAAATGTCCATATGCTCATCACACAAACATTTGCCCCAACCGGGATTCGAACCCGGGACCCTAAGAACGTAAGGCAGCCACACCACCGCTGCGCCATTCGGGTCGTCAAACAATATTAGGTACCACCTACTTACATATTTCAAAACAAAAAAAAAAGTTCGAAAATGGTCCTTTGTGGTTATCCTTTTGTCGCAAATGAGCGTTATTTTTAACCGACTTCAAAAAAGGAGGAAAATTCAGTAGTCGGTGACAAAAACACTAAATCAATCAAACAAAGGTGACCGGCTTCTGAATCTAAAGTTATTTTTCTCATTTTTGTGTTTTTTTTTTTGAAGTCGGTTTTATTTATTTTGATCAAGATTTTTTTTTGTTCTCGTTCGTTTCGTTCGTGTCGTCAGACTATGTTAACCATAAACTCCATATGTAATAATGACAATAACCTCTTTCAACCTTCTATTAGATTGTATAACTTTGCACCTACTGTGATTCTGCATAAAATAACTAATAGCATCACGCCATCATCTGAAGTACCATAAGCAATGAAATATAAAAAATAATGAGGAGCGAGCTAGTTGCCATCAACAGATTACAGAAAAGCACAGCATGCACTACATTATGCGCAGACAACTATACAATTAAATCATTAATTGAAACAAGAATAGTTTGGAAAATTATGCAGATTACACTTAAATTAAAATAAATAACATAGCTTAAATTAAATTAGAATATATTAAATTAGAATAAACTAAATTAGAATATATTAAATTAGAATAAATCAAATTAGAATTTATTAAATTAGACTAATAATTCAATATACATGATATACCTACTTACCATATTACCTAACCATGAATCGAATATTATTTACCTCAGATTTCTTACACTATTTCATCTACCCTACTAAACCTATATGGGGATATGGGTAAATGATAGGTTTCTATTTTTGCCCATTAGGGCCGCTTGCACAGTCGCTAGCACACCAAGTAACCACAAACTGTTAAATTTCTCCAAATGACTTTAAGCCATAAAACGTTGACAGTTAATTAATTTAATTAATTAAATTAATTAGGTAATTTATACCACAATTTTTTATCATTCGGTTTTGAACTTTAACGGCGTTAAATACGCCGTTTTTGTTTTTGGTATAAGCCCGCCAAACTATTCCCAAACCACTGTAACTCCTGAAAGCCAGAATCAACAGTGGCGACCACCAGAAAAGCGCCGAGACAATTAAGCTCGACGAAATCCCAGAGAACGAATTTCTTGGATTTTTGTCTTGGATCCCGCAACGAAATTAATCATAAAAGTATAGCGCAGGAGAAGGAAAAAAAAAAAAACGTATGTCCACTTCCCTCAATATCAGCAGGAGACAGAACGAAACAATGCCGGTGCGGTGCCAATTGTACTACAAATCTATAACCACTTTATCTACACCCATGCTATAAATCCTCTATAAAAGTATCTGAAACAGTTAGCTTATTGCCAACATTAAAACAGCCAGTGTCATAATAACTATTATAACATCCAAACGGGTGTTATAATGTTATACTAAATTTCATTATGCAACTCGTTTTAAAAAAAAACGTTGTCTAGCACGTGCGATTCACTACCACAGCCCCGTAATAAAAAATAAAAAATTATAGGTTAATTCGAATTCACGTCGTATCCCACCATTTTTGTTTCTTATTAGTATTGCATTATATACTTTGTTGTTTACAAAAATGAGTGATACAAGCTTTGTGCATCTTAATAATTGTACAATCCAAAATGTAAATAATTATATTATTACCTGTACATGGTTTGTTTGTATTAAATATTCAGCAATTAAACTTTCCATGAATTTACATAGACTTCTTACAACACTACAACACCCTATGGTTTCAGAAACATATATGGAGGATTCATATCATTGATGTAGATAAAGTCTTGTATGCAACTGTACATAATTAGGTATTAAAACACTCATGTGATACTAATATCACACTCGGCTTCGCCTCGTGTGATAAACCCACATTCGTGTTTTAATACCCCTCATTATACCTACAACAGTTGCATAAATAACTATTATCTACACCTATGCTATAAATCCTCTATAAAAGTATCTGAAATAGTTAGCTTATGGCCAACATTAAAACAGCCAGTGTCATAATAACCATTATAACACCCAAACGGGTGTTATAATGTTGTACTGAATTTCATTATGCAACTCGTTTTAAAAAAAGAACATTGTCCTGCACGTGCGATTCACTACCACAGCGCCGTAATTAAAAAAAAAACTTAAGTTAATTCGAATTTACGTCGTATCCCGCCAGTTTTGTTCGATATTTGGATATTAGTATTGCATTATGTACTTTGTTGTTTACAAAAATGAGTGATACAAGCTTTGTGCATTTTAATAATAGTACAATCCAACATGTAAATAATTATATTATTAACTATACATGGTTTCTTTGTAATAAATACTCAGCAATTAAACTTTCCATGAATTTACATAGACTTCTTACAACACTACAAAAGGTTTCAGAACCTTTTAAGGAGAATTCATTTCATGGATGTAGATAAAGTCTTGTATGCAACTGTACATAATTAGGTATTAAAACACTCATTGTGATACTATTATCACACTCGGCTTCGCCTCGTGTGATAAACCCACATTCGTGTTTTAATACCCCTCATTGTACAACAGTTGCATAAATAACTATTATATCGTCTTCAAACGGTTGACAGAAACCATTTGGTCGGTGTCAGCAATGAAAGGGTTTAACGAACCTCAGTTTAACGAACTGCTACCGCACGTATGTGAAGCCGACTCGAGCTAGGTGTAATCGTACTTCGGCTTTTCGAAGCCGTAAGGCACTTGTTCTCCCCGACTCATTACGATCATTTCTTTTTGTTGCAGACCATACCTGGGAACCTAACTAGAGTTACGGAGATATTGGGGGTTAAAGTTCCAAAGTTCCAAGTGTTTTACAAATACTTGTCTATACTAATATTATAAAGAGGTAACATTTGTTTGTAGGTTTGTATGTAGGGGGTAATCTCCGGAAGTAATGAACTGATTTCAAAAATTCTTTCACCATTAGAAAGCTACATTTACCCTGAGTAACAAAGGCTATATTTTATCCCTGTACTCCCACGGGAACGGGAACTACGCGGGTGAAACCGCGTGACGTCCGCTAGTATATTATATTTTCATAATATCTGATTTTATCAGTTACACAAGAAACGGGATTATTTGCCATGTTTATTTACTGTTTGTTTTGAGTTCCCAATATTACGGCGCAAGCACCATGATCACGGATAAACTGAAACAAGTTAGGTAAACATAATATCTTGTTTCTAGCGTTAATTAACGATAATATTAGCGACCATGTCAGTAAGAAAGCAGGTATCTGATTTAAAATGTGCCATATTTTCCTGTAGGTTTTCCTCCGAGACTTATTTACTTGCGGTTAGCCTTATATAAATAGGTATACCTTAGCTTGAACAACAGGTTATTGCCAGTAATTTACCCTAGCAACTGCATTTAGGTATTCTTACCTCAGATGACGGGTAGGTACGTGTTTTAATGAAAAAAATCAGAGCAGTCTTTGGGGACTGCTGATAGAAGTGAAAACAAAAAGTACACAGGCCCCGCCCCAGTCGTAGCACTGGTTATGCCTCGTGCATGTATATGTGGTGCTACGCCGTAGTGGATGCTACGAGTGCTACGAACGGCTACGAAGCGTGACCACACGTTACGTTACGTGACGATGAGTTCAATGTTTTTCCTTCACCCAAAAAGTGCTCAACGCGCTTAGAGAAGTTTTCACTTCAAAAAACTTCATTTCACTAGCTAGACGAAACAACATGAACCGGCAACATTTTAAACGCTTTCTCGTATTTTAATTCCGGCTTCCCGGCTTTGGCTTTACAAGGGCTTTCCTGTGCCTCATTACTAGAACATCTTGGCATTATCGCCTCAAAACGTATCTAGGTTAACACCGCTTAAGTATTCAAGTGGAAAATGTTTTTTTTTCCAACACTACACGCTTTTCAGCGCCCTTTAATTTATACGGTGGTTTATTTTTGTTTCTATGAAACAGTTTGTTGGTTACTTCTGCGTATTATTTACTATGCGGATGCAAAACGTTTGTGTGAATGAATCTGCCAACTGTAATAAAATGATTAATCCAGCTCTTGTCAGCTACAAGTGCTGAGTTAATGCTGGCAACGAATTGTGACATCCTGACATGTTTGATTAAATAGCACTTTTGACAGTTGTTCATGGAATTAGTTCCTCGTACTTTATAGTAGGTACGTAAGTAAGTATATTAATTATACAATGAAGATGATACAGTGTGTAACAACTGTTGTAGATGAGGCTGTGCAAGTATCTTTTGGCGCATGTTTCAATTCAGAACTAGCACAGCCATCTCGTTTCACATACTCGTTTGTACATTTCGCAAATGTTTACCAACAGTGCCTCTGTCAACGTCACTCACGCATCAAAACATCCGTGTAGCACTGTAGAACGATCACACTGCGTCATCTGTGTTGACAAAAATGCAGATTTCCATCGCGTGTCGTCTTGCAAATTATTTATCTCACACCCACTTACAACGTTAATTATTTAATGTTATATTCTATTACTATTACTAACGATTTTTATTATAACAATGTTCGCGTGATCGTACGTTACGTGGTAAAATAAGTTCGGCACGATTTATGAGGTTTCATAGGCGTTCAAGCTTATATTGTGTGGAACGAATAATGAGTGATGGAAATTAATATTTTGTGTGTCCTTGGTCGTAATAAGCAAATATTTAAGCAAAGCTTGAATGAAAATGTCGCCGATAATACAGAAGCTCCCTCCTATTGATTCGTTTTCGTGCCATGTTATGATTGAGTCGCCAAATCGAGGTTGAATAAATATCCATGTAGGTTTTACTATGCTCTGAATATGTTCTGACAAACAATGAAGCGGGGTTGCGTAAAAGCTCTGCTCAATGTATTACACATTTTCATGAAAATAATGATGATCACTGAACTGAAATGCTTGGCTCATTGAGTTGAATACTTTTAGTTTGGAGAAAATATTTGCTGGAGTTTTTAAAAGTGCCAGTTACAGGAATTTAAATAAGTATTTTTTTTTAACACAAAATGTTGTTTCCGATTTTTTGTTCTAAACTCAAAATTTTAAAGAGCACCAGCCACAAAACCATCGTAAAAAAAAGAAAACATTTCCAAATTCAAATTCCAGCCTTTCAGAGGTATATAGCATGAGTAGGTAGAGGGTTGAAGATTGCTCATTATCATTACTTCAAAACTTCAAAGGATTGTCTATGTATTCAAAGACTTTTAAATTGTTCTACCTACTGCTATACGGGTGCTTCCAAATGCGGGAATGACTTATTTCGAGATGTGGTGAATTAAGTCGAGCGAATTCCGAACGGAGCAAGGAGTTGCTATAGTGAAACCTCTTTGTGATTATTTTGAACTCTAATGCTGGGGTTTTTAAGAGCTTTCTGCGTTGTATTTCCATATCCAAACTGACACCTACACTCCGAACAAACTTCGTACACTTTTCGTTGTTTAAGTTTGCAATGACTTTACTTTGGTTTAGAGACAGGAAATAACAATAGAAATACGGGATAATGTTTCCAAATATATCTCTGACCTGCAGGGCTATTCACAACGCTTCGATTCGATTTTCAATTCGGAAAGTCGTATGTCCATCTCGCTCGATTTCGTAATGTCAAAAAAAGATAGACATACGACTTTCCGAATCGAAAATCGAATCGAAGCGTTGTGAATAAGGGGCCTGGATAGGTTCTAGATATAATAATAAACGGCTGTGACAAGAAGCACATTTTGATACAAGTGGGGATCTATGTCATTGCAGCCGAGGTGGAATTCACACCCGAGCAGTAGGCAAGGGTTGTATGGATGGCTCCTTAGAATTTCCGTTGGGAAATCCCAACACAGCATGACTAACTTTGACACCCTATGATTAACTTTGACGAAGTGATTATTAATTACAAGGTGTCGTAATCCATCAGTTATGTTGGCGTAACGGTGTAATATGCAAAGAATACGCGTGGCTCCGTATATATTTTAATAACATAACGTCTCCTAATGAGTCATCAGATATTTTCTTCGGTATCGTAGGAAATTGTTTTAAAAAAGCGTTATGCCATTTTTCTAAGTCTTGTCGTTTAATAGGTAATAAAATATTTGATATAGCGACCATAGATCTAAGAGATGAGCGAAGAATAAATGAATTGGAGAGGAAGAATACTGTGATGGTAGTTATGTTACTACAAAACGGCCGTTTTGCCGTGTCGCCGGGAAATCCCATCGAGTTATGGGATTTCCCGTCGGCAACTTGATGAATTTCCAAAATGGAGCAATGATCGAAATGGAGCAATGGTGGCTACTAACGAAACTTTACTAAACTCATACATGTAGTAGAAAATAACATAACAGATTAAATTGTGTTTGTTAAAATCTAATTGATTATTCTAGGGCGAATTCAAAAAAAGCAGAGTCGCCACAGAAACTATAACATAAAGGAAAACTTGACCACATATTTTAGTTTTTGAAAAAGTTTTGCCTAAGGTAGGAATCGATCTCGATCCCTTTTTTGAAAAAGGAGCTACTGAGAAAATAAAAGAAAATAATGAGGAAATCATGAAAATTGGTTTTTAGATCCATCCACATGACAGGCAAAGTGGTTTTTTCTGAACCAATTTGAAATCAGTGTCCATGCTTTTACGGATAGGAACCTTCAAATGAATATGTTTATCCAGTCATTCTATGACACTTAGGACATAGTTATCAGAGTGGATATAGGTAAAGGACAAGTCACGAATTTAAATTTCTTCAGCATATTTCAAAGAGTTATGAATTTTCAGACCAAAACGAACGAACGGGAGCACAATAGGTACTTGCTTCGTTCCGCATAATATTTCAATTGACAATAAATTCCTTTGACCCGATTTACTTGGACGACAGTGCCAAGTCCTGTGTGAATGCGGGATAGCGGGATAACCTTTGGGTTCATAGCATTCTTACATTCATATCAAGAAATTAAATATGAGAATTTCCCGCATTTAAAATTGAATTTAGAATGTCGATCGAATAGCTCAAAGATGGCGTCTGATCTGACGTAATATAAAACGAAATGGGCAACCCAAAGCAAAGAGGTTCGGTCCACAAAGTTTGGAGAACGTCCGAACGGGCAAAACTTGGTGTTTCGGACTTCTTGACTTAAAAGAGTTACAGTGCGGTTTAAATTAATTCCTTAGAGTTCTCATCCCATTCGTAACATGGGCAAGTCGTTTAATAGGGTATGCGTACAAGTAAGTGCTTCTAAGTTTTATTGAAGGATAGCTTTTGGACTCCTAAATGGACTCGGGACATAAAATGGTCCAACTGTGAGACTCATCTAAATCAGATCAGCCGTTTATGCGTTAACTCAAAAGCTTTACAGTACGCTTCCGACTAATTAAAAAGTTTTGTTAAATTTAGTTTCTTATAGGTATGTATTACTTTAAATTTCGTATTTCTATTTGTTAAATTATTATTATTTTATAAAAATATAGCCACACTATCTAATTAGGTTTAAGATTACCTGTAATGATAGTTGTAAGTTGAATAAAATAAATAAATAAATAATTTCTTAGACTTACTTCGTAACATGGCAATAAAAACACATTTAAGTGCTTCTAGGTTTT
The DNA here is from genome assembly GCA_905147715.2 of Xestia xanthographa. Taxonomy (NCBI): domain Eukaryota; kingdom Metazoa; phylum Arthropoda; class Insecta; order Lepidoptera; family Noctuidae; genus Xestia; species Xestia xanthographa. The sequence goes on from LR990659.1 coordinate 22,713,646, forward strand.
ATAGCTGCAAAGTAAAATGTTCGATCCAGTTTAAGGTGTCTTTTGTTACCAGAAGTGGTACTATAGTGAAGATCGATAACCGCACTGAATGGGAGCTGTCTCGATAGCCTAGTTTTTGTGGCGGCTTAGCAGAATTTACCCGGCACAAGGACAATAGCGTTGGATTTCGGTTTTTATGTCGTCTGTTCCTCTCTTTGCGTCTAAAGTTATTTGACGCAACGTATTACGATATGACGAACCTAGAACTAAGAACGAACTACACAGCCCGCGCTGTGATTTTTGAAGTGAAAACTTTTATAGGCGCGTTGAGCACTTTTTGGGAGAAGGAAAAATATTGAACTCATCGTCACTTGACGTAACGTGCGGTCACGCTTCGTAGTACTCGTAGACGATCCGCTACGGCGTAGCACCACGTAGGCATGCCCGGGCATAACCAGTGCTACGACTGGGGAGGGGCCTGTCTACTTTTTGTTTTCACTTCTATCGGCAGTCCCCAACGACTGCCCCAATTTTGCTGAGATACGCCTTTTGGTCTCATACAAGACCAATTTAATTTGTTTTACTTTTTAATATTATTTTGTTTTATTGTTAATTTAACCATTTTTTGTCTTGTCCTGCGCGAGACAATGCTTTTTCTTTCTTTTTTCTATAGGTCTGTGACTTCCATTGACTTGAGGTGACTTCTTTATTTTCGTTACTATAAGGTTGCTGTTGTGAGAGGTTAAATAAAGGTAAAGAGGTTGTATATTATCTAGTTTGTCTTTCTACTGTGTATCAATATTTTTGTTTGTTAATATGGTATTTTGATTGCGTAGTTTTTGACGCGATATAAATAGAATAATGTTGTGTTCACTCAATCAATTTACTCAATCTTAAGCTGTAATTTATTATTGTTTGATTAATTAAAGTAATAGTAATCTAGTTGCTATAGTAACATATTCAAAACAATGCAGTAGATACCCAAAATTTTAAACAATCCATGGTAATAGGTATGATAAATGCAAAGTAACTGTGCCTGTATCTTTCATGCCTAAACGGTTGAACGAATTTGATTGAAATTTAGTATTCGTATAGACCATTACTAGTTACTTGATTAAGATATATTTATAGGATACTTTTCCGACCACCACGTGGGCAAAGCCACGCGAAATAGTACATTTTGATACAAGTGGAGAAAGTTTGTTATTGCAATCGAGGCGGAATTATAACACACGAGCCGTAGGCGAGGGTGTTTTTGAGCCGAGAATTGCAATAACAAATGTCCACGTGTATCAAACGACGTTTTTCAATACACTTTTGAAGTAATAAAATAAAATAACGAATAATATTTTTGTCACGAATTATGAAACTATGATTTAAATTTTCTTTTTTTTCGCGCTTTAGTCTCGCCAGGTTGAAAGAGAGGCAAATGAGGCAATGGTATGAAGCCGTTAAACAGCCTAATATAAAAAATAGATTTATTTTATATTTTTGAATTCAGAACACAAATAAATGTTAATTTGTGTATAAAAGTAACTATTAGTTTTAAATAATCATGTTTATCTATGGTATTCTATATATAAACACAATTTGAATATTAAAAAAATATTTATGCCGTAAAGACGCGTAGTGCTTTGCAAAAATTTAAAAAAAAAACATTCACCTCAGATTATAGGCATGAAGTGAATGTTTTTTTTTTAATTTCGGCAAAACACTACGCGTCTTTACGGCTTAAATTTTTTTTGAATATTAAAATTGTGTTTATAAATAGAATAACATAGATAAACACGATTACTAAAAACGAATAGTTATTTTTATACACAATTTAACATTTATTTGTGTACTGAATTCAAAAATATAAAATAAGTCTATTTTTTATATTAGGCTGTGTAACGGCTTCATACCTTTGCCTCTTCTTCAACCTGGCAAAAGAAGAGCGCGAAAAAAAAAAAGAAAATTAAAATCATAGTTTCTTAGTTCGTGACAAAAATATTTTTCGTTATATTTTATTTTATTTCTTAAAAAGTGTATTGAAAAATGTCGTTTGATACACGTGGACATTTGTTATTGCAGTTCTTGGCTCAAAAACACTCTCGCCTACGGCTCGGGTGTTATAATTCCGCGCCTCGAATGCAAGAACAAACTTTCTCCACTTGTACTTATCAAAATATACTATTTATCCTACTTCCTATAAAAGCAAAAGTTTGTGAGGATGGATGGATGTTTGTTACTCTTTATGTACTATATAGGATACTTTTTATCCCGGTAGTAAGATACCGCGAGACCATTACCGAACTCTATATATTTTATTTTCAGATGTCATCATCATCATCATCATTATTTCAGCCGAAAGACGTCCACTGCTGGTGGCCGTCCCAAGTGTCGCCACATTGACCGGTCCCGTGCGACTCGCATCCAGCGGATTCCCGCAACCTTCACCAGGTCATCGGTCCACCTAGTGGGAGGCCTTCCAACGCAACGTCTTCCGGTTCGCGGTCGCCACTCCAGAACTTTTCGCACACTGCCACTTAAGTTTGGCAATTCTTCGGGCTACGTCGGTAACCTTGGTTCTCTTGCGGATGTCTTCATTTCTGATTAGATCGCGCAAGGAAACTCCGAGCATAGCCCTCTTCATTGCCCTTTGGGTGACTTTAATAAATGAAGGAAAACTTCGTGAGGAAACCAGCAACCCTAGTCAGAGGCCCATCGGTGGCATAAAAACTGACACCAGCATAGCTATTCACAACCCTTCGATTCGATATTCGATTCGGAAAGTCGTATGTCTATCTCGCTCGATTTCGTAATGTCAAAAAAAGATAGACATACGACTTACCGAATCGAAAATCGAATCGAAGCGTTGTGAATAAGGGGCCAGGTTAGGTACTAAACAGAAAGAACCTCTAGCTTTAGTTTCTGTGTCAAAACAATACTGTTATACCGAGGCCCTATAGAACTTCCACTACCAGCATCACATTATTCAAATACCAACCGCAGTCTAAAGACAAACGATATGGAAATGTAAGACCATTTCATTTGCCATTACCGCCATTAAATTATGCCAGTGTTGATAGCCGGAGTTGATTTTCTTTATGATAGAACTGCTGGTCTAATAAAACAAACTAAACTGCATTATATTTTCAAATTAATGTAGCTGAAGAAAATAGGTCTAACATTTTGTGGTCCCTCAAATGCCCCAGTTAGAAGTTATCACCCATCTTGTGAAGACTAATCTTTTAGCACCATGCTGAGATAGGGGTGCCTTTTGGCCTCGTAATTTATATTATTGTGTGTCTTATTTATATTGCTTTTTAAATTATTTTTTGTGGTTTTTTTATTTTTTATTTTAGTTTTATTGTTTATTTATTTATTTATTACATTAAGATAGAAGAGCACAAAGGTACTGCTTATTTCATATATATAAATCTCTTCCAGCAGACCTGCGAGAGGAAAGTTGGATTAGAAATGTAGACAAAACAGAAAATGTAAATGTGAATGTGTGTGTGTGTGTGTAATGTTGTTTTGTTCTGTGCGAGTCTAATACATACTTTTCAGGGTTCCGAACCCAAAAGGTATCCAACGGGACCCTATCACTAAGCCTCCGCTGTCCGTCCGTCCGTCTGTTTGTCAGCAGGCTGTATCTCATGATCCGTAATAGGTAGACAGTTGAAATTTTCACAGAATACCTGACCACTGAATGGCCTGTACCTAAACGAAGACTTACACACAACATAATACGTTGAAATATTAACTCTCAGCGCCAAGCCGCGAAATATTAATATTTTCGTCACAAACTCCGACATAAGACAGCCCTAAATCCGTCAAATCCGATAAGATCAGCAAAAACGTTGCCGCGGTTAATTCGGCATAAAACATTAACATTCTATTTTAGACGAGAGAGCTACGAAACTTCGTACCTCACTGTTTCAGACAAGATAAGTGCTTCGGGGCGTAAATATTTTTTTTCCGTCCTTACTTATGTATTTGTATTGATTCACTTATACAAGGTAATTACACTGGCTAAAAAGGTCTATTCTATATCCGTAGGCTAGGATTGGATGTGTCCATAGATTCAATGACAAAAATGGCAAACTAGCGAATGTGTGCATAGGTTGAAATTGTTATACATATAAGCACAGGATAGGAATATTTCACCGGTAATGACGAAACAAAATTTTAAATTAGTAAAAAAAAATATTATAGAAAATATTAATTAAATACCTAATTTAAAAAATAACAAAAATAAGCAGTTGTTCATTATGATCGTGAAGGTTTTGTATGAAACAGCTTTAGTTTTTGTTTTTTATTATCTGCTTAGCCGTTTCCCAACTGTGTTGAGATCGGCTTCTAGTGTCACAGGATGCAGCTGAATACCAGTATTTTGTATGGAGCGACTGCTTATCTGACCTCCACAACCCCCATAGTTAGTACTGGGGGATACGATACTCCTTGGTAACACTGGTTGTCAGACTAGCTTTTATTTTTAAACTGTCGTTAAAGTTCTACGTTGAGGTGTCTACAATCATACAGAATTCGGTGTAACATTTTGCGCGTCGACGTGTATAAGATATGATTTCGAAAATAATTGTATTTGCACTCATTATCCGTTTCCTACCCTTTCGCCACCTGGGGATATCGTAAAGGGCGACTAACGACTAGGGACTGTGTCAATATGACAGCATCAGCTGATGCTATCAAGGAAATCACCAAACAGTCTTCCTTGTCATAAAATATCATAATCTATGATTCTGAATAAAATAGTCCATGTTGCTTAGTGAACTTAGGAATCGATGTATTGATTGACCGATGGAACTTGTTTGTTGATGAATTGAAGACGATGATATTAATTATTTATTTTATTCATTAACACATAGACATTTGTTTGAACAGGTAAAACCCAAGCTAACAAAAGTAGTCATAAATTGCTAATTATTCAGTCCCACCCAAGTAACGGATCTGGGTAGAAACACAAATTACACAGTTGACAACAAACTAAGTGTCACCCTCTGGAATTCCGCCAAAGAGCAAGAAAATATGTCTGAACGCTGTATTCTTACTGCACGAATCACTGGTGCAAATTTTAATAAGTTTGTACGGGTTGCCGGAACTTTAAAAAGCCCCTCTCTCGGTCCTAACCGTAGCCTCCGTAGCCGTATTGTTTGCGGTTCTATAAGAAGACAGTGTGATATAATTAACTCAATATAATAACTTTACAATCGGTCCATACTTGACGCAAACAGACGAACACATAGAACCTCCTCCTTTTTTGAAAATGTAATCAAAAAATGTAGAAAGAATCAATTTAAAATAACAACTTCCATAGAGTTTGGTAATAGATTGGAATAACTTTGAAGACTACACATAAATGTACCTCCAAAGCACCCTTGGTACTGCTACCACCTTGTTAAATGGCTAATATTCTGACCAAAGCAAGACCTGATGCAGTTGGTCTCGACACGAGAGAAGACGAAACACTGAAAGATCTAACCTCAACAATGAGTACGCGTATAGTAGGTAGCGCATTTCAAGGACACGCGACTGCAGTGTCGCAAGGTCAATTAGCTAAGCCGCTTGTATCGGTAACACGAGTACGGGTGATAGTAGTAATCTGTGGAAGTCCGTCGCGTTTCTACGTACTTTAATCGATCTAGCGACGCGCCTGTATGGCTGCAAATGCGACAAAATCTAGTCGCAAAGATTTTTGCGTAACGATTTGTGTTGTTGCTAACTGTATCGCGAATTCGCGATTGTGTCTACTTGGACTGACACCCTACTGCGGTCAAACCGACCGGACCAGACTCCGACACCGGACTTTTCCAGATTTTAGTAAAATACCTGTTCAAGTCCGGTGTCCACCACCACCTCAAAGTCCGTACTGTAGTCGGTTTGCTGCGTTATAGCCATTTCACACAACTGTCGAAGTTGTGACATGAATTAAAGAAGTTAGTAGTAAATTTGCTTAGCAATAACTTCCCCGACTTTAAAAAAAAGGAATCTTACAAAAAACGTTTGTAGTATCGTGTAATCAATGCATCCTCTTTACAAACGCATCAGGGCTGTATTGTTGGCAAATCCGCATTCTGCATTGGCCCTGTGCAGTTCAGTAAAAAAAGCCGCCCAAGAGCGTGTCAGACCACGCACTATGTTGGATCGAAAGCGGATTAACGAATTCCTATTGAATTCACGAAACTAACTTTGTGTTCACCAAAAAATTGCTGTTCTATTTAAAGTACACTTCAATAGCCTTTCAAATAGTTTGTTTCCTTTTATACAGGCATGTTTGTGAGAAAGCTTCAGTAAGCAACTCAGAACATGTCATTTGGATGTGCTTCGCTCAATGGGAGCTCCATTGAGGTAGGTTTGAGTGTCAGCACGTTCTTTTATATCAATGTGTGCTATGTGCAATATGCAGACAAAAATCTTCCGTTTAAATAAAGGTAGGTTTCTTTTAAGAATTTAATATTAAAAATACCAAAATAGGCGACTGAACAGAGGTGATGATTTGGCATAGATTATGCAGGAAGATTTCAAAGGTAAAAAGTACCTTGCTAACTTCTAAAAACAATAATGTCAAAACGAACGAGTGATATTAAAAGTGTTGGAAACAAAGACCATCAAAAAGATAATGTTTCTTTTGCCGTTTCGCGAAATTGCGACGTCAACACGCTTAGCACGACAGCCGTGTGGTTTGTTAAAATTTTTATTGCCGTGAAACACCGCACGAGATCCGAAGAAAACGCTTCACTTAAGTAGTAATGGATTTGGAATATAAGTCATGAAATTTCATTGATTATTAAGTAAATTTTCGTAGGTCGAAGACTGAATGTAGTCTAGACAAAAATCGTAAAAGTATAGTTCAATATTTTCAGTTACAGGAAAACTGAGTGAGAGGAAAACCGAACATAGACAAGTTCCTTCTTGGCAAGCACTAAGAAGAAACATACGTAACTACGGAATTCTGATCACGAAGTGTGTGAGTGGCTGATGTCCTAGACAACCGAGTTACGCACAAGTAAAACGTCATAAGTACTATAAAATAGTTGATTTTCTAGCTACACATAGTACACAGGTAATGCAGATTCTAGTGGAAGCCGTAATGAGGAAAGGTCAAACACAATGTCTTACTCGTCAATTAGAGGATTATGGGCATAACCAACATACGGCAGCTGACAAAAGGGGAACGAGGGTTTCTATCGCGTTCGCACTCTTTTGTCATAATGCAGCTACCCCAGGTGTTCAGACGGGAACGGATATTTTTTTAACTAGCCGTCAAACAATTAAATGTGGTATTGTACCGCAAATGAATAGCGGATCCAGGGCGGACATGTCATTGCAAGCACATAATGAAAGGTATACCTTTTATCCGGCGAGCCCTGTGTGCAAACGCCGGCGTCCGTGGCGGTAAGCCCCCGGTGGTGTAGTGTCGTCGAGTGTAAGGGTGATGGAAGCGCCTGCGAGGGCTTCAGGCCGCGAGGGGCCGGCGTTGCTGCGCGTAGCGAGCGATGGGCGCGCGTGTGCCTCGGGGTCGCGGTGCCGGCGGAGTGGGCCGCGCTGTCAGAGCCGGCGGGGGTGCGCGCGCCTGCAGCACCGCGCATGCGCCCTCGTGCGCCGCAAGCGATTAAACTAAATACACCAACACGCAGCACCGCTACATGTGCTATACTGGCGCGCTGCCGCCTTACCTACATATCGAGGTGAGCATTATACAAGTTTTTTTTATAATCTTCGGTTTTGACCTATATTATATTCTTTCTTACTTATTGTATTGCAAACTTATTGTTATTAACGTTTAATATAATGAATTGAAGCTAGGTTTCGTTAGAAGTTGTGTTCGTAGTGGCGCGGTACATCAACAAAAGCTTTCAAAGCTTTGACATTCGTGGCCGTTTCTGTAGATTAAAGAAATTTCAGTACCGTACGTGACAGTTTTTTTCTTTGGCTGATTTAACATAACAGATTACAGATTGGGTGTAATTTATTAAAATATTCCGACAGAGGGTGAAGTATTGTGTTATATAGGTAGTGTAGTTGTTAAGATCAGCTGTTTGTATCAGGTTATGGGGGGGGGGTGGTATCGATTGGCGGCACTTTCACCGCTGGGCGCGAACAGTAACTGTTATTCTATGTTTTGGCGCGGCTCCAGCAATGGCGGACACCCACCCTGTTACTAAGCACACGCCATTTTCGCGTCACAATTAGGACTAACTTAGCTGTCAAAAACTAAAAAAATGTGCCAAATACGTTTTTCTGTTTGTTATGTTAGTTTTTATTCGGGATGCTGAATAGATCGGTGTATAAAGAGATCAAAATAGACGTGTGTATCTTTCACGGTTCATAAACTTCGTGATGTTCCTTTTGTCGTGTATTCTAGGAGCGGCACAACAATGTCTATGTTTATATCATGTGAAATTGTATAATGGTACATGTAACGTTAGTGACCACGGCGATTATTTGTACTAAAATAATCGAATCAAAATCATTAGTACATGATGCCTTTAGCTTCAAACAATAAAATCAAGTAGGTGGTGTAAAGTTACTATTTCACTTATAGAAAATTAAAACGATTTAGCCCATTGTCCTTTATTTCTTAAATATAACTCAGTATTTATTTTTTGCAAATTAAAGTTATATGTTATAGTTATGGGTTATAGGTAGGTACTTACTTAGTTTGAACTTACACATAGTTTTAGATAAGACATATTTATATATTTAATTGAATTCCATACTGTTATCAAGATGTTATAAACCTACTATAATTACGAGCTTTGTAGGTCACAGAAAACAAATAAAATTATAAATTTACAAATTATAGTTATAAATATTATAGTTTATAACTAGTAACAATGTTTGATTAACAAATAAACATTCTAAATAATATCCAATAAAAATAAAAATAAAACGACAATCTAAATAATATCTTATTCTAATTATCAGTGGGCCATTGTAGCCTGAAATGGATGTTGTTTTTGTTGTTGTATCTACATAAAATAAAGTGACTAAAGTCACAACAAAAAAAAAAACAAAAAAAAATGCTTTAAAAACTGTGTTAAAAAATTGATCAGAAGGTGAACACAAAACGAAGGTAGGGACTGGGACAAAAGGAACCAGTTAAAATAAAACTAGAAAAGCACTACCCTACCGTTTTCGTAACATGTTTACCCGTACGCCAGTTGGGGTAAGTATCTGCATTGCTACAAACTATAAACCACGTTAAGTGAAATTTTAAAATCTGGACTTTTTAATTTTGTTTCTAGATAATACTCGAGAGGACAAAACAGATTTGCGTTAGGTATTTAGAATTTGAAGCAATAAAAATATGTCGCTTGCTTGCGAAGTTACTATTTGTATCTCTGAAGTTTTACCTGAAAATCTATACCTAGTACCTAGTGATAGTTTAATGGTGTGACACGCACTTATGATTTTTCGGATTCATGTGCATATTGTATGTTTATCACTTGCTTCGGTGAAGGCAAACATCGTGAAGAAACCAGCATGCCTGAGAGACATTTCTCCATCGTTTAAAATATACCTGTACATAATGTATGTACAGGTATATTTTACGTGAGTTTATGTAAACACACATCTTTTTCTCATGGGGGTACGCGTCAGAAACTACAGTACCTTACCTTACCTGTTACGATCGACCCTTATTTATATTGTGCAAATAATTTTGCATAAACGTGCTGTACATATCCATTTCTCACCGATTATACTTTGACATCATTATTTATTACACAAGTTTTCACAACTTTCAACTATACCTAAGTACATACTTAGGTATATGAAATGCGAACTTTTAGGTAGATATGTGTTACAATGACAATGTTTATAGACTGGCGATTTTTTTGTACCTAAGGGTTCTTACAGACGTTGAGGGACTGTTCGAAAGAGATACCGTGGCCCCGGAACACAAAGGGCGATGAAGGAACATGGATGGGTTTTAGTCAGTAAAAGTGTGACACTCCCTCCTGCTCCGCCCAGAGCGGGAGGAGTCATTTGATGATTTCCCATCCGAAAAAAAAAGGGTTCTTACAGACGAGCGGCATGTTGCTAACGGCAGATAAACTGCAACCGTCGCCATCCATCGACGACTGCCGTCGACGCGTTGGCGGCAGCCGCCGAAACGTCGAGGGCTGCAGTCGACGGGTGGCGACGGTTGCAGTTGTTGCGTGCCGCGTAAATTGTTTTCAGTCGGGGTTGACTGCAATAAATAATATACTATAATAATATTGTTATATTGTAGGTTTAGGACGTAACAATATACACGGCACGGCACAACTGCTAGCGTCGCCACCTGACTACGACTACCGTCGACGGCGGTAGTCGACGTCGTGGCGACGCTTGCAGTTGTGGCGTGCCGCGTATATTTATTGCAGTTGGGGTCGACTGCAAGCGTCGCCACCCGACGGCCAGTTTATCTGCCGTTGGCAACGTGCTGGTCGTCTATAAGAACCCTAACTTCTCCACCAGGTATAATAGACCTGCGTTGTAACTGTTACAACGTTAGGATACAATGTTTAATGTTTAAAGACTGGTGATTACTTTGTAAGGGGTTCCTTCTATCTGGCAGAATCTTGATGCTCCGAAATTTATTTGGCATAACACACTTGGCATAATCTTCTTTAAACGAATATTTTTAAGGCATAAAAAATATTTAATATAGTTATTGTTTGGCCGAATGTTTGTATGTCCGAATTTACAATGGCATACTTTTAAGATGGCAGAATTTTATTTGGCATAATTACCTTTGGCAATGTTCAAATTCCGCATAATTTCATTTAGAATAACGTTTATTTAGAGCTTCGATTATTTGGTACAATTTCACTTGGCATAATATGAAGATGGCAGAGTTCCATTTGGAATAATTTTATTTGGCATTATTGCCATTTCTATAAAATAGCATTTTTAACCTTAAATTACGTAGAAATAAAATATTGTCTTAAAAAGACAATATGTTACGTTAAAAAAAAGTTAGTGACAGAAACGAATCGCTCCAAAACCGACTCCACGTAGTCTTGTCTGCCCTACCCCGAGAGTGTAATTTAAATTCGCGTAGGCGCGGAGGGGTGAGGCGGATAAGATCGCGTGGGACCGCCGGAACCCTGCAGCGCCGGAGCCGTGACAGAAACCATGCCTGCTGCATGTTGCATGCTTGCTTGCATGCGGCATGCTTGCTTGCATGCTGCATGCTGGCTGCATGGTGAATGCTGGTTTGCATGCTTCCATACTGCATGCTTGATTGCATGTTTGCATACTGCATGCATGATGTATGCTTGCCTGATCAGAAATATGCAGCAATTAACATTATCGTCGGATGTTTGTGGCGAAAAAAAAAATGTTCAATCAATTTTATTATTATGGTAAGAATTTTTTTATTATGTGATAGATATGATATATAGATATTATGTGATAGGCTTTCCATTATTATGCATATGAAATGTATGCCAAAAGATGATTCTAACTGTAAACTTTCTGCAATATGATAGTTCTGCCTTTTAATGACTATCGATATGAAATTTATGCCAAAAGATGATTGTGGCTGTGAACTTTCTGCGATAAGATGGTTCTACTTTTAATTATTATGCATATGAAATTTATGCCTAAAGATGATTCTGACTTACAAAATTATGAGTTTTGAATGTATGATAAATGAGTGTCTGCCAAACGATTTTCTGCGAAATGAAGTTTATGCTATCTACTGTTATGCAAAGTAATATTATGACAAAAAAAGTTCTGCTATAAAGGGTAGACCCCTTTGTAAGTCTTCCATCACGTATAAGGAGCTGAATCTGGATTTGCAGCCCAAACTGGGCTACAGTCTCGACAACCACCCCTTAAGCCCATACCTATATATGGGACTTGAACATAACTGCTCAATGGGTGAGCAATTGCAGTATACTTTTGTCTTTCCCACATCTGCTTAACATAAAATAATAACCGGGGGCGTAGCTTCCGCAGTATCAGCCGTATCATGATTACGGGGCTCCCGAGTAACAAGGGCCCTTGGCGTGTAGAGGAAAATAACCACACAATCTTCCCACAGCCTCAAACTCTTATTGTTAAGAGGCTCGCGTTATGAGTAATGAATTAAAATTTTACCTATCACAGAACACAATGCTCCAATTTTTCAAGGTCCCTGCGCTCGTTTTTCAATGAAGACTATCTTTATCGTGGACTAGAAAGCTCAAATTTTTCAAGCTCACTTAGCTTGCTCTTCCACGAAGACTTCGCTTAGGGTATTCCAGAAACCTCAAATTTTTCGAGTTCGCTATTCAATAAAGGATTTACTTATCACGGTTAAGAAGAACCGCGGTAAGTAAAGCTCCCAAGTGACGCTCCAAATTTTTCGAGCTCGCACTTCTATGGGGACTTCACTTGGCGCGGTCAAGGGCGCTCTAATTTTTCAAACTCGCACTTCTATGGGGACTTCACTTGGCGCGGTCAAGGGCGCTCTAATTTAACGAGCTCGCACTTCTATGGGGCGCGTCCCAGAGCGTCCTGAACCGCGCCAAGTGAAGTTCACTTCGCGCGGTCCAGGACGCTCTAATTTTTCGAGCTCGCACTTTTATGGGGACTTCACTTGGCGCGGTCCTGCACGCTCCAATCCTTCGACCTCGCTTGGCTCGCTTGAGCCTACTGGTAAAAGGCTCGTAATGAGTAACTAATAAACAATTATCTTTTTACGACATTTATTGATTAAAATGACGAAGAACTATTTAGGCAGGAAAATTGGAATTTGTACAAATAAACACGTGCAAATTGCAATCTTCTTTCTTCAATTGTAAAGATCCATCCTTTGAATAAATGTGCTATAACGTATTGAATTTATCCCATTGAATTTGTAACTTTAGATTTCCTGGTTTTCCTTTAATTTAATTTATCATGTTTGTTAGAGAGATTTCATCCTTATAATTGACCCTAACGATCGATGCAATAAAAGTACAGGGTATATTTTTTTCAGATTTTAGCCGGTTCGATTCCCGAGTGTGGCACCCGAATTTTCAAAATCTTTGAATGCAGATTAATTTCTTTTAAAAAATAAAGGAATGTTTCCTTTAAGTGAAATTTTCTATCTGCAGTATTAAGAGTACTTTCCCTCCAGGTGGCATTACAAAATTCCACCCTGTATATTTTTTTATGTGTTCGCGGATAAATTCATCGTTTATAAACCGATTTAGATGATTTTTTTTTTGTTGAAAAGGAGATATCCCAAGTGTGGTACCATGATAAGGAAACAAGGGTCTGATGATGGAATCCCAGAGAAATCGTGGAAAACCTTCGAAAATCGTACTGGTGACTAGTGCGTTTGTTAATTTTTTCATTAAGTATTTTAAAGCACTACTATTTAATGCTGGTCTGGAATCGATCTGATGATAGAACCGAAAGACAGTCGTGGGAACTCCTCAACGATTTACAGCAATTACCTGGTGTTTGGGCTTGACTAATTTGTATTGATGAGAACTTTACACCTAGATGGGTTGTGTCTCTCATTAGGGGTCTGATGAAGGACAATCAAGGAAACTCCTCAACGTTTTACGGTAGCTACCTTGTGTTTAGACTTAATTCATTTCTATTGATGAGAACTTTGCACTCATGTGGGTTATAAGTCCCATCACAGGTCACAGGATGATGAAGACTATAGACAGTCGACGGAATTCCTCAACGATTTACAGCAGTTACTTTTTGTTGGGCTTACTTCAAATTGAAGTTTGCATAGCAAATATTTGTATAGGGTAAATTGCAAGTAAAAATGGAAAAATAAAAAATTTTTGCAAAAAATAAAACCGACTTCAAGAAAAAAACAAAAAACTGAAAAATAACTTTAGCTTCAGAAGTCGGTGACAAAAACACTAAATCAATCAAACTAAGGTCACCGACTTCTGAAGCTAAAGTTATTTTACAGTTTTTTTTTTTTGAAGTCGGTTTTATTTTTTGCAAAAAGTTTTTTTTATCAACAGGATGGTGCCTGTTTCTTAGCTCAGTACAGCTAGTAAAATGTCATTATGTTCGCTAAAATTCGATAGCCGGCAAGCATCCTTTGTTTAGTAAGCTTTTAATGTATCGCCTTTCTTGTTTGAGCGTTCGACACTACTTAAATATTTTGCTGAAATCTGCTCTTCTGGAATAAATATGAGGTCACCTTAGGTGTCATGTGTACCTATATTTTAGAGGTAAAGCGCTTTCACAGACACAAGAAAATGAACAAGGCATTGTTCAAGATTATAATCAGTTTTTTTTCTTGATTTTGAAGTCTTCAATTAAGTTGTTGCTTTGAACTGCGGAACGGGGACGTCTCGTTTGAATATTTGTCTGTGTCATTTATGGAATTTACCTACGTAACTAATTCAAATGCGTATAGCTACTACAAAATTCAAAGGAATTGCCAACAAAAGGGGTCTTAAATGGGGACTCAACATAAAAAGACGTAACGAGGTCAAATGGGGTATCGCATGTATGTGTTGCATTTATTAAAAACTATAAAATTACTATTTACATTTAATACTAACTTACAAAATATTTTTTGAGTGTTTCTTAATCTATTATTGTAGGTACACATATTATATAACGAACATAGTTACAATCACATTACAACATAAGTACCTAGGTATTATTTCGTAGTTTTATCATCGTTAAAAAAATTATACCGTTTTTAGGGTTCCATCGTCGTCCTGACAAGGAACCCTTATAGTTTCGTCATGTCCGTCCGTCTGTCTGTCGGAGGTTTTGCTAAGAGACGGTCAGTATTAGAAAGCTGTAATTTTGTAGGGGTGTGTATATCAATTACGCCGGACAAAGTGGTATCTAAAATAAAATTTTGAAAAATACTTTTTTTATGGTAGCTCTCCTACGAAGTGGGAATATTTTTTTTTCGTCATTTACCCCATCGTATCCTGTCAATATATATGTCAGTCTTTTAAAATGACATCTGGGTTACTATTACAATTTTTTGATGTAGAATGCTCCATATACGAAATATCATAATAAACTTTAAACTGCAAATTTTTGTTCCAGTAGGGCGTCCCCCCACTAAAAGCTAAACTGCTGGCTTGAAAAATCTGGATAAAAATATAATGATAGTGAATTTCATGAACTTTAAAGAAAAAATATAGCGGTTAAGATAACTTTGTTAGTTTAACTAATAGTTAGTTAGTTAAAAGTAGTTAAACTTGGGTGTTGGATAATTTTGTACCAAATACAAAATCCTTTAAAGTCACTAAGATGAAGTAGTTGCTTGTTTATAACGGGTAAGGCTTGCATTGAAAAACAGAATGAAAAATATTACGGGCTAATACGGAACCCTACACTGCGCGTGTCCCGACACGCACTTGGCCGGTTTTTCAATATTGAGATAAAATCGAACTCCCTAACAGCTTGAATTGCCATAGCAAAGAAAGGAAGAAAGAAAAAATATTTATTTGTCGCAGGGACATGACGTACATACAAAATTACAAAAAAAAGAAACAATAAACATACAACGTTTAACACATTATTTAATTAGAACAAAACAAAAAAAAGTTGACCCGTTAAAAGTTGAATGTTCTAATATTACAGCTAATGTATTATTTCGGAGTTATGCGATTTTATAAAAAAAAAAAATATTTTTAGAAAAATTCCAACAGCCTAGAAACTTGTATCGTCATAGTATATCAAGACTTAGTTAAAGATCTCTCCACTGCATTAAGAACGGAAGCGCCCAATACATTAGCGCGAGTATTTCAGCAGCAATGGAGTCGTATGTGTTCGCTGCGGCGAGTGGCATCAGGTCAAGGACAATGCACAAATCCGCAGTCTCCTTCGTGACGCATACTCGTATATAAACGCATAGTAGCAGAGCTCTTTGTTACGGTTCAGTCAAATCATTACGAATGAATTGTGGTTGCGGCACCGGGCACTAGACACTGATAGATACTGAAATACAAGGTGTAAAGTAGTGGTTCCCAAACTTTTTTTTCTATTAGACTACTTTCAAAATTTTCTGGTTTCGGTGGACTGTATTTTTTTCAAGCTCGTGGACCAAAACAGAAAAGCAAGAAATTTTCAATATTTATTTTTTTGCGCTATCTGTTAGGATTAAATGAGGCTCCTAAGATTTTTTTTGACAAAAAATCTGAAAATTAGAATCTTATAGCTTCGAAATGCTTTTATTAAAGTCTCAATACGACTATTTTCACCGAAATACAACCTGTCATCACCGGAACATTTGTTTTTTTTTTACTTTTTCGAGTAGCATAACTGCTTACATTGATAGACGAAGCCAAGCCAAAATCATCATCATCATCATCATCATCATTTCAGCCAAAAGACGTCCGCGCTGGACATAGGCCTCCCCCAAGTGTCGCCACATTGACCGCACGGGACCGTGCGACTCGCATCCAGCAGATTCCCGCAACCTTCACCAGGTCATCGGTCCACCTTCATTGGTTCATTCATTCATTGGTCATGCCTTCCAACGCAACGTCTTCCGGTTCGCGGTCGCCACTCCAGAACTTTTCGGCCCCATCGGCCATCCGTTCTGCGAGCAATGTGCCCTGCCCATTGCCACTTAAGTTTGGTAATTCTTCGGGCTACGTCGGTAACCTTGGTTCTCTTGCGGATGTCTTCATTTTTATTCGATCGCGCAAGGAAACCAAGCCAACATTTTTGTTCTTATATCGAAACCAGATAAATTTTTGTGGACCCCTTACAACTTGTGAACCCCCATTTTATTTTCACGCCAACGAGGCCTCGATGGGTCTCCCGTGGACCCCTGGGGGTCCACCTAGGGACCACTTTGGGAATCACTGGTGTAAACGAACCCTTCCCCAGCCGTCAATCAAGCATTCTGTACATCAAACTTAAGTAACAACACATGACACACACAAAAGAAATATAACATTGTGCTGATATTGCTAATGATGTATTAAATAGTACCTACGGGTGTCATGGAAGTATTTTAAATAGGGGGGTATTTTTACACGCATTTCGCGTCCGCGTCCGGTGTCCGCAGCCGAAACAACAATATTAGTTATTTATGCAACTGTTGTATAATGAGGGGTATTAAAACACGAATGTGGGTTTATCACACGAGGCGAAGCCGAGTGTGATAATAGTATCACATGAGTGTTTTAATACCTAATTATGTACAGTTGCATACAAGACTTTATCTACATCCATGATATGAATCCTCCATAAAAGGTTCTGAAACCATCGAGTGTTGCAGTGTTCTAAGAAGTCTATGTAAATTCATGGAAAGTTTAATTGCTTGTATTTAATACAAACAAACCGTGTATAGGTAGTAATATAATTATTTACATTTTGGATTGTTCAATTATCAAAATTCACAAAGCTTGTATCACTCATTTTTGTAAACAACAAAGTACATAATGCAATACTAATATCCAAATGTCGAACAAAAATGGCGGGATACGACGTGAATTCGAATTAACCTATAAGTTTTTTTTTTAATTACGGCGCTGTGGTAGTGAATCACACGTGCTAGACGTTCGATTCACTACCACATTCGATGTTCTTTTTTTAAAACGAGTTGCATAATGAAATTCAGTACAACATTATAACACCCGTTTGGGTGTTATAATGGTTATTATGACACTGGCTGTTTTAATGTTGGCCATAAGCTAACTGTTTCAGATACCTTTATAGAGGATTTATAGCATGGGTGTAGATAAAATAATATAAGGAGCTCGTCCGAGAAAGTACCTAAGCTTTGTCGTCCCGTCACCAGCCCGCTTAGCATGAACGCCGTAGACACGAAAGAAAAACGACAAATCTTTTGTTAATCTGTCATTGAATCGACAAAATGACAGATAAACAAAAGATTTGTCGATTTTCTTTCGTGTCTACGGCGTTCATGCTAAGCGGGCTAGTGTTGCTAAATCCCACTTAATGCTGTTTACAACCGTATTTCAACTTAGTATTGGTGATGCCAACGTGTTTGATATGTAAACCTAAGGCACCGCGCGTTTGGTATTCTCCCTTTTGTACCATGCCTATCATCAGTTAGGCATGGTACAAAAGGGAGGATGCCTATTGGTCAGCAGTTTGGTATAGGGCTCCACCTTGAGAACAAGGTTGCCATTGATAATGATGATAGAATAGATATCTGTGATCATACGGATCATTTACTACCAGGCTGGCCACATCATCATCATCATCATTTTCAAAGACGTCCACTGCTGGACATAGGCCTCCCACAAGTGTCGCCACATTGAACGGTCCTGTGCGACTCGCATCCAGCGGGTTCCCGCAACCTTCTGGCTAGGCTGGCCACAAGCAAGAAAAATTGAAATGAAAAAAAAATGCAATAGTGGTACCTAAAGTGGGGGGTTCTAAAGTGGGTAGGTATACCCACTTTAGCTCCCCCGACGTAATGTTCGATCAACAAGGGTCGGTTTCAATATAATTTATGGGAATACTAAGTATGGTATGCCAATAGAGCACGATTACACAATGCATGTTTATTGATTGTTTGTGTGAGTCACGTGCAAAGGTCGCCCATCGTGTCCATATACACTCACACTCTTACTTGATTTATACTATAATTATGTATAATAAAACAATACATTTCCAAAAAATATTAAGTGCTTATTTAGTTTTTATAAGCCCCTTAACTTTCCGTCTCATTATTTGTTTATTAGTCTTACCTAGAAACAGGCATGTTCGTAAATCTGGTGATAATTATGAGTTGTTGACAACATCTAAATAAAAATATATACATAATTACAGTGATAAATCGCGGGATTCAAATATACATATTCTCTGAAAAAGTTGAGGTTAAAATCTGCATTGGCATACTTAAAAACAAGACATATTATTGTCATCATAAAAAATTGGCAGTATTTCCATATAGTTTAAAGGCTTGATAAGCCATATCATAACACAGATCGTTCACTTACGTAACATTCCGATAACAGGCAATTAATCTAGGCGGATTATTTTATGATATAATGTCTTCGTGATTAAGTTCGTAACAACTTAATTGACATTTTCATGTACATTGTGTAGAGTTAATTATAACAGTTATGTAATATCTGCTACGAGCTACGAGTGCCTACGTAATGAACATGGCTACGATTCTACGTAGCAAAGTTCTATATTCAGCAGCCAATTAAAACAATGCGAGTTTCGTAGCACAGAATGGTAGTACTGTGTACTGTGTAACTTCACTACTGCTTGCTACGGCGTAGCGGATGGCTACGGTGATATCTTACCTGGATTGCGTATTATATCACGATCCGTTAATTAATTGGTATTTAGAGAAAATTGGTGCTTAGGTAACCTATCAATGTGGGTAGTATTGTACGTGGGCTGGAAATTAGGTCTCCATTACCTGCTACTGAAATTGGAGCCCGAATGAAATCACTTGGGCGTGCTGAATACGAAATCGATGGGGAAAATCATACCTAAGTTTTTTGCCGAAAATCGAGCTCAAATTTGGAAGATTTTTTTTCTACAGTAATATGTAGGTAGGTAAAGCTAAAGTATTGTGCCAAAATTGTGCGGTATAAATAAAGAGGTCAGTCAGACTGCAGTCGTTGTTCTGAAAGCCACTTACTAAAGAAATAAAGAAAAAGTATTTATTAGACTCACACAGGGCAAAACAAAAAAAATGGTTGCTCCTGCTAACAACAGGAGTCCATGCAGGTGGAACAATAACTGTAAGCTAACGGAGTCCATGCAGGTGGAACAATAACTGTAAGCTAACTTAGTTGACCATGTACGTCCTGATACATGCATGAGCATTTCCTCGACCGTACCCGAGGAAATGCTCATTGCTTGCTTGTACTTGTATGTAAGCGTGTAAGTAACATTGAGCTATTACTACTACATAGGTATAGAGAAGACACCGCGAACAAAATCTGTGCTCCGTTCAACTGCTGTCGGCTGGCTGCAGTTCACTCAGTCGCTTGCTCGCCACAGCATTATACAGGGTGGAATTTTGTAATGCCACCTGGAGGGAAAGTACTCTTAATACTGCAGATAGAAAATTTTACTCAAAGGAAACATTCCTTTATTTTTGAATAGAAAGCAAACTGCATTCAAAGATTTTCAAAAATTCTCTTCTCCCACACCCGGGAATCGAACCGGCTAAAATCTAAAAAAAAAAATAATAATAAATAAATAAATTAATTAATTTATTTAAAAAATGTTACCTTGGTCAGAGGCTGTGTTGCCATACAACGTGGCAACGCCGCCAGTCTCTTGGGCACATTACCAACTGACAGCGTTGAGGAGGAGTTTTTCGATGCCCTTTTATAGTTTGTTGTTAGTTTATTTACTTTAGTTTATTTAATACTATAATGGTGGCGATGGAATAAAACCAACGTTGGATGACAGATAGGAGTTTATTCTCTTTACTTCAACACTTTACAGACATTAGCAAACAAAGTTAGACTAAGGTTAGACCTATTAGTGGACCTAGGGATGGACTGCGGGGCTATCCTATCCCTTCACCTCCTAGCTAGGCTATTCCTGAGGGCGACGGGGCCTCCGCTCAGGTCAAGCTTATGACAACAGTGGTGACTGCGGGGCTATCGACCACTGTGCCGTCTAAGTAGCGAGTGACTAGTTCCTCGGTGGTGCGGGTTTATATAGGCGGTTTGACAGATGACAGTGTGTGTCTTCATCATCTCATGCTTGTATGTGGTTGTAACCTTCGTTGACGTCACGGACACTTCTCACGGCGAATGTTAGATGTCGCTAGTAGTCGGTAGATACTGTTGATGTTATCGTCTTATCGATGATTAATCTTGTGTAAGTTGCGATCTACTCGGGTGGCGTAGTGTTGAGCACAAAATCCGGTAGATGGCGTAAGGTGTCGTGTTATATTCTCCCCCTCTGGTACTCTATAGTCGTCCCGACTGAGTACCAGCACCAGTTTGTTTCCGCGGCCTTCCTCTTCGGCGTATCGGATAAGTTGGTTTGGATATTTCGTTGTCTCTCTTTTCAAACTTCGTTATTGCTGACGTATGATACTTTCCAATAGGCTTGTCTGGAGTTTCTGAGTGAGCAATTTCATAAGTAGAGGTTCCATGTTTCTTTAATATAACATACGGTCCATCTCGTCGAGGAGCAAATTTCGAAGTAAACTGTTTATCGATGTTGCTAACGGGATGAGATTCTATCAAGACTAAGTCTCCAACTTCGTAGTCTGGGTCAGGTCTTCGCTTGCTATTTGCTCTTTGGCGTGTCGTTTCTTTGTTACACTCTATATTTTCTTTTGCTAGCTCCAAGTCTTGGGCTAGTTGTTTTAACTTTGGGGTGATTTCTGCGACAAAGTTTTCTGATTCTACAACCGAGCTTAGATCATGTGTCGACTCATATGGTGTACGCAATTCTCTCCCAAATGTTAGGTATGATGGTGAGAAGCCTGTAGTTTGACACTTAGCTGTATTCATTGCGAATCTTATTGTAGGTAAAGTCAATGGCCAGTTCTTATGTTTGTCTTTGACCATAATTGCAATTTGTGACTTCATGTCCCTATTTTTCCTTTCAACCACATTTGGTTCAGGGTGATATACGGGTGTGAATATTTGTTGAATTTCTAAGCAATATGCTAGTTTTTGCATTATCGCTGAAATAAATTGTACTCCATTATCGCTGATAATTTTCCTTGGCAACCCATACCGAAGAAATATTTCATTGAGTAAAATGTTGGCACAATTTTCACTAGTTGCTTCATTTAGTGGGAATAGTTCAACCCATCTTGAAGTAGTATCTTCTATGATCAAAATCCACTTTTCGCCTGTTGGTCCCTTTGGTAATGGTCCAAAAAGATCAATGGACAATACCTCAAATCGTTTAGAGTTTGGGGTGGACTGGTATAAGCCTGCTGGTTTCTTATTTGTGGGCTTATATTTTTGGCATTCAACACATGTTTTTACGTATTTTATAACATCTTTTCGTAGTCCCGTCCAATAGAAATTATTTGTTATACGTTGTATTGTTCTTTCTACTCCCATATGACCAGCAGTAGGTGAGTCATGGTAAGCGTTCAGAACGTTTTGTATTTCATGACGTGGAACTACTAACTTTGCGTTGTCGTTTTCTTGTTCTGGCATGTAAAGATATAGGACACCTTTATGGACTAGGTACCCTTTCTTAATGTATTCTACATAACTTGGTATTTCTTTTCCTTCTTCTAATATCTTTATGATACTTTGGAGGGTGTCATCTTTCATTTGTTCATCTCTTAACTGTTTTTCATTGTATCTAGGTAGATCTAACTCTGTGCTGCATATTATGCATATTCCATCATGTTGCTCACACGGTGGTCGAGACAATGTATCAGCTACTACATTAGTTCGTCCTGGAGTATATTGGATTTTGAACTCGTATGGTTGCAGCTGTAGTGCCCATCGTGCTAAGCGACCAGTAGGTGTTTTAAGGTTCATTAACCATTTCAACGGTTGATGATCTGTAATAGTTATGAACTTTGTTCCTTCTATATAGCCACGAAATTTTGCAATTGCCCATACTATGGCTAGTGCTTCTTTTTCTGTGACACTGTAATTGCGTTCTGCTTGTGTTAAGAGTCTACTTGCGTATTCAACAGGGTGCTCATTGTCCCCCTCCCCCTGCACTAAAGCTGCGCCAATGGCATACTGACTGGCATCAGTCTTGATAGCAAAGGGTAAATCGTCACTTGCCTGTTTTAACACTGGTGACGTAGTCAAGGCATTTTTTAATTTCATAAATGCTTCTTGTTGCTCTCGTTCCCACTTCCAGCTTATTTTCTTCTTCGTTAGGTTAGTGAGTGGTCTAGCAATGTCTGCAAAATTATGAATAAACCTCCGATACCATGATGCGGTTTGTAAAAATGATATTAATTGTTTTAGGTTTTTCGGCGCCTGACGGTTTGCAATAGCAGAGATTTTCTCTGGGTCTGTTTTGATACCGTCAGAAACTATAAGGTGGCCCAGATATTTAATTTCTGAACACATAAATTTACATTTCTTTCTGTTGGCTCGAAGCTTGTATTCTCTCAGTTTAATAAATACTTCTCTTAAGTCTTTTATATGTTGACTGAATGTACTAGATCTTATAATTAGATCATCTAAATAGCTTAATACACACTTCGCGTGCAATCCTTGTATGAATTTGTCCATTAATCTTTGGAACGTAGCTGGCGCGTTTCGAAGACCGAACGGCATTCGCTTGAAACGGAACGTTCCAAATGGTGATACAAAGCTTGTTTTATCGTAATCATCTGGATGTACCATAATCTGCCAGTAACTTGACTGTAAATCAATTGTTGACATGTATGGCATCGCTTTTGCCTGATGTAATAAGTCGTCAATACGAGGCAACGGATATCTGTCTGGTTTAGTTATCTCGTTGAGTCTTCGATAATCTACGCATACTCGAACATCGGTTTCTCCTTTTGGAACTAGAATTACAGGTGCTGACCATGGGGAATCGCATTCCTCGATAACGTCATCAGTTATCATATCATCCAGCTTTTCTCTTAATTGTTTTTGCCTTGTTGGTGATAACCTATAGGGCTTAACACTAATAGGCGGATGATTGCCTGTGTCGATTCTATGTTGTGTAAACGGAGTTGGTTCCGTGTTTTTCTCAAAGATGTCGCTGTGCTCAATTAGCAAGTCATTGAACATCTTTTGCTCATTGTTTGTAAGTATGGTACCTTCATCGGGTTTTAAATAAAGATCAACAGAATACAAAGAAGTTGGGTTTATTGGTAAGTAAACAATACGTGGATCAACACAAGATTTGTGCATCCATCTTGGTCGTTTGTTCACTGGTGGGCTGTCTTGTACATCGGATACTGGTGTAATGGGCAACGGTGACAACATGTTCAGCTCGTTAGCCCAATGGATGAACTCTGACACTGCCTTAATTTCCACTGGCTCCTGTTTAACTTCAAATGTCATCCGCTTCACTGCCTTCATTGGTATGGCGTCATTGTTCAGTTGAATGAAGTCGTATATTGTGTCTGGTTCGTCAATAAAATTCCAACAGCGTTGTGGTGCATTAATCATCATTCCTGCCTGTTCTAGGAATTCTATACCTAACAAGGTACGGTTATCAACAGCTTCTGGTATGACTGACAATGTAATTGGTAATGTGCGTTTTCCAATACGTATGTCAGTTGTTGTTGTCAACAAGTTTGATTTTTTCACCGTTCCATCTGCTAATTTGATGTCGGTTTCTTGCTGATCAAACTGTGTTCCTTTTCGTAATAACGTCTTATATAGTTGCATACTGGCAATACTGCGACGAGCAGCAGTATCTATGTATACATAGCCTTCTTCCCCTTTTATATTTACTTTTATTGTTGGTATTTTGGCTTGTATTTTTAAGTTGTTTTGTACTGTACAAAATGCAACGGGCTTTGGTGGCGTTTCCTTTGTTTTACAGGTATTGCAGCTGCTTCTGTAAACACCAGGTGCTCCACATCCATAGCACTTGATAACTGGCTTCTTTTCTGCTTCGGATACTGCCGTTTCTTTTTGTTCTGCCAACCTTTTGCGACATACGTCAAATAGATGACCCTTCTTGCCACAAAAAGAACATCTTTTCAGCGGCTTCCGTTCCGGTTGGTTTAATGCCGTTACCTCACCAGCTTCCTTGAGCAGACTCTCAATATGACGACCACGATCCAGAAGTTCTGCAAATGTTTTCACATCCGTGCGTGCAATCTCCTTTTTGTAGGTTATGTTAAGAAGACCGTAAACATAGTCCAAGTGTTCCTCTTCCCTATTTCTTTTTGGAGGTAGCTGAGCGAGTAAGGCACGTTTTTCGCAAACAAACGTGTCAATGGTTTCTGTTGTTTGCTTCTTCGAATATACTTCCAAATAAATTTCGTGAGGCTGCATTTTCGGCGCAAACGCAGACTTAATGGCGTCGAGAGCTTGTGTCCACTTTTTAATGTCGCCTTTCACACCGTTCCACCACGTAGCGGCAGCGCCAGACAGTAACAAAGTTAAACCTTCCAAGGCGTCTTCGTCACTGATTTTCTCAATCTTTTTATAAACTGAGATACTGGTAACAAATTCTTCCACTTTATTATAATTTCGTTCACCGTCGTAACGCTTTGTACACGCAGCAAAACTTTTAAAATGTCGATTTCCACTTTCGTTCGCTTCTGTCACTTTTGTTATGAGTGCAGTGAATTGTTCCTGAGTCATCATCACCATTTCTTGTTTTTTCTCAGACATGTCAATACTGTCAAAATAATATTAATGTTCTTGAGGGTAGGCTCCTGTTTATCCGCCAATATGTGGGTACACCGTCAAATATGTGGGTACTCCGATAAAATTGTTGCGGGTAGAAGAAGATTTTTACGTTGGGCGCCAATATAATGGTGGCGATGGAATAAAACCAACGTTGGATGACAGATAGGAGTTTATTCTCTTTACTTCAACACTTTACAGACATTAGCAAACAAAGTTAGACTAAGGTTAGACCTATTAGTGGACCTAGGGATGGACTGCGGGGCTATCCTATCCCTTCACCTCCTAGCTAGGCTATTCCTGAGGGCGACGGGGCCTCCGCTCAGGTCAAGCTTATGACAACAGTGGTGACTGCGGGGCTATCGACCACTGTGCCGTCTAAGTAGCGAGTGACTAGTTCCTCGGTGGTGCGGGTTTATATAGGCGGTTTGACAGATGACAGTGTGTGTCTTCATCATCTCATGCTTGTATGTGGTTGTAACCTTCGTTGACGTCACGGACACTTCTCACGGCGAATGTTAGATGTCGCTAGTAGTCGGTAGATACTGTTGATGTTATAGGGAACGTGCAGGAACTATAGGTGGCAGCACTAAACGACAAAAGAGACACTATGCGGACAGTAAAGGAAACTTATGCCGTCACCTGTCACGCAAATCTCTTCAAAAGTATTATTTTTGATTATGATAAAAGGTATAAAACATGGGTTCCGGTCTATCAATAATGTTTGTCAGCGTAACATGAATGTTGACCAATATGAATTTTGTATGTTTCGTTTATTTTCTCTGATGAAAATTGTGGTGCATGAAGAAACGGTGGCATAAACAACTTTCTTATTTTCAACACATGTTTTAATGGAAGGGAATCCTTTATCAGCGAGAACAGTATCTCCAGGCAGAAAAATCAATCCACAATCATTTGTTATAAGCAATCACTATAACGCCCTCCGTAGCATTTAGATACAAAACTTAGGAAACTACAAGGAGTGCAGCCAATTAAAAACTTTATTGTATAACTATGTTTATAATCTGAGTTCATGTGGAGACTGTTGAGGAATATTCGGTGTGAACTTCAGTGCAGTCTGGAACGCCCTCCGTAGCATTTAGATACAAAACTTATGAAACCACAAGGAGTGTGGCCAACTAAAAACTTTATTGTATACCAATGTTTATAATCTGAGCACATGTGGACTCTTTGTTCAACTGTTGAGGAATATTCGGTGTGAACTTCAGTGCAGTCTAATCCATAATCATTTGTTATAAGCAATCACTAGAACGCCCTCCGTAGCATTTAGATACAAAACTTATGAAACCACAAGGAGTGCGGCCAACTAAAAACTTTATTGTATACCAATGTTTATAATCTGAGCACATGTGGACTCTTTGTTCAACTGTTGAGGAATATTCGGTGTGAACTTCAGTGCAGTCTAATCCATAATCATTTGTTATAACTAAGCAATCACTAGAACGCCCTCCGTAGCATTTAGATACAAAACTTAGGAAACCACAAGGAGTGCAGCCAACTAAAAACTTTATTGTTTATCCATGTTTATAATCTGAGTACATGTGGACTCTTTGTTTAACTGTTGAGGAATATTCGGTGTGAACTTCAGTGCAACATATGTGTGTTTGCTGAAGTTTAAATGGTACGCCAGTACCATTTAATGTTTGCTTGCACGGTTGATTTTGAAGGCTATTGAACTTTTTCAATGCAGAGTGTAACAAAAACAAATTGTGTTCAAATATTTTTGTTACTGCATTTATCCATTTTTTGCGTTTTTCACTTATACATGGTATGAGAGTACTATTCTTTGGAAAGTAATAGAATTTTATTATTTTACGCTATTTGATTAATTTTCATTTTTGTGGATGTATTGGTACATCCAGAAATGCAACAATGGATTATGATTAGCTAGAATAATCATTTTCAATAATAAAATTAATTCTGTTTACTTGTTTTACATGTCAATGTCAAGTATTAATTTGGTACAAGATTCGGATTGGTGACGCCAGTTGGCACCACCGTCGTTGTGCACGTTCCCTATCGTCTTATCGATGATTAATCTTGTGTAAGTTGCGATCTACTCGGGTGGCGTAGTGTTGAGCACAAAATCCGGTAGATGGCGTAAGGTGTCGTGTTATAATACTTAGTTTTTAATTAATTAATTAAGATTTCCTGGTTTTCCTTTAATTTAATTTATCATGTTTGTTAGAGAGATTTCATCCTTATAATTGACCCTAACGATCGATGCAATAAAAGTACAGGGTATATTTTTTTCCGATTTTAGCCGGTTCGATTCCCGGGTGTGGGAGAAGACAATTTTCGAAAATCTTTGAATGCAGTTTGCTTTCTATTCAAAAATAAAGGAATGTTTCCTTTGAGTAAAATTTTCTATCTGCACCCTCCAGGTGGCATTACAAAATTCCACCCTGTATATACGGGGTTAGCCGCCCCCCGCGCGCCCCGCACTCAGATTTTGTTCGCGGTGTCTTCTATGTAGAGTAGTAATAGCTCAAAGGTAGGTAATCGAAGTGGGGTAACCATAGGCTACTTATAGGATCGTTTCATGTGATTGTAGGGATATAGACCAGGGTCGATAATTATAGAAACCAAGAAAATAAAAAAAGAATAGTAGGATAAAACTCATTGGAAAAGAAAGAGAAAATAATAAAATTGCAAGGAAAAATAATTCACGGGCGATGTGAGGTCGGGAAGTGGGAGGGGGTGAGTTTTTAAGGGTAAAAAACGGTTTGTCTCGATTTGTGGCAAAACTAAGTACAAGTCCTAGGGCAAAAAGTTAAATGGCAAAGTTGTAGGTAATAAAAAGTTCAACTTTTGTATTTAGGTACCTACACTTTTTTCACATAACCTCAAAATTGTTGTGAAAAATTCATTTAACCAAGTTTTTGGTTTTTTATTTGTATCTTTCACAAAAATATTGTTTTTTCACGAAATGTGGTGAAATCTTACCTTTTTATGTCCCAAACGCACAGATTTTTTTTAAGTAGTTATTTTTCGCCTTATTTTGATTTTATATCAAAAGAGCACCCTAATTAACAAACGAATACTCTCCCTTCAAAATATCTGTTATTTTAAAAAAGTCAGTGGGCTTATTGTTCGTTGAAATCTCTACTAAGTATCTGATAGAGTAAAAAAAAAATATTACAATGGTAAATGTTCTCAGAAAATGCAAATAAAAGAAACAAAAATATAAAAGATGGAAACGAAAAAGATATTGAAAAAAATAAAGAATACAGTCGAATTGAGAACCTCCTCTTTTTGGAAGTCGGTTGAAAAATGGAACCATACCTAATAAAGAACGCCACCTAGTATAATCCCTACATGCGACATGCATGCTACATGTATTATATCTCCAGCATGTAGTATTTGGATGGATTTTACGTGCTGTCTTTCGGATTGCGTTTGTTTTATACGCATTGGCTAGTCCTGCCAACTTACTGTGCTCAATTTTACTGGTTGATTTACGAGGTGTACTTATATGTCGATTTGTGAGAAAAAAAACGGAATGTATTAGATCGAGGAATCCTATTTTTACCCGACTGCGGCGAAGCCCAAAAGGAGGGTTATCTAACTACTACATGTATGTCGGTCCATTTCAGTTTTATCTTACATAAGTAGAGATTTCGTTATGATTACGGAAAACATTTCCGAATTTTGAGCATTTATCGCAAAAGCAAAAAAAGAAATTCGTTAGAGACTGGCTTCGCTCGAATCTTTGCTTGTCGGTTTTTTTCTCGGCACCTAATTACTATGTAAAATATTATAATTACTCTTTTGGCATTCATTCTTTTATTACTGTCCGTTTTAAAAGAAATTGGAAAAAGTTTTCAGCACTAAATAAGCTAAAACGTCTGCGGATTAACTCGTACGCTGCCAAATTTTGTAAGTTGGTTGAATTTCGAGAACTCGTTTAAAATATTTTTTTTAAGTTAGTTTTCTCATAGGTATAGGTCTGTTAATCGTACTGCAAGTACCTATTCTGTTTGAGAATAATGTATCCCATCAAAAACATAAATGTGAAATGAGAGCCAAGTTCAATATTATGATATATGCCTTGGTTGTTGACTTCAACGACAAAAGAAGTGAAATCTAAATGGGTGCCAAGTTCAATGGTCAGTCCTGAAATTTATCTATAACAACATAAAATATCATTTTTTCTTATAACTTAGGAGAATATATTGTAGCCTAAGGTCTGACTTGGCTAGTTCTCATATACGAATTATTATGTTCGGTGGTTAGTTTTTATCAGCAAGCCAAATTTTCGGAATAATAAAATAAGAACCGACATTAAGTAGAAGTAACAGGTTTAACTTGCGAAGGATAATATAATTCGTATTTCAAAACTAGCCAAGTCAGACCTTAGTCTACAATATATTCTCCTAAGTTATAAGAAAAAATGATATTTTATGTTGTTATAGATAAATTTCAGGACTGACCATTGAACTTGGCACCCATTTAGATTTCACTTCTTTTGTCGTTGAAGTCAACAACCAAGGCATATATCATAATATTGAACTTGGCTCTCATTTCACATTTATGTTTTTGATGGGATATCATTACTTTTTGTACATACGCCATCTAGTGTCACTTTTAAATAAATCAATGGAGGCGGCATGGTGTAGTGAGTGAGTTTCTGAGAATGATAATAGGTGGCGCTAGTGGTTGTAGAATACGGTTAGTTACGCGTAATAAATACGAAAATCTACTATATTCTTATTTATAAGTACAAAAACGGAAATATTTGGATTAAAGAAAATTAAGAGTGGTATTCAACTCGTTATATATACACGTAAAGATCATAAAATCCACATATAGAGATTTACAGGCACTAATTAATATTTTAATTAATAAGTTAAGTGAAAATTATAATAAAATGATAAAAAATTACCAGTTTCTGATTTTTTCCTTTGTATTCACCTAATTACCTATCTGCATGCCAAATTTGAACTTTCTAGGTCATCTGGAACTGGGTTATAGTTTTGATCTATAGGTCAGTCATAAAAATGACGATTTTTGGACGTTAATATCTAAATAACCGTTAGAGATATGTTTATAAAATTTGGAACACATATACATCTCGCTAGTCTCACTATATGAGCCAAATTTGACAAGTTTAGGTGAAATAGTTTTTGAGTTATGAGGGGCTCAAAAGTGGCTCCAAATGGTTCGTGTAATATTACACACTGTGAGCTGCGCGCCAGAACTTGGCTTGACACGCTCCCGCGTGTCTAGATTATGTAACCCTGTAACTCTACCGGAAAGTATTTTTCTAAGATATAGCTGCCCTCAGACAGGATTTCCTAGTGACTCATTTTTTTTAATCGTCCTGTGAGTCAACTCGCTGGTAGTGAGTGACTGATGGTTTATTTTGGTTAGTTGTCATTAATCAACCTGATGTGAATTAACTTTTTTTGTACACAGTTTTCGAACGTGTATAGGCGACACCCAGGTATGAAAAAGGGCAAGGGTTTTGGCGTTGTTTATATAACACCCCTTTCTCTGAGCCCATTACTATGCAAGTTTTTGGTACATACGTGGGACACTCAGAAAGATTTGCGGAAATTAAAATAAATGTTCTTTATGTAAATATTTTATTTTTTTATTTAATCTTTACAAAGTACGCTCTACTAGCCTCTATACAAAGGTTTCATGCGTCTGAACCAGTTTTTGAAACACTTTTTCTAGTCCGCCGTAGACAGCCTGCTCGAACGCTGACAGCGCATCTTCCGGCGACGAAAATTGTCAAGTATCCCTTTGAGCTGATTTGTATTTTCTGGAATAAAAAGAAGTCACACGGTGCTAGGTCAGGGTTGTAAGGAGGGTGACCCAGGAGTTTGACCGGCGTGCTGTCGAGGAAGTCCCTCGTTTTGAGCGCGGTGTGCGTAGGCGCGTTGTCGTAGCAGTAGCCCGCGGAGCCCTGTGTTTGGTCGCTTGTTGCTCACAACAGAGAAAACTTCTGCCAAGCATTTGGAAGTATACCATTCAACGTTGATGCTTCTTTGATTCCGTAAAGGAATTGACACCAAGTAGCCAGTCAAATTGAAGAAGCTCAAAATCTTCCCCCGCTTCTAGATCGCTTCAGTTTGGTAAAATAAAATCAGTTTGGTAAAATAAAATAGTTTCAGTTTGGTAAATAATAGTGTCTCTTTTGTCGATTAGTGCTGCCACCTATAGTTCCTGCACGTTCCCTATACTTTATAGCACCAATAACTTCATAAAAATGTTTATTTTATTACGTATAACAACACAGTGTAAGCTTTAGATATATATTTACAATATTCTTCCTAAAATTAGCAAGCATGAAATATTTAAAAATCATTCTACCTCCAAGTACTAACAATACTATGATCCTAAGTTGTTACTTAAAATCTTCAAGTCATAATTAATCAGGAATGGGTCAATCTAGAACACAATCGTGAGTATTAGTATAAATAAGTACGTGATAAAAAAGCACACAATGCGCGAACACTCTATGACATCTGACATTTTGGAGGACCTTAGTCTACACAAGCGCCTCTAGCGGCAAATTCACAGGCGATAGCACCCATTACAACACGTAAACCAAAGTTAAAAAAAAATTGTAAAAAAATTGTTATTAAAAAAAAAAAACAACAATCCCAATCGTTTTGAGATCGATGATAGAGTTTATGGTTTTCGGTTCCAGAACGACCTAAAAATAATGGTGTATTACTCGTATGACACAAAACACGAAGATATACTTAAGTAGGTACCTAGATAGAAACTGGCGGCTTTGAAGCTTTGGTCCTTGATTTAAATAGTGCGCTCAACGCACTTTTGGCGTCATGAATTGTTGTCTTTCTTTGATTGAAGAAACAAACCCCAATCTTTGTAATAATTTAATTTAATTAAAAACATAGATAATATAATGGTAGGACTGTTAAGCGCCTAGCTAGGTAGGTACACAGGGCGACACATTCGACTAAAATGTCCAGTATAACATGGCCTTGCTTTGTTTAGATTTCCCGTACAATGTTAAATCCGCATAAACTGGTTATGAATTGGTCGTCGTACTTACTGCTTAATTAACTTCATAATTTGTAGCTATGTACCAAGAAATAACAAGTATTTTTGATTTTTCACAGATGGAGAATCTTTTCGTATTAAGATCGAGCATCAGAAACAATACGAATCTCGATGGATTGTTGGTCAATGCATAAAAGCCTTCTCACCCATAAATATATCAAGTCTATTGGATAAGTTTTACTATAACTTTTAAAACAAGAGGAAGCATTCAATCAAATGACGCTTTTTCTGCAACAAATTAAAGGTGAGCAAAGTTTTTCTTCTAAGCGAAAGCAGCGGCATACCGGAAACCACAACACCAAAGTACTTTTTGCGTTATGCCACTAGTGTTTTTGTACGATCAGAATAAAAGTATTACAAAAGCAAGCATTGACGACTGATCTCGTTTCCGGGGCAAATATGGTCGATATTGCACAGGCTAAAGGTTTGGAAGAAGAAAGGGGAGGCCTTTGCCCCGTAGTGCGACACACAAAACTAGGCTAACAAAAAAAAAAGCCAAATTGCAAGAGGTCGCGCATAAAATTGAAATCGTCAAACTGATGACTAGGCAGCATGGTCTCATACCTTAGCCTGTTCTGTCAGGACTAATTTATAAAAAAAAAATGGCATACGTCAGATGACAGCAGAATGACAATGACAATTGACAGTTCCCATTTGTTGACTTGTCAAAAATTGTTATGGTTGAGATTGAAATCGGTACATTTCTTGTAAAAATAACTTTTTTCGTGATTTAAAACACATTTTCATCATATTACTAAACGTAATTTATAGCCTTGTGTAATAACTGCATTTAAGACGCTTTTAGTGGTGTTATTGTGTATGTAAAGATATTCATTTTCTTGTCGAACCCGTCGTCAGTGCTTGTATTGTTTTGTTTCATTTCGGTATTCGTTTTTCATTAATAATTTACTGTCCTTACAGAACAAGTGAAGAACTTGAAGATGTCCAGATTCCGATTTGGACGACAGCATGACGGGTATCGTCTAGTATCTAATGATGACAGCGGGTTTTCTGATGCACAATTTGAAGGACCACCGCCTAAAATACCTTGGAAAGCAATATCACTCGCAGCGTTCTTATTTGTTGTGGGTACAACACTGCTGATTGTTGGCAGTTTAATTGTTACTGGCCATATAGATACTAAGTATTCTGACCGTTTGTGGCCTATGATAGTGTTAGGCTGTATTATGTTCTTGCCCGGGGCTTATCATATAAGGATAGCATATTATGCCTACAAGGAATACCCTGGTTACAGTTTTGCTGACATTCCAGAGTTTGAATAGTTTTTTATTGTTGTTCATTACATCTATTTGTTACTGTTTAGATGTTGTTTTCTATGTAATATTTATTTCCATGCATTGCATAATAGTCAATAATATAGCACATACACCCCTAGGAGTGGCATAAGATTAGTATTTTTTATTAAAATGCTTGTAATATTTGGTTGACTGGCATTCAACCAGTTTTTGACTTAGTTACATAATTTAAGTACATAGGTAATAATAACTATCTACGGTGTGATAGTGTTAATGTGGCCAAGCTGGAGACTCCAGATTGGCCACCAATAAACCCTTATATCTTTTGAACCAGTGGCTGACAAATCCTGACATTTGGCGACAAATTTAGACTAATTAGTGACAATTTTTGTTTTCAAAATAAAAATCCCTGATGGTGGCCGAGCCAGTGTAAACGGAGTGTCAATGATATCTATCTATGTATGAATGTGATTTTATATACATTTCAATTATGCTAATAGCTTTTAAATTAAGTACCATGTTTTGTGTTTAACTTTATGAATACAAAATATTAACATTACTTAACAACAGATGTTTTATTTGGGGTTGCATTCAATAAAAACCAAAAATCCATTTAGGCATATCTTTTAATGACAATGATCATAATTTTAATAAATAGATTGATAAAGTCACTTTTACAACTTGTAGAGATTTTAAAGAAAATCAATTGATTCTCAATGATTAGTTAATACTTCCATCCTATCTAAATTGCACATGTTTACCTATTAGCTCTTTTACCTTTCCTAGTTGGTGGCGTGGAGCTAGTCTGCGGGAGAGCTACAGAATGCCCTGTCTTTTTTAAGTGATCGAACAATTTATTCTTTGATGGGAAGTCTGTTTCACAGACTGCACACCTGAGGGTAAATGCTGTGCTTGAATCTTCTGTTTCACTTGTTTTAGTTCTTACTGGTTTCCTATCTACCATCTTTTTTGGTTTGATATTCCTCTGTGTTTTGGGTAATGCAGGCCTATCTTTTGGCAAAGCTGCTTCACCCAATGCATCATCAGTGGGTGTAGTACTAGATACTTCATACAGATTCTCTGTTGAAGTCTGTGATTGTGACCCCTTCTTCAAGGTAGCTTCTTTCTTAGCTTGTATCTGACTCTTCAGCATATTGAATTTCTTAGCTTTTCTGCTGCGCGATGGTCCTTCAATCTCATTGAAGCTCATCTCATCGTGACTGTCATTGCCTTCACTTTCTGGCATTGGTATGAACTTCTTTTTGTTTTTCTTCTTTTTGTGACTCTTGGGTAAAGCCTGTAAAAATAATAATATAAAAAGACATGCTTGGATTCCAGTATAATTTAGTTTCAACTGGATTGATTAAATACAGAGTTTTTCGACCTTATTCATGACACGACCCCCTTAGTATGCAAAAAAATTTGGCGACCCGCGACCCTTCGCTTTTTTAAATTTATTTTATTGTGTTACAAAATAATATTAAATCCATACAAAATTTTGATGCATTTGCATCATTAGGATTCAGTTAAATGTATGTATTTAACACATTTTTATTAAAATTTGGAATTCGTTTTAGTTCTCAATGTTGCAAAAACACATCCAAGATGGGAGAAATTAGTTAAAGGCGGGTTCACACAGAGTGAGCAGCCTCGCGAGGCATTAAAAATGTTAACTAAAGGTAATTAACATTTTCTTATTATATCTTTCTAGGCTTTATTGTTTTGTTTACTGAGGTAGTTTTCACGACCTCTTGCGACCCCCCTATAGAGGCTTTGCGACCCTGCAGGGGGTCACGACCTACAGGTTGAAAAACACTGGTTAAATACAAATTAAAAATTCTGAGGCTTGTCAGGCCTCATCATTAGCAGTAGCAGCAGTCCAATGCTGGACAAAAGCCTCTCCAATTCGAAGCTATACAACTTAGTACGTTACTTGCAGGTACTCTCCCATCCAGCAGATAATATCCACACAATGTAGATTGTCATGCTATCTTGCCTTAAGATTCTTGCTTACTTCAAAGCTATGCTTCATTAATGTTTTTTTTGTTTTTGTGAGCGTGCCCCCCTAGCATATTTCAAATTGAAGAAGTATAGAGGGTGTAAAAAGACTCTTATCGAAGCCGAAAGGCACTAACTTGTTCTCTCTATCATTGCGATTTTTTTTGTTCTAGAGAGTGCATTACATTGACTTTTACCGTAAAACGTGATTTTTCACCCCAAAAAAGTAATTTCCCAGCAATCATTTTTGTGTAGGGTTTACTTAGTTTGATGTACAGATTGCTTGGTTAACAGATTCATGAAGAGTCTGTCTACACCCTGTATTTAGCTACATACCTGAAACTTATGTAAATGGGTATTTTCGCGAATTTTACCTTTAATATAAGCCTAAAGCCTAAGCCTTTGGCTTATATTGAAGGTAAAATTCGCGAAAATACCCGTTTACATAAGTTTTATAATGTGTTCTGATCGTGAAAGTTTAAAAATTCACATACCTGAACTTTATCAGAATCATCACTCAGAGTTTCCCTGAAATCATTATCTTCATTGTCTTCTATATCTGAAGTAGAATTTTCCATTTGATCACCTTCTTTAGTCTGACCGTTCAGTTGGTCACCTTCATCTTTTTCCTCATTCACTGGAACTTCCTGAACATCGCCCTCTTCATGGCCATTATCTGATATTTCAATATCATCATCTAATATCATGTTAGCTACGTTTTCTTTGTGTTTCTTACTGTTCTCGTGATTTTCAAAGGATTTGATATTTTTAAACAATTTGTTGCAAGCTGAGCAGTAAAGATTTCGCATTGCTGCCGGTTTAGATTTTGTTGAAGATTTTGCTGTCGCCTTTGATGCTTCACTTGCCTGAAATTATAAAACATTAAATAAGTATGTGAAGATTAGTTTCAGAATGGAAATATAAGTGAATTAAGCAGGACTGTCTTCCTCTGACATCATTATCATCTACCTAGCTTTTTCCCAATTATCTTGGGGTCGGCTTCAAGTCTAATCGAATGTCATGGTCTGACATGGTGATTCACTATTACACACCTATGCATTCTAGATTATTTTTGTTCCTTTATTTAATGTAATCTAGTAATAACATTGTGTTTATAATTTCTTATTTGCTGGAAGGGATGGAAGTTACAACAAAAAAGTTTTTGTTTTTCTTGAAATAAGACATAGGTAGCTAATTAGATCCCCATTAATAAAAAAAAAGATTCGGATAACTGATAAGTTAGCTAAATAAATCGGAAATCTAAATCCATGTTGGCTAATGCATAATAAGCTTCCTGAAATTATTTAATTTTGAATTTCATGAAGATCAAAATCTTTCCAAGGTTTTGTTTTAAAACAAAAGAATTTGATAGGAATAAACAAATGAAAGGAGGATGGTTATATTCTCACCTCTTCAGTCTTAGAACTTTCTTCATTACTGCTTTCCATTCCCCCTTCACTAATTGTGTCATCATCAGAGGACAGGCCAAACTCTTCAGCCAGAAGAGACTCAATCTCACTCAACTTCTTCTGATAGTCTTCACTCTGTAAGAAGGTACTTTCACCTTCTTTTTTCTTGGCTTCTTCTATTTCTTTCTGCCTCTGTATTATCCTTTCTCTTCTTAAATGTTCAGCCTGAAAAAATAATGTAAGAATGTTTGTAAGATGACAAAAGTAAAGTTCTAGAGGTGATGTTAAACAAATCAAAATCAATCATATTCATCATCAGCCTACAGCAGTGTACTGCTGGACATAGACCTTGATTAATGGAAACTCTTATTTAGCTGCTGCCACCCATCCCATGAAGAAGTTCACTCCACCTAGCCTGAGGGCTATTTCCATGATATCTACAAAGTTAGTTTGTGTATCATCATCTGCCTAGCCTTTTCCCAACTATGTTGGAGTCGGCTCACAGTCTAACCAGATGCAGCTGAATACCAGTATTTTATATGGAGCTACTGCCTATCTCACCTCCACACAACCCAGTTAATATTAGGTAATACAATACCTCTTGGTAAGACTGGTTATCAAGACTTTTTGGGCCACTGACTACCTGCAACAACTGTCAAAGATCTTCAATTGACAGCCGGGACCAACTGTTAGTTTGTGTATATCATGAAAAAAGACATTGTCTTCATGGAAGTAAACAGGTCTGTAATGTGTGGTCAGATATATCTATGATTATCATTGTTTCCATTTGGCATGCAAGATTCAAAGTAATGCAGTCTTATGACTGGAAAAGTCTAGGGTCTCTACTTAGTCCAAGGTTTGTGCCAAACTCTTAGTAATGTTAGATCAATAGATTACATATTGCCCACAACATACCTTTCGTTTATTTTCTTCAGCTTTCTCCTGCAACAGTTTTGTATGCTCTATGACTCTCTTGTCCTTCCTACGGACAAAGCTTACAAGTCTCCTGATCTCTTCATTCCTCTCTTTGCGCGCTTTTTGCCTAATTTTATTGTTTTCCTTCTCCATCAACTTAATTACTCTCCTGTTATCACCCTGTGAGATTTCATACTGGTCTAGCCATACATAACCTGCAAGTTGTGAAATACATTTGAATTAAAATATTAAATGCTCGTCATCTCATACATCATTCTGATCCTTATGTTCCCAGCCGTGCCTCGTGAGGCACAGTGCATTGTTATTTTAATTGTGTCTGTAATTGCAGGTATTGAAGTGCTACATACAATTTATTGATTGACAGTAATTTGAGAAACATACTTTTATTTGTAGAGAATGCCATCCAATAAGCATAGAATTCATTGACTTGTTCATATGGAGTTGTTGAGTTGCCAAATGTAGGTATTTTAGTAACTTCCTCTGGGTCATCAAGGAAGTCAGTTTCCTCTGTTGTCAGTTTGGAGAATACCTGTAAATAGTAAATTGACAATATGATTAAATGATATCCACAAGTACTGAAACATTTTCTGCAGATTGGTCACAGCTTTACCTCATTGTAAATTCCATAGAATCCTTGTGGGTCATCATCAAAACCTTTATAACAGGACGGACTAAAGTAAGGGTAAACATCAAGACTGTCATCATTATAAGAACTGCCGGCTCCACGTAATAGCTGCTCCCTGTGATTGTCATACCTAGAAAATTTCAAAGCTTGTAGAATGCAGTTTATTGAATTATCATTGTAGTGTTAAATCATTACATGAAATGTTACCGCTTTAGATTATCATTAGGACTTACCAAGCTCTCTCTTGAGGGTCGGAAAGCACTTCATATGCATTCTGCACAAGTTGAAACTGTTCTTTCGCCTCTATCAAATTCTCTAAGTTTTTGTCGGGATGCCATTGCAGCGCAAGGCGCCGATAAGCCTTCTTTATTTCAGAGGCAGACGCTTCTTTCGGCAAACACAAAACTTCGTAGTGGCACTTCATTTTATGACCATTCTACGCTCACTTTCACAATATTTTTTCACAGCCTCGTAAAATATTAACCTGAACTGCAAAAATTCTTAGTTTCGATGAATTGAAACGGAAATAACAATTAATGTTTCTACTTGTCTAGCGAAGTAAAGAAGGAACTTTGCACTTATATTCAAATGGTTTAGCAGAAAAATAATATCGATCTATTTTGAAGATTTCAGCGAAAAGACACGACGTCCATGCTTCTTTCGGATTTGTTTTTTCTGATGGTGTTGTCATACTTAGAAAAGTTAGAAAGCTGCAGCCACAGCTGCTGCTGTTGTTTTACATTGTAATACTATTGAAATATTTTTTATTTTAATTTATTTTGTTATAAGAATATAGTATCCTAAATTCAAGCTATGACCCGGCCAGATTCTCCTTTTTGTCTTATTAAATAATGAATTTTGTGAAACAGTAATTATTTTTACTGGCAACGTCTAGGTTGTTGTCAATGTCAGAATGTGATAAGAACATAACGTTTCGTTCTACGTTTGTTTTGTTGTTTATACAAAGCGAAACCATGTTGTACCAGAAATGTATGTGATATGTCGCCGTGTATAGTCTGCCCATAAGTCTGCCCGGTTAACATCATTGTCATTGAAACGTCTTAGAGAAGACCGTGCTTCAAGGATCTCCTTGAAGCACGGTTCCTGTAGCGTCTAATCATGGAAATAGTAACTACTATATAGATTACCTAATCTTCGTTTCTCGGCGCCGGATTGGACACCAGTTTTAGGTACTTACTTATGTAAAAGCTAGTTTAGTTTCACTTCGTTATTTTTTTTTTTAGTTTATGTTTTGTCCTGTGCGGGCTATTAGATGCTTTTTCTTTCTTTCTTTCTTTACCAAATATTTTTCACCATTTGACTGCTCTTTTATCGGCGAAGGAAAACATAGTGAAGAAACCAGAGAAAAATAACATGTCCTTATTATTCCTAACAGAAAAGAAGACAGGACGTGATGGTTAGTGAAAACGGGCGGACTGCAACCAAATGCGAAAATGCGATTGTGGAGCCATATAACAGCGATAACCCACTTCTTGTTTTGATCTTTGTGCAACTCCACCTGCAATTTGAAGGACCAGTCCTGTAGTTTAGGACAATGTTATCGATCTGGCAGAGTTCTAGCCAAACAAGGCAAAAAAAAAATCCGGCCAAATGCCAGTCGGACTCACGCACTAAGGGTTCTATGCCATCCACCACATAGTAGTGACCATGATTATAATATGTACATTTTGACACGGGGGCATTCCAACCGTTGATCATTTTATAAAGTTGACTATCACTGGGGAGTCAACTTTATAAAATGTTCAACCACCAGCACTTATAACATACCTGGTTCCCAAAGGTGTAAACAAAAAAAAATATCGCAATGACGGGGAGAGCAAGTGCCTTTCGGCTTCGCTAAGAGGTTTTTTACACCCTTTATGTAGCAAACAATAAACAAAATAATAATATGGCGTAAGCTTTTAATAAAATTATCTAAATTCTACACATTAGAAATCTATTTTTAACTAAAATAAAATTAAGAATGAACAAATTAGAACGTTAAAAAAATAGTTAAAAATAATTGTTTAGTAAGTAATATTAAAAAGTAAATAATAAGTAGAGAAAGCATAATCATGCTCGGAAGGGCCTGTAGAATTTTCGCTGTGGTGGCGCTGGCGGTCTGTGAAAAATAAAAGTTTTCAATTAGTTCTCAACTTCGAGGAAAGGCGGATGGACTAACTTACCTCATATCTATAACTGGCTTCATCAAGTTGCATTTCAGCATGAATGAATGAATCGAGAAAGAAGACAATTAGGTACCTTTTTTTTTCGGATGTGTTATCATCAAATGACTCCTCCCGCTCTGGGCGGAGCAGGAGGGAGTGTCAGACTTTTACTGACCCATCCATGTTCCTTCATCGCCCTTTGTGTTCCGGTGCCACGGTATCTCTTCCGAACAGTCCCGCAGCCCCGGCAGGCATCGGCCCTTGCAGACCCCTTCCTTTTGCTGACTCTCTTTGAGGCGCGCGTGAAACACGAACGCGCTGTCGACACGGCCTGTCGTCATGGGACGGACGGACGGCGAGCTAGCCCATACCCCACCGTCCACAGGCCCGCGCCTATTACGGTGGCCGGGGTCCATCACGTCGCCGGGCGTCTCCCGCGGCGGCCGGGACGTGAGGTTCTCTCCCTCTCACGTTCCGTCTCCCTCTCGCGTTCCGAGAGATAATTACCTAGCATCATCTTACACTAAGTGTAGAAACACAGTGGGAGCGGCGCTTCTTCGCGTGTGAAACTGTGAACATAATTACAGCGGCGCGGGTGCGCGGTATCCGCAGTGTTAACGACACCCGCTTGCGGATTCCGCCGCCCACGCTGCTCCCACTGTGTTTGAACACTAGGCCCGGAATCCAAACAAAGCGGAGACGAGCGGAGCGGAGAAGAGACGTACGAGGTTCAAACAATCACACACAGGAGAGACGAGACACGTGATGTGGGTATCAACCAGTCTGATTGGTCGGCTCCTCTACTCTCCACACGTCTCCGCTATACCAATTTATTTCGAGGTCTAATTAACAAACAAAAGTATGTCCGTATAAAAATAATTTTGTCTGTGTTTGCGTGTAATTGTGTCTGATCATGATCATGTGATTTAATTGACATAAAAATCTTATTTGTCATCATCCTGTTAAAATATAACTAGCTGTCGCCCGCGACTTCGATCGCGTGAAAATTTGGATGTGTATGTATGAGACAAAAAAAAATGAATACGACCTATTTTCATACCTACCAAATATACACAAAAAAAAAACATAAAATTCGGCCAAGCCGTTTCGGAGGCGTTCGATAACAAACACTGTGACACAATGACGTATTATATATAGACACGTCATGAACCAACATCGCGGCGCTTAAAAACGGCGAAAATAGTAGAACTACTTATAAGCGTGAAGAAAGAGAAAGAAAATATGACACCGAACGGCGGGATGCCTGTTGCGAGAGGGAGATAAATATACATCTTCAGTCACGTCACAGGATTTATTAAATTATAAACAAACGTAGCGTCGCGCGACAGGTTGGTGCGTAACTAAGCGCGATGTGGGCAATTGCCTTCATTTCATGTTGTCATTTTAGAGTGCGGACAACGTATCTATAGTTTATATATCATTGCTGTGACACAATTATTTTTATACAGGGTGTTAAAGTAGTCGCGTGCCATAGCGGTGTGAGTTCAGTATCGATACCTGTAAAAAATAAAAATAAAATACCTTTAATTTTTTTTTTAACCTAAAATTAGGGTGTTAGTGTGAACACCGTTATCTTTGAAACCAGTGGTTTGATTTCATTAGTAGAACCTAAAACCATTGAAAAAAGCAACCTTTTTTTTTGAAGAAAATCCACTATTTTCCTCAAGCTCATTTACCCTAATGCGCTCGGAAACAGCTGACCGCCGAACGGGCGGGCACTCGGGGTCATCGACCGCGCCGCAGTCAGCTGTCGCTAGAGCGAGCGCACGTCGTCGGAGCGCGCGCCGTGCGCCGAGCCATTTGTTTCTCGCGCGTAAATTGAGTGTACTTAAACAAATGAACACGTTCGATAGTAGGTAAGTAATTAAAGCATTTAAACAAATAAAATAATTTTAATTTTAAAAGATTGCTATTTTAAGTTAGTAGACCGTACTAAATTAGGTTGATCTTGCAATATTTTTTTTGTTTATTTTTTTAAATTTTTAACTAATTTTTTTTTTTTTTTTTTTTTCCTGGGTGTCTTTAACGATACTGAACATACCCCTAAGCTATGGCACGCGACGACTTTAACACCCTGTATACTTATTAGAAACACCCTGTATACTTATTAGAAGATAGAGAATTCACGAAAAGATAATAAAATTCACGTACCATATTTAGGTAAGCAGCAATTCTGTGGGCACAGCGTGTAGATTATGTTCTGTTATTTGGTCGACGGTATTCGGTAGAGACGACTCGAACTATTTCGGAAAAATAAAAAGATAAGCTAAGCTAATTAATAGCAAGACGTAAGCGAGACTGATAGAACTTTGTGGAAGTGGCGAAGTGGTGGGCCGATAAAATTAAAAACCGGCCAAGTGCGTGTTGGGTCACGCACAATGTAGGGTTCCGTACGATAGTTCATTCTCTTGCCCTTATCTATACTAATATTATAAAGAGGTAACATTTGTTTGTAAGTTTGTATGTAGGGGGTAATCTTCGGAAGTAATGTACCGATTTCAAAAATTCTTTCACCATTAGAAAGCTACATTCACCCTGAGTAACATAGGCTATATTTTATCCCCGTACTCCCACGGGAACGGGAACTACGCGGGTGAAACCGCGGGACGTCCGCTAGTCCCAATTCATTTGGGGTCGGCGCAGCATGTCTTCTTCTTCCATACTTCTCTATTTTTCGTCATCTCATCAGACACTTCTTTTCTTGCCATATCATTCTTAACACAGTCCATCCATCGTTTCTTTGGTCTTCCTCTACTCATATACCCATCCACATTCATACTCAAAACTTTCCTCACGTCATTTTCCTCATCCCTCCGCATCACATGCCCATACCACGACAACCGATTACCACACAACTTTTCAGTCACCGGCGCCACTTTCAGACTTCCTCTTATATACTCATTTCTAACTTTATCCATTCGCGTAACACCACACATCCCCCTTAGCATCCTCATCTCCGC
Source organism: Xestia xanthographa (assembly GCA_905147715.2). NCBI lineage: Eukaryota > Metazoa > Arthropoda > Insecta > Lepidoptera > Noctuidae > Xestia > Xestia xanthographa. The sequence goes on from LR990659.1 coordinate 22,757,250, forward strand.
GACATGCAAATGCCTTTCATTCATCCCTTTTGTGGCCCAACATTCTGATCCATACAAAAACAGCAGGTCTAACCATTGTTTTATAAATCTTCGCCTTAAGTTTAAGGGGAATGCGGGAGTCGCAGATTGTTCCCGTGACCTGCCGCCATTTCATCCATCCCGTGTTCATTCGGTGCTTTACATTACGATCTATTTTGCCATCGCTTTGCACGATTTTCCGTACGATAGTTGCCTATCAAAATACGCGGATTTGCATCTGAACGACGATTTTTATTGTAAAAAAAAACTTACATTTGCAGTTGAAAAACATGTGCTCCCACACATTATGCTCAGGAAAAATGTTATCCAAGTACATTTTATAAGTTGGCCGACTATTACTCGTAAACTTGTAAAGCCTAAGCCAAAGTAGGCTTTACAAGTTTACGAGTATCACAGCTAAGTAGCTGTGCTAATTTTCCTTTTGACAGTCAGATAGGATAGGTTAAAATACACCTGATAGACACAGATCTTGCCTGATCTGATCGACCGGGATCCGGCGCATTAAGTCTAACAACTAACATCACATAGTGATAAAAAGAAAATCTGCAATAAAGAAGACGTGCATCGAAAAAACTGTATTACCCAGTTTTATTAAAATACTACTTTCTCAGGAACAACCGTTATTTTCTGATCGTTCACTTACTAAAAGAGGGTACTGTGGCACCATTTTGTAAAGCCTTGAGACAAGAAAGCTGATTCTGTAATTTGCACGACAAGTGTGATACATTTATTTTGAAAAAACCTGCCTCGAAAAACTAGGGAAGTTTCAAGAAATTTTCAGAACATGACCTTGATGGCGCTTATTTTCCAAAGACAGATGTACTTTTTTAACAAATTGGTTTACGTTCATGATCTATCAAGAAGTATCAGTTTAAAACATCCTGAACGGCGTAGACTTATTCACACAATCAGCACTTTATAGTGGAGAGGTGGAAAATTTCAATAAAAATTTAAAAGATCGATTTCTCAAAAACCACCCAGTTTGGACCCCAAGTTATCGGGTCATAATTGTTGCAAATAAGAAATAAACATACTAGTAACGACAGAACGCCCGACTGACTTTCCGACTGACTGACTGACCGACTGACTTTCCGACTGACTGACTGACCGACTGACTGCCCGACTGACTGCCCGACCTACTGTCCGACTGACTGCCCGACTGACCGCCCGACTGACTGCCCGACTGACCACCCGACTGACCACCCGACTGACCACCCGACTGACCACCCGACTGACCACCCGACTGACCACCCGACTGACCACCCGACTGACCACCCGACTGACCACCCGACTGACCACCCGACTGACAACCCGACTGACCACCCGACTGACCACCCGACTGATCGCCCGACTGATCGCCCAACTGACTGCCCGACTGACTGCCCGACTGAATGCCCGACTGCTGCCCGACTGACTGCCCGACTGATCACCCGACTGACTCCCCGACTGACTCCCCGACTGACTCCCCGACTGACTACCCGACTGACCGACTGACGCCCCGACTGACTCCCCGACTGACTACCCGACTGACTACCCGACTGACTGCCCGATTGACTGACCGACTGACTGACCGACTGACTGACTGACCGACTTACTTCCCGACTGACCACCCGACTGACCACCCGACTGACCACCCGACTGACCACCCGACTGATCGCCCGACTGATCGCCCAACTGACTGCCCGACTGACTGCCCGACTGACTGCCCGACTGCTGCCCGACTGACTGCCCGACTGCTGCCCGACTGACTGCCCGACTGACTGCCCGACTGATCACCCGACTGACTCCCCGACTGACTCCCCGACTGACTGCCCGACTGACTGCCCGATTGACTGACCGACTGACTGACCGACTGACTGACTGACCGACTTACTTCCCGACTGACTTCCGTTCCACTGACTGACCGACTGTCTGCCCGATTGACTGCCCGACTGATCGCCCGACTAATCACACGACTGACTGCCCGAATGATCACCCGACTGATTGCCCGACTGACTGCCCGACTGACTGCCCGAGTGATCGCCCGACTGATTGCCCAACTGACTCCCCAACTGACTACCCGACTGGTCACCCGACTGACTGCTCAACTGACTGCCCGACTGACTGCCCGACTGACTGCCCGACTGACTGCCCGACTGACTGCCCGACTGACTGCCCGACTGACTGCCCGACTGACTGCCCGACTGACTGCCCGACTGACTGCCCGACTGACTGCCCGACTGACTGCCCGACTGACTGCCCGACTGACTGCCCGACTGACTGCCCGACTGACTGCCCGACTGACTGCCCGACTGACTGCCCGACTGACTGCCCGACTGACTGCCCGACTGACTGCCCGACTGATCGCGCGACTGACTGCCCGACTGACACCCCAACTGACTGGCCGACTGGTCCCCCGACTAACCGACTGACTGACCGACTGACTGACTGACCGACTGACTACCCGACTGACTGCCCGACTGACTGCCCGACTGACTACCCGATTGACTGCCCGACTGACTGCCCGACTGACTGCCCGACTGACTACCCGACTGACTGCCCGACTGATCGCGCGACTGACTGCCCGACTGACGCCCCAACTGACTGGCCGACTGGTCCCCCGACTGTCCGACTGACTGACCGACTGACTTCCCGACTGACTTCCCGACTGACTTCCGTTCCACTGACTGACCGACTGTCTGCCCGATTGACTGCCCGACTGATCGCCCGACTAATCACACGACTGACTGCCCAAATGATCACCCGACTGATTGCCCGACTGACTGCCCGAGTGACTGCCCGACTGACCGCCTGACTGATCGCCCGACTGATCGTCCGACTGATCACCCGACTGACTGCCCGACTGACACCGAATCACACCATTTATGGATACACCGTATGAGATGTAAACATTTTAGGAAGCCGTCAACCAAGCATTACGTACATTAAACTAAATAATTTATGATTAAACGAACTTACCTGTATGTGAAGTTCGATCATAATTATACGATGGCTTCGTCCGAAGAGATTAGCATATAAACACAATGTAGTAACACGTACGGTGTTGCCTTTGCGCACTGAAAGTCAAAAGCCCTATACCTAAAACTAAAAAAAAATACGTTTATTTTAACATTTTTAGGTGAGGGTAGACATCAAAGAGCATAATAATAATATAGGAGGTACTCGTATTTCCTTTGCTCGATTGCATGTTCTATTGCTCATTTAGTTCAGAGCCTAGATTCTTCAATCCCCGTTCTTGATATTTCAGGAAAAAGTCAGGGTATATTTATTTTTGGGGAAAAAGTAAATCTGGGAGGGTGGGTTGCTAATCTCTTCGGACGAAGCCATCGTATAATTATGATCGAACTTCACATACAGGTAAGTTCGTTTAATCATAAATTATACTCAGCTTCGTCCTCGAGATTAGCATATAAACACATGTAGAATTTGAGAGCTACTGAAATATCAATGAAACACTTTTGTGTAACAAGGCAATAAATTTTAATCAGTAGGTTTAATCTTAAATCGTAATTAATAATGATTATTTATATAAGGTAATACATATTCTTTATGACAGTAATTAATTAAATAAATAATTCTGCTTACAATAGAATTTTTATAAACTGAGAAATTAACTTATATTATATTATTAACATGAAACTTTAATAAATAATTACTTAATTGTTATTACAATTGTTTAATATTGATCTTGCAAATAAATCATCTTCCGTAATAGGTACATTTCTATTATAGAATTTCATAAAAACCTGAGACGAACCGCTCCATCCCGCGGTTTTTCTAACTGTTTCTAAGTTAATTCCTAATTTGTGGGCTTTAGATGTGGCAGCATGTCGGGTGCTGTGGGCTGTAAAGATAGATATATCTATGCCACATTCTCCTAGCGCCGTCTTCACCCACCGACTCAATGTTTGTGCCGAAACTAATTTATGTGGTTTTCTCACACCGATAAATAGGCTATTTACATTACCACGAAGTGAACTAGTCAGATCGAGATACGCTAAAAGTGTCAGGACTGGGCAGATTTCCGGTTTTTCATGGAAAAAAGGTAAAATAAGATTTGGCTGTACTGTTCCTACCTTTGATGTTTTTAAAATATCAGGTATTTTAATAGTGATCTTATCTGCCTGAATTTGAATATTATATATTTTTGCTAACGTTTGCATTCGGTGTGCAGTAACTAAAGATAACAAAGTGACTAATTTACGTGAAAGTTTATCTAAACCCAAGCTATCGTTAGGATACCAAGAAGACAAAATGTTTAGAACTATAGATGTATCCCAGGTTGTGTTATACTTGGGTAAAGGTGGTCGAAGTCTGAAGACACCTTTAAAGAAACGTTTTACAGCTTCACTATCACTGACTTTTTCAATCAGAATCCCAACCGGCTAAGGCCGATCGACAACTGTTTAAAGTCCCATATTGGGCACCTGAATCAAACAATGTTGTTAGAAATAAAATTGCATCATTGATTGATGCCCCAAAAATGTCGATATTTTTAGATAAACAAAAATTATACCATTTCTTAAGGCAGGTGTCATATTGTTTTATAGTTGTATCGGAGAGGGAAGCCAACATTATGCCAATTGCAGGTGGTGGAACATTTCTTCTCAACAACGAGTCCCGGACAAGATACCGGCAGCCAGGGTAAACCGAGGGTGTGTATTGTTGTTGCTGGAAGGTGATAAAATTATTTGTTTATTTGGATCGAAATACAAAACAGGTGATACAAGAAGTTTTTTGAATAGAGGTACCATGGTTGGGTGGGCCATAAGGGAACCACTACAATACCAGTAGCTTTGTCTTTAACAATTTTTCGGAGCGTTTTTAGTACCATTGAAAAAGGAGGGAATGCGTAAAAGTAAATTTGTGACCATGATAAGGTAAATGCATTTATGGCCATAGCGTCAGGATCTCTGAACCAGGATATATAGTTACAACATTTTTTGTTAACACGACTTGCAAAAATGTCTACTTCAGGAGAACCAAACGTGTTCGTTATCTTGTAAAAAACTGAGTCGCTCAATTCCCACTCAACATCTGGATGAATTCTACGTGATTCCGCGTCGGCTATTGTATTATCTGCCGAACGAATGTATGATGCATATACAATAATATTCCTAGATTGACACCATTCCCATAGTTCTTTTGTTATGCGTGTTAAATGTGGATATTGTATGCCTCCCATCCGATTTATGTAGGATACGGCAGTAGTATTGTCAACGCGAAGTAGTATTTGACAACTTTTCATTTTTTCTGCAAAAACTTTTAAGCCAAAAAAGGCGGCAACGATCTCTAAATAATTAATATGATGTGATCGTTCGTTTACTGTCCATGCCCCACTAGCCGTCTCTTTTCCACACGCCGCGCCCCACCCCGTAGTCGAAGCATCACTAAATATTTCTAAGCAGTATTCATCATATTTAATTTTACTAATAGGGTTATTTAATGCTTTAAACCACCAATCAAAGTCTGACGATAAATATGACGGTATGTTCATATAATTGTCGTAATTCAATGGGTCATTTTTTAGATTTAAAAATTTGCATCTTTCAAATTCTTTTGTGTATAGCCAACCGTATTCGACTGCAGGGCAAGCAGAACACAATAAACCCACTAAACTTGCAAAATCTCGTATTTTACAGCGTGACATAATTATTTTGAAAAGTTTTTAATTTATTTTTAATTTTAATGGATTTTTCTGTAGGTAAACCGATTTGAAATTTTTTTGTATCGATTATGTAACCAAGATATTTACATGATGTCGTAGGCAATAAGGTGCATTTATCTTTATTTATAATAAATCCTAAGGCTGTCAATAGTTGCAGAGTTACCGCTATATTTTCTAAACAATCATCGTAAGAATTGCCAATAAGCAACAAGTCATCTAAATATAATTATACTAGACACATAACCGCAGGATCTGAGCAGCCTGACAACCGGTTTCATTATCTTAGTAAATACATAAGGTGCCGTGTTTAGGCCGAACGGTAACACATTAAATTCATACAAAACATTGTCGAATTCGAATCTAAGATATTTTTTATGATCATCGTGAATTTTTATTAAAAAATATGCGTCTTTTAAATCTACTGTTCCCATAAAATTATTTTCCGACACAAGTTTAATTGCTGTGCGTAAGTCTTCGAGCTTAAAATGTTGTGTTTCTATAAATTGATTAAGATTTTTTAAGTTAAGTATGAATCTATGTTTACCGTTGGACTTAGGTATCAAGAATATGTTTGATAGAAACTGCCCGTCACAAGGACTGCAATGAGTGATAGCACCAGTGCATATCATTTCGTCAATACATTTTTTGAAATGTTGTTTTTCTGATGTTGAGTAGATTCTTTTACTAGGGATAGTATACTGTATTGCACTAGCTGAAAAAGGTATTTTATATCCAGAAATCCATGAAAGAACAGTCGGATCCGAAGTTAGTTCTGACCAGGTGTCATAAAAAAGTGCCAGTCTACCAGCATAATTGCTTACCCCGGTAACATCTAGCGACGATTGCGGTAGCTGCCCCGTGCTGCGGGCGTTGTCTGCTGCCGACCTCGATATGACCCGCGCGAGGTGCTCGCGGGCGGATTTCTCTGTGCAGGCTCCCTCGTCCTCTGAGTCCCCGTTTGCCTGCGACTCGGGGGAGGAGCCCGCCAGTTTAAATTGTTCCGTTGTTGGAACATTGATTGAGGTGGAGTCGGCGCTGTCTTCGCTCTGTTGATGGGTGGCCTAGAAATGGTGGATTTTAATTCTGCTCCAGTTTTTGTTATCGTTTTTGCCATTTTTAATGTTTCAGCTAAGTCTGATCCGAAAAGGTGTTTGTCAATTGTTGTTTTTTGTATTTGTTCCTTTATCTCTTTTTTTAAATTGTTTAAAATAAAGTTTCGGCGGAGTGTTGAGTCCGAGTGTTGATTGTCACACAGGAGGCGTACAGTGTCCATCATCATTTGTATCAATTCCGTGTCTTTGTCCTCTTTAGCAATCATAAGAGTAATAACATTACTTAGGCATGAAATGGCACAACCTAACTGTTTTTGTTTCATCTCAATACCCTTATCTCTCTTTAAGACAACTTCTGATATGGCTGCCTTTATTTCTAAATTCAGTACCGGTGAGTCAATTAGCTTGCAATTACTAGGAGGTAAGTATCTTTCAATAAGTTCCTTGCGAAGTTCGCTAGACAAGCCCTTAGTAGCCACATGCTGTAGCCGAATAGCCAGGTCGGTCTGAATTTCTTTGCCGTAGATCTTTTCCACAGACGGATCCTCTCCAAATATTTCTAAAATTTTCGGGTCCAGCTCGATGCTCGGATGTGTGTCAGTTGTAATAAGGACTTCAGTCAATGAAGAAGGGATCTGTGGCTGTGAAGTGCTTGTGGATGGAATTGGGTCTGCAGCGCTAGTTGAGGGAACTGGTTCCAAAGCATTGATCGAAGGGGTGGGATCTCCCGCGCTCATGGATGGCTCATCATGATATTCTGGTTCCAATTCCACTACTTCTTCAAAAGGTTCATCGTCGTAGTATCGACATCGATGAGAGGGTGTGTCCTCTGTAATGTGTAATTAATACAACAATAAGATAAGCGCGCGCAGGTGGGATGGTGTATCTATGGATATAGACACGTACCGCGTACGGCTTAGTATATATGGTGAAGTGACAATCCCAAAGACTGCCCGCATCATCATAGCTTCACGTATACTAATAAAGTAACAGTTCTTTTATCTGATCGCAATATTAGCCTTGCACGTGATATAAATTGACCGACGTTCTTAGATATATTATAACGTTTATAAATCCGAAGTGTTAACCCCAAAAATTAACCGCAGCGGAATTTGATAACGCAACCTTGATGTGAGAGAGAAGAGAAAAAAATAAAATACACCTGACTAACCTCTAGAATCCGACGCCGATCTTGTCTCACGCTGAAGTTTCTTCTCCCATCTCTTTAACTTTTTTGTAATATAATCATAATCGTGTTTTCTTTTTCTTTTCCCCATGACACTTTTTTAAACTTCACTAAAACTCACTTAACACAACTTATGCACTGCTAATAAATGATTAGAAAATTGTGTGCGCTCCGGCAGAGCACTGAACTGTGAATGAGCAATAGAACATGCAATCGAGCAAAGGAAATACGAGTACCTCCTATATTATTATTATGCTCTTTGATGTCTACCCTCACCTAAAAATGTTAAAATAAACGTATTTTTTTTAGTTTTAGGTATAGGGCTTTTGACTTTCAGTGCGCAAAGGCAACACCGTACGTGTTACTACATTGTGTTTATATGCTAATCTCGAGGACGAAGCTGAGTATAACTGTAAACAAAAATTATTGCTAGGAAACGACTTTTTTTTAAGGTGTAAAATCATGTTTTACGGTAAAACTAAATGTATCGCACTTAAAACATTGTGCTTAGGACGCATTTAATAGTAAACGGGTTATGGGGGTATTTAAAGTTGTAACCTTTAAAACTAGTATTTCGTGTACAGGAGATACCCTAAAAAAAATATACTTTTGGAGATTTAATTGTACCACGTAACTAAGATAGCAGGGACAAGATTGATTACTGGCTACTTGCCATGTACGGAAGCGTTTTCATAAAGAATAGAATAGAATAGAATAGAATTATCATTTATGCAGCATATGGACAGCAGCAACACAATAGAGCAGCACATACATAACATATACATAACAACAAACAGCTTAACAATTAATTAAACAGCTCTACTGCACTGAACATGCCCATAACGAAAGGGTCACCAACTTAGCATAATTATGCTGGGTGTAAAACCGACACCCTTTTAGCACACTCTTCTAAACACTCAGCGCTGGTTTTCAGTAGGCCCCCCGCACACACCTATGGAAAGTCGTGTAGTTGCGGTTCGTCAGTATTTGGGCTTTGTAGCTGCGTTTTATGGTCTGCCGTGGCCTTCGGAATTGTACCAACAATTGTGGAGGCTTCACTGTTGTGTCGGCGAAATGACTAAGCTCAAACTCTATGCATTTAGGTACTTTTGAATTGTCAAAAACCATAGTGACCGAACCCGAATTCGACACCCTTGACTGACACCGTAAGTTGGTAGTATAGATAGCTGCATCACCGATGAGTAGCTTCATACAGAAAGCGATGTTCCAGAACATGACATGAAGTGCTGTTAGAACTGCCGGGGCTGCGGGACTGTTCGAAAGTGATACCGCGGCCCCGGAACACAAAGGGTTAAGGAACATGGATGGGTTTTAGTCAGTAAAAGTTTGATACTCCGCTTCCGCTCCGCCTAGAGCGGGAAGGGTCATTTGATGATTTCCTATCCGAAAAAAAGTACTGTTAGAAGGTTCCCTTTGATTTCTTAAAAAATCATATCATCATGCCTGTAATCTCCGAAGGGTTAGGCAGATGCGTACCACTCGTTACACCCACATTTCGCTAATAATGTTTAAGTCCTATGTAATAGGGGCGAGCCCATTGCCATCAACCGTGCACAAATCCAAATTCCATGGCTTAGAACCCAATAACACTGCCCGATCTGGGAATCGACCCTCATGCGCGGCAGTCATGCTGACCACTAGACCAACGTACTGGCTGGTTGGTGTTCTTAGTAAAAGTTATTATGACAATAAAATACTTACGATTTTAGAATCTGATTTCAATATAAACCTGGTGTTGACTAACGGCGCTGGTGGCGTTTCCAGGTACTGTGTTGGCTCAACAAATTTCTCATACAAGTCCTCACGAGGGCCTACATTCAAAGTGTGTTCGGGTACACGACAGTTGTCTTCTATCCACTTTCGCTCCTGTCTTTGTGGACCCCTGCAAACGATCGGTATTATTATGTATTTTTGTTCGTGCTAAAACAGAATTTTATAACAAATTAATAACTCGAAAATGGCAATATATAACGACAACCTCTTGAAAACCGAGAAAGATAAGCAAATCGAGTATCTTGACTTGACTCGCAGTAGCTATTTAAATAAAAGCTTGTAAAAACGGCTAAAGAAGAATTCTTGACTCACACCGACTGACTGTCTGCTCAAGCTTTTACCTACCTTACGAGTTTCGAGGCGTCATCATGGTGGACAACCATCTTCCTCTTATAATCGTAGAAACCGTCTCCGGTGTCACAGTATCCGACAGGTACCTCTAAGGTAGGCTGTTTGGCTGTGTGATTTGACCTGCCACCAGGCATCAGACCTTTGTCGTATTCTACCGCAAATCTGTTGACATAGATGATATGTGAATCGTCTACGGATTGTGAAAAGGGTTAGGTAGGTTTAGGGTTATCTACACTAACATTATTACTTTTACTTTTGAGTATTCTGTATTATGAAGAAGTAAAGTTTGTGTCTACGAGATAATCTCCGAAACTACTCATTCGATTATTGCCAAGTGTCGTAAGATGTTTCTTCGAAGTAGAAGTCGCGAGCAGAAGCTAGTAGGAAAATATAAATCAACCTACTGTTAACTATATATTTCCAGGACGTATAATCATACCTTCTATCAGGCATCTTGCAATACTGCCAATCTTCTTCAGTATAATCCAGAACTTCGTCAAAGATGACCGTCCTCTCGATCATTTTGCCATTATCCCACTTGCCGCGTACAGCTGCTGTGCCGTAAGGAGTTTTGTATCGCAGCTCTCCTGTACCGTGCATCGCTCCATTCCTGAACTCGCCTTTGTAGACGACTCCTATTTCGAGAGAAATATGCACATTAAGAATATGACAAAGGAGTTAAAAAAAATAATTTTAGTTTATAAAATCTGTTTTGGAACATCTGTTGGCTGGATAAATATGGAGCAAAATAAGAAAGGAAGATCAAACTATGGAATGTTATTCCCGCCAGTTAGTAAATACACTTCTGATGGGGAGAGGTTAAATATCCGATAAACTCCGGAATACCCGATTCTCTCATCACTAAGTTGTGGCGATTTAAATAAAAAATCCCACTACTTAAACTAGAAACATACTACCATGAGCAAACGTGTAAACTCCATTGCCATGCATGCCATGCCCCTTCCGCCATTCGCCTTCATAAGTGGAGCCTGTGCAGAATTCTTCAAATCTCATTGAAAGCTCAGGTATCTCTGTTGTTCTGTGGAAAAATATGTATTGTAGTTACTAACCTACAGGAATAGAGTATTTAAATTGGAAATTTGGAAGTGGAGTGAGCATGATCCCTAAATTTGGAAGACGCGCGGTGTGATACGCCTGCGCCTAATCATTCTACAATTCTGTCCTTCCCCAACGATCTATGAGAGGCAGGACATAGTGAACCTGTGTCTGCGTACATAATTGTGCACTCCACTGTGACTGGTGGCGAAAATTCGATCAGAAGGACTTATTACCAATCAAACCGCAGTTTCCCAATGGCTGCATTAAATTACACGTAGCCATCATGGTCAACATTACACGTGGCCCTGTTGTAATTTCTTGCCTTTAGGAAAGATGAAAATAAGCGTGTTCCACTAGGCTGAAGATCGAAGGGCTCATGTCTAAATAATGCCCCAAGCACTCATGTTTTTAAACTCAGTAATTTTTTTCTACTGTCTCTATAATATTGTAATTTTATGTTAACAGCTGCACATAAAACAGTGCTTCCTGAATTCGACCCGAGAATGGGAAAAGGCTAGACAGATGAATTGAGGCAAAAATAGTTGACTTAAGTAACAAGTTAAAAATGAAAACCCAACTACTACCAAAAACAGCAACTAAAGGCATGCATGTGGCTTTCGTAAAGCTACAGTCGAACCAAAAGCGAAAAAAAAAATCTATGTCTTGTTTAGAAATTTTAAATTGCCGTTTTAGTTTTCAACTGCGTTTTTTACTACACGTAAGTAAAAAAAATCTTAACACTAACGTGCATTTTTCTTCCAGTTTTTTTCTGAATGCCTTCATATTGCACAGCCCTTGACATTTGCATGGCAGAGTATAGCTGAAAGTATTGTCGTGAGTAAATTATTTACAGCAAGAACTTAATGTAGGGTAAGGTTCTTAAGAAGGAGCCGTGTTGGTTCGTGGTAGCGGGTGCGTCTAACGAGTTGTAGGTTCGAACTGAGGCAGAGTCCTTTTTTTCTCTGCATAGTTCTACTTTGTGTTAGCTATTTATTTTTCAATACACTTCCTGCCTCGGCTGCAATGACAATTTTTCGCCACTAACACCAAAATGAACTATATTTATATCTTTCTGAAAAACCGTCATGTTGGTACCGAACTGAGTCTCGTGCGGCTGATTACTGCCCACTCTTTCTACATGCGAGGCCTGTATCACGGCAGCGTGAACATTATAGGTACCTACATGCTTATGCTTTATGCTAAGATCCGCAAATAGTGCATCATACTCTTCTTCTTTTTCGTGTCGCGGGCATGACCCTTTTATATTTTGTTAGTCTTAAACCCTGAAACTTCGCCGCACTACAGCTTCGTCGGTGGCACCGCAAAAGTCATTTGTTTTTCGTTTTGAGGCACGGACAGCAGAATACTCGCAACTGGATTTGGAATATACTGCGATCAATGATATTCTAATAAACAGATATGTTATACACCTACAAAACTACCGAAATAAAAAAAAAAAAATAAAAAAATTAAAAAACCCGACTGCGTAAAAAATAACTAATAACTTTAAATAAAAAAACTGAAAAGAATAAAACAAGTTCAGGAGACCGGACATATTGACTGCAACAGTCGGGACCCATTAAATAATCTAGACATTACATCCAATATGGGTTATTAGTTATTTTTTACGCAGTCGGGTTTTTTAATTTTTTTAATTTTATTTTTTTATTTTACACTTTTTAGTTACTCAGATCATATCAAACCATTTTAAAATCGTCATGATGAGCCCTTTATCAAGCCGTCCAGGCTGCAGAGCGCGCCAAACATTTGAATTTGGCGCTAAAAACTCACTTTCACAGTAAATACGAATCTAACGACACCTCTCAAGCTAAAATCCGTTTGTAGTCGTACAGCGTGCCTAATATTTGAATTTTATTTACTTTTACTATACTACTTGCTGTTGCCCGCGGCTTCGCCCGCGTGATGTTCGGTAACTGTCCCATACTAAAGGGATAAATAGTATCCTACATGTTAATTCAGGTTATAAATATGATTCAGGTTATAATTATGGTTATAAAATGATGTGCCAAATTTCATAATTATCACAATAATTATAATCATCACAATCACTATCACAATCACAATCACCATCACCATCACCATCACCATCACCATCACCATCACCATCACCATCACCATCACTGTCACAATCACCATCACTATCACCATCACCATCACCATCACTATCACAATCACCATCACTATCACAATCACCATCACAATCACAATCACCATCACCATCACTATCACAATCACCATCACTGTCACATTCACCATCACTATCACAATCACCATCACTATTACAATCACCATCACCATCACCATCACCATCATTATCACCATAACCATCACTGTCACATTCACAATCACCATCATTATCACTGTTACTATCACAATTACTATCACCATCACTATCACAATCACTATCACAGTCACTATCACAATCACCATCACAATCACCATCACCATCACTATAACAATTACTATCGCAATCACTATCACAATCACAATCACTATCATAATCACCATCATCGTTATCACAATCACCATCATCGTTATCACAATCATTATCATCGTTATCACAATCATCATCATCATTATTACAATCATCATCATCGTTATCACAATCATCATCATCGTTATCATAATCATCATCATTATCACAATCATCACAATAAATCAACAATAACCCTGTATTGAAATCGAGTCCGCCATCTTCTTGATCTCAAAATAAATGCCATATTCGTAATCAGCACCCCTGATAATCTCGAAATCGACACACATATTGATTTTTAGACATTTCAACCCCATCGCACCCCAACGTTACAGGGGATGATGGTATTTGAGGTCCGCCACATTAAATCTTAAAATCGTTGTTTTTGAAAATCGTTGTTTTTGTAATACACCCGACCCAATACACCATACAAACAATAACCATGTTGGTTTTCAGACTTTGTCACCCCATTTCCCCCTCTTAGGGGTTGAATTCTGAGAAAACCTGAAACCTGTTTCTACTCATTTACCAATAGGAGCACTCCTGTGAAGTTTCGAATAAAATAGTCTAACTATTCTTGTTGCCCCATACAAACTTTGGAGCCCCGTTTAACCCTCTTATGGGTTGAATTTTGAAAAATTCTTTGTTAGTGCACTCCTAGACCACATAAGGAACCTACGAATCAGTAGACCCAGCGGTGTGAGCTGTGCGTTGATATATCACCTAGTCAGTCAGTCAGTTTACCATTTTATAAATATATGGATTTGCCATTTCAAATTACATTCAAACATATATTTTTGTAATCACCTTTTAAAACCCCAACCCCTTTTGATACCCCACTCGATGGTATTAGAAGAAGAAAAAAAAATCGAACTCAATATGGCACCCCAAATCCACGATATTTAATTTATTTTTTTGTTATAATGTAGCCAGTGACACTCGCGCCATCAAGACGAATCTAACTACATTTATTCTATCCAAAACCCTCCATCCGTTGAGGAGTTACGAGGGAACAAAGAAACGGACATACATACATACATACAAACATACATACAAACATACATACAGGGCAAACACATAACCCTCCTTTTGGGCTTCGCCGCAGTCGGGTAAAAAGTGTGCCGTGGGGCAGAGCCAGCTCACATACACGCAGTGACGCAGAATAAATGCAAAACAGGCCAATTGGCCCGTTTTCGAGTCTTCACGATTGGGCGCTCACAACATACCTGTTTAATAGAATATCAGTGACTGCGATTGTATAACTCCTTTGTTAACATGCATTTACCATGTATCTCTGAGCTGTCAATGATGTCTTCAAAGTTCTTAGCTTAGGTAACGTCATGGTCAGGTTCTAAATAACTTGAAACGTACATACCTAGTTCCAGGCTTTCTGCAAGACTTCTTCATCTTGTAGGTCGACGAAAAAATACTGTTTAAATAAACTTTGATGCGGTTATTCACCACAATTTAAAGAATATATTCAGCTAAGCTAAATACAAAATTAAACTTGCATATAAATGAAGAAATCTCGGTGTTACCTACGTATGTCAAGTGGTAAAGTTTGGGATCGTATTTATTTATTTATTTATTTATTTATTTAACACTTCAAGCACAAAGTACAGAGGCGGACTTAATGCCATAGGCTTATTTCTTGAATATCTGTTATTGTTTTCCAGCTGCCGATTTGAAGCAGGCAGGACCACAGAAGGGAAGGCAGGACTTATTATTAGTAAATAGTGGAAATAATATGTGGTCGTTATGACCAAAGAGTAGAATACATAAACAACGAAAAGGAGGTCCGAGTCATAGAATAATATAAATCCTAAAATTGAATAGTGGCGACATCTGTTATTCTGTGTCAACAACACTACGTATAGGGTACGTATTTTTACACACATATTATGTATTTCTTAAAAAAAACAAACATCGTTTAAAATATAGTAGGTACTAGCATCAGGCCATTAGGGTACATGGTCCGAGCTACCGGTGGTCAGGGCTTTTGAGAGAAGAACCTCCTAACAATACCGTGTCCTGAAGCAGCCCTTGATCTTTCTCTGTTTTCACGAGGTTCTCGTCATGCGGTAACGTTATATCAAACAATTATTGCGCGACGCTTTAATAGATCTATCACAACAATGTCAGGCTTATTGGCAACAATAGTCTTGTCAATGACGATAGGTCGATCCCAATATACCTAACGTAATTACCACCATCGAGAACTGGGTTGGGTGCATATTTATAATATAGCACTTCTGATTCCACAAAGTTATACTTCAAAGCAAGTTGCTGGTGGATAATCCTGCCAACAAAGTTATGTCTAAGCAAGTATTCTCCTTTAGCCAGTCGAGAACGCCCAGAAATAATGTGTCGTATCGATTCTCCCGGACGGTGGCATGCCCGACATAATGTCAACCGTGCCATCCTTCACAATGTATTTCTGGTAGTTATTCATCATCATAACTTCTTCCATTATTGCACAGACAAAACCTTCGGTTTCCCCGAAGATGTCGACGAAACACAGCCAGGATACGGACGCTATGAAGTCTACATCTGGGCCCATGTAGTACCCGGTAGAAACGTTCGTAAAGCTCCTTGCTCTGCAATACTTCCCTGTGGTCATTAGTTTCCAATATTATAGGCTTGCGCCATCAGTTCTATTTAGAAAGAAAGAAAAATATTTATTTGACGTCAGTTATTAAAGCACACACAATTTATTATTAATGATATAAAAAAAGATAAATAATTATACAGCTAGGAGTAAAGGCCCTTGTCTACTAAATTTCGGGAAATTACACAGACTTACAAACACGAAATTACAGACACTTCCATTTTATTTAATTGCATAGATTTTACTTATTAACCTTTACTTTTAACTTTAAAAAAAAATATAATAAATCTAAAACTGGACCAATAGCAATAACTTCTGAAAGATATTGAAACTTGCCATCTAGTGAATTTTGGTAAGATTTAGCTGCAAAATCTTTTGGTACAGAATTCAAGATGTCGCCACGTTCGTGACCCTGGTTATAACAGAATGTTGCATGAGAAAATGTCATCGATGATGCTCTAATTTAAAAATAAAGCTAAAGCAGAGAGTCAGACATGTCTTGGTCATACCTCCAAAAAGTTTTGTTGAGAAATACATATTATGTAGAAACCTGCATGCTTAGCGTTTGAGTGTCAAGCTCCTGTTCCAATGCTGGTGCTTTCCGACTGAATAAAACTGCTGCTTCTCGATATAAAAACTGTACAATATTGACTGGGTGGATAAAGCTAGCCATACACGCTAGGGTGAACCGGACAGGTTTACCGGTACAGTTGGACTGTACAGGTAAATCGGAGCATGTATGTTGTAAAACTGTGCAGGATTCCACAAGGGAGGTAGCCAAACACGCTAAGTTTTACCTGACAGGTTTGCCTGTACAGATATATCCGTCAGGTAAGCATGAGCTGCCTCTTGTCGAATCCTGCACAGTTTTGCAACATACATGCTCCGGTTTACCTGTACAGTCCAACTGTACCGGTAAACCTGTCAGGTTCACCCTAGCGTGTATGGCTACCAAATGGCCGATGTATGAGCACGGTATGTGACAGCAAGCGAGTGACGAAGTGACCCTCGGCATGGTCAAGGGACTAGCTTTAGGAGGGGAGCGTTACGATGACGTAGAACCGTATGACCAAATTCCATTAGCCGGCGCGATATGATAGTCCGGAATAGTTATGGTCTTATCCCACTTACACGACTCTACTACAACAACGCTCCCAGCAAACACCGCCCTAAACTAAGGCGACTGCTCGCAATCCACGCAGCGACAGCTAGCAGGTGCCATAAAGGGGGTAGTTAGTAATAATTTAGCCGTGTGGTATCCGGCAGAGTAGAATAGAACCAACCCTTTACACTCACGGGTGTCGTATAAGGCAACTTATGTCTGAGGCAGAACACCTTGCGCCTCCGTAGACCAGAGAATGGGCAGCAGCGTTTTCTGTTAGTCTTTCATCACTGCGATCTCCAATCCGCCTGCCAAGCGTGGAGATTACGGCAAATTCCTCCCATCATGGGAGAGGCAGTGACGTCCAGCAGTGGACGTTATGGGCTGTTGCATAATTTAATTGTATTAAATGAAATTGTTTTTGGTTTTATCTGATTTGGTTTTGTAGCTATAACTAGTTTTGTAGTAACTTCTCCTTAACACAGGTTTTCATAACCTAGCTAGGAGAGCGGTGCTCACCTACACGTTTGTATAATAGATATAGTACTTTTTTGAAAAACTGTATTTTTAACGTGTACTACTAGGTATGCCTTGTTTTAAATAAATTTATTAAAATTTATAATAATTTATTATAACTTATTTTTTTGTTTCAAAATACTTGTTAATTTAGGTAATGCCCGTCTAGTGGCTACCACTGATTCTTATAATATTATTATGTCCATCTGCGAATAATGCAGCTGACTGCAACGTTTTACTTACACATTGTTAGCCTTATGAATTATACAGGATGTTAAAGTAGTCGCGTGCCATAGCTTAGGGGTGAGTTCAGTATTGATAAAGGAACCTAAACCTTAAACTTAAATTTAGGGTGTTACTGTGAACACCGTTATCCTTAAAACCAGTGGTTTGATTTCATTAGTAGAACCTAAAAACATTGAAAAAAGCAACCTTTTTTTTTGAAGAAAATCCAGTATTTTTCTCAAGATCATTTCACTCTAATGGGCTCGGAAACCGCTGACCGCCGAAAGGGTGGGCACTCGGGGTCATCGACCGCGCCGCAGTCAGCTGTCGCTAGAGTGAGCGCGCGTCGGAGCGTTTACTAAATTAGGTTGATCTTGCAATAATTGTTTTTTGTTTAATTTTATTTTTTTGGAGTTATTTTTCCTGGGTTCCTTTAACGTTACTGAACCTACCCCTAAGCTATGGCATGCGACTACGTTAACACCCTGTATGTTTTGGTTGTATAATAACCCATTAAAAAAATATAAATAAGTAAAGACTGAATCTAGCTGTGCCCAAAGGGTGCCCACAGCTCCCGCCTACACTGTCTAAGGGCAGTTTCAGGCTTGCGTATTTTTCATAAAATCTTACTCAGAAACTACTAAATTTCTGTACTGTTGAACATTTGGTGGCATGACGTGTGCATTTAAACCCTATTAGGACGTCCTGCAAGGAATACGTCGATTAACCCTGGTAACTGTGTGGGGTGTGTAAAAAAACTATATCGAGGTTCTCTAAATACTTTTTTTCTAAAAATTGTGCCCGGGGGGGGGGGGGGGGGGCTCCAATTTATAAAGAAAGAGGAGGAAATTTCTTTGAAAAAATTGGTTTGTAGAACGTAAAAAGAACTGTCAATGAAAATTGGTTTGAATAAGATTTGAAGAGTATTTTACTTGAAACTGCAGTTTGTTTGTAGTTTGTAGCTAACTTTGTTTTTTATTAACATACTATGAAAAACAATTTTGTTTTTCAGACATTTCGTTACTTTTGCTGTTGAGCCTTGAACGAGTGCTACACTGAAATGAACCCTTTGTTTGCGAGTTCGACTCGCACTTGGCTGTTTTTTATATTGTAGGAGTATGTAGCCCAATTAAAAAAAGCAAGATAAAAGCAAAATCTTTATTAAAGTTAAAATATAAGAAAATAAAATTAAATCATTAAAATTCAAACTTAAAAATCATTAAAATAAAAAATCAAAGAAATAAATTCTATTTTGAAATAGAATTTTATTTTGTAGACTTATGTCTACAAAATAAAATTCTGCACAAAATAGAATTTTAGGCAATGGTCTGTGGAAAAAATAGCATGTTAGTAAGATGGTTTACATTTATCCAGTATATAATAAATAGAACAGACATTTCACCAAAGTAATTTAACAATACTAGAGTAATAAATAACACTAAAAATAAATGCAGATTTCTGGTTATTTCTTGCGTTTTATATGGATTGAATTCAATGAGCTCGCTCCAAGCACGTACTATAGGTACCTACAACAAATATTCTTTCAGCAGCTTATCAAAACACCATTGTTGACATAATATGCATGAAAATAACATCTGTAGGTCACAACTAAAGATATACTTAAATAGACCTTTACAGATATAGATAGGTCTATCGATATACGTAATGTGGTCACAACTTTTCTTATCCGTCACTCAATGACTCAATCTTAACTTACCAAGTTGGATCGTAGACAACTGGATGAACCATATCGCTAGTGGACAACTGCGAAATTAAACAAAACATAAAATAACTAAGTAAAAAAAAAAATATCGGTCCTCTTTCAATCTATTAAAAAAAAAGAACATAAAGGGCTCTGAAGATTTTTGTATGAAGCCTGGCTGGCCTAACTTCCATTTTTTCTTTTTTTCAAAATTTCGGCTACGCATGACACCTACATTATATATAATCGATAGCTGGTATCAATGCAATAAATTTTGTATAAGTCAAAATGTTCTAAAATGTCAACTGTCCAAATTATACAGGGTGTAAAAGACCTCATCACGAAGCCGTCAATCAAGCAAGCATTCTGCACAACAAGCTAAGTAACTTTACGCAAAAAATATTTTTTGAGGTGAAAAACCATGTTTTGTGATAGAACTCAATGTAACGCACTCAAAACATTGTGCTGATGGATGAATTGAATAGTACGCGGGTCGTGGAGGTGTTTAAAGTAAAAATCTTACATTAAAAATTTGTATTAAAAATAAAAAACTTGTCAAAAAGTTGGAACTTTGACCTCCAATATCTCCGTAACTAGAAGGTTCCCAGGTATGGTGTAGAACAAAAAAAATATCGCAATGACGAGGAGAACAAGTACCTTTCGACTTCATTAAGAGGTGTTTTACACCCTTTAGATAGTTTAATAAAGAAACTAAATGTAATTATTAAAAAAAGACATATTAACTAAGCTTGCAGTTTTGAACGTCGAGTTGTGGAAGCCTATTGAGGGTTGAGGAAGCGGCTCTGGTTTCACTATCGGGTCTACCCATTTCTCGTATAAGGCCTGACGAGGTCCTAACGTCCCCACTGGTTCTTTGCGACAGTTGTCTCTGATCCACTTCCGCTCTCCAGTTGAAGGTGCCCTGCGAACGATTTCAAAGTCGTTGTTGAAATGGCTATTACATGAGACTCAAACATAATTTGAGAATGTTTTTTTTGTATTTAGTTCGGATAAAGGCGATTTAGATTGTGAAAAAATCGGCATGTCCTAGAATTTAAAATTCGAAGACATGTGACATCTACCAACACGCACTGGACCCGTGTGGTGGATTATAGCCCAGAGGAGCCCTGTGTTCAAGCAGTGGGAACATTATATAGGCTGATTTTGCTTCTGCTAAAGGCATTATTTACAAACAAAAAGTATCTAGGTAGCATATCAACTATCTGGTATCCACGACACAAGCCTCGTTACCTGGCACTAGATGGCGCTGTGTGTAATGTCCAGGTATATTAATTTATTTATTGCCACCCGGCAGTTTTGCTGAAGTGTATGAATACAAGTAAACTATTTCAGAAAGATAATAAATAAATAGCACATGAGATATTTCAGTTTTGCCTCAGGGACGGCAATACACCTGCAATGTTGCAAGTATTGGCGGTGATTAGATTAGTAACAATTTATTTGGGAGTCTAGTTGGCTACCGATCTAAAAAAAAAGTATGTATTGAAAGCTATTACAATGGTGTCGATTCTGTTGTGCACAAACTAAACTTAATTTAGACTATTGCTATCGTTCTCTCTCTAATAAAACGAGAAAGAGACGGACGTAATTTAGAGCTGTCAAATTTAGTTGGAACTAATCTATACTTATTACTTATTTACTTATCTACACTATAATATATAAAGCTCGATTACCACTCACTGACTGACTCACTGACATAATTGTTCTCCCAGATGGTGGATGGGGAGGTGGGTATATTTTGACAGATTCGTAAACAAGTGACTCTCGCGAGTATGGGAAAAGTGCCAAACCTCCCCTTTTCGCCCCCCTTCTCACCCCCGCCTATCGTATCTCGGAAACCAAGGGATTTGGAACGTTTTTTTTTTCAGATTCGTATAGAGGAGGCTCGGGAAAGTAAAAACCAGTTTTCAAAATTGCCCCCCTTGCCCCCCTTTTCACCCCCTTTAGGCGAATCTCGGAAATTTAAAGACTTGGAACATTTTTTTTTTCAGATTCGTAAGAAGGGGGCCTAGAGTTAGTCAAAATAATTTTTCAAAACTCCCCACTCTCCCCCCTTCACCCCTCCTTCCATCGTATCTCGGAAACTAGGACACGTAGCGGCTTTTTGATTTTTACTATAATTATTATTGAGGGACGTTGAAATTTGTATACAGAGGGTATCCTCCTCTCCCCAACCTCCCCTAAAAATAAAAGGGCTATAACTCCGTAACGGTCAGAGATAGCCATTATGTGTTTGAACAAATATTATAGTAGGCGTCAAAACCTGTCCGGTGGTGGTAAGTCCTGAGTGGAGCGAACCTGCGAGACCGAGTGGAGAGAAGGGTCCCAGGTGGCGAGCGAAGCGAGCCGACGACCTCCGTAGCGTAACGAAGGTCGAGTGGGTGAAGCGTAACTCAGGGGCGACGACAAGCAACTTTAGGGTTATGTTTTTTTTAATGGGTTTTTAGAATGTTTTAGGGGTTCTTAAGGGTTTTCATACTGATTTAGGGGTAGTTGTAACGGATTTTCCAATTATTTTAAGGATTCCTATGGATTCTCAAAATTTTATGATGGTGAAGAATACTTCTCAAGAACACGACAACACGCGAGCTGCGCGCAGCTCGCGCACCCACGCAAAAACTAGTCTACACTATAATATTATAAAGCTGAAGAGTTTGTTTGTTTGTTTGAACGCGCAAATCTCAGGAACTACTGGTTGGAATTGAAAAATTATTTTTGTGTTGGATAGTCCATTTATTGAGGAAGGTTATAGGCTATATAACATCACGCTACGACCAAAAGGAGCGGAGCATAAATGAAAGATGTTGCAAAAACGGGGAAAATGTATTCCTTTTGTTAGCTTTTTCTCTCATATGTGACGCAGACGAAGTTGCGTGGGTCAGCTAGTATTACCATACAAATAAAGGGTGCACGTAAAAAATGTCGACTAAAACACAGTGAAGCGCAAGGCATAAACTAGTTTATCATCTCTTAACTTAGTTCATAGCTATAGCTGTCCTTTTCTCATACAGCCTTTTAGTAAAAGATAGCAATAGCCTAAATTAAGTTTAGTTTGTGCACAACAGAATCGACAGCAATATTGGTCTTGTCGCATTCAGAGTGTTTCACGAAATAAGGGTGAATTTTACCAGAATGTATGTGATCACCCCACATATTACGCTTTTATGAGCTCTCAGTGTCATCATTGCTATGAAATACTGACAGCTCATGGACGTGGTTCAGACGCGACGAGTCTTTTTTTTAAATAATGGAACGTTCCATTATTAACAAAAAAAAAAGACTCAAGTTCTTACCTCTGGACGTCCTCCAAGGTGTCATGCTTATAAACAAATTTCGTCGCGTGATGGTAGACGCCGTCTCCGGTGTCATAATAACCGGGTGGTATCGTTCTGGGAGGTTTTTCAGGAGTTATGAGCGGCTCGTCATCAGGGTACAGATCCTTTTCAAATTCCATCATGTATCTGTTCACATAATATAGGTAATTGAATATTCTACGGATTTTGAACGGGGCAACATGAAAATAGTAAAGTGGCCTGTGTACAGGGCATCCCACGACTATACCACACGAGAAAGTTACCGGAAGTTAAGTTAGTTCATATAAATTATAGACTTTTCTCTGAATTTGCTGTGCTTGCAACAACTGACATTATAAATTCAAAGTATGTGGTCAATACAATTTTTTCTTATAATATGTATGTTCAAGTTCAAGTACATTTTGATATAAATGAGCAAAGTTTGTTATTGCATTCGAGGCGGAATTCACACCTGAGCTACAGGTGAGGTTGTTATGGAGCCGAGAACTGCGGTAATAAAAGCCCACGTGTATTAAAATGATGTTTTAAAATCACATAAAAAAAAAGAGCTAAAAGTATTTTTGTCATTATTTGGAAACTTAAAATAATTTGCGTTTTTTCGAGCTTTGTTTTCGCCAGGTTGAAGAAGAAGCAAAGGTATGAAGACTCTAAACATAATTGCATGAATAACGGGCAATTAAAATATTTTTGAATTTAAAACACAAATAAATGTTAAATTTTTCCTCGAAATCTTAGCCGATTCAATTATTTTTGACATTTAAATTTTAAGAAAGAATATGTGAGTTCCTATTTATTTCTTTTATGTTAAAAACATTTTGAATTTGTCTGGTAGTCCTCTAATCACGGTCGTAAAAATACGGCATTTTTTTATTTTTGGAGGGTCATATTTTCTTTACTTATTAGTTGTTAAAAAAAAGAAAACAGCAGGGACGTGTCTACAGTAGATCAAAAAGTACAGTACAGTAGAACAAAAAAATACTCTAAAGTTATTTGGGAAGAAAAAGGGGAATACATTTGTATGGAGAAGCCCCTGTTCCCTCTTAATAATCCCACATAATGCATACCCTCTTTATTCACGCATCTCTGTTTGGGTACATAATTAGGTAAATGCTACAAAAAAGGCTGTTCCATCATTTATCCTCATTAGAATAAACGCTTTTTTGAGGTAAAAATCCGTATAAGTATAACAAATCGTTATGATAGGCGATTAGTGTGAGTTAAAGCAAAAAATACGCGGGAAATGTTTTTGGCGTGAAATTCACTGCCGCCATTTTTGTACGTACCGACGGGATGAGATGTAATTTTGCGCTAATATCGTTTGCCCCGGAATGAAAAATGTTGTTTACAAAGTAAACGATGTAGTTTCTTGTTAAATGATCATTGAAAGAGTAAAAACATATGGCTGGTAAACACAGTAACACAACGCAGTATTTTTTTGTAGAGCAACGTTTCCAAGTGTTATTTATTGTTATTATATGTTGCCGCGTTAGTATAATTATGTGTAATGTTGCCTAACTTTCAGTCAACACGTGGTTACAATTGATAACATTGTTAGAGAATGTTACCTCAACATGCGGTGTGCATATCGATCGACAGACGTAGGATTACAATGCTGATGGGTCTAGCTAAGGGTCATGTACTAAATTGAAACACCTACAATAGAAAAATCTGGTAATAAATGAATCAGCAATTTAAAACTTCAAATCAACTTCAGTATAAAGCGTGTAAAACACCTCTTAACGAAGCCGAAGGGCACTTGTTCTCCTCGTCATTGCGATCGTTTTTATGTTCTACACCATACCTGGGAACCTTCTAGTTACGGAGATATTGGGGGTCAAAGTTCCAACTTTTTGACAAGTATTTTTTAAAATACAAGTTTTTAATGTAAGATTTTTTATTAAACACCTCCACGACCCCCGTACTATTCAATCCATCCATCAGCACAATGTTTTGAGTGCGTTACATTGAGTTCTACCACAAAAAATGATTTTTCACCCCAAAAAAAAATGTCGTTTCCCAGCAATCATTTTTGCGTAAAGTTACTTAGTTTGATGTACAGAATGCTTGGTTGACAGATTCGTGATGAGGTCTTTTACACCCTGTATCTTGAACCTTCATCATCTGCCTAGCCTTTTCCCAACTATGTTGGGGTCGGCTTCCAGTTTTACCGGATGCAGCTGAATACCAGTATTTTACATGGAGCGACTGCCTATCTGACCTCCACAACCCAGTTATACCGGGTAATACGATACCCCTTGGTAAGACTGGTTGTCAGACTTTTTGGGCCTCTGACTACCTAACGACTGTCAAAGATCTACAAATGACAGCCGGGACCAACGGCTTAACGTGCTTTCCGAGGCACGGAGGAAACTCGGTATGCAATGGGTGGTCACCCATCCACAGACCAACCTAGGCAAGCACAGCTTAACCTAACGATCGACCCGAGCGGCTGTTATTATTTAGCCACGAGCTCCTCAAACCCTGTATCTTGAACCTTATTTCCTTAAAATACTTGGCAAAGATGTTGGCATGTACAAGTACATCCACGGACAATACGACGGAGGACTCCTAGATTATAATCTTATTTCACATTCAATTTGGAAAATGTTCCTGCGGTTTTGTAAAACTTTTGGGTCCTGACCTTGTAACTTCGGTCTTGTGTATTCAGATTACACGATTGTTTAATCAAAATTAGAAAAAGAGATACAAAATATAGGGCGGAGGCATAGCTTGATGGAGGCCAATATTTTGCAGTGGATTGCTATCTGAGTTAGTGATTTCTACAACGCATGAATGATTCTAGAAAATATGATTAATAATGAACCTTCTATCAGGTAACTTGCAGTACATCCAATCATGTGGATCGTACTCCAGTTTGCCGTCAAAGAATATTTTACTCTCTGTCAGGACGCCATCAACCCATTCGCCCTGCATGACCGTGTTCGCCTCGAGACCATGATTGTATATAAGCTTGCCATCGCCGTGGAAACAGCCATCATAGAAATTCCCTTGGTACACAACACCTAAAAACAAATTAATTTGGAATGCACAGTCAAATCCCTGCATTGCCTGACCCCTCCCATATCAAGAAGAGGTGAGGAGGGGTCAGGTAATGCTAGACACTGACTATCAGATGAGCTTCCAACCCTACAGTGATAACCATGACCACTCTGGCAAGAGCTTGCCATCTGTGCCTCCTATCTGCTGCTGAAACTGGAGCCATATTCTTACCGTTAGGATATGTGTATTCTCCGTAGCCACTCTGCATGCCGACAGTACCGATGTAAGAGGATCCTGTGGGGTAGTGCTTTACTTCATTTTGTCGTTGTTGTTTTTCGTCTGCCACCCTGGGAAAAAACTGAGGTTACGATGACAGATCTATCTAGATAACGCAAGTATCACGACGTCATAAATAAGCACTATTTAGCTACTGTACAAGTAACTATAGAACATACTACGTTTTTGGTCTATAAATGTCTAGCTAGAATTAAGTTCTGCACGAAGGCGGAGCTCTTGCAATATCTAGGTACTAGCTGTTGCCCGTGGCTTCGCCCGTGTGCAGTTCGGTAACTGTCCCACTGAATCATACTAAAGGGATAAATAGTGTCCTATATGTTAATCCAGGTTATAAACTATCTATGTGCCAAATTTCATAATCATCACAATTTATTAGTATCATCACAATCACCATCACTATCACAACCACCATCACTAACACAACCACCATCACTGTCACAACCACCGTCATTATCACAATCATTATCACAATCACCATCACTATCACAATAATAATAATAATAATAATATATTTATTTGCGTAAAACATGGTATAAAAAGGTATTACAGTATAAAATAGGACAGACATGTTTTGCCAAGATTAAACATAGCATGCAAATATTTGTAATCACAATTTCCTTAACAAAATCAATATCATATTACAACAACGCTATTTTCGATCCAGGAATTGTTTTAGACTATAGAAGTTATTGTTAATTAACCATTCATTCAATTTATTCTTGAAAGTATATCTCAAGTGTAGCATTTTCAGATCACTAGGTAATTTGTTGTAAATTCGTACACACATAGTTAAGCAGCTTTTATTGTACTTAGCAAGCCTGGGAGCACTGTTAAGTACGAGTCTGTGAGGATCTCGTCGGCTTCGAGGATTTACATCGTTTGCTACTTTAAATAATTCCTTATGTTTCCATACAAACATGCATATTTCATTAATATATAGACAAGGTAGCGGTAACAAGCCAAGTTTCTTAAATACTGGCTGACATGATTCCTCAGGATGAAGTCCGTATAGAGCCCTAATGCATTTTTTTTGAGCAACAAATGTTCTATTTTGGTCGGTACTGTTACCCCATATTATAAGTCCATAACGTAAAATGGATTCCACATACGCACGGTAAGCTAATATAGCTGTTTTTAGATTAGTACTTTTTTTTACTTGTCTAAGAGCATACACAAACTTATTTATCTTGCTTGAAACATTGTCTACATGCACTTTCCAATGTAGATCTTCATCAATAGTAACTCCTAGGAACTTGGTATGTGTTACTGGTTTAATTTTGGGTATATTTAATTTAAGGTTAAATTTATGATTATTCGATTTGTTAAATTGTATATAAACGGATTTGTCAAGGTTTATTTTCAAGTTATGTAAATGAAGCCATTTAATTAAAATGTCAATTGTATTGTTAATGTCAGTTTCATGGTCGTAAATTGTATTTGTTTTTTTATTAGATGTCACAATAATCGAGATGTCATCAGCAAACAATATGCACTTATGTTTCGTTATTTTAATGATGTCATTTATATATATCAAGAATAAGATCGGCCCTAGTATGCTTCCCTGTGGGACACCAAACTTATTATATCTATAGTTTGATGAGAGCAGCGTTAATTCTTTATCTTCGTTAATGTTTGTTATGGTAACGCATTGTTGCCTGTTATCAAGGTATGATTTTATCCACTGTAAGGGTGGCCCTCTAATCCCGATTGCTTCTAGCTTTTGCAGTAGTAGATCGTGTGAAACTAGGTCGAAGGCTTTCGATAAATCAAAGAATAATCCTGTGGTTATATTGTTGTCATTGATGTTAGTTAATATAATATTTATGAGGGCATAGATTGCTAATGTTGTAGACTTCCCTTTTTGAAAGCCATGCTGTTCTTTTTTTATAATATTAAACTTTGTACAGTAATTTGTAATTCTTTTGTACATACATTTTTCGTATATTTTAGATAAGATGGGTATTAGGGTGATAGGGCGGTAATTGTTTAGGTCATGTCTGTCTCCTTTTTTGTAAAGTGGTCTAACAACGGAAAGCTTTAAAGCTTCTGGAAAAATTCCCTCATAGAATGACAAATTGATCAAGTATGTTAGTACTTCAACGATTTCGTCGACACAGATTTTAATAATTTTTGTGTTAATTTCGTCATACCCTTCAGAATTTGTGTTATTTAAAAGCAGTATTTCCTTCTTAACTTCAGTTATCGACATTGGTGTGAGGAACATTGAACTTACAGTTACATTATTGCTAGAGTTACCTGTGACGTTTGTTGCCATTGATTTGTTTGTTGAATCGATATAATGGTTATTAAAGGCAGACGCTATTTCTACTGGATCGGTAATAAGTGTGTTTTTATATTTGATACTGTCTATATTATGTCTGGAGTTTGCACTATTTAGCTCGTCTTTTATAACATTCCACGTAGCTTTGCATTTGTTATCGTTTTTAGCTATGTATTTGATATTTGCGTTTTTCTTGGATTTAAATATGCATTTTCTAAGGAGATTAGTATATTTAAGGTATCTAGTCTTATTAGTCGCAGTTTTGTTTTTATAAAATTGATGGCGCAGTAACCTTTTTGTTTTACAACTTGTTTTTAAGCCCTTGCTTATCCAACTTTGTTTCTTTTTGTTATTTAAATTTACTTTTACTTTTAATTTAGGGAAACAAAGATTATAAAGTAGGCAAAATGTTTCATGAAAATGATTAAATGCTGCGTTTGCGTTGTTAGCCGTGTGTATTTCAGACCAAGAAAGATTTCTTAGGCATTCCTTAAATTTGTGGATATGATCTGAACTGAAATCTCTTTTGTATTTATAATATATTGCTTGATTTTGAGTTTTGTGTTTTATGGGAATAGTTAACATTTGTGCTGTCTCGTGGTCAGACAAGTGAAGCGGCATAACTGCAGCAGTAGCGTCGTGAATGTTACTCAGAATGTGATCTATACATGATGACTTACGTGTTGGTACATCAATGTGAAATTTCAGATTATAGTTGTATGCTAGATCCTGTAATTGAGTAGTAATATTGCCTTTTTTAAGGGTGTTAATATTCAAATCACCCGCTAAAACTAATTTCATTCTAGATTTATATTGTTGAAGCAAATTATGCATGAGGCTGTTTAATTTGATTAAGAATTGGTTCGGGTCTGATTGAGGTGTTCTGTAGACACAAATTATAATTAATTTATGATGTGTAAGTTCAATTCCGCAAACTTCGAAAGTGTTTTGCGTGGCGTAGCTTTTAATAAATGGCAAGTCTTTGAATAACAGGTTTTTTTTAGCAAAAATACAGGTACCACCTCGTTGTTTTTCTCTGCAGTAGCTAGAAGCCATCTCATAACCGTGAATTTTAATGTAGCTTTCGTAGTCTCTTTTGATAAAAGTTTCGGAAAGGCATATGATGTCTGGGTCGTTATGCTCTTCTTGTAGTTCTAGCAAGGTTAATTCTAGAATTTCTTTTTTTGATATGATACTGGCAATATTTTGGTGGAGTATTTTAAGGTTATGGTTTACTGGAGGTGATATTTTGGGATAGAAAAAATGTGCTATTTCGTTTTATCTTTGGAAAATAGTACGGAATAGTTCCTCTTTGTGGTTTTTCCACAGGATGTATAAAGTTTAGTGTTTGTGGTGCTGAATTCTTGCGTTGAAAGTAGAAAGGAATTGTTCCTTTCTTGGGTTCATTTATAATATTAACTTTTAATTTAAGGCTTGGTTTGTTACTCGCTATCTTCTTCATAAGTTCTCTTGGGTTTAGGTAGTTCTCGCTGTAGTCATTATAGTCTATAAGGTAATTAATTTTGTTACATAAGCCGTATGTGTTAGTGGTTCCACATTCTAAAAATTTACACTTTTTGTAGGTTTTACACAAGTTTTTGATACGATAGTTAAGATTATTCATGTCTAAATTCTCATTTTTAAACACATTCAAGACAATTACCATGTTGTTATAAAATGTATCTAACACAATTCTTAGTTGGGATAAAACAAAATTTAAATTGTAATCGTTTTCTCCCACACAAATTACAAGTTTATCGTTAGGGTTTAACTTAGTATGACGACAGTTCATTATTATTTGGTTACATAAAGCATTAGGTTTTGTTTCAGAGATAATGTTATACCTTTCATACCGAGTATTTTTTCTTGATTGAATGATAGCTGCTGCTAGGCCCACGCATTGTTGAGAGCCGAAGATAAGGATTCTATTTGACAATTCACTTTGTTGTTCTCGAGTACGAGCAGACATTTGTGGGCAGATTTTCGACACTCGGGATTGTTGATGGTTGTTATTATTATAGAGTTTGAGCGCGTCTATTTGTTTCTTGAAAGTTACAAGCTGTTCTTGTGCGTTTTCCAATTCTTGTTGTAGGCCTGTAATTTTCTGTTGTAGCAACACAATTTTGATGCTTTTGTTATCACTTGCATTCGTTTTGCTAGTAAGTGGAGTGGAAGGTGTAGAGAAAGTCTGTGGTTGGGAGTGTTTTCTTCCTTTCATGATATCTGCGTTGTTTTCAATGGAGGGAGAATGGCAAAGTGCTTTTAACATTTTTATTTCCGTAGTTAGCTTATGTAATTGTTGACGAAGATTGTTATTTTCTAATATTGTATTTTCTAGCTCATTCTCGGTGCTATCGAGCTTATTTGTAAGTTCTTTTATTGTGTCTTTCATTTCTAAAATTGTCAAAGTTTCAGTTATTGTCCCGTCTACGCTTTTAGACAGTTTATTAGGAGTGTTGAACGATTCCGTCGATGTTTCCAATTCGGACAGAATATGGGAGTCTAGTACTTCGGACATATTAAGAGTTGTTGGTTGTACAGGTTCAGATTGTTGGTTTTTCTCAGCAGATTTGCATATCGGTTTCGGGGAAGAGCGGCTTGCTTGAGGTTTTTTCCTTGATGTGATGTTAGATACGTAGCTTGTGTTAGAGACTGTTTTATTTTTGATACATGTCGTACATCTCCATTTTTTTCTAGACTCTAGGTCCATAAGTCGGTAGGTTTGTTCCGGATATCCAATGCAATCTAATTCATAGCGGTTGTTACATGTTGAACATAATGCTGTTTTTTTAATATCAACAGATTTCTTGCATTTAAAGCAGGTCACTTTCTCTGGCATCTTGAAGTCATTTCTCGTACTAATTCTAGCCGACATTGTATTTTTGTGCGTTTTTTCCCCACTTTAGACTGTTTTTTTATAAGTGGTAATTAACGGGGAAAATGGAGTTCAATATTATGGCAACACATCCATCCACGAATTTCTTTTGATGTGCCAAAATGCTATGTTCCAAGTCGGTAAAAAGAATGAATGATGAGCGTAATGTCAACAGTGTTCTGCTACTCGCTGATAGATGTCGCTTTTCCGTTGTACTGCTATTATCGACTTGCTTGAGTTTTAAATAAAAATAACGAACAGCTGTTGTCAGAAACTTCCTTCACTTTTCCTAGACGTGTTTTATCACCACACACCATAAATTGTTTTTGTTTATTATTGTTTTGTAGGTTAAATGTCTTAAAATTTCGATATTTTCACTGGTATAGCTTATAGCGTTGAGTTTATGAATTTTTTGTCACTATTTACATATTATTGGAAAATCAATGTTTATATGTTAAACCGGTATTTTTTAACTATGATGACACTGGTACTGCTTGTTTATGAATCTGTCTTCACTTTTATGTATGATACACTGTTTGAATACTGGTTTTCCTATTTTAAATAATTATTTAATTACGAGCACAATCACACCTAATGTTTACTTGTCAGCTGTCAGCTGTCAACTGCCACCATCTTTATCACAATCATTATCACAATCACCATCATTATAACAATCACCTTCACAATCACCATCACTATCACAACCACCATCATTATCACAATCATTGTCACAATCACCATCACAATCACCATCACCATCACAATCACCATCACAATCCCCATTACCATCGCTATCACCATCACCGTCACTATCACAATCACCATCACCATCACAATTACTATCAAAGTCACTATCATAATCACCAACATCGTTATCACAATTATTATCATCGTAATCACAATCATTATCACAATCACCATCACTAGCACACACCATCACAATCACAATCTCCATCACAATCACCATCACAATCACCATCACAATCACCATCACAATCACCATCACAATCATCATCACAATCACAATCACCATCACAATCACCATCACAATCATGATCACAATCACTATCATCACTTTAACAATCATTATAATCGTAATCACAACCATTATCATTGCAATCACAATCATCATCATCACAATCTCCATCCTCGTCATCACAATTATTATCATCGTAATCAAAATCATTATCATCGTAATCTCAACCAAATTCATCATGATCACAAATTCACAATCGCCATCACTATCACAAACACAATCACAATCATAATCACCATCACAATCACCATCACAATCACAATCACCATCACAATCAGCATCACAATCACTATTACAATCACAATCACCATCACCATCACAATCACCATCACAATCACCATCACAATCACAATCACCATCACAATCACCATCACAATCACCATCACAATCACCATCACAATCACCATCACAATCACCATCACAATCACCATCACAATCACCATCACAATCACCATCACAATCACCATCACAATCACCATCACAATCACCATCACAATCACCATCACAATCACCATCACAATCACCATCACAATCACCATCACAATCACCATCACAATCACAATCATAATCACCATCACAATCACCATCACAATCACAATCACCATCACAATCAGCATCACAATCACTATTACAATCACAATCACCATCACCATCACAATCACCATCACAATCACCATCACAATCACCATCACAATCACCATCACAATCACCATCACAGTCACCATCACCATCACAATCACCATCACAATCACCATCACAATCACCATCACAATCACCATCACAATCACCATCACAATCACCACCACAATCACCATCACAATCACCTTCACAATCACCATCACAATCACCATCATAATCACTAAACACGTCATCACAATCATTATCAACGTAATCACGATCATCTTCATCATTATCACAATCAACATCACTGTCACAATCACAACCACCATCACCATCGCTATCACCATCACAATCACCGTCACAATCACAATAACTATCACAATCACCATCACCATCACAATCTCAATCAAAATCACTATCACAATCACCATCATCGTTATCACAATCAATATCATCGTTATCACAATCATTATCATCTTAATCACAATCATCATTATCACAATCATCATCGTAATCACAATCATTATCATCTCATCTTATCGTAATCAAAATCATCATCATCACAATCATCGTCTTCATTATCACAATCATCATCATCGTAATCACCATCCTCGTCATCACAATTATTATCATCGTAAAAACAATCATTATCATCGTCACAACATCACTGTCACAATCACAACCACCATCACCATCGCTATCACCATCACAATCACCGTCACAATCACAATAACTATCACAATCACCATCACCATCACAATCTCAATCAAAATCACTATCACAATCACCATCATCGTTATCACAATCAATATCATCGTTATCACAATCATTATCATCTTAATCACAATCATCATTATCACAATCATCATCGTAATCACAATCATTATCATCTCATCTTATCGTAATCAAAATCATCATCATCACAATCATCGTCTTCATTATCACAATCATCATCATCGTAATCACCATCCTCGTCATCACAATTATTATCATCGTAAAAACAATCATTATCATCGTCACAACATCACTGTCACAATCACAACCACCATCACCATCGCTATCACCATCACAATCACCGTCACAATCACAATAACTATCACAATCACCATCACCATCACAATCTCAATCAAAATCACTATCACAATCACCATCATCGTTATCACAATCAATATCATCGTTATCACAATCATTATCATCTTAATCACAATCATCATCAAAATCACAATCATTATCATCTCATCTTATCGTAATCAAAATCATCATCATCACAATCATCGTCATCATTATCACAATCATCATCATCGTAATCACAATCATTATCATCTGGATCTCAAAATAAATGCCGTTTTCGTAATCAGCACCCCTGATAATCTCGCTATCGACACCCATATTGATTTTTAGACATTTCAACCCCATCGCACCCCAACAGGGAATGGTAGTATTTTAGGTCTGCCACATTAAATCATAAAATCGTTGTTTTTGTATTACACCCGACCCAATTCACCATAAAAACAATACCTATGTTGAATCTCTCTCTCTCTCTGTTCTGGCTTTGTTACCCCGTTTCCTCCTTTAGGGGTTGAATTCTGAAAAAACCTGAAACACAAATGTTAACTCATTTATTGTTAAGAGTACTTCCGTTAAGTTTCGAATAAAGTAACCCAAAGTAATAGTAGTAAGTAGTCTAACTAAACCTATTTCCCCATGTAATCTTTGGACCCCCGTTTGAACCCCTTAGGGGGTGAATTTTGAAAAATTCTTTCTTAATGCACCCCTAAATCTCATAAAGAATCTATATGCCAAATTTGGAATCTCTAGACTCAGCGGTTTGGGCTGTGTATTGATTTTTATACTTTGCCACCCCATTTCCCTCTCTTAGGGGTTGAATTCTGAAAAACCCTGAAACCCGTTTCTACTCATTTATCAATAGAAGCAATCCTGTGAAGTTTTGAATAAAATAGTCTAACTAATCCTGTTTTCCCATACAAACTTTGGAGCCCCGTTTATCCCCCTTAGGGGGTGAATTTTGAAAAATCCTTTCTTAGTGTACCCCTAGACCACATAAGGAACCTACTTGCCAAATTTGGAATCTGTAGACCCTGCGGTTTGGGCTGTGCGTTGATAGATGAGTCAGTCAGTCAGTCAGTTTCTTCTTTTATATATTTAGACTAGCTGTTGCCCGCGGCTACGCCCGCGTGCAGTTCGGTAACTGTCCCACTGAATTATACTAAAGAGATAAAATAGTGTCCTACATGTTAATCCAGGTTATAAACTATCTATGTTCCAAATTTCATAATCATCACAATTTATTATTATCATCACAGTCACCATTACTATCACAACCACCATCACTATCACAACCACCATCATTATCACAATAATTATCACCATTTTATCACAACCACCATCATTATCACAATCATTATCACAATGACCATCATTATCACAATCACCATCACAATCACCATCACTATTACAACCACCATCATTATCACAATCATTATCACAATCACCATCACAATTACCATCACAATCACAATCACCATCACCATCACAATCCCCATAACCATCGCTATCACCATCACTATTACAATCACTATCACTATCACAATCACCATCACTATCACACACCATCTCAATCACAATCACCATCACAGTCACCATCACAATCACCATCACAATCACCATCACAATCCCCATCACAATCACCATCACAATCACCATAACAATCACCATCACAATCACCATCACAATCACCATCACAATCACCATCACAATCACCATCACAATCACCATCACAATCACCATCATAATCACCATCACAATCACCATCACAATCACCATCACAATCACCATCACAATCAGCATCACAATCACCATCACAATCACCATCACAATCATCATGATCACAAATTCACAATCGCGATCACTATCTCAACCACAATCATTATCACAATCACCATCACAATCACAATCACCATCACCATCACAATTACCATCACAATCACTATCACAATCACTAACCTCGTTATCACAATCATTATCATCGTAATCACGATCATCTTCATCAATAACACAATCATCATCACTGTCACAATCAGAATCACCATCAGCATCGCTATCACCATCACAATCACCGTCACTATCACAATCACTATCACAATCATCATCACCATCACAATCATCATCAAAATCACTATCACAATCACCATCATCGTTATCACAATCATTATTATCACAATCATCATCGTAATCACAATCATTATCATCGTAATCACAATCATCATCATCATAATCATCAGCATCACAATCATCATCATCGTTATCATAATCATCACAATAAATCAACAATAACCCTTGAAAATGCCATTTTCGTAATCAGCTCCCCTGATAATCTCGGTATCGACACCCATATTGATTTTTAGTAATTTCAACCCCATCGCACCCCAACAGGGAATGATTGTATTTCAGGTCCGCCACATTAAATCTTAAAATCGTTGTTTTTGTAATACACCCGACCCAATTCACCATAAAAACAATACCTATGTTGAATTTCAGGCTTTGTTACCTCATTTCCCCCTTTAGGGGTTGAATTCTGAAAAAACCTGAAACACAAATTTTAACTCATTTATCGATAGGAGTACTCTTGTTAAGTTTCCAATAAAGT
This sequence comes from Xestia xanthographa, assembly GCA_905147715.2. NCBI lineage: Eukaryota > Metazoa > Arthropoda > Insecta > Lepidoptera > Noctuidae > Xestia > Xestia xanthographa. The sequence continues at coordinate 22,794,158 of LR990659.1, forward strand.
AGTCTAACTAATCTTATTTTTCCATGTAATCTCTGGACCCCCGATTCAACCCCTTAGGGGGTGAATTTAAAAAAATCCTTTCTTAGTGCATCCCTAGTCCTCATAAAGAACCTATGTGCCAGATTTGGAATCTCTAGACTCAGCGGTTTGGGCGGGCTGTGCATTGATTTTTATACTTTGCGACCCTATTGCCCCCTCTTAGGGGTTGAATTCTGAAAAAACCTGAAACCTGTTTCTACTCATTTATCAATAGGAGCACTCCTGTGAAGTTTCGAATAAAATAGTCTAACTAATCTTGTTTCCCCATACAAACTTTGGAGCCCCGTTTTACCCTCTGGGGGGGTGAATTTTGAAAAATCCTTTCTTAGTGCACCCCTAGACCACATAAGGAACCAAAGTGCCAAATTTGGAATCGCTAGACTCAGCGGTTGGGGCTGTGCATTGATTTGTAGACTTTGTCACCCCATTTCCCCATTTTAGGGGTTGAATTCTGAAAAAACCTGAAACCCGTTTCTACTCATTTATTTATAGGAGCACTCCTGTGAAGTTTCGAATAAAATAGTTTAACTAATCTGGTTTCCCCATACAAACTTTGGAGCCCCGTTTTACCCTCTGGGGGGGTGAATTTTGAAAAATCCTTTCTTAGTGTACCCCTAGACCACATAAGGAACCAAAGTGCCAAATTTGGAATCGCTAGACTCAGCGGTTGGGGCTGTGCATTGATTTGTAGACTTTGTCACCCCATTTCCCCATTTTAGGGGTTGAATTCTGAAAAAACCTGAAACCCGTTTCTACTCATTTATTTATAGGAGCACTCCTGTGAAGTTTCGAATAAAATAGTTTAACTAATCTGGTTTCCCCATTCAAACTTTGGAGCCCCGTTTAACCCCCTTAGGGGATGAATTTTGAAAAATCCTTTCTTAGTGCACCCCTAGACCACATAAGGAACCTACTTGCCAAATTTGGAATCTGTAGACCCAGCGGTTTGGGCTGTGCGTTGATAGATGAGTCAGTCAGTCAGTCAGTCAGTCAGTTTCTTCTTTTATATATTTAGATATATAGATATACCTAGATAACGCAAGATATAGATCTGTGGTGTTTACCAACCAAACAAATAAACTGCTTTATATTCAAAAAGTATATATATATCACACCTGTAAGCCCAGAAGAATTAGATAGAGGAGTAATATTACACCCACATTTTTCTAGTTATGTTTTTTACGTCCCATACAATTATGAGGTGACCCTATTGCAATCAAATTCAGACTCCCTGGCTGTTCCTGATGGAAAAACCTAAGAACACGTTGCCCGAATCAAACCCAGGACTCCAAGCTCAGCAGTTACGCTTATGGCCACTAGGACTAGACCAACGAAGCAGTCTATTTAAACAATATGCTATTTTTACTAAGATTAGTCATGGGCCAGTAAATTTCCGTGCGTTCAAGCGTTTTTGCCATACCTACAGGGCCGCGCCGACCACAACGGGTGTGTGCGGAATCTATGAAGTGCCTTTTTTTCACGAATCTTCATGTTTCAACAATATTTTTTTTGTTATTAACTATTTGTTAGTTATGACCAAAATTTAAACAATCATTAACACACAAACTATATACTATTTTTAGTGCTAGAACTTATAGAGCAAAATCCCAGGGCCGCCAGGTCTTACTTATTTTCTCATAAACAAAATGTGGCATCACACATAATGTTAATATTTATCCGTGGTGCTAGGCAACTGGGCCTATCCCAGTTGTAAACGTCCCTTTGTGTCTATTGGCCTTGTTTCGTACTGTCTCCTGCTGATATGGAGGATAGTAGAAATTACGGATTTTAGCTATACTTTTCTGATTTCATTTCGTTGCGGGATCCAAGAAAGTTAAATTCTTTCTCTGGGGCTTAGTCGAGCTTCATTGTCTCGGCGCTTTTCTGGTGGTCGCCACTGTTGATTCTGGCTTTCAAGAGTGACAGTGGTTTGGGAATAGTGTGGCAGGCTTGTCCCATAAAAGAAGATGGGCCAGTAAATCTGCTATCCAATTGAATTTGGTAACATAAAATTGCCAACTTTGTTTCGCTACTTTTGGACAACTTGAATATTTTGATAAATATTGTCTGTGATGCGATGTCCCATGTAGCAACACGTATATAAACTGTTTTTTTACACTTACTTGCATTTTTCTTCGTGTTTTTTGTAATACGTCTTCATAAGACCATACCATGGCTCAAAAGGTTTCTTAGTGATAAAGCTAAAAATAAAATCATACATTATTACCTACCAAAAATAAAACCGGCTTCAAAAACCCAAAAAACAGTGAAAAATAACTAGCTTCAGAAGTCAGTGACTTTTGTTTGTTTTTTTTTTTCTGAAGCCACAGTTATTTTTCATTTTTTTGTGATTTTGAAGTCGGCTTTCTTTTTTGCAAATAAGTTTTTTTTTTTCAATTTTTACGGAATTCTTCAATATACTAGACAGCAATCACGACCAATTTGCCGACTATTATTGAAGAGTTCTCTTGTACTCGTATATCTCCGAAAACCAGCATCAGATCTTCACCAAACTTAAACGGGACCACTGCGAAATAATATTCTTCCAAACAAAAAAAGAACCATCAAAATCGGTTCACAATTGAAAAATCACTTTTTTACGGTAAAACTCAATGTAACGCACTCAAAACATTGTGCTTATGGACGCATTTAATAGTGAACAGGTTATGGAGGTTTCAAAAGTAAAGTTATGACCTTAAAAACTAGTTTTTAAAAAATACTTGTGAAAATTTTGACCTCCAATATCGCCGTAACTAGTAGGTTCCCAGGAATGGTTCAGCACAAAAAAAAAATCGCAATGACGGGGAGAACAGGTGCGTTTTGGCTTCGTTAAGGATCTACACCAAAATAAAGATCAAAATAATTCCGCAACAAAATAATGATCAAGTACCGCGCGCGCATTTTTATAATGCTTTCTCTCTCTTAGGTGACGCAAAAAAAGTAGCGCGGGAATTGTACGGCTTATAGTCCCAAATGTGTCCTTTATTGCCAGCTGACTAGAATCTAGCAAATTATTTTAATGATCACTGAACAGCTATAGATAAAGTCAAACTTACGTAGTTCCTGGAGTTTTACAAGAGCTTAATTTTTTGTTAGACTTTTCCCTCTGGGAAGCCTGTCCCTGTAAAGGTACTGATTCGGGCTGATGACGATTTTGTGACGATGTTGAGGAGTAAGGGCCGCCGCCGCACAAACAAGGACCGCAACGGCACGGGTCCAATGGCTCCAACATATCTATTCGTGCCGCGAAGCCGTATAATCAGTGATCATCTCCCGCCTACACTACACCACTACGTGGGAGACGTCGTGGAGTACGTGCGTCTGAAAGCCAAGTAAATGGCGAGAGTGCAAGTTGCTGGCCAATTTTCACAGCAGTAGCACACTGTTCACAACTTGTGTCAATTTTTAACTTGTGAAATGGACTGGTCCTACTTTGCAAGTCCTCTATTGAACAGTACAGTCAGTAAATTGAACTAAAATAAAGCAAGTTGGTAACCTGAGCGCATTTTACAATCAAATATAAAAAATGTGAACAAAATGAAGGCCTCAAAGAAGCGTAAACGTGTGCTCACCGGTGGTGCGTACCTACCGTACGTATATTCTCTACAAAAATAAGTATACCAAATTCTACAAAACTTTAAAACAACTGTTTCATAAATATTAATAAAATAAAATAAAAGTAAAAAGTTTATCTCGACTCCGCCATTTGTCAAAATGACAATAAAGTTTTAATAAAAGTTACATTTCAATTTGTGGTAAATTAAAAACCAAGAAACCAAAAAGTATTCACCGTTATATTACTTTACTCTATGGTATTCACTTCTAGTTGGCAATCAGGCAATCAGTCACCTAAGTGATTTTAAGTAAAACCTTTTTGACGCGGAACTGCGCTACGGCGCTACACAGTTTTAAAAAATCAAAGATTTCCGGTATTTTCTGAGACAATATCGTAGTAAATTAAGTTCTAAGAAAACTTATTATTTCTTTCACTACAACGTCTAATAAGGGGCTGGGCTATATATCAAACTATCGATAATTTATCGGCTACTTTAGTCATTCTAAGTCTTAGAATTTAAATGAAAGAACTTTAAATTATCCTGCAATTAAATCAGCTTTTGGTTGTTAAACCGCAAATCAGCATAGCTTACGATGAGCTGCACAGACCGGTGACGCTAAATAGGGGCCTGTATAGCCTCCAGGCTGTCATCCACGATACAGGTATGAAACCTCGCCTTATACCTGGTTCGGATTCGTGAGAGGCATATGTTCAGGAATGTGTTGTGATAGTCTGAGTTAGTTGATTGATTCCTTCAAAGTATCGATAATTTGTTCAATCTCGAAAGTATTTTTAATGTTATGTAATTACCCCATTTCTGTTATAGATATTCAAATTTAGTAGTGGACCGTGATATACCAATGATTTTTCTAATCTACGCCACCGTGGCCATCATAGAGTGTAAGTCAAAACGGGACATTAACTTTGTTAAGGGGTTGATAATACAATACATAGAAGAATACGTAAGCAAAAAGCAGTTTTCGGAGAAAACTCATTTATTTGTCAATAAGTATCACCATATTTGGTTCTTTTGATGCAGTATTGTTGTCCTATTCAAAATTCATAAGGAATATGCTGTCAAGCCGTGAGTAGAGAATATTTTTTAATTTCTATAATTTTATGACTTTCAGCGGAAGCTTTTTTTTTGTTTTAGTAATGATCCCTCGCCTTGTACATTGAAAAAGAGACTTCCGCAGCCATTTCACTGACTAGTTCTGAACTTAATGAATGCTCTGAAGAACGCTTTCTGGCTTTTAATTGCTCTCTACTATGTACTGCAGCATCCAATTGGTCTGGAGTGAGTACTGAATCCAAAGATTGTTTATTAATCTTAAGCCAATTGAAATAGTCTGGTTGGGTGATAGTACTGGCAGTGCCATCTAGCTTTGTTAAAGAATTTGACGACTTTTCAAAGCTACCTATATTCATTGTAGGCAATTCTTCTGAGCTGCAGTAGGGTGGTGTAGTAGGGTGGTCTGTAAACTGTAAATAAAAAGAAATCTTTAGCAAGGTACCATGTACAGAATATATTATAAGCGATTGGAAATGAGTTTAGTAAATATAGGATTCGACGACCTGAATGGCGCAGCGGTAGTGAGTCTGCATTACGTTCTTAGGGTTCCGGGATAGGATAGGTAGGGGCAAATGTTTGTGTGATGAGCATGTACATTTGTTTCCGAGTCTTGGATGTTTATATTTATACTAAGTTTGTATTTACAAAAAAAGTATCTATGTCGTATATTAATTATCTGATGTCCACACAACACAAGGCTCGTTGCTTAGTGTGGCACAAGACGATGGTGTGTGTAATGTCCAGCGATATGTATTTATTATTTATTTAACTTATACCTAAATTAAGTACCTCTGTCCCATGCGTCTTATTATTATTTCAGAATTTAAAAATCATCAATTTGGGATAAGGGCAAGATAATGATGATGTCACAAGACAGTGGTTTTCATGCAAAGTTGATATCATATGTGTTAACGAAGAAAGTTCTGGTGAAAGTTCATCAATGAAAGACTATTTTAAAGTTTTAAACGTAATATTTAATCAAATTGTTAGAACTAAGAGTATTACTATAAAATACAAATTTCTTATAAGCGAAAAGAAAATAGATCTAGTTCAAGTAGGTTATCTTGATACAATATTAATGATAAGAGGTGACTAGTCGCTATCGCTAAAGTAGCTCGAGGAATCCGACACGGGACCGCCGAAATCAAAGAAATCGAATCGTTTTTTCTGAAGACAAAAAGACAAAAACCATTTGCTTAATTGTAACTACTTCAGGGGGAGAGAGAAAGAAAATGAAAAAGGAATGACTAAACATTTATTCAGCACTAATTACAAGGCACACAACATATTCTGCGAGAGTCATGACGTAGTCAGTCTGTGATGTTTATTTCTGAAAGGAACAAATTATAAAAAGACGTAGTAGATATCTGCAAATGCTGTGCAATGTGCATGATTCTGATCTACAACGTCTTAAAATAATTTAATTACAGGATTCAGGACTAGAGCAAGCTAAGGGTCAAGTTGATGAAGATAACCTGCCTCTAAGGGACACTCTTGAGGAAATTATCATCGTGATATCAGCCGAAAGATGTCCACTGCTGGTCATGGGCCTCCCCCTCATTGTCCAACGCTTCTCGTACCTCGCAGATTACCACCGCCCACCTCAAGTCATCGGTCTACCTTCTTTGGAGGTAGTCTTTCTAATAACGAAATATTTAGTACAAATATGATAGTACTTACAATTTCACTGGTATCATTCATAGATTGTGCCCTGAATGAAGTCATCACGCCCTTGACTCCAGCCGCTGGTGGCGGTGGGGGTTCAGGCTTTAGTACTGGCTCTGTGAACTCCTCATACAAGTCTGGACAATGACCTAGAGGCTTCTCAGGGCTGACACGACAGTTCTTTACTATCCATCGCTGTTCTAGAGTAGTTGGGGATCTGCAAATGATTGGAATGTTCTGGTGAAATGTTTTTGTAAGATTTTAGTATTGTTAACCCCTAAACGGTATTTGTACTCTTCTATCATCACAGTTGTTGATGGTCATGTTTTTAAATTTTCTTCAGAATATTAATTAAAATATTACTGAAGAGTAGGATAATCCATGACCGATCCATAGTCACACCAAATTGCCACACCAGTGTGACTACGGTTCATTTAATTATGTGTAGTCACACTGTGTGACTACGGATAATTTAACCTGATCCGTAGTCACACTGGTGTGACTACCGCTGATCCGTAGGCACACTGGTGTCATGGGAAAAACCGCTTCCACAAAATCAAAATTCTCCGCTGATATAGAATTCTTCATCATGCAATAACACATCGTATAACGTAGTTTGCGGTATTTATGATGTGGCCAGATCTTAGAATTGAACACTTTATAATGTTTGTGTTTGATCATTTCATTAAATGGTGGTATTTCATGATATAGAACCATGTCACATTTACTTTGTTTCGACGTTCGATATGCGTGTTTACCCTATCAGTGTGCTATCTCATACCGTTTATGTTGTGGTGTCGCAGACAACAAGGCTTGTTAATTACTAATTATTATCTACTAAGTGTCCACAGAACAACGGAGGTGGCATGTAATGTGTCCCATGACGTTGCAAACGACACGGCCGCTAGATTACTCTCGTCTCATTTTCACGAAAAAATTGGCCCCAAGATAGTACCTTGTGGAACGTAAAAGCTTAGAGCACTTGCGAATGTTTTTTCTTAAATAGGTAACATCAAAAACGTGAACTTATGATAAGAAGAACCGCACAAAAATGTTTCCGTTTCTCAGAGTTGTTTATTCGAAGAATTACATCGGAAGAAAGGCTAACAAAGGGAGAACAATAACGGCATAAGCTGCATAAATATTTCCACGTCTAAGCAAAACGACTCGTTTTTATGAATTTTGTGTTCTTCTGCCGTTTGTTACTGACGTGGGAATAAAAGCAACGTGTATTTGTAATACTTTCTTTGCTAGCTTTTAGAGTAATTGATCGAAATCAAGCAATCTTGAGTAAAAGTAAGAAGGTTTTGGGACAAATGGTTGTTTTTGTCACGATATTTTCGTTGCTTTGTGAAAAAATAACGGAGATTGTAGTGATAATAAATATAAGACACTCAGACATAAAGGTTACTAAATGGAATGTACTGTGATGTGTACTAGTAGACTCCCTAAATCAAGCCTTATTGTGATGCTCACAATGTAACTGCCGCGGCAGGTTGCCAATTCACATCTTTATTGCTTAACCTATACCTATCTAGAACTTATTTACAGCTATAGCAAGCCTGTATGCCTTCCATGAAGGTTACAGGTAGAACATAACGGCAACTTAAAAAAAATAGTACGCCTTGTATAACGCTGCTTTTAAATCCACACCATGAATATTTCGGAAAAATTCAAGGGCTTATATATTGAGTGCTTATTTTTACTATTTTGTGAAAGCAATAAGTGTGAATTATTCGCAGGAGTTGGAAGTCAGGGGCTCGCGAATCAGCGAGTCAATTAACACACCAATTACAGTGCGTTTCGACGGATCACTAATTACGGTCGTATACTGTCAAGCCTGTGCGATATTTGACGTTATGGAATATTCAATTTGGTTATTGTATAAAGTGGTATGGGGATCTGATTTGATGCAATTGATTAATTAGCCGTTTGGATTTTAAGATGTTTAAATTTTTTTCGTTAAACAACCTTCAGTTTAAGTGAACTGTTTCTAATAGTCCGTATTGTCGGTAAATAACTTTGAATAAACGAGACGTACCCTTGCTTGAAGCAGTAGAATGAAGCCCTCTAAAGCTATCGTTTAATTAAGTGATAGTCTGGCATCAACACAATTACTGATTTCTTTTTGGTGATTCAAATCCTCCTCATCGAAATAAAAATTTAATTCAAGACTTTAAATTGCAATATTTTGTATTGAGGTATTTGTATTTCAAAATGATAAGACGTTCAAGATCCTAGTGAGTACTGAAACTTGCAGAAATGCAGACAGTCGTCCCAGAGAAGCTTATCCTTTCGTATTTCCTGACTGTCTTCGAAAAGATTTTGTTTTCGCGGTTTCCAATACAATTTGTTTTGCAATTCAAATGTGCATCTAAGCGTACGGAGATCTTATCATAGAAATATGTTAGATTTCAAAAGGGTATATGTATAAAGAATACGTATACAGGTTGGTTTGATTTTGTACTTTGCAGTATTAGAACTTTGGACTTCAGCGGTATCTTTAATGCTCAGCAATTGATGTTTTTTGCCTAGCTAAACTAGGAGTTTTTCAACTTTTAACAAAGTTTTGTGGGAACCTTTGATCATCATCATCAGCCTATTAATGTTCACACAGGCCTCCTCTCTATGAGAGGGAATGGGCTGAAATCCACCACGCGGGCCCAGTGCGGATTGCTAGATGTCACATGTCTTCGAAATTTTTGGTTCTAGGACACCACCTAGGAACCTTTGATCATTTTGATGTTTATACAAGGAATAACATAATAAACGCAATACCTCTTAAGTGGTCTCTCGGACCATAAAACTAAACAACTTAATATTTTGTGTTCTACGAGTAATTGAAATTAGCAAATTAATATTGGAATTTTATAGGAACTGACGCGATCAGCTGATCAAGATCATGATGTATGACCAAACTAAACAACAATGATTATTTATTCTTATTATTATTTAATTTAAAAGTCATAGAACAAAAACTGTTTATTGCAATTTCATGGTATGACACACCAGACGAGAGGTCTTGCGTGTATTATGTTGCACCCTGTGTAAGTTGGAATATTAGCCCCTAAGTTCCGAATCAAAAATTCATTATGTATGCGATAGAGGGTCAAGGAAACTTGTTCCTACTTCTATTCCGTGATTGTAAAAAGAAATAGTCACGATTGATGATGACGTCACCGCAGTCCAGCTATACAGTCGTGCCTCGTCTATGGAGTCCGATATGAATAATTGGGACTTGATTGTTCTGCAATTTGCTCAGACGTCAATATGATTAGTGGTTTAACTGAATTGTGGTTACGACAAGCAATAACCTGGTCGTTGCTCTCAGGTTAGACTGGGTTTTGATATTTTTGCAATGTGCAAACTGAGCTTGATGGTTTTGAAGTCATTGTTCTATATTTTTCTAGTATATATTTCGTGTTATTTTAAAATACACGTGCTCTAGGCTACACTCAAATAAATTTTGGGTGTAGCCTAGTGTTATTAGAAACTGCTAATTATTTTGGTTATAATTTTCTCAGTAGTGACTATTGGTCACGAGACAAGGACCGATGTAGTGGCTGGCATTCGCTCAGATGATGATACCTACTCCATGGAGGACATAAAATACTTAGTGTTACACAATGTCTTTGGGGAAACTGGTTTATGTGAGTACAAGCAGGCGTATGTTAATCCTGACCTATCCTTACTGGTATCAGGACACTTACGCGAAAGACACTTACGCGGACCAACCTGCGCGTAAAGACATATATGCGCGCATGGATTTTTGCGCGATTGGACTTTTGCGCGATTGGACTTTTGCGCGATTGGACTTTTACGCGAATGGACTTTTGGGTGCCAGGATATTTGTGAGAATGGACTTTTGCGTGAAAGGACACTTGCGCGAATAGACACAAATGAAATTCCAAGATGGCGCCGAGGAATTTTTTTGGGGTTTTCTATCATCAAAGTCAGGAAAACAACACCCATGAAGGAACATCTGAACATTTTCGTCGGCGCCATTTTGAATCTTTTCATTTTGACCTTATTTTCGTTATCTGCGACCCCGAATACAATGAAAACGACACCATGATGAAAAAGTCGTGCAAAAGTCTAATCGCGCAAATGTCCTGGCAATCAAAAGTCCATTCGCGCAAGTGTCTAAGCGCGCAAATGTCCGTTCGCGCAAAAGTCCCATCCATCCTTACTTTAGTGACATAACGTTACCCTGTTATCCCCCAAGGGCTAAGCAGACGAGTCCGTAAAGTGTTTCTTTTCACTTAAATCCATGTTACTCATATACACTTTAGGAATTTACCTTAAAAGCGCTGTTATGTCTTCATACTTATAAATTACTTTCGTCTTAGAGTCGTAGAAGCCGTCCCCGGTGTCGTAGTAACCAGGAGGTATCTCTCTGGTCGGCTGCTCGGCTGTTAGATTCGCATTGCCTGCAGGCATTAGACCTTTTTCGTATTCCATATCGAATCTGCAACATGTTTTAAATAGTTTTTTTTTTTAACGTATGGGTGTGGATGCCAGAAAAGGGCATAAGCTGAATTTCATGCTGCACCTTGATGAGAATTTTCGACCTGGCTGGAGTATGACTGTCATCGAGTGTCTAAGGATGAAAACGTAAAGCTGTCGAGGGAAGCCAGCTATGTTTTTCCAATTAGGAAAAACAAGGGAAAAACATAGTAGAACATTTTAGCGATGAATGCAAATATTTCCGAGAAATCAAATTGTTACCTACTTAAATCTGTACTTAATATTATAAAGCTGAAGAGTTTGTTTGTTTGGTTAGTTGAACGGGCAAATTTTAGGAAATACTGGTTCGAGTTTAAAACATCTTCATCCGCTTCAGCTTCGCAATCAGCTTCCGTTCGCGTGCGCTGCGTAAACGGTTAAAGTTCTCAACAATCATGCGTGTATGACAGGATTGTCTCTCTTAAAAAGTTTAAAAAAAAGTCCACGATAGCATATGTCTATCTTTTAAGGTTGACTCACACTCTCTCTAACCCTCTCTCTCTCTTATGTGTCGTTGATGTGTGTTTCTACTTGACATTTATATTAATTCCTTTACTTTTAATTGGCGATACTTTTAATTAAGTATTTTGAATTCTGTGGCAGTTCTGTTGAAGTATCAATTTTGAAAACTCATTTTGCAGGTCTTGACCAGAAACCATTAATTAAAATTACCACTCTTGCGTATTCGGGTTAAATAAAATTTGTATTTAATTTAACCTGAAAACTTCTTAATTTGCTTCGATGAAAGTTGGGACCCGAAAATGAAAATTTTAATTTCAATTTTCTACACAAGCCTTTTACACATATTAAATTAAGGACTTCATAACAAAGGTTAATTAGGGATCTGCGTAGTCAAATTAATATGTAATAAGTGACTGTGCGATTCTTTTGATAAAAATTGCTGTCGAAGCAAGAGACACCTTAGAAAAAACCGGCACCATTTTTAATACACGGTTAATTTTAGGTCGTTCTGGAGCCGAAAGCCATAAACTCGATTATCGAACTCAAAACGATTGGGACAATTTTTTTTTTTTTCAAAAAAATAACGATAAGTATGGAACAACAGATTTTGTTTTTATTACCGATTAAGAATTTCTGTGGGGCTCGGAATTTTAGGGTTTATTTACGTGCTATTAGAATTCTACTTCGCTCGAAATAGAGTACTTATTTTTTTCTTGCTGTACAGGCGAGCCAAATATACCGGATGACTTTTTTATCACTTTCCAAAAAAAATGGTTAGAAAATACTAGGTATGCCACAAGCTTCTACTCCGTTTACCTAATATAGGTAAACGGAGTAGAAGCTTGAGGCATACCTAGTATTTTTTTCTTTTTTCCACAGCTTAGAAAAAAATTGAACCATCATCAAAAAACGCTACATATTTCAAGTTAACTTTTCATATTAGAACAAAGAAAGAGAAATTTTGGAAAAAAAAATGTAAAATATCGAAATTCATATCATACGCGTATCGCGTATGATTTGAATTTCGATATTTTAAATTAATTCTTTTGTTCGAAAAAAAATAAAAAAATTATGCCATTTGCTTCTACTCCGTTCACCTATTATAACAATTTTTTTTTGGAAAATTATAAAAAAGTCACCGAGTCACCAAGCCACTAGTATCTATTGTGTGCCAGTATACAGGTATACTGGTACACAATAGATACCTAACCTACTACGCAAAACCACCGACTTGCAGAGGTATAAGCTACTAATCTGGCATAGTTCGTGGGAGAACAGCAGGCAGGAAGACTTATTACAAATCCCAAGATCATCAGATGAAAAAAAAGGTATTTCTTGCCTCATCTACTTTTCTAAGCTTTGACTTAACGACTATTTAATGCAGTAGTAGGTATATATATAGTAGTGTATTTAGTGCAGTTCAGTAGTATAGAAAAAAAAAATGAGATAATTAGAAACCGCTTGCTACCAAGGTCAAATTTAATTATCTGCAAAACGCTGAATACAAGGTGAAGTTTTGCTAACTAACTTTATTTGAACTCACGAAGACAATATCAGTATACCTCCTATCAGGCATCGTGCAGTATTTCCAATCGGTCTCGGAGTACTCCATGTTATCACCTTGCAGCGACCTTTCCGTCAACACGCCCTTCACGAACTTGCCCCGGACAACCAAACCGTTTTCGTATCGCAGTAGTCCTTTTCCGTGGAACATTCCGTCTTCGAAGTTACCTTCGTAGATGACCCCTGGAAACCAAAATAAATATATTTTTTTTACTAAACAGCCTCGTTGGTTTAGTGGTCGCAAGCGCGACTGCGGCATGAGGTTCTAAGTTCGATTTCCAGGTCAAGCAAAGTGTTATTGGGTTTTGCCATCAGGAATTTCATCAATAGCAGCCATAGGGTATCCGGCAGAGTAGAATAGAACCAACCCATTACACTCACGGGTGTCGTATAAGGCGACTAATGTCTGAGGCAGCACACCTTGCGCCTCCGTAGACCAGAGAATGGGCAGCAGCGTTTTCTGTTAGTCTTTCATCACTGCGATCTCCAATCCGCCTGCCAAGCGTGAAGATTACGGCACATTCCTCCCATCATGGGAGAGGCTTATGTCCAGCAGTGGACGTTATGGGCTGTTGTAGTAGTAGTAGTAGTAGCCATAGGGTCTGGATTTGTGCTTGGTTGGCTCGCCCGCTATTACATGGGACTTAAACATAAATGGCAAAATATGGGTATAAAAGACCTCATCACGAAGCCGTCAACCAAGCATTCTGTGCATCAAACTAAGTAACTTTACGCAAAAATTATTGCTGGGAAACTTTTTTTTTGGGGTGAAAAATCATGTTTGTGGTAGAACTCAATGTAACGCACTCAAAACATTGTGTTGATGGATGGATTAAATAGTACGGGGGTCGTGGAGATGTTTAAAGTAAAAATCTTACATTAAAAACTTGTATTATAAAAAAAAAAACCTGTCAAAGAGTTGGAACTTTGACCCCCAATATCTCCGTAACTAGAAGGTTCCCAGGTATGGTGTAGAACAAAAAAAATATCGCAATGACGGGGAGAACAAGTGCCTTTCAACTTCGCTAAGAGGTGTTTTACACCCTTTATTAGTACTACAACTCTGCCTAACCCTTCGGGGATTAAAGGCGAGATGTTATGATTTCTTACTAACTCTGAGCAACTTCTAAAGTAACACCTCACCTCCTTGAATGTTAGCGCCATCTTCACATGTCATTTTCCACTGCTAGAACACTGGCCACAGTGTTTCCTAAGCTGTTAGGTGGCTTTGCCCATATCAATAGAGAATAATCAGCCTGTAATAGGGTAGATGACACCATAAAACAATAATTCCAAGACACCAATCTCTAAAACAAAACGTTATTTTGGTGCCTGAAAACCCGATTTATTTTAATTAATTGCCAAAATATTAGATTTTTAGTTGCTTTGAAATCAATAAATAGTTGAGCCTTTGAGTTGTCAAAATAGTGACGTCACAGCGTGCTATTGCCATACAAAATCTATGAGAGAACTGCATTTTGACAGCTCTTAAAAAGTATGTCAATTGATTAGTGTGTCATCTACCTTATTTTCCTACCGCTGGAACACAGGCCTTCTCTCTATAAGAGGAAATGGGTAATAATCCTACACGCGAGTCCAGTGCGTTATTATAGATGTCAAATTTTTGGTTCTAGAACGTGTCGGTTGACATACGATGTTTCTTTCACCGATATGTGCAGTTACACAAAGTAAGGCGTCATCATTCACACCCTCAATATATCCAAGTGTTATCAGTTAGCTATCACTTTACCCATCCAGCTATCTTACATAAAAACGTGTCATACCACTAGGAAACGTGTAGACTCCATAACCGCTCATTCCCAGCACATCCCATGAGCCTTCATATTGGGAGCCTGTCGGGAAGAACTTGGTGGAACGTTCAGCTCGAGGTATATCCAGTGCGGGTGTCCTAAGGAGAAATGGTAACAATACTCATCAAATCAGCCTATCGCAGTCTGCTATAATAATAACAGCTGCTCGGGTTGATCTTTAGGTTAAGCCGTGCTTGCCTAGGTTGGTCTGTGGATAGGTGACCACCCATTACATACCCAGTTTCCTCCATGCCTCGGAAAGCACGTTAAGCCGTTGGTCCCGGCTGTCATTTGTAGATCTTTGGCTGTCGTTAGGCAGTCAGTGGCCCAAAAAGTCTGACAACCAGTCTTACCAAGGGGTATCGTATTATCCAGTACTAACTGGGTTGTGGAGTTCAGATAGGCAGTCGTTCCATGTAAAATACTGGTATTTAGCTGCATCTGGTAAGACTAGAAGCCGACCCCAACAAAGTTGGGAAACGGCTAGGCAGATGATGCAGTCCACTGATGGCTTTAGGCTTCTCTAAAGCTGCGCCAGAACGTCGTCCTGAACTTCAGCATCTTGTCTGACCCAGCTAGCTTATCGTCATATCGCACCTAAAGATCCTCGGTCCATCTAGCAATACTCGTCTGGTTTTAATTCCTTAATTTATGATCGATGAACTAGAGAACTGGCCACGTGAATCCACTAGATGCGAGAAACACTGGACTGGTTTAGTGTCCACCTTACCTGGGAAGCTAATATCCAGCATCAGAAATGATGGTGCGTGTTAATGACTTAAGACTTACTTGAATTGTTCCTTGTGTGCCTCGGAGAACTTTCTCAT
This sequence comes from Xestia xanthographa, assembly GCA_905147715.2. Taxonomy (NCBI): domain Eukaryota; kingdom Metazoa; phylum Arthropoda; class Insecta; order Lepidoptera; family Noctuidae; genus Xestia; species Xestia xanthographa. Next base: position 22,809,659 of record LR990659.1, read on the forward strand.
AATTTCTTCCCATTGTGATATGCGTTTATCCGTAACGTAGCTGAAATTACACCATCATAAATAAAATTACTACCATCATCATGTGCCTAGCCTTTTGACGTGAAAAGTCTTTGAAATCAGTACCCTACACAGGGTACCATGTCAGAAAACCTGACCGTAACGAATTGGGTTATATCGTCTGACATTAATAACTACAAACTAGTTCTCATCCTCCGAGACTTTTTGTCGAATCGCACCTTCCAGTACCGCATCGAGGGTGCGCTTTCCGCCCCTCATCCGATTCGCGCCGGTGTCCCTCAGGGCTCGGTGCTATCCCCGTTAATCTTCACGCTGTTCACTAGCGACATCCCAAAGAGCAATACAGCCCAGTTAGCCCTTTTTGCTGACGACACGGCCATTTATTGCTCTGGAAGGAATCCCTCAAAAATCGCCAGCACTCTCCAAACCTCCGCAAACGCCTTAGGCGATTGGTTCCGGAGATGGAGAATAGAAGTCAATCCCGACAAGAGCCAGGCGGTACTTTTCATCAGGCCCCACCGCACTGTTCCCCCGAACCCTAGTCCGATCACCATGTTTGACAAGCCGATCCCTTGGGAGACGCAAGCCAAATACTTGGGGGTCATCTTAGACCAACGCCTAAACTTTCGAGAGCACATAAGGACGGTACGCTCGCGTGCCGCCTTCGCTCTCGGTAGGCTCCACTATGTGCTGAATGCACGCAGCAAATTGTCACTTAAGTGCAAATTGCGTATCTACACTGCGTGCATTCGGCCTATCATGACATACGCGTGCCCCGTGTTCGCGCACTCAAAACCCTATCTAATCCACAGGATGCAGACCCTACAAAACCGTTTCCTCCGAAGGGCTACGGGCTCACCGTGGTACCTTAGGAACGAGCAACTTCACGTAGATCTTAAAATCCCAACCATTCAACAGTTCATGAAACGTCTTTCTAAGAGTTTCTTTGATAAGGCCGAGAAGCATACCAACCCCTTGATCTGTTCAGCCGCCCATTATACCCATCTAAAATCTCCAAGATTCGCCGCCCCAGGCATACACTACTGATTCCCGATGACCCCACCACCCTCATTCAAGAAAGCTGTAGGGAAAGTAGCACTCTACGTAAAAACAACAAACACAGATACAAACCGCGAACTCGAAACCGACCCCGCCACCGTGACGTACCGCGAGCGCGACCCCCCTGTAACATCACCGACCGACCCTTGCTCGACGAGCCAGCCCGCGCCGCTGAGCATGTAGCTTTAAATTCCCTAAATAATAATCCGACCCAGCCACCCTTGCTGCCCTCCCTCAATGACTCACTAAGCCGAGGCCCGAACTCCACAGGGAGTGCCCTTAGTGTTGTTCATTTAATTAAAAATCCTAGCTTGTAAGCCCTGGCTGGGGGCCTTAAAGTAATTTTTGGCCACCACAGGATAGTCCGGTTAAGCAGTTTGACAACCTTAACGTGTTGTGTCTGCGAGTGGTCCCATCTAAAAAAAAAAAATAATAAAAAAAAATAACGCGGTGATTCTTTAATGTATTTAGAGAGTTAGTTGAGAATTTTAGACCATTCGATTTAAATAACCAATAAGTGTTAAACAATGAACACTTATTGGTTTTCTGTCAATCTTTAACACTAAAAGCGACTCGCTGATATAGACGTTTCACGTTAAAACCAACGGCGTGGCGCCCAACATAGCCCGACTTTTTTTTAACGATTTTGGAATTGGCTTCTAGTCTATCAAGATGCAGCTGAATACTGTTTTACATACAACGCCTCCGCTACGTTACTGGATAAAACGATCAATTATTGCCACCGACCCAAAGAGAAGAATACTTATACCGAAAGGCACCGATCCATAGAGTATATATAGCATCGCAGAGTATTTCGGATATTGACAAACTTCACGTCATACTCCGAAAAAAAAAGTTTGGTGACGAGACCACACACAATTATGAAGAACTAGCTTTAGACCGCAGGTTAGCCAGTGTTAAGATCGGAAATTATTCCATTAGAAAGTTCATGCAGACAGGCAAAGTAACAAACAAGCAAGCAAGAAAGCAAGCAAGCAAAGTAAGTCTCCTGTAAGGATCCAGGTCATTGTCTGCCCGTTGCGCGTTGATCAGATTTCATCCAAGATAAACAAAGTTATATCCACATTTGAAATATTAGTAATAAGTAAATATTAGGTACAAAATATGTCAGTGTATTTAGTAACGGTAATAGTTAATGCAAGCAGTGCAATAGGGCCAAAGTAAATAGGAACAAGTGTGTCCTATTTCGGAGCCGACGCTCAAAGTTTCGGTAAGCCAGTCTTATCGAACTGAAACTTTGAGGAACATTTTATTTACAATCTATGTTTGATATCCGTGTTGCTGTTCTTGGGTGGTATATTTTACTTTAGTTTTAGTCTGCTTGCTCTCATTAGTTATTGAAGTTTGTAATAGTTGAACAGTTTCAAGGGTACTGCCGCGCTCACTGACGGTCGACTAGAATTCAACCTTATTACGCAGTGGATAAGGGTGAAAACTGATCGACGGCCAGTGAACTCGATAAATTCGATTGGTCTAGTAGTAACAACCGCTACTGCTGAGCCTCAGATCTTCGGTTCGATTCTCAGATCGGGAAAAGTGTTATTGGGTTTTTCCATTAGGAATTTCTCAGTTGTAGCCACGGAGTCTGGATTTATGCCCAGTTAATGGCAATAGGACACCCCTTTATTAAATGGAGCCTGAATTATAAGTACCAGTCTACTTAACCTCGATACATAATACTGCTCAACATAATCTTGCTCAATTCACATGAGGACTATGCAGATTAGTGTCTGAGATGGTCTTTTGAAGAAAGACCCACACTGATTTGAGTGGACCTGTCCAGTCAGTGCAAGCATTTGTCAGTTATCGTGTAGCTCGACTTATAACGCAAGGAGCTCAACGAAACTACGCCAATCAAAGGAGTTATTAAGTTAAATAATGAGCTATTTAGTTAGAGTTTAGACTTTTCCAACTTACGTAGATGCCACGCTATGCTTTCTCGAGGATGCCATTATGTAAAAAACTGCAAATAAACACAAAACAGGTATGTAAGTACAATAAACAGGATGTAAAAGACCTCATCACGAAGCCGTCAACCAAGCATTTTGAACATCCAACTAAGTAACTTTACGCAAAAATTATTGCTGGGAAACGACTTTCTTTTTTGGGGTGATAAATCATGTTTTGTGGTGGAACTCAATGTAACGCACTCAAAACATTGTGCTGGTGGATAGGTTGAATAGTACGGGGGTCGTGGAGGTGTTTAAAGTAAATATCTTACATTAAAAAATTTGTATAAAAAAAAAAAAAAACTTGTCAAAAAGTTGGAACTTTGACCCCCAACATCTCCGTAACTATAGGGTTCCTAGGTATGGTGTAGAACAAAAAAAATATTGCAATGATAGGGAGAACAAGTGCCTTTCCGCTTCGTTAAGAGGTTTTTTACACCCTTTAAGTATAGCTTCAAGTACGTACCAATCCACAAAACAATATTCAAAAATTGTACACCTATTTCGCAATTTTCAATTGAAAATGGCTACCAAATTGTACTGCAGACCACTTTTATTGTCTGTAAGTACGTAATAACAAAAGGTACTCAGAAATTCAGATCATAATTTCAGAGAATAAGCGAGCATTGTCGTTGCTTCGATAAAATAGTTCGGTCGCTGGTATAATGTGCTTCAATTTCAATTGCTTGTATGTACCTAGATAGCTCTACTCTTATTGCTGATTCATTCAACATTGTTTGACCTTTTTTTTTCTTTTACAGATGGGAAATCATCAAATGACTCCTTCCGCTCTGGATGGAGCAGGAGGGAGTGTCAGACTTTTACTGACTAAAAACCCATCCATGTTACATCTGTTTCGAACAGTCCCGCACGCCCGGCAGGCGTTGGCTCTTTCGGACCCCGTCCTTTTGCTGACTCTCTTTGAGGCGCGCGTGGAACACGAACGCGCCGTTGACACGGCCTGAGACGGACGGATGGCGAGCTAGCCCATAGCTCTCCGTCCACAGGCCCGCGCCTACGGTGGCCCCCAGACGCTCAGGCGTCTCCTAGGACCAACAGCTTAACGTGCTTTCAGAGGCACGCAGGAAACTCGGTATGTAAGGGTGATCACCCATCCACAGATCAACCTAGGCAAGCACGGCTTAACCTAAACATCGACCAGAGCGGCTGTTATTCTTCAGCCACGAGCTCCTTCTTTTTTGTTAAAAAAAAAAAACGTTATGTTCTCAAACTACATAATTATGAATTCGGTCAACTCTATTAGGTTTAAAACTGTCACAAATTTGATTTCTTGTAACCACTCTCAATCACCACTTCCCAGCCCATTATCAAGGTTAACATCCGAAACAAAAGTCCACGGGAAATCCGTTGGAGAAATGAACGCCATTGTGTCAAAGCTTTAGTATGCAGAAGGCGATTGTACGGTCACGGTCACACTCGTTGACACATGCATTATTTATAACGAAAGAGTGAAACTTGTGAATCCAACAATGAGTCTATTGCATGCAAAGGCACCTGAGATGATATCCGGGTAAAGATTTAATTACTTTTGCACAGAAGGAAAGCACATTATGTAGTTACAGAGGACATCGACCGGTAACCTGCTCAAGGAGTAGGAACATTCAGTATGAAAAATTCTCGTGAGTTAAAAAAATGTACAGTTTCACACACAAAATGCGATACACAATGTTAATGTATGCAACAGTTCGAGGCTTTGTTTTATAACTAGCTAAAAAAATCAACTCTGGGCGGTCTAGAATCATGTACTGGATTCATGGCAACTGTGCTTTGGTTCGATACCAAAGGTAGGGAAAAGTGTTATTAGATTTTTCCACAAGGAAGTTCGCAGAAGCAACCCGAGGGTTGGAATAGGGTTGATAGATGACAAAAAAAAAATTAATTAGTCCGTTAGATAGATTTCTGAAAAATATTGAACACATATTTTTTCTTCTTTTGTGCGTCGAAAACTCGTGTGACGTCACATTTGAGTACATTTTTTACTCAAATATGACGTCACAAGCCCCCACTCATGATCTTTGTCACGTTATAACTTCGTCAATTTTTATTTACTTGTTAAAACAAAAAACACGTTTCCAATATTTTTCGATAGGTAATCTAACTGACGGACTAAACAGAATCATATTTTTAGGGTTCCGTAGTCAACTAGGAACCCTTATAGTTTCGCCATGTCTGTCCGTCCATCCGTCCGTCCGTCTGTCCGTCCTCGCTTAATCTCTGTGACCGTTAGCACTAGAAAGCTGAAATTTGGTACCAATATGCATATCAATCACGCCAACAAAGTGGTAAAATAAAAATTGGAAAAAAATGTTTTATTAGGGTAGCCCCCCTATGTAAAGTGGGAAGTGATTTTTTTTAATTTCAACCCTAATGTGTGATATATTGTTGGAAAGGTATTTAAAAAACCGGCCAAGTGCGAGTCGGACTCGCGCACGAAGGGTTCCGTACCATTATCTATACATTAGAGAAAACGGCAAAAAAATCACGTTTGTTGAATGGGAGCCCCCCTTTTTAGGGTTCCGTGCCCAAAGGGTAAAAACGGAACCCTATTACTAAGACTTCGCTGTCTGTCCGTCTGTCCGTCTGTCTGTTACCAGGCTGTATCTCATGAACCGAACCCTTCGTGCGCGAGTCCGACTCGCACTTGGCCGGTTTTTAACGGTATCGCTGTAGCGTTAATTTAAAACCGAGCTCACATCGGTATTTATTCCGAGTCCATTTCCTTTCCATCACAACCTTTAAACTCATAAGTGGGAACACTTATTGTGACGGACGGGAAACTACGGAACCCCACACTGAGCGTGGCCCGACACGCTCTTGGCCGGTTTTTTTAGTCAGTCATCACACTTATTGTGCCAAAAATTGATGGCAAAAATCTCGCTCGCTCTATCCTGATACTTATACAAAAGCAAAATGTGGGCGTACTAAAGGTACCTCTTAACCCTACGGGGATTACAGACGTGATGTCTGATGGTTCAAAAGGGAAACAAACACAAAGGCATAGAGTTCACAATTGTTTTGACGCGGATGTGTGAGTGATGGAAGAAGGCTAGAAGGGCAGAGTGCCAGAGTGTCAGGCGCTCGTCATCTCGCCGTGAATATTCAAGAGAGGGAACGAGGTCACCCATTGTAGTCGCTGCAGGCGTTCAGTTAGCACACTCTGAGATACTTTGTACTACGTTATACGTGTGGGTAATAGTGGGTGTTAGTTATGGAGCTTTTAGGAAAATTAAACAAAAATAATAATTAATTAAATATTTAGGTGTGAATGACATAAAAGCTACCTATGTCAATATTAGTTTCGAATAATTAACAATTTGTTACAAAGTAGAAAAATGCTCTGATGGGCATGTAGTTTTGATTTCTGTATTGTAAAGCTCGATTCAAAATTCAAGATATTTTTGTATGTTGAAGCTTGCTTTTACTACAAAATGCATACTTTCATTACTACGCATAGACATAAAACATGCGATAGTTCAAATTGAATTCGAAATTCAAAACAGGCGTTTCGCAAACGTGAAACGCGGTATAGAATGGCTCAAACGATTTCCCGCGAATATGTTTTCCGAGCAACCAGCCGAGCGAGAGGTATTTGAATATACTCATGTTACTAGAATTTTGTAAGTATATTTTCAAACGGATAAACAAGACTTTGTATAAATCTTAGGTACATTATATTTATTTTGTTTGGTAATAATATTATTTTACACATTGGGACACATTGTTTTTTACTTTTGGAGCGATTATTTCCGAAATTATTGACATTATCAAAAAATTATTTTAGAAAACCCCTATTCATTTTTAAATACCTTTCCAACAATATATCACACGTTAGGGTTGAAATTAAAAAAAAAATCACTTCCCCCTTTACATATAGGGGGGCTACCCTAATAAAACATTTTTTTCCAATTTTTATTTTACCACTTTCTAGTGCTAACGGTAACAGAGATTAAGCGAGGACGGACGGACAGACATGGCGAAACTATAAGGGTTCCTAGTTGACTACGGAACCCTAAAAAGGAGTTAAACAAGGTGATCCGCTCTCTCCCAAACTATTCACCAGCACTCTCGAGGAGGTCTTTAAAAAACTTGCAGACCGATGGACGACTCAAGGCATTCCGATCGGGGATAAAATGCTATCGAACCTTCGCTTCGCAGACGAGACGACATAGTTATTTTTGCTTCCGAAGCAAATCAACTAGAACAAATGCTCTGCAAGTCTCGAGGTTGGACTGACAATGATTTGGTCAAAGACTAAAGCCATGAGCAATGCCGCTAATTTTAGGGACGAGGTTGATTGGCAGGAAATACACCATGTCGACGAATATAATCTATATAATCTACCTTGGCCAGCTAATTGCTTTCAACAACAGACAGGACAAAGTGATCGACCGTCGAGTTGCACCGTCGAGAAAATGCTTGGAAGCGCTACTGGTCCATGAAGGCATTTATGAAGGGCGACCTTCCTATTTCACTGAAGTGCAAGCTCGTCGACATGTGTATTCTGCCTATCATAACCTATGGCGCTCAGACTTGGTCTTTGACTGAAGCTCAGAAGTCCAAACTCAACATTTGCCAAAGAGCGATGGAACGTAGCATTCTAAATATTAGACTCTCTGATCGAATGCGCAACACCTTAATACGGTCAAAGAAATGCTCGTCTTTCCCATGCTCTCATGCCTAACTGTTGCTACCTAAAATTCTTAAAATCAAGTATTAGTGATACCTCATACCTAATTAAAGTATGATTAAATAATGTACATTCTTACCTATGTATGCTTATCTCAAAGAAAGTAATCAAAGTTTTTCTCCGATTTTTTCTATAGAACATTAAAACACATCTAATAACACTTGAATACAACTGTTACACATACTATTTATACAAAAGTGTTTAAAATATAAAGTGTAAAGATTCGTAGAGTCATCTTCGCCTGGTGGTCAATATGATAATGACAAGAATATGAACAAGCCATCTCGATTTACCACCTAGTCCGTTAAAATTCCTAAATTGTAATCAACGAATTTTCAGCCAGACATAAAATTATAAAAAAAAGATTTTTGAATTGCTTTTACAACCTTATTATTATTATAAGCCTATAATATGCCATTTGCAGGGCAAAAGCCTCCCTTCCCTCCTTACACATTTCGCGATCTAGTGCGATTGTAGGCCAATCCTTTGCGAAAGAGTCTAGCTCATCCCGCCATCTCCTTCTGGGCCTGCCGCGTTGTCGTTTCCTGCTACTTGGTAAAAAAAGTGAGCCGCTGCGGGACGCCTGGAAGATGTGTAACATCGAAATTATTTTGTACAATAATATGCTTAAAAAAAAGTAAATATAAAAAAAAAAACATTGAATAAAAACTAAATGAGTCGATTCACAAAAAGGAAATCTTTATGCTAGAATCGAACTCGAAGTCACGAGATTGTAACCCAGCGCTCTGTGCCCCGAGACCAGCTGACTTATTGGTGAATATGTAGATCTTATGCTGCTTCAACAGGTCGTTAAGTAATGTTCGAGATTGTTCGGGCCGGGTTCGATCGCCACGTTTGCAGCGCTCGCCACGAATTTTCCATTTGTTTTTTTTGGTTTACCCGCGCCCTTTGTTGGCATATTGTAAAAGATATTAGGTAATCTATGCTTCGATTACCAACATTCCGGCCTTTATATTTTACCCAGTCATAAAACGTTTTTGATTTGAAGCCGGAAAGGATGAAGGCTTTGATTAATCAGAACCGATTAATATCCAACGTTATTATCATTCAAAGCTTTCCTTTTGCGGACGTGTTCAGAATTTATTACGAAATATTGTGTTTATAGTATTTTATTAGTTGTGATGTGACATAGAAGACGGGCACTTGACAACAGACATATTGTCTCCATGCGCATTGTCGGCGACACATTAATAATTAGTTACGTTGACTATACGCGATTCGTTCCAGAGAAAGTCCCTAACGCTATACAATATACAGCGCACTATGCCGACAGACAACTAAGTGTTGCCAGTTGAATTTAATGTGGAGAATTTTTCACAACATTCAATTTCGATTTGCGGAACGCTTTTCTTTAATGCTGACAAAGATAAAAGTTTGTTAAAAGCTTTAAAAGGATGTATCCTGGTGTGCTGATGGTTATATGAAAAGATAGAGGGTATTTCGGCAGGTATAAGAAAAATGTATGAGTGTTATGGAAGTTGATAATATGGTTGAAGATTAAATGAACATGGTAGAAGAACACGTACTGTGCCCACCATAAATAATAGGGGATAATTCTTAAAAATATTGGACACGTAATTTTTCTTTTTTCTCGTAAACAAAAAATTAAGACGATACAGTGCGACGAAAACTCGTGTGACGTCACATGTAGGTACACTTTGTATTAGTTTTTACCCACAAGTGACGTCACAAGCCCCCCACTCATGATCTTTGATGCGTTTTATCTTCGTCAATTTTGATGGATACTTACGATAAAACAAAAAAAAAATGTATGCAATATTTTTCGATAATTTAACTGACGGACTAAATAGAATCATAGTTTTTTTAGTCAGGAGCATTTTGAGCTTTGGTCGCAGACGCCACTGCTGAGCAGAAGGCCCCGGGTTCGATTCCCGGGTCGGGCAAATTGATATTGGGTTTTCCCATCAAGAATTTCAAAGTAGCAATCGCGGAAGCTGGATCCGGCCCGGCAGTCTCGACAGAGATAACGACAAAATCGCTAACTTTTGATTGTTAATTACTAATGAATAAATAGGGTTGCGATAACGATGCTTGCGGGAAATCCAAGTCTCTACATCCAAGATGCGATTCTGGCAAGCATCGTTATTGCAACCCAATTTATTCGTTAGTAATCAGCGATCGAAAGTTAGCGAATTTGTCGCTATCTCTGTCGAGACTGCCAGCCCAGTGCCCGGTTGATGGCAATAGGCTCGCCCCCTTTAACATAGGACTTAAACATATCTGGCAAAATGTGGGTGTACTATTAGGTACACCTCTGCCTAACCCTTCGGGGATTACAGGCGTTATGTAAGGAGAAGCAGATGAAAATGCATTCATCATTCACCATCATCATTTCAGCCGAAAGACGTCCACTGCTGGACATAGGCCTCCCCCAAGTGTCGCTACATTGACCGGTCCCGTGAGACTCGCATCCAGCGGATCTCCGGAACCTTCACCAGGTCATCGGTCCACCTAGTGGGAGGTCTTCCAACGCAACGTCTTCCGGTTCGCGGTCGCCACTCCAGAACTTTTCGTCCCCATCGGCCATCCGTTCTGCGAGCAATGTGCCCTGCGCACTGCCACTTAAGTTTGGCAATTCTTCGGGCTACGTCGGTAACCTTGGTTCTCTTGCGGATATCTTCATTTCCGATAGAAAGAAGATACATTGACGACCCGAATAGCGCAGCGGTAGTGAGGCTGCCTTACGTTCTTAGGGTCCCGGGTTCGAATCCCGGTCAGAGCAAATGTTTGTGTGATGAGCATGGACATTTGTTTCCGAGTCATGGATGTTTATATGTATAATAAGTATGTATTTACAAACAAAAAGTATCTATGTAGTATATCAACTATCTGGTGTCCACGACACAAGCCTCGTTGCTTAGTGTGGCACTAGATGGCGCTGTGTGTAATGTCCAGCGATATTTATAATTATTTTTTATTTATTGTGTCAAGCTTATTTCCGATAGATAGAGTTCAAAATTGCATAAGCAAAAATTGGACATATGAATTTATAATTCACTAGGGTCACGTGCAATCGAACCTCTTTTGTTTCCTGCTAGTGGAAATAAATTCGGTGGAACAATGTGTACTAGTTTTATTAATAAAAGAGTGGGACGAGTGGGACAGATGTAGGTGCTTTATAGTATAGCCGGTTCGTTATAGTTTTATGAACTCTCAGTCTCGCGTGTACCGTCTGTTTTCATTGCCTCTTTGTCAAATAACTATGTTATGAATATATGTTTCAAAGTAGTTTTTGTACGAGTGGAATATATTACTCCTTTCGTGTGCACTGTGGCGTATATTTTCTGTGAATTTTTTGTTCTGTTTGTTTTGAGTTCTGAGAAAATATTTCCATTTCTGAAAATGTTTTTGATTCGAAAGTATTTAAAGACTCTTTCCCTGTGTCATCAGCATCATCTGCGTAGCCTTTTCCCAACAATGTTGGGATCGGCTTCCAGTTTAACCGGATGCAGCTGAATACCAGTATTTTACATGGAGCGACGGCCTATCTGACCTCACAGAATATTATTTCGTCGTATTGAATGATCCTTTGCATATTTAAAAATGAAATGAAATTATAGAAAATATGCCGTGGCCTTATTGGTGATGTTCTTTAGAAAGATCAAGTGCGTAGTACTCCACTGACCAGAATGAATGAACTTGGAAGAGACGAAAGACGAAGTATGTAAGTATCGGAGCAGGTGACGTTCCGTGGTTTCTGCTTATAATGAAGAAAAAACGCGAGTTTATAAATGTCATTATCTGCCTAGCCTTTTCCCAACTATGTTGGGGTCGCGTCGACTTGCAGTCTAACCAGATGCAGCTGGAGGTAGGTAGTCTGCGCCAAATAAGTAGAAATTAAAGGTCATTGCTCTTTCCTTAATTTCTCTGCGTAGGTACCCCGACAAATTATATTATGAATCGTTTTTTATTACTAGAAAAAGTCAAGGATCGCGATTAAGTTAGTTTCGGGACAAGTTTATGTCATTATTTCTATTTTCGGAATTATGTATTTGAATAAATGTATGCGGGTTAATGACCTTTATTTCCTACTTATTAGGCGCAGACTATAGTGTTTAACATGGAGCGACTGCCTGTCTGACCTCCACAACCCAGTTAGTACTGGGTAATACGATATCCCTTGGTAAGACTGATTGTCAGACTTTCGGGCCGCTGACTACCTGTAACGACTAAAATATCTACAATTGATAGCCGGGACCAACGGCTTAGTTTATGTATGTTTGTTAAAAATATTCGTTAGTAAAACATTTATCAATGATCAAAACTGGAAACATAAAAAAAGCAAAGAATATTATGAGCTAGCTTTTAGACCTCATCATCATCATCATCATGAGCCTTAATGTTCCCACTGCTGGGGACACAGGCCTCCTCCCAATGAGACGGAATGGGCTATAAATCCACCACGCGGGCCCAGTGCGAATTGGTAGATGTCACATGTCTTCGAATTTTTGGTTCTAGGACATGCCGGTTTTCTCATGATGTTTTCCTTCACCATTTTGAGAGCAGTGGTGATGAAATGAATTACACAAAGTAATGCGCCTGCCTTGGTTAGAACCCACGACTTATTGTTCGTAAGACGGGGCCTTCACCACTGGGCCACCGCTGCACCGACCTAGACGAAAGCAATCAGCCAACATCATAAAAAAAATCATCACTCATCTCTTTCTCAACTACTTTATTATCTCTGTAACTACTACCTACCTGCTTATTGCAGCATTTATCTTATTTATCAGACAAACATAACTGACAATGCAACATCCAGGGATCCATTGTTATATCATATTACTTAAGATGTTACCAATTAAATTCGTGTGCGAATTACGATGGCATCTAGTCACGTTATCTTGTGGGCGGCGGCCATATTGCGAAGTTTTGTAAAACTGGTCAAGTGCGAGTCGGACTCGCATACGTAGTGTTCTGTAAAGAGATCGAAAAAAAACGTCTCTGGTATGGGAACTTTTGTTACTAGCTTTTGCGATGGCTCGCTTTATGCTCAAATTCTTAAATTATTATAGGGGAACTTTTTAAACATATCCTATGACACTCGGGAATAATGTAGCTTTTCACTAGTGAATTTTTATAATCGGATCCATAGTTCCGTAGATTACATTCCCTACATCCATAATCCATACTTTTCACCTGTATAATTGCCGCCATAGTAATACAAACATTGAAAAATTCAAGTGTCTACCTATTTTGGTTCAAAAGATATAGCCCTGTGACAGACGGACGTCGACGAGTATTTATAATAGGTTCCCGTTGGTGGTACCCTTTGTGTACGGCACCCTAAAAACCAGCGCCCGCGCATCAATTCTCACGATATGACGGATTACAGCACTGGAGCGCACGCGATCTGCCAAATCGTAGACTAATTAATTGTATAATGTTTGTGTTGAATGGCTTTTGAAGTTTTTATGAGTAAAAGTATGTGTGTGGTATTTTGTTTCTTAAATATTGCTTACCTACATGAAATTAAGATGCATTGCGTTATGCATAACACATTTATTCGTTCTTTGTTTTAAAATAATTTACTTTAAAGTGCATGACTGAGCTTGAAAATATGATTATTATAATATAATTACATACCTACTTGATCAATATGACATGATCTTGTTGTGTATTGAACATGAAAGTACAAATCGAGAAAAGTAGGTAGACCATAATAACCTGCATGAAATACTGTATTGGAAAACTGAGTTATAAAGCCATTGACCCAATTAGATCTAAATTTAAAACCCACAATTATTGTGTATACACGTGTAACTAAAACAATTTGCATATAAACGTGAAGAATTCGAATTCAAAAATGTGTTTCCGTAAAAATGATCTGTAATTATAAGAAAAAAATCGTGTAATTTGCCATTACTGCAGATTTTATTGTTTGTAAAATGTATCTTTTGTAACACTGTGCACACAGATCTGTGCCATTGGTCGAGTTAGATGTCAAGCGCAGATTCTTAACTAGAATGTTCTATGTCGTGGGTGCCGAATACATTCACAAGCATGTCTATAGAGATGTGACATGATTATTGAGCCCTGTGTTTATTTATTAGGCTCTTCAAGGGTACCCATAAAGGGTGTAAAAAACCTCTTAACGAAGCCGAAAGGCACTTGTTCTCCCCTTCATTGCGATAACTTTTGTTGTTCTACACCATGCCTGGGAACCTTCTAATTACGGAGGGAGATATTGGGGGTCAAAGTTCCAACTTTTTGATGTTTTATTTTAAATGGAAGTTTTCATTGTGAGATTATCTCCACGACTTCCATACTATTCAATCCAGCCATCAGCACAATGTTTTGAGTGCGTTACATTAAGTTCTAATACAAAACAAAATTTTTTCACCCCAAAAAAAAAGTCGTTTCCCAGCAATAAGTTTTGCGTAAACTTACTTAGTTTGATGTACAGAATGCTTGGTTGACGGCTTCGTGATGACGTCGTTTACACCCTATATTTCTGCCATGCAGAAGTTTTACAAGACACAAGACTTCAGATGTCTAGGAAGATTCTTTTCTCCAGCAACGGATTCATCCCTATTGCCAATCATCTATTTAATTAATTACATATACTTGAGTTTAAAAGCTTGACTAAAGAGATCCTAACAATACCCCATTACGTTAATGGATTACGACTAGCAGCGTAATCCATCAACTATAAAACTAAACCATTACATTCAATAAAAAATAACCTTGACACCACAAACAAAAGCAGAGCAGAAGAAAAAATACTTTAAAACATTCTCCAGTGTATCATTTGATTAAGCCACGTCTTCGGCTCAAGAGTGATGAAAATTTTAATGAGTGCTGCAATGTGCTCGGTGAATCTTAATGCGCTATTGTTGAGCATGACCGAAGTAAATTAGTGCTATCCTTTACGAAATAAATATTTGTCTTTAAAATAGGTGTTACAATAGATTAAATAATCGTACATAATTTTGTAATTTATTGCTGTTCGTTGATGTCGTGTTGAGGTAGATTTTTCTCACGTGTTTGTCTAAAAAGCGCAGTATGCGAATTGATTTCTTGAGGTCATGTGCAAAGTTGAGACTACTGTATTGCGTAGTAGTACAGAATTAGCGTACCTAATCAATTTATTGATACTATCAAACTTAACACAATTTTGAAAGTATTTCTTATTTAAATTTTTCTTTTTCTTCTTCTTTCAAAAGATCCTTTAAAAAGACTAGTCACCGATTTTAGTTAAGCTGATGTATCAGGTTCTTAATCTGCCTTCATGGTCAGCAAATAATTGTCATGGATACCCACCTCGTACTGGTACTTTATACTTATCTAAATCAGCCTATGATGTTCCCACTATTGGGATTGGCTAAGACACAAGCCTCCTCGTTTTGAGAGGAAATGGGCTGTACAGCAAACCTCCACGTTGACCCAGCGTGCAGCGGTCGATACTACATATCTTCGAAGTTTTGCGGTTCTAGTTCGTCGTACATTTTATCCCTGCCACATTAATGTCAAATTATTTTCAAGACAAACTCCGAACTCTTTTACAAATAGCATCTTTTATTCTCCAGCTAGCTATCATAAGTTTAAAAATGTCTGCGCATACATTTCCCGTTTACCTGCACGAGGTAAAGCATAATGTAACATTAAGTTCAAAATGAAATTACTGTTTAAATAATGCGAGGCTTCCAGACCGGCTGGCGGTTGCGTTGTAATGAGCAAGTTGTAAGTAGGTTGCATTAGCGAGCAGGGGACAATGTTTGGCCATTCTCCAGGAATGTAATGCTCCTGTTATTACTGCTCGGCTGATAATATTATGTGCTTTGGACTTGGTAAACTCATGTTCTTAGTTGAAAGGTATTTTGGAATTGAATTATACAGGTTCAACTTTTTCCTGAATTGCGAGGAGCTGGTGGCTAAATAATAACAGCCGCTCGGGTTGATTAAGGTATTTAGGTTAAGCCGTGCTTGCCTAGATTGGTCTGTGAATGGGTGACCACCCTTACATATCGAGTTTCCTCCTTGCCTCGGAAAGCACGTTAAGCCGTTGGTCCCGGCTGTCATTTGTCCATCTTTGACAGTCGTTACAGGTAGTCAGTGGCTCAAAAAGTCTGACAACCAGTCTAACCAAAGTGGTATCGTATTACTCAGTATGAACTGGGTTGTGGAGGTCAGATAGGCAGTAGCTCCATGTAAAATACTGGTACTCAGCTATCCAGCTAGCTATATGTTAGCTATATGGTATCCAGTTAGAGTGGAAGCCGACCCCAAAATAGTTAGGAAAAGGCTAGTCAGATGATGATGAACTTTTTCTGGATTGCTTTTTTGCTCCTCTTCACTTTATATTACTTAATCATCATAATTGGTGAGGAATTCATGAAACCAAGCGACAGATATTTCTCGACGGCATTTATAGCCAAGTCAAAGGCATATTAAAACTCTGACACCTTTGATCATAGTTAGTACCGAAAAACGTACCACACACAGCTCTACCTATTTTTTATTTTTTTTTCGGATGGGAAATCATCGAATGACTCCTCCCGCTCTGGGTGGAGCAGGAGGGAGTGTCAGACTTTTACTGACTAAAACCCATCCATGTTCCTTCATCGGCCTTTGTGTTCCGGGGCCACGGTATCTCTTTCGAACAGTCCCGCGACCCCAGCAGGCAGCGGTCCTTGCGGACCCCTTCCTTTTTGCTGACTCTCTTTGAGGCGCGCGTGGAACACGAACGCGCCGTCGATACGGCTCTTCCTAATGTTGAAATAATACCAGTGGTTATGTGTGGTACAGAAGATAATAGATCCAAAAGATAAATTATGAGTTTTCGCAGTATTCAAGTAAGTGAATTATTGTAGTCCTGACCATTTTACTTTCCTTCCAATCCATAGCTGATTGCCAGCAATTCATTGGCAATTGAAATACGGCTTTAGTCCTTCAAAGCGTTCATCTAGCTAGCCAGTGGTGTCGATTCTGTTGTGCACAAACTAAACGTAATCTTTTTCTCTCTATTATAACGAGAAAGAGACGGACGCAATTTAGAGCTGTCAAATTTATTTGGAACTAATATTTCCATACAAATAAAGGGTGCACGTAAAAACATGTCGATTAAAAACACGGTGAAGCGCAAGGCATAAACTAGTTTGACATCTCCAACTTAGTTCATAGCTATATCCTTTTCTCGTACTACTTTTTAGTAAAAGATAGCAATAGCCTAAATTACGTTTAGTTTTTGCACAACAGAATCGACACCAGTGTTTAGTAAATCTAGACAGTTACAGATGTATTGACGTACAGGCCTCAGTGACATAGACAAATGACAATCTCTGCATGTGGTTATAAAATCTCCGACGTAACTTCGATCGCTTTCAGTTTCATTGACTCTGTAAAAGCGTGCCCAATTCTAAATTCTTTGTTCACATACAATACATTTATATCCTTTAATCTCCTTCAATTAATCTCAACCTTTTCGTAGCGTAGTGCTGCTCGCACAGTTTCACAATCTTACTAACTACTTTTATAAATGCAAATGTTTGTGTGTTTGTGTTTGTGTTTGTTCCTCTTTTATGCAAAAACAGTTAAACGGATTTGGGTGAAATTTGGCATACAGATACTTTATAACCTGGATTAACACATAGAATACTTTTTATTCCGGTAGTACGATCCCGTGGAGATAATTACTGAACTCGGTGCATAATAAAATCGAAAAGTTGGTGAGTATGCATGGATCGATGTTTGTTACTCTTAACCTTACAGTAATGCAAATGTTACATGTGAATAATACACTAGAATAACATATTTTTATAAATTAAATCGCGTGTTACTATGTTCGTCCACGTTAGTTTCAGAAACCACCCAACTGATTTTAATGAGATTTTGTGAATGTGTTTGGTTCAAACTTAAAAGATAGTATAGATTTTGGACCCGATAGGTGGCGCCGTACAAAACAGGGGTGGTACGATAGTAGACTTTAATATTATTACGTTATCGTGTAAACAAATGAACAAACGCGGGCAAAGCCGCTGGTATAAGCTAGTTTCACACAAAACTGATAGAGCCGCTTAATGTTCAATTCTCGGCTTGAAAGGATGAATTTGCGAGGCAATTTACTAGGATTGCCGCGTATTTCTGACGTTATGTGGGAAACGTAGTACATTAGGTCCGTAATGTACTGGGATAGTGTATTTTGTTTCCTTTTGGGGATGAGTTACGTACACGTTTGTCGCGTAATAAATAGTGCGGACTCGTGTTGTATATGGTCTGTAGTTAGTTATGTGTTCTTAGAGCGATAGTGTCTAAAATTGTGTCGTTTGTGTGTATAGTTCGGTTCTCTAACCGAACTATACACTCTATCTCAATCTCTAACTTAATGGCGGCTCGGAAGCTAGCTGCGAGTGACGGTCTGCTCAGGAATAACGCTTTAAACTTTATGGCGATTCGGAACATATAATCTACAGCCTGCAGCTGCGCAGTTAACAACACAGCTTTAGGTATGAACGGGGCAGGGCACGCCACGATAGTGGCGATAAGTCCCCTCTTTGAGGAGTGTCTTGAGCGACGCCACGGCGTCCTCACCTTCCGCCTGACGCAGGTCCTCACCGGACACGGGGTGTTCGGGAGGTTCCTGCACCGAATCGGGCGGGAGGAAACGTCCGGGTGCTTCCACTGTGAGGATCGACCGGAGGACACGGTGCAGCACACGGTGGAGGTGTGCCCCGCGTGGGCGGAGCACCGCCGTGTCCTCGAAGCGGCGATCGGCGGCGGCGACCTCTCGCGTCCGGCCCTGGTGCAAGCCATGGTCCGGAGCGAGACGGAATGGGACGCCGTCACCTCCTTCTGCGAAGCAGTAATGCTAGAGAAGGAGGGGGCGGAACGTGAGAGGGAGAGAACCTCTCAACGTCCCGGCCACCGTGGGAGACGCCCCGGGCGTCGGGGGCCACCACCACGTGGCCCCCGGCCACCGTAGGCGCGGGCCTGTGGACGGTGAGCTATGGGCTAGCTCGCGGTCCGTCCGTCTCATGACGACAGGCCGTGTCGACGGCGCGTTCGTGTTCCACGCGCGCCTCAAAGAGAGTCAGCAAAAGGGAAGGGGTCCGTAAGGACCGATGCCTGCCGGGGTTGCGGGACTATTCGAAAGAGATACCGTGGCCCCGGAACACAAAGGGCGATGAAGGAACATGGATGGGTTTTAGTCAGTAAAAGTCTGACACTCCCTCCTGCTCCGCCCAGAGCGGGATGACGACCATACATAGTTTAAAACAGTAACAGTTCTAATTTTACGCTCGGCTGGTAAATAAATCATCATCATCATCCCTAGCCTAGTCAAGACCTAGCCTTTTCCCAACTATGTTGGGGTCGGCTTCCAGTCTAACCAAATACAGCTGAATACCAGTATTTAACATGGAGCGACTGCCTATCTGACCTCCACAACCCAGTTAGTACCTACTAGGTAATACGATACCCTTAGGTAAGACTGGTTGTCAGACTTCCATGCCACTAACTACCTGTAACTTTACGCTTTCCGAGGCACGGAGGAAACTCGGTATGTAGTGGGTGGTCACCCATCAACGGAGCAATCTATGCAAGCATGGCTTAACCTAAAGATCGACCTGAGCGGTTGTTCTTCCTCATCATAATACCTACATACTGTTAAATGAATCCATGCAACGAATTAAAAACTACGCATACCTCTTCAGTATGCCCGCGATCATGATGCTTGCAATGCAACAGCGTCGAAATATCGGGAGCTCATAAAATCAAAAGAAAATCACGGATATTATCCCGTTAGTACTAAAAGTGTAGTAAATAGTCTTCAGTGTTACTGATTTCTGCTCCACCAGTGACCTATGTGATTCTAAAGCAATGTCGGTTCCACAACTCAGTTCTCGCGAATCAAATTTATCCTAACTCGACACACAACACCCGACCACACATTCTCTCGCTTCACATCTGCTGTACGTTTTAATATTCATTTTAATATTCAGTTGGAAGATCATACAAATGAGACAGGCTATGTGTGTGGTACTTATTATATCGTGGACTATAATTATGGTCTTTCTCGGAACATTTCGCGCGGTCCAAATTATTAAATATGAACTCCACTTTTGTAAGGTTTTCCTCCTTGCATAAATCATAGTGTTAATGTTGTGTGTGTGAAGTTTTTTTACATTTTAACACTATCATCCTGTACTTATGTGACTAAAAGAGTGATGAATATAAATGTTGATGGATGGACCCTAGAAAAGATGGATTGATTGTGTAAGGAAAGGGACTAAATGATGCACATTTTTGCATTACTATCTCCGATGAAACCGTTTTTTTTTTAAATTAAAACTTATTACCATTCGAAAAAAGCTTCAAGAGAAGCTTCGAGAGAAGTCGCCATGGTTAGAAATATTATTCTTAAAGAGGTCTATCCATTGGTATATATCTTAACGCTATTCCATCGCTAGAGCAATTTTGCCTATTCTCCTTTAACCATATTATGTTCTTTTAAACAATCTATCTGTCGTTAGAATATATGTATTTTATTCATCCACATTCAGGCTCCTTCATTACTCCACATCCCAAATTCATAGTCTTATGTGTGGAATTATTAAACACCGAATTGCCATTAGAATCGTAGGTAGACAGCACTAGATATTCCAGAAATTCGTGCCAACCCCAATGACGTCATCAATAGATCCGTCAATTGACGTATTGGCGTTGTTCTGTTGTTTTTGCTAATTGGCGCCGCTGTACCTAATAATAGCTCATAGCTCTATGGTTGAGACTAATGTTGTACGTTCGATGTGAAGAGCCAGATTAGGATGGTAATGAATAAAGGATTAGACGGGTTTACGTATAGGTCGAAAGACAAATTATCGAACTTTGATACAAAGAAAGTTCATAGCAAGTTTTAACGATAATTAGCTGATCTCTAACGCTCGGTAAGTCTTTTTGGTGTTACAGGTGATTTTAGGTGAACGCACCTTTAAATGAAGTTGCAGGTTTTTTTTGAAAAAGTACAACTTGAAAAAGAGAACACAATCTGTTACAAAAAACAAGTTGTAACTTAGCTACGTCTAGTATTAGCCACTAAGAGCTTCCTTATTTGTTAGTATACTCAACTTGAAAGAAGATTTTACGAGATTTTCATATTTTAACTTCCGAAAATAACGGTTAATTTGTATCTTCAAAATATCTGTGTTACTCACAGTGCTTTGTCAAAGTGGACTAGGCAATACAACAAAACAACAGAAGCCTATGTAGTAACCAAATATCGCATTTTGTGAAAAAAAATACACATTTATTTTGTATTATATCTCTCCAAACAGTACATTTTTAAATACATTTACGTCTAAAATATTGTAATAAAACCTAAAATTCTGAAACACATGTTTACAGCCGGATAAAAAATAAAGAGTGGCTGTCATCAAATCACAACAAATTCCCTATGAATTTTAACCTGTATGCTCCCGGCCGTGCCTCCAGAGGCACAGTGCATTGTTATTTTAATTGTGTCTGTAATTGCGGGTATTGAAGTGTTAAACTGAAAGCCACGACTACGTTTTTCACGTTCAGAAAGCTCTCGAAATACCTCAGGGCTTGCAAAATACGGTACACTTGGCACCTCGAAGGGACATTAATAATTCATCGCATCAATTTGGTATACACAGGAGAAGTAAATAATGTACAAACATCATTATGAATGTTAATGTGACGTAGGTAATCATATAGCGCAATAGCTCATGTGTGATGTTATGTCTGTATGCAATTAGATTATTGCAATAAATTGTACGTTTGAGAGATTTATTAGATGTTGCGTACATTTGATGCGTTAATGACTTTTGTGAAGATGTTTATGTTTTTTCTAAAGGAACTGTAGCTACTTCATCGTAAGGTCAATTGTACTTAAAGTACATTCGCGTTTTGGACGTTAAGTGGCGGACAACAGCCCGATTTGCAACATATAGTCAAATAGTTCTAGAATCATCGCACTTCGTTTAATTTTCATTAAACGTTTACTGACTAAATCTGCACCCAACAATCGGTAAAATAAATCCTCTTTAAACTCCAAAAAAGCCGTCAACCGCGACACACTTCTTCAACAAAAAGTTGCACCACAAATCGGATCCACCAGACTTCAAGACTTTTATTTTCACGACTTTATAAATACAAGCCGCGAGTTCATTGACCTAATTTAACACGGTCAAACAGGTTGAAGAGAAAGACTAATGGTATTGTTTCTTTGGGTTCTTCTCTTTTTATCTGCAGACCCTTAAACGATTGAGGCGTGAAGTTTTCGAGCGTGCCGTTACGGTGGATCAGTTCGTGAGACCGCTACTTTTTGATGTTCCATTCCAACGCCACTGATAAAAACTTAGTGACAAATAGTAATGAATTTTGAGAGCTTTGAGAGTGGCGGAAACGGTCACACGAGAATGATTTTGACAAATTATTGTCACTCATAACTTTAATTATCCTAATTCAGTTCCAAAAGCCACATCTTGGTTGTTGCTTTCCGCTAAAACTGCATGGTTGGATCTGTGACTGTCCTTCTGATTGAAGAGGGTGGTAAGTTGTTGAGGCTCGACAAGAAATTCGAAGTATCTCTCGCAGTGACAAGACTTCATTTCGCAACTATGCAACTAAATCGAAATAAGAACGCTGCGCTTTTTTTAATTTCGTTTAGGCGCAGAATGTCCAATTCGCAAAATGTCCAATTCGTAAAATTTACAATCCGAAAAATGACCCAATTCGCAAAATATTTAATTCGCAAAATGTCCAATCTGGAAAATGTCTAATTCATAAAATGTCCAATCCGTAAAATTACCCAATTCGCAAAATTTCCAAAATTCATCTTAGCGGTGTCACCCCCTCATCAATTACTAATGAGGGTTTTCTGTAATGAAAAAACCACAAGGTGGCAGCACTGGCGCAAGGTCTAAACATCTGTCACAATACACGAACGTCTTGTAGTTTACGATTATTACCTAGTGAATATCATTTGTTTTCATTGAACATCGCTTTACCAAACCCCGCTGTTTTCACAGCCTCACCGTAACGGGCAAGTCCCGTAACTCATCGTTCACACTGTGGTTTTAGTTTCCGCAGTAAACGTGTTCTAGAAAAAGAAGTAAAACGACACCGGTATGCAAACCAGTGGTTTAGCGGAAGTAAAATTATTCTAGCTCTGGATAAAGCTGATTTAGCTGGTGTGAGTTACTCCAGCCTAGCGCTTAACTATGTTGGGGTCGGCTTTTTGAATAACCATGTGGTGGACGCACACGCGAAATAAGTCTGTATTTTTGATACGAGGTGGGAAATCTAGTGTGGAGCGTAGTTTTGGTTGAGTTTATTATTCATGCCGCGTTTGCATGTTTGTTTTCATTTTTCAGTGTTGGTTATTTCTATATTTGTTGGATATTCATTACGGGGTTTTGGTAAGGAAACGCTTGTTTATTTGACATTTCCGTGTTCAATAGCTAAGTTTATGGATAATGGAAGTCCCGATTTTATTTAGGGAGATAACACAAGTGCCATGTCATTCTTTGTATAGGTATGTTTGTTGGTAGGTACCAAGAAACATACCTATATAAAAAATGACTTGATAAAAGAGTTAAATAGTACATTTTGATACAAGTGGAGAAAGTTTGTTATTGCAATCGAGGCGGAATTATAACACCCGAGCGTAGGCGAGGGTGTTTTTGAGCCGAGAATTGCAATAACAAATGTCCACGTGTATCAAACGACGTTTTTCAATACACTTTTGAAGAAATAAAATAAAATAACGAATAATATTTTTGTCACGAACTATGAAACTATGATTTAAATTTTCTTTTTTTTTCGCGCTTTGGTCTCGCCAGGTTGAAAGAGAGGTAATGGTATGAAGCCGTTAAACAGCCTAATATAAAAAATAGACTTATTTTATATTTTTGAATTCAGAACACAAATAAATGTTAATTTGTGTATAAAAGTAACTATTAGTTTTAAATAATCATGTTTATCTATGATATTCTATTTAAAAACACAATTTGAATATTCAAAAAATATTTATGCCGTAAAGACGCGTAGTGCTTTGCAAAAATTAAAAAAAAAAACATTCGCCTCAGACTATAGGCATTGAATATAATATCTGTGGCAATTTTCATTCCCGCACACGTGCGGGAAAGTGGAAAAAATCGCACGCGTGTGAAATACATTGCATGTTGTACCTAATCGTAGTGCGTTAAGGACCAGTTTTCGAGGAAGTGTATTGAAAAATATATACCGTGCCATCACCAAACAGCCTGGAAAAATACCTTTATTCAGCTTGGTTGGTTGCCTGGCTGGCAGCCTTAAATATGTGCGATATACGTGAAAAATAGGAATATCAGACCCAAACATAGCGAGATATATGACACACAGCCAAATCCTACGTTATTTTTTATTAAATTTATCACATATTTCGCGAATAAGTTGCCGATTTCGTGGGTCGCCCCAGGGAAATTTGAGCACTTGACAGTCGCGACACACATAAGTGGATATGGCAGCGAATCTGAATGTTTATAAAATCTTAGAAACGTTGAATACTTTGGTAACAACAACAAAAACAGCCCATAACGTCCACTGCTGGACATAAGCCTCTCCCTTGATGGGAGGAATTTGTCGTAATTTCCACGCTTGGCAGGCGGATTGGAGATCGCAGTGATGAAAGACTAACAAAAAACGCTGCTGCCCATTCTCTGGTCTACGGAGGCGCAAGGTGTTCTGCCTCAGACATAAGTCGCCTTATACGACACCCGTGAGTGTAATGGGTTGGTTCTATTCTACTCTGCCGGATACCACACGGCTACTCTGCCGGATACCACACGGCTTAGCTATACTTTGGTAAACACACCTATAATAGTTTTCAAACTATTTTAGGAAAGCATGGTATTCTTACTTTGTCTAAATTATTTAATCATCGCGGTGTGAATGAAAACATCGTGAGGGTTTTCCATGCCTGTTTAGTCGTGGCCCAAAACAAATACATACTCTTTCCTTATCGTGTGGTTAAGACGCTAACCACCGCATAACCGCTAACCTAACCTGATGTCAGAGTTTTTATGCCGCCCATGGCCTCTGACTTTTTTTTTTTTTTTTTTTCGGATGGGAAATCATCAAATAACCCCTCCCACTCTGGGCGGAGCAGGAGGGAGTGTCAGACTTTTACTGACTAAAACCCATCCATGTTCCTTCATCGCCCTTTGTGTTCCGGGGCCACGGTATCTCTTTCGAATAGTCCCGCAACCCCGGCAGGCATCAGTCCTTACGGACCCCTTCCTTTTTGCTGACTCTCTTTGAGGCGCGCGTGGAACACGAACGCGCCGTCGACACGGCCTGTCGTCATAAGACGGACGGACGGCGAGCTAGCCCATAGCTCACCGTCCACAGGCCCGCGCCTACGGTGGCCGGGGGCTACGTGGTGGTGGCCCCCGACGCCCGGGGCGTCTCCCGCGGCGGCCGGGACGTTGAGAGGTTCTCTACCTCTCACGTTCCGCCACCTCCTTCTCTAGCATTACTGCTTCGCAGAAGGAGGTGACGGCGTCCCATTCCGTCTCGCTCCGGACCATGGCTTGCACCAGGGCCGGACGCGAGAGGTCGCCGCCGCCGATCGCCGCTTCGAGGACACGGCGGTGTCCGCCCACGCGGGGCACACCTCCACCGTGTGTTCCACCGTGTCCTCCGGTCGATCCTCACAATGGAAGCACCCGGGCGTTTCCTCTAGCCCGATTCGGTGCAGGAACCTCCCGAACACTCCGTGTCCGGTGAGGACCTGCGTCAGGCGGAAGGTGAGGACGCCGTGGCGTCTCTCAAGCCACTCCTCAAAGAAGGGACTTATCGCCACTATTGTGGCGTGCCCTATGGCCTCTGACTTGGCTTCACATGCCGTCGAGTAATCTCAGGCACACTGGTTTCTTCACCATGTTTTCAAAATGTTGTCACGATGTTTTTTTGTAAATACATGGTGTCATTCATGAACCCGTATTGGGCCTACGTGGTAGATTATAGCTCACTATATTTCACGGAGGGGAACGGAGCAATGCCTGGGATCATCTATACTTCTATACTAATATTATAAAGAGGTAACATATGTTTGTAAGTTTGTAAGTTTGTATGTAGGGGGTAATCTCCGGAAGTAATGAACTGATTTCAAAAATTCTTTCACTGGTAGAAAGCTACATTATTCGTGAGTGCTATAGGCTATATTTTATTCCCGTACTCCCACGGGAACGGGAACTAAGCGGGTGAAACCGCGGGACGTCAGCTAGTTATAGTATAATTTTGATAATTCTCATGATAAGGTATTTTTAATCCTGCCATCGGTTTTTGATACAGGTCAAGTCTTATCGGTCAAAGAAAAGGGAAAACTCATAAATGCGATATGATCTTACGTTAGTGCCTACCTGAGTCTTATCGCAATCAAAGTTGGAAAGCAAAGGTTTCCTACTCAAAGGCGATAAGGGGAAATAGATTAGGATTGTTGGGATTATATTTGCTATCTATTTCATGTAGTTTGCTTTGGTTCTGTATAGGGTACAAGTTTACAACGACAGCTTCTTCATTGTTTGAAAATAAGAGGATATTTTGAAGTTTGGTATGAATGGAAAATAATTAATATGGAAAAAATCTAGAATTTTGGGAATACGCAGAAACTGAGAAACACATGACCGCACTGTGGAGCCGTTTGGGTGAGGTCTAAATACAGGAATAGAGTCTTTCGGCTGATATGATGATAGTATAATTACAAATAGTGTGTAACAGGGGCCTAGGGGGCGAGCCTAGGGGAGGGGGTACTGTTCGAAAGAGATACCCCACGGTATCTCTTTCTCGATCCCTGGAACACAAAGGGCGATGAAGGAACATGGACGGGTTTTAGTCAGTAAAAGTCTGACACTCCCTCCTGCTCCGCCCAGAGCAGGAGAAGTCATTTGATGATTTCCCATCCGAAAAAGGGGGCGAGCTTATTGCCGTCAACCGGGCACAAAGCCTGCCTTTTGGCTTCTACTGAGAAATATGAGATGCTTTTGCTAAATTAAATAGATTTTCACAGCTTCTGTATAATACACACAAGTTACATTTTCTTTCTTCTTTGATCATGGAAATCAACATAATAACTTTTACGTAACAACGGAATAAGTTGACCCCTAAACTCGTAACTAAGTTAGGAGAATCCTACCCCGTGGATAATAATAAATTGTCCTTCCTTAAGAACTTTATATGACTTTCTTTACAAACTTTCTGTGTTACGATGCGGAATTTTTAAATTATTATTGAATGTAAAGTGAAACTAGCTTTATGGGTTATTTTGCAGCTGGCTGAACTTAGATTTTAGTTAACTTAGTTGCGGGATATTTCCTTTGAGCCATACTTGTTTGCGGGGTAAACACGGCCAGATATTGCACAGGATAGAGAGTTGGAAAAAATAAAAACTTAGTACCTATCTAGACAAAAAGGTGGTCACCCTGTAATGGTCCAGGATTTTTTTTTTGTAACGCAGTCAACATTCCGCGAGGTGGGTTGTGGCCCATCCCCACGCACCGAGAGGATGCCTGTGTCCCAGCAGTGGGAACGTGATTTATTGTAAACAGTGTTTTTATGTAAACATTTCCTACAATACATATTTTTTTTTATTTTTATTTTAATTTTAGATTTTAAAGATGTTGATTTAAATGTGGATTTTAACTTTGATTATAATTGGCAATTTTAAGTTTAATAATGTAATGTCATGTGAATTAGTTATAGTGTAATTTATGTTATAAGTATGTATTGAGTTATATGGGTTAATGCCTGAAATAAATGATAATAATAATAATACAAGGCCATCACAAATATTTACCAAGAAAACGCTACATCGTCAAGTTGTATACCTAAATAGTTAGTACTTACTGTTCGACGTTGTTAGAGTTTTCCTGAAACAAAGCGCTTCATTCTGAAAAGCAATGAACAAAATTATAAATTCTTGGAATTAGTTAAAGCTTTGCATTTCTCTTAGTTGCGTTCGTTTATATTTTGAAATTCAAAACAATGTCAATATTCACTGTTTGTTTATATTTGAATTTAAATTAATGGTGACTATTACTTATATTTTCAATTGATACTGTGTCATTGGTTTTTGTGCAAATTTCTCAGTAGCCGCCGAGTGTGGTTAAAAAAACTGTTGGTTCCAGAACGTTGTAACACCCAACTTGGTTTTACAAAAGTGTCTAATGGAGTTTCTTTCCCGTTCTTCTCACATAAGTTAAATTGGCTCCGTGACCATTCAAAAGTGTCTGCAAATAATTTAATTAAAACAAAAAAAAAAAAATTGTTTTGACATCCATATATATTATTGTGACACTTTTATAGAATTTGCTTCTAATGCTCTGTAAAGTTTCGCAATTCCTCTAATATTTTGTAAGTTTGTAGAATATTTACGGCCGATCCCATCGACTTATAGATCTTCGAACTCTGATCCCCATAAATTATTCAGTACGTGACTAGGGCACTATCAGACTAGTATTGCTAAGGATGCCACGATACGCCTTTTTGCCGATACAATACCGATACCGATGCTCCTATAAAAATATCGGCGATACCCATACCGATACGCTTATTGAATTAAAAAATGAAGGAAAAATAAATAATACACAAGTCAGGTTATTTTTATAATTAATAAAGAACAAATAACAGGACAAATTAAATAAAACCGTTTAAAACTATAGACAGGTTGAGATTAGTTAATAGTTTTAGTAATTAAATTTTACATTGATGAGATTTTTGTTTAAAAAACAAAGACAAAAACAATCGGCCATAAAAATATCGCCGATGCCGATAATCGGCAAACTTCGAGTATCGCCGATATATCGGTATCGGTATCGGATGCATCCCTAGTATTGGCACACCATAGAACTATGTTTCACTTTTGAGGAGAATATTTACATCTTTCACTTTTGTCTATGCTAGGATTGTGTAAGTTGCTTATTTCCTGTGAGGTAAGTATTTATTAAGTTTTAGGTTTAGTAGTTCGCTATAGGTTTGTCTGCTAAAATAATATTATTGTAACATGACCAGTTATTGAAATTAGTGTTAGTACGGATATTAAGAGGAAGTATTTTTTCTGCACTTTACTCATTTATTTTACGTAGGTACCTACTTTTTCAAAATAAAAAAAGATAGTAATAATAAACCACAAAATCCTTAAAAAAACAAGTGCATTCACATGCAATGGTTTTATGTTTAATACTTGAGATAGCATGCTAGACTTCTAACAAATTATTAAGGGCCAAGTTCACCGTAAAGATAACAGTCTGATTATCCAAAAACAGCTGTTTAAAACACATTTTTGAACATGAAAATGTGTTTTAAACAGCTGTTTTTAGATAATCAGACTTATCTTTTCGGTGAACTTGGCCCTAATTCATCTTCCTTTAACAAGAAGATAATATTAGGTATTTACATTTTTGTTTTTAAAACACCGCCACAAAATTCCGCCGTCTCGAAGCCTTCTTACCTAATTATTATTTCTTCCTTGCGACAACAATGGTGTATACTTGTGTTAAGTGTAAGCCGAGTATAATCCGCCGCCAACAAACGAACCAACGTGATCCGATCAACACGAGCTTGTAATCTTACGCGAGTTTGTCGCCACTTTGAGGGAACTCTGAAATAAGGAAAATTATTTAAGGCGCTGTCAACACCAAAATCGCGCACACTGTCTATTTGTATGGGAGAAAACGAGACGTCACTATTACTGGGCGGCCAGGTTTTAGAAGAAAATAATGAATAAATATTGATATAAAAAAAAGTATGGATTATTTGTGAAATATGACTCGTTAGCGGTTTAGGTATGAATATGTTGTCTTCATGTTTTTAATTGCAGACCCATACGTCAAAAAAATAAAGACATAGGATCGTTAATGATGATTTTAAGACCAATCTTTGCAATTATTTTCTATCGAGCCGATTTCGTCAAAATATGTATCAAGTCCGTCCAAAGTCTTTGAAATATGATCAATATTAACATATTTTTTTTTGCCGTGCTAGAACAAATAGTTTTTCTTAAAAAACTGCTTAAATAACATCAATTTCAACAAATTAGGTGTTGTCAGCCCCTTAATAAGTAAGTTTTTATAGTCAAAAAAGTTATAACTCGCGTAAAATAAAAATAGCGTTGAAGGGTGGCGCTACTTGTCTTCACCGAACACATAAAACAGTACAAAAAATATTAGTTCCTATTTGGCCACCGCTCTTTTTACGTGACGCCAAGAATAAATGTGTCAATATATATTATATATACACATTTAAACGGGTATTTTTCGCGAATTTTACCTTTAATATAGGCCCGACGTTTCGACCGGATTGCACCAGCCGTGGACGCCAACCACTGGATGGAGTTACACAACCCAAAAATCCTTGCAAATGAGAACACTACTATTAGAGAATGGTTCGGGAAGCGATTGAGATCAAGAAGACAGTATCCTAATTTCAATCGTGAAGACGGCTTCAGACTCTCTCCCGCTTGGAATCCAGTGATCACTAAGTGTACTCGTCAAGTGAAATCATCTCAGTATGCGGACACTGTTAGTGTAGTGTGCTGTCCTAGTGTGAACCGGCCCTAATTAACATTTATAAAGATCAAGTGAGGGTAGTTGAATAAACACCTTCGCTTTGCTGTGGCGGTACCTCCAATACTTCAGTCTTCCCGCGACCACGGCTGGTGTGGGCTGGTGCAATCCGGTCGAAACGTCGGGCCTATATTAAATCTAAAATTCGCGAAAAATACCCGTTTAAATGTGTATTATAATGTGTTCTGATCGTGAAAGTTTAAATGTGTCAATATTTTCTGTTAGTAACTGTAAATATTACGATTGGGTTACCATAACATCACGCCTGTAATCCCCAATGGGTAAGGCAGAGGTGTATAGTTGGTGCCAGTTAAGATGAGAATAGCGGTCATTGCCTTTTTCCTAATATCTCTTCGTACGAACCAAAACAAATAAACTATGTATCGTTTTTCATTAGAAAAAATGTTGAAGATCACGACAGATGACGATTCAAGACTTAAACAGGCTTATTTTTGGTTTTCAAAGTTAAGAAGTATAATAAATGTAGGCGGGTCAATGACCGCTATTCTCATGTTAGTTGGCACCAACTATACCTAAAAGTATACCCACAAGTCACCAGTTATGTTTACTACTACTACTACAACAGCCCAAAACGTCCACTGCTGATGGACATTAGCCTCTCCCATGATGGGAGGAATTTACCGTAATCTCCACGCTTGGCAGGTGGATTGGAGATCGCAGTGATGAAAGACTAACAGAAAACGCTGCTGCCCATTCTCTGGTCTACGGAGGCGCAAGGTGTTCTGCCTCAGACATTAGTCGCCTTATACGACACCCATCAGTGTAATGATGGGTTGGTTCTATTCTACTCTGCCGGATACCACACGGCCAGTTATGTTTAAGTCCCATGTAATAAAAACATGTAATAGGGGCGAGCCTATTGCCATCAACCGGACACAAATTCAGACTCAGACTCCGTGGCTGCTACTGAGAAATTCAGTAAGTTTTTATTATAAAAATCTGAGTCCGAGTCTTCTATATATATATTGTGGCATTTCCCTCTATATTATCGACTCTCAGACGCAAGCACGTCCGTTCAATACTGCAGCGCAAAGCTAACTGCCACCTACCATCATACGCGCTTTAGAGACGACATAACGCTTCCCTCTCCTTCACTCACAGACACTACATATATAAATCTTAAACACAAAAAGTCCCAAAGAAATATCCCCGAACAATAAAAGCGACGAAGCCACTTAATCAAACTTGATCCCTTTAGATGATACAGAATGATGTAAGAAATGACACGTAGCTAAGCTAACCCGAAACTCGAAGCTTACCTAAACCCTCTTGAGCCGACTTACAGGCAACGAATATGTGTGAACAAGAGTTACGCTTGATAATCCGACCTCTGACAATCTAAACATACCGGGGGCTGAAATTATTTGTAAGGATGTCTAGAGGAACTTTTAACGTGATAATATTGTAATACCAAATAATTTGAAAAGAGTAAACATGAAGTTTCTTGCCAGTTTTTCTCCATAGGAAACGACCAACCCGAACCGTACACCTTTTTGTCGACGTTTTATAAGTGCCCATGCAGGAAAATGTGAATTAAAAAAATTATATTTTGTTTTTGATTATCTGAAAATTCAGAAGTAAACGATGAGCAAAAAATATGACTGCTTTTATCGTAGGCAAATAGAAACGAAGTCCATTAAAAATTCAAAGAAAAAAATAGAACGGAAAATCCACCAAAAATTCGGAAACATGCGCCTTTTCTAAAACAGTTGGTAGTTGACACTTGTATGTTTTTTCTTATTTGCCACAGCTCAGCAGTATTGGGTATCTAATTATGCATTGCTGACTTGCCTTTTCAAACAAATAACACTTTTAAAATCGTTGTTCCTAATAGTGACAAATCGGGCATAACTCCTAGGAACTGCATTTAACTCAGATCAGTGATCAGAAAACAGAAAGATAAACAAAATAGTACCTGATCGTTAATGACGTCACCGTTCAAGACAAAACTTACACCGCTAAATATCTCTAAGCATAAAAATTGTAATTCGATTTAACCAACTTTAATACCTGCGTAAAAATGAAACGTCACGTCCGAAAAAATACTTATGAAACACAAGAAATATAATAGAACCTGTACATAAATAAAACAAGCTGTAATAACAGACAGATAAAAGTCGAAGTAACTCAAGAAAAAGAAAATTTTCTTCTACAACTTTACCGTATTCTTGTTTCATTGTCTGTTTTTTAGGGATCCGTCAAACTGTCGGAAGAGAACGTCTTTTGAAATCATGCCCGTGACTGCCCGTCTGTCTGTCACTCTGTTTGTCATACCTACCCTTATTTCGGTGTGGCAGTTTAATGTTTCCAATGGTTTGATATAGTGGAAATGGCGACCCAATTACAGAACTGAAATTGGTTTAGTTGAATTTTAGTTTTCAGAAACAGTGCTGGCTGAATTATATGAACTTTAAATGAGAATGAGATGCGATTAACATGAGAGGGCAAATGGCAACCGGGGCTGCAGGACTGTTCGAAAGAGATACCGTGGCCCCGAAACACAAAGGGCGATGAAGGAACATGGATGGGTTTTAGTCACTAAAAGTCTGACACTCCCTCCTGCTCCGCCCAGAGCGGGAGGAGTCATTTGATTGATTGTGATTGTGATTAGATTTCCCAACCGAATAAAAAAAAAAAGTGTAAATGGCAACTTGTCCCGAAAAAAAAAACAACTATAAATATTCCATCTGGTGACGACATTCCTTGTTTTTGTAATACGCGATTCTATTTTTGAAACGATTAAAAAAACATGGTTGTACTTTCAGTACAGACAGAACCCAATCGAAAAGCCGATCTAAAACTTGCAAGTTTTTGACTTTAATGAGTAGTTCGCATAGAAAGATGCTTATTTTGTTGTGTTGCAATTGTGACAGAGACAGAAATAACGAATTATTTATTTCTGGCAACTTTACGTTACTGCAGGCTTTATAGTTTTTCTTTGTCTGTGTCTTCAAGTGAAGATGAAGTCTTAGTGTATAATCGGATAGCTAATGCAATGGCATGGTGCAAGATAGCAGGACTTTGAATACCAGAAATGGCTGAAAACTAATAATATAGGTTGATGGACGGCTATTTGTAACTATTAAACCCAGTTGATAGTAGTAAAAATTAACGGTACCTAGATAGGTACCGTTAATTTTTACTGAAATTAACGGTACCTATCAAATACTATATCCTATTATTCAACTCAGCCACGACTGTACTTACTTAAACCGCTTGAACAGTCACTAAATGAGTATTTAAAACATAAATCTTTCTCTGTCATCTTCAAACGGTTGAGAGAAAAACAACGATATAATATGTTTAGTCTTAAATGTGTTTGATTTGTTGTGCAAGCTGCCCCTAAACCTTTATTAACTTCTGCTATAACACATGGTCCTTTGCCTTTTACATTAAGTCTGCCAAAACCGAATTCAAATAAATTGAGACTTTATGAGTGTTCCATAAAAATGGGCAGAAAATAACATATTGCCTCAATAGCTCTTCAGGGATTGCTAGTGTTCACATTATTCAAAGATAAGGTTGACATGTAATTACGTGCAGAAAATAAAAGGACGCTGGAGGTTTTATTTCTTATGATGAAGCTCATTGCGGTGCCAAGTGCGTTAGATTTCCCCAGAGTGAGGATCTGGGCGGTGTGGCCTGGTATCCAACTTCTTATACTTCGATAATCTGTTTAAGTGCTAGTTCTTTGTAAGAGTTAGGATCCATTTGTTCGTTATAAGCTAATTTGCGCTGATCATACATTTTAATTTCAATGTTTTCTAGTCTTCTGCCTGTTCTATATTCAAAGTCAGTTTTATCTATTCGTTTTGTGGCCAAAATCACACATCAACAACTGTTATTTGCCATTGTTCTTTTGATTGTCTTTTTATAATTTTTTGACATAATTCCTTATTCATATTGGAGTTATAAAAGATATCTATAGGATTATGCAATTTCTAGATTCAATATCACAGGATTATTTGTGTAGTAGCTCGAAGTAAATTAAATGCGAACGCAAAACGAGCAAAGTTGGCTTTGCGAAACTAGTTCCAGAGGGCAACAAAAACAAATTGAAGGTAATGTCCACAGACCCTTTGATACAACGCAAAAGGAACGAAGACTCAATTCAAATGACGCAAATTCAAGTAAAATGTTTAGGATTACAAAATTGGCCAGGCTCATTAGTACTGAAAAGGGCAAAGTTTAATCACTTTGAAATGAGTTAGACAGAAAACCGAGGGAACGAAGTCTTGTGACCCTGTAGCCTGTAGGCATTGTTCTTTTACAAATCGGGGCCTAATCAAGTCACGGGTAGTAGCTAATAGATCAGTGAATTACTCGAACAAACTGGGGCGAGCTCTCTAATTTCCATATATTTCAACAAGACGTGCCGTGCATAACTAAGACGTCGTCAAGGTTTTTCAAGGAGCTTGGAGGAGGCTTCCCAAGAAGTTTTGTGACCGTTGAAAGTAAATTGGAGTAATTTTGGGTGATTTAAATCGTGATTTGTATAGCTTAGTCCGATCCGGTAATATGTACTTCATATATCATCGTATTCACACGTACATTTATCTGGTTAACACTGAATTAATGTTGTTAAAAGCTTTTCCTCGTGCGTACATGTATATGGAAACATATGGACGTTATATTCTGACCGTATCTCATATGGGATTCAGAACAAGTTTGCAAAGTTTTTTAATATAAAACATAGTCCCATATGAAGGAAAATATAATTACACATTCAAAATTTTTTCCACTATTGTGTAAAGAGCTGTATCCCAGAACAATCGCAGAGAGCAATATTTCATATGTTCTGCAAAGACTCGGTTCACCAGCAATTAACTCCGGTGAGGCAGCTGTTTTAAATTTTAGATGAAGGACACGATCCTGTGGTTTTTACTTGAACTTACTTTTTAAAATTCTCGTGGGAAGCTTGGGTTGACATGATTACTAAGGTCGGTTCGCTTTGTGTAGGTTTAGCGAGCATTACGTAGGTCTTAACCCAGATACTTCTGCAAATAGACCTTTGTTTGTGTTTGTGTCTGGTTTTCCACAATTGATTGCTATTTTTGATATTAATATGGTTTTATTCTCACTCAAGTGATTGCTTAGGTAAATATGGCATCCGCTGATTAATAGACACAAATGAGAGAAGAATCGCATGATGAGGATCAATGTATAGATTGCATTGAATTTTACTTAAATAATCGTTGTTTGATCATTTAGTGTATGTAAAAGACAATAGTTTACTATTTTTGTTCTGTAGCATATGATCAGATAGATATTACTGATACTGCTTAGGAACAGTATTTCATCACGTAATGGTAATTTATAATTGTACATTTTAGTTAATTAGGTTTTAATTTTATAGTATGGTGCTTGTGGCACAACTAATAATATGTTTATGGCCTCATGCGGTGCTAACTTACAAGTTAGCACCGCATAAGGAAATTTTCACACTAACATTAGATTATGGAGATGTATTACTTAAAATATGTATGTTGGTCTAGTACCGACTGCTGAGCATAGGGTCCTGGGATCGCTTCCCAGGTCGAGCAAAGTGTTATTTGGTTTTTCCATTAGAATTTTTTCAGTAGCAGCCACGGAGTCTGGAAGTGTGCCCGAGCCTATTGCCATCAGCAAAAGGCTCGCCCCCTATTACATGTGACTTAAAAATAAAACTGCCGAAATGTGGGTGTACTATTAGGTACAACTCTGCCCAACCCTTCGGAGAATACAGTCTGATGTTCTGTTACTTTAAATAAGCACAGTGTAAAAAATAGGCTTGTGTCCTGAAAAAATCTAATTAGTCCGTCAGTTAGATTATCAAAAAATATTTGACCCGTATTTTTTCTTTTGTTACGTAAACCAAAATTGATGAAGATACCATGCTTTTAAAATTCTCAATACGTCACGCAGTGCTATAATTTTTAGTGCGTTGTGACGAGCCCCCGTTCTCGAGTTTTGATGCGTTTTATCTTTGTCAATATTCATAGATTTACAAAAACAAAAAATACGTGTCCATTATTTTCCAATACTCTAACTGACGGAATAAATAGATTTCCAATTTATTGATGGTGGAAACTAGCCTATTGTTCGTTGACCAATAAAGGAAAAAGAAAAACAGGCCATCTCTCTGAGAGGGAGTGGGCCATGATCCACCACGCTGGCCCACTGCGGGTTGGATTACCACAATAACCCGCCAAATTGTATTTAAACATAGCAACACAATGTAACGTGGTTGTAAGCCTGAGCAATTTAAAGGCTTGAAATAGAAAAGTCATTGGCAGTCCAGAAAGGGTCTCTGATTCTAATTTCAATAACAAACTGAGTGCGATGTTTTATGCAAACTGGGTAACTTTCCCTTCGAAGCTTATTCAATCATCCTCCGACTGACCCTTTGAGCCCTCGGACTTGATTGCGTAAAAATAAGAATGCTGGGAATGTGGGCTTCCTGAATTCAAGTTCAAGAAACAGTGAATATTGTGACACGATATGATGAGATTTTTGAGGCTTCAGGAGGAAAATAAAAGTTATGAAAAATTCCAAAGAATAGAAAATATATAATAGAAAAGTTATCAAATTGGTTACGAGTTCAATCAAGAAAAATAAAACAAAAACTAGTTTTTTTTAAAAGAAGTTGACTTGGGACTTCTTTTTTTATCTATATTTAAAAAAATAAAACTTGGGTATTAAAAAGAGATCGTTAACAAGAACGTCAAAATCGCAATTTCAAAAAGGTCTATGCAAATCTTGATACAGCTTTTACAACCCAATTGTTATATGGCAAAAGGTTTTTGTTCGCTAATTTCATATTTGAATTAGTGCTGGCAGACCGCCAAGCTTTCAAATTAATCAAACTACAAGAAAAAAACAATATTGTTGTGTTGTTCAATCAAATTAATCGAACAAACAATACACGGTAATTAAAATCCAGTACAATTAAAGCTGGCCATTCATAAAATCAAGAAATTATATTCTAAACAGCGCTGGCCTCCTTCAATTAATTAATAATAATGACTTTACAAATTGATATGTCCGCTTACGTACTTACACTTTACAAGTGCATGTCACACGTCCTTTCCATACTAAGTTGGACATGATATGTATTCAGGGTGACCCATTAGGAGAAATTTACTTTCGTCCGCGACCGAACATAAACAATAGCATAGCACTTGCAGCCAAAGGAATTGGGTCAGCGGTGAATCTGAAGCGTCATGTCCATTATTAATGTTGAGATAAATATATTAGTAGCGTGATCGGGACTTTCCTTAATTAATTATTGTGTGTGCTTATAATTGATGATGATACAGCTTATATACGTTTGTCCTGGGGTCTGAGAAGTGTATTTATTTTGTGGATATTTTTAGTGGGTGACTCTGATCGTAATTTATGGCATAGGGTGAGTATTACAGCCGTCACGTGACCCACAAAAATTAAACCAGCCATAACTTAGGATTACTCAAATAATCCGGATCACGATCTCAAGTATTCCAAAGCCTAATTGAAACTATAAATTATAGATTTTAAGCTTAGAGCACAAAAACTTAATGTTACGTTGTAGAATAGATTGTTTACTACTAATGAGCGTTTTACATGTTTGGACCGTTGTAACTGGACCAGTGTGAGAGGTCGACGGCCTGTCACGCAAGAAACAGTTAAGAATCTGATAAAATTAATGATTTCGCTAAGCCCCGTCCCGATTGCAACTAAATCGCCTTTTTCGGCTAACGAACAATTTTCGTCTGCATTCACGTCGACATTATGCGGTCAGTGACGTTGTACGAAGTAAGAAGTACACTTTTGTGGTACGTAGGTAAGGTGGTTTGTATAAGAAAGATTGCACCGCAAACCTCGAGTTGAGTCTGGATTGTCTGGGAGTTAACACAGATACGCCACCGTGATAAATCGGTCTCTGTCTCGAGGGAGGCGAGAGAATAACCGAAAGTAGAGTGATAACCGGAGGGGGCACTGGCGCAGCCTGACGCTCTCGCAGTGTGTTGCCGCCTTTACTAGCCGGAGCCCGCGCGCGACTACGCTCGCTCAACTCGACGAACGGAACGAATGACATTCGACGCTTGAATAAAAAAAAAATACTGGACAATAAAAATAGGCGGGAATTATTATTCGTGATTTATGTTCCAAAGTTAAAATGCTCTAATGAACTCTTAGCATTGAAGTTTGTACGCAAGTGATCGAGTTATTATCGGTAAGTTTTTAACTATAAAGACTATTTTATATTTATGAATTAAACATTTATTTTTTGTTGTCAAATATTGTTGTAATATTTGCTGTGGTTGAAACTGTGTTTTCAAATTTACTTACACCGGGTTTTTTCATGACTAAAATTTAGTTTCAATGAAGTACTTATAATAAAAGATGCTCACTTTTTTAAGTATATAGTATAACATTTTAAACTTATAGCTTTTTGCTACTATGAAAGGATAAATAATAATCTGAGCAACTGCATGTTCAGTTTGTACAAACTTTTTAATTTTCCGAGCTTTAAAAAAAGTTTAATACGGATGCGTTCAGCGAAGGACGTAACATGGAGGTTCATTATATTTTTTTACGACTGTTTATGTCAAGGGATATAGTACTCCTTGGTTGCAATAACTTTTTCATTCGGAAAGAAAATAAGGAAGTTTTAATAAGATACGGTGGCTGAATAAAGTTTGGTGTACACGATCGGGATAGATATTTTGAAGTTAGTCCTTAATTAGTTTTCCTTGTTTTAAAAGTTTGAAAGTTTTGTTATTATATACGTATTGTTCTAGATGGAGCTTCGGTATTATAATAGGGAATAGAGAAAATGCTCCGTTCCAATTAAGAGTTCTATTATAAGACTTCACTCGGAGTTGTTCAACTTTAAAATTGTTATAATTTAGCGGTATAAATAATAATATCATCTAGTACTATTTGAATTCGATTTAATTGGTATTTAAAACTATTTAAAATTAAAAAAAAAACCTCATTTTGATTCTAAATTGAGACTTCCACAATGTTAAAAAAAAACATTTTCATAACGCAGAGCTTTTCGTCTTTTATCAGCAACAGATGTAAAATATATAAAATAATAATTGAGAATTTCATCAGATTTAAAAGGTATAACAAAAAGTTGCTTAATTGACAAAACACCTTTTAGAAACGAACGCAACCCAAGTTTCAGATACATCTACCAACAAGATACAACCTTACATACAGAGAAACCAAACGAACGCATGTCGCTCGTATATTTCAAAGAGAGACTGAACTTGCAAAGTCTCGCTTGCACTCCCTTCACGAACTGTAACGCTAAACCATAGTTCGTGTGCTCTACACCTTACTAACTACCTACCTACCACCTTACCTACCTACCTTACCTACCTTACTTACTTAGAACTAAAGCACTAGCACGAGCGTGTGGTACAAATACGAACGATTTTAAACTCAAACTCATAACGTTTATTTCAAACTAACTGATGCCCGCGGCTTCGCCGGCGGCTTCGCCCGCGTGGATGTCGGTCATCGCAACCAAAAGCAAAGCTCCCAGACGGCTTATTTTTTTCCGACACCTCCAACAAAATATAATATTAATACATTTTAGAACTTGACAAATTATGTACTTAAACTTTCCTCACTATCCATTGGTGAAAACAGCATGAAAATTGGTGCAGTAGTTTTTGAGTTTATCGCGAACAGACAGACAGACAGACGCGGTGGACAACTTTGTTTTATAATATGTAGTGATAGTGAAGACCCGTTAGAGACATTTTTGAATAGTCAAAACAAGAAGGTGTACCTATATGCCTACAGTCCAGCCACAGGCATAACTGTGAATGGTCAGTATCATCTCATGGAGAAGAATGGGGAAGAAGAAACTCCATGGACACTCTTTTCAAATCAAGTTATTAAAGTCGCGGGAAAATTTATCTTTGCTTCTTAAGTAAGCAAAAACAAACATCTGTCCTATGGCATTTTGGTTATTTTTTCCGACAAGTCTTAGTACTTTTAACACCAATTAAGTAAACTAATTCTTTGAATTAAGTAAATATTACACGCGAAACGAGTATTACGAGTTTACGTTACGTGTACGACGCGCGCTGGTGCTAATTTCTCGGTAACGCTAAACCAGAGGACGTGTGTTCTAAGCCTTATTTCTAGAACAGAACTTTGATCTCGTACCTACTTCGCTCCAAGACTTTTATTTACCGAGGGACTTATGAAGTTTTCTTGGTAAAAGTCTATATTCAGTTCCCGTGAGGACTAAGTACGCGAGACCCTAGTTTTTGTACTTCGTCTCGAAAGTTATGGAGTCTCCATGTTTTATTTGTGTTGGGGCTATATTTATGAGAGACCTAGCAACATTACTTTTAAATTATATAAAGGTTTTTATGTACTTATCTTATTGAATATTGTTTCGCAATGCTTAAAATTATTTAGACAGCTTTCAGACAAGTTTTTGCAATTAAAAAGTTTTTGTGTTGAAATAATTGGGCCACGTTTTATAATAGTTTTATGAAGATAGATTATTAAAGCGAAATAACTCACTATTTATTTAAGAGGAAATTAGGTTCCATATTCGTTAGATTTTTATTAAATTTATAGCTACTACAATCGACAAACTTGAAGTTGCAATTATATTTCGTTCCTTTTTGTTACTATTATAATTAATTTATTCCACACAAAAAAATATGTAGGTATATATTTACATTATTTACACACTAACTCTATAATACAAATCAAAATATTTACAAGTATCAAAAAGGGTTACAGGGCGTCAAAAAATTCGTCCACATCGCTGTCAACAGGAAAAGTGCCCAGTAGACTGGCAGCATTGCCACGTTGGATGGCAATACTGATTTTTCGCCCAAAAAATAGGCCCGCCCTCTGGTCACGTGAAGAGTCGATATAAAAATTAAATAAAACAACTTTTAACGAAGCCGAAAGGCACTTGTTCTCCCCGTTATTGCGATCATTTTTTGTTCTACACCATACCTGGGAACCTTCTAGTTACGGAGATATTGGGGGTCAAAGTTCCAACTTTTCGTCAATTTTTTTTTTAAATACAAGTTTTTAATGTAAGATTTTTACTTTAAACACCTCCACGACCCCTGTACTATTCAATCCATCCATCAGCACAATGTTTTGAGTGCGTTACATGGAGTTCTACTACAAAATATTATTTTTCACCCAAAACAAAAAGTCGTTTTCCAGCAATAATTAATTTTTGCGTAAAGTTACTTAGTTTGATGTACAGAATGCTTAGTTGACAGCTTCGTGATGAGGTCCTTTACACCCTGTATATATTTGTTTGACTTAAAGCCGACCCCAACATAGTTGGGAAAAGGCTAGGCTAGATGATAATATATATTTTTATTACTTAAAAAAATCTGCAGTTTTCCTTACGACCTCATCATCTTTAACGTCAGCAGCCTTATTCCAACTCTGAGCTTCGACCATCTTCCTTTCTTATCATACTCCTTGGTCTGCATGAGTCTCAACCAGGTTTTTCCCGCCATCTTATGAATATATATACGACCTTCTTCTTTGTTCTCTATCGTGGGGTTAGTGTCTAACCAGCCCGCTTAGCATGAACGCCGTAGACACGAAAGAGACTCGACAAATCTTTTGTCGATTCAATGACAGATGAACAAAAGATTTGTCGTTTCTCTTTCGTGTTTACGGCGTTCATGCTAAGCGGGCTGATGTCAGAGGTTTTATGCCGCTCATGGACCTCTGACTTGCCTTTACATGCCGTCGAGAAATATCTCTCAGGCATGCTGGTTTACCACCTATATAAATATAATGATTTCCGTCTCAATTCAGGCCGTATGTTCGTTAGTAGAGCTATATAACAGTACAACTGTACAATACAAGGGCCGTCGGGTGCTTGTCAATTTCTCGCAGACCCCCATTACAAAGTCACGACGCGAGGAAAGTCGTGACGGACGAAACTTTAAAACTATATTTTTTAGTTCATTACTAACACACTTATGTCGACGACCTGTTTCTTGTGCACTTATGATTAGATCTGTACTAGAATGACGGCGAAAATTTTGGCTAGAAGGATTTAAGACTAAATTGTTTAGCTCAAGTATTGGCTTAGGTACTAAAACGTAACGAAAAAAAATATATGGGTATTCATTATTGTTTTTGTTAATCAAACATGCAATCGTCCTGCCAAAAACAGTGATATTAAAACCAATATTATTTCCCGTAATCTAACCTAACCATAAAAAGAGCTTATGAGGGGCCTTTCAGCTTCGTTAAGAGGAGTTGTAAACACCTCTTAACGAAGCTGAAAGGCATTTGTTCTCCCCATGCCCTGCGAACCTTCTAGTTACGGAGATATTGGGGGTCAAAGTTCCAACTTTTAGACAAGTTTTTTTTTTAAATAGGTACAAGTTTTTAATGTAAGATTTTTACTCCTGGATGCCATAGCGTCATTTCTG
The DNA here is from genome assembly GCA_905147715.2 of Xestia xanthographa. Classification (NCBI taxonomy): domain Eukaryota; kingdom Metazoa; phylum Arthropoda; class Insecta; order Lepidoptera; family Noctuidae; genus Xestia; species Xestia xanthographa. The sequence goes on from LR990659.1 coordinate 22,852,461, forward strand.
ACTATAATCACGCGACAAAGATTGATGCTTGGGCTGAGGAATGGTATAAAATGACGTTTAAATCTTTATGTAATATAGGTATGACGTTGGCATCCAGGAGGTTAAACAACTCCACGACCCCCGTACTATTGAATCCATTGTCAGCACGATGATTTGAGTGCGTTACATTGAGTTTTATCACAAAACATGATTTTTCCCCCCCAAAAAAAAGTCGTTTTTCAGCAATAATTTTAGCATAAAGTTACCTATTTTGATGTACAGAATGCTTGGTTGACGGTTTCGTGATGAGGTCTTTTACACCCTGTAGGTATACAAAATATGTAGTTAAAAAATTAAAGAAATTCTAACCATTCTAATTCAATTCCTAAACTTTTACTTACTGTAGTATTTGTGAACAACCTTTTGTTTTGCATCAAAACTCCGTAGAGTAAGTAAACTATGTAATAAATAGGAGGAGCAAATAATCTCTGTTTCCCTCTAACATTCGGATCTATGTTTGATGATATTGTATGAAAAACCAACAAGAAGTTTATTTCGTTGTCGTATCCGAGTTTAGCAGCATCTTGGTTAAGCCCAGGATTAGAAGTTTGTCCGACCTTTGTTCGTAGTTTATTGCGAAACGGATCGAATCGTATTTATTTCTTTTCGGGCGAGAAAAAGGATTCGATGTGTTGTATGAAATGAAAACGATTTTGTTCTGGAATTGTTCTAGTTCGGTCTGGTGTGAGAATCGAATTTCGAAGCTTAACTGGGGCAAAGCAAAAGTCACTATTTATTATTTTAGCATTTGATTGACCTGAATGCCTAGACAAACTGACGTTCTATCTTCGGTAACGGTGCTGGGAATTTCAAAAATATATTGGACTGACAGGTTAGTCAGTGGCCCAAAAGTCTGACAACCATTATTACCAAGGCATGATCATCAAGGGCTAGGCACTTGATGATCATGATGATAGTGGACTGACATAAGCTATCAAAAAGCTACAGTTAGTCCCGATGAAAGTCGTGGTAGGGATACGAAACGCTTTGATCGCCATGATCTAGCTAGGCCATCTAGAAGATTAGCTCTACCTACACTAAATAAAAGGCTAGACGGATAAATTATAAAAGTTGATAGTCTTGCTACTAAAGTACCATAAAAGACAAAGATACTGCAGTTACGTATAAATCTAAGACAGACATGCGACGTAATAGCCCAAACACGTCGCTCGCTATTGCATTTTTATAATCGATGCATATCACAAAACCACAGCAATCTGATCACCAGCTAAGCGAAAACATCGTGAACACGAGATCGCATTTCAGAATAGACCAAGCGTTGCATGAAAATATTTTAGAATCACGTCTCTGTTACGTCACGATTCTTTCGTAGACTCGTGAGTTCTAAGCTTTAGATTCCCTGTGTAGAAGTTTGTTCTGGGTTGGTTCTCAACAAAATCTCACAGTTTAAACGTGTCTTTTCTAGTTCATGTTAGATCACTGTTCTTATGGAGCGTCTTTTGTTTGTTTCATACTTTGTCGTGAAAGAGAACTGGGAGTCCGATTGAGTTATCAACTCATCGAATGTTTTCTTTTTGTTTAGTTCTAGATACTATACCGTATTCAGATGACGCATCAAGCAACTGCAATCTGTCAAATTTCTTGAATATATTTTCAACTTTACCTTTAGCTTTAAGATTCATTGCGAAAATTTGTCAGTTTCGGGTAGATTGATGTGCTGGCCTCTGTGCAAAAATTCATCTTATTAAACTATGTTGAAGTTTGTGTGCCGCTTTAAAAGTTAATTGTATCGCTACATGTCCATTCAAGAGCAAATGAGTTTTCATTGTGCTTCACATAACACAATCCTTTGGATTTATCGTCTGCCAAATATTCTTCAATCTATCTACAAGGTCTTCCAATAATAAGTTACCACTCACTCAATTTCGAGCAAACCAACCATCAGACAATCGCGTCATAAAAAGGTTGACAATCATATTTGTATCACGCGTAAAGCTCGAGTTGTTCCGATTTGTTATGTCGCATAACCTTCAGAATCTTATGAACAATAGTATAGTCTGTAATAGTACCTCGACCAGACTATAAACATACGTCGTAAAAGCAAATGTTTTACCTACACATGTGCCATTTACGATAGCGGAAAGTGAAAGATGCACATGCTTTTACCGGCGGAGTGCAAAGTGCTCAAAAATGAAAGGATACCTGCGTTTTATGGGTCAGTAAAGAGAGTTGAATGGAATAGCTTTTCAAGTGGAGGTAGCACTTGTGTGGTAATGTTTAGTTTTATTAGGATGCGTTTTTAATGGGTCTTCGACATGTTCACAGGACGTTTAGTTACTGAAAATACTTTTTGATCTGAAACATCTATAGGCGCGGGTAAAACCAAAAAATGGCGTGGCGACGCATCGCCAACTGTCAAGTTGTCAACCCGGCCCGAACAATCCCTAACATTACCGACCTGTTGAAGCAGCATAAGATCTACATATTCACCATGATTTGAGACAAGCCAGCTGGTCTCGGGGCACACGCTGGGTTACAATCTCGTGACTTCGAGTTCGATCCCAGCATAAGGATTTTTTTTTGTGAATCGAGTCATTTTGTTTTTATTTAGACTCTTTTTTAAGCATATTACTTGTACAAAAAATTTCGATGTTTCACATCTGCTAGGCGTCTCGTGACGGCTCACTTGTTTTAAAAATTCATATTAATAATTATTATAAATGCGAAAGTAACTCTGTCTGCTTCTCGACAGCTCGAAATTAGTCACACAGGTAGACCCTGACCTGGGATATGACATGTTTTTGTCCCGGAAACACCTACGTCCCCTTGGGATAATTTTCGACCTCCGGTAAAATGGAGTGGAATTTATGTTGACCACCAAACCCACCACCAAAAGTGGTGATGGTGAATCATGGTTTGTCAACTTTCTTCTTCAAACAACTTCACTAAATCAATAGGCATTCTATACACGGACTTAAAAGTTCGTAAAAAATATCAGCATGTACTATAGAACTAGTTATTGTTCGCGACTTCGTCTATCAATAAATATATCCTATCTCCTAACCCAGATTATAATCTACCAAGCGTGCCATTTTTTATCAAAATAGGGGATGACAAAAAAAAACTAATTTTCCGTCAGATAGACTTTAAAAAAACAGTTGACACATATTTTTTCTTTTTTCACGTAAATAAAAAATTAAATCGATAAAGTGCGTCGTAAACTTATGTGACGTCACATTTGAGTACATTTTTTACTCAACTGTGACGTCACAAGATCATGATGATCTTTGACACGTTTTATCTTCTTCAAGTTTTATTAATTTGATAAAACAAAAAATACGTATCCAATATTTTTCGATAATCTAACTGACGGACTAAACATAATCATATTTTTTTTTAGTCAGTCATCATCCCTATTCGTTCAGATGTAAAAAGGTTACATACAGACAGTTTCTTTCACATTTGTAATATTAGTATGGATAACAAGTATCAGGCTGGTTTGGTCAATAGACATGAACGGTCACGACCGCGCAAGCACATGTTTATAACTAGTTTGTATGCAAGCGATGTAACTATAACCTTAGCACTGAAATGACCGCAGCATTGAGGTAGGTTATGTTATGTTATGTTGCGCTTAAACGGGATTTAAGGCGTTAATTAGAAGCATTACATCACGCCTCTATTCCCCGAAGGCTTAGGCAGAGGTATATAGGTTTAGTTGTGTTAATTTTTGTTTGGTTAAAACTTTTAATGATTTTATCAAACTGTGACATGGCCATAGTTTATTGCTATGTATTGGTAACATTTTAAAAGAGTTTGTCTCTTCCAGAACACATAGACGATTTAATTGAACGAAATAGTAGGTACGATTTGCCAAAATCTAAATTTAATTTTCGTAACAATTTTAGCAGGGGTACGTAGGGAGGGTAAGGGGTATCGTATTACCCAGTACTAACTGGGTTGTGTAGGTCAGATAGGCAGTTCATCATCATCATCATCATTTCAGCCGCTAGACGTCCACTGCTGGACATAGACCTCCCCCAAGTGTCGCCACGTTGACCGGTCCCGTGTGACTCGCATCCAGCGGATTCCCGCAAACTTCAACAGGTCATCGGTCCACCTATAAAATAAGTTCCATATAAAATACTGGTGTTCCGCTACATCCGGTTAGACTGGAATCTAACCCCAACATAGTTGGGAAAAGGCTAGGAATATGACGATGTCAGCAGTAGGTTCAGTAGGTGATATTTATTAACTTTCTTTATGTACTAAATTGCTGTTAACTTACAAACTTATATCTCACAGAAACAATAAAGGTAAACAAAGAAAAACAAAAGAATACATCTGTAAGTAAAGTAAGAACTTTTTTCATCCCAACGATTCAAGATGGCGTTTTTCTGCTGTTAAAATAGTGATGTAAGTTATAGCTGCATTGCAGGGTATAGAAAAATTAGGTCACAATTTTAACGGCCTGCGCACTTTCGTAGATTTGACAGGTTTCCAATATCATAAATTGTATCGTAGTATATGAGACACAAATTGCTATACATGCCTATACCAGCTCCATGGTTCATACTCAATGTATTCATTTCTGTCTGAGGGTATACGATTTATCTTCCACGTTATTTTTTATGGGTTTTATTATATCATTTTTATGTTTCCAATTCATTTCTAAGCTTTTTTATTTTCTTATCGAGAGCTTGCCGAGCCGTATGATTGTGTTTCAGAAATCCAGATACATTATTATACGAATGTTTACATTTCATTTGGAGCTTTAGGGTTCCGTGAATCGGGGTACTTTAAAGGTTCTCTTCTCTGTTGTTTCTCAATACAATAACATCGGGGATAGTTTGAATTTCTAATCAGTCAATTCAATCCATCAATTTGTTAGTAGTATTGGATTTCAGTAATTGGAGTAATTAAGGGTACAGACGAATATCTAATTGCTTTTAGGCATGATTATTTCACTGTTCTGTATGGTGTCGGACGTAAAGAATAGCACAATCCCATAACTTCCCGTGGGTGTCGTAAGAGGGGGCTAAGGGACTTACCAGAGAATGGGCAGCAGCGTTCTCTGTGCTTTTGTAACAACCGTACTGCGATCGCCAACCCGCCTGCCAAGCGTGGCGGTTATGGCAAAAAACCCCTTCGGGGGAGGCCCATGTCCAGCAGTGGACGTCTTTCGGCTGAAATAGTAGTAGTATAGTATTTCACTGGTTAGTAGAGCTTTCAGTATTTTAAGTAGCAGTAGATAGCCTAGTGGTTTGACCGTCGGATTACCTCAAAGGTTTTGAGTTTGAACCCAAAACATGGCACGCAGCTCAGATTGTTTTATATCATGCTTATTGTATAATTATCACTGCTTCGGTGAAGCAATGGGGAATGGGAATGGGCAACTACAGTACTTTCACAGTTTCTATGTCTTGTGACTGGGACTGTAGCTACATTTAATTTTCATCTTTGTTTCGACAATTCAAAAGTGCCTGTAACTGGCCTACTTGAAATAAATGATTTGATTGTGAAGGAAATCGTCGTGAGAAAACCAAACAAACATGCCTGAGAGATATATTTTCCGACAGCGTATGTGAAGCCAAGTCAGAGGCCGTTGGGCGGCATAAAACTATGACACCAGGTTAAGCACCAACCACACGAAAAAGAAAGAAGAATTTTGAGGGCACTAAAATCGAAAATAATTGTAGATAATAGAAACTTAAAATGGTCGCTCTACAAAGAGCTTAAAAAATGTCGTGCGACCTCCAAACTAAACAAAGTTGTAACAAATACAACATTCTAGAAGTGACACACATTGATGCTAAAATGTGATTATTATTATTGTTGTTTGTTCGCCCGCGTTGAGTTTAACGCTTCAAGTTAAATTGCAAACAGTAAAACAGCGATAAAAGTGGCCCGGCTGGTTCCTGACGATGGAGAGAGAAAAATAGATCCTTTTTGTGTCCCTTCACACTCCGATACACATTACAGCCTTTGCTATGTAGGGCTGGCAAAAAAGAAAAAAAATACTACAGAACCATATTAAATATTAAACGTTTTCCCCTGAATTCCGTCGGTAAGGAATAACCGTCTATGATTTCAAATGCCAAAGGTTATTGTTATGCTCCGTAAATATTTTACTACGAAGCGGTTAGTAAAACTCAATTCAAAATTAGATCTCCGCCCATCCCTAGCCGACGTAAAATTATATAGACATCGAAGTATGCATTTGTGGGTAAAAAAAAGTAGCTGCACATAAAAGTCGACTCAATAATCGTGGTAATCGAATCACGAATGTACTTTTTTTGTTTTGTAGAACGAGATAAAAATAGTCGTGAGTTCTTTCACACCGAAGTTAAATAACCGACAAGTAATGTTTTTTTTTTGCCGCGCGGACAATGTTGGCTTTGGTCGAGGTATGGACGAGGCTTTTTGTCAATCACCGATACCGTTGGTGCTATATTTCGTTGCAGGTGTATGTTACTCTCACGATTGCAAGCTTAATTTATTGTATCATGGATGGTGTACCTCATGTTTGTTAAACAAAAGTTTTTCCTTTGAGAATCGGGTTTCGTGCCCGTTCAACAGATTTACTTACGCGGATATTAAATGAAACCCTCTATGAAAGTTTTGTTACTAAAACGTTTTATAACTTGTTTAAAACATGTTCATCTGTTTTCATGAATACGGAGAGAATAGCCAACTTTTCATAATTCATTTGAATAAAGCAACGCACAATTTTTAGGAATCATTCCCTCTATGTCGACTTGTGAAACAAATGACATCTGTTTTAAAAAAAAAATAGAGACTTTTTTTTACATATAAAATTATATTTATTTAACACAAATTATTTACTCTAACAGAGGAACAACAAGGAGTTTTCCACGAATATTTACTTGGTCAAAATATTTCGGTCACGTCTAAATCTAGTTAAAATTATCAGTGATTAAAAAACTGAACATTGCGCACGTCTGAACTACATAATGCTGGTTCTATCAGTATGCTAAGCGCGTACTTAAACACAACTTAGTTACTACAAAGCTCGCAAGTTTGGTTTTAACTACGAAAACATTAAATACTATTTTGTAATTCATATTATCCATTGCTTCTTCGGTAACTTGGAAATTCTAGAAGCGGTACAGAGGCAGTGAAATCCATTATTAATAAGTACGTTAGTACTATTATTTATTTATTTTTTATCTGTCTGTTATCTTTTGATAACTAAACCGATCGTGATGAAATTCGACATGCCTGGGGAAGGTCATTGGCTGCTTTTCAACCTGGATATACAACCTTTTTTTTTTTGATATCCCATAACTCTAAGGTTAAGGTAAAAATAATACTAAACTCCAAGAATAGGTGGTCCAAAAATGCATAGTTTCGGAGATGTCATCAATCATAATTATAAAATATGTATCTAAGTTTCATTGATAAATACGAGTAATTCATTATAATTCAAACCAATATTTCATATTTAAAGCTAAGAAAATGCGACGTTGTCATATTTCACGTAAGTGTGTTTTAAGTTAATAATCGTGACTTTGCCGAATTATTTTGTAAGAAAAATGAAAAAAAAAGAATGATTGTAACATAATTCATATGCCAGTTGATTCGTTGATATAGTCTCAATCGTACCCTAGAGTTATGGGATATAAAAAAAAACAGCTTGTATATATGTTATTTAAACAAGAATTTGTGTGGATTCGTAAAAAACCCGCCGCAATGTAGCCTATGTTAATCGATTGACACTTTATTCATCAAATCGGATGAATAGTTTAGGCGCTAAGGAGGAACATACGTATATACAAACATACATACTACATACATACTACATACCTACATACTACATACATACTACATACATACTACATACATACTACAAACATACTACATACATACTACATACATACTACAAACATACTACATACATACTACATACGTACTATATACAGACTGTCATAGACTGCTAAAATTTTAACCCTCCCATTTGGCTTCACCGTAGTCGGGTAAAAAAGATGCAGACGAAGTCGCGTATACCAGCTAGTGTAGAATAACTACGTGGGAAGATATTATCTCATCAATATCGCAGCATCCCAACGGACATGTAAGACGAATTTGTTATCGTCGAGACGTATGCCAATAATTTATGGACGGATTACCTGATAACGCGACCGGGCCAATATTGGAATTGCAATATCGTGTGACGTAATCCTCTAACCCTACTGAAATATAAATTATTAGCATATAAAGTGTACCTAAGTACATTCCATGTACTTGTGCCTTTACCTTAAGTATACGTCGCAGGATTATTGTAAAAATCATCTATTTGCAAAAAAGCACGACTGGATTTAAAGAAGAAAACTCGATTGCTATTGGCTAATCAAGAGTCAATTAACAACACAACGCACAGCTTTATTTTGGTTGGTCGGAACGTCTCACTGACATGGCTGTGGTAAATATTCTCACCAATGATCCTAGCCACATTATGTTCATAACATTTATTTCAGGCAATAAGCATTGACATAATATATCTTGGTTGTTCGCAATTTATCTAAGACTAGCGGACGTCACGCGGTTTCACCACCGAAGATCCCGTTCCCGTGGGAGTACGGGGATAACATATAGCCTATGTTACTCGCTGATAATGTAGCTATCCATTGCTGAAATATTTTTTCAAATCGGTCCAGTGGTTTTAAGTTAAACGATTAAACGATTTTTATTACGAAATAGGTGTCCATTCCTGCGAAATATAAATTCGAGGTAGTATTGTTCTTAGACGTTAGCCTTTTGTTATGGAAAAGCTAAAGTTATTAGATTGGTTCCTAAGGGTTTATATTACCCAAGGCATTGTCGCGAGCACTATCGTTATATGTTACCATTTGTCCCACTTTCCCGGAATAAAACTACGTGATTTATAAACTATCATCCACTTACTGTCCTTACGTAATGCCTGAAGCGCAATCCTGAACATTATTCGACATGTTCAGCATAATTCGGCCGTCTAAAAGCATTTCTAACAAAAATATTCATAATATTGTAGTTATGAAATAACAAAAAGTCTTGTTTCGGGGTTCCTCCTTTGACTGTTTTGGGGATACAAGCCGAAAATATTCCGACCACATTTGAATGATCAAAGAAATCAGATCCTTTGAGTAGGTGGATATAAAGGTTCGCCCTCATATTAGCTACAGATTTAATCACTAATGTGTAGTGTCATGTAAATGGATGCAGAATCCCAGATAGTTCTTTGAGAGTTGCCAGTTAATTAAATAGGCGGCCGGTTTGATTAGAGATGTCCTGTCGCCTAACGAGGCCAGTATGAAAAAAAAGCCATGCAAGTGCAATGGAATTGGAATCTCTATTCAGATTTAGAATTCCAGTTGTAGATTGTTGCTTGTCGTGGTTCTATTTTTAAAATAGGGATTCATTCGATTCGTTTCTTTCACCACAATAATGTTTGTAGGTTTAATATTATAATTTATTCACTATTTTTGAGGCGTAGAATCATTAATCTTCTTGGGTGGACTGTGCTTAAAGCTACGTAAACTAAATTGAGACATTAATGTTTCCGGGTCCTTAATTTTTCTGGACGGTAAAACACCCTTAATAAATGGCCAGCCACTAAACAAGAAGAAAAAAAACAGTCTGCGACTGCGTCAATATCCTAGAACAATTCGCAGTCAATAACGCAACTATTAGTTACAAACGTTAGCGCATCGGGGGTTATAATGAAAACACGTACCAGGCTGTAATGACTTTCTGGAGTGAGCAAAAAGTCCTGGCGAGCCGTGTTTATGGCGCGAACCCTCGGGCACTGCTTTGCGGTCGGTGTAAGGGCACATACACCCGCGATATATCGTGCAATCTAAAACGGTCCAGTTTCGAATTCCGTTCAAATCGTTCACTCGTTTCGTTCCATTTTCGAAAGGGAAATGCTGAGCGGCGAGTGGTCGGAATTGATTAGCGAAATTTCGTGTTCCGTGTTTTGTAATGATGCATCTCGGTGCTCACAATAAATCAGTGGAATTCACTTCAATGCGAAAATGATTTTATGCTCAATCGAATTGTTGTGCCAATACTAATTTCACCAGGGCCGGCAGAACGAATAGATTTGGTTGCAATAATGATGCTTGCGAGAAATCCATCTTGGATGTAGAGACTTGCATTTCTCGCAAGCATCGTTATATTAACCGAATTTATTCGTTAGTAATCACCGATCGAAAGTCAGCGATTTTGTCGTTATCTCTGTCGAGACTTGTCTGCCCAGAGGAACTTGACTTAGTGAAAATGCTTTCAGTGTTTCATATTTGTGCAATTAATTCTACAGAATTGAAGCTTTTCGGTAGCTTACGTCAGTCCAATATATTTATGACATTTACACCGTGGTTTAGCTGATACAATGACATTTTTTTCTAGGTCCTTTTGAGTATAGGTTTCGTGTAAATGTGTCTTAGCCTTAACTCTCAATAGACGCAGACGTCATTAATACTAGATGATATTTTTTTTATCAGAGCACTTCTAGTTGAGAACTAAGAACTCGCATTTATTATGCTCTTTGTGAATGTACTTTTTGAACAAAATGTAACATTTCCTAGATAATTTACTCATTACTTTAAATATATGATGTTATGTGTGAAGTCCAGTAACATTTATATTTGTTTTTACTTTTAGTCCCCGCTCCGGATTCGCTAAAATAATTCCAGTCAGCCAGTGTGATATTCAAACATCATACATATTCATTTAATGTTTCAGGTTTTGTTTTACATGCACATTAAATTATTTTCTACAAAATTCAAAAACATATTCGTCGAGTTGTTGTTGTGGATATTAAATTTTCAATTCACGTAAACGAAGGCATAGTTGACACTACACCAACGAATATTATTCCTTGTATTATCTGAATTAATAGGAATAGTTATTACTGGGAGGTGTCCATACTTGTTTTTTAACAACAGTAGTATTTTTCAGTAAAAAACACAAGTTTCTAGGATTAATTACCCAGTACAAGATAAGATTCTTTTGTTAGTTCCTTAGTAAAATAAATCCAAGAAAAAGTGTCGAATTTCGTACAGAAAAAATATGGTTCATACGCCCACGCAGGTAAATATCAATTTATGAATATTTCACGATTTTAATATTATTATAAGGAAGGTAATGTCTAAGCTCATTCGGTCGTAAACCACGACGCGTAAACATGCTCCTGCATATTCGGAGGCATATGAGCAAAGCTTTAAATAAATAATCCTTCGAAGCAGAAGATTTTCGTATAAGCAAGGTATTTCTAAGAGAAAATGTTGACGTATGTAGCAAGAATATTAAAAGGTTTCTTCAAAAATGTTGAAGTACTATGTTGTCTTGTTACGATTCGTTTCATATCTTTACCTTTGCTAAGGCAGATGCATCTGTGTTTGTGTTTCAGACAACCCTCTAAAGAATATCCAGGATATAAGATGCACGATGTTTACAGAAGCTTTAGTTTTAATCTTAGTTTATGCTTTGATATAAAGTTATAAGTGGATATTCATATTTCAAAGGTTTTAATTTTTGTTTCTTTGTTATTTCTGGAGTTTTTTAACCACAAGGATGTTATTGCTATTGTATCTTAAAATAATATATCATTCGCTGTACTAAATGGAATATATAAAAAAAAAACTAGGTAAATAATTAAAGATTTAGGTAGGTAGGTACTGTCAAAGTATTATTTTGCTAGATCTCATTTAGTGTAGAATAGGCTAGTTTCCACCATCAATAAATTGCAAATCTATTTAGTCCGTCAGTTAGAGTATTCGAAAATAATGGGCACGTAATTTTTGTTTTTGTAAATCAATGAATATTGTCAAAGATAAAACGCATCAAAACTCGGCAGTGGGGGCTCGTGACGTCACAACGCACTAAAAATTGTAGCATGGCGCGGCGTGACGTATTGAGAATTTTAAAAGCGTCGTATCTTCGTCAATTTTGGTTTACGTAACAAAAGAAAAAACACGTCAAATATATTTTTTTAATCTAACTGACGGACTCATATTGTAGAAACTAAAGCACTAGATAAACCATATTATGGTCGGTCTACGACTGTTCAACATGTAACTTAGTTATCAGCAATGTAGTGGTGTAAATTGCTAAACTTGGACCATTCAATGATCATCCAACACTAATTACATTACACAGTCAAACATTTGTGTAACGGTAAAGCGTCGGTGTAAACACACCCTTACGCCAAAATAATAGCTTATTTTAATTACTTGCCAATATATTGTTATTTTAAAGCCTTTATTCAGTGCATTTCTTTTCACTGCATTCTGCACTAAAGTTCAACAGGTTTACGTTCCATTTTACGAGCGCCATCGACTTTAGTCGACGGTCTAGCTGTTGTCACTTGTCACACGAACGGCACACTCCGTCACTGAAAACACTTTCAGCAGCGGAAAAATATCAAGGGTTTTCTTGGTGCATTCCTGGGGGCCTAGTCTGCTATTAAAATACTGTCAAAATGATCTAGCATTCTGCTCGATCACTGGTCGGTCAATGGTCTCGAAATAGAATTGTGTTATAATGACATTGTTGTATTGCCATTATTATAAAACCTGGTAATAGAAATGATTTTTGAAAAACTTGAATTAAATTTGAACATCAATCATTTACTTATATATATTTTTACATATGTATTAGTGTATAACGTAATAATATAAATAGATGTCTATGCAATCTGAAGTAGTATAGAGTTCTTAAATAGCAAAAAACATTAAGTTATGTGTACTTAACGCGGATTAATGTGAAACTATACAATTCAATAATATTTTATCTGTTAAGCTGTCAAAGTCAAATGTGACATTACTGCTTACTGACGTTTCGTCTGTTTTTATTTCTAGCGGCCGGTGTGTTTTAAATTATCTTTAATAAAGAAGCTTATATTTATTGCAATACAAAATGGTGCTAATTGAGCAAATTTTGGCTGGAGCTGTCAATTTTTGCAGATTACCGCGTAAGTCAGTCATTCATTTGTCATTGTGTACGAGATTACCATTATAAGCTATTTCTTTCAATGGAGTGTCAGTTCACAATGACGTCATTATATAGTAGATTACCAAACTTGTCAAAATCAACAATTATGAAATCAATGATAGATCATTGTGACACTATTGTAATAGCAGACTGGGCCCCCTGTTCGCCACACGCCGTGGTCGTCCCAATTATCGGGACGAACGGGAATTCAGACATTTTAAAATGAAATTATGTTTTTTTTTTGACATGGCACCTTGCAGGTCAACCTTTAATGAGGCTGGCTTCTGATTAACCGGACTTTCCTGTGGGTGCCTGACCTCCAGCCAGGGAAAAAAACTTATAGACTAATGCCCGGTTCCTATAAACAACGGTTCGTTATTGTGCAAAAGGAACCATTCGTTTTTGAGTTACGAATAACGGAAGGATTGTGGCGTTCCTATATATTTTTGCGTCAGCTACCTGCACCGAATGGATGTTGGTTACCCACTTACCAAAGCCCTCCGTCAACACGTGTTCGACACCCCATGTTTCGTTATTACAACAGGGTTGATGACAAAAAAATACAAAAACAAAAAACACGTGTCCATTTTTTTTCGATAATCTAACTCACGGACTAAACAGAATCATATGATTCCTACCTTTATTCAGAAAACTTATCTTTTATGTTTATTTTATAATTTTGGTGTTGAAAAAATCTCTATTAAAAAATAAAAATAAAAAATATTTTGGCTACTGAAGTGAACAAAACCCGATTAAAGAGCGACAGACTTTCTTGACACATTACATTTTAACGGAACTGTAAATTAAATTGTAATTTGTTAGGCACAGAGGATCATAAAAATCACAGAGTACTTTTATATACCTATGTGCGTAATGTATTATGGTTGTTTCAAATAAATATTTTAAGGTTTGTTTGAGAAATACATACCTGGCTCCCTTATAAATTTCGACGAGTGAACTTTGTACAGACGACATATCTTGCCGAAATCTAATTTGTGATTTATTATCCAAGATACTAAAATTATCGACCCTCGTTTTGTAATTCCGTTGACTAGAACCACTTTCTTCATCTGATTCGGAGTTACTCCAGTCCAATAACCTTTCAAAATCACTAGTTCACTATTTGAACGCGACATTTTACAATTATTTATAGCAAATAGCAAGGAATAAGTAAAATTATTGTAGACAACCGACCGAAATCGGGCGGTAAACATATTGTAAACGACTCGTTACTTTGACAGCTCGTTGACCTACCTTTTTTGTTATAGGAACACCATCGCCCGACATCTGCATACATTTGGCTTACGGTTCGTTATTCGAAACCCTCCCATCCGTAGAACTGATCTATCGGTAACTTATGTAACGAAACGTTTTTTATAGGAATGGTTTTGGCTTACGTCTCGTTGAAAATACTACTATCCGTAAGCAAAACGACTCGTTTCTTGTTTATAGGAACCGGGCATTAGTACATATGAAGCGTATACACGGTTAATTTTAGGTCGTTCTGGAACCGAAGCTATAAACTCTTTCATCGAACTCAAAACGATTGGGACTATTTTTTTTTTCAAGAAATAACAAAAAAATAAATAAATGTATAATTCATTAATTTTTTTGGTGATTTTTTTAGTTCTTTAAAAAAAACACGAAAAATTAAATTTATATATTATTTTTGCATTTTTTTGAAAAATCAGTCCCAATCGTTCCCAGTTCGATGATCGAGTTTATGGCTTTCGGTTCCAGAACGACCTAAAAATAATGGTGTATATCAATATCAGGACAAGGAACACTTTCGGAGAGAATAAGCTATATTTTTAATGTTTTCTTTGTTTTTTTTTGTCTACTTTTCATAATAACCTAACTAGTAGTATATTGCTGTGGATTTTTTTCCGCTACTTTATTTTCCCAGCTAGAGCACTAGGAAGTGGCAAAGGCCTGGCGTTTTGGGAGAATGTCTCATGTAAATTTTGTCGTTCAAAAACATTACCAGCAATTTATTGACTTTTAATTTTGATTCAGTCTGCTTATCCTTGAAATTCTCGTTATACTCACTATTGGGGCAACAGACGGTGGGACTAACGGGAATACACAATATTCTTTCCCAGACAGTGTACATCAAGTGACGAATAAAAAAAAAGTATTTGTGCGTAGTCATCGGAGCACATCGGGCATTTTCGGATGCACGCCATCTCAATTGCGGACTCGGCGTGGGAATGACTCCGCCCGGTCATTACCTTAGTGCCACACAGTTATCCGTTGAGAAACAATAACTGTTACTTATTAATTAACCAGCACACTCACACCCTCATCTGCATTCAATGGCTAATGAGACTTTACGACTTTTTCTTAGTATTTAGCATCTAATCAACTTTGTAAACAATCGCGGCCGGTCCCGTTAGGTAGCTCACATTTTCAAAGCGATTTTTCTTATCGGTATTCATCTTTTTCTCAACTATGTTGTCATCGGCTTCCAGTCTAACCAGATGCAAACGAACACCAGCGATTGCCTATCTGATCTCCACAACCCATTGTTACTGGGTAATGTACTTAACGTTACCCCTTTTTTCTTTTTTTTTTCTTTTGCGGATGGGAAAATATCAAATGGCTCCTCCCGCTCTGGGCAGAGCAGGAGGGAGTGTCAGGCTTTTACTGACTAAAACCCATCCAAGTTCCTTCATCGCCCTTTGTGTTCCGGGGCCACGGTATCTCTTTTGAACAGTCCCGCAGCCCCGGAGTCCCGCAGCCCAAGAGTCCCTGGTAAGACTTATTATCAGTTCAGTCAGGCTTCCGATTACCCCTCACAACTGTCAAAGATATACAAATGATAGCAGGGACCAACCGACCATAGAGGGAGCTTGGTATGAATTGGATGCCCACCCATCCACGGATAGACCTCGGCACGAGTTGCTTATCCTTGATGGTCCCATGCGGCTGTTATTGTTCAGCCACGAACTACACAATATCGATATTATTGTATCCAATTATTATATCGATGTTAGTCTATCGTGAGGGTCGAGCTCACGAGTGTGGAACAAGTTTTGTCGAGTGTCGTTGTATCCACACTTTCATTATTGAAGATATCTTTCAAGTTGCGAAGATATAGGACTCCAATATAACAAGATGGGGGAAAAGATTGATAGGATTCGTGCAGAATAATACGACACAATTTCTTCTTTTGAGAATGGAATATACGATTACGGTTTCTATGATATTATTAGAGAGAAATTTTACGTGTTTTGTATACGTGGTATTCGTAGATATATTTTTTGCCAAATTTTTGTCAACAGACTTAAAAGCTCATGGCAGATGGTTTTTTTCTCACGAAAAAGTACCTAATCGTTTTAGGAACGCACCATTAATAAAAGTCTAGAAAAATAAAAGCAACATTTTTGAAATTAATTCAATACGAAAAAGTAAAACAGAAATAAATCTCTAGAAATATGAAGTGAAATAAGTGTGTTCGTTCAATCCTGCCAATGAAGTGTTGATAAATCGAGTTATTTGTTTCCAACTGTTTATTGGCATTTCGTATACAACAATTTTAACTTTATGAAGAGAATATTTATTTTATTTTCAACATGTGCAAATATTTCATCGGATAGTCGTGTTCTTTTACAATTATTTTTTCTACTCTATAAAGACTGAATCATCTCGTTTTTCCGACATCATTCTTTTTCTCTTATCTCAATTTATTCAGAGTCGTCACTAAATTTATTTTTCTACTATTCTTTTATTAGTTGCCATCACAATAATTGTCCTCCCTTTTGTAGCCAAATCACCTTTCTTTTTAATAATCATACTTGTGTTGTAATTTCAACATCGTCATCTGCCTAGCCTTTTCCCAACTATGTTGGGGTCGGCTTCCAGTCTAACCGGATGCAGGTGAATACCAGTATTTTACATAGAGCGACTGCCTATCTGACCTCCACAACCCAGTTAGTACTGGGTAATACGACACCCCTTGGTGAGACTGGTTGTCAGACTTTTTGGGCCACTGACTACCTGTAACGACTGTCAAAGATCCACAAATGACAGCCAGAATCAACAGCTTACTGTGCTTTCCGAGGCACCGAGGAAACTCGGTATATAAGGGTGATCGCCCATCCACAGGCCAACCTAGGCAAGCACGGCTTAACCTAAAGATCGACCCGAGCGGCTGATACTATTTAGCCACGAGCTACTCCTGTGTTGTAATTTCAACATGTTTATTAAAAACTCGCAATACTGTGAGATTTCAACCATCACAAAATTAGTTAAAGCATAATTTTGCTAACAAAATCTATTAGAAGTTTTTTGTTCCTGTAACAGTTTTAGCTCTGAGTTGTCATTTCTGTTTTTAGTTCGCTGCGCTTTCACAGTCCTCGACTTAGTTAAAAAGTTTTCGAGGTTCCTGCCACTTGCCCTGTTTCCCTTTTAATTACTGGTTCGTACCTACCTTTATTAGTATTGAGCTGGGGCCCACACTCTAACGTTTCTTCCATATTTTCGGATCTATCCGTCTCTCTCGCGCACGTCTGCAGATGAGTGCGAGTGAGAGAGATGGATCGGGTATCGGGTTAGACTGGAAGCCGAGCCCAAAATAGTTACGAAAAGCTAGCAATAAAGAGTATTTCACATACCTACTATTGATGCACTTTTGTATCATTTCAAAGATAAGATAAGATTTATTTCTGAGTATATGGTTAGCATGACATATACAGGGTAATGCAGGGACATGGATGAACGCTGTTACCATGAATTCAACACAAATGATTATACCTATCGCCTAACATATAATTTTTCACAAATACACATAGCATTTTAAGCAAATAAATGGTTCTTGATTATGTTACCTCGGAACACATGGACACGAATCCAGACTCCGTGAAAATGGAATGAATGAAATCGCGCGTCGGTTATTAAAAGAAGCTTTTTCTCACATGCTTTAATGTTACTGTTTGCACGTCTATTTACACGCATATACATGCAGGGTGTAAACCGAAGCCGTCAAACAAGCATTATGTACCTACTCGTACATCAAACTAAGTAACTTTACGCAAAACTTATTGCTGGAAAACGACTTTTTTTTGAGGTGAAAAATCACGTTTTATATAAAAACTCAATATAACGCACTCAAAACGTTGTGCTGATGTATGGATTGTATAACAGGAGGTCGTGGAAGTGTTTAGTAAAAATCTTACATAAAAAATAAGTATTTAAAAAAAAAGTGAAAAAGTTGGTACTTTGACCCCCAATATTAACTATAACACAAGAAGGTTCCCAGATCTATAAGAAATCGCAATGACGGGGAGAACAAGTGCCTTTCGGCTTCGTGAAGAGTCTATTTACACCCTTTATACTGACGCCTTTATTTCGTGGCGAAAAATAACGATTTTTACACATAAAACACAGTATAAATCCTGCAAAGAAAATCTCTATCCACATCCAGTATCCAATTTAGTTTGTCGTCATTACCGTTTCTCAGTCCGTTGCATTTGTACGGGCGTTGATTCAGTTATCAAGTCCCCGACGGTGGCACCTGTTTTCTTTTTACCCTTTCATTTCCGTCAGCCGGGGGCGAAGACTTAGTGACGTCACAACATGAAGGTTGCAGATTTTCTTGGTTGTATCCCATTTACTTGGTTTGTAAATGAGGGTTTATTACAAGATTATCTACGGAAAAACTTATTTTTTTCGAATCGGCTCGAACAATAATATATCTTGTCGGATATTACTATTTACCAATCAGCAAGTTAGTCGTGGGGCTGATAGCCCAGAGAGTCAGCAAAGGAAGGGGTGGGTCCGCAAGATCGATGCCTGCCGGGGTTGCGGGACAGTTCCAAAGAGATACCGTGGTCCCGGAACACAAAGGGTGACGAAGGAACATGGATGGGTTTTAGTCAGTAAAAGTCTGACACTCCCTCCTGCTCCGCCCAGAGCGGGAGGAGACATTTGATGATTTCCCATCCGAAAAAAAAGGGCCTGATAGCCCAGGGTGCGTGTGTTTGGAAGTCAATGGAGTGACTACCTTAAAAAAAAAAAAAAACAAATTACCAAGAAGGTACTTGGTATCTACTTTGGTTTTTAATTGTATTTGAATTTGGAATTCAGTACCTAGTTAATATTTACCAGCCTCGGTAATCAACTAATCACTTACTTACCTATTTCATTTGCCTACTAAATTATTAGCAGTTCATAGTAAATTTTGCTTGATTAAATATTAAGTTTAAATAAAAATTATATTATTAATAAAAAAACATATTATATAAAAATATTACCTTCGAAACAGTGCTTCAGATTCTGGGCACCGTATAAATCGACGCTACTAGATAGCTTTTCTATGAAGTTTGTAAATTAGGTAACATTTAGCTGTTAGTAACCGCAGTAGTTCACTAAATCCCATTTGAGCTCCTAACTTTTCGACCGTGTAGTCCACATTAGTGGTCGAGTTTTCACAGAAGAGTAACGATGTAAACATAATTATAATTATGTTGTGGGAATTATAATTATGTTAACATTTAAATAACCTTTAAAAAAATTGAAATTACCTATTGGTGTGGTAGAGCAGGCTATAAAAAATCCTTTGTTGAGTTTAAACCTAAACCTTTCGTAATTTTATGTTTATACTTTGATATGTAACCACTCAATGGATTCCAAATAGCAGCAAACTTCAACGTGGCAGGCCCAGAAGCAGATGACGTGACGGGAAGAAGTCGAAGCTTTTCACAAGGATAGACGAGTAACAGCTATGGACACAAATGGCTGATAATAATAATAAAATAATGTTTATACCTACCCGTTTTTGCATGTGTCAAAGTAAACAACGCCTAGTAGGAAAGGTACTGCTCAAAAGAAACAATCCGTAAGTAACCATTTCCTTTTGACCGTTCATTTTTCGGCTGGCAACTCGTAAGCTTCGAGATCTACATTCTTGTCAGTTGTCGGTGGTTTTTTTAAAGCCCGTCTGGTTCTGGAAATTTCGTTAGAAATATTTTGCTAGAAGAGGCGTCTAAGCATAATTATACATCGATGAATGAATGCCGTTAATTAATCTTTTGATTCTGAAAATTGTATTTTGCAAATAAATGTAATTTTGCGCTTTAAATTCTTTAATTATGCTTCGTTGGTTTAGTGGCGCGACTGCTGAGCATAAGATCCTGGGTTCGATTCCCAAGTCGTGCAAAGTGCTATTGGATTTACCATCAGGAATTCTCAGTAGCAGCCGAGAAATCTGTATTTACGCCCCGTTGATGGCGTTGAGAGCAGCGGTGGCCCGGTGGTGGCGTCCCCGACTTACGAACAGTAAGTGATGGGTTCGAACCCAGATAGGCGCATTATTTTGTGTAATTTATTTCATCACCACTGCTCTCAAAAACGGTGAAGGAAAACATAGTGAGGAAACCGGCATGTCCTAGAACCAAAAATTCGAAGACATGTGACATCTACCAATCCGCACTGGGTCCGCGTGGTGGATTATAGCCCATTCCCTCTCATAAAGAGGAGGCCGTGTCCAAGCAGTGGGAACATTAGAAAAGGCTGATGATGATGGCAATAAGCTCGCCCCCTATAACATGGGACTTAAACTTAACTGTTGAAATGTTGGTTTACCATTAGGTACCTCTGGCTAACCCATCGGGGGTTACAGCCGTGATGTTATGTTGTTTAATTCAGTTTTCTAGTAGTACTCAGACATCGTCTCGCTTTAATAAACTTTTATCCAAGAATAAAGAGACTAGACGTGGTGCTAATGACACCAAAGGGAGACTTAAGTCCAAGTTAGAACTTTAATAACTTTAGAACCATCTTCAAGTTTCCTCAGGCAGTATTTCGTAAAATTCTTTGTAAAGATATTATTTTAGATTAACAGAGAAAGCTTAGTTCTTGAAATGAGATTAGTACTTCGTGACTAAACGAAATGAGATAGTGCTTAGAGCTTCTATAGCGTGTTGTAACCTAACCTAGATCATTTTGAACGATGAAATATGGGTTCATTGAGTTTATCTTGATGGTATTTTTATATTGTTAGTGAGATAAATTACAGACGATGCATAGTGACGTTTATAACGTCTATAAATGTAAAGCACAAGTTTTTCAGTTACACTAGTTCATTTAATTTTACCTTGTCTAATTATTTTTTTGATCAACCTATAAACAAACTTAAAATGTCACTGTCATAATTGTTAACCCGCGATCATGCCGCTTGCAACAGCGTCGAAATATCGGGAGGATATTTTTAGTTTAGTTATGAACCGTGTTAGCTTAGTTTTAAACTATAAACACAATATTATTGTGAGGAAGTCGTCATAACCAAATTAATCCAACTTTTCTCTCGCAG
The DNA here is from genome assembly GCA_905147715.2 of Xestia xanthographa. Lineage (NCBI taxonomy): Eukaryota > Metazoa > Arthropoda > Insecta > Lepidoptera > Noctuidae > Xestia > Xestia xanthographa. The sequence continues at coordinate 22,873,765 of LR990659.1, forward strand.
GTCTGCAGGAAGAAATTTCTTATGAAATAAGCAGTACCTTTGTGTTGTCCTATCTTATTGTCATTTTCGATTAAGTATTTTGTGTGTGCATAAATATGTGTATAATGTCCTTTGATAGAGGAGGCCTTTATCCCAGCAGTGGGTACCTTACTGGCTGATAATGCATAATGGAACAGTAAATATTTTTTTGAAACTTACAATAAAGTTGTGAGAGATGGCCAAAGAAAAGCGTTCCACTCGTCTCTCCGTGCACGGAGAGACGAGTGGAACGCTTTTGGGGGGGCTCATTGGAAGCTAAGTAAAAAAAAACATAGAGGAGAATATTAGGTATTTCTAGAGTCTCCTCTAATTGCTATCAAAATTATAACTCATGTTAGAAACCTGGCGAACAAGGAAGTCAATTAAGAAGCCAGTAAGTTGCAGTAAGTTCAAATGTAACACGAGTAGTCATTAGCGGCGCCACAGTTAATGCAAGTTCCAGGGCTGACACACATTCCCAGAAACGGTATGAATGAAAATGTTCTACTCCTTCAATGAAATATTATATGTGAAGTAGCCTTGGGAGAGTACTAAATGTCAAATGCACAGTTTCCTGGTATTTTCATACCAACTTATTTCACTCGTAGCCTTTTTTAATGAATGAATTTCGTCGTAGCATTAACGAGTTGATCTCTGCTACATAGGTATTCTGTTATAGAACGTTTAGAGAATTTTAGAATAACTTGTGCAACTGTTACCTATCTACTGTTAAACGAGTTTCCTCTGGATATATATCTTGGTAAACAATGTAGGTGCCATGTACGTATACATACGAGTACATTTCTATGAACTAGTTCTTCTACGTATGGGGGTAAGCAAACACAACAGACACCTTCTGCTACGATCTTAACGTATGCCGTTTTAACGATAGATTCGTTTATGTAATTGAAACAGACAAGTCAAAGAGCAAAAAAAGAGAATATAACATATTTTACTATCTCTATAAATTCTATGAAAACATTTTCGATATAAGAATTTTCCTTTAAAAGAATTTTATTAAGAAACTATTTGCATATCAAGTGTCCCAGGAGAGACGGGCAAAAAGGTAAGGCACTTAGTTTTCTTTCAAAGTTACATCGAAATGTAATTTAACACTAAGCAAATCTTAATATAATTAATCTTTTAGTAGGATCAAAAATACACTACTTTGCTGAATAATTTTAATAATATTAGAAGATGAAATACTATTCGGAGAATCTCGAATACTAAGTAAGTACCCACTTATTTCCGTCGTAGGTAGTTGCTATTCACTAGTTTGAGGTAACATTTTCGTAGCCAGCTCAATGGTTTACCTGGAATTCTTTCATATTTCTCCGTATTCAGCTTTATCTTTTAGAAAAGCGCCTTAGTACCGTTATATTATTATGATCCATTATAATTCTTTTTATCTCTTTATGTAGGCTATTTTTTATAGATGCCGTTTACTAAGGTACACCTGTCTCCTCTTTTTGTTAGTTGGTACTTGGGTACCTACTAACAAAAAGGGGAAATAGGTATACCTTCGACATCCTTACATTAATGAAAGGATTTCACACGTTTCTTAAATCCATTCATCTAAAATATTTACGATCACATCATGATCATCTGCCTAGAGGAGGAGCTCGTGGCTAAATAATAACAGCCGCTCAGGTCGATCGTTAGGTTAAGCCGTGCTTGCCTAGGTTGGTCTGTGGATGGGTGACCACCCATTACATACCGAGTTTCCTCCCTGCCTCGGAAAGCACGTTAAGCCGTTGGTCCTGGCTGGCATTTGTAGATCTTTAACAGTCGTTAGGTAGTCAGAGGCCCAAAAAGTCTCACAGTCTTACCAAGGGGTATTGTATTACTCGGTACTAACTTGGTTGTGGAGGACAGATATGCAGTCACTTCATGTAAAATACAGGTATTCAGCTGTATCCGGTAAAACTGGAAGCCGACCACAACATAGTTGGGTAAAGGCTAGGCAGATGGTGATGATGATCATCTGCCTAGACTTTTCTGAAATACGTTGGAGTCGGCTTTCAGTAAAATCGAATGCAGCTTAATAGCAGTAGTTTTCATGGAGCGACAACCTGTATTACCTTTTCAATCCAGTCACTTGGTGATACGATTTCCCTTGGTTGTCGGACTTTTGGGCATCTGATTACCCGTAACGACTATCAAAGATCTACAAATGGCAGCCCGGATTATTTTTCCGTGGTGCTAGGTTACTGGGCTTATCCCAGTTGTATACGTCCCCTTGTGCCTATTGGCCTTGTTTTGTTCAGTCTCTTGCTGATTTGGAGGGAAGTGGAAATTATGTTTTTCCTACTCCTCCGCTATTATTTTCTGATTGATTTCGTTGCGGGATCCAAGACAGTTAAATTGTTTCTCCGGGACTTCCACTACTTCATTGTCTCGGCGCTTTTCTGGTCACCACTGTTGATTCTTGTGGTTTAGGAATATTAAGGTGGGCTTATCCTAATGAAAAAACTAGGACTAACGGCTTACACACGTTTTCTGGGTCTTTATGATCACCCATCCATGTTACGACCTCGGCAAGCATTGCTTAACCTTGAAGACAGACCCGTGCTATTATTATTTAGACTCTTCATCCTCTCACCACATTATCAACTCCGTTTTATTTCACCACAGCTAGTGACAACACTGGATACGTCATGGTGGTACTATCAAGTTAATTGGCACCGTTCACGCCCAGCTAATTGCCTTCAAGCACCGTTATGACTGCGGTAAGCCACATCGTGTACTACTAAGGTGGTGTTTAGATGGGACACTTACCAGCGATTCTTTGGTTCTTCTTGCTTTGATTTTGTTGGTGAAGTGGTATGTCTATGTACACTCTACAGAACTCATATTTTTTTCATCATCAAAATTACCAAGGCATCCGAATGACGAGTACAACTTGATATTGGTCTTCTTAAAGGGACGGTACACGGTCCAGTGCCTGTCGATCCAGTAGATTCCCGTGGCCCTCGCACGAGGTCAACCGATGATCTAGACCAGAGGTTCCTAATCTTATTTTGTCTACTGCCCACTTTGAGAATAAATTATTTTTTAGCGCCCCCATTTCTTCACCTATTCAAAATAAAACAAACAATCGATTCTTCTCTCGATCTCTAAATTAATATTAGTTTATATTCACAAGTTGTAGTCGAGAGCTAGAGCAGTCGGTGTCTAAGAGTTCTCCTAGATGAAATTACAATTCGTTCCCTAAGCCTCTACACAATGCCCCTTTTTTTTTTCTGGGTCTCTTACTGCCCCCCTTTAGGCCTGCAGCGCCCACAAGCCCCCTTTGGGAAAGGCTGGTCTAGACCATCGGTTCACCTCGTACGAGGTCTACCAGAAGGATGTATATAGTATTTGTAAATAGTTGTTTTCTCACAATGGGCCTCATCGAAAGGCTGAAAGTCGAGATGGCTATGCTCGGAGTTTCCTCGCGTGATCAAATCAGAAATGAGGACAGCCGCAAGAGAACCAAGGTTACCGACGTAGCCCGAAGAATTGCCAAACTTAAGTGACAGTGGGCAGGGCACATTGCTCGCAGAACGGATGGCCGATGGGGCCGAAAAGTTTTGGAGTGGCCACCGCAAACCGGAAGACATTGCGTTGTAAGGCCTCCCACTAGGTGGATTGATGACCTGATGAAGGTTACCCCATCCGCTGGATGCGAGTCGCACGGGACCGGGCAATGTGGCGACACTTGGGGGAGGCCTATGCCCAGCAGTGGACGTCTTTCGGCTGAAATAATGATGATGATAATTCTATTATTTTTGCTAAGTACAAAAGACAGAAGGTGATTGTCTTTTTTTAATCATCTTTCTCTATAACGTAACGGAAACGCATTATATACTCTCTAATCCACAATACTGCAGTCGCGGAAATGCTTTTCAATAATGGTGATTCCAGACACAATCACCCTATTTGGTAAACCTCAAGGTCCCGTATTGGAATATAATACCGCTGAACTGTCTCGATAATTGCCGGTAAACGGGCAATAATATACGATGGATTATTAAATTTCTTGTTCTTTGGATTTAATTGGCGACAATTCATGCTTGGATAATTGTGGACGAAGACCGTTATCTATGAGTGCGGTAAGCCACGGTAATGTTGGCATAGAATTCTGTACAGATGGGCCACTTTTAAGCGATTGTTTAGTTGGTGTCTGTTGAATTGGGGCAATGTGTAATGTTTACTCTTGTGTTCCTTATTGACAGTGTGCTTTTACCTATTGCTTTTGTATTAACGTAACATTGCGACTGTAAACTCCGAAGGATTAGGCAGAGATGTACCTATTAGTATATCAACATGTCCCCAGTTATATTTAAGTCCCTTGTAACCGCTGGCTAGCCTAGTGTAAACATATATATATATATATCGGAACTACGTGGCTGTTCCTGAGCAATTCCTGATAAAAATCCAATAGCACTTTACCCGATCTAGGAATCGAACCAAGTACCTCAGGCTCAGCAGTCGCGCTGGCAACCAAAAGACCAATCAGGCTTTTGTAAATTCTGATTTGAAAAACTGTTAACGGTCCAGGTTTATTTAATTACGAGAATAACGAAATATGGCGGTAGTAGTGAAAGTTCCATTCCAGTCTGACAACTAGTCTTACCCAGTATTAACTGGGTTCTGGAGGTCAGATAGGCAGTCGCTCCATGTAAAATACTGGTATTCAGCTGCATCCGGTTAGACTGGAAGCCGACATCAACATAGTTGGGAAAAGGCTAGGCAGGTGATGAGTGGTGAAAGTTCCATGTCCGAAAAGAGAAAATATAAAATTGAAAAGAATTTTATTCGTTCTCCAAACTGAAAAGAATAAAAGCCACATTTATATTTTATTTTGTACTACAGTTACATTTTGCCAACAAAAAATGTTTTCAGAAATAATTCACCTGACTGAAGTTTTCGTATGCTTTTTTTTTTAATTCAGCCTTCCGTTTTTTTACTATTGCGTCCAAAACGGAACGACCATTTGAACGGTAAATAAAATCATTACGAAATCCTTGCAGGGTAATAAAATGTTAGATTATGTCACGCCTTTACTATACGTGTGATGTGAACAGTATCTTAATATTACCGTTACTATATGGTAGGTATGTAAGATTATAGGATGTCTTATATCATCAAACGTAACTTAATAGTAACAATGGACCAATCATATTTGTTGCGTAGCATTTTGTAAGACGCACGCATTTTGCACATGCACTATCGAGGACACTCCAGCCTGTTCACCGTTAAGCTAATTTTTGCTTGCACTTACAACATAGAAACGCTCTATAGCCCTCCGCCCCGTTGACTTTGTATAGAAATAATTAATGAAAAGATACCGATCGGCCGAGTGCACTGACGACGCACGCCAAACGAAAGTTATTGTTATTTTGCGCGCCAAAGTTGACGCTTTCCTAATAGGCCTAAACTTTAAGGGGGCGTGGCTCAGCGCCTCCGCATGATTTAAGCGAAAAAATGTTTAACTGATCAGGCGGAAAAGACCACGACTGTACCTGTGACAAATGTATATTTTTTCTTTCTTTCAAGATTCACAGTGTAAAGGAGATCAACCCTGATACCCTGAAATCAGTATATTTCAGTCATTATCTGCCTAGCCTTTTCCAACTTTGTTGTGGTAAGCTTTCAGTCTAATTTCTTTCAGATGCAGCTAAATACTAGTATTTTACATGGAGCAACTGCCCATCTCTTAGTTAAACTGGTTGTCAAACTTTCGGGCCACTGACTACCTGTACCGAATATCAAAGATCTTCAAATGGCAGTGGGAACCAACGGCTCAATGTGCATTCCCAGGCATGGAGATAACTCGGTATCAATGGATGGTCACCCATCAAATGAAGCCCTTATTTGATGGGTGACCATCAGCTTAAGCTTGAACATCTATCCTCGGTCCTCGTCGGTCCGTCGAGTTATTGTGAGTTATTACCAAACCAAAACAACTACCAACGTTCAATGAAACCGCATAATCGAATGTTCAATCCAAACCCCTACACCACAGTTCATCTATTAATTCCGGTAGCGGAAGCACCAAGAATCAATAAAGATTCCGAGAGAACCGCAAATTGCAATCGAGGGAACAGAATACGGGTCTATCCGTATGACGGACATCCACAGATTGGTACGTAGGTAGGTACTTCATATCGATGTTCCAATGTTTCCCTCGAATACCATTCCCCGTTACATTGTTACTAAGTGTGCCACGTCGAGGTGTTTCGATTTTAGAACCGTCGTCGATAACAACTGTTTTATGACCATTTTCTACGGCGTGAAAATCTCAAGCGATCCGTATTTTACGAGGAAATGTTGGTATTTACTTCACATCTCGATCTAAAGTGCCCTACGAGACTGATCTCGAATACCAATAACATAAAGACTATTATATAAGTACAACGCAGAGCAGAGAGAGAGCAGTGATAGCCTAGGGTGTGACCGTAGGACTACCAATTTATACAGGGTGTAAAAGACCTCATCACGAAGCCGTCAACCAAGCATTCTGTACATCAAACTAAGTAACTAAAATTATTGATAGGAAACGACTTTTTTTGGGGTGAAAAATCATGTTTTTTGGTAGAACTCAATGTAACGCACTCAAAACATTGAGCTGATGGATGGATTCAATAGTACGGGGGTCGTGGAGGTGTTTAAAGTAAAAATCTTACAGTCGGAACTTCGACCCCCAATATCTCCGTAACTAGAAGGTTCCCAGGTATGGTGTAGAACAAAAAAATGATCGCAATGACGGGGAAAACAAGTACCTTTCGGTTTCGTTATGAGGTGTTTCACACTCTTTAGGTCTCAAGTTCAAACACAAGACACGCGTATCTGATTTTTCAGATTCATGTGCGTATTGTATAATTATCATTAGCTTTGGTGAAGGAAAACATTGTAAGGAAACCAGCATGCCTGAGAAATATTTCTTGGCGGCATGTGAAGTCCAGTCAGACGCCCATTAGCGGCATGAAAACTCTAACACCAGGTTAGGCACTAACCTCACGGTAAAGGATAACACAGATGTTATTATAGTTGCATATTGTGACGTAACACTTAAGGCCCTTCTAACCCTAAAATTAGCAACTCTATTTGTGGTGGTTCAAACTTCGTTTGAAATACTGTTAGAATAAAGTTCTAATCAGCTTGCACTACAAAGCGGTTGTTACGTCAGTCACTGCGGCCGAATAGTGCAAAATGAGTGGTTTTTTGCGATTTAAAAAAAATCTATTGATTGGACTAAAAAATAAAACACATAAGACCTGCTTTATAGTTAGTTCAGTTAGTATGCAAAATTTCATTATCTAATCTACAGTACTTTTTGAATACCAGCGGTTTATTGTTCGATTTAGAGGTAACTTTGGATTTTTTTTCTATCCAGAAAAGTTTATGGAATCCTGTTTTCGTCACACATAAGACAGCGTTAATCCTCAACTTTACCATATATGTCTTTTAAAATTAATGCTGCAGTATTTTAGGCGTAACGGAGGATCATGCTAAGCCATTTGAGGGATATATAGCCCCTTTCATATTACACAATCGAGATCAAAATCTGATAACGATAGTTCACCAGGTCAATCAAGAGACACCCTGTGGTTGTAATCGCATTGTCAGACGTATAACGTAACAAATATGCAATTATCCTAGCAGAGTACAAATTACGACACTACATATTAAATAGGCATCTCTGATTTAGTTCACTTGTGCAATAGATGAAGACATTCACACATGGTTGCCTCATGAATCTATCATTTAGGTCTTAATTATTATCATTGTCTGATATGATAGACAATACCGACCTTGTAGTTATGACATACGGGTCATAATATAACCAAATTAATTTTGCACAATGATATTATTTTGACAGACTGGTATTAAAATTTAATGATCCGTGCATGCGAAATAATGAGGAAGAGAAAGGAAGCTTGATTACCACATTCGAAAACATTAAATCAAGTATTGATTAAGTGCTTTCATCTTTTAATTAAACGCACTTTAAGATAACCGGCACCTTTAATGTCTTGATGTGTGAAAACAAATAATAATGGAAAGTAAAATTGTCTGAGAAGTGTCCCTCCTCTTATTACTGGACAATTAGAAAGACATGAACAAAGTAATGTTGCCATAGTTTTTACCTCACAATTCGGTAAAGTCACAAACGGGAGGTGTATCCCGTCGCATCTCTATTTTACGTCTTACTAATATTATAAATGCAAAAGATTGTGAGGATATATGAATGTTTGTAACTCTTTCACGCAAAAACTGCTGAACGGATTTGTATGAAATTTGGCACATAGATAGTTTATAACCTGGAATAACACATAAAAATGTGGGACAGTTACCGACCAGGGCAGGGAGTCTCGACATAGATAGCGACAAATTCGCTAACTTTTGATTGCTAATTACTCACGAAAGAATTCGGTTGCAATAATGATGCTTACTAGTAACGCAAGTCTTTACATCCAAGATGCGTTTCTCGCAAGCATCATTATTGCAACCGAATTTATTCGTTAGTAATTAGCGATTGACAGTTTGCGATTTTGTCGCTATCTATGTCGAGACTGCCAGCCCTGCACGCGGGCGAAGCCGCGGGCACAAGCTTGTTTTGTATAAACTCAATTCTGCATCGACAGTATTACCTATATGTCAACTTCGACAATTCTACTTCCATGCGGATACCAAAGTACACTTCAGAGAATTCACAGAATTCTGCTGGCAGTGCATAAACGTACAACATTTGTTAAGTGCCCTCCGCAAATACGACATATTATCAACACGCTGACCAACATGTTGGTTATTTAAGTGGTGTTGATGTTGTTAGCCATGTTGGCACCACGCTGGGAGTGTTTGCCATGTCACATGCTAGAGCAAACATTGAAATGAGAACCGCACTCTAACGTGAATTAATAAAATAAGGTCGGGTTTAAAAAGTTAAATATACAGTTCAGTGTTTTAATTGAATTTGTGTTTAGTTCGTGTGTGTTCGACTTATTACTTACGCTACGAAGCTTTAGAAAAAAACAGGTGGTTTCGAAATGGGAAATAGGTAAATAATGTGGTCGGTTAAAACGATTTGTAGACTTAAAAGCTACGGTCATAAGTCATTTAATCATTTGTTAACACAAATAGTTAATAAATAGTTGTTACAAAAGATTACAAGCGCGCTATGACTATAACAATACTTTTTATAATTTTATTCTATAACAAAAAAACAACAAAAAGCTAACTTTTATGTAATAATTTTGCTGACCCTGTGCACATGACACAAAAACAAAAGACATGAGAATCGTATGTCACTGCTTTTCAGGATTCCGTACCCGAAGGGTAACCAACGGGAACCTATTACTAGTCTCCGCTATCCGTCCGTCCATCTGTCTGTCTGTCTCATGATACGTAATAGGTAGACAGTTGAACATCCGTTCGTGAACGGCTGGCCAGGACATGGCTGGAGGTTGATCACTGTGTTGCCCAATTTCTCACCGGTCATGGTAACTTTAAGAGTAAATTATTTTCCTTCAAGCTTGTTGACTCGTCTTTTTGTCAATGTTCCACACCTGACTGCGAATATCAACAATCAGCACATCACATTTTATGGGAGTGCAGTCTTTGGCAGAATGAACGCAATATTATGTTGGATAATGTACAGGTTACATCCGGAGTTATTTACTACACAGACCTTGTAGAAACTAGAACAAATTTCCGTGCGTTCAAGCGTTTTTGCCATGCCTATTATTGGAACCAAATATAACAGATCACAACTTAGGACCCATGTTAATATTTATTTATCCGTGGTGCTAAGCAACTGGGCCTATCCCAGTTGTAAACGTCCCTTTGTGCCTATTGTTCTTGTTTCGTTCTGTCTCCTGCTGATATGGAGGGAAGTGGAAATTGCGGTTTTTTTCTACTCTTCCGCTATACTTTTCTGATTAATTTCGTTGCGGGATCCAAGACAGTTAAATTAATTCTCTGGGACTTCGTCGAGCTTCTGGCTTTCAGGAGTTGCAGTTGAAACTTTCCCAGAATGTACAAATTCTGTTGCCATTATAAGAAAACATAATAAAATTAAAAATGGCTCCCCTACTGCGATGATACGGAATCCTTCATGCGTTAGCCTGTCTCGCACTTGGCGGGTTTTTATTTAAGTGTGCAAGAAGTATCCATGATATTATTAACCACCGCATCTAAACATCAACGTTTATACAAAGTAACCTACGCATTTCCCTTACATTTCCATTACCTTAGACTACAGTTTTCTCAGTATAAGCTGTACCAAAGCACTGAAGCCTTTCTTAGAAATCAGCCGAGAATTAATAAGCAAAGATTTAACAAGTCGGCTTACGCTCAGTCGCTTTGAACTTAATTATAGCTAACAGGTATAATTTGTTCGCCTTTAAAGTCGTTTAATAAGTTTATAAGACGCTCTGAAGTTGTGTCTTCATTTCCTCGAGGAGATGGAGATTGGAGCGGCTTTTTGATTATAGTGGTCATCGAGTTGGGTCGAGTAAGTTTTATGTATCCGATTATGCGATTTCAGTGTACGTTGGTAGTGTTTTAAGGTTTGTTAATGACTCACTTTATGAACAGATACTTTATTGCCAGTCTGTGCAATTCATAGCCGGCTTATATTCAAAGCTCGATTGAATCGGTTTCTTCTAGGTAAACATGCTCCACCCTAGGCCGCATTATCGCTACACATCAGGCGTGTTCTAGTTATCATCTGCCTAGCCTTTTCCCAACTACGTTAGGGTCGGCTTCCAGTCTAACCGGATGCAGCTGAATACCAGTACTTTACATGAAGCGACTGCCTATCTGATCTCCACAACCTAGTTAGTACTGGGCAATACTATACAGTACCCGGCACGTAACTTGGCAAGAGTCGTTAGATGCGCAGAAGTCGTTTTTTAGGTCTCTTTGGCGGTCAAGCGGGACGCGGGGTATGAAGTAGCGCCGATCCGAGCGCGCGATTGGCGCGTCAGTCGACCCCTGCCTCCCGCACCGCGTTTACATTCCGTTCGCTCCCGATTACACTTGCGGTGCTAGTGCACGAGTACTCTACCCTTTGTTTTTGTTACGAGTTCAGTTTTAGTTTTAAATTAAGTTTTTGTTACGAGTTATTGTTATTGTTGTTGTTTTAAATTTAGTTTTTGTTACCAGTTGTTGTTATCGTTTTAAATTTAGTTTTTGTTACGTATTTTACAATGCTAGGACCAAATACCGTTTTACGCAGACATGCCAGATACGATGTGTACTGTTTCATGGAGAAAGAAGCTCAAATTGAAAAAGAGACGGTAAAACGGACTGCAGAAGCAACTAAAACGTCAGAAAGAACAGTAAGACGTATAGTTAAAGAAGTTAGAAATTCCGAATGCCTCACTGTCATTAGGACACAGGGAAAAAAGAGGAATAGAACAAATATAAAAAATACATACATAAAAAATGCATCAGTATTATGTTTTATTTATAACACCTAATAAAAGTCACGAATTCCTCTGCTTTGTTTAACTACATGATTAAAAATAAATGATGGCAATAACCAAAAATAACAATCAATAAAATTTAAGTTACTAGTTATTTGTTCCACTAAGTGTACGATGCGCGAACTTGCCCCCACTCCGCCAAAACCTTGCCAACTTACGTGCCGGGTACTTGTACCTCTTGGTAAGACTGGTTGTCAGACTTTTTGGGCCACTGACTACCTGTAATGACTGTCATAGATCTACAAATGACAGCCGGGACCAACGGCTTAACGTGCTTTCCGAGGCACGGAGGAATTTCGGTATGTAATGGGTGGTCACCCATCCACAGACCAACCTAGGCAACACGGCTTAACCTGAAGATCGACCCGAGCGGCTATTATTATTTAGCCACGAGCTCCTACCGTGTTCTAGTATTAAAAATAAAAATAAAGGTAGATGATGAAGTGTGTTTCATGTCACAGTAAGTTCAAGTATGTTACTGGGTTAATTGAGAAGAACATATTCAGACAAATCCTGCGAATAAAACGGCCGTTTTTACAAAATTTCATTTCTAGCTCTAACCGCACACGTTCGTTCCAAACTGACGTTGAAAAAGAAAAAAAAAACCCTACTCTATTAGGCAATCCATTTTCAAATGAATCTTACTAACGTACAATCGTATACAAAGTTGCAATTTCTTCGAGCAACCGCAACGGGTCAGTGTAAGCGTGGCACTGACAATCCCTGCGGTCTGAGCGTTCATGCAAACGTAGTACTGCAATATCGTTTATTATTCAGACCACTGTGAACAAACAACACCCCAGAGATTGCACTAACACCGAAACAACATTTCCAAAGACTTTGAAACCTCCAAAGTCTCCCAAAGTTCTTTCAAAGATTTTGTTTCGTCCAAGTTTATTTACTCTTTTAAAGTTCAAGACAGTGAATTGTTCTGTTTTGACTTTATTCTGTTTCGAAGTTAAGAATTTGAGTAAAGTAAAGGAATTATGGTGCTGGTATTGTGTTGAAATGATTTAATTTCTATTTGGAAACCGCGAAGGTTGTGTTTAATTTAGGATGATGGAAGGTTTTGAATCACGTAATTGGAATAATTAGTCTAGCTTAAACATAAATAAAATGTATTTTTGCTGAGATATTTTTAGGTAAGTACAAGTTTTTAGTTTTGTCAACAGCGTCTTATGAAACAACTATTTGGGCGCAGGACGTCAGAAACGCAAAATGACAGATTAGCGAATTGTCAGAAACGCATATTGCCAGGTGTCGCAAAATGACAAGATCTGATAATGACAGATTCGCGTAGTGACAGATTCGCAAAATGACAGATTCGCGTAGTGACAGATTCGCAGAATGACAGATTCGCGTAATGACAGATTCGCAGAATGACAGCAACAACGATTTCTAGATGGCCCTGCCGAAACTCCCTGAAACAACCTATTTTGATCAGGAAACACAAAACTTATGTTCCTTGCAAATAATTTTGCACTTTACTACTGATACAACAAAATCGTGATTCAAAAAGCCAATTCCTAAGAGACAATACATAACGAACACTTGGCACTATCCCATTACAAGTCGTCGCAATTCTTCCCGCAAAGCACTGTGTTTATCGTATGAATCAATGAGAGTATTACGTGACCGAACTGACCAAAATTGGTCTGCGGTTTCCGTGATCCAATTTGTTGGTCTCCGGAGTACTGTACGGACTGTTCCGCATAGCAAACGATAGAGCCTATAAAATTGTCAGCTTCATCAGGTTATTGTAGTGCAGCGATGAGAAAATGTCGCAGGTTTTGTCTGATTTATGAGTATGCAAGAGTACAATTTCAAAATAAATATAATTTCTATATAATGTATTACTAACATAGTTTGTAAGTATATTGTTACTAACACTATGAGTCTTGTTGCTCGAAATAAATAAATTATTATTATTATAATTAAAAAAAAAAACACTCAAAAAAAAAAAAACAAAATGAATGTTATTTCACATAGGCCTACATGGACACTTATAAAACGTCAAAAAAAGGTGTACGGTTCGGGTTGGTCGTATCTTATGGAGAAGAGAAGAACCGGCAAGAATCTCCATATTAGTTATAATACTGCATAGCATGAGATTTTGGGTTAATTTTGTAGGTTGAACTAAGTGCTATTGGGCTATTCCATCAAGACCTTTGGAATCTGAATGGTTAATAGCAATAGCCTCGCTCCATTCAGTTAGGTAATACCTTTTTTTCTTTTTTCGGATGGGAAATCATCAAATGACTCCTCCCGCTCTGGGCGGAGCAGGAGGGAGTGTCAGACTTTTACTGACTAAAACCAATCCATGTTCCTTCATAGCCCTTTGTGTTCCGGGGCCACGGTATCTCTTTCGAGCAGTCCCGCAACCCCGGCAGACATCGGCCCTTGCGGACCCCTTCCTATTGCTGACTCTCTTTGAGGCGCGCGTGTAACACGAACGCGCCGTCGACACGGCCTGTCGTCATGAGACGGATGGACAGCGAGCTAGCTCATAGCCCAGCGCTAGCCCATAGCGGCCGGGACGCTGAGAGGTTCTCTCTCTCTCCCGTTCCGCCACCTCTTTCTCTAGCATTACTGCTTCGCAGAAGGAGGTGACGGCGTCCCATTCCGTCTCGCTCCGGACCATGGCTTGCACCAGGGCCGGACGTGAGAGGTCGCCGCCGCCAATCGCCGCTTCGAGGACACGGCGGTGCTCCGCCCACGCGGGGCACACCTCCACCGTGTGTTCCACCGTGTCCTCCGGTCGATCCTCACAATGGAAGCACCCGGGCGTTTCCTCCCGCCCGATTCGGTGCAGGTAGGTCATACCTTAAGTGCCCTTTGGCGAAAAAAGTTAGATGTTATGTAATGTTATTTTTACACCAAACATGAATCACGTGCTGCCTGAATGTCTAATATTCAACGAAATTATCGAATATCGGGATCAAATTCACAATACCCGGAAAAAGCGATTGTGATCTCAGTTTATTTTAAGGTAAGGACGATACTCCTAATATTCACGGTGGTATCAATTACAAACACGAAGAGAAAAGAATTTAATATTCTTTTTCCAAGAAACACTAGGGGTGAGATTTGTTTGTTTTACGGTATATTCGACAAATTCCGCGGCACTATTACATAAACATATTTTTTGTGGGAACTTTGCAATGTTATAAAAACATATGCTATATAAATTGGACAAAATTTAATTTAAAAACCGAATTTAACAGCGACCTGTGGATAAACGGAAAATTTAATTTACCATGCGTTTGGAAAATATTGATAAAAATAATATGGATGATGGTTCCCATTTTGCGGTCTCTGAATGATTAAGTTCCCTTTTTTGTTTGAAAAAAAAAACAACCGGACAAAATGATATTCATGAAACTAAGGTAAGTTAACAAAAAGTATTCAAAACAATTTAACAGTTGATTTAATGACAACTCTTTAAGTTTTTCACGGGTATAAACAAAAATAAATAATTTTAAAGCTTTTAAAATCTCATGAATAAATTTAGCAAAGTTTGAACAATATTAATTAATAGAGAACTAACATAACTTGTTAAGAGACGATAAGTTTTTAATTGTTTGTAAATGGTTAATAAAATTAATAGTTCGTTAACAACGACTCTTAAGAACTATTACAATTTAATTTAGCAAAGAGATTTTAAACTACTCTTTTTGTGAAATATGTATTTAAACCTCTGAGCCAAGGGAGTTACTACTTATGTACTTTAAAAGTTTTGAATACTTAACGAATATGTGGGACTAACCTTTTATAGTCTAGCTGTACATAGAAATCTCTCGTATAAGAACGTTGGCGCTATGAATTATTTCACGTGATTAATAAATGAAAATCTAATTTTGCCATTGGTCATCACTCTGGTCATCATTTTGGTGATCATTCGGTTGTGCACAAACTAAACTTAATTTAGACTAATGCTATCTTTTTCTCTCTAATAAAACGAGACAGAGACGGACGTAATTTAGAGCTGTCAAATTTAGTTGGAATTAATATTTCTATACAAATGAAAGGTGCACGTAAAAACATGTCGACTAAAAACACGGTAAAGCGCAAGGTATAAACTAGTTTGACAACTCTAACTTAGTTCATAGCTATAGCCGTCCTTTTCTCGCACTGCCTTTTAGTAAAATATAGCAATAGCCTAAATCAAGGTTAGTTTGTGCACAACAGAATCGACATCACTGGCTTATTTAAAGGTAGGGGAGAGGGGTACAAAATGACATACTAGTTAGAAAATCAGTCATCAAATCTTTATTAATTAATAATATTGAACACTTTAAGTAACTATGTATTCTTTGGTTCATTACCTATTAGAATTATAGAGATCAATCAGCTCAATACAAAAACAATATAATTATTAATCTTTTTTTTTTAACATGTCCAAAAACCGTTTTGTCCGCCCTAGGCGGGTAAAATGACACACGTGGTGTGGACAAGATGGCATACCAATTTTTTTATGAAAATCAGTCGATTACATACAGAGTTCACACGTAAAACGCTTTGGAATTTTTGGAACATCTGCACATGATGCATGAGCCCATCTTTTACAGCTCAAGCACTTTAGCCAGACCTCCTTTGGCTTGGACCTGGAGTAGAGGTCATTGCAATAAATGCAAGGACAATCTTCATCATCATCTCCGACTTCAGTGAAAGCTTGTAAGGAAGAGAAATCATTTTCACTGTCGGAACTAAAATCCAAAGCTTTTGTAACCTTTCTCATGTTTTTCTTTGGAACAGGTGGAGGAGCTGATTTTGCTTTTGCCTCTTCTATAGGTATTTGGCGTTGAAGTTAACACCAATATTGTTGGTTTCTTACGTGCCTTTTCCATGGAGGTTTTATCCCAATCCTGTCGGTCTGTTTTTCTAGAATAGTTACGAGGCATGATGTTCAATTATCTGGAAAAAAGAAAAAAAGGTGGGTCAAATGACATAGTATGCTATTTTACCCGAACAAGGTGTATGCCATTTTGTCCACTTCATAACCTTCAACATTAGAAAACAATAACTAAAAAAATAACTAGAATTTTGAGATTTCAACACATTTTCGAAGTTTTTTAGTAAAATTACAATAAATTAATGCTAAATAAAAACAAATTAACGTAAAAAATACCTACTTACTTTTACGAGAAACAAAATCCGCCTGAGTAAAACTCGTGACTGCAAAAACTAAACAAACATGTGTCCGCACCACACGGCCCAACGGACACGACTGGCGCCGCTACAGGTTGCGAACTTTGATTATATAATGTCTAGATGGAGCGTCGCCCTACAATCAAAACGTAAAAAACGAGCCAACAATTTCAAGCCTGTGTGCGTGCAGGCGGTGTTTTACACTGCCCTACTGTGTCTCTGTGTGCGTGAATAATGTTACCAGCTAGTACAATAATTCTCCCATAAGTCACATATTAAAAATAATAGACTACTTAATTAAATAAGATAAGTTTTAGGTGTATGTATGTAGTAGGTATTATTCAGTTTTAGTAGTGTATTTTTATTAAGTATGAAGTATGAATTAAATATAAAGAAAGTAACTAACTTTCTTCGATAAATAAAAAAACACTATTTAAATTGAAATAGAGTTGTTGAATGTTGTATTAAATCAGCTAAGTTAATTAAATTAGTATTAGAATTGTGCCGATTCCCTTGTTCACTAACTAAACTAAAATTAGACTATTTCTATCTTTTCCTCTCTACAGTTACAGTTACAGTTATACAGGTACAGCTACAGGTACAGTTTCTCAAACTACATTAGTTTTTGTTGGTTTCCACGTGGCATCTCCGCGGCTTTTTTGAATGCGATCTATCCATCGATTCCTGATACTTAATAGGATTATTGGATATTATAAAAAATAAGATGTTATGTTGATCACCATATTCTACTCATTCAATAATTATGTTTGTTAAGGGCTGATTATTCATTAGTCAGATAACTTTTATCCAAGGAATAAAAATAGAGGTTAAATTACCGATTTAATACTTTTAAACAGTGCCAGTTATTAATAATATATATATATTATTATATAAATGAATTGCCGTTCGTCGCTCTAAAACTCGAAAACGGCTGGACCGATTTGGCTATTTTTGGTCTTGAATTGTTTGTGGAAGTTCACGGAAGGTTTAAACAGTGAGAAATAGGTAGGTAGGTCGTAGGTAGGTAGGTATGTGGTAGGTAGGTATGTGGTAGGTAGGTATGTGGTAGGTAGGTAGGTAGGTAGGTAATAGGTAGGTGGTAGGTAGGTAGTAGGTAGGAAGGGAGTAGGTAGGGGAGTAGGTAGGAAGGGAGTAGGTAGGTAGGTAAGTAGATAGTATGTAGGTAGGTACGCTCATGTGACGCAGACGATGTTGCGTGGGTCAGCTAATAATGACTAAAATGTGAACATGAAGTCGGTATCAATATCAAGTAAAATAATTACCTAGCTAATATAATAACAAGTTTTACTTGGAATCGACCTCAAAATCATAGAAAGACTTAATACGAATTTATAAACTTCACCTTTTTTTTATATCGATAAATAAAGTAGACCAACTAAATAATATAAACGTAACCCTAGACTAACTAATTTACCCACAAAAAATGACGTTCTGTTGGGAGAATGAAAAAAAGAAACTGGCAACACTGATAAAATATGGCGTAATTTTATGTTCATAAAAACAAGACAGAAATATATAGTTTTTTGGTTATTTATCGATGATAGGCGATGTGCTTGGTATTTTTTACTCTTCCTGTATAATTCCGGCACAGTTTAATAGCACATACCTTCATTTTATCGCTGTTATTTGTTTATTACCTAACGCGCGTAATACGTGGTGACGCCAAAGCGGCACGATCGGCACTAATCGGCGAGTAAGAACTTGTAAGCCAACAGTTGGCTGATATTTTTTGACACGTTTGCGCGCACTTGACGCTCCATCTAGACATTATATAATCTAAGGTTGCGAACTGTTACTAAGCGATCCTTTACAAGTCATTTTGACAACTATTAAGTCTGTGGTTTCGGAGATAAGTAGGTGTGCCATTTTACCCACCTATGTCATTTTGTACCCCTCTCCCCTATGCTTAGTGCCAGCTTTTTTTTAATAATACACTACTAATACTAGGCACACACGTAGCGGTTATGATCGACGGACGGCAAAATCTCACGTGAACACACCTATTTTGACAGCACTTGTCCCTAGCGAAGTCCAAATCTTTACAACACTCTGTATCAAATACAGAGTTTGAGAATTGATTTTATGAAGAGATGTCAGCAAAAGGAAGAGGTCCGGGGTAAGGGCCGATGCCTGCCAGGGCTGCGGGACTATTCGAAAGTGATACCGCGGCCCTGGAATAAAAAGGGCAATGAAGGAACATGAGGATTGACTTTATGTTACAGATTTTAGAAACACTTCACCTACACACTTCACTTCACTTAGGACAAAATGCAGCCTCAGGTGCGGAGACAGCATACGTTGCTGCAATTGTTACGGCTGGCGAAGGGGTCTTGGGGTGTCAGGTCGGTCAAAGTATCTCTGGATACCAATGAATGTTATTACAAAGATGAGAATGACAGCTCTCGAACGAGCTTTAAGTGCGCTGATCGGGTTTAATGTCATTAGTAAAATTCGCTCTTAGTCATGAAGATATGTTTCGCATGCTCGCACGCTGCACCGCGTGTGAGCATGCGAAACATATCTTAATTATGACCAAAAGTTTGTAAAAAGAAGTAAAAAAAACGTTGAATAAAAATTAACATCACTTAATCACCTATCATAGACATACTCAAAGTTTACATCACATTAAATACCACACAGAGGTTTGATATAGTTACAGCATGTATGTAATATCGGCACAATGATCTTGGATTACACAACCGCGAACAATAGGGGTTACACGAGTAGGTATGCCATTAAACGAGCTTCGACGTGCTTACGGTTCGTTACTGCATATTTCAGTCCGCGTTACTACATTGAGAGCAGAGAATCTGCTCGGTACAATTTGCAACAAATTAGCTCATATGAGCCGATGGCGATGGTTAGGGTTTATAATGTATGCATTTTATGAAATGGCTGTCTAAAATCTCTGTCAACAACTCGTCCTGGTTTCGCACGGGTGGATAATAAAGTATACAGGGTGTAAACACGAAGCCACCAACCAAGCATTCTGTATATCAAGCTTAACTTTACGCAAAAATTATTGCTGGGAAACGACTTTTTTTTGGGGTGAAAAATCATGTTTTGTGATAAAACTCAATGTATCGCACTCAAAATATTGTTGCTGATGGATGGATTGAAAAACCCGAGGGTCGTGGAGGTGTTTAAAGTAAAAATCTTACATTAAAAACATATACATAAAAAAAAAAAAACTTGTCAAAAAGTTGGAACTTTGACTCCCAATATCTCCGTAACCAGAAGGTTCCCAGGTCCACACCTGGGAACTTGTAGAACAAAGAAATGATCGCAATGAAGGGATGAAGACTTTATAGCCCATTATTAGGGATAATGTAGCATTCTAATAATGAAAAACATATTTAATTATATAATAATGAAATCGGTCAAGAAGTTTTTGAGTATATTTGTTAAAAACAAATTCAAATCTTTCCTTTTTATAATATTAGTGTAGATGAGCCTCTATACCGGGTAATGGGTGAAGACAGATTGTTGATTATGCTGAATATCTACATGTGAACTTGAGCAATAAATTGAGACTTCAAATTCTACGTTTGTTTTGGTGTTTAATCCCAGAGTATTCGGATGGACGGACTTCTTTTAGTTCTAAAACATGATTTATTTTTTAAGTGTACCTACATAGTTTTTACTTAGTGTTTTCAAAATCAATTTTTTAAAACTAACCTTACTATTCACCTGTTCTTCTGATCAGAATTACACTAACGACTAGATACGCTGAAATGCCAACAAAAATGCAAGTAAAGCGCTAAACCACGTCCAGCCGCTTCAGAGATTACGTGAACATTTTATCGCGATTCTAAGTGGATGTTCTGAACGCTATTTAGCCGGTGATGTTACGCTACATTATCGCGCACACGGAATTCTCGGCGTGCCAACTTGTCCACGGATGTTTAAGCGTGTTGACCAGACTGCGTTCGCGATCGAAGACCGATAATTCGATATGGAGAGAGATGGGAAGGTATAGGTTATCGATTTTGAATTATCGCTGCACTGGTTGCGAGAGGAGGGGAATATTTAAAGTAATGCGGTTTTAGTAGTAGTAATCTTTAATGCCCTGAACTTGACGACCTCATGACTGCATCAGCGAGCGGAGTTCGCATAGCTGAATTTTGGCCCAAACATATTTAATAAATAATTGCCATCAACACGCTAAGAACAAGAAGAAGAAGTAGTAATCTTAGTATATGCCGATAGTTGCTGTAGTTGATAAAATAAAGGAAAAAATAATACAGTTTTTTTGACGAGGTGTTTTTGAAAAAGTGTTAGAATGAAGTTGAAAGACTTCGAATTCCCTTTTTTGAATCCAAAATGTGATTACGAGGACTTAACTGGAATGTAAAAAAAGGTTTAAAGAACAGTGGTTGGTTTTGCAGTAGGTAGAGTTTATTAAACCGAATATAATGTAATATTCATGTTATGGTTCACACGCTTCCAAATTAATTTTCGCTAGGAAATAATTAATTACCTTGATGCTCCAACGTGGCGGCTCATTAATTATTGTTTCTTGTTTATCATCAATACACAGAGTATTGAGGCTTACGGCAGCGCATCTTTCAGTCATTTAGACAATCATCATCTGCCTAGCCTTTTCCCAACTATGTTGGGGTCGGCTTCCAGTCTAACCGGATGCAGCTGCATACCAGTATTTTACATGGAGCGACTGCCTATCTGACTTCCACAACCCAGTTAGCACTGGGTAATACGATACCCCTTGGTAAGACTGGTTGTCAGACTTTCGGGCGACTGACTACCTATAACGACTGTCAAAGATCTACAAATGACAGCCGGGACCAACCAATAAGTATAGTAATTTTCAACCAGTGTAGTCGCTCAAAGCCACCTCAACAAAGTAGGATATACTCAGTACAAATTCCACTCCGTTTATCCCGGCTCGCTGTAGTTGATCAGCTCAACTCAAACACCCACTCAAAGCTTTACTGGCCGGTGCCCGCATGAGGAAGCTTAAGAGCCTGTATTTGCTGTTTTGGTGATATTGGGCGATCTAGATATCTATAAGACCTAAGAGTTCGCTATTTGGACACCATTAAACTTGAACTTATAATCATTAAATCTGTTGAAGCGAAAACACGATTGGATAAAAAAATCACGATAGAAAAAAAAGACAAAAAAAAACTCGTTTTGCACTTATTTTGTGTTGGATCTCTGAAACCCTACGGAAGTTAATGATGATTTTTAGCCTAATAGATAGGTAACAATATTATCTAACATCGTGTTGACTTAATTTTTTATTTAGACAAAAATTTGATTTTATAAAGAATAAAAACCACTCATTTCGCACTATTCGGCCGCAGTGACTGATGTAACAACCGCTTTGTAGTGCAAGCTGATTAGAACGTTATTTTAACAGTATTACAGACGAAGTTTGAACCACCACAAATAGAGTTGCTAATCTGAGGTAGTATAGGCTCTTAAGCTTCTAAGCTTATCTCACGGAGAAGTGACGTGTGCAACTGCTATTTAATATCAGATATTTTGTTGCACTTTATTGCAGAATCTGATAATTTAAAGTCGTTGCCAGTTATTCAATTTTACGGTGTGTAGATGGACTGGGACTATTGCCATGAATTCATTATCATGATTGCATGCTGAATTGATGGTAGCAGTTTCCACATCGATTTATCTTACATTGTGTTTATAGTAAATACTAGTGTCCAGAGATATTGTCTAATCACCACACACACCACACACATAACACATACACACAACACACACAACTTACACACACACACACACACAACACACACACATAACATACAACTTACACACAACTACACACCCACACACAACTACACATACACACATAAAACACACACACAACTACACACACACCCACACACAACACACAACTCACGTTACACATAACTTTAATTGTTTCTATCTGTCATATTTTAGGCTGTCAATATAAACGAAGTTATTGTTAATATTCTTTTACATGATATCGCTCAATGCAGGCTTAAATTGATTAAGGAATTACCACTTATGGTAGAAAGGTTCTTTATCAATTTTGGTTGCAATAGAATTGACACTTTGTCACGTTCAATATTGAGTTTGTATTTCCAAAACTTTATCTAAGATTCTGAATTCAAGTTACGGAAGTTTCAAGCTACGTTTATGTCATAGAGAGGTGACGTGCGAAACAGTTATTGAATAACCGTTATTTATTAGAAGCATGCGTCCGTGCAGCCGATCGTTTAGTTATACGTTTTTTTATCTCAATTTGCTACACTCGATTAAATCGTTCGCGAGTTTAAGCGATGCTCTCTTGTTATGTGGTGTTGTTGTTTATGTATCTTTCTGTGCTCGTATGTCTTTGTACTTCTTTTCTTCTATATCGTGTAGATACTGCCTAATCTGGCTGGCTGGACTTGGCTTTACATGCCAAGAAATATTTCTCAGACATGCTGGTTTCCTCACGATGTTTTCCTTCACCGTAGTTAGTGATTATTGGACAATCAATCGTTGTACTTATGGTGTGTTAACGAAAAAAGAGGGATTGTCAGCAGCCAGCTCCACTATCATATTACTGCCTGGCTATTTCTCCCTGGGGTTGTTATTCCTTTTATGCCGAAGTAGAAACTGCATTTTAGTTTAGTGAATGAAAAACTTAGTACAATTTCGTAAGCTTTGATTTAACTTGCCTTGAAGATTTGACTAGTCAAATCTTGCAACTGAATTTCAAACCAGTCCCCCCAATTGATTGAGCTGAAATTTTGCACACACCTTTGGTTCAGGTGACATTTTATTTTTATGACAGATATGACTTGACCCTGCAGCCAGGATCACCTCCTCATGAGAGAACTTGTCAACGGTGGCACGGTCATGATGCTTTGTATAAGCGTTCAATGTTGATGGATGAACCTAAGTGTCATAAATATTTCATTTAATTAAAAGCTTTTTTTTTATAAAAAGGGTTTAATTTTTATTATTTATTTTCAGATCTACATTGAGATCGAGATAACAGCACAACCTGTGAGTATCAATTATTTTCCTTTTTTTATAACAAATAAAAATAAATGTCCTATATCGGCTACATCCGGTTAGACTGGAAGCCGACCCCAACATAGTTAAAAGGGAATCTATGCAGAATTTGATGCTCTACATTGTCATAAATCGAGCTTTCTGTTACATATTTTTGTTGAAAAATATGAAACTGAAAGCCGAGTTTCCTCCGTGCCTCGGAAAGCACGTAAAGCCGGTCCCGGATGTCATTTGTAGATCTTTGACAGTCGTTACAGGTAGCCCAAAAATCTGAGAACCAGTCTTACCAAGGGGTATCGTATTACCAATTACTAATTGGATTGTGGTTAGACTGTAAGCCAACCTCAATATATTTGGAAAAAGGCTAGCCAGATGATGATTTTTCAACAAACATTATATTTGCTATTTGCTTTAAAAAAATCCCTTAATTATTCAGTCAGCGTATTCCTATAAGTACCTATTTACAGCTAAAATGGTGTCTTTCAACTCAAATTTTAATTATAAAAACGATCTATTCAATCCATTTCATTTGTCTGAAAACTGAACCGTTACAGAACAAAGTACATGAAAGGATGATTGCGTTTCAGTAATGACAACATAGACTGTACCATTCCTTTTATTATAATCAGGCGTCCCTTAGAGTGTACTTTGGTTTTATTGTAATAGTGTAACATTACACAGATTGTATTGTAACTTGCTAGTTCTAATGTTAGGCAAATTTCTAGGAATATCTTTGGAAAGTTCTAGAACTGTTTGCTGGAAGTTTATGGTAGTTTTTATTAGAGGTTTCAGTAATGTGGTGTGTTTGTACATTTTCAGCCAAATAATCCTTCACTCTGATATTTTAGTAGTCTAGATAGTTTATAATAATACCAGCTTCTGCCAGCGGCTTTGCCCGCGTCAAGTTTGATATCCGTCCCATGCGATATTACTACCGGGATAAAAATAATCTAATGCTATCAATTTGCAAAATTTCATCCAAATCGGTTTAGTAGTTTTTGCGTGAAAGAGTAACAAATATCCATACATACATCCATAATATTAGTTTAATTTATTTAACTTTAATAATTTATTACAGGATCAATACAATTATTATGTACATTACACACACACTACAACTAGAACTATATATAATTACAAAAATACAAACTAAAAGTAAGTACCTACATACTATATACGTATACAACGACGTCAATAGGCATCAAAGTACTCCTCCGCATCGCTGTCACTCGGAAACGTACCCAGAAGACTGGCAGCATTGCCACGTTGAATGGCAGTGCTAATTCTTTGCCCAAAGAAATAGGTTTGGTTACGTGAAGTGTCGACCAGTCGGTGAGAGATTTAATATTAGTAGGATGCAAGAAATAAGACTTTAATGAATGGATTTATAGACTGCGGCTCACTTCCAGTAGCTGTGCCTATGGTATCAAGCACGTGTTAATTAAAAAAATATAAGGATATGTTATGGGAAACGAAAATACTCCACTGAAAGTTCTTATCAACAAAAAAACACAAACTCCTTAGCTTTATTATATTAAAATGATACTACTACAATCTGCGTTCGATTATGGCTATTTTTCTGTTCCCTAGTTTCTCCAAGAGAAGGTTATTAAAAAAAACCTTGTAGAAATAAAAAGGCGCCCAATGCTTAAGTAATAATGAATAGTAGTGCTACCCTCGCTAGAGACAGAGGAAATTCAATAAGAACTTCAAACACTGAAAAAAAAATTTCATTTAGTCTTAGTTACAAAGATATTTTCTTTTAATCTTCCCTTTTCTAAATTCAGAAAAAAATACAAAATTCTGAAATTCCTGAAGCTGTTGGCCGTCGTTATTCGATTTAATAAATAGGATTTAACAATTATTGGGGTGCTAGGTACAATTTAGCGCTTTAGATTAGCGACTCGTATATCTGCCCAGTTACTGGAAAATGACCGTCCAATGGGGTCTTATTATTCTTTCATTCGATAAGTCAACTGAAACCTAATTGAAGAAAAACTTCACTTACTGAAAAGGTTATTTTAAAACAAGGTCGCAAACTAGGTAACGGCGATCGGCGGCGGCGTCCACTCGCGCCCGGCCCTGGCTCAATCCTTGGTCCGAAGCGAGAGGGAATGGGAAGACGTCACCTCCTGCTGCGAAGCAGCCATGCTAGCGAATGAGGTGGCAGAAAGTGAGAGGGAGAGAACCGCACGTCCCAGCCACCGCGGGAGACGCACCGGGCGTTGGGGGCTATTGTAGGCGCAGGCCTGTAGACGGTGAGCAATGGGCTAGATCGCCGTCCGTCTTATAGACGACGGGCCGTGTCAACGGCGCCTACGTGTTCCACGCGCACCTCAAAGGGATGTCAGCAAAAAAGGAAGTGACGGCAAGGGCCGATGCCTGCCGGGGCTGCGGGACTGTTCCAAAGAGATACCGCGGCTCTGAAACACAAAGAGCTAAGATGGAACATGGATGGGTAAAAGTCTGACACTCCTTTGCGCTCCGCCCAGAGCGGGAGGGGTCATTTGATGATTTTACATCTGAAAAAATAAATAATAAAGGTGGTCAGGAACTAGGTACCTACTAAAGCAACTTCAGACCGTGATATAATATGATGTAGGTATATGAAGGGTTTAAGTCATTCGTATAAATGCTAACATGAGATTTAGCAAAAGATCCGAGGACAAGCGTTCGCTTTAGATAAGATATTTTCCTATTTTTGTTTTTTTTTATGTTTTTTTTATGCTTCTCGTAGCCTTTTTTAAAATGACAGTCCCAGGCAATTCCCGTATTTTTATAACTCCGTCTCAGTTTGTCAAAAACCGTGAATAATTAGGCAATACTTAGGGCATATTTTTGACATTGATGATGAGTTAGCCACTTTGGTCGTTGTTGTTGTGGTAAAATAGCGTGATAATAATTTACATAACAATCTCTAATTTTTTGAAACTGCGTGATCCTCATTAATTTAATACTTATTACCTTTTAATCAAGACCGTCTTTGTCACTTAACACCATATGACCCAATCTCCCAACTCAAACAGCATATGAAAACACGAACAGCCACAGCTCATAGTGTTTGTGTGAGAGCCGTGAGAGGTAAATTGGTCGTCATCGTCATCCGAGCAGCCTTTGTGCTGAATGTGGCCCACTTGACCCCGTCAGCTTACTTACTCATAACGTACGTACAAGAAACGTTTCAGCCGAAATAGGCACTAGTTTGGGTATGGAAACCTAAAAGCAAGAAGCTTAGTTTTAGTGCTACAAAGATTTTTAGACAGAGGGTGCGTTCGGTTTGTTGTTTTGTGAACATAACCATAAAACATCGCGCCTATAATCTTAAAAGGACAGTCCCGCAGCAGGTATATCTATGCCTAACAGATATACCTGCTGCGGGACTGTTCGAAAGAGATACCGTGGCCCCGGAACACAAAGGGCGATGAAGGAACATGGATGGGTTTTAATCAGTAAAAGTCTGACACTCCCTCCTGCTCCGCCCAGAGCGGGAGGAGTCATTTGATGATTTCTCATCCGAAAAAAGGCATAGATATACCTTATAAGATCACACCCACATTTCACCTGTAATATTTAGGTTCAATGCTATAATGGAGCCTATTGCCATCAACTGGGCACACATCCAGAATCCATGACTGCTACTGAGAAATTCCTGATAGAAAAACCCAATAACACTTTGCCCGACCTGGGAATCGAACCCAGGATCTCACGCTCAGCAGTGGCACGAGGCAGTGTTTTATGAAATGTACTAAAAAACAAAATAGCTGCATTTATTCTGATTCTGACCACCTGCATACCTTATTTTGTAGCATTATATAGTATAGCAGAAGAGAGCAAAGGAAACGAACGATATAAAATAAAAGTTTGAAAAATTCAGTACATTTGTTTTTCAGAAAGATCTTCATGCCCTAGTCCATTCGTTCTGAAATAACGCTAAAACAGTTTTATCTAACTTGGATTCGTTACACTCAAAGTACTTACCTACGGGATAAACAGTGCATTTTGAATTCGTTAGTAGTGAAACATATATTCTGTTATTTATTCTTACTCGGTTCCCTAATAGCTTTCAAACATAATATTCATACTTTGTATATTGCAAACAAAACATCATAAAATGTAAACATCCCCATTCGTATGCGTCAACTTTTATTACGACGGCTCTCTATTCGAATTTAAATAAAAGCTACCGTATACTTTTCCGAGCAGAATTGCGAGAAATAGGTGAAATATGTAAATATTACCTCCAAAACTTTCCATAATAATCTATCTAGGTATGAAATAGATATTAAATTAGATTTCACATCAGTTTCAAACTGAAAGGTCTGAAATTATTGGAGAAAACTTTTACCTAACTGTGGTAACGATACAGGCGGACTTTCACAACAGGTAATATAAACAGTTAATGTATATTTAGATAGAAACAGAAACCAGCCTTTATGAAATAAGTTTTTGTTGCCACAGGCTTTTCGACTCCAAACCCGTAGTATTCTACTTGAAAGTCTCACTTACACGTGGACGTATTCAAATGATCTGAAAATCATAGCAATTATTGTTTACGATAAAATGTAACTCGACAAATCGGAAATCGAGAACCATAACATCATCATGGCAGTGGAGACGGCTTCGTGATGAGGTCTTTTACACTCTGTTTAATAACAGCCTGTCGGATCAATATTCTGGTTAAGCCACGCTTGCCTTGGTTAGTCTACGGATGAGTGACCACCCTTACGGAGTTTCCTTCGTGACCCGGAAAGCTTGTTAAGCCGTTGATCCTGGATGTGAATCCATTTGTGAATCCGCAACCGTTCTTCGAATTAGGTTTAGCTAAGAGTACACCCACATTTCGACAGTTATATGTTCTTCTTCTTCTTCTTTGCGTGTCGATAACTCAAATAATACCCGACCAGTATGTAGCCACTTAGGCTGAGTTGCACCATCTAATAAGTTATAGTTACGGTTTGTGTCAAATTTAACACTAACAGTAACACTGACTTTAACGGTTATAGCAAAATGTGTTGCACCAGCAAATTCAAGATCATCGCTTTCGTCTTCAGTACTGGTTTCCGCGAGTATTTCTTGAAGCAGGGACATGGTGTTTAGAGGTTATATTCAACGCGTTTGACAATTGACGGATAATTTAACACAAACAATAACACTAACCAGCGGAAAGTGAGCGGTTACAGTTACGGTTAAAGTTATGACGTCATTTAACTATTTGTCAAATGGTGCAACTCATTTTTGGCCTAACCGATACTTTAACTGAAGTTTCGATGTTTGTTATAGTTAAAGTAAGATGGTGCAACCCAGCCTTAGTATAGTAGTTATATGTTTAAGTCCCATGTAATAAGGGGCGAGCTTATAGACATCAGCTGCTAGCGAGAAATTCCTGATGGATAAACTTAATAACAGAGGCTTAGCAGTCGCGCATCATCATCTGCCTAGCCTTTTCCCAACTGTGTTGGGGTCGGCTTCCAGTTTTACCGGATGCAGCTGAATACCAGTATTTTACATGGAGCGACTGCCTATCTGACCTCCACAACCCAGTTAGTACCGGGTAATACGATACCCCTTGGTAAGACTGGTTGTCAGACTTTTCGGGCCTCTGACTACCTAACGACTGTCAAAGATCTACAAATGACAGCCGGGACCAACGGCTTAACGTGCTTTCCGAGGCACGGAGGAAACTCGGTATGTAATGGGCGGTCACCCATCCACAGACCAACCTAGGCAAGCACGGCTTAACCTAACGATCGACCCGAGCGGCTGTTATTATTTAGCCACGAGCTTCTCCAGCAGCAGCAGTCGCGCATGTCATCCTATAATCATATTTTTTACTAAATATACATACTTACAGTAACATTATTATTGTTAGTTACTCGACGCGATTAAGAAATCGCACATACACACATCAAAATAAGTTTGTGATCACTAGCATAAGCTGATATAATTTTTTAAATTGAACTTTATCAAGAAAAAAAACTTTGTTGAGTTTTTTTTTTTAAATAGAAATACCCTGTTTGAAATTAAAAAATAAAACTATTTTTTATCTACACTTCTACACTAACATTATAAAGAGGAAAGATTTGTATTTTTGTGTGTATGTTTGTAATGAATAAACTCAAAAACTACTGCGTCGATTTCAAAAATTCTTTCAACATTAGAAAGCTACATTCACTTTGAGTAACATAGGCTATATTTTATCCCCGTACTACTACGGAAACGGGAATTACGCGGGTTCAACCACGTGACGTCCGCTAGTTTTTTTTATAAAAATGTTACAAAATAGGTTTCGAATTTTCAAAGTAATCACAAACTTTTTTTGATGTGTGTACGACTAGTTTGCCGCGCAAATAGTTAGTGATGCATGAATTCCTTGATATAGGCACGGAGGTATGTGCAACATTGCATTATCATTTGCCTAGCCTTTTTCCAACTATGTTGGGGTCAGCTTCCAGTCTAACCGGATGCAGCTGAATACCAGTATTTTACGGAGCGACTGCCTATCTGACCTCCACAACCCAGTTAGTACTGGGTAATACGATACACCGTCGTAAGACTGGTTGTCAGACTTTCGGGCCATTGACTTCCAGTAACGATCAGTTGACGGTAATATGGTCGCCCTCTATTGCATGGGACCTAAAAATCTGGCGAAATGTGAGTGCACTCTTAGTTAAACCTAATTCGAAGAACGGTTGCGGAATCACAAATGGATTCACATCCGGGATCAACGGCTTAACAAGCTTTCCGAGTCACGAAGGGAACTCCGTATGTAAAGGGTGGTCACCCATCCACAGACCAACCAAGGCAAGCGCGGCTTAACCAGAATATTGATCCGACAGGCTGTTACTATACAGGGTGTAAAACACCTCATCACGAAGCCGTCCACCAAGCATTCTGTACATCAAACGCAAAAAAAAATTACGCAAAAAATAGTGCTGGGAAACGACTTTTTTTTTTGGGGTGACAAATCATGTTTTGTGGTAGAACTCAATGTATCGTACTCAAAACATTGTGGTAATGGATGGATTGAATAGTACGGGGATCGTGGAGGTGTTTAAAGTAAAAATCTTACATTAAAAACTTGTATTAAAAACAAAACTTGTCAGAAAGTTGGAACTTTGACCGCCAATATCTCCGTAACCAGAAAGTTCCCAGGTATGATGTAGAACAATAAAATGATCGCAATGACGGGGAGAACAAGTGTCTTTCGGCTTCGTTAAGAGGTTTTTTACACCCTTTATGTATAACATAACGTAGGTGTATAAACATATTATTATAAAGGATGTTAATCAGTGCACAGGTGTGAGTTGGATGTAGCTGTCAATACGTTGGATATATTTCTTTAGTTACGCCTAACGACCCCGGAGGGAACAGATGGGATTAGGAAGATTTCGGGTTGTATTTGCAGAGCTGAGTTTAATGTTGGCTCGGATAACGTAAACAGGAAATGCTATAATTAACTAAGAATAAACCAGTGTTTATTCTTAGTTAATTAACGCATTTTATAGCATTTAACCGTGAAAACTTAAAACGGTTTTTAAGCTTTCACGGTGTTAAACTAAACTTAATATTGTCACTTACGGGATATCTTCCGTGATTACTATTTGTTTTGAGTTCCCGATATTTCGACGCTGTTGCAAGCGCCATGATCGCGGGTTGACTGGAGAATGCGTGTGGATGGAAAATAAATTGTTAGTAGCAGACAAATCTGTCTACCCTCTTTCTTAATTCTAATTCTCTTTCTTTCTTTTCGTAAGTGACAATATAAGTTTTAACTAAGAATAAATGTGTGAATCAACGTTTAGTGACATTACCATTAATTTTCCCTATTAACATTCTTCAACATATTTTTACGAGCTTACTTACTGACATAATTATCGTGTAATTTGATGATGAAAATAATTATAATTTTCTACAAAACATAAGAAACATTTTTCAGCTAAATAGTCTTTAAAGTAATGTCGTAATCAAACAAATGTCAATGTAAGACCTCCAGGCCATTCTGGGGATGGTATGCTCAATATTATTCCAATAAACTTTCTAGCAATTACACAGTAACTTGCTGAAGGCTTTCACAAAGTAAACGAGGATGAATGATAATTAAAATACAATATTCTGAAACAAAAGATAAAAGAAAAGCAAGAAAGATATTTTTTTGCTATCTTTTTCTTTAAATGCCAAATTCTTAAAATAACACTTGTTTTTTCAAGCTGGTTCTTTTATATCCTAATGAATTTCAAAGGTATCGTAGCTTATAGCGACAAAGTTATTTGGGAAAATCGATTGAATGTTACTTAATTACCAAAACCATTTTTTTTTTGTGTTAACTTTAATTTGGTTAATGGGAATTGAATTTGCATTCGTTTGTTCGACGTTCTAATCATTCTTTTTTTTATTTATTTATTTAAATATCTAAAAAACTTAATCTATATACAGTTTGGTTTTAGCTACACATCGAAAACCTCTCAGGGCTTATCTGTGTACTGGCGAGCCGTTCGTTTAAATTTTACAAAATGTTACAACTACAATGATAGGTACAATAAAACTGACGGTTAAAAAAAATCAGTTACATACTAAAGTTTAGTGCGTAGATACGTCAACAACATTTGTCCAATGTCCTTTTAGTCCAACTTTTAGACAAAATGTATGGGATATATCTTTAACTTATAGGCGATATTATATTATAAAAGATTTCCAAAGATTTAAACATCGAGAAAGTTCTATAACAACAAACCATCACGCCTGTAATCCCCGAATGGTATGGCAGTAGTGTACCTTACCCATACCAACATTTTACCATGTTTGAAGTCCAATGTCATAGGGGGGGCGAGTCTTTGGCCATCAATCGTGCATAAATCTAGACTCGGGACTGCTACTGTTATTGTGACAAAGGTCTTATAAAATTCAAACAAAAATGAATGAAAAAACACAATTGGTTCATAATATAGAGCTGTAAGCATACTACAGACAGGCATAAGAGCGCAATCAATGAATTAAAATTAACTTCAGTGACTAACGAACCAGTTCAGTTTTCATAAATATGAAGTACGTTGTCGAGAACCGTCATTTATAAATGAGCGCTCGTGAATATTTTGTAATTAAGTATGCAGTATGGCAATATTACGAATAAATAATCATTTATTATATTTTACGCGAGGGAATAATGCTTTATTTATTTGGGTATCGATCGTTGTTGGTTGGCTGGCCAGTAATTTACACAAAATATTGCGTTTTCTAGTTCGAAGCAAATAAGTGGCAGTTGAGCCAACTTCAATTTGCAGACTACGACAATCTTTTTGCTATACTTAGAACCATACCTAGAGAAGAAGAAATGAAGAAATGGTGCGCCGACACTAAATAAATTGGCGCAAATGCAGAAGAATGATGATTAATGCGATGTGGTGAAGAAGTAGTAAAAGCCATGACTAACGTGTTAAGTAGGTCGTGAGGCTACTTCAAGTCCAGGGTTGCGGGACTGTTCGAAAGAGATACCGTGGCCCCGGAACACAAAAGGTGATGAACGAACATGGATGGGTTTTAGTCAGTAAAAGTCTGACACTCCCTCCTGCTCCGCCCAGAGCGGGAGGAGTCATTTGATGATAACCAATCCGAAAAAAAAGGGCTAGGTACTTCAAGTGGGCACTCACTTTGAATAATTAATTTCATCACCTCACCTTCACCCACTCATCTGAATAGCGAACTTAGCATGTCTTATAACCCAAAACTCGAGTACGAGTAACACTATTACCATAATTCTCTTTATGGAAAGTCAATCGATTGGAAACTTTTTGAACAACTAAAATAATTGTTTAAGGTATATTGAACTCCTAGTGTTTTGTAGAACTAAGTAATATGTAGGTGTACTATTAACTTGTGTAAGTAATTTACATTGAACTGATGTAATATGAAAATTCATCTTGTTTTCATAGTTTCAGTACGACAATGTAAACGTTTCATTTACTTTCAAACAACAAATATACAAATTGGCGCGCGATATTACACTGTTTCATCCTCGTTGTTTACTACTGCTTAATTTAGTAACAATATTGTTTGCTTCTCTTCATTTATTAGGATACTAGCCTAAGCCCGCGGATTTGCCTGCGCAGGACGGAAATTATTCCGACGGATTCACCCGCGGGATAAAAAGTATTTATAAATTTAATAACCCGGACATAGGAATCCAGGGAACACAGAGTTACTTTCGCATTTATAATAATATTATGTACTCCAGTACCTACAAGATTGAAGCAAAGAAAACCTGCTTAGGAGAAGATTTATTGACCTGGAATGCAACTGTCATGATGTTCCACAAACAATGGGCCATCTGATACCATATCCTGCGTGTGCTTGTATGTTACATGAATTGATAGAAAAATACTGCCAAACTTGAAGCTCAGGTCTGCGCCGATTCAATATAGATTATTATCATAGGCATGCCAAAACTATACATAGAACAAATTACTATGTATAGAACAAATAACTGTAAGAAGAGTTTTCTCAAGGGTCTTGATTGTTGGGCAATTAAAAGAGTTCACGCACGGTCATTAGTAAAAGTATATAATTATGGCTAACACAGGACTTAGAAAAAATGGAAACAGGAAGAAACAGTAAAACTTAAGGAATATAAACGAGCGTATTGCGTAAGCGATTATTCTATGCCACGCGCGAAAGCGTCGTCCACCATTTTTCTAAATACATGTTTTTATAATAGGCATGACAGTATCGAAATATTACAAATCTATTTAGTCCTTAGCGAAAGTAATGGAAACGTATTTTTTTTTGTACATCAATTAATACTGACAAAGATAAAACGCATCAAAACTAACTCGGGAGTGAGTTCTCGTGACTACACACAAAAAATTATACCAAGGCGTGACGTATTAAGAATTTTAAAAGCGTCGTATCTTCGTCAATTTTCCGTTTAAGTAACAAAATAAAAATTACGGGTCAAATATTTTTTGATAATCTAAGTGACGGACTAATTAGATTTTTAGGGTTCCGTACCCGAAGGGTAAAAACGGAACCCTATTACTAAGACTTCGCTGTCTGTCCGTCTGTCTGTCCGTCTGTCCGTCTGTCTGTCACCAGGCTGTATCTCATGAACCGTGACAGCTAGACAGTTGAAATTTTCACAGATGATGTATTTCTGTTGCCGCTATAACAACAAATACTAAAAACAGAATAAAATTGATATTTAAGGGGAGCTCCCATACAACAAACGTGATTTTTTTATAATAATTGGTACGGAACCCTTCGTGCGCGAGTCCGACTCGCACTTGGCCGGTTTTTTTGACGTCTACCCTATTGCAAAATGATATGAGCCAACTGAACTGCAGCAAAAATAATATATGATATTAGTTTCGTAATGCTCTAGCGTTTTATGTGTAGTACAAAACCAACAGAAATATAATACACCTGATACACTCCGTACCAGATGTTTCTATAGGAAGCAAATAATATGAGTCAACAAAGAAAAGAAATGAGAAAATCTCTACGTTTTTCTCCCCTTAGGGTCGGTCTAGAAAACTTATTTTAATTTCCTTCTGTAAACTGAAGTTCTTTTCAACATTGTTGGCTTTACATAAAATTATACCTGTAATCCCCAAAGAGTAGCCCAGAGGTAGACCTAATTGTTGATTTTTCATA
The DNA here is from genome assembly GCA_905147715.2 of Xestia xanthographa. Taxonomy (NCBI): domain Eukaryota; kingdom Metazoa; phylum Arthropoda; class Insecta; order Lepidoptera; family Noctuidae; genus Xestia; species Xestia xanthographa. Next base: position 22,909,086 of record LR990659.1, read on the forward strand.
TTGATATTATTGTCTTTTGTATTCATTTGTTAAGGGTTGTCAATAAAGGAGGTTTTTGTTCTAAACCGCCATCCATAATTATAAGAAAATTATTTACAATTTCTTAAGTATATTGCTGTAGTTTTTGTATGAAAATAGAACAAACAACATTTATTACGCTAATATCGCAGGTTTTCCAGAGATTTGAAACAATCGATTAAGAACTACATTGCACACATAAATATAGAAATATTTCTTGAATCACGAGATCAAGCTGTCACTAAAGTATTCCTGCTCCATATTGAAAGGCCGACTTGTTTTCGCAAGTATATTGCTTGCTAAAGCTTACTCTTCAAGCAATAATAACTTATATATCCTAACAGTATCTAGAATACTTTCACTGTTAACCTGTGTCATCCCACTGCTGGGCAAAGACCACTCCCCATGAAGACTAAACGAAATCTTACAATCTAGTATTAATGTGGACCACTGGTCGTTGTTCTGTCTACCGCGTCGCTTACCTAGAGTGTTAATCAAAATATAGCTAACATTTAAAACAAAAGTTTGCTTGAAATAATTATTGAAAAGTTCAACAGATTGTCGTCGAAATGTCATATTTTTGACACAGAGCAGTTATTATCACTGTTCATCTGACTCGAAACATTTCACATTATGATATAAGTGACAATGATGTCACTGATGTATGAACATGAAAATAGTTTCAGAACTCATACTTAATTATTCACATTTTTTTAGTTTTTCCTTGTTGTTGATGTTGGCCTCAGCAGTACGTAAAGTATTTTCACCTCATACTAAAATCCTTGGTACGTATATATACGTATATACCCATCGTCCAAAAATCCTGGATGAGCTAAAAATTTCAATTACTTTCCAGCGTCTAAATAACTTGATGCTTCCTTTAAAAGTAAAGTTTCCGTATTAAGGTAAGTATTCAGTATTAAGTTCGTCTTATGTTCTATCATTGCATAAAAACATAACCCCTAAAAGCATAATTTTAGATGTTTATGTTTATATATACTCAAGAGTATCTTTTTATGTGTGCTATTATACTTAATAAACGTACTCACATTACTTAGTGCTTTTTTGCAGTAAGTTTCATACTTACCTGTGTGTGTGTGTGTTTTAGAGCTATCTTTTCAGCAAAGTGGTCCAGCCTTGGACTTCTAATTACTCCCAAAGGTCTAATTAGGAAGCACGTGTAACGTGTCCTTTGGTATTGCCAGGTTGAAATTACTCAAAAATTCTTAGGGGCTTCGCTATGCTTTGGAGCTTGTGAAAAAAAATAATGTTTTATTTTTTTTATTTTTTTGCTATTAGATATATTGAGACATAATTAATCAGTTTTATAATTTTACTAAAATGATTCTACCTTTAAAAGGCATTATTGCTACTTTTCTTTTTGCCAAATAGACGTATTAAACGTTTAATTCATAACTAAAAAATATATTACATGGTAAAAAATTGTGACAAGATAAACGTTGTACTTAAGTTTACTACATTTATAATTTCAAATGAAATATTTACCTACCTTCTTTGCTGTCTCAAGCGACAGCACTATTTCACTGTCTCCCGGAAGCCAGTGTTGTCAGTGTTGAATAATACATTCACTAGTTCATTTTATGAGATAACTAGCTCAGACCGCGGCTTCGCCCACGTCACGAGTTTTGAAATGGTCAACGATGAAAACTTTTTACCCGTAAAACTGCAAGTAGTTTAGTAACGTAGCTTCATATATTATTCTAAAATGTATTTAGCAGTTCTTATGCGCTAAAGTAGTCAATTGAATTACTTTTTCAGGAAATAGTCATTCAATGGGATTAAATAAACTTAGAGGGTTGTATTGATGATTTTAATAATTCATATTCTGTACCTATATACACTACTACGTACTATATATATAAGTGTAACGGTCGGCAATCATATTTTGTTTAACATACAACCTGACACCATCTTGCAAATTGCAAAAAAATGTTAAGAACATTTTGAATTTCGCGGGCTACCTTTGGGCGTCCCCATTAAAGTGAATGCTCCAACCAGCCCGCGAAATTCAAATTTTCTTACGTTTTTTGCAATTTGCAGGCCAGTGCTAGGTTGTATGTTGATTCAAATATTGTTCGCGAAAAAGTCATTTTCCACTTTTATGAACTTGAAGGGTTGTATTGATGATTTTGATGAATATCATTCTGTAACTACATACATCTTACAGTCGTGAACAATATTTGAATCAACATACAACCTAGCACTGGCCTGCAAATTGCAAAAAACGTAAGAAAATTCGAATTTCGCGGGCTACCCTAGAGCATCCATAAGCAAAACAAAAACAGTCAGAATTTGACAAATATTAAACCTGCTGCCCATTTCTCTAAAAAGGTTTTTCCTGCTATAAAAGTCAGCAAAGCAATATCGACATTAAGACGTAAACAGATAAAAATAATCATAACAACAAAGTTACGCCATCGTAAAATTCTCGTGATGATCCATCTCTTTATTACCTGCTCCATAGAATATTACACCACCTTACCATTCTACTAATATTATAAATGCGATGAATGTTTGTTACTCTTTCACGAAAAATCTACTAAACGGATTTGGATGAAGTTATTGAATTTTATTAACACACAGATAGTTTAATTATAACCTGGATTAACTTTAACACATGGTATACTTTTTATCCCTATAGTAAGACCCTGTAAGATGACAAAATCTAATTAGTCCGTCAGATAGATTTCCAAAAAGTATTGCACACATATTTTTTTCTATTTTCACATAAACAAAAAATGAAGACGATACAGTGCGGCGAAAACTCGTGAGATGTCATATTTGAGTACTTTTTATTCAAATGTGACGTCACAGGCCCCGTTTACACACGTTTTATCTTCGTCAATTTTGAAAACAAAAAACACGTTTCCAATATTTTTCGATAATTTATCTGACGGACTAAACAGAATCATATTTTTTTTAGTCAGTCATCATCCCTATTGTCGAAATCCACGCGGGCGAAGCCGCGGGCTTAAGATAGTTAAATCATAAGCAGAATTTACTCCCTTAATCCACTTTGGTACTGAAGCAAGAACGGCGATCTAAAAATAAATAGCTGCCTCCGATTTAATTACCGGTTAATCAGTGCTAAAACGAAGTTAACTAGCAAGGGCGAACGGATATGACCAATAAAAATTCTATATATCTTCGATAAGATGGAGTCGAGGCAATTTTCCGACGGTTCCATTACCCCATTAGACTGCGCGCACGCTAGCGACTGAGCTACGGATGTGCGACCGCAAAGTGTCGTCATTAGTCGTGATGGGCAGTCCTGTCGCCATTTAGGGTCAGCCGAATGGTGATGTTGTGGTTTATGTGGCCGTAATTATGGGGCTTAGAATTTTTGTGGTGAATGTTGGCTTTAAGTGTCGTCTTTGTGATCTCTCTTCAAGGTAATCTCTCTTAAAGAAACAAACATCTGCTCGTAAAAGTTTGAGTTAAAAAATTTAATGAAAATTTTAATTTAATTGTTTTTCAGAATTCCTGTTCAGTAGGTAGGACTTTATCTTTACATTTAAAATGTTCAATAAAACGATTACTCTCTTCTTATTCGGTACGCTCTTGACAGAGCGGTCGTGATCGTTACGTATTCGTAGCAGTATTGGAAGGGGCAGATGTGATGCACTTCACGACATTTCGCCACCGCTGCCTGCTAGAGGTCATCCTGCTGCATTCGTTAATTGAACCCCCAATGGCAGACTTGATCTGGTCAATCCAACGCGTGGGTGACCTTCCGCGCGGTCTAGTGCCTTCTACTTTCCCTTGGACGACAAGGCGTTCTATAGACTGGTTGTCACGCCGGGAAACATGTCCGAAAAATGTCAGGATGCGAGATTGTACTATCGAGAACAGACGACGACTACTAAACGATTACTATTTAAGTTTAAAACAATTTCGTGAAAATAGAAAATACGAATATTTTAGAGTAAAAGAAATAAAACTCTTTTATACTAATAAAAAAATGACCATTTAGGTATTGAGAACGTTTTTTACGTCCACCGTTACATCCTAAAGCAACATTTCCCCAAAAAGAACAGTAACAAAAACCCAAAAATATCTGACAGCGTGGGTCGCAAGTGTGTTCATACACTAAAGCAGGCCACACACAGCAACAGTACAGCAAACATTAAAGAAACAATAATACGCCCCAAACTATAAAAAACACACACACAAAACACAAATACAATAAAAAAAGTTTGTTTGTACAAACAAATGAATACAAAATAGAAATTAATGTCATCACCACTGCCTAGCTTTTTCAGTCAGATCAGTTTCCAGTCTTGCAGCTGAGTACCAATATTTTACATAGAACGAGTGCCTATCAGACCACAGTCCAGTTACGGGGTTATGAAAAGAAATTATAGTATGATTATTTAAAACACGCTTGCTATATTTTTATGCTGTTCTGGTGTGAAGCCTGCCTTATCATTTTGACACGACGAGTCGTCGACGATCCGACGACGTAGTGTGAGATGCCTCAGAAGCAATTTTCCGTTACTTTACGCCAAGTTATGGCTGTGACCGTGCGTGAAATGAGACATCAGAGGGGCGCTATGAGTAGCTAGATTGCCTCTCCCTAATGTGGGCGAGCGCGGCTTTTAGTGGGAACTGGGTTAAAATAAATAGGGGTCATAGATTGGCTGTATTTATACGCGGTGTGCAGAGAATCTTTGAAGCTTCGCTGGTTTTGAGATTCTTGAATTGAAGCGGCTGTTTTTCTTTGCTGAAGTGTTTCTGCAAACATACTCGACTCAACACTGTCTGCAAAGTTTGTTAGGTTTGTAGATATAGATCTTACCTATGTATGTGGTGATGTTTGTCTTACTTGGTGTCTATAACAAGAAAGGGATTAAGAAACGAAGAAATTGCAGGCTTCTAACTACAAAAAAAAAAAACTTGCACGTCATTTCATAGAACAGTCGACAATAGTCTTCAATTTTCTCAGAAATGGAGGGCACAAATTCTAAGGAAACGTGCAAACAAATCCTTCACATTCACAGACAATTACTTTAGAACAAGAGCAGAGCTTTCTAGAACTTTTCAGCTTCTTAACCTAAATAACAGTAGTGCAAACACGATCTGTCCTGGCAAGCAATTATTCGGAAAGAGTACTTATTCTACTTTCTCGGTACATTTCGTTAGAAGAGTACAATCACATAAATGGAAGCAAATCGAATTATTCGGCACTAAGTTAGTGTAATGTGTAGTGAACACTACTTGAGTTTATTGCAGATGCTTGAAATGTTAATAAATAGCTGTGAAGTGAATGTTTTTCTTGGAATAGATAGATGGATAGAAGATTATTTTTCGTGCATTATTATTTTATTGTGAAACTAGCTGACGTCCCGCGGTTTCACCCGCGTAGTTCCCGTTTCCGTGGGAGTACGGGAATAAAATACCAATAAAACCTATAGCACCAAAATATAGCCTATAGCACTCACGAATAATGTAGCTTTCTACCAGTGAAACAATTTTTAAAATTGATTCATTACTTCCGGAGATTACCCCCTACATACAAACTTACAAACATACAAACTTACAAACAAATGTTACCTCTATATAATATTAGTATAGATAGATAACTCGGCGTAACTATCTGACTGATTATTTTATTAGTTAAGAAGTTTTTTCAGCTTTTAATTTGCTTTCTGGTGACAACAGTCTCAGAGTAAAATGGCTGTGACATTCGGACGGACAGACAGACGGACAGGATGAATCTATAAGGGTACCGTTTTTTGCCATCTGGCAATGGAACCTTAAAACATAAACTGTTATACCTACTTTCACTGTTAAAAATAAAGGAATATAATAGTGATAATAAACAATGTTAGTGTCAGTAGGTATTACATACATATCACCCCGTATACCGCGGCACCCGTATCATGTCACATGCATTTATATATTGACACGATAAAAAGCCTCCGTTTTTTTTGTAAGCCAATGAAACCGATGCAGCGGCATTCAATAATGTTGTACGAGTAAAATCTGATTGTTTTCAGGGAGAAATGTAGGTAAAAGTACTTTTGGCTTTATTTTTTGTAATGTGTGTTTTATTTTGAAGAATAAAGTGCTTCTCTTTTTTGTGTGGCTCGAAATTGGGTGTAGTATTGAAGTCTGGTGAATGAAAACGGTTTTCATAGTCATGGGATGTATTTCATGGAATATTATACTTGAGATCAAAACCCTCTTTGGCGTCGCCAGATATTGCGCGGGCTTCGTGAGCTATATCAATACATTTGGCACTTCTCAATTCTAAGCAGCACCTATAGAATGATTGCTCTATTTAAATTACAAGTAGATGTTCCGTTTCTTTTCAACCGACTTCCAAAAAAAGGAGGTTCTCAATTCGACTGTTTTTTTTTTTTTTTTTGTGTTTGTTACCTCAGAACTTTCGACTGGATGAACCGATTTTGACAATTCTTTTTTTATTTGAAAGCTGGTGCTTTCCGTGTGGTCCCATTTAAATTTTGTGAACATCTGATTCTGGTCTTCGGAGATATACAATGGAACTCTTCAAAAATAGACGGCAAATGTGCCGTGAATGTTGCAATCACTTGGATGTTTATTGTTTATACAACATCATGACGTAACATCACGCCTGTATGCTCTGAGGGGGTATGCAGATGTATACAATACACCGAGATTTCGACAGTTAGGTATGCTAAGTTGGCGCGATCGTGTTCAGCGCGCGACTCAAATAACTTAACATCACGCCTGTATGGTCTGAGGGGGTACGCAGATGTGTACAATACACCCAGATTTCGACAGTTCGTTCGTGTTCCGTGCACGCCTCAAAGAGATGTCAGCAAAAGGGACTGTTCTAAAGAGATACTGTGGCCCTGGAACACAAAGGGCTAAGAAAGAACATGGATGGGTTTTAGTCAGTAAAAGTCTGACACTCCCTTCCGCTCCGCCCAGAGCGATAATTTGATGATTTCCCATCCGAAAAAAAAAGGTATGTTATGTTCCATATATTGGGGATACGCCTATTACCATGACATGTTTTGTTAACAATGCCAAATAAATTCATGGCAAATATTTAGGAACAACTAAAAATGGAAAAATAAAAAACTTTTTGCAAAAAATAAAACCGACTTCAAAAAACACAAAAAACTGAAAAATAAGTTTAGCTTCAGAAGTCGGTGACAAAAAAACGAAATCAATCAAACAAGAGTCACCGACTTCTGAAGCTAAAGTTATTTTTCACTTTTTTATGTTTTTTGAAGTCGGTTTTATTTTTTGCAAAAAGCTTTTTATATGTTCTTAATTCAAATGTCAGAATATTAAATATTTTAGAAGAATATCCTCTTTTTATTAAAACCATTGAACACTTTTCATTTCACCTCGCCAGTCTAAAATGGACCTAAAATATTGAAATGATAAAGTATGAAGCTCTCAAATTTGTGTCAGTCACAGGTGACTGACCTCAGCAAAAGATTCGGCCTACGCGTTCAATCTTAATTTATCACCCTCTAATTTTCCTTTCCGCTTTATTTGAGTTATCAATACTTTATATTTAGCCAGCAAATACTGCCTACGCGTTGGCCTTGATTTCGTGTATTTATTACTACTTACTGACTGCCTTTTGTAGTTTTTTGTTAGTGACGTTTACTTTTGTGAGGATTGACATAGTTTCTGTTATTTTCTCAAAAACATGAAGTGTAACTACAGATTTTTTCTTTTTGAATTATTTTGCTTTCGTATCGATGGTACGTTTTATTAAATTACTGGAGCCCATCAGGTAAGTAGGTTATTAGGAAACACTGGGATCTTCACGCTAAACCCAGTCACTTCTCCAAATTAAATAAGAACAGGAGTATGGTATTGCCAAATACAGGTCCCTTCATTATCAGATCTTTGTACCTTCATAATATATCTTTCTTAGAATAATAAAAGGGTCGTAGTAACACTTAACTCTGTTATGCGTCATTTGAGGTCAATAGGTAACAACATGACGAATGATGTGATCGATTCGTCAAAGATACATGCACGAGTGTCAAAGGCATTTCCTTCATTCATACATATATACAGGATTAGTTTTCAATGACCAGTAAAATTTAAAATTAAGATCTACATAATTATCAAACCAAAAATGCATTTTAAATATGGAAGTCGAAAAAAAAAAAAAAATAGCATTAATTTGAAAATGTCCTAAACATTTCCTAAATCATAAATTTAGTGGGAATGCACTTGTGTGCGTGCATGCACCGTCAAATTTATGTGTGTGCTGACTGCTACCTACCAGTTTTACCTGATGCAGCTGAATACCAGTATTTTACATAGAGCGACTGCCGATCTGATCTGTTGCAATAACCCACACGTTCCCTATTTAGTGGTGGACAGGAATAAAATTTTATTTAAAATTTATTGTTCATTCTATCATTATTTCGAAAATATTATCGATTCTAAACCATCTCTGAAAATTTGGCCGGTTATTGAAAACTAACCCTGTATAAACTCACGCCTTTTTCATGGGGGTAGACAGAAACCACGGAATGCCATCTGCTACGGTCCTCCCATACTCCTTTCTTCATCCACATCCGGTCCTTTTGCCTCATCCACGTTCTTACATCTGGTCCGAGTCGTTCATCAACTCGTCCCACAAGCCTACGGCCCATTTGGGACGAGTTGATGAAAACCAAAATACGTAATATTTTCGTTCTGCAACTCGTCCCACGTATGAAAAAGGTATAATCAGTAGTAAAAGTGTTAGTGTAGAAAAATGTATTGCCTATAAAATATTAATCATCACAACATTGTCTAGATGCTAGTTATGGGCCTAGTTAGTAACCTTACGATAAGCACTAGGCGGGCATGAATTCAAGAACGGCTTCAACATATTCATACATAGAACCTTTGCAATACTTGCATATACATACAACCTACATACTATGTCTCCCATACCTCCACATCCTAAGAGAAAACTCGAGAGCCACATACATCCATTAACTTAAATATTCCAGCAGCACTATGTCCTACAGAATTAACATAGAGACACTATTGTACTATCACAATACATAATGTATTCATTATCAATGAAATGTAGGCCAATTCTCAGTGGCTTCCTTTGAATCAGATGAAAAGGAGGAGAAATCAGGCTAGACGTGCGATGGACTACAATGAGCTCCGATAGTGGAGACTGAGCGATGAGGTGTAAAATGTGGAGTTAATTTAAGTACCCTGCTTCTTTGGATTACAAAATATATACGTTCATGAAAACATCGACACACCATTTTGGTAGATGATTTTACAGGACTGCCCAAAAAAAGGAGTGTTATGTTTTCAGGGTTCATGTATGTATGTATGTATGTTTGTGAGTGTCTAACTTCTAAACGCCTAAACCGATTTCAATCTATATGTTCCGTATTAGAATTTATTATTGAACTTGTTTTTTTCTTTTCTGTTTTTATTTAAAGCTAATTATTATTAAAGTTAGTTTTTTTCAAAGCAGTCGTGTTTTTTTTTTTTGTACATATTGTTGTCTCTGGTTTCCAAAATGAATTAATTATATGGCATACCTTTTCTAGTGTCGGTAGACATAGTCATAGTCACCATCATAACTGAACATTGGGGCTTAGCTTAGCAACTAGTTTCACGGTAACCATTGTTATCAAATCATCATTATAATTGCCTAAAGACAATCACTGCTGGACATAGGTATACCCATTTATTACCATGTCGACGGTTCTTCCTACTTTGTACTTTACATCCAGCGGATTCTCGCAGCCTTCGCCGTCATCATTATGTCACGGTCATAGGTCCACGTTCATTGTTCCTTTTCAAAATTTCCCATCCATGAACCTACTAGACTCATGAGAAAATGCGCTTACACAGTTACGTTACGTGACCTCAGACCACATACGCTTTCAAAGAAACCTAACCACCACTTAGAGTCCACAGAAAAATGTGTCGCCTATTCATTAAAAAAGAAAATTCTAGAATTCACCGTGCGCTAGTTCCTCGTTAGTCTGAGAATTCCTAAGCTATACAAGCTAAGTAAGCCATCTATAAATGTGAACATAGCCTTATATAGTGAAAAGAGCAATAAACGGTGTAACACTAGCCTTCTTATTCATGAAAACCTGTCAGTAATTTTCTCGAACAGTTATGAATAAAGCTTAGAAATTATGCATTGCTCATCTATACAAGTTGCGTCTTTAGTGGTGACCGGGAAACTATTCATTACTGTGCCAAATTGTATATGCAGTCAGGTTGTAGGTAAGTAGGTAATTTGGAAAGTTCTTTCAGGATTTATTAGGTCTTTACGGATTGAACAAATGTAGATATGGAAACGACACTTTACAGCGTTTTTAGTCAACTGGGTCAAGTTTCACACACCATTCTTCCCTTGATATTTAAGTTATATTTCCATCGACTTGTTTTGTGTTGAATCTATTTCAGTGTATTTCATAATGAAGCTACCAGAAGTAAAGTGATTCCGTTCTTTTGTAGAATACCTAGTCGTATTCTAGGCCTGTTGGCTGTTCTATAATTGTAATAATTTATCAATGTGTATGTCTCATGTAAATTACAAGTTATGAGCCGTTTATTGGCCTAGAGCCATATACCGTAAGTCAATTAATAGGTACACTGAGAAACTCAAGAAACTGCATACTTACTGTTTGTAAATGTATAGAATTCTAGCAATTCTCCCGAAAGCATAATTCTCTTCACAAAATGTGAACAAAAACTACTACTACTATTACTATTGAGTTCGTATACTTACATAACAGTGTTAATGAACTACCTGATAACTATACGTATAATTATTAACTTTAAAGAACAGAACTTACTTTTAATTAATATAAAATACATTTTGTATTCAGCAAGCGGTTGCATTGCTGTCAATTCAGCACGCTTATTATTGTAAAATGATTAAAAACATGTTACATTGACGTGTTTAAAAACCAATTACGTCTGTTTAGCAAGTGTTTATATAAAGAGCATTTAATGTGTCAGTCAGTCACGTAATTATTATGGGTGAATTAATACATATAATTATATTAAACCATGTAGCTTTGGTGTTTGAAGCAGCGGTGGCCCAGTGGTGGCAGCCCCGACTTACGAACAGTAAGTCGTGGGTTCGAACCCAGACAGGTGCATTACTTTGTGTAATTTATTTCATCACCAATGCTCTCAAAACGGTGAAGGAAAACATCGTGTGGAAACCGGCATGTCCTACAACCAAAAATTCGAAGATATGTGCCCGCGTGGTGGATTATAGCCCATTCCTTCTCATAGAGAGGAGGCCTGTGTCCCAGCAGTGGGAACGTTAATGGGCATCAGCCTATTAACGTTCCCACTGCTGGGACACAGGCCCAGGCCCATCATCAGATGATGATGGTGTTACTTTACACACGAGTAACCTGAGTGTTCCATAGATGAGACGTACATTGGTCTGCTTTTTATTATAATAAGCTATTTAACTTGCTTTGTTAATTAGATATCTAAAATAGACAAAAAAAAATCAAATCTGGTCAAATCTTGCAACTGAATTTCAAACCAGTTACCACCAACCGATTGAGCTAAAATTTTGCACACAACTTTGGTTCTGGCGGCAATACATTTTTATGACAGACAAGCCTTAATCCTGCAGCCAGGATTCCCTCCTCCCAAGAACTTCTCATCTGTTAATAGCGCGGACACCAAACTTTGTATACCTACGCGTTCAATGATAGATAAACATCATTTCTTCTTTTCGTTTCATAAAAAACGCCATTTTTTAAAAGTTTAATTTATTTTCAGATCTACATCGAGATCGAGAGAACAGCACAACCTGTGAGTATCCATTGTTTTAATTTTTTTAACAAGTAAATGTTATAATTTACCAAAACCTTGTTTTGTTTAAAGTTTTTTTTTTTAATATAGCTAACAGAAAATATAACCTAGAACTTGATCATCGTAACAAAATCGAGATCGATCTTTTGTTCTGAAAATTTGGGCTATAAATTCATTAGTTATCCATCTTTTCACCTTACATCAACCTTAATAGAGAAATAATAAAACAAATGACAGCCACAATTACTTTGATGGTCACTAATTTTATAGTAGTTAGGTACATCGTCTGTTTTGTTCTATGATGATAAATGAGTGACGGTTTTGTGTCGGCGATGTATTAGGTCAACCGTCCACTGCTGTATACTCGTAAGTTGTGTTTTTTTGCCATGTTAGGAGCGCGGTTCTTTTTGCCATGTTAGGAGCGCGGTTCTTTTTGCCATGTTAGGAGCGTGGTTCTTTTTGCCATGTTAGGAGCGTGGTTCTTTTGGCCATGTTAGGAGCGCGGTTCTTTTTGCCATGTTAGGAGCGCGGTTCTTTTTGCCATGTTAGGAGCGTGGTTCTTTTTGCCATGTTAGGAGCGTGGTTCTTTTGGCCATGTTAGGAGCGCGGTTCTTTTTGCCATGTTAGGAGCGTGGTTCTTTTGGCCATGTTAGGAGCGCAGTTCCTTTTGCCATGTTAGGAGCGTGGTTCTTTTGGCCATGTTAGGAGCGCAGTTCCTTTTGCCATGTTAGGAGCGTGGTTCTTTTTGCCATGTTAGGAGCGCGGTTCTTTTTGCCATGTTAGGAGCGTGGTTCTTATTACCACCCGACTACGACAAGGACAAAACCGGCCAAGTGCGAGTCGGACTCGCGCACTAAGGGTTCCGTACCAAATCTATACAACTTTAGACTAAACGGCAAAACATCACGTTTCTTGTATGGAGCCCCGGAAGTAAATGTTTATTTTATTTTAATTTTAACTATTTTTTTAGTGTACAACTAAATATTTTGTGAACATTTCAAGCGTCTACCTGTTGCCTTTGTTAATATCGAGCAAAAAACGGCAAAAAATCATGTTTGTTTTATGGGAGCCCCTTCAATATTTATTTTATTCTGGTTTTAGTATTTTTTTGTTATAACGGCAACCGAAATACATCATCTGTGAAAATTTAAACTGTGTAGCTATTACGGTTCATGAGATACAGCCTGGTGACAGAAATAATAATATAATAATAATAATATTTATTCAAAAATAGAATTAGCACAAAAAATACAATTTAAATCTTAGAAATAATGTTAGTATAACAAACTACAATGCCTGTACTAGGTTAAACCTGTATCACAGGCGGCATTTTTCTAATAAATACTGTTTGGACAATAGATTTCTTAACAATACTTAACATAAAATTACGAGTTAGTAAGTATGAGTTAATATATTATGATGATATACAAAAAAATATATAATTCAAACAAAAATATAAAATTAATTAAGGTCACATAAGTAGATAAAATGTAAGAAAACAATTTTAGTACTTAATTATTATTTGCTAATGCTTATTTAGACTTTCAGCATTAAACAAGGTAAACATTGCAAAATAAAAAAACATTGTCAAGGCATTTTTGTTGCGGGCGACAATTTGCTTATACAGCGAAAAATGAACGGAAAGCCCTCATAATCAAATACATCATCTGTGAAAATTTAAACTGTCTAGCTATTACGGTTCATGAGATACAGCCTGGTGACAGACAGACGAACAGACGGACAGTGGAGTCTTAGTAATAGAGCCCGTTTTTATCCTTTGGGTATGGAATCATAAGAAGGGGATTATGATTATAACAGGCTTTGCGTGTATCTGATCCCTCATAATTCCTAAAAACCTTATCATATTTTGATAAACGAGCTATTATTGGAAAAATTATGGTATTCTGCAGATTATCGGCTATATTAACAAAAATCCAGCATTTTGTAGGATTAGTATTGACACGGTATGTGGTATTGATAATAGTGGTTGGATGTTCTTTGATAACGATGTTAGCGGCGAGGTTCTTTTTAACCGACTTTTAAAAAAGGAGTAGCCTAGCTTAGCCGTGAGTTGGTGTGGAGCGATAGCTTTAGTTGTCCGACGAATTCTCACAACAATTTACTATAATTTGCGAAGATATTCCTCTGTAATATATTGCACGTACTTACCTAACGTGATCTATTATTAAAATGGTTCTCCGGGGAGAATTGTGTTCGTATATATTTTTGACAGAAATTCTCTTGGGTATGTAAACGTTTATAGATAGAGCAATACAGTGTTAGTTATATTTGTTATTTATAGTTTTGAAACTGTACCCTTAATTAGAAGAATCTGTTTAATTTAACGTCTATCGTAACACAAAATTCAAGTCATAAATATACAATGATTGAAACATAACTCATAGTCATATGCCAGTTGATTCTTTGATATGGTCTCAGTTATACCCTAGAGTTATGGGATATAAAAAAAAAAACAGGTTGTATACCTCCGCTGTGAATGGTTTAGAAAAAACCGGCCAAGTGCGAGTCGGACTTGCACTTGGCCCTTTGATTTTTTTTTTATTTTTTTTATTAAAATTTGTTGTTATAGCGGCAACAGAAATACACATTCCGTGAAAATTCCAACTGTCTACTGACAGATGGCTTAGTACTGATCCCGTTGGTTACCCTTACACCAAACCCCTTTTTCTCAAAATATTAATATCATCTAAGTATGTAAACAAATTGATTTATTTATTTATAAAAACTTTATGCTCAAATAAAAAACAAACCTGTACAAAGGCGGACTTAATGCCTTGGGCATTTTCTACCAGTCTACCTTAGGGTGATGCAGAGATAATACACAGTAGGTGCAAAACAGAAAAAAAAGACAAGAAAATATATATAGCTAAAACATATAGGAATAAATACATACATATAACAAAATATATAAAGTTAAGAGAGATAAACAAGAAAAACTATAACAACTTAGTTTTGAGACGAATCTGCCAACTTCTTGTGAATATGCTCACGAGCCTTCACTCTGAAAGTGAAACGACTAATCAACGTCCTAATACTCTGGGGGAGCTTATTCCAAAGGAAGACCGCCTGGACAAAGAAGGAAGATTTTATAAAGCCAGGTCGGTGAGAAGGACAGCGTAGAAGACAGTTATTGGAGGAACGAAGGTTTTTGCCGAGCGTAGAGCATAAATATTGAAAATGAGAAGTGAGATAAGAAGGAGAAGTGGGTTTGTGAAGAAGAGAAAACAGAATTGTCAAAGCCCTCAATGCTCTGCGCTGCCGGATGGGTAACCACCTTAACAGCAAACGATGTGCAGAAACATGATCATACTTGCGGAGATTGAAGACGAATCGAATGCAGTTATTAAGAAGTCGGTCAAGTTTATTGAGGAGTTCTGCATTCAGGTCATAGTAGCACACATCACCATAGTCAATCATGGGGAAGATTAGGGACTGTACAAGCATTGCCTTAATGTGTGATGGGAGAATATTTTTCAGCCAGTAGAGTGACCGCAACGTTCCAGTGACTTTCTTGCTCACAATCGCAACCTGCTTACGCCAGTCAAGGCAAGTGTCTACGTGCAAACCCAGATCCTTGACGTCAGAACTAAACTAAAATTACTGTGCCATCAAAGATAACCGGTGGCACCGTTAAACCACTTAGCCTTCTCATGACTAATTCACGCAACATACAAGTACAAACAATAAACACACTAACAAGTCCTTTATCATCAAACTCCAAAATCTAATCCCAATACTGATAAATGAGTGCGAACCTCCAAATAGATAGAACCGATAACACAGTCTAACCCTATTTATTAGCTAAAGTGCCTATTTCGTGGGACGGTACCAAATCTCCCAGACTTGGTTAAATCTAGCCGAAATCAGATTACGGTGGCGCGGGTAGTAGACATGATATATGAGTTATAGGTCGAGGCAGACGAGGAGTAAGTGTTTAATGGTATACTGATTGAAATAGTTGCCTCAGTAAGTAAGGCTTTAAGGTAAGGTGGGAGGCTGGATAGGTGTGAGTTTTCATTGAATAGGGATGATGACTGACTAAAAAAATATGATTCTGTTTAGTCCGTCAGTTAGATTATCGAAAAATATTGGATACGTGTTTTTTGTTTTATCAAATTAATAAAAAATGACGATGATAAAACGTGTCAAAGATAAGTGGGGGCTTGTGTGTGACGTCACATTTGAGTAAAAAATGTACCCTAATGTGACGTCGCACAAATTTTCGGCGCACTGTATCGTCTTCATATTTTGTTTACGTGAAAAAAGAAAAAAATAAGTGTCCAATATTTTTTGGAAATCTATCTGACGGACTACCTAATTAGATTTTTTTTGTCATCTACCCTAACTGTAATTATCTGACTGGATTTTTTATGCTGTGGCAAATTTATTGTATTGGGGTTTTTGGTATATAATGTTTCATTTATCACTACTATCTATTCTAATATTATAAAGAGGTAAAATTTGTCGGTAAGTTTTTATATAGGGGGTAATCTCCAGAAATTAGTTCTGGAGATTACTCCCTATATAAAAACTTACTAACAAATTTTACCTCTTTAATCCCATTCTGAAAATTCTTTCACTGGCTGAAAGCTACATTATTCGTGGGTGCAATAAGCTATAAATTATATTTATATCATGCATATTAGCCGAGCTATCACAAGTTTTAAGGGACGAAGTCGCGGGCGTAGTACTAGTAATTTATTTTGTATCTGTCTGACTGCTTTGTCCATAAAAACTACATAACGGATTTTAAAGCGGTTTTCGCCATATTTTGAAGAAGCTGTTCCGATGTGTAATACAATATTGAACAATGCAGTTAAATAAAAATTTCTGCTTTTTGTCTGTTCGTAAATTTTAGCTAAGTACGGGTGGCTCGAAGGTTACTATATAATACAACGACATAGACATTGATTATTGTTTTCAATTGTTTCTAAAACGATAAAGTAATTGAATAGTGTCATTTCTATTACTTTTATTGTTTCCAAATCCTTTAATTTTCGTCTAAAAGGCTCTTTAAAATTATTCACCAACCATCTTCACCATCATATCCTTACAATGTAACCAGAATAAATCCCGGCTTTTCCCTCACCAACATTTTAGCAATACAGTATAGTTGGCTTGAGTCGCAAAGAACCGGAGATTGCACTGTCGCCGCGCGTTCGTTAGCGGGTAACTGCCTAGCTCCGTAGTGGAATAGGATGTAGTTTAGACAACTATGTACAAGATGTATCTGTCTGGATTGATCGGGGAAATAATTTAGAGCGATTTGTTAACGTATGATTGTCTACAGGGATGAGTTAGTTAGATGGACAGATTTAGCGAGTTCTGGGTTCAATAGGCTTGTGTCCTGAAAAAATCTAATTAGTCCGTCAGTTAGATTATCAAAAAATATTTGACACGTATTATTTCTTTTGTTCATCATCATCATATCAGCCCGGAATCACCCACTGCTGGGTATAGGCCTCCCCTTTTTTCTGCCACATTTCCCGGTTCTGTGCGTCCCTTATCCAGGTGTTTCCTGAGCTTTAGGGCGGCCCTGGTTTCTATGGCCCAACTTTGGCCACCACTCGGTCAAAGCCCTGCTCCACCGGCCATCTCCACGTCTAGCCAGATGTCCTGCCCAGGTCCATTTGAGGCGCACCGCCCGGTCCCCAACGTCGTAGACTTGATTTCTTTTGTTACGTAAACCAAAATTGGAGAAGATACGACGCTTTTAAAATTGTCAATACGTCACGCCGTGCTATAATTTTTAGGGCGTTTTGTGACGTCTCGAGACCCCACTCCCGAGTTTTGATGCGTTCTACCTTTGTCTATATTCAACAACAACAACAACAGCCCATAACGTCCACTGCTGGATATAAGCCTCTCCCATGATGGGAGGAATTTGCCGTAATCTCCACGCTTGGCAGGTGGATTGGAGATCGCAGTGATGAAAGACTAACAGAAAACGCCGCTGCCCATTCTCAGGTCTACGGAGGCGCAATGTGTTCTGCCTCAGACATTAGTCGCCTTATACGACACCCGTGAGTGTAATGAGTTGGTTCTATTCTACTCTGCCGGATACCACACGGCTAATCTAATCGTTATATTAGTCAATATTCATTGATTACAAAAAATACGTGTCCATTATTTTCCAATAATCTAACTGACGGACTAAATATATTTTCAATTTATTGATGATGGAATCTAGCTTATTCCCAGATTGAACAAAATATGTATTATTTTATGCCTAGTCAGTTCCTCTGTATTTTGTTCCGGTGCGTGTTATCGTCTTATCTCTACCACATGAGCTATTCACGTATCAAGTTTATGCTGAGAGAAAAAGACTAAAATATTCTATCACAAACCCTGTTTTATCCCAACCGCGATAAAATATAAGCATGAAAGAATTTTAATATTTAAAACTCTACTGCAGTAGCCGGAGTTATGAAGATTGGCAGCCACTGCATTTCAGGTTTCAGAGTTTCATATTATTATTATCACGCCTTTAATCCCCGAAGGATTGGGCAGAGGTCTATCTAACAAATACCGTCTCGCTAGAGTTATGTTTATGAGTATTTTCTGAAAATAAGAATAATTAATTTAAAAAAGTATTGCAAAAGTGTACATTTAGGTGCAGTAGTGTTATTTCTCAAACAATGGTATAATTAGTACATAAAAGTCACTATTCACTATGCACAATGCACTAAAATTTATTTAACAGTTGCAAGAAACGATAATGTGGAATTCAAATGTTTGTTAGTGATCAAAATACATAAACGAAGTGTCTAGTGATTTATCTACACTATATTATAATATTATAAAGAGGAAAGATTTGTATTTTTGTACGTTTGTATTGATTAAACTCAAAGACTACTGCGCCGATTTCCATAATTATTTCACCATTAGAAAGCTACATTCACCCTGAGTAACATAGGCTATATTTTATCCCCGTACTCCCACGGGAACGGGAACTGCGTGGGTGAAACCGCGTGACGTCCGCTAGTAACTTATACAGTCTTTATTTAATGTTAACTGTTAAATGTTCTATCATCCGTAAGAAAATGTAGTCAGTCGATTTTCAACCTACTTCCCGCTGCCGTCTGATTTGATTTTTTTATGAATGTAAGAAAAGAATTGGCAGGAGGAAATAAGAAATGTTTCAACGAGATAATACGGCTGAATGAATCTGTTAACTGTCATAACATAATCTGTAATTTAGTTCTTCGTTTTATTTTCTTTTTGTCTTTGGGATTTTTATTATTTTTCGTTTGAATTTCGCAGTTCCTGTTCTGTGTTTTAAGTGCCGGAAATCTTTTCGGAAAGGGAAACGCCCATTCTTGGTCACGTTTCGCCCACCTATGTGTTAAGTATAAAAATATACAAATTTTTTAACTAAAATATTGCTATTACTTATTTGCAATGAAACCTCCGGAATTAAAAGCCGGATTAATCAAGAAACTCAATCGTTTATTACCCCATCTAACACTTCCGGTCGTTGTTAATCCTGTCGAAGTAGGGATGGCCTGAAGTCTTATTTGTGATTTATAAAAGTCCAACCGAGTTCTATGTACAAAATAGTGTTTGTTTCTTCATCTCTGATGTCAACCCTAATATCTATAGTCGCTTATTTTTATGGGCGTCACTTGGCCAAAACTCTTCATCAAATGGGCATTTCCTACTTAATATAAGACTTTTGGATGTAGCTAATATAGGACTTTTGGATGTATCTAGGTACTACAGAACTTTTGGATGTGGGGGTATAGGCACTTCTGCCATACCTTCTGGGATTACAATTGTGTCGTTATGTTATTTTTTCATTGTAGTTGGGGTTGTGTTATGCATTACTGTCACCTCCCGTACCATTTATCGGTAATAGATGACATGAACCCAATAAGTAAAATTATCAGCTTCAATCTCCTGCCAATATCTCAATTTATTAATTAAAATGTTAGTGTACTAAAGGGGTGCACCTCTGCCTAACCCCTTGAGGAATACAGGCGTGATGTCATGAAAATGACGAAATGACGTCACATCATGGCCGCGACAGCTACGGACGTTTCAACTGTCATAGAAAGTTGGAGTTTAATATTATTTTTAAGCGAAGCAGTAGTTGAACTTAGCTTATAATACTTTTCTAGGGTTGATAGTACTGTATTTTATTGATTTAAGTGAAGAAAAATTACGTGAAAATTCCCTATTAAGTATCATGACAAAATACCCTTCACAAGATGATTATTAAAGCGTCATGTTAGACAAAATCTTGA
Source organism: Xestia xanthographa (assembly GCA_905147715.2). NCBI lineage: Eukaryota > Metazoa > Arthropoda > Insecta > Lepidoptera > Noctuidae > Xestia > Xestia xanthographa. The sequence continues at coordinate 22,929,170 of LR990659.1, forward strand.
GACGCATCTCTCAACCAATTAAGACCAATATCTAAATAAACTCTTCCGGTACCATAACCCCTGAAGGCTAGAACTCAGTTTAACGCATAACTACAAGTTAACTAACGTCAACTGGTTTTCTAACTGGACGTCAGATGATAGATAGTTATCTGTAACTGTTAGGATCGAGGAACGAACGTACGACGTTTATGATTCTTGATGTAGATTGCACGGCGATTTTAAAGGAGATGGATAGCTTCCTTGTTTCCAACATGGTTAGAAGATATAAGAGAAAATTTATAGATAAATGAACATTTTATTTGATTAGACTTACTGCCATTCAGTTTTCCCTGGACCCTGTTTCTGTGAACTCGATTTAATCTCTGATCTAAGATTTGATCCGGCTTTCCGATAAGTGGATCATGACAGTAACTATGGCTTCTACTAGGTATTCAGATAATTAGTGGAAATAGCAGCACTTGAAACAAAGGAAAAAAAAACAGCATTTGTGCAAATAAAGCAATCCAATGTATTTTAATGACTATTTAAAGACTATTTTATTTTGTATAGAGTCTAATATTTTATTGTTAAATCATGTTAATACCCATCACGTCTGTGAAAGTTCACTTGCCAATTTAATGTGACCTTATTATACCGGATGATTTTTTTATCAGTTTACAAAAAAAATGGGTATATTAGGTGAACGGAGTAGAAGCAAATGACAAGTGATAAAAAAGTCACCTGTATATCCCGGAATTATGATATAATATAATGTTGATGCCTGAGTAAAAACTTTACGTCAGTCTAATAAAGTGATACGCCACTTATTCGATGTTGAGAAACAATAATTAAACCATATAAAATATTGACTTGTACAGAACTGCTAACTAAATCCGTCTCTGTATACCTATTTTAAATTTCGAATGCACTTCAAAATGAAAAATAATTCACACTTTATATTCCAAAAAGTATAAACACAAACCAACCTCTAAGCTCAAAGACCCATCTCTATTTACAAGAACACGGAACCCATTCCCTCCACACCATTGACTAGTAGTTCCGTATCCAATGAACCTTATGTATAATTAAGTCTGATTATATCTTATAGCCCGTGTTATCCCTAAGGGCTAATCGACACGCCGATAGCCCCTAATACGCGTATATACTTGACTATATGAGTATATGGATATGTGCGTGGTGATTTTACTTGGGAAACTAATATTGTGGGTACAACAACATTGAATGGTACTTAGTTTCAATCGTTATTAATAAGGGTTTTTCGGATTTTATCTGACAACAGATGTCGCTACGTGGGCGTCTGGTATAGACAACTGTCCAATTGTACTGAATTGTATGCTAGTGAAACTTTTTACCGACATCGTATTTGCACTGTTTTATATAAATATGGGTTACGGACAAAGAAAAGTAGCTGAACTAAAGATTAGGCTTCTTATTAATGCAAAAGCCAGTGGTACAAGGAAAAACTAACATAAGCGACCACATTAATGAAAGGTAACTTATGCGGCACAACACTGCGGCATTTTATTAATGATTTAAAAACTTTTTTGCAAAAAATAAAACCGACTTCAAAAAACACAAAAAAGTGAAAAATAACTTTAGCTTCAGAAGTCGGTGACTCTTGTTTGATTGAATTCGTTTTTTTTTGTCACCGACTTCTGAAGCTAAAGTTATTTTTCACTTTTTTGTGTTTTTTGAAGTCGGTTTTATTTTTTGCAAAAAAGTTTTTATTTTTCCATTTTTAGTTGTTCATATTTGCCATGAATTAATTTGCGATTGTTAACAATACGTGTCATGGTAATAGGCGTACCCCCAATATATGAAACTTAACATACCTTTTTTTTTGGATGGGAAATTATCAAATTATCGCTCTGGGCGGAGCGGAAGGGAGTGTCAGACTTTTACTGACTAAAACCCATCCATGTTCTTTCTTAGCCCTTTGTGTTCCAGGGCCGCAGTATCTCTTTAGAACAGTCCCTTTTGCTGACATCTCTTTGAGGCGTGCACGGGACACGAACGAACTGTCGAAATCTGGGTGTATTGTATACATCTGCATACCCTCAGAGAGTACAGGCGTGATGTTACGTCATGATGTTGTATAAACAATCCAAGCGATTGAAACATTCACGGCACATTTGCCGTCTATTTTTTAAGAGTGCCATTGTATATCTCCGAAGATCAGCATCAGATGTTTACAAAATTTAAATGGGACCACACGGGAAGCACCAGCTTTCAAATAAAAAAAGAATTGTCAAAATCGGTTCACCCAGTCGAAAGTTCTGAGGTAACAAACACAAAAAAAAAAAAATTAACAATACAGTCGAATTGAGAACCTCCTTTTTTTGGAAGTCGGTTGAAAAGATGATAAAACATAAAATCGTAAACTACAAGAAACTTGTGTATTTTGATAGATGTTTAGACCTTACGCCAGTGCTGCCACCTAGTGTTTTTTTTTTAATTTGGAAAACCCTTAGTCCAGTGTGAGTGTCATGGGGTTTAGAAGACGGTGTGGTGTGTATTTTTCTTCTTCGTGTCGATGATTCCCATTTAATTTTGTTTTTTTTTTGAAAAATTTTTTTCGACCAGAACTCAGCCACGTCGATGGCGTTGGCGGTGGTTTCAAACAGGTCCCTTAAAGTGCAGGTGGAGTTGCACAAAGAGCAGGTCAGGAGGTGAGTCATGGTTTGAGATGTGTATTGACTTCAGCAGATTGAGAGCAGCGGTGGCCCAGTGGTGTCAGCCCCGACTTACGAACAGTAAGTCGCGGGTCCGAACCCAGATAGGCGCATTACTTTGTGTAATTTATTTCATCATCACTTCTCTCAAAACGTTGAAGGCAAACATCGTGAGGAAACCGGCATGTCCTAGAACCAAAAATTCGAAGACATGTGACATCTACCAACCCGCACTGGGCCCGCGTGGTGGATTATAGCCCATTCCCTATCATAGAGAGGAGGCCTGTGTCCCAGCAGTGGGAACATTAATTGGCTGATGACGATGATTGACTTCAGCTTAATATAAGTTTAAATCGAAATAAAATTAATTTATCATGAAAAAATATTTGACTGCCTCGTTGGTCGAGTGGTCATCATCGCGACTGCTGATCATGAGGTCCTGGATTTGATATCCGGGTCGGGCAAACTGTTATTGTGTTTTTTCATTAGGCATTTCTCAGTAGCAGTCATTGAGTCTCGATACATTTTGTGCCCGGTTGATGGCAATAGGCTCGCCTCCTATTACATAAGTCTTAAAACATAACTGGTGAAATGCACTTTAGTAGCAAACAGCAGATTTTTTAAAATTATGAAGTCACTAGCGGACGTCACGCGGTTTCACCCGCGTAGTTCCCGTTCCCGTGGGAGTACGGAGACAAAATAGAGCCTATGAGACAAAATAGAGCCTATGTTACTCAGAGTGAATGTACCTTTCTAATGGTGAAAGAATTTTTGAAATCGGTTCATTACTTCCGGAGATTACCCCCTACATACAAACTTACAAACAAATGTTACCTCTTATAATATTAGTATAGATTCCTGACTAAAAATATATGATTCTGTTTAGTCCGACAGTTACATTATCGAAAAATATCGGATACGTGTTTTTTGTTTTATCAAATTAATAAAAATTAACGAAGATAAAACGTGTCAAAGATCATCGCGTCAAAGATCAGACGTATCACTTTTCGGTAAAAAATGTATTCAAATGTGACGCCACATGAGTTTTCGACGCACTGTTTCGTCTTAATTTTTTGTTTACGTGAAAAAAGAAAAACTAAGTGCCCAATATTTTTTGGAAATCTATCTGACGGACTAATTAGATATTTTTTTGTAATCTACCATATTCTATGTAGAGTAGTTCAGATGGATGTACTGAATACTTAGTAAGGTTTTGTGCGTCGGTGTCTCTACCGCCCTGTACATTTACTTTTTTTTTACAAGAACGAAGGACTACATTTGTTAGTCGCTGGAGTGTCCAACTTGTCTTGAAACAATTTAAGTCGTTCAAAAGGTTCTCCAAAATAAAAAGTAAATAATGAATACTCTTAATATTGCAGAGGTCTTAATGAAACTGTAGAAAAGTTTTACACGAAGAATTAATTTTTATTTTGCTTCGCGTTTTTTGCAAACAAAAACTAGGGACAGCGTTGAAAGTGTATACAAATAGTGTTTTAAAAGCGATCAAAGTTTTTTGAATATAAAGTCGTTTTTTAAGAGAAAAGCCGGGAAAAGGGTTACCTTGTTTGAAGCCACGTCGATGCTGTGTAACGTTTTGTCTATTGTATTTTGCATAGAGATAACCTGGAATATTCCAAAAGCTATGACTTCGGAATGTTCAGAGATTTAGTCGTTTGGACGCTCTAGTCACTTATCTCGGAAGTTTGGCTTTTTGATGAAGAAAGTACTTCCACCACCACCACAACAGCCCATAACGTCCACTGCTGGACATAAGCCTCTCCCATAAGGGGAGGAATTTGCCGTAATCTCCACGCTTGGCAGGCGGATTGGAGATCGCAGTGATGAAAGACTAACAGAAAACGCTAAGAGAGTACTTAAATTCTCCCAATTGTGAAACATGTGCAACGGTTGAACATCTACTTGTAGAGTGTACTAAGAACAAGAAGAAAACAAAAATACTGTTGACTACTTAATAGTCAATAGCGATATTAATATTAAATGAATATGATACCGGTTCATATGTTGAAGTTTTAGCGCAACCTTCACCGGGGATAGCAATTGTCCTTGCTAATTTGTTTTGTTAATTTATATTGTATTTTTAATTTAGTTTAAAATAAAATAATAAAAAAGTCGTTCAAAATTTGTGCAATGTCGAGAACCAACATCATATGTTTTAGAGGTTAGGCTAAGTTCCTGTACTTTATTAACCAACGGAAGCTAATATATACAGTTTTGAGGTAAAGACTACTCGAAAATTGGGACTTATTTCTATTTGATTTATTACAGGTTTCTGATATTGTATCTAATAGCTAATGTAAGAAGGTAATTGAAACGGTTATTGTCCATTTGATGGTTTTCTGGTTTGATAATAGATTTGTTAGCTCAGTATGCTGTTCTTTCTTTATTTTTCGTATGCTTAATGCAAGTGATGTTATTTGCTTAGTCAGACACATTATTTACACTCAAAATCTCTCTCTCACACACGCACACACACACACACACAAACACACTTGCACACACACACACACACGGGCGCACACACGCTTATACAATTTATCGTACTTTGTTTAATTTTGTTTTATTTTTACTTTTGTCTCTTTTTGTTAATTGCCTATTTATTTTGTATCTTTAATATGTAAGGGAAGAGCGGAGCCTTCAACTACAGGCATTTTCTGTGCCTAAATGGAGACTCCTTGACATGCTATGTAACCCAAATTGATATATATATTTTTTTAATGCCTCATCTGGTGTGGTTTTTTATGCAGCCAGCCACGGGCCTTTGACTTGACTTTACATGTCGTCGAAAAATATTTCTATCAAACATCAGGTTTCCTCACGATGTTTTCCTTCACCGAAGCAAGTGATAATTATCCAATACACACATTGCACCGACGACCCGAATGGCGCAGCGGTAGTGAGACTGCCTTACGTTCTGAGGGTCCCGGGTTCGAATCCCGGTTGGAGCAAATGTTTGTGTGATGAGCAATGGACATTTGTTTTCTAGTAATTTATGTTTATAAGTATGTATTTACAAACAAAAAGTATATAATATGTAGTATATCAACTATCTGGTATCCACGACACAAGCCTCGTTGTTTAGTGTGGCACTAGATGGCGCTGTGTTTTAATGTCCAGCGATATTTATTTATATTTATTAATCCAAAAAATCAGAGGTGCTTTTCTTAGGTTCGAGCACGAGATCTATATTTCTAAATTATATGTACGTACAACGTGTAACAAAACCACAGAATTATACGAAGTATTTCTAAATTGAACCAAGGCATCGTATCGGTGCGCGGTGCTTGTAAACATCAATCGTCCCAGAAAAATTTAATCGAGAAGGAAAATGGAACCTTTCGATATCGGAAAACATATTGCATTGAACGCTGGAATCAGTTGTATGTATACCACATGTTGTAATATACGATGTAGGTACATGTATATGTATCTATAGGCTGCGCCAGATAAGGAGGAATTAAAGGTCATTAACCCACATACATTTATTCAAATACATCATTCCGAAAACAGAAATAATTACATAAACTTGTCCCGAAACTACCTTTATCGTGATCCTTGACTTTTTCTGGTAATAAAAAACGATTCATAATGTATTGTCGGGGTACCAGAGCAATGACCTTTAATTCTTACTTATCTAGCGCAGACTATACAGTCAGGGAAGTTCAGAAACGTTAAAATTGTTTCTTAAATAGACACATTACGTCAATTTGCAGTAAATGTTTGTTTTAATTGAAAAACAAAATTATAACACATCTTGATGTTGTATTAAATCAGCCAAAAATTTTTTCAATTCTGGAATATCAAAAATGACCCCTTAATTCCTCGTTTTAATAAAAATGCAAGTTCTTGATTCAATTTCTAGGTTATAAGTAGCAGCTGAAGCATAAATTCTCAGAATTGTTTCCAGTTCAGGCGAATAATCTACAATTGAGTACCCACTAGAACTCAAAGTATAATTCTTAATTGACTGCTCTACTTCAAAAATAAGTGTCAAGAAACTAAGCTTCGAACTATCTAAGTTTCTCGCCACCACCGCAGAACACACCCATGTCAGTCTAAAAACGTCGAACACTGAACAAAAGTTTCCTCTCTAGATGGCACCACAAGCGCTCCTGAAAGGCCTGACAATCATGACCTAGAAACTTCGACTGCGAACTAAATTGACAAGCAAAATGAAGCTTTAAAAGCTGTATAGAAGTCTTTATATTTCCACTTGTTATCGGTTAAATCGAGAGCTGTTGGGTCTTTTCCATTATTCGTTTCTAAATTGACTGTCTTTATGACAAGGATTGAATGTGGTATTGGAAATAATGAGTTGATCATTCATAGCAACAAAATTTATGGAAGATAAGTAATAAGTAGAAAAAAGACTACATTTTTGTCTACTTACTTATCTTCCATAAATTTTTGGGAGGAACTGGTCTGAAATTCAGTTACAAGATTTCATTTCACGAATACATACTCGTAGTAATAACACGGCAAGTTGAATAAAAGCTTTTAAAAAGATATCGCTTTCCATCAGGCGTGATCGAGATCGAAAGCAGGTCCATATTGTAATAAAAAAACCGGCCAAGTGCGAGTCGGACTCGCGCACGAAGGGTTCCGTACCAATGACTATATTTAGTATTTGTTGTTATAGCGGCAACAGAAATACATCATCTGTGAAAATTTCAACTGTCTAGCTGTCACGGTTCATGAGATACAGCCTGGTGACAGACAGACGGACAGACGGACAGACAGCGAAGTCTTAGTAATAGGGTTCCGTTTTTACCCTTTGGGTACGGAACCCTAAAAAGACCACATTTTTTAAATTGGTCAAGGATTACGGTTTTCCTTGCAGGCTCCGTAGATAACAGAACTAATAGAAATAATTATGTATTACACTTAACGAAACCATTTTGATAATTCAATTTCACAACACCATTAAGATTCACAGACCCTCTCGCATTTATCATTCCAAATTCCATAACCAGACTGACAGCACTAAACCTCTTTGCTTGCACTAATATTTCAATCCCTACCGCGTCGGATTCCCGCCAAAACGTGACGTCATAATGGCGGCTCTTGTATTAGTAACATGTTTTAGTAACTAGTATCGTCGCGTTACCAAAGTAGCTTTTAGTGTGGCGCTCTAAAAGCCTTTATGTCTACCGCCACAGTTTGTGTCTACGAAACGAAGTGTCGCATGTCGAGTAGAGTTGAGGAGGAATATGCCGTATCCGAAAGAGTTTCCTTATGTATTTCAATACTGAAGTACAAAACATCAAAAGTAAATAATGGTTCTTTTATGTTTCAAAAGCTACGTAGGCAGGTACCTTTTTTTTAACAAACTAACAAAAAAAAATCAGTAGGTAGTATTGTGGGGTAGAAATCACCGTTAGGATAAAATATCTACCTTCTTCGCATGTTCGCTGTCGCGTGTTCGATTCGGGAAAACACAGATATTTATCTAATTATCTATGTTTTATCTGTCAGCGTCTGGGACAAGTCGGTAGGTAGCTAGTAGGTGTTATCAGTTCCTACATCATGAAACCATGAGAAATGTGACACTTACTAACCTTTAAAAGAGTAGGGAACTTCAGAATATGCTAGAGAGAAGAGTAGAAAAGAGACACATAAAAATTGAGATATTTAAACATGTTTCAAACTGGACATTAAATAACATTGCAAAAGAATAACTTTAGTGTTTTATTGAATGTGTTGAACTTGAATAAAACGATTACGTAGGTACAAAACTTTTGTAAGCAATTCCAAAATAAATGTTGCAGAAGCGAATGTTCGACAATTTAAGGAGTTAGTTCTATGAGACAGCAGTTTGTGGCGCTCCGCCCTTTCCCTGTAACTCTTACTAAGTTATATTGGATTCTTTGAGGAACACAAAGTAGTGGTCCCAGGAAATAGGATGGAAAACAAATTAAAATTATATAGGTATTACTTTATATCTTGTTTAGAAGTGTAAAAAAGCTCCGACTTTCGGTATCTCGGTTCACTCGTGCAAAGCGATGGCGAAATAGATCGTAGTGTAAAGCACAGAATTAACACGGGATGGATGAAATGGCGGCAGGTCACGGGAACAATCTGCGACTCCCGCATTCCCCTTAAACTTAAGGGAAGGATTTATTAAACAATGGTTAGACCTGCTGTCTTGTATGGATCAGAATGTTGGGTCACAAAAGGGATGAATGAAATGCATTTGCATGTCGCGGAGATGAGGATGCTAAGGGCACGGTAATATTATGATACAGTACTCCATCTTCATAGAAACGGACGAAACGCGAGCTATACCTACGCGCCTCGATATTGGGGTGCGCTTGGGGCGCAGACAGTCACGGCTGTACTGCAGTGTCGAACGGACGGTGTGTTGTTTTTTTAACATTAACCGCGCGATTTTTTCTCTAAAAATCAGTTAAATATTCCGAAATTCACTTAAAACCAAACATGTAAATTGTAAAGTAGCTGCAGGTATCTATAACCAAGTAAAAGATATTCCATTTTCTCCACCTTGTCCATGTTTCCCAAAACAATTTTTAATTAAGCTTTATATAAGAATGCGGATTTATTATACTTTAAAATTTAACAATAAAGCATTTCGTACGACTCAGTCGATCGAGGCGCAAATATTTTTCGGTCGCAAATTTATAAGCCCGATTTGTTTTTAAAACAAAAACATGTTTTTTAAATTAAATCTACCAATCAAAAAACAACACGCATTTTTATTGAACACTTCCTATTCAATATACAAAGTATTTCATTTATTTATATAAAAAGGATATTTACAATCACAAAACTAAATAGAAACAGAAAGTAGGCAAATGTAATTAAAATGCTGGAGACGGGCAGCCCTAACGCATGTTTACGTACCGCGCGGCTGTAGGCATTTATTTCTATCATGCGGCCGAGTTACACTACTGTATCATAATATTACCGTGCTAAGGGGGATGTGTGGTGTTACTCGAATAGATCAAGTAAGAAATGAGTATTAAGAGGAAGTCTGAAAGTGGCGCCGGTGACTGAAAAGTTATGTGGTAATCGGTTGTCGTGGTATGGGCATGTGATGCGGAGGGATGAGGAAAATGTCGTGAGGAAAGTTTTGAGAATGAATGTGGATGGGTATATGAGTAGAGGAAGACCAAAGAAACGATGGATGGACTGTGTTAAGAATGATATGGCAAGAAAAGAAGTGTCTGATGGGATGACGAAAATAGAGAAGTATGGAAGAAGAAGACATGCTGCGCCGACCCCAAATGAATTGGAATTGAATAAGGACAAGAGAATGGCGATGATCTTGTTTAGAAGTATATAAAAGACGTTACTGCCTCTATGGTCTATCAGCTCTGGCTTATGGCAGTAGGCTCATCAATAATTACATGAGACTTAAAGATAACTGGCAATTATGTGGACGTGTGTGTGTATTATAGGAACAATCCTGCTGACGTGTGGTGTTATGTTGTGGATGTTATAAAAAAAAAGTGAGCCGTTACGGGACGCCTGGCAGATATGAAACATCGAAATTATTTAGTACAAGTAATATGCTTAAAAAAAATAATATAAAAACAAACACATAAAAGAAAATAAAAACAAAATGACTCGATTCACAAAAAGAAAATCATTTTACTGGGATAGAACTAGAAGTCACGAGATTGTAACCCAGCGCTGTGCCCCGAGACTAGCTGGCTTGTTGTAAACCGTGACGAATTTGTAGATTGCTGCATGCTGCTTCAACAGGTCGGTAATGTTCGGGATTGTTCGGGACGGGTTGACAACTTTTATAACAGTCCTCACACAATCTATCCTTATTATAAAAAACACTAAATTATAAAAAAAAAAAATAAAGAAAGAAGAAGTTGAACCTGCCAATGAAGACGTTAAAAATATGTGTATTTCGAGCACGTAACCAATAAATGTTCGATACTTTTCGATTCGATTACGTCCAAACATTGAACTCGAAAAGTAAAAGGCTATCACATTACCTGTGGTCAATAAACCCATTGTCACACCGAGTTCTGAATGTAAACGGACTTTCTTGCATCGGAAATGTCCGAATGAGTCATCAGTGAAATCGCCAAGGTACCTACTGTCGAGAATTCTCGAGAATGGCCCAAAACAGATGGTCGAGTATGGTCGGGTGGCCGTGATGTCACAGTAACTTAGTTACTTGGTACACCGACCTATTCCCCTCCTTCCAATATAACCGGAATCAAATGCCAGCGGCAAGAAGCTGACTTAGTGTGCCTCCGGGTTGTTAGCTGATGCATTAAAATTTAAGTATGGGTCCCGTCACGTAAAAAGTCAAGTAGGAACAATATCATTTTTTTGAATTCCAGCCTATTCCATAGTAATACATAAGTACATTAAAAAAAAAAACTTTTTTTTTCCATCCACCCACATTCTCCAGTTAACCCGCGATCACGGCGCTTGCAACAGCGACGAAATATCGGGAGCTCAAAATAAACAATAATCACGGATGATATCCCGTTTAAAACAGTGTTTGAATAAGTACATAGCTTGTAAAGTATCTATTACAATTGTACAATAAGAAAATTAGCCTTATATTAAGTAAAACACACTTATAGCCTAAGCGACTGTATAACGTACGCAGACATATCCCCTTCACTGCGCTCAGCGTTCTTTTTACGAGACAGGACCTGTACCTAGTTATGATGTCTCATAATTAGTACTACTGGGCAAATGCCTTTGATCGTTGGGTTTGTCCGCTTCGTCCCGCAATCTTGTTCTAGGTCTGACGATTTCAGGCTGCGTCAGGGCTCCATATAATGGCCATTTCGGCTCACAGCTTATTAGCTCGCATATTGACATGAAGGTAATAAATCCTTTCACATATTTTAATATATTATAGAAAGGCAAATAGTGAGCTCAAGTCAATTTGTAATGAACTATTGTTCATTACAAATTGACTTGAGATAAAGATAATATTTACGTGTGTTGGTTGTAAATATAAATTGTTCAAAGCGGACCTCTGTTTTCTATGATATTACTAACAAGTAATGAATATTAACTGCAATGTACTAGTAAATCTCAACAGTTGTAAATAGTAAGTTTAAGAATGGCGTCGATTCTGTTGTGCACAAACTTGGCTAGGGGTGCTGTTGTGCACAAACTAAACTTAATTTAGACTATTGCTATCTTTTACTAAAAGGCAATGCGAGAAAAGGACGGCTATAGCTATGAACTAAGTTAGAGATGTCAAACTAGTTTATGCCTTGCGCCTCACCGTATTTTTAGTCGACATGTTTTTACATGCACCCTTCATTTGTATGGAAATATTAGTTCCAACTAAATTTGACAGCTCTAAATTACGTCCGTCTCTTTCTCGTTTTAGTAGAGAGAAAAAGATAGCAATATCCCAAATTAAGTTTAGTTTGTGCACAACAGAATCGACACCAATCATATAATATCGTGCTTGTTAGTAGATATTTTATTGTTACATGCACAAGAAAAAACATTTTCAAACAAGTTGTTTCGAAAATGTTTTTTGACAATATTCAAAACATTTTTAAACAGAATAACATCATCTAATATTAACCAACATAGGTCGGAATATTGTCCAAGTTTAGGATGCAAATAGGTATAATTTCCACGAAGCTACTGCAGACGCGAATTTAAATAATTATCAAAGTAAGTTGGGAGGTCCTTGAATTTTAGGGCTGAACTGTTAAATAATACAATAAGCTTGCCCTGCTTACACAGGCGAAACTTTAGGGTGCGCAATATTTGGTAAAGTAGAGAGTATCACTGGTTGTTCAGTACTGAAAATACTATTCGTAGTCTAATGCAAATACTCCGGGCTGTTAGTAGTAAGCTAGCAAATAGTTACTCTTGTAATTTAAACAAGGTTTTCAAATTGTTATTAATTCTATACTCAGTAGTCGACCGCTCACACGCTCACTTGCTCAATGTAAACGCGCCTTTACTGACGGAAAGTTAATTAAAGTTAGCGCTAATGTAATTTACTTATCGACGTTCCTGAGCCATAAAAATAAATTATTTATATTGTTACTGCAGCTTCAGTAACTATTTTATTTATTTGGGTCAGAGAAACTTCGACCCAATAAAGTTTCTACGGAACGATATATTATCTACTCCTGAATTAATTGTTCACATTGTGTTATTGCTTTGTGATCATGGTGTTTGAATTAACTTGGAATAAAGCAAATTGCGGTTTATTGAGTAGGAGGTAACTCTTGATTAACAAATTTACAATCTTAGAAACAATGTAGCTATACTTATTTATCGTGTGTTTAGTGCTTGAACTGGTGTCACAGTTTTTATGTAGCCGTGGGCCTCTGACTTGGCTTTACATGCCGTCAAGAAATATCTCTCAGGCATGCTGGTTTCCTCACGATGTTTTCCTTCATCGAAGCAAGTGATAATTAGGGTTCCGTACCCAAAGGGTAAAAACGGAACCCTATTACTAAGACTTCGCTGTCTGTCCGTCTGTCCGTCTGTCCGTCTGTCCATCTGTCTGTCACCAGGCTGTATCTCATGAACCGTGACAGCTAGACAGTTGAAATTTTCACAGATGATGTATTTCTGTTGCCGCTATAACAACAAATACTTAATATAGTCAATGGTACGGAACCCTTCGTGTGCGAGTCCGACTCGCACTTGGCCGGTTTTTTTTTATACAATGTAGCTATCCCCGGAAGAAGCTTTAAGTTTTTTCATGCAGTCGTTACTAACCCATGATCATATGGGGTTCTTCTCAGCTAGAGTATTTCCTTTAAAAATGCTTGACACCGAACATCTTTTTGCGTAGCTAACATAAAATCCATTAGGCTTATGGAATTTAAAAATGCGTTGTGTTCGCAAAAACGGACTACAGCTAAGCCTGCTACAAACGAAAAACATTCTGTAACGTCAATTAAAAATGTAGGCAGAAAGATAAGCACTTAAGCTTTTTTAACAACATAATGACACATACATAGATCTCCAAAAAAGAAATATGACTTAACTTTAATATGCCCCAATTCGCTTCGACCAAAATTACCAAAGCTATCTTATAATCTGCCGTAACGGAATGGGCGAGTAATTCGCCAATCGTGACTACAGTCATGCTCAAACCGAGGCTTATAAATTTTAGAACGATTCGTAATTATGAGTTTTTTCCGCAAACAAATACGAGGTTCTTGGGTGCACTGGTTCGTTGACCCTTAGCGAGTATTTTACCGTTAGTTCTGAGTTTACTTTCAGCTAGACTGTTCGCCTAGTTCTCTCTAATAGTGTCAACTGCAGTGTGCTCATCTGATAACGCAAGAATAAGGCTTTGTTGAGGATTTTACACTTGTTCCGGAGGTTTCCTATTGTAATTGGTCGATTGATTAATAGAGTTACTTCTCAGTTTAAGTTAGATTTATTATTTTCTATTAGACATTTAATGGGTGGTCGTCATAGTGTTAATTTAGTAGGCTTAAGGGTTTATCACGTTCTTTGATTCATAACGAGTTCATTTTCGTTTGGTAGCTTTAATTTGTTTGCTCATTAGGTGCTTCTATTCTAAGCTCCTTTAATATAATATTGTTTGCCTGTTCTTTAAAGATTGTTTACGCCAGTATTTTTCTAGTTACACCGCTTTCGTTCCATGATGTCTTCTACGTTGATGTCCATCTGATATTGGAGAACAACGTCATTGTCAATGATTTTACACTTTTCCACATTGTTTTCTACTAGATTAATAGATTGAGATGTATTTCTTTTTTAAAGAACATCGTTTGTTAAGTCTATTTCGATTTCTTTGAAATTGATTGTAAGACCATTAAAGCAATAATTTGGTCTTGTTTTTTTGTTAATTTGCAGGACTTGTACATCTACTTTAAATTTTGTTGGCGACTTTCACAAGTAACTACAAAGTGTTTGCCGAACGACGATTTCACGACGAGTCCCAAACTTCTAATACCGCAGAGCTTCTAAGAAAATAGATTTTTGTCCATAGATTTTAGTGGAATCACTTGAATTTTCAATCAAAATCTAAAACACCGTTGAACCCCCAATCACCCGAAATTATACTGCGCGTGATCGGTCGATTTTCAATAAAACTTTAAACAGTAGTTGTGGAACATCTTACGACACGTTTTGATAACTTTCAACAACTTGATCTTTGTTAAATGATTCGCAATTCCACCAATCCGTAATATCGCCACTGAATTTGAATGAAACTCTCACTGTGGCTCCCACGTGTATTGCAGATTGCTAGTATAATTTCAATCAGCATCGAGCACGCCACGTTTATGCACGAATGCGCCAACTGTTACCAAGCGATACATCACAGTGTTACGAGATCGTGTGCAATTCTGCATAATATCTGCTCTTACCCCTCACTTTCACACTGTATTAATTTTGTTATTATTGGAATTGTCTTCACTCACTGAAGTGTAGGTTTATTGATTAGTTGTGGAACTGAATTTACGGTCTGTGGTTGGTAATGGAGTAGTTGGTTTACATCTGCCTCGTACCTTTATGTCTGTGTTTCCTTATGAGATTGCTACAGTGTTTTGTTTTCTTCTTTCATAATGTTTGTTCCAGCTTTTGATTTAGTCTTGGTCTACCAGTTTCCTTACTCATAAATTCTACTTTCATGAGGAAAATTACGAAATCAAGATTAAGGAGGGGCTATTTTATGCTTATGTGCGTTATTACCCTCACATTGTTGTAATTAATCCTTCTGTTACCCTTTCATGCTACTCACGCCCGTGCCCGCTAGGCCGCATCCACGGTAATGTGGGGATGAAAAGAATGAGGTATAATCTTCTCTAAAACCATACGTCTTTGTATTTTTAATATTCTCATTATCCTTATATTACGGTTCCACAAATGTTCTAATCATCCGAATCTTTGTCGCCGTTTACGTCGTCTTTAGCCGCATTCTGGGACATTCGCGAAGTATTCAAGCGACTGTTATTATTAATAATTCATGCTTTGTACGAATTAGCTAGACAAATGCTTGCTCACACACATTTTGCTTTTATGATTTCCAAACGAGGTCTCATCTGTGTCCCGGTGTAACGGGTCTTAAAACGTTGTAAAACACTTAGATTTGTTTGACATTTGTTTATGTAATTTACAATGAGGAAGTTGAGACAACATGGCAGTTTGTGTAACTGTATTTTGAAGGTGATATTTATGTGAAATGCATGGAGTGTCTGGAAGTTCTGTTACATTGTTGAACTTGGTTGAACTTCGGTTTGGTATGACGTTGGGTTCTCGATGTTTTGTGTGTTTAATCCAACTAAACGTTACTGTATCAGTTAGTTATTATTCCTAATAATTATATTCGTCTCTAATATAGATCCGATCTGATTTCATCGAATTAAATTATCATGAAGCGGGGAGAATTAGGTTAATCAAAGTCTAAATTACTGTTAGTGACAGTTAGGGTTAGTTTGAGTATTATTATTAGATAGTTTTTTTTTTAATTTGTTATTTGTTTTGTTTATTTGTGAGCCACCAACTTACCAAGAATTACACCCGAAGTAAAAAAAAAAAATAAAGAACATGATCGTCACACTGGTATTATATTATGTGTAATTTAACTTTATTTGGGTCGGGGGGCTTTCGGGACCAGGACCGCGGTCCCGGATTCCCCTTATACATTTTTGAGTGGTATTATTCTTAAACAGAAGAAATAAAAGAATATCAATACTGGTCATTACGGAACATACACGATCCACAAACCTGCACAAAAAAAAGAAAGAAAACACTGTGCAGAAATACATCTGACACAATACAGCCTACATTTATATGTGTAATAGTGCCATTATTCACCGATGTTACTCGAAGGGAACTTAGAAGTTCAGAGAGGTACACGGGGAAGTTCGAGAGTCTTACGTCAGTTCCGTGTCGTTCAGTAAGTAACTTTATACTTGTAAACTATGTAGTTCATAGTTGAGGACTTGGTGAGGGACGCAGTGTCATGTTTGTGGTGTACTTAACTATTTAGGGCGCCATTGAAATGTCACGCGATCAGCGCCATCACTGCCATTGTCAATAATCCATAACAATATTGACAGCTCTTGAACGTGGTTTATATGTGCTGATCACGTTCAGCGTGGGTGGTGAAATTCGCCTATTTTAAAGTATTTTTGAACTTAGTTTGGATTACGAAAGTAAATTGATTTTGGAAAATCGTGTATTCGCCTTTTACGCAAAGCACGAGTTATATGGAAAAATCTTTATGATTTGATGTATTATCTACATCGATTAAAATTAGTTACTAACATAACGTTCAATAAAAAGTAACTTTTCTATTACTGTTTCGTGTGTATAAACCTTTTCTGAAATTTCCTTTAATTTACTAATATTAAAATGTCCTACATCTAAGTATTATATGAAATAATTTAATTTCATCATTAATTTCATTTTATTATCACTTTGCTTAGCTCCAGTGCTGAGACCATCAAGATCTACTTACCGCGTGCTTTCAAACGACAGATAAAATCATTTAAGTATATGAAGTTGATTAAATTAATTACATCCTCCGACGGAGATAACTTATTTTATAGCCAATCAAAGTATAAAGTGTCTACTCATAACTTGGTACTTCAAGACTTCTCCTAACACTTAATCATGTTCGTTTTGTGAAGTTCTTGCGAAGTAACTGAGAACTTCAGGATATCATAACTTTTGTTCTGCTAGATTAAACTTCATTGCTCAGAGAACTTGCCAACTTTACTGGATTGCGAACTTTATGGCAAAGTAGGAAATCTAATTTATTTTTGTTGGTGATCAAGATTTTAGGCCTTTGATCAAAGTGACATCTCACTGTGTCTTTATTCTTTCTGTTGACGTCTTTAGGTATTTTTTGTTGTTGTCGGGCTCCATACCTAAAAGATACAGATATTACCAGTCCCAACTGACAGCGCCCGTTCACGAACATGACGCATGTACCGGCGCCATTCAACTCAACTATATTGTAGGGAACTAAATGACCCGACACACCCGCCACCATCAGCGAGACATTTGAGTGAGCGTGACATTTTCTCAGCCACCAAGGCATATTCAAGTCAATGAAAGATAACTAAATGTAAATGGTGGCTGAACAGTACAAAGTAGTCACACATGTGCTATGCAATTATATAATACTAAGAACTGGAATCTATACAATGCAAGTATATTTTTACAGTCTTCTGCAGCTTCCACAATACATTTACATGGGATTCAATTCTTCTTCTTTGCGTGTCGATAGACTCGAATAATGCCCGACCCGTACAATCAATTAGTTTGCCCCTATGGTTGTGGAGATTTCCACCACAATCATTTATTCATCATTACTACACTACTACATCAGCTCTAACGTCCACTGCTGGACATAAGCCTTTCCCATGATGGGAGGAATTTGCCGTAATCTCCACGCTTGGCAGGCGGATTGGAGATCGCAGTGATGAAAGACTAACAGAAAACGCTGCTGCCCATTCTCTGGTCTACGGAGGCGCAAGGTGTTCTGCCTCAGACATTAGTCGCCTTATACGACACCCGTGAGTGTAATGGGTTGGTTCTATTCTGCTCTGCCGGATACCACGCGGCTTATTTTTATTCATCAATGTCCTGCCCTTATCCCAATCTATTTGGGGTCGGGCAGCATGTCTTCTTTATCCACACTGTCTTCTCTTTAACTCGTCATTTCAGCAGTCACTTCCTTTTAAGCCATATCATCTCTAACACAGTTAAATCAAGTAGTCCAAACTTCTATTTTCCTTATAGAAAATATAAAGTAAACGCAAAAATTGCGTATACGTAATATAGATGTTACATCGTTCATGCAATCGCTGTAATGGTCATGTCGTATGGAATGCAGGAACCTATTCTTTACTCTTTCGTGCGTCATGTAACTAATGTTCCTCGTAGTCTAATTATACTTATTAAATAATAATCACGCGAACATTGCACTTGAAATTAAACCAGTATAATTTTAATGAGAGCATAAAAATATTGGAAGACGATGCGTTGGAAGACCTCCCACTAAGTGGACCGATGACCTGGTGAAGGTTGCGGGAATCCGTTGGATGCGAGTCGCACGGGACCGGTCAATGTGGCGACACTTGGGGGAGGCCTATGTCCAGCAGTGGACGTCTTTCGGCTGAAATGATGATGATGATGATATATTGGGCAAAGTGTTTTCGCGTCAGGAATTTCTGCATCGTTAGTCGAGTGGTCACTATCGCGACTGCTGAGCATAAATAAGGTCCTGGGTTCGATTCCCGGGTCGGGCAAAGTGTTGTTGGGTTATTCCATCAAGAATTTCTCAATAGCAGCCACTGAGTCTGGATTTGTGCCCGGTTGATGGCAATAGGCTTACTTACCCTCTATTACAAGGGACTTAATACATAACTTGCGAAATGTGGGTCACCCTGTCTTCGTTCATAACATTTATTTTTAAATGAAATTTCATTCCTGTCCACCACTAAAAATCAATAGTGTGGATATTACAACAGCACATTTCAGTTCAATAGCCTGGATAGGTAGCAGTTAGCACACGTACATTTGGCGGTGCATGCATTGATTCGTGCACAGTGCACACAAGTGTATTGATTCCCACTAGGTTTATGATTTTCAAATGAATGCTATACAATAATATTTATAATGCACTTTCGGTTTGATATCTAGATCTTAATTTTAAATTTTGGCTAGTTATTAAAAACGAACCCTGTATAAATACAGCCTATTTCAACTAAATCGTAGTTAAAGCTGTATTCTAACCGGTCAATTGACCTTATCCCCTAGCAGTTCTATTACAGCAATTTCTCACCCATTAGGTGTAACAGGAGTGATTTTGTAAAGTAGTTCAAAAGCAACAAATCATAGTTTGCAGCTATTACTCAAGATTTACTGTGGCTCCCCGCAGTTCAGATCTATGGGCGAGCTATAGCCTACGGCAACAGCTAAACCACGAGCTATTGCGAGTTCTACGTTTAGCAAAAACATAGGTTTATGTGTTCCTAAATCTTGATATATGTTTACTTAAAATAAAGGCTGTTATTAAACCGATAAATATGACCTAGAATCAAAAATTCGAAGACATTGTGTCATCAACCACTACAGCATAGACACGTAAGGTGGGTTATGCACCACTTCCTCTTACAGTGACGAGGTTTTTTCCCCAATAGTGGGACCGTTATATGCTAAGGTAAAACAGGATCAAGTACGCGAGTTTTGATAGTTATGTTTAGGTCCGATTTGTCGAGTCCCTTTACGTCGACTCGTGATTTTTTTTGGTTTTGATGCTGATGATTTGTCTTTTGTTTCGCTTCGACATAGCTGTCACAAAGTACGGTCACGTTGAAAACGAAATACGACTTTTTAATTATAAAGTTATTTTGCTCATCAGGTGATCCGAACTTTAAATAATACATTGATTACCCACCAAAAAGTACTAGGCTAGCATAAGTTCAAGGAATGGTATATTTTTATTTTCCGATTTCTACTGGAAAAACTTTAACTCATCTGGGATTTATATCCAAGACCAGCTGTAATGATTAGATGGACCAATAAACCAAAATAGGGATAAAGAAATCACCAACATATTTTCCTTTAAAAATTTGCCTAATATAACTGTATCAATGCTTTCTGTTTCACCGTACCGCCCGCAATATAACTAACAAATCAGTTTAGGAATACGATTGACCTGAAACTCACCTCGGATAGCTATTACCTACTGAAACTAGTTCGTATATAAACTAGTTATAATATATTTACTTGAAAACATGGTTCGGTAATGTAAATTATAATTATACGTGAATAAACAATATTCCAATATCGAAATATTATTTAATCAAAGTTGGTATTCAATAAATATGAGCTAATAAATTGCTTCCTTCGCATCTGCCCGGATAATTCATCAAATGTTATCCGAATTTAGGCTCGTAATTGATGAATTATTAGTGGGATGGATTGCCGTTTTCCCTTGGTATTAACAAATAATCGATGCTATGTATTTTCATTGTTCAATTTCCAAATATCAAAATAGAAACAATAAACGATCAATATTGAATGCTAGTCTTTTGAATATAGAATGACGATGATTCCATTTTGAACTTCAACTGTTTTGTAAGGCTCAAGTCTTATAATGCTAGTCAAGCTCATTTTGAGATTCAGAATGAAGACTTAAAATGAACGGAAACCGGACCCAAGCCGGAGGCGTATAGTCCCGGCCTAAATAAGCTCATTATTCTGGTAGTATTATAAGGGCTCCGTTATTCCGCGAAATTAATTCATATTGAAGCAGTAAACTAAGGGCTTGACCTTCTAGGCCGAACTCTACATTATGTATGTATTTAACAGAATGGTCATCTACCTAAGACGTAATTCCACGAATTATTCCATACTAACTGCGAAATCGTAATTCCATCCATGCCTTCATAATTTTATGCCTCGTTATTAAATAGTTTATTTTTTTGAAAGTCAGAGATAAATTGAAAATCGAAAAATTAAATGCAGTCTATATAATATTCCTGATACAAACTGTGTTAGAAAATGAAATACAAGTCTAAAAATAACTCAAAAACATGGACGCTTTTACCCCCAAAAGCATTTCGGTGTTAGTCATTTACAAAAAGCCTTAAAACCGTATAACAGAAAAAGAAAAACAGTATTCCACTGTAATACTGAATTTTAAGTCCAAAACAGTGTGCCAACAAGCCTAAACTTTTTGTTAAAATCTTTTGGAACTCTGCCCAGTCTGCAAGGCGCAGTTCGAACACGTCAAACGCTGCAGTGCTTTTACATCACACTCTGACTGAAGGAAGTAGACAGTTAGTTGTATTGGGCTCTTCCACATTTTAACAGTGATAGTATTCTGTCTAGGGATTTGCACCTTCGATTTATTTATTTATTTTATTAAAACTTTACAAAAAAAAGTAGAGTAAAAAACTGTACAAAGTTGATTCTATTCTATTCAGCCATGTAGTATCCGGCAGAATAGAATAGAACCAACCCATTACACTCACGGGTGTCGTATAAGGCGACTAATGTCTGAGGCAGAACACCTTGCGCCTCCGTAGACTAGAGAATGGGCAGCAGCGTTTTCTGTTAGTCTTACATCACTGCGATCTCCAATCCGCCTGCCAAGCGTGGAGATTACGGCAAATTCCTCCCATTATGGGAGAGGTTTATGTCCAGCAGTGGACGTTAAGGGCTGTTGTTGTTGTACAAAGGTGGACTTAATGCCTTGGACGATTTGAAATTGGTAACTTACGACCGATCAATTTTATTTACCACACCTACAAAGGGAGACAACAGCTGTCCTATCAAGAGTTCTTCAAGTAGAACTGTAAATATTGGAAAATAAAGATCCTTCTTTGCGCTGCAATGATTCAATTTTCTCATTTTTGTGTTTGAGTTGAGTGCCGTACTGCTACTAATTTAGTTACAGAAATACCCTTCAGACGACTCCTGTATTACATAATTCGGTTACAACATTCACAAGAGAAACAATTGCGGTTTCTTCTTTCTCTTTATAATAATATCTACTGAAATAATGCTGCCAAATACATTTTGATATCATCTATAGTCAAAGCTCTCGTTTCGCTAATGCGTGGGTTGCTTCCGGCGTGGCGGTTACACGTTCAAATTGAATCGATTAAATAGTATACTGTGCTTCCGTGGAGAATACCTCAAACCCCGACTATACCCCGGTGGTTTTCATACTTGATGAGGATGGTGCATGAGGATGGTGCATTTTTAGTCGATCCGAAGTTACTGGATATGGTGGAAATTATTTTAAAAAATCACGTCGACTTTTTGATCTTGGTTACTAAATCGTCGTAGGTACTGTTGTAACGTTTGATGTGATGGGCTCTATTTTTGGTTCTTTATGGTTCCGAAAATAAATTTCAATCTGCATCTTTATAACCTCACTTTTTTCTTGTTCTTTTTTCTTCTTCCTTTTTTTATTTTCTTTAAGTAGGAACTATGTGTTCACTTTTCCTTCTAAAATCATGTTCTAACTCATTTTTTTTACAAAGCTTGTTGCTAAGCCTTGGAGCCTTGAAGATTTGGACCTTTAATCTTCAATGAGTCCATTGAAGATAAAAGGTCCAAATCTCCGTTCACAACTCAAAATATAACCCTCGACAGCGAAACTCCAAAAAGGTCACATCACAAATCTCATCCTGCTTTAAAACCGGCTGATTCGTTGCATATTTTATCAGAAGGGCCATGATAGACGCCGCCAGCCGTTTAGCTCGGATACGATCTACAGATGCGGTATATTATCAATTTTACAGCAGTCTTCCTCTTAAATATTCATTGCGGCTGGTGTCTACTCCAGTCTGTTAAGTGCCAGATAACTTTCTGCGATTGATATTAAATGGAGCTTATGATATTTTATTTTATCTTTGTGAGTTTCAAGATATGGGTAAGAGTTGAATTGAATGGTTTTATGGATTTAGTTGGTGGTTAGATGAAAAGGAGTTAGGTATGTTCTTATCTTTGTAGCTGCATCCAAATGAGAACAGAGATTTTCGAATTAGAGGCTTAAAGAGCCACTGTCCGTCAGAGGTGCATGGACTGTGGAATCAACCTACTAAAGAAGTAGTAACAAGGTTTGCTAAGGATGGAACTGTGTCGACATGTCGCCTAGAATAAAACAACAACAACAACAACATCAATTTATTTCAGGCTACAATGGCCCATAAATATATTCCTTATAAACTAACATAAATATAAAGTAATAGCAAAATAAAAGAAAAGGCCTCAAAAATCTCAAAAACCTAAAAGGCCTCACGAGGATTACAAAATACATAATTTACTAAAGCTTGCATCAAACGTGCATGGACACAGTATGGACTGGCCGCGGACACAGGGCATTATATCTAACTGTTGAACGCCAGACTAAAAATGTTTTACGGCAAACGCGCCGGTCACGCGCAAAGCCAGCGTGACCCGCGGGGCGCCTGCGGAAAGAAACATGGTTGGACGTCCACGCTGGCCGTGTCTGCCATTTGACATCACGGAAAATAATGATTAAA
Source organism: Xestia xanthographa (assembly GCA_905147715.2). NCBI lineage: Eukaryota > Metazoa > Arthropoda > Insecta > Lepidoptera > Noctuidae > Xestia > Xestia xanthographa. The sequence continues at coordinate 22,952,838 of LR990659.1, forward strand.
TCGCTATTTCCATAAGTTGCCCACACTTTTTGACTTATCTTCTGACAATATTTGCAAAAACAGCCCTCAACGATTTTTGGCCGATTCTCGATTTATTGGTGCGAACTCCGGGGAAAGTATGCGGTCGGACATATGGTGTCCATCATGGCAGTCCATGTGTTAAAATACTTCAGCAAATTATCTATCAAAGTCTGAAATTATCCGCACCGGCTTGAAGCAGCTTAGACTTGACATAATAATAACAAAAGTAATGAACCTCCTGTATTATGAAAAACTCCACACAATACGTCTACTATACTACTACTACTATTTCAGCCGAAAGACGTCCACTGCTGGACATGGGCCTCCCCCGAAGGGAAGTTTTTGCCATAATCGCCACGCTTGGCAGGCGGGTAGGCGATCGCAGTACGGTTGTTACAAAAGCACAGAGAACGCTGCTGCCCATTCTCTGGTAAGTCCCTTAGTCGCCTCTTACGACACCCACGGGAAGATATAGGATGGTGCTATTCTTTACGTCCGACACCATACAGAACTAACACAATACGTCTACCACGACATAATTAGCCGCTAAAAAGTTACCCCACAATTACGTAGGTGATGATATGTATCGATTGATAGATAAACTGATCCGCTGTTATTAATTAATAGCGCATTGTTCTGTAACGAGTGCGACCCACTTCAGGTTACATCATGTCGTGTCAATGTCAGTTCAGTTCTCATGTGGAGTGGTTCAAGTTGTAGGCTGGGCGGGAGCGGTAGCGGGGAATAAAAGACTTTATGAAAATGATTGGAGAGTTCGGTATCAATGGGAAATGCAACTATGTCTATTGGCGCTTTAGCATAGCTTGTACTAAGCATCATCATTGATTGAAAATCTGTCAATGGTGTCAATTCTGTTGTGCACAAACTAAACTAAATTTAGGATATTGCTATCATTTTCTCTCTAATGAAAGAGGCGGACGTAACTTAGTGCTGCCAAATTTAATTGGAACTAATATTCCGATACAAATGAAGGGTGCACGTAAAAACATGTTGACTCAAAACACGGTGAAGCGCAGGGCATAAACTAGTTTGACATCTCTAACTTAGTTCGTAGCTATAGCCGTCCTTTTCTCGCACTGCTATTTAGTAAAAGATAGCAATATCCTAAATTATGTTTAGTTTGTGCACAACAGAATCGACACCAATGTCATTTTATATTTTAAAATATCTTGACCTCATTGGTCAGATTCGGACTATGCTGGACGTGCCATCAACAACAGCTTTGACCAGTCTTCCCGAATAGAATGTTATTATTAATAATAATAAAAAATATTTCAATAGACAATGATGGAAACCAGCAACAGAGTTCTTCTTTTTTGGGTTGTGATGACTATTAAATTAATGAGAAATCTTTTGCTATACGTACAAATTGCTACTAGACTTCTCCAAAAGCTATGGAAAACATTTCAGTAACCTAACCTAATATCAGAATTTAACCGCTTACTTCCAGTCTCCGAACCATCCACCAAAACAAAAACAAAAATGAGCCATTCCCAAAAATCATCATCATCTGCCTAGCCATTTCCCAACTATATTGGGGTCGGCTTCCAGTCTAACCGGATGCAGCTGAATACCAGTATTTTACAGGGAGCAACTGCCTATAGCCATTCCCAAAACTATTACATTTTAATAAACACAAAGCTCCACTCCAAAGCCTACAAAAACCAAAACAAAAAACGGCATTTTGATTACAATTCTCCGCTCCAAATCCGCTGTCATCTGTACCATAATCCATATAAAGTATAACTGTCCCACGGAGTCGCATCGGCGGCTAGTAACGGCTCGTCGCGATTGTTGGCGACCAGCGAACCGTGGAACATTGCCGTAACATCGTGTCTGATGCATCATCTACTTGCTTGTCAAAATTGAGTGAGGTAACCGATGATGAGGTTGGCATGTGTTGGAATCATCCTGTTTAATAATGCATAGCACAAAATCATGAATGTAGAGGCTGTAGAATCTCCAATTTTACAGTTAATTCCGATTTTTTTTTATACTTCTTTATTTATTTTTATTTATTTATTTGTTTTATTTTAGGAAAGCTTACAGACTAATAACATTATAGTAACAAAAATATATAACTAAGTTGCTAATTACAAGCCTCCACAGATAGATAGAAAAAAAAACATATATTAGTTCCCTAGTACAAAATAATCTAACAAATTAATCAAACTAACTACTGCCAAATTTTTGAATATTAATTTCAAAAGTTGGTTAATATTATTTAATTGTTTATAATTTAAGCTAACTTGTAAAAAAAACGGTTCAAGAGCAAGAAGGTGCCTCCTGTACAAAAAATGGCTTTGCCAATAATTTTCTAACTGTGCTTGCATTGGTGCAGGCAGAATAGATCAATATTCTCCGTACTCCGAGATCTACGCTTTGGAATGGGCAACTTCATGTCATACTCGTGTCTTTTGCTATCATTTTTAAACTACATACAAATCGAATACAAGAGGCTGCTACTGAGAAACAACCATCCCAATATCTATACTTTTACTATATAATATTATAAAGCTGCAGTGTTTGTTTGTGTGAACGCGCTAATCTCTGGAACTACTGGTCCGATTTGAATGATTCTTTCAGTGTTGGGTAGTCCATTTATCGAGGAAGACTATAGGCTATATAACATCACGCTGCGACCAAAAGGAGCGGAGCATAAATGAAAAATATTGCAAAAACGGGGAAATATGTATTCCTTTTGTGAGCGGTTTCTATTTTATGTGACGCAGTCGAAGTTGCGTGGGTCAGCTAGTAACACAATATACATGTTATCACTACTGAAAATATCCGATGGGTTAGGCAGAGGTGTGCATAATACTACACCCACATTTCCCAGTTATGTGTAAGTCCCATGTAATACCCCACAAGCCTATTGCCATCAACTATAGTCACAAATCCAACCTCCGTCACTGCTACGAAGAAATTCTTGATGAAAAAACACAATAACACTATTGCCGACCTGGGATTCGAACCAGTTAGATACAGTTTATTATTATCCTGACAGAGAACCCATTCTTCTCATTTAGAGAAGACACAAGTATCAAGCTGGGTCCACATGCAGCACTTACCTCATTTTAACTTATGTTAGAATTTCATCATTCAGTTATTTCGTCTTCTTTTCGTATATCTATTGTTACGGTTGCGATAACGCCATGTTGTAATTGATACAAGTAAGAACGAATTACCTTGACCGTTGCTCGACATTTAATTGTTGTTTCTGAACGTGGAATCAAGCGTTTTCTTATTTCTGTGAATTGTTAGATGAAGCGTTATTTATAATTAAAATAGTGATTTTCTGTTGCAATAATAAAGTTCAATTGCATCTGTTTACTTTGCCCCTTTACATTTTTATCTAGATCTATATTTAGTTCCTAAAGAGCTTCTAAAGAAAAACTAGTTCCTAGACATCTTGCTTGTAGACTATCTCTAATGAGTTAATGAATATTTATGTTCAAGGAATATCAAGTAAAAAAGTTTTAATTAACTAACTCATAAGAATAAAAAAAAAACAGTTGCTCTAGAAGTCTCGACCTTCAAGCCATTCTGAAGTTCATAGTTCCACTTTTAAGAGAATTTAAAAAGCCATTCCATTACCTTACATAACAAATATGTCACCATTAAGGTTGAGTGACCTCTCGTGAGCCAGGTGGCCCACTTAATATAGTCGGCAAACAACTTGTCAAAACACAACGGAACTACCGTCAACAAAATGACATTTCTACAGTCGACCATTCAACTTGAGACAGCATACATCACTGCGTTTACAAGACAGCTATTAGGACTGTTTTTGACAAAGCAAGCAATAGGAAAGATGTACCAGTAAGTCATCGATGTAAACTAGTTCTACTTGGAGTGACAATGACCGTAGCTTTACTTGTTTAGCAGGTTTATTCACAATTTTACAGTTCGTTTTGTTAATAGCTTATGTTTATGGGAATATTTTTATGTTTGCGTTTATTGGTTTTTGTTATTTATTATTAGATGATAGGAATTTGTGTTTTTTTGGTAAAGATTCTTTTATGGAGATGTTTAAATTAGGTTATTTAGATAGCGAATGTTTATTGCCAATTTCTATATTTATTGGTCAGCATTGAACTTTTTACTGGTCGAGAAATTGAAATTATACAATTAGGTAGTGATTTTATGCAAACGATCTTACGAACTTAATTAACTTAGGTACCTATAGCATTAAATTTGTTCTTTCTACGAAAAATATTCTTTCACCAGTTTGATATCAATTAGAAAAAACAAAAGCTTAAAAATGCAGTCTGCCTACATTGCAGCCCATATTATTATGCTGCAGCTGCATTTCGGAGCAAATATTTGCTGCCAATGTTTGTACCAATGCGGGAATCCAACGAGGGCTCACTGAACCATTCGTCATTGTGGTATTTTATTGTGCTGGACTATACCTTCCTGTTGCAGATATTGAATGCCAAAGTTCCAACATTTTCACAAGTTAAAAAAAATATATATGATTGGTTTTAATGTTAATATTTTTTCTTTTAGTATCTCCATAACCCCTTTAATATTCAATGCATTTATTATTTGTTATTGTAGTGAGTCTCAGCGTAAACCCTGATTTTTCACTAAAAAAAATGAGTTTCCTATCGATGTATTTTGCGTAGAGTTACGTACAGATTGCTTGGTTGACGGCTTCAAGAAGGATCTGTTTACGCGTTTTATTCAGGGTGTAAAAGACCTCATCACGAAACCGTCAACCAAGCATTCTGTACATCAAACTAAGTAACTTTTGAGCAAGAATTATTGTAGGAAACGACTTTTTTTTTGGGGTAAAAATTGTTTTGTGGTAGAACTCAATGTAACGCACTCAAAGCATTGTGCTGATGGATGGGTTTAATAGTACGGGGGTCGTGGAGGTGTTTAAAGTAAAAATTTTACATGCAGTATTAAAAAGTCAAAAAGTTGGAACTTTGACCCCCAATATCTCAGTAACTAGAAGGTTCCCAGGTATGGTATAGAACAAAAAAATGATCGCAATGACGAGAAGAACAAGTGTCTTTCAGTCCTTTACAAAAAAAAAACGGAAAACTCTGAACCCTGCAGGATTGAGCAAGAAGATATCTTGAACTAGTCATCACCATAGCTCAGAAAACTTTTCGTGTGTAGAAAACTGTTTTTACTAATTAAACAACCTTTAGATGTCCTCTCACTAGAATATAATGTTCTCTCTTCAGACCATTAACAAGAAAATGAGTGATATAATAACACATAAAAAAAGAATTTTTCGAATCGCTTCATAAATGACGGAGCTAAGAGCGTGCTCACATATTTTGGGCGTTTGACCAAAAATACGTACTTTTCCAAGTCCTCGATATTTGTTATATAAAGATATAATGGCATAACATTTCAATGAAGAATCATAAATCTGGCTTTGTTTTAGTTCGTAGATTGATTAGAATTTTGTTATAATAGTTAATATTACGAGAAATAGCAATTTTCCGACAGCCTATTTCAAGCAAACGTTAAACATTAGGTTTTCTCCTGCCATTTGTATTAAACTGGTAACACGAAAAAATCTAAAAAAAAATATATATGTACTGGTCATATAGTCCTCAAGGTTGTAGATTGATTAGAATATTGAAATAAAAATTGAATCGACGCAAAAAAAACGATATTCAAAAGCAATATTGATCTAAAATGTATGCATTTTCAGCGTCCATTATATTCCAAATAAACTCAATGTTATCAAATAAATTAAAATGATATAAAACTCCGATCTACAACGAATACGTTTTATTAGTTTTCTTTTGTCAATATAATAAGAGATAATGATAGATGATGATAGATGTTTTTGTTTGTCTTTTTATTTTAATCCGTGAATATCTATTTACAGTAATAAATAGTTTGATATATATTTATAGTATTTATATATATTTATAGTATTTTATATATCCTTCTATTTTACCTTATTATTAATTAAATTATTTTCAGATGTACACCTACCACTGCTTGTCTCTGCATCACCCAAAGGTTGACTGGTAGAAAATGCCTATGGCATTAAGTCCGCCTCTGTACTTTGTGCTTGAAGTGTTAAATAAATAAATAAATAAATAAATAAGACAAAATTACAATAAATAAAATTAGAGAACTATAATTCTGCGTCAATTCAGCTCGCACCTCAGTCCATGTCAGTCGCGTCTCTAATTTTCGTCAATAACAATCGACAATCGTCCGGAGATCAATATTATTATCGAGTCGTGTAGGCCGGTCGAAAAAATTTGATCCAGGAAGTAAAAATAAAAAATTTGCGAAAAAAATGTAACAGCCCTCCTAAGAGGTAACAAACAAAAAAAAACAAACGAATTGAGACCCACCTCCTTTTTTCGAAGTCCAAAATATATTTTTTTCCTTTCTGTAACACGGTTACAGTGATATACTTGTCTGTGTCATTTTGGCAAAAACCCAAACAATACCATAATGGTTTATTGTGTTTAGTTACGAGACTATAATATAAACTCCTGCTTTATTTTTTTAGTTGATTAGTGAGCGTAGGCCGTGTTGAATCCACAAATGGAAATCAAATAGACATATATCGTTGGTATTATGCTTACGGTACAGATTGTGTTTGTATATCAATATTATGGAACTATGGTCTGATGAGGGAAACAAACTGATTAGGGTAGTGGAATATACGGGATCCAAGTTTAAAGTATATTATAATATTGTACATCGTTTTTTTTTCATTATAATATTGTACATCGTTTTTTTTTCATTATAATATTGTACATCGTTTTTTTCATTATAATATTGTACATCGTTTTTTTTTTCATTATAATATTGTACATCGTTTTTTTCCAAAGGGTTAAGATTATAGCAGTCTATGTTTGTATTTACGTATGTTCCTCCGCAGCGCCTAAACTATTCATCCGATTTTAAAGTGTCAATCGATTCGTTCATTTGACCCGGATAACATAGGCTTCAATTTAAACGACTTCAACAATAGGAAAGTTGGTTTTACATAATAAACCCCAAATTTAATTAGAGCGTGATTTTTCAGTAGTCGGTTTTTTTAGTGGTAGTGTACTACATAAATTATTGTTTACTAACAAATCCATCATAATGTTTGATTGGAGGAGTTATCTATAATTTGTAAAAGTATTGTGTCAGTAAATAATGTATTATTATATATTGTCAGTTCCAGGTGAATGCTGAGTGTATGGGAGGTCAAAATGCGAGCCGTACTCTGTCTGCTGCTCGCCGCCAGCTGCGTGCTGGCTGATAAGAATGAAAACAGGTAATGTATTAAATTATTAACTAGTTACATACTTACATAAAAAGATAAGATTTTTTTCCATCTTGAGTGTAGTTAAAAACCAATTTCTAACTCATTTTTTGTAACTATTCCAGGCGCACCAAGCTACCATTCGTCGCTGACGCCGTCGGTAACTCGTTGCCGCCGCCATCCAGCGTGCCAGCTACCGTCGGCAGTCCCGTGAATCTTCTCACACCAGACCGCTACGAGTTTTACACTTTCGACGAATCAGGAGAACTTGTAAAGAGGCTCATGACTCTGGAAGAGATCCAAGCAATTGTTGCAGCTGGCGAAGAAGCTGAAGGCTTAGTGACTTTCGCCAATGATAATCAACCGACTGTTTCTTTCAACATCAATCAACCACCCTACACAAAAGTTCATAGCGTTGTGACAAATGTGCAAAATGTTCTCAAAGCGCAAATGGAAGCTCACAAGAACAAGCCCTACGTCCAACCTACATTAGATACCCCCGACGTCTCTGATTCTTGGAGTTTGATCTTGCCTTCAATTTTTGGAAATACGGGAGTTGATATAGTTCTTGACAAAGCATCCGGGTCAGTTACACCACCTGAGACAGATACATTGGAAGAACATGTTGAAGATGAAGAGAATTCATTGAGTAAAGAAGGAAGTAATCAAGTTATTAGCAGCTCTACAACGTTAGGAGAAGAAAATGTGGTTGTTACAGAAAAATTGCCTCCAGTAGAAACTAAAGAAGTGCCATCCACGACTAGTACTACAACAAGGACTACGACCACCTCTACAACTACTACCACTACACCTAGACCAATAACAACAACAACGCGTAAACCAACGACGACAACCCGTAAACCTACTACTACGACACGAAAACCTACAACTACAACTCGTAAGGTTACGACTACAACTGAGAAACCAACGACCACAACTGTGAAAGCAACAACAACCACAACAAATGCTCCAACTACCACTACTTCTACTACAACTACTAAAAAACCAGTGACTTCAACAACTACAACCAAACAACCGACTACTGCAAACTCTCCGCCTAGACTAAGTTCAACTGCAGGTTTACCATCAACTAAAGCCACTGCAAGCCCACGTCCTTCTACAACCACTTTTAAACCAACAACGCCTAAACCAGTTACAACAACGACTGTTAAAGTTACCACAGCAGAGCCTGAAGTCACAACAAAAAAGTATAGCATTAGCGTTTTGCCGGAACAAGAATATGAGAATATTAATGTCCATATTCAACCTAATGCCAATGCAGTTTCTTCAACTGAGAAAAATGAAACAGAATTCGAAAAAATAAGTACCTTTATTCCATTGTCTACTATGAACTATATTTCTGAACGCACAACACGTAAACCGTTAGTAACCTCTCAGTCTTCTACCGTTTATGCGAGCACAACAAAGAGGTCTGTCACTACCACAACTCATGCGCTGACTTCTGAAACACCTAAAATTCAAACTTTTGCGACTACAAGTAAACCTGTTATTACTACACCTAATTACGTTTCAAGTACACTGAAAGATCAAGATATTGAAAAAGTTAATACAACTACTATAACAACACAATCTGTTTCCCCGTCGACAACGATGTCACCTACAGAAGTTATACCTGCTGACAATTTAAATAAAATGGACGATAAACCAGCTGATAATGATAACGATGAAAAAGAAAAAGATCCCGAACCTTTACTTCCATTGTTTGATGTCGCTCAAAGTATTAGTCAGATAGCTTCTGATCTTGGTGGAAGTTATCAACCAATTCCGACAACAAGCAATTTACTAGATACAACAAAAATTAATGGATTGGATTTAGAAAGCAAAGAAGTTCTTGATATGGATATACCATCTGGTTCTGGAAATGAAACCGATATAAAAACTCCCGAAGCTTCAGACAAAAATACTGATAATTTTGTTAAAATATCTACAATTGATCCACATGGTCAAAATGAAAACAAAGAACATAGTCAAACAAAAAAAGACAACATACTTAAAGAAACGGGATCGATTAAAACCGAGACTAAGGAAACAGAAGCTCCAAAAATTGAAATAAAGGAAACTGAAGACCAAAAACCTGAAATAAAGGAAACTGAAGTCCAAAAAACTGGAATAAAGGAAACTGAAGTCCAAAAACCTGAAATAAAAGAAACTGAAGTCCAAAAAACTGAAATAAAGGAAACAGAAGTCCAAAAACCTGAAATAAAAGAAACTGAAGTCCAAAAAACTGAAGTAAAAGAAACTGAAGTCCAAAAAACTGATACAAAGGAATCTGAAAAAACTCAAACTTTAAAAGAAAATACAAAACCTAATATTGTTATTAAAGACGTTCAAAAAGTACAGGTATTTACCACGCCTGCTGCTACTGAATCTACTACTATTGACCCGATTTTATCTGAGTCTATGGGTGACTTACTGTCACAAGTAGTGAATGAAGTACCACAATCTATTGTCGTAGAAAAAGAGGTTAAACCAACCACAACTGAGAAAAATGTAGAGCTTACGACGGTAGAAAGTGTACACATTTCCGAAACAACCTCTGAAGTTTCAAACAAAGTTAAGAAAGAAACAAGTTCTACTACAGAATCACCAGCAAATTCCCCAAAAGAAGATGTTCAAACTAATGACAATGACATCAGCAACAAAATCAATTTGCCTTCAGAAAATAACAAGAATAAAATAAATGAAGTTGAAGAGAAGATAAAAATTGAAACCTTGGCAAAACCAATTGAAAATAAGAAAAATGAAAACAAAAATGGGGAAGAACTAGAAGATAATTCTAAAAACTTTGTACAAATCTCAGTTTCAACGAATAATAAAAGCAAAGTAGAACCAGTTTCTATTAAGAAAAAAAATAACATTGATAAAACCACTGAAAACGAAAGTAATATTGAAAAATCTACTGAAAAAAATACAGAAGTACAAAAAGAGAGTGCAGAAACAAAACTAGAAAAAGAAATGACTAAAAACGGGAATAAAACTACTGAGACCGTCAGTGAAAATGTTTCTAGTGCAGAAATAACTACAACATTACCAGATCTAATTACAACAACAACTACCACTCCTCATAAGATAAGTCAGTCGAAGTTCAACAAAATTAATTTGCCTGATAAAATAAATATAAACAATAAGAAAGATAAACTTCCTGAACCGTTGCCCAAAGTTGACGACTTCAAGAAAAAAGTACAGAAAGTAAACATCGATGAAGAAGAATTAGTTAACGAGAGAAATAATTCGTGGAAACTTATACCGACTCTTTCTCCACCAAAAGCAAATGAAATTCCAAAAGATAAAGTCAAGACTGAAAATCATTATGTTCCAGATAATGAAAACAAAGATATTGTTCTAGAATTTTCGACCGAAAACCAAGGATTGGAAGTAACGACAAAAGATTTGGGTGAAGATCTCGCGCGCTTTTCTGAACTTTCTAATGAGCTAGCTTTCAGATTCTGGAACGTGATGATTGACGATATCGACAAAAAGAGAAGTTTTGTTTTGTCGCCCTATTCTATATTTTCAATGTTAGCCATGATATTTATGGGAGCCAGAGGCGCAACCTCGGGAGAAATGAATGAGATCCTGAAATTAGACGACATGGTTACATTCAATCCTCACTTTACATTAAAGAATATTTCTGACTCAATTGAAACCACTCCTGAATCCGGAGTAGCAGTTTCTTCATTTATTAGAGAACTTTACAGTGATAGAAATAAGGGAAAAATTCTAACATTCTATAAGGAAAGGGCTCAGCACTTTTATAATGGCCATGTTGAGGAGGTTAACTTTAAATTAATTAGTGACATTATAAGAAGGAGAACTAATTTGCTCGTCAAGAGGTATACCTGGGGCAAGATTCCGGAATATATGAAAACTAATAACATTGTTATGCAACCACCTTTAGCTGCATTTACGGCTAATATTTTTGAGGTAAGTGTTATATATCCGTACTTACAGTAAAAATACCAGTATGGGGCATGCGCCTCTAAATTAGAAAATTTGAAATCACCACACCTGATTGAGTCGTAAAATGTACCTACAAATGTTGAGAATCCCACACATATACCAGATATAATAGGATCGCCTTTGTCAGGATTTCTAAGTACGTTTTAACATGGCTGGCTTAAAACATGTTTTTGTGATAGCCCCAAACATTTTACTTCTATACATACTTTTAAAATGCCGACAGCTACACACTCGTATAGTATACTGGTAATAAAAATAGCAGTTTATTATTTGTTTGAGTTTAATAATAAACCCTCCAAATTCTCACAAACACTCTATAACACTATTCTTAAATTTGTGTTTTTCATCTTTCAGACTGACTGCTCAGGGACCTCGGTAGAAGGCAGAGATGGTGAGATGTACTTCGTGGTGTCTCCGAACGTCCGTCAGCGACGTCTTGTACCAGTGCCAGCCGTGGTGTACAAGAGCGGCTTCTTGGCTGGTTACGATCCAGTTCTAGACGCCACTGCTGCTGCCTTAGGAAACACTAACACTATAGTCAGCACGCTGTTCCTGATGCCTGGTCAGCAAGGAAATGTTGTACATGCTGATGACTTAGAAAGACTTGAACAGAGATTACTAGATGCTTTGCCAACAACGCCTACTTGGAACCGCGTCTTACGCACTCTACTTCCTCGTACTGGTTTGGAACTTCAAATCCCAAGGTTCGCTCAAAAATCTACTTTCAACGTCTCATTGAGCTTGAGGAAAATGGGACTAAAAGACTTATTTGATGGGGACCATGCTGATCTTGGTGGCTTAAATGGACCATCAAAGGATCTTTACTTGTCGGACATGGTTCAGCTTAACACATTCGCCACTTGCGGTGAAGACGGGATTGGAGAACAGCATCACTCTGAAGAGTATCCTGAGACTTTGAGTGTTTCACAAAGACGCCGCACAAGATGGTTGAACGATTGGGATGAGCCGAGGGATTACCAGAGGGCGTTCCACGATCCTCATGACGTTGGAGACGCGATGCATCTGCCACTGCACCTCCGGCCAAGACAGGCGCGCTTGCCAGCCAGGAGTGCGCTGCCGGCGCGACTAAAGTTCGACCGACCTTTCCTCTACTTCGTGAGGCACAACCCATCAGGAATGATATTGTACTTCGGGCGGTACAACCCTCGGCTTCTCCCTTGAAGGCGTTAAAAAGACTGTTAGCTTAGTTTAAATAACATTCCTAAAAGGAAAGTGATAAGGGAATACTGGTGAGTGTGATAATGAAAGTTGTTCTATGAGCATTTACGTGACAGTATTAATAAGTGTATCAGTACGGGATAAGCTTGTTGAACAGTACAATAAGGATTGTACAGGTGGACGTACTTTTACTCTGTCTCATATCAAGTATGTATAAAAGAATGCTAATGAAATGATGAATTATTGTTGAATGTATGCATAAATTGTACTGTAATAGCTAATGTTTAAGTAGTTTAAGTAAGTTTGACGTGGAATATTGTCTTTTCACTGTCTTATTAGTTTCAATATTAGAATAAATGCGATGTTTTGAGTAAGTGTACGTTTTATTAATTTACCCTTTATGATCCCCGAAAGCATTGCCGCTATAGACGAGAATAGCGGTCATTGCCCTTACCCTAATATCTCTTTGTACGAACCAAAACAAATAAACCATGTCTCGTTTTTCATTACAAAAAATGTTGAATAGATAGATATATAATACGATAGATGACGATTCAAAAATTGAACAGGCTTATTTTTGGGGTCACTGACCGCTATTCTCATCTTGACTGTCACCAATAGTATTTAACTAATGTCATACAATTAAGTCAAGTCAAGTTTTAAATTACACCACCATAGTTAACACGTGCTGTCCATTATGACGGGGATCGGAACTGTTTCTCCTAAACACAGGTTACTTTGTAACCTATCTAGGAGAACAGTACGGCACCCTTTATCTTATGGCGGGCTTTATCTTATAATACTTTGCCATCTAATCTAGTCCTAGTTCAACAATAAATCTTTACTAAATTAAAAAAAAAATGTAAATATTTTATTGTATGGTTCGAGTTTATTTTTTTACACGGAAAAACTGTTTACAGTCTTTTAAAAATTCCTTCTTCTCTTCACATTCTGTAGTCGGTATGTAAATTGGACAGTCCTGTAACAATTAATGAAAATGATTACAAACCTGATATTTATAGGTAAGGATTTGAGTACTGTGAAGATAGCCAATTTTAAATACAACCGTAAACGGATTATCTCACTAAAAATATGATGTTTTTAAACAATAAATCAGTTTCCACCTTAAACACCAAATGTAGTATACAAGTCAGATTTGAGAGTAAGAGCTGCTCGTATTAGGTCAGACCATACCTAGGCAATTAATTCTAGAGACTATTCTATTCTATTTATTCTTTTTTTCTTTTGTTGCCTAGATGGCTACAAATAATAGTGGAAGAATCTATAGAATTCATTGCCTACTTATCTTTTCTCCGATTATTATTATTATCTGGAACTCTTCAATGTTTGAGTGAATCGGTTTTGGTTAAGCAAGCGTGCTCCAACTAAGACCGTATCTTCACTTCACATCAGGCAACATGCGGCCAAAAACAACAACTTCCTATTCACAGTTTAAAAAAAACTGCCAATAGTCACAACCACTTTAGTTAAACTTACCACGTTTACATAATTCCTGATGCATTCTTGTAAATGAAATAATGAGCAAATGCGCAATGGAAACTCCGGTCGATATTCGTCCTTACAGAAAACTTTGGCTTCGAGCATGACGTCGGCAAACACTGGGTTCAGTGACACCCATACATCAAGGTGAGCAAAGTACTTGTCTATGTCAAGCAAAGTAAGATCCTGCTCGTTGAGGAGACCGTACTTGTCGAGGATACAAGCCCAGTACCCACACTGAAAAATATGTTTCGTTAATATTATGGAATCAGGATCAATTAGTTTATGTTTGAGAAGGCCTCCCACTAGGTGGACCAATGACCTGGTGAAGGTTGCGGGGATTCGCTAGATGCGAGTGGCACGACCAGTCAATGTGTTGACACTTGGGGGAAGCCTATGTCCCGCAGTGGACGTCTTTCGGCTGAAATGATGATGCTTAAAAAGAATGATGGGGTAGCGGTGGCACAGGAGGAGAGTACAACAACAACAACAACAGCCCATAACGCCGTGCCGTCCTCCTAAGCCGTGTGGTATCCGGCAGAGTAGAATAGAACCAACCCATTACACTCACCGGTGTCGTATAAGGCGACTAATTTCTGAGGCAGAACACCTTGTGCCTCCGTAGACCAGAGAATGGGCAGCAGCGGTTTCTGTTAGTCTTTCATCACTGCGATCTTTAATCCGCCTGCCAAGCGTGGAGATTAAGGCAAATTCCTCCCATCATGGGAGAGGCTTATGTGCAACAGTGCAAGTGGACGTTATGGGCTGTTGTTGTTGTTACACCCATGTAAAATTTATTTTCTATTTTGTAAGTCTATCCAATTTTAAGCCTGGTGGTGTAAATATTTACCTTAACAAATATTCCGAGACTAGCTTTAGCGAGAATATGCCCGCGTCATGGGCTACCTGAAAGCTCATTGCAATCTCTTCTAGGTGAACAGGACAGACAGAAAGAGTTACTTTCGCTTTTGTATTATTAGTAATGGATACTTACATCAAAAGTTAGCCTTGTAAAGCCAGATACATTAAACTTTTGGTCATAGAACTGTATGAACATAGATCCTCCGCATTCCTTGGCAATCTCTCGAGTAAAGAACGGAGGAAACACACAACATACGCGAAACTAAAAAAAAAACAATATTACAGTTTTACACGTAAATATAAGCGTTACAACCCATAATACCCACTACAATCGCGTTTTTGGCTAATACAAAATTTTCTGCAGCAATTAATATGTTTTTAGAAAAATTAAATAAGCGAATCCTAGTTTAAATCAAAGTACGGAAACCCTATTATCCTTTGGGAAGATACCGAACAGCCAGTTTGCAGCGGCGCGGCGGCGTCGAGTACCTAACTGTTGTCAAAGTTCCATTCAATAAAGCTAGATGGCGGTAAATGAAAGAAACAGTTTTGTTGAAACGGAGAGGAAATTAGACAATGGTGTCGATTCTGTGGTGCACAAACTAAACTTAATTTAGGCTATTGCTATCTTTTACTAAAAGGCAGTGCGAGAAAAGGACAGCTATAGCTATGAACTAAGTTAGAGATGTCAAACTAGTTTATGCCTTGCGCTTCACCGTGTTTTTAGTCGACACTAGCTGACCCGCGCAACTTCGTCTGTGTCACATAAGAGAGAGAGAGCTCCACCTTAAAAGATAGATATAATTATAATGTAATGCATGGAAATCATGATATTGAAATGATAAACACATTTTAGTCATTAGTACCATTTTAGTTCAACAGATGTCGCTGCATATATGCATCTTACATTTGATGATTAGTTCTTCTTGAACACTTTAAATTCATATATCTTTTGATAGAATTAACTGATTACGATGAAACAAAAACTAAATAATACCTCAAGATACGCTCATTTTTTATATGGACCGAGTTGTGCCAAAATGTTCCACCCCACAATGAACACATTTTGAGTTATTTAAGTTTAAACATTCAGACGATGTTTTTCCATATAAACATTCCGATTTTGTTATATATGAAGGTATCAATATTTGGAATATTGAATATGGTTTCTAATAGTATGTTTTACAATATACAGCCGCTGATACTTTTTAAGATATTGAGAGAAATATCGTCTGGATCATTTCTGCAAAAAATAAATTTGTATGACACTGTGTCAAAATTAATTTTGGAATAATGATCCAAACCACTTCCATAAACTGTTTAATATCTACGCAAGATTTTCATCTATAAAATGACTAAGAATAATAAAACTCAATGTTTTTATTGTAAAACACCTCATAGCGAAGCCGAAAGGCACTTGTTCTCCTCATCATTGCGATAATTTTTTTGTTCTACACCATACTTGGGAACCTTCTAGTTACGGAGATATTGGAGGTCAAAGTTCCAACTTTTTAAAAAAACAAGTTTTTAATGTAAGATTTTTACTTCAAACACCTCCACGACCCCCGTACTATTCAATCCATATCCATCAGCACAATGTTTTGAGTGCGTTACATTGATTTCTACCACAATACATGATGTTTCACCCCAAAAAAAAAGGAGTTTCCCAGCAATCATTTTTGCGTATAGTTACTTAGTTTGATGTACAGAATGCTTGGTTCACGGCTTCGTGATGAGGTCTTTTACACCCTGTTTATTTGTGGAGAAAAAGAACGAAATCGAAACGTTAACTGTCATAACAGAACTAATCCTCTTCAATGTCAAAATCAAGGGTCCCAAATCCGTTAACATCATCAGTTACCTTTTTGTTCCCTTTTAATTTTTTGTAGAAATTTTTACAGTCATCTGGGATTAAATGCATCATAGACTTGATGTCATCCAGCTTTGTTTGAGCTATCTCTTTCCCATGCAGCCATAGTGAACCCAGATTCTTTTTGTCAATTTTCATGACACGTACTCCTTTTCCAGTTTTTTTTTTTACGTCGAGCTCTTGAAACTCTTCGTCAAAACCGTTTCTTATAAAAATTGAGTAGTGGTGATCCTTTTTTAAGAGAATTTCTTTCGCCGCCAGCCAGTTAACTTTGGTTATAATTACATACATCTTTCTACTATCTATATTACTTCTCAATATCACTGCAGCTTAGAAACAAATCTGACTACATTCTCACTACCTGTAACGGATTTTGTTTTTTACAATGCTTCATGACGTCCATGTACTCTTCTACGGTGTAAAGTCTTTGTATACCTACCTTTTAGGCGCGTCTTAATTTTTGAAAAGTCCGTGTCGTTGAGTAAAAATGTATGTCCGGGTTCTAAAAATCTTATCGAAATGGTCTTCAAATTAATATGGGAGTGTAATGCTGCTTTTAACATTAAAGTTAACTTTATATTTCTGTTCTGACCTCCACAGGAATCACTCCATTAATTTCAATATCTAATTTGCAACAATGATTCAAGCCATTTGGAACAAAATATTTCTGGTAAATTAATAAAAAACAGTTTTGCAACAACGATTCAAGTGTACCTGAATCATTGTGACAAAACCGATTCGTATTAATTTACCAGAAACATTTTGTTCCAAACGACATGAATCATTTCCGCTATTTATTTTCTCAAAGTCCCATAGATGTGGAGTGGTATACTTTCAGTATATCTTTTCCTAGGGAACAGATAATTAAATGAGTCTTTGCTATATGAAAATAAGGCTCATTTTAGATTGTTTGGTATAGATAACTCAATTTCGATAAATATGTGGGTTGGATCATTTTGGCACAACTCGGTCCATATATAAAAGTTATCTACATTGGTTGCGTAAATTTTGCGTGATGCTTGATCATCGAAACAGACAAACAGATAAACAGACAAAAATTCCAATAATGATGGAAATGTGTTCTGTTGCTTATCCTTTTACACCCTGGCATTTTTTTTCAAAATATTTTCGATGTACAAAAACGATTTTTCAACAGATTTATTATATGTATAAAGAAGATGTTTTTACGTGCACCATTCCTTTGTATGGAAATATTAGTTCCAATTAAATTTGACAGCACTAAATTACGTCCGTCTCTTTCTCGTTCTATTAAAGAGAAAAAGATAGCAATAGCCTAAATTAAGTTTAGTTTGTGCACAACAGAATCGACACCAATGTTGATTTAGCAAACGTTTGATCTCAATAATATACTAAGGCCCGTTTTCGTGGCATAAATTTAGGTGCTTCCTTCTATTAATAAAAAACACTTAAGTATATAAATAATAAATTTCGCTTGTCATAAAACTTGTTAGTAACAAGTTTAGGAGTAACAAGTTGTTACTCCTACTTTTGGACATGAGAGGAGGCCTGTGTCTCTGAAAAGGGCCTGTGTCCTTAAAGGCTGATTATCTATATACCTAAATAGGGTGGCATGATGTCACGAGGGTCGTGACGGAGACGCACAAACGGTTAACACGTGTTCCGTACATCATTCTGAACACGGACATAGAAATTTTTCATTGATCAGAATTTTGTTGTAATCTCTCTGAATATCCATAAAAATATTCAGAGAGATATACTGAAAACGGAACCGATTGTGCGTCGGTGTCCTTTATTCTTTATGGCACACAAGATTAAAAGATATATAAAGGGTGTACAAGTGTAAATAGACCTCTAACGAAGCCGAAAGGCACGGTTCTATTCGTCATTGCGATATTTTTTTTGTTCTAGAGTCAAGAACAAAAAAATTAGATGTAAGTATCTATCTAATTATGTGAGGTTCCCAGGTATGGTCTAGAATCTAGACCATACCCGGGAACCTTCTGCTTACGGAGATATTGGGCAAAGTCACTTTTTGACAAGTTTTTTTACTTTACTTTAAATACCTCCACGACCTCCGTATGCTGGTGGATGCTTTGAATACATTGCATTCACCAGCACAATGTTAAGACAGCGTTACATTGAGTTTTACCGTAAAACGAAATTTTTCACCCTAAAAATTAAAGTCGTTTCACAGAAATATTTTTTGCGTACGGTTATTTAGTTTGATGTACAGAATTCTTGGTTGATGGCTTCGTGAAGGGCCCATTTACACCCTGTATGGCTCGCCAGATAAGAAAAAAATAAAGGTCATTAACCCGCATACATTTATTGAAATACATAATTCCGAAAACAGAAATAATGACATAAACTTGTCCCGAAACTACCTTTATCGTGATCCTTGACTTTTTCTAGTAATAAAAACGATTCATAATGTATTGTCGGGGCACCTACGGAGAGAAATTAAGTAAAGAGCAATGACCTTTAATTCCTACTTATCTGGCGCAGACTACAGCCCTTCCACCCTGTATAGATATTTGATTAAAATATTTTTACTGACTTACCATAACGTCTGGGTTTGGTATGCATTTGTCTACTGAGATTGGATCTTGTTGACATTCTCGTAACATCTTTTATTGGAGAAAAATTAAGGTAAATTTTGGGGGTGTACTATGCCATATCGAATGCCAAATAATCGAATATCAATTGATCGACAACTATAAATCGAACGTCTAAATACTCGAACGTTCATAATATCGAATGGTTAATATATCGAATATTCAATATATCGTACACTCAATACATAAAGTGTTCAAAACGTCGAATGTTTGTTTGATCGATGATCAATGCATCGCATATTCATTGTATCGAAATAGCACTTTCCATTTTTATTTCAGAAAGCAGTACTTCTAGACACGGCACGTATTGTTATGAGATTTCTGTCTCAAGAGCCCTGACCACCGGTAGTTCGGACTTTGTTCCCAATGCTGGTGGGCTACTGGTGGGTAAAAATAGAAAAGATGTGTAATAAAATAAATAAACGGAAATATTAAAATGTGATTTATTGGTAAAATTTGTGTTTCTGGTTCTCTATATAAAAAGTATTCAGTACAGTGATATTTCAATACAATGAATACATGTGCGATGCGTTGATCGCTCGATCAACAAACATTCGATATTTTGAACACTCGATGTATTGAGTGACAATATAATAAATGTTCGATTTATTAACCATTCGATATTATGAACGTTCGAGTATTTAGACGTTCGATTTATAGTTGTCGATCAATTGTTATTCGATTATTTGGCATTCGATATGGCATAGTACCCAAATTTTGGTACTTACAAGTTTTCGCGAAAATCTAAATTTGCCCATATCTTTTTATCGTGTTGACTAGGGACCTTCATTTTTATACACCTAATAGGGACTAAAGACAGTTCAAGATTCAGTATCTGGTATAAATTTCAACTTGCTAGGTCCAGATGTTCTTAAGAAAATCGGTGGTGGCAGACGGACAGACGGCCAAGAGAGTGATCTTAAAAGGATTCCTTTTTTGACCTTTTGAGATACGTGATCCTAAAATACATGTGGGATTGACAGAATTGATCTGGGCAAATGATACCATTTAGATGCAGAAGATTTTGATCATTAATAAATGTACATACTGATACTGTGTTGAAAAAATGTGAACAATGTGCAGTAAACCATACAATAGTACAGGTCGCAGCAAGTAACTCTAGCGTTGACCGTTATTGCGCAGAAGTAAAAAATAAGATTGTCTTGGTGCGTGCGTTGCGCCGATTGGCTCTCCAGTCGTAGAACATGCGCAGCTATCCCCTCCACGTTTCGTTCAGCGCTAGAGTTACGTGCCGCGACCTGTACAACCACGTTAATAGCACTTGTATTTCACAGTAGTAAGGGCTGTTTTCGCAGTTCATAATTATGTTATTACATGTAGTTAACAGCACCTACTTTCATCTTAGAATAAAATTAAACAACATAATTTTTTTGGCAGTTTGACATCGAGTCTTATAATTATTGTGGCCCACCTGGAAGACTCTAAACCGACTTAGAAGCCAGGTGGGCCGCTGCAGGTTCAACTTGGTCCGGTGGGGGTAATCCTATAAAGCTGAGTGCGACTGCGGAGCCTCATCTCAAACCACCTGACCTACTCTTTGTGCAACTCCACCTGCACTTTAAGGGACCTGTCTGAAGCCACCACCAACGCCATCGACGTGGCTGCAATAAGTTCTGGTCGAAACAAATTTAAATAAATAACAATAGGAATTATCGACACGAAGAAGAAGAAGATTGTGGTACCGTATTACCCAGTACTGAGTTGCGGAGGTCAGATAATGTAGTCAGTCAGTCACTCCATGTTAAATACTGGTATTCAGTTGCATCCGGGCAGATGATTAGCAGTAATAGAAACCCAATAGGTAACGATCGTTGCAACGCGCAAGGAGATAAAATAAATTTAAAAGAATGCCACTTACATAAATAACAAACGCTATCAAAGCCACTGTTTTCATTTTCTCCACCGATGTTATTAATACTTTCAAGACGATTACTTTAAAGTTTACTTGAATTATAATTGCAAATTGTGTTTTTTCTTTTCCGTGGTAATTAAGTAGGCAAACTACTGATTCATTAGTCGCTTGATCGCGGCTTTTAAGTACTGTTTAAGTATTACAAGAAGTTTGTTTTTAAAAAACTAAGTATAGACGTTGTTTCGCGTTGCATCAAAAATCATAATATTTTGCAAGTTCTATGATTTCTTCTAGTGGGTTACTTGCTAGTGGTAACAAAACCTCAAAGCAAGCATATTATCCTATTTCGTTAGACAACTGAGTCGAGTATGTTAGGCAAGCCGAGGTGTCAATATTATGACAACTAAGGCCTACGCAGACCGGAACGGCAAGGCAAAAGATTTCAATGTTTGCCAATTAGTTAACAAAATCTAATGGAAAACGCCAATAACACTTTGTGCGACCTGGGAACTGAACCTTAACGAAATAAGAAACCAACAAGGCAGTTAAGTCGCAGTAGTAGGGATAGGGGTAGGGATGATGAATCAGGTGGGATTTTGCGATGCTCATAATTTATCTCAGGAGAGAGTCGCTGTTCTCGCAACAACATAATCAGCTAGCTGAATAAGGTTGGCCACTCTAGAAAAAATTTGGTGAAATGGGGTATCATCGACCCGTCCCATCATCATCATCATCATCATCATCATTTCAGCCAAAAGACGTCCACTGCTGGACATAGGCCTCCCCCAAGTGTCGCCACATTGACCGGTCCCGTGCGACTCGCATCCAGCGGATTCCTGCAACCTTCACCAGGTCATCGGTCCACCTAGTGGGAGGCCTTCCAACGCAACGTCTTCCGGTTCGCGGTCGCCACTCCAGAACTTTTCGGCCCCATCGGCCATATATAATGTCAATGTCAATGGAGCCCCTCTGTAGGATATGCCCCACCTCTTTTCTAACCCATCCTGCACAGCCAGTTGCACCTTCCAAGATTTAAAAGAAGCCAACGATAAAGTTGTGCAGGTGACAACATACTGGTCGGGTATTATTTGAGTCTATCGACACTTATAGGAGAAGCTGATTATAAAACAACAGTTATAACCTTTTGCAAAAGATTTTATTCATCTACACGTTGTGCTGAAAAGAAAGATGAAAAATTATATTTTAATTCCACCTTACAAGCTGCAAGGTGGAACTAAAATATAATGATCTTTTTTTATTCCAAGATTAGCCCCAATTGTTACTAATACCGATCTAAGAAGCTAACAATTTTGAGGGTTTGACTTTCTTTACCTATGTTTTTTTTATGTAATTGTATAAGAATTACACAAATCGTTGTTTATTTATATATCTTTTAATTTTTATATATCTTTTTTTTTATAATATATATCTTTTAAGCATGTAAATACAAATGATAATGTTTAAAGTTAATTCATTATGCACTATAGAAATAGCACTATTCTTAATATTTAATCATTTAATAATTGTTTATCTAAACTGCTTCTCTGTAGTTTAGTTAGTTTATATTTAAATATCAATTCACTATTTACTCATTCTTCGAGTGTTTCGAATTTGTATCTATTTTCTCTCTTAATCTCTTCTTCGTCTCTAAAATAATATGTTTTGCACTCTTTCATATGTGCTCCTAGAGTTTTGCATTCTTCGAATTCCTTGAGTTTGCACTTCTGAAATTAAAAATGTTTTTTTTTTTGTAATTTGTTTACCTGACATGTCCAGTAAATCCTTGAAACTTGATTTCATGCAGATTTTTTTTTATGTATGTTAGCTAAGGCACCATACCGTTAAAAAAGGGTACGTCGCGGTTGGTAACTTTCCCATTTCGACAACTAAACAAAAGACGTATCTTAAGTATTGACAGCATCAAAGATTGAATTTGTAAGTTGAACCTTAGGGTCAGTTCACACCAAGACGCGACGGGACGGCGCCGGCAAAGCGCGAAATCACTGGCCTCTACCAGTCGCGCTGCGTCGCGTCGCGTCTTGGTGTGAACTGACGATTAGAGGGCTCGCATGTCTTATAGGTATGTAACTGGAAATTTACGATTTCCAGTTTGAATGCTCTTACCCATAACAATTGAGACATCAGACAAAGAAATACTCTATCCTGATCACAAGGAGGCCGTTGACCCTGATACCAAGACTCATGATTTTCCTTTCCACATATCGGTTTTGCTGCCAATATAGCTTCAGTAAAATTAGGATTGGCGGCTGCCCACTTGTCTAAATAAATTCCCAATTTTTCGTAGTCAATGTTTCCATTTGCCTTTAGTAAATTGGCGTTTTGCATCAAACATATACCGTCCTGGCACCAGTTCTATGAGAAAAAGGTTATAAGTCATTAAAACTTGATTGTGAAAGATCTGGTAATTGTTTTTTGGGCTGATATCAAATATTTATGTCTGGTTTCCAGTGTCCATGGACCGAAAAATATGATGTTGCAGTAAAGGGAAACTTTGTAATAGAATGAACAAGAAGTACTGTTGTTGCCAATAGAGTTGGCCCAAGTAGGCTCATGTTGGCTCAAGTTGGCCGCTGCAGACCCAATATGGCCAGATACGATATCATCTGTCCATACCAGTCTGAGAATGGAGCGCCGTCACAAGACATACCTAACCTTCTCTCCTGTCCACCGTGCACTACTACCTGTTCTCTCTAGGACTTAAACTAGGTAAACAGCTAAGCCGTCGGAATAGCATTGTACTGGTCGGGTCTTCAACACAAGAAGAAGAGGGCGAAGACCTTACACGAATTGGCAGTAATACTTACTTTGCGAATGCCTTTGGGTTCAGAATTAGATATACTGTTCAAGCTATTATTCTTCATTGGCTCAATCCCACAACGTTTCATAACTTCGTCGCTATATAGACTTGGCCTTGGGCAACATTTGTGCAAGTCTATCTGTAATAAATTAATTCTGTGTGAACATTTTCTTTTCATAGCGATTAATCAAGACTTTTTAGACCTCGTAAGGTTCTGCTACTTGGACAGGAATTCGTATTTCAGCATATACCTACAGTCTTTGCAGAGATCATTTTTTGACCCTATGGTTTTCCATCGCCAGCAAATCACAGTAATCTTTATTCTCGATTATGTGAATATATATAGATGCTCTGTGATGCGAATTGCTGCCACTATCACGTCTGTCAAATTGACAGACGTGATAGTGGATGAGAATTTGCTAGATGATTTGAGTGAGGCTGTCGATTTGCTGCTTTCATAGGTAAAATACTTAACTGTAAAAGCCATAGACTTAGTAAATATATACTAAGTCTAAAAAAAGCACAGCCTGACAGCAACCCTCATTTAAGGAATCACAGCGCGTGGCGCAACGCGTCAAGCGACGCGGCTGGCACTAAATTCAAACATATGGCGATGTATGAGAGCGTTTATTATATTGACACCACATTGAACCAAGAAGTAACAGTTCACTTTCTGCAGTCACCACTTAGCATATACATGAATACAGATTTAAAAAAAAAACTACTTACATTATGGGGTGCCCGCCAACAGCGCCGCGGTATAAGGTTTCGATAAGGATGATATATGCCCAAGTCTTGCCAAGGTTCTCGTGGTTGTTTTGTAAAATCAAAATGTTGATCATGGCCGAATATCACCTAAGAAATACTACTTCATCAAACAATGTTGTCTATCGTGGCTTAGCAATATCAAATGTGAATTATCTGTGAAAACTGTATTGGAAATTGTGGCTTTTGTTTATGGCCATGCATCGAAAGAACTTTGCAGCAATATGGCGGCAATACAAAATAAAATAAAAAACTTGTTTTTTCTCTATAACTTACCTGAAACAAAGCAGCTAATACTATACAGTTGCTACAGGATCTTATCATGATGCTGTGTTGTGGTGAAGTGAAGACATGCCAGACGAGCTACAGTTTTATACTCTGTGATGATTCAACAAGACTACATTTCCAATAACGTCGTAAACAAAATTCTTCGAATAATTTTGCTGTTGTAATCAACAACAACAATATGATTGGAAGAATTTTGTTTATTACAAATCAGGCATATCACGAACATCATCATCATTATCTGCCTAGCCTTTTCCCAACTATGTTGGGGTCAGCTTCCAGTCTAACCTGAGGCAGCTGAATACCAGAATTTGACATGGACAACCACAACCCATTTGTTACTGTGTAATATAATATCCCTTGGTAAGACTAGTTGTCAGACTACCAAGACGTCTAATAACTGTCAAAGATCTACAAATGACAGCCGGGACCAACGCGCGTAGTATATTATTTCAAAAATTAAAATATAAGATAAGTTAAGTGTTGTAATTTTGTGTACCTATATATTTTAATATTAAATATAAATAATTTTATTATTATTCTTAATCAATATTGCACACACAGTGCAATATTGATTAAGAATAAGAATACTTGTACTCAGTTTTAAAACTTTAATATTTTCTATTTGTAAAACGTATTGAGGAGCCCGTGGCTACATATAACAGCCGCTCGGGTCGATCCTTAGGTTAAGCCTTGCTTGCCTAGATTGGTCTATGGATGGATGACCACCTTCATACCGGTTTTCCTTCTTGCCTCGGAAAGCCTGTTAAGCCATTGGTCCCGGCTGTCATTTGCAGATCTTTGACAGTCGTTACAGGTAGTCAGTTACCCAAAAAGTCTGACACCCAGTCTTACCAAGGGGTATCGTATTACCGGCTAGTTAGCCGGGTAATACGATACCAACCCAGTTGGGTTGTGGAGGTCAGACGCCAGGCGTTCCATGTAAAATACTGGCATTCAGCTGCATCCGGTTAGAATGGAAGCCGACCCCAACATAGTAGGGAAAAGGCTAGGTAGATGATTTGTAAAACGTAATGTGCTTGTCGCAAAAATGACAACCAAAAATGTTAAAGAATTACTTAGGTACATTCACGTTGTGCGTTCATGCTAGGACTGAAATTCTTTACTCAACAATAGCAAAATGTTTGGAGGTATTTTGTAGGATTTGTGCATGTGTTACGTCTTGTTCTGTGAATGTAACTCGTAAACAGAAACCATTGATTTAAATAGTAAAGATACGGTCATCCGAACGTGAGCCGAACGCGGTCGCCATACAGAAACACTAACGCCATCTATTAGAACTACTATGAACTACGATGTCAATCGGCGTGGTCTGCCCCTAGACGTAACCTTGTAAGAGCGGGTATTTTTAACCGACTTGAAAAAAAGGAGAAGGTTCTCAATTCGTCGGGATATTTTCCCCGATTACTCACTCGAAGACGGCTGTACCGATTTGATTTTATACTGAGATTTTATACTTCAAAGTTGGTCCCATTGTCATTTGGTCACGATCTGATGATGAAATCTTGGAGATCGAGGGAACTCTTCAAATATTATAGGCACATCTATAGCGATTTAGGTATTTTTGATGAGCAGTTGACAATAAGCTATTGTAACTTAGATAGATAGACAAACTAACCCACTAAAAACTGAAAAAAAAATAATTCTTACAAAAAACACAACCGACTTCCCAACGTGAAAACTACTCAAGAACACTTTCCAACAACGTGAAAAATAACTTTAATTTCGGAAGTCGGTGTCAAAAAACTAAAATACTGATCCAGAGACACCGACTTCCGAAATTAAAGTTATTAAATCTTTTCATTTCATCGGCTAAAACGCGCGCCGCTGCAAAGTTATGTCTAACTTTTACTCGGCTTCGCGTCGTCTTTGCCAAACGTTGAGACAAATACGAAAGAAAATTGTTTTAAATAATGTAAGAAGTTGATATAATATTTTTTTTTAACTTACCGGTGATAAGAAATGTTATCATTTATTTTATTGTGCTTTTTGTCGTAGTTCACGCATCCCTTCACGACACAACTTGGCATTTTTGCTTGTAAAATTTACGACCGCTCCCGAAGACAGCCGAACTCGTTCTAGTTTAGTTCGCTCTATGGAAGACCATTTTGGGACCACGTTCGAGGCGTCATTGTAACATGCGGTCCACCCAGTCCTTACGCAGTAATATATATGTCAATGACAGAAACAAACAAAATTTGAACACGCGAGTGTCACACCACTAATTACTACTAAGCACGAGTTTGGAAAATATAACAAATAAACAGAATAATTCGGTTACCTACCTGTTTCATATTGTTGAAACGGTCACAAATTCTTTAATATATATAGTGTTTTTGTATATTTATTTTATAATAATATCGTATTAACATAGAAACATACATAATGTAGCTAAGAGAAACAAAGTATAGTATACCTACTCACATTTTTCCAGTTATTAGGTTTAAACCCCATGTAATAGGGGCGAGCCTATTGATATCATCCGAACTCAAATCCAAATTCCAAAGCTGCTACTGAGAAATACCTGATGGACAAACCTAGTAATGCTTTGCCCGACCCGAGTATCGAGTCCAGGAGTCCAGGATGTCATGAACCCACCAGAACTATTGGTCATCATAACATAATTATATAGATCGGACTAACTTACCTAGTGACGTCCGATCCTTAATTATGTGAAGTAATCTCGTCCTCATTTAGTACTTGTAGTTTGCACTTCTTGCTAACTCGCTATCACATTTTTTAAAGATGAATCGATTTCATCAAAACGAAAATGTTATCTGTGGTCCGGTCTTGGCGCGCTCGTTCTTCACATCTGTCAACTCATTCTTTCAAAGCATTATGATCGGGACTTCGAGAAGATAACCGATACGGTTATCTATCGTAGTCCCGATACATTAGTCAACACAACTTTTAAAAAGGGGTGTAGATAAGACACTTTAAAACACATTCTGTAACGTTACATTTTCCTGGATAGGATCCACAAAACTGTAAGGTCACTCTGAGCACTCACCTACCTAACTTTCAGTCTGGAGGGGAGCACTATTAAAAGAAATAAAAGGGACGAGTTATAAGAATTTATTAACAAAGATAATCTAAAGGCTGGAGCTACTTAATTACTAATGCCAGTGAAGCTGGCGGAAAGTACTGAAGATGAAACGCAGAATGAAATAAATAACTGAAGAACGTCCGTCTTCAGACTGTGGAGGAGGACCGAGGAACCATCAACTCTCAGGCCGTAGAGAAGGGCCTAGGTCATCTGTCTTCAGACGGTGGTGGACGGCCGAGGACCGTCAATCCTCAGGCCGTAGGAGGAGGGCCGAGGGCATCCGTCTTCAGACGGTGGTGGACGGCCGAGGACCGTCAATCCTCAGGCCGTAGGAGGAGGGCCGAGGAGCATCAAATCTTCATCAGGCTTGTGTAGCTCAAGGATCAAGGTTTCCAGGTGTTCTTGGTGAGGGTGCGGCACGGAGAGAGGCCGACTTAAAACCGAAGAATAAGGGAAACTGCCCTTTTAAATAAAATTTTATGGAGCTTCTCAGAGGTGTTACTGCTCTCAGCTCTGAACGTAGACTCCCATTCCACCACCAGGCTCCTGTCAACTCCAGATATTTACATTTTAAAATTAGAAAATTATTAAAAAGAAAATCGAATGAGGTCGATGTGATTTACCTATAAAACCTACAAATAGCTCCAGCAATAAATTAAAAATAAAACTAGGGTTGCCACTAACTGACATCACAAAAGTAAACAAAGATTTAATAAAGATAAAAACTTAAATAACATAAATTACAAGGTAAAAAGGCCAAAGCCGTTGCTAAGCCTACAAGAAATGACCATGAAGCTACCTAGGGAGGACGAATGCTTAAATTTTCAGGTTAATAATATCCAAAAATGTAAGTAAAAAACATGTAAAAGAGATACACATTACATTACCCCGAAAACACCGGAAAATTTTTGAATACAATGAAAAAATTTTCTTATTTAGCATTAAGAGAGCGTTAATCAACAAAAAAAATTAAGCTAAATGAGTATATACAGTGATAAAGTAAGTTTAAAAACAATTAAAACTAAGATTCCCCATAACCCCAGAAAATTACTAACTAGAAAAAATTTCGAGGTTGTAAATAAGACCTTGCTCTTTCATACACCTTTCATCAACCTACCCTACACACTTCCTCAATCATACATCACCAGCATACTTAGGGGATATGGTTCACATTCAATGGCGCATACTCCACAAGGAATTATTTTTAAGGTTTACGAAGGCTTATTTATTTAATTTAGGTGTCGTAATCCGCACCTGTTCTAAAACCCGTTAAAATTAAAAGAATATATTTACAAAGTTTTTCTGCTTTAGAAAAGCAGCCAAGGTTTAAGAGCATAAAGCGCTTAAGAGAAGCCTTTAAGCTTTAAGTCAAGGGTCAAGGAGGGTCAAGGATAAAAAATTATTATCTAAGTTTAAAAAAGTACACTAAGGCTTATTTAACGAGTTAATGCGACCGCTCGACACAACGGCTTATTTAATGAGTTGTGCACCGCTCAACACAATGGCTTATTTAAAGAGTTGTGCACCGCTCTACAAAATAAAAAGAGGGATCTAAATAAGCCAAAAGTTTTAGGGAAGGTAGACCTTGTGGAGTATTTACAAAACTTAAAATGTAAATGGTTTTTACAAGGAATGAGTTAAAGAGGCTAGACATTGAAGTTATAAAATAATAAAAACCGTAAAGAAACTCCAGACAGAAAATAAGGCGATAGCAAATTCAAAAGTAAAAGGTATCGAAAAAAAATATAAATAAATAAAACCTTAATAAATTAATGAACCTAAAACCAACAGCTGATGTTCGGACTACGGATTTAAATACGGGGAGTATTTGTTTACTTTTATATTTAGAATAGCACACAATCGTCCCATAATCGTAACTTTACAACACGTCCACGCCAATTCTAGTATAGTTTTTGTTTTTTTTTGCTAATTTCCTTCTAAGGTTCTAGATTGCATTGTTGACAATATTGTAATAATCATAAGTTTTTAGTCCAGGCAATCTACCCACATGAAAAAGTAAAATCTTATGAAAGTAAAATTCTCATTGAAGCAATAAAATTAATTATTTAGTAAGCTAATTTAATTATTGTCGAGCTAATATAGCAGCCTACCTCATTTCTTTGAGTAACACAAACTTTTTCCCTGTTTTTCCCCTTTTTTATCTCTAAATTCTCTTCATTGGTCTATCCTATTAGTTCTCACCGTTTCTTTATTTACAATTTTCAGTAACCAATCCGGAAACCATGCCTGTGATGACCCGTAATGCTACTGCTCAAGATATGGAGCTAAAATTGAGAACGGCCCTCCAAGAACTTAAGGACTCTAAACTCCAATGCCAGCAGCTGTTGCAAGAGAGAGAGGACAGTGAGGAGGAGGTCATTAACGTAAATAGCAAAAACTCGAGCTTAAAACGGGAGCTAGTAGACCTTCATCAGGAATTCTTGAATGTTGTCAATGAACGGGATCAACTAAGGGCGGTCACGGATGGGTTCAACTCTTGTAGCAACTTGTATGAGGAGGCTTTATGTAAAATTAGGGACTTAGAGGATGAATTAGTCCATGCAAATGTCAAACTTTTAAATTTGAAAAAGGAAAAGGATCACACTCAGGCTATGGAAACTGAACATTTGTATAATGAATTAGTTAATACAAATTGCAACCCTCATTCCATTATAACAATAGACCTTACAGAGGACTCCTTACTAAAGCATAACTACAGCCACAAAATTAGTAAAAATAAAATTAAGAAATATGCACGATTAAATAGAATAATTAAAAAATGTAATAAATACAAGAAACAACAAAAACACCTTTCCAAAAATATTCAATTAAGGAAAGAACGTGTTTCTCTAGTTAATAAATTAAATAACTATCAGATTAAATTGGAAGATAGTATAAATATTTATGAAATTGATACTCAGCGCTTACAATCAGAAATACAGGCTCTTAATAAGTCACTAAAATCTTTATGTAATAAATATGAATGCTCGGAAAATCAAATTAAAGAGCATATTCTTGCTACAAATGCATTGGTAGACAAAGTGGACTCGCTGACTCTCAGCAACACTCAGTGTACTTGTCAGAGGGAATCCAGCAATGATGCCCTCCAGCTTGAGGCAACGGAGGACCCGTCCCTAGCTGTGAGTACTCAGGACTGTATTTCCACCCAAGATACAATACCTGACTTAGGTAATTTGGTCTCACCTAATAGTCTTGGTTCTAATCTTTCAGTTATGTTCTCTGATAGTATAGGTAGAGGGTTAGGGAAATTGATCAGTAATAACCTGAGTTATTGTACCCAAAATTATTGCATGCCAGGATCAACCTACAAACAGATTATGGCATCAGTGACAAAGACTGTTTGTGATCCTAGTACCACCATTACTATATGTGTTGGTAATAGTTCTAAGATTAAAAAGGAAGACATCACTGACTGTGTTTCAGAGTTGTTGAAGTTAAATTGTAACAAAATAATATTGTGTGGTTTTCCATTTTTTGAAAATTTGGGTAATAGAAAAAATAATTATATACATATGTTAAATAACCATGTACACTTTTTAGTAGGTCACTATAGTGACAGACTTATATATCTGGATATCAACACTATTGTTGGTAAACTGAAGTCGACACGGGGTAAGGTGTATCTACCTATTAGATGTAGACACAAAATAGCTCGGCTATTAGCTTATAATATTCACACAGACATAAATAGTATGTCTAAGTTTAGTTCTATTATTAACACTGCGACTATTAGTAGTAATACTAATATACAGGTGACTTTCAATGAATATAGCACTAGTGCTATAAATGTTTACAAACATTGTACTGAGGAGGATCCATGTGTCACCGTGGAGAATTCTCAATTAGGGTATATTAGTATTAGTGATAGGGTCTTGTTGTCTGAGGATGGTACGGGTGTCTCCAGCCTCACTCCAAAAATTAATTTAAACTAGGAAATGAGACAACAGGAGGTACGATTAACAATATTGTTAATCCTACCAACGTATCTTCTTGCACTCAATTAGTTAGTAAAAAAGGGCCTCAGCAGAACACTTTGAAATTATTCCACCAAAATATCCAAGGCATTTCTTCCAAATTATTAGAAATTGAATTGTTTTTAGAAAATAGTAAGTTTGACATTATTTGTTTTACTGAACATTGGCTTAAGGATTACCAAATGCTTATCAATTATGAGAACTATATGGTGGGTAGCTGCTTTAACCGTAAAATTATGCTTCGTGGAGGTTCCCTAATATTAATAAGAAATTGTTTTAAATATAAGCAACGTAATGACATAGTAGGTCTCTCGGTTGAACATTGCGTTGAACTGTCCTGTGTTGAGCTAGATAAGCATGTAATTGTGTGTGTGTACAGACCCCCAAACTATCAAAACTTTACTTTGTTTGAATCAATAATGGAAGATGTTATGGCAAAACTTGCAGTCAGTAATAAATCTACAATTATTTGTGGTGATTTTAATATCAATATTTTAGAAGAATGTGCAAATAGCAGTCGCTTATTAAATCTTTTTAAGTCATTTGACTTGACCAACACTTTTACAGAACCTACTAGAGTCACTCCATCTTCTGCTACTTGTATAGATAATATTTTCTGCGATTGTGATTACTTAGATAAAGCAATAGTAAATTGTCTACCCTCTGACCATAGCGGACAAACTGTAACCTTCAGGTGTAATACACCCCCATCGCAAAAAGTTCAAATTAAATTTAGACCTTTAACTTCTAGCAGATTAAATAGGTATAATATTTTGCTACAGAACAAGTTAAGCGTTATGGGCCTTGATGATATTAATATAGATCAATTGTATGATCGTTTCTTTTCAATAGTTCACACGGAATTCAATAAAACTTTTGAAAAGAAGACAAAAAGTATTTGCCCTAAATTCATATTTAGTGATTGGGCAACTAGAGGTATCAGAAAAAGTAGGGAAAGACTATTTGAGCTTTATGGCCTTAAGCCTTTTATAAACACTGAAACTTTTAACAAGTATGTTGCTAAGTATTCAAACATTTTTAGAAATACATGCAAGGTTGCTAAAGCACTGCACATTAGCAACAAGATCAAAACAGCAGAAAATAAAATAAAGACAGTTTGGAAAGTTATAAATAACGAGACTAACAGGAAGAAAATACGTAACACTAGCTACACATTAGATACAGCATGTGGTCCTAAAAGCTCTAATCAGGAAGTAGCTCAAGAATTTGTAAAGTTCTTTACCGATATACCACAAAAAACAACGGAGGCTCTTATTTCCTCACCTGAACTCTCAATTGGTTTATTAAAGGCGAATGTGTCTGGCTGCCTGGTTGAATTTAAATTTAAACACATTAACCCTATGATTGTTATTAAAACTTTCCGGCAAATAAAGATTAAATTAACCGAAGATCTATGGGGAATGTCTGTCAAAGTTTGTACATCCATACTTGAGACTATAGCCCCTTACTTAGCTTTAATTTTTAATTTATGTGTAGACCAAGGAGTTTTCCCTGATTTAATGAAATACAGTAAAGTCATACCTCTTTTCAAATCCGGGGACAGTAAAGATACTAATAATTATAGACCTGTATCCGTGTTACCAGTTTTTAGCAAGGTTTTTGAAAAAGTAATGCTTAATCAAATGCTCTATCATTTTAACACCAACAGAATCTTACATGATCAACAGTATGGCTTCACCAAGGGACGTTGTACAACTGACGCCGGTGTAACCTTATTAAAGCACATATTTACTGCGTGGGAAGAGTCTCAAGATGCCATAGGATTTTTTTGTGACCTCTCCAAAGCGTTTGATTGCGTAAATCACGACACATTACTTTTGAAACTTGAGCATTACGGACTGGGAAAACTTGCACTTAGTTTGGTAAAATCTTATTTGAATGATAGACAACAACATGTTCAAATAAATGGTGTTAATTCACAGGGGTTAAAAGTAAAAATGGGGGTTCCACAAGGCTCAATATTGGGTCCTTTCCTCTTTCTAGTATATATAAATGATCTACCCTATTTACTGAAAAACCAACCTCAAAATATGGTGTTATTTGCTGATGACACTTCCCTAATTTTTAAGATAAATAGGCGGGCCCAAAATCTAGATGACGTGAATAATGCCCTACTTCAGGTCCAAAATTGGTTCACAGCAAACAATTTGGTATTAAATGAAAAAAAAACTAAATGCATAAGATTTGCTTTACCGAATGTTAAAAGTAGTGATTGTGATATAATATTGAATAAAGAGAAACTTGAATTCGTAGATAAAACGGTTTTCCTGGGGATTACGCTTGATTCAAGGCTACAATGGGGTTCTCATTTGACATCTCTTGCGGGGCGGCTAAGTTCAGCAGCCTTTGCCATTAGAAAAATCCGTCAGTATACTGATGTAGATACCGCTAGACTGGTTTATTTTAGTTACTTTCATAGTATAATGTCTTATGGCATTTTGCTGTGGGGACGGGCTGCAGATATTGAGTCTATATTTATTCTGCAGAAAAGAGCCATCAGAGCCATATATAATCTTCGTTGGCGCGATTCTCTAAGGGAACTGTTTAAGGATATTGGCATCATGACGGTACATTGTCAATACATCTACGAAACGTCAGAAAAAATCTGCACCTGTTTGGTAAAAGGGGTGACAGACATAATTACAGTACTAGAAATAGGGGCCAACTAGTTCAGCCAGGTTTCAGACTCGCTAAAGTAGACTCATCTTTCATGGGGTACTGTTTGAGATGCTATAATAAAATTCCACAAAGTATTCTTGAACTGAATGAGACGAAATTTAAAACATGCATTAAACGCACACTATGTAAGCAAGCATATTACAAGTTGAGCGATTATATCGCTGATAAAAATGCTTGGCTCAATGCTGGTCCTGCTCCACATGGACAGGGGCGCATAAATTGATAGCATTAAATTGTATTGTTGGAGCTGCTGAAGATTGTACAACTATCTTTGCATTGTATAGAATCAATCTCTTTAGTATTATATAAATGCATAGCCCATATTGTGTGAGTACTATGTACTAGAAAGCTATCATTCACTGGAAACCTACGTCTTTTCTTGACTTGAATGTGCCCTGGCGGTTTGGAGTATGTCATGCTCACTCTATTGTCTCGCTGATGGTGGCGCATGTGTCGGATCATTTAGTTCCCTTCAAAATGGTTGAGTTGAATGGTGCTGATCCATGCGTCATGTCCGTGAACGGGCGCTGTCAGTTGTGACTGGTCATCTCTTGGTTGCCATGGCTTATTTGAATGAATTATTTTGAATTGTATTTTTTTTTTTTTTGTTTGTGTGTTTTTGCTGTGGACACTTTTACCGTGCACATCTTGCTACATTGTTCTCACATAATATACCATCTCAACGTGAATGATGTAACCAAGATTTTGTAACAATATTCTGATTTAAAAGAGTGTCCATGGAGTTTCTTGCCCATTCTTCTCCATAGAGATCTACGCTAGGGAATGGGCAACTACAGTACTTTCACAGTTTTTATGTCTTGTGACTGGGACTGTAGCTACATTTAATTTTCATCTTTGTTTCGACAATTCAAAAGTGCCTGTAACTGGCTTACTTGAAATAAATGCTTTGATTTTGATTTTGATTTTTAAAATATTATGAAAGTGATAAAAAAAAATTAAAAAATCTACGGAGGCCGAGAGTGTTTGAGTTAGGACTAAAGTCCAAGGGAGCGTTTGAGAGGGAACTCAAGTCCAAGAGAGCACTCAAGATTAAGAGTGTTTAAGAGGGAACTCAAATCCAAGAGAGCACTCAAGATTAAGAGTGTTTAGGACTCGCCCTTAAGAGTGTTTAGGACTCGCCCTTAAGAGTGTTTAGGACTCGCCCTTAAGAGTGTTTAGGACTCGCCCTTAAGAGTGTAGAACTAGCCCTTAAGAGTGAGGACTAGCCCTTAAGAGTGTTGACTAGCCCTTAAGAGTGTGGACTAGCCCTTAAGAGTGTGTGGACTCGTGTTTAAGAGGAGAAGAAGGGAAAGAGGGATCAGGTCAGGACCGTAACACCGTATTCAGTAAACTGAGTAAACGTCAGGGCAGCTCCCGTAATACAGTAATCAGGTAAGCTCCGAATAAAACATTAAGAGGGTCTGAGTACTTGAGAGGGCATAAGAATGTTTAAAAATTTATTAGACACGAAGGGTCCAAAGAGGTTCGATTAAAAAATTATATTAAGAGTATGACACAGAGGGTGCAAAGAGGTTTGATTAAAAATATCGTAAACCAATAAAAACTGTATGGTGGTAAAATTTGGAACTAATGCATAAAAAGTTTGCTAAACTTTAGTACCTATTTTGGCCACCGCAAAGTTTGATTAAAAACTTTTTGCTGCTGCAAAAGAACTAGATCTCTATGGGCCTGTTACCTAGCAACGCGTGACAAATAACAAGTCAACCCAAAATAATTTTATGCAATTTTACCCGACTAGGGCCAAACTCAAAAGGAGGTTATGTATATTATCTGTATGTATGTAAGTACGTTTTTTATCGAAAAATGAGGGATTTTTTAACGAGTATGTTTATAAGATTTTGGTGTTATTAAATAAGAATATCACCCAAAATTATCATAACTCAGTCTAGATTTAATTCGTTAGAATTTCTTAGAAAAATCTAGATTTAGTTATTTTATTATAGCCTAAAGGATTCAATTTTACGCAAAATTCGCGTATGGCAAATTTATTGTTTAGGATCAAGTATTTTTTAGTGTAAAAATGTATAGATTGCACAAGCCGTGTTAACAGATCAAAATTAAATGAAGTAATAGTTCAGAATATAATAGTAAAGTATTTGTAGTGGGTGTAACATAGTATTTTAGGGTTGTATAAACATCCACAGGATATTCTCCTGTTTCAGTCGTGAAGTGTCCCAACGACCCACTTGGGAGTGTCCACGAATGGATTAACACATCAAGCGACCATTGGGTACGAATACCAGAGGGTAAACGTAGTGGTGTGCAAGTCTGTGGGATGCAGTATAGCAATGTTTTGGTAGAGAGTAAGTACATATAATATGAGATGAACGATTACGGGATATTGTCCAATAACCGTCGTAGAGTAACCAATCTCCAACCTTGGCAATGCCCACAAGTGGGTTAACACAACCAAGAGGCCGAAAGGGTGCCAATTATCTTTCGATAATGGAATGTGTGTGAGGTGAGGAATACCTAGATGATGTTTAGTTGTAGAAGAGTTGAGTAAGAGTTGAGATGAGTGAAAAGAAGAAAATGAATAAAATGCTTACCAAATAATACTCACTTGGGGAAGTGTTATTTTCGAATTTTGAGAGGTGCAGAATGCCTAGAAATAATTTAAGAGGGGTGGGTTAGTAAATATTTGGGCGCCAGTCTGTAACTTACTCTTAATATTATTTTTTAATCGAACCTCTTTGGACCCTCTGAGTCTTATAAATTTTTAAACATTCTTGGGCTCAAGTACTCAGACCCTCTTAATGTTTTATTCGGAGCTTACCCGACTACTGTATTACGGGAGCTGCCCTGATGTTTACTCAGTTTACTTAATACGGTGTTACGGTCCTGACCTGATCCCTCTTTCCCTCCTTCTCCTCTTAAACACAAGTCCACACTCTCAAGTGTGCGTCCTAAACACGAGTCCAACTCTTAAGGACTAGTCCTCACTCTCAAGTGCGGGTCCTAAACACGGGTCCACACTCTTAAGGACGAGTCCTAAACACTCTTAATCTTGAGTGCTCTCTTAGACTTGAGTTCCCTCTTAAACGCTCTCTTGGACTTGAGTTCCCTCTTAAACGCTCTCTTGGACTTGAGTTCCCTCTCAAATGCTCTCTTGGACTTGAGTTCCCTCTCAAACGCTCCCTTGGACTTGAGTTCTAACTCAAACACTCTCGGCCTCCGTAGATTTTTTTTTTAAATTTCTTTTATCACTTTCATAATATTTTATTTACCTATTTATATTTTTTTCGATACCTTTTACTTTTGAATTTGCTATCGCCTTATTTTCTGTCTGGAGTTCTTTACGATTTTTATTATTTTATAACTTCAATGCCTAGCCTCTTTAACTCATTGCTTGTAAAAACCATTTACATTTTAAGTTTTGTAAATACTCCACAAGGTTTACCTTCCCCTAAAACTTTTGGCTTATTTAAATCCCTCTTTTTATTTTGTAGAGCGGTGCACAACTCTTTAAATAAGCCATTGTGTTGAGCGGTGCACAACTCATTAAATAAGCCGTTGTGTCGAGCGGTCGCATTAACTCGTAAAATAAGCCTTAGTGTACTTTTTTTAAACTTAGATAATAATTTTTATATCCTTGACCCTCCTTGACCCTTGACTTAAAGCTTAAAGGCTTCTCTTAAGCGCTTTATGCTCTTAAACCTTGGCTGCTTTTCTAAAGCAGAAAAACTTTGTAAATATATTCTTTTAATTTTAACGGGTTTTAGAACAGGTGCGGATTACGACACCTAAATTAAATAAATAAGCCTTCGTAAACCTTAAAA
Organism: Xestia xanthographa; assembly: GCA_905147715.2. NCBI lineage: Eukaryota > Metazoa > Arthropoda > Insecta > Lepidoptera > Noctuidae > Xestia > Xestia xanthographa. Next base: position 22,991,420 of record LR990659.1, read on the forward strand.
ATAATTCCTTGTGGAGTATGCGTCATTGAATGTGAACCATATCCCCTAAGTATGCTGGTGATGTATGATTGAGGAAGTGTGTAGGGTAGGTTGATGAAAGGTGTATGAAAGAGCAAGGTCTTATTTACAACCTCGAATTTTTTTTTTCTAGTTAGTAATTTTCTGGGGTTATGGGGAATCTTAGTTTTAATTGTTTTTAAACTTACTTTATCACTGTATATACTCATTTAGCTTAATTTTTTTTGTTGATTAACGCTCTCTTAATGCTAAATAAGAAAATTTTTTCATTGTATTCAAAAATTTTCCGGGGTTTTCGGGGTAATGTAATGTGTATGTCTTTTACATGTTTTTTTATTTACATTTTTGGATATTATTAAACCTGAAAATTTAAGCATTTGTCCTCCCTAGGTAGCTTCATGGTCATTTCTTGGAGGCTTAGCAACGGCTTTGGCCTTTTTACCTTGTAATTCAAGTTATTTAAGTTTTTATCTTTATTAAGTCTTTGTTTACTTTTGTGATGTCAGTTAGTGGCAACCCTAATTTTATTTTTAATTTATTGCTGGAGCTATTTGTAGGTTGTATAGGTAAATCACATCGACCTCATTCGATTTTCTTTTTAATAATTTTCTAATTTTAAAATGTAAAATATCTGGAGTTGACAGGAGCCTGGTGGTGGAATGGGCAGTCTACGTTCAGAGCTGAGAGCAGGAACACCTCGGAGAAGCTCCATAAATTATATTTAAAAGGGCAGTTCCCCTTATTCTTCAGTTTTAAGTCGGCCTCTCTCCGTGCCGCACCCTCACCAAGAACACCTGGAAACCTTGATGCTTGAGCTATACAAGCCTGATGAAGATTTGATGCTCCTCGGCCCTCCTCCTACGGCCTGAGGATTGACGGTCCTCGGCCGTCCACCACCGTCTGAAGACGGATGCCCTCGGCCCTCCTCCTACGGCCTGAGGATTGACGGTCTTCGGCCGTCCACCACCGTCTGAAGACAGATGCCCTCGGCCCTTCTCTACGGCCTGAGAGTTGATGTTTCCTCGGTCCTCCTCCACAGTCTGAAGACGGACGTTCTTCAGTTATCTATTCCATTCTGCATTTCATCTTCAGTACTTTCCGCCAGCTTCACGGGCATTAGTAATTAAGTAGCTCCAGCCTTTAGTTTATCTTTGTTAATAAATTCTTATAACTCGTCCCCTTTATTTCTTTTAATAGTGCTCCCCTCCAGACTGAAAGTTAGGTAGGTGAGTGCTCAGAGTGACCTTACAGTTTTGTGGATCCTATCCAGGAAAATGTAACGTTACACGAGTTAGCAAGAAGTGCAAACTACAAGTACTAAATGAGGACGAGATTACGGAGCATAATGAGAGGTTTTCCAAAGCCAAAACGCTTGGAAAAAAAAGCATTGTGTCACGTCACATACTCTCATTGACTGACACTTTCATTTGCTTAACCTTCCGAATATAACTTAGTTTTCTCGCGCTTTGTTAAAATCAGTTTTTTTAGGTTCCGCGCGTTCCTTGCATTATCATACTAACTCCTAGCGCCATCTATCCAGCGACTAGGGAAGAGCTAAAAAGAAAATCCCTCATTATGTTGTATTGCGAAAAAGACGGTTTTTATTGTGGTTTACTGTGTTAAATTTTGAAATTAAGTTTGGTAACAGTTTACCTATAAAGGTGTGATGATCTTTTGACAGGTCTCTCAAAGTGTCTGCATTAAGCATAAAATGCTTACATGGTGCTGGACTTAATTTTAGTTCCAATTTAAGGTTGGTTCATCCGTTTAAAGAACTATGATAAATAGAAATATGTATAGTTTTGGGAGTATGAGGAACAGGGTGTAAAGCTCTTCATCCCCCATAGAAAAGGGAGGATCCTCCGACCAGACGGGTGTTATGTCTGGTGGGACACTTGCCCGACAGTTGTTGTCGGGTTCTTGTATATAGTCATTAGTCGCGGATAACTCTGCTTGCGCGATGTAGGAATTCTCAGTTTAGTTCATCGTTCGTGTCATAGATAGCGCTGTAGTTATTTTTTGTTCTATGTTGCTTTATAGTTCCGCTACATAGTCATGTCTCAGATGGTTTGTTCACCGCTTTCTGTAATATTACAGCACCACAGATGCCTTACCATCCTACAAGCAAAGCTTGAATGTTCTACGTGCCTGTGAACATCAGCAACCATGACGACCTGAATAGCGCAGCGGTAGTGAGGCTGCCTTGCGTTCTTAGGGTCCTGGGTTGGAATCCCGGTAGGAGCAAATGTTTGTGTGATGAGCATGGACATTTGTTTCCGAGTCATGGATGTTATGTATGTATTGAACAAAAAGTATCTATGTAGCATATCAACTATCTGGTGTCTACAAACACACGCCTCGTAGCTTAGATAGCACTAGATGGCGCTGTGTGTAATTTCCAGCGATATTTATTTATTTATTATTTAACTGCAGTACTTCTTGTTCATTCTATTACAAAGTTTCCCTTTAGTGCAACATTATATTTTTGCGGTTCATGGACACAGAAAACCAGACAGAAAAATTTGATATCAACCCAAAAAAAACAATTATCAGATCTTTCACAATCAAGTTTAAATGACTCATGACCTTTTTTCCATAGAACTGGTGTCAGGTCGGTATGGTATGGTATGGTTGGTATGATATACTTAGCGATATTACTTTTTTTTTTTTGATCCGTCAAACCAGGTCATAGGAACTGTAATTGGCGGCAGACTAGTGAAATCTAGTATTTTCCTGGGCAGATCTTGGGTAGATTGAGACTTACTCAGGAAAAAAGCGTGGCTTTCATCTTAACTTTTATCCATTTTACCTGACTGCGACCAAGCCCAAATGGAGGGTTATGTGTTTGACCTGTATGGAAGTCTGTATGTATATTTTTTTTCCCGCGTAACCTCTAAATGGATAACCGAATATGACATTAAATAACAAAGAAAAAAGACGGATTTGGGGAGCCATATTGTGGAGTTCGAACTTATTTTTTCTTTCAATATTTATTTATTATCATCGACTGATGCATCAAAATGAAGGATTTTAAAAGGTATTAACATAATTATATACAACTTAAATATGTTTAAAAGTAATTTGAAGTGACAGATCGTATAAAAAGGGAATAAATCTTATTTAATAAAAAAAGTTAAATCGTCTGCGAAATCTTTCACGTAAAGAAACTAAAAGGCCGGAAAAAAGTAAAAAGCCAACCTGGCAAAAAACAAGCACACGCAAGCGGGAGACCCACATATTATCGATCTGGCCAATGGATCTTCTGCGAATAATCCTTCTCAGTAGATCCTTTTCTTGAAATCAGGATCCAATGAGAAAAACAGTACTCACTAGATCCATCATGGATCTGGCCAATAGATCTTCTGAGAATGATCGTTCCATTTTCATAACTGTATATTCAAATAGGTCTCGTCGGTTTCCAACTTTTGTTTAATTTAAAATGTGCTTATTTTTTACTTTTCCGTTTTTTCTGTGGGGTTTTTTTTGTTTTTTTTTTTGGTTTTATAATTACTTTTTTTATTTAATAAGATTCCGGTGTTTGTGTGGTACGTACTTAATTCGTCTCATCGTCACATTTGATCAGGTATTTATTTAATAATAATAATAATTGTATTTAATATAATAATAATATATGGTAATAAAAAATAATAAATATAATGGTAATGGTAGTAATAAATATAATGTATGGTAATTGGTCTGTTCACAAGCTCTATTATTTTGAACTAGGTGAATATAAATAATAAGCTTTCACTTGTTTCAATAACAATGTTTTATTGGACGTGGTGCCTTAAATTGCAAAATAATATACTTAATGATTGCTACAATATGTTTAATAATAATAGTTATTATAATTGTTTTCGACCTAGTAATGCTTCTTCTTCACTATGCAAGTAAAATGGTCTGCATTCGTCCATGTGTTCCTTTAGAATTCGACAGCCACTCGCGCCGTCTAAATCTTGAAGTTTACAGTTCTGGAAAGTTATTTTTTTATTAATTTTTCAGTAATTCATTTAAACAAGTTTACTATTACAGCCAAGCACAGATTTTTTTATTTTTTTGAAAGCTTTATTATTTCCATTTAAAAATAAAATTACAGCGAGAAAATTCCTATGGTGGCGTTTTGGCCTCGTATATGCACGTGCGTGTCAACGTTACAAACTACTTATTATAAAGGGTGTAACACACCTCTTAACGAAGCCGAAAGGCACTTGTCCTCTTTGTCATTGCGATCATTTTTTTGTTCTACACCATACCTGGGAACCTTCTAGTTGCGGAGATATTGGGGGTCAAAGTTCCAACTTTTTGACAAGTTTTCTTTTTAAATACAAGTTTCTATTCAATCCATCCATCAGCACAATGTTTTGAGTGCGTTACATTGAGTTCTACCACAAAATATGATTTTTTACCCCAAAAAAAAGTCGTTTTCCAGCAATATTTTTTGCGTAAAGTTACTTAGTTTGATGTACAGATGCTTGGTTGACGGCTTCGTGATGACGTCTTTTACACCCTGTATACGAGTAGTAGTAATTTTTAAAACTGTGATTACAATGTATAAACGAATTTTTCGTTTATACATTGTAATCACAGTTTTAAAAATTGCATTACAGTGCATACGCGAGCAGATTCCTATGGTTTCGTTTTGGCCACGTACAGAATGGAAATATGCTGCAATGATATGGCTGATGAGGATGTATATACAGGGTGTAAACCACCTCATCACGAAGCCGTCAACCAAGCATTTTGTACATCAAACTAAGTAACTTTGCGCAAACATTATTGCTGGGAAATGACTTTTTTTTTTGGCGTGAAAAATCATGTTTTGTGGTAGAACTCAATGTAACGCACTCAAAACATTGTGCTGATGGATGGATTGAATAGTACGGGGGTTGTGGAGGTGTTTAAAGTAAAAATCTTACATTAAAAACTTGTATTAAAAAAAAAACTTGTCAAAAAGTTGGAACTTTGACCACCAATATCTCAGTAACTAGAAGGTTCCCAGGTATGGTGTAGAACAAAAAATATCGCAATGATGGGGAGAACAAGTGCCTTTCGGCTTCGATAGGAGGATTAGGAGGTTTTTACACTTATAAAAGTGTAAAAAACCTTCTAATCTTCCTATCGAATTTATTCAGGATCTTCGTCCATATAAATGGACGAAGATCCTGATTAAATGAAGGTTATGGGCCATAGAATGCTTATTCATAACATAACATCGCACTTGTAATCCCCATAGAATTAGGCAGAGGTGTACCTATAGTACACCCACATTTAGCCAGTTATGTTTTAAGCTCCATGTAATAGGGGCGAGCCTATTGCCATCAACCGGGCACAAATCCAGACTCCGTGGCTGCTACTGAAAAATACTTGAAGGAAAAACTCAATAACACTTTGAAAAAAATAAATCTTACCCATAATACGGTGGAGGTTAAGCAGATGAAGACTCTATCTGGTTCACAGATGGGTGGGCCTGTGGGACCTCCATCATGTGCACAAACCCTCTTTGCTAAAGTTATAGTTTCGGTGAAATTAGGGTCTATGCTTGCCCACTTGTCTACGAAAGCTCTCAACTTTTCGTAGTCCACGCTTTGGTTTGCCAGAAGTAAATTTGCGTTTTGCATAAGACATATACTGTCATGGCAGGGCCCCTGAGAATGGAAACAAACAAATTAATGTAAATGAAAGTTGTTTGCTAAATCTAAGAATCGAAATGTTTGTCTGAATGTATTTTTTACTTTGTTAATATTCATGATCTTTTAAGTGATATTGGCTTTGAAGTTTTAGGGGACCTTTTAAATAATGTTTGGAGGCATGCAACCAGTTTAGGCTGATAAAATATACACAAAATAACGTTACATAATACAAATCGGTTATTGGGGCTTTCCACCTGGGACTATTACTCCCGCTCATTCTAATCCATCTAAGTGCGTGAACTTTAAAACTATAGAGAGTGCGTGCTAGGTAGGTTTTATATAACTAGCTGTATTTTTTTAATCTTTTGCCTATTAAATTGTAATTGAACAAGTCTGCTTATTCCTTTATTTTAATAGGATCAAGTAGATTTGTTCCATTTTGATTCACAAACCGTCTATACAACGTGTGACAAAAAGGGTATAGTCATAATTATGAAAGGGTGTACTTCTGACCATCAAACTAAACAACTTTCTCCATGGGACCACCATCGTAATCGTAAAAAAATAATCAGTTGTCTCATACATTGGGTTGAGTAGATATTGGAATTTTGTATGGGACCGTTGATTATTTTTTTGCGATTACAATGGTGGTCCCATGGAAAAAGTTGTTCAGTTTGATTGTCTGTAGCACACCCTTCCATATAACAATACCCTTTCTGTTATACCTTGTATTCTTGTCTGTCTATCACAGTTGCTTAAATTCAGATGATAGTGTTAAGACTTACTTTAGACTTAGGTGGAGTTTTGGGTTGTTCCGTTGGAGGTTTCTCAATGCCACAGCGTTCCAAATCTTCATCGGGAAATATCTGGGGCATTGGACAACATTTGCGAAGGTCTACCTGTAATGAAAGGAGATGGTTGAAGTTGTATTTGGCCATATAGTAACAGACAGGGGTGAGTGGAAGGCAGGATAGTGAAGATCTTTGCCCAACAGTGGGACAATACATAGTATCCACAAACAAGTTATGACAAAAAATAAATTATTAATTACCCCAGGAGGTGGAGCCAAACAATGGTTTGGTATAGCCCTTGTCTGACTTTGAAATCCATGTGAAGGTGGTGGTGGCCGAAGACCGGTTTGTTCGGCCTGGCCAAAGATCACCTGCGAAAGATTTTTTTTTTAAATAAAAGTTTGCCTAAAATAAATTTTAGACATAATTTTTAACAGCAATCTAGTAATTATTGTCCATTCCATGAATCATTAGATCACGCATTGCCTAATTTAAAATTGGCTAGAACCACAAGACTGCTAACAACAAAGAATTATTTATTGAAAAAAAAAATATATATATATATAAATAATTCTAATAATAATAATTAATTCGCTTTTTTTTGAGACTTTTAGATTATAAGATTCTTTCATTCCTCACCTGAAACGCAGCAGCTAACACTAAACAGCTACAGGATCTGATCATGTTGATGTGTTGGGATGAAGTAATGACATGACGTAGTCACCAGCTGTTATATACCGTGAAGCTATCGGCCGGCCATTGTTGTCAGCACGGGAAACCATCAAGGTGTTGGTCATAGAGTGTGTAAGAAAATGAAAGACAAGACAATGATGATTTGTTTTATCACTACATATTATAAAAACAAAGTCCCCCGCCGCGTCTGTCTGTCCCTATGTATGCTTAGATCTTTAAAACAACGCAACGGATTTTGATGCGAGTTTTTTAATAGATAGAGTGATTCAAGAGGAAGGTTTTAGTACCTATATAATTTTTCAAATGGGCGAAGCCGCGGGCGTCAGCTAGTTTATTTATATAGGTTCACCATCAACAGCTTCTGTGTACAATATATAAAAAACCGGCCAAGAGCGTGTCGGTCCACGCTCAGTGTAGGGTTCCGCAGTTTCCCGTCCGTCACAATAAGTGGTCCCACTTATGAGTTTAAAGGTGGGTATCCATTATGTAAAAATGCTTGCATATACGAATATAGTACAAACTTAGTCCAGAAATTATTTTGTACAATTTTTTGTCTTTTTTGTACAAAAACTGTTGTTTCCATCAAGTTCAAAATGATTTTCCTAGAAAGTCCTTATAAAGTTCTACTTTTCAGATTTTTTTCATATTTTCTAAACCTATGGTTCAAAAGTTAGAGGGGACACATTGTTTTTTACTTTTGGAGCGATTATTTCCGAAATTATTGACATTATCAAAAAATGATTTTAGAAAACCCCTATTTATTTTTAAATACCTTTCCAACAATATATCACACGTAAGGGTTGAAATTAAAAAAAAATCACTTCCTACTTTACATACAGGGGGGCTACCCTAATAAAACACTTTTTTCCAATTTTTATTTTACCACTTTGTCGGCGTGATTGATATACATATTGGTACCAAATTTCGGCTTTCTAGTGCTAACGGTCACAGAGATTAAGCGAGGACGGACAGACGGACGGACAGACATGGCGAAACTATAAGGGTTCCTAGTTGACTACGGAACCCTAAAAATACATAGGTTTATTTATTTATTTTGTGCAAACGTTTAATTTTCTATGGAGTTGATGAGTAAGGAGTGTAAATTAATTACTCAAGCTTAGTTTTTATTAACCCTACTCTTCTTAAGGGGTAATAATGCCCTTTTTAAAAGAAAGTTTTACCACAACTGCCCCGTTCATTTGTGTTAGCATAAATTGTCAAAATGTAAAGAACAGCTGATTTTTTTAATCATATTTTGGGTTGCGCCCGTAGTTAAAATTGTTTCTAATGGTTAACACAATAATCCCTGAGGTTTATGGTAAACTAAAACTATGCTTGTTTATAGGAAAACTATTTGCAAAAAGATTTTTTATGGAAAGTAGTTAAAATAATGTTATAGTTAAATAAAAATAAAATTAAAAAAAAATACAAATGAAATGCATTGAAAATAAACTTTTAGAAAATATAAAAAAAAAAAAATGTTTTCAGTCTTATTATTGTGGGTAGGAATGTCATTTCTATTAACAATGTTTACTCTACGATAGTTAACCAAATGATGTGCAGTAGGTAATGAATTAATTAAAAACTTCTTTACCTGCTAAAATATATTCTATACTTAGCATCATTTGTTTAAACTTGGTCGTTATTTACTTTGGTTCCCAAAATACTGCATTATAGCGTAACGTCGACCTCAAGATTTTGGCAATTTTCTCCTTCACTAGCATGGGAACGTTCTGAGGTATTCGAGGATTCCTAAAAGACAAATAAATATTTGAGGCCATAGAAACATTGCAAACAAGTACCACATGTGTGCATGCGTGTTATATTCACACAATCATAATTATGTGAAGGCTAATATGATTATGGCACATAACCTTTACCTATATTGTTTTGATTATGCACTTTTCAGCCATGTAAGTTAAAGTGAGTGCTGCACTGTTACATCTTGTCGGTTAGGATTACATACTAGGTGGTCCAAATAAAAAAATGATTCCACATACTCAGGGGTATAGGAAAATACTTCATGAACACGCATCAAAAAATTTTGTGATCACTTTGGAAAATCGAAATCTTTTTTGTTAAAAAATTGTTTAAATAAAAATATTTTTATTTTTTAATTGCAAACAGGGTATTTCTATTTAAATAAAACACACAACAAATAATTTTTCTAGATAAAGTTCAATTTAAAAAATTATATCAGCTTATGCCACTAGCATATTTAAGCTGATATACTTTCAAGAATTTCGATTCTTGATTGTTTTCAAGTTGAAGCTTCTTAAAAATTGTATGGAAACCTCTTTAAAACATCCCATCTTTGTTTTTATATTGCTATATTGTTATGCAAAATAAATGAATCTTACTATTCTTGTATTTTGAGATCAAAAAAGCACGCACTTGCTCTATCTATAAGGATGAAAGCATCGTATATAGGCGTAACTTGAAACGATGCCAAGATGATCATCAAATTATACTGCTCAAATTGTGCTATGGCAACAGCCAGATCATGAATTAATTGTATTACCAAACATGTTAATTAATCAGCTTCCCTTTATAATAATAAGTTATTAATAACTATGCTGTAATACTACACCCTAATATTACTTACACTTGCTTTGTACTGGAGCAAGAGCTAAAGACCCCTTTTTTAAAGCTGTGGCTACTGAAAAGCGTGAATAATACTTTACCAAAATCAAAACTTTCTTTCGTCTTTCCAACGTTTCAAGTCCAAGCCGTTGGTATCAATTAACAAACCGCTAACTACAGTTTTTATTGCACTTTGAAAATGTAATTCCTTAGTTTTTACTCAACTTAGTTGCAGCAAATGGACCATTAACTGCGACCCATAGCATTCTCATTAGCTCCAATAATGACCCTGTTGAACGTGATCCACATTTCTTTGGAGGAAATCAAGTTTTACGTAAGTATCTTCCTCGTTTCCTTGAGAACTACGTTAAAGTCCTTAATCAAATGACATCCTGCACGTGATTTGAGGCGTAGGTATTTCCCGTGGTTTTTGGCAAAACATTAATATTTTTTGTATCCGATTTCAACATCACTTTTGATTCATAGATTCCGTTGTGATGTGAGAAGAAATAAGTGATTTTTTTACCAATGCAAGTTTAATAATATTTTAAAAGCATTCCTTCTTGTGGTGTTTGCATGGTGTATGTTTCAACAATCGCCACATCTTTAGATTGTGCAAGAAGTAATTATATCACTTGCATGCATCTATGTTACTGCAAATTAGTTCATGTTTGTTATTCTATCTTTAATATCATCTTGTTTTTAAACAGTGTGTTGTTCTAGCTTGATTGTAAATTAAGGTCAATATGATAAGCATTAGCTGGACAAAAATATCTTTCTACTTTCAAGCATCGCTGGCTGTTTTATAAATTCACCTCTGCCTAACTTCTCGGGGCCACGGGACATAATATTATTCAGTAAAACATCGGTAATATACTTTTCTTCTATAAAATAGTGATTATCGTATTTAATGTTGTTTACACAGCCTACTCCAACGTTATTGTGACAATCAAAACCTAATTACTCATTCGAAACCGGCAGTTAATTACCATTAAATCGGATATAATAACAACAATAGCCGTGGAAGTATGTCGGATGTCCTCAAGGAGGCCTACGATCAAGCTGAGTGAATCAGTGTCAAGTACTCTTGCGACCTTGAATGCTGTTGACGACGTATAATTACGGAGGTACAATGAACCAACGGATAATGCTGTATTATGCACCTACATAGTACTTGTTGTTGAAGCAATAAAGATAACGCAATCGGAGTACCACAAGGATCTGTTCTTGGTCCTGTCTTGTTGTTAATTAATCGGAACGAGATACCTTATGAAACATGATGTTACTATGCATCGGTTATTATAGTAACAGTGGTGCGCTGCATTGACAATTAGCTGTGGTAATTACATCAGACTTATGCATCTAGCATAGATTTACATTGGCAATGAATTTATGCCGCATAGATCCAAGGGCTCCGTAAGATCAACCAATATTATTTTGCCGATGCATTATTGTAATACATAATTATTAATTCAGGCTGTACCAAGTCTACATGTTCTAAATATAGTATCATCGTTTATTTAATTGGTTTCGTAAGTCATAAGGAAGAGCAAATTAAAATTTATTACCACACTAGCATTGTGTCCATAAGTGCTTGCATTTTTTTAGTTTTCATTGATCTATTGAGAGCTGGTATTATAGTTGTAGGTACTAAACATTAATACTTACAGTAAAAGCAACGTTGTTTCTTTGTCGTGTTGGTGTGGGAAAGTTATTACCTAAACAAGTATAATTTAATTAAATATAATAGCTAGTTAATATCGAAAACATTTTGATCACTTTTTTCATCAATCCGTCTTTAGCAGGCAGCTATTTACATGATAACGTAGAGAGCCATTCCCATGCTACATCGAGGAGTAAGTATTCGGTGAAAAGAAAAGTGGCCACGTTCTCAGAACTATTCTCACTATCAGTTTACAAATTATGGAATCTGTGATTCGATGATGTTGATATTTTGATACGATGACCACCAGATTTTGTGACGATAACTGCATTCAGCGTAATATTGACAGAAGGTGTTATTGTTTAACTCTTGAAGTCTTGCAATCTTTTCTCGTAAAAAATTGTGCGATCTACATCTTTTGTTGAATTGTGTTGAAATGTTTTGTTAGTAAGAATTATTCAAATGTAACTATACGTATACTGTGTATACTATACGTATGTATAGTATCCGCCAGATAAGTAAGAATTAAAGGTCATTGCTCTTTCCTTAATTTCTCTGAGTAGGTACCCCGACATTACATTATGAATCATTTTTTATTACTAGAAAAAGTCAAGGACCACGATAAAGGTCGTTTCGGGACAAGTTTATGTCATTATTCTGTTTTCGGAATTATGTATTTTAATAAATGTGTGTGTGTATGTATGGTTAATGACCTTTAATTCTTACTTATCTGGCGGAGACTATAGTTTTAGTAGTATCTAATATTGAGACATTTGCATAAGTAGATGATAATATCCTGGCTAAACGGTGTTGTTTCTTTTATTTTTAAATCATATTTGCTTTACCCTTTGACATCAACAACCAACATGTCTATAGCAGATGTTGTTTTAAATTTAATTAATATTCTGTAACGTGTGATAAACTTTCAGCGTTAAAAACCACCAGTTTTAATTCAACCTCACACAGTCATCATGATTCACATCAATATGACGACCCGAATGGCGCAGTGGTAGTGAGACTGCCTTACGTTCTTAGGGTCCCGGGTTCGAATCCCGGTTGGAGCAAATGTTTGTGTGATGAGCATGGACATTTGTTTCCAAGTCATGGATGTTTATATGTATAATAAGTATGTATTTACAAACAAAAAGTATCCATGTAGTATATCAACTATCTGGTGTCCACGACACAAGCCTCGTTGCTTAGTGTGGCGCTAGATGGCGCTGTGTGTTAATGTCCAGCTATTTATTTATTATTATTTATTATTTATTTAATATATTGTTCTCAGAAAATCAAATAACGAGCGAATCGGACTCACGCATGAAGGGTTCCATACCATCGTACTTACGATGCGAGCCCCCTTTTTTTGTTATCATCATCATCAGCCTATTAATGTTCCCACTGCTGGGACACAGGCCTCCTCTGTAGGACAGGGAATGGAATATAATCCACCACGCGGGCTCAGTGCGGATTGGTAGATGTCACATGTCTTCGAATTTTTCGGTTCTAGGACATGCCGGTTTCTTCACGATGTTTCCTTCACCGTTTTGAGAGCAGTGGTGATGAAATAAATTACACAAAGTAATGCGCCTGTCTGGGTTCGAACACACGACTTACGGTTCGTAAGTCGGGGCCGTCACCACTGGGCCACCGCTGCTCTCCCTTTTTTGTTATAGCGGGTACAGAAATACACATTCTGTATAAATTTCAACTGTCTACTACTATTACGGATCATGAGATACAGCCCGCTGAGAGACCGACGAACGAACGGGTGGACGGACAGCGGAGGCTTAGTAATAGGGTCCCGTTGGTTACTCTTCGGGTACGGAACCCTAATAAGCAAATAGATTAGTCTCTTCTACATCATTTCAGCCGAAAGACGTCCACTGCTGGACATAGGCCTCCCCCAAAGGGAGGATTTTGCCATAATCGCCATGCTTGGCAGGCGGGTTGGCGCTCACAGTGCGGTTGTTACAAAAGCACAGAGAACGCTGCTGCCCATTCTCTGGTAAGTCCCTTAGTCGCCTCTTACGACACCCACGGGAAGATATGGGATGGTGCTATTCTTTACGTCCGACACCATACAGAACACAACTCTTCCACAATTCATCGATAAAATAAAATAAATAAATAAATAAATATCGCTGGACATTGCACACAGCGCCATTTTGTGCCACACTAAGCAACGAGGCTTGTGTCGTGGACACCAGATAGTTGATTCACCGATAAACTTTAAATGCGTATAGGTTGGTATTAAACAAACGCCTAACCCTTTTTTTGCACAATGAGATCATCTTTCAGGCGACTAGGAGCCAAGTATGGGGTATCATTGGTTCCTCCAACACTGAGTGCGAGTGCGGCGCTCCGGACCCATCTGCTGGAGTATCCCAGGTGTCTGTTTACCTGCACTCTTGACGACCTGCAATAGAACCTCTACCGCTGCCATAAACGTGGCCTACCTACTGGGTCCAAACCATCTAATATAGAAGTACATCGATACGACAAGAAGAATAATTTTAAGGAGCTAAGTGAGGTCTGTTTGCTCCGTTGAATTGACATACAAACACTGTCTTAAACCTGGTCCCGGTTAGGGTTCGATGAAACACACTGACATATGATTTACTGTGCCTTTTGCGTCCGAATTGTTCTATGATGCTGCTTGGTAAAACGTATTTTTGTTTTAATTGAGCTAAAACTCTCAAAAAAGCAACTGCCTCTTAAAAGATAATCCGATTTTAATTATAATGACCATTGTAGTAAACCTCGTGAAAGCTAAGAAAGAGAAACAAATAAAATATCGTGACTTGACACATCATGGAATATTTTTACCCTCTAATGTCACAACCATGAGGAATAGGTTCTTCAATAATAAATTTATATATATAAATATATACCATAATATATATATACCATTTAGCTTTGTTTATAAGAACGTACTGAGCTCAATAAAACAATAAATATGTGAGTTTAGAAGCTAACTACTTAAAATGAACTACATGATAATGCATGTGACACGTCCGTCAATGTAAATAATGTTAAGGTAGGTTTTGTGACTGATGATTACTAGTCCTCATCATCATCTGCTTAGCCCTTTCCCAACTATGTTGGCGTCGGCTTCCAGTCTAACCGGATGCAGCTGTATACCAGTATTTTACATGGAGCGACTGCCAGTCTGTCTTCCACAATCTAGTTAGTATTGGATATCTCGCACGATACCACTAAGTAAGACTGGTTGTGAGACTTTCGGGCCACTGACTACCTGTAACGACTGTCAAAGATCTACAAATGACAGCCGGGAGCAACGGCTTAACGTGCTTTCCCAGACCAACCTAGGCAAGCGCGGCTTAACGCAGATTGATTCGATCGGCTGTAATAGTCACGAGCTTAATAAATAGTATGTAGTAGTAGTAGTGTGTTATAATATTATGTGTAATGAAGTAAACCATGGTTTAAGGTCACCTGTGATTTGTGTGTTGCTGAAGTTTTTTTGTATGATCCACAACAAAGTGCTATCAATGTCTTTCAGGCGTTGTGATTAGTTTCTTTGACTATCAATAAAATTATAGTGGTAATTTTGTTGACTTTTTAATGATTAAAGAATAATAAATGATTTTAAACTGAGTATCTATTCTGGAAAAAGCTGCTGCAGAATGTTGTCATCATTAATGATTTATTGGAACAGTAAACAACATAAAATGAATAATTATGAAGAATCTTTGCAATAAATATTGTTATCTTAAAGTCAAAGTACTAATTAATCGTAGTACTTGACGTAGAGATACGTCTGCTTACAAACCAGACAGAACTAAACTTCTGATAGGAAAATTTTAAAACTGGAAGATTTTGTAAAATAAAAAGTTAATATCGTTTTAAAAATTGTTTATCCTTTTAATTACTGATTTACAAGCAAATAGTTGTATTTTTTTTGATAATTCAGTGCTAACATTTCCACGCCGTCTCTGGACATTTCTGTAACAAAACCATTACATTTTACATTACATAGGCATTATTTGCGAGATTTTCATACCAAACCTCGTGGCAATAATTAGTATGGCTGGCAAGCAGGAGATAAAATGACCTATGCCATGATCAATCAACCTGCTAACTCTACAACAATATTCACATTTGGCCAGTGATCTTTTTTAAGTCCCATGTAAATAGCGTGCAAGGAGAAGAGTTCATAAGAGGAAGTCTGAAAGTGGTGACGGTGATTGAAAAGTTGTGTGGTAATCGGCTTGGTATGGGCATGTGATGAGGAGGAATGTGGAAAATGACGTGAGGAAAGTTTTGAATATGAATCTGGATGGATAAGAGTAGAGGAAGACCAAAGAACGATGGATAGACTGTGTGAAGGAAGATATGGCAAGAAAGGAGGTGTCTGATGATATGACGAGCAATAGAGAAGTGTGGAAGAAGAGGACATGCTTCGCTGACCACAAATGAATTGGGATAAGGGCAGGAAAGAGATGATGTAATAGGGTGCGAGTTAATTGCCACCAATAGGCAAGTAGCTACACTTTTCTGATGGAAAATACCCAATAACAATTTGCCCGACCAGGGAATTGCAAACACTAGACCAACGAAGCAGTCATAGTCGAGTAGGTAAGAATATAACTAACTAACCTTCAACATAGCGATCCCAGTGCACGTGAAAACATCGTACGCCTTGCAGGGGTAGTCCAGATGCTGCCTCGGGTCGTTATCGACGCAGGCCGTTATGGCCTTATCAATAGCAGCAGTCCAGCCTTTCTGGCTCGCCTCCCATTGCTTCAAGTGGTTCCTGTAAGCTTCCTTGTTCAGAGTATTCCTGTCAGTCAGGAAACCTGATTCTTCGAACACGCATTGGACGTCGTTGCACTGAAAGAGAGGTGATTAGATTTTCACTAACACATCCTAAAATTGCAATGATGTGTTAATTTGCAGAGCTGCAGATGAAATTCTAACAGTGGGTTATCGCATTTGCAGAGCGGCAATTTTTTTCTTTTTATCGTGTGGTTAGTACCTAATCAAAAAAAGTCTGAAAGCCTTCCGCCTGGGAATGCTTTGCCGTGGGCGACTTGGAAATCTCTGAATAGACTTCGAACCCAGGTCGGCCGTAGCAAAGACAATCTCCTCAGATGGGGGTTTATAAATAGCTCAGATCTCAAAAGGGTATGCGGCGTGTCTCCACAGACAATGACCCATCTTCCATCTTGCGCCGCATGCCCTGACACCTGCACACTTGACGACCTTATGACTGCATCAGCGAGCGGAGTTCGCATAGCTGAATTTTGGGCCAAACATATTTAATAAATATTTGCCATCGACACGCTAAGAAGAAGTACCTAACCTGGTGACAGAGTTTTTATGCCGCCCAAGGGTATGTGTCTTGGCTTAACATGCCGTCGAGAAATATAGCTTGCTTGCTTCGGTGAACCGAAGAAAGTGATATTTCTAAAATACGCACATGAATCTAAAAAAATCAGAGGCGCGTGTCTTGATTTCGAATTCGAAACCTTTTACTTGGCAGGCCTTGTCACACACTATACTATCACTGCGTGGTAAAATCCATAGTGACTAACGGCCGTTTTCTCTGTCTGTTTGACCTTTTACTAAACGTCGGTTAGAAACAAAAAGTCCCAGAAAAAGCTTTCTTTGATTTTTCTATGAATGAAGTGACAGGTAGGTGACGCGGATAGGATATTTGAAGCTAACTTTGTTTATAGAAACACCGATAGCTACGGACGTTGGTATATTTACCAACAGTTATACGTAAGTAAGTTAAAGAAAACGGCTGTAATCGACTTTTCTAGCCTAAAGTGTGTAAAACACCTCTTAACGGAGCCGAAAGGCACATGTTTTCCTCGTCATTGTGATAATTTTTTTGTTCTACACCATACCTGGGAACCTTCTAGTTACGGAGATATTGGAGGTCAAAGTTCCAAGTTTTGACAAGTTTTTTTTTTAAATACAAGTTTTTGATGTAAGATTTTTACTTTAAACATCTCCACGACCCCCGTACTATTCAATCCATCCATCAGCACAATGTTTTGAGTGCTTTACATTGAGTTCTACCACAAAACATGATTTTGCACCCCAAAAAAAAAGTCGTTTCCCAGCAACAATTTTTGCGGAAAGTTACTTGGTTTGATGTACAGAATGCTTGGTTGACGGCTTCGTGATGAGGTCTTTTACACCCTGTATGTAGGTACTTAAATAATACTAATAGTTTAACCTTTTACAATCAAAACTGAATAAAGCAGATTTTCATTTGAATAAATAATTGAAAAACTTACCGGGCCTGGTAGTTTCGGGTTAGAACATTTCGCCAAATGTTTTGGATCACCCAGTTCTGGGATATCACAACATACTGATAATGGTTTCTGAAAAAAAAGAATATTTTAAGTTTTTTTTTTATTATTTATACAAAAATAGTACCTACCTACGTATTTATTTCATCTACGACATATTATGGACCAGAATCGTTACGTAGTGGGTCCCAAAAGACGGTCATCGTTGTCGAGGTAGAAAACGCAACTTTGAGGCGACCTTTTTGGTGACATCGACTTGGAGGCGTTTGACGAAATTTATCAGAGAAACCACACTTAAGGAGGAGTGCATAAAAAACGATGATATTAATACACAGTTTAACCGTTCAAAAGATTAATTTAAATAAGTTTAATAATTACCAGTGTAGCACCTTTGTTTTCTCTTTGATTCAAGACATCAGCGTTGGTTGCCTGAAATCATCAATAAATTAATAAACATTGAAAAAAAAAAACACTTTAAACAGATTTAAAGACCCCACAAAATTCAAGTAAATGCACTCTCTGGAGAATGTAGAAAACTCTGGTTAAATATTCGCAATATAAAACTTGTGAATATTAAAAACACTTAGATATCATATTACATTACAATTTCATTAAAAAAAAGTAAAAGAAATCTTAAAGAACTTACAGCAACGAATAAAACGTAAACTAAATATTTAAACATCTTGAAGCACGTATGTCCACGACAGTAGCGTTGTTATGACTGATTTATTGCAAAAAATGGCAACTATAATATTTAAACGAAATTGTATCTGTGTTTATAAATACTAATGTTATCAGAGTGTCAAAGAGCAAATTACTCATACGTTTTAATGTTCTTGGAAGAGTCTTTTGTTTTTTATCTGGATATGGCACTTCTGCACAGCTCTGTTACGTTAGGGGGCAGACACACTTTCTATTTTTATTCGAACCCAGACCTACTAGAAATATATAAAAAAGAGGGTTGAATACTGTATAAAATTGCAGTTACAGCTACACACAACAATGCCAGCATACCGCAGCGCTACTAACGCTTCAAAAAATGGTGACATAACCACCTGAGGCGATCAAACGGCGACATCAGCACGCGTAGCATTACTAGTATTCCATCTCTATTCTACCAAGAATAGACAAATATCCTTCTAATACAACTCAACATATCTTCTGCCCGAGCATGGGCCGACCCGTAGACTCGAGTTTCTACGAAAACAAAGACAGAAATTATTTCCATAACAACAGGGAACTAGCTATAGTTGCTGCCAATAGCGATCATTGTAATAAGTACACATCCATCTCAATCCTCGCATGAATACTTTTATCCTTGCGTCCTTACACACTCGCACATACAACTCCCCAACTCACTTACACACCAACACCACACACACCACTTATCCACACTCACAAACAAACACTTACACACCCACAATCACATTTATTCACCCTCACCCCCCTCACATACCCATACGTACATTATTAAAAAATAAATAAATAAATAAACTTTACCAATAGCGTCTCACCCTTCTGATAGTAAATCGACACAGTCCACTCATGCATCAATCAATTGGAACCTCATTGTGAAACACTGTCTCTTAAGATACAGGATACCCTAGTTTAAGAGACAGAGTTTAATCTATTGTGTACAGATTCTTGAAGCATCCAAATGTTTAATTAAGTGTTCTCTACCACTAATTCAAAAAAAATGTAAACTGAAAGTGCAATTTATCTGTGTTTTTGAAATAAAGATATTATTATTAAAAGATATTATTATTATTATTGACCCACCTACATTTATTAAAGTTCTTAACTTTGAAATCCAAAAATAAGCTTGTTCAAGTCTTGAATCATCAATCAGTCATCTATCGTGATTTTCAACATTTTTTCTAATGAAAAACGATACATGGTTTATTTGTTTTGGTTCGTACGAAGAGATATTAGGGAAAGGGCAATGACCGCTATTGCAATCTTAACTGGTAGCAACTATAGTAATGTAGGAATATTCTACGAAACTCGATCGTGTCACTTAGTTATGTTTGGTAAAAAACTGTCTGACAGTTTGTCACTAACAGACCCGAAGACATATTGAGTGAATTTTGCCATACCCGCTAAACAGGAGCATTATGAATAAATATTAGGATTAGAAAGAAATACTAGAAAATATTATGATAATAAAATTTTACCAGCTCCAATATTTATAGTTACCTACACTATTTTATTGGTATTGTTTGTTATTATCACAATAATTAATCATTTATGTGAAGTAAAAACGCATCTACACGGGTCTTTACTTCTATGAACTAGATAGATTCCTTGTCAACGGTAAAAATGTGATACTAAAATCGTTTTTTTTCCTCTTTCATACTGGGAATAATATTATTTGTTATTGATAGTTCTAGTGATTACAAAAATCTCAAAAATGTTTAAAGAATTGGTGCAGATTAGGCGAGTACGACAAAACATTCTATACGGATAATAGGTACATTAATAGTATCAGTTAGTGTCCGATGTGGAAGAGCTTGTGGAGCCCGCTGTGCCACGCTTGCTTTGGTTGATCCCATAGACTTAGTATATACTGCCGTATAGACGAACTGACAGCTCGATAAAGTGTGACCAATTTTGATTTGTCAGTGTGTGCGTTAGTTAGCGTTGTACCTTTTACTTTGGAGGACTATCGATAAGTGGTTGAAGTCCGACCCTTGGATGAAGATGTTCCATAGACTGCCTCTGTCCAGATTATAATATTTTCATTATGTTAAAAAAGTGTAAACAGATTAAAAAAATGAAACAGCCAACATTTTATTAAAAATCGCTCAATACTGACCTCTCAAACAACGGAACCTCTTAGCTCACGCTACGTTTATTAGTATATCACATCTCTTTTAAACAGAAAAATCTTATTTAACTGGTTCCTTACAGTTTCCTTTCCTAAATTATTAAGTTTACATTCATGTTTAAGTCGAATGTCAAAGTAAATTTCTATAATGTGTTCCATTATTAAATATCTACGACCACTTAAAATATCTTGGTCCAAATTTTGGCTCTCCAAACTCGAAAATAAGCCGAAATTATCTTTTAATATATTATAAGAAGTACGGCTTGGCAAATTGTAGTTTCCCAATACCTTGACTGATTTTATTATTTTCACGAATAAAATATTCAATCTGTAAATAAAGTTGTATCACGTCTTTGGATTCCAACTAACGCGCCCAATAAATCTCAACCATTTTTTTCGAATTATAGTATCTAGAGGGAATCTGTTATACAAATTATACAAATCGTTTATGTATTTGTTATAAGTTAATTAAGTTTTTCCTGATAAAATGGTTCAGTTAACAGACGGTAAACGTAAGCTAGCATTTATTGTCTTAACATTCAAGATAAAACATCGATAGTATCGATAAATTTAAGTCAATCCCTAGCGTACATGTAAAATAGATTGATGAAAAATCTATTCACCAAAATCATGTAAATTATCAACAAATGGACTTTTAGCTATACAAAATATGAAAGTAAACAAAAACATTGGTATTATTTTATACATTTAAAAAGGCAAATTTTAACCAAAAATAAACGCGTCTTATCAGTGACTACGTCCTGAGTTTTTACTTATGAAATGTGCAATTTTCAGGTTTATTTCCATGATTAACACCTAGAGATGGGTCGAGGGCAAAAACAAATATGGACAAAATGGGCATAAACTTGGCATATTGGGCATAAATGAGTTTACGCCCAAATAAATGCCCGATTACTGGGCATAAAAATGAATAACTTTGTTTTGTAAAAAATAAAGCGGAACTTAACTTAAAATGAAATCTAGTGTCAGTAGGTATTTTGTAAATTACAATTTTAATGAAATATTCAGTCATAAGATAATCAGTCTTGTTAAAAACATCACAGTTGAAAATTCGAATACGTAATTATAGAAAACATAATTTTAACCCTCGTAAAATGAAAAATGAAGTGATTTGTAATTGGCTTTGATACTACAATAATCATAAGTACGTAATATAGTATGTATGTTCGTAAGCTGTAAGACTTCCGAATAAAATAAAATAAATATTTGTCGATTTTTACCATCCGTCCTAATTATAATTTTGGCTTGATTTTGATGTCTATTAAGTAAACTAATAATAGGTAATAAAATCGCTCAATACAATGTATATAGCTTCAGTCATCATCACTAAAGTTGATATTAGATGCAACATCAACAAATTCTAGGTTTCGGTTTGTTGATGTGGATGTTGATGGGCGGGAATGAAAATCCTCAGGCGTATTGAATTGAATCGAGTTAGATTCATCTTGACTATCATAATCATCGCTTAAAAAATCGTCGATTTCTGTATCAAAATCGTTTACATTGAACAATTGGATACTTTTAGATGGATCATTATTTTCCTTTAAATTCCAATGGTATGCCAAAGATGTAATTTGAGCTGCTCTTTCTGTAGTAAGGCGATTTCGTTTAGCACTGTGTATGAAACCATGGATGCTAAACGAGCGTTCAGTAGCTGCAGATGTGCAAGTTGCAGTCAGGATACGAAGTGCCACTTTACTTAACGGCGAGGAACCACAAATTCCTTTCCACCACAACACGGCATCTACCTTTTCTGTAGCTTTCCATGTGAATTCTTTTCCCCATATACCATCTCTCGCTCTATCCAATGAGAAAAACAATTCTCCCTAGATCCATCATGGATCTGGCCAATGGATCTTCTGAGAATGATCGGTATTGAGCAATAGTAACTAGACAATCTAAATTAAAAAAAACCGCCAGGTTTTGAATAAACTCCATCGCTTCCATCTCTTGATACTGAGTGAGTTCATGTCCTTCAGCTTTAGGGTTCAGCATATGTGCAGTGTAGTGTATGGGTTTGAGAACTTGTGTAGTTCTATGTTCCACTGCAGTCTTCAAACGTTCTATATCAGAAGTTTCCAGAATAGTTGTCGAAGTGCAAGCAAATAGCAATTTTGATAAGATATTTTTGAAGGTCATATAAACTTTACTGATGATAAAATGATCACCCTCGAGTTCAAAGATCGCTTGTGTGATTGGTTTCACTAAGACATTGTTCAACCATAGTCCAAAAACCATCGTCGAGAATCGTACTTTTGACGTCTGATGTAGGCTGGGTGTGTTCATGGACAGCGGGAATTTGAAGTGCAGCTTTATTTACTTTCAGACTTTTTAAAGCCGCCACATGACTCCCCCATCTAGTTTTACATGGTAATTTCAAGGTTTCACCATGAATTTCTTTGTCTTTCCAAATTTTGCTTAAAAGTGCGTTCAAAATCTGACTTTTTTTAATGCACTTTATAACTTCGGTTGCAAGATCTATTGATCTACACGCTTTAATGACACTCACTTTCATAGCATCTGCACATTTAGGCTATGTGCTACGCAATTTAGAGGCACTATCCATGGATATTATATATATATATATTTATACGTCCCGCTCGCTTAACAGGTAAAGCATACTCTTAACCTTATTATATCAATTTCTGGTTTATTGCAATATATTAGCTATAATCCAATATGTTTTTGTGAATTTACCTTTTCCGCACACTCAAATATAGCTATTTGAATGAAAAATTCAATAAAAGTTCTGTTAAAGTTTTTGCCCAGGCAAACGGCATTTATTAGGCGTTTATGGGCATTTATCCGGCAATTATTCAATGCGCCCAATATGCCAGGGCATTAACCCATCTCTATTAACACCACATTCACGCACAGAACAAGTAACCATTGTTTAATACAACTGTATTCACTGAAAATAAACCACGATGTACGCTAAAATTCCAAAATACTAAGGAGTTGATTCCCCGCGTGCCGACTTGTGCAGACCTGTCATTCAAAACCGGTCACAGTGATATTAGATTCGCGATCCTTTTTCATCTTGCTATATTTCCATAAGGGATGTTCTTCTCCCTCGCACGCTTTGTTGGTCTATATTTACTAAGTCTATGGGTTGATCCATAAATGTGTGCCAACCAATGACATACCGAGTTTCCTCCGTGCCTTGGAAAGCAAGTTAAGCCGTTGGTCCCGGCTGTCATTTGTAGATCTTTGACAGTCGTTACAGGTAGTCAGTGGCCCGAAAGTCTGACAATCAAGAAGTATCGTGTGTATTAACTGGGTTGTGGAGGTCAGATAGGCAGTCGCTCCATGTAAAATACAGGTATTCAGCTGCATCCGGTTAGACTGCAAGCCGACCCCAAAATAGTTGGGTAAAGGCTAGGCAGATGATGATGCCTCACAAAACGTCGAAGGGAAAAAATCATGAATAAACAAGCATGTCCTAGATCTGAAAAATGTCTGGTGGATTACAGCCTCTCTCTAGCAGAGAGAGCTGTGTGTGTCCCAGCAGTGGGAACGTTATAGGCTGATTATACATATGAAATTCACAGAACAGCTGGTCGCAGCATAAAGAGTGCCTAACACACATAACATAACATCACGCTTATAACCCTGAAGGGTTAGGCAGAGGTGTATCTAATACACTTGCGTGCAAAAAAATCACCCCACCCCTTTATTTTCTGTTTGAGAGACGATGTTTGACAATTTTTAATTAATAATTTAATAATTTTATGTTATGTGAAGGTGTGCAGAAAGTTTCCCATAGAGAGGGAGAACGATTTGCGATAGCTTGTATTGAGGAGAGAGAGGAAGAGGAGAGTAGCATTGGAGGAGGTTCATGGACTGTTTGGGGCGGTATCTCTTTGGATGGAAAAAAACAAACTTGAGTTCGTAACCGGGCCTCGTCTTGGCACTTTGACTGCCCACCGCTACATTCAGGAGGTGCTGGAACAGGTGAAGGATTCATGCTCATGCAGGATAATGCCCGACCACATGTTGCCGCAACAGGTTGCCAGTATCTACACGACGTCGAAATTCCAGTTATGGAGTGGCCAGTAAGGAGCCTTGACCTTGAGGGACCTTGAGGGTCGAGAAGTTGGAGTCGCGCCACAACACGAATTTCAAGTCGTTCGTGCTGCGAGTTCCGACTCATCATATTGAGACCTTCCTCAAGGAAGAGTTTTGGCCGAAGGGTGTCGTGTATTGGCGATTCCGCGGAAGGCTACGCGACACCACGCAGCGCAACATGACGCCGTCTCTTCGTGTACAATAGTTTAATTAGGTTTTTGTAGTTTATATAAATATGTACGTTAGTCTGTAAGGTATTTATGATATGGGTCTTTTGTTACCTGAATTAAATGATATATTATTATTATTAATCCCATAGAACCCTTATGAGATGAGCTTAAAAGAAGGGTCAGGGCTTGGACTCATACTGCAGGAACTCAAAGAGGCTATCCAAGATGTGTGGGACGGTATCCCTCAGGAATTCGTCATTATCGTGTTTCAAATCAGGGGGTGGGTCGATTTTTTTGCACGCAAGTGTAGTACACCCACATTTCGCCAGTTATGTTTTAAGTCCCATGTAATAGGGGGCGAGCAAACTGACATCAACCGGGGATACAGACTCCGTGGCTGCTACTGAGAGATTCCTGATGAAAAACCCAATAACACTTTGCCCGACCCGGGAATCGAACCCAGGACCTCATGCCCAGCAGTCCCGCTTGCGGCCACTCGACCAACGAGGCCGTCAAAGTGTTTCTACATAAAAAACTAGCGGACGTCACGCGGTTTCACACGCGTAGTTTCCATTCTCGTGGGAGTACGGAGATAAAATATAGCCTATGTTACGCAGGGTGAATGTAGCTTTCTAATGGTGAAAGGATTTTTTAAATCGGCGCAGTACTTAGTTTTTGAGTTTATTCATTACAAACATACACACAAAAATACAAATCTTTCCTCTTTATAATATTACTAGCTGTTGCCCGCGGCTTCGCCCGCGTGAAGTTCGGTAACTGTCCCACTGAATCATACTAAAGGGATAAATAGTGTCCTACATGTTAATCATGTTAATCTAGGTTATATAACATAACTATAGATTATATACATAGTTATATAACTATCAAAAAAAAAATGTGCAAAATTTCACAACAATCACCATCACCATCACAATCACTATCACAATCACCATCACAATTACTATCAAAATCACTATCACAATCACCATCATCGTTATCACAATCATTATCATAGTAATCACAATCACCATCACTATCACAATAACAATCATCATCACAACCACCATCACAATCACCATCACAATCACCATCACAATCACCATTACAATCACCATCACAATCACCATCACAATCACAATCACCATCACAATCACAATCACCATCACAATCACCATCACAATCACCATCACCAACACAATCACCATCACAATCACCATCACAACCACCATAACAATCAACATCACAATCACCATCACAATCACAATCGACATCACAATCACCATCACAATCACCATTACAATCACCATCACAATCACAATTTCCATCATTCGTCATCATCATTTCAGCCGAAAGACGTCCACTGCTGGACATAGGCCTTCCCCAAAGGGGTGCTTTTGCCATAATCGCCACGCTTGGCAGGCGGGTTGGCGATTGCAGTACGGTTGTTACAAAAGCACAGAGAACGCTGCTGCCCATTCTCTGGTAAGTCCCTTAGTCGTCTTTTACGAGACCCACGGGAAGATATAGCATGGTGCTATTCTTTACGTCAAGCACCATACAGTACACGTCCGACACCATACAGTACAATTGCCATCAAAATC
Source organism: Xestia xanthographa (assembly GCA_905147715.2). NCBI lineage: Eukaryota > Metazoa > Arthropoda > Insecta > Lepidoptera > Noctuidae > Xestia > Xestia xanthographa. Next base: position 23,017,772 of record LR990659.1, read on the forward strand.
ACGTTAATCCAGATTATAAACTATCTATGTGCAAAATTTCCAATCATCACTATTTATGATTATCATCACAATCACCATCACTATCACAACCAACATCATTATCACAATCACCATCACTATCACAACCAACATCATTATCACAATCACTATCACTATCACAACCACCATCATTATCACAATCACCATCACAATCACTATCACAACCACTTTCATTATCATAACCATTATAACAATCACCATCACCATCACAATCACCATCACAATCACTATCACAATCACCATCACAATTACCATCAAAATCACTATCACAATCACCATCATCGTTAACAATCATTATCATCGTAATCACAATCACCATCACTATCACAATAACAATCATCATCACAACCACCATAACAATCACCATCACAATCACCATCACAATCACAATCACCATCACAATCACCAGCACCATCACCATCACAATCACCATCGCCACCACAATCACCATTACAATCACCATCACAATCACCATCACAATTACCATCACAATCACCATCACAATCACAATCACGATCACAATCACTATCACATTCACTATCATCATTATCACAATCATTATCATCGTAATCACAACCATTATTATCGTAATCACAATCATCAACACCACAATCTCCATCCTCGTCATCACAATCATTATCACCGTTATCACAATTATCGTTATCACAATCATCATCACCACAATCATCATCATCATTATCACAATCATCATCATCGTTATCACAATCATCACAATAAATCAACAATAAATAAATGCCATTTTCGTAAGCAGCACCCCTGATAATCTCGGTATCGACACCCATATTGATCTTTATACATTTCAACCCCATCGCACCCCAACAGGGAATGATGGTTTTTCAGGTCCGCCACATTAAATCTTAAAGTCGTTGTTTTTGTAATACACCCGACCCAATTCACCATACAAACATACCTATGTTGAATTTCAGGCTTTGTTACCCCATTTCCCCCTTTAGGGGTTGAATTCTGAAAAAACCTGAAACACAAATGTTATCTCATTTAGCGATAGGATTGCTTCTGTTAAGTTTCGAATAGTCTAACTAATCTTGTTTTCCCATGCAATCTTTGGACCCCCGTTTCAACCCCTTAGGGGGTGAATTTTGAAAAATCCTGAAACTCTTTTCTACTCTTTTCTCAATAGGAGTACTCCTGTGAAGTTTCGAATAAAATAGTCTAACTAATCTTGTTTCCCCATACAAACTTTAGAGCCCCGTTTCACCCCCTTAGAGGGTGAGTTTTGAAAAATCCTTTCTTAGTGCACCCCTAGGCCACATAAAGAACCAATGTGCCAAATTTGGAATCTCTAGACTCAGCGGTTTGGGCTGTGCATTGATTTTTATACTTTGCCACCCCATTTTCCCTCTTAGGGGTAGAATTCTGAAAAAACCTGAAACTCGTTTCTATTCCTTTATCAATAAGAGCACTTCTGTGAAGTTTTGAATAAAATAGTCTAACTAATTTTGTTTCCCCATACAAACTTTGGAGCCTCGTTTAACCCCCTTAGGGGGTGAATTTTGAAAAAACTTTTTTTAGTGCACCTTTAGACCACATAAGGAACCAATGTGCCAAATTTGGAATCTCTAGACTCAGCGGTCTGGGCTGTGCATTGATTTTTATACTTTGCCACCCCATTTCCCCCTTTTAGGGGTTGAATTCTGAAAAACCCTGAAACCCGTTTCTACTCATTTATCAATAGGAGTACTCTTGAGAAGTTTCGAATAAAATAGTCTAACTAATCTTGTTTCTCCATACAAACTTTGGAGCCCCGTTTAACCCCCTTAGGGGGTGAATTTTGAAAAATCCTTTCTTAGTGCACCCCTAGACCACATAAGGAACCTACTTGCCAAATTTGGAATCTGTAGACCCAGCGGTTTGGGCTGTGCGTTGATAGATGAGTCAGTCAGTCAGTCAGTCAGTCAGTCAGTTTCTTATCTAAATATATAAAAGAAGAAACTGACTGACTGACTGACTGACTGACTGACTGACTGATTGACTGACTGACTGACTGACTGACTGACTGACTCATCTATCAACGCACCGCCCAAACCGCTGGGTCTACAGATTCCAAATTTGGCAAGTAGGTTCCTTAGGTGGTCTAGGGGTGCACTAAGAAAGGATTTTTCAAAATTCACCCCCTAAGGGGGTTAAACGGGGCTCCAAAGTTTGTATGGGGAAACAAGATTAGTTAGACTATTTTATTCGAAACTTCATAGGAGTGCTCCTATTGATAAATGAGTAGAAACGGGTTTCAGGGTTTTTCAGAATTCAACCCCTAAGCGGGGGAAATGGGGTGGCAAAGTATAAAAATCAATGCACAGCCCAAACCGCTGAGTCTAGAGATTCCAAATTTGGCAAGTAGGTTCCTTATGTGGTCTAAGGTTGCACTAAGAAAGGATTTTTCAAAATTCAACCCCTAAGGGGGTTAAACGGGGCTCCAAAGTTTGTATGGGTAAAACAAGATTAGTTAGACTATTTTATTCGAAACTTCACAGGAGTGCTCCTATTGATAAATGAGTAGAAATGGGTTTCAGGTTTATTCAGAATTCAACCCCTAAGAGGGGGAAATGGGGTGGCAAAGTATAAAAATCAATGCACAGCCCAAACCGCTGAGTCTAGAGATTCCAAATTTGGCAAGTAGGTTCCTTATGTGGTTTAGGGGAGCACTAAGAAAGTATTTTTCAAAATTAACCCCCTTAGGGGTTGGAACGGGAGTCCAAAGATTACATGGGGAAATAAGATTAGTTAGACTACTTTATTCGAAACTTAACAGGAGTACTCCAATCAATAAATGAGTTAACATTTGTGTTTCAGGTTTTTTCAGAATTCAACCCCTAAAGGGGGAAATGGGGTAACAAAGCCTGAAATTCAACATAGGTATTGTTTTTATGGTAAACTGGGTCGGGTGTAATACAAAAACCACGATTTTAAGATTTAGTGTGGCGGACCTGAAATACAATCATTCCCTGTTGGGGTGCGATGGGGTTGAAATGTCTAAAAATCAATATGGGTGTCGATACCGAGATTATCAGGGGCGCTGATTACGAAAATGGCATTTATTTTGATATCCAGAAGATAGCGGATTCGACTTCTATACAGGGTTATTGTTGATTTATTGTGATGATTGTGATAACGATGACGATGATTGTGATAATGATGCTGATGATTATGATGATGATTGTGATTACGATGAAGATTGTGATAATGATGATTGTGATTAAGATGATAATGATTGTGATTACGATGATAATGATTGTAGTAACGATGATGGTGATTGTGATAGTGATTTTGATGGTGATTGTGATGGTGATAGCGATGGTTATGGTGATTGTGATTATGACAGTAACGGTGATAATGATGAAGATGATTGTGATTACGATGATAATGATTGTGATAACGAGGATAGTGATTGTGAGAGTGATTGTGATGGTGATGGTGATTGTGATTGTGTTAGTGATGGCCATTGTGATAGTGACGGTGATTGTGATAGTGATAGCGATGGTGATGGTGATTGTGATTGTGACAGCAATGGTGATAATGATGAAGATGATTGTGATAACGAGGATAGTGAATGCGAGAATGATTGTGATGGTGATTGTGATTGTGATTGTGATTGTGATTGTGTTAGTGATGGTCATTGTGATAGTGACGGTGATTGTGATAGTGATAGCGATGGTGATGGTGATTGTGATTGTGACAGCTGTGATTGAGATTGTGTTAGTCATTGTGATAGTGACGGTGATTGTGATAGTGATAGCGATGGTGATGGTGATTGTGATTGTGACAGCTGTGATTGAGATTGAGATGATAATGATTGTAATTACGACGATAATTATTGTGAAAACGATGATGGTGATTGTGATAGTGATTTTGATGGTGATTGTGAAAGTGACGGTGATTGTGATGGTGATAGTGATGGTGATGGTGATTGTGATTGTGACAGAGATGGTGATTGTGATAATGACAAAGATGATTGTGATTACGATGATAATGATTGTGATTACGATGATAATGATTGTGATAACGAGGATAACGATTGTGAATGTGATGGTGGGTGTGATTGTGTTAATGATGGTGATTGTGATAGTGATGGTGATTGTGATAATGATTGTGGTTGTGATAGTGATGGCGATTGTTATCATGATGATTGTGATTACAATGATAATGATTGCGATTACGATGATAATGATTGTGAAAACGATGATGGTGATTGTGATAGTGATAGTGATTGTGATGGTGATGGTGATGGTGATGGTGATGGTGATGGTGATGGTGATTGTGATTGTGATGGTGATTGTGATTGTGATGGTGATTTTGATGGTGATTGTGATGGTGATTGTGATGGTGATTGTGATGGTGATTGTGATGGTGATTGTGATGGTGATTGTGATGGTGATTGTGATGGTGATTGTGATGGTGATTGTGATGGTGATTGTGATGTTGATTGTGATGGTGATTGTGATGGTGATTGTGATGGTGATTGTGATGGTGATTGTGATGGTGATTGTGATGGTGATTGTGATGGTGATTGTGATGGTGATGGTGATTGTGATTGTGATGGTGATTGTGATGGTGATGGTGATTGTGATGGTGATTGTGATGGTGATTGTGATGGTGATTGTGATGGTGATTGTGATGGTGATTGTGATGGTGATTGTGATGGTGATTGTGATGGTGATTGTGATGGTGATTGTGATGGTGATTGTGATGGTGATTGTGATGGTGATTGTGATGGTGATTGTGATGGTGATTGTGATGGTGATTGTGATGGTGATTGTGATGGTGATTGTGATGGTGATTGTGATGGTGATTGTGATGGTGATTGTGATGGTGATTGTGATAGTGATTGTGATAGTGATTGTGATAGTGATTGTGATAGTGATTGTGATAGTGATTGTGATTGTGATAGTGATTGTGATAGTGATTGTGATAGTGATTGTGATAGTGATTGTGATAGTGATTGTGATAGTGATTGTGATAGTGATTGTGATAGTGATTGTGATAGTGATTGTGATAGTGATTGTGATAGTGATTGTGATAGTGATTGTGATAGTGATTGTGATAGTGATTGTGATAGTGATTGTGATAGTGATTGTGATAGTGATTGTGATAGTGATTGTGATAGTGATTGTGATAGTGATTGTGATAGTGATTGTGATAGTGATTGTGATAGTGATTGTGATAGTGATTGTGATAGTGATTGTGATAGTGATTGTGATAGTGATTGTGATAGTGATTGTGATAGTGATTGTGATAGTGATTGTGATAGTGATTGTGATAGTGATAGTGATTGTGATAGTGATTGTGATGGAGATTTTGATGATAATAATAAATTGTAATAGTGATTGTGATAGTGATTGTGATGGAGATTTTGATGATAATAATAAATTGTGATTATTATGAAATTTGGCACATACATAGTTTATAACCTGGATTAACATGTAGGATACTATTTATCCCTTTATTATGATTCAGTGGGACAATTACCGAACTTTACGCGGGCGAAGCCGCGGGCAACAGCTAGTTTTATATATTGCCCGCGGCTTCGCCCGCGTGCAGTTCGGTAACTGTCCCACTGAATCATACTAAAGGGATAAATAGTGTCCTACATGTTAATTTAGGTTATAAACTATCTATGTGCCAAATTTCATAATCATCACAATTTATTATTATCATCACAATCACCATCACTATCACAACCACCATCATTATCACAATCATTATCACAATCACCATCACTATCACAACCACCATCATTATCACAATCATTATCACAATCACCATCACTATCACAGTCACCATCATTATCACAATCACCTTCACAATCACCATCATTATCACAATCATTATCACAATCATCATCGCAATCACCATCACAATCATCATCACAATCGCCATCACAATCCCAATCACCATCGCTATCACCATCACAATCCCCATCCTCGCCATCACAATCATTATCATCGTAATCTCAATCATTTTCATCTTAATCACAATCATCATGATCACAAACGCCGTCACTATCACAACCACAATCATTATCACAATCACCATTACTATCACTATCAAAATCACAATCATCATCACTTTCACTATCACTATCACAATCACAATCACCATTACAATTACCGTCACATCACTATTACAATCACCATCACAATCACAATCACTATCACAATCATTATCATCGTAATCACAATCACCTTCATCATTATCACCATCACTGTCACAATCACAATCACCAACACCATAGCTATCACCATCACAATCACCGTCACTATCACATCACCATCACCATCAAAATCACTATCACAATCACCATCATCGTTATCACAATCATCATCATCGTAATCACAATCATTATCATCGTAATCACAACCACTATCATCGTAATCACAATCATTATCATCACAATCTCCATCCTCATCATCACAATCATTATCATCTTAATCATAATCATCATGATCACAATCGCCATCACTATCTCAACCACAATCACCATTACTATCAATATCACAATCACCATCACTATCACAATCACCATCATCACAATCATTATCATTGTAATCACAATCATTATCATCTTAATCATAATCATCAACATCACAATCTCCATCCTCGTTATCACAACCATCGCTATCACCATCACAATCACCATCACAATCACTGTCACTATCACAATCGCCATCACTATCACAATCACTATCACCATCATCGTTATCAAACTCATTATCATCGTAATCAAAATCATCATCACAATCATCATGATCATTATCACAATCATCATTATAATCACAATCATTATCACCGTAATCACAATCATCATCATCACAATCAACATCATCATTATAATAATCATCACAATAAAACAAAAATAACCCTATATAGAAGTTGAATCCGCTATCTTCTGGATCTCAAAATAAATGCCATTTTTGATATCAGCACCCCTGATAATCTCGGTTTCGACACCCATATTGATTTTTAGACATTTCAACCCCATCGCACCCCAACAGGGAATGATGGTAATTCAGGTCCGCCACATTAAATCTTAAAATCGATGTTTTTGTAATACACCAAACTCAATTCACCATACAAACAATACCTATGTTGAATTTCAGGCTTTGTTACCCCATTTCCCCCTTTAGGGGTTGAATTCTGAAAAAACCTGAAACACAAATGTTAACTCATTTATCGATAGTACTCCTGTTAAGTTTCGAATAAAGTAGTCTAACTAATCTTATTTCCCCATGTAATCTTTGGACCCCTTTCAACCCATGAGGGGGTTAATTTTGAAAAATCCTTTCTTAATGCACCCCTCATCCCCATAAAGAACCTATGTGCCAAATTTGGAATCTCCAGACTCAGTGGTTTGGGCTGTACATTGATTTTTATAATTTGCCACCCCATTTTCCCCTCTTAGGGGTTGAATTCTGAAAATACCTGAAACCCGTTTCTACTCATTTATCAATAGGAGCACTCCTGTGAAGTTTCGGATAAAATAGTTAAACTAATCTTGTTTCCCCATAAAAACTTTAGAGCCCCATTTAACCCCCGTAGGGGATGAATTTTGCAAAATCATTTCTTAGTGCACCCCTAAACTACATAAGGAACCAATGTGCCAAATTTGGAATCTCTAGACTCAGCGGTTTGGGCTGTGCATTGATTTTTAAACTTTGTCACCCCTTTTCCTCGTCTTAGGGGTTGAATTCTGAAAAATCCTGAAACCCGTTTCTACTCATTTATCAATAGGAACACTCCTGTAAAGTTTCGAATAAAATAGACTAACTAATCCTGTTTCCCCATACAAACTTTGGAGCCCCTTTTAACCCCCTTAGGGGGTGAATTTTGAAAAATCCTTTCTTAGTGCACCCCTAGACCACATAAGGAACCTACTTGCCAAATTTGGAATCTGTAGACCCAGCGGTTTCGGCTGTGCGTTGATAGATGAGTCAGTCAGTCAGTCAGTCAGTCAGTCAGTCAGTCAGTCAGTCAGTCAGTCAGTCAGTCAGTCAGTCAGTCAGTCAGTCAGTTTCTTCTTTTATATATTTAGATATAGTGTAGATGTAGATAATGAAATAATCCACCCGGTTTCAAGGAAATAGGTACAAATTGTATTTGTACAAAAATAAAGTCTAACGAATGCATTTAAATGCAAGAGACTTGTAAGATTCTTTGCGAATCGAAAATTAACTGAATACTCGCAGAGTTTTCAATTTTCACTTACAGTTATCATGGTTGTTTATTCTAAACATGACTTTGTATTGAACATTGGTATCTAAACTGATTTGCAATCTATTTAAATAATATTAATTTGCAAATTTGGAGTATGAATGTGAATGGGAGTAGAGGAAGACCAAAGAAACGATGGATGGACTGTGTGAAGGATGATATGGCAAGAAAGGAGGTGTCTGATGAGATGACGAAAAATAGAGAAGTGTGGAAGAAGAAGATATGCTGCGCCGACCACAAATAAATTGGGATCAGACCAGCAGAATGATGATGACGTACTATCGAGGACACTCCCGCCTGACCACCACTAAGCTTATTTTTGCTTGCACTCGCAACATAGAAACGCTCTCTAGCCCCGCCCCGTTGACTTTGTATAGAAATAATGAAAAGATGCCGAATCGGCCGAGCGCACTAACGACGCACGTCAAACGGGAGTTATTGTTATTTTGCGCGCCAAAGTTGACGCTTTCCTAATAGGCCCAAACTTTAAGGGGGCGTGGCTCGGCGCCTCCGCATGATTTAAGCGAAAAAAAAAATTAAAATGGTCAGGCGGAAAAGACCCCGATAGTACCTACCTATTTTTGAAGATGCTACTACATTCATGTTTTTCCCTAAATTCACCTGTCACACGACAATTTTATTACCTTTACAATAACTTCTTGATGCATTAGGCTCAAGCTCAGCATTATAATATTGAAGCCACTGCAGGGTTATCTTATCTATACTATAGCCTCATAACAAACCTCTTTTCGTAAATGGGGAATCCTCGATAAAGAACACATAATTTGAAAGGACTTACTTAATGCAGTAAGGTACTCTTTTGCCTTTAATTTCTTGGATTCCCACTCAATGTAGAATTTGATTGAATTCAGATTGAATTTCAGACTAAAAATATTTCCATTAAAATAATCTGACGGGAACCAGCACGCAATAACGCTTAGCACGCCTTGGGAATCGAACCCAAGACACCAAGTTCAACACTAGACATAACCCTAACTGGACAATCAATGAATGAGTCACAGACATAATTTAATTAAACAAATTCATTATCAATGTCGTGTACTAATCAGGATTTCTTTCAAAAATATTATTAAAAGTGATAGCGTTTTCTATTTTACAATGTTCATAGAAAATATGATGTCGCGTTGAAGTAAACCAAAAAGTAAACTAACAAATTGATCTTATTTGGCTCAGTTTGATTTCACAGTAAAATTATTCTGTTCAACATTAAACAGGCTGTCATCACTTTATTTCAACACGGTGTTACAGTCATAACTCATAATGCAACCCTTGTCTGCCTGAGATTTTATAAGCGAATTGACAGAATGATAGAATCTGGATGCTTACTCAATTTAAATCATGTGTAAAAAGAAAATTCAAAATGCATTAGATTTTATTTGGCAAATACAAATTTAATATATTTTTATTTATGAATGCAAAGATCGTTTTCGTTGTCAAAGATGGCAAAAGTTAAGAATTTTATGCAATCCTTTTACCTAGTGCCTCTCTCAGTCCTAACCATTTTAAACCAGCGGTATCGGTGGCAGCATCAAATTCAGGTATTTGTATTTGTTTTAATCGAATTTCAGACACAGAACATCATCATCAACATGATCTGTCAAACCTTTTCCCAATTGATGCATCTGAATAGGTACCAGAACTCCGAAGTTTAAAACTCTGATGGACGTTATTCAGAATGTTCGTTATCGCGAATTACGTTACTCCGAAAGTACGCTATGACGAATTACGTTATTCAGAATGTTCATTATCGCAAAGTACGTTAGTCCAAAAGTACGCAATGACGAATTACGTTATTCAGAATGTTCATTATCGCAAAGTACGTTACTCCGAAAGTACGCTATGACGAATTACGTTAATATTTTATATTTCAGTTTACACAGAACAAGTTTCCTTTATTTCTTCTTTCGACAAAATACGTTTTTGTCTAGCAGTGGTCTAGTGACACTTTTTCAGAGTCTTACTAACACTTTTCTAAAGCTAGAAAACGTTCCAAGACGCACTGGATTTTTGTCATTTAGATTGATAAGCCTCTCGGGCCTCCTATAAATCGTAATGTTTCGTGAATGTAAATAATAGGGTTCATTAGCTGCTATTCAACCCGCACTTACAGCTGAAATATCATAGTCATTTGTAATGATTAGCAGTAAATAAAATTTAAAATACATTTTGTTGGTGCATCAGTTCTAAAATTGATGTTGATCATGTGTTGAAAGATTAAAATTGGCGAAAGCGGTGGTTGAAATTTTTTTAAATTGGTAAAAACACTGTCTGATTTCGGTTTGCGTAAGAAAAAGACTATCTACGCTCCTTGTTGTTTATTTATTGGTTCGTTTAGTCCATTTAAAGATGGTCTGGAAGGTATCGCTATCGACGATAAGACTGCCATTGTACCCATAGAATTAGCAATATTGTAAAAGAGCTGTTCTATCTATCGATCTAAGAGGAACTTTTGGTTGTTTTTCATAACCAATTATCATTTTAAGAGACTCAGTGATAAAAGTTGACCTTCATTTCTAATACAACAGAAGCCTCAAAAAGGTTCTGGCAGCAGACAGGTCAGATGGAAACGGACTGAACCAATTACTCCAATAAAACAATTAATTTGTTGGCTTTGTATTAAACATCAAATATGACAGGGTCCCGGCCGTTTTGAATACGTTTTATCAAACCTGCTGACCACAAATTACTCAACAAAATTCGACCCTCATTAACATCGTTTCTTAATCAATTGAAGTGTGACATTTTCAAGTTCTGTATGGTGTCGGACGTAAAGAATAGCACCATCCCATATCTTCGCGTGGGTGTCGTAAGAGGCGACTAAGGGACTTACCAGAGAATGGGCAGCAGCGTTCTCTGTGCTTTTGTAACAACCGTACTGCGATCGCCAACCCGCCTACCAAGCATGGCGATTATGGCAAAACCCTCCCTTTGGGGGGGCCCATGTCCAGCAGTGGACGTCTTTCGGGTGAAATGATGATGATGATGATTTTCAAGTTTTACTACTTCTAACACTGTTTTAAGCTTTCACGGCTTAAACTAAACTTACATTGGTGTCGATTCTGTTGTGCAGACACTAAACTTAAATCTTTTACTAAAAAGCAATGCGAGAAAAGGACGGCTATATACTAGCTATGAACTAAGTTATAGATGTCCAACTAGTTTATGCCTTGCGCTTCACCGTGTTTTTAGTCGACATGTTTTTACGTGCACTCTTCATTTGTGTGGAAATATTAGTTCCGACTAAATTTTACAGCTCTAAATTACGTCCGTCTCTTTCTCGTTTTATTAAAGAGAAAAAGATAGCAATAGCCTAAATTAAATTTAGTTTTTGCACAACAGAATCGACACCAATGTCACGTAAGGGATGAGCTATACCTTCCGTGATCGTTTCATAGTACTTTTCAAGTTATTGTACTTACATTGATGGAGCTAAGTGATTTCCTGTCACTATTAATACCTAAGATGGAACAAAGTCTCTATTTCGGCGTTGAGTCCTCATGACAGTTGTAAGACACGACCCACAATAGTTCTACATCGAGTTGGCACCTCCATTGTCTTAGGTGACACTGTTCTCAGAGCAATGAATAGAGGATAATTATTGATTTGTCGTCTGGGACAAGGAGTTGCTTGCAGGTTATACAGGGAAGTGATACAGTATGGGAACATGTTATGTAAAAAAAAAACAAAAGTTGCTAATTTGAGGTAGTATAGGCTCTTAATGTAAGATTTTTACTTTAAACACCTCCACGACTCCCGTACTATTCAATCCATCACAATGCAGCACAATGTTTTGAGTGCAGTGAACGTGATTTTCTACCCCAAAAAAAGTCGTTTCCCAGCAAAGTAACTTAGTATGATGTACAGAATGCTTGGTTAACGGCTTTGTAATCTTCAAGTTACTATACACCCTGTTAAGTAACTTGAAGATGATAACTGAAAGATATTTGAAGATTAAGAGAGAGAAGACCTTGAGATATTGATTTACTTTGATTTAGCAAACATATAACTAACTGTACCCCGCGACCTTCATAGCGTGAAGTTATTAAATTTTTTTCTGTCTGTTTATTCCGGCTAATCTCCAAATCACCTGGACAGATTTTGACAGAACTTTTCTGGCAGATAGTTGATGTTATAACGACTAACTTAAGCTACTTTCATGCAGCTCTTCGATACCCGCAATTACAGACACAATTAAAATAACAATGCACCGTACCCGATCGGGTACGTCTGGGTACATACAGGAACTGGAATAATAAATATGTTTCTTTTCCAAAAAATAAAACCGACTTAAAAAAAAACACCACCAAAAAAAAAACAAATTAAAGTCGGTGACAAAATTTTCACCGGCTTCAGAAACTAAAGTTATTTTTCACCTTTTTGTGTTTTTCTTTATATAAAAGATTTAGGGTTCCGTGTAAAATAAAACCGACTTCAAAAAACACAAAAAAGGGAAAAATAACTTTAGCTTCAGAAGTCGGTGACTTTTGTTTGATTGATATTTTTTTTGTCACCGACTTCTGAAGCTAAAGTTATTTTTCCCTTTTTTGTGTTTTTTGAAGTCGGTTTTATTTTTTGCCAAAAAGTTTTTTATTTTACCATTTTTAGTTGTTCCCAAACAAATATTTGCTATGATTTATTAGACTGAATAATAGGCGTGAGCAGCGGTGGCCTAGTGGTGGCGGCTCCGACTTACGAACAGCAAATCGTGGGTTCGAACCCAGACAGGCGTATTACTTTGTGTAATTTATATCATCACCACTGCTCTCAAAACGGTGAACGAAAACATCGTGAGGAAACCGGCTGTCCTATAACCAAAACATTCGAAGACATGTGACATCTACCAAGTACCAATCCGTGGGCCCGCGTGCTGGGTTATAGCCCATTCTCTCTTATAAAGAGGAGGCCTGTGTCCCAGCAGTGGGAACATTAATAGGCTGATGATGAATAGGCGTATCCCCAATATATGGAACTTAACATATCTTTTTTTTCGGATGGGAAATCATCAAATTACCCCTCCCGCTCTGGGCGGAGCGGAAGGTAGTGTCAGACTTTTACTGACTAAAACCCATCCATGCTCCTTCTTAGCCCTTTGTGTTCCAGGGTCGCAGTATCTCTTTAGAACAGTCCCTTTTGCTGACATCTCTGAGGCGCGCGCGGAACACGAACGAACTGTCGAGATCTGGGTGTATTGTACACATCTGCGTATCCCCTCAGAGCATACAGGCGTGATGTTACGTCATGATATTGTATAAACAATGAACATCCAACCGATTGGAGCTATCACAACAGATTTGCCGTCCCTTTTTGAAGAGTTCTATTGTATATCTCCGAAGATCAGCATCAGATCTTCACCAAATTAAAATGGGATCACCTCAGGAGTATACTTTTTCAAGTAAAAAAAGAATTTTGAGAATCGGTCCACAAATGGGAGAGAAATCAGGTAAATTGTACACTTCTGCGCACCCCCTCAGAGCATACAGGCGTGATGTTCCGTCATGATATTGTATAAACAATGAACATCCAACCGATTGGAGCTATCACAACAGATTTGCCGTCTCTTTTTGAAGAGTTCCATTGTATATCTCCGAAGGTCAGCATCAGATCTTCACCAAATTAAAATGGGACCACCTCAGGAGTGTACTCTATCAAATGAAAAAAGAATTTTGAAAATCGGTCCACAAATGGGAGAGAAATCAGGTAACATACATAAAAAAAAAAAAAAAAATACATACACACGAACATATAACCTCCGCCTTTTTTGAAGTCGGTTAAAAACTTTAAATAGTAAACACAATCCAATTCAAATAGGTAAGAACGGAGGGTAGTACGGACGAACGTTGCGGCAACAGTCAGTAATAAATAAGATTAGGTTAATTTAACGTTTAGTTCCACTCAGTAATCACAGTTTACATAGCATTGAACCTTGTACTCGTAAGAGTGATCACTTATTGGCATGAGCTCACGCGGTTTATGGCTCATAAACTGAGACCTTTGTCAATCGGAATTGAGACGAGTGACGGTTTATGTGGTGACACGTATCCTTTACAAATTAGTCACGAGTAGATTGGAGTAGGTACTATTGAGAAAATTAGATGTAACTTACTTACATCTGCATTTCTCACCAGTACCTACTCTATTACGATTATTATTGCGGTCGGTAGTGAAGGAAGCACAGTCGTGGCCTTTTCCGCCTGATTAGTTATTTTTTTTTTTCCGCTTAAATCATGCGGAGGCGTCGAGTTAGGCCTATTATGAAAGCGTCAACTCGCGCAAAATACCAATAACTCTCGTTTAGCGTGCGTCTTCAGTGCGCTCGGCCGATCGGTATCTTTTCAATCATTTATTTCTATACAAAGTCAACGGTGCGCAGTCTCTAGCGTTTCTACGTTGTGCAAGCAAAAATTAGCTTAGTGGTGATCAGGCGGGAGTGTCCTCGATAGTAAATAGGAAGAAGTCTGAAAGTGGCGCCGGTGACTGAAAAGTTGTGTGGTAATCGGCTATTGTGGTATAGGCATGTGATGCGGAGGAATGAGGAAAATGTAGTGAGGATGGAGGAATGTTGAGTATGAATGTAGATAGCTATAAGAGTAGAGGAAGACTAAAGAAACGATGGACGGACTGTGTGAAGGATGATATATCTAGAAAAGACGTGACTGCTGAGATGAAGTGTAATAGAAAAGGTTGGAAGAGGAACACATGCTGCGCCCAACAACTACAACAGCCATAACGTCCACTGCTGGACATAAGCCTCTCCCATGATGGGAGGAATTTGCCGTAATCTCCACGCTTGGCAGGCCGATTGGAGATCGCAGTGATGAAAGACTAACAGAAAACGCTGCTGCCCATTCTCTGGTCTACGGAGGCGCAAGGTGTTCTGCCTCAGACATTAGTCGCCCTAAAAGACACCCGTGAATGTAATGGGTTGGTTCTATACTACTCTGCCGGATACCACACGGCTAAAATGCTGCGCCCACCAAGAGTGAATTGGAATAAGACTAGAAGAATGATGATTGTAGTGAAGGAAGAAGTTGCACATTTTACAGAGTTTGTCGGTTTAGTTATAATTAGCTTTGATGAGATAGGTAGACAGACCTATAAGTAGCATCATCACCTAATATTACCATGTCAGTTGAAAGACGTCCACAGCTGGACTGGGCTTCCCGCATCTAGCGGATATTAATCACTCTTACACTGCATAACTATAAAAGTATCTTGTGTAAGCATAGCTATTCCTCTGAAGTGGCGATGCACTGGCTAAAAACACAATTGTTCTCATTCTTATTCTGACATAATTATTGTACAAAACAAAACTTCAAAGCGTAACAAAACTTAGGAGACCGACTCCTTTTATAATTGGTTTATTTATAAAGCTTGGAAACTGCATTTTGGTTGGAAAGGAACTCTACAGGATATAATTTATTGTTCCAATACCTATAGTTGGTGCCAGTTAAGATGAGAATAGCGGTCATTGACCCACCTACATTTATTAAACTTCTTAACTATGAAAACCAAAAATATGCCTGAAGATATCTATCGTGATCTTCAACATTTTTACTAATGAAAAACGATACATGGTTTATTTGTTTTCGTTAGTACGAAGAGATATTAGGAAAAGGGCAATGACCGCTATTCTCATCTTAACTGGCACCAACTATAGTAGTCATCTTTTTCTATGCGAAACTAATTTGCACTTGATCTTCGTACATTTTAAAACGTAGCATTAACAAAATTTTCAGTAGCTCTGAAGGTCCGAATGACCGACCAAATCGTTCTTAATTAATTGGTCCTCCGAATGGCATTAAGTGCAATCCGATCCCGTTAATATGCCAATTGGCCCGTAGTAGAGGGGCATAGTGCCAATTGACCTGACTTTTCTGAAATATTGATGCATAACTGTCCTATCAAATTGGCCTTTTGTCCAAGCTATGAACAGCTTGCACAGATACGGAGACCAAATTTAAAAGTGCTACTAAAATACTTAACTAATAAGCGACAACAATATTGCACTTAATACTTAATATTGCACAAGACAAGTCTGATATTCAATAAAAACAAAAAACACAGTAGGTAATTTAAAGAGAAAACACTAAATATTTTCAAAGCACTGTTTAATTCAGTGAAACGTGAAAATGTTTTGAAGAGACTGTCATCTGTGTTTTGAAAACCACTTAGTTATTTCCTCTATTATACTTGTTATGAGATTTCTCGGTTAGTTGTCGTAGCTGTATTTAAAATGAGAATGAAAATGATTTCATTTTAAATACTAATATTATAAAGAGGTAACTTTTGTTTGTAAGTTTGTAAGTTTGTATGTAGGGGGTAATCTCCGGCAGTAATGAACGGATTTCAAAAATTCTTTCACCATTAGAAAGCTACATTCACCCTGAGTGACATAGGCTATATTTTATCCCCGTACTCCTACGGGAACGGGAACTACGCGGGTGAAACCGCGGGACGTCCGCTATTTTAAATACAGCTACGACACTACCAGTGTTTTTTCCATTAGGAATTTCTCAGTAGAAGCTATGGAGTCTGGATCTGTGCCCCGGTTAATGGCAATAGGATCGCCCCCTATTACATGGGACTTTAACATAAATGGCGAAATGTGGGTGTGGTATTAGGTACACTTCTATTAAACCCTTCGGGGATTATAGGCGTGATAATATTGGTAGAGCAGCGGTGGCGGCCCCGACTTACGAACAGTAAGTCGTGGGTTCGAACCCAGACAGGCGCATTACTTTGTGTAATTTATTTCATCACCACTGCTATCAAAACGGTGAAGGAAAACATCGTGAGGAAACCGGCATGTCCTAGAACCAAAAATTCAAAGACATGTGATATCTACCAACCTGCACTGGGCCCGTGTGGTGGATTATAGCCCATTCCCTTTCACAGAGAGGAGGCCTGTGTCCCAGCAGCGGGAACATTAATAGGCTGATGATGATGTTGATGATGAATGTTGATATGATATGATATGTAATACCTACCTGTACCAGATACCATTTACAGATAAGTGTTATACCAAAAATCTTTCCTTAGGATCACCTTCGATATAATAGAAACTTAAATTCATGCTTCTAAACCTAGCAGTACTAACAGTGGGTCGTTACCATTTCCTTTCACAGTCTTGAACATTTTTTTAGTAAAGCTTTGTTGCTACATGAAATGCACTTTCACTCCACACGTAGTTCTTTAAAAATAAACCTTGAAAACTACCGTAACCTTAAAACCTTTTAGGAGTTGATGCACGTCTTTTGCGACCTTGACTTAGAGAACCTTGTAGAAAAGAGATGTCTATATGTTGTAAGTTTGTTTTCGAAAAATAAAAGGTGTAAAAAACCTCTTAACGAAGTTGAAAGGCACTTGTTTTCCCCGTCATTGCGATATTTTTTTTGTTTTACACTATGCCTGGGAACCTTCTAGTTACGGAGATATTGGGGGTCAAAGTTCCAACTTTTTCACAAGTTTTATTTATTACAAGTTTTTATTGTAATATTTTTAAAAATAAAAAAAAATATTAAAAATATTAATATAATATAATATAATAATAGTAAAAATAAATATTAAATAAAAATAAATAACTATCACTGGACATTAACACAAAGCGCCATCTAGTGCCACACTAAGCAACGAGGCTTGTGTTGACACCAGATGCTTGACATTTTACATAGTAGTACATAGATACTTTAAAATCAACAAAAAAAAACTGGCCAAGAGCGTGTCGGGCCACGCTCAGTGTAGGGTTCCGTAGTTTCCCGTCCGTCACAATAAGTGTTCCCACTTATGAGTTTAAAGGTGGGTATCCATTATGTAAAAATGCTTGCATATACGAATATACTACAAACTTAGTCCAGAAATTATTTTGTACAACTTTTTGTCTTTTTTGTACAAAAACTGTTGTTTCCATCAAGTTCAAAATGATTTTCCTAGAAAGTCCTTATAAAGTTCTACTTTTCAGATTTTTTTCATATTTTCTAAACTTATGGTTCAAAAGTTAGAGGGGGGGACACATTGTTTTTTACTTTTGGAGCGATTATTTCCGAAATTATTGACATTATCAAAAAATGATTTTAGAAAACCCCTATTCATTTTTAAATACCTTTCCAACAATATATCACATGTTAGGGTTGAAATTAAAAAAAAAAATCATTTCCCACTTTACATAGGTATAGAGGGGCTACCCTAATAAAACATTTTTTTCCAATTTTTATTTTACCACTTTGTCGGCGTGATTGATATACATATTGGTACCAAATTTCAGCTTTCTAGTGCTAACGGTCACAGAGATTAAGCGAGGACGGACGGACAGACATGGCGAAACTATAAGGGTTCCTAGTTGACTACGGAACCCTAAAAAGTCGTTTCCCAGCAATAGTTTATGCGTAAAGTTACTTAGTTTGATGTACAGAATGCTTGGTTGACGGCTTCGTAATGATGTTGTTTACACCTTGTATGCTAGCCACTTGAGAGCACATGAAAGAGCAGCACACCAAAGCTCTCTACAACCACACTAGAAAGCCATCGAATGCAGTCGCTGTGGCCGAAATCGGCTAGGTGGCATAATCATCATCAAGTTTGATGGTTGTAAGTTTTCAGAAATAAAGTTACGCTAAGTATCACATAGAATTAAATAAAGCCACTTCGCAGTAACAATGAAGTTAGATGGGGTTTTCACCACTATTTTGAGAATACCATAAAGTTTTTAGATTTACATACATTCGTGCGACGATCTTCACAGGGTCGCTGGTAGCAACTGCATGAGAGGCCGAGAATCGAGTTGAGTGACGAGCGATTGAAGAGGCCCACTATGACGATTGAAGAGGATGATGATGATCAAGTTGACATTCACGTTTAACTTTATAGATTATCAATATTTTCCTACCCTTATTCCTTAGATATCGCTCTGAAATCCTGATGTTATGACATAGAAAGAAAGAAAGAAAATTGTGTTTATTTGGCATCAAAACATTACAAAATTTCACAAAATAAATTAACTAACAAAACTAATAATGCCAAAAGGGCCTCAGCTCAGCATAATGCCAGATGGCAATACAAGGTGTACCACCTGACGCTGATTTTCAGCTGCAGCCCGCGAGTTCCATACGCTCGACAACATAAACAAACACATATTAATGTTTACAATGTTTGCACAAAACCAACAAAAAATAAAAATAAAATGTTATATTATAAATACATTAAAAAACAATAACAAAAAGTAAAATGATGAAATGCATAAAATAAATAACATTGGATTTTTTAATAACTTATAAAAAAAATACTGTGACCAAAAAGAAAAAAGCAAAAAGGCATTCATAAACAGCAAAAATGACAAAATCGAGAAATGTATAAAATTGATAACCATAATAAAATTGAGGACATACCATACAATAAGAATCAATAATAAAAGTAAAAATAATAGAATATAAAATCACACCATTGCACCTGCTTCTGGCAAGCTTATTTACCTATACAAAGGAAACGAAAACAAATTAAATGAGCAGTACCTATTATACGTGTGTTATCAATTAGAACTAATTCCAACACGTCTTCAGTCACCCTTCTATACGAGGAAGATATACATTTTTTGGTACTTTTTTTCTATCACGATGACGTGTGACAATCTAATATTGGTCTTAACAATTCCCACTTGTGATCTTCGATCGCCTTTGTATTGCATGTTTTCAATCGCGCGACTCGTTGCTGTTGGCGTGTGATTCCTGAATTTCGTCTCTTTTATGCCGTGGATGGTGAAGCGATAACTGAGTAGACGTAGATATTTATTTTCTTTGTCTATACCTATAAATAAGTGTAGAAAATAATGCCTACGCATCATTTGGTAGAGTTGGTAATCGATTTATAGAGTTATGGTAATTCCAAATGCGGACTAGAGAGCATCAGGTTAATTAGATAATAAGATTTTATTTCACAATTTCTTGTTTGACTTTGGTAGGCAGTACGGCGTCCAGTAGGGCTATTACGTATCTCTGTTGACAGCTCGAAATTATAGTAACTGGGCTCAGTGTCCATCAATTAACTCCTGTACTGTTAAAAGGTTAGTTTCGTATTATGTAGAACCAGTCGCGATCAAATATGACGTCATCGGTTGTCATCGTGGCTGATAGTCACCGTAACTCATGTTGACAGACGCTTTCGTATCGATACTTATATATTATTTCGATTATGTAAGCATAGTAGACAACAAATTGATGACAACTGAGTTTGAAGTGGCTGTCGTGAAAGACGTTACCCCGCACCCGGGCTGTTAGTCACCGTAAAGTGATATCCACTCAGTGTGATATCCACTCAGTGTGATACATAATACCAATATTATGACGTTCTCGGTTGTCATCAAAGTTCGGTGTACTTACAACCGAAGCTTGATACTCACTGGAGATCAAAAAGATACGTAACAGCCCCACAGGAGGTCAATCACCTTCTCAAAACAAAATCTTTATTTGAAATGCTTTCTGGATGCTAAAAAAAAACTTTTTTTTTATAGCCACAACAATGCTGTTTTGTAGAAACAAAGGTTTGATACAATCAAGAAGTGCAAATGTGCTTAGCAGTTAAATGTCACATGTATAGATAGAATTTTGTTGGAAAGTTTACATACGTTCCTTATTAATTCATCTTCTTTAAAATATTTTCTCCTAAGTTTGAAAGCTGAAACGGATATTGATAAATACAGTTTCAGTACTCAGGTATTTGAACCACGATGCAGTTTCATGTTGGTTAAAAGATTTCAATTTTTCAAACTCAACTCATTCCAAACTCACGACCGTTTAGTATTTATTCGTAGAGTAACATTCTTGAATCCATAATACCTATAACTATGATCAGCTTTATAGAATCCATATTCATTTTATAAATGCGAAAGGAACTTGGTCTGCGTGTCTGCTACCTTTTTTCGCCGTAACCGTTGAACGGTTTTGGATAAAATTTGACACAATGGTCCATCCATAAATAAATAATAAATAAATATTGCTGGACATTACACACAGCGCCATCTAGTGTCACACTAAGCAACGAGGCTTGTGTCTTGGACACCAGATAGTTGATATACTACATAGATACTTTTTGTTTGTAAATACATACTTATTATACATATAAACATCCATGACCCGGAAACAAATGTCCATGCTCATCACACAAACATTTGCTCCGACCTGGATTTGAACCCGGGACCCTAAGAACGTAAGGCAGCCTCACTACCGCTGCGCCAATCAAGTCGTCAAATATCCATGACCTAAGCAGTAGGACAGAAGATACGCAAATAAACGTAAATTCATACGTAACTAGTGGTAACAAGATACAAATTACAACGTTTAGTGATGGACCTCAAGGCATCAAAGGGGATTTCCTTTCGCGGCGTTAATCGTTTGTAATCTCTATCTTGTTACAACGATACATACGAATTTACGTTGGATAAAGATAAAATTCCCGTCTAATATTGTCACGTGGGATAATTTTTGACCTCCACTCTGGAGAAGCCGCGAGCAAAAATAAGTGTTCATTAATATCTAGAAAGTATTAAGCCAACAATTGGCTGTCCTGAAAAAATTTAGTTGGACCGTCAGTTATATTATCAAAAAATATTTGACACGTATTTTTTCTTTTGTTACGTAAACCAAAATTGACGAAAATACGACGCTTTTAAAATTCGCAATACGTCACGCCGTGCTATAATTTTTATTGCGTTGTGACGTCACAACCCCCACTCTCGAGTTTTGATGCGTTTTATCTTTGTCAATATTCATTGATTTACAAAAACAAAAAATACGTGTCCTTTATTTTCCAATACTCTAACTGACGGACTAAATATATTTGCAATTTATTTATGGTAGAAACTAGCCTATTAGTACACCAGACAGTGCGTCTAAGTGTCTATTGACGTAAGAAAGGGGTAGACGAACGAATGTCAAAACCTGTATAGTCATTGGTTAAAACCAAGTAAACGTTTGACTTTTGCACTACGAAGAAAAATAAATTTCTTTTAATAAAACTCGAATTATTGTTGTAAAACGATGTAAGTATGTAAAAGGGCTTTAACATAACATCACACCTGTCTGTATCCCCGAAGGGAGAGAGGTTTACCTATAGTAATGTATACCTAATGTCTGAGGCAGACCACCTTGCGCCTCCGTAGACCAGAGAATGGGCAGCAGCGTTTTCTGATAGTCTTTCATCACTGCGATCTCCAATCCGCCTGCCAAGCGAGGAGATTACGGCAAATTCCTCCCATCATGGGAGAGGCTTATGTCCAGCAGTGGACGTTATGAACTGTTGTAGTAGGTAATAGTAGTAGTAGTACCTATAGTACACCTACATTTCGCCAGTCATGTTCCCAAGTAATAAGAGGCGAGACTATTACCATCAACAAATCCAGACTCCGAGGCTGCTACTGAGAAATTTCTGAAGGAAAAACCCAATAACACTTTTCAATACTCAATTCTTTTATTGCATTCCACAATGTAGGCTTAGGTGGTAAACATTTTTTTTTGGAAACAATCGTGGACCCTGTCGGGCACAGCAAAAGTAAGATTATGTGGAGAGGACTTATCATTGTATCTTATAATCTAACTTATTCTAAGAAACATTAACATTACAAAAAACATTTATTTTTCAAGTTTTAAAGATTTATCATTTAAATATTCGTCGACACTATAATAACATTTGGTCAATAATAATTTTTTTAGCTTATTTGAGAATAAATGGAGTTTTTTTTCTTCTCTTATGGATTCTGGTAACATATTGTATATTTTTATTGACATAACCAGAGGACTTGTTGAATGCATTTTTAAACGGGATTGTGGTTTTCCAGCAGTCACGCTTGCAACCACTCGACGAACGAGGTAGGTTTCAACTCACAGACACTTTAAATGAAACGATCTAAGAGGCGGATGAATGCGTAGTTCATACAAACGTAATACCAAAATAATTTATAAATCAAACATATTCCTAAGGTAATCTAAGTTCCCAAATATATATTTTGAATGGACACTGATCTAAACAAGAGTTATGAGAAAAATAAGTTTTGTATAGAAATTTTAAATTCCTCATGTCTCGTCTTTATATCAGGGTCCGAGCCGCCGGTGGTCAGGGCTCTTGAGAGAGGAACCTCCTAACAATACGTGCCGTGTCCAGAAGTACTGCTTTCTGAATCAAGCCCTTGATCCAGCTGCCATTAAGCCATATAAGCCATTGGCCGACACGACTATCGGCACAATGACGCCTGTATTCACATCCCACATGTCGACAACCTCGCGAGCCAGATCTAGATATTTGAATTGTTTATCTTTCTCTGCTTTCACTCTGCTTAACCGTGTCATCTTTCACAATGTATTTCCGGTAGTTATTCGTCATCATAACTTCGTCCATTATTGCACAGATAAAACCTTCGGTTTCCCCGAAGAGGTCACCAAAGTGCAGCCAGGATACGGACGCTAAGTGTTATTATTATTACTCGTGACGACCTTATGATTGCATCAGCGAGCGGAGTTCGCATGGCTGAATTCTGGGCTAAACATATTTAATAAATATTTGCCATCGGCACGCTAAGAAGAAGAAGTCTATAAATCATTGTCCTTTCAAAACATATAATTGAGAACATAGATATTCTGTAATCCAATCGAAATAAATACGAATATGTTTGATTTACAGATTATTTTGGTATTATGTTTATATGAACTACGCATGCTCCACCGGCTCCTAAGTTTTCTCCTATAGGAAGTCTAATTTCACGTTTTCCTTAAAGGGTCAAATAGAGATGTGTCTTATCTACAGTTCCAGACCCACATTTCGGCAGTTATGTTATAGTCGCATTTAATATGAAGGAGCCTATTAGGGCCTAGATCCAAACTTCAGGCTGCTACTAAGAAATTAACGCTATGATTAAGACGAGCCTAATAAAGCCTTTTATAGCTAGAGACTTTAGTGTACTTACGAAATTATAACGTTTTCTACGACCGGATGTTTGATCGAATAGCAATAAAATGTCTCGCTGCAAACAATTGCGTTTACTTTGTGTTATATTTGTATCTGTTTCATATTTTACGACTTGAAGACGCTTTGCAATACGCGTAGCTTATCGACATTGTAAGAGAACATAGATTACTTGGTGAAAATTATGAAATTTACGTAATAATTATGATTGTTATGTTCCACTAGGTAACTCACTAAAAAGGCAATGGAGAGGGCTATGCTCGGAGTTTCCTTGCGCGATCGAATCAGAAATGAATACACCCGCAAGAGAACCAAGGTTACCGACGTAGCCGGAAGAAGTGCCAAACTTAAGTAGCTGTGGGCAGGGCTCATTGCTCGCCGAACAGCCATCTGTTCCACCACCACTCCAGAACTTTTTGGCCCCATCGACTATCGATGGGGCCAAAAAGTTCTGGAGTGGTGACCGCGAACTGGAAGACGTTGCGTTGGAAGGCCTCCCACTATGTGGACCGATGACCTGGTGAAGGTTGCGGGAATCCGCTGGATGCGAGTCGCACGGGACTGGTCAATGTGGTGACACTTGTGGGAGGCCTATGTCCAGCAGTGGACGTCTTTCGGCTGAAACGATGCTGATGATGATGACTAGGTAACTGACTACAGTGGGTAACATCACCCGAACGTCGTCCGTTTTTCCTTCATGCCTAAACGCATGAATATGAACTTAGTTAGGACAAAATGGTATCGATTCTGTTGTACACAAACTAAACTTAATTTAGGCTATTGCTATCTTTTTCTCTCTAATAAAACGAGAAAGAGACGGACGTAATTTAGAGCTGTTAAATTTAATTGGAACTAATATTTCCATACAAATGAAGGGTGCACGTAAAAACATTTCGACTAAAAACACGGTGAAGCGCAAGGCATAAACTAGTTTGACATCTCTAACTTAGTTCATAGCTATAGCCGTCCTTTTCTTGCACTGCTTTTTAGTAAAAGATAGCAATAGCTTAAATTAGGTTTAGTTTGAGCATAAAAGAATCGATACCAATATGAGACACGTTCCTGAGGGATTATTTTTGACCTCCAACCAGGCGAACCCATGCTCATTCTTTGACCAAAAAATAGGACAGGCCTCTGGTCACAAAAATAGAGTCGACCAACCGCTTAGCGATATCCCCGAAATACTAGGTGGGCACAGACCCCATGGTTTGACCAATGTTTGGTATTATTAAACTCCAATTTCTGTACTTTTTTCCACAACCCCACAGATGAAGAAATAATCTAAACACGTTCAAGTTCATAGGCCTTCAGTGTTACAGGTCATAACGGGTTTATAGGCAGTAAACGTGTCGGTCTAAAGTACCGCACGCACATTGTCGCCGAGACAACCCTCGCGATGCCCATTACGCATTTTATGACAACTTATCACGACCATTCCGTTTACGACACATTATTCATCTGCATTTTCGATTGCATTAGGTTTAGTTTGTTGAAATGTAATTGCTCTTATTTATTTCGGTTTGGCTTGAGTAGTGCTGCTGAAGAAAGCTTTCTAAAGTTGGTTTGCCACCGGGGTTGCGGGACTGTTCGAAAGAGATACTTTGACCCCGGAACACAAAGGGCGATGGAGGAAAATGGATGGGTTTTAGTCAGTAAAAGTCTGACACTACCTCCTGCTCCGCCCGGAGCGGGAGGAGTCATTTGATGATTTCCCATCCGAAAAAAAAAGAAAGGTTGGTTTGCCAAAGGACAAGAAAAATTATTCAGAGACTAACTGAATTACTAGGCACCAGAAGGAGAGGAAGTTATGCACTACTTGATGAGTTGCTATCGTGTCTTACTGAATTCAAAGCAGTTAATGTTCAAAACTATTTTATTGTTGCATAAGTGTTTGAAGTGCTAGAAACTATGTAGGCACACTACAATAAAGGTCAACTTTGAGTTTTCTCGGATATACATAACTGAGCTCTTCTGCTCTGTCTTTTATTATTCTGATCCCGAACATTTTTGATTTTGACACACGAATGCTACTTGACAAGAGGGCGTGTGACACGAGACATACCGATTTGTTACTAAGTAGCGGTGGCCCTGTGGTGGCGGCCCTGACTTACGAACAGTAAGTCGTGGGTTCGAACCGAGACAGGCGCATTACTTTGTGTAATTTATATCATCACCACTGCTCTCAAAACGGTGAAGGAAAACATCGTGAGGAAACCGGCATGCCCTAGAACCAAAAATTCGAAGACATGTAACATCTACCAATCCGCACTGGGCCCGCGTGGGTTATTATAGCCCGTTCCCTCTCATTGAGAGGAGGCCGAGTCCCAGCAGTGGGAACATTAATAGGCTGATGATGATGATGTAAGACCGTAACTAAAGAGATTTAAAAGAGATACAGAGCGGATATTGGGAACATTTTCAAACAAAAATTGTTATCCCGAACATATTTATTTTGACACACTAATGCAACCTGACAAGCGGGCGTGTCACATTACTAAGACCCATTTGTTACTAAGTAGTAACAAGTATTGTATTACAGTTTTTTTTCGTCTTGTCCCTTCTATTGCTCGTAAATATTTGAATGTCTTTGGGGGTACCACAACGCAACTTGTGGGAAGACATGTATCCACTAGTTAACTGGTATAAAACTGCAGTTCATTAACAGATAAATGAAGGAGCTCGTGGCTAAACAATAACAGCCGCTCGGGTCGATCTGGTCTGTGGATGAGTGACCACCCATTACATACCGAGTTTCCTCCGAGCCTCGGAAAGCACGTTAAGCTGTCGGTCCCGGCTGTCATTTGTGATCTTTGACAGTCGTAACAGGTAGGTAGTCAGTAGCCAAAAAGTCTGACAACCAGTCTTACCAAGGGGTATCGTATTACCCAGTACTAAGCTGGATTGTGGAGGTCAGATAGGCAGTCGCTCCATGTAAAATACTGGTATTCAGCTGCATCCGGTTAGACTGAAAGCCGACCCCAATAAAACTTGGGAAAAGGCTAGGCAGATGATGAAGTGCAGCTTTTTGTAAACGTCATAAAATAGGTTTAGTGTCATCATGAGAGCTCATGATTCGTTTTAATTTTGTATTCTCATGATGACTAAATTCATGACGTAGGTATCAACTGCAGCGTCTGATTGTTTGACTCAATAAACCGCTATCGAACCATCACCATTACAACATCTGACATTTAGTTCAAGAGGCTCACAAACAAAAACGCCGTGATTGTTTATCTAATAAAATTAAACTTTTTTGCCAAAAATAAAACCGACTTCAAAAAAAACAACAAACAAAAAAAACACAAAAAGAAAAGGACAAAAAAATACACTAAAAGAAAAACACTAAAACAAAACCACAAAAAAGTGAAAAATAACTTTAGCTTCAGAAGCCGGTGAGAAAAACACCAAATCAATCAAAGGTCAAGCTTCAGAAGTCGGTGACCTTGTTAAATTGATTTAGTGTTTTTGTCACCGACTTCTGAAACTTGACCTTTGATTGATTTGGTGTTTTTCTCACCGGCTTCTGAAGCTAAAGTTATTTTTCACTTTTTTGTGGTTTTGTTTTAGTGTTTTTCTTTTAGTGTATTTTTTTGTCCTTTTCTTTTTGTGTTTTTTTTGTTTGTTGTTTTTTTTGAAGTCGGTTTTATTTTTGGCAAAAAAGTCTAATTTTATTTTTCCATTTTTAGTTGTAATATCCTATACTTACAAATATTTGCTATGCATTCATTGTACATGGTTAACAATACCTACATGTCATGGTAATAGGCTTATCCCCAATAAATGGAACATAACATGCCATAACTGTCGAAATCTGGGTGTACTGTACACATCTGCATACCCCCTCAGAGCATACAGGCGTGATGTTACGTCATGATATTGTATAAACAATGAACATCCAACCGATTGGAGCTATCACAACAGATTTGCCGTCCCTTTTTGAAGAGTTCTATTGTATATCTCCGAAGATCAGCATCAGATCTTCACCAAATTAAAATGGGACCACCTCAGGAGTATACTTTTTAGAATAAAAAAAGAATTTTGAGAATCGGTCCACAAATGGGAGAGAAATCAGGTAAATTGTACACTTCTGCGTACCCCCTCAGAGAATACAGGCGTGATGTTCCGTCATGATATTGTATAAACAATGAACATCCAACCGATTGGAGCTATCACAACAGATTTGCCGTCTCTTTTTGAAGAGTTCCATTGTATATCTCCGAAGGTCAGCATCAGATCTTCACCAAATTAAAATGGGACCACCTCAGAAGTGTACTCTATCAAAAGAAAAAAGAATTTTGAAAATCGGTCCACAAATGGGAGAGAAATCAGGTAACATACATAAAAAAAAAAAAAAAAAATACATACACACGAACATATAACCTCCGCCTTTTTTGAAGTCGTTAATTAGAAATCAGTGCTTCCACGTATTTAGGCAACGACTGTACTAGATAAACGATCAGATAACGATGCATATTAAATGCTAAACTGTGTAGTTGTACAAGTATCATGAATTTGTGATTTGCTGTTAATGTTAAAAAATTTACTTTATCAGCTCATACAGTTCCTGGGACTTCTGATAGACCGCTAATCATGACTGGTTATCGGAAGGGTTAGGGATAATGTTGCCATGTCATTGAAGTGAGCGTCATGTTCACCGAAATGATAAAAGAGAACACTGGACCTACCACGAACGAGCGACGAGAACATACAGAGCTACAGGGGATTGTAGGTCAGTAGATATTTGACAGTGATTGTTTCGTAAAATTGTATTGAAGAAATAAGATGACGTATTTTGTAAAATCTTATCGTATAGTTGTTACAGCTAAAAGCCGACATACAGTGACACTTGTTTTTAGCCAGTTAAGGTCGATAGCCGTTGGTTAAACTTAGATGTATTCTTTTAATTACTAGGGCACAGCGACCAAATGGGTTAGGTTAGAACTGTAACAAAACGCTCGCTTTTTGTCAACTGCTACGGGTCGCACATAGGCATATAACCAGCAGCTAGAACTAGGTGCAACCATGCTTCGGCTTTTAGCCGTAACAAATATTCAATGCAAAAATTTCAAGGTTACCGACGTGGGCCGAAGATTTGCCAAACCAAAGTGACAGTGGGCAGGGCACATTGCTTGCAGAACGGATGGCCGATGGGGCCGAAAAGTTTTGGAGTGGCGACCGCGAAATGGAAGACGTTGCGTTGGAAGGCCTCCCACTAGGCAGACCGATGACCTGGTGAAGGTTGTGGGGGTCCGCTGGATGCGAGACGCACGGGACCGGTTAATGTGGCGACAACCCAAGTGTCGCCACATTGAGGCCTATGTCCAGCAGTATGACGCGTCTTTTGGCTAAAATGATGATGATGATGAATATTACATTACTTTCTTTCTTTTATTAAGAACAAATCATATACAGTATGGGTGATACTATATGATAGATTATGATATGATAGATAGTTCTTGTCGCAGTTTGAACCAAAAATGCTATATAAATATTCCATTTTCGGTTGAGAAATTCGATCAAATTCACGTCATGTCGTTTACGTCGCACGTTTGTGCTAGAGCCTCACCCCTTTAATCTATTCCGTGGTCATGTTTGTTGTTAGCTGATAAAAAAACGGATTTCCCTGTCCTTCCTTGGAGGTTTGGTTCCGGAAAGTGGGCAAGCAGCTTTTAAAATTTTATGTAGCTTTTGTGTTTTAAATCGTTTCATCATTCTCGGAATACGAGACAATAAATGTAAAAAAAAAAAATTAAAACTATTTATTTTCACATGCATTCATAAATTTAATACAAAAATAATAACGCTTTCTAATGCAAGATTATGTGCGCTATCGATCATTTATGTTACTCGCTCACAGGTCTTAGTCTGGTAGTGGGCCCACACGTATGCCCCTCCCCTGTTTTATACATTTCAACGGTGAAGTAGAGTTTCAGGATTTTTTTAATCTGTCGAGACTTTAGGTTTTCCAATTTTTTGGCTAATTGATTTTTTTTTTGGGTTTTTATGTATTTTCCCTCTTGTAAAGACACACACGTCACGTTCATCTTTAATGAGTAACAAAAGTCTACTACACTCACATGCGACTTTACTAGCCGCCAACTATGTCAGGTTCGGCTTTCAGTCTAACATGATGCAGCTGAAAACCAGTGTTTTACAAGATCGACTGCCTATCTGAACTTCAAAACCCAGTTACTGGATAACACGATGTCCCAAAACCAAAATCTACTAAACATAACATTACGCCTTTCCCAGAAGGGTTACATGTAATAGAGGGCAAGCCTATTGCCATCCAGCGGGCCCAAATTCCCGATCAAAAAATCCAATGACACTTTGCCAGACCTTTTTTTTTTCGGTTGGGAAATCATCAAATGACTCCTCCCGCTCTAGGCGGAGCAGGAGGGAGTGTCAGACTTTTACTGACTAAAACCCATCCATGTTCCTTTATCGCCCTTTGTGTTCCGGGGCCACGGTATCTCTTTCGAACAGTCCCGGAACCCCACTTTGCCCGATCTGGGAATCGAACCCAGGACCTCATGCTGAGTATTTGCGATTGTGACCACTAGACCACGAGGCAGTCCTAAATCCAAAATCCACTAATCACTTGTAATAATAAATAGTACATTTCCTGTACAAGGTCATTTCCTACTGGACATCATTACGCTGGAATTACAACAAGCAATACCTTGTTCCTTTTTAATTGCCTGTTTCCTTTCCTTATTTTATTTTCTTTCCTTGACGCAATACTCATCCTTTTAAGATCTTCCACCTTTAAGTTAGCAACTCTATTTGTGGTGCTTCAAACTTCGTTTAAATAAATAAATAAATAAAATTTATTCAAAAATATACGAAGTAAACGTCTACAGTTTTTCTTAAATCTATGTCAAGTTTGAAATACAGTTAGAATAAAGTTCTAATCAGCTTGCACTACAAAGTGTTTGTTACGTCGGTCACTGCGGGCCGAATAGTGCGAAATGAGTGGTTTTAATTTAATTGTAGCCTAATAAATTATTAGATAAAACCGGCCAAGTGCGAGTCGGACTCGCACACGAAGGGTTCCGTACCATTGACTATATTTAGTATTTGTTGTTATAGCGGCAACAGAAATACATCATCTGTGAAAATTTCAACTGTCTAGCTGTCACGGTTCATGAGATACAGCCTGGTGACAGACAGACGGACAGACAGCGAAGTCTTAGTAATAGGGTTCCGTTTTTACCCTTTGGGTACGGATCCCTAAAAATGCCAATTATACACTTTGTGAAGAAAAAAGTGACAAATATTTGTGTAAAAAAAATACTAAAACTTAATTCCATTTAGGGAGTAGTAATTTTAATGAAAAAATCCTTCACTTTGAATATTTTTTTCTTAAAGTAATAATAAAGTTAGAATTATTTCCAATTAAAGTTTAGTCTAAGCAACATACCTATATTTTTTTTGCACATTTATATTCACTCATCAAAGAGGAGTTACATGGAGAACACCTCTCGTTAGCAGATACCCTAGCCTTAAGAAAAAAAAAATAGCGTGAGCGTAGGTATATTACACAGTCTACCATCGTTAAACGTTTTGCGATCCACTCTTGGGCTTATTGACCTATCTCATTTGATAGCTTAGTGAATTACTAGTCGGCGTCGGTATTACATCGGAGTATTACTTAAAAACCTCATCCTGAAAGCTTCAGGCTAAATCGATACTAGAGTACGGTTTGAGAAATGTATGTGTCGTAATTTGATTCGGTTCCCAGTATTAAATGAGACTTAAACATAACTGGAGAATTGGAGGTGTACTAATAGGTACACCTCTGCCTAACCGTTATAACCTGGGCCGGCAGTCTCGACAGAGATAACGAAAAAATCGCTAACTTTCAATCGCTGATTACTAACGAATAAAATCGGTTACAATAATGATTCTTGTGAAAATCGCATCTTGGATGTAAAGACTTGCGTTACTGGCAAGCATCATTATTGCAACCGAATTCTATCGTGAGTAATTAGCAATCAAAAGTTAGCGAATTTGTCGCTATCTATGTCGAGACTGCCTGCCCTGGGCTGGCAGTCTCTGCTTGCGGGAAATGCAAGTTTCTATATCCAAGATGCGTTTCTCGCAAGCATCATTATTGCAATCGATTTTATTCGTTAGTAATCAGCGATTGAAAGTTAGCGATTTTGTCGTTATCTCTGTCGAGACCGACGACCCTTGATCAAGTGAAAACTCATTACAGGTAACAAAGGGTTTGCAAATGCAAGTAATAATTAGCAAATACTTATCTATCTATAAGTATATGGCAATCGCGCCAAAAGTGCCTTCTATTAAATTCTACAAAACTGGAATTGGTTATGATTTATGCTTCGCTGCTACATTGAATTTAAATTCCAAACGTGCGCTGAAAATCTGACTGGTTACCGCTCCATTGAAAAGATCCGCAAAATTATAGGTACTTAACATTCTACATGATTTCATTCTTTTAAAACCAAATTATCCATAAGATTTAAAGTTAGTATAATTCCATATTTTTTTACTTTACCCACACCATTATCTTTTGGTTCTGCAACGTAGAAATGCACCCACAAAATGTGAAGCAACAACCTATGACCTATATAGAACACTAGCGGAGGTCACGCGGTTTCACCCGCGTAGTTCCCGTTCCCGTAGGATTAGGGGGATAAAATATAGCCTATGTTACTCAGGGTAAATGTAGCTTTCTAATGGTGAAAGAGTTTTTGAAATCAGCGCAGTAGTTTTCGAGTTTATTCGTTACAAACATACACACAAAAATACAAATCTTTTCTCTTTATAATATTAGTGTAGATAAATCAATAAACACAATTGGTATGTCCGGTTAAGGTTCCATCCGTCAAATCTTTACAACAAAGAAAACTAAATTTTCTCACAAACCCACGCACACACGTTACACCAAACCCGATACAATTAACTTCTTCACCTACAAACTAGTATAATGCTCTATTTTCCCACCTTTGATATGATAGGAAGTCTGCCGTGTCGGAACTCAGTTATCCGACACCTCAGCAAGTCGGCTTGGCACGTGGGTGGCTTATCGTCATCTCGAACCAATCATATTTCCTTTTGTTTGCCCACAGTCTCCCCATAGTCGGTCGCCGCTATTGTCAGGTCAAAAAAATAGAAGGCCCCTACTAGGGGTGTGTGTGAGTTTTTGTGAGATAGTTAATTTGAGGATCAGATGGTTGTGGGAGGTTTGGATCTGTAATATTTGGTAAAAACAGGACGTTATTTTTATGTACAAACTAGCTGACGTCCCGCGGTTTCACCCGCGTAGTTCCCGTTCCCGTGGGAGTACGGGAATAAAATATAGCTTAGAGCACTCACGAATAATGTAGCTTTCTACCAGTGAAACAATTTTTAAAATTGGTTCATTACTTCCGGAGATTACCCCCTACATACAAACTTACAAACAAATGTTACCTCTTTATAATATTAGTATAGATACGTATTACACGTAACATCACGCTTGCAATCCCTGAAGGGTTAGGCAGAGGTGTACTTAATAGTACACCCACATTTCACCAGTTATAATATTTAAGTCCCGTGTTATTGGGGGCAAGCTTATTCATCCATCAACCGGGCGCGGTTCCAGAATCTGTGGCTGCTACTGAGAAATCCCTGATGGAAAAGCCAAATATCTCTTTGCCCGACCCGGGAATCTTACCCATGACCACTATTGCTCAGCAGTTGCAACCACTACACCAGCGAGGCAGTAGTCGTCATCGTATAGTTACGAAGAAACGTCCGTCCTGTAAGAAATTCTGATTATAAAATCATAATTCTGAAAACCAGAAAGATATTCACAGATAGTCTTTAAATATTGTTTCCTAAATTATAAGAATCAAACGCCTAAAGCAAGTAAAATGATAAGTGACAAACAATAATTCGTAAAGGGCGAGAATCAATCACGACTTTCTGCTGTGCAACTGTAATTTCACAAATACCTAGAAATTTGCGGCTCTTTGGATCCCGTTCATCATTTAAAATGTCTCTCTTTAGGTACTGTAGTATTCTCAGATGCTAGATACCATTTGCCCACGCAAAACAAGATTAAATTGTTTTAAACTCCTTTGTGCAAATCTCCTTCAAAATGTATCCCAGACAAAAACGGTTTTTATATTACAATTCTTAAATTATTACGATCTAACTTTCTTGAATATTTACTTTTAAATAGGCCGTTACTTTTGCGCTTAGTTTATTTTCTTTTGCTCAATTCGTAAAAGTTAAAAACTTAATCTCTACTTGAAAGCTGGAAGTATTTTATTTTGCATTTGTTATTTGTATAAGTGTGGTATTATTAGATTATGATGAACTAAACTCTTGTTTAGTTCGTCATAATCTAATAATACCACACATCTGGTAATACGTAAGAACTTAAACACAAAAATTGAGGCTGAATGAAGTTATATAACTGTGGGTTAAAAAAGTAGAGCTGTGGCCAGAAAGTTATGGTTTATAACTACCAAGAACTTGACAACGAATTTCCGAGGAACCAATACAAACGTACTCTAATTTTTTTTTTTATACTCAATGGACTTGCATTTGGCCGCCACTCGCCTGATGTAAAGCGATGATGTGGCCTAGGGTGGAGCAAGCTCGTTTAAAAGAAACCGATTCACTCAAACTTTGAATAGATCCAGATTGTATACGTAATGTAGTTGTTTTTTAGTTCTTATGTTGTGCCCTATCACAATGTTGACTGAACAATTTAACCCAAAGGTTGACTGGTAGATAATGCCTTGTAGCATTAAGTCCGCCTATGTACCATTATTTTACGTGAAGATTAAATAAATAAATAAATAATGATCAGGGAACAGAGAAGCCAAGAAAGGTGGTGTCGGATGAGATGTTGAGCAATAGCGAAGGATAAAAGAAGAAGACCATAAATTATTTGGGATAAGGGTAAGATAAAGATGATGAGGGAACAGAGAAGAAGCAGTGAATCGAGATAAGGGTAAGAGTATGATGATGAGGGAACAGACAAGAAGCAGTGAATTGGGATAAGGGTAAGAGAATGATGATGAAGGAACAGAGAAGAAGAAGTGAATTGGGATAAGGGTAAGAGAAAGATGATGAGGGAACAGAGAAGAAGCAGTGAATTGGGATAAGGGTAAGAGAATGATGATGAGGGAACAGAGAAGAAGCAGTGAATTGAGATAAGGGTAAGATAATGATGATGAGGGAACAGAGAAGAAGCAGTGAATTGGGATAAGGGTAAGAGAAAGATGATGAGGGAACAGAGAAGAAGCAGTGAATTGGGATAAGGGTAAGAGAATGATGATGAGGGAACAGAGAAGAAGCAGTGAATTGAGATAAGGGTAAGATAATGATGATGAGGGAACAGAGAAGAAGCAGTGAATTGGGATAAGGGTAAGAGAATGATGATAAGGGAACAGAGAAGAAGCAGTGAATTGAAATAAGGGTAAGAGAATGATGATGAGGAAACAGAGAAGAAGCAGTGAATTCCACAAATCGGCGTTTCGCTCAATAAATTAAAAAATGTACATCAATACAATCGTAGGTTTATTCAGAGTTTCCCATAGTAAGGGACATCTAATGAAATAGATAACTATACATATTTGTGAACTAACAATTAGTGAAGCTCATTCATGGACACGTATGGTGAGAATGTCCTATATTGGTACCGTAGGCTATGTCATCTTATGGTGTAGTAAAAGTTTGCCATATAAAATTATAAGCACATAACGTTTGTTGGCCGTTCATTATTTTTTATTACTGCTTACATATTTGTGGGCTTAACTTAAAAGGTGATTTAAGTACTTAGGGTGCGAGCACATTTAGCAAATGTTTCGATTTACATCATGCAAACTTTCAACCACTTTTTAAATGAACTGAAAAAGAATTGAGACGATTTAAGTTGTACAATCATGCATGGATTATCTCTGGATCTAGGCAACGAAAATCATGAATGTGGACACTAATATAATAAAAGCGATGAAACCTAACCTTATTTTTACATTATAATTAACACTAGAAACGGGATATTTACCACTAGCGGGCGTTACGCGGTTTCACCCGCGTAGTTCCCGTTTTCGTGGAAGAACAGGGATAAAATATAGCCTATGTTAATCAAGGTGGAATGTAGCTTTATAGTGGTGAAATATTTTTTTAAATCGGCGCAGTAGTTTTTGAGTTTATTCATTACAAACATACAAAAATACAAATCTTTCCTCTTTATAATATTAGTGTAGATGTGTTGTTGTGTTTCTGTGATCAATGGTGCTTGCAACAGCGCCGAAATATCGGGAACTGAAGTAAAACAGTAAACATGGTAAACATTCCGTGTGTCATGATAATGTTAGAGACCATGACGGTGTAAAACTTGTTTTTCCAATTTACAAAAGTCAGTTCTGTGAAAATTCGGCAAGTCTTTCTGGGAATTGCATTTGGATCAAACTCTCGGCAGCTACATAGGTACTATGTGTCATGTACTTGAACGGGCGCTGTCAGTTGGGACTGGTTATCTCTTAGCTGCCACGGTTAATTTTAATTACTTTATTATTATTGCTGATCTAATCTTTTACTCTTGACGCTCTTAATGTGTCCGTC
This sequence comes from Xestia xanthographa, assembly GCA_905147715.2. Lineage (NCBI taxonomy): Eukaryota > Metazoa > Arthropoda > Insecta > Lepidoptera > Noctuidae > Xestia > Xestia xanthographa. Next base: position 23,054,609 of record LR990659.1, read on the forward strand.
TTTCTACATCGTCCTTACATATATGTATAATCTCAACATGAATGATGTAACCAAGATTTTGTGACAATATTTTGATTGAAAAGAGTGTCCATGGAGTTTCTTGCTCGTTCTTCTCCATAGAGATCTACGCTAGGGAATGGGCAACTACAGTACTTTCTCAAGTTATTATGCCTTGTGACAGTGACTGTAGCTTAGCTTTTTTTTGTAGTTTTTTTGACATTCAAAAGTGCCGTAATGGTCTAAGCTCCATGTTTAAGTATTAAGCGAAAGGTCAATGTGGAACTGTCTGCTGGGGTTTCCTTTCATACTTCAAAGCAGAAGTGAACACACGTCTTCTGTCACACTCGTTTCCTCGTAGACCTCATCCATCGTTTTCCGAAAAAATCACGATCAAAACGTGGCCCATCAGACAATAAAAAAAGCTGCACGTGTCCTAAGAAACCAGAAAAACTACCGATGACCTGACCTTTACTAGGAACACCAAATTGCTGTTCAGACAAAAAACAAGACAATTTTCAAAAGAAAGGCTACACCATCACAATCTAAGATTACAAGAAACTCAGCATTGTGTCGCAGGTCAAAGGCTCGTCCTTTACTGAGCGCACAACTTACAAGTCATTACTTACGAGTAGTTAGGTTGCTACTTCATGATGGTTGGTTCTTGGAGCTGACGACGGGTAACACGAGTGGAAATGGCGGTAGCTAGGATATTTTATGTGGTACTCAAAAATAAATACATATTTAGACAAAAAAAAACACACACACACACACAACACAACACACACACAACACACACACACAACTAATAATAATTCTTAATGTATATATATTTATATTTTTATATATGCGTCACCGATTGCGGCAGTACTGAATTAAACTCACGTGCAGTGCACCCTGGGCAGTTAATTCCCTACCACCTTGCCCATTTGACTAGATGGTATCTGTTTAAGACTTTCACGGTTTTTCAAAACCACGGAAAATCATGGATATTATCCCGTAAGTACTTAAGTGTAGATGGTATCTGTTTACTGGTTCAGAGGTTTGAAAACCGACACAATAAAATCATGAAGATGAAACAAATAAGGATATCAAATTGATAGTTCAGAAAGCTTTGGGATTTTAAAATTTTGAAAATCATTTTAAATTCATGTCAGACAGATCATCATCTGCCTAGCCTTTTCCCAACTATGTTGGGGTCGGCTTCCAGTCTTACCGGATGCAGCTGAATACCAGTATTTTACATGGAGCGACTGCCTATCTGACCTCCACAACCCAGTAAGTACTGGGTAATGCGATACCCCTTGGTAAGACTGGTTGTCAGACTTTTTGGGCCACTGACTACCTGTAACAACTGTCAAAGATCTTCAAATGACAGCCGGGACCAACAGCTTAACGTGCTTTCCGAGGCACGGAGGAAACTCGGTATGTAAGGGTGGTCACCCATCCACAGACCAACCTAGGTAAGCACAGCTTAACCTAAAGATTGACCCGAGTGACTGATATTATTTAGCCACGAGCTCATGTCAGACAGACAATTAGTACATTTAAAGGTTAAAGTTTTAAAAGACAGCCCCATAGCACCCACTCTTCGCCACTTTCCATCTTTTAAACTAGGAAATAGAGAAGACACAACAAGCACACAAACAAAGAAATCGTGGTCACTGTTGAAAATGTCAGAAACATAACTTAAGTCAGGGTTACTCAAAGTGGGGTTCGCCGTGCGACGGTTGGGGGTTCGCAAAAAAAATTACGTAATGGCGGCTGGGTGACTGACAGGAGCGTGCGGAAAGCATGACGGCGCGCGCAATTAAAGCTTAAATTGTCCAATATATATTATAATACGTTATATCAAAATTTACTCAATTTGTGACAAGAAACAAGCCCACCCATCGCATTAATTTTTCGCATTAATCAATTAATAAACTTTACTTTATTCTATATACAATATTATTCTTTTATTCTTGGGGGTTCGCTGTCATCTGGAACCTTGAATGGGGGTACGTGGAGCCAGAAGTTTGAGAAACCCTGACTTAAGTCATAAATAACACTTAGCCCACTAACGCATGTATTCTAAATACATGTTACATAGTTTTGTCAGCTAAGATATTATTAGATAATATTCTACAATAATCAAATTCTTAGCGTCAACGTTTATTACAAAGCAATATCCTATTAATATAAAATACGTAATATCAGCCGTGAAAACTGCTGTAAGTTATCCAATGGTCACGTGATCATCACATATCGTGTCAGTTTCATACTTATATTTTGTTGACGTGTATGTATTTGGCAATCCTAAATAGGTCACATTTTGTTCGACATTCTAGACGTTTAATAACAGGTGGAACTTTTTCTTACATATTGTTTCTTATGTAAGTAATTTGTTTTTCATCCAAACTAACCTAAACATAAAATTAATCACTGATATTTTTCAACATTACCAACAGCCTGTCACTGTCTAACATAGTATGGGAAGCTTCGGAGCTTTTACCAATTATACCCAATTAAAACAAAAAGATTATTCGAATAAAACGTTAGCTCAGGCCCTGTAGAATATTGTATTGTATAACGGGCTGGTGTCCTCAACACCACGTCAAAGCGCGTATTTTGAGTACGGAAGAATATAGAATATAATAATATACTTAAACTATATAACATGCGATAGTTGATCGAATAACTGTGTGTGAAAATGAAGTCAAGTACTCTCAAACTTTGATATAGATTTTAGAAATGCCAACACATTATTGCACCACTCAGGTTTTAAATCAGAATAGCACGCAGTTCACAAAACGCAACTACGCTCGTACTTTCCGCAGCGTAAATTCAGGGTTAGGTAACGTGAATAAAATTTCCGAACAGCTGAGTAAGGGAGCAACAATACCTGTCGACGGTGAACCGGCTAGATGAGTTTCCTGCCTCCTTCCGAAAATAACTTCATTCGCCTCGTTTTGGTTAGAACCATGTGACTTGTCACCACGTCGGATTGTACGCTTTTTTGCAGAGACAGAAGAACTTTCTAATCGGTAAAAGCCGATTCCACGTCGAATGATCATCACTTTCACTTCCTAACCCTTGCGTAAGGGTACGGCAGTCCAACAAAGTGTAGAAGAACAAGCACCAACAAGTTAAAGTCAGTGGGTAGGTTCCGACATAACCCTCCATCTCCCAAGAAAGGTAGCCACGACGAAGTTTCCACAAAGAAAAACTTGTACTTCAAATGAAACTAACTTTAGTTACTTGAATGAATAGTTTTGGACAACTTTTACAACTTGCGTGAAGAGATAAAGCTCTTTAAATCCCTGATCAGTTTGCTGTTGATTGCAATCATTAATAGATTTACTTTAAGTAAAAACAAGAACGAATCGTCAAAGATATTGTTAAAATAAATGTCAAATGTAAGGTTTTATTAAATGTTTCGTAAAATAACAAACAATATTATTTACATACTAACTCTATAAAAATATTTACAAGTATCAAAAAGAGTTACAGGGCGTCGAAAAATTCGTCCACATCGCTGTCAACAGGAAAAGTGCCCAGAAGGCTGGCAGCATTGCCACGTTGGATGGCAATGCTGATTCTTTGGCCAAAAAATAGGCCCGCCCTCTGGTCACGTGAAGAGTCGACCAACCGTTTGGCGATTTCTCGAAAAACTAGGTGGGCACTCGGACCCCATGGCCCTAGTGTTTCAACCCCAAACGGCTCAAACACATAATTACCAATTAAATTATTGTATTTGCGCCGTTTGAGGTTTTCAGCACCTGCAGCAGCCGCCCCAGCGCAGCACACTGTGCTAGGAAGATGGGATGGCACAAGGGTGTCGACGCAAGTTGCGTCCCACACCAAAGGCCTACCCAACTTCCATGGCATTATGGTCATACCATCTGGTCTCTTGCCATCGACGCGTGCCAAGCCAGTGAGTTCTAAAACAGCTGGCACCCCGGCGGTGGCAAGAGCACGACGGATGAGATCATTAATGCTAGCGTGCCGCGCTATCCGACCTGCACTCTTACTGCAAGAAAGGCCATGGTGTCCGAGGCAGTCGACTGCTTCACCACATTGACAGCGATGTGCAGCCCCACAAGGAGCGCCCAAACGCAAACATGTAGCGAGCCGGAAGGTTGTGTCACCTAACATAGTGCCTATATTAGGTGACGGTAGTGCCTGAAGCCAGAGGCCCGACTCCCATTCACCCACAGCAAGCAGGCGGGCACGCTCAGCAGTATTGGTAGATATATTAATAAGTTTATTCCGTACCAACCTGCTGAGCGGCTCATCCCACTGTCTCTGGGAAAATGGGTTCTCGGGCCGATCCGTGTCCGGGCAAGCCACTTTCCAGGCGTCCTCTGCGTCGGTCAAGCACGGCACTTCCGAGCTAACCAGGGAAAGAGTTAAAATTTTCCCGGTTAGCTTTTCAGTGCAGTGGACAGAAGACAGGAACGCCGGTAAGCTAACACTAGAAATTTTGCGGACGCCAAGGCCACCAAAACGAATTGGCAGGGTGGCTTGCAACCACGCTCGGTCGTCCAGGGCCACATGTTAATGTGTTGCGAATAATTTGGTCAATTTTGTCCAAAAGTTGTGGTTTCTTCCAAAGAGGAGAACAACGGAGAAAATACATAAAATTTGGACCAAAACAGCAATATCTGATAATGGTGAATGCCGAATGCAAATTAATTTTGGAGAGTCTATCCGAAATATCATTAAAATGTTTAATTTTGTCGTTGATGAAAGATGAAAAACTTTCTTCAAAAATAGGGGAACCTAGGAGGTGCAGGGAACTTTTTTCTAAAATCTTGATGTTTGGAGCTATTGCATTAAATTTATCTATAGTCGATTGTCTGTCGGTAATGTCAGAGAGGTAAATTTCGCACTTTGAGGGATTAAGGTCCAGGCCAATAGATTTAAATTGATTTTTGAGGAGTTGTAGGTCAGCCAAAACCGTGTCAACATCACCTCCTAGCGTTCCATCATCTAAATACCACACATTAAATTTTGAATTTAGTTGTTGAATTATGGGATGAAATTATACTATATAAAGCTCGATTACCACTCACTCACTGACTCACTGACAGAATTGTTCTCCCTGATGGTGGATGGGGAGGTGGGTATATTTTGACAGATTCGTAAACAAGTAACTCCCGCAAGTATGGGAAAAGTGCCAAACCTCCCCTTTTCGCCCCCCTTCCTCCCCCTCCCTATCGTATCTCGGAAACAAAGAGACTTGAAACATATTTTTTTTCAAATTCGTATAGAAGAGGCTCGGGAAAGTAAAAACCAGTTTTCAAAATTGACCCCTTTTACCCCCTTTTCCCCCCTTTAGGCGGATCTCGGAAGTTGAGAGACTTGGAACATTTTTTTTTTCAGATTCGTAAGAAGGGGCCTAAAGTTAGTCAAAATCATTTTTCAAAACTCCCCACTCTCCCCCCCCCCCCCTTCACCCCATTTTTTACTACTGAAAAATCTTTTGATTCGTACCTAAAACTATTGACGACGTTGAAATTAAAAAATTGTATACCATTTCCTCCCCTCCCCAACCTCCCCTAAAATTGAAAGGGCTGTAACTTCATAACGGTTAGAGACAGCCATTCGGTGGTTGAACAAATATTATAGTAGGCGTCAAAACCTGTCCGGTGGTGGCAGGTTCTGAGTGGAGCGAACCTGCGAGACCGAGTGGAGCGAAGGGGGGAGGTGGCGAGCGAAGCGAGCCGGCGACCTCCGCAGCGTAACGAAGGTTGAGTGGGTGAAGCGTAACTCAGGGGCGACGACAAGCAAACTTTAGGGTAGTGTTTTTTTTACGGGACTGAGTTTTTAAATACGGTTTTTCACAATTTTTTTAATTGGTTTTTAGAATGTTTTAGGGGTTCTTAAGGGTTTTCATACTGATATAGGGGTAGTTGTAACGGATTTTCCAATAGAGACCCGTATTTTTTGTTTTTTACGGATTCGTATAGAGGAGGCTCGGAAAAGTAAAAACCAGTTTTCAAAATTGACCCCTTTTTCCCCCTTCTCCCCCCTTTAGGCGGATCTCGGAAGTTGAGAGACTTGGAACATTTTTTTTTTCAGATTCGTAAGAAGGGGCCTAGAGTTAGTCGAAATCATTTTTCAAAACTCCCCACTCTCCCCCCCTTCACCCCTCCCCCCATCGTATCTCGGAAACTAGGACACGTAGCGGCTTTTTGATTTTTACTATAAATTATGAATGAGGAGCGTTTAAATTTGTAAACGGAGGGTATCCTCCCCGCCCCAACCTCCCCTAAAAATAAAAGGGCTATAACTTCGTAACGGTCAGAGATAGCCATTATGTGTTTGAACAAATATTATAGTAGGCGTCGAAACCTGTCTGGTGGTAGGTAGATTCTGAGTGGAGCGAAGGGGGGAGGTGGCGAGCGAAGCGAGCCGGCGACCTCCGCAGGGTAACGAAGGTTGAGTGGGTGAAGCATAACTCAGGGCGCCGACAAGCAAACTTTAGGGTAGTTTTTTTTAATGGGTCTGAGTTTTTAAATAAGTTTTTTTTTTATAGGCAATTTTTTTTTAAATTGGTTTTTAGAATGTTTTAGGGGTTTTTAAGGCGATATAGGGGTATTGTAACGGATTTTCAAATTATTTTAAGGATTCCTATGGATTCTCAAAATTTTATGATGGTTAGGAATACTTCTCAAGAACACGACAACACGCGAGCTGCGCGCAGCTCGCGCACCCACGCAATTACTAGTATTATATATAAAATTAAAATGATTTATTATATTATTTATTAAATGTTAAATTACAATACATAATGTAGTCATCATCTGCCTAGCCTCCCTTCCCAACTATGTTGGGGTCGGCTTCCAGTCTAACCGGATGCAGCTGAATACCAGTGTTTTACATGGAGCGACTGCCTCTCTGACCTCCACAACCCAGTTAGTAATGGGTAATACGATACCACTTGATAAGACTCATTGTCATACTTTTTGGGCCACTGACTACCTATAACGACTGTCAAAGATCTACAAATGACAGCCGGGACCAACAGCTTAACGTGCATTCCGAGGCACGAGGAAGCTCTGTATGTAAGGGTGGACACCCATTCTCAGACCAACCTAGGGAAGCACGGCTTAACCTAAAGACCGACACGAGCTCCTCAATATAATGTAAAGTGTGTAACGCTAAATGAATTGTATTGTAAGAAATGTAATAGTTATGGTAATTATAGGCTAAATAAAAAGAAGAACATAGGAATGTTAAGGGCCTATACTACCTCAAATTAGCAACTCTATTTGTGGTGGTTCAAACTTCGTTTGAAATACTGTTAGAATAACGTTCTAATCAGCTTGCACTACAAAGTGGTTGTTACGTCTGTCACTGCAGGCCGAATAGTGCGAAATGAGTGCAGGTTGGTGTGTTTTTTATTTTTTATTTTGGAAAAAAAAAACAAAGAACTTTCAAAACGCCTAGTTGACGCTTCCCGTGACCCAAGAGCTGGCTTTTACCTTGGTCAGAGGCTAAGTGTTGCCATACAACGTGGCAACGCCGCTAGTCTCTTGGGCACATTACCAGCTGACAGCGTTGAGGAGGAGTTTTTCGATGCCCTTTTATAGTTTGTTGTTAGTTTATTTATTTTAGTTTATTTAATACTTAGTTTTTGTTCGATTTGGAGGTAACTTTGGAATTTTTTTCAATCGAGAAAAGTCTAAGGAATTGTGTTTTCGCCAAACATAGGACTTAATATTAATCCTCAATTTTACCAATATTTATTTCAAAATTAATGCTGCAGTATTTTAGGCGTAACGGAGGATCATGCTAAGCCTTTTGTGGTAGTATAGGCTCTTAAGATAGGCACAAGCAAAGAGAGGCCTATATCTAACAGGGGCTGAAGTAATGCTGTGGATAACGATGATATAGTAAAAACCACAAATATGGTTACTTCTGTGTGTCCTTGAATTTATATTTTTTTTTTTTTATAAATATTCTTTACTCTGAAGTATGTTATATGTATTATTCAAAAGTTAACCTGAATATATAGGTATGTATCTTAATAGGCACTACAAACACACGATTAATAAACCCATCAAGTAGATAATAATCCTTTTCAATGAGGTGTCATTTAATATAGATTAAGTTGGTACTACAGACACCACTATAACACTAGAAATAGGGACCAACTAGTTCAGCCAGGTTTCAGGCTTGCTAAAGTGGATTCATCTTTCATGGGGTACTGTTTGAAATGTTACAATAAAATACCTCCCCACATTCTTCAACTGAATGAGACGAAATTTAAATCTTGTATAAAACGCACACTATGTAGGCAAGCATATTATAAGTTGGGGGATTACATTGATGATAAAAATGCTTATCTAAATGCTGGTCCTGCTCCACAACCATAGGTGGGGGGGGCAAACTAATTGTTTGTACTGGTCGGGCATTATTTGAGTCCATCGACACGTAAAGAAGAAGATGAAGAATTGATTCCCATGTTAATGTATTGTGGAAGCTGCAGAAGATTGTAAAAATATACTTGCATTGTATAGATTCCAGTTCTTAGTGTTATATAATTGCATAGCACATGTGTGAGTACTTTGTACTGTTCAGCCACCATTTACATTTATTTATCTTTCATTGACTTGAATATGCCTTGGTGACTGAGAGAATGTCATGCTCACTTAAATGTCTCGCTGATGGTGGCGGGTGTGTCGGGTCATTTAGTTCCCTTCAATATGGTTGAGGTGAATGGCGCCGGTACATGCGTCATGTCTGTGAACGGGCGCTGTCAGTTGGGACTGGTCATCTCTTAGCTGCCAAGGTTCATTTTAATTACTTTATTCATACATTTTTAATCTAATCTTTCACTCTGGATGCTCTTAGTGTGCACGTCTTTCTACATCGTTCTCACATATATGTATAATCTCAAAATTAATGATGTAACCAAGATTTTGTAACAATATTTTGATTTTAAAAGAGTGTCCATGGAGTTTCTTGCCCATTCTTCTCTATAGAGATCTACGCTAGGGAATGGGCAACTACAGTACTTTCTCAAGTTATTATGCCTTGTGACTGGGACTGTAGCTTTGATTTTCTTTTTTGTAATTTTGACTTTCAAAAGTGCCGTAATGGTCTAATTGAAATAAATGCTTTGAGTTTGAGTTTGAGTTGAGTTTGAGTTTGACTTTAACTAAGCTAGCTCATAAATAGTAAAATAATAATAAACGAAAACCTCTTCTCCATATTGTAATGAAAACTTCTTCACAATCCTTCTTCTTCTTCTTCTTCTTCACTTCTTCCTAATTTTTTAACAGAAAAATCTGTATCCTTTACTGTCCGAAAACGTCAATGATTTTGTTTGCAAAAACAATAAAGAACAAAACGTTTCCGACGGGAATTTCTTCAGGAAACTTATTTCATTTATTTACTTTTTACGGAGTAACTTTACTCGAAGGTACATATTTTACAGTTATGTGAGACTATAAAAATAAAAGTAAAACATGAAAAGATGTTTTAGATATCGCTGGTTATCTAATTATTTCTAGTACATACTTTGTCTTCAAAATAACATATATTTTCAAACAATTTACATTTAAAAAGCTCTGGTCATTTCACTTAAAAGCTCTAAAAGGTAATTCCCGTATAAAGTTATGTCCAGCGATTAAACTTACACGTAAACATAATAAAAAGGTACTACTACACCGCAAAATAAACGTTACACGCTCATACATTTAAAACGCAAATATTTTCAGAGAAAAATCCGTAAGCCTGAACTAATTTACCGAATATTTCGAATATGCGCAAAAAGGTCTAAATGTGTAAAAATAAGTATTCAATTTAATGTCATCATACAATTTTGTTGCCTAAAATTGAAATGCAAACTATGTTAGTAGCATTCCGGTGCTGATTAGGGCGGTGGGCGGGAAGGGCGGCCGCCCAGCGCGCTATATAAGCCGGAGCCAGGGCGGGCGACTGCACAGCACCACTTGTTGCCGACGCTAGTGCCAGTTGCCAACGTTGCTGAAACAACACTTCATACGATTCAGGTAAGTGGAAAAAAAATATAGTGAACAGGAAAAATCGGTTTGAATTTTCCGCAGATTTTTTTTTTCTGATAAATATTTTTGTGAAAAATATTTTTTACACATTATCATTCATCAATGTTAAAAAAACTAAATCACTTAAAACAACATTTAGGTACTTTTTAAAAAGTGTATTTAAAAATTTTTGCATCCGAAAAAGCTTAAATTGAAATAATTCTGTTAGTTGGAAAAGTTTAAAACAATACGTACAAAAATTATGGTATACTAAAGTCTCAAACTTTTCAAGTTAGAGTTCTTCGTATTTACTGCGCAGAAAGTAAAATGGCTTACTTCAAAAGTTTTTCTAGCCTCGTCTTCTTGAAATGTTTTTTTTAATGCCTAAGTAACTCAAGTATTGTTTGTAACAGCACACAAAATCAAATCATTTCAAGACATCGTTACAGAAACTTAGTATTTTTTTCATGAGTAAAAGTTTTTAGATCTCCTGGAAAATAAAAACGAAAAAAAAATATCGAATATTTTTAAAACACAAACAAGCAAAATTATGTCGACAAACTTTTTAATATCAAAATCAATGCTCTTTTAACGTAATCAAACTTTTAAACGTTGATTAAACTGACGTAAAGCGATATTCGACGGAACGACGCTAAAGATAATCTCCTTTGTTTAACAAAAGAACGTTACTTCAAACTTCCATTATTATTTCATTAATGACTCTAACTTCAGTTTTAACCGCTCAACTTTGAGTTGTGAACTAATAAACTCCGTAACACTGAGTTGAAAAACTATAAAAAAGTTTTCTAAACGCTACCAAAGCGATTGTCGAGAAAATATTAGAAAAGTTACGTTTTGAACTTCGGTTAAACCCTTTGATCAAGTCATTTAATATCCTTATACTTCAAATATTATTGTTAAACATTCAGTTTGGAAATTACGTGAAAATCTTCGATTTTTTTATTCTTAAGGAATAATGCAGCAAAGAAAATAAATGTTATTGTTGACTTTTACTTTTGTACAGTGTTTTTAATCTCAGATTTAATTTAACATTTTTAACACAGCTACGTAAGCTTTTTTTTAATTCTTTTAGGAAGTTACAGCTTTAATTGCCATTTAATGTACTTATACTTATCTACGTGTAAATAAATATTACTGTAAAATGTTTTGCACTCCTCAAATAAACGACGAATTTATTGAATCTTGCCCAATCGTGAAAACCTTTTTGCAATAAATATTTTTCTTTCCCTTTTGCTTCAGTAAAATTGTTTTAATATTCTCGTAGATATTGTTCCTAAGAAAACACCACAGCGGGCTGCAAAGAATTGATTAATATCATAGCATTCAAACATGAAACCAAAGGTTTTCATTTCTCGATAAAATGTATAAAGCAACACAGATTTTGATCTGAAAAGTATTTGTATCTCTAATAAAAAACTTGAAAAAGGGCCATTCGACATTTACACCAATATGGTCTGTAAACATAAAATCTTGACACAATTTCAAATATCTTACAATTTTAAATTTAATTATTTCTCAAGTTCTGTAACAGATCCTCAATAAATTAAACTTAGATTAAGCAGCTACTTAAACAGTCACTTATATACAATTATTTAGAAAGCTTGTGGGTTAACTAAACACTAGTTAAACCAACGTTTTAAGTCCAGCCTGAATTATATCTAGGCTTAAAAATTAGCACGTTTGAAGCACACCGCGTGTACAGTGGAGTGAAGGTTTTCATTCACTTTTTATGCACACCGTTGAGTGAGTTGTCAGTGGTTTTAAATTCATTCAACTGAGTGTGATGCGTTTTACATCAAAGAGAAAGAATCTGAGTAATATTTTTATACTACATACTTTGAAACAAACATCAGTCTCCACATTAAATTGAAATATTTCCAAAATATTCTCTTTTATCAAAATGTGACCTAAAACCAGCGTTACCCGTGACTTTGTCCGTGTTTGATGTACCAGGTACCAACCGCTTACACAAACGAATCAGGTCATATCAAATGTGTCAAAGGAATTTTCCTTCTTTGGATTTACAATATTCCATTGAAATCCCTAGAGATTGTTTTCATAAAACCCCTTCTTAGTTCACATACACACTCACCAAAGAATATAGGGTGACTCGTAATTAGTGACCGATACGTGATTGTACTCATGATACTTAACAAACAACTTTTACTATAGGACCAAACCTGAAATCGCGAGAGCATTATTTGAGAAAATTACTATACAAGCCTTGGCCACAACTAGGCATCAATGCCTCTGTTGCTGGCCGCTGCAGTAGTGTACTATTTTTCAAGTCTAACTTAAGTATAAAAACTTAGATCAACCTTTTCGTATTTGCTTACAAATGTCGTTGATGACTCATTCAAACATAAACATACATACACCCCACTAATGACTTTCTATATGAACGGTCTAAGGTAGCCCCTTCAAAGTAATCATCTAGTTAAAGTCAATAGTGTAAGACAAAACGTGGTGTTTCTTACGTTTAACGGTTATTAGAACATTTTCCTTAACCTTTATGGATGATTAGGTATACCTACATAAGCTTATGAACCCCTGGTACTGACGATGGATGAATCTGATACGTGATCGTTGTTTTGGAGATACCCCATACAAAAAAGGCGTAAGCTTAACATTGGAAGAAACAGTTTGAAATATTTTGTCCTGAAACCTAGTTTTTACATGAAATACCAAGTTGAAACTTTCAGTATTGCTTAAGACCGACTCAGGGCTTACTGGATTCCATATAATTCAAAAACTTGGCCAGTAAACTATTCGTTGTAAGAAGTTGATTTATGTTTGGTCTACCAACATAACAAATAGGGAATGTAGGTACAGGAACTATTCTAGATTATTCTCTTAGACCTAAAGTGTCACTTAACTCACTACTTGGTTAACAATCATTTAAATCCTAAAACTTTTTTGTAATCAGATATCCATCTTGAAAACATTCAAGTTCATACTTCGAAAAGTTTAACTTTCTCTTCGACCTTAAAAAATACTTAATTTTAAAGGACGTTGAAACTCTCAACCTTTTTAACTGACATTCTTTCGTTACAAATATTTCTCCCTTTCTCCATTTGTTTTTACCTAACTATGTTAAACTTAAACTCAAAGCACTTTTTTTTTTTTTTTAAATAAGATTTATATTGATTCTGCTAATTAAACTTTTACTTCTTGATAATATTATTACTTATAGATTAATTTACTACCTAATTGGCAAAATTTGTACGCCAAATAGCAGAACATGGAGAAACATTAATATGTATTGTACCATCCTGCACACTGTTGTTACCTGTGTTTACAAATAAAGACTATTGATTGATTTATTTATTTATTTCAATTAGACCATTACGGCACTTTTGAATGTCAAAAATACAAAAAAAAAAAAAGCTACAGTCCCAGTCCCAAGACATAATAACTTGAGAAAGTACTGTAGTTGCCCATTCCCTAGCGTAGATCTCTATGGAGAAGAACGGGGAAGAAACTCCATGGACACTCTTTTAAATCAAAATATTGTTACAAAATATTGGTTACATCATTCATTTTAAGATTGTACATATACATATATGTGAGAACGATGTAGAAAGACGTGCACATTAAGAGCGTCCAGAGCAAAAGATTAAATCAACAATTTAAAAATAAAGTAGGTAATTAAAATGAACCGGGGCAGCTAAGAGATGACCAGTCCAATCCCAACTGACATTGCCAGTATACGAACATGACGCATGTATCGGCGCCATTCAACTCAACCATATCGGTTAGGATCTACTTCAAGTCCAAATACCAGTATTTTACAAGATCCACAGCCTATCTGACCTCTACAAACCAGTTGGTGGGTAACACGATACTCATTGGAGAGACTGGTGGTCAGACTTTCATGTATGCGGGTGGCTTCTATGTACCCGTGACAATTTAAAAAAATCACAAGTAAATAAATATATTAAACTTCTACTAATAATTATTTCAGACTATACAGTCCATAAGTATCTTAGTTTTTGTTACTGTAACTAGCAATAGTGCTTAAGTTTAGAGAAAAAAAACAAATAACAGTCAGGATCAACTTCAAAATCGGGCTTAATGTGTATCCCAAGACATCGAGGGGTCCATGCACGATATGTAATAGATTGGTTACCCATCTATGGACCGACGTTCGACAAGCATACCTAATCTTAGAGATTGTTATTATTCACCCTCAACCCCCTCTCACACAATATAGTTTTCCCTCACATATTCAATGTTATTATCATGCCAATCAGTGAATGTAAACGAATGACATAATGTATCACCTACTCGTCTCTGAAGTGGAACAAGTAGGTCACTGTCGATACACGGAGGGTTCATATTGTGCACAATGCGAACTGACGTATGCACTATTGTGGACTAACATCGTATTTTATTAATCTGCCTCAGTAGCCTTCAGGAATCTAGATTCTGGACTGAATATTAAGAAAAGAAAAACAGTTGGTAAAAAAAAATTAAGGAAATATAATACATTTTTTTTTACTATCATTTATTAAAGTTACAAACATTATTACTTAGATGTATTATATTTCCTTTTTTTTCAAATTTTATACTTGTAAAATATTCCTTCTAAAACAACATAAAAAAAATAATGAAATAAATGTTTATTATTAGGTCGTTTTCATGTATTTTGACATCCAAAGTCCATTCAATTGAAATACAAGTTTGTGTTGAAAAGTTTTAGTTTATCTTTACCACAAAAGCCAATTCTTCTTGTCTAAGACGAGCAGAAGGGAAGGTAAACTCATAAATAAAAGGAAATCGATGCTTACCAAATATTTTTTCCAGTGGTATGACATTTTATATCTACACTATTGGGGAAAATATTGACGGAATAGAAAATAGAAACGTGTTAATAATGCGTCTGATTTTTTCTATGTTCCTATATTCCAATATTGAATTTCAAAGAATTCCTTATATGTATTAGTACTACATTAAATAATTGCGCGTAAAAAACTTTCATTAAAATTTCAGTCTAAGAACACTGCTGTGTTCTCAATGAATTAATTACGTCCAAATTTATAAACACATTAATTTTTCTAAATATATATTTTTTTAATTGAGAGAAAGTCTAAGAAATTATCTCATTTAAATTTTCTTAGTTCCTATGATCACAGAAGATAAGCAAAATTTGTACTGGAAGCCCGTCAACAATTTTCCGAAAGAAAAAACATTTTTCAAAATTAAATATTCAAGTAGGTGGTCTTCTACAGTTAGTTGGAAACGTGAACGAAATTAATTAAACAAAATCTAAGAATATGCAAAACAAGACAATAAAAACTAAGTCCGCAATAAAAGTTGAGTGAAAACTATGAAACGCAAAAAGTAGTTAGAAATAAAATTGTAACAACACTATGCACTAAAACGTTGCACGTACTAAGTCTGTAAAATCTAGACTACCATTGTTTTGCATATTATATATAATTATAATTGCACTTGTTACATCTGAAGGCCAATATTCTCGTTCTCATTTAAAAACATTAAATTCAAGACGCAATCTCATCACACCGAAACTCAATCTTAAAATTGTAGATAAAGGCTTTTTGTGAGATTGAAATTGGAATGTGAAAGTACTTAAAAAAAATTCTTTGGAAAAATGAACATTTTCGTTTCGAATTTTTTCTGGAACACCCGCCGAATTAAACGTTTATCGCTCATCGAATTCACATTAAAATAATATGGGTATTCCCCTCTTTTGGAGGCCCTAGCACAAGCGCGTGGTGTGGAACTTAAATACCTCAGTACTGTAATGTTCTAGACTGTACCAAAGTGACGGCAAAAAATTCGAAAACGGAACTCACTTGTTTTCAAATTAAATCATCATGGATTGACACTTTTCGAAATTCGAATGTGATAAATGATGATTGATGATTTTATAGACTAACACCAAATATCTACTTGAAAAGGGTTGACGAGAAAAGTGTCCCATGCCTATCAATGACGGATGAGGTAACTTTAAACAGAAACAATATTCACATAATAATAGTTATTACGCAGGTTTATGTGTGTTCTTTGCTTTCTTTCGAATAGGCAGTCGCTCCATGTAAAATATTGGTATTCAGCTGCATCCGATTAGACTGTAAGCCGACCCAAAAATAAACTTGGAGCCAGTATCAAAAAATATTTCTATCATAAATATATGTCGCCAGTTCAGAAGTAGTCTGGCATATAGGTTCCTATATTATACACAACATAATTGATTAAGATACCAATTACATCAAAGTGCTAAAGTTAATCAGGTTATTCTATCATTACTAATAATGGTACATATTATCATCTACTCATAATAGTCATTAATTACTCGTGGGTCGTCCACAATATTCTGGTCAGTCGTGTATGTTCCTCAAAAATATTGAGAGTACAATGTCGTGCTTCTTAACTTTTTGAAATGTACTTTATTTTATCTTAGGTAATTTTGTGAACGGTTGTCTCACGGTTGTTTTCAAAATTGCCACACTTCTATATAGAGTTAAAAAAAAAAACAAGGCAAAAAGAATGTTTGGTCATCTTAAATAGTTTCCAAATATTTGTATGAAAGATAAAGGAGTAAAGGATAGCGGAGAGACTTGATAGGATAGGGTAGGATAGGATAGCGGAGAGAGTTGACAGAGGAGAATAGAACAAAAAACGTGTTACGCTGACCCCAAGTAACATGGAACAAGGACAGGAAGATGTTGATGAGATAGTTTCCAAAAAATCCAGATCTAAAAAAGGGAAAAAAACAAAATTACTTCAACATTTTCAAACAACGTGCTATGAAGGAACTAAACATTCAAAATATCAGTTTTCCTAACACAAGTAAAATTTTGCTGAAATGTAACCTTTATCACTTCGAATCGGATGCTTGTCACCATATATGTGGAGCTACGACGGTGGAAATAGACGTAGACGTAGAGTTCACAGTCATGTGAACTTTAAAATAGAATAGAGTTTGTTCTTGAGAATTGTGTTTGGTTTGAGTAAGATTTGGAGTAGGTTTCTTAAGATATAATTTATCATTAACCTAGTTTATTTGGGTTAGCAAAGACAAGAGTCAGTAGAGTCAGTTATTGTTGTTAAATGTATTTTGTGTATTTTATCTATGGGCCTTAGTTGCCTGATGATAAAATGATTATTATTATTATTCAAACGAAGTAAACAACGGATTAGTTATTGATTACTACAATCATTTCCTCGAACATGATTCAGATCGCATGAAAATACACGCATGGGTTAAGAACACGTGAAAACCGTGAAAATTAAATGAAAAATCAAACCAATTTCAATATCAATTCAGTTAAAGGGCTTAAAATCTCACTTCTCATAATAACACCAAATAAATGGTATTGAATTTAATGATATAGAGGTAGTTGCACATGCTGCCGAGGACGGCCGCGTCAATTTCACGCGTCCGCACTTCTACACCCAGCTTTAATTATATTATCAATTTCACCCTCCGATATTTTCCATGGAATCCAAATATACGAACACAGTTAAGTACCCTCATAGGTTTAACGTGGCTTAATAACCTACGAATAACCGTTTACATTCCTTCAATTAAAAATAATTGTGTCAAAATTACAGTAATTTCAGAATTTCGTATGAGTACGTTGGGCTTAATAATGGGTCGTATCAAGTTATGAATTTCTCGGCAAATGTAAGCTTTATAGCTTTGTCAAGTTTAGTAATAGTAAGTTCGCACGATTGTACTGTTTCTGCTCTTTGTCAAGTTTTAATATAAAATTCATTTTAATTGGACTCCCAACCATAATTGTGTGTGCAAAAGTTATCATAATTATAAAGGGTGTAAAAACACTCTTACCGAAGCCGAGAGACATTTGTACTTACCGTAATTGTGATATTTTTTTTGTTTAGGACTATGGTCTAAAACAAAAAAATATTGCCACATGATGTTCCCAGGTATTCCGGGAAACCTTTTGGTTACGGAAATATAATTGTCAACATTTCGACACTTTAAAATTAAATGAAGTTTTAATTAATGTCTTTACTTAAAATAAGCCCATGAGCCCTGTACTATTTATTCAATGCATTCATCAGCACAATACTCTGAGTGCATAACATTCAGCGCGAACCGTAAACCGTGATTTTTCTCACCAAAGAAATAGTCGTTTCCCAGAAATAATTGAAATATTTTTTGCGCAGTGTTGTATTAGTTTTATGTAAAGGATGCTTGGTTGGCCGTTTTTACCCTGCATTTTGCCTTTTAAAAACAATACTGACGACATTGAAGACTAAAAAAAATTACGACGACGTAAAAAATTACAAACTTTTCGATGTAAGTGTCATTCACACGCAAATCAAAAGTCCTCAATTTTATCACACCGACCTTCAGTAGACAGTAGGTATAGATAACACACAGTATTATAAAATATGAAAATTCACAAGCCATTCCCACGGGGACTTACGATCATTGACGAAAATATTGAAAGATTCGCTTTCAATATTTCAGTGAATCAAATTCTGAGGTATGAAAAATTTTATGTTCGAAAATCAAACCGAAATATTATTTAAAAGATAAATGTTTGGGTATTAGTCCTTAAAATAAAATCATACCAATTTTTTAAGTTTTAATCCGAAAATAAAAAGCCCTACAATTTTTAACAATTCATGTCTAAAGAACAGGCCAAGTTCTGCCAAAAAGGCCAATTTGTTAACACACGAATATCTGTATAAAATTGCAGTTCCCGTAGTTTTCCTCCCAAAAAAACATTAGGAAGGAATACATTATCGTTACCTTAATGTGTACCATTCGGTAACAGGCTTTACCCAAAGGGTTTTACAAATTATTTTACATGTAAAGGAAAAACCAAGCGAGTCGATATTTCTGTTATCGCATTTACCTTTTCTAACGTGAAATTCAAATGATTCCTTGATTACATCGTGTTCTGTTGTTAACATTACAATTTTACTTTTGGGGGAAAAAAAATATTTGTTGAACGGAACGGTTTTTACAATTGATTCAAAATTAACCAAATTGTTTCTTCTTATATAAGGTGTCATCTACCTTCATGTACTTATAAATCTATCATAGTCAGAATCTTCTATTAGTAAAAGCATTCAAGTTTTCTTAGAAAAACGTATAACTTTTGCAAAATAGTTGTAAAATATTGTAATACACGGCACCTAGTGCATGAATATTCTTGAAAGAATAATCTGGAAAAAGTTAAAAGTAAAATTACAGACAGAATTCAAAACCATTCACAATAAAAATCAAGCCTACAATTTTCGGCAACAATAAATATTTTTTCTAGAGAAACAAATAACCTGGTTGTAGCAAATATTAGTTTGGTCCCCATGGACACTAGTGGCAGATTAAAACAAGCTAATGGAACTCCAATATTTCAGGCAGAGACTACAATAGTCGAGAAAATGTTCACTACACCTGACAATAAGTAGTGACGAATTTCATTTTCCAATTTCGAATTATCAGAGTATCACTATTTTACTGTTCAATGAATTCGGGAAAGGATTGCATTTGTCGAATGTTGATGGGATTTTTAATACGTGTTCCGATCTTGCAGAGGCTTTAGTAAAAAGGTAGTAGAGGATTTTCGATTTCAATTAGATTCGATTCGATTTGAATGAGTAAAAGAATTGAGGAAGTCATTACTATCTCTAATTTCGAGTGATAAGATGTTTTTACGTCTTGGATCGATGTCTGATTTAATTTACAAACATTTAATTTCAATAATTGTGTCAGTAAACATTAATCAATTCACACAAAATTAACGACTGCAAATATAGCCATAATAATTTGAAATTCTTGCATGAACGAAAGTCATCAATTTCGCATGGCCAGAAAACAGTATGAGTTTCACTAATTGGGCTTATAATTAAATGATAAAATCCTTTAATTTATTGAATCGGCCCGGAAACACATATTAACATCTGTTTTCAAATTTTAACGTGGCAGGTAAGTGAAATGACATAATAAATGTATCATTAAATTAATCATTTAATTTTCACGTACATTTGATTTGAGGGTTTTGAGTCTGATTTCAGCAAATTGTAAATTTACGAAAGCTAAACCTTATAATGAATGCTTGTTATATCATTCGATACGTTTAGCTATGAAGGGGTGAACGAACGAATGAACCGTGAAAGGGGAATGAAGATGATTGATGAGATGTCGAGGTGAATGATACACGAATCCCGTACGACTGCATAATTTGCGCTTACCTTGATTTATATATTCGCCAAATTGACATATTTGGTCAGAATTATTTTTGGGTCAGCTAATAAACTAAATAGGTCGAATCATTTTTATTAAAAATGTTCCTTACGGGGTTTTACTTTACAAAATCGAGTAAAAATTATTAAAAGTCTAGAGGTCGGGCTCGGGTCTTTGTACCGTAAATGACTGAATGAATGAACGACTGAATGAGTTTAAAGCTATAGTTTGTATTTAATTGTGAGAACTGGCAAAATGACAACCAGTCTTATGAAAGAGTATCGTATTACCCAGTACTAACTGGGTTGTGGAGGTCAGATAGGCAGGCTCTCCATGTAAAATACTAGTATTCAGCCACATTTGGTAAGACTGTAAGCCGACCTCAACATAGTTGTAAAAAGTCTAGGCAGACGATTACTTGACAAAATATTGCAGTACTATATGCACGCTTTTTCCGACCTCTTCAGGAAAAACATGCGTCATGTGATTTTATGTTTAAAAACATGAACTTGAATTCTTTTTTTGTCTATTGTCAGAACTCGTAGTTTCCACTGTGTAACCCTGAAAACAAAAATGAGTTAACACAGAACTAGTCTAAGATCCCTTGAAGAACGACCTTCACCGAGCTGGTTAATGGATGAAAAGTATATTTTATATCAAAATAAATATGCCAAAAAATATATTGCAAATGGGTTGTCTAAAAAATTTCAGTCCAGAATATGATTAATTAGCAATTTATTTATATTTTTTTTTAATTTCTCTGGTTTCGTTAATATACAAATTGTATACCAATTGAAAGTAAGAAGCCTATAGAAAATACGTATATGCAAACGTTAGGTTGACCGGTTAACTTAACGTTTGCATATTCTATAGGCTATATAATATAGAATATGCAAAAGTTATGAAGCCTGTTTTTGCATATTTTACAGGTTTCATACTTTCGATTGGTATGGAATTTGTCTATTAGCCAAACCAGTGAAAGGTCGAAAAAAAAAAAATCTGGACTGAAATTTTTTAGACAACCCATTTGCAATATATTTTTTGACATATTTAATTTGATATAAAATACTTTTCATCCCTTAACCAGCTCGGTGAAGGTCGTTCTTAAAGGGATCTTATACTAAATGGCACGGATGAGCAAATAAATCTGTGTCAATGTAATATCTTACTCTGCAGCATCTGTTGAAAAGTTCACTGTGTCCCTATATCCAATTCCCATCACCCATATTTGATTGTGTACAAAATAGTGCTTGCATTTGATAAAATGGCAACCCTGGGGAGGTCGACGGCATCCATTTGTGGTTTAGTGGAATCGACGGCTCAATTCGTCGTCGCCTTTGCGGTAACATCGATTCTCCTAACTGTGTTAGAAACCGCAGTTGATTCTGGACAGACTTTGACAAAGTTTGTTAAAAAGATTGCTTTGTCAGATTTAGTTGTTCTTTTATGCGAAAATTATTTACGCTTTAGATATTATAATAGTTACTTTGATTTATATTGGTTGGAATCATCCCAAAAAAAGTTATCTGGTGAACTGTAGTTTTAGGTAAATCTATACTAATATTATAAAGAGGAAACCTTTGTATTTTTGTATGTTTGTATTGAATAGGCTCAAAAACTACTGGACCGATTTCAAAATTTCTTTTACCATTACTTAGAGGGATTCTTTCGAATCCGTATAGGCTATATTTTATCCCCGTACTCCCACAGGAACGGGAACTACGCGGGTGAAACCGTGGGACGTCCGCTAGTAACAGATAATTAAGATACAGTCCCGTTACTATATTTTCGAGCTGTTTGGGGTTCAAACTCTGGGTCCGTGCGGTCCAAGAGGCCATATCCCGTTTAAGGAAATTTCGAAACGCCTAGTTGACGCTTCACGTGACCCAAGGGCTGGCATTTACCCTGGCTAGAGGCTACGTGTTGCCATACAACGTACCAACGGCGCCGCCAGTCTCTTGGGCACATTACCAGCTGACAGTTTTTCGATGCACTTTAATAGTTTATTTATTTTAGTTTATTTAATAGTTTTTAATTAATAATATATATAGTTAGTTTAGTGTCTATACAAATTAATAAAATTCACTACCTACCGTTTAAAAAACCTAAAAATAAAAACAAAATTGAGTGAAATCCACTCTTAGTCTATTTAGCGAAACACTAATAGTTATACGAGTGTGTTAGAAACACCTTATTTACTTGTTACCCCAATCGCGCAATCGCCACCGTCGCGCCGTTTGTATTTACAAACAGAAAACCAAAAAAGTAGAATAAATTGTAAAGACGATTTTTGGTAAAATAAAAAAGATCTTAACGTTCTATGACGTGCACAATGAATTGAAATCATATAGAAATAATTTTATATTTTGTCCCTCAAAAATAAAAAAATAGGTAATTGAAAGTGGACTAGATTTGAAAGTACTTAATCAAAACTACGCTGAAAGGTACTAAAATATTCTACGAAGGAAAAATAATGTGAAAATATTCTCTGGAAAATTATTATTTGATGGAATGGAAATCAATGGTCGGTTTAACTTTGATTGTATAACGTACCCGTCTGTAAAAATGGATAGACCTACATTATTTAAGAATAATTTCGTGATAGGGGAATATAAATAGACTTCATAAAATGCAAAATTTTTAAGTCTCAGTCAATATTTCTTGCGTTGTGACGTCCATCACAAACAATTCAGAACTAGGCCACAAGTGTGGATCTTTAGATGCGTTCATCAGTTCCAGTAATGAGTAGACAACTGGACCCGTAGGACACATTATTACATCACCTTTTGATGCACTTCAGATGCACTTTAGTTACTTTTTTCTTTCTTCAGTAACTCACACATTCATAAGCTATTAACGTTGCATTTCTATAATCTGACATTTATCGACTAAACCGTTTGTTGGTTTCTTGTTGTTGGCGGCCCCAGTATAATACGTATGTTACACTATCCCTGCACACTACCTGTTATGATTTGATAATTGATTACAATATTATATTATTGTTTTGATTTCTCTTCGCTAAACTAAACAAATCACAGATTATATATTAATATGTCTGCGCCCGCGTCTCTGTTCGTCAGTGTTGCCTGTGAACTGCCTGTTATTTTCTTCGTATTTATTCTTCACTTAATTGTATTGTTTTTTCGTTTACACGTTATATATTTTTTATTTTATCCGTAACTGACCGTGGCATCACTCTGCTTTGGGCCCTATCAGAATACTAGCGCTGTAACGTTTCCTTAATGTTACAGCACCATACTTTTAGCCTCGTACAAGACTAATTTCGTTTCTATTTATTTATTTTTTCTATTTGTTTAATTTTTATTAGTTGTACCTACTGTTAAATTCACCATTTTAATTTGTGTATTTTTGTCCTGTGCAGGGCTAATAAATGCTTTTTCTTTCTTTCTTTTCCATTAACACATTGGATAAACCAGCCAACAATGTCTCTCCCAGTTTTCTTACTAAATTCCTTTCGCTTTGACACTAGTTCCACATAGCTAGTTCCCTCAGAGGGCCAACTAGAGCTTTGTATAAATATATGGAATCCCTGTTATCTCGCCCTGTGTGCCCATAAAGACAAAGATTTGTTGATGTTCCCAAACCGAGTGAAATACCTAATAGTTTAGTGTGGAACGGAATGTTGTTGTAGATATAAGAGTAGAATTATTTTTGTAGTTATGTAGGTTACCTATAGGTATTAGGGTTTTAGCCGTGTGGTATCCGGTGGAGAATATAACCAACCCATTACACTCACGGGTGTCGTATAAGGCGAGTAATGTCTGAGGCAGAACACCTTGCGCCTCCGTAGACCTGAGAATGGGCAGCAGCGTTTTCTGTTAGTCTTTCATCACTGCGATCTCCAATCCGCCTGCCAAGCGTGGAGATTACGGCAAATTCCTCCCATCATAGGAAAGGCTTATGTCCAGCAGTGGACGTTATGGGCAGTTGTTGTTGTTGTTGTATTAAGGCTGACTCTAGGGTTAGTATAGCTTATTCGTTAGTATATTGTGATGGTGTAAAGAATGGGAATGCTTTGAAAAAATACGTTTAATCTCCAAAAAATCGCTTACTGACAGACAAGGCAAAGTCTAAATATGTGGATCTAGAAGAATGAAGACAAGAGTTACTTAATATACTAAAGTAAGTACTAAAGGATTTTGAAATTTTTCCCTAAAAAAGTAAAATATAAAGGTTTGAAAGTACTTTCTTATTTAACCGAAAAAAAAACACATATGCGACACGGATTGTATGTAGAATAATAATATTATGTATGAGTAGGGAGTAACAAATGTTTTATCCATTGTGGTGTAAGCATAACCTAAACCATTACAATATAAAAAATCGTTAGTATGCTAAAACAGAGGTGTTACAGATGTACAATTCAGAATACCTTTGACAATATACATCATAAAAGAATAAATTAACATATTATCCGTCCTTTAAAAAATAATACATAAAGGGTCAAAGCCCACACACTAACAAGTTCAGTGTTTACTGAACTGTTTGTGGGCCTTATAAATAAGGTTTAAATTCCTTTAAACGAATTAAAACAGATGCATAAAGTTTAATTATATCTACGTATATGGTAAACTTAGTAACGGAAAGAATAAGACGAAAAAATGATCTCAATGTTTGCAATTTCCTTTTTTGAAAACCAAATGGAACGTTTGAATCCCTGTTACAAAGAAAAAGTAACTTAGGCTATAACACTTTGTATACAGCTTATTTTTTTTTTTCATTTCCCTTTATTGCTCTTACAACAGGAATGATTCTCAAAATGGATTAAACATTTTTGCATTAGTTTCTTTAAATATAGTATATAGTATAATTATATATCTGTGCACCCATAACTTTATTAAGTAACTACATAAAAAATCTAGAAAAAGAAAGATTACCAATCAAGCATAATCAGCCTATAATGTTCCCACTGTTGGGACACAGGCCTCATCTCTATGAGAGAGAATGGGCTCCACCACGCGGGCCCAGTGTGGGTTGATAGATGTCACATGTCTTCGAATTTTTGATTCTAAGACATGCTGGTTTCCTCACAATGTTTTTATTCGCTGTTTTGAGAGCAGACTACATAGCAAATTATGTGTAAAATGACAAACTCAGTATGATTAATAAAGCTTTATTTAATCCCGCACAAGTAACAAATAATAAGTAAAAATAAACATAAACATTAATTAACAATTATCATCAGCAACAAGTAAATAATTCAATGAAATCAATAACAACTATCAAAAACAACAAAAACAATCATTAATTCTATTAAACTATCAATCGATCAGCATGATATCAAAATCAAAGCATTTATTTCAAGTAGGCCAGTTACAGGCACTTTGGAATTGTCGAAACAAAGATGAAAATTAAATTTAGCTACAGTCCCAGTCACAAGACATAAAAACTGTGAAAGTACTGTAGTTGCCCATTCCCTAGCGTCGATCTATATGGAGAAGAACGGGCAAGAAACTCCGTGGACACTCTTTTAAATCAAAATATTGTTACAAAATCTTGGTTACATCATTAATGTTGGGATATTATTATATAGAATTCAAAAATCATGGGGTAAACCAATTTTCTAGAAAATCTACTTTTCTCTTTATACTGTTTTCGTCCACCCAAATCTTTCGCTTAGCGACGCGTTTATTCACTTTTTTACTTTCGATCGACGAATATATTGTAATCGGTTTACATTAACCTTATTTTGCAACCTTTTATCATTATGGCCGTAGTATACAAGAAAACACAATTTTATGATTATGTTGAATGGAAAATGCATGGCACTTAGGACTAACACATAAAATTTTACCCAGAGCGGTATTTGGGTAGTAAGAATGTTAAGTATTACGGAATAAAATTACAGACATTATTTAGGTGGAAAACGAGGAAGAGCCCGTGGCTAAATATTAACAGCAGCTCGGGTCGATCTTTAGGTTAAGCCGTGCTTGCCTAAGTTGGTCTGTGGATGGGTGACCACCCATTACATACCGGGTTTCCTCCGTGCCTCAGAAAACACGTTAAGCCGTTGGTCCCGGCTGTCATTTGCAGATCTTTGACAGTAGTTACAGGTAGTCAGTGACCCAAAAAGTCTGACAACCAGTCTTACCAAGGGGTATCGTATTACCCAGTATTAACTGGGTTGTGGAGGTCAGATAGGCAGTCGCTCCATGTAAAATACAGGTATTCAGCTGCATCCGGTTAGACTGGAAGCAACATAGGTGGGAATAGGGTACGCAGATGATGATTTAGGTGGGCAACGGATTTCCTTTTTCCTTCGTATCGGGATAACTTTTTTGACTGCCTCGTTGGTCTAGTGGTTGAAGGCGCGATTGCTGAACGTTAGGTCCTGGGTCCAATTCCCAGGTCGGGCAAAGTGTTATAGGGTTTTTCCATCAGGCATTTCTCAGTCCGCTATTACATGGGACTTAACTATAACTGGCGAAATGTGGGTGTACTGTTAGGTACACCTCTGCCTAACCCTTCGGGGATTACAGGCGTGATGTTATGGTATGTGTGGGATAAATTTTAACGCCTTTGTAAAAATAATAGCTAGTCAACCTAAGATACATCAGATGTTTATTCACACATCACAATAGGCTTGTGTCACAAAATCGTGCTTGTGGGCACAAAATCATGCTAAATGGAAGATGCGGACAAGGAAGGCCGACCCCAAGTAAATGGGATAAGGTCTAGGAGGAAGAAGAAGAAGAAGAATAGGCTTGTGTCCTGAAAAAATCTAATTAGTCCGTTAGTTAGATTATCAAAAAATATTTGAAACGTATTTTTGCTTTTGTTACGTAAACCAAAATTGACGAAGATATGACGCTTTTAAAATTCTCAATGCGTCACGCCGTGCTATAATTTTTATTGCATTGTGACGTCACGAGCCCCCACTCAGTTTTAATGCGTTTTTATCTTTGTCAATATTCATTGATTTACAAAAATGTCCATTATTTTCCAATACTGTAACTGACGGACTATATAAATAGATTTGCAATTTATTGATGGTGGAAACTAGCCTATTCCTGCATTATTTTTATTGTATCTTTCAAAATGCAATTTACTCGATTACGACAAAGTAAGCCACTTAAAACTATAATGAATGTTTTATAAAGGGTAATTCTAAATTTAGCAGTAGCACAAGATAAAGGTTAACCTCATTTAGCCGCAATCCACGTGAACATCTTAAACATAATCCGCCGGCGTCATAAAATGATATAGGCCATCTCTAGGGGAACAGCAGACTGTAGACTGCGATAAATAATTTGTACATAAGTAAATTAATTATAATTAATTCGCATACCACGAGGGTTCGCCCGATGAGGCACGGGAAAAGAGTACATGGAAAGAATTGGGGGAGGCCTTGGCCCAACAGTAGGACTGTACAGGCTAATAAAACATAAATTAATTAAAGCGTTTGGAAATGCTAGGTTGATTTGAGTCACAAAATTGTTTTGAAGACCTACGGCGGCACTTATTTTTCTATTTTCATCATCATCATCATTTCAGCCGAAAGACGTCCACTGCTGGACATAGGCCTCCCCCAATAAAAAAAAAAAAAAAATCAATATCGATGGACATTAACACACAGCGCCACCAGACAGTTGATATACTACCTAAATACTTTTTTGTTTGTAAATATAATCATTTAACAATTTTTCAATAAAATGGTGACACGAGAGAACTTTTATTAAAAGACTGAAATGATTAAAAACCAAATTTTATAACAAACAGAACACATTTGGACACATATGGTGAGATGAATAAAATGAAAAGAATAGTTTAAAGAAATTTTCATCTTATATTTTTTTGCTAGATTAAAATAATAACAGACTCTTAAAGCTTTTCTTAGCGCAGGAAAGAAAAAATATTTTAAAAATCTCATCCCAGACAGGACAAATAACGAGAGGAAGTGCTTTTTACAATTAGAACTAGAATTATACTTTTGTCTCCTTCATCAGCTAGTTCTAGTTTCTCGAGCTTAGTTTCTTCGTATAATTTTTAATTATTTTTCAAACTGGTGCGATCTCGTTAGTCGACGTAACGCCATTCCCCTTATTGGATCACCGTCTCGGATAGGCTCTTAACCTACCAGCAGATGTTAATCAACCAAATTAACTTTGGTGTGTTTATATTTTTATAGCATACAGGTGTCTTGTAATAAAGGGGCTCGTGGCTGAATAATAACAGCCACTGAGTCGATCGTTAGGTTAAGCCGTGCTTGCCTAGGTTGGTCTGTGGATGGGTGACCACCCATTACATACCGAGTTTCCTCCGTGCCTCGGAAAGCACGTTAAGCCGTTGGTCCCGGCTGTCATTTGTAGATCTTTGACAGTCGTTAGGTAGTCAGAGGCCCAAAAAGTCTGACAACCAGTCTTACCAAGGGGTATCGTATTTCCCGGTACTAACTGGGTTGTGGAGGTCAGATAGGCAGTCGCTCCATATAAAATACTGGTATTCAGCTGCATCCGGTAAAACTGGAAGCCGACCCCAACTAAGTTGGGAAAAGGCTAGGCAGATGATGATGAGAGGTGTCCTATAATAATATTATTATATTTGTAAAATGTTTGCACATAAACATAGAAGAGGGAGGTCTTCTGCTAAAGGTATTTCCAAACTTAAAAGAAGGCCTCTACAATGTATCTGTTAAAACCTGTTGATTTCGAAATAAACTTTATTATTATAATTATAGGTCACTTTATACTTTCTAGCCGTGTGGTATCCGGTAGAGTAGAATAGAACCAACCCATCACACTCACGGGTGTCGTATAAGGCGACTAATGTCTGAGGCAGAACACCTTGTGCCTCCGTAGACCAGAGAATGGGCAGCAGTGTTATCTGTTAGTCTTTCATCACTGCGATCTCCAATCCGCCTGCCAAGCGTGGAGATTACGGCAAATTCCTCCCATCATGGGAGAGGCTTATGTCCAGCAGTGGACGTTATGGGCTGTTGTTGTTGTTGTTATACTTTTTTGGGATTCGTTTAATGAATTGGTGGTAGAGTTACGGTGTTGGTGCTAATTTTAAAAAATCCTGGATATCTTCCGTGATTATTCATTATGTTGAGCTCCCGACATATCAACGCTGTTGCAAGCGCTATGATCGTGGGATGAAAATCGGGAGCTCAAAATAATTAATAATCAATAAAAATCACGGAAAATATCCCGTAAGTGACAGTATAAGTTTAGTTTTAAACCGTGAAAGCTTAAAACTTGTTATTTACATGACTTACTTTTTCATATAAACAAATCGTTGTTAGTTACTAAACTTTATGATGAATTCCTTCGAATCGGTTTTTATTACACTTAAATTGTTTCTTTGAGTGAAATAATGTCAAATTAATTTGTAAGCAGTTCGCTAATCTTGTTTTCTGATCCATTGATTTTGGGCCTACATCGATTGGCAGATAAATGATTTAACATCCAAACGCTTTCTTTACAATTGTTAAAACTATTACTATTATGTTTTTCTGCATAAAAAACTATCTTCCTTTATCTGACGTTAGGAGACTTGCCCTCAATATCATGTGAAGGCGATTGAATACATAAACAAAGTCGAGTGAAAGACAACATGTGTGGTCTTAAGACTGGATTTTCTATTCATTTATACGTCTTTATTCCGTCTTGCAAAATCCGAAACCTCCAAGGAGCCATTTTTAGTTTTAAGTACGACATTGAAAGAGATAGATGCTCACTACTGAATCTTTACTAAATAATACGGCAATACGTTGCACTAATATCCCTGTGGACGGAGCAAGTCGTTTTATGGAAGAGCATGTATGTACGTTTAATAGTCCTCATGTAATAACATGCAATACTGTATTTACAGCGTTAGAGGTTGTCAGCAGCGCAAGTCTGACAATCAGTCTCAAAATCAATATCAAGGGATATTTTATTCGCGGGCCTGTGGACGGTGGGCTATGGGCTAGCTCGCCTTCCGTCCGTCTCATGACGACAGGCCGTGTCGACGGCGCGTTCGTGCCTCAAAGAGAGTCAGCAATAGGAAGGGGTCCGCAAGGGCCGAGGCCTGCCGGGGTTGTGGGACTGTTCGAAAGAGTTACCGTGACTATACCTATTCTCTAATACCCCGTTTATTATAGAAGTTTCACTTCAAAAAACCATATTAAACCAGTTTAAATGTCACATCATCATCTGCCTAGTCTTTTCTGAAACTATGTTGGGGTCGGCTTCCAGTCTAACCGGATTAAGCTGAATATCTACCAATATTTTACATGGAGCGACTGCCTATCTAACCTCCACAACCCACTTAGTACTGGGTAATACGATACCCCTTGGTAAGACTGGTTGTCAGACTTTTTGGGCCACTGACTACTTGTAACGACTGACAAAGATCTACAAATGACAGCCGGGACCAACTGCTTTACGTGTTTTCCGAGGCACGGAGGAAACTCAGTATGTAAGGGTGGTTACCCATCCACAGACCAAACTTGGCAAGCACGGCTTAACCTAAAGATCGACCCGAGCGGCTGTTATTATTTAGCCACGAGCTTTAAATGCTGTGGCATTTACAAACATTATTTTGTTTAAAAAGGTTTATTGTGATAAACCTTTTTAAACAAAATAATGTTTGTTCAGCATTTTATCAAGAGCATAATTTTTATGTACAGCTGTTGAAGGGTCTAAAATGTTTGTGGACAGTGGCAAACGATCCTGTAACTGTTTATCATGGCAATTAACTTTGGCAACGATGCTCGCTGAATATTTTGTGACCGCGGTACTGGCGGGCCACGAAACGAACATTGTTTGCGTTTTTCTGGTTAAAGACATTTAATTCTCATAAAGAAAGGAGACAATTTTTTTTGTTTGGAGAATAGGCCACCCACATAAATTGTAGCAGATATTAATGAAACGTATATAGATTTCTTCCTTATAATCTCTAGATTACAGTGGTAATATTAGCTAAGCCATGTCTAACCGGAATGATGAGAAATTCGAATAAACAATAATAATAACACGTCTGTACCAGTCTCTGAAAGTAATTGTATTCGCACATTGCGTTGAAATCTTACTGCACAATTGACACAATGACCAGCAGGTACCATTTTCATAACATAGTTTTTATTATATGCGAAAAAATCGCAGAAACACTTTCACAACAATCAAAATAATCGGAAAGAGTAAATGTCAAATGAATTTGTTTGTCAACCACCAAAAAGACGGATTTACAACGTTCCGTGCCATGATGATTTTCGAGAGGTACCTACCATCTAAAAAATTTTAGCGGAAATCTCTGAAATAGCAATACACAGCATCTCTGAAATAGCTCACAGTTTAATATTATTTCTTTTTATATTATATTCTATTTTAATTAAAGCAGATATTATTACCAATGGAAACCATACTTTTTTTTGTAAACAGAAAAAACGCTCCTATTTACGTAAGTATTTTCTGTCAAATGGCATTGACCACAAGAGGAATGATTTGACTCGCAAAAAAATATCATAATACAACTTATTTATTATGATTTTAAGATTCCGGTTTCGTTTCTATGTAATCTTTTGTTTATTATTAGAATAAAATGGTTACTTTTTTTGGTGTAAGTAATATGAATATACGCAACATCGAAGAGGGCCTAAAAAAAACTGTCTCCTTTACATTTCACTTACATGAGAACAAATTTAGACCATACAATACAGTTCGAAAAAAAGAAAATGTAAAGTTATTTGTAAAAGATTAAGTGTAGACTTGATTTGTATATATACGTAAGTCAGAGAGAACATTTCACTCCAATCACATTATTGATAGATTTCTTTGAACTATCAACAACTTGAACAATATGTCATTGATTTGAACAATCTGATTTATACACCAATAAAACAGAGATAAACGTACATTGGTCGATAAAATACAAGCCGGGGAGTAATCTGTTCCAGTTTAGGAAGTTTTTCATGTCAACAAAGAAATTTCGAGAACGTTAATCGTATTTTCGTTGATAGAGCGTTGCGACTGTGCGAAGAATATAGTGGATATTTATGATGATTAAGAAGAAATCAAATTTTGTTCAAATGGGCAGTACTTTTTATGTTTTTTTTTCATTTAACCAGAAGTGTGTATGTTTTGTCGCTCTGACAAAACATCTGTTTTTTTTTTTATCGTGCGATAATAGATATCTGCTACAAAGTTGCCACGCCTTTTCCAAACTATGCTGGGGTCGAATTCCAGCCTAACCGGATGCAGCTGAATACCAGTATTTTACATGGAGCGACTGCCTTTCTGACCTCCGCAACCTAGTTAGTACTGGATAATACTGGCTACCTGTAACGGCTGTCAAAGAACTACAAGTAGGAAAAAAGCAAAGTTGGCAAAAGGGACCAACAGCTTAACGTGCTAGATGGTCACTTATCAATGGACCGACCTTGGCAAGCACGGCTTAACCTAAAGATTACCCCGAGCGGCTGTTATTATTAAGCCAACGAGCTCCTGGATCTACTTAAATACTGATATACAGCTGCATCTGTATATAGACTGTAACTGGACTCTAACAAACGTGCCTTTTTAACTTCAGAACCAGCTAAAATTTTCGAAAAAAGGATATGATGAAAAACATGACATAATCTTGTTTTTATTCCAACTACCCTTTTGACTACAGCAAACTGTCTATCGGTAACATAAGTAGATGTTGGTAAATTCGGTAATGGATCAGTACACGACGCGCCACTTCGGTCTACAAACAACAATATTGATACCCTTTTTAGATAAAATAAAATGCAGATATATTCTTTAACGTTTTAGGTGGCTTTACCCTAAAAACTCCTTAAAATTGTTGTGTATAGTTTTAGTTTTGATTTGGAACCATACTGCGTAGTTCCGATTTATGCAATTGCTTAGTAACCAATTATAAATTGACAGACTTTTTAGATAAAATAACATGCAGATATTCTTTAATGTTTTAGGTGGCTTTACTCCGATAACTCCTTCAATTTGTTGTGTTTAGTTTTAGTTTTGATTTGGAACCATACTGCAAAGTTCCGATTTATGCAATTGCTTTGTAACCAATTTTAAATTGACAGATAAAGGTTATTGTTTCATTTTCTTTCTCTTGGACTAGAAGTGAATGATATTAGGCTGAAAACAGAATTTTGAAATGTTTGAATTTAGAAATCATGTTTTAAAACATGAGCACAATAAATATGTATAATATATTATGTTTCCTAAGCATGAAATACATAGTGTATTTTTCATAATACGTAATAATAAAATTTAAAGTGTTTGGTTTGATATAAAAATCATTATTTGCCTCGTTTCTCTTTGTCATGACATCAATAAAATTAATTGTTTCTCACAAATTAATTTATTTGTCAATTATTGGTAACATTAATTGAGTTATTTTCATTTAGTGAAGTCTATTTCCTCTTTGTTTGTCCGCATGAAATAAAGTCTTGTTTGATGAATTCTGACTTTTTAACCAAATAACTAGTAAATAGTTTAGTATTAGTTTTGATCGAATTCAATTTTCTTGGAAAAGCTTCAGGGGTTCAGACATAGATATTTATTTATCATCGTTTTGTCCACAAATTTAGTAAGTTCGGCTTTTTATGCCTTCCTCAAAAAGTATAGTGAATACAAATTTTAATGTGATTGCATGTTACCAAAATTCAAAGGAATTGGGAAACAAACGACAATTTAAATCGATTCCGTCGAAAGCAAGTAATTTAATTTCTTTATCCACTTTGTACCTTACAATAAGACTTAGAAACAAAATGTATTTATTAAATCTTTAGATTACAGACAAAACAAAAAGGTTAGCTTTTAATAAAAATCTTTCGGGGAAATACAGCAAGCTACAATAAGAGAAATTCAAAGAATTTCTTTAAATGTTCGGGATTCTTGAATGAGTTGTATGTTGATGATAAAACGTCTAAAGTTGATCGTTCTTTTATAATATTCTCAAACTTTGAGACTTATCTTATTTACCTACTTGAGGGTTTTTGATATAGGCTATTGTCATCTTGTAACTAAATTGTAGTTGTAAATTGTGCTGTATGACTAAATTGCATCAAACAAAAGATGAATGGTCGTATGGTAAGAGTTTTTTTTACATAAATAAGTAAATATATTAATCGAAAAACGTGGTAGGGTCGGCTTCTATGTCGTCAAAATGTAAAAATACTGTAGTTGGAAAATGGCTGAAAATTATGAAATTCATTCATTATTCATTTCCACTTATTATATGTACATAATTTCATTTATGTTTCATTTATGTACTATATTAGAAAGTACGTACCTACTTTATTCAATGAGATTATCCCTATATTAGCTAACAATTACTTACTCCACACATCATCATGAC
Organism: Xestia xanthographa; assembly: GCA_905147715.2. Lineage (NCBI taxonomy): Eukaryota > Metazoa > Arthropoda > Insecta > Lepidoptera > Noctuidae > Xestia > Xestia xanthographa. The sequence continues at coordinate 23,089,130 of LR990659.1, forward strand.
ATCATAGCAATGATTTATATACTAATCTGAAGGGTAAGGAACAAATTAGGCCAATATTGACGTTGATACGTGACTGGACGAGCTATGCTGATGTCACTTCTCCATATTTTATAGCCCTTGTACGAACTTTAGTGGTACATGGTATAAATAAAATTATCTCGCAGAGCGTCAATCGAAAGTTGTAATATTTAAAATGTCGAATAGTTTTGTTCCAACCTTTGGTTAATAATGGTGTCGATTCAGTTGTGCAAAAACTAAACTTTATTTAGGCTATTGCTATTTTTTTTCTCTCTAATAAAATGAGAAAGAGACGGATGTAACATATAGCTGTCAAATTTAGTTAGAACTAATATTTCCATACAAATGAAGGGTGTACGTAAAAACATGTCGACTAAAAACACGGTGAATCGAAAGGCATAAACTAGTTTGACATCTCTAATTTAGTTCATAGCTATAGCCATCCTTTTCTCGCACTGCTTATTAGTAAAAGATAGCAATAGCCTAAATTAAGTTTAGTTTGTGCACAACAGAATTGACACCATTGTTTGTAAAATATCACTAAACAAAAACCATATGCATTTGACTAGTGACTTTCATTTTTTTATGACCAAAGAAATACAGTAGTACATACCTTTTAATGAATAAATTAATAATAGCTACTGTGGAATTTAGAAGTAACGATAGTATTAAAGTAGCAGTAGATAATCATAAAAGTGTTGTACAATAACTTAGAGTTAATTGGAAAATAACTTTACACTTAAGGAGCGTCGAACTAGGTAACACAATAAGAATCCAATTACATTTTCCTGCTTTAGACTTCATTAAAAACGTTAAACATTTCATGAAACTTTAAGAGTGTAAAAAGGAAGTGAATTCCTTTAGGAGTGTCGAGATAAGTAGAGCCTTAAAAAAATCGTTAAATCCATATGGTATGTTTATATTTAAGTCCATAATTGCCAGGTTTTTCATATTAGAGCTCCCTTGTTATTATTATCATGATTTTATCATTCTTTTGCCCATGACCCAATTCATATTTTGTGGCCACCTGTATATTTTCTCCTTCCATACTTCTATTAGTTTATGTGTATGTTTGTGTGTGTATATGTGTGTGAGTGTACGTGCGTGTGTCAGTTTGAAATACAATACTACATTAAACCTGTTTAGACATATATAAATTTATGCTTGTAGGTATGTATGCAAAAAATAAAATTACTAAAATGCAGAAATCAGGAAATCACCTCAATCAATTTTTCAGTGTCGGTGTACTTGAATTAAGCTACACCGATACTACTCTTTACTCTTCGAAAGTAATTCTTCTCGTTTACAAACTTTATCTCGTAAAGCTGAACGACTGAGAGTGCATTACAAATCACAGATTATATATTAGTATGTATGTATGTCTGCGCTCGCGTCTCTGTTCGTCAGTGTTGCCTGTGAAAGTCAACACAAAGTAGTGGTTACGTGGAGTGAAGATGTAATTTTATTTTCTCTATTTATTCTACCCATATTTGTATTATTTTTTCATTTACACTTTATGTATTTATTATTTATCCGTGTCTGACCGTGGCATCACTCTGGGCCCTATCAGAATACCAGCGCTGTGACGTTTTTTTTTTTAAATGTTACAGCATCATGCTGAGATAGGGGCCTTTTGGCCTCGTACAGGACCAATTTCATTTCATGTTTTTTTTACTTTTCTCTTTGTTTATTTTTACTATTTGTAAGTACTGATAATTTAACCATTTTTATTTGTGTTTTGTCCTGTGCGGGCTAATAAATGCTTTTTCTTTCTTTCTTTCATTATTGCTTAATTGAATTATGTTCAGTTGTAATTAAATTAGTGATTCTAAACCAATATTATGTGGTTTTGTATTAACTCACTACTATAATGGATTGCAGACATCAGCGTGCGGATTTAACATCGAATGAGTCTTAGGTTATTTATTCAATTGAATTTAGTAATGGTTATGAAGTAGTTTGTTCAGGTCGTGTGGGTCCCAGCTGATATTTGAAAACAGAACAGTTAAAGCCGTACATTATTTGTTTTGTTTTTATTTCTTTTCGTGACATGGGTTGGTCAAAATCTATTGAAATCTCTTTTATTTAGTTTAGGTATTTGAAACTAGCGGACGTCACGCGGTTTCACCCGCGCAGTTTCCGTTTCCGTAGGAGTACGGGGATAAAATATAGCCTAGGTTACTCAGTAAAAACGTGGCTTTCTAATGGTGAAAGAATTTTTGAAATCGGCGCAGCAGAACATAACATAGTACACACACACAAAAATACCAATCTTTCCTCTTTATAATATTAGTGTAGATGAAATAAATGTTTTGGTAGCATAGATAGTTTGATTAAAAAACATTTTCAATCCCATCTATTCGAGATGCAAGAAACTCTACCCTTACACCCACGACAAAAACATAGTTCGTTAATAAAACAAAATTTTCCGTGTTGCCAAATTAATTTTGAAAATTTTGTATTTCTCATTTCACCCGCCCACATATATTATTCAATTTAAATTTTAATCAGGACAATCCGACAGACCTCGGTATGAATGAATTACAGACTTGCAGAATTTATTAGCGACTCAACAATTGTGCGTGAAACGTAAGCCTTAATTCCTGTATGTTTATAATTGACTGTGTTATGAAACCCGAAATGAACTTTAGGGTGGTGATCTTCCGGGGCTGCGGGACTGTTCGAAAGAGATACCATGACCCCGGAACACAAAGGGCGATGAAGGAAAATGGATGGGTTTTAGTCAGTAAAAGTCTGACACTCCCGTCCTGCTCCGCTCAGAGCGGGAGGAGTCATTTTATGATATCCGATCCGAAAAAAAAAAAAACAAAAACAAAAAATGGTTGGTGATCTTGAAGTTCCAAATTCGAACACAGGATCATAAACTTTTTAATTGTAGCCAAGACCAACAATAACAGTTTGGTCAGGCATAGGTATCCGAAATGGGACAGTTTTAATCCTAAATATTTTTAGGTCTGAAGGAACATAATGTCATTTTTGTTTGTCTGGTTTGTTTCGGTCGAAAATTCTAACAATTATTGGGAAAACTAACTTAGACAAGACAATTTTTTTTATATTTGGTATAGAAGCAGCAATACCAAGTTACGTTCTGAATTGAATTACTACAATGTCTAGGTAATTTATTTCACAAACTTCCAGGCTTCTTTTCAAGATTTTTCTGCCTTTTCCATAGATTATGTGATTCATCATTAATAAAAATAAGTTGTTGTACACGGAATACAAAAACCAACTGAACACAATCAATCAAGTATTGATGGATTGATCAGTTATAAACTCATTTCTAAATGTTATGCTGTTGTTGTTCTTCAAACGTAAGTAGGCTAGTTTGATCCCAGTCATTTTTATATTGGTATCATGTGGCTAGAATAAATTTATTTTATTTTGAATTTTTTTTAATGTGTTTTCATTTTCCGCCATATCTTTCTCTTCAATTATTATTCTTATATTCGACTGAAATATAATATTAAACTGACTGACTTAAATAACATTTCGAATGCTTTCAGACTCGAGTTAATAGTCTAGTCTTATTAGATAATTTCAAAGTGGTACCTACAACCTTATTACAGACACTGTTTATTGTTCTGGAACCGTATTTCAATGATTATAAAAATTAGGTTCTTAGACTTTTGTTTTTGTTTTGTTTTGGTCTTTAGACTAAACACAAAATTACTTGACACTTTGATCATCTTTTGTTATTAGCCATACGTTTTATAAAAAAAAATATTATTTATATAAAAAAATAATAATTCTGCATTAGACTTCATTGCGTTACTGCTTTGAAATAATATAAAAAGAACTATTTTCAGCAATCAAAAACACAAACAAAACGCCTTCAAAAAGCTACTGAAATAAAATTCCTTTACACAAATAACGTTATTTGCTTAGACACTATTGACACATAAAATTCACAAGCTTTACACACTAGACAAGCTTTCACAGCTGATGTTCAAAGAAAATACAATTTTAAAAAATACCTTCTATTATTGTGGCAAGAACGAAGACCATGTTTTCATTACTTGTTAGAAGAGAACTGCACTTTCACACCTCTACGTGAAACGAAGTCACTTTTACGATGTCAAAGTGAAAATAAAATGGCGGTTTTTATGACAGATGTAAATAAAGTATGTGGTTTTAAAGTGTTGAAAGTAGAATGTGGGAGTCTGGTTTGTGTTTAGTACGTAACTAAAAGTTTATGAAGCTTTACGAAATCAAGTTAGTTACGTCATATGACTCGTGTCATGCCAATTTGTGCTCAGTCGTCACATGGAGTTAGAATTAAAAGCATAATAAAAAAAAATAACCAAAAGTATTCAATATTATCACTGCCCAGCCTATCTGCAATAACGTTTGTCGACTGCTTATCTGACCTCTATACTCCAGTTTGGGTAACAAAGAGATTTTAAATCTAACCACTAATCAGACAAGGTATTGTAGAAGTTCCTGTTATTCCAATATTCTAACCCGCATAATCAAAAAAACAATCTACATTCAACAAAATAAAAAGTCTATTCTTACAAGCTACCTACTTAAAGTCTTTTACGCTTTTTTTTGTTTATCACCGGAAAGCCTATTCGATTTTTTTGTTCCAATATTAAAAAGCAACAATTTTTGATTCCCATTCAGCAAAACATTTGTATTTTTTTTTTGCTTTTTGAATAACGAACTGGCTAGTTTCTCTCATTAACAGCCAGTCTCGCCCCCTCATTGTTACTGGAAGGGGGTGGGGGACGGTGAGAAATGCGCTCAATGTACACCATTTTAAAAGCAATTAGGATTTCCTCATAAATAAAATCTTTGTACAACTAATTCAGTTACTCGCGTCTTGGTAACACGTTAACTTTGAGCTTGTTCAGTTATTTAAACTTGTAAAATGGAAAAAGAAGCAGATAAATTCGTGCAAACAAGAATAAAATTAAAACGCATTTACACCTACGTAAAGTTGTTATTTACTATGTTGACCACCGCCAGCATTGTGGTAGCACATTTTTACAAAAGTTTTCATTTACAACAAAGCTCGACTGTTGGGTACGAAATAATTTAAAAAGAAAAAGTCACAACAAAGAGTTTGAAAAAAATCTGTGTGACGAATTCAGTTTTTTCTACGCCATAACTCACAAACATCATGCTTAACGAATCGTTGTCTCTAATTTGCAAAATCTCTTTCAAAAAAATCGTAACATCATTGTGATTTTCGTTTCAATAACGAGGTAAAGAAAAAGCTTCAGTAGAAGGAAAATTCGATTTCCTGAATTCGTTTAGTAGTTGTAGTTGAATTGTTTGTGAAAGAATTCACCCTGAGAGTACTTTATGTTGTTTATTTTGTGATGTGCGTGTGTGATAGATGTGACGCACTCACATTTTTAATTTTCATATACCTACATATAAGTCACGAGATTATCAGAAACGACTACTTCGTTGGTTTAGTAGTCGCAAGCGCTATTACTAAGCAAGAGGTCATGAGGTCGATTATCAGGTCGGACTATGGTGTAATTGAGCTTTGTCCACATTTCCCGATGTGTGCCCGATTGATGGCAATTTTTGCATGAAATTCAACTGTTACTGGCAAAATGCGGATCAACCTAGTAGTCTTCCTCTGCTTAGCCTTTCAGAGATTATAGGCGTGACTTTATGTTATTTCAAAATCGGAAGACTTTATGTTATTTCAAAATCGTAAAGTAACTGACTTCCAGTTTAGTATTATACGAGATCAATAACAAAAAAAATCTCTATCCATTTAGTTTAGTCATGTTTCCCCTGTAATTTATTAGCATACACGTCATACGAGTAAAATGAAACACATCACACTGCAAAAAAAAAACAGTATAGAAGGCCATAAATTGTTTCAGCTGAGTTAGCGTGAATAGATATATCACTTTTTACTGCATTGTAAATTCGGAAAACTTTTAGTACTATTCATTTTTGACAAGCTTTTACTGTCCTATGATTTGTGGGAGACAACACCATTTGTTTTTGGTCAAAATTCTTCGAATACGAACTACGTAAACGACGAAATACGTACTTACTGAAAAATGTCTCCTAGAATGGGGGACCCCTGTGATTCCTAGAAAAATGTAATAAAGGAGACAATCACCAGTCGTTGGAATGGAAGAGATTAGTTTTGACAACACAATCATAAGACACACTGCAGAAGACCATGTCGATGATAAAAAATTGGGTGTTCCTTAAAAAGTTACCGTCACAGTCAACATGTTTAAATAAAATATAACCACAGTACTCAATTCATGGTAGCGGTTTGCATGTCCATGTCTCTGATTATAAATGTCTCTCTTGTCAATGTGTCTTGACAAAAGGTAAATATCCAGTTTTCAGTGTTAATGATAAGAAAAACTTAATGTCCTGTTTTAGACTTTCACGGTTTTTATAGAAAAAGAAAATCACGGATATTATCCCGTAAGTACTTTAAGCGTAAACGTAATGTCTCCTAAACCTATCTATCTAGTAGAAACATCTCTACATTATTTTTATATGACTATTTGTTCAGGTAGCTCATCTATCGTTCAGTATAGTAGCTTAGCTTGTCTTCAAGAGCTACAGTCTACACACGCCACACCGAGGTACCCTTGAAGTCAATTGCGCGGGAACAGAGACACGTAGGGGGTAAGGGCGACGTTTATAGAACAAGGGGATGAACGAGTGAAAACTTTAAACGTTTTCATGTTATTGTAGCGCTTGTGCGTTGAAATATTTTCCGTGAATGGCTTGAAAGCGCTTTTGGATCAAAATATAGGACAGACACTGTTCACACAGATACTGTTCCATCATAATGACGTATGTAGAATGTCCTGAATAGGTTGACAAAATACATAAACTTCTAGTCTACATCTATACTAATATTATAAAGAGGTAACATTTGTTTGTAAGTTTGTATGTTTGTAAGTTTGTATGTAGGGGGTAATCTCCGGAAGTAATGAACTAATTTTAAAAATTGTTTCACTGGTAGAAACCTACATTATTCGTGAGTGCTATAGGTAGATATATTTTATTCCCGTACTCCCACGGGAACGGGAACTACGTGGGTGAAACCGCGGGACGTCAGCTAGTCTATTATAAACAAGTAAAATTTGTTTGTATATAGGGGGTAATCTCCGGACCTAATTAACCAATTCTAAAAATTCTTTCATTACCAGAAAGCTACATTATTCCTGGGTGCTATTCTATAAATTATATTTAATAACATGCATAAGTATTAGCTAATTTTTGCAGACGAAGACGCGGTCTGCTTTTTTACATAAAATGCTTAAATAAATGCAATAACACTTGGCAAATTCATTCGTTTGATAACATTAAAAACAAACGGAATCGTGAGAGATTGGCAAGGCATGATTTGATCAAGCTTTTTCTGTTAATTTATTTAATTGAATGTAAAAATCCTACGTACTGGGCCACCACCAACGTCTCTCGTTCTAGGGATATTTTAAAATTCTTGTTCTGTAAGTACGTACATATTTCTAGGCTGGCACAAGAACGTAGAGCTTGGTCTAAGCAAAGGGAGGCGTATACCCAGCAGTGGGTAAAGTCTGTGACTGATGATGATGACAAATCCTGCTTAGCAGTTCTTATTACCAACCAGTTCCAGCCACCAGTATTTATAGATCATCATCATCATCATCAGCCTATTAATGTTCCCACTGCTGGGACACAGGCCTCCTCTCTATGAGAGGGAGTGGGCTATAATCCACCACGCGGGCCCAGTGCGGATTGGTAGATGTCACATGTCTTCGAATTTTTTGGTTCTAGGACATGCCGGTTTCCTCACGATGTTTTCATTCACCGTTTTGAGAGCAGCGGTGATGAAATAAATATTACACAAAGTAATGCGCCTGCCTGGGTTCGAACGCACGACTTACTGTTCGTAAGTCGGGGCCGCCACCTCTGGGCTACCGCTGCTCTCATTTTTAGATGCAGCCATATAAATGATAAATTATGTTTATTTTTAAAAAAGGTTTTTACACGTCGTTTTTAGGGTTCCGTACCCAAAGGGTAAAAACGGAACCCTATTACTAAGACTTCGCTGTCTGTCCGTCTGTCCGTCTGTCCGTCTGTCCGTCTGTCTGTCACCAGGCTGTATCTCATGAACCGTGACAGCTAGACAGTTGAAATTTTCACAGATAATGTTTTTCTGTTGCCGCTATAACAACAAATACTAAAAACAGAATAAAATTAATATTTAAGGGGGGCTCCCATACAACAAACGTGATTTTTTTATAATAGTTGGTACGGAACCCTTCGTGCGCGAGTCCGACTCGCACTTGGCTTTGGGGCTGGTGTTTTCTACCTGACTACTCTGAGAAGAAACAGCCAAAAAAAACTCAGAGGTCATTGTCTCTTTTGAAGACCAGACATTGTCTTGCTCAATTCACATGAGAACTATGCAGATTAGTGTCTGAGATGGTCTTTTGAAGAGAGAACCATACAGATTTGAGTGGAACTGTCCAGTCAGTGCAAGCATTTGTCAGTTATCGTGTAGCTCGACTTATAACTCAAGGAGCTCAACGAAACGACGAACAATACCTACCAAAGAAAGGACATTTGGGTAGGTCGCTTATAAGTTTAACAGATTCTTATATTATCGTTGTTAAGGAAAATGTTTATACATAAGTGCAAAATTATGTATATCTCCGTAAATATTTTCCCTGACATTTGCATTTCCATTTAATAAATTAAAGCTGAAGGACCAAGCCCGTCAGTCCCACGGTCCCTAGATAAGCATTGTTGTAAGCTAGGTTAAGGAAATTCTGGCAACGATTCCTGTCCAATCTAGTTTTGAAAAAGGTTTTAGATTATTCTTGCTTCACCTATAGTATAATTAAATTCATGATTGGCCTGTGAAATGGTATTTATTAATGAAAACAAAGTGCATTTTAAACCATCAAAATAAAATAAATAACAGCACAGATCAAGTCCAGAAACTGCCAAATTTTCACATTCGATTTTGAACTTAACCATCAACAATTTTATGGTTTAAAATTTAAAATCACTTGGAGTTTGATGGTTTGTGGTAACTTGTTGTACTGGCGACTGTACAACTCTTCTAAATCGGTAAAAATGTTAGTAACTTTGATTGAAGTTGGTTCTGTGTTTGGGACTGTTCTTCTATTCAAGAAAGCAGCTAAAAGACACAAGCATTACTCTTATTTTATTTTTCATAAAATTGTAAAATATTAATTCAGTTTTAATAATCTACAAAGAAGACAGTTATAACAAACCCAGCTGCAACAACAGAAAGTAGTGACAAAGCCCACATGGACTGTACAAAAACTTTTCATTTTCACTACTCACGAGAAAAACGTGCCTGTTATTTCTACAAGGCACTGTAGTTTGAGCACATGGTTTTGGCAGTTTCTAGTGCAGTGGTTGGTACTTAAAGGTTGATATTTCAGCGTTATCTACTAGGTTTGTGTGTCGCAAACTAAAATATTCAGGACACTACAAATACCACAGAAATCACCACAGAATTTAAAATAGCTTTTTAGTGTGATTTAATTATTTTGAAGTTAACTTATGTTATTTTTAATTTATTATTTTTATTTTGAAATTGACTTATTTTATTTTTAATTTTGACATTTTATATTTTTGGTTGACAAGAAAATATTGTATTAATTTAAATTTTATTTTGTCTAGTATATTTTATTATTGTATGGTGTGTATTTGTCTCTGATTGTTTGAACTCCAAGTAACATTATTTTGAGTGTGTTTATGAACTAAGTTATGGATCGTTGTGTCTCATGCAAATAAATAATATATAATATATAATAATATTGTTATTATTTTAAATATAATTTAACATGGTGCTATTCAAAAGAAATTATCATAACGGAAATTCATTTGAAGTTCTTCACTACATATTATAAAACAAAGTCCGCCGCGTCTGTCTGTTCATATGTATGCTTATCGTTTTCGTATCTTTTAAACTACGCTACGGATTTTGATAGAGTTTTTTTTAATAGATAGAGTGATTCAAGAGGAAGGTTTTAGTACCTAGGTATAAACTTTGGGCGGGTGAAACCGCGGTCATCAGCTAGTTTTATATAAATCAATATCCCAAGGAATGTTTTCGTTGTTGAAAACATTTTTTTTATATTTACCAATTACACGTTAACTGTAACATCCCTTATCGTGCAATATTTGATCCAGTTCATCCCTAAGCAACCATAAAAACGTTATCGCTCTCGTGCAACTTTATAGAGTTTTATCACTCCAGCGTGGCCTTATTTAAAAGCGATTTCATTTTTTTATTAAAAACATAATTTAAGTGATGTCATGACACCATTTAATAACGAGATTAACAAAAGTAAACAATAACAAAAAATGTTAGTTCTCATTGAACTGCATAATAGTACATTATGGTACAAGTGTGTAATGTTGGTGATTACAGCTGAGGAACCATTGAGACCCGAGCCGTTAGGTGAGGGTCTTAAGAGAGCCGTGGACGGTAATCATCAAAACACACGTGTATCTTACGTCGTTTTTCAACACACTTGTGAAGAAAATAATACTTAAGAATCATTTTACTATCGAAACTTTTTTAAGAACAAAGCAACTCAACCAATAACTTAGAAAACTCTATAAATCACTTGAAAATAATAGCAATGAAAAAGTCACAGTTTGACTACAGGTGTCATTATATGCCTAATTGCGGTGAAATAAGAGCCATTTTATGAGCAAGTGTGGTGAAAAATATGAAACATACATTCAATATTGGCCTAGCTGGGTAAAGCTTTTCAAGTAACCAGATGCAGCTCAATAAACGTATTTTAAATCCTATTTATAGCACCCAAAATGCATTAGGACTATTCTGCACTACTACTGACGGACTATTTCGGACTTCAGTTTTCCCCTAACGACTGCCATCATTCTTCTACAAATAATAGCCTCCCAAAAGCTTCACGTGCTTTCCGGAGCACTGAAAGGTCTCGATATGTAATGTGTCGTCACCATCGTCAACAACAAAAAAAACAACCCCTATACCCAATACCCTCAGACAAAAATAGAAAATTGCAGCATGAAAACGAATGTCAAAAAAACACCTTATATACTTGTACCGTAAACTCTAGAAATAGACACAGGTTTTCAGACCCAGCGTGAAACGGAACGAGGCGTCCAAATATTATTAGCTCATACGTTTATATGACAGTTAGGTCTGATATAACTAATTGAAAACAGTTATCGAATCGATCAGAATAAACTTGATTTGACGTTTCATTAGGCTTATGTGTAAATAGTCGGTTGTTGATTATTTTGCTTTGATATTTAGGATGGCAATCTCAAATATCAAACACATACATACATTAAGCATTTTGCGGCAATGGTGGTAAACCAACTGTATGCATTTATATCAAAATAATCTTTGACGTAGAAACGTAGAGTTCAGATTCTATGGCTAATCTTTATGATGCAATAACTTGAAAACTAGATAAAGTTTACAAAGGCTTCTAGTAACTATCTAGAAGATAGTCATTGTAATAGTCTTCGAGTTCAGAGTTTGACTGAATCAAACTAGCCCCTGATACTTGGTCTGTAGTCTTGAAATAGTTGTATCAGACTGGGCTTGAGTAATGTCAAGTATTCACAGGGGCTCGTGGCAAAGCTATAGCAACCACACGGTTCGATGAAAGGTACACTTGCCGAGGTATATCCATGAATGGATGACAATTCATTTCACACTGTGACCCCAATATGGTTCACAAAGCCGTTGGTCCCGGGACCAACGCCTTGTATGGACTTGTAAGGACTGTCAAAAACCTACGAATAACAGCCGGCTGTTTCGTAGATCTTTGACAGTCCTTACAAGTAGTCAATTGCCTGTTTTATATCTTGCGTTCCAAGCCTTGTCACTGGTTTTTGACTGTATAATTGAGCGGAGTTCGTGTTACTGGATTTCGGGGCAAACATACATATTTAAATTTTATTGAGATTGACACGCTAAGAAGAAGAAGTAGTCAGAAATAAGAAAAGACAACAAGTCTTTATTGTTTAGTGTGGCTTAGGCATTCTAAGCAATACTTAAAATTTCACTTACGGGACATCTTCCGTGATTATAAATTATTTTTGAGCTCCCAATATTTCGATGCTGTTGCAAGTGCCATGATCGCGGGTTAACTGGTTACAGTTAACCCGCAGTTAATCAATAATCACGGAAGATATCCCGTAAGTGACATTTTAAGTATAGTTATGAACCGTGAGTTGTTGGTCTTGCGTTTGTTATGTTTCAACTTGTAGAGAGAGATAACAAAGACCCGTCCTAATTTTAATTCCCACATCAAATGGACTAAACAATTATTCTCAACGTAAACATTTATCAAATAACTTGTCAGGACAATAACGAACTACATTTAAATTACTCTACCCTTTTCAAGTTGAAAATTTTATGTCAAGTAAAGTTATCATAGAATATGTCGCATGTGATCTTTGCACTAACAAAACTGTCAGTTGTTAATAATGGGATATAATGAAGGTGTCATATTTGATTACTTTTCAAGGATTTACTGAGTCATGAATTAACGTATCACGAGTTTAGTTAAGTTAAGTTTTATCTTCGTAATTTTTTATTGATTTGATAAAACAAAAAAACACGTATCCAATATTTTTCAATAATTCAACTAAGGGACTAAATAGAATCATATTTTTTTTAGTCAGAATTCAGCCCTATTATCAAGTAGCTTGGCACTGAAACATGATGCCACTAAGCATAAAAGGTTTTCCTACTCGCAATATGGCTCAAATAGGAAACAAAAACCAAAACCTTTTTGTCAAGTCCATCGTTTACTTCATGGAGAGTAATCTGAAGCAATCATTTTAACACATCAGGTGGTTATAATTGCGAAACGTTTATCACAACTCGTCTGTTTTCACTTCCGCGATGTTTTAATCAATGCCTAAGTGTTATTGTACCGTTGAAATTTCAACTCTCGCCGCTAAATCGAGGGTTCAAAATCCAATGGTTAGCTTTTAAGCATTCATTTAGGTGTCGCTTATTGTGAGTGAAAATGGGTAGTCAGTCCCTTGAGAGATGTTTAGAAATCTGTAACCATCAACAAGTGGCCACTTTAGCCTAAGGAATAAAAATGTAGTAGGGATTTATCAACTAAACTATCCTGTTTTTGTTTTGTAAGGGAAAAGAGATTAACCTCTCAACGTCCCGGCCGCCGCGGGAGACGCCCCGGGCGTCGGGGGCCACAACCACGTGGCCCCCGGCCACCGTAGGCGCGGGCCTGTGGACGGTGAGCTATGGGCTAGCTCGCCGTCCGTCCGTCTCATGACGACAGGCCGTGTCGACGGCGCGTTCGTGTTCCACGCGCGCCTCAAAGAGAGTCAGCAAAAAGGAAGGGGTCCGTAAGGACCGATGCCTGCCGGGGTTGCGGGACTATTCGAAAGAGATACCGTGGCCCCGGAACACAAAGGGCGATGAAGGAACATGGATGGGTTTTAGTCAGTAAAAGTCTGACACTCCCTCCTGCTCCGCCCAGAGCGGGAGGGGTTATTTGATGATTTCCCATCCGAAAAAAAAAAAAAAAAAAAAAAAAAAAAAAAAAAAAAAGGGAAAAGAGATTGTCTTTACTTCGTTTGGATTAATACGTGCGTCGACTATAAACACCGAAATTCGAGACATTTTGTGATTTTTGTTTTAATCATTACTGTTAGTGTAATTGTCTGGTTTCGGAAAAAAAGATTTTTTATTTATTTTATACGTCATTCACAAAATAATTTAGCCGACTGATGTTTTGAAAATCCAAAAAAAAATTGCAATTTTAAAAAATTGCTTTTTTTATTTATCTTTTTTTTGTTTTTATAAAATTAGTCTTTTAGAATACTAAAACTGATATTCTAGACATGACACGCACACTATGCACAGCTTGACATTATTCAAGAATACTTTTTCTTACTGCTTACTTATATCTACCTAACTTGAATAATGGTTTACTATGTCAGCAATTGTTGAAATCACCTTTGATTCAACTTGTCAGTTCTAATATACGAGAAATTAACGAACAGACTCAAAGCAAAAATAAGTTAGCAACTTTTTCTCTCAAAACTCCCTTGTTTAATTCTTCGGGAAATTGTTTAAATTTTTTGCACCTGAACATTTATTTCCTTCAAGATTGATGAGATGCGAATGTAACAATTGTTCAAAAAGAGATTAGACTCGAAAAAAGTTTTCAAGCATGATTTAATTTCGTACGTTTTTGGTCGGCGAGGTAAAGAAGCTTTAATTTATGTTACATACCATTTTCTAAAAGTTTCAAAAATATAAATGGGAAATTATTTTTTAAAGTGATGTACGACTGAATTATTTTCCTTTTGATAAAAACTAAGTACATGAAAAGTGTTTCTTTTACACTTTCATGAACCTTATTCAGCTTTGACTGTCTCATTATGTCCTTTACCAGCCTGAAATGTTCCTGTCTGTTATGTGCCTTATTTTGACACAATTTATTAAAAGTTTGTTTTACTAAAATTTTGGTGGCCACATTTTAATTTATTCGAATTGAGTAACCGCAAAACATACCACGCGACTCGGTATACATAAATCATTTTATCTCATTATTGTACTTAGCGTGATTAAAATTTTAGGTATACCTACTCGCAATGATAAAGGACTTGTCAGTATGTTAGTAGTAAAATTTTTTCTTTTTACTTTTTTTTTCTCCGAAAGTAGTACACACTAGGAAGCCATTAGGTTTTAGCGGCCAACGATGCAAGTTTCGCGCGAACGAATTAGTTGAATTATCTAAAAACTTTTATCTACACCCATGCTATAAATCCTCTATAAAGGTATCTGAAACAGTTAGCTTATGGCCAACATTGAAACAGCCAGTGTCATAATAACCATTATAACACCCAAACGGGTGTTATAATGTTGTACTGCATTTCATTATGCAACTCGTTTTAAAAAAAGAACATTGTCTAGCACGTGCGATTCACTACCACAGCGCCGTAATTAAAAAAAAAAACTTATAGGTTAATTCGAATTCACGTCGTATCCTGCCATTTTTGTTCGACATTTGGATAATAGTATTGCATTATGTACTTTGTTGTTTACAAAAATGAGTGATACAAGCTTTGTGAATTTTGATAATTGAACAATCCAAAATGTAAATAATTATATTACTACCTAAACACGGTTTGTTTGTATTAAATACAAGCAATTAAACTTTCCATGAATTTACATAGACTTCTTAGAACACTGCAACACCCTATGGTTTCAGAACCTTTTAAGGAGGATTCTTAACATGGATGTAGATAAAGTCTTGTATGCAACTGTACATAATTAGGTATTAAAACACTCATGTGATACTATTATCACACTCGGCTTCGCCTCGTGTGATAAACCCACATTCGTGTTTTAATACCCCTCATTATACAACAGTTGCATAAATAACTATTATGGCCGTGTAACTTTTGGTAAGCCACAGGCAATTAAAACCCTCTGTGGTAAATCGGTATCTAATGGTATTGAACCGCATTCAATCAAAAACTTGAATTTTGAATGTACTGGCCGTTGCAACCGCTTTGTCCACTACATTAAAAATACTGGCCATTTCGACAAGGCGGCCGTATACCGCGACGAATTTCTCCGAAAAAAAAAGCAATTTCTGGGAACAGTAAATTGAATGATATCACGTGTGAAATCCCTGTAGGTTTGTCCGACGCCGATTGGTCTTAATATATTGAATAGTGATATCAATTTTGATTGAAAGAGAAATGGGTTACGCAATATTTCTGGTGTGGGATCTCCGTGGTGAATTGTTTGTTTATTTTCTGTTGATTTGAGACCTACTGACATAGTCATTGGAACTATTTCTATAAGCTTTTATTTAACTTGCCTTGTTAGTTATTATGTTTTGGTCAAATCTTGCAACTGAATTTACAAACAGTTCCCTCCAACTTATTGAGCTGATTTTTTGCACACACCTTTGGTTCATTATATGTCATGACCTGCAAGCTGCAGCCAGGATCGCTTCCTCAACGAGACGGTTACGAAACTTTGTATACGTGCTTAATGTTGATAGATAAACTTCATATTCTGCTTTTAATTTTGTCAGTAAAGCTTCGCGTTTTTTATTATAATTTATTGATTAGTTACAAAGTGCAGTATTTTAAACATTACCTACATTAAGTGTACACTTTGGTCGTGTCGTCAAAGAAAATCTGAGAGAATCTAAATACGTCACACAAATCATCTTTCTGCTTAGTTACGGAAAATCTTTTGAGATCTCTAGATATTAGAATGAAATTATTAATCAAAAAGTAAATCCAGTTTCTTGACACAAACGATTTTATCTGCTGTCTAGCGGATATCCAAATTAATTTACAGATAAATAATTTCGATAAATTGAATACGTTTTAAGTATTTTTTTAACAATCAATCATAGCTTCGTTCAGATTTATTATTTTATTGTAGCTATTAACTATTCAGGTTCTTATTTCAAAACACATTATTGTTTTTTTTTTTAACATTGTGTGACAATAATGTCTTTAGTTCCTTTTTCGAATTAAGTCGAAACCAACGAACATAAAGGATAAGTCATCATGGAAGTACATCATTAAAGTAAACTTACCACAACAGAAGGGGCCACAAACAGTTTGTGTTTACATGAAATACCTTCACTGAATATTTCTCAACAAACAAGGCTAAAGGCATAGTAATATATATGTCAATGGCTAAAGGAGAATATCAAAGACAATGTGAACAGAGGTGAGTCCACCCACTGTTACCGAAATTAACCTCAACATTGGCTTCGAACGAGGTCACATATGTTACGCGCATCACTATTAAGTAAAGCGCTGACACTGCTGGCACGAGGCACAACGCGTGCGCATCATCGACCCAGTTGCTACGAGGGGAAACTGCTGACACAGAACATGAGGCTCGACGACACCGTCTACGTGACCGAGCCCGCTCACTTCGTTTCCACCATCGATCGAGTCAATTTGCTTTCTTATTAATTGTAATTTCTTTTTATTAAATAAATTAGTTTGTAATTAATTCGGTTTTTTTTGAGTCCTCTGGCAGTAGCCCACGTATTTGGCGCAGCCGGTAGGATTCCCGGGTCGTAATTGCGATTACCGGTATATCGCACCGCGTTCGCTACGATAGACTTTCAACGTCGCACCGGGAGATCCTGAACATCATCAACGAGACTACGCCAGAGATCCAGACATCGATACCGCTCAACGAAGACCAGAATGTTCATGTAAGTCCGCTGAATTTTCTTAGTGGTTGTTTGCTTCCTTTTTGTGTGTAGATTCCATATACCTTATCCAACATTTTTTATCCACGTAGATCTAGTACACGTAGGTTAGTTAGTAGTAGGAATAGAAGTGTAGATTCTAGGCGCGATATTATTAGCCCTGAAATTGAACCCGAGATGGCCGACTTAGACAGCATATTTAAAGCCCTCCGCTTAGTTCCCGATTTTGATGGGAATCCGAACGTACTTACCAGGTTCATCAAATTGTGTGACCAGTTAGTAGCTGAATTTATCCGAGAGGGGCAACCGTTAAATAACATAGCGCTTCTAAATGGCATACTGAACAAAGTTACGGGGCCCGCCGCCCGTCTGATTAACGCGAACGGTATACCTAATGATTGGGCAGGCATACGTAGTGCTCTTGTAAATAATTTTGCCGACCAGCGAGACGAGACCGCTCTCTACAACGATTTGGCTTTACTTACACAGGGTTCCGGCACGCCGCAGGAATTTTATGAGCGTTGCCAGGGACTTTTCAGCACCGTCATGACATATGTTTCATTGCACGATACCCTAGACTCAACTATTGCAGCCAAACGCGATTTATATCGCAAACTAACTTTGCAGGCCTACCTCCGCGGTTTGAAAGATCCTTTAGGCTCGCGTATAAGATGTATGAGACCAGAGACTATTGAGAAGGCTCTAGAGTTCGTGCACGAGGAGACTAACACTATGTATTTGCAGAGCAGAAATGATAACTTGTCAGATAAAAAAACCTCAGCGCGAATGCCACCTAGTCATCATAACGAAATTAATCATAAAATGCCAGTCCATCCAAGTAACATGCTTGTTCCGTTTAGACCGCAAGCTCAAGTATCTCAGCACCAATTCGGAAGACCATTTAATCCAAATAACATGCAACCACGTGGCCCGACCCGTACGCAACAAGTATTCAGTGCACCACCACCTAATAATAATCAGGGTGGTTCTGGATTCAGAATTCCCCCAAGAAACCAATATTTGCCGAATAATGGTCCCAGGCCGATGAGCGGCGTAAGCCACTTTGTACCCAGGCCTCTGCCTGCTACCAACAGTTGGAATTGGGCACTACAGGGCAATCCACCACCTTCCAACTATCTTAAAACTCGCGATGTTAATGTGAACGAATGTTCAGATTATGGGGAGCTCTACTATTACCCTGACCCATCCGACTACCTTTACATTGATCCCTACAACCAGGACTACTTTTATTTTGACGACTATACATATGACCATGTCATACCGGAACAGACCGACGGAATTAACGACAAAGACAAGACAGTTACCGCCGACCAACAGCAGCCTTCAACCAGTCAGGATTTTCAGAAAGTTCCGAAGTCAAACAGCTCAGGATAGAATTAAATTTGCAAACCCAAAGGCAATTACCGTTTGTTCGTATCCATAATCCTCCACTCAATTTTCTAATAGACACCGGTGCAAATCAATCATTCATCAGTCCAGAAGCAGTTCAGACTTATTTCCCTCACATACCTCTTAACTATGATCCATTCGAGGTTACTAATGTCCATGCCACAAGCAGGAGCGATTACTCTATTAACTTACCCTGCTTTCCCGAATTCGGTGACACGGAATTAATTAAACTATTCGTATACAGATTCCACGATCGTTTTGACGGCTTGATAGGAATGGATTTACTCACTAAATGGGAGGCTAAGTTAGATTTGAAAGATCTCACGTTTACAACTAAATTCGCTATTAATCCTATCCAAATTTATAACTCTCGAAATTTAAATCTCTATGAGGAAATCATACCAGCAGGAAGCTCTAAATTAATACGGTTACCCATTAATGCACCGGGCGGTGAGGTTTTTGTAGAAGAACAGATAATTTGCAATTGTATTATATCTGAATGCCTGACCACCGTTTCTAATAGCCGCGGTATAGTCGAAGTGACCAATCCAACCCGTAACGATATAATATTTTCACTGGACCATGCCACTCAGGCAACGATTTTTAATGTTGAATGTACTGAGCAATTATCACCCCGCGCTAAAGATGTTACATCCCGGTTACGTATCGATCACCTAAACGAGGAGGAAAAGGCAAACTTATTGGCACTGTGTTCAAAGTACGCCGACGTCTTTTACATTGAAGGCGAGGCATTAACCTTCACCAACAAAGTAAAGCACAGCATTAAAACTACAGATGAAATTCCAATTTATACTAAAAGTTACAGGTATCCGTTTATACACCGCCAAGAAGTTAGTGATCAAATAGAGAAAATGTTAGATCAGGGAATCATTAGGCCATCTGAATCCGCATGGAGCTCACCAATTTGGGTCGTCCCAAAGAAAAGTGACGCCTCTGGAAAGAAGAAATGGCGTATAGTTATTGACTTTCGGAAGCTAAACGAAAAAACGATTGATGACAAATACCCTATCCCTAATATCACAGACGTCCTGGACAAACTAGGCAAGTGCCAATATTTCACCACTCTTGACCTAGCATCAGGGTTCCACCAAGTGGAAATGAATCCCAGTGACATTCCAAAGACCGCCTTTAATGTTGAGCATGGGCATTTCGAATTTTTAAGAATGCCCATGGGACTTAAAAATTCCCCGTCCACATTCCAACGAGTGATGGACAACGTACTCAAAGGACTACAAAATGTCATATGTCTCGTCTACCTTGACGATATAATTGTATTCAGTACTTCCCTCCAGGAACACATGAACAACTTAGAAAAGGTGTTCCAGAGGTTAAGAGAATCTAACTTTAAAATCCAGTTAGATAAATCAGAGTTCTTAAAACTCGAAACCGCATACCTAGGTCATGTCATTAGTACCGAAGGAATAAAGCCTAACCCAGACAAGATCACAGCTATTCAAAATTACCCCATACCTAAAACACCTAAAGAAATTAAACAGTTTCTCGGACTCCTCGGTTATTACCGAAAATTCATTCCAGACTTCTCCCGTATTACCAAACCTATGACACAATGTTTAAAGAAAGGGAAAAAGGTAACTTTAAACTCAGACTACATTAACTGTTTTGAGAAATGTAAGACTCTGTTGACCAACGACCCTATCCTTAGATATCCCGACTTTGACAAAGAATTCGTGTTAACCACAGACGCTTCTAATTTTGCAATCGGGGCGATACTCTCACAAGGTTCTATTGGCTCAGATAAACCTGTAGCATATGCGTCACGGACACTTAATGAAAGCGAAGTAAATTACAGTACAATAGAAAAAGAATTACTAGCCATTGTATGGGCAACAAAATACTTTCGGCCTTACCTCTTTGGACGCAAGTTTAAAATAGTAACAGACCACAAACCACTACAGTGGGTCATGAGCCTCAAGGAACCAAATTCACGATTAACAAGGTGGCGATTAAAGTTAAGCGAATATGATTTTACCGTCATCTATAAAAAGGGCAAACACAACACCAATGCCGACGCCCTCTCTCGCGTTGAGATCCATAACGAGGAGGTTAGTTCGATGATTGCAAACGCAACTGACAGACCACCATCCCTAGCTAACTCCAACACCTTGACAGCACATACCTCTGAGGAAAACCCTATACTTGAAATACCCATCACCGACGAACCACTTAATAAATTCCACCGACAGCTATGTTTAACCGTTGTAGGTGACTTTAAAAAACGGACTACTGCGACCAAGACATTTGACACCCACACTCGAACAGCCGTTCAGCTATCTGAATCCAACTTGGAAGAAGATCTGATTAGCGCCATTAAAGAGTACGTCAACCCTAAGATCAAAACTGCCCTGTTAATAAATCCACCCCTTGCAATGTACAACATAATCCCTCTGTTACAAAAATATTTTAAAAGTTCATCTATGAAGTTGGTATTGGCAAAAAAGGAACTTGAAAACGTAAAAGAATACCTGAGGCAGCAGGAAATTATTCGTCACTACCACGAAGGCAAGACCAACCACCGTGGCATTAACGAGTGCTTTCTAGCCTTATCTGTTAAATATTATTGGCCCAAGATGCGAGAACACATAACCAAATTCATAAATGACTGCACAATATGTGGGCAAGCAAAGTACGATAGGAGCCCCATAAAGCAGAAGTTTAACATAGCGCCCCCAGCCACCAGACCGTTCGAAATAATACATATGGATAGCTTCTCAGCACAGAATGAAAAATACGTAACGTTCATAGACGCCTTTTCAAAGTACGGTCAAGCTTACCTCCTTCGAGATGGGACTGCAGTTAGCATCATACAAGCTTTACTAACTTTCAGCACGCATCATGGCCTACCACTAACCATTATTACAGATCAAGGGACCGAATTCACCAACCAGATGTTCTCCGAGTTCTGCAAGGTTCATAAAATAATTCATCACCAAACACTCGCATACTCACCTAACGCTAACGGTAACATTGAACGTTTTCACTCCACCATACTGGAACATCTTCGTATTTTGAAACTAAAACACAAAGATGAGCCAGTCGTACATCTGATGCCATATGCTATCATAGCGTACAATAGCTCAATCCATTCTTTCACACGATGTAAACCATTCGACCTTATATTGGGACACACTGACCCACGAGACCCGACTGACATAGACCTGACCGGACACCTACTGCAACAATATACAGAAACACATAGAGAACGTATGCAAAAAGTATACGAACTAATCAATGAGACGTCTCTCGCTAATCGAACGGCGCTTATAGAGAGTCGTAATAAAACCCGTGAGGATGAGGTCGATTATGAACCCGACCAACAAATATTCATCAGTAATCCCTCCGCTAGTAGATCTAAACTCGCACCCAGATACACCCAAGACACCGTTTTAGCTAATTTACCTATCCATATTTATACCTCCAAGAAAAAGGGACCTATAGCTAAATCTAGATTAAAGCGCGTCCCTAAAACCGCGAAATTGTTGCAGGATACCCCTGATGCTGTCACTTAGCCTAACATGGGCGCAGGAGATCAATCTAGAACGACTAGAGAATGGACCTGGACTACTGCCCTTCAAACTAGGGCCCATGAAACTCATTACTCATTATCATACATTCCTGCAGAACATTGAATTAACAGACATAGACAATAACATTAACGAAATACGAAACCAACTTATCAAAGCCACAGATAGACTAGACAATTACACTCACACTTTATACGAGCTCCAAATAGATAGCTTGAACGCAAAACTAAATAAAGCCTCATCTCATCTTCAAAGCCTAAAGCCCAATCGATTCAAGAGAAGTTTAATAGATGGTCTCGGATCCGTAATAAAGAGCATTACAGGAAACCTGGATCATACAGATGCCATCAAGTACGATAACGCCCTTAAGGCTCTCAATGATAATCAGCAACAGATAGCTATTGAGCAAAATCATCATATAAGCCTTAGCAAAGGTTTGATGAATGAACATACAAAAATTATTACAAAATTAGTAGAAAACCAAGTACAATTAAATGATAGTCTGCATATTTTACTTGACGCCGATAAGTATAAACAACACAACCTCATCAAGTTTGCAAAGTTTTCGCAAATACTGCAAATAATTAGTAATAACGTAGATAGTCTATTAAGCGAATTAAGTAGGTTAGAGAACGCAATAGCACTTTCCGGTCAAATGCATACTCATCATTCTATGTTAGGTACAGAAATAATAAGCAACATGATACGCAAACTAAGCGCGCTTTATAATAAAGACCAACTAATAGAATTAGATATTAGAGAATATTATGACATCATTAAACCATTAGCTTATTATCGTGGAAATCAAATAGTTTTTGCATTTAAATTTCCCATAACGTCTCCACTAAAATTCCTGTTGTACAAGTTAGTCATTGTACCGAATAGAAATAAGCAGGCCATCATCCCGTCCTACCCATTCCTAGCAATCACTGGAAACATTCACGCGTACATAGAGGCAGAATGCCCGAAGGTAGCTTCAGAGTATCTCTGCGAAGAAAAACTCAACCACCAAATTAGAACCCATCCAGACTGCATCTGCGATATCATCGGAAGTCAAACACCGCACAAATCATGTAACACGATCACTATTAGCCTGACGAAACCCGCAATGGAAAAGTTAGACGACCGCCGCTACGCTCTCGTGTTCCCGAAACCAACACAAGTCCAGTTAATCTGCGAACAGGAAGAATCTATAACTATAGCCGGAAGCTTCCTAGCCACCATTCCACATAATTGCAAGCTACGAACAGACGAGTTCACCATCGTCAACATCAACGACCACATTAGTGGACAACCCATGAAGATAAGCAGCGTGCCAGATCACATCGAAGGATCAACCATGCCACCTCTTCAAATCAGTGCTATTAACTTAAAGAAGCTGCACGATATTCAAGATAGAATAGACTCACAGAAGCCAATCCACATTGAACCAATCTCAACTATTTACCATACAACAATCCCATTTTATGGTACACTGCTAGCCTTATTTGTACTGGGAGCAATACTATCATACCGAGTCCACTCCCGCCGAAAGAAGCAGATGACAACTCCAGATGAAGCCATGTACACCGAGCCTGAAACATCTGAAACCCGCCGGAACCAGCCGGCTTCCCAAGATGAATCTAAACTCTCGACGATATTTCATCTCAAAATCTGAAATAGTCGTCGATCTGAGGGGGGAGGTGTTACGCGCATCACTATTAAGTAAAGCGCTGACACTGCTGGCACGAGGCACAACGCGTGCGCATCATCGACCCAGTTGCTACGAGGGGAAACTGCTGACACAGAACATGAGGCTCGACGACACCGTCTACGTGACCGAGCCCGCTCACTTCGTTTCCACCATCGATCGAGTCAATTTGCTTTCTTATTAATTGTAATTTCTTTTTATTAAATAAATTAGTTTGTAATTAATTCGGTTTTTTTTGAGTCCTCTGGCAGTAGCCCACGTATTTCATAGACACTACATTATTGTGGAGGCTGTTCTACGAATACAAATACCATCTTTTATGCATATCGGAAGATAAATACTATGGAAAAAGTTCTAAGCAATACACCTAAAAGCATTATCGTTACGGGAACGTTATAAATATAGCCTATGGTACTTGGGTATGATATACCTAGGTTTCCACTGGTGAAAAATGTTTTTGAAATCAGATCAATACTGTTCCGAAGATAACCCCTGCATCCAAACTTTACCTCTTTATAATATTAGTATCGAAGTATCTTACGAGACGATCTTTGGGTTAAGCTGCGCTTGCCTAGTTTGGTCCGTGGATGGGTGACCACCCATTACACCGAGTTTCCTTCATGCCTCGGACAGCACGTTCAGCCGTTGGTCTCGGCTGTCATTTATAGATCTTTGCCCGTCGTAACAGGTAGTCAGTGGTCTGGCAACCAGTCTTACCAAGACGTATCGTATTACCCAGTATTAATTGGGTCGTGGAGGTCAGATAAGCAGTTAATTTTAAAAGCATTCCAAAAACAAACCAAAATTTGAAACAATTTTAAACAAAGCTGATTTCAAGTCCTAACATGAAATTTTATTGTTACTGCGAGCTGCATTTCGTGGAGGTTATTGTGACGCACGCGTTTTCAGTGTAACGCAAACGCGAAAGTTTGGAGTTATGGGTCTCTAGTCTGGAATGGCAGCAACGACAGTTATGCCTTTTGACCTGACGCTATGCTTTTGTGTAGTATGTTATATGGAATAATTTATATCTATATTAATATTACTAAGAGGCGGAAAGATTTGTATTTTAAATTTTTGTTTTTTAACGAATAAACATAAAAACTACTGGACCGATTTGAAAAATTCTTTTAGCAGTGGATAGCTATATTATCAGCGAGTAACATAGGTTATATTTTATCCCCGTACTCCCACGGGAACGGGACCTACGTGGGTGAAACCGCGTGACGTCCGCTAGTCTAGAATAACTTTACAGACTTGTGGCTTCTACCAAACCAAACTCCACGTGGTGGACTAAGACCCATTTCTTCTGATATAGAGGACACTTTTGACAGTTATGAGCAGTGGAAACTCTGTACGCTGATCAAGTTGTTTGGAAACTTATAATATGTTTAGAAAACTGTCCTGTTGGTGTCGTAAATGCGACAGTAAACATGTGGACCTTGGTTCGATTTCCGGTTGGGAAAAGGGTTTTTGGATAGAGAGGCCAGGGGCCTAATTCTGTAACTTTGTGTTAAGCAACACGCCATTGACACTCTATCGACACATTACTGACACTAGGTTGCCACTGTTGCAAATTTGGTATTCTGCAAAAACTTCAATAGCGTTTCAGTGGTGTCTCAGTAGTGTGTCGATAGTGTGGCGGTACAATATTTTTCAGTGTTTTCGTTGTTCCATGGCTTCACAATGGCGGCTCGATGACCAAAACACTTTTCAAACACGATAGACACAATTTTCAAATACACTTAAAATATTTACAGACTACCGTAACTTTGGCCATAATGATGACATTGACACATTATAGTGGAGCAGAATACCAACTATTACAATAGTCTTCTATGGCGTTTCAATAGCACTACAGTGGTAAGTCAATGACCGTAGATAATTTGTAGAATACTAAATAACAATGATTAGCCTATTGAGACACTACTTACACACTACCGACACACTATTGACAAAGTGGTAATTTTACAGAATTGGGCCCCAGTGTGCACTATAATACGTTCTGTGTGTAGTAGCTTTTCTCGGTCGAAATTCGGTCAAGAGAAATAATATTTAGATTCGCAAAAAAATTTTTTCTCTGTTTACAATTTTCCAACCATGTAAGACCGACATAAAAGAATAAAGGTGTCTCTCTACACACGGCTTGCATAAAATGCATTCACAACATAATTTGAATACCCTAACATTATCATTTTCATGAGATTTTAAGTCTTTGCTCAATTTACATTGTTGAATATGTTTAAAGTTTCTAATCGCATTATGCTTGCATTTCATATGCAAACCTCATTATGTTGGCTCAAAGAACTCTGAAAAGTAAGTTTTACACTTGCAAATAAGCATACTTATTAACACAGTTTCATAATTTGTGACTTCATACAAACAATCCCTTTAGATTAGAACTAGCTGATGCCCGCGGCTTCACCCGCCCGCAAATTATATACTAAAACCTTTCTCTTGAATCACTCTATCTATTAAAAAAACCCGCATCAAAATCCGTTGCGTAGTTTTAAAGATCTAAGCATACATAGGGACAGACAGACGCGGGTGACTTTGATTTATAATATGTAGTGATAGTGATAGTGAAGTACCCAAATATTATATTAAGTAATTAATAACATCGCTGCCAGCGCTGTGACTTTTTTTTTAAATGTCACAGCACTTTGCTGAGATAGGAGCCTTTTGGCCTTGCACAGGACCATTTTGATTGTTTTTTTTATTTTTTCTCTTGTTTACTTTTTTAAATTTTGTAATTTTTATTGTATCTTTTTGTTTCTGTTTATCCTGTGTGAGTCAATAAATACTTTTCTTTCTTTCTTTCTTTCATCATCATATATAACATCATGCCTTGTTATCCCCAAAGGATCAGACAGAGTTGTATCTAATAGTACACCTGTAGGTGTACTATTAGATACAACTCTGTCTAATTTAGGTGTACCTAAATTTCACCAGTTAAGTCCCATGTAATAGGGGGCGAGCCTATTGTCAGCAATCGGGCACAAGTCTAGACTCCGTGGCTGCTACTAAGAAATTCCCAATAACTCTTTGTCCACCCCGGGAATTGAACCCAGTACCTCATGCTCAACAGTCGCGATTTCGACCACTAGACCAGCAGTACCTACTATAATTAATAAGTATTAAATTTATTCATCAATCAATTATCAAAGATTTTATTGGGATCAATTAGAGGGAAAATGTACTTCTTAACGTAAAATACTTTGATAAAATATTCATACGAAAGTAGATTAAAAAATATTTGGGGCAATTAAATACACCACTTATAAGGGAAGTATCAACCTAATTATTTAGAAGTAAGAGCGCTGTCCAAAATTCAGATTAAATTTAGACCCATAACTTCTAACAAATTAAATAGGTATAATATTTCCCTACAGAACAAGTTAAGTGTTATGACTATGAGCCATGACGATATTAATATAAATCAATTTTATGATCATTTCTTTTCAATAATTCACACTGAATTCAACAAAACTTTTGAAAAGAAGACAAAAAGTATTTGCCCTAAATTTATATTTAGTGATTGGGCAACTAGAGGTATCAGAAAAAGTAGGGAAAGACTATTTGAGCTTTATGGTCTTAAGCCTTATATGAACACTGAAACTTTTAACAAATCTGTTGCTAAGTATTAAAAAATTTGTTCTCGTTTTAGAGTTACTTGCCCGTTCTTCTCCATAGAGATCTACGCTAGGGAATGGGCAACTACAGTACTTTCACAGTTTTTGTGTCTTGTCGGGACTGTAGGTAAATTTAATTTTCATATTTGTTTCGACAATTCAAAAGTGCCTGTAACTGGCCTACTTGAAATAAATGCTTTGATTTTGATTTTGATTTTGTCAAGAACGTTTACAGAAAAAAAAAACATGCGGGGCACTTTTTGAAGATAGAAGTGAACTTGTGAATTGTATCGTCGACCTATTAGATTATTATTTTGGGTTTGTAAAGAAGTGTTAATGACCAATTTAAACTTTAAATAAGCGATAATCCGAGTAATGTGGATATAATTATTTTGTTGATTCAAAACCCTTAATTTAATACGTGCTTCAATTCGAGTGGACCCGAGTCTACCGTGCCGAAGGGACAAACGTCAAATGTTTGACAGGAAAGTATGGTAGAACAGTTTATATAGGAAAATGAAATTGTTGTTTTTACTATCTTTCTCGGAATTTTTCTGTATTTTTTTCACCATTTAATCCTTCCTTGGACTACGACAAACATTTCAAAACCAAAACCAGCTAAATCGGCCCAGCCTTTCTCGAGTTTTAGCGAGACAAACGGACGATGACGTGACTTCCATGATTTCTGTTCACCCAAAAGTTTTCACTTCAAAAAACCTCGATAATTGGTATTGTGGCCAAGTGTTATCAGAAACTATTTAAAGTCTATTGTCCATCCTTGTCCATGGGCTAAGCTTATTAGTGACTTGTTTTCCTCTTTTTCCGTTCTTTTAACTGCATCCGTTCGTAAGTTAATTTCGTCGGAAACTGTTTCCGAACTTGCTTCATTTCGGAACTGTAACTGAATTACGTGAAACCTTTTGAAGTTCGTGTTTCGGATAAACGAGTACCTTTGAGCTTTCATGGGTTGTCTGGATGCATGGTAATGTTACAAAGTCTTTGATGATAGAAAATAGTGAAATCTAGTGTAAAATGCAAATAATATTTATTTAGATGAAAAAGTCGTGCGCCCGATTAGATTTCTACGGTGATAATGACAAATATAAAAACACCCTACAAAATAATTAAAAAAAATTATGGATATTTGTGAAAATAATTGAAAGAAAGAAAGAAAAATATTTATTTGGGACAAGCACAGGAACTACAAAAATAATATGAAAAAAAAGAATCTAAAACTAAATAATAAAAATAATCTAAAACTAAATCATAAAAGGACAACCTGTGCGAGCCCAAAAAGGCTCAGCATGATGCTGCGATAGATGAAAAACAAATACCTCAGTGCTGGTTTTCTGATAGAGCCCACTGTGATGTCACGGTCACACCTACGGACACAAAATAAATTCATACAAAAAATAAAACTTATTAGATAAAATAAACACTATAGGTATACACACAAAACTATAAGAGTACTCAAATGAAAATATTAATAATAATCGACTCGGCAGTACCAGATGTTCCCGTATTTATGCTTTTAGAGCCAGCCGTTTAGGCTGTGCAATGTCTATCAATGACTGAATTTATGAAAATATGGTTCGGTACCGAAAATGACATTTTAGACATTTTTTTTTAATTCAGATGGGAAATCATCAAATGACTCCTCCCGCTCTCGGCGAAGCAGGAGGGAATGTCAGACTTTTACTGACCAAAACCCATCCATGTTCCTTCATCGCCCTTTGTGTTCCGGGACCACGGTATCTCTTTCAAACAGTCCCGCAGCCCCGGCAGGCATCGGCCCGTTCTTTCGACCTCTTCCTTTTGCTTACATCTCTTTGAAGTGTGCGTGGAACACGAACGCGCCGTTGACACGGGCTCGACATAAGACGGACGGACGGCGAGCTAGCCCCGCGATGATATTATTGCCTTACATGGTAAAACCTAGATGACTCTGAATCAATAACGAAAGGATAGTCATCCGTTAAAGAGGCCACATAATATAGGTAGAGGATAAATAAGACTACTCATAAACTTTCTTCTGATAGCGTGATAATAGAATGTCTCTTTATTCGAGTATCCATGACTCAAAAGCTCTTAGTAAAACTTAAGACTATGTTAGTAAGCACTGATAAATCAAACAATACAACAAATAATGGTTGATCACTGCTGCGATCCATGGGTAATTGCACAGCAGCGACCCACATAAACACAGCTCGGGCGACTGGCAATCATGATTAAGATACTGTTGTAATAAAGAATTTAACATAATTTCAATGATTAGATGATTGCAAAAAATATCTGTATACACTAAGATTATTTCCAGCTAAAACAGATGCCTAAATATTGGTTAACTTATTAAGTTAGAACAATGAAGCAATTAGTAAGTGCGAGTAAATCGTGCGAGTAATATTACGGGATACTAAATAACGAGGGATCGTAGGCGCCTTCCAACTTGTCGGTTATAAGGATAACTTGGAGAAATTTAATTTACTACAAGTTTCAGTTCAACTTTGGGTAGCCAGCCTACTATAACGGATAATAGTCTACAGATTATATTTCTTTTGTATTATGAAATTGAGACAATTGAATCTTTCTTTGAACTGCAGTGGCTAATCTGGATATCTCTTAACCGTTTGCGGGCTCAGGTTGGCCGCTGTAGAAGTAATCTGGTCAATGGGGTATCATCGACTCGTCCCAAATACAATGTCAGTGTGGAGCCCCTCTGCAGGATATGCCCCTCCTCCTTTCTTGCCCATCCTGCACAGCCACCTGCAGGTGGCTGTGCAGGATGGGCTTTGTCGTTGGCTTCGTTTAAATCCTGGAAGGTGCACCTTCCAAGATTTAAACGAAGCCAACGACAAAGCTGTGCAGGTGGCAACATACTGGTCGGGTATTATTTGAGTCTATCGGCACGCAAAGAAGTAAAAGAAGAAGAATGTTTCTTTTTTTGCACCTGAACTGGCTTGAAAATGTTATCAGCTACTAGCTTATGCTCGCGGCTCTGCCCACGTGGTGTTCGGTACTGTACCACGGGATCGTAGTAACGTATAACGGGATAAAAAGTATTCTAAATATGAATCAAGGTTATAAACTATCGGGGCTGCGGGACTGTTCGAAAGAGATACCGTGGCCCCAGAACACAAAGGGCGATGAAGGAATATGGCTGGGTTTTAGTCAGTAAAAGTCTGACACTCCCTTCTGCTCCGCCCAGAGCGATCCTTCGCTCTGGGCGGAGCAGAAGGGAGTGTCTCTGTGTGTGATTTGATGATTTCCCATCATAAAAGAAAATAAAATATAAACTATCTGTGTACTAAATTTCATGGAAAAGCTTTCAGTAGTGTTTTCGTGAAAGAGTAGCAAACATCCATCCATCCATCCATCCTCAAACTTTTTTTATAATATTAGTACTTAAATAAAATAAATATCGCTGGACATTACACACAGCGCCATCACACATAGTGCCACACTTAGCAACGAGGCTTGTGTCGTGGACACCAGATAGTTGATATACTACGTAGATAAAAATGCTAAAAATAACTATGGATAGCTGTAGCTAAAATTTCATATTCAGTAACATACATGTTATTAAAGCATTCAAAGCTAGTTAAATATCAAAACTTAATAGGTCTATTCTTTAACGATTACAAGGAAACCAGCCGAGCGTTGAATTTTATAGCTACTTTATATACACGAAATTGTAAAGAATTGAAAAGAAAACGATACAAACGTACTTATTTCATCTATTTTTGTCTGAAAATACGACACAAATGTTCTGTTCCATTTTATTGGACAATTTTATTTTGTTTTGAACCTACAAATCAATCAAGTCCTTTATAGGTACTTAGGTTGTATCTAGATTGGTACAAGAACATCATCATCTGCCTAGCCTTTTCCCAACTATGTTGGGGTCGGCTTACGGTCTAACCGGATGTAACTTAATCAGTAATTTACATGGAATTTTTGGACCCCCTTTTGGACCACTGACGTCCTGTAAAAAACACATCGATTTTTGACAGTCAAAAGATCTACAAATGACAGCCGAACATGTTTTGCGAGGCACGGAGGAAAGTCTGTATGGAATGGGATAAGCTTAACCTAAAGATTGATCCGAGTGGCTGTTATTGCTTAGCCACAAACTCCTTCGTACCCGTATTTTTGTACAAGAACACACCACCCCACCACACCACAACAGCCCATAACGTCCACTGCTGGACATAAGCCTCTCCCATAAGGGGAGGAATTTGCCGTAATCTCCACGCTTGGCAGGCGGATTGGAGATCGCAGTGATGAAAGACTAACAGAAAACGCTGCTGCCCATTCTCAGGTCTACGGAGGCGCAAGGTGTTCTGCCTCAGACATTAGTCGCCTTATACGACACCCGTGAGTGTAGGTGGTTCTATTCTATTCTGCCGGATACCACACGGCTACAAGAACACACAGACCTAAAAAAATAAAACGATCAAAATCATCTCTGACTAAATCCAAAATCTTCTTACAAAGCTAAGATTATTCTCAACTTAACACAAATTCCTCGTTTTAAAAGCATTTCTCGGATTATCATTTCAACAAAGTTAAAATGTTTGAAGAATCCGCTTATTTCTTTTATTTTCCATTGTCATTAAATGCTCGTAGACAATTACCTAGCTGGCCACTAAGTCTGTCTTTCAACAACGCAAGTACGTGACTCGCCTTTGTTTCCATTAATTGGCGACAAAAAATTAACCATTCTGGTCGCATAATACATGACGCCGATGAAAAAACTTGGCTTTTCATGGAAATGTTTTTACTTTTTACTGATCTAGTTTATTTGGAAGTTTGGAGCCAGGATTTTAGGCAATCTAGTCTCAAATTAAATATTCTGGTTTTAGTTTACAGCAAATAAAATATGAAGCAGACTACAAACTGTCTTTTTGTATTGTTTTTTGAACTTAACCGTCAATATTATATGGTTTAAAATCATTTGGAGAAATTTGATAGTTTGCGGTAACTTGGTGTGCGGACGACTGCACCTATATAAACGGCAATACCATCACTAGGTTTCCTCGTGATGTTTTCATTTACAGTACATAAAATAGTTAGTCCAACCGAAAATAAACTATTATCACAGCAAAACTTTTTGACAACACATCAATCTGTGGAATTACAGCAGGGTTCAGTGGAGCATTTCAAGTCATGTAATCAGTCACACATTACAAATATGTACGGAACTCATCCATCACACGCCGACAGCTTGTTATTGGCCACTATCGCATATTCTGTTACTATACTAGAACAAACCAAATATTTTTGGGTTTATTTTTAGTTTGCTCTTCAGACGATATTATTGTTTCGAGATTTTGACTGTTTCATGATCTTCAATTGTTTTTTTTATCATTAGCATTCCTGTTATGGTTCAGTTTTGTTTTTCGAATTTGGTTCTTTTGGTACTCGAAAGAAATTGTCAGGAAGGCGCTGCCTGTTGGTACACATTTGGGAATTTGTCTTTGGAAATTCAAAATTCAAATTCGTTCCGAATATGCTCACGCGCCAAAAGAGCAACGATCTCTATTTGAGAGGATGGTCGCTAGTTTTTTTATATTTTAGTATTTGTGTAATATTGAAATGAAAATACTGATTTAGAAAATAACCTTATGTGCACTATTTCTAAGATTCGATGTATGGTATGTGAATGAAGCAAAGAGACGTAATTTTTGTGTCAATATGGATTGGGACGTGTTCAAGTTTTTAAGTTGGTGACAAAAACCCTTTTTAACCCGAACTCGATGTAAAAAAAACCTCACGTAGACTTATAAAAAATGTGTACTTTTCGACGTAAATGGGGCCAAAATCCAATATAGTATTCAATGGCCAATCTTCAAGTGGCTTTTCAAAACTTTCAATGTTCGATGTCAACAAAAAGTTCTATAGACATTGCATTTTCGCGGAGGCGGAAAATTCGGGGACATTTTTTTCAATTGGCCAAACGTGCTTTTCATTGGAGATGTTAGGAATAGTTTCAAAAGGTAGTGACTTTCTGTTTTAGTGACGAGTTTCATTGGGATTTTCTTTTAGAATTTTTGTGTAGGGTACTATATCTCTCTTCATCCAGAATATAGTTTAATATTCCTTTTGTCTTTTTGTAGAATCATGATACTCATTTTTGAAAGATCTAGATGCCTTTGCAGCAATCAGACACCTAAAACCCCGACTACCAGTTTTACCTAGGGATATTATATTACCAAGTGACTGGATTCTGGGATCGGATAGGCAGTGCACTAATGTAAAATACTAGAGTTCAGCTGCTTCCGGATAGACTGAAAGCTAACCTTAACATAGTTAGGAAAAGGTGATGATGATCTCAACACTCAATGGTGTCGATTCTGTTGTGGACAAACTAAACTTAATTTAGGCTATTGGTATCTTTTACTAAAAGACAGTGCGAGAAAAGGACGGATATAGCTATGAACTAAGTTAGAGATGTCAAACTAGTTTATGCCTTGCGCTTCACCATGTTTTTAGTCGACATGTTTTTACGTGCTCCCTTCATTTGTATGGAAATATTAGTTCCAATTACATTTGACAGCTCTAAATTACGTCCGTCTCTTTATCGTTTTATTATAGAGAAAAAGATAGCAATAGCCTAAATTAAGTTTAGTTTGTGCACAACAGAATCGACACCATTGTTTCTGTCACTAATAACGTGTTTTTAATTGTTATATTAATCTCTTTCTGTATTTCCTTCTTTGAAATGCCTTCGTTGATTTTCGATTCACAAATTGAGAATAACAGAGGGAACTGAAACTAATTAGGTAATGGTGCTAATGTAATCCGGAATTCTACTTTGAGATTAGCCAGCCAATTAAAAGGGCATTTTGTAAGACATTTCTTTTGAACAGATTGGATAAGGCTCAGGATTGTTTCATTTTAATGTGCGTACAGGAAGTTGTTAACATTTATTTCCAGATAAGCAAAAAATTATAATAATGATAGTTGGTCACGTCTATCAAATATTTTTCTATTTGGATTAATTTAAAGCAATTTCATCACAACTACAGTGGTTTTATTTTTGGCGGTAGTGGGACCAGCATAGACATTCATTTTTGCCCAATATCCTTGTAAGAATACAAATTATGTTAAATATCGTTCTGTAGTGGACTAAAATATCATCATTTCAGCTGAAAGACGTCCACTGCTGGACATAGGCCTCCCCCAAGTGTTGCCATATTGACCGGTCCCGTGCGACTCGCATCGAGCGGATTCCCGCAACCTTCACCAGATCATCGGTCCACGGCCACTCCAGAACTTTTCGGCCCCATCGACCACCCGTTCTGCGAGCAATGTGCTCTGCCCACTGCCACTTAAGTTTGGCAATTCTTCGGGCTACGTCGGTAACCTAACTACTAAAATATCGTTGAAACTTTCAGAATGCAATCCTCATAAACTTAACATTATCATTTTAAACTACTACAAATATAAAAATACCACAATAATGGCTTTAGAAGTTTTCGAAGAAAAGCTTTCGAAGAGACGCAAAAGATAAAAGCATAGATAAAGACTGGCTCGGACTGAACAATGCTGTCTCTAGAACAATGTCAGCCGATGTAGATAGTGCACATTGCAGAGACAAGCCACGTGCATGTTGCGAGGAAATTAAAGAAAAATTAAAACTAGAAAACGAAATTTTTGAACCTGTATTTGTTGGAGCTTTACTGGCAAAGTTTTGCCTGTTGGGAAATAAGATTTACGCTTTAAACTTTGAACTGTTATAGATTGATTAGTTGGGTGGTTTTTCACTAAAAAGAAAGCAGTGTTTTTATGTTTTTTCTAGAATATTATAAATCTGTCGTATTCGATCGACATAGAAATGTTCTACTTCTTCTTTATCGTGTGGTTAATGCGTAACCTGGTTTCAGTTTTCTTTGCCACCCATAGGCCTCTGACTTGCCTTTACATGCCGTAAAGAAATATCTCTCAGGCATGTGGTTTTCTCACGATGTTGTCCTTCACCGAAGGAAGTACTAATTATACAATACGCACATGATTCCAAAGAATCAGATGTATGTATGTGTCTTGGGTACAAATTCGAGACCTATAAGTTGTCAGACCGATGGTTACACTACTAAGATATCACTGCACTTTCAATGTTTTACTAAAATACTACATTTCAGCAATAGTTCTGAATATCATCTGCCTAGCCTTTTCCCAACTATGTTGGGGTCGGCTTTCAGTTTTACCGGATGCAGCTGAATACCAGTATTTTACACGGAGCGACTGCCTATCTGACCTCCACAACCCAGTTAGTACCGGGTAATACGATACCCCTTGGTAAGACTGGTTGTCAGACTTTTTGGGCCTCTGCTACCTAACGACTGTCAAAGATCTACAAATGACAGCCGGAACCAACGGCTTAACGTGCTTTCCGAGGCACGGAGGAAACTCGGTATGTAATGGGTGGTCACTCATTCACAGACCAACCTAGGCAAGCACGGCACCTAACGATCGACCCGAGCGGCTGTTATTATTTAGCCACGAGCTCCTCTGCAATAGCAGAGCAATAGTTCTGAATATCCGGAAACAAATTTTTATGACAACATTTTAATTTATACAAAATCTTCCGCATTATCAAGACCTTGAATAAGGTCAATAGTAACTTGATATAACATATTTTTCGATACAACCGACTATTCAATCCCTTTTGTGGGACTCCCTTGCGGGTGCTTCCAATTTGTCGACATCCATCTAAAAGATATCCGTACATACATCATTGTGACATTCTATCTCGTTATATGCTGTACTGAAATCGATATGTATATTCGTAACCTTTAGTACTATGGTTACAGTTACTGAGCATGTATCTGGCCCTGATAAGATAGCTGGATTATCTAATTAATCTATTTTTGATGTTACAATTAGTTTCCGATAAGCTATTGGTACACGACCTAAATGTGTTAATACGGTTTGTGCTGTCTTAATACAGAAAACTACGATATGTTGAAAAACTGGTAAAAGTTTTGAGTATATTGAGGCTTTCAGAGAATTCAGAGTGGTGCAGACCATAGAACGGTGAATGGACTATGTAAAGGACGATATGGAAAAAAAAAGGTGATGAGATGACGTGTTAAACATCAAAATAAAAAGTCAGATTTTCACATTACCGGGGTTGCGGGACTGTTCGAAAGAGATACCGTGGCCCCGGAACACAAAGGGTGATGAAGGAACATGGATGGGTTTTAGTCAGTAAAAGTCTGACACTCCCTCCTGCTCCGCCCAGAGCGGGAGGAGTCATTTGTAGATTTCCCATCCAAAAAAAAAAAAAAAATATTCACATTAAGCTGGTAATCCGCAGTTTTTGAACGTCAAAGTTTACAAGAGACGCCCACCTAATTGGGTGCCTTCGACACTTCCTAGTGTTTTAAGAAGAGTGGCGGATCAAACTCCTCAGCAACAAATCTATCTGTTAGGCAAGAAAAAGATAATAGTATTAGAGAAGTATGAATTTAGACGACAAGCCACGTCGACCCCTAATAAATTGGGATTAGAGCTGGAGAACACTGTTTCATCAGATTTTTATTATATTATTTACACTTCATTTTATTCCAGAAAACTCTCTAGACAACGCAACGAAATATTATACAAGTACTATTAAGAAATAATGTTTTCGTGACAGACAATTTATTCTCTTGTCATGAACACCTACCCGAAAAACTGATTCAAATAATTACGCAACACAAGTAAATCAAATGTTATCACGACCCACAAGGGAAGAAGAGAACCTACATAAAAACAAAATCTCTTTCAAAATTCAAAACTCATTCAAAAAAACACAATTAAAAAGTGCGCAAACAAATTTATTTGCTCTACGTTGTAATACGCAAATTCGAGCATCATAAACAACAATATTAAAGGATTCATTAAGAACCCAAATCGTTCCCGGAATGGAATAAAACAGGCATTCCAGAATTTATGGCTTAAGGTCGGGGTTATGGGCAATTTTATGAATAACCGTTTATGATTATTGCTCTGAGATCCTACTATTTTGTCAGAAATTCTCTAGTTTGCCACTTATTGCGCAAATAAATTATCTCGTCTATCATGATGACTGCAATCGTTTTAAGTGTTGAAGCAATTGAAGCCTTATCGATTAATGTATTAAAATTGTAGGAATAGGATTACAGTTTCATGTTATGCACTCAAAGTATGCCAGTAATCATTGTTCTCCTATCCTTATCTTAAATTATTTTGAGTGGGTGCAGTTTCTACGTCTTTTCTTTCATAGACCGGGTACATATTAGCTGTAACATCAGTCTTCGTTTCACTCCAAGTTCAATCATCATCTACACTATTGTACCTATATACGTGCTTCTGTGGCAATGAATACATACTATTGTATAAAGGTGTTTCCAAATCAAAACAATTAATACTTCCTTTCTTTAAAGATAGGAAGTATTAATTGTTTTGATTATTGAGTACTTAAGTACTCATATTTTCTTATTATAGTCATTAAAATTCATACTCTGATCCAAAACAAATCCTCTCCTTGGATAAATAAACTGTCTGGCTTAAAAAAAAAAATACCTGACAGAACTCTTCAGATGACAAGTACCCCATAAATCGATTAAACAATTACTTTATGCCTTATCTTCTAGAAATGTAATCTATTAAGATTTCCACGCTCTTTCACACCAACTTACAGGATACTAACTCAAAAGTTAATCTCTGAAGGTTAATTTTCAGCAAACTTCTCTTTTGCTATAAATCACAATTTATTATGAACTTTCGACTTGACTTTAGCTACGGAACTCAAATAAGATATCGGATTGCTTTTTGATTCTGATTAACAAATTGTGCATTTTAAAGGGGTAATACTAAATCGATTTATGGTTTTCAAAATCGCGAAGGAGATCGGGAGGGTATGCATGTCCCGGAGCATAAAATTCAAAGATATGTAGCAGATTGTGTATGTGATCTCGCGTGGTAGATTATATTGTCCCACACCCTTTCGCAAAGAGCATTATATGCATAATATACGGCCTGTGGTGTGGTACATTGAAGGGTTAAAGCCTCTTCTCATGCGGGGGTGGAAAATTGCCTAATTGAATTGCCTAATCAAATCACCAGCCACTCTCGGAGCGGGTTGACGATTTTAGGGCACTAGAATCAAGAATATTTTCTTTACGATCATTTAATGACGTGTCGATATTGAAGAATCGTAATATTAGTGTCTTCCAAGGATGGATAGATGTTTGTTACTATTTCACGTGAAAAATACTGAACGGATTTGGGAGAAATTTAGCAGACGGATAGTTTATAACCTGGATTAACACATGAAATACTTTTTATTCCGGTATCAAGATCTCATTGGACAATGACCAAACTCGACGCGGGCGAAGCCACGGGCTTAAGCTAGTCTACACTAATATTATAAAGAGGAAAGATTTGTATTTTTGTGTGTGTGTATGTTTGTAATGAATAAACTCAAAATCTACCGCGTCGATTTCAAAAATTCTTTCACCATTAGAAAGTTACATTCATCCTAAGTAACAGAGGCTATATTTTATCCCCGTACTCCCACGGGAACGGGAACTACACGGCTGAAACCACGTGACGTCCGC
Source organism: Xestia xanthographa (assembly GCA_905147715.2). Classification (NCBI taxonomy): domain Eukaryota; kingdom Metazoa; phylum Arthropoda; class Insecta; order Lepidoptera; family Noctuidae; genus Xestia; species Xestia xanthographa. Next base: position 23,128,262 of record LR990659.1, read on the forward strand.
TAGTTTTGTTAAAATTCAGAATTAAGCCTTAGATACTTTAATAATATACTTAAAAGGAATTTCCTCATTTAATTCATTAAAATAACTCTTGTTTAATACGTGATTCATATTAAGAAGGCTAAAATTTCTTAATTAATTAAGAAAATAACTCAAACCACGGTTGCTTACGACGCAAAATCTCTAGTATTTTGTAATCTCGTGTAAATTTGATAGGTCTTGTGGCTGAAGAGGGAATCTTGTTAGTATCCGCTATAATGAACACTTTCTAAAGTATACTGCAAAGCTGTTAGTATGAAAATCGGCTTTTCCTAGACGTCATTCAGATAGTAAGTTCATTATAATCTTATTCTATTATTCCCGGTGATAGTAATTTTCGAGACGAGGGTGCTATTTTACTATTTACCATCACATTTTGTACAATTAGCTTATTGAAACAGACTTCAATTTATCTTGACGATTATCAAATAAACGATCTTAAGCTTAAAAACAATAGGTAACACTTTAAAATTAAACCCTACACACGCAAAACACATTTATTATTTGAGGACACACAACTATAATGAAAATCTCGAAACACACAGTAAAAACAGAAATAATTTAGAGGACATTATTATAACGGTCCAGCGAACACAAAGCAAGTGGTACAAAGGTATCACAGAACTTGGGACGGTGACACTTTTCTTGAATAGGAAAATAACTATGTGAAATTAGTTTAGTTTTTCATGTATTTTATTTAGGTATTATTTTGTCATTTCTACGAGACTCCTTTGAATATGTTTTATTTGAATAGTAACCTTTGTTAAGTGCTATAAGCATAATCAACTTAAATTTTCTCTTGAAGTTATAAGAATCATAAATATTTATAAGGATATACTATTCCCTGAGTAAAAAACTTAAAACCTTGGTAATATTTTATTGCTAGATCAATCTTGTATACTTAATGAGCTCTAAAATTGTTACACATTTCTTTGACAATATTGAGGAGGAGCTCGTGCCTAAATAATAAGGGATCCCTTTTTTTTGCATAATCTTCTTTTTCCTAATATACTTTGGCATAACTGTTTTGGCATAATTCGTTTTGCCATAATAATACTTTGCCAAATTTTTTTTTGCCATACTGTTTATGTTGGCATAATCATCTTGAAGGTTAATTTGTTTTGGCATAAATTTAATTTTGCATAATGTTACTAGGCATAATGACTATTAGCATAATAGTATTTAGGCATACAAATAATATAAATACCGGAATCAAATTTGAGTTATTTTTACGTATTCATTTTGAAATAAAAAACGAATCGCTGCAAAACCGACTCCACGTAGTCTTGTCTGCCCTACCCCTAGAGTGTAATCTAAGCCCGCGTAGGCACGGAGGGGCGAGGCGGCCTGCGAGTTGAGGAGCAGGTGGTTTTAACGCTCGCCGCCGTAGCTGAGGCTGGCCGGCGGAGCCGGCCAGCAAGCCGAAGCTGCGGTGGTGAGCGTAAAACACATCTGCGACGATAAGCTCGCGTGGGACCGCCGGAGCCCCGCAGCGCCGGAGCCGTGACAGAAACCTTGCTTGCTGCATGCTGCATACTGCATGCTTGCTTGCTGCATGCTTGTTTGCTGCATGCTTGCTTGCTGCATGCTGCATACTGCATGCTTGCTTGCTGCATGCTTGTTTGCTGCATGCTTGCTTGCTGCATACTTGCTTGCATGCTGCATGCTTGCTGAACGCATGCTTGCTGCATGCTTGCTGCATGCTTGCTGCACGCATGCTTGCTTTATGCGTGCTGCATGCATGGTGTATGCTTGTTTAAATGTTTGCAAGCTGCATGTTTGCTGCATGCATGGTGTATGCTTGTTTGCATGCTTCTTACAGGGAAAAAACTCACATTGTTCACAATCAACTATGTTCAAAACAAATATGTTTTGTATTACCTGCTTTGAAGAGATGGTTTTTTTCCAATCGTCAAAATAAATTGGTATATCCAATTAGGGTATGTCTAACATTTTAGGATTATGCTTCTTTGTTATGCCTATAAAATTATGTTTTAGTATCATTATGCGTAAATCAATTTATGCCTAACAATGTTATACTTAATCATTATTATGATTAGATAAATTATGCTTAAAAAAATTATGCGTAAGCTGTTATGCGTAAATAATCTTATGCGAAATAATAATTAGTAGTAACAAAAGTATGCCAAGTTATATTAGGTCTTAAAATTTTATGCAAATGGATAGGGAACCAAATAATAACAGCCCCTCGGGTCGATCTTTAGGTTAAGCCGCGCTTGCCTATGTTGGTCTGTGGATAGGTGACCTGAATTTCCTCCGTGCCTCGGAAAACACGTTAAGCCGTTGGTCCCGGCTGTCATTTGTAGATCTTTGACAGTCGTTACAGGTAGTCAGTAGCCCAAAAAAGGCTGACAACCAGTCTTACCAAGTGGTATTGTATTACCCAGTCTAACTGGGTTGTGGAGGTTAGATAGGCAGTCGCTCCATGTGAAATACTGGTATTTAGCTGCATCCGGTAAGACTGGAAGCCCCAACCCCAACATAGTTGGAAAAAGGCTAGGCCGATGATCTCTTTGACAATATTATAAATGATAAATGATGTTTATTTTGCAAGTAAGTTTTTACAAACACTTTTACACGTCATTTTTTAAAACTAGATGGGGCCGGTGTTTCGTACCTGACTACTCTGAGAAGAAACAGCCGAAACAAACTCAGAGGTCATAGTCTCTTTTAAAGTCCAGACAATCTTGCTCAATTCACATGAGGACTATGCAGATTAGTGTCTGATATGGTCTTTTGAAGAAAGAACCATACAGTTTTGAGTGGACCTGTCCAGTCAGTGCAAGCATTTGTCAGTTAACGTGTAGCTCAACTTATAACTCAAGGAGCTCAACGAAACGACGAACAATACCAAAGAAAGGACATTTGGGTAGGTCGCTTAGAGTACTCAAACTGTCAGACAGTTGTGGGAAAAAATAAACAAAAAATATGAATGTGACCCACATGGTCCCCACATTCACAATAATCATATAAAATTCATAGCAAGTTCTATTCAAAAAGAATGTAAATAAAAATCACAAAAATCATTAAAAGGCACAATGATGATAAAAAAAAAGTAAAATACTTAACAAAATAAGTATTCATGTCAAATCAGTAAATGTCAAATAAAATAATAAAAAAATAATAAAGTAAAAAATAATAAAATACATATTAAGTCATGATAAACCATCTTCTATTATTGGCAAAAACACATAATTATTGACCATGGCCTTCTTGCTGGAGTGTCCAAAGTACCTCAAACCTGCACTTTAGAGGACTTTATGAACGCCACAGATGCCGCGATTAATGTACCTACTTAATAAAATAAAAAGCCTTTTGTTTCCTGACATTTCTTATAATATACGCATGAGTTAGTTTGATTTATTTCTGTTATTTATTTATTTCTTGTTTAATATAAATTTATTTCTAATGTAATTATGTACCTCTATAATAATATTTATAAGTATAACTACTTTTTTTTTAAATTGATGATTAATGTAATCTTAATATGTAATACCATCGATAGGAAAGAAGAATTTTCTATTATTTTACCAACAACAGGAAAATGCTTTTTAACTTACAAAATCACTCATAAAGCATCACTACCAACATGTTTCACTGTCACAGTTTCTACATCTAAAGCCTCATTGAGTCCCACTAGCCTGAAGCGAAAACTCTTTGCTCGTTAGTCAGTATGAGCCCTTCCTGTACATTGTCCCGCCGAGGTTCGTTTGCACCTTTGTGTTCGAGTCCAATTTCAACTGCATTTCTGGTTTACATGGAACAGATTTAGTTTTGTTTTTATAGAAGTTCTATTTATGAATTGTTTGATTTTTTATCTGTTCATACCTCAGGGGTAATCCCCAAAGGGTTAAACATAGGTGTACCTAAAACTAACACACATTTCACCGTGTTTGAGTCTCATGCAATAGAGGGCGACGCTTTTGCCATGAACCGGGCACATATCCGGATTCCGAGGCTGGTACTGTGAAATTGCTGATGGAAACTCAGTAACGCTTTGACCAACCTGGGAATCTAGGACCCTCATGCTCAGCAGTCGCTCTTGAGACCACTAGACCAACGAGTCTTGTTGGTATTTGTGGTTGCTCTTATTTAGGGCTTTGTGCGGATGAGTCTGTGGCGCACAAGATGTCTGCATGACATACAAAAAGTCCGTCGTGGATTTTACGCAGACTCAATGCACACGACGATCTTCGATCATTCTATTCGAGTGCAGATTGCATACTAAAAGTGTGCGCCGTGTGCGTTAGCACGAGTTGAAGCAAACGTTCTATATTTTCGCGCACTTTTGTGCGGCGCGGCGCAGCCTGGTCTGCTAGAATGACACGGAATTTTTGGCCGCCGGACTTTTTGCGCGTCATATGCGTTACTCCGTATAATTGCTTAGGTTCAATTTTCACAGACTAAAAAGTGCGTCACGGATAGTCTGTCGTCTGCGCAGGCCCTTAATCTAAAACTTTGTGTAAGTTCCCCATGTATTTAAAAGGGGTTATATGATAATTACCACAAACCTGTATTTTTCTAGAAGACAAACCTTCCCCGGAAATTCATTTATAAACAGTACTTAGACAACCTTTAATCCCCTGAAAAGTAATCAGTTTAAACCACACTACAGCCATGTGGTTTTGTTATCACATGCGCTTTCCTTTATCACAATCGTGTAATTGTTCAGTTTTACAAGATTACGCTGAACCATGACGCAATGCCCAGACAAGCGTTTCATTATTACGTCACTGGTTTCCACAAAGTCCTTAAAATTAGATTATTCTTTTTTATCAAAATCAACTGAAGCATTTTTGCCGCTCAATCGAAGGTTTGCAAAGAGAGCTACGCTCCGGTAACGAACATACCTATTCGAATGGGTCCTTAATTCTGAATTACATCTAGATTTTTCCGGCTTAAGGTGGCTTTTCCGCATGGATTTGTTACCTGAGAATTGTTAGTTCTTTTTATATCGCTAACAACTAAAGGATAACACCTGAAATGGGCAGCGCTTTCACGTGTGAAGTAATTACATCTTTCCGCGGTTCAATGGTTTGGCACCTTCGTAGTTTTAGTTGTGAATACCTTGCTTGGATCTAATCCATTATATTTATTTGTCATTGTATTTAGTCAGTGGCCCAAAAAGTCTGCCAACCAGTCTTACCAAGGGGTATCGAGTCCTACCTGGGTTGTGGAGGTCAGATAGACAGTCGCTCCGTGTAAAATACTGCTATTCAGCTGCATCCGGTTAGACTGGAAGCCGACCCCAACATAGTTGGGAAAAGGCTAGGCAGATGATGAGTCGATACCAACATTATGTAATGTTTAGGGAAAGCAATACTGTCTGCCGGAAACCTTTTCACGCGGACCCTTTTGTCACGGAAACCTTAACGGCAGAATGGATTTCAATGAAATTTGCCATACAGGTAGACCATGAGCTGAATCAGGTACTATAATTTCCGCCCTACGTGACCTACCTATTACGCGAGCGAAGCCGTGGCGAAAAGCTAGTACAGACTACAACAGTACCTACAGTACTTGCAAAGTGTACTAGAAAAGTCTAAACAACACAAAATGTTCGCGATGTTTTTAACCGCAGAAAAGTCCCAAAATTGACGCTGTACGACGCAATATTTAAGTTAATGTAAATGAGATTGTTACGTGGGCAATTTCCCTAGATTTTCATCTCAAAATACGGTGCGAGTGTGACAAACAATAAATTGACGTTGTAATTTTTTCGGAATGCGATGCTGTTGGGCTTGGATAAAGTATTTTTTTTTGTCAAGTCTAACATTATTATGGTTAGGTCTACGGGTGATGTTAAAATTGCTGAAAATCCACCCAATGCTAGAACAAAAGACTGAAAAATCTAACGAACTTACTAAAAATGTTCTAAAGACCCATTATCATCAGTATTCGATTTTATAGAAAACATTCTAGTTTTTGTAAAAGTTGAAAACTTCTACACACTTCGCTTCAATTTTTTTTGTTCCGTCTTGTTGTATTTATAAATATTTCTTTGAATGTTTATGTGTTGTTCCCTGCGACATATAAATGTTTGTTAATTCTTTCTTTTTCTGTCTCCACAAGAAAAGTACCTCTAACAACAATAATAATAATTGTCTAAAATGACAACTTGAAAACAACGCAGGCTTAGAATTGACCCAAATACTTTTTACTTCCATGACTGTTGTCTAGCATAACCTTCCCTTTTGTTTTTCATAGTATATTTTTGTTAATCAATTATTTTTAACGACTAAAACTTATTCAGTTATTAATTAAGAAATAACAAGGCACGAATACTGCAAAGGTCAAGTTAAGTGGTACCTACTACACTACTACTACATCAGCCCATAACGTCCACTGCTGGACATAAGCCTCTCCTATGATAGGAGGAATTTGCCGTAATCTCCACGCTTGGCAGGCGGATTGGAGATTGCAGTGATGACAGACTAACAGAAAACGCTGCTGCCCATTCTCTGGTCTACGGAGGCGCAAGGTGTTCTGCCTCAGACATTAGTCGCCTTATACGACACCCGTGAGTGTAATGGGTTGGTTCTATTCTACTCTGCCGGATACCACACGGCTACGTGGCTAAGTGCGGCTAAGTGGTACCTAGTTCGTTAAAACTTCCTTATAATGATCTAGGTTCCATTTTTGCAAGACGGCCCAGGTTTAAGAGAGTATAAATCCAATCCCAGTCTAACGGAGAATTCTATTTTAAATCTGACTAAGGAAACCAGCCAATATCTTCAATTTTCTCAGGTGCATTTACTGTCTCTGGATCAAACGGATTAAGTTTTCTACTTAGTATGGAAGAAGAGAAAGCCTAAGATTGAATCTTTAGAAGTGCTGTTACCCTACTGATCTCAACATGAATGATGTAACCAAGATCTTGTAAAAATATTATGATTTAAAAGAGTGTCCATGGAGTTTCTTGCCCATTCTTTTCCACAGATATCTACGATTTGAAACGGGCAACTACAGTACTTTTACAAGTTAATATATTATTAGCTTCATCCTTTTATTTTTGAGCTTCAAAAGTGCCCGGAACGGTCTACTTGTGAATAAATGCTCTCAGTTACGGTTATGAAGTGCACTGAGAAGATTGAGCTCACACATGATAGATACGATATTTCAGTATGAATGACTATTCAAATGTCATTGTGCCGAAACAGAAACGTGTTTTTTTGCCGCGGTAGGGCAATTCTAACGCCCTTGGAAATAGCCACATGGGCTTACAATACAGATATTAAATCTATAGATAACCAAGACATTATCTAAATCTCGAAAGTTTACTCTACCCTATCGAATGGCCGAATCTGTAACATGTTACACCTTGTTTTAATCGGATCGCCCTCTAATTACTACGTGGAGAGCTTTGTCAACATTCCGCTTGATCGAGTTCACAATGATAATGCTGTGCAGGTAGATTACTGTAACAATGCTCGTTTAAGTGACGATTAGGCGGTGCTACTGAATTTTAGATTTGTACAAGGCCGGAAAGGCTTATCTGTGACTTTGAATTACGTTTTAAAATACCTATCTGATTAATAATTTAATAACTAACTACTACCTGTTGCTCGCGACTTTTCCTGCGATAATGTAAGAAATTATCCTTCGGCAATGTTATACTGGGATAAAAAGCCCCAATTCAAACCAAATACGTGTGCTTAATTTCTTCAAAATCCGTTCAGACTTAAAGACGTTAAAAGGTAACAGAAAGACACGGAGGCGTTTATAATACTAAAAAAGATTTTTTATTTATTTATTGACACACCAACGACTTATTCACTAAATCATTTACATTAATTAGATTATATTTCAACAGCTTTGCGGTGAATTAGTCACTGAAAGGTGTGCACAGCACTAGTATAATCAAGAATAAAAATTTAATGGAAATGGAAATATGATAATAACAAAATTAAAAGAGAAACAGAGTTTACATAGAATTTAAAATGTCAAGTAGTTACTAAAAATATTTACATAATTAATTAAAAACTAAGTATTAAATAAACTAAAATAAATAAACTAACAACAAACTATAAAAGGGCATCGAAAAACTCCTCCAACTCAAGTAGTTAGATTAAATTAAATTAAATTACAGTATAATTCAAAAATAAAAATAAATAAAAAACATAAATTAAATTGAATAAAAACACAATTATAAATTAAAAACTATAAATATAACAAATAAATTGATGATTATGATTGATTATGATGATGATTATTACATTAATTATAATTAAAAGAATAGAATATATTAAAATTCAAGTTCAAAAATTAAATTAAAATAAATTGTACAGTATTGAACACATTGAATGGAGTCACAAAAATACACAAATTAACATTTTGTAAAAGAAATAAACGAACAAATCGATCAAGAACTGAGGACGTATCGTCTGAATTCATCCAGACTGTTCGAAAATATGTCTAAGTTTGTTTTGAGTTATTGCTAGGATCTATAGTTATCTATTGCTACTATTATCATTAAAGAAGTAGGTTAAAGAATAAACTGAGCAACATAAGAGCGGGACCAATGTACTAAAGAAAATGACATAAAAATATTAATTTAGCAAACTGATCCCGCGGGATTCAAATGATCGGGATCGGTTGACTAAAGAGCCACAATACCGCACTAGCATTTCTCCTGCATCCAAGCATAAACAAAAAACATAAACACAATCCTCACTGAAAACCTCTTTATGATATTTAAAAAATACAAAAAACAGCTTTTCAACCTTTAAGGCCTGAAAACTTTTACTCCTACAAATTCAATGAAACGAGTATAATTTTGTTCATGCAATGTTTTTTTCTGTTACTCCAAGAGTAAAAAGATACCTAATTAGAGGCGAACTTAATGCCATAGGCATGCTCGTTTTCTACCAGTCAACCTTTGGGTGATGCAGAAAGAAAAATTAAGGTTGCTACACACATACACATATTTATTTGTGTTATTTAATCCAGTATATAAGTACTTGTTTTCTGGAAAAATCTAATTAACCAAATTAGTTAAATCAAAAAATATTTGACACGTATTTTTTCTTTTGTTACGTAAGCCGAAATTGACGAAGATACGACGCTTTTAAAATTCTCAATACGTCACGCCGTACTATAATTTTTAGTGCGTTGTGACGTCACGAACCCCACTCCCGAGTTTTGATGCGTTTTATCTTTGTCAGTATTGATTAATTTACAAAAACAAAAAATACGTGTCCACTATTTTCCAATAATCTAACTGACGGACTAGATTTACAATTAATTGATGGTGGTGGTGATTAACTAATGCCTATTAGGCTGCATAATAGAGAATGAGATATGGATATAACCGGCTTAGTTCTTAGTGTGTCGATATATGCCGAACAGAAACAGAGTTGCCGATGTGCAAGAGCCGAATGAAACCCGATTACCTCTAGGTATTCATTGCTTTAGGTTCTGTGCATTGTTCTACAAATTCTGCAGAAACTAGTGTGCCAACTTGAAAAGAGTGTAGACTCCTCGCCAGGAACATAATTTCATACTCTTGTTATTATTATAATATTCTCGCTTTGTGTGTCAATTTGCAATTCGTGTTATTCAAGGTAATGAATTTAAATCAAGTGTAGATTTAATTTAGAAATTGTGGCTTTAGTGTCGGTAGTATGGATGTATGCAAATATGAAATAGTTTTGGAATACTAAGCATTATGTTCTTGTTTGAATTCTCTCAAAGCTCTAATGAGGTGTTTACCGATGTAAATTCTGTTTAGTGAGATCTAGGAGCAACATGTACTTACCAGTGCTTTTCAATCAGCTATCCAGCTTTAGAGAGAGAGAGTTTCCAGAGAGGAGGCCTGTATCCCAGCAGTGGGAACATTAATAGGCTGATGATGATGATCCAGCTTTGCAACAACATTTTTGTAAACGGCATTGAAAGCAAGTAATGAGGTCATGAGGTCCTGGGTTCGACTCCAGGGTCGGGCAAAGTGTTATTGGGTTTTTCCATCAGGAATTTCTCAGTAGCAGCCACAGAGCCCTATTACATAACTGGCGAAATGGGTGTACTATTAGGTTCACCTCTACCTAACACCTCTGGATTACAGGCGTGATGATATGTATGTACCCCCGATTCACTTTCAGCTACGGCAGCGACTATCAAATGAGGGTTATTTTAGCGCAGGAGTCATTATAGCGCACACGTGTGAGACTGATAAAACACACGTGCACTTTCTGTTCCTTAAAAAAATGTAAACTAAATAAATAAAAACAATAAATAAATATCACTGGACATTACACACAGCGCCATCCAGTGCCACACTAAGCAACGAGGCTTGTGTCGTGGACACCAGATGATATACTACATAGATACTTTTTGTTTGTAAATACATTTTTATTGTACATGTCGCCGCAAGAGGCTCTATCTGCTAAGATTTAATCTAATTATTAACACTCATAATTCTATTCCATGAACCTGCCATCTCTGCTTCGTGGTACAGTTATTACATCACTTGACAAATGAGTTAAGCGCCATCTATTGGCGTAACTAGCACTTAGATAGTTCATGGTTTCAAATAGTAATTTATTAAACAAAAGTCTAGCTAAAGACTCAGTAAGTCTTTAGCTAAATCTATAGTTAAAATTATGATAAGCAAGTATTTTAGGACATTGGATTTGTAATTATTATTGTTCATTTTGACACAAGATTTTTATGAGGCAACACTACAGGCCGAATACGATTTGATCAATAAATCAATTAATAATTTGAAACTACAATTAAATCAGATTATCTAACTAAATTACAAACTAAAAAGTAACAAGATTATTTTACAGAACAATTTATTAGTGAAAGACTTCGTAGGTGTTCTTTGTACTAAATACTTTGATTTGCCGGAAATGGTTTTAAAAGATTGAATATTGTTGTAAAAAGTATTGAAGCGACTAATTAGCTTTAACTTGATAAAACCTTTGCATTTGTGAATATTGCTATTGTTTAATTATTAAAATGATTAATTATGAATTACTCTAGTATTGTTTGTAAGTTTTAATGAACTTATTATGTAATGAGTTACCTGTACTGTGTGGAGGACTTCCGCCCACACAGAAGAATGGACGCTTGAGCAACGGGCAGTCACGTTATCCTACGATTAGCAAAACAATTGAAATACTATGTAATTATAAGTGTTTAGTGAAGTGAACGTTATAACCGTTAGGTTTTACATACTCTTTGGTTATAAGTTAATCAGTTTCTGTACCTAAATGGTTTCATAGAAATAAACGTTTGGAATTTGAGCCAAGTGCTGTGTGTGATTTCAAATACCCACCTACCTCTACCAACAATGAAGAAAGGTGTCGCACGGCGATGTGATGGCTAGAGAAGTAGAGACTGAAAGACAAAGGTGGATTGGCGGCGGATGTCGCCAATATATGGGCAGACTGTTCCTCTAGGCTTTCCCTGCCGTGATATCAGAAGAGGTGATAGCTCTTGCGCGCTGCTCACAGTGCCGAACATCCAGAACAATTACAAGGAACTACCGAACTAGAACTCTTGCTTTCGTGACCATGGCCGAAGGCGTGGCAAAGAATTTTTCACCGAAGTGGTCACCACGAAGCTTTTCAAGAGAGAGCGACTTATTATGCTGCCACAGCCAATATACTTACAGTGTTATGTGGCAATGAACTGATAGACAAGAAGATACCTAAGAAGTCTAAGATAGCCTAAGAGTTGGCTGCATTTTCATCCAAGTGGCTGACAAATACCAACATGATAATTTATTGCAACATTTGACCCAAAACAAATCAGAACACATAATGAAAATGCAATTTACATTAGTAAACAAACAATGAAGTTGTATGTGATGGAAAACTTCATTTATTGCACTCAAAATTACCAACATGTACAGCACAGAATGACCGAAGCAGAATAAACAAAGATTGGACTCCGGGAAAACAAAATTATCAATAAATAAACCTGCTAATGGATCATCAATCCCGGGAAGTATTTTGTTTTATTTATTTTAGTATTTTGTTACTGTAGAGAATATTTACAGTTAACATTATTTTATCTTAACACATCCCATGCTGGTTAGGGTAACTTGACACCTGAATAAGTGAAATAAAAACACTCCATTTAATTCAATCACTATGCGTTCAATGTTATTTTGAAATATAACCAGTAATGATGTGTCAGAAACTAAACTCATGAATTAGATTTAACTTTTTAATTACTACTAATTAAATAACTGAGTAGTAACAAATTTAAAACTTGTTGTTATTGACTTTTCATTCACACTATAGGTTTAAACCTCAAAATCAGATATTGTTTGCGTTAAGTGCAAAGTTGAGGGCTTTTCAAATAATTATGCAAATTTGAAAACATTTGTAATGGACAACATGTTGCAAGATTCATACAAAAACACATTGTTATGAAACTGATTTATAAAACAAGACGACTTATGAAATGTCAAACAAATTTCAGTTCAACAAGTTATGACAATGAAATCTTAGCGTGTGATATCAACGAAGCAAAGCTTTCGATGTGTTAATAAAATGTGAATGTTTTGTCAGTGCAACTACACAACCAACAGTGTTTTTAAAGTAGTTCTGATCAGTTTAACTTTCCCATCTTAGTTTAATTAACTTAATCTAAGTAAACAACTATTTCAAAACAACTTATTACCGACTATAAAACTTATCACTCCAACTAATTAAAAAAAAATAGTAGGACTGCTTTGTTGGTCCAGTGGTCATGAGCCCTGTTATTAAAGCATGAGGACCTGGATTCGATTCCCAGGCCTGGCAGTGTTATTGGGTTTTCCATCAGGAATTTCTCAGTAGCAAGCCAGACAATCATATGAATGGCAAATAGCCATATCGCTAAACTAAAGGCTTAGGCAAAGTGTGGATTTATTATTTTCACTTCTGCCTAACCCCTCAGGGATTGCAGGTGTGATGTTATGTACCTACACACTTCACTAGTAGTGTAGACATTACACTATTATTAATATTTACCTGCACTGACTACCTTGTTGGTCTAGTGGCTGCAAGCGTGACTGTTGAGCATAAGGCCCTGGGTTCGATTCCCAGGTCAGGCAAAGTGTTGTTGGGTTTTTCCATTAGGAATTTCTCTGTAGCAGGCACAGAGTCCAGATTTGTGCCTGGTTGATGGCAATAAGGCTTGCCCCCTATTACATGGGACTTCAAAATAAATGTTGGCATACTATTAGGTATACCTCTGCCTAACCTTTCAGGAACAATAGGCGTGATGTTATGTTATTTACCTGCATGACTTTTCACATTTCAGGTTCCAGGCAATTGTCTTATCATAGAAGAAATGATACGTTTTATCAAAGAAATTGAGAGCAACTCTATGCACCCAGTCACTCCAAGATAGTGATGACATCAATTAACCGCTACCCCAGCAAATGATAATGGAGCAAGGTCACTTAAAAATGTGACTCAATGAACAATTTCAAAAACTAACAACTTCAAGGACTACAGCCTGGTGAACAGATGACCGTGTCGCCAGCTATGGAGCTATAAAATGGGGAACAGCATGAGAACAGCCAACCAGGGATGACTGTTACAGTGTCCTCACATCATAAACTAACATAAAAGGTGAGGAGTTTTCAAACTACTTCTTACACTTCCCCACTGATACCTACAGTGTTACAACAAAAGACTTAATACAATAGCCCAATCAACTTACCTACATGATGCTTATGTGTATTGAGTAACATGTTTCCACATTGATTATTTTAGTTTTTATAATCCTGCCAGTTGTAAGCAACTATTTACAAAAATAATAACAAAATATTAGTACTCCTAACAGTAACTAATAAAATAAAAAACTCACAAGCTATTGGTATCCGTGGAGGAAACAACAAGCTCAATGAGTAATACAAACACTCACAACAAATCAAACAAATACTGTCAGTGCCGTGGAGGTACTTGATAATGAACACAACAAATTACAAACAATCCTATCAGCAGCCGTGGAGGCCACTGATAATGAACACTACTAATGATCCTATCAGCAGCCGTGGAGGCAACTGATAAACAATACTCTCATGTTATCCTGCTGGGTCCACGGCGTACTAACGCCCAGAGCCTGGTTCCTTATATCCTGTCAAATCAAAGACTTCGTGCCTGTCACGGAGCAATGGTCCTAAACTCCTTACCCTTTAATCCTGTCAAATCAAAGACTTTGTGTCTATCACAGAGCAGTGTTCCTGATCCTATCCTTTTATCCTGTCAAATCCAAGACTTTGTGTCTATCACAGAGCATTACCTTCCCGTGAGAATGAACAAATAAAAACATGCTACTTACACTACACTTAACAAATACAAATTACAGACTATCTAAAGCAATCAATAATTTTATTTAAGACAAATCTAGTAGACAGTAGATCTATTACAAGGTTCTGAAGATAACTAAAAACCCAAACTCATACCAAGCTGTTATTTTTAACAAATAGCTTTTAGCATCAACAAACTCAAATACAAGTTGCAAAACTGCTTGCAAACTAACTGATACTAAACAACAATTCAACGAATATTGTTGGACAATTGAAGCAACAATATTTTATTCAGCTGTTAGCTGATTAAACAAAATCAATAACCTCAATTCAATTAATGTTATTTGATAATTCAGGCTACAACATTTTATTCAGTTAGCAGCTCATACCAGCTTCAATCTAAACACTATTAAAAGATTAAATAAAAATTTCAAGCAGATTAACTCTGTGACTGTGTGTATGTCTAGGTGATACATAAACGCATTTAATTTTGAATACAATGAAAACTGAATAGATGCCTGATCTATAACTAGCTTTCTATGTTGACTGACACTTTCTATTACCAAATCCTACAATTCAATGAACATTGTAGGATAATAATAAAAGCAACAATAATCTGCCGACAAAATTTATCTCCACTATTTCAGATAACAACCACGAAACTCCACATACTGACGGCGACGGCAGGTGCAGAGCGCGCACCGCCGATCAGAATGGCCGTGTCGCCGCAAGAGGCTCTATCTGCTAAGATTTAATCTAATTATTAACACTCATAATTCTATTCCATGAACCTGCCATCTCTGCTTCGTGGTACAGTTATTACATCACTTGACAAATGAGTTAAGCGCCATCTATTGGCGTAACTAGCACTTAGATAGTTCATGGTTTCAAATAGTAATTTATTAAACAAAAGTCTAGCTAAAGACTCAGTAAGTCTTTAGCTAAATCTATAGTTAAAATTATGATAAGCAAGTATTTTAGGACATTGGATTTGTAATTATTATTGTTCATTTTGACACAAGATTTTTATGAGGCAACACTACAGGCCGAATACGATTTGATCAATAAATCAATTAATAATTTGAAACTACAATTAAATCAGATTATCTAACTAAATTACAAACTAAAAAGTAACAAGATTATTTTACAGAACAATTTATTAGTGAAAGACTTCGTAGGTGTTCTTTGTACTAAATACTTTGATTTGCCGGAAATGGTTTTAAAAGATTGAATATTGTTGTAAAAAGTATTGAAGCGACTAATTAGCTTTAACTTGATAAAACCTTTGCATTTGTGAATATTGCTATTGTTTAATTATTAAAATGATTAATTATGAATTACTCTAGTATTGTTTGTAAGTTTTAATGAACTTATTATGTAATGAGTTACCTGTACTGTGTGGAGGACTTCCGCCCACACAGAAGAATGGACGCTTGAGCAACGGGCAGTCACGTTATCCTACGATTAGCAAAACAATTGAAATACTATGTAATTATAAGTGTTTAGTGAAGTGAACGTTATAACCGTTAGGTTTTACATACTCTTTGGTTATAAGTTAATCAGTTTCTGTACCTAAATGGTTTCATAGAAATAAACGTTTGGAATTTGAGCCAAGTGCTGTGTGTGATTTCAAATACCCACCTACCTCTACCAACAATGAAGAAAGGTGTCGCACGGCGATGTGATGGCTAGAGAAGTAGAGACTGAAAGACAAAGGTGGATTGGCGGCGGATGTCGCCAATATATGGGCAGACTGTTCCTCTAGGCTTTCCCTGCCGTGATATACATATAAACATCCATGACTAGGAAACAAATGTCCATGCTCATCACATAAACATTTGCTCCAACCGGGATTCGAACCCCGGGACCTTAAGAACGTAAGTCAGCCTCACTACCGCTGCGCTAATCGGGTCGACAAACTGCAAAGTAAATTTAGATTTCGCAAGTGATCTGGCGGTTCCCCTTTAACTTTTTAACGATTATTATAAAATTTACGAAAGAGTCCAATCAAGTTAATTTCCTGTTACCGAATCATATTAACGACCAATTTTCCTGACTTGAAATGTGAACACGTGAAATGTTGGAAAAAGTCAAGAAAAGTAACTTTGAGAGTTAGCAAATTGCCTCTGGTGATTACATAATAATCACAAATCCGTAATCACGTGTCGATTTTAATGACCAATATACAACTTCTAAGGGAAATGTACTGGAGTACAGTTTCAAGTAGGTCAACTGTACATCTGTCTAGCTGTGTATCCTTTTCTGTAGTTCTTTCTTAAGTGCTGAACTAATTAAAACTTTGAGCGTGTCGTCCGAGAGGCGTTTTGTATGTAAATCTTTACATGTGTGCGCAATGTTTACGATTTTCTCCTTCATTGCAGTTTATAACAACCATTGGGAGTTATTTTATTCCAATTTATACTCATTGTAAAAATATGTATACAAAAAGTACTTTACAGGGAACTTCATAGCCACTTGAAAATAATAGGCATCTTGGAATATCATATTATCGTGAAAAATAAACAGCCTCCCAACTTATTCCAATCTTTTGCTTCGCCTTTGTATCTTACACCCAAATTTATTTATTAATAGGGACACGTTATAGTTATCCTTATTTCATATGCATCCAATTATTTGAACACGAAAGCCAAACGAGCTGGACTATCCAACAAATCCCTTGTGAAACCATTGTTATAGTTTATAGTCGAAATGCGAGAATATTCCATTCAATGAACAGTGAAAGCAGTAAATTCATCTTCATCTCTGTGTACCTCAGAAGCTTATTTCCGGCACATTAATTCAACAATAGACTTAGGATTATGACAAGATTATCGCTAGCAGCATTATTGTAACAAATCTTACCGTAGATGGAGATGTAATTCGATACAGTTCCATTAATCCAAGCCACGGCTCAACAAGCTTGATACCAACACAAATTGACCCCATAAGATGCCGTTTGTACAATGTCCAACGTAATAGACCGGTAAGCTAGCGGAACTATTCAGAGGCCTCAGCCAATTATGCAGCAAGCTCATTGACGATGCTAATACACTAAACTTGGGAAGCGAGTATAATAGACTAACTTAGTAGGCTAGTGGAATAATTTTGAATGATGATAATGTTCGTAATTTGTCAGACATGAATAACGTGACAAACGACAAAGTAACGAGACAATTCAATGAAGAAACGATGAAAAATTACTCAGCGGATGTAAGGATGTTAGACTTACTTTTTATCGGATCTAAATGATGGATTGTGAAACATGATAGCATCGAAAAAAGTTCTTGATTGATTGATTGCTGAGTAAGGTTTTGACAAGTTTTAAAATACTGCCAGTTTCGCATATCTAGATAAGGCTGGCAGGCTATTCGAGTATTTGCACATATCTGAACAAAATGGGTGAGACGCAGATAAATACTGCAAAATCTACAAAACATCCGCGAACATTTGCAAAACGACAAACAATTGATTGCAATCTAATACGCGGCCTTACTTGCCCTATCGCGTCTCCGAGCTAAATGGGGCCTTTTGCGGCCGATCGGCGGGACAACCGACTGCAATCCGATTGTAAAGCCCCACTTGGAAATCTAGGTAAAACTTGAAGCCTTTAAGTGCAAGGCAACAATCTTTTATACAGATTACTATGCACTATGGGAGCTAAAGTTTTTACAATATAGTCTGAAACCTTTTGATAAGGTATTGTGTGTTGCTGTTAAATGTAATGGGGTAGAACGTAGATAGAAAATGGGAGAAAAGTACGACAGTATACTTTTAAAGCACGTACTTGTTCGATAAATACTTTATAGCTACAAGATATTTTTATGAATAAAATGCATGCCCTTCTATAAAATGTACATCATAATTTTTATTCGTAAGGGTAAATTGACAAAATTTATTATCAACACGATAATCTCATCTTATATCACAATTAAACTGCATAACACCACTTAACTTGGAGCTTAATGGTTAAAGTAATTTATTTAAAGCCTTGTTACATTGCAGGTTTATTTGTGAGCAACTAAAGAAATATGAATATATCAACACTCATTAAAATTCTGATGCTGAAACATTAAGAGCATTGTAATGTTATATTCTACTTTTACAGCGGTAACATGGCTCCGACATTTTGTCTTAACAAATTGAAACCGTCTGCACTTATCAAGAAAATTTTAACTCAAAGAAATACGATGGGTTTTGACACTCTACCGTAAAATTGAAATGTTCCGTTTTAATAGAATTCTTGTCAATACTGACGTTGATTTCGTTAAAAGAACTTACGTTTTCATTTTATTTTTGGACACCTAGCTTATTGATAGGTTTGTTTAGGATATTTAATAATGGCATTGTATTGGTCCCTTCTTTTCTTTCTTTATTCTCTTTCACGATAGCGATAGGTGCATTGAAAATAATCAAAGCAACATTTTCTGTTCCTGCATTTATTTCAATATTCTTTACAAGCCGTGAGTCTTCTTCTACTTTAGCGTTTCCTCCTTTTTCTGAAGATTAAACACGGTAAAAGTCGCAACATAAACTTAGAAAGATAATAATAGACAATATTATTCTGAGTTTAATATTGTATGTAGTTAGAAAATAATCCCACAATACGAAAGCTAGAGACATTTACTGGTTAAACATATTGGACTTGACTGTATTCAATGCTATATTTATTATTGTTTTCCGATTTCAGGGCTAGTCCCGCAGTAAAAGAAGTTTATGATAATGAGTTCAATGACCTCTTAAGAGGTTTAAGAGTAAACAAAACGGAAAGCTATTTGAGATAGACACATAGAACATTCTTTGTTGTAAACTAAATATCGAACCTCATTTACGACATCATTAATATTCTATTAGGACCGTCTTAAAGCTCGTAAACACCTGAATAAGGGACGCCCAGAACCGGGCAGTGTGACAGAAGAAAGAGAGGACTGTTTCCTAGCAGTGGATGCTTCCGAGCTGATAATTATAATGATATAATTATCTTATAAGTAAACTATCGTGCAAAATTTCATGATTCTAGACCCAGTTGCTTAGGCTACGTATTGTCCATCTTATGAATGTGATACTCATTCAGTTTCATGACCAGCTTAGTAGATACTAGTCTTCTGCTCATACTAATAAAGTTAATTTTCCCTTGTTCCAGGATGGTGCGTGCGACCTGCCTGCTAGCGAGCTGCGTGCTCTTCGCTCTACTTCTCATCGTGCCCGCCTCTGCTTACCCCAGGTAGTGGTATAATATACAGTTCGAAATCTCCAATCTATATACTTTACCATAATGACTGTTGTTTCGTCTGTAACACGATAATTAAGCTCATCAAAGGGAAATACCGTCCTAACAGACTCAGTAAACCTGACGTCATTAATCATTGAAGATCTAGAATTACTACACTGTTGTATTATCAGGATGATGACGCTGGTACGCCTATTGGATTGAAAGATTTAGTAATGATTGTTTAATTATTAAGTAATAATTGACAAAGCTAATTGATATTTTACAACCTTTCACGGTTCTCATCATCATCATTCTCTTACCCTTGTCTCAATTACTTCGGGGTCGGCGCAGCAACCATAATCATTCTTTACACAGTCTATCCATCATTTCTTTGGTCTTCTTGAACCGTGAAAGAGTAGACTTTCACGTTTCTCAACGGTGTCGATTCTGTTGTGCACAAACTAAACTTAATTTAGGCTATTGCTATCTTTTTCTAAAAGGCAGTGCGAGAAAAGGACGGCTATAGCTATGAACTAAGTTAGAGATGTCAAACTAGTTTAGTATAACCTACTTTCCATTTGCTTTTTTGTTAGTCTCAACTCGTTCTTTAACTATTCATAAGTTTCCACAATGTACGCTACCCATATCACTGGGTTCCGAATTACATGCAATCTCGCCATTCTCCTTTGACAGCTCTTCCGTCCGACGTCTCTTTCTCGTTTTATTAGAGAGAAAAAGATAGCAATAGCCTTAATTAAGTTTAGTTTGTGCACAACAGAATCGACTCCAATGTTGATTTATATATAAAAATAATTTACTTTAAGCAAAGGTGTGGAGTCTAACAATTTTTTTTTATGTTTCCAGTCCAAGCAATTACTTCCGCGAAGAAGTCCAATACGAACCTGAAGAGATCATGGACATGCTGGGACGCCTCGGCAACCTCATCCAGATGGAACGCAAAATGGAAAAGTATAAAGGCATTACTAATCATGATTAACAAGACCCAAGTATAATAGGACTAAGCATAAACACATCATAGTCATTATCATAGATATTTACCATGTTTACTGCACAGCAAACAGTAAACATGGTAAATATCCCGTTTCTAGTGTTGTTGATAATGTTAGTGACCATGATAGTTTAAAAACTTACAACATAGTCAATTTCAAAATGGCAGATGCTACCAAGACCAGTTTAAATTAACACTATCGCGTGACCACCTGGAATACAAAATCACTTAGCATTTACCATCGACAGACGAAGAAAAATACTGTCACAGACTCGTAATGATGCAATTTAATAATGTCGAGTTTTGGATTCTCAAAAAAAAAAATTAAAGGTTTCCAAAACCAACCAAATTACAGTGTTGATATTGGTTGAACACACTAATTACATTACATCATAACATCTCATAACCCATTGTCACGTGTTTTATCGAATCCAATGTTTTGCATGATCTCTATTATCTTATTTCATACGTATTTCATACTTATAGATCAACAATCTACTAAAATAAAACCTGCACCTTTAAATTATGTATAGACAAATAAAATATAATTTAAATTAATAAAAGGTTGTCTTGGAACTTTTCATTAAGTCAACTAATCAGTAATTCTGTTTAACTTTTTCACTTCAGTTAATGAATTCAGTTAAATAATGTAACTTATTGACTATGGTAATTTTAACATCACCAACATTTAAATTATCATTTTCTACTTGTTTAATATCTGTTTTTATCTTTGCAGCTATAAAGAAGACATAACTAGGTACGTCTGTATGTCGTACTTAGGCTATCCTTAGACCAGTGTGAAAACTTCCTATTTTTTCATACATTTTTGTTTTTAGTTGCTAGAAATGTAATTAAAGCAAAATGTGTTTCATGCATGAAGTTACTCTGTTTGGCTTGGATTATGAAAATTCCTAATGCTTTAATCTTTAGTTAATCAACAAGTTAATATTTTAGCTTTATTATGTTAGCTGCTGTACCTGCTACCGTCTCCAGCGCTTGATTATACGTAGTTATTAGCTTTATTACATCAAGGATTATTGCGTCTGGTCTGGCGAGTCCCGAAGTTGTACCGTTTTCTCATATTAAAATACCCTCTCTTGAATATACCTCTCATTTACATTGATATTTTGTAGATCTAAATACCGTCTTCCATTGAGTATTAAATGGGTACTTTCTTAAATTTAATATGAATGTCAACCAGACTGGGCTTTTAATATTAAAACTCACCTTTAATTTAATTACAATAATGATTAAGGAGTAACTTTTCTATGTCAATTATAGGTACTGTACATTTTCTTCCGTGAAACTATTTACTGTCCCCAAACAAACGCAATATAGCAAGATTAT
The DNA here is from genome assembly GCA_905147715.2 of Xestia xanthographa. NCBI lineage: Eukaryota > Metazoa > Arthropoda > Insecta > Lepidoptera > Noctuidae > Xestia > Xestia xanthographa. The sequence continues at coordinate 23,150,138 of LR990659.1, forward strand.
TAGTGTGTAACAACAGTAATATGGCATTATTCCCTAGAGACCCTGATTTGATCGTTGGTAGCTTTTGCTAGTTCTTGTTATATACCGCAGATATCTAGAATACCATGTTTTTATCCATCTTCTATTGTATTAGAATGTTTCCTTTTATAAAAATATTGATATCTTATCTAAAAAATATTTATGCATCGATCGCGTTCATTTCTGTAGCTGCCGTGATTAAAATATTCGTTTGTTTCTCGTCAAAATAAAAACGTACACAATCTGGAATTTCCAATCGAAGTGAAAGAGGACCGAAAGAAACAAATAACCACCGAGAGCTTCAAATTAACGTAGACTGAATGAAAAAGAGGCCAACGAACGAGCATTGATAAAAATGGTCTGCAATTTGCTGCAAGCATTTGTTTAGGCCTACGTAAAAATGTTTCAAGCGCTTCCCGCGGAACAATTTACAATGTTTCAGGGGAGGCATTCACATTAGCATCCCTGTCCACGTTTACATTGAAGTTAGCATTTTTTACGCCCCTCACGGGCCTCATGTTAAAACTGTTGTACAAAATGCTTACGCGGCTACAATTTTCAAAAATTATTTATTTGTAGAATTCTTTTAGTTTTGTCTCTTTCTCTTTCGTTTAACATTGTATAATAATATACTTTTACAAGACATGTTTAAAATAAGCTGCCCTATGGCATTATTTATCTGGATTTAGCATGTTTATTAGGTTTTACACCTTAAGAACACCTACTTCTTAACAAATGTAATGCACCTTGTAATACATTTTAATTTCTCTGCCAACTGCGAACTAATCTGCTTCTAGATCCGCTTCACCCGTAACGACCTCATAACCGTAACTAACAATTACTTCTCTACTTTCAGCGAGAAGCGAGCCCTTGACCTCGGACTCAGCCGCGGATACTCCGGTGCCCTTCAAGCTAAGCATCTTATGGGACTGGCAGCAGCCAACTACGCCGGAGGACCCGGAAGGAGGCGACGAGATGCCCACTAAACCCTTAGCATAACCACCCGAATACTGCACTGAGGTGGACTACAATACTACCACTATAACAGTTACTTATAGCCGCATCTCTATGCAGTAGACAACTTCCTAAGCTTAGGTCAATCACCATCTGGCTGGCTCCATAATAACATGTCATTCATATAGATTATAGTCAACTTTATTCAAATTAACGCTTAACGTGATATATTTCTAGTCAGAGATTTATAATAACATCCATGTTGTAATAATAATGTATTTTAATGAATTATACGGTCTGTTAATCGCTTGAAATGATTTTAATACAGTTACAGTAGAATTTGATTGTATCCTTTCGACAACTCTTAAATTATTTTTATAAAATATAACATAATTACAGATGCATAAGAAACCATTTATAAATTTGTTAAAATAGCGGCTATATTTCCTTTACCTATCAAATATAATTTTTGGAATACTTTTATGGAAAACTCAGAACAAGTTGCCACCTCCACCTTGTACTTAGTTAAAGTTTTTATAAAAGACAAAAAATATATTTGACTGATTTTGATACATTTCTACGGGTCTGATGATGTACCTTAACCTATTCTAGTCATTACTAGTCGTGTCGTACTTACTACCTATATCAAAATTCCATTTCGGTGTCAGTATTCCTTCAGTATTATATCAATAACTATCTTTCAACTTGTAAGATTAAAACACTAATGCTGTCTTAAAAATGCTTCATATTTATTGTAAATTAGAATCTACAGTACTTATTCCCTAAGAAATTCCAACTCTAGTAGGTATCTGTAATAGATTCAATGTTAACATTCCTATGTATGTACGTGGCAAATTAGTAAATAGATAAAAATTAAGTGATAAATACCTCCTGTCTAGAGTTTATTGTTAAAAATAAAGAGATATTCATATTTATATAAATGTGTTTATATTAATACTTCTTGTTATATCTTTGTCTATATTGTAAATCTAACAATATCACTTATTACTGCATTAACAAAGGCTTTTCAATGAAATCCCCGAACCAAACTATCAAAATCATAAAAAATAATAGTAGCCTCAAACACAGAACTTATTTAAATGAATTGAGAGCACTGCCCTCTGTAAGATACACCAGTTAACTATTTGGCACCGCTTACTAGCGACATCTAGTTTCTAAACGAAGAACTTTTAATTTAAATTGCGCTGGCTTTGTACGAGCGCTGCTTTACGATGAGGTTCCAACAAAAATCCCTAGATGGCGCTACAAACCCCATTCTAAGTAATACATTGAAAAGCTTACTATAAATAACGCTAAAATAAAATATTGATTACGAAATTGTTGAAATACAAGTTGCACAATAATTATTGTTCAACATCAGTGCTAGGTATTGACATACAGTCATGATAGTATAGCTCCATAGAAAATAATATAGACATTTTGGGGAATTAAAATGAAATAATATCGTTATAGTTACTAATATTTATAATATTATAATTTTTATTTATCGTGAAAATACCAAACACTTACAACACGCAAACGGTAATTTTCGCACACTAATCAGTATCCCGTATGGTCTAGTGGCTAGGATACCTGGCTTTCACCCAGGAGGCTCGGGTTCGATTCCCGGTACGGGAAAACCTTTTTTGGTTTGTTTTCTTCATTTAACGTAGATTATTATTATTTTGCTACGACAATCACTTGTTTTCTTCGACAAATTGTAGCTATTGCTACTAAAAAGCAACATCACAAAAAAAATGATTCATCATAATCGTCTGCAGCGAGCTATAGAGCAGTGTCAACAAAGGTGGCAAGGTGGCGAGCAAATAAAGCATCCACTACAACAAGAGCCCTGACGCTAACAAATTTCTTCCTACCACACCCAATTTCGTTCAGCATTAGGGGGTCGAGGGAGGTCTTAGTACACTCTATACTGCAGCGCTGCCTGGGGTGAATTGTGTATTCGGATGGATGCCCATACGTTTTTTCAACATGGCCGCTCTCTCTATTTAAACTTAGTTGTGTATTTAAAGCACACATGCTAGTGTTTGTCAAACATATGGCTGTTGGGCAAGTAATACAGGTATTCTATGAATATAATACAGATTTTGTAATTTTGTAAAATTGTCTAGGTTAAAACTATTATCGTCGTGTTGGCTATAGGTACGATTTCGGTCAGGCGCTTTATTTCATTTTTTTAAATTATGCATGAATTGTGATTTTGCCATAATTATAGGGATTGATAAGAAATTCTGCTAAAACTTGTTGTGATTCAGCCATAGTTTTTGTTTGATAGGAAATTCTGCCAAAATTTGAAAATATTAAACTGAATTAAGATAATTATGAAATTACACGATATTTTAGTAAGGGCGTGAGGTTCCCGAATCCTAACCTAACCTAAGAACATGGAGTCTTAAAACATTTAGAGATAAGTAATATTATGAAGTAGATACTGTTCTTATAGACTGCAATTACATCACAAATGAGCACTTTGCTTGTGTATCCTACCCATGTGAAAGCAATAGCGTCGTGTATTATTGAAATAAAAAGTATATTTTGTCAGTACCCAGGTCATATTTCTACCTGTGTGTGAGAATATCATCGAAATCCGTTAGCTAGGAGTGAAATAAAAAAACAATCGTGAGATAGAGTTACTTTCGCATTTATTCTATTCGTTTAGAGAGGAGTAGAACATTAGAACTACGTCGTGGTCATGCGGACTGCGGTTATGGCACGCTTGGCTGAAGGAGTTGGTCATGGGTGGCAATATGATGTGTTTAGTTCACAGATGGATGCTGCTGCCCATATTTCTGGAAAAAACCTTTACCGTGTGGCTCTTTGTGTAACCTGGAGTCATTCATGTAAAATGTTCCATAACAATATTGTATTTCTTTGAAATGTTATACTGTTGCGGAGATACCATGTTTTGCTAATGTAATTTTAAGATACCTACATACTAAAGCAAGTAAGAATGGACTAGAAATACTAAAATACATACTAGAATAAAATAGATTAGTTCTAGATATAATAAGGCTGAGCCACTTAACTCGTGTTTTGACTTTGGACATGCTCTCATAAACTCTCATCTCTATCTTTAACTTGTCATTATTTTACAAGACAGTGACAGTAATAACGTTCAGCCAACAAGTGTCAAGTAAAAAATAGACCTCGACCTTATATATGGTTACTTTACACTCTCGACCAAGAGCTCTCTCTATGTCTCTCCAGAGACGTCCCGGAGGAAGGAACACCCGAGCTAGACTAGAGCTACTATAATTAAGTACCATTAAGGGTATGAAGAACAGGAAATAAAGCTCTTCATCCCCCGTAGGAGGATCCTACGACCAGACGGGTGTTATGTCTGGTAGGCCACTGCCCGACAGTTGTTGTCAGGTTCTTGTATACCTACTGGGTGTAAACAACCTTATCGCGAAGCCGTCAACCAAGCATTCTGTACATCAAACTAAGTAACTATAAGCAAAAATTATTGCTGGGAAATGACAATTTTTTTGGGGTGAAATATCATGTTTTGTGGTAGAACTCTATGTAACGCTCTCAAAACATTGTGCTTATGGATGGATTGAATAGTACAGGGGTCGTGGAGGTGTTTAAAGTAAAAATCTTACATTAAAAACTTGTATTTGAAAAAACAACTTGTCAAATGTTGGAACTATGAACCCCATTATCTTCGAAACTAGAAGGTAGAAGGTATGGTGTAGAACAAAAAAATGATCTAAATGACGGGGAGAACAAGTGCCTTTCGGCTTCGTTAAGAGGTGTTTTGCACCCCTTTAATAGTCTTAAGTCGCGATAACTTTACTTGCGTGATGTAGGAATTCTGACGTGTTTCGCAGTTAGTTCATCATCTGTGGCATAGATGGCGCTGTAGTACTTTTTGTTCAATGTAGCTTTATTACTTTTGTAGTGCCGCTACATATCTATACACCCTCACACTCGCCTTGCCTTGGACTGTCTCGTTGAGAATACACTTACAGACACCATTAACAATCATGAAAAAGTTAATTATGATAAACTGAATTATCTACAAGTTATATAAAACCAGACGCCTTATATTTGTCTAAGATCTCTCAAAAATTAGCACTATAAGTAGACTATCTTGCTATTATTCATGATGGACATTGGAGAGTTCAACACAAAGAGTGCCCAGAAAAACCTAAATCCATCCCTTCTTTGCCTCACTACCCATCACTCCATTTCCTGCACCCTATAGCATTGAGCGAACGTCACTTGGCATCCGAAAAACCAAGTCACCGAGTTTCAATCCACAACTGATGTTAATGTCTTGTCGTTAGCCTACTTCCATATATCTTGTTCCATCTCTGAAACTGTTTTTCAATGGTTGGAAAAGATAACTGACTGTGTGCTAACTTGGAACGATAAAGGGGTGTCGGTAATTATAAAATTGATAAAGCAGTATTTTGCCAATAGTTTGTGTTACAAAACTTGAAGCTAAATGAATGTTAAATTGATTAAGGTAAGGTATCCATTTTTACGGCAGTCCTCTTGAATAAGATGCATCTGGGAAGAACGGAAGAATATGTCGGGCTCCTATAATTGAATGAAAATCCTACAGTTCCCACAAGAGCCCTTGAGCACTGAGATGAGACTGGACAGTGGACTGGGTGAGATTTTAATCCTTATAATCTGTCCCAAGCTCTTACTCCATTAAATATTCGGAAAAAAACTCCCTTCTTAAACATACAGTAGAATGCAGGTATCCACTTACAAAAAAAGCCTCAACATTCAAGTCTATTTTAAAGATTCAAGACATACGGGTTCAACAAAAAACGCAATAACCGCACCTATCCGATATTACAATCTTTCCGTCTTTCCTGCTTGACATCCTACATTCTCCCGGGCAAAGAGCGTACTCAACGAGGTCAACGACCCGGATCGATATTGCACCTCTGAAGCTACGCGAGGTGAATGCGAGGAGCAAGCCACTAATTAAAGCACCTAGTGCCTCGCCTACGTAATAGCTTACCCGAGAGCAATAATAACTCATCTTTGAACAATTTAGCTTAGGTTTCTGAGCTATCGTTAGTTAACTTTAGTATTAAACATTACTTAAGAATCTACGGTGAAAGTTATAAGAGAACAGACGGTACGAAAATAGGAGCTAAGATTGATTGAGATTTGACTAGTGATTGCCATGAAAGAGAAGCAGTAATTGATCATTAGCTTTCAGTTATTTTCGTTCTTTGATTTCAAAATTTATTCATTGGTTTTCTCCTTCTATTACTTGAGTTATGTGAATATTATTTACGGAGAGGTCACGAAATCTTGTCGACATACATATTATTATACGGTAGGTGTATAATAATATGTATGTGCAGTGAGGCACTGCTTGAGTCGCGCCGCAGAGTCAACTGAAGGCATTCGTGGTGGGAATACCAACGTGTTTATTGCACCTCATCTTGGAAGATGGCTTTTGGCCGCAGGGAGTGGTTTTACGTCGCTTCCATAGGCAAGTGCTACATGAACATGTTTTAAGGTTCTATTTACTAACAAAATTTTTATTTCATCATACATAAGGATGTTAGTCAGTAATGATGCGGAAGAATGAGGAAATTGTCGAGCAAACAGATTTGAGTATGAACGTGGATGGGTATAAGAGTAGAGGAAGACCAAACAAACTATGGATGGGCTGTGTGAAGGATGATAATGGCACGAAAAGGTGAGTGATGAGATGGCGAGTAATCAAATGAATTAGGATAAAGGCAAGAACCCATTTTTTCAAGAGGCCTTTATCCCGTCTGATCTCGTCTTCCTTACCGTCCGTAAGGAACAAACCTTGGGTCAAAATTGCCTAAGAATAAATGAATGGTATGTTATGTTTTATTCCAAGTATTATAACTTTACAATTTTTGAGTTCAATTCACTGTCATAATAATTAAAACTTCACAAAGGTCGATAGTGGTGTCGATTCTGTTGTGCACAATCTAAACTTAATTTAGGCTATTGTTATATTTTTCTCTCTAATAAAACGAGAAAGTGATGGACGTAATTTAGAGCTGTCAAATTTAGCTGGAACGAATATTTCCATACAAATGAAGGGTGCACGTAAAAACATGTCGACTAAAAACACGGTGAAGCGCAAGGCATAAACTAGTTTGACATCTCTAACTTAGTTCATAGCTATAGCCGTCCTTTTCTGGCAATGCCTTTTAGTATAAGATAGCAATAGCCTAAATTAAGTTTAGTTTGTGCACAACAGAATCGACACAATTATCTAAATTGTCTCTTAGAAATATTATATAAAGATCTTGTCGTTTAATGACAGGGAAGTGACATTCAACCTTGGTGGTATAGCAATAACGATGTATATGACGTGATATGAGTGGGAACACGTCAGGATTGATTGAACGAATGGGGCTATACATTATTGAAAGTATGACGCTATTGTCTATTTCTATTTTGCTGTCACCTTTTGAAACACGCACGTTATGAGATAGGGAGGTATTCTAAAACGAGGACATCACCAATGTTTATAATAAAAAGTTATTTGCTGTAAAACAGAAATAATAATAATAATAATGTGTTTATTAGTACATAACAAAAACAACAGCACAGTACATAGCATATGGAAACAATGGGTTGTACTACCAATTTTAAAATTATTGTCAGGTTTCCGGGCTCCTAAATTAGGTACGCAGACCTGTATCTTAGGAGTCAGAGATTTTGCGGATTCAATTTTATATAATACAACCAAAAATGAAAAAAAAAAAAAAAAAAAAAATTTTTTTTAAAAATGAAAATGGCTTCAGTAATTCACTTGTAAAATTGTCTTGAAAAAATTAAGTACACATGTTGATAAGTTGGGATAGCGGTTCGAAGGACCTCGCGGGTTGTAAATTTTGGCGGGAAATTAATTTATGCGGGATAGAATGTTGCCGGGCACGCAGTTTTATGTAGGGAAACAAGGACTTACTTGGAAGCTGATGATAAAGATGATCGCCTGGGACGATGGCTGATGCCGCTGGAGGTGCTGAAGCCCAGCGCGTGTTCTGGTGGATTCTTCCTTCACTTATGTTTATTTTACCGTGTCGGCCGACATTCACAGATTGTTTTTAGTTTAGAATTTAGTGCGGTTTGGTGTATTTTGCGGCGCGCGCCGCAAAGCTCAGCAGTATTGCGTGAGGTGTTAAGCGGTTGACGTTGCGGATCCAAGAGAGTGTTCAATCATGGCGTGGTTCTTCTTCTGCCAGTCACTGCGGAAACGCGCCCTGATTGGGCGTAGGCGGCGACACTCCTTCTCTTTCTGTCGCATGGGAGCGTAGTAGGAAGGAAGGAGATGGGTAGTTCAAAACTGCGGTTGGCAACATGACAGAAAAAATATAACGTAGGAGACGCGTTTGGAAACGCATACGCAATAATGAAATATACCACGTTCGGATATGTTAATATAGTAAAAAAAATAAACTTACTACAGAAACTTGCGTAAGCATCCTGCCCGGGTTTGAGGATATGTAGTATTCTCAAAAAGGGAAATAAATTATATTAAAGCGGGCTAAGAAAGAGAAAAATTAATAATTTAAATATATGAAATTAAATAAGTTAGGTTATTAATTACGCGGTTATGTTACTGGGAAGGTAAAGGACATAATTTGACAACGGGTCTCTTAAAAGAACCACTGCATGTCTTCACCATAGCAACGCGGGTTGTCCCATCCCTGCCGGGGAAAACTTCGGTGATTATGCCCATTGGCCAACGTAAAGGAGGGACATCATCCTGATGCATGAGAACCACTGTACCAATCCTAATATTGTCTGCGGCAGTCAACCATTTTTGCCTAACTTGTAAGTTATGTAAGTATTCTATCCGCCATCTTCTCCAAAAGCTACAAACCATTTGGTCAAGCAACTTTTTGCGGCAAGTTAGAGGCTTCGTTGTTTCGGGAACGTTCACGACAGGCAACGAAGTCAACGGAGAAGCCATTATAAAATGCGCGGGAGTAAGCGGTTCTGGGTACGGATCCTCATTCAGGACACAGAGCGGTCTAGAGTTTAGAACTGCCTCAATTTCAGTGAGAACAGTCGAAAGCTCCTCGTAAGTGAGGAGTTGAGAACCGATAACACGGTATAAATGTGTTTTAATGGATTTAATATTAGATTCCCACAACCCTCCAAAATGGGGAGCGCGGGGTGGAATCATTTTCCACTCTATGCGGTAGCGGTTAGCAAGTAGTTCTTGCAATTGAGCCTTGGCTCCAACGAAATTTGTTCCGTTGTCGGAATATAAATAAGAAACAGGTCCTCTGCGGGAAATGAATCTTTTAAAAGCAGAAATAAAAGTGTCCGATGACACGTCGGTAACCAATTCAATATGAACTGCTTTGGTAACGAAACAAATAAATAAGCATATGTAAGCCTTCTGACTTCTTTGACCTCTGCGTCTACATAAAGTTACTTTGATGGGACCAGCGTAATCCACACCCGTATGCACGAAAGCTTTAGTCTCTTGCACGCGACAAGCGGGTAAATCAGCCATCTTTGGGCTGAGGTGAGAAGGAGAAACTTTAAAACAAAAGTTACAAGCGTGTACTCTTTGTCTGATGACACCCCTAGAAGAGAGGATCCAATATTTTTGGCGTAATAGAGAGCTAAGAAGGCTTACACCGGCATGACAATAAATGCGGTGATAATAATCTATTAAAACATGTGTAAAGTTATCATGTTTAGGTAAAAGAGCGGGATGCTGCGCTTCATAAGGAAGGTTCGCATTTGACAACCTGCCTCCGATTCTGATTATGTTATGCTCGTCTATAAAGAGATCGAGTCGTTTAAACTGTGAGCGAAGTTTATTACTTTTAATCTCGTCATAAATATCTAAAAAATGAAATTGTTGAATACAACGAATTAAATAAATTTCAGCGGTATCTAATTCACGGACAGTAATTGTCTTATGTGACTTGTCATAAGGAATAAAATGTAAAAATCTTAAAATGTATACAATTATGCGCAATATTTTATTTAATGATGTAAATTTTTGAGAAAGGCTATATATTAAATTAAGTTCTGATACGATAGATACTAACGTTACAGATTTATTATTAAACTCAGGCAACTGCTCACTGCATGAGGAAACAAACGGAGTGATAGGCCACTCAGCAGTTGGGCGCAGAAGCCACTCAGGGCCATGCCACCACAAATCGTGATTTAGTAGCTGCTCAGGTAGAAGACCTCGAGACAAACAGTCACTAGGATTTTCTTTACCGTTAATATGATAAAAATGTTTAGGATCAAGATTTTCTTGACATTTAGCGACACGGTTGCTAACAAAAATGTTCCATTTGTGCGGTGAGGAATGAATCCATGAAAGTGTAATTGTAGAATCGGAAAAGGCAAATATTTTATTAATAGCGGTACGAGAGCGGTAAGTGTCATAAACTAATTTAATTAAATTAGATAAAAGAACAGCAGCGCAAAGCTCTAGACGAGCCAGAGATACGACCTTAACAGGTGCAACTTTGGATTTAGCACACACCAAGTTTACGTGTGTGTTACCATTTGCGTCGGTGACATGTAAATATATGACGCAGCCATACGCATTCATGCTAGCGTCAGCAAAACCTACTATATTTGTCACACAACCCATAGTAACGGCTACATGACGCGGCAATTTTAAAGAAGAGAGTAGAGGCAATTGCTCTTTAAATTTTTGAAAAAGGAGTATAATAGAATCGGGTGGAGTCTCATCCCAATCTGTATTTAATTTCCATAATTCTTTTATGAGTAATTTCGCGAATAGAACTACAGGTGCTACTAGACCGAGAACATCCCACAGACGGGCAACAGTAGAAAGTATGGAGCGTTTAGTACAACTTTTGTCCACATTAGATGTAGTAAAGGTGAAACAATCCTCGGAAGGAATCCATTTGAGTCCAAGAATTTTTAAATTATCCCCGTCAGAGAAGTTAATAGAAGAGCGGTTGGAGTGTGGAATAGCCTCTAGTAGTTCCGAGGAATTACTTGCCCACTTAGTAAGGTCGAAGCCCCCAGCCTTAAATAAGGCGATAAGTTCAGCGGAGAGAATCTTGGCTTCCTCCAGAGTAGGGGTAGAATTAGCCAAGTCATCCATATATAGCTCATGAGAAGCGACAATGGATGCGCGCGGGAAGCGATGTTTTTCATCCTTTGCAAGCTCGCGCACAGTGCGCATGGCTAGAAAGGGACTGGGCTTAAGACCAAAGGCAACTCGGTTAAATTGAAATTCGCGTACAGGTTCAGCTGTATTAAATCGAAACAATATTTTCTGGTACTTTCGATGCTCATCAATAACAGCAATTCGAAGATACATCTGTTTTATATCGGCTGTAACTGCAATAGGGAACAAACGGAAATTTAAAAGTAATAAAAATATGTCAGCCTGTAAATTCGGCCCTGTGTGCAACAAATCATTTAATGACACGCCATTATGAGACTTAGCGCTCGCGTCAAGAACGATGCGCACTTTCGTAGTTTGTTTATCATTCCTAATGACAGGGTGATGCGGTATGTAATAACCTATAGTCTGATCAGCAGCACTAGGTGTAATTTCAGTTAAATAATTTTGATCAATATATTCTTGAATAATTTCATTATAACTAGCGCGCAAAGCAGGGTCGCGAAGCTTAGTTTTTTCCAAATTAATTAAGCGTCGATAAGCGACAGCATAAGAATTTCCGAGTGAATCTGGATCTTTACAGAATGGCAACGCAGTACAGTACCTACCACCGGAGTCACGTGACACCGTAGAAGCGTACAGCTGTTCACACTCCCGTTCAGCGGGGCTCATAAAAGATTTTGAAGGAATTTCTTCGATATTCCAGAATTTATGCAAAGATTCGTCTAACGACAGAAAACAATACGAGTCATCTATATTCAACGCGGTAGAAAAATATGAAGCGGTATTTAAATCAGCGGAACTATTAATAATATGTAAACTAGTGGGTACCTCACCCATAAGAATATAACCAAACACGGTTTCAATTGCGGAAGGCGCGGTAGGTGAGATAATTTTATTATGGAGTAATAAATACGGGAACAGCTTTGCCCCTAGAAGCAGCTCAACCTCACCTGGTATATGCCACTGGGGGTCTGCCAGCGGTAATTCGAACAAATGTTGCATAGCAGAGGTATCCACAAAGTGTGATGGTAAATTATCCGTTATACAATCAACCACAAGAGCGGTTATTTTAAAAGAATTAGTTTTATTTTTAGCAGTAACTGTTATCTCGACGTAACCTATAATAGGCCGTGAAGAGGTTCCTACACCCTTTATAAATGAATTTGAAAGCGGTATAATATTTAATTGTAGTTTCTTACAACAAGCTGAAGTAATTATGTTGTTCTGTGAAGCGTTATCGATCAAACATCTTACAGAAACGTATTTGTTATGTTTATTGTCAACGTAGACTTGTGCTGTCGACAAAAGTACAGTAGTGCGCGATATGTTTGTGCCTAAGCGTGAACATGCACACAGCGCCACCTGTTGTGAGTGCGCGGAACTAGGTACAGCGTCAGTCGATATCGATCGCGGCGGCGAACTTTGCTCCAGATGCAAGAGCGAATGATGCTTTTTATTACATGTTCTACAAGTATGTATAGATTTACACTGTGAAGCAGTGTGCGTTGCACTAAGACAGTTTACACATCCACGTTTGTTTTTAATAAAATCCAAACGCGCGTTGGCTGATAGTGCCTGAAAGTTTGGACAGGTGTACAGCTTATAATGATCATTTTTGTTACAGTATAAACAAGTTTGGTTATTGTCACAAGCAACAAAGGTATGCACTGTACTATCACGTGACTGGTTACGGTATGAGTTATTTTTATTTACTGATGCAGTTCGAGAAGAAATAGTCCTATCTAATATTTTAACTTGCGATTTTAAGAACTCAACGAGATCCGTATAATTAGGAATCTCCTCATCTCTCATATGCATCTCGAATAAATGTATAGTAGCGGGGTCTAATTTTTTCAAAGCTAAATTTAATAAAATGAAATCCTTTATGTCGTTAATTTGTAATTGTTCTAAGGCAGAAACAGAAGCGTGAAAACTTTCAATAAAACTATTTAAAGAAGCGGAATTGTTCGTTGCAGGTTTAATATTTAATATGTTAGACATGTAGTGTGAGCCCAGTGCTCGCCTATCTTGATATTTTTGAACTAAGCTGTTCCACATAGAAGCATAATTTTCTCCTGATGGAATAATTCCTGCGGTAATCTGCAATGCGTTTCCTTTTAGGTTACCCATTAAGTACTGCACTCGCTGAGAATCTGTGAGATTTATATTACTATGGATATTTGACTTAAATGATTCATAAAAAACAGGCCAGTTTTCAATTCTACCATCAAAGAACGGAATCTGAATTGGAGGTAGTTTGATAGAAGTTTTAGAATGTTTCGCGTTGTCCTGAGACATTGAGTCCTCTAATGACCTTGAAGACTTCGCGGCGATAAGTGAGCGCACTCTCTCGACACGAGTGTAAACGCCGTCAAAGGATATTTGACTGTTATAGTCGATTTTATGATCTGGATTAATTTGTAAAGAATATGTATTTATTTTATCTAGGTTATTACTAAATTCCTGACGAGTGACTGAGAGTATTTGTGTGTCTGACATGAACGTTTCCGACGAACGAAGCTCAATACTAGTCGTATTTATTTTCTTTGACGTTTCGTATAACGACGATAAATGCTCAAAGATTGCTTGATTTTTAGCTTGAAGTAATTTTACTTTCATTTTAAGTTCTTCCATAATGGATTATTCTAGAAAATACAACGGACAAATTAATTTAGGTATAGCGGGTAGACTTATAATAATAATTTTATTATAAGCGGGTATAAGAAGTAATTGCGGTTGAGTATGTTGTAGGCAAGTTTGCCGAGCTAACTCACGATAATTAGCGGTTTTAATATTGACCTAAGCTATTTTAATGCAGGAGGAGCAATATTAAGTTAGTACAGTAGTTCTCAATGAATATGTACCTAGCGGGATGTACGAACGTTAGTACGCGTTCAATATGGCGGTTTTACGAACTTAGGTATTTGACCTAAATCCTAGGTATGAGACCTATAAATGCTGATTCTTTGAATCCGTCTCGAATGGACCAAAAACTTATGTTGATAAGTTGGGATAGCGGTTCGAAGGACCTCGCGGGTTGTAAATTTTGGCGGGAAATTAATTTATGCGGGATAGAATGTTGCCGGGCACGCAGTTTTATGTAGGGAAACAAGGACTTACTTGGAAGCTGATGATAAAGATGATCGCCTGGGACGATGGCTGATGCCGCTGGAGGTGCTGAAGCCCAGCGCGTGTTCTGGTGGATTCTTCCTTCACTTATGTTTATTTTACCGTGTCGGCCGACATTCACAGATTGTTTTTAGTTTAGAATTTAGTGCGGTTTGGTGTATTTTGCGGCGCGCGCCGCAAAGCTCAGCAGTATTGCGTGAGGTGTTAAGCGGTTGACGTTGCGGATCCAAGAGAGTGTTCAATCATGGCGTGGTTCTTCTTCTGCCAGTCACTGCGGAAACGCGCCCTGATTGGGCGTAGGCGGCGACACTCCTTCTCTTTCTGTCGCATGGGAGCGTAGTAGGAAGGAAGGAGATGGGTAGTTCAAAACTGCGGTTGGCAACATGACAGAAAAAATATAACGTAGGAGACGCGTTTGGAAACGCATACGCAATAATGAAATATACCACGTTCGGATATGTTAATATAGTAAAAAAAATAAACTTACTACAGAAACTTGCGTAAGCAACACAGTCCTTTGAAGATGATGTTAATCATCAATAGCAGTAGGTATACAAATGATCCCAGATTCTCAGCTTCAAAATATTTTTGATGTGAAACATCTATAGGCGCGGGTAAACCAAAAAAAACAAATGAAAATCGCGTGGCGAGCGTCGCGACGCATGCCAAAACAAATTAAAATCACGTATTTGAGGGCAGCTTATGATCTAGTATTCGACATGGTTTACAATAAGTCAGCTGGTCTCGGGGCACTCTCACACTTCGAGTTTGATTCCAGCCTATGGATTTTCTTTTTGTGAATCGTGTCATTTTGATTTTATTTTCTATTATCTTATTTTAAGTGTTTTATTTTTATATTGACTTTTTTAAGCATATAATATTACTCGTTCAAAATAATTTCAATTTTTCACATCTGCCAGGCGTCCCGCGACGGCTCACATTTTTTTAATCAATAAACCAATTTTACACTAACTATAAGTACGGTGAGTTTCCAAATGGAAAACTGAAAGCTTTTGCAATAGTTTTAGATTTGACGATTCATGTCCTCACTATAATACTTTATAATGAAAAAATACGTCGCATGTGCAATATGTGCACCTACACAGTGGCGCAATAAAGTTTTATTACGTTTAGAGAAAGTTAATTAAAGCAAAGGAGTAACCAAGTACCTACATAGTATATTTAATTTACTTTTACTTCGCAGATATTGAGGTCATTCTTTTAAATAAAGATTAAAATACAATACTAGTCCAACGAATAAGTAGCATAATATTGTGAAAGGCCCTTTTTTTTTTTTTTTTTTTTTCGGATGGGAAATCATCAAATAACTCCTCCCGATCTGGGCGGAGCAGGAGGGAGTGTCAGACTTTTACTGACTAAAACCCATCCATGTTCCTTCATCGCCCTTTGTGTTCCGGGGCCACGGTATCTTTTTCGAACAGTCCCGCAACCCCGGCAGGCATCGGTCCTTACGGACCCCTTCCCTTTTGCTGACTCTCTTTGAGGCGCGCATGGAACACGAACGCGCCGTCGACACGGCCTGTCGTCATGAGACGGATGAACGGCGAGCTAGCCCATAGCCCACCGTCCACAGGCCCGCGCCTACGGTGGCCGGGGGCCACGTGGTGGTGGCCCCCGACGCCCGGGGCGTCTCCCGCGGCGGCCGGGACGTTGAGAGGTTCTCTCCCTCTCACGTTCCGCCACCTCCTTCTCTAGCATTACTGCTTCGCAGAAGGAGGTGACGGCGTCCCATTCCGTCTCACTCCGGACCATGGCTTGCACCAGGGCCGGACGCGAGAGGTCGCCGCCGCCGATCGCCGCTTCGAGGACACGGCGGTGCTCCGCCCACGCGGGGCACACCTCCACCGTGTGTTCCACCGGGTCCTCCGGTCGATCCTCACAATGGAAGCACCCGGGCGTTTCCTCCCGCCCGATTCGGTGCAGGAACCTCCCGAACACTTCGTGTCCGGTGAGGACCTGCGTCAGGCGGAAGGTGAGGACGCCGTGGCGTCTCTCAAGCCACTCCTCAAAGAGGGGACTTATCGCCACTATTGTGGCGTGCCCTGCACGGGGTTGCGACAGTCGCTCTCTCCATGTCGCCATGAGATCCCGCCGGAAGTCTGTCCGCTGAGCGACAATTTGTCGCTGCAGCGGAGTTTCCCCCCGGCGTAGCGCCTCCGCGCGCCATTCATGCAGGCGCGCGAGGACTATCGCCTCCAGATCCCATGGCGGCAATCCGGCAATTGTGAAAGCCCCTTGGATTACAATGTAATTTCTCTTCTACCCGTATTTTGCTGTTTTAGTTAGTTATTGATTTATGTACCTACTAGCTTAAGTCGTAGTTCGGGAATTTCCCATAGGTTAATTATTCCAGGATAAAAAGTATTCTATGTGTTAATCCAGGTTGTAAACTATTGCGCCAAATTTCATCTAAGTATATCAGTTCTGTAGTTTTTGCGTTAAAAAGTAACAAACATCAATCCATCCTCACAAACTTCCAACCAGTTAGTATTGGTTTAGTAAATTTATCAAAGAAAGGTCCACATCATTTCAGCTCATTTTTAGGGATCCGTACACAAAGGGTAAAAACGGGACCCTATTACTAAGACTCCAATGTCTGTCTGTTATTTCTAGCCAAATTTGTGGCCCCTCAGCGGTCGCAATCTGGCTAGAAATGTTGTACATACATGTGTGACACGTACACACGTATTAAAGGTAAAACTGTTTCAGTTCAAATAGGTAACTTACCTGTAGAATGGAACCAAGAAAAGAACCAACTTATCCGTTTATAAAATTAGACTAATTAATAGATTAATAAGTTGATCTTGAATTTCTATATTAATATTAATTTCTTTTTTTTCACCAGGCTGTACTCATCTCATGAACCGTGATAGCTAGACATTGTCATTTTCACAGATGATGTATTTCTGTTGCCGCTATAACAACAAATACTAAAAACAGAATAAAATAAATATTTAGGTGGGGCTCCCATATAACAAACGTGAATTTTTTGCCGTTTTGTCTAATGTTGTTTAGATAATGGCTTACCATTACTTACCATTACTGGCGCACGAAGGGTTCCTTAGAACCCTTCGTGCGCCAGTCCGACTCGCACTTGACCGGATTTTGTCCATCTCCTTTCTTGCTTTACACAGATTCCCAATACCATCAAACAACAGTTCTGTACAACGCAATATAGGTAGAGCGCGCAATCAACACAAAATGTTCGACCATTTTCGTCTGCAATCGGCAATTGTGGCACAAATCAGATTTCACTGTTAGTTCAATCATCGGCTTGGCAACTGTGATTCGTAACTTTGAAACGCTGGAAGTTAATTAAACAGTTGTTTGGGAAACTATGTTTTGTTTGAAACTTAAACTGATCTGCAATTTGGCAAGCCAACTGCATAAAATAGGAATAGCAATCGTTTTTTCAACATATTTCATCAAAAATACAACCATTGGACATGATGAGCGCAATAATAATTAGTATTTTAATTACTGACGTTGAGAGCAGTGGTGGCCCAGTGGTGGCGCGGCCCCGACTTACGAACAGTAAGTCGTGGGTTCGAACCTAGACAGGCTGTTCCCGCAAGCGCCTAGAGAAACATTCATAGCTACAGTTGAGGCTGCGTGGATTATTGCTCATCATTTTATTTTTTAATATTTGTCGACCGGCTACCTACATTATGTTATTATCACTAAACTTGCACGTACACATCAAGCAACGTATTTTTCATTATTCCCGAAATTATACCTGGATCAATCCCGCACATGGTCCTACGAGCCTGGATTGTGGAGATTTGAAGAATATTTATCCCAATCAGCAAATTGTTATAAAGGGATTGAAGAGAATTGGTGGACATCAAAAATCATAGTCGACGCCCGGTGTGTGTGGCCGGTGAATTCTGCTACGTCATTTAGAAGAAAATTGGAATTTACGTGGTCTGGATGCTTAATAGCTGAGAAAAGGCGTATTTATTATTAAATTTGTGTACCCAACACTCTATTTAACAGGTATAATTAGTGTAAGTTAGCCGTTAATAGCCAGGTTAGTACGAAATACCTTTTGTCATTTTTCTTTGTTCTGTGAGTGGTTACAAATTGTAATACAATTATCAACTGATCAGTAATTATTGTTAATTTTAGTTGTTTACACATTGTTAAAGAGTAGTTCTTTGTAGTAACTGCATTATTTTACTTTACGGTGTAATAATTTTACAGTTATTGAGACAGTTACGTAATCACGTTAGTTAGCACAGATAGACAATAGAAATATTAAAAGTACAATAAAACCGTTAATACGTATAGTTTATTAAATTGAGCTTGATAATAGGAAAGGAGATTCGAATGATAGCTGTGACGTAATGTCGCGTTCTAGCAATCATAAGTTTGTTAAATTACCGACTATTCAGTTGCCGAAATTCAGTGGTTCCTATACAAACTGGTTAGAGTTTCACGACACATTTGTTAGTCTTATCCATTCAAACGATGATATGGATGAAATAAATAAATTTCACTATTTGAGGTCATCCCTAGAAGGGTGGGTCTGCTGCTGTGGTGATCAACTCAATTCAGTTTTCATCTGCAAATTATTCGGTAGCGTGGAAACTTCTGTGCGAGCGGTTTGATAACAAACACCTACTTATCCAACATCATGTTTCTGCATTATTTCAAATCGACACCCTTCAAAGGGAGTCATCAGTTAATTTAAAAGGTTTACTTGATGTTGTTAACAAAAACATACGAGCCCTAGAATCCTTAGATGAACCTGTTAATCATTGGGATACTTTACTTATTTATATTGTCACACACAAATTAGATAGCAAAACTTATCGTGAATGGGGTGAGTATAAGGGCCGCCTGGACAAGAATTGTAAAGTTACGTTTGAATTATTTATTACTTTTATTAAAAACCGTGCTGAGATATTAGAAACGTTCGAATTGGAAGCTTCTACGAATACTAAACACTCACACACAAGTAAAAATACAAACAAGGTTAGGTCAATGTTGGTGGGTGGTTGTTGGATTCTAATAAAAATAATTCAGGTGAAAGTTACAAACAGGATGATGGTGTTTCAAACAAGCCTAAGAATTGTGTCATGTGTAACGGTGATCATAAGTTATGTAGTTGTCCTCAGTTTTTATCGTTGAGCAATGAAGCTCGTTTGCAGTTATTACCTAAATACAAAGTTTGTTACAACTGTTTTAATCTGGGACATTATGCAAACAACTGCAAAAAGCCAAGTTGTAAAATATGTCGTCGTAAACACAACACTATTGTTCACGTTGATAAATCCTTGAAGTCGGACGCAAGTGGTACTTCTGCTAGCAGTGTTGTTGTTGACACGAATGGCAGTGCGACTGTCTCCACTCAGCCCACTACTATAGGTATAGGTACCGGTGTGTCGCTGTCCGCGAGTGTTCAACACGGTGACGTGTTCTTGTCCACTGCACTCGTCAAAGTCATGGGTATTAATGGTCAGCAATATGTTGCTCGTGCTGTGCTTGACAGTGGCAGCACGTCATGTCTCATGACTGAGAGGTTATACCACCAGCTAGGTTTGACTGCTAAGACTGTTAACAATTCTATTATAGGTATTAACAACTCATCATCTTTTATCAATAAAATGTGTTCTGTATCAATAAAATCTTTAAATAATAACTTTAGTATGAACATTAATTGTTTTATTCTCCCATCCATCACAGATAGGATTCCAAGTAAACATGTTAGCTTGATAAAAATTAAAATTCCGTCTGATGTTTGTCTCGCCGATCCCAACTTTTACTCACCCGCGCCTGTTGACATGTTGCTGGGTGCTGACATCTTTTGGGATTTATTGGAATCACAACGAATTAAGCTAGGTGATGGGCAACCAATTCTTTGTGAGACTAAATTGGGTTGGTTGGTCTCCGGCCCAATTAACAGTTGTATTGCGTCTAAAGTTTTAAAATGTAATTTTATTAAGGTGCGTTCAGACTGTGATGATGAATTAAATTGTAATGTTGATCAACAACTCACAAAGTTTTGGCAACTTGAAGAAGTGGGTACTTCGTCTCCGTATTCTTCGGAGGAGAAGCTATGCGAGGAGCATTTTATGAAAAACACTACTCGATTGCAAAATGGTCAATTTTGTGTGAGGATTCCTTTAAAATGTTCCCCGGACAATTTAGGCGAATCTTTGTCACGAGCCAAACATTGTTTTGCTTCTCTGGAACGTAGATTTAAATCTAAAAGTAAATTTTGTAATATGTACAAAGAATTTATGATGGAATATTAAACTTTAGGCCATATGTCTAGATGTAAAACTATTGATAATCAAGCGTTTTACGTTCCGCATCACGGAACTCTGCGCGAAAGCAGCACCACCACGAAGTTAAGAGTGGTTTTTAATGCAAGTAGTGTAACCAATACTGGCGTTTCAATTAATAATATCCAGATGATTGGACCCGTGGTACAGGACGATCTTTTATCGATCCTGTTGCGTTTTAGACAACATAAGTACATTCTAGCTGCTGATGTTGAGAAAATGTACCGGCAGATAGTTGTTCATCCAAATGATAGGTATCTTCAACAAATTATTTGGCGTGATAATCCGTCAACTCCATTACAAGCTTATCAACTTAATACCGTGACCTACGGCACGGCCAGCGCTCCTTACCTAGCAACCCGGTGTCTTCGGCAGTTAGGGCGAGAGTGTGTTGATAAGGAGATTGGTGACGTCATCCTCCACGATTTTTACGTGGATGACTTGCTCACCGGAGGAGATGACATGAACGAGGTCAAAGAGTTGCGTCATAAATAGTGTTGGGCAATGATAATAATCCGGCTAATAATCATTTGGATAATAATCGATTAAAAGCAGTTATTAGCCATTAATAGCAATTATGGATGATAACCCCGCTGTTAATGTTATGTTAGTGATTCAAAATTTCCCTTCATGGTTTTCAGGCTTAGGACTGTCAGATATATTAGACTTCATTTTCATCATCTTTCTTTGTAATAAATAAATGTGCAATTTAAAACTTTTCAATCAGCTATTTACATTGATTTTTGAAAATTAGATTTTTGATGTACTTAGTTTTTTTTTAATTCTTCATCATCATCATCATTTCAGCCGAAAGACATCCACTGCTGGATATAGGCGTGTCGCCACATTGACCGGTCCCGTGCGACTCGCATCCAGCGGATACCTGCAACCTTCACCAGGTCATCGGTCCACCTAGTGGGAGGCCTTCCAACGCAACGTCTTCCGGTTCGCGGTCGCCACTCCAGAACTTTTCGGCCCCATCGGCCATCTGTTTTGCGAGCAATGTGCCCTGCCCACTGCCACTTAAGTTTGGTAATTCTTCGGGCTACGTCGGTACCTTGGTTCTCTTGCGGATGTCTTCATTTCTGATTCGATCGCGCAAGGAAACTCCGAGCATAGCCCTCTCCATTGCCCTTTGGGTGACTTTTAGCCTTCTGATGAGGCCCATTGTGAGCGACCTCGTTTCGGTCCCGTATGTAATCACTGGCAACACACACTGGTCATAGACTTTCGTCTTGAGACACTGCGGTAAGTTGGACGAGAAGATACCGCGCAATTTCCCGAACGCTGCCCAGCCGAGTCGGATTCGACGATTGACCTCTTTCTCGAAGTTAGACCTACCTAGTGGGACCGTTTGTCCCAGGTACACATAATCGTCTACAACTTCAAGTGTAGAGTTTCCGATCTTGATAGGAGTGGGTGTGACATGGGCATTCAACATGACTTTGGTTATGTCCATGTTCATTTTAAGACCTACTCTTCTGGAGGCTCTACTGAGGTCATCGAGAGCATTATACTGACGTCCTCCATGGTCTCAGCCATGACCACTATATCGTCGGCAAACCGAAGATGAGTGATGTACTCGCCATTGACGTTGATGCCTAGTCCTCTCCAGTCCAGAACCTTGAATACATCCTCTAGTGCAGCGGTAAAAAGTTTCGGAGATATGACGCCTCCCTGTCTCACACCTCGCTGCAGGAGGAAAGGTTCCGAGGCTTGGTCCTGAAGTCGGACTGACATGGTAGCGCTTTTGTACAAGCACTTCAACACCTCGATGTACCGATAGTCGATTTGGCACCGTTGGAGAGACTGCAGTATAGCCCAGGTCTCGATAGAATCGAAGGCTTTCTCGTAGTCCACAAACGCTAAACAGAGGGGTAGGTTATACTCTTCGGTCTTCTGTATAACTTGCCGCAGCGTATATGTCTTTTCGGAAACCGGCTTGTTCGGGTGGCTGAAAATCGTCAAACCTGTGTGCGAGACGATTCGTTATGACTCTAGAAAACAACTTGTAGACATGGCTTAGAAGTGAGATGGGCCTGTAATTCTTCAACCGGGCATTGTCACCCTTCTTGAAGAAGAGCACCACCACACCCTGCACCATGCCTGTGGCGTTTTTCCCTCAAGTATGACGGAATTAAACAGATTCTGAAGGGCCTTAATACTTAATCAGTCATTTATTTGGGATATTTTTTTGGGATTTTTTTTATTTTCGTTTTTAGTTGTTTTTTTTTTTTTTGTTGCTCAAAAATAACTTTCAGCCTTATTACTGCTAGAAACACTGGATTCTTCAAAATCTCCTAAGTTTGGTACATCGATTGAATCGGACGCTAATGGATCTATTTCTGGTGTATTAAGAAGTACAGGTTGTTTGATTGTTCTTTGGTCAAACCATTTTATGATTATACACACAAACCAGGAACACACGAAAAAGGACTTCTTCACCGAAACATATCAGTCGACGTACTGATTCCGGATTCGGTTGGCGTCGCTGTAGTGCAGTTCATGCATCTCTTTCTGGCACGAATAAATATAAGCGCAAGAAAGATATAGCACGAGAAACGGGGGTGCGGGGATGCATGTTACCTACTAACCGCTCGGGTATTTTCCATTGTTTATAATTTACCGTCGTATTCACAGAAAAGAGCTAATAAGTAACTTACAATTTTATTATATAAGTCACTTATTAGCTCTTTTCTGTTGTACCTTACATTTTTACGTATCGGTTAAAATTATATACACCTACATATTTAGCTAGCTTTGTTAAGTCAAGTAATGGTAAAGGTAAACCATCTAGGTTAAATTACAAAGCGATGTGTCAATAGTAATTATGGTTTGTATAGTATTAGATCTCTAAATTAACAAAACTGAATTTCCCGAAAGATGTGTATTTATTTTATTATCAACACTTTTTCACAAACAAAAAGTGAAAATAAATAAAAAGAATAAAAATACATTGAATCACACTGCGTACACGCACCCAATATAATATGTTCACACCCACTGGTTTTACAATAAAACAAAAAAAAAAACATTTATTTTTTTAACAATACATTAATAGCAGGGTTATCATCCATTGCAAGGCTATTAATGGCTATTAATGGATTATAATCGATAATAACTCAAAGCATCCGGCTACTAACCCAACACTAGTCATAAAGTTACTTCAACTCTTGCTTCAGCGCAGATGAATCTAAGAAAGTGGAAGTCGAATGACATACAATTGGTAACTGGTTCTGACTTTCCCCAGTCTTCACTGGATTTGAATGTTGGTGGATTTGAGTCAACCAAAACCTTAGGCCTAGGTTGGCAGCCACTGTCAGATTACCTTTGGTTTCCAATTAGTCAGTCAGTTAATTTTAATAATACAAAACGTGACATGCTTTCGATTGTTTCACAAGTTTTTGACCCGCTTGGATTGTTGGCTCCGTGTGTAATTGTTATGAAAATGTTACTTCAGAAGTTATGGTTGAAGAAACTGTCTTGGGATGAACAGCTATCACCGGACATTAGTAAGCTTTGGAATGAAATGATTATTAATTTACCTAAATTAAATGAAATTCATATTCCACGTCGAGTTTTAATTGATTGTTATGAGTTTTTAGAATTTCACATTTTTACTGATGCGTCTGAACGCGCCTACGGCGCTTGTCTGTATGTACGAAGCGTTGATAAGCACGTTGATAATTTAACGTTTTTCTAGACGAGAATTATAAATATAAAAATATATAATATATAAATTATAATGCGGATTCGAGGTAGATTACAACATTCAGGTTTTCCTTATAATAAAAAGCACCCGATTCTTATTCAATCTAGTCATCATTTTGCTAAGTTACTTTTTAATTATGAGCATAAAAGATTGTTTCACGCTGGCCCCCAGTTACTGTTGGCGTCCATACGAGATATGTACTGGCCTATTCGAGGTCGCAATTTAGCTAGGATGTGCTGTAAACAATGTGTTCGTTGTTGCCGATTTAGAGGTGAAACTGTAAGTCCTATTATGGGAGATTTACCACAGCAGCGACTTCTAGCAGGTTTTCCTTTTGAAAATATAGGCTTGGACTATGCAGGTCCTATTCAGTCAGCTGTTCGTCAAGGTCGTGGCTGTAAATTAGTAAAAGTTTATATAGCTATTTTCGTTTGTTTTTCCACGAAATCTATTCATCTTGAACTAGTCGGTGATTTAACAAGCAATACTTTCATTATGGCGTTAAAGAGGTTCATCTCACGTAGAGGAAAGCCGAGAAATATCTACTCGGATAATGGCACCTCATTTGTTGGTGCATCTAATGACCTTTCTAGGTTTCTTAAGGCGAATTGCGATTCGCTGTCCAAGGAGATGGCTCAGGAAGGAATTACCTTTCATTTTATTCCCGCATACTCTCCTCATTTTGCTGGCCTCGCGGAAGCTGGTGTTAAATCAACCAAGCATCACTTAGTCAGAGTGCTGGGCCTTTGTAACCTACGAAGAGCTATACACCATGATGGTTCAGGTTGAAGCCATTTTAAACTCCAGACCACTGACACCGTTATCATCAAACCCCGAGGATCTGACGCCGCTCACACCCGGACACTTTTTGATTGGACGTTCCATGACATCGCTGCCGTCACCTGATTACCGAGACCAGTCCATCAATTCTCTGACTCGATTTGAGCGTATTGAGCTTCTCCGACAGCATTTTTGGAGCAGATGGAGTAAAGAGTACATCTCGGAGCTCCAACTTCGCATGAAATGGCGAGCATGTAAGGGCTCCTTGAAGCTGAATTCTTTGGTCCTGTTAAAGGAAGACAACCTCCCCCCACTCAAGTGGAAAATGGGTCGGATCGTTGCTACGTATCCAGGGACAGACGGCATAGTCAGAGTTGCAGACATCAAGACTTCTAATGGTCTGTTACGCAGATCATTTAGTAAGATTTGTCCGTTGCCTATACATTCGGAGTCTGAAGATTCTTAGTGGTTGAAAGGCAGGCTTTCAACGACCGGGGGTATGTTCCCGCAAGCGCCTAGAGAAACATTCATAGCTACAGTTGAGGCTGCGTGGATTATTGCTCATCATTTTATTTTTTAATATTTGTCGACCGGCTACCTACATTATGTTATTATCACTAAACTTGCACGTACACATCAAGCAACGTATTTTTCATTATTCCCGAAATTATACCTGGATCAATCCCGCACACAGGCGCATTACTTTGTGTAATTTATTTCATTACCACTGCTCTTAAAACGGAGAAGGAAAACATCGTGAGGAAACCGGCATGTCCTAGAACCAAAAAATTCGAAGACATGTGACATCTACCATCCGCACTGGGCCCGCGTGGTGGATTATAGCCCATTACCTCTAATAGAGAGGAGGCCTGTGTCCCAGCAGTGGGAACGTTAATAGGCTGGTGATGATGATGATGACTGACGTTGCCCAAAAAGCCGCAAAGCTAAAGTGGGACTGGACTGCCCATGTCTGCCGTATGGCCGACGAGCTGTGGGCCAAAGTGCCCTGACACTCTCAGAAGGTGACGCGGTAGACCTCGCAGGAGATGGCGGGACGAGCTGGACAAAACCAACGACCAGTGGTCCACATTGGCCCTGGATCGAAGAATATGGAAGTCATCGGGTGAGGCCTTTGCCCAATAGTCGGATGACAAATGCTAACAGTAACAGTTGACATCATTTACTGTCACATGCTAGGTCCCACCAGAAGCGTAGCTAGTCTTAGTAGGGCCCTGTAGAATTTCTTTTTGGGGGCCCTTTGAACTCGAGTGCGGCGAAGCCCAAAAAAAAGAAGGAAATCAAATATTATTTTTGCATAACTAAGAAAATAGCACCCTGACTTGCATCGATTTAGCTGTCATTCATTTTAATAGGAGAATGTGTGAGGGAGGAAAGTTAGATAAAAAAATGTGTAATTGTGATCATGACTAGCATAGGTAATGACATAAGAAGAGCTAAAATAGAAAATTGACGGGAAATGAACCACGACTGGTGAAGCTTTGATCAAAGAACGAGCGAAGCGAGCTCGAATAATTGGAGCTTTCTGGACCGCGATAAGATATATTTTCATTTTATCTTTTATCCAGTAGAATATTTGAGGTTGGGAAAAGGTTTTGTGGCTTGTTAACCGGGGGGCCCGTATCATTTATAAGGCTCATACGGTGCTACGCCCCTGGGTCCCACTGCACATGCTAAGTACAATTTTTCTGGGCTGTTATATTTGTCTATCAGTGGCAGTAACTTCTTAAAGGAAAACTATGCAGGCTGTTATTTTATTAATTTAAAAGGAAACATATTCGGCGCGTTGGTTTACTGGTTGCAAGGGCTACTGCTGAGCATGAGGTGCTGGGTTCGATTCCCAGGTCGGGCAGTGTCATTGGGTTATTCCATCAGGAATTTCTCAGTAGCAGCCACGGAGCCTGGATTTGCACCCTGCTGTTGGCAATAGGCTCGCCCCTATTACATGGGACTAAAACATAACTGGCGAAATTTGGGTAAACTATTAGGTACCTCTGCCTAACCCTTCGGGGATTACAGCCTTCAGCCTTGATGTTATGTTAAAGAAAACGTATTCACTTCAATTCAAAAAAAAAAAAAATCTGACCCGAAATAAAAATCATCGATAGCTCTAAAAACCGAAAAAAAAATAGTTTGAGAGATCGAATGTAAAAAAAAAATGAGAATTCTTTTTAAAGATTTTGAAAGCTCTTAAGAACCCCTAATACAATCTAAAACCTAATTTAAAAACTCAGACCTTTTCCCATTAAAAAAAAACATTACCCTAAAGTTTGCTTGTCGTCGCCCTTGGGTTACGCTTCACCCACTCAACCTTCGTTACGCTACGAACAATAACATTTTTCAAACAGCCTACACGATTTATCGTTGCTTGAAAAGCCAGAAAACCAGTACTGGAAAAAATCCGAGTGACTTACTATGAAATTCGACAAATAAATGCTACAACACGATCCTTTTCCATGACAGGGGATTAAATGACGTCACCCCATGAATAAATACGTCACAATGTAGATGAATTTAATCTAACGTATCCAAATCACGTTCCCTATATTTGTTAGCAAAATATTTGCCAAAGAAATATCGCGAGATCAGTGTTTTGTATGTAAGTATATATCGTATCAAAAATATTTGATTTGTCTGTTCCATGGCATCAAAGGATTATTCTTCTTCTTCTTGTATCGATGACTCATATGACGATACGGTTGGTGAAAGGGCTGAACTCTGCTGCACTGCGCGTCACGGGTTCGATTCCCATCATGATCATCATCAGCCTGCTATAATGTTCCCACTGCTGGGACACGGCCTTCTCTCAATGAGAGGGCTATAATAAACCACGCGCGCCCAGAGCGGATTGGTAGATGTTACATATATGTCTTCGAATTTTTGGTTCTAGGACATGCTGGTTTCCTTACTATTCGATTCCAACAAAATATTTGTATTGGTTACAGGTAGTTTTTTTTTTCGGGTCTGGTTAAATGATAAATGATGTTTGTTTTGCAAGTAGGTTTTTACAAACCCTTTTACACGTCATTTTTTAAAACTAGATAGGGCCGGTGTTTCGTACCTGACTACCGGTTGTTTGTGTTTGTGAGTTAAATTAGAAAATTCACAGAGTGGGACAATGTTATAAATTAAAAAAAAAACAGTCAGTACGTAGCAACCAGTACGGGTCTGCAGCCGCCATCTTGATCCCGCGGTCAGTTCGGAGATTTCCATATTTGACATTTATTTAGAAAGTATCTAATGAGTAGATAACATTTTATTAACAAAGTAACAATCTGATCGTGACGACAAAACATTCACACCATACAAAATACTTCAAAAGGATTTTCTATGAAGTATGTGTGCAAAGATACTTGTCCTACTCGTCCAGCCACCTCGTACAAACATTCGGGACCTTTAGGAACTGTGTACTGCAAAGAAAACATTTTCCATTAGAAGATCATCCATCATCATCTGCCTAGCCTTTTCCCAACTATATTCGGCTTCCAGTCAAACCGGATGCAGCTGAATACCAGTATTTTACATGGAGCGACTGCCTATCTGACCTTCACAACCCAGTTAGTACCTACTGGGTAATACGATACCCTTTGGTAAGACTGGTTGTCAGACTTTTTGGGCCACTGACTACGTGTAACGGCTGTCACACTAAGCAACGAGGCTTGTGTCGTGGACACCAGATAGTTAATATACTACATAGATACTTTTTGTTTGTAAATCCATACTTATTATACATATCAACATCCATGACTCGGAAACAAATGTCCATGCTCATCACACAAACGTTTGCTCTTACCGAGATTCGAACCCGGGACCCTAAAAACGTAAGGTAGCCTCACTACCGCTGCGCCATTCGGGTCGTCAAACGTGTTTATTGATATAATCTTTTATTATTCAGAATCACATGTGCTGTAAATAGATCACCTTTTGTCCATGGATGCCATTTAGCTCAATGCTAGCAAGTACACAGGATGACATTTACCACTATGATTATTAGAAAATTTATAAAATAAAAAGAAAAATAACATTACCCGGACGGCAGTCTCGCCCGAGTACTCAAACCAGTTGGTGGATCCGCTTTCGATGGCGTATTGTGCGAAGACGTTGAAGCCTAATCCGATGAGATGATCTTTGTAAATAAGAGGAAACCACGGGAACATGTGTTCGTCTGCGCAATCAGTGCTGGTGGTTATGTTGTAGTAGTAGTGATATCCTGAATTCATACAGACTTAATTAGAAGCAAGCTTATACAATACTAGTGACCCGCCCCGAATTTGCACAGGTAGGGCATTAATACACAAATAAAATAAAATACAACATAAAACAAACATGTTTTGTCTGTCCAGGTAGCGTTTTCGATGAAAGCTCACAAGCGACTTGACTTTTTCCGACACGTCTAACAATAAATCGTCATATTTCAACCAATTTCCACAAAAGCTTGACAAATTATACAGGGTGTTAACGTAGTTGCGTGCTATAGCTTAGGGGTAGGTTCAGTATCGTTAAAGGAACCCAGGAAAAAAAAAAAAAACAAAAAAAAAAAAAAACATAAAAAAATATTGCAAGATCAACCTAATTTAGTACGGTCTACTAACTTAAAATAGCAATCGTTTAGAATTAAAATTATTTTATTTGTCCCGTATGCTCCCGGCCGTGCCTCCAGAGGCACAGTGCATTGTTATTTTAATTGTGTCTGTAATTGCGGGTATTGAAGTGCTACACTCTTTAAATCCTGATGAAAGTCTTCGCAGAAACACTAAACGCTTTCGAAGCTGTTGCACTCTGCCCCTTCATTCTAAAGCTCTTTTTCTCTTTTTTTCGTATTATGGCTAAAAGCAGTGAAACAGCCCCTTTAAAAAGTTTCAAGTTAAATAGAAAAGCTTACCCATTCTCGGGATACACTGCTGTTTGGTGAAGAGACTATTGGCACCGGTGATGTCACTAGCGGTTGTCGGTATTTCGAACAGTTCGCCATTTATTCCAGAAACCCACAAGCTGGCTTCTTGCAGGAGTACAGAAGAGTTGCGAGAGGCTATGCGAGTGGCTGGGTCCTTTGCCAAGGTTGCTAGAGTAAGATAGTATGTGTATGAGTTAACATAATACTTAGGCCATGGGGTCCGAATCCACCTGAATGATATGTATACTAATATTATAAAGACGTGAAGTTTATAAGCTTCGGAACTGTTATTTAAAAACTCTTTTAATAATGGGAAACTACAGGATGCCCGCCCGAAGGTATAATAATATTGGTTTAAATATAGTTTTTGACAATAATTATTTAAATATTTTTACCTGAAATTAAGAA
The DNA here is from genome assembly GCA_905147715.2 of Xestia xanthographa. Lineage (NCBI taxonomy): Eukaryota > Metazoa > Arthropoda > Insecta > Lepidoptera > Noctuidae > Xestia > Xestia xanthographa. The sequence continues at coordinate 23,180,491 of LR990659.1, forward strand.
TGTGTTCTTTTGTATTTCTTTTTTGTCATCGATTTTGGGTTGCCCAGCTTTTCTATCAGCTGTACTTACACAGTTTTACGTACCGTTTGCTACATAGTATTGCTGGACGGTGAAATATTCCTTTGTGGTGTCATTCAGGGTAGTAGTCCACTCTGTGAAGCCTTGGACAGTCCAGTCGTATACTGCGTTGGAAATTGAATCCTTGGCAAACTGCAATAAAAATTGTATAATTATATTTGTATATTTCACCTACCAGAAACGTGGTCGCTCACAATGGGCCTCATCAGAAGGCTTAAAGTCACCCAAAGGCCAATGCTCGGAGTTTCATTGCGCGATCGAATCTGAAATGAAGACATCCGCAAGAGAACCAAGGTTACCGAAGCGCGTAGCCTGAACAATTGCCAAACTTAAGTGGCAGTGGGCAGGGCATATCGCTCGCAGAAAGGATGGCTGATGGGGCCAGAAAAATTCTGGAGTGGCGACCGCGAACCGGAAGACATTGCGTTGGAAAGCCTCCCACTAGGTGGACCGAAGACCTGGTGAAGGTTGCGGGAATCCGCTGTATGCGAGTCGCACGGGACCGGTCAATGTGGCGACACTATGTCCAGCAGTGGACGTCTTTCGGCTGAAATGATGATGATGATGATTTCGCCTAAAGGTAGTTGTTCCGGGCCTAGCTGTTTGTGTATGTTAGTTTAAATGTTTGTAAACGCATCCCCGAAACAGGAGACATTCTTAGTAGGTGAAGTTTAAAAAAAAAAATTCTAATTTCAACTGTTTTGTAAATTAGGTTTATCTATCTTGAATTTCTGCCGTAGCAGCCTAGAGCCTGTTGAATAAACATCTTCGCTTTGCTGTGGCGGTACCTCCAATACTTTAGTCTTCCCGCAACCACGGCTGGTGCAATCCGGGTGAAACGTCGGGCTTATATTAAAGGTAAAATTCGCGATAAATACCCGTTTACATGTGTATTATAGTGACAATATAGGCTAGCCCCTTATTGCATATCATGTTGGAAAGACTGCAACAAGCGAAATGAGGCTGTACTGTGGGAAACTACACGTCTGCCTAACCCTTCGGTGGTCGGTGGTTTAAAGCGTGATGTTCATCGTCTGCCTAGCCTTTTCTCAACTATGTAGGGGTCGGCTTCCAATTTTACCGCATGCAGCTGAATTTAGTATTTTACATGGAGGACTGCCTATCAGACCTCCACAACCCAGTTAGTACTGGGTAATACGATACCCCTTAGTAACACTGGTTGTCAGACTTTTAGGGCCTCTGACTACCTGTAACGACTGTCAAAAATCTACAAATGACAGCCGGGACCAACGGCTTAGCGTGCTTTCCGAGGCACGGAGGAAACTCGGTATGTAATGGGTGGTCACCCATCCACAGACCAACCTAGGCAAGCATGGCTTAACCTAACGATCGACCCGAGCGGCTGTTATTATTTAGCTACGAGCTCCTCCATAAAGCGTGGCATTATTTAACAAAAAGAAAAATACTTACAGCTATCTGCAACCCAGCAACATAGCCAGTATCGTCGAATAAAAGGCAAACCACATTGTCATTTTCGGGACACATCAACTCAAGTGAAGTAAGACCTGCCGGGCTATCAGGCCTGGTCTTCGGGACCCATCCTGATGCTGCAGCTGAAGTAGTATTTCGAGGCAATTCAATGAACGCTACCGTTCCAATACCGTCACATGTAAAATCGAATCTCACTGCAAAGAAGATTTATGGTTTATTAACGTCTTTTATTTTTATTAAGTAACTTATTTATTACCGACTTCAAAAAAAGGGGAGTAGGTTCTCAATTCGGTTGTTTAGAACTCCGTCATTCCCGACCGAATTGATTTTTTTTTTTTTTTTTTGTGAAAGGATAATACTTCCCGATTGGTCCTATAAAAATTTGATCGAAATCGGTACAGCAGTTTTTGATTTTATTTTCGTCTTGGACTTTTTTAGCGTTATTTTGAAATCGGCTTTTATTTGCAAAAAGTTATTAAACTCTTTATTACAAGAAATCTAGGAGTGTGACAATACAAAATTTTACTGACCTTTCAAATTGGGAGCATAAAATCCTGAAACAAAAGCTATGGTTATTATTTACAAAACTAAGAAAATCAAAATCAAAGTATTTTATTTCACATAGGCCTTAGCCAAGTTCTACTTACCCAATGTAGTGGTGGCAACGATGCTCAGTAAGAATAATATACGAATCATTTTGGAGTGAATAATGGAAACAGTTGTGAGACATAAGCTCTCCAAACATTATATACCAAGCGGCGTCTGCACACTGCACATGTTTCCAGGGTTCAGTGAACAATTTGCTGAAATACACACCTACGGTAAAGTGACACGAGTTTTGTGTTTTAGTTCACTTACTTCAGTTTTAGTTTTCTTTGTGAATAATGTTTATCCAATGATATCAGACACAGATCATATTATGCTTAGGCCGTTCAAAATCATTAACAATTTCTCTTATTACTAACTCAATGATTTTTATTTCGTGTAATCTTAATTTTGACATTGGCACAATTGTTGACATCCGCACTTGCCGTAAAGAAAACTAAACTGAAATAGAACACAAAAAATACAAAAATACAAACCTTTCCTCTTTATAATATTAGTGTAAATTATATAGAGTAGACTAGCTGTTGTAATTCTTACAAAAACACAAATTCCCCGTTTATTGCAACATTTTTCATCGATGCTCCGCTCCTTTTGGTAGCAGCATGATGTTTTAAGGCCTTTTTCCTTCGTCAATAAATGCTAAGAATTTCTCAATTCGAGCCAGGAGTAGTGGGGTAGATCCTGAGATTTTCGCGTTTAACCAAACAAACTATTTAGCTTTATATATATTATTTATATATATTAATAGATTTGTACTTAATGTTGGATTAGTTTCACACATTAAATTGAATTAATAAGAGATTATGTGAGTTGGCATTATAGCAGAACTAAGTCCAATTATTCATAAATATCCCTTTTATTAAATCCCATTACTTCATCCCACATTTCCCCAAACTGATACACATCGATTGACCTACAAACAAAAGATCGCATCACAACAGAAAAACCTGTTTTATTCCCGGCAGTACATTAATATTCAATTCATTCCCAATTCAAGTGAAAGCCAGATTCGATCGGGCTCCAGTTCGTCTGTCATTTATTATTGAGTGAGACATAATAAATCTGTGTTTCAGTGATTTTTAACTGCTTTAAATTGGCTTTTGTGAGATACAAAATCGCAATCTGAGTGATTTAAAATATTTGATACGTTAGTGTGTTTCAAAAATTAAAATGAAACAGTGGCTTTTCAAATTGCATGAATAAATAGTGGTACTAAAAAATAAAAAATACAAGACTACAGCGCCATCGATGACATAGATGAAGAACTAACAAGTTATCCGCGTCGATTGTAAAACCTAACATCAACTATCGGGCAGAAGCCCACTAGACATAACATAGTGTAAGTTACATTAGCTAACACAAATATTATTAGTAGGTATGTATACCTAAAGGGTATAAAACACCTCTTAACGAATTCAAAAGGCACTTGTTCTCCCCGTCATTGCGATTATTTTTTTGTTCTACACCATACCTGGGAATTGTCTTTTTTAAACTTTCACGATCAAAACACATTATTACACATGTAAACGGTACTTCAGTCGTCCCGCGACCACGGCTGGTGCAATCCGGTCGAAACGTCGGGCTAATATTAAAGGTAAAAATTCGCGAAAATACCCGTTTACATGTGTAATAATGCATACCTGGGAACCTTCTAGTTACGGAGATATTGGGGGTCAAAGTTCCAACTTTTTGACGTTTTTATTTTTAAATACAAGTTTTTATTGTAAAATTTTTACTTTAAACACCTCCACGACCCCCGTACTATTCAATCTATCCATCAGCACAATGTTTTGTGTGCGGTACATTGAATGTTACCGTAAAACGTGATTTATCACCAAAAAAAAAGTCGTTTCCCAGCAATAATTTTTGCATTAAGTTATTTATTATGATGTACCTACAGAATGCTTGGTTGACGGCTTCGTGATACGTCTGTTTACACCCTGTATGCAGGCTGGTTTGAATAGTCTGGAAAATTATGAACTTTTATTGAATTCTGCCAGATAATAAAGAACACGGTCCAGTCTCTCTTCAAATCTTCCTTCATTGAGTTTTGTCCTTCTATTTAACAAACAGCAATTTATTATGTATAATCATTACAAAACGTATCTTTACATTACAATATTTAATGTGTGTCTCTACTCGTCATTTCCTAAACGTTTGAATAATTTCACGGGTCGCCTCCTCAAAGCTAGGGTGAAATTATAATTTTATTACCTAAAAGGAAGGTACCTCCGCACTGCCATTTAATATTTCGTAGGTAGCACTAGTTGGTAGATTTTCATTTTCATATTAATCAACATAAATACCTAATTTACGAAAAAATATTTTGCTTTGTTTAAAAAAAAAACTCTAAATTTATATTTTTGTCAGGTAAAACCTATGTTACTTATGTCGTACATAAGTCTAGCTTGAACACTCGCAGATTTTGTTCATGTTTACTTGAACGAGTTTTTCGGTAAAGAAATATTTGTGCGGCACTGTACCACACACCCATGGAAGAGAGAATTGCTTGCAAATCCGATGAATATGGCAGTATGAACTTTCATAATCTTATTCTCTCATTTAGGTTTTTGAATTATCTTATAGACAGCTATAGTTTGTTGAGTAGTAAACTCTTTGTTATGAATCTACAATTTATTTAACTTCCACTGACTTCACTTGCTTACCTACCTACAGAAGAAATTCTTCTTTTATAAGTCCCAAACGTATTTCCCCGGTCGGATGTAGATTTATTCATTGAAAATTAAAACCGGATGAATCGCGGACCCAAAATGTATTTTAACATTTGGAAAGATTAAACCTGAGCGGATTCCAAACAAATATAGTTATATTTTTCATGCAGAGGATTAAAAGTGGAATTCAATTAATATTAGTGTTGATGAAGAATAGCAGTATTGTCATTGTTTTAATAACTTCTAGTCTAAAGGTCGTAGCACACGTATTAACTCGGAAAGGGATCGTTACCGCCTCGCCTTTCCCCTTGGAGTCAAACAGGCGTCCACGTAACGTAACATCGTAAGAAGCTCCGGCAAGTCGACTCGGCTACAGCTAGGCGACCCTGCGCTTACGGTTCGCCGACCGCTTGTTGACGGCTAGGCGGCACTAGTTCAATCATTATTGGACGGAGTGCCATTCAAAGAGACAAAAGTGTTTACGACTGACTAACTAATGACACAATTACACTTGGTCTTTGGTCCGTATTCGGGTGGTCGAATGACTTTACTCGAATTCGGGCACCCGATGCATTTATTCAAAGCAGTTTCAATGAAGTCTTACCATGAAACTGGACTAGGTTAACCGAATACGGCCGTACTCGACTCCATTCTTTTATACTTGGTTGTTTATCCGAATTTCGGAGGCTATCGAATTCGGTCAAACGACCAAGTGTAATTGCGACAATAAACTGCCGAATGCTTTATGTCATTCCTGTGGAAAGTCATTATAAAAATTCGATTATTTTGATATCTGCGCATTTGATGACCTAGGCTGCATCAGTAGTAACTAAGCAAAGTTCGCATAGATGATTTTTGGCTAAATGCATTTGAACTATTTAGCCATCGACACGCTAAAAAGAATTTCTGTCTTGCAATTTGGTCTACCAACCATCGAGCCCAATTAAAAAAGCAATTTTTTTTTTTAAAACCCACAACGTTTAAAAAGTAATTGAAAAAGGATAAAATAATTTTAAAAAATCCAACTTAATAAAAAACCCACGAATATCCGTCGGGGGCTGCCATCAAATGAACTAGTTTTGCAGTTTTATAGTAACTTGAATAATTTGAGACTTTTTAGCTCTATACTTACACCCTTAATGGGTAGGCCAACCTTTAGAAGTTGATGATTATAGGTACTTATTTTTATTTACAATGAAATTTAAAATAGTGATAGCAGCCCCCGACGGATATTCGTTTTTATTAAGTTGGGTTTTTTATTTAATTATTTTATCCTCTTTCAATTACTTTTTAAGCGTAGTGGGTTTTTTCAAAATGTTTAATTTTGCTTTTTAGGGTTCCGTACCCAAAGGGTAAAAACGGAACCCTATTACTAAGACTTCGCTGTCTGTCCGTCTGTCCGTCTGTCTGTCACCAGGCTGTATCTCATGAACCGTGACAGCTAGACAGTTGAAATTTTCACAGATGATGTATTTCTGTTGCCGCTGTAACAACAAATACTAAAAACAGAATAAAATTAATATTTAAGGGGGGCTCCCATACAACAAACGTGATTTTTTTGTTTTTTGATAATAATGGTACGGAACCCTTCGTGCGCGAGTCCAACTCGCACTTGGCCGGTTTTTATTTTAAACTTTTTAGAGAGCATCAAAATCGGACTAGTAGTTTTGGAGAAAAATGGCAACATGGATTTGCACAAACAAACATCCTCTCACACCAAACTCATATACCGCCTCCGTTCCGTCGTGGGTAATAATAGGTACTGGTATTCAGCTGCATCCGATTAGACTGGAAGTCGACCCCAAGTCGGGACAAGCTTTTATGAAAACTTTTCGTTTCCATTTACCAAAAGGTTTCTTTTCTTCTTTTCAGTGCATTTTTTATATAAGCTTATTTTTAAAAAGGTTTTTTTATTAATATTTTTTAGTTTTGTCGTAATCATTGAATGTGTGCTCTTTACCGTTGAGGAGTTCCCTTGTGAGAAGACACTCCTGGGTGTAGGATCAGGTCATAATAAAAATCATGTTTATCTATCAAATATGAAAGCATCTACAAAACTTTGTATTCGTGCTATTTACCGTTGAGGAGTTTCCCTCGCGAGAAGACAATCCTGGCTGTAAGATCAGGTCATGATAGAAATCATGTTTATCTATCAAATATGAACGCGTCTACAAATTTTCGTATCCGTACTATTTACCGTTAAGGAGTTCCGTCGTGAGAAGATAACTGGAGAGTAATCACCGTAACACCTATCTAAGAAAATGCACAAATCAAACTCATGTCTGAAAACTGCATCAAAATTGGACTAGTAGTTTTGGAGAAAAATGTCAACTTGTATTTGCACATTAAATGTTTGCTGCATCGCCTCCTGGTGAGTTGTCACCGTAACACCTATCTAAGAACATGCACAAATCAAACTCGAACCCATAACTGAAAACTGCATCAAAATCGGACTAGTAATTTTGGAAAAATGTCAACTTATATTTGAACATAAAATGTGCAGCGCCCCCTGGTGAGTTGTCACCATAACACCTATCTAAGAACATGCAAAAATCAAACTCGAACCCATAACTGAAAATTGCATCAAAATCGGACTAGTAATTTTGGAAAAATGTCAACTTATATTTGAACATAAAATGTGCAGCGCCCCCTGGTGAGTTGTCACCATAACACCTATCTAAGAACATGCAAAAATCAAACTCGAACCCATAACTGAAAATTGCATCAAAATCGGACTAGTAATTTTGGAAAAATGTCAACTTATATTTGAACATAAAATGTGCAGCGCCCCCTGGTGAGTTGTCACCATAACACCTATCTAAGAACATGCAAAAATCAAACTCGAACCCATAACTGAAAATTGCATCAAAATCGGACTAGTAATTTTGGAAAAATGTCAACTTATATTTGAACATAAAATGTGCAGCGCCCCCTGGTGAGTTGTCACCATAACACCTATCTAAGAACATGCAAAAATCAAACTCGAACCCATAACTGAAAATTGCATCAAAATCGGACTAGTAATTTTGGAAAAATGTCAACTTATATTTGAACATAAAATGTGCAGCGCCCCCTGGTGAGTTGTCACCATAACACCTATCTAAGAACATGCAAAAATCAAACTCGAACCCATAACTGAAAATTGCATCAAAATCGGACTAGTTGTTTTGGAGAAAAATGGCAACATGTATTTGCACAAACAAACAAACATCCTCTCACCGCAAACGCATACACCGTCTCCGTTCCGTCGTGGGTAAAAATAAACATAGACAAGACTTCATATTCTATTTGTTTTATTATTTACGCTTGGTTATAATTACTCAAATATTTACTCAATATTTTGTCTCATGTCTAGACATATTTGTTTTTAATTCGGAACGTGGAATTTATTGTAACAGTTATGTGGCATTGACAATATTTTTTTTATTTTTTTCGATGAACTGATGAAATTAAGAATATCCGTCTACATCTGTGTAAATGTTTTTGTCAAGTAGCTGCTATTAATAATACTATGATGTCAATAACTTTTTTCTTACAATTGTATGTTGAATGTATGTTCTTTATAATTTTTGTTTTTAAGGTATTTTAGAAATGTATGATTTTTTATAGCAATGACTATAGGAAATAATATTAAGGCACTTTAAACCTACGCTAATAATTCGATGAAAGTCTTAAAAGCGGATTTACCAAAATATCATTTGTCTCACAAAATTGACCGCAATATTAAAATAAAGAAATGATTCAGGAGAGAAAACAAATCCTTCATAATCACTTTAAAAATAACTCGTCTCATTTGCGTGGGCGACACCAAAAATAGATTTAATATATAACAATCTCTGATATCGAATATCCATTAAATAACAAAGTTTTCGTCTAAGTAAAAGTTTCTTAACACAAAAGAATATTTTAAAAATATTTTAAGATTTCTTTTAAGTTTGAGGTTTTGCTTAAAGGCTTAAAAATATTACGCACACTTCTAAAATATTTTCTTTTTCAAAATCTCTAGAAGAAATCGAGAGGATTAATGACACTACTTAACTTATTAAAAGTCGGTTTTAGTCACAGACTGAATAAATGTAAAGGTTCGTGGGTAAGTAAGTTCAAACTTAAAGTTTGTAACTAACCACGCTATATTTTCTAAAGATATACTTGTAATTGATATCACCTGTTTCATATCGAGCCAGCAAGTATCGTCACTGATGAAGGTTACATTTGATTTCACACGAATCAAGTAAACCACCAAACTCTTACGCTAAGTGACAGGTGCCTCATCCAGAGCCTTGTGACTTAACACCTGGTCACCTAGCGAAGCCGACAAGTGCGCAGTGCGGCCGTATGTGAAATTCTAGAACGTTCTTTTCACTTCGTTACTTGAAGGCGACTCTCTAGGCGCTATACAAGACACTCGCAGTGCATATATCCTTACATAACATCACGCCTATAATCCCAGACGGCCTACCCAGAGGTGTACCTACCAATAGTACACCCTGCCAGTTATTTTTCCATGTCTCAGGGGCGAGTTTATTGCCATCAGCCGGGCACAAAACCAAACTCAGTGGCTGCTACTAAGAAATTCCTGAAGAAAACAATAAATAATAACAACTTTGCTCGGCATGGGAATTGAATCCAAGACTTCAAGCTCAGCAGTCGCGCTTGCGACCTCTAGATCATTGAGGTAGACATATCTTACCTTAGGGGCAGTCTCCACGAGCGAGAGAATCACGGCGATATTATCGTCCATGCCACGTTTTTCTATACACTCTCTTTTGGGCCGTCTCCCCTAGCGAGAGAATCGCGGCGATATTATCGTTCTTGCCACGTTTTTCTATACACTCTCTTTTGGGCCGTCTTCACGAGCGAAAGAATCGCGGCGATATTCTTGTATAGAAATACGTTGAATTTCCGCGATTCTCTCACTCGTGGAGGCGGCCCCTTAAAGTGCACTGTTGAAACTAAAGACTCCTCAAACAACATCGTTGAAATTCAGGTTAAAAAACAGTAAGTAAAACGGCCATAAGTATTCTCTAAAAATATACCTCTAGTAATAGTTTCTACTCATCTCTCTAAGTAGCGCCTCTTATCACCAGTTAGGGATCATTACCCTCGCTTAGTTTTGTTAAGTGGATCCGTTTTCTCACACAATACGAACTATCTCGGGGATAAAAGCGGAATTTTCATTGAGGAAACTATATATATATACATATATATATAACTATAGAGCAGCGGTGGCCCAGTGGTGGCGGCCCCGACTTACGAACAGTAAGACGTGGGTTCGAAACCAGGCAGGCGCATTACTTTGTGTAATCTATTTCATCACCGCTGCTCTCAAAACGGTGAAGGAAAACATCGTGAGGAAACCGGCATGTCCTAGAACCAAAAATTCGAAGACATGTGACATCTACCAACCCGCACTGGGCTCGCGTGGTAGATTATAGCCCATTCCCTCTCATAGAGAGGAGGCCTGTGTCCCAGCAGTGGGAACATTAATATTTTTGCTGAATTCCTAACAAAGCCTGGGGCGTGGTGGGGGAATATGGTGATATGTCAAGAGAAATAAAAGTAATGCTGCTACAAGGGGTGGTGGAACAGTCCCTGGTTTCCAACATTAGTATGTTTCATCGGCATCACTGTGTCTTATATAACATCATATACACAACACAACATCTCGGCGTTTAATCCTATAACATAAGGGTTAAGCAGAGGTGTACCTAGCAAGTACGCACCACTACATTTCACCAGTTATGTTTAAGTACCATGTCATAGGGAGCGAGCCTATTTCCATCAAGAGGGCACAAATCCAGACTCCGTCGCTGCTACTAAGAAAATTCTGATGGAAAAACCCAATGACACTTTGCCCGACCCGGGAATCGAACCCAGAACCTCATGCTCGGCCAGTCGAGTTTCCGACCACTAGACCAATAACGCAGTCTTACTCTAAATATAACTTGCAAACCAGAAAATCACTACAACCATCTTTTGTCTCGGAAAATTAAAAACTTTCCGCTCGAGTGGAGCTGCGCTCTCTTTTAGTTTTGAGTGAAGGGTACTCCAGTTAGTCACTAATAGCTTTTACTGGTTCACTGAGTTACTAGGTGCACAGACCGCGACCGGAGTTTTTTTCATGAAATATTCCCTCTGTAAATGTATGGATGATAATATAATATTCTTGGAGACAAGAAGCGAAATTTAAATAAAAATTACAAATCACTAAATAAACTTGAAAGTTATGTTTCCTATAAAGTATTTTTAAACAACAACAAGCAAGTAAGTAAATAACAAGCCCATAACCCATAAGTATTAAATAACACGACCCGAATCAAAAATATATCCTCCCTAGCACGTCAGTTGCAAAAGCATTATCCAAAGAGGCCGCTCGGACCGCCGCGCCGCCGGACCGGGTAGGTTGGAAAGGGAAATATCTAAGAATATTTATACGTGGTTTAACAATACCTACTGTTCATACATGTTTAACGTATTTTCTTAGTAATCTGTTCTATGGAATCTTCAAAAGATAAAGGTAAGAAATGTGATTTATAGGTGCAAGATTTATAATCAAGAATTCTAAATTGTTGCATTTTCTGGCAATATTTTCTATGGACAAACAAACTGATGTAGAACTAAATATCTACGACCTAATCTATTTTGACTGAGTATTCTGTTATGAAACAGTTCCAGTGAAACATTAGTTAATCAAACAAGCATCTTCGACCCACAATCTCTAGATAAGGTTCAGCTACAACTACTAGGAAGAGCTCCAAGTTTGTGGACCACTTTAGGTTATCAACTACGCCTGTAACATGCAACTAAACACTAACAATTAATGTTAGCTTGTAAATAGTCTAGGTTGCTTAACTAGTTATGTACAGTTACCAGTATAAGTAAACATATGCTCGTCACCGTAAGGTCTATTTTTGCTTGTCTACTCAATATAATCTGCTATAGTAGTGCAGCATGGTTTCATGAAATTTTCAGGAGGGGGCTGTTTGTAAACATTTGTGAATATTATGTCTATAAATAACGTGTGCTAACGAAACGACGACGAAACTTGTAGGTATTTTATTAGTATATTTATCAGTATATTTGCTGTAAATAAAACATTGCTTCTTGCCTTTCATGATTCTAGGTCAACGGGGAGTAGATACAATATAGGTTTTGATTCCATTGTGAAATCGTAAAACATGCGATCATATCCGGAGCCATAAAATCTAACTAAGTTAATCTCTAAGTCATCGCGAGGCTTGCACTGCTGCAAGGAGTAGCAGATTTTAGTATTTGATATTAGTTTCAGTCAGTTTGATACCATGTGGGTGTACTGTACACATCTGCGTACCCCCTCAGAGCATACAGGCGTGATGATATGTTATGATGTTGTGAAAACAACAAACATCCAAGCGATTGCAGCAATCACGACCGATTTGCTGTCTTTAAGTAACTAAAGAGTTCCATTGTATTTCTCCGAAGGTCACCCTGATGGTGACCTTCGGTCGACCTTCTTCACGAAATTTAAACGGGACCACCGCGAAGTAATTTTCTTCCAAACAAAAAAAGAATCTAAGAAACCGATTTACAATTGGCGAAAAAACTCCACGCGTTTCTGAGAAAAAGGGTCTTGACAGACAGACCAACAGACAGATGGACAACACAGAGTTCTGGTTTTGCCGACTGAGTTACGGAACCCTAACAAGACGGCGTCGTTACTTCCGACTAGCACTTTATACTTATAGGTATGGCTTTACGGACTAAGTATTATCATAATGTCAATGTCACTTAATAACACTCTGTCACAGAGTTAATTTTCCAAAGTGGTCTGTCGTGCAAGCAGGCCTCAATCAATTTTCCATTCATGCTGAAAATTAATAGAAAAATCGTTCTTCCAGTCCACACAGAACAGACTAGTCGAGTTCTAAGTATACACCAGTGGAATCGACGGTCGAGCCAACTTCCAGTACAGTGGACAGGTCGAGGGGAGGCAGAGGCGAAGGGGGGGGAGAGGTGCTGAGGAGGGATGAAGGGGAGGGGGTTTTCCGAAACAACGGGCACGGAACGACCCTCCGCTTATAGACTCCTATTTACATAATCCGATGAGACGCAACACGTATATAACCAACTGTTACTGCGCCCTTTCCGTGTCCTTATTGCTTATGCTAGCCTGGTATTTGGGTTTGATTGGGAACGGTATCATGGCGGTTTTGGTAGTAAAAAATCAATTATAAATCATTATTATGGCCCTAGTTTAAGATTGACGATCTCTTGAAACCTTAATTAATTAATCAAGTAAATTTCTTGTCATGTGATATTTCAGCAGACTTGCTAAGATTCCCGATTTTTTTTAAACTTAAGAGTAATTCATCAACTCGTCCCACATGCCCACGGTCCATTTGGGACGAGTTGATGAGAATCAAAATAAATATTATTTTCATTCCGCAACTCGCCCCCACGTTTCTTTCTGTGTGGAACTTTAAACTTTATCAACGTTAAGTACAGTTAGTAAGACAAGGTGCACTAGTTATATATTGACCTACTTATGTATTCTAAACAAAAGACAGCGGAATAGCTATTCCGATTAAAAAAAATACTAAAAACTAGAAATAAATCACTCATCTCTCACGTAAAGTCTCGACGAACTGTCTCCAAAACCTGTCAAGGTAACGAAAAATATCCTTCCCAATTCAATTCAAACACTCCAAATCAATTCAAATACTTATTACAGCCAAACGATAAAATCTTCTATTTCACGTTTTCTCCCTTAGATAGCTGAAACAAGACATTTTTATCGCTCGGATCAACTTTTTGCTCGTGAAATACTACGGCCTTCTTCGATTTCGATTTAATAGAAACTTTGCTATCAAATCTTGGGTTATTGCGGAGAATTATTATAAGGACTGGAATTTTTGACGGGTTTAGGGTCAATTGAGTAAGGGTCATAAGAGAAAAATCGCAAGGGTTCATTTTTCCTAAAATTATGATGTTTTAAAACTACATTATCGACCTCTTAAAGACCTGAAGTTGACTGTCTGTTTTCTCACGTCTCAAATAGGCCCTTTTTATTGTTTTAATTTTAATATAAAAAGTCTACCTACATTAGGATTGCATTTACATAGATCCACAATTTAGCCATATTTAAAACGGACTAAGTTTCATTCAAGGGGTTCAACAAAGTATAACTGTCGTTTAGATAACAATTATTAAAACAATTTCATAGAACAAAATCCTTACGCTCTTAACGACTAAGTACCCAAACTAATGGTCGTTTCAAACATCTGAACTTGCTAAAAGACGCAATTTATTAGTTTTATTACTGAACTTGTTAGTTGATAAAGAGGTTTATTTTGCCAAAAACTTCCAGATTTAGGGCATGTAGAAAGCAGGTCAGCTGATCCAGTGACCGACAATTTTGTTTGACAAACATGCAGCTCACAGAATAAAAGAGAACAGAAAAACAACTGAATGAATATACAGGGTGTAAAGGCACCATTCACGAAACCGTCAACCAAGGATTCTTTACACCCGGGGTTGCGGGACAGTCCGGGGTTGCGGGACAGTCCGGGGTTGCGGGACAGTCCGGGGTTGCAGGACAGTTCGAAAGAGATACCGCGGCCCCGGAACACAAAGGGCGATGAAGGAACATGGATGGGTTTTAGTTAGTAAAAGTCTGACACTCCCTCCTGCTCCGCCCAGAGCGGCAGAAGTCATTTGATGATTTCCCATCCAAAAAAAAAAAAATAGGATTCTGTACTTCAAACTAAGTGACTCTACGCAAAAATGATTACTGGGAAACGAATTTATTTTTGGGGTGTCAAAACAAGTTTTACCGTAGAACTCAATGTAACGCACTGAAAACATTATGCTGATAGATCCATTGAATAGTACGGAGGTTGTGGAGGTATTCCAAGTAAAGTAGTATAAGTAGTAGTAGTATAGTACAAGTATAACTTGTGAGAAAGTTGGAACTTTGACCCCCAATATCTCCGTCACTAGGAGGTTCCCAGGTACATAGAAAAAGAGCCTTTCGGCTTCGTTAAGCCGTTCGTTTATTACCAATGTCCTAACCGTCAGTTTAAGAACTAAAGTCTGAAAATGTTAGCCTCAAGATATACAGTTCTAGCCCAATATCTCCGTCACTAGAAGGTTCCCAGGTACATAGAACAAGAGCCTTTCGGCTTCGTTAAGCCGTTTGTTTATTACCAATGTCCTAACCGTCAGTTTAAATACTAAAGTCTGAAAATGTTAGCCTCAAGATATTATACAGTTCTAGCGAAGTGCAGTTTGTGTCCAACCTAAGTCAAATAAACTTCTGCGCAACCACCTACGAAGCTGTGGAATTAAACAGTTTTTTTTTTAAACTGTCGTGCTAGCGATACAAAGAAAAAGAAGAAAAAGCGAAGTAAACATGGGATCACGTGGGCTGTGATATTAGTTCTTTCTGCATGACCTAGAATAATTTATTTTTATAAAAGCCAGTTTTCGAGGAAGTGTATTGCAAAACAGTAGCAGTTGTCGGCTCCAGAACAACCTCACCTGCGGCTCGGGTGTGGATTCCACCTCGACTGCAATAACAAACTTTCACAATTTATATCAAAATTGACTATTGCCAAATCTTTTATTACACCACCTACAAGCCTTCTGCATGTTCTTTCTCTGTGTCTATGTTGACATTTAGTCCACTCTCAACTCGGCTTCATAATTAATACGTTGGAAGTGAATAAACAGGGCTCCACAGTTGAAGTTATCGCCTGAATTACCATAATCAACGACGACGCGGAAATAATGATGGAAAAGTATTCCGTACCTTGTCTGTTCTATGTTCTAATGAATTTGCATTTTTATTATTATTCAGGGATGAAGGAAGTGTGTGAATATTAATATTTATGTAGATTTGTCACTTGAATTAATGAACTTTTGACCTTCCACAATTTCGGGATTTATCGTGTTTTACATACGGTGCATGTGTGCAAATAGGGATAAAAGACATCTTAAATCCGTTTCAAATAAGAATAGGAATGTCAAAGACTATTTAGCTGCCAATTTTCACTTGAGAAAAAAGTACAGCTACACTATACGACAATAACGGCTACGGCTATATGGGTATACGAGTTAAATGAAACGCATTATAGTTTATTTTTTATTTTCTACTATAACAATGTCCATTAGAAGATTGGAAGGAAGTCAGCAGGCACAGACGCCAGCACATCAAACAATCTGTCAAATTTCTTTATTATAAGTAAACTAAAATGTCACTTACGAGATATCTTCCGTGATTAGTAGTATTTAGATAAAAACCGTGAAGGCTTAAAACAGTGTTTCTTTAATATATTTTCAACTTTACTGCCAAAGAATTAGGTTCAAGGTTGATTGGGAAAATCTGACAGTTCGGGTAGTTTGATCTGCTGGCGTTTTTTTTTTTGGATGGGAAATCATCAAATGACTCCTCCCGCTCTGGGCGGAGCAGGAGGGAGTGTCAGACTTTTACTGACTAAAACCCATCCATGTTCCTTCATCGCCCTTAGTGTTCCGGGGCCACGGTATCTCTTTCGAACAGTCCCGCAACCCCGGCAGGCATCGGTCCTTCCGGACCAGGGGCCTTATGCTGACTCTCTTTGAGGCGCTCGTGGAACACGAACGCGCCGTCGCGTCGACACGGCCTGTTTATATGCCTTATGCTTACCTACTTGTTAATCATAAGTTATTATTGAAATTGATTTACTAATGGATTACGCAGGCGTCAAGTACAAACATGAATGATCGTGTGATCAAGTAAAGTACTCGCATGTATAACTACCGATGACGTATAAATGCTGTAAACAGACAAGAAATAAAAAGAAAATAGATTGTAAGGCACTTTTTCGTTTCGTTACGGACCATATCTGGGAACCTAATAGTTACGGAGATATCGGAGGTCAAAGTGGAGTTAAAAGAGTCAACTTTAACTTTCTCAATTTTGATCGAATCGTGATGCCTGCTTTAGATTGTAAACTCAGTCATAAATTAGAAACCTCATAATTAATCAAATAAATAAACTAAAATAGCCTTTATTCCCTATAATTTACAATATTATAAAAATATTTACAATATTATAAAAATATTTACAATATTATATAGTTATCTACGTATTCGACGTGCTGGTTATCAACAATTAAAGGTATTTGTTCTCCGTTGGTCATTGCTTTCGTTTTTTCATAATTCATTTTGAGTCCAAACTTCATACTCTCTGTATTTGAGGTCCTTGTTCATTTCTTGCAATTCTGAATAGCTTTCTGAAAGTATGATTATGTCGTCTGCGAATCGTAAGTGTGACAGATATTCACCGTTTATGTTGATACCACGTTTATCCCGTGTTAGTTTTTTTTAAATATGTGTTTTTTAAATATGTGAAACCTCATAATTATCTAAGATTAAATATAGGTACCATACTGACTAAAACTGTTTTGCAATGCTAGTTTCTTGTAAAAGTTATTTTTAATGTCTAGGTAGGTAGTACTACCATAACACAAGTAAAGTTAATAAGTTACCGTAACATAAGTTAAGTTAATAAGTTATTATAAGTTCCTGTTGTAAATTATTTAACCATTTCTGAAGGAAATAAGTTTTCAACATAATTGGTGATTGACGGTCAGTTTAAAACAAAAATAATCGTTTCCGTTTCAGATTTGTATATTAATGTAAACATGGCAATTAGTTTAATTTTGTTTTATCAGTATTAGCCGATACTAGCAAAACATTGTGCTAGTTGACTCTGTCTATCCGCTGTCGATACCCTCTGCAATGCTTTCAATGTTGCCCTCACACGGTTACCAAAATCAATATCAACCAGGGTTACCAAACGGAGACTTTTCTTCAATATATCTGGTGCTACGCCTACTAACGATGCAGCCACATTATCCGCAATCCTCTGCCTGTGTGCATCACTCTCAATGATTTCATTATAGAACTCTGCGATTGGTTGCAAATCAACAGCGTTTCTTTGTAATGGAAGCAGCCTTTCTGTTGGTCGTGCCTCATCGACATAAGGCATGGGCCCATTGAAAGAGTTCGGGAAATAATTCGGTATATCCCTCATGTTATCACGCACAGGTGGCCTCCCATCTCTATTGTAATTCCTATCGTACAAAGGAGCATTTATTCTTGAATTTGCATGGTTGGCTCCCAAACGGTAGTTTTGCGTATCTGGATAGAAAATCTTTCTTGATTTGAAAACAAGATCAGGCGGTCCTGTTATACCGGGAACTAAGTTGTCTGGGTTGTATGCGGCTGTCTCAACATCTTTGAATTTATTGTCTACATTACGATTCAGAACTAAACGTCCTACAGGCACCGTACGATAAGTTCCTCGTTTCCATAATCTTGTCATATCAAATGGATCGTAATCAAGTCTTGATAAATCGTCTCTTGTCATAATATCCATTTCTAGTCTCCAAGCTGGGTAGTTTTTCGAAGCAATTGCGTTATATAAATCTCTGTTGTAATAGTCAGGATCTTCAATACCTATTGCGGCTGCTTGCGTATTTGTCAAATTAACCATACCAATCTCAGATCTATAATTGAATTTCACATAGAATCGTTCACCATGTTTGTTGTATACTTCATAGGTGTGCAATGGGAAGTAGTTTGATTTTCTATATCCATCAGGTATGCCAAGATCAGATTGTAACCATAAAAGCGCATGTAAGAAGTCAGGTCTCAATGTGGTGAAGTCCCATCTTGCTGTGTTATCAACTATTCCAGTGCGAGGGTTTCTTCTAAAGGCACGGATGAATGGAGGGAAATCCATTGGATCTTTGTACAAGTAGACCGGTATATGGAAGGTTATCATGTCTAGATTGCCTTCGTTTGTATAAAATTTAATAGCTATGGCTTTTGTCTCTCTAGTTAAGTCATTTCCGCCAAGATTTTGTCTTGCCGTTGAAAACCGAGTCACTACTGGTGTTCTCTTGCCGATTCCATTGAAGACATCTGATTTAATATACTTGGAGACGTCATGGGTGACTTCAAAGTATCCAAATGCTCCATAACCTTTAGCATGTACTATTCGTTCAGGTATTCTTTCTCTGTTAAGATGAGAACCGATCATGAAATGATGTTTATTGTCAAATACACCTGTATTCAACGTTATTGTGTCTCTTATGTCGATTGGGTCTCCAGTCAGCTTGGTCCATACTCCTATTGTTTTCTGAAATATAAAACCAAAATGGTTTAATGCATGGCAATAAGCTTGTTCCCTATTTTATAGGACTTAAACATAACTATCGAAATTTGGTTGTAGTTAGGTAATAAGGGTACACCTCTACTTAAGTCTATGGCTAAACAGATGCGGTCAGGTGATTTCATGCATACCTATTTAAAATGTGATTTATATCAATTAATTTAGTTTACTTCGATTCGTTATACATATTTATTATTATTTATTATTCATAAATTTATTGGTACGCGTCACTTTGTGGTCCTTAATGTGATTTTTTTCATTTATTGGAGGTATTTATTTATAAATTATGCAGAAGACTAAAAATTCTTACTGAAGCAAAAAAAAAAATATGTCTCCCTCAAGGCAGATTCAGAGACTCAAAAGACAATGACAACTAGTCTTCCTCTTCTTATCGAACTACTAGTTTGGCGCTTTCGGATAGCGTCCATCAGTTCCTGTAGTGAACTATCAACAGGACACGCAGGACACGATATTAAGTGCCCCATCGTTTTCACTCCAGGGTGGAGTCATTAATGAATCTCCACCTGAGCAGGCTTTCCTTGTTGCGGCAAACCTGGGTTCGGAGTCTATTTAAAGACTTCCAGGTTATCCATGGCAACTCATGTCCAGGTGGAACTACAACTACTAGTTAAGACTAGTAGTTGTAGTTCCACCTGGACATGAGTCTGAATCTGAGTTGCTGGGTGAAACGATACCCCTTAGTAAGCTAAGAGGTATCGGTTTACCCAGCAACTCAGGTCAGGTAGACAGTCGCACCATCTAAAGTAAATGGTATGCAGTTAAACTGGAAGCGGATTCAAACATAGTTAGGATTAAGTTGGTCAGAAATGTTTATGGATGGAGATAGAAGACCAAGGAAACGATGGATGAACGATGTAGATTGTGTGAGAAATGATATTAAAGAAAAAAGGTGTAAATTATTGCGTGATGGTTGACAGGGGAGAATGGAATAACAAAACGTATTGCGCCGACGCAAAGTAACACGTGACAAAGGCAGGAAGATGATAATAACTACGACAAGGAATCAAATGCCAAAGGAATTGAAAACTAATTACTTTTACATACCGGGTGTAATTGTCTAAACTTGGTCAGTTGTTGTGTGAAAGCATCTTCGGTCACATTATCGTATCGAATGCTATTTACGTGTTCTATAATCGCGCACACACAAATACAGACGGTAAGTTGCCTCATCGTCACTATCATGAGTGAAAACGTTGCATACCTTCATCAACTTTATATAGGTAATTGTTGAGCAATTTTGTACTTAAGTGTAGGAAAACGTGAGTTATTAAAGTCACTGCACTGCATGTAATATTTAGTTTTATAATTATTTAGGTACATTAAAAACGGATAACAACATGTTTAGTGTTTGATTTGAGTTCCCGATATTTTGGCGCTGTTTTGTTTTTAACAAAATAATAACATAATAAATATAGCATTATCCAATAACATTTTTATTAAATTGTTTGCAACAAGCACAATAGTATCAGATCAGTAAAATGCCATTTAGCTGAATAAGTCTTTAAAATTATGAAAATATTACAACATGTGAAATGAGTACACTGATTTTTAAATTGACGTAGAAGTGCTCAGAGAGACATTACTTTCGAATCAAAGCCTTAAGAAAAACATAACTGTTCGAAAAGAAAAAAATCTTCTGACTCTTCTAAGCGGTCTGACAGAAGCTTCTAATTATTAAAGTACTGTCCAAAGAAAAACTAGCCCTGTAAACTGATAAACATGTTATGTAGAAATCCGTTAATTAAGATATCTAGTAATTCAAAACAAAAAAAAGGCGTTCACATAATTTCAGGAAACTAAATATTATCATCGGTAATGCCAACTTTAAAACAGTTTCAGTTACATAGTTACCTTCTAGGGTCCTTCTACTGCTGGCTAACAATCATGTTTTTTGTATTAAAATTTTATATTTTTCTTCAACTTAAACCCTGTCTCTTGGCGCGCCTAAGTTCCGCCGTTTTATTTTAATTTTAAAATAACCACCGTATGTATAATCCCTGTGTTCATCAATCATCATTATCATCACCATCGTCATTCTTAGTCTTAATGTCCAGACAGGAGAAAAAAAGATGGTCACAACGACTGGTCCCGCGCTGCTCTCATCCAGTAGATATCCTCATGAGTAGGCCTATTACGTATCTTTCTGATATCCAGTGACTATCAAGCTTCGGTTGTACACCGAACTTTGATGACAACCGAGAATGTCATAATATTGGTATTACGTATCGCACTGAGTGGATATCACTTTACGGTGACTAACAGCCCGGGTACGGTGAACGTCTTTCACGAAAGCCACTTCAAACTCAGTTGTCATCACTTTGTTGTCCACTATTGCTTACATAATCGAAATAATATAAGTATCGATACGAAAGCGTCTGTCAAAATGAGTTACGGTGACTATCAGCCACGATGACAACCAATGACGTCATATTTGATCGCGACTGGTCATACATAATACGAAACTAACCTTTTGACAGTTAATTGATGGACACTGGACCCATTTACTATCATTTCGAGCTTTCAACAGAGATACGTAATAGGCCTGCAGGTCGTCTTCACCAACGCTTCCTCTTTTGGTATGTGACCGCCAATCTAGAACTCTTCGGCATAGTTGCGATGGTCCTGATTGTTGGCGTCAGCCAAAAGTTCAAACAAGCCTTGGTATTTTCTCCAAAATTTATTCACTATAAATATGTTTCACAATCACAATATCTTAGTACCAAATACTCGGCACAATCCAACTGACAATAATTCCAGTTGAACGTGTTACACCTTTTGCTGTCCGCTCAAGACTGCCCGTCTCAACGGTTAGTTACAATTGAGAAAAAAACTAGCGGAAGTGTGGATGAAACGGAAATCAACTATTTTAAATCTAAAATACGCACTAAAATTATAAGAATAACGGAAGTCGATATCATTTAATTAATTACTGATTTTAGGTGCTTAAAACATTATAAAATCAATATTATTCAAATAATCAAATAAAATACTTTTATACATGCCTATTAACTAACTATGATTTATGGAAACAGTTACAATGGTATAAAGAATAGGTGAAATTATGCTAACATGATAGAGAAAGTGTAACTTTGATATTTTATGTCAAAATCAAATTCAAAACATTTATTGTAAATGATATTTATTTTGCAAGTAGGTTTTTACAAACACATTTACAAGTCATTTTTTTTTAAACTAGATGGGGCCGGTGTTTCATACCTGACTACTCTGAGAAGAGACAGCCGAAATAAACTCAGAGGTGACATTGCTCAATTCACTTGAGGACTAGGCAGATTAGTGTCTGAGATGGTCTTATAAATTATATGTACAAAGTGATGTAATGATAAGTTAGTACTAATGACTTAGCAGCCTTTTACAAGCATTGCAATTTATCATTCACCTTCACCATCTCAAAAACGTGACGCTTTAGAAGACTTTGTCACAAACCATACTTGTTTGTATTGATCCCATATTCTATTGATTATACAGCCAGGCATATTAGTAGGTAATTTGTTAAAGACCCTCTTTAAAAAATGTTAACTAACACAACGTTAATTTACGGGGATGAAAGATCTGCCGACTATGGAAACTTTTTAAAATGAATTATAGAATAAATATGAGTGAGCTGTTCCATTCAGTCATTTCCTAACTACTTACATTATTGTTATGTTTCAAACTGGGAAATTATAAAACCAGCTAATAAAAACAAAAATTGGCGACTAATATACTAAATGGACGACTAAGTATTATACCGAGTAAGTAACGATTTATCCGGTCATTGCGACAAGGAGAAAACAGGAAGCAAGGGCGAATGAAGTGAGCTTGGGACTAGTGGCAATCCGACTCGGACAGGTTAGGTTTGAAGGGGATGACGGGATCTAGTGAGCGAGCGAAGTGAGCGAGCTAAGACCCCAGCATCCCCTTCGTGTTAGGTTACTTCAAACCCTGCAAACAGAAATAGGAGCCCCACAGCGTCGCGATTTTAAACATTTGTATTCGCCCACTTAGTATTTCAGTAGTCCCTAGTTCAGTATTGTTGACAACTTTAATTTTAATTTATTTTTGCTCGTTTATATACTACTCTTCTAAAACGAATCTTATTGTAAAAAATGTCTCAAATGTTTCTGAACCATCCAAACGGTTCCCGATTAATTCAAAGTAGGCGCCTGTGTTCTAGGTAACTGCCGCTATGGATACGTACTCGATTTACATTTATTTTAGAAAATAATTAAACATGTGTTTGGTCAATCTATATCTATACATATAATAAATCTGTAGAAAAATATTTATTGTACATCGAAAATATTTTGAAAAAAAAAATTGCCAGGGTGTTAAAGAATAACCAACAGAACCCATTTCCAGCATTTTTGGAATTTTTGTCTGTTTATCTGTTTCGATGATCAAGCATCACGTAAAATATACGAAACCTATATAGATAACTTTTATACATACAAATTTTGTGTATCTTGAGGTATAATTTAGTCTTTGTTTCATCGTAATCGGTTAATTCTATCAAAAGATATATGAATTAAAAGTGTTCAAGAAAAACTAATCATCAAACGTAAGATGCAACGACATCTATTGCACTAAAATGGTACTAATGACTAAAAATGTGCTCACTGATATAGATACTATATAGAACTTTTAAATCGACTTACAGGCTTCAAAAAAAGTTACTCTAGATTAGTCTACATGACGCTGGTTTGAAGATTTACATAGCACTTTCGTGCATTATATTTTAGCAGCTTAATATCATGGTCGATAGATGGCGTTGTTCATTTCACTCCATTTTCTGAATTGCGGTGTTCAGATTTTCCTTGAAAGAATGACCCCTCGCACGTGTCAGTTGCCCCAACTCAAGTTTGGTTTATTTAACCGACGAAACAACAGGAGGAAGTTCTCAATTCGACCCGTATATTTTTTATGCACCTATGACCACGAGAGAAATCCGTTAAGCATGATCCTTTTTTTTAAAAAAAGCGTCGGTAATAGGTATATCTCAAAGTTGGTCCCATTTAAAATTGAAAAATCGTGTTTGGGCTCATTTTTGCACCTTTGAATGAGAACTTTAAACCTAGCTAGAGTATGACTGTCATCGAAGGTCTAACTAACGGTGGAGACAGAAGGTAGTTAATAATAATAATAATAATAATAATTTATTGAAAAGAAAAAACTCAGTTTACAAAAACTATGTGTTCGCTAACAACTGCATTAGTATAAAACTGTGTCGCAGTCATTAACGCCCACCTCCAAATAGTCGAGACGAAACATGAGCAAAAAGCAAAAATTAAAACTATAAATAAATAAAAAATAACATAAAAAATTAACATAAAAATTAACAATTAGCAATATTACAATTAGCAACAAAGTGAATTGTTATTTTTCTGTGAGATTATGTGTTTGTATGGAAGGGTTTTTGTGCGTGGAGTGTGTGTGTTAGTGTGTGTGTGTGTGTATGTGTTGGAGATGAGTGTACGTTTGTGTGGGGGTGTGCGTTTGCGCATGTCTTATTTATAAAAGGGCAATTAGAAAAGGAGTTTAACTTTTCACATAGATTTCTAATTCTTCGTACGTGAGAGTATGAAGCCATTTGTCTGTGATTCTTCGACATTCTCGCAAAGTCAGTGGATATATATTGAGCTGTTTATTTACTCGATTATACAAAGTGGAGCTGAGAAAGCGATATTGCCGCCGTACGACTTGAATCGCGGCAAATTCCACCTGGCAGACTCTGTCAGATCTACGTTTTTGGCTAACGATAACAGGATCAAACGGAAGGTCAGAATGTTTACGCAGCACTACAGCAAGGACAAATGCGTGTCTGACGGTTGGTAAATCGCAAAGAGCGTATAGTTCAGTAGTTGGAAATCGAACCGGTTTGTGAGTCATGACTTTTAGCACTGCCCTCTGTGCCCTTTCCAGACGGAGCATTAAGCATTTCCCAGCCCCACCCCAAGCTGCAATACAATATTTTAAGATGGAATGTGCCAGAGCGAAGTATACTGTTCGCAGTGTGGCAAAATCAGCAGATGTTCGCAGGTTTTTAAAAACAAAGATTAATTTTCTGACCCTAGATACCAGAGCCTGAATTTGTTCTTTCCATGTTAGCGTACTATCTATTATAACACCCAAGTATTTAATACTATGGGTGCGCGTAACCTGAGCACAACCGCTGCAATCATCTGATATTAAACCGCATTTATGGGCCGTCAGGGTATAGGGAGAAGCAGGTTGAGAGGCTTTACTTGGAGCAAATGTTATAAATTTGGTTTTTTCTACATTGAGGGTAAGAAGGTTTTTATTCAGCCATTTCACTGCCACAAGCAGAGCAGACTCCGCATATGAGCGGGTTTCTAACCAATTGTTGCCATGAATGAGCATGACGGTATCGTCCGCGTAAGTTATAATTTTAGTGTTAGTTAGGGCCAGATTACATAGGTCATTTATGTATATAAGAAACAGGGTAGGTCCAAGGACACTACCCTGCGGGACTCCGTAGGTTAGGAATTGTTGTTTGCTAACGTGATTTCCTAACTTTACGGTTTGAGAACGCTCACTCAGGTAACTCCTGAAAATATCCAGACACACTCCCCTAACACCAATTCGCTCCAACTTTTCAAGCAAGAGGGGAACAGAGACAGTGTCAAAAGCTTTTGATAGGTCTAAGAAAATTGCCAATGTTTTGAGTTTATCCGTTATATTTTTTGCTATAGTTCCAGTTACTTCTAAGACGGCATCTTCTGTGCTTCTACCTGATCGAAAACCGTATTGGTTCTCTGAAATTACATTCTGTGAGTTAAGGTAGTTAAGTAGTCGACTATTTATTATTTTTTCTAGAATTTTGGACAGAATTGTAAGAACAGAGATCGGTCTGTAGTTATTGACACTACCCCTGTCCCCACTCTTGTAGATGGGATGTACTAGTGCTCTTTTAAAGACAGCCGGAAATACTCCTGATGTGAGTGCAAGGTTAAATATGTGGGAAATAATTGGTATCAGGGTGTGCCGGGCAGCCCTGATCAAGGCAGCAGAAATGCCATCCCAACCAACAGCGCAATTGGCCCTGAGGCCGAGGATGATGCGTTCAATCTCCTCACAGTCTGTTGAGAGAATGGCCATGGAGTTAGGACAGGCATTGTAATCAGAAGAGCGTGCACAGTGTTCATTAGTTATTTTTGACGCAAGATTCTTTCCCACCCTCGCAAAGAAGTCATTAACATTATCCACTGAATCTGAGGGATTGGGAGTAATGGATAAAAGTTCAATGGCGGATGATTTGTTGTTTTTGTTGTTTTGAAGATTTGATATTGATTTAATAAGATTCCATGTAGCCTTAGGATTCCTACGATGTCTCTCAAACTCAGCTCGTTCATATTCTCGTTTAATCTTTTTAAGTAAATTATTGCAGAAGTTTCTGTACCGTTTAAATGTTACTTGTAATGTACTATTATTAGGGTCTCTTTTTGATTGAAGGCTTAGGTTATCCCTGTTTCGGATGCACCTCAAAAGCCCTTGTGTAATCCAGGGTTTTATAATCCTTTTTTTACTTGGGATAATTCTAGTAACAGAGTTGTTATTGACCACTGTGGAAACAATATTAACGAAATCAGTAGCGGCCTTAGTTGCATCATCGCAATTCATCACTGAAGTAAAATCTATAGTTTGCAGGACTGAAACGCATGCATCCACGTCTACTCGGCACGATGTTGAAGGGGTTTTAGTAACATCAAATGCAAGCTTGCAAAAGACGATCACTGGAGAATGGTCCGTTATAGTAGAATCAAGAACCAAGGTTATAGCAGGTTTGTTAGTTTTGATAACTGCGTGGTCTAGACAGGCGTTGTTACGAGTAGGAAACAAATGTGCAGGTAGCATTGCATGAGATGCTACAGTGTTCAGATACGTGTCAGCATTTATGTCATTACCATTTTGGGAGATATTTATATTGATATCGCCAATTAAAATAATAGTCTTAAACGACATTAACGAGTGCAGAGTTAAATCCAGGCAGTCAATGAAGCCATTAGTATTCCGGAATGATGGAGATCGATATATAGCCACAAGGGCTGTTTCTGTGCCGAATTTTAAAATCAAGCAATTCGCATCCGTAAATATCGGTATTTCGACAGTAACTCGTAGATTTTGCCTAACATACACAACAATACCGTCGTTTTGGTTCGTGTGATTGGACTGAAATGCTTCGAATCCGGGTATAGTAGGAAGGTAAGGGCATTTTTGCAACCAACATTCCGATAAAACAATAGCATCAAAATGCACCTTAATTCTGTTCAGAAGGATTAAGAGATTATTAAAGTTAGTACTATTTCCTATACTTCTAATATTGAGGTGGAAGATATTAAGACCGTTTACCACGTTATCTAAATAAGTATTACATTGTTCTGGGGAACACTGATAGGATGACGAGTTTGATAGTTGTTCGAGTTCGTGTGTGATTTCGGTATTTTCATTCATAATGTATTTCTAAGGGTTGACAAATAAGTCGCAGTGGTAATACAGTGTGGGCTTGAGGCAAGCCAACAAAATCGGTACGGATTATTAGTTTTAAGTTTACGCTATAGTGGGAGGTGAAAAAGGTTGCACGATATGGCCTGGTGAGGGTAAGTGAACGAGAGATGAGATAATAGAGTGTTAATATGATAATGATGCGCGTGTGTTTGAATGTGTGATTGTGAAATTGAGAGTGAGTGTTGTGGTATGGTGTGTCAACATAATTTGTGTATGAGTTCTGTGTGGTTTGCATGTGTAGGACAATCTGTATACAGAGCAGTAACAACTTTGACAATCGCATGCGATTTACATTGTGGCAAAAAGGTTTACAAGTGATACGGAGGTATAGGTTTTTTAGAATATTAAGTGTGATTAGCTGATCGGAATGATTACAACATGTTTCCTTTGTAGATTTATCAATGACATAATCATACTTAACTAGTCACTTTGACTCGGTTTTTCTTGGGAAATCTGTTTCAGTTTTAATCAAAATATGTGGTGCACCATCCTTCTCACGAAGATAAATTTTTCCATTTTTAATCCAGCAGTATTTGAAATTGTTTGTGTTCGCAAAATCTCTGGCCAGGAAAAAGAGCCTTTTCATTCTGGGACTGAGGTTTTCCGAAATAAATATAGGCTTTGCTGGCCCGCCAATTTTTACATGTTCAGTTGACAGTTTATTATTTCCTTTGTTGAATTTCTTATATTTTTCAATAAATTTTTCTTTCACGAGATTGGTGGAGAAATCTACGATGATTGTTCTGTTGTCTTTGTCCTTAGTTCCTATGCGGAAGACATCTTTTACCTCGTAAGGTTGTAGGCATACATTAATAGCGGAGGCGACCTTGACCACAGAATTTAATAAATTATCCTTAGACTCTGATTTGTTTACAGGGATATTCTTTATTTCCACACAGGATGATCTAGCACCACACTCTAGTCTTTCTATCTTTTCTTCGAAGTCTTGTAAGATTGAAGCATTTGATTTACGTTCCTCGTTTAGCTGACTTTCGAGTAATTCGATTTTAGTTTTTAAACCATCGTAATCTTGAGACAGGAATGTTACGGATGACTGAATTTGGAAATTTTGGAGTTTGATTTCTTCCATGCCTTCATATATTTTTTCGATTTTTTTATTATGTTCTTCCTTGAATTCCTGGAACATAGCTTTTATTTCTGTCATAAAAATAGAAACCTGATTGTCCGGATCCATTCTCCATTCAGTGCATTTCCGTTTATTTCGTTGCATAATATTAGGGAACTTACATTCTGCATCAATGGATTGGTCATTTATGGTCATATCCGGTTCCGATGAGCTATGGTGTAGTGAAGTTGCCGGCGTTGCAAGCGCAGTGGTAACAATAGTAGGTGTACTCGGGGATGGTCGATTAATCGGCATGATTAACAACAGACTATCTTTGCTGCACGCAAAAAGGATAATAAAAATACACAATAAGTTACTAAAACAACTTTTGTATCTTGTTGGATTCGAACTTGCGAACTCTTGACTAGTAGTCTCGACGTGCGCAGGCTACGACCGCTAGACCAGACACGCTCGGATAATAAAGTTGAAATAGCTAATGTGTTGCTCAAAATCAACTGTCGATGTGCGAGGTGTGTGACCTTGACTTGAACTAGCGGTCGTCGATCCTTTCACTTTTGCAAGTCACAAGTCGTTTGACACAACACTTCACCTTTGATTTTAAATATTGTTTTCGCTCGAAATACACACTAAATCTTCACATACAGATTTGATTTTTCACTGATATGTTGTTGAGACTATTGTTCATGTGGTGTAATATATTTGAAGTTGGTAAACAAGTTTTAAACTTGGTTTTTAATAAATAGTTTGCGAGCACTCAAAAACATGACTGTACGCCTCGACGACCGGGACGGGGGGGAAAGTTGCAAGAGTTCCGCAACAGTTTACAGCAGCTTTACCGTGACCTTGCTTATTTCATGCATCTTTCGGAGAACTATCGACTTAGCTGGAGTATGACTGTCATCGAGTGTCTAAGGATGAAGACGTAAGTCTGCCGAGGCAAGCCCTTATTTGGAAAAACATTAGTAGATTATTTTAGCAATTAATGCAAATATATCGGAGAAATTAAATTGTTACAGACTTTAATCTATACTAATATAATGAAGCTCAAGAGTTTGTTTGTTTGGTTGGTTGAATGCGCTCATTTCAGAAACTACTGGTTCGAATTAAAAAAAAAGTTTAGTGTTGGACAGTTCATTTATCGAGGAAGGCTATAAGGTTATCTAATATCACGCTACAACGAATAGGAGCGAAGCATCAATGATAAATGTTGCAAAAACGGGGAAAAAATATTTCTTTTGAGAGATTCCGTTGCGAGCGATTAAAGTTACGCAATAATCATGTATGATGGAATTGTACCTCTTATAAAGTTAAAAAAAATATATACGCGATAGGATAATGTCTAGCTTTTCAGGTTCAGTCATACTCTCTCTAACCCTCTCTCTCATGTGACGCAGACGAAGTTGCACGGGTCAGCTAGTCCTTAATAAAAAATAAAACCGTGTTGTTCCACCATTCGGAAGATTGTCAATTATATTAAAGTTAGCTTGTATTCTAGGCAACTGCTGCTAAACAAAGTAACATTTATTTCAGAGAAGTAAGTAATAAACACATCATTATACTGATGTAAACGTGGAAGTTCATTTTCCAGCTTTCCTACAATTATTTTATCTCTAACATTAACCCGTAAGTCCATCAATGCCTAGTTGTGGCCAAGGCTTGTATAGTACTTTTCTCAAATAGTGCGAGGAAATTAAAACTCTCGCGTTGAAGAGTTCTTTTTTTTTTTTAATAAACCGCTTTCTATTTGCAAGCCAATTCGAAATTTATACCTACTTGTTTGCCGTGTTTCAGAGTAAAAGATCGTTCCATTTTTAAATAACACCACAGATATGAGTCCTCTCATATGCCGTGACCGATACTTGTCAAACACTCAAACCGCATGGAGCGCGCATGTTCGCGAAATATTTGCATGTAATTTGACACGTTATATAAAAACACTTGACGATCGCAAACTACAAGAGTTAAAGATATATAAAATTTACAGTGACGAAATGGCGAAATGTGGGTGCACGATTAGGTACACTTCTGTCCAACCCTTCGGCGATTACAGGCGTGATGTGATGATGTGATGATAATGATAATGATGATAATAATGATGATAATGATGATAATGATGATAATGATGATAATGATGATAATGATGATAATGATGATAATGATGATAATGATGATAATGATGATAATGATGATAATGATGATAATGATGATAATGATGATAATGATGATAATGATGATAATGATGATAATGATGATAATGATGATAATGATGATAATGATGATAATGATGATAATGATGATAATGATGATAATGATGATAATGATGTGATGTGTACTGTAAAAATTATGTGCTACCTCCCGTGATATCACGGATATTTCTGATCATCAAACATTAGGTATTTCTTTTACAAGCTATAATTTAAATACCTGAAAACCACTTAAGGGGTCCATTATACCTATCATTATAAACCTCTTTAGCTGTGGCATCAAGCTTGAAGTCGCAAAAAGAAATCTGCTGCCGAACGTAAATGTAAGAAGCAGTTTTTTACGGCTTCGGACCTTCTTAAAAGCCTATATATCATTATCATCCACCTACTCACTTAATCTATCAAATAAACAAGATTCTGTTTGTATAAGACAAATAGACACAGCATTGACTGAAAAGCCTAATAAATTCAAAATAGACATGGCATTGATTCTCACAAAAACAACAACTTGCTTGGATAGTATCAAGCGGAGTAATCTCCAATCTCGTCAATTCTTGGCTAGACAAGTTTAGACAACAGTGGTTCAATGTTCATTTAGAATAGTTATGCTAACTTTATTGTGCCAATGAATAATTCAAGATGAAAGCAAAATAATACACTCCACGATACATTATATGTCTTAACAAATGAGAACGGTGGTGGCCCCGTGGTATCGGCACCAATTTACGAGTTGTAGCTGGTGGGTTCAAACCCAGACAGGCGCATTACTTTGTTGTCTAACTTATTTCATACGCACTGCTCTCGAAACGTTGAAAGAAAACATCTTGAGGAAACCGGCTTGACTTAGAACCAAAAATTGGAAGACATGTAATATATACCAAGCCACGCTGGGTTGTTTACAGCGCGCCCCCCTCTAATAGAGAGGCCTATATCCAATGGGGTTATTATAGGATGATTATGCTTATGCTAAATTAGAATCGTTTCTTTATTTTTACTGCCACTAAGCTACGTCTAAATTGTTGCGCTGTTGGGATCTCAATTTTTGATGCTGACACTGCACAGTCCGGCGGCGTAAGTGTGTTCAGCATCAACGAATTTCATACAATGCCAATGCGAATTGAGATCCGCTTCACCACCCGACTACGCGGACGAGTGGTGGCGAGTGAAAACCGCCATAGAGTTCTGTTGATACAGTATACCCTTTGAATAATAATAATATATAATTATACAAGCAGTTGCGAAAACGGCCGGAGGGAAACTAACATCCTAATTAGAGTTAACTAGTGTAGGTCATTATTATTATAGTCGTTTTTAATGATATTTGTGTACACTTCTGCTTAACCCATGGTGAGGATGGTTTTATGTTATGTACCAGTATTATTATCAGACAGAATAATACTACTATACGTACATGAGGACCTGAGACTACACAAATAACATTTTCTTTATTCTTGGTATACTATTTATTTGTATACCTACTCTTTGTATTATAAACTAAGCTGTTCTCGTTAACATTGGCTATACACTGTTCGATTTGATTCCGTCGCTCCTGTGGTACTATAGCCCTCGCTGCTGCTAACGCTGTTCTTACATTACGACCCAACTCTATATCCACCAGGGTCAGCAAGCGAAGAGCTTTCCTTTCCACGTCCGGAGGCACATTTACCAGCGTCGTAGCCAAGTTTCTAACAATTCTCTGTCTGTGTGCGTCAGTATCTACTATTTCGTTGTAAAATTCAGCCAATGGTTGCAAATCAATAGCATTTCTATGTAAAACGAGTAGTCTATCTGTCGGTCGATTCTCATCTACGTAAGGCATCGGACCATTGAAGGAATTCGGGAAATAATTCGGTGCATCCTTCATGTTATCAAGAACTGGCGGCATACCATCTCTATTGTAATTCTTATCGTATAATGGAGCATTAATGCGTGTGTTATCATGATTTACTCCAACTCGATAGTTTTGTGTATCTGGATAGAAAACTTTTCTAGCTTTAAAGACTACGTCAGCTGGCCCCAGTATGCCTGGAACTAGATTATCGGGACTGAATGCAGATTGTTCATTATCCTTAAAGTTATTATCAACCAGTTTGTTGAAAACCAGCCGCCCTACTGGCACTGTTCGATAAGTTCCCCTCCTCCAGAGTCTTGTGACGTCAAATGGATCATAATCCAACTTATCCATCTCGTCTTTTGTCAGAATATCCAATTCTAGTCTCCATGCTGGATAATTCCCTGCAGCGATTGCATTGTACAAATCTCTAGTGAAATAGTCAGGATCATCAATAGCGATGGCAGCTGCTTGCTCATTTGTTAGATTAAATAATCCAATCTCCGTTCTGAAGTTAAACTTGACAAAAAATTGTTCACCTTGTTTATTGTAAATCTCGTACACATGAATAGGGAAGACATGCATCTTTCTGTATCCATCTGATAATCCAAAATCTGAAAGCAGCCATAATATGGTGTGCATGAATTCTGGTCTTAAATTAATAAAGTCCCATCTTACAATATTATCTAAGGCATCGGTACGAGGGTTTCTTTTAAGAGCATGTACAAAACTGAGGAAGTCCAGTGGATCTCTATACAAGAATATGGGAAGGTGCAGACATAACAGATCCAAGTTTCCTTGTCTGGTGTAAAATTTCATGGATATAGCTTTTGTCTCTCTGACTAATTCAGTTCCTCCTTGATTTTGTATTGCTGTAGAAAATCTTCCGACCATCGGCGTTCGCTTTCCGATCCCATTGAATAAATCGGCTGTAGTGTACTTGGAAACATCGTGTGTTACCTGGAAGTATCCAAAGGCACTATAACCTTTAGCGTGAACAATTCGCTCGGGTATCCTTTCTCTGTTTACATGAGAACTAGCACGAAAGAGGTTTTTATTGTTATTGTTAAATATGTCACTGTTCAAGCTTATTGTATCTCTTATGTCTATTGGCTCTCCCGTTGTCTTCGTCCATACTCCGATTGGTCTCTGTAAAACAAAAAGAAAACATTAATTTTGAGCCCTTTTGATGGTTCATATTGGGGTTTAGTTGAATTCGTTATTATTGCCGTGTGGTATCTGGAAGAGTAGAATAGAACCAACCCATCCACACTCACGGGTGTCGTATAAGGCGACTAATGTCTGAGGCAGAACACCTTGCGCCTCCGTAGACCAGAGAATGGGCAGCAGCATTTTCTGTTAGTCTTTCATCACTGCGATCTCCAATCCGCCTGCCAAGCTTGGAGATTACGGCAAATTCCTCCCATCATGGGAGAGGCTTATGTCCAGCAGTGGACGTTATGGGCTGTTGTTGTTGTTGTAGTTATTCTTCTCCTCCTAAAAGGTTTGATAGATTCGATGTTTTTTTTTTGTAATATGGGATCTCCTGCATGTTTCACAGCTGTAGTTAGACCTGCTAGGTGGCGGTAATATCCACATCGATAACTGTGGCAGGACAACGCTGGCCTACCAGGTTGTATTATATTATTTAAAAGAACGAAAACTTGGAACACTTTAATACAAATCATTGTATTCATGTTACAGAATTCTTGTTTAATGCTAAGTTACTCACTGGATGTTGTCGTCGAAAGTCAAGCAACTGTTGTGACACAGCATCCCTCAAAGTCTCATTGTGATATTGGTAACTCGTCACATGCTCCACGACTACACAGACACAAATACAAAATACAAGCTGCCTCATCCTATTCTTGAAAACAAAGTGGAAATCACATAATAGTAGCACCGTTTTATATAAGGAAACCCCGAGGAAACTAGTGTTATTATTACTGCTATTTCACGATAATTAACGACGCAGACAAAAACGGTTTGAAAATCAATTATTTTCAAACCGTTTTTGTCTGCGTCCTTGCCAAAAAATATCCTCAGTTTTTCGGTCAGATTCAAGGGAATAATTAAACAGTACGTAAACAGTACTGAAAACCTATGTTATTTACCAGCCTTTGCCCTGTAAATTGCTTTTAATTATTATATTTAAAAACCGGCCAAGAGCGTGTCGGGCCACGCTCAGTGTAGGGTTCCGTAGTTTCCCGTCCGTCACAATAAGTGTTCCCACTTATGAGTTTAAAGGTGGGTATCCATTATGTAAAAATGCTTGCATATAAGAATATACTACAAACTTAGTCCAGAAATTATTTTGTACAACTTTTTGTCTTTTTTGTACAAAAACTATTGTTTCCATCAAGTTCAAAATGATTTTCCTAGAAAGTCCTTATAAAGTTCTACTTTTCAGATTTTTTTCATATTTTCTAAACTTATGGTTCAAAAGTTAGAGGGGGGGGGGACACATTGTTTTTTATTTTTGGCGCGATTATTTCCGAAATTATTCACATTATCAAAAAATGATTTTAAAAAACCCCTATTCATTTTTAAATACCTTTCTAACAATATATCACACGTTAGGGTTGAAATTAAAAAAAAAAAAACCCACTTTACATATAGGGGGGCTACCCTAATAAAACATTGTTTTCCAATTTTTATTTTACCACTTTGTCGGCGTGATTGATATACATATTGGTACCAAATTTCAGCTTTCTAGTGCTAACGGTCACAGAGATTAAGCGAGGACGGACGGACGGACAGACATGGCGAAACTATAAGGGTTCCTAGTTGACTACGGAACCCTAAAAACTAGCTAATGTCCACGAACTGCGTCAACGTAAAATTATTACTTCTCTATTTGAATGTGATTTAGTATGTAAAGGAGCTCGTGGCTAAATAATAACAGCCACTCGGGTCGATCTTTATGTTAAGCCGTGCTTGCCTAGGTTGGTCTGTGGATGGGTACCCATTACATACCGAGTTTCCTCCGTGCCTCGGAAAGCACGTTAAGCAGTTGGTCCCGGCTGTCATTTATGATCTTTGACAGTCGTTACAGGTAGTCAGTGGCCCAAAAAGTCTGACAACCAGTCTTACCAAAGGGCATCGTATTACCCAGTACTAACTGGGTTGTAGAGTTCAGATAGGACGTCGCCCCATGTAAAATACTGGTATTCAGCTGCATCCGGTTAGACTGGAAGCCGACCCCAACATAGTTGGGAGAAGGCTAGGCAGATGATTTGAATCTGATTTAGTTCACGTGTTGCACAGAACCCTAATCTTTTTTCTAAGAGAAAAGTTAGTCATAAAATAAAATATCTTTATTTCAGACCAATATCAGTCCATAAGTTGTTAGTGGAGATTGTGTATGCTATGTTAGTGTTATTAGTACTTAATTAATTTTAACTTAAACGTATACTTTTTTTTACCCAGTGTCTTTGGATGGGGCAGTCTACTCTGCCAATAATCATTTTCAGGATGCTGTTTCGAGTCACTGCAAGCGTTGCAGTGGATGCCGCTTTCTTACGCATGATGGCATGAAAGCTATCCGTACGCGCTGCAGCAAACATTCCTGATGTACTGCAACGTCGCGGCAACCACAACAGCATAGTGAATGCGTTGTTGCATACGTCACACGTCTTGCAGATCGTAAGTAGTTTCCTCAGTCTGCTCATCGATGGACTGAGCAAAAGAACGTCGTCCGCGTCACTTGTTATCGACACATATACCGTCTATATGACAACCGAGGTGTGTGTTGCTCACCTGCTCGATAAGTTGATTGACACATAAATTAAATAATAGGGGTGATCTTAACCCCTTCCGCGTTACACCACTTTTCTTTCGATACTTATCCGACAGAGTACCGACCCACCTCACCCGATTTGTCTAGTGAGCATACCAGCATCGGAAAAGGGCTGTGTACTCCGCCGACACACCCGTGCCTCTTAATTTGTCCCATAGCACATCATAGGGGATAAGATCGAAAGCATTAGACAAATAAAAAAACACGCAATACCGGCGTCCTCGTCATGGTGTTGTAATGGACAGTGTGCTTCTGAGTATGGCACTCTCCGTGGACACATCCGCATTGAATCCGAACTGGTCATCATGCACTATAGCATTAGCTATCTGCCAGTAAAAGTCCCGTCAAAATCAGTCCAGCCGTTGTGGAAATAAGCCGGATTAGGAGTTTTTTTTTTAAGTACTGAATAATTATACTGTACTAGACAGAGTGAACTCCATTAAATACCTAGGAGTAATCGTTGACGACAACCTTAAATGGACACAACATATCTCGGTTACCGCCAAAAGAGTGC
The DNA here is from genome assembly GCA_905147715.2 of Xestia xanthographa. NCBI lineage: Eukaryota > Metazoa > Arthropoda > Insecta > Lepidoptera > Noctuidae > Xestia > Xestia xanthographa. The sequence goes on from LR990659.1 coordinate 23,217,478, forward strand.
GCAAGTTGATTCATATCTTTAAAACCCTGAGACTTGTTGCTAGTCTTAAACTTCTGCTGCAAACATATAAAGCCTTATGCCATTGTGTCTTGGGTTACGCTATTTGCGTATGGGGTGGGGCAGGCAAGACCCACATGATCGAGCTAGAGCGGGCTCAACGTGCCGTCCTAAAAGTACTTTTATCACTAAAATACCGGACGCCCACGACCGAGGTATACGTAAAAGCCAAAGTACTTAGCGTCCGCAAGCACTTTTTTTACGAATGCCTGCGAAGATACCACCGATACGTCATCCCGAGTCTGCCTATCTCATCCAAGAGAATAGTCAGGTGCCCAGTCCAAGGTACCAAGAGCGTCTTCGCCAGCAAAAACTACCACTATATTGCCCCACGTCTTTACAATAAAATCGGGCATGAAAAGGGGATACAACAACTCATAAAACTTAATAACTTCCAATTTAAAAAATGTGTTATTGACTGGCTACAAAATTACAATTATGACGAATCAGAAAATCTACTCGGCAGTGTTACATGACCCACTATCACTATTACTTTCACACACTCACCTCACACACACACACACACTCACACACACACGCACACCCCAGACACATTTACCCACACTTTCCTCAGACCGCGTTGAATGGTAATTAATCTAATTTAATTTAACTGATAAAATTGCATACCCATGTAATGTACATAATTATTATCACATTTTATTTTTAAATTTTTTACTCTTTTTTAGTTTTGTAAACACTTTTATTGCATGCCAAATCTTGTATTGTATCAAATTTTTGGGTCTATCGTTTTTTACATATTCTCTGTTAATTGAGAGGTCTGGCTCTTGTGATACAGGAACTCCTAGTACAAGAGTCAGGGCTACACTGTTGTAATTTGCAATCGTATGTCAATAAAGATTTATTATTATTATTTTGGAAAAACATGATTTGTTCTTAGCTCCTTGGCTAGTTTAAGCTACGTTAACGGGCCTTAGCCAAGTCAACGTAGCGTGTGTGTGTGTGAGTTGTGTGATATTTCATTTTCGTCGATTTGCATGAACTTCCTTACTATTCTGCAGGTATTTAAAATCGCGGCTTTTTGGAGTGTGATATAAATTGAGTCTTTGAGGTCTATTAATTTGAGGCTATGGTGGAGGTGGTTAGGTATAACACCCGTGGTAGAGACTACAATGGGTACTACGTAGACCTTTTCTTGTCTCCAGATTCTGGTCACCTCTTCTTTCAATTCTGCATATTTACTAATTTTCTCACCTATTGTTTTTTGTAAATTATGTGTGTTAGGGACTGCTATATCTATGAGGTATGTGACTTTATTCACTTTATCTTGTAGCATTATATCTGGTCTATTGTAGTGAATGGTTCTGTCGGTTAATATGCCGCGATCGTAAAAGAGTTTGTGAGTAGTATTTTCTAGAATTGGTTGTGGGACATACTTATAATAAGGAGTGTTTGAGTCTTGAGTGAGTTTATGTTTGAGTGCTAGGTTTTGATGGATGATATTTACTACCTGATTGTGCCTGTGAGTATAATCTGTTTGTGTGAGTGTTGTGCAAGCTCCTGTGATGTGTTGGATGGTCTCTGGTTGGCTGTGACATTTGCGGCATTTATCGTTAGTTATCGTGGGGTCTTTTATGATGTATTTCCTGTAATTTTTAGTATTTATGATCTGATCTTGTATCGCAATAATAAAACCTTCGGTTTCCGGAAATAGAGAACCTATTTTAAGCCATTTGTTTGATGCTAGTGTATCTATATGAGGTTGTTCAAGATCATGGGGATGCCGTCCGTGCAACACTTTCTTCTTCCAATCTTCTAACTTTTGCTTGTGTGGGTCTTCATTGTTGGTGTTTTGTGTATCTGTCTGTTCGTTTAGGCTAAGTGGGGTGTAGCTGTTGTCGTTCATTACTATAGCTTTATGTATGTTACTTGTGCGAGATTTACTTTGAAAGAATGTTTTTAACCTAGTTATTTGTTTCTGCCAAAGATTCTGGATATCAATTAGGCCTCTCCCTCCGTATTGTCGTTTGATAGTTAGCCTTTCTATTGCAGATTTAGGGTGTAGGTTATTGTGTTTGGTAAGTGTGGTGCGTGTTGTTCTCTCGATTTGCTGAATGTCAGTTTTTGACCATTTGATCACTCCAAACGAGTATGTTAGTATGGGGATCGCGTAGGTGTTCAAAGCCTTTATTAAATGTTTTCCGGAGAGTTGAGTTTGACATACTGCGATCACTCTTCTCTTGTATTCTGTATTCAATGTTTGTTTAATTGTTGTGTGATCTAATCCTTTGAGCTGCTTGTATCCTAAATATTTATATAAATCGGTGGGTTCCATAGCTGTAATTGTGTCAGTAGTGTTTATTGCATAGTCGCCAGGTTTAATTTTGCCTTTTATTATATGTACTGTTTTACATTTGTCTAGTCCAAACTGCATGTTTATGTCTCTACTAAATTCTGTCGTGATTTCTATTAGGTTTTTCATCTCTTTTTCTGTTTTAGCGTATAATTTAATGTCATCCATATAAATAAGATGAGAAATAGTGGTTTCTTCTGTTACTTGTTTAAGGCAATATCCAGCCGGACAACGCTGTAGTAGGTGAGATAGTGGGTTCAGAGCGAGGCAGAACCATAACGGGCTCAGGGAGTCTCCCTGATAAATACCTTTTTTTATAGCAATCTGGCGAGTTGTGACAGTGCTATTGCGATAATTCAATTGAAGCGTCGTTTTCCATTTGGACATAATATTTTGCAAGAACTCTATGATTTTTGGGTTTATTTTGTATATGTGTAATATTTGGATAAGCCAAGAGTGTGGGATGCTATCAAAAGCTTTTTTATAATCTATGTACGTGCAGTGTAAATTTCTATTTTTCGCGGCAGCATGTTTGTGTATGATCGAATCTATGACTAGTTGCTCCTTACAACCCATGTGTCCTCGCCTGCATCCCTTTTGTTCCTCTGCTATTATGTTGTGATATTCTACGTGTTTATTAATTTTTGCAGTGATTGCTGACGTTAAGATCTTGTAGATTGTGGGTAGGCATGTAATCGGTCTGTATTGGGAAGGCTGTGGTGAGTATTGGGTTTTTGGCAACATGTAAGTTATTCCTGTAGCAATAAATTCCGGAATGCTTTGTTTTCCTAAAATTATTTCTGTTAGATTTTTAGCTAAAATTTTGTGCAATGATTCTAATTTTTTATACCAATAATTATGTATATTATCAATACCAGGGGATTTCCAATTGTGTAGTCTTGCTGTAACATATTATTATTATTATTATTATTATTATTACTGTTTTAAGCATTCAGTAAAAAGTTGTTATTTTGCAATAATAAACTGACACATCAATTTTATTCGTTTATGATTCGCCTGTGATTATCATATTATCTGCAACTATGCATTATATTTTTTACGAAATAGAAACTTTTGCAACTAGGATGCTCTAATCATGATGCCAATCAAATGGCGGGTATTATTATCATGTAATGCGTTCCTGCGTTCCTTCCTACTTTTTGTTTCAACCTACTACAATGATTGTACAATTGATGAAAATTGCACGAAACACATTTATTTTTCTTAACGCAGTTGTACCTACCTTGTAAAGATATAGCGGTGTTGTCGAGTGTGTTGGGTAGGCATGAGTGTAAATAAAAGCCACTGCCTAGATAGTACTCACAGTTCTATTTGGAGTAAGGTCCACACGCACAACACAATACAGAAGAAGGAGAACAGAGATGATAGGTACAAAGATCACAGTCACAATAGTCACAGAATACGGATAAACAGTTTATAGATCACGATAAATGCGTTTTCGAGGGATCACAGAAAACAAGCGCGCACGCGTTGTTGCGGAGTTAGTGCCGACTGAAGGTCACGGAGAGGGCAGTCAACGTTCGCGCGCTGCTCCCACCTCACTCGCTCGGTACACGTCAAGATGACGTAGCTCGGCCGCGGTGCGGTTCCAGTATACATACATGATAAATGATAAATGATGTTTATTTTGCAAGTAGGTTTTTACAAACACTTTTACACGTCATTTTTTTAAACTAGATGGGGCCGGTGTTTCGTACCTGACTACTCTGAGAAGAAACAGCCGAAACAAACTCAGAGGTCATAGTCTCTTTTAAAGTCCAGACAATCTTGCTCAACTCACATGAGGACTATGCAGATTAGTGTCTGAGATGGTCTTTTGAAGAAAGAACCATACAGATTTGAGTGGACCTGTCCAGTCAGTGCAAGCATTTGTCAGTTAACGTGTAGCTCGACTTATAACTCAAGGAGCTCAACGAAACGACGAACAACACCAAAGAAAGGACATTTGGGTAGGTCGCTTAGAGTACTCAAACTGCCAGACAGTTGTGGGAAAAAATAAACAAAAAAATATAAATGTGACCCACATGGTCCCCACATTCACAATAATCATATAAAATTCATAACAAGTTCTATTCAAAAGAATGTAAATAAAAATCACAAAAATCATTAAGTCACAATGATGATAAAAAAAAAAGTAGAATACTTAACAAAATAAGTATTCATGTCAAATCAGTAAATGTCAAATAAAATAATAAAAAAAGTAAAAAATAATAAAATACATGTCAAAACATTAAATGTCGGAGTGTATAAAAAATAATAAAATACATGTCAAAACATTAAATGTCAGATTGTATAAAAAAGGAAAAAAAATATAAAAGGAAAAAAAAAAAAAGGATAAGAAAGGAATAAATAATAAACAAGCGAAGTCCGAAGCTTCGACATTCACAGAGCAAATTTCATTGGAGCAGCTTAATCCCAAGCCTTTTTATCTTCGAGATAGTGATTAACATGATAGTAGGCTTTCAGGCACAGCTTCCGTTTTATAAACGATTTGAATTTATTTAGGCTTAGTGCTTGAATTTGGCTTGGAAGTTTATTGTAAAAACGTATACATTGGCATCTGAACGTACCTTCTATTTTTTTGAGCCTCGTTGCAGGAACAACAAATTTGTGTTTGTTCCTCGTATTTATGTTGTGGATATCACTGTATTTTTTAAACAAATTAATATTTTTGTGTGCGTACAAAAGGTTTTCATAAATAAATTGAGAAGGCACAGTAAGAACATTAATCTCTTTAAATTTTTGTCTGAGGGAGTATCTGGGACTTAATTTATAAATTGAACGAATTGCCCTTTTTTGCAAAACAAATATTGTCTGAATATCGGCGGCATTGCCCCACAAGAGAATACCGTACGACATCACGCTATGGAAATAACTAAAGTAAACTAAACGGGCTGTCTCTAAATCAGTTAACTCACGAATTCTTCTAACGGCGTATGCTGCAGAGCTAAGTTTTTTTGATAATTTGTCTATATGCGGGCCCCACTGAAGCTTGGCATCCAAAGTTATGCCTAGAAACACTGTGCTATCTTCCGGTTTCAACTCTTCATCCTTAATTAGTACAGTAGTTTCCACTTGTCTTACATGGGGTATCGTAAACTTAATACATTTAGTTTTTTTCTCATTTAGGAGTAGGTTATTGACATTAAACCAGTTAACGACTTTTGCCAGGGCGCTATTAACATCATCCGTAACTAACTGCTGACGTTTGAGTTTAAATAAAAGAGAAGTGTCGTCTGCAAACAATACTATGTCATGATTATCCTTTATGAGTTGAGGCAAGTCATTTATGTAAATAAGAAACAAAAATGGACCAAGAATTGAGCCCTGTGGTACCCCCATTCTTACTACGGATCCGGGAGATCTCTTCCCGTTAACATCAACTCTCTGAATCCTATTACTCAAATATGAAATAAGAAGATCCAGAGAGGCGTTACGGATTCCGTAGTGGTGTAGTTTCCTGATTAATGTTTCATGAAGAACGCAATCGAAAGCTTTAGATAAATCGCAAAAAACGCCCAAAGCATCGCATTTGTCCTCCCAGGCATTATAAATATGTCCTAAAAGTTCAACAGTAGTTCACCATCATGGCATCAGTAGTTGAACGACCCCTTGTGAAACCGAACTGTTTTGTATGCAATAACTTATGTTTATTGAAAAAACTTTGCATTTGTGCCAAAATTAATTTTTCAAAAATTTTACTAAAGGTGGGTAGTACTGAAATGGGTCTATAATTAGTGGGGTCTGATGTACTACCTGATTTAAACAATGGTATTATTTTACTATATTTCATTAAATCAGGAAACTCACCATGGTCAATACAATCGTTAAATATTACAGCTAATGAAGGAGCTACAATGTTTATAATGGATTTAGCAACGTCCACAGAATGACCCCATAGATCGGCGGTCTTTTTAACATTTAAGGTGTGAAAAGTTTTAATTATATCTTTACAGGTGACATATTGAAAATTAAATTCGGAATCACAGACTGAAACGTTTGCCCTAAGTAAAGACTCGGCAGCAGCAGCTGACGAGTTTAGCGATTTAGTAGTCGATACGGGAATATCCGCAAAGAAATTTTCAAAGGCTGTGGCAACTTGAGTGTCTGAATTCAAAATATTATCGCCAATAGCAAGGCTGTAGTCACTATTTCGGTTGCAAGACTTTCCCGTTTCGCTATTAATAATGTTCCATGTCATTTTAATTACATTACTACTAAAGGTGGGTAGTACTGAAATGGGTCTATAATTGGTGGGGTCTGATGTACTACCTGATTTAAACAATGGTATTATTTTACTATATTTCATTAAATCAGGAAACTCACCATGGTCAATACAATCGTTAAATATTACAGCTAATGAAGGAGCTACAATGTTTATAATGGATTTAGCAACGTCCACAGAATGACCCCATAGATCGGCGGTCTTTTTAACATTTAAGGTGTGAAAAGTTTTAATTATATCTTTACAGGTGACATATTGAAAATTAAATTCGGAATCACAGACTGAAACGTTTGCCCTAAGTAAAGACTCGGCAGCAGCAGCTGACGAGTTTAGCGATTTAGTAGTCGATACGGGAATATCCGCAAAGAAATTTTCAAAGGCTGTGGCAACTTGAGTGTCTGAATTCAAAATATTATCGCCAATAGCAAGGCTGTAGTCACTATTTCGGTTGCAAGACTTTCCCGTTTCGCTATTAATAATGTTCCATGTCATTTTAATTACATTACTACTATTTTTAATTTTTGAACTCAAGTAACGTGAATTTGCTATGAAACAAACTTTTTTAAATAATTTAGAATAATTCTTAACATACAAATTAAATTCTACAGTGTTTTTATAAGTCCGCTCTTCATACAGCTCATAAAGTCGTTTTCGACTCTTATGAATACCAATGGTGGCCCAGTCGTTGAAAGAAGCGTTATTATTTACAGATATTGTCTTAGGGACAAATGTGATTTCAAATTGTGTACATACTGAAAAAATCGTTATATTGTTGATTTGGATCATCATTAACTGACAAAAGTGGTAGTTTAGATAAAAGTTTAGTTTTAAAAGTTTCCAGGCGATTTTTACTTTTTGGATTAATAATGATATCCTTTTTAGTGACTGTCTTGTTTACATTAGGAATTGTGATCAATTGCCCACAATGATCTGAATCTAATAAGTTAATAATTGCTTTTTGGGTGGGTATAATATCAGTGTAAATATTATCTAGGCAAGTGGCACTAGTTGGGGTTATTCTGGTAGGCTCGAGAAATTTGTTTTCAAGATTGTATGACTGAAAAAGGCTTATAATTTTTGTACATAACCCAGAATTTTCTAACAAATTAATATTAAAATCACCACAAATGATTACTGACTTTTTAGAACTACAGATTTTATGCAACACTTCATCCATTACCTTTTCAAAACAATCATACAACCCTGAAGGAGGTCTATACACACTTAATATAATAAACTGCTCCAATTCTATACAGGCTATTTCAACTGTTCACTCAACAGATAGGCTGACAATATCCTTGCGGTCTTTAAATTTAAGATGATTATTTACTAAGATTAATGCGCCGCCATGTATAGCATTTACCCTGCTAAATGAGCTACCAACCTGGTGATTACTAAAATTGAAAATTAATTGATGACATTTGAGCCAATGCTCCGTTACACAAAGAATATCTATATTGTTATAATTCAGGAATAGTTCTACTTCTAATTCTTTGTTCAAAAATCCTTGAATATTTTGATGAACCAGGTTGATACTATTAAAACTCTCAAAACATTCGCCTGATTTATTATCTGGCTTCCTTACAATATTGCAAGAGGTCGCCTCTGTTGTCCCATTTTCTAATTTAAATGATTGACTGATTCATTCATTATGATCAAACTATTGGCACAGTGATTTAATTGAGTATTGCATTGTTCAACAGAGGCAACTTGATCAGCCAAATTCTTGGCTGTAATAGAAAAAAAATATGATAGCGACTCAGCTACCTGTCTTTTCCAATAGTTTGAAAGATAGCACCTGTCTACAAGATATCTATCTTTTGTCAAATAAAAATTTTCACCAATATAATTGTTAATGTCAATTAAATTAAATACATTACTATTAAATGACAGATTATGCAATGTTTTATTAATATTATATCTAAAGTAATTTTCTTCCTGTGGCAAACTTTTACTATATGGAAATGTGAACATTATAATTTTTCTTAAACTCAGGTCACTTAATGATCTATAATATTGGAGTAATTCTCCTTTATTCACAGTACCTCTATTACCAACAAATATTATAAGTATAGAATCCTGGTTGAAGTTGTAATTAATAATTTTCCTCATGATGTCATATAAGGAACAACCAGGCATACAAAAGTTCATAATAGAATGTCCCGGATATGTATTTGTCAACAAGTGGCCTAAATCCTTTCCAATTTCATCAGAGAAAATTACAATTTCTTTGTTGACAATCTGTTTGGCTGAACAATTATTAATTTCTAAAGGTAAACTAACACAGGACTGCGGTATGGTTGTATCACTATGAGACAATGAATGGGCCGGTGTGGGTTCTACGGATGGTGGTGGACAATGCTCACAGTAGTTAGTTTCCGTACTTACCAGCTCATTCATAGCCAATACATATTCCCTCATTTGGTTTTCAGAGGCTGTATATTTAGTATTGAGTAAAGTTAATTTCCGTTGTAGGTGGTCAATTTCACACTGCAAGTTCTCTGTGTCAATTTGGTACTTCCTATTACTTTTATCTAAATTTAAAGAATACATATCTAATTGTTTTAGAAGGTTCAATCTTTCCCTATTTAGTTTTACATTTTTAATGAAAAGCTTTTGCTTTTTTACCATTTTCTTAGTTTTAACAATGTATTTGTTTATTTTAATATATTTTACAGTGGCCCGACATCATCCGACATTATATTGATGTTGTCAATATAGATGCCGGTGATGTGTAATAAGTGATTATTATAAATACATGTAAATAAATCTGTTTGTATGTACTTAAATGTATTGTGTTGTGTAATATACAATACAAGTATGTAAATAAAAAAAAATAAAAATAAAATAGAAATTGCCAAACGGTTGGTCGACTCTTCACGTGACCAGAGGGCGGGCCTATTTTTGGGCCAAAGAATCAGCATTGCCATCCAACGTGGCAATGCTGCCAGCCTTCTGGGCACTTTTCCTGTTGACAGCGATGTGGACGAATTTTTCGACGCCCTGTAACCCTTTTTGATAGTTGTAAATATTTTTATTTCTATTTTAGATTTAGTATGTAAATAATGTAAATATTATATGAAATAAAGTTTTTAAAAAAAAAAAAAAAAAAAGTATGTAAACTAAATATTAGGTGTATACCCTACACCACCCCCCTCCAGAGACCGTCGAGGGCGATAAAAATCTGGAAACTTGGCCCGACGACCAGAACGAGTGGTATACTCAGTTTTGCCGCCAGGTGGAGTATCGTCATGGGGGTCAGCTTGCCAATATGTTGGCTGTCGATTGAGGTTTTAGCGGTCGATTGAGACCGTGACCTCTTTTCCTCTAAACAAAATAATAAAAACTTTGTCACCCCTTTGCAGAACTTTGTGAGGACCTGTGTACGCTGCTTGCAACGAGCCACGTAGTGCGTCTTCACGAAGGAACACGTGATCAGTGGTCTGCAGATCCTTAAATATAAAAATGCTCGCTATTGTTGTGACGGGAAGCTGGAGTTGGCTCCAAGCTGTGAGCGAACTTGCGGATGCGCGCAGCAAAGTCCGTGATGTCGGTCGTACCGTCATTACTGGGAGTAAAAAAATCTCCTGGGAGCCTTAGCGGTTCGCCGTAAACTAGTTTGGACATCCTTTTTGAATGCGCTCCTTATGCCAAGCAATACCCATGGCAGGGACTCGGTCCACTTGTCATTGGCATAGCACGTGATGGACGCCTTGAGTTGCCTGTGAAATCGCTCCACCATGCCATTACACGCTGGATGGTATGCCGTTGTCCGTTTGTGCTGGAAACCAGCAATCTTGGACAATTGTTCGAACAGAGCCGACTCGAACTGACGGCCTCTGTCCGTAACAATGTCGGTTGGACAGCCAATCCGGGCAATCCATCCAGACAGCAATGCTTTAGCTACTGTCTCGGCAGTAATGTCGACAATAGGTATGACCTCCGGCCACCTGGTAAATCGGTCGACTGCCGTCAGGCAGTATTTAAAGCCTTGTGAAATTGGGAGCGGGCTCACAAGGTCAATATGAATCGTGGTGAACCTAGCGCGTGGGAGGTGATATGCTCCTAATGGCGCAGATACATGGCGGTTTACTTTAGCCCGCTGGCATGCTAGACAAGCTCGTGCCCACTCCCTGCAGTCCTTCCTGACACCTGGCCAAACGAAGCGCTCTGCGATTAATTTGGCAGTCGCTGAGACGCCTGGATGGCTGAGGGAGTGCAAGCTGTCAAATGCTTGCTTCCGCAGCATTTTGGGCACAAATGGTCTGGGAGACGCTGTACTGACGTCGCAGTACACGGACGTACGTTCCCCTGGGACCTGTACCTTCTCAAGCACCAGTGAAGATCCTTCCTGAAGTAGTTTCTTCAGTTCTGAATCTGATGCTTGAGAGTCTGTGAGGGTGTTGAGGCTGACCGGCACCTGTAATTCCTCCACGCGAGATAAGGAGTCTGCGACAACATTGTCTTTGCCAGCAATATGCCTTATCTCGGTGGTGAATTGGGCAATGATGTCGAGGTACCGGAATTGCCTAGGCGAGCAGTTTCTTTTCCATTCGTGGAATGCGAAACTGATCGGCTTGTGGTCCGTGTAGACGACGAAGTGCCTAGCCTCCAGCATGTGGCGAAAGTATTTGATGGCCTCGTAAATGGCTAGCAGCTCCCTGTCATAGGGAGAGTACTTCACTCGCGAAGGGCCAAGCTTCCGGGAAAAGAAAGCTAATGGCTGCCAGCCGTCTTCGCTAAGCTGCTGTAACACCGCGCCGATTGCAGTATCCGACGCATCCGTAACCAATACGAGTTTGGCATTGCAATCGGGGTGTGCTAATAAAGCAGCGTTAGCTAGGCTTTCCTTGCAGTCCTCGAATGCTCGTAAAGTACTCTCCGCCAAACATATGGGGTGCGAGCCCTTTACGTTGCCAATCAAAAGATTGTGAAGTGGCGCCTGTATCTGTGCTGCGTGGGGCATGAAACGCCTATAAAAGCTGATCATGCCCAGAAATCGGCGCAACTGACGAACATCCTTGGGCTGCAGAAACTTCTTTAAGGCCTCGACCTTGGCGTCGAGTGGTTTTGTGCCCTTCACGGAGATATTGTAACCTAAAAATGTTAACTCCGGGACACCGAAAACACACTTGGACGTGTTAACTAACATGCCGAAGTCCTTTAACCTATTAAAAATTATACGAAGATGCTCCTCGAGCTCTGCTTCTGTCCTAGAAAAAAATAAGAAGTCGTCTAAATAGCAGAAGCAAAAGTCCAGTCCTCTGGTCATCTCGTCGCCAAAACGTTGAAACGTCTGGCCTGCGTTACGCAGACCAAACGTCATGTACGGAAATTCGTTCAAGCCGAACGGTGTGGTGATGGCGGTCTTCGGAATGTCATCCGGGATGACAGGTATTTGGTTGTAGGCTTTCACGAGGTCGATGGTGCTAATGATTCGACAGCCTGCAAAAATGCTATGTGCGAAATCGTGAAAGTGCCTAATCGGATACCTGTCGGGGACCGTTCGCGCGTTGAGCATGCGGTAATCTCCGCAAGGTCGCCAACCAGTAACCACTGTCCTTTTTCGGGGCAAGATGGAGTGGAGATGACCAGGGACTTTCCGAGGGTCTGGCAGTTTCATTGGCTAGCATTAGCTGGAACTCCTGCTGAGCAATTTTTAATTTATCCAGCGCTAGTCGCCGAAACGAAGAAGATACTGGCGGGCCTGGGGTCGTGCAGATATGGTGTACAGTGTTATGTGGTGTGGTGCGTAGTGTTCCGGCAGGTCGGGTGATGTCGGGAAAACTGTCGAGGATTCTGTGGTTCCTCAAGTCGCCAGAAGACACCTTTACAGAAAATAAAGAGGAATCTGATGGATTCGAGGCAATACAAGAAACATTGGTACCACTGTCGATTAACCGTTACGAACGAGTAAACACAAAAAGTCTACACCTATGACAGGTTTCGTAACCTCAACTACCACAAAACGCCACTTAAAGTCTCTACGAAGTCCTAAATTTAAGTTCATTTCGAGGAAACCAAATGTTGAGATGGGCGTCCCATTCGCGGCCACAAGTTGGTAATTCGTGGGCGCACGACGATCGCTGAGCAGACGACGAGGGTACACGCAGAGGTCGCTTCCAGTGTCGACCAGGAACTGCGTGTTTGTTCTTCGGTCCGTGACGAACAGGCGACCAGTAAGGGCGGGGCAATCGTCTGTCGCCATTATCGACTACCCGCGACGTTCTTCCCTTCTTGTAATGCAGCAGGGCTTGACGCAACGCTTGGCCTTCTCGCCATGCATCGAGTGGTACCAGCACTGTGGGTGTTTTCTATGGCTGGAGTCTGAGCGGGTTGAGAAACGTTGGCGTGAGTGGCGTCGCGTGTCTCGACCACGGCTGTGGGAGCGATTACGCGACCGACTGTCACGCAGCTGCACCGTCAGTCCCTCATCGCTCGCTTTAGCTCCGCGATTTCGGCTGCCATCTCACTCACAGTGGGTCCACCTGCCGATATATTTGCCACGTGGCTCGGTGCCACGATGTCCTGGACACGATCCGCCAGGTCAGCCAGCGCCTCTAAGGTGCTGTGCGGTTGGGATGCCAGCAGGGGCTGGATGCTGCTGGGGAGTCGGCTGCTCCAAATGGTGCGCATGAAGTCCTCGGGCACACTCGGTCCGGCTAGACCCTGCAGGTGGCGAAGAAACTGCAACGGCTTCCGGTCTCCCAGCTCCTCGTGGGTCAGCAGCTGCTTCACCTTCTTCTCCTGGTAGGCGGAGAGGCGCTTTACCAATACGTCTTCAATTTGACATAACGGTTGGTGGCGGGTGGAGACATGATGACGTCCTTCACCTCCTTTGAAAATAAGGGGTCAAGATGACCGATCACAAAATTAAATTTCGTGACGTCATAAGTCACCCCCTGGTTGTCGAATTGCGCCTCTATTTAGGCGAACCATAGCTCAGGCTCTTCTGGCCAGAACGGTGGCAACTTTAAAGGCGCACGGCAAATCTCGTGCGAAGCCACAATGGACACACGCTTCGCCTTGCGCGGTCTCCGCGTGACATTTTCCGCCAGCTGTGATGACGCGGTGTGCTCGGACTCTCTATCACTCATTATTAAAGTGTTCGACTCGGGGTCACCAGTATAGCGGTGTTGTCGAGTGTGTTGGTTAGGCAGGAGTTTAAATAAAAGTCACTGCCTAGGTACTCACGGTTCTATTGGGAGTAAGGTCTACACGCACAACACAATACAGAAGAAGGAGAGCAGAGATGATAGGGCACAGTCACAATAGTCACAGTTAACACAGAACAACAATTTATAAATAACAAAGGCGAAACACGGAAACAAATCGATCGAGGTGTGACATAATATCTCTCATGCGCACGCGTCGTTGCGGAGTTAGTGCCGACTGAAGATCACGGAGAGGGCAGTCAACGATCGCGCGCTGCTGAACCTCACTCGCTCGGTACACGTCACGATGACGTAGCTCGGCCGCGGTGCGGTTCCAGTATACAGTGGCCCGACATCATCCGACATTACATTGATGTTGTCAATATAGATGCCGGTAATGTGTAATAAGTGATTATTATAAATACATGTAAATAAATCTGTTTGTATGTACTTACATGTATTGTGTTGTGTAATATACAATACAAGTATGTATACTAAATATTAGGTGTATACTCTACAAAGACAATTCGAATGTCTTTCGCGCTAAATATGTTAAATCTTCTTCTTAGCGTTTCGATGGCAAATATTTATTAAATATGTTTGGCCCAAAATAAAAATAAAATAAATAAAAAATAATAATAAATAAATAAATAATATTATATGTAAAATATAAATATGTAACCTAACAACATAACATCATGCACGTAATCCCCGAAATTTTGGCAGAGGTGTACCTATAGTACACCCACATATCGCCAGTTTTTTTTTTTAAGCCACGCGTAGTAGGGGGCCAGCCTACTGCCATTAACCGTGAAATTCGTGATGGAAAAACCCGATAACAATTTGCCCAACCCGGAAATCGTACCTAAGACCTCATGCTCAGCAGCCGCAATTGCAACCACTAGACCAAAGAGGTAGTCCACGACTGACCACGTAACAAATATATATTAGCAATTCTGTTTTTTCTAGGAACTTTACTGAATATCTTTGTGATTATGTGGGAAATCTAAAATTAAAATAACAACATGCAAATAGACTAATCTAATTGTATAATTTCCTAACTGACAGACGATAATTTACCAAAAATTCAGTTTTCAATAATTATGCCCATAATAGACGTAGAAGGATAAAATATTTATGTTAATTAACCAAACCCGTAAATACTTAAATCATCATTTAATAAGCCCGATTTGTATACAATTAAACAACAGTTAATTTTGAAATTGATAAGTATGTTAAGCAATTAGTAGTATATTATTATAAATTGAAAACAAAATATAATATCAAATAATTATGTTCGTCCAAATAATACTTTGTTGCAAATATTTTTCAGTAGGATAAGATGTTCAGCATTTGTGTTTACGTTAGTGATAAAAGAGAATACCTTTAAGCCGGTGCTAGCTGCTTCTTTCCGGTTTTTATGCAAATCTTCTTTTGAATTATCATTTCACATATGAATATTTATTTTACTCGGAAGCAACCGGAAGTTTAAAAAAAAAAATCAAAAATAACTAGTGTGTTGTTTCGAAGCAAACAATCCACCATTTTTTTGTCGCCAAATCATACCAGTTTATTACAATTTGGATAAAAATAATTATTGTAGGGATGAAAAATCAAACTCAAACCATTTATTTCAATAAGTCCATTACGGCACTTTTGAATGTCAAAAATACAATAAAAAACCAAGCTACAGTCCCAGTCACAAGGCATAATAACTTGAGAAAGTACTGTAATCTAAATGCAGATATTTTTTTTAAAACCATTGGTACATTTTAACAATTTTTATTTCAACGAAACTGGCTAAGTGATTAGAAATAAAATAACCTAAACACTGTTCTTGAGTTATCTACACGCTTGCTAAACCTTGATAAACACTCCCAAAAAATGTGGAAACGACGTTTGGTTTTGCTGCTATTTCGATAGTGTTTTTTTTTATAAAACCAAAGGAACGTTAAATTTGTGTATTGATTTATTATTATAATGTCATAGTTATATTAGAGGGGAGGGTTGTGGAGGTCAGATAGGCAGTCGCTCCATGTAAAATACTGGTATTCAACTGCATCCGGTTACTGGAAGCCGAACCCAACATAGTTGGGAAAAGGCTTGGCAGATGATGATATTGTCATAGTTATATTGTTACAATTTGAATTTATTTTGTTTTTTGCCAGACATAAGTTCAAAACAGTAAAATATGTCTTTGTGTAAGCAAAGAGATTATATCCCTACTTTATCGATGATAATCGTAACCCGACTAGTGAAAGTTCCATTTATAAAAACTGACATCGAATATTTTAAAGATTTTCATTTATTATATTTTCTTCATTTTACAGGTGATTCAGGCAAGACGCAATAGATATTGTCCTTTGATATTGATAGTATTTCTAAGAAACACTATTGCTGGCGTTAAGGCGTACTTAGGCATTGCGCTCTGCGATCATATCTCTCTTTGAGAGGTGTCATTGCTCTAGCTTTTGCGATCTTCAATGCTTGTCTTACACGTCTTCCTAAATCTATATCTACTAGAAAAAGAAGCCGAAGTGCTCTCTTTTCAATATCACTTGGTACTCCTTCTAGTGAAGCAGCAAAGTTATTGGCTATCCTCAGTCGGTGTGCATCATTCTCCACAACTTCATTGTAAAATTCAGACATTGGTTGTAAGTCTACAGCTGTGCTCTCCATAACGAACAATCTTTCTGTTGGTCTTGCCTCGTCTACATAAGGCATGGGGCCGCTAAAAGAGTTTGGATAGTAGTTTGGTGCATCTTTCATGTTATCCCGTACAGGTGGCTTTCCATCACGATTGTAATTTCTGTCATAAAACGGAGCATTTATTCTTGAGTTTGCATGGTTTGCTCCCAAACGATAGTGTTGACTATCAGGATAGAATACCTTCCGAGCTTTGAACACAGAGTCAGGTGGACCTACTATTCCTGGAACTAAGTTATCTGGATTAAAAGCAGTTTGCTCAACATCTCTAAAAATATTGTCAACGTGGCGATTGAAAACTAAGCGACCAGCTGTTACAGTTCGATAAGTTCCTCTTCGCCACTGTCTTGTTATGTCAAATGGATCATAATCGATTTTTGTTAAGTCATCTTTCGTTAAAATGTCCATTTCTAACCTCCAGGCTGGATAATTTCCTGCATCGATAGCATTGTACAGATCCCTGTTGTAATAGTCAGGATCTTCAGCTCCTATGGCTTGCGCTTGGGCATTTGTCAGATTAAACAAGCCGATCTCAGTTCTTAAGTTGAATTTGACGTAAAACTTATCACCATGTTTGTTGTATACTTCATATGCATGAATTGGAAAATTGTTCATTTTTCTGTATCCGTCTGGTAATCCAAGATCGGATAGCAACCAAAGAACTATATGTAGAAACTCAGGTCTCAAAGTTAGAAAATCCCATCTCATTGTGTTATCAAATATTCCAGTACGTGGATTTCTTCTAAAAGCTCGCACGAAAGAAAGGAATTCGATGGGGTCTTTATATAAAATTGGTATATGTAAGCATACAAAGTCGAGATTTCCTTCTCTCGTATAAAACTTAACAGCTACTCCTTTCAGTTCTCTTTCCAGGTCAGTTCCTCCAAGGTTTTGTGTAGCTGTTGAGAATCGTCCAACTATTGGTGTTCTTTTCCCAATACCATTAAATACGTCTGCTTTGATATATTTGGATACATCGTGGGTCACTTCAAAGTATCCAAAAGCACCTGTACCTTTAGCGTGAACCACTCGTTCAGGTATTCTTTCTCTGTCTAGATGAGACGTTAGAAGATAATGGTGTTTGTTATTGAAAACGTCTGTGTTCATTGTGATCGTATCTCTGATGTCTATCGGATCTCCTGTGAGTTTCGTCCACACGCCTATAGGTCTCTGAAAGAGAAAAATAGAATATCATTTAGAACTCTGTTTAATTTTTATTTACAAAAAAATAAAGAATGTAAATCAACTATTAAATAAATAGGATAACACTACACACATATGAGAGCAGCGGTGGCCCAGTGGTGGCGGCCTCAACCTACGAATAGTAAGTGGTGGGTTCGAACTCAGACAGGCGCATTACTTTGTGTAATTTATTTCAACGACGCTGCTCTCAAAACGGTGAAGGAAAACATCGTGAGGAAACCAGCATGTCCTAGAACCAAAAATTCGAAGACATGTAACATCTACCAATCCGCACTGGGCCCGCGTGGTGGATTATAGCCCATTCCCTCTCATTGAGAGGAGGCCATGTCCCAGCAGTGGGAACATTATAGGCTGATGACGATGACACACATACCGGATGCCGCCTTCTAAAATCAGCCAACTGCTGTGACACGGCATCAACGGTTTCATTATAACACTGATATCCCGCCACATACTCTAAAACCATGCAAATACAAGCACACACTACAAGCGACCTCATCTTGAGAGGCAGTAAACAGCTGATTGGTTGCAACATATTTATATAATATAGGAACGGGAAAGTACTTCCCGCTCATCAGCATTATGCAAGGAAACAACAGCAACATTTTTTGATGATAATTGAATAAAAAATATAGTATTTCAAGATAATTGGCAGGTATCCTTTTGATATCGGATGTTTATTAACTTTTAGATAAGTCAGTATATTAAATTTTTGACGTGACAACGTCTCATAAATTGGTTTGCCGGGTGACACTTCAAGAAACTGGGTAACGCTCCGCTCACGTTATGCGCTCACAATGAGAGCGAGTGAGAGGCACGCGTCCCGCCTAAGAGCGAGAGAGACAGACATAAAAAGTTTATTTTACCACTCAAAGTCGTTGTCATTTTTTTGCTTGTGTTTTTCATGCTAATAGTATGGGAGTTTAATCTGACGTATTATTTTATACTGGTTAAAAAATTATATCAAATAATAGCAAAGCAACGGTCTGCGCGTCAGCTCCTCCAAAACTGGGGGAATACGAAAATCGTGAAACTTGTAACAAAATAATATAACTAAATATTGCTGGACATGACACACAGCGCCACCTAGTGCCACACTAAGCAACGAGGCTTGTGTCGTGGACACCAGATAGTTGATATACTACATAGACACTTTTTTTTGTAAATACATACTTATTATACATATAAACATCAATGACTCGGAAACAAATGACCATGCTCATCACACAAGCATTTGCTCCGACCGGGATTCGAACCCGGGACCCTAAGAACGTAAGGCAGCTTTACTACCGCTGCGCCATTCGGGTCGTCCGGCTTGTAATAAATAATGATTCAGAAGTATTTAGTTACCGCGGCGAACCCTTATGGAATACTTTTTGGGATCACCTTCAAATATAGTTTCGAAGGGTTGTTCCCGTTCGTCCACACCCCGTCGTCCACACTGCGGACAACTGGGAAAGATGCGTTCTGTTCGTCAACAGAACGCAACATTCCCAGTCGTCCGCACCTCGTTTCATGTCTAGTTTAAGAGTCAGTGTAAAGTATTTGCCTTACTTAAGTGATAAAGCCAAGTACATAATATTTTAAAAGTATGTTTATTATATAAGGAAATACTATCATCATATTTTCTTTTTATTAACTCTTAGACTAGACGTGAGATGTGTGGACGGCTGGGAATAATGCGTTCTGTTCGTGTACACTGTGGACGAACAGAACATACACAACGAACAGAACAACAACATTCCCAGTCGTCCGCAGTGTGGACGACGGGGTGTGGACGAGCGTGAATGACTCGTTTCAAATTTAGCTTACCTTACCTTGTTTAGCTTACATTACCTTCTAAAATATCAACTTCATTTTCGCAGCTTACGTTTGCCTTCACATATACAGCTGAATATTTTTTTTTTGTTTAAAGTGACCCTAGTAATCCCATAAGGTTCTGGCGCGGTATGAAATTGCATTTTTATCATTTTTGTTACAACTTTAACGGCAACTGTCTTTCATTTTGATGATCAGTGCATACTAAACAACTACTAGCAATGAATTTCAATCGGTATAAAATTGCTCACAAATAATTGTGCGCCGCCTCCCGTAATAAAACGGATATCTCTGATCATCCAACATTATGTACTTCCCTATCATGAAACTTTAATTCAAATAACTGAAAACCTCTGACGAGGTCATTGTACTCATCATTATAAACGGAATCAGGATATTTGCGCGAAAGAGTTATGCTTATTCTATTTTTGTCAAAATGAATATCCAAGATGGCGCCAAAGAAATAGTTGGTTTTTCCCTCATGGGTGTTGGTGTGATTTTCGGGCTCACTGATAACAAAAATGCAAATTCAATTAAATCCATCTTGGATTTTCTGTTTTTGACAGTGTTTGTCGAACATGGCCAAACAGAAAATCCACCAAAACAACAAAACACCTGTTAAAATTAATTATTAAAAAAACCGGCCAAGTGCGAGTTGGACTCGCGCACGAAGGGTTCCGTACCAATTATTATAAAAAAATCACGTTTGTTGTATAGGAGCCCCCCTTAAATATTAATTTAATTCTGTTTTTAGTATTTCTTGTTATAGCGGCAACAGAAATACATCATCTGTGAAAATTTCAACTGTCTAGCTGTCACGGTTCATGAGATACAGCCTGGTGACAGACAGACGGACAGACGGACAGACGGACAGACAGACGGACAGACAGCGAAGTCTTAGTAATAGGGTTCCGTTTTTACCCTTTGGGTACGGAACCCTAAAAACAGCGATCTCAACATTTTTTTTTCCAATCTGTCTGGGACTTACCATCAACAATCACAACTCTGCCTACCCTTCAAGTAATAACAGGTGTGATGTTATGTTTACTCTATAAGTAAGTCACTACTCACCATAAGTCGCGCAAGTGTCCAATCGCAGAAGTGTCGATGCACGCAAATGTCCGTTCGCGCAAAAATCCAATCGCGCCAAAGTCCATACGCGCAAATATTTTTTTCGCGCAAGTGGGTTCGCGCATGTGTCCTTCGGGCAACTGTCTTTCGCGCATATGTCCTAGATCCATTATAAACATCAAGCCTGAAGTACCAGAAAAATTAGCAGATAACATAGTAGAAGCTGTTTTTTTTACGGCTTCGGACCTTAGGCTTTTCTTAAAAGCCTATTTCATCATCATCCACCTACGTCTATCAATTAAATCAGCTGTTTATTTGTTAAAACAAATAGACTTAGCATTTACTGACAAGCCTAATGAATTCAAAATAGATAAGGAACAAAAAAAAAAAAAATTGCAACTTGCTAAGAGTTTCAATAATCTCTAATCATGTTAATTCTTAGCTTGACATGTTAAGACAACAGTGGTTTAAATAGATAGTTATTGTAACTATAATGTCAATTGCCAATGAATAATTAAGAATAAAATACTTCACGTCAAATAAGAATGGAGGAAAACAGATTAGGTTTAAGTATGTCTCCTTGCAGAACCCCTAAATCACTTTGTTTCTAACTCTTCTGTAAAGTAATAAACTGTTGATTCTGTTTTGAATAACTTTACTAGCTTAAAGAAAAAGGTATTGCCATAAACAATACATATTGGTCATCAACTTGTCTGCAGTTAAGTCCGGGTGTGCAAAAATAACTGCAATTCATTAATAACTTTAGTCAAACCAAACATTGTAAACCTGCTCGAATATTTCAAAGGCCTGTCAATTTTCTTAGACTGGGCCTGTAATATTTTAAAGTAGGATATATCGATCATTATTATCGATTAACGTAAACACCTGCTTGTCTGTTGTATCCTTAATATTATCGGACGGGCTGCAGTTTATGCTAAATTATAATGAATGATGTTTTTGTTGCACGCTATTGCATTTTTCCTGATTGATACAGTCAAAATCGTCGAAAACGATAACCACTGTAACGGATACATGAAAAAATAATATTTTACATACTAACACATACAATTAATTTTCAAATCGTTGAAAAGCTAAATAGAAGATTTTATTTATCTATCAAACAAAATTAAACGTCAAAGCAAGTCACCACTTTACCAACGGATTTTATTTGCAAAAAAAAAAAACAATTTTTATAGTCTGCAAATATTTAGGATATTTAAATACAATGAATTAAATATTTTTTTATTTAGAATCAAAATGATTGTTAAAGAATACGTATGGCCTGTGCCCCTTTTGTTGGAGGATTCTTTGATGGTCCCTCAGCTGTTGGGAAGTTTCTTATTGGTAGGTTTGGAGGACGAGTAGCTTGAGCAGCTAGCTCGGCTTGTGCTTGTGCGAGCGCTACTTCATAACCTACTCTCACTCGTCTACCCAAATCACGATCGATGAGCAACAAAAACTTGAGCGCTCTTTGCACTACAGGCGGCGTAACTGGCACGAGAGATCCGACTATATTGTCAATAAATCTTTGTCTGTGTGCTTCATTTTCAATAATGTAATTGTAGAAATACGACAGGGGCTCCAAGTCGATAGCATTACTTTCCAATACCTGTAACTTCTCCCTCGGTCGCTTCTCATCCACATAAGGTATTGGGCCGTTGAAAGAATTAGAATAATAGTTTGGTGCATTCTTCATATTTAGCCTGGTAGGTGGCGTCCCGTCGCGAACATATGTCTTAGCGTACAGTGGCATGTTAACGAAAATCTTGTTGTGATTTCTTCCCAAACGATAATTTTGTGTGTCCCTGTAGAACATTCTTCTACCTCTGAACAGAAAGTCAGGTGGTCCCGGAATACCGGGTACCAAATGACCAGGATTGAACGCTCCTTGTTCTATATCTCTGAATACATTTTCAACATTCCTATTTAATACTAGACGTCCTATCTGAACGGTGAAAAACGTGTCATTCTTCCACAATCTGGTAACATCGAAAGGATTGTAATCGACTTTTTGTATGTCATGTGGTGTCATCATGTCCATCTCTAATCTCCACGCGGGGAAATTTCCTTGACCAATAGCGTTGTACAAATCTCGGTTAAAGTAATCCGGATCCGTACCTTGTATCACAGCCGCTTGAGCAGATGTAATTGCTGAGAAACCTTGCTCAGTTCTAAAGTTAAACCTTACATAATGTCTTTCCCCATTCTTATTTGATATTTCATAAGTATGGATGGGGAAAGCATCCATCCTCCTGTACCCATCCGGAATTCCGTAATCAGCAAAAAGCCAAAAGAAGGTATGACTGACAACCGGGCTTCGTGTTATTAAATCCCAACGAGCTGTGAAATCAAATAGGTTTGTCTGTGGATTTCTTTTGGATGCATGTACTAGGTTCACGAAAAATATTGGGTCCCTGTACAGATAGACAGGCGTTTGCAGGCACGTAAGATCTAAATTCCCCTCTTTGGTATAAAATTTAACTGACATGCCCTTTAATTCTCTGCTGAGGTCAGAGCCTCCTATATTTTGTAATACTGTTGAAAACCTAACAACTAATGGCGTTCTTTTGCCAACTCTGTTGAACACATCAGCATACGTGTATTTGGAGACGTCATTTGTAACTTCAAAGTAACCAAAAGCACCAGTCCCCTTAGCGTGGACCATTCTCTCGGGTATTCTCTCACCATCGAAGGTCAACATCGTATCGAGGAGTAACTGGTTGTTAAATTGGTCTTGGTTTATCGATAACGTGTCCCGAATTTCTGTTGGATCTCCATTATTTTTCGTCCATTGTCCTATCGGTAACTGCAAAGAAAACATGAAATTAAAACATTAAACAAGCGCTTCTATTTTTAATCAAAGACTCATAATATGTCTTTACTAAGTTTAAATCTGAGTATCAGAAAGAAACTGGATAGCCATGACACGAAAACAAAAAAACCAAAAGTGGAGAGATTTGGAAAAGACCTACGCTCAGCATTGGGCAGCCAAAGAAGAAGAGAAGAAGAAATCTGTGTAATTCGATAAATAATTTGTTCCAAAATCAACACATACTGATAATAGTTACATTATTTACATACTAACACTAAAATAGAAATAAAACTATTTACAAGTATTAAAAAGGGTTACAGGGCGTCGAAAAATTCGTCCACATCGCTGTCAACAGGAAAAGTGCCCAGAAGGCTGGCAGCATTGCCACGTTGGATGGCAATGCTGATTCTTTGGCCAAAAAATAGGCCCGCCCTATGGTCACGTGAAGAGTCGACCAACCGTTTCCAAAATTTCTTTTAAAAGAATATGGCCCAATTAAATAAACAAAATTAAATAAAAAAAATCGCAAAGTATATTGTATCTAGCTTTCGATACGCACATGTATACTGGAATAAAGTAAATCAACAAAATTCTTTGTACCCACCGGATGCTCCCGTTTAAAATCCAGCAGCTGTCTTTCCGCGGGTTGGTACGTGACATTCAGGTATCTAACACTTTCCACATTGAGTACCACACAAAGTAGGCATGCAACGATCGCCTTCATGTTGGAAACCGTCTGCGTGTTCCGCACCAGTCCACTGAAACTTGCTTATATAGCCTTTAATAACTACCGATGAAACATCAATACACTACAATTAGGTTTGGGCATTTAAAAGTGATTTGCCATAGTTGTACTATAAATTGCACAGTTTAAGGTTCTGCTCATCTATCTATTTATTTAGTTTTTTTTTTATATACATATATTATCACGCCTATAATCCTCGAAGGGTTAGGCAGAGGTGTTCCTAGATTGTCTATGTCCATGTATATGTCCTTAGATTTCGCCAGATATATTATGTTTAAATCCTGTGTCCTAAGGTTTAAAGATTGTTTTTAATCCTTCATATCTTCTCTGTGTTGATACATTATTCAGAACAGTCATCAGAAGTATGTAGAAAATTTGTATTCATTGCTTATTTACCCGTACATGTTCTAATGAAGGAATCATTTATATTTTATTATTTATTTCTAGCACAAATTTTTTTCTTCTTGCTACTGATTCCGACAACCAATTTGATTTTGTAACATTATGTTTAAATAAATAAATATCGCTAGACATTATACACAGCGCCATCTATAGTGCCACACTAAGCAACGATGTTTGTGTCGTGGACACCAGATAGTTGATATACTACATAGAAGATATAGAAGTATGCATTTACGAACTTTTTGTTCGTAAATGCATATTTATTATGCACATAAACATCCATGACTCGGAAACAAATGTCCATGCTCATCACACAAACATTAATTGCTCTTACCGGGATTCAAACCGCTGTGTCATTCGGATCGTCAAATCTATCTTGAATATCTACCAGTTATTAACACAGATACAGTTAAGGAGAACATTGTCATCATCTGCGTACTGTTTTCCCAACTATGTTGGAGACAATTTCCAGTCTTACCGGATGCAGCTGAATATCATTATTTTACATGGAGCGACTGACTATCTAACCGCAGGAGCTCGTGTCTAAATAATAACAGCCGCTCTGGTCGATCTTTAGGTTAATCCGTGCTTGCCTAGGTTGGTCTGTGGATGGGTGACCACCCTTACATACCGAGTTTCCTCCGTGCCTCGTAATGCACGTTAAACTGTTGGTCCCGGCTATCATTTGTAGAACTTTGAGTAAAAGTCTGACAACCGGTCTTACCAAGGGGTATCATATTGCCCAGTGCTAACTGGGTTGTGGAGGTCAGATAGGCAGTCACTCCATATAAAATACTGGTATTCAGCTGCATCCGGTTAGACTGTAAGCCGACCCTAACATAGTTGGGAAAAGGTTAGGCAGATGATGATGACTGGCTATCTAACCGCCAGAACAAAGTTAGTACTGGGTAATACGACACCCCTTGGTCAGACAGGTTGTCAGAGTTTCGGTCACTAACTACCTGTTACGACTGTCAAAGATCTTCATAATGTATATTATGAAAGCCGGAATCAACGGCTTAACCTGCATTCCGAGGCACGAAGGAAACTCTGTACGTTATGGATGGTTACCCATTAACGGGTTGACCTTAGCAAGCGCGGCTTAACTTAAATATCGTCCCGTGTCGGTGTTATTATTTAGCCACGCACTCCTCGAAAACTTTGGAAGGAAAACATTGTAAGGAATTCTAAATCCTTCTTAGTGGGCGTACACATACTGAACTGTCTTATATTGAGAAGGCACGAGAGGTATTTGCCCCGCCATATTTCAATTACAGACAAGTTAAGTAGCATTATATCTGCCAAAGGAGGAAACAGCTAATTTTTTTCGTCAAATTACATATATTAATTAGCAACAATCATCTCCATTTAAACTCGACCTTCCGCCTACTTGTGAAATTCACGGGATTAAAGACTTAACCTAGTATTTTTTTATATTATACCATGATAAGCAAACTAAATATTTTTTTATTATTACTTCGGCTTGAGCCTCCGGGGATCACAGGCGTCAAGATATGTTCTGTGTAGGAGAGCCGTTTGGAAATACATATATTTATTGCATGGAAATATGTAATGTGTTTAAAAACAAACAGTTGTGGTTCAAGGATTTTTCCTTGAAGAACCCCTATAACATTCTCTCTAACTCTACTGTAAAGTAAAATACCTGTTGATTCTGTGTTGAATAACTTTACTATTTTTCAGAAAAAAATATTGTTATGTACACTACTATATCTTTAGGTAGCGTGTGTAAAGGATGTGTCGAACATTGTTATCGATGACTAACACATGTTTATATAATAGTAATCTGTTTTTCCTGTACAAAAACTACTGCAGTTAGACTGATGTTTCCATTGCACGCAATTGCATTAGTTAATAATATGATTCATAGCATCGATAATAATGATGGTTATACAATCGCATAAAAAAGGCCAACCTAGTGGTTGGCCTTTTTTATGCGATTGTATAACCATCAGGATTATCGATGTTAACCTGTTATAGTTAACAGGTTACCTAAAATCAGGGTAAATGAAAAAGAAAATATTTTTATATAACTCACTGACACATTTTACCAGGACATTGAGGGATTTAGGTAGAATGATAGAAAATGCCCAATGCATTAAGTTCGTCTTTGTTAGTACAGTTTTTACTTGTACATAAAGTTGTAATAAATAAATAAGAACATTAACAACCATAACGTTGAAAAGCTAAAGAAAAAACGGAACAGTTATAAGCTATCAAACAAAATTAAGCATCAAAGAAAGTCGCCATTTCATAAACAGTTTTGTGGTTCAGTGTTTGCAAATATTAGGATGCCATGAGAATGAAATACATTTTAATTATTAATCAAAATGGTTATTACAGTATATGTATGGCCTCTGCCCCTTTTGTTGGAGGATTCTTTGGTGGTCCCTCAGCTGTTGGGAAGTTTCTTATTGGTAGATTTGGAGGAGGAGTTGCTTGAGCAGCTAGCTCGGCTTGTGCTTGTGCAAGCGCTACTTCATAACCTACTCTCACTCGTCTACCCAAATCAATATCGATGAGCAACAAAAACTTGAGCGCTCTATTCACTACAGGCGGCGTGACTGGCACGAGAGATCCGACTATATTGTCAATAAATCTTTGTCTGTGTGCTTCATTTTCAATAATGTAATTGTAGAAATACGACAAGGGCTCCAAGTCGATAGCATTACTTTCCAATACCTGTAACTTCTCTCTCGGTCGCTTCTCATCCACATAAGGTATTGGGCCGTTGAAGGAGTTAGAATAATAGTTTGGTGCATTCTTCATGTTTAGCCGAGTAGGTGGCGTCCCATCACGAATATATGTCTTAGCGTACAGTGGCATGTTAACTAAAATTTGGTTGTGATTTCTCCCCAAACGATAATTTTGTGCATCCCTGTAGAACAATCTTCTACCTCTGAACAAAAAATCTGGTGGACCTGGAATACCGGGCACCAAATGCGCAGGATTGAACGCTCCTTGTTCTACATCTCTGAATTGGTTTTCAACATTTTTGTTTAGTATTAAACGTCCTATCTGTACTGTGGTAAAAGTGCCATTCTTCCACAATCTGGTAACATCGAAAGGATCGTAATCGACTTTTTGTATGTCATGTGGTGTCATCATGTCCATCTCTAATCTCCACGCGGGGAAGTTTCCTTGACCAATAGCGTTGTACAAATCTCGGTTAAAGTAATCCGGATCCGTACCTTGTATCACAGCCGCTTGAGTGGACGTAATTGCTGAGAAACCTTGCTCCGTTCTGAAGTTAAACCTTACATAATGTGTCTCCCCATTCTTATTTGATATTTCATAAGCATGGATGGGGAAAGCATCCATCCTCCTGTACCCATCCGGAATTCCGTAATCAGCAAAAAGCCAAAAGAAGGTATGACTGACAACCGGGCTTCGTGTTATTAAATCCCAACGAGCTGTGAAATCAAATAGGTTTGTCTGTGGATTTCTTTTGGATGCATGTACTAGGTTCACGAAAAATATTGGGTCCCTGTACAGATAGACAGGCGTTTGCAGGCACGTAAGATCTAAATTCCCCTCTTTGGTATAAAATTTAACTGACATGCCCTTTAATTCTCTGCTGAGGTCAGAGCCTCCTATATTTTGTAATACTGTTGAAAACCTAACAACTAATGGCGTTCTTTTGCCAACTCTGTTGAACACATCAGCATACGTGTATTTGGAGACGTCATTTGTAACTTCAAAGTAACCAAAAGCACCAGTCCCCTTAGCGTGGACCATTCTCTCGGGTATTCTCTCACCATCGAAGGTCAACATCGTATCGAGGAGTAACTGGTTGTTAAATTGGTCTTGGTTTATCGATAACGTGTCCCGAATTTCTGTTGGATCTCCATTATTTTTCGTCCATTGTCCTATCGGTAACTGCAAAGAAAACATGAAATTAAAACATTAAACAAGCGCTTCTATTTTTAATCAAAGACTCATAATATGACTTTAATAAAGTTAATCTGAGTATCGGAAAGAAACTGGATCGCCATGACACGAATCCGAAACACCAAAAGTGGAAAGATTTGGAAAAGACCTGTGCTCAGCATTGGGGTAGCCAAAGAAGAAGAGAAGAAGAAATCTGTGTAATTCGATAAATTATTTGTTTCAAAACATATATTAAAAGAATATGGCTTAATTAAATATACAAAATAAAATGAAAAAATCGCAAAGTATTTTGTATCTAGCTTTCGATACACACATGTCTACTGGAATAAAGTAAATCAACAAAATTCTTTGTACCCACCGGATGCTCCCGTTTAAAATCCAGCAGCTGTCTTTCCGCGGGTTGGTACGTGACATTCAGGTATCTAACACTTTCCACATTGAGTACCACACAAAGTAGGCACGCAACGATCGCCTTCATGTTGGAAACCGTCTGCGTGTTCTGCACCAGTCCACCGAAACTTGCTTATATAGCCTTTAATAACTACCGATGAAACATCAATACACTACAATTAGGTTTGGGCATTTAAAATTGATTTGCCATAGTTGTACTATAAATTGCACAGTTTACGGTTCTGCTCATCTGTCTATTTATTTAGTTTTTTTTTTTTTTTATATATATATTATCACGCCTATAATCCTCGCAGGGTTAGGCAGAGGTGTCCCTAGATTGTCTATGTCCATGTATATGTCCTTAGATTTCGTCAGATACACACATCAAAAAAAGTTTGTGATCACTTTGAAAATTCGAAAACTTTTTTGTTACGTTTTTATAAAAAAAGAACTAGCGGACATCACGCGGTTGGACCCGCGTAATTCCCGTTTTCGTGGTAGTAGGGGGATAAAATATAGCCTATGTTACTCAGAGTGAATTGTAGTGATACATGTAATTTTTAAAGTTCGCGCGCTTATAGTTTAAGTCGGCACCATCGTGCGGGAGCCATCGTCTGTAGGTTGGCGACCCTGAAGACAAGCTGGCGGAGAATACTTTGTTGCATCTAACTGAACGCAGTTACAATACATCGGACGCGTTTCAGAGCAGAAACCTTGCTTTGTCTCTAATTGGTTGCAGTCGCCTAGACAGTGACAGACAGGATGACATTCGGACTGATTCGATGATCGTCGGAGCAAAGAGCGAGCGAGATAACAGATACGGACATAGAGCTGTCCTGCTTGGGAGAACGAGGGGATTAGCTCTCTTGGACATCGGGACAGCAACGCGGGCGGACGTGACCTGAACGACGCTACAGCCTACAGCGGAGGCTGCAAAACGAATTTTTGGACGCCGGTTGGTTTGGTGTGGGGGCTGGTTGAGCCACCCGAATCCTGAGTTGGTCTCCGAGAGTGTTCCCCTGCCATCGCGAGCTGGAAGACGTTGCGGCCTGGGCACCACGTTGGTTGGTATGGATGAATCCTGACCCTCATTCGCAAGCCCCGGTCTTAATAAGGTCCCTGTCTCTTGTCTGTCTTTTGTATGACTGTTATGCCTGGTATTCCGATTATAGTTATCATTTTGTACTTGGTTGTTTCTGTGTTGAGGAGCCCCAACCCCCAATTACTGCTAGGTACTCCCATGTCACGGCCTTAGTAAGCAGGACACTCTGGCATCGAACCCCCCCTCAATGCTCTGCTGGCTAAGCTGCTGGCCCTAGGTATTTCCAAAGGAATTAAAGCGTGACATTTGGCGCCCACGTGTCTAGATTGAAACTTTGCGGAGGCTTCCTCAACCATGTAAATAGTAGGTAGTATTTTTTTTTTCTGTATATTTTTGTGGTTGTCCCACTCGTTTTGTATAATATGTAGGTACCATGGTGTAATTTTCCCCCCATTCAAAGATTCTTGTGGAAAATTTTAGATTAAGTCCACGGATCGATCGTCGTTTTTGCGAGGAGAACGAACGAAACGTAGATGGATCGCGTCGAAACTTGTCGAGTTTGGAAAATTTTAAATTGGATGTTTGGAATTTAGTGTTTGTTTGTGTGATAAATTGTATTTTGTATGGTTTTAGATAACTTACGTTTATTTTGTGGAGTACCGTGTGAGCGAGCTTCGGGTTCGTCGTGTAGTTTGCAATTCTTCATCATTATTTGGCAGTAACGAGGTACCATGGCTCGTCATCAAGAAGACGGCGAATTTGGTAAGATGTTCCTACCCATGGGTCATTCGACGCAGGTAAGCAACAATTTGATAATACTTGATGAAACTTTTGAGTCGGCCGAATGTTCTAGCCCAGCAGTCTCAAACATGCATATTCTCACTAAATGCGGGTTAACGTCATGGAATTTGAAATTTGATGGCCACAGTGATGTAAGAGATTTTGTATCCTCAGTGGAAGAGCTCCTGGTAGCTAGGGGTATCTCTGAAAAGTTATTGTTAGATAACTTTCATGACCTATTGTCTGAGCCCGTCTTAACTTGGTATAGAGTGAATAGATTTCAAGTCACATCTTGGCTTAGACTGAGAGCCCTATTGTTTGAAAACTTTTTGCCAACAGACTATACCTATCAAATAACATCTCAACTGCGAGCTAAGAAATAGTTGGTGGGTCAATCTCTGTGGGAATTTGTTGCACAGATGCGGTTCTTGGCAAATAAGATTCGAAACAGTATGTCAGACTCGGATCTCTTCGAGATAGTAAAGCATAACATCTTGCCTAAATACCATGCCGCACTAATTTATGGTTCAGTTTTTTGTCTGGATGACCTGGTTAGAGTAGGTAAATTGACTGATGCCTATTCATCAGAGTCTGTAAATAACAGTGTACATAATCCTGTAAATAGCCATGTAAATAATAATATTTCCTTGAATGCTGCCCGTCCCATTCAGGAAGGGCAACAAATGTCAATCTGTGCGGCCACACTAAGTGATACTTCCCAACAAAATAATGGTGCTTGTTTTGTATGTAAACAGACAGGAAATTTCAGCAAGCAGTGTCCCAGGCGCACACCGTTACAATTGAATTGCTTTAAATGCCAGCAATATGGTCACCGGTATAGTAAATGTCCAAACATCAGAATTCCCATGTGCCTAGGATGCAAAACATTTAATGTGACAAAAAAGACCTGTCCCCATTGTAATGCAAATTTAAAAACAGCTTCAGCTCCTGCGTTGTGTGCTGCGACAGCATCTGAGCTGACTCAAACACAGTCGTCTGCACCTCAACCAGCTGTGGCGACATCCGCGCCGCCCACATCTCAGCCTTCAGGCGATTCTGTGGACTCCAGTCGTCGACGCCAGCCCAAGCAGCCATCAAAAAACTAGCTGTTGCACCGGCTACGTCTGCCGACGAATGGAAATCTTGTCATGGCGAGGCCACTGTCCCAGCTGACAAGCTCGAAGGTCAAGTTCACATGGTCCAACGAGGCAGAGGCAGCGTTCCAGAGTTTGAAGAAAGCGCTGACTTCCTCTCCAGTGCTGGTGGTACCAGACTATAAGAAGCCTTTCTTTCTTCACTGCGATGCAAGTGGGTTTGGCTTAGGATCAGCTATTGTACAGAAAGACGATGAAGGTCATGAACATCCGGCACTACATTGAAGGTTCACACTTCACTGTGGTGACTGATCATGAAAGTTTAAAGTGGCTTAGGGATATTGAAAATCCTACAGGTCGTTTGGCGCGATGGGCCACAAGGTTGTCTCAATTTGATTTTGATGTTGTACATAAAAAAGGTAAATTACATGTAATACCTGATGCCCTATCGCGTATAAGCGCCTGTGCTATAACCTTACCTGTTAATAGTAGTGATAAGTGGTATAATGATGTAATTTCGGGTGTGCAGTCTCGACCAGAACGTTACCCTAATTTTAAGTTCATTAATGATGAGTTGTTTCGATACTGCAAACCTAAGTTTGATTTAATGGGCTCTTATGTTTGGAAAAAGGTAATACCTGTTGAGTCTCGTGAAGACATAATAAAAAAGGCTCATGAGGACCATTGAATTCACATCTGGGTGCATTTAAAGTTTTCAAGATGTTAGCCCTCACTTATTATTGGCCTAACATGTTGAAATCGGTAAGAGATATTGTAAGTAGTTGTAACACATGCAAGGCTTACAAGGTCAGGACTGATCCTCCATCTGGAAAAATGTTGTGCCAAAAGAAGGTTACAGCCCCAATGCAGGTTCTGTCATTAGACTTAGTTGGCCCCCTGCCTAGAAGTTACTCTGGTCATGTACATTTACTGACAGTGGTAGATATATTTTCTAAGTATGTGTGGCTTCACCCTCTAAAACAAGCAACTTCTAAAACTATTGTAAAATTCTTGGAGGAAGAGGTATTTTTGCGCTATGGTGTGCCACATTGTTTAATTTCAGATAATGGTAGTCAGTTCATTTCAAAGGAATTTGAATCCTTGCTTAAGAAATACAATGTATTTGTGTGTATTTAGGAATTGTGTGTACTTTCCGCAAAATAACACCATAGAACGCTATAATAGAACAATTGAAACAGCAATCGCTTCGTATTGTGAATCTGATCACCGCAGTTGGACAAAAAATTTGAAGAAAGTACAAACAGCCTTAAATTCTCATGTAAGTGCAGTTCATGGTTTTACACCTCATTTTGTGATGCATGGCAGAGAACTAGTTTTGGATGGTAGATTTCATAATTTGAAAGATTATGATGATATACAAGATATTGATGAAAATGACTTGAGTTCCTACACCACTAAATTGAAGGAATTATCTGTAATTTTTGATCAAGTTCAACAACATCTTCTCAGTGCTTATCAGAAGAACGCTGCTAGGTATAATTTAAGGCGCCACACAATACATTTTAAAGAAGGTGATATAGTCTGGCGTAGAGCCCACTTTCAATCTGACGCTTCCAAGTTCTTTAGTAACAAGCTAGCTCCGCGTTTTATAAAATCGGTGGTCCTGAAGGTTAAGTCTGTAAATACTTACGAGCTTGGAAACATGGATAAATCGCCAGTGGGTGTCTATCATGTGAGCGATATCTTTAAAGACTAGATTGTTTAGCTATACATATTTTCTTGTGTATTCATTTTAAACCCGGCTTGACTAAACCATTTTTAAGTGTGTACTTTTTTTTGCCATCACATAGTCTTATTTTGTGAATGTTTTGTGTCCTTAGATAATTTTGTAAATTGTCTAAGTTTATTGCAGTAATGGTTAGGCGTATTTTTTTTTTTTATAGCAGTATGGTTTTGGTGTTCGAAATAAAAGATAATTTGAGACTTGTAAGACATTTGGTTGGAGGCGGGGTCACCACTTTTGTAATCCGATTAGTCCTTCAGACTATACCGGGACCTGCCATCGTTAAGTCGTAAAGGTGACCCAGGGTTCTTTACCCTCCCCTTTTCTACATTATTTCAAGGGTTCCGTCTGGTTCCGTAATTCTTCACTTCCTTCTTATCGTTTTGTATATAGTAGTGTCTCCTTCGACGGTTTTGTAAATATAATAGTTTCCTTCTTACATTGTAAATTTTTGTAAATAATGCTTATTTTTAGTTGTAAATAAAATGTACATTATTTCTTTTGTTTAGTGAGAGAGTAAGGTATAGTCAAGCCGAGGTTTTAATACTCCTTCATTGTTTACATAGTATATTTATTATTATTTTTGCTTACCTTTTATTGTGACTTTTGCCTAAAACAGTCACATTATTCTCAAAGTTCTCCCAGACTAAATGGTGAGGACACGATTCTTTTTGCTACTTATTAGAACAGGTAGTTGAAATCTGTTCGTAATAATTGTGCGTACAATTTGCTTGAAAAATGTACTGCATGTGAAGTTAATTTTCTCATGAAAAACTAACAGGTAACCTTTTGTTTTGAAATTGTAGTCTGGTAATTTTACCTTGGTTGTGTTTTATTATTGTAAATTTTGAAACTGTAAGGGACTTAATGCTAAAATAACATATTTAGTAAGAAATTTGTATTGTATAAAAATATGTTCGTATGGTGGATAATAGCGAAGATAATATTCTAGCACATCGATGTTTGCAAAATTAGTTAGTTATCCAGCTAGTAGATAGCGCTTTTTATTTTTATCTTGTATTAGTTTTAAATAGGTTCGGAGATCTTGGTTAGTTCCTAAAAAGCCAATGGATGGCGTTGTTTGTGATTTGTTTTAATTGTTGTTTACTGTTTAAAAATTCTTGATCGTAGAGTTAACATGTAAGTAATTCGGGTTAGTACCTAAAATTGTTACTGGAAGTTAGTTTTGGTCAACTTTTGTTAAGTTGGGACTTCGGGAATAGTCTTATTGTAATTTAAACTTTGAAAGGTTAGACATTGGTAATAGTGTGATTACACTTCAGGTGGGTACTGAATTAGATGTTTTTGTTGGGAAAGTAAAAAAAAAATATTATTTTGTGTTCATAGTGTTGTAAGATACTATTATTGTAAGCATTGGAGCCCTTACTTTACCTTGTACCTAGTAACAGAGTACAATTCTATTTAGTTATAGTGTGGTTGGATTTGTCGCACCTAATTATTATTGTATTTTATTCATTGAGTTTTTGGACAACTTTGTACTTAGGTTCTGTTACTTATTAGATAGGATAGCACTAGATTTGCAATGCGTATATTGAGTTATAGTTTTAATGCTGTAATTATTGTTTTTGTGCTAAACATTTAAATTTTGGTTCAGGGAGACAATCCACGCACGTTTGCTTTGTATCCTTATTTTTAAATTTAGCTAAGATAAAGGTATGTAACATTACATTCCTCGGAAGTTCAGGTTAAGTTTCAGTGAACTTTAATTGTTTTTTTTTCTTTTTCGTTTCTTTTTTTGTTTTCTTGCTGACCGGGTAATGTAGTGATACATGTAATTTTTAAAGTTCGCGCACTTATAGTTTAAATCGGCACCATCGTGCGGGAGCCATCGTCTGTAGGTTGGCGACCCTGAAGACAAGCTGGCGGAGAATACTTTGTTGCATCTAACTGAACGCAGTTACAATACATCGGACGCGTTTCAGAGCAGAAACCTTGCTTTGTCTCTAATTGGTTGCAGTCGCCTAGACAGTGACAGACAGGATGACATTCGGACTGATTCGATGATCGTCGGAGCAAAGAGCGAGCGAGATAACAGATACGGACATAGAGCTGTCCTGCTTGGGAGAACGAGGGGATTAGCTCTCTTGGACATCGGGACAGCAACGCGGGCGGACGTGACCTGAACGACGCTACAGCCTACAGCGGAGGCTGCAAAACGAATTTTTGGACGCCGGTTGGTTTGGTGTGGGGGCTGGTTGAGCCACCCGAATCCTGAGTTGGTCTCCGAGAGTGTTCCCCTGCCATCGCGAGCTGGAAGACGTTGCGGCCTGGGCACCACGTTGGTTGGTATGGATGAATCCTGACCCTCATTCGCAAGCCCCGGTCTTAATAAGGTCCCTGTCTCTTGTCTGTCTTTTGTATGACTGTTATGCCTGGTATTCCGATTATAGTTATCATTTTGTACTTGGTTGTTTCTGTGTTGAGGAGCCCCAACCCCCAATTACTGCTAGGTACTCCCATGTCACGGCCTTAGTAAGCAGGACACTCTGGCATCGAACCCCCCCTCAATGCTCTGCTGGCTAAGCTGCTGGCCCTAGGTATTTCCAAAGGAATTAAAGCGTGACAGAATGTAGCCTTCTAATGGTGAAATAATTTTTGATATCGACGCAGTAGTTTTTGAGTTTATTCAATACAAACATACACACAAAAATACAAATCTTTCCTCTTTATAATATTAGTGTAGAAGTGTAGATGAAAAATAGTTTTATTTTTTAATTTCAAACAGGGTATTCTATTTAAAAAAAACACACAACAAGGTTTTTTTTTATAAAAAAAAAATATCAGCTTATGCTAGTGATCACAAACTTTTTTTGATCATCATCATCATCATTTCAGCCGAAAGACATCCACTGCTGGACATAGGCCTCCCCAAAATAGTGGGTTTTGCCATAATCGCCACGCTTGGCAGGCGGGTTGGCGATCGCAGTACGGTTGTTACAAAAGCACAGAGAACGCTGCTGCCCATTCTCTGGTAAGTCCCTTAGTCGCCTCTTACGACACCCACGGGAAGATATGGGATGGTGCTTTTCTTTAAGTCCGACACCATACAGACATTTACCACCATACACCATTCAGAACAGTCATCAGAAGTATGTAGAAAATTTGTATTCATTGCTTTCCTTCATTAGAACATGTACGGGTTCGGGTAAACCCGTACATGTTCTAATGAAGGAATCATTTATATTTTATTATTTATTTTTAGCACAATTTTTTTTGTCTTTCTACTGATTCCGACAACCAATTTGATTTTGTAACATTATGTTTAAATAAATAAATATCGCTGGACATTATACACAGCGACATCTAGTGCCACACTAAGCAACGATGCTTGTGTGGTGGACACCAGATAGTTGATATACTACATAGATACTTTTTGTTTGTAAATACATACTTAATAAACATATAAACATCCATGACTCGGAAACAAATCTCCATGCTCATCACACAAACATTTGCTCCTACCGGGATTCGAAACCGGGACCCCAAGGACGTTAGGCAGCCTCACTTCCGCTGCGCCATTCGGGTCGTCAAATCTATATTGAATCATCTTCTGCCTAGCCTTTTCCCAACTATGTTGGGGTCGGCTTCCAGTCTAACTGGATGCAGCTGAATACCTGTACTTTACATGGAGCGACTGCCTATCTGACCTCCACAACCCAGTTAGTACTGGGTAATACGATACCCCTTGGTAAGACTGATTGCCACACTTTTTGGGTCACTGACTACCTGTAACGACTGTCAAAGATCTTTCTTGAATACCTACTAGTTTTTAACACAGATACAGTTAAGGAAATCATTATCATCATCTGCCTACTGTTTTCCAAACTATGTTGGAGACGGTTTCCAGTCTTACCGGATGCAGCTGAATATCATTATTTTACATGGAACGACTGATTATCTAACCGCAGGAGCTCGTGGCTAAATAATAACAGCCACTCTGGTCAATCTTTAGGATAAGCCGTGCTTGCCTAGGTTGGTCTGTGGATGGGTGACCACCCTTACATACCAAGTTTCCTTCGTGCCTCGTAAAGCACGTTAAACTGTTGCTGCCGTCTGTCATTTGTAGAACTTTGAGTAAAAGTCTGACAACCAGTCTTACCAAGGGGTATCATATTACCCAGTACTAACTGGGTTGTGGAGGTCAGATAGGCAGAAAATTAGTACAGTTTTGAATACTGAAGGAAATTGTTTTTCCCGGAAATCGCCGCTTTATTTATTTTTTTATCTTAGGACATTGTTATTAGGCTTGGGCTGCAGACCTATACAGCCTACTATTATGAGTCACTCGTATTTTCCAGAGGACCTCATGAAAACGATTGTCGTTCCTATAATAAAGACCAAGACTGGAGATACGAGTGACAAGAACAACTACAGGCCCATCTCCTTAGCGACCATTATTGCGAAGGTATTGGACGGTCTGATTGACAGTGACAGACTGGTCAGTCAGTCAGACAGTTGGATAAATATATCACCATAAATGATGCCCATTTTGGGTTTAGGCCACATTTGTCGACTGAAACGGCGATCCTCTGTCTCAAGCATACTGTCCATTACTATGCAGCAAGGAAAACACCTGTTCATGCGTGTTTTTTTGGACCTCTCCAAGGCATTCGACCTAATGTCCTACTGCCTTTGGAGGAAACTCTCCCAAGACGCCAACCTTCCTGGGGGACTGATTGCTGTACTAAAGTACTGGTACAGTAACCAGTCCAACTATGTTAGATGGGCAGGTGCTATGTCGTGTGCGTACAGGTTGGAGTACGGCGTGAGGCAAGGGGGGCTTAGCTCCCCCAGGCTCTTTAACCTGTATGTCAACCGGCTGATATGTGAGCTCAGCAACACCCAAGTCGGTTGCTTCATTGACGGGCAATGCATAAATAATATTAGTTACGCGGATGATATGGTGTTGCTGAGCCCATCAATCAGTGCGTTAAAAAGGCTCCTCCGAATCTGTGAAGACTATGCAGTGACTCATGGTCTCAGGTATGTATAACTACCAAAAGCGAGCTCTTAGTGTTGAGGGCGCAAAACTTAATTTATGACTGTGTTCCATCAGTAACCTTGAGTGGAGTTCCGCTCAAAAGAGTCACTCGTTTTAAGTACCTGGGGCACTGGGTCACCGATAGGCTGTCGGATGACGCCGATTTTGAGAGGGAACGTAGAGCGCTGGCTGTCAGGTGTAACATACTGGCCCGCAGGTTCGCACGGTGTACGAAACAGGTTAAAATAACATTGTTCGGGGCATGCTACCAGTCGCTGTACACGTGCGCCCTGTGGGTCAGTTATACACAGGGCTCGTACAGTGCTCTACGAGTTCAATATAATAACGCGTTCCGGGTATTGCTGGGGTTGCCGCGCTTCTGTCTGGGATGTTCGAGGACGCACGCGTTGCGGATTTCGGCTCGCTGCTGCGTCAGTGAATCGCATCACTGATGCGTCGGGTGCGCGACAGCCCCAACAGCCTCGTGGCTATTGTAGCCGGCAGGATGGATGGCCAGATAATGTGTCGCTGGGTGGAGACACACAGACCGTCATCCAGTTAGGTGCTATAGTTGTGTTGTTTAACGTGTTTTAATTAGTAAGAGCCAAGTTTGTTTTATTTTTATTATGGATCTCTGGTCTGAAAATAAAGATATTATTTATTCATTTATTATTTTATTGCATTATTTTTTTAATAATAATTTTCTTAAATTAATTATATAACCTACCGTACTTGAATTTAAATTCTAATATCTTTAATGTCTTAAAAAACACATACGGTAAATAAATTAAAGTAAATATTATAAAACTAGCTGACCCGCGCAACTTCGTCTGCGTCACATGAGAGAGAGAGGGTTAGAGAGAGTGGAGTCAACCTTGAAAGATAGACATAATGCTATCGCGGTTTTTTTTAGAATGCTTTAAAACGAACAATTCCCTAATACATGATTGTTGCGCAACTTTAACCGTTTATGCAGCGCCCGCAAAGGAAGCTCTCGAAAGAAATAAATTTTCCTTGTTTTTGCAACATTTATCATTGATGCTCCGCTCCTTTTAATTATAGCGTGATGTTAGATAACCTATAGCCATCCTCGATAACTATTCAACACTAAAAGTTTTCCTGTAATTAGCGCGTTCAACCAACCAAAATCTCTTTAGCTTTATAATATTAGTAGATATATACCTACGTAGATCCAAGTGGGTAACAATTTAATTTCTTCGATATATTTGCATTAATCGCTAAAATAATCTACTTATGTTTTTCCAAAAAAGGGCTTACCTCGACAGCCTTTTTTTTTTTCGGATGGGAAATCATCAAATGACTCCTCCCGCTCTGGGCGGACCAGGAGGCAGTGTCATACTTTTACTGACTAAACCTATCCATGTTCCTTCATCGCCCTTTGTGTTCCGGGGCCACGGTATCTCTTTAGAACAGTCCCGCAACCCCGGCAGGCATCGGCCCTTGCGGACCCCTTCCTATTGCTGACTCTCTTTGAGGCGCGCGTCGAACACGAACGTGCCGTCGAGACGGCCTGTCGTCATGAGACAGACGGACGGCGAGCTAGCCCATAGCTCACCGTCCACAGGCCCGCGCGTACGGTGGCCGGGGGCCACGTGGTGGCGTCTCCCGCGGCGGCCGGGACGTTTAGAGGTTCTCTCCCTCTCACGTTCCGCCACCTCCTTCATCCTTAGACACTCGATAACAGTCATACTCCAGCTAGGTCGAAAGTTCTCATCAAAGGTGCAAGAAATTAGCCCAAACACGATTTTTCAATTATAAATGGGACCAACTTTGAGATGTACCTACGCTTTTTACAAACAAAAGGACCATGTACGGACTTCTCTGTAAAAGTTATCCGTGGTCATATATAAAAAAAATACGCGTCGAATTGAGAACTGCCTTCTTTTTGTTTCGTCGGTTAAAAAACCAATCTTGTTACACGTTTGCGGCGGCGACCTCTCGCGTCCGGCCCTGGTGCAAGCCATGGTCCGGAGCGAGACGGAATGGGACGCCGTCACCTCCTTCTGCGAAGCAGTAATGCTAGAGAAGGAGGTGGCGGAACGTGGGAGGGAGAGAACCTCTCAACGTCCCGGCCGCCGCGGCAGTCGCCCCACGGGCTTCCGGGGCAACCACGTGGCCCCCGGCCACCGTAGGCGCGGGCCTGTGGACGGTGGGCTAGGGGCTAGCTCGCCGTCCGTCCGTCTCATGACGACAGGCCGTGTCGACGGCGCGTTCGTGTTCCACGCGCGCCTAAAAGAGAGTCAGCAAAAAGGAAGGGCCGATCCGCAAGGACCGATGTCTGCCGGGGTTGCGGGACTGTCCGAAAGAGATACCGTGGCCCCGGAACAAAAGGGCGATGAAGGAACATGGCTGGGTTTTAGTCAGTAAAAGTCTGACACTCCCTCCTGCTCCGCCCAGAGCAGGAGGAGTCATTTGATGATTTCCCATCCAAAAAAAAAAAACAAAAAATAGGCAACTGACACGGGCGAGGGTCATTCAATTCAGAAAATGGAGTGAAATAAAAAACGCCGTCTATCGACCAAAATGTTAAACTGCTAAAGTATATTACTTATGCTATAATTTTTTTTTAAAGCTGGTCAGTCGATTTAAAAGTTATGACTGTGGTGAGCACATTTTTAGTCATTGGTATCATTTTAGTTCAACAGATGTCGCTGCATGTATGTATCTTACATTTGATGATTAGTTCTTCTTGAAAACTTTAAGTTCATATATCTTTTGATAGAATTAACCGATTTCAATGAAACAAACACTAAATCATACCCCAAGTTACACACAATTTTTATGTATAAACATTGTCAGCATTGAATTCGTAGATTTTACGTGATGTGCGCACAAACAAACAGACAAACAGACAAAAATTTCAAAAATGATGGAAATGGGTTCTGTTACTTATCTTTTCACACACTGGCTATTTTTTGTTTAAATTTCTTTAATGTACAAAAATTACTTTTCTACAGATTTATTATATGTATAGATAACAAATTCTTTCTATGAACTTCTTATTGTGTTTGGCTGTATGGCTCATTTTCTTTGCCTCAATATTAGATTTATGAGTAGATACGTTAATGCACTTGTGCACAAAATTCGATTTTGTGCAGAACAAATAAGCACTTTCAAAGCATGAGGAGTAAAAAAAATATTGCTA
This sequence comes from Xestia xanthographa, assembly GCA_905147715.2. Classification (NCBI taxonomy): domain Eukaryota; kingdom Metazoa; phylum Arthropoda; class Insecta; order Lepidoptera; family Noctuidae; genus Xestia; species Xestia xanthographa. The sequence continues at coordinate 23,259,130 of LR990659.1, forward strand.
TGTACACTACTACATCTTTGGGTAGCGTGTGTAACATTATTATCGATGACTTTAACACATGCATAAAGCAATCTGTTTTTCCTGTACAAAACTACTGCAGTTAGAATGATGTTTCCGTTGCACGCGATTGCATTTGTTAATAATATGATTCTTATGCATTGATAATCCCGATGGTTAAACAGTCGAATTAAAAAGGCCAACCACTATAACAGGTTACCTAAAATCGGGGTAAACGAATAAGAAATATATTTTTATATAACAAACTGACACATTTACCAGGATATTGGGGGATTTAGGTAGACTGATAGAAAATGCCCAAGGCATTAAGTTCGGCTTTGTAGGTACAGTTTTTACTTGTACAGAAAGTTGTAAAAAAAGTATATAAGGAACATTAACAAAAAAAATCATAACGTTGAAAAGCTAAACAGAAAACATAAGAGAATAAGCTGTCAAACAAAATTAAGCATCAAAGAAAGTCGCCATTTCATAAACAGTTTTATTTGCAAAAGATTATCGTATTGTTTTTGCAAATATTAGGATGCGATGAGAATAAAATAGTTTTTAATTTTTAATCATTATGATTGTTAAAGAATACGAATGGCCTGTGCCCCTTTCGTTGGAGGATTCTTTGGTGGTCCCTCAGCTGTTGGGAAGTTTCTAATTGGTAGGTTTGGAGGAGGAGTAGCTTGAGCAGCTAGCTCGGCTTGTGCTTGTGCGAGCGCTATTTCATAACCTGCTCTCACTCGGCTACCCAAATCACGATCGATGAGCAACAACAACTTAAACGCTCTTTCCACCACAGGCGACGTGACTGGCACAAGAGATAAAACTATGTTGTCAATAAATCTTTGTCTGTGTGCTTCATCTTCAAGAATGTAATTGTAGAAATACCACTGGGGCTCCAAGTCGACAGCATTACTTTCTAATACCTGTAACTTCTCCCTCGGTCGCTTCTCGTCCACATAAGGTATTGGGCCGTTGAAGGAGTTAGAATAATAGTTTGGTGCATTCTTCATGTTTAGCCGGGTAGGTGGCGTCCCGTCGCGAACATATGTCTTAGCGTACAGTGGCATGTTAACTAAAATCTTGTTGTGATTTCTTCCCAAACGATAATTTTGTGTGTCCCTGTAGAACATTCTTCTACCTCTGAACAAAAAGTCAGGTGGCCCCGGAATACCAGGTACCAAATGGCCAGGATTGAACGCTCCTTGTTCTATATCTCTGAATACATTTTCAACATTCCTATTTAATACTAGACGTCCTATCTGAACGGTGAAAAACGTACCATTCTTCCACAATCTGGTAACATCGAATGGATCGTAATCGACTTTTTGCACATCATGTGGTGTCATCATGTCCATCTCTAATCTCCACGCAGGGAAGTTTCCTTGATCAATAGCGTTGTACAAATCTCGGTTAAAGTAATCCGGATCCGTACCTTGTATCACAGCCGCTTGAGCAGACGTAATTGCTGAGAAACCTTGCTCCGTTCTGAAGTTAAATCTTACATAATGTGTCTCCCCATTCTTATTTGATATTTCATAAGTATGGACGGGGAAAGCGTCCATCCTCCTGTATCCATCCGGAATTCCGTAATCAGCAAAAATCCAAAAGAAGTTATGACTGACAATCGGTTTTCGTGTAATGAAATCCCAACGGGCTGTGAAATCTAATAGGCTTGTCTGTGGATTTCTTTTTGCTGCATGTGATAGGTCAGAAAAGATTATGGGGTCCCGGAACAGAAAGACAGGCGTTTGCAGGCACGTCAGATCTAAATTTCCTTCTTTGGTATAAAATTTAACTGCCATGGTCTTTAATTCTCTGCTGAGGTCAGAGCCTCCTATATTTTGTAATGCAGTTGAAAACCTAACAACTAATGGCGTTCTCTTGCCAACTCCGTTGAACACATCAGCATACGTGTATTTTGAGACGTCATTTGTAACTTTAAAGTACCCAAAGGCACCAGTTCCCTTGGAGGTAACAACTCTCTCGGGTATTCTCTCACCATCGAAGGTCAACATCGTATCGAGGAGTAACTGGTTGTTAAATTGGTCTTGGTTTATCGTTAGTGTGTCTCTAACTTCTGTTAGATCTCCATTATTTTTCGTCCATAGTCCTATCGGTAACTGCAAAGAAAACATGAAATTAAAACATTAAACAAGCGCTTCTATTTTTAATCAAAGACTCATAATATGACTTTACTAAAGTTAATCTGAGTATCGGAAAGAAACTGGATCGCCATGACACGAATCCGAAACACCAAAAGTGGAAAGATTTGGAAAAGACCTGTGCTCAGCATTGGGGTAGCCAAAGAAGAAGAGAAGAAGAAATCTGTGTAATTCGATAAATTATTTGTTTCAAAACATATATTAAAAGAATATGGCTTAATTAAATATACAAAATAAAATGAAAAAATCGCAAAGTATTTTGTATCTAGCTTTCGATACACACATGTCTACTGGAATAAAGTAAATCAACAAAATTCTTTGTACCCACCGGATGCTCCCGTTTAAAATCCAGCAGCTGTCTTTCCGCGGGTTGGTACGTGACATTCAGGTATCTAACACTTTCCACATTGAGTACCACACAAAGTAGGCACGCAACGATCGCCTTCATGTTGGAAACCGTCTGCGTGTTCTGCACCAGTCCACCGAAACTTGCTTATATAGCCTTTAATAACTACCGATGAAACATCAATACACTACAATTAGGTTTGGGCATTTAAAATTGATTTGCCATAGTTGTACTATAAATTGCACAGTTTACGGTTCTGCTCATCTGTCTATTTATTTAGTTTTTTTTTTATATATATTATCACGCCTATAATCCTCGCAGGGTTAGGCAGAGGTGTCCCTAGATTGTCTATGTCCATGTATATGTCCTTAGATTTCGTCAGATACACACATCAAAAAAAGTTTGTGATCACTTTGAAAATTCGAAAACTTTTTTGTTACGTTTTTATAAAAAAAAGAACTAGCGGACATCACGCGGTTGGACCCGCGTAATTCCCGTTTTCGTGGTAGTAGGGGGATAAAATATAGCCTATGTTACTCAGAGTGAATGTAGCCTTCTAATGGTGAAATAATTTTTGATATCGACGCAGTAGTTTTTGAGTTTATTCAATACAAACATACACACGAAAATACAAATCTTTCCTCTTTATAATATTAGTGTAGAAGTGTAGATGAAAAATAGTTTTATTTTTTAATTTCAAACAGGGTATTCTATTTAAAAAAAACACACAACAAGGTTTTTTTTTATAAAAAAAAAATTTCAGCTTATGCTAGTGATCACAAACTTTTTTTGATCATCATCATCATCATTTCAGCCGAAAGACATCCACTGCTGGACATAGGCCTCCCCAAAATAGGGGGTTTTGCCATAATCGCCACGCTTGGCAGGCGGGTTGGCGATCGCAGTACGGTTGTTACAAAAGCACAGAGAACGCTGCTGCCCATTCTCTGGTAAGTCCCTTAGTCGCCTCTTACGACACCCACGGGAAAATATGGGATGGTGCTATTCTTTAAGTCCGACACCATACAGACATTTACCACCATACACCATTCAGAACAGTCATCAGAAGTATGTAGAAAATTTGTATTCATTGCTTTCCTTCATTAGAACATGTACGGGTTCGGGTAAACCCGTACATGTTCTAATGAAGGAATCATTTATATTTTATTATTTATTTTTAGCACAATTTTTTTTGTCTTTCTACTGATTCCGACAACCAATTTGATTTTGTAACATTATGTTTAAATAAATAAATATCGCTGGACATTATACACAGCGACATCTAGTGCCACACTAAGCAACGATGCTTGTGTGGTGGACACCAGATAGTTGATATACTACATAGATACTTTTTGTTTGTAAATACATACTTAATAAACATATAAACATCCATGACTCGGAAACAAATCTCCATGCTCATCACACAAACATTTGCTCCTACCGGGATTCGAAACCGGGACCCCAAGGACGTTAGGCAGCCTCACTTCCGCTGCGCCATTCGGGTCGTCAAATCTATATTGAATCATCATCTGCCTAGCCTTTTCCCAACTATGTTGGGGTCGGCTTCCAGTCTAACTGGATGCAGCTGAATACCTGTACTTTACATGTAGCGACTGCCTATCTGACCTCCACAACCCAGTTAGTACTGGGTAATACGATACCCCTTGGTAAGACTGATTGCCACACTTTTTGGGTCACTGACTACCTGTAACGACTGTCAAAGATCTTTCTTGAATACCTACTAGTTTTTAACACAGATACAGTTAAGGAAATCATTATCATCATCTGCCTACTGTTTTCCAAACTATGTTGGAGACGGTTTCCAGTCTTACCGGATGCAGCTGAATATCATTATTTTACATGGAACGACTGATTATCTAACCGCAGGAGCTCGTGGCTAAATAATAACAGCCACTCTGGTCAATCTTTAGGATAAGCCGTGCTTGCCTAGGTTGGTCTGTGGATGGGTGACCACCCTTACATACCAAGTTTCCTTCGTGCCTCGTAAAGCACGTTAAACTGTTGCTGCCGTCTGTCATTTGTAGAACTTTGAGTAAAAGTCTGACAACCAGTCTTACCAAGGGGTATCATATTACCCAGTACTAACTGGGTTGTGGAGGTCAGATAGGCAGAAAATTAGTACAGTTTTGAATACTGAAGGAAATTGTTTTTCCCGGAAATCGCCGCTTTATTTATTTTTTTATCTTAGGACATTGTTATTAGGCTTGGGCTGCAGACCTATACAGCCTACTATTATGAGTCACTCGTATTTTCCAGAGGACCTCATGAAAACGATTGTCGTTCCTATAATAAAGACCAAGACTGGAGATACGAGTGACAAGAACAACTACAGGCCCATCTCCTTAGCGACCATTATTGCGAAGGTATTGGACGGTCTGATTGACAGTGACAGACTGGTCAGTCAGTCAGACAGTTGGATAAATATATCACCATAAATGATGCCCATTTTGGGTTTAGGCCACATTTGTCGACTGAAACGGCGATCCTCTGTCTCAAGCATACTGTCCATTACTATGCAGCAAGGAAAACACCTGTTCATGCGTGTTTTTTTGGACCTCTCCAAGGCATTCGACCTAATGTCCTACTGCCTTTGGAGGAAACTCTCCCAAGACGCCAACCTTCCTGGGGGACTGATTGCTGTACTAAAGTACTGGTACAGTAACCAGTCCAACTATGTTAGATGGGTAGGTGCTATGTCGTGTGCGTACAGGTTGGAGTACGGCGTGAGGCAAGGGGGGCTTAGCTCCCCCAGGCTCTTTAACCTGTATGTCAACCGGCTGATATGTGAGCTCAGCAACACCCAAGTCGGTTGCTTCATTGACGGGCAATGCATAAATAATATTAGTTACGCGGATGATATGGTGTTGCTGAGCCCATCAATCAGTGCGTTAAAAAGGCTCCTCCGAATCTGTGAAGACTATGCAGTAACTCATGGTCTCAGGTATGTATAACTACCAAAAGCGAGCTCTTAGTGTTGAGGGCGCAAAACTTAATTTATGACTGTGTTCCATCAGTAACCTTGAGTGGAGTTCCGCTCAAAAGAGTCACTCGTTTTAAGTACCTGGGGCACTGGGTCACCGATAGGCTGTCGGATGACGCCGATTTTGAGAGGGAACGTAGAGCGCTGGCTGTCAGGTGTAACATACTGGCCCGCAGGTTCGCACGGTGTACGAAACAGGTTAAAATAACATTGTTCGGGGCATGCTACCAGTCGCTGTACACGTGCGCCCTGTGGGTCAGTTATACACAGGGCTCGTACAGTGCTCTACGAGTTCAATATAATAACGCGTTCCGGGTATTGCTGGGGTTGCCGCGCTTCTGTCTGGGATGTTCGAGGACGCACGCGTTGCGGATTTCGGCTCGCTGCTGCGTCAGTGAATCGCATCACTGATGCGTCGGGTGCGCGACAGCCCCAACAGCCTCGTGGCTACTGTAGCCGGCAGGATGGATGGCCAGATAATGTGTCGCTGGGTGGAGACACACAGACCGTCATCCAGTTAGGTGCTATAGTTGTGTTGTTTTAACGTGTTTTAATTAGTAAGAGCCAAGTTTGTTTTATTTTTATTATGGATCTCTGGTCTGAAAATAAAGATATTATTTATTCATTTATTATTTTATTGCATTATTTTTTTAATAATAATTTTCTTAAATTAATTATATAACCTACCGTACTTGAATTTAAATTCTAATATCTTTAATGTCTTAAAAAACACATACGGTAAATAAATTAAAGTAAATATTATAAAACTAGCTGACCCGCGCAACTTCGTCTGCGTCACATGAGAGAGAGAGGGTTAGAGAGAGTGGAGTCAACCTTGAAAGATAGACATAATGCTATCGCGGTTTTTTTTAGAACGCTTTAAAACGAACAATTCCCTAATACATGATTGTTGCGCAACTTTAACCGTTTATGCAGCGCCCGCAAAGGAAGCTCTCGAAAGAAATAAATTTTCCTTGTTTTTGCAACATTTATCATTGATGCTCCGCTCCTTTTAATTATAGCGTGATGTTAGATAACCTATAGCCATCCTCGATAACTATTCAACACTAAAAGTTTTCCTGTAATTAGCGCGTTCAACCAACCAAAATCTCTTTAGCTTTATAATATTAGTAGATATATACCTACGTAGATCCAAGTGGGTAACAATTTAATTTCTTCGATATATTTGCATTAATCGCTAAAATAATCTACTTATGTTTTTCCAAAAAAGGGCTTACCTCGACAGCCTTTTTTTTTTTCGGATGGGAAATCATCAAATGACTCCTCCCGCTCTGGGCGGACCAGGAGGCAGTGTCATACTTTTACTGACTAAACCTATCCATGTTCCTTCATCGCCCTTTGTGTTCCGGGGCCACGGTATCTCTTTAGAACAGTCCCGCAACCCCGGCAGGCATCGGCCCTTGCGGACCCCTTCCTATTGCTGACTCTCTTTGAGGCGCGCGTCGAACACGAACGTGCCGTCGACACGGCCTGTCGTCATGAGACAGACGGACGGCGAGCTAGCCCATAGCTCACCGACCACAGGCCCGCGCGTACGGTGGCCGGGGGCCACGTGGTGGCGTCTCCCGCGGCGGCCGGGACGTTTAGAGGTTCTCTCCCTCTCACGTTCCGCCACCTCCTTCATCCTTAGACACTCGATAACAGTCATACTCCAGCTAGGTCGAAAGTTCTCATCAAAGGTGCAAGAAATTAGCCCAAACACGATTTTTCAATTACAAATGGGACCAACTTTGAGATGTACCTACGCTTTTTACAAACAAAAGGACCATGTACGGACTTCTCTGTAAAAGTTATCCGTGGTCATATATAAAAAAAATACGCGTCGAATTGAGAACTGCCTTCTTTTTGTTTCGTCGGTTAAAAAACCAATCTTGTTACACGTTTGCGGCGGCGACCTCTCGCGTCCGGCCCTGGTGCAAGCCATGGTCCGGAGCGAGACGGAATGGGACGCCGTCACCTCCTTCTGCGAAGCAGTAATGCTAGAGAAGGAGGTGGCGGAACGTGAGAGGGAGAGAACCTCTCAACGTCCCGGCCGCCGCGGCAGTCGCCCCACGGGCTTCCGGGGCAACCACGTGGCCCCCGGCCACCGTAGGCGCGGGCCTGTGGACGGTGGGCTAGGGGCTAGCTCGCCGTCCGTCCGTCTCATGACGACAGGCCGTGTCGACGGCGCGTTCGTGTTCCACGCGCGCCTAAAAGAGAGTCAGCAAAAAGGAAGGGCCGATCCGCAAGGACCGATGTCTGCCGGGGTTGCGGGACTGTCCGAAAGAGATACCGTGGCCCCGGAACAAAAGGGCGATGAAGGAACATGGCTGGGTTTTAGTCAGTAAAAGTCTGACACTCCCTCCTGCTCCGCCCAGAGCAGGAGGAGTCATTTGATGATTTCCCATCCGAAAAAAAAAACAAAAAATAGGCAACTGACACGGGCGAGGGTCATTCAATTCAGAAAATGGAGTGAAATAAACAACGCCGTCTATCGACCAAAATGTTAAACTGCTAAAGTATATTACCTATGCTATAATTTTTTTTTAAAGCTGGTCAGTCGATTTAAAAGTTATGACTGTGGTGAGCACATTTTTAGTCATTGGTATCATTTTAGTTCAACAGATGTCGCTGCATGTATGTATCTTACATTTGATGATTAGTTCTTCTTGAAAACTTTAAGTTCATATATCTTTTGATAGAATTAACCGATTTCAATGAAACAAACACTAAATCATACCCCAAGTTACACACAATTTTTATGTTTATACATTGTCAGCATTGAATTCGTAGATTTTACGTGATGTGCGCACAAACAAACAGACAAACAGACAAAAATTTCAAAAATGATGGAAATGGGTTCTGTTACTTATCTTTTCACACACTGGCAATTTTTTGTTTAAATTTCTTTAATGTACAAAAATTACTTTTCTACAGATTTATTATATGTATAGATAACAAATTCTTTCTATGAACTTCTTATTGTGTTTGGCTGTATGGCTCATTTTCTTTGCCTCAATATTAGATTTATGAGTAGATACGTTAATGCACTTGTGCACAAAATTCGATTTTGTGCAGAACAAATAAGCACTTTCAAAGCATGAGGAGTAAAAAAAATATTGCTATGTACACTACTACATCTTTGGGTAGCGTGTGTAACATTATTATCGATGACTTTAACACATGCATAAAGTAATCTGTTTTTCCTGTACAAAACTACTGCAGTTAGAATGATGTTTCCGTTGCACGCGATTGCATTTGTTAATAATATGATTCTTATGCATTGATAATCCCGATGGTTAAACAGTCGAATTAAAAAGGCCAACCACTATAACAGGTTACCTAATATCGGGGTAAACGAATAAGAAATATATTTTTATATAACAAACTGACACATTTACCAGGATATTGGGGGATTTAGGTAGACTGATAGAAAATGCCCAAGGCATTAAGTTCGCCTTTGTAGGTACAGTTTTTACTTGTACAGAAAGTTGTAAAAAAATATATATAAGGAACATTAACAAAAAAAAATCATAACGTTGAAAAGTTATAGAGAAAACATAAAACAATAAGCTGTCAAACAAAATTAAGCATCAAAGAAAGTCGCCATTTCATAAACAGTTTTATTTGCAAAAGATTATAGTATTGTTTTTGCAAATATTAGGATGCGATGAGAATAAAATAGTTTTTAATTTTAAATCATTATGATTGTTAAAGAATACGAATGGCCCCTTTCGTTGGAGGATTCTTTGGTGGTCCCTCAGCTGTCGGGAAGTTTCTAATTGGTAGGTTTGGAGGAGGAGTAGCTTGAGCAGCTAGCTCGGCTTGTGCTTGTACGAGCGCTATTTCATAACCTGCTCTCACTCGGCTACCCAAATCACGATCGATGAGCAACAACAACTTAAACGCTCTTTCCACCACAGGCGGCGTGACTGGCACAAGAGATAAAACTATGTTGTCAATAAATCTTTGTCTGTGTGCTTCATCTTCAAGAATGTAATTGTAGAAATACCACTGGGGCTCCAAGTCGACAGCATTACTTTCTAATACCTGTAACTTCTCCCTCGGTCGCTTCTCGTCCACATAAGGTATTGGGCCGTTGAAGGAGTTAGAATAATAGTTTGGTGCATTCTTCATGTTTAGCCGGGTAGGTGGCGTCCCGTCGCGAACATATGTCTTAGCGTACAGTGGCATGTTAACTAAAATCTTGTTGTGATTTCTTCCCAAACGATAATTTTGTGTGTCCCTGTAGAACATTCTTCTACCTCTGAACAAAAAGTCAGGTGGCCCCGGAATACCAGGTACCAAATGGCCAGGATTGAACGCTCCTTGTTCTATATCTCTGAATACATTTTCAACATTCCTATTTAATACTAGACGTCCTATCTGAACGGTGAAAAACGTACCATTCTTCCACAATCTGGTAACATCGAATGGATCGTAATCGACTTTTTGCACATCATGTGGTGTCATCATGTCCATCTCTAATCTCCACGCAGGGAAGTTTCCTTGATCAATAGCGTTGTACAAATCTCGGTTAAAGTAATCCGGATCCGTACCTTGTATCACAGCCGCTTGAGCAGACGTAATTGCTGAGAAACCTTGCTCCGTTCTGAAGTTAAATCTTACATAATGTGTCTCCCCATTCTTATTTGATATTTCGTAAGTATGGACGGGGAAAGCGTCCATCTTCCTGTATCCATCCGGAATTCCGTAATCAGCAAAAATCCAAAAGAAGTTATGACTGACAATCGGTTTTCGTGTAATGAAATCCCAACGGGCTGTGAAATCTAATAGGCTTGTCTGTGGATTTCTTTTTGCTGCATGTGATAGGTCAGAAAAGATTATGGGGTCCCGGAACAGAAAGACAGGCGTTTGCAGGCACGTCAGATCTAAATTTCCTTCTTTGGTATAAAATTTAACTGCCATGGTCTTTAATTCTCTGCTGAGGTCAGAGCCTCCTATATTTTGTAATGCAGTTGAAAACCTAACAACTAATGGCGTTCTCTTGCCAACTCCGTTGAACACATCAGCATACGTGTATTTTGAAACGTCATTTGTAACTTCAAAGTACCCAAAGGCACCAGTTCCCTTGGAGGTAACAACTCTCTCGGGTATTCTCTCACCATCGAAGGTCAACATCGTATCGAGGAGTAACTGGTTGTTAAATTGGTCTTGGTTTATCGTTAGTGTGTCTCTAACTTCTGTTAGATCTCCATTATTTTTCGTCCATAGTCCTATCGGTAACTGCAAAGAAAGCATGAAATTAAAACATGAATGTTTTTGTACCGGTCCTTCTAAATCAATGACATTATATGACTTTTACATCTAAATAATTTAATAAATTATTTCGAAACGTAATGTTCTTCCAAAATGTATTATCAAAAAATATGGCACAATTAGATGAAAAAACTACCGAAGATTTTGTTTTGAAGGACATTATGTCGGGCATGCGGTAGCACGACGGATTGATTCGCCCGGACTACTCGTACAGTCCGGGCGAATCAATCCGTCACATTCTCTCTGGGTGTTCTCGTCTTGGTGATACGAGAACACGGAGAGTACTTGCATGGACAATGTTGTGTAGCCAGAATTATATATCAGCAACTTGCTCAAAAATACTGCTTTGTAGAATCGGAAGTGCCGTACTATTGGTATACATACATAATTATGTTCTCGAAAATGGCATTATCACATTGTACCATCAATGCATCATCACCGACAGGACTATTGTAGCCAATAAGCCTGTTGAAGTGGTGGTGAATCGATTAAACCGGCGATCAACGATTGTTGTCATAACGGTACCGCATGAAGCCTCGTGAATGCCGAGAAATATAAGCAAATCAAGTATTTTGACTTAGCTTGCGAGGTTGTCGACATGATGAATTAAAAACATTAAATACAAGAATGTTCAAAAATAAATTATACAAATGGCTTTCTGCTAAAAGTTTTTACAGTGTTAGGGAGTTCCTGGAACATAAAATCGCATGATGACTGATTGTTTCGTTATGCATGTATTTGCACGCTTATATCTATTAAGCAAAACATGTTTGTTCATAATAATAACATTACCATCTTTTATACCATCTTTTTAGCAAATAAATGATTATTATTATTATTATCGATGTGAGCTCAGTGGCTTAATTGCCAAGAGCCTTGATCAAAATCTAAGGAGGCTCTCGTTAGGCAGCTGGATCAACGGTTTGATTCAGAAAGCGGTACTCCTGGACACGGCTCGTATTGACAGGAGGTCCCTTTCTGTGGGACCTTGACCGCTAGTAACTTAGACTCCGATTCCCGGTTACCGATGCCGGTGGTTTACTTTTACTTATATTTTTAATGTTTTTTTTTTAGGTTTTTTAGAAGAAAATTTAAAAAGTGTAAAAAGTAAGTAATAAAAATGAATAAACAAAGAAAAAAACCGGCCAAGTGCGAGTCGAACTCGCGCACGAAGGGTTCCGTACCAATTGTTATAAAAAAAATCACGTTTGTTGTATGGGAGCCCCCATTAAATATTAATTTTATTTTGTTTTTAGTATTTGTTGTTATAGCGGCAACAGAAATACATCATCTGTGAAAATTTCAACTGTCTATAGCTGCCACGGTTCATGAGATACAGCCTGGTGACAGACAGACGGACAGACGGCCAGACGGACAGACAGCGAAGTCTTAGTAATAGGGTTCCGTTTTTACCCTTTGGGTACGGAACCCTAAAAATACTACCCGAAGTATTTTCTATCAAGCTTTCAATACGTTTGTTTAAAAATTCCTTGTACCCACCGGATGCTCCCGTTTAAAATCCAGCAGCTGCCTTTCCACGGGCTGGTACGTAACATTCAGGTATCTAACACTTTCCACGGGTTGGGACGTGACATTCAGGTATCTAACACTTTCCACGGGTTGGGACGTGACATTCAGGTATCTAACACTTTCCACGGGTTGGGACGTGACATTTAGGGATCTAACACTTTCCACATTGAGTACCACACAAAATAGGCATGCAACGGTCGCCTTCATGTTGGAAACCGTATGCGTGTTCCACACTAGGCCACCGAAACATGCTTATATAGCCTTTACTAACAAACGCTGAGAGATCAATAAACTACATTTAGGTTTGTGCATTTAAAACTGTTTTAGTTATATATGCTCATCAACGTTTTTTCAAAGGCTGTGTTTGATCCTTCATATTGACACCGTTGGTTTCATTTCATAATTATTTCGTATTTATGAAATTTACAAACTACAAACAATCATAAATTAATATTAAAATATGAGCACTTCCAATAGCAAAAAATAATGAATGGGTGACAAAAAATTCGTGCGCATCACTGTCAATGGAAATAGTGCCCAGAAGGCTGGCAGCATTGCCACATTGAATGACAATGTTGATTCTTTGACCAAAAAATATCCCACACCAAAGGTCTACGCAACTTCCAAGGCATTATGGTCATACCGTCCGGTCTCTTACCATGTAGCAAGTAAGTAGGTAGTACAAATATATCTCCAAGCATAACGAACGACCCCCGGGGTTGCGGGACTGTTCGAAAGAGATACCTTGGCCCCGGAACACAAAGGGCGATGAAGGAACATAGATGGGTTTTAGTCAGTAAAAGTCTGACACTCCCTCCTGCTCCGCCCAGAGCGGGAGGAGTCATTTGATGATTTCCCACCCGAAAAAAAAAAAGCATAACGGACGACCTCCTATCTATGAGAGGGAATGAGCTATAATCCAACACGCGGCCCCAGTGCGTTTTAGTAGATGTCATGTCGTAACTTCGTATTTTTGGTTCTAGGACATGCCGGTTTCCTCACGATGTTTTCCTTCATCGTTTTTTGAGCAGCGGTGATTTAATAAATTACACAAAGTAATGCGCCTGCCTGGGTTCGAACCCACGACTTTCTGTTCATAAGTCGAGGCCGCCACCACTGGGCCACCGCTGCTCTCATCATTATATCATAATATTTATTTTAAGATAATCTTTTTAAGGTACTCAAGAATGTAAGGAATCCTAAATCCTTCATAGTGGGAACACGTACTCAACTCTTGCATAATGAGAAAGAACGGGAGGATCGCCACGCGCTGTTACAATTACAGACCAATTAAGTAGCATTTAATCTGCTAAAGGAGGACGCAGGTCATTGTTTTTTCGTTTAATTGCATTTAATCAATAAAAATCTCCATTTAAACTCGATCTTCCACCTACTCCTGAAATTCATGAGATTAAAAACTTAATTGAATATTGTGTAACATTCAATTAAGTTTTTAATCTCATGAATTTAATGTAACTGTAATGTAATTGTATGAATGTATTATTTCTACTAGCTGACCCGCGCAACTTCGTCTGCGTCACATGAGAGCGAAAGAAAGGGTTGGAGAGAGTGTGACTCAACCTTAAAAGATAGACATAATTATGCTATCGCGGTTTTTTTGTGAAATTTTAATGAGGAACAATTCCCTCATACGTGATTGTTGCGTAACTTTAACCGTTTATGCAGCGCTCGCAACGCAAGCTCTCAAAACAAAAACCCCCGTTTTTGCAACATTTATCATTGATGCTTCGCTCCTATTAGTAGTAGCGTGATGTTACATAATCTATAGCCTTCCTTAATAGATGGACTATCCAACACTTAAAGTTTTTTTTTTTTTTAATTCGAATCTGTAGTTCCTGAAATTAGCGCGTTTAACCAACCAAACAAACAAACTCTTGAGTTTTATAATATAAGTATAGATTCAAGTTGGTAACAGTTTAATTTCTCCGATATAATCTACTTACGTTTTTCCAAATAAGGGCTGCCTCTACAGCCTTACGTCTTCATCCTTACACTCGATGACAGTCATACTGTAGTATGACTGTCTTCGAGTGTAACCTAGCTGGAGCTAGGTCGAAAGTTCTCATCAAAGGTGCAGGAAATTAGCCCAAACACGATTTTTCAATTATAAATGGGACCAACTTTGAGATATACCTAAGCTTTTCACAAAAAACGACCATGTAAATCGGACTTCTCTGTAAAAAGTTATGCATGGTGGTACATAAAAAATATACGCGTCGAATTGAGAACTTCCTTCTTTTTGTAACGTCGGTTAAAAAACCAATCATCAGGTAACGGACACGGAAGAGGGTCATTCGATTCAGAAAATGGAGTGAAATGAACAACGCCATCTATCTACCAAGATGTTAAGCTGCTAAAATATAATGCACGGAAATCATGTTGTAAATATTGTCAAAGCAGCGTCATGTATGTAGACTAATCTAGAGTACCTTATATAAGCTATAATAACTTTTATGAAGCCGGTCAGTCGATTTGACGACCCGATTGGCGCAGCGGTAGTGAGGCTGCCTTATGTTTTTAGGGTCCCGGGTTCGAATCCTGGTCGGAGCAAATGTTTGTGTGATGAGCAACGACATTGGTTTCCGAGTCATGGATGTTTATATGTATAATAAGTAAGTATTTACAAACAAAAAAATATCTATGTAGTATATCAACTATCTGGTGTCCACGACACAACCCTCGTTGCTTAGTGTGGCACTAGATGGCGCTGTGTGTAATGTCCAGAAATATTTATTTATTTCAAAGTTATCTGGTGAGCACATTTGAGTCATTATTACCATTCTAGTACAATAGATGTCACTGCATCTTACATTTGATGATTAGTTCTTCTTGAAAACTTTAAATTCATATATCTTCTGATAGAATTAGGTAACCGATTACGATGAAACAAAAACTAAATAATACCTCAAGATACGTTCAGTTTTTATGTATAAAAGTTATCTATATTGGTTTGGTATCGTATATTTTACGTGATGCTTGATCATCGAAACAGACAAACAGACAAAAATTCTGGAAATGAGTTCTGTTTGTTATCCTTTACCACCCTGGCATTTTTTTTTCGAAATATTTTCGATGTACAAAAACGAGTTTTCTACAGATTTATTATATGTATATATAGATTATGGGTCAGTGATACTCAATTATTTTTTTAACCTAGTATTTTTATAATACATGGCAACGCAATTATGCCAATAATGATTTCTTCGAAAAACATGCGTGTTAAACCCGATTCAATTATTATGCACCCGTAATGGCCGGAGGTACAATTTAAATCGATCAATCAACTGTGTACCTCCATTGTTTAATAGTAATTAACTTGGAACACAAAACTGTTCAGATAATCCACTCTTAGACGTTAATCAGATGATTAGTATCGACCACTCTTCTATTGATCTTTAGAGCAGCATACTGTGATTTTCAAAACTCTTTCATGGACCTTAATAAAAAAGTGTAAGCTTACTTGGAAACAAAACCACTTATTGTCAGGCGACTCCATTTATTTTTTACTAGCTGACCAACGCAACTTCGTCTGCGTCACATGAGAGAGAGAGAGAGAGAGAGAGAGAGAGAGAGAGAGAGAGAGAGAGAGAGAGCGAGCGAGAGAGGGTTAGAGAGAGTGTGAGTCAACCTTAAAAGATAGACTATATCGCTATCGCGGATTTTTTTCAGAACGTTTTAAGAAGAACCATTCCCTCATACATGATTGTTGCGTAACTTTAAACGTTTATGCAGCGCTCGCAACGGAAGCTCTCAAAAGAAATACATTTTCCATGTTTTAACAACATTTATTGATTTATCATTGATGCTTCGCCCCTTTTATTTGTAGCGTGATGTTAGATAACCTATAGCCTTCCTCGATAAATAGACTATCCAACACTAAAACATTTTTTTTAATTCGAACCAGTCGTTCCTGTAATTAGCGCGTTCAACTGATCAAACAAACAAACAAACTCTTGAGCTTTATAATATTATTATAGATTCAAGTGCATAACAATTTAATTTCTCCGATATATTTACATTAATCGCTAAAATAATCTACTCGTGTTTTTCCAAATAAGGGCTTCCTTCGACAGCCTTACGTCTTCATCCTTAGACACTCGATGACAGTCATACTCCAGCTAAGTCAAAAGTTCTCCGAAAGGTGCATGAAATAAGCAGGGTCGTGACCCTGCTTTCCCGTGGTAAAGCTGCTGTAAACTGTTGCGGAACTCTTGCCTTCTGTCTCCACCGTTAGACCTTCGATGACAGTCATACTCTAGCTAGGTTTAAAGTTCTCATTCAAAGGTGAAGTAAATGAGCCCAAACACGATTTTTCAATTTTGAATGGTACCAACTTTGAGAAATACCTATTACCGATGCTTTAAAAAAAAAAAGGATCATGCTTAACGGATTTCTCTCGTGGTCATAGGTACATCAAAATATACGGGTCGAATTGAGAACTTCCCCCTGTTGTTTCGTCGGTTAAAAAACCAAACTTGAGGAGTTGGGGCAACTGACACGTGCGAGCGGTCATTCTTTCAAGGAAAATCTGAACACCGCGCATCGCGATTCAGAAAATGGAGTGAAATGAACAGCGCCATCTATCGACCAAGATATTAAGCTGCTAAAATATAATGCACGGAAATGCTATGTAAATCTTCAGACCAGCGTCATGTAGACTAATCTAGAGTACCTTATGCTATAATAACTTTTTTTGAAGCCGGTAAGTCGATTTTAAAGTTATCTGGTGAGCACATTTTTAGTCATTAGTACCATTTTAGTCCAATAGATATCGTTGCATCTTACATTTTATGATTAGTTCTTCCTAATACACTTTAAATTCATATATCTTTTGATAGAATTAACCGATTACGATGAAACAAAGACTAAATTATACCTCAAGATACGCACAATTTGTATGTACAAAAGTTTTCTATATTGGTTTCGTATATTTTACGTGATGCTTGATCATCGAAGCAGACAAACTGATAAACACACATAAAATCCAAAAATGCTGGAAATGGATTCTGTTGGTTATCCTTTAACACCCTGGCAATTTTTTTTTTTAATATTTTCGATGTACAAAAACGATTTTTCTGCAGATTTATTATATGTAATATATAGATTTTATTTGGGTTCGGCGATGCATGTATTTTTCTTCCATACTTATCAAATACTCGCCATCTCAGCAGTCACCTCCTCTGTCCTCAATCATTAATGAAATATTTGTTTCACACTATGTACAACATCTTGAAAAAGACTGGTCCTACAATGAAGCCTTGCCGATAACACATAGGGACCACAGGAATATATTTCAACGTTTATTAATTGCTTCTGGTCTTCATTTGAGGCTTTTCGACCCTTATTAAAGTTAATTTACTAACAAATTCAGTGATTTATTATCCTTCTTATGCTTTAATATAATTAAACTTATTTATTCAAACTAGGAAGAAAACTTTTTGTGAGCACAGTTCTACATTTAAAATGAGTAAAACGCTAATGCTGTTTGTAGGTACGCACTTTTATTGGTACACTATTTGCTTTTCTATCCTCAAATTAACATTCTTTTAAAAAATGTCTGGGGGTTTATTTAGTAGATGCTGTAAAATCAAAGACACATCAAGACTTCTCAATTTTTTATTTGTAAAATAGATGTCGACAATAGAAAGTCACCTTTTTTCACATAGGTCTTAGGAGTGTCAAAGTATGAAGAAAAAAGGAAAGGGGTGACAGAAAACCAAACATTATTAGATCAAAATACTTTATGCTCCGTCATTACACATTAATCAACAAAGTAATCCTTTATATTATATCCGCCAAAACCAATTTAATGTGTATTACTCTTGAGTGTTTTCTGATATTATTCAATCTGCTAGCAATCAATTATAATTGTCTTGTGCATTTTTTGGATAGAAATACGTTTTAGGAGCACGTTCTGCTGATGGTACGTTCCTAATAGGAAGGTTAGGCGGAGGAGTTGCTGCAGCTGCTGCTTGTTGGGCTCTCCTCTGTTGCAGAGCTATTTCGAGCCCTAACCTTGTCCGTTCACCTAAGTCGCGGTCAATAAGATACAATATCTTTATAACTCGTTGTACCACCGGCGGCGTGACTGGCACAAGAGACAAAACTATAGTTTCAATAAACCTCTGCCTATGAGCCTCACTTTCAAGAACGTTATTGTAGAAAAACCGCAACGGCTCCAAATCAATTGCATTTCTTTCTAATACCTGTAACTTCTCCTTCGGTCGCTTCTCGTCCACATAAGGTATTGGGCCATTGAAAGAATTAGAATAATAGTTTGGTGCATTCTTCATGTTAAGCCTTGTAGGTGGCGTCCCATCACGAACGTATGTCTTTGTGTACAATGGGGTGTTTATGAAAATTTTGTTGTGATTTCTTCCCAAGCGATAATTTTGTGTGTCCCTGTAGAACATTCTTCTACCTCTGAACAAAAAGTCAGGTGGCCCTGGAATACCGGGCACCAAATGCGCAGGATTGAACGCTCCTTGTTCTACATCTCTGAATTGGTTTTCAACATTTTTGTTTAGTATTAAACGTCCTATCTGTACTGTGGTAAAAGTGCCATTCTTCCACAATCTGGTGACATCGAAAGGATCGTAATCGACTTTTTGTATGTCTTGTGGCGTCATCACATCCATTTCTAATCTCCATGCGGGGAAGTTTCCTAGTTCAATGGCATTGTACAAATCACGATTGAAGTAATCCGGGTCCGTACCTTGAATCACAGCTGCTTCAGCGTTCGTTATATAACTGAAACCTTGCTCTGTTCTAAAGTTAAACCTTACATAATGTGTCTCACCATTTTTGTTAGAAATTTCATAAGCGTGGATGGGGAAAGCATCCATCCTCCTGTACCCATCTGGACGTCCATAGTCGGATAATGTCCAAAAGAAGGTGTGCAAGGCAATTGGTTGTTGTGTCATGAAATCCCAACGAGCCGTTAAATCTACCAATATGTTAGTCTGCGGATTTCGTTTGAAAGCATGAACAAGAGACCAGAACAAAATAGGATCTCTATATAGATATACGGGGGTCTGCAGGCACAAAAGATCTAAATTGCCATCTTTAGTGTAAAATTTGACTGACATGCCTCTTAATTCTTTACTGACGTCAGTTCCTCCGAGGCTTTGCGCTGCATTTGAGAACCTGACTACTAATGGTGTTCTCTTGCCAACTCCGTTGAACACATCGGCATAAGTATATTTAGAGATGTCGTTTGTAACCTCAAGATAACCAAAGGCACCAGTTCCCTTGGCGTGGACCACTCTCTCGGGTATTCTCTCTCCATCAAATGTCAGCATTGAATCGAGAAGTAACTGATTGTTGAATTGATCGGAGTTAATCGATACGGTGTCCCGAATTTCCGTTGGATCTCCATTATTTTTAGTCCATAAACCTATTGGTAACTGCAAAGATGAAAAGTGATTTATTAAACAAATTATTTTAAATACATTGTTTTAAAATCCGCATCCTGCATTTGCAAATGATGTAACTCAGAAGGATCAGTCTTAATACCAAAATAAACTGAAAATATTTTGACTATCGTAAAACTTTCTGCACACATTCTGCTGTAACCATTCCTTATTTTGGGTACATTATTACTACATTAGCCGTGTGGTATCTGGCAGAGTAGAATAGAACCAACCCATTACGCTCACGGGTGTCGTATAAGGCGACTAATGTCTGAGGCAGAACACTTTGCATCTCCGTAGACCAGAGAATAGGCAGCAGCGTACTCTTTTAGTATTTCATCACTGCGATCTCCAATCCAGCCAAGTGTGGAGATTACGGCAAATTCCTTCCATCACGGGAGAGGCTTATGTCCAGCAGTGGACGTTATGAGCTGTTGTAGTAGTGTAGTTGTAGTATTACCACATTTAGGTATATTATTAAATAATAATTATATTACTAAAATAATGTGTACTTACCGGATGATCCCGTTTAAAGTCCAAGAGCTGTCTATCCGCGGGTTGGTAGGTGACATTCTCGTATGTTACACCTTCCACGTTTAGTACTGCGTAAAACAAGCACGCAATGATCGCCTTCATGTTGGGAATCGTCTGCGTGTTCCGATGGTTTTTAGTAAAACTCGTTTATATAGCTTTTAGTTAATCTCATTATTTGCATTTGGATTCATTCTGATTCAGTAATTGTAGTTTTATACGTAATGACTGCTTCCTACAGTGTTGCATGATACTCTTTAGAATTTTGGGTTCCGTTGAACTTATTAGTTTTGAGTAAGTTATCTAGGTTTCTTTTTCTCGGCGCGTTAGGTTTTTCTGATTCATCCGTTCCTCTGTATTTATAATGAACTGATTTTTTTACGCAAACTTCATGTGTTTCACGTCTTTTATTATTAAAATCAACATCAAAGTAATTTCAACCCCACGCCACCAAACACCCCACCCCACCAAACAATGTCACGTACTCTAAATAGGATATAATATGCATGATTTTTTTTATCACCCTAAACAAAGCGTATTAACATCAGAAATAGCAAAGTGAAATTATTTTTTTAATATCTATAAAAAATACTAAGTTATAAGCATTTGAAACAGCTGATTAGTAAGAGAGATCCGATAAAGCGCATGACGTCATTCTCTGCATCGACGTACAAACTCCATACTAAATTCCGTTTATCTAGAAAGAGATAGAAACAATAGTTTAAATGGTTATAACTTTTGTGTTGTTTGGCCGATTTATATCTTGTTTTCGCTTTTTGTCATTATTTTTATAGTACTTTGACATTCCGTATCGAAATAAAAAAAAATATATATATGCATATTCTCTAATAACTGAACTGTTGTATATATCAATATTTGAATATTTTTTTGATTTTTATGTAAGTATATTCGAGTGATTTACGAGTACTTATATGGTTGTTTAATTACAAATATTATGTGTAACTAAAAATCAATCAATTCAGTCTTCGATTACGATAATCGAAGGAAATGCGTGTTATAACCACTCCTGCTCTATTATGAAACTGATAATAAAACCTTCAACACTAGTTAGCATTGCAGTTTTTAGGGTTCCGTACCCAAAGGGTAAAAACGGAACCCTATTACTAAGACTTCGCTGTCTGTCCGTCTGTCTATCACCAGGCTGTATCTCATGAACTGTGACAGCTAGACAGTTGAAATTTTCACAGATGATGTATTTCTGTTGCCGCTATAACAGCAAATACTAAATAAAGTCAATGGTACGGAACCCTTCGTGTGCGAGTCCGACTCGCACTTGGCCGGTTTTATTATCAGTTGAAAGTAACAGAGCCGGCTGCATTTTTTTTTTAATTTCTGCAGATACAGACTAATGATTTAACCTATTTTTAGGAATACTATTATAATTATCACTTGTTTCGGTGAAGGAAAACATCGTGAGGAAACCAGCATGCCTTTTTTTTTTTTTTCGTATGGGAAATCATCAAATAACTCCTCCCGCTCTGGGCGGAGCAGGAGGGAGTGTCAGACTTTTACTGACTAAAACCCATCCATGTTTCTTCATCGCCCTTTGTGTTCCGGGGCCACGGTATCTCTTTCGAACAGTCCCGCAACAAAAGCCTGATAGATATTTCTCGACGGCATGTAAAGCCAAGTCAAAGGCCCAAGGGCGTCATAAAAACTCTGACACCAGGTTAGGCACTAACCATACGATAAAGAAAGAAGGAATACTTAACTTTTCAGGATTCTTTCTGCCTACTAACAGCCGTTTTTTGTAACTGACTTACGTGTAACTGTTGGTTAATATGCCGACTACCGTAGCAACCGGCATGTAGCCGTCGGTATCGGTGTTTCTATGAACAAAGAAAATCCTATCCGCGTCACCTACTTATCACTTGATTCATAGAAAAGTCAAAGAAAGCTTTTCTGTGACGTTTTGTTTCTAACCGGCCAGTAAGCAAAATGTCAAACAGTCAGAGATAGCAACCTACCGAAACCGGCTTAAGTCATTCAAAATGGCCATAAACCGCACGTGACGGTGGTCAGTGATGGAACGGTTTAGTCATACTTTTCAATACAAAGAATATATTTCTACCTGATACGTTTATAGTACAATCTTTAGGTTAAGCCGTGCTTGCCTAGGTTGGTCTGTGGATGGGTGACCCACCCATTACATACCGAGTTTCTTCCGTGCCTCGGAAAGCACGTTAAGCAGTTGGTCCCGGCTGTTATTTGTGATCTTTGACAGTCGTTACAGGTAGTCAGTGGCCCAAAGAGTCTGACAACCAGTCTTACCAAGGGGTATCGTATTACCCAGTACTAACTGGGTTGTGGAGGTCAGATAGGCAGTCGCTCCATATAAAATAATGGTATTCAGCTGCATCCGGTTAGACTGGAAGCCGACCCCAATAAAACTTGGGAAAAGGCTAGGCAGATGATAATGACGGTGGGCAGACTCATTTTAGATCAGGGAAGGTTTATTGTTAAGACTTTTAAATGCAATGAGCACGATGATCACTATACTGAGTGTGAGAGAGAGACGGAGCTATACATGACCCATAGCGCCATTCCTTTCTCGGACTGTGTCGCAAGGTTCTTGTGGCGCTTGAACAGCATTGACAGGAGGGCGCGGTTAGCGTAGGTAATTAATTTTTTGTTTTTTTTTTAATCTCTGGAAGTTTTATAGTAGAAACAAGACGGCAGTGCTAAGCATTAGTTCCAACTATGACCACAAGCCTAAGAAGTAGAACCATGTAGCTCTGTAAAACACTACGACCAGCCAAAAGCAATAATCCTAAAAAAACATGGCGGCACAATACGGCAGACGCCGATGTGAATTTGTCGCCAGCAACAACGATTGGATATAAACTACAAGATAACCTTGACAGCGAACTTTATTCGTTTCTTTACGATGCCGTAAATAAGGAATAAGGATGTCAGAAACATTGAGTCCCGGAAAATCTAAAGTCAAATCTTCTGTCTCGTGTTTTATCGTTCGAATTCAGAAGAGAAATATAGAAAACTAGACGCATAATGGTATAAAATGGCATATGGTATCTAATACTATAAACGCGCAATATAATCTAAATCTCGGAAACGGCTCCAACGATTTTCATGAAATTTTGTATGCAGGGGTTTCGGGGACGATACATCGATCTAGCTAGGCTTCATTTTTAGAAAACGTCGTTTACCAAAAAAAGACGAGCAAAGCTCGATCATCAAGATATTGCATAATGATAATTATACGAAAAAGTTCGGTAATAAAAAAAAAACAACAGGATTGTTGCCAGTATACATACTTTATAGATACACCGATAAGGTAATCTAATCTAGATATTTTCGTAAAAATTGCCGATTAAAATAGAAAACTTAACAGCCATATCCGTAATTATTTTTAAGGGGTTAAAATATTAAATTTACATTTTCGTCTTTTACCTATAATAAATTACGCCCTGAGACAGGCAATCCTACAAAAAAAACAGACTCCGCAGACTTAGTCAAAGGTTCCAATACGCACGTTTTATAAAAGGTGTAAAACACCTCTTAACGAAGCCGAAAGGCACTTTTTCTCCTTTCCATTGCGATCATTTTTTTGTTCTACACTATACCTGGGAACCTTCTAGTTACGGATATATTGGGGGTCAAAGTTCCAACCAAACCCAAAAAAAAAGTCATTTCCCAGCAATATTTTTTGCGTAAAGTTACTTAGTTTGATGTACAGAATGCTTGGTTGACGGCTTCGTGATGAGGTCTTTTACGCCCTGTATACATAGCTAAGCTGAAGTGGGACTGGACTGGCCACGTCTGCCGCATGCCCAATGAGCTGTGGGCCAAAATAACCAGTTTCTGGAGCCCTGACACAGCCAGAAGGCGTCACGGCAGACCTCGTAGAAGATGGTGGAATGAGCTGGATAAAACCAACGACCAGTGGTCCACATTCACCCAGGATAGAAACAACTGGAAGTCATGGGTAGAGGCCTTTGCCCAGCAGTGGGATGACCCAGGCTAACAGTATTAGTAGTATATTAAGAAACAATAAAAAAAAACCAGCCAAGTGCGAGTCGGACTCGCGCACGAAGACTTCCGTATCATTATACAAAACAACATTAGACAAAACTACAAAGAAATCACGTTTGTTGTATGAGACCCTTAAATATTTATTTTAATTTTATTTTATTATTTATTTTTAAAGTGAATATACAACTAAACATTTTGTCAATATTTCAAGCGTCTACGTGTTGCCGTTGTTAATATCGAGCAAAAAACGGTAAGAAAATCACGTTTGTTGTATAGGAGCAAAATACAATAATAAAATTAAATATTAATTTTATTCTGTTTTTAGTATTTGCTGATATAGCAGCAATAGAAATACATAATCTGTGAAAATTTCAACTGTCTACCTATCACGGTTCATGAGATACAGTCTGGTGACAGACAGACGGACGGACGGACGGACAGTGGAGTCTTTTATTAGAGTTCCGTTCCCTTTGGAACCTAAACAGGCAAATACCTACCTAAATAAAAAAAATCCCGGAGAAGCAACTCACTCTACCACCCCTAGCTGATTGATTGAACACAAACAAATGGGACCTCCCCATTCGCGTTTTATTTATTTTTAGATCTTTACCTTTTATGTAGATCTTGTCATATCTGTTTATGTATTTATTGGAAGGCAGTTGAAATGTATGTGGCCCTTTTGGATTGTAATTTGATTTGTGGGTCACTGTTGATACGGCATGTCTTGCCTCTGGGCGTGCAAATATATTTGTTGATGTTAGAATAATTATATTAGTGACTTTCGTATATTTTGTGTTCGTGTATTTCGTTATACAGGATGTAAAATACCTCATCACGAAGCCGTCAACCAAGCATTCTATACATCAAACTAAGTAACTTTACGCAAAAATTATTGCTGGGAAACGCCTTTTTTTTCGGTGATAATCATGTTTTATGGTGGGTCTCCCTTGTTTGACCGAAAGGAATTTGACAAATTTTCACTTTCCAAAAATTTTTTCGCATAATTTCATTTGCCAAATTATTACTTAGCAAAAAATCTATTCACAAAAAATTGTAACGCAAACCTAATGTTTGGGAAATGAACGTTTAAAGTATAACTTGTTTACCAACTAGTACTTTTAACATTTTTTATTTAGTAAAATATTTCAGTTGGAATAACAGTTTTTACGCAAAATCAAATAAGCCAAATATTTAGTATCGTCAGTTTTCAATTCATCCTTTTGTGATCATCAATGACTATGCTTGACAATGCTTCAATGACAAAAATGTGAATGGCTTTCCACTTGGGACAAATTCTAAACAGGTACTTAATAATAATATGAATATTAACTATTCTTTTTTTTTAGTTAGTAGCGTTTTTTTCCATATTTTTTTTTCTATAATGTCGTTCCTGGCGTAGGAGGTCACAGTTTTAACCTAACCTAACCATTTTTTTTAAATAAATAATTATCCTAATCTAAATAGTTAAGTTCCGGATAACCTACTAAAAACAATCTCTTTTTTCTATTAATGCAAGTCGTTTCTGGCACTTGCCGGCCGCTACCGCGGCACCGCTCGCTACGCTCGCTCGGCTCGTGCGTAGGAGGTCACAGTTTTAACCTAACCTAACCTACTCATTTTGTTTAAAGAAGAAATTAACCTAATCTAAATAGTTCAGTTCCGGGTAACCTACTAAAAACAATATATTTTATTCTATTACTATTTTGGATTAAACAAATGATTATATTAAAATAAAATTGCATTTTTTAATTAATACAATTACTTATGCGCCTTATATTTTTTGCCTTAACAAATCATTTCACCAAACGTTTATTGTCTGAAGATTGTTTGCTGTAATAAATCATTTGATTAAAGACCAAATGCCATAATAAAATAAAATAAAAAAAATAAAATAAATATTGCTAGACATTACACACAGCGCCATCTAATGCCACACTAAGCAACGAGGCTTGTGTCGTGGACACCAGATAGTTGATATACTACATAGATACTTTTTTGTTTGTAAATACATACTTATTATAGATATAAACATCCATGACTCGGAAACAAATGTCCATGCTCATCACACAAACATTTGCTCCGACCGGGATTCGAACCCGGGACCCTAAGAACGTAAGGCAGCCTTACTACCGCTGCGCCATTCGGGTCGTCAAGTCGTCGTCGAAGTCGTCAATAATGACATTATACTTGGTAATATTTTGCCAACTAAAAATTTGACCAAATAAAAATATGCGTTCTAAAATCATTCGAAATATTGCAATGGTATAAAAAAAAGTTGCTAAAATTTGTTTGGGTAATGAAATTTTGTCAAAATCTTTTCGGCAAAACGGCAGGATCCCTTTATGGTAGATCATTGAGATCTACCACAAAACATGATTATCACCGCAATTACCACACCGCATACCGCATTACCCTTTTAACGCATTTATCTATCAGCACAATTTTTGAGTGCGTTACATTGAGTAACGCACTCAAAAATTGTGCTGATAGATGGATTGAATAATTCGGGGGTCGTGGATGTGTTTAAAGTAAAAATCTTACATAAAAAACTTGTATTTAAAAAAAAAATGTCAAAAAGTTAGAACTTTGACCCTCAATATCTCCGTAACTACTGTAACTAGAAGGTTCCCAGGTATGGTGTAGAACAAAAAAATTATCGCAATGACGGGGAGAACAAGTGCCTTTCGGCTTCGTTAAGAGGTGTTTTACACCCTTTATTTGTTGATGGTAGAATCAACCTATTGCGATCTAAACTGGCACCAACTATATAAAAAAGTTTTTTCCACTTACTTCTCATTTCAACTACCCTGCAGCACAGCAGTATTCATAGCAACACGGATGACCGTTACATTCAAACTAATCTATCACTGCCGACATTCTAATCGAATGTGATTGATTGAACGAACTGAATGCGTTTGTGATCGATTATTTTGTTTGTATGTGTCTGTTGTTCCTTACATAATGGTTATTTACAAAGTACATAAATAAATTATTATTATTATAAAATGTGGGAGTGCTATTAGGTACACCTAGTCGTAGTGTCGTAGGTAGGTACGTATAACATATTGCAAAATATACTAATTGATTGAAGTGCAATCAATTCAATTCTGCCAAATGAATAGAGCTGATTGAACGGATGATAGCATAAAAGATTCGATTAACGTTGACCTATTAAATTAAGTCTACATTTTACAAATGAATCGGATTTAAATGGTAACTAAAATACGAATAAAAATGTTGGCGAAGCTAATTTTATTCTTTAAGGCCCTTCAAACCCTAAAATTAGTGGTGGTTCAAACTTCGTTTCAAACACTGTTAGAATAAAGTTCTAATCAGCTTGCACTACAAAGCGGTTCTTACGTCAGTCACTGCAGCCGAGTAGTGCGAAATGAGTGGTTTTTATTCTTTATAAAATCAAATTTTCGTCTTTGGAAAAAATAAAAAAACATAAGACCTGCTTTATAATTAGTTCAGTTAGTATGCAAGTTTCATGATCTAATTTGAAGTACTTTTGGAATACCAGTGGTTTATTGTTCGATTTGGAGGTAACTTTGGATTTTTTTCTATCGATAAAAGTTTATGGAATCGTGTTTTCGTCACACATAGGACTTAGATTAATCCTCAACTTTACCATATATTTATGTCAAAATTAATGCTGCATTATTTTAGGCGTAACGGAGGATCATGCTAAGCCATTTGAGGGATATATAGCCCTTAAGCTTAAGTAAATAAATAAAGCTTAAGTAGTTAGTCCAAACCTACCACGATACCAAGGGCGGATCCAGGGGGGGGGGTCATGGGGGTCATGATCCCCCCCCCCCCTGGGCTGGGTCCAGGACCTAGATGGACCACTAATTAAATTTGTTAAATATAATGTACCAGAATAGTGTCAAGACGAAATACATAAGGCCAGTAACCAACCTGCTCAATCGCAGAGCCATATACATCCCTCTTCTGGATTTAATAATAAGTAACCTACAGGACCTTCTCCTGAAATACTTATTTTGTTCAAGCTAAGCGTTTTTATGCCAAAAAGTGAATACGGTAATCAAGACATTGAAAACTTTGAAACTACTAGCAACCGATTATACAGTGTTACTAGATAATGCTCCAGTTTCTGTCGTTGTAAACGAATATCGGCTGTGGATGGTGAAGTGACAGCGGAGTCAGGGCATACCGCAGTCGATTTCTGACCATATTCTAAATTGCGATATTGAGATGTATCCTATAGGAGCCCCTTGACCCGAAGCCTTTATACAATTATAGCATAATTATCTTAGGCTATGATGTAAAAAATTGCGATCACGCTTCGCTCGCTCTTGCTCTTTACCTAGTTTTTCTTGAGTCTTAACTTTGTCTATAAGAAGGCCCAAGTAACTCCAGTAGGTCGAAACAATTCTAACCTGTTCAAGGTAGGTAATGACTGTGTTAAAATTTTCGAGCTCGCTTCGCTCGCTCTACAGACTACTTTCTCTTGGATTTATCTAAAAGTCGACCAAGTAACTCCTATATGAAGGATCGAAACCATTCTAACCTGTCCAAGGCAAGGTGTCATAAAAATTTCGAGCTCGCTGCGCTCGCTCTTGCACTTCCTCTTGAATATTGTCATTGTTTGTCTGAGGGTCGATCTAGTAACTCTTCTATGAAGGGTCTAAACATTTGCAACCTGCCCAAGGTAGAGTGTTAAAATTTTGAGCTCGTTTCGCTCGTTCTTGGAGCCTTCAAAAAATCAAACAACCAACAACTCAACCAGCGAGCCAGCTTCAATGGTTGAAGAACGTCTAACCGGACTGACACTTCTCCACGTCCATAAAAACGTACCAGATGAAGTGATAGCGCGTTTCGGGAGAAGACGTAAAAGAAAATTTGATTTTTTAATTTAAATATAGGTGGGCATTTTTAAGTACAGTACTTACTTATAAAATACCTACTTTTAACTTATATCTATTACTATCAAAATTAAATTGTAACTTCTTGTGACTTGACCACGACAATGTGACCCCCTGGCGCCAAAGCTGGATCCGCCCTTGCACTATACCTGCTATACATAACATAACAGCACATCGCGCCTATAATCCCCAAAAGATAAGGCAGAGGACTATCTTTTATTACACCCACATTTTGCCAGCTATGTTTGAGTCCCATGTAATGGGATCAGCCTATTACCATCAACCCGGCGCAAATCCAGACTCCGTGGCTGCTACTTTCCTGCTGGAAGAAGCCAATAACACTTTGCCCGACCTGGGAATCGAACCCTCGACCTCATGCTCAGCAGTCTTGCTTACGACTACTATAGACGAATGTGGCAGTCCCCGTTATAATTGCGATAATTATCTACACCCATCTTTATTAGCTCTTCCAAAATATCTTACTTTTAAAGCCACAAAACCCCTACAAGCATTCATTAAGTGTTCTTAGTGCCCTAAGAGCACTTTATCATCAAAGCCACTAATTTCTCCTCTAATACGGATGCCATTAATTTTATATCACCTGCGACCTGCATAGAATAATCGATGTCGTATGTCTCGCGGTTCTATTTCGGGAACAAAGACAAACGACGCAAAACTTAACTGTAATGCTCCTGGTATAAAGTTGAAATTTAAATAGAAAGCTACATACATATTGACCTGAGTCAGATCGGGAGCAGAAATAGGTCAGGCGGGGTCGCTGTCTCACTCTAGTTCTTTTTAATTGCTATGTACCTATTTACTTATATAGGATGTTGATTTCACCTGTGGATTGTAAACTATTGGACCGCTTTGATCGAATGTAAATGATGTTTTGTTTTTTCACTGTATTGAAAGGTCACGGTAAAATATTGACTTTAATTTGAAAAAGTCATGTAGGTATCGCTGGTAACGTGATCAGCAGGCCTAGCCAAGTTACAAACGTTTCGTATCGATTATCTCTCTACAACCATTAACGCCTCGGCGTAAGCGATTGTAGAAAGCGCTAAATTGGTAGCCAAGTTGACACGACTGAGTCGAACGCTCGTTCTCTAATGTCTGTAGAAAAAACCTACACTTTAGTCTATGGTGACCGTTCCTACCAAAGAGTTTAGCGATCAACATTGTAGAAACGATAACATTCTATTCTATCATTTTGAACGATGTAAACTTGTCTACGAATTTTCTATTCGTTTGTGTTGATCACGTGATTTAACGCTGAGATGATTTCATTCCCATTCATTTGAATAGTTTTCTACTAGCGGTAACGATTGTAGATTGTCAACTTGGCTAGGGGTGCAGAGCGCCCATTGCGAGTTTTATGTCAATGTGTATGGATTGATTGATTGTCATTAGAAGGTGCTACTTTAGTTACAGTCTCTACAAATAGAAGAAACAGTAACGCAATTGATCATAAAGTTTTGGTACCATTTGCCAACATACATGAACCAACCAATGACAGAAACTAGCGAAACGCATACCTTTCCTGGTTTAATTGGAACATAGTCTACCCATGATTTAGCGATCTAACCCTGATGTGTCAACACAGGCTTATTGAAAGTGGGTACCGAGCTAATTGATTGATGAAGCTCGTAACAGGCAGGCTCTGCCTTAATATCAGCAATATTGGCTTCCCAGATTGCGCACGTTTTACATGCCTAAGGTACACATATGTATGTTGGGAACCTATTTTAAGGGTGAAATTGGATAATTTTAACAGCAGGTACAGAGGTTCTATGTTTGTTCTATGCTTTGTGAGTCATCATAGTTATTATCTGATCTTTCAAGCCTTGGGAATATGTGGCCTTATTTAAAGACATTTTTAACTTACGAATTATTTCCGTACACAAAAAAATGGATGATGTTTTGGCTCTAGGTATTGGTAAACAATTGTGTATATTTTGCGAAATACACGAGTAAGTAAAATAAGATGGCGGCTTTTGTTACAATTTTGGCTACGCAACAAAATTTTTCTGCGATAAATACAAATGACGAAAAATAATTAAATAGCATTAAATGCAAATAAAATAAAAATAGAGAGCAGCGGTGGCCCAGTGGTGGCGGCCCCGACTTACGAACAGTAAGTCGTGGGTTCGAACCCAGACAGGCGCATTACTTTGTGTAATTTATTTCATCACCACTGCTCTCAAAACGGTGAAGGAAAACATCGTGAGGAAACCGGCATGTCCTAGAACCAAAAATTCGAAGACATGTGACATCTACCAACCCGCACTGGGCCCGCGTGGTGGATTATAGTATAGCCCATTCCCTCTCATAGAGAGGAGGCCTGTGTCCCAGCAGTGGGAACATTAATAGGCTGATGATGATGATGATGAAATGCAAATATAATAATATCGAAACATTGGCTGGACTAAAACTAAAACTCGCGGAAGAAAATCAGGCCAATTTATTTTAATAAAAAAAATATTTACGAATAAAACCAAGATGAATACTGCATTTAAATAGAAAAACGAGCTCTTCGGGGTCGTTGATATTTCACAGAATTGTCCCGTTCCTGAGCCAAAACGATTTCACTTGTAAGACATTTGCATTTTAATGAAAGGAAAATAAATTTCAATTCACAGTTTGAACTCGAGAACTTAAATATCTCTCCGTATCCGATGTGATCTCGTTCAGAAGGAACCTGACATTTATTTCGGAAATAAATTCGAATTGTATGGATAAAGGTATAGGTGTGGCGGTTTTTTTTTTTAGTTTTTTAGTCTAGTGTGTCTCACTGCATGGAAAACGCCTTCCCCGTTGTACTTTCCTTGTATCCTTTGAGAAAATGGTCTTAATTAAGTTCCCTAAAGCAATTTTCGATGAACAAAACAAACAAAGAGCCATAGATTGTGATTAAATTAACATTTTTTTTTAGTGTAGGTAACTTAAAACTATGTTACTATCACTTCACTTCCACGATAATTTGTGCGTTATTGTGGAATTTGTCCGCGGAACCGACGGAACACCACATCCTGCGGCCAAAAACTTTCTTCCAACACCAAATGGAGCAAGCACGTTGGGATTCGCACCACAAACGCCTTGAAATTGACGTTGCGGCGCGACTCCAGTAGCTGTACTCTTGGCGTGTACTTCAAACCTTTGGCGCACGTACTCCTCGATTCCACTGATGCAGAGAACTTTGCCTCAGTGGAAAATAAATGGACGACCTCTTTAGTCTAATGGCCGCAAGCGCAACTGCTGAGCATGAGGTCCTGGGTTCGATTCCCAGGTCGGGCAAGGTGTTATTGGGTTGTTCCATCAGGAATTTCTCAGTAGCGGCCACGGAGTCCAGATTTGTGCCCGGTTGATGGCAATAGACTCGCTCCATATTACATGAGACTTAAACATAACTTGCGAAATGTGGGTGTATGATTACGCACACCTCTGACTTACTTCAGGGATTACAAGCGTTATTTTATGTTATGGCTAAATATACAAACCAAAAATCGGGGCAGTCTTTGGGGACTGCCGATAGAAGTGAAAGCAAAAAGTACACAGACCCCCCCCCAGTCGTAGCACTGGTTATGCCCCGCGCATATCTATGTGGTACTACGCCGTAGCGGATCGCCTACGAGTGCTACGAAGCGTGACCGCACGTTACGTCAATTGACGATGAGTTCAATGTTTATCCTTCACTCAAAAAGTGCTCAACGCGCCTAAAGAAGATTTCACTTCAAAAATCTTATCGAAGCTAAAAAAATAGCTGAAGGACAGAAAATGGTCCTTATTTGTCACCAAAGAAACAACAGTACTTAACCATTCCATAATTACAGCGAGGAGACACTTAGCCTCTTTGAAGCCCCGTACTAAACTTAGAATTTAAGCACAAAAAATTAGCATTCGGAAACCCAATACGAAAATGTAAACGCTGCTTCTAAAATAAGAATGTTGCCATCTAAAATTTCAAAAGCCCCGACGAATCACTAGGTACCCAGTACATAAAGGCCTTCCTCCCTATCCCCTTGCAAAGCAAATAGAACGTAACAGGGGGAAGATAATAAGTTTGCACGGTTCAAGTTTTAATGGTCTAACGTCACGTTTGTGTAGGCAGGTCGTAAAGACAGACTGCTTTTACACCGTGACTATATTTTATTGCACTACGTAGTCGAGTTAATAATAATTATTATGAAGGTTTATGGCTTGGAAACTGCTAGATTCTGCCAGGGACAGTTTAAAGTTCAATGCCAACTAACGTCGTTATTTTAATGATACTTGACTATACCGGATGACTTTCTTATCACTTTCCAAATAAAATGGGTATATTAGATGAACAGAATGCCTTTGTCCAGGAGTGGGACGGTTCAGGCTAAGAAAAAGAAAGCAACTGATAAGATGCTGAGTTTCGAAGACACGACAACTAAAGTGAAGTGTGTGAGTGAGTGATTAAAAACTTCAATAAAGTAGCAGATATGCAGGTTGACTTTTATATGACTTTAAAAAAAATGGGTTTAATAGGTGAACGGAGTAGAAGCAAATAAAAGCGACTCCTGCCGGAGGCTCTACGCGGGAGTCGTGCGGTCCATAGCCCTTTACGGGGCCCCGGTGTGGGCGCGTTCATTGAGGCGGCGAGCCGCCCACTACCTCAACGCGCCCCAACAGGTGGTAGCCGTAAGGCTAGCCCGGGGCTACCGCACGATTGCCCGCGAGGCGGCGAGCCTCCTTGCCGGATTGCCGCCATGGGATCTGGAGGCGATAGTCCTCGCGCGCCTGCATGAATGGCGCATGGAGGCGCTACGCCGGGAGGAAACTCCGCTGCCGCGACAAATTGTCGCTCAGCGGACAGACTTCCGGCGAGATCTCATGGCGACATGGAGAGAGCGACTGTCGCAACCCCGTGCAGGGCACGCCACAATTGTGGCGGTAAGTCCCCTCTTTGAGGAGTGGCTTGAGAGACGCCACGGCGTCCTCACCTTCCGCCTGACACAGGTCCTCACTGGACACGGTGTTTTCGGGAGGTTCCTGCACCGAATCGGGCGGGAAGAAACGCCCGGGTGTTTCCATTGCGAGGATCGACCGGAGGACACGGTGGAGCACACGGTGGAGGTGTGCCCCGCGTGGGCGGAGCACCGCCGTGTCCTCGAAGCGGCGATTGGCGGCGGCGACCTCTCGCGTCCGGCCCTGGTGGCTTTTAGGACTGTTTTTTTTTACTCTCTGTTTATAGGTACTCCAAGACTGAATCCGTACAGCACAGAAAAGTGTCTGATGATTGTTTATTACGCGACGGTGTAACAGCCAGCCGTTTTAACGAGAACTTTACGGCTACAAATGTCGGGGCTCACTTTTGCGATGTCTATTTAAATGCCACTCACAATGCGCTTTTATCTTTCAATTGAACCCATTATTTGTTTATGTAAAGGAGGTATAATATCTCTAATATCTCTTATCTATATAACCTTTAGGTATTTACCACAAAATGATAATCTGAGCGTTAGAGAGGTTTTAGTTTAGGATCTAAGGATTTTTTTGTTAAATGAAACGTATTTTTTTTTGTTAGCTAATTTCAGCATTCACTGGGTTAAAATAAGATTGTAGATATATTTAATAGATTCTTATTGCAATGAAAACATCCGCAAAAGAACCAAGGTTACCGACGTAGCCCAAAGAAGTGGCAGTGGGAAGGGCACATTTATTTATTTATTTAAGGCGACTACAGGAGCTAAACGCGAGTTTTATAATGCAAAAAAAACATATGATTCACTGCAATAAACAAAACCAAAAAAATATATGATATTCTTCAGGATATATATTAGTATGATAGTGTTTTGAAAACATAATACAACTAATTTTCCTAGAAAAGTTCGTGATTTTTTCACAAACTTCTCTCCAAAAAATTATTTTAACGAGTAAAAACCATACTAAAATACATGCGATTATTCTGATTTATTGGCAAATAATTCTACAAGCAACATATTAGCATGATAGTGTTTTATTTTTTTAAGTCCAATCAATAGATTATTTGTAAATCGCAAAAAACCACTCATTTCGCACTATTCGGTCGCAATGACTGACGTAACAACCACTTTGTAGTGCAAGCTGATTAGAACTTTATTCTAACAGTATTTCAAACGAAGTTTGAACCACCACAAATAGAGTTGCTAATTTAGCTCCTGTAGTCGCCTTAAACTTCATGCACAAGAATGTTACATGGGCGGACTTAATGCATATTGCGCGCAGAACCGATGACCGATGGGGCCGAATAGTTCTGGAGTGGCGACCGCGAACCTGAAGACGTTGCGTTGCGCGGACTCCCACTAGGTGGACCAATGACCTGGTGATTGTTGCCGGGTTACGCTGGATGCGAGTCGCACGGGACCGGTCAATATGGCGACACTTGGGGAGACCTGTGTCCCGCAGTGGACGTTTTTCGGCGTATGTACGTATAGTTTTATCTTTATTAATCTACTCGGTTACGATGAAATTCAGCAAAACAAAACAATCATCTTTCTTTTATATTGAAAGAAGATAGGTACATGATAAAATCTTGTTATTTCCATCTCGTGTTCTCCGATCAAAAGTTAACACTTATAATAAAACAGATCCCAATCTCAGAAGAACAGTGTGAGGGAGAATTCGTCAATTTATGGGATCTATCTTTTTATAGCTCAATAAAATCTCAAGTTACTGTGTATTCTTACTTAATGACGTTTTCGCTTTATTTTTATGACTTATCATGGGATGTTAAACTTAGTTTAGCCTAATCAAATATAATGGAATTGAGTTGGGAACCTGTTACTAAGGGAATTATAGTTTCGCAAACATGTTTATTATGACAACCTTCTTCGAGATAAATCGAAATTGCTGTACTGGCCAGATACATGCGACCAGCGGCCGACAAAAGTATGAAAATCCATATCTGTCGTGTTTAACGGCCAAATTAATTTCATAGTAAACTCATTTCTGTCGTGTTATTTAAAAATGGAACAATCTTTTACTCTGAAACATGGCAACCAAGGAGGTAACTTTTCAAAGGTTTTATTTAAATTTCGAATTGGCTTGTAAATAGAAAGCGGTTTATTGAAAAAAAAAAACAAATGAACTTTTCAACGCGAGAGTTTTAATTTCCTCGCATTATTTAAGTATTATACAAGCCATGGCCACAACTAGGCATTGATGGACTTACGTATGTGTGCCTCGGCCCACATTTACACATTCGTCCATCAATGCCTCTGTTGCTGGCCGCTGCACTAATGTACTATATTACTATCAGAATATCAGTGCTGTGACATTTTTAAATGTTACAGCACCATGCCGAGATACCTTTTAGCCTCGTACAAAAACAATTTAGTTTAATGTACGACTTATTTATGTTTTTTTTTCTCTTTTTATTTAATTTTGCTTTATTGTTTTGTCCTTTACGAGGCTAATGAATACTTTTCCTTTATTTTCTTTCAGTAACATTTAATACACAATATTTTTAGGTAGGTAACACAGTCACATCGCAACAGAATTAATTGCTTTGTTCTTGTAACCAGCATTACATACAGTGAAAAACTACATAGGTACATCATTTATAGTGTTTCGTTAGAGAAATAAATCACAGTGTGGCTGATATTGATTACTAGGGCAAGTCAACAAGAGAGGTACTTCATCAACGTAAGAAAACTCTAGGGAAAAAATATCTTAGGTAAAATTCGTTAGATGTGATTTGACCGTACTTGGAATAAGCCGTGTGAAAAGTGTGATATCATATCACATCATACTAATAATAAAAAGGCGAAAGTTTGTATTTTTATAAGTTTGTTACTCTTTCCCGCAAAAACTACTGAACGAATTTGGATAAAATTTAGCACACAGAAAGTTTATGACCTGTATTAACACATTGGATGCTTTTTATCCGGGTAGTATGGTTCCGAGGGACAATTATCGAAATCCGCACGGGCGAAGCTGCGGGCATTAACTAGTATTAAATAAACTAGCTA
Source organism: Xestia xanthographa (assembly GCA_905147715.2). Lineage (NCBI taxonomy): Eukaryota > Metazoa > Arthropoda > Insecta > Lepidoptera > Noctuidae > Xestia > Xestia xanthographa. Next base: position 23,296,301 of record LR990659.1, read on the forward strand.
GGTATATGCCAAATTTCATCCAAACCCATTATAATTAACATTTAGTAGTTTTCGTGTGAAAAAGTAACAAACATCTATCCATCCAGCGAGAAGAGAGCTCACTTTATACATAATAAATACTATACAAATCTCATTGACAATGAACAAAAACGCCTTTTTAAATGTCTCGTTTAGGTATGTCTAATGATTTGAATCGTTGAAAAAACATCTAGAAATTTACGTCATTTTAAACGTGCTAGCAAGATTATTAGACAAAATTGAACGGTGACTGACAGTGATTAAGTTACACAATACGATGGCTTGAAGGCTTCTTTCAAAGTGGATAAATTATGCCTGAAAAATGGTATAACTTTAAGATTAACATCGTTTTCTTATAATCCAGCGCTGAAGTATAGTTTGCTAATGACCGTACTAACTTAAGGCACATAATCTATACAATATATACTTATACTATAATCTATACTAATATTATAAAGAGGTAACATTTCGATACCAGAAGTATCAATTAATGTAAGGGACAAATCACGGTTTTTCAGGAGAGCCAAAAAACGATTTTATTTTTTTAAATCTGTCTTTAACTTTTTACTGTCTGCTCCAATTTTAATTGTGTCTAGAGCAAAGTTTCTTAGAATTTCCTCTTCTTTCATGCTCTAAACGAAAGATTTAGGAATACCCAGCGGTTTAAAATATAGCATGTCCCTTACATTAAAAAAATATGTTTAGTTGTGCCTTACGTTACTAATATTTTATGTGTAAACCGTCAAGCATAGTGTAAGCAGCAAGAGAAATAGAAAATTATACGTAATTCTATTGTAAAGGACTTTTACAGTGTTGCAATTTGATGTAACTATAGATTACCTACTAAAATTATGGTATTTTAACACCATGGAAATAGGTTCTTTGCATGATTAATGTTAGTTTCAGCTTAGCTATCACAGATTTAAATGAAATTTAGGGATACAAAAATAAAACGATTTATTGTTAATATTTTATTTTAGACTATCAGTCTATAAAACTTTTTTTTTAAGTTTAAATAAATGTTCTAAAAGTAACAGGGGGCCTACCACGAGCTCTTATCGCGATCCATTTTAGGAACTAAATTGAATTGTTCGTCTAATTCGTACCATGACGTCAGTTTAACGATTCAATTTAGGCCATGCCATCTGACAGCGGTTGACTCCAAACTGAGTCGCAAGTTTTGGTTTCATTCAGTCAAATTTGTATTTGTTTGGTACCATGACGTCCATAGAGCAGCTCAACTGAAACGGTCAACTGTTAAATTAAGCGATTCACTTTAGGTTACTATTTCTCTAACGTAAACTGAAACGTTTGGTGAATTATTGACGAAAATAAAGTTTTTTAGTTCTATTTTAGTGAAATCTTACAAAAACCAATGTAAATGTACTTCTTTCTTATAACTTTAAGGATGCCACTTGAAATAATGTTTTTTTTATCGAAATCAAAACTACTCTTCACTTTAATTTTCTTACCGTAATCACAACTCCACAGACATCTTTCTTATAATTTTGAGGGTGCCACTTGAAATAATGTTTTTTTTATCGAATTCAAAACTACTCTTCACTTTAATTTTCCTACCGTAATCATAACTCCACAGACTACCTAACTGACACTATCGGTGTCGACAAAATCGTGTAATAAATAGCAAAAGGTAAATAAATATCTACTTTGAATAAGAATTATTTTAACAATACTTACCGTATGAACGTGCGGTACCGTGGAATCTTAAAAACAACTGCTATGTGTCTTTTTTACTTTTGGTAGGTAACGTTACTGAGTTAAAAACAAAATAAAACGTTACTTGCTTCTGAGCGTGTCTGACACTAAAATGTGCGCGAAACAAAGTTATTTGATATTAATAGCGTTGTCTCTTTTTCACCAAAAACGTTTCAAACGCGGTTCAGTCACAAATTGCGATCTTTCATTCACTTTCAACGATCCAAATGCCACTGAGCGTATTGGACGTCATGGTACGAGTTTGAGCAATGCAGTTTAGGAATATAAACTGAAATGCCTTGCAATTGAATTCTAATTAGATCATGGTAGGCCTCCAGTGCTCTAATTAACAGTCTTACACACCTTCTAGTTATCAATGTAAAAATAATTATGTATAAAATCCTACAAAATCTGTACTTTTAATAATTACGTTTAATTGGCTCTATAATTATAATCACCTAATAAATAAAAAAAAAAGTTTTCTTAGACTTAAGGTGAAAGATTCGACCAGCCCGCGAAATTCAAATTTTCTTACGTTTTTGGTAAATTGCAAGCCAGTGCTAGGTTGTATGTTGATTAAAATATTGGACGCGATTGTAAGACGTATGTAGTTACAGAATTATAATCATCAAAACCATCAATACAACCCTCCAAGTTCATAAAGGTCTAGCAATGACTTTGACCTTGAAAAATCGTTTCTCTTATACTCGGTATTTTAGCAACGATCTTTTAAACAAATAAAGTAAAGCAAATACGAATTTGATTTTTAGTTGTTACGTAATAGGCATATTACAGTAAGGAGCTTAAAATAAAGATAGTTTTGTGAGATAATAATGTAAGAGAATAATTCTTAAAAAACTCTAATCATGAATTAAAGTAAGGGACATGCTATTTAAATCGACTGATTTGAGGTTTAAGGTGAGGTTGTAAATTATTTAACACTATGACTTACTTTATTTTTCAGAGAAAAAAAAATGTAAACGTCTGTTACATCATTTTTTTTTCATAAATCGTTTTACGCAGGCCAAATTTTTTTAACGTAAGGGATTTTTTTTTAACGATAGAATGTTTTTAATAATACCAATCGATAGAGCAGAAAATTCTGAATCCAATGATGTATATAACTCATTTTCGCCAAAATGTCCCTTACGTTAATTGATACTTCTGGTATCGATTTGTTTGTAAGTTTGTATGTTGGGGGTAATATCCGGAAGTAATGAACCAATTTTAAAAATTATTTCACTGGCAGAAAGCTACATTATTCGTGAGTGCTATAGGCTATATTTTATTCCCGTACTCCCACGGGAACGGGAACTACGCGGGTGAAACCGCGGGACGTCAGCTAGTGATGATATAATAGAGAATTGAGGTACAGGAATAAGCATTTATTATAGGGATATTTAAACTGGGTATCGTATTACCCAGTACTAACTGGGTTGTGGAGGTCAGATAGGCAGTCGCTTCATGTAAAATGCTGGTATTCAGCTGCATCTGGTTAGACTGAAAGCCGACCCCAACATAGTTCTAGAAAAGGCTAGGCAGATAGGGATATTAAAAAACTGTATTCGTAAGAGTTAAATAACATAACATCCCACCTGTAATATCAGAAGGGTTAGGCTGACGCGAACCCATTGCACACCCAAATTTCACCATATAAGTTTGAGTACCAACCGGGCACAAATCATGACTCCAGGTTGATGCTGAGAAATTCGAAAACAAAAGATAAACGTTAACTTTGAAGACCCGAATGGCGCAGCGGTAGTGAGGCTACCTTACGTTCTTGGGGTCCCGGGTTCGAATCCCGGTAGGAGCAAATGTTTGTGTGATGACATGGACATTTGTTTCCGAGTCATGGATGTTTATACGTATGATAAGTATGTATTTACAAACAAAAAGTATCTATGTGTATCAACTATCTGGTGTCCACGACACAAGCCTCATTGCTTAGTGTGGCACTAGATGGCGCTGTGTGTAATGTCCAGCGATATTTATTTATCTATTATTTTATTTATAACTAGTCACTACTGCCAGAAGGGTAAGGCAGACGTGTATACATTGTACACCCAAATTTCACCATATAAGTTTGAGTCCCTTGTAATAGGAGGTGAGCCTAACGCCATCAATCGGGCACAAATCCTGACTCCAGGTCGTTGCTGAGAAATTCCAAAACAAAAGATAATAATGTTTACAAGTCACAGCACCATAAGGAAGGTCAAAATCCTAGCTTAACTGTGTAAGTCTAACCCAAGACCCACATTAGACGCAATTGATGTTCACTATTCCATCATCATTTTCATCATCATCAATCTATTAATGTTCCAGGACACAGGCCTCCTCTCTATGAGAGGGAATGGGATATAATCCACCACGCGGACCCAGTGCGGGTTGGTAGATGTCACATGTCTTTGATTTTTTTAGTTCTAAGACATGCCGGTTTCCTCACGATGTTTTTCTTCACCGTTTTTAGAGCAGCGGTGATGAAATAAATTACTTACAGAAAGTAATGCGCCTGCCTAGGTTCGGTTCACTATTTAGCCAACAATAAATAAATCTAAATTAACCACGCAATAAGAATGCTACGAAAATATCCCCAACAATAAATGTTAGATTCCCAAAAGGATCCTATCAATTCTGCCAAAGGATATAAATTACCATTTAAAGCAGCAGGAAGCTTGCCAAGAAAACTCTATCCGTTCGCACCTCAGTGTAACGGAATACCCAATTCAGCTATTGCCTTTGGCAAGCTTAGTATAGGGCTTTGGTCATACTGAGCACGGATCCGGTAGCGATAAGAGTAGCGATGGTAAAGGTACAAAAACGCTTCTGGATTAATAGAATACGTAAAGAAGTGGCACTAAGCAAGCGGCAGAAAACCAGAGCAAAGAGAGGCTAATTCGTCAAGTGGCGTGAGAGGAACTCGCGAGTGTGCACGAGTCGCTCGCATATATTAAACTACAGTCAAAATAACAAACATTTTATTATATTTATTTTAAAGTCAAGTCGTATAAAATATCTTTACATTTAAAGTGGGTACATTTTATAAGAAGTTTTTGTAGCTGACTGTACATTTGACATATTTAACGTCTAATTTTCAAGCTCGAGCAAGTTGAGGACAAAAATCATAAAACGGTAGGTGCCAACTCGCGCGCACTCACGAGTTTCACAGTCGCCAGTAGACAAATAAGCCCAAAGAGACACATATTATCTAACTACATAAGTAGTACGAGTAAAAGTCGCCCTAGCCAAAAGAGTTACGTTAGTAATCATTCTTACCTACATCAAGCAATTTAGGGTCAATTTCACATCTTGACCTTGCTCAAGATATTTCAGTATCAATATTTCATACCACAGAAAACATTGACAGCTCCTGAACGCAGTTACAATGTGTTGATCGCGTTCAGTTTTATGGGTGCAATTCGCCTGTAGACGCACTGAAAATAACATTTAAACTTAATTAATTAAGTAATCTTCTACAAAAATTAAAAGTGTTCCGCAATCTTACACACCCTCTCACACTCATTCACGCACACCTCCATCACACACAAAGAGAGGACTGGACACACCTATAATGTTACCTCCTAAACTTTGTAATCTTTTTGCTTTTTTTTTCTACAAAATTTTATTGTGATACGTACGTTCTCCTTCTGGCGCAGTCGGGTAAAAAAGACAGGGTTGAATACTCCTTATTTAATCCTATATAATCCAGATATAACACCGCTACACCGCGGTCACTACCAACCCACCCACACTACCATCGCTAGCGCCCTGCTGTCACCCTGACACCATCCTTACCATAAACTTGTCTTTAAACTCTGCTACGTGGGCGTCGAGGGTGGAACACCCTATGACGTCACTGCAAGATCAAGGCCAGACTACACTTCACCATTTTTTGTCTCAACTTAATTGCACGGCCGAAGGAAAGTTTCCAAGTTTCTTAACGACCTTTTTAGAGTCAAGCGCTCAAGTAATTTGTGGGGGCTGTCTTATACCGATTTTATGTTAATTAGACGCACTAGCTACTTGTATAATACATAGAAGTGATAGATAAATTATTTATAAGACAGACAGAATGTTATGTCCGTACTTACGATTCTATGTCTGCCTTACACAGAGTACCTACGAAAAAAAAAAATTAACAAGACCCTATATAGTTACATTATGAATCAGTTAAACTGGCACGGAGAAATTTCGGATCGGTTGCGGATAACAAACTCTGGGAAATACTTCGAATTTACGTTACGTATGTAATACTCTGTGCGTTCGTGCTAGGCCCACAGGCAACGTTGACCGCCAGGGCGCGGTCACCGCCCATAAATATCGTCATTCGTGGAGGCTCTTTTATTGCACCCCGTTCGACGATTGTTATTGTACTTAATAGGACAAAGACCTCGAATTCATTTAGGTTTAGCGCAAAATGAATGACGTCATTTCCGACCGCGTATTTCGGGAAATGAGTCGGGCTTTTATCCGTAATATCGTTGTAACGCAATAAATACGGTACCTGCTTTAATATTTACTTTTGTAATATTGTGTAATTTATACGCTTCTTCTAAACATCTGTTTTAATATCTCTTGAGTTTTCCATTTTCATCGCATCAGCCTATAAATCGACGTTTGGGAAATTAAGAAATAATTGTGAGAGACCTTTACCTGTGGAAAATTTAATCTTTCAAGGTCATCCCACAGATACATCTCTATAATATAAAAATGAATCGCTGAATGTGTTGCTAAGCGCAAATCACGAGAGCAGCTGAACCGATTTCGTTTTTATAAAAAAAAACGGGTGTATCTGATGTTGAATATCCGCGTCTCATTCCGCACACAGCATACCACACGCCGTATACCGCACTCCGTTCACGTCTATTCTCGTCTCCACTGGCCTAAACAATGACGAGACATCTCTCCTTTTTGCTCAATCGGTTCTACTAAAGCTAGCGGAGACGTTAAGTGTAAATTCTGTTGGTGGTTAACAAATACATCTCGTCTCTCTTCTCGTCTCCGCTTCGGTGGAGTCCGGCCCTAAATTGTGTGTTTATTATGTTGGGAAGTTATTTTCTTACAGACTTAAAATAATAACAAAATTGCCGAAATAATACTTGATTTGGTATAACGAATAAGCGAATCATTACTTTAGATTAGGATCAAAGTTCGAATAATTTAATTGCAGATTCGGTTACAAAAGACAATGACTTAACCTTTATTTAGTGACGCAATAGTAATTACTTTCATTAATCACAAATTTTTAATAAAAAATAATCTTTCATCATCATCATCTGCCTAGCCTTTTCCCAACTAAACTGGGGTCGGCTTCCAGTCTAAACGGATACAGCTGAATACCAGTATTTAACATGGAGCGACTGCCTATCTGACCTCCACAAGTTAGTACGATACCCCTTTCGTAAGACTGGTTGTCAGACTTTTTGGGCCACTGACTACTTGTAACGACTGTCAAAGATCTACAAAAGACAGCCGGGACCAACAGTTTAACGTGCTTTCTGAGGCACGGAGGAAACTCGGTATGTACGGGTTGTCACCCATCCACAGACCAACCTAGGAAAGCACGGCTTAACCTAAAGAACGACCCGAGCTGCTGTTATTATTTAGCCACGAGCTCCTCATACAAAATAATCTTTGGTCCCTTTAAATTAATGCCCTAAGAAGAAAATATCGTGAGAATACAAATTTTCCGTTTGTAAGATGATATTGCTGCCTATTCTTTTGTATTTTTTACTTCTCCGTGCCCGGAGGCGAGATAAAAAACCTTTTTTACACAACTGCTTAAGATAGCCTAGTGGTGAGACGTTCGGACTATCAAGTCACTGGTCTCGAGTTCGAACCCAAGGCACGCACCTCTGATTTTGCGTATTCATCTGCGTATTGTATAATTATCCCTTGTTTCGATGAAGGAAAACATCGTGAGGAAACCAGCTTGCCTGAGAGATATTTCTCGACGGCATGTAAAGTCAAGTTAGGGGCCCATGGTCGGCATAAAACTCTGACACCAGGTTAGGCACTATAACCACACGATAAAGAAGAAGACACAACTGCTGGAGAATCTAAAAGAAGACTATTATTTTTATCCTAATTATGATAGACGAACAAACTATTCTACTCCAGCAGAGTAGAATAGAACCAACCCATTACACTCACACGTGTCGTATAAGGCGACTAATGTCTGAGGCAGAACACCTTGCGTCTCCGTAGACCTGAGAATGGGCAGCAGCGTTTTCTGTTAGTCTTGCATCACTGCGATCTCCAACCCGCCTGCCAAGCGTGGAGATTACGGCAAATCCTCCCATCATGGGAGAGTCTTATGTCCAGCAGTGGACGTTATGGGTTGTTGTAGTAGTAGTGTAGTATGATAGACGAGTGGAATGAAACTTAAAGATGAATGATAGATGTGAAGCATGTTGAATGAAAGAGATGAAAGTATGAAATAGTCTAGGAGTGAAGGATAAAGCAAGTGAATGTTAAACAAGGTGAAAGTAGATAGACATAAGATAATACAGGGAAAAAGACGAAGGGCGTTAACAACAACAACAACAGCCCATAACGTCCACTGCTGGACATAAGCCTCTCCCATGATGGGAGGAATTTGCCGTAATCTCCACGCTTGGCAGGCGCATTGGAGATCGCAGTAATGAAAGACTAACAGAAAACGCTGCTGCCCATTTTCTGGTCTACGGAGGCGCAAGGTGTTCTGCCTCAGACATTAGTCGCCTTATACGACACCCGTGAGTGTAATGGGTTGGTTCTATTCTACTCTGCCGGATACCACACGGCTAACTACAAAGACGTATTCAATAAAATTCAAGTTTACTCAAGAAATCAGTGCTTTTATTTGGCTTACATCGAACAAATCCCACGTGTGTGAGTTTTCCACCCACACCTATAGAAAAAACTGCCTACACGAACTGGTAATACCAACCTACTCCCACAAACACACGATTAATTTAAATCTGGCTTAAATCCAAACAAAGTAAATCTTTTTCAGAGGTCCAACAAACGTTTGGGTACTGAATTACCTTATTACATACTTAAACAACGGTCCAATCCTCGGGGCACAGGCGGTAGAGGACAAAGAGATTTATGGGGACAAACTTTTTAATGGATTCCAAAAACGAGCTTATTGATATTATTTAACTAACTGGTAGAGTATATCTGTTTTAATGAAATGTGTTTTTGACTCAATGTTTTATGTTATTTCTAACTTAACATAACATCACGACCATATACCTGAAGGTTTTGGCAGAGGTGTCTTAAATAGTACACCCACATTTCAGCAGTTATATTTAAATCCCATTTAATAGGACGCAACTTCCCGGCCGCCGAAATTCCTGATGGAAAAACCCAATAATACATTGCCCGATCTGAGAATCGAACCCAGAACGTCATGCTCAGTAGTCGCACTTTCGACCACTGAACCAACGAGGCATATTTTTGTGTACGTTCAAAACGTTACGACAGGAACTTTCAGCATTTATCAAAATCAAAATGTTACAAAACTACTATAAAAGTTAGTTCGTAACCTTTAATATTGAAAAGAAAACCAAATAACAACTTCATTAAAGTCTTACACAAAACAAAATTTTACTGAAATCGTTAAATTACTTTGCTCCATGACTCACGACTATTTCGCTGTTGTTTTGTTTCACGTGATTTCAAAAGCACGTTCACAAACATTCCTTGAAACTCATCACATCAAAGCGTTCTTCATATAACCTTACTCTCAGGTTCGTGTCTCGTTATTTACTATATACATACAGCATTATGAGTAACCTCTGTGTTACCCTTACGGGTCTATTAATAGTTTTGAGTACGAATTATATCGAGGCATATTTTTGTGTACGTTCAAAACGTTATACGACAGGAATTTCAGCATTTATCAAAATCAAAATGTTACAAAACTACTATACTACCTCAAATGGCTTAGCATGATCCTCCGTTACGCCTAAAATACTGCAGCATTAATTTTGAAATAAGTATATGGTAAATTTGAGGATTAATGTTAGGTCTTATGTTTGGCGAAAACACGATTACATAAAATTTTCTCGATAGAAAAACATCCCAAAGTTACTTCCAAATCGAACAATAAACCGCTGGTATTCAGAAAGTACTTCAAATTAGATCATGAAACTTTGCATACTAACTGAACTAACTATAAAGCAGGTCTTATGTTTTTTATTTTTTCCTAAAGACGAAAATTTGATTTTATAAAGAATAAAAACCACTCATTTCGCACTATTCGGCCGCAGTGACTGACATAACAACCGCTTTGTAGTGCAAGCTGATATGAACGTTATTCTAACAGTATTACAAACGAAATTTGAACCACCACAAATAGAGTTGCTAATCTGAGGTATTATAGGCTCTTAACATTATACAAGATGTAAACAGACCCATTACGAACCCATCAACCAAGCATTCTGTACATCAAACTAAGTAACTCTATGCAAATATTAATTATTTAGGAAATACGACACTTTTTATTCCTGTTATACGTTCCTTTGGGATAATTTCCGACCTCCATGCGGATGAAACCGCGGGAAGAAGCTAGTAATAAATAAAATAAATAAATAAAAATTTTGTTTATTTCTTAACCAAATCAGAACAACAAGTTGATGATTGGAACCTCATTTTAAGCAAAGAAAAGGCCTGTATTAGGAGACTCCGCTCTTTCTTATCTAGACAATTTTTCAACAGAACAGAACACATAACATTTATATAATTTTTATATTATCGGTACACGTGTAAGTGTATGGGAATGGGGGGGTTTTGTGTACTTAGTGCGTGTGTATGTATGTGTGGTGCTTAGAGCGTGTGTGTGTGTATGCGTGTGTAGATGAGTGTGAATAGAGAGAAATGGGTGAGTTAAGTAAACGTCTAGTAGAAAAATAGACAACACGTAGGTACTAAATTCACTTATCAAGATCCCCATTAATCTTTCCTCCCTTTTTTCTAAATAGATACCAAAACAAGATGTCTTTCCCACGAAGTCAAGGTCACAGTAACCACTTAATGTATACGAGAATGTTTTTATTGTAATATTGACGAATTATATCCATTTGTGAATCAAAGCTGGCAGGTGAATATATAACCGTGTGTGTTTTCGCACAATGTTTGTGAGATTATGAATCTTCAGGCATGATACCACAGAGTATTCATAACTACAGAGACCAAACTCTATAGAAACGTGACGTCTGAAACAAGTTCAGGCGCGGAATAAAAATACTGAACCAAGATCGTGTACATATGACGATACACGACACTAACAATAATAATATTGTTATTCATCATCATCATTTCAGCCGAAACACGTCCACTGCTGGACATAGGCCTCCCCCAAAACGGTTTTGCCATAATCGCCACGTTTGGCAGGTGGGTTGGCGATCGCAGTACGGTTGTTACAAAAGCACAGAGAACGCTGCTGCCCATTCTCTGGTAAGTCCCTTAGTCGCCTCTTACGACACCCACGGGAAGATATGGGATGGTGCTATTCTTTAAGTCCGACACCATACAGACATTGATACAGATATTGTTAGTGGAAGTGTCGTATACAGGTACAATGTGGAAAAAACGCTTAGCCGTAATCTACGCTTTCCATACATTAAACTTTACTTTCTTTAACATACAGAATAGCACAGAATTAATTTCTGGGAAATAACTTTTATTTCTGGCGTGTTTACAGCAAATCAATAATAATAATAATCTCCGGAATTAGAAGGTTACTGGATAAGATCTTACACCAAAAACGATCGAAATAACTGAAAAAACATGCGCCCCTCGGCTTACTAGGTCATCTTAGTCACTTTATAGGATTTATTCTAAGGATCTTGAGGAGTATTTGGTACAAAATTATCCAACACCCAATTTCAACGACTATTACTGCTAAACTAATAAAGTTATCTTAACCGCTATAATTTTCCTTTAAAGTTCATAAAATGCACTATCATCATGAATTTTTCAGGTTTTTCAAGCCAGCAGTTTAACTTTTACATGGGGGAACGCTCTGCTGGAAAAAAAAATTGCACTTTAAAGTTTAATATTTCGTAAATGGAGCATTTAATCGAAAAATAATACAAGCAAACCCTCAGTGCTCGGCCAGAGTGGAAACGCGGGTGCGGTGCGGGCGCGGTGCGACGAGCTCCAACATATGAACTTCATTGGAGTGTCCACAGTGGGCACGCGGGTGCGGGCTGCGGCGCGAGCTAGTTTGCGCGGGCCGCACGCGAATCGCGTGCGGGCAGCTCAAACCATAGCTCGTTCATACAAGTGGCCGCAGTGAAGGCGCGGGCGGCAAGTGCGGCACCAGGGTTACCAACTCCCAAAAATATTTACCCCTCAAGCTAAGTCAAAATCCCACAATTACTCGAAAATCCTTTTTTTTTTCGGATGGGTAATCATCAAATGACCCCTCCCTCCCGCTCTGGCTTTTACTGACTAAAACCCATCCATGTTCCTTTTTTGCCTTTTGTGTTCCAGGGCCGCGATAACTCTTTCAAACAACCCGCAGCCCAGGCAGGCATCGGCCGTGGCCCCCGGCCATTTATTAGTATTATTTATTTATTTTATTTATTGTCTAATCGAAATCCTAGCTACATTTGTAATAAAAAGTATGAAAAAAACATCTAATCTCCGCGCCCGCGTTTTCAGTCTAGCCCAGCACTAAAAGTACCCCTAAAAATACAACGCCCCTAAAAAAATCACATCCCTCTTATTTACCCCTAAATTTGGAGGGAAAACCCTTATGTTAGTAACCCTGGCGGGAGCGGGGATCTCCGAACCCGCGCCGCTCGCCGCACCACGCGGCCAGTCTGGCCAGGCAAACCGCACGCGTTGCCGCACCCGCACCGCACCACGCACCGCGCTCCCACTCTGGCCGAGTACTTAAAAATACAAGTCAACTTTCTAAAATCAGCACACGAACAAGTTGTACCAGTCATAACCCACTTAATTAACTTATGCTTCAAGCAGGGACTTTTCCCGGACGCTTTGAAAGTAGCCCTTATAACGCCTGTGTACAAGTCTGGTGATAAGTCTGACCCGTCGAACTATAGACCAATTTCGGTTCTACCGTCCATTTCAAAAATCCTTGAGAGACTTATTAACTCACGCCTAATTAAATTTCTATCTAAATATAAAATACTGTCGCCTTCTCAGTTTGGGTTTAGACAGGGAAAGTCTACTGAGGATGCAGTTCTGTCACTAACTTCAGCTCTGGTAGACGGTGTAGATGGTGGAGCCAAGTGTCTAGCTGTTTTTCTTGACCTTAAAAAAGCGTTTGACACAGTGTCTGTCCCTTTACTTTTACAGAGGCTTGAACGCATCGGCATAAGGGGACCAGCTCTTGATCTTTTTAAATCTTACCTCAACAATCGCAAACAAACGGTTAAAATTGCGATGTACACCAGTTCCGAATCAACCGTTACTTTCGGAGTCCCACAGGGCAGTGTTCTTGGGCCGACCTTATTCCTCATCTACATTAATAATCTTTGCAACATGAAGATTGATGGCGGACTCATTTTCTCATACGCTGACGATACTGCTATTGTCTTCACTGCTAAGACTTGGGATAATGTTCGTACGTTGGCCGAGCGTGGCCTTGCTAAGATAGCAGCCTGGCTAAACCATAGTCTCCTCACACTCAGTGCCTCGAAATCCAACTACATCTGCTTTACTAAGTATAATAACTCGCAACCATCTCAAGATTTCCAAATAAAAATTCATAACTGTTCCAAAGCCCCCACCCCCGGCTGCTCTTGCTTAAAAATTGACAGGCTACAGCATACCAAATATCTAGGTGTAATGATTGACCAGCGCCTGTCCTGGCACATGCACACCGAACTTGTTATGAAAAGAGTTAGGAAATTGATTTGGACTTTTAAAACACTGCGACATGTGGCTTCAAAGCAACTTCTGACGCAAGTATACATTTCACTGGCCCAATCTATCCTCATGTACTGTCTGTCTTGCTGGGGAGGGACTACAAAACAAAAATTTTTGGAGCTTGAGAGGGCGCAGAGAACCTTACTTAAGGTTATGTTCTCTAAACCCTATAGGTACCCCACCCACAGCCTCTACCTATTATCTGACCTTTTGTCTGTAAGAAAGCTTTATTTGCTTCAACTTACACTAAGAAAACACACATCCCTTCCGTATGTCCCCTCTAAGCCTAAAAGTAGAAGGAGCTACTTAGTCGCTCCAACGGTCAAGGTTAGATCTGTTTTCGCTAAAAGGCAATACTCAAGGCAATCATCTTATCTATACAACTTGCTGAATAAAGAATTACAAATATATTCCATGAAGCTCCGGGACTGTAAAAAAGTTGTAACCGATTGGCTTAAAACTAAAACCTACGACGATGTTGAGTCTATTATATCTACTTCTCAATAACCAAATTACATTAACCAAGATACATTTTGGGTTGTTGTGGCCCAGGTTAGTGAATGAAGACTTATTTAGCTTCTTTCGATCCCAAGACATTGTCGCAGGGCTAGCCGACAAACGACAACCTACATTTGGTCCTACGCTTCGTCTAGGTGTGAAAGCGTGGCTAATAAACAAGCAGACTGAATTAATTGGGTAGAGTGAACTAAGCATTGCTCATTATCTCACACACCACACAACCTCACTTACACACACACCCACACTCACCTACACACTCACTCATGATACACATACCACACGTACACGCGCGATCTGGCCTTTTTCTACATAACACTCATTTATTTATCTGCAGAGCTGTTTGTATAATTTCTAAGTTTTTTTATCATTTATTTTTTATTGTTAATTTGTATCTTTGTTTAGTTTTTCATGTTTACACTGTCTACATTTCAATTGCATAAAAATGACAAGTGGAAGTGCGGAGTCTCCTAATACAAGCAATTCCTTGCTTAAAAGGTGATCTCCAATAATATGTATCGAAATGCCTATTGTAATTGAAATAAACGTTTTTATTTTTTTATTTTATTTTTTACTTAGTGTTCGTTAAGTGTTTTTTTAATCCCATTATGTTCGGTGCAAACAGCAGTGTAGTGAATTTATATTTTCACGAATCTCGGTCTCTGTTCGCTACCTACTCATTTAGTCTTTCTTACATACAGTCACAATGTCTGTATATAAACAAACACATATATATAAAGCCACGCAAAAGTGAGTGAATATATCAGTCATTTTATACACGTCACTCCCCAGAGAAACTTAGGCAAAGAATCTGATATTCAAACTGTTCTAGACTTATAAGTTTCCATACGATCCAAGTTTATTGATGTTAGTCGACAAAGATGTGCCTTTTCTCCTAAACTATTGTTCGGATTTCGGTATAAAAGTTGTAGAAGTCTATTTTTATTCTATAACTTCTGAGGAACCATCTCTTTGGTTGGCTAGCTTTGTCCACTTACAATAGTATTGTTTTGGTTAGTAATGATTTCTGAGAGGTTCTTTTGATTTTATTTCTGTATTCAATGTAGGAGAGACAATAAATTGCTTGGATACGGGAAAATTCCACCAATGGAACTAAACGCGTTCACCACATACAAACCGCGTTCAAATGATGTCACACAGCGATATCACTTCAAACCAGTTTAATTGTGCTGGGGGTCTAAAATGGCCGCTTAACCAGAATCGTAATAATAATATGAATCACGTTAAAAATTTAAAAACTCATAAAAAATGGACTTTATGTTCAAAACCATAGTCCATTTTTAAAGAATTTTAAATTTTTAACGTGATTCCTATTACGATTCTGCTAAAGCGGCCATTTTAGACCCCCTGATCTGTGTTTTTTTTATACGGGTGAATTGCATCTGGCATCATTGATAGCGGCATCATTTGAACGCAGTTTAATTGTTCTGATCTCGTTTAGTTCCAATGGTGATAAGGCATCATATTTCAGATCGAATTTTCTCTACTTATTTATCGAACCTGCTTTTATCCTACGCCATAAACTAAAAACATAAAATACAACCAGCATTAAAAACAACTTATTATGACCTTGGTGTTTCGCCGACGCCGTAAAAAATACTATAAATAAACAAAGGTATTAAAAATGTTATGGGATGTAACTCGAATGTATTTCCAAGCCACTCCCAGTACCAAACTAATAAAAGTTTTCATGTCTATTCCTGAAAATACGCAACATTAAATCAATCTGTCGTTGTATTTTTAAGCAAAAAGCAGTTTTTTCGCCGAACTATAAAGTGAGTACAGCGAAAGATATTTCAGCGTCAATGTACCGCAAAGTTTATCATTATTCATAATCTGGAAATCTAAATTTTCACGGGTGTGCGTATGTGGGTGTGTGCGTAACAGTTGCGTCAGTAATCATAGCTAAGTTCTACAATTAAATAAGATGATTACCTAGGTACTGTACGGTTCTTAAGGAAGATGCAAAGTAGACATAGCATTCCTATTTATCATTCAAAAGGTATTTGTTACAACTACAGACTAAATGAAAAGGGGACAAAAAAAGGGTCTTTATCTAACCTACCGAAATTGCCAATCGCTAGTAACCTATACTTGAAGATTTGGAAAAGTTAAGCTATAAATCCCTTCATGACCCTGGATACTAAGTAACTGGCTTTTTCAAGCTTAACTTCCATTATACAGAAAAAATCGTCTTCGAACAAAATGTGTATTAAATCCCCAAAATATTGAACGCATATTAAAGGAGCTTACGAAAATCAAGGCAGGAATAGGACATTTAGATGTAAGACTAATTAACATTAATCTAGACAAGCCTCGTCTTAACCTAGCTCAAACGCGTCTGGCGTAACCATTACGGATCAGTCTGGTTCTCTCTCGAAGATTTAGACACAAATCTAAAAGGATAGACAATTAGACCCAGACCCACTTAGGCTCCTGATTTTCCTCTTTTTTTACTGGGTTTTATATAGTTGTACATTAAGTTAAGTTGAATGAAATAGAGTTGGTAAATGCTTAGTCTAGAAATAATTGTAATGACTGTCTTAAAGCTGGTATTTAAATCATTCAAACATATGTACTTATTACCTTTTTTGTTATTGTTGATAGATTTTGTCTTGGCTAATAATCATGTTAAGCTTAATAGTTAAATACAGGTGCAAACCTATGTAATGTTAGGCACCAAATTAAAGACTAAAGATTAAAAGGCGCAATTGGGTATAATTTAATGAAAAACATTAAGTAAGTTAATACGTTAAGTTAATTAAGTTATTTGTTTTTAATTTAATTAATTAATTTAATTAATTAATTAATTATTAAATTAATTATTATTAATTAATTATTGTTTTTTTTTAAGAAAAAGGAAAATAAAGATAAGCCGCCCCGTTGCTAGCCAACCAACCACACACAACCCGACCCTAGCAACTAGGTTGCCAGATCTGTCGCCAACATCTCTCTTTTTTTCAATTTTGAACCCACTGCTGGACTGAAAAGTATTCATTTCAGTTTAATTGTAGAAATTCGCCCTTAGTTCTCTTTTTTATCGAACGCTGATTTCTAATTTTTAATATTGGCGAATCAGAATCAGAATAATTTATTTGTCAAACATAGGTATCGAGTAATTTAGGTTCTCGCTATGTCTTGTCATTACTGACTTATAAAAAAACACATCACATAAAATTCTATTCTATTAAAAAAAAACCGGCCAAGAGCGTGTCGGGCCACGCTCAGTGTAGGGTTCCGAGTTTCCCGTCCGTCACAATAAGTGTTCCCACTTATGAGTTTAAAGGTGGGTATCCATCATCATTCTCTTGCCCTTATCCCAATTCATTTGGGGTCGGCGCAGCATGTCTTCTTCTTCCATACTTCTCTATTTTTCGTCGTCTCATCAGACACTTCTTTTCTTGCCATATCATTCTTTACACAGTCCATCCATCGTTTCTTTGGTCTTCCTCTACTCATATACCCATCCACATTCATACTCAAAACTTTCCTCACGACATTTTCCTCATCCCTCCGCATCACATGCCCATACCACGACAACCGATTACCACACAACTCTTCAGTCACCGGCGCCACTTTCAGACTTCCTCTTATATACTCATTTCTTACTTTATCCATTCGCGTAACACCACACATCCCCCTTAGCATCCTCATCTCCGCGACATGCAAATGCCTTTCATTCATCCCTTTTGTGGCCCAACATTCTGATCCATACAAGACAGCAGGTCTAACCATTGTTTTATAAATCTTCCCCTTGAGCTTAAGGGGAATGCGGGAGTCGCAGATTGTTCCCGTGACCTGCCGCCATTTCATCCATCCCGTGTTAATTCTGTGCTTTACACTACGATCTATTTCGCCATCGCTTTGCACGAGTGAACCGAGATACCGAAAGTCGGAGCAGACAGGAAGAGGCGCGCCATCTAACGCTATGGCTCCAGAACTGGAGAGACCGCCGAAATCGCAGAACATGTATTCAGTTTTACTTCTGCTGATTTTCAAGCCAACATTCTCCAGTTTTTGTTGCCATTTCTCCAATCTGCTCTGGATCTCAGGTCCATCTTCACCGACAAGAACAATGTCGTCGGCAAACAGCATGCACCAGGGTGCCTCTTCCTGGATGTCCGACGTTAAAGCGTCCATGATCAACAAGAAGAGGTAAGGACTTAAAGCCGACCCTTGATGCAAGCCTACAGCCACACTGAACTCATCGGTGTTGCCAGGAGCTGACCGGACGTAGGTACAAGATTGACTGTACATAGCACGAATTAACTCTACATACTTCCCAGGTATACCTTTCTCTTTCAAGGCCCACCACAACACATCACGAGGTACCCTATCATACGCTTTCTCCAGATCAATGAACACCATGTGCAAGTTTTTGTGTGCACGTCTGTACTTCTCGCACAATTGGCGGAGTGCAAAAGTGGCGTCCATTGTTCCTCGACCTGGCATAAACCCAAACTGATTTTGGGTGATCTTACTCTCTTCTCTTATTCTTTTCTCTATCACTTTCTCCCATACTTTCATACTATGTGACATGAGCTTTATCCCCCGATAGTTGTTGCAGTCCTGCACATCACCTTTATTTTTGAAGATGGGCACTAGCGAACTATTGCACCATTCTTGTGGGATCGCTCCTTCATACAACAACTTATTGAAGAATAAAGTCAGCCACATACATCCGTCTTCTTTTAAACACTTCTATACTTCTACTGGTATTTCATCAGGGCCCATGGCCTTTCCATTTTTCATACTTTGAACTGCTTTCCTCCCTTCATCCATACTAATTTCCCTCACCAAACCTATATTTACTTGTACCTCTTTAAGCACACCGCTCCATGCATTCTCTTCATTCATTAACTTTTCAAAATAACCCTTCCATCTCCTTTTTATTTCATCATCTTTAGACAAAACCTTACCAGCGCCGTCTTTCATACACTTTATATGTTTTATATCTCTCGTTCTCCTTTCTCTTGCTTTTGCAATCCGGTAGAGCTCCTTCTGGCCTCTAGGACTGTCCAGTGAGTCATATAACTTCTCCTGCGCCTTAGCTCTGGAAACTGCTACCGCCTTTTTTGCCTTTCTCTTCCATTCTTTATATTCCTTCTTCTTTTCTTCTTTCAAACTGTCGTTCCCGTTTGCTACACCCTGCCATTCTTTAAACGCAATCTTTTTCTCTTTCAGACTCTTTTGCACCTCTTCATTCCACCATCATGTATCCTTATCTATCATACCTTTCCCTTTGGATTCTCCAAACACATCTTTTGCTACTCTTCTTATACAATCCGCCATCTCCTTCCAACATTCATTCACAGATTTTCCTTCTATATCCAGCATATCCTTCATTTCAATCATCTTATCTACAACTTGATTCTTAAACATACTTGCACATTCTTCGTTTTCTATCATACGCCATCTGGTTTTGGGTGGGGGCCGTTCTTTGTTTCTACTGGCTGAGACACTGATTTTTACCTCCATTATGACCAGTCTGTGTTGGGAGACTAAATCTTCGCCTGGCAGCACTTTACAGTTTTTGTCGTATTTAAGACTGTCCCGTTTAACCAGGAAATAGTCTATTTGCGTCGCGTGGTGGCCACTTTTATATGTAATAAGATGTTCGTCTCTTTTTTTAAACCACGTATTTGTTATTGCCAGGTCGAAGGCAGACGCAGCTTGAAGCAGTGCCTCGCCGTCATTGTTACGGTCTCCATACCCCCAACCACCATGCACTCTCTCATACCCATCCTTCATTCTTCCTACATGCCCGTTGAAATCACCCCCCACATACACTTCTTCACTGTCTTGCACATCCAACATCACTCGATCAAAGTCTTCCCAGAACTTCTCTTTTACGCTATCCTCACTTCCTGACTGGTATCCATTATGTAAAAATGCTTGCATATACGAATATACTACAAACTTAGTCCAGAAATTATTTTGTACAACTTTTTGTCTTTTTTGTACAAAAACTGTTGTTTCCATCAAGTTCAAAATGATTTTCCTAGAAAGTCCTTATAAAGTTCTACTTTTCAGATTTTTTTCATATTTTCTAAACTTATGGTTCAAAAGTTAGAGGGGGGGGGGACACATTGTTTTTTACTTTTGGAGCGATTATTTCCGAAATTATTGACATTATCAAAAAATGATTTTAAAAAACCCCTATTCATTTTTAAATACCTTTCCAACAATATATCACACGTTAGGGTTGAAATTTAAAAAAAAATCACTTCCCACTTTACATATAGGGGGGCTACCCTAATAAAACATTTTTTTCCAATTTTTATTTTACCACTTTGTCGGCGTGATTGATATACATATTGGTACCAAATTTCAGCTTTCTAGTGCTAACGGTCACAGAGATTAAGCGAGGACGGACGGACGGACAGACATGGCGAAACTATAAGGGTTCCTAGTTGACTACGGAACCCTAAAAACATTGTAATAATAAATTCCTCTTCTATCTATCGAAAACACACACCTACAACGCTATTTCCTCCCCAAAACACAGGCTACACCTCACATTGTAAACTAATATGCAAGTAACAAAAGGTGGAGTGTGCCTATCGATCTCGCCCTTCACCTTGACGCGAGGGATCAACAAAAACGTGGCCATTACGCAAGCACCATTCCTTATGTTGATGAAAATGTACCTGTAGATTAAATGGAGTAGGAATTGCTTACTTGTTATAAATAGGGTTTTGTTTTGTAGAGGCATAAGTAATAAGAGTTATAGTTTGTGCGCTTTTAACTTTAAACAGATCACTGAACTTTTAAGAGGCCGGCGACCGACGCGTAGTTCATACAAACGTAATACCAAAATAATTTGTAAATCAAACATATTCTTAGAGTAGTGTGTATTTATTTCGATTGGATTACAGAATATCTATGTTCCCAAATATATATTTTGAAAGGACAGCGATATAATGACGAGATATGAGGAATTTAAAATTTCTATAGAAAACTTATTTTACTCATAACTCATGTTTAAATCAGTGTCCATTCAAAATACATATTTGGGAACCTAGATATTCTGTATTCCCTTCGAAATAAAGACACACTACCATAAGAATATGTTTGATTTACAAATTATTTTGGTATTACGTTTGTATGAACTACGCATCGGTCGCAGGCCTCTTAAGGCTTATACATTTGTACGTAAGGTGAATAGTTTAGTTAATATACCTGCGATATCTTTAAGAACCGCGTTTTGACATTCAATTGTGCCGTAATGGTTTAATTGAAATATTAAATGCTATGAGTTTGAGTTTGATGAACCCTGTCTTTATTAAAAAATTTGAAAAAAAAATTGAAAATTAAAATTATAATAATAAATTATAATAATTAAAATTATAATATAATAAAATAAAAATTTTGAAGTCTGAATTTATTCCACAAAATTTGTATAAGCTTATTTGTTTGTATCCTTATGCTTGTGTTTTTTATTTATTCGTTTATGCTTATTTGTGATGCTACCAATTATTACAATAATCACAAAGGAAACAATTTCTTTAAAAATTAATCAATGATAAAATCTTTTATGCATCAAAAAGTATTCCTACCGCAATTTTTTCACAAGAAGCATTAATTCAATTTCAATTCCTCTTTCTAAGAATCTCATGTATATTCTCACTACAAAGAACAAAATCCACTCAATACTAAATTCAACAAAAATCCAAGTTCACGACTACATTACGTATTCGTGGGAAGTGTGTTTATAGTAACTAAGGTTCGGCCTCGCGCCTCGGTAGACACCGCCCTCTCAATTACTTAGAAAGTACTACGCAGTACGCAATATTTTACAACTCAACTCCTGAAACTCGAACCGAATCCGTGAGAATAATAAACATCATTATAATAAGAAATGTAATTCTGAACTTGCTGCCTACGCCGTTTGCTACGACGCTACGAGGGACCTACGAGCTACGAAAGTGAAAAAGCGAATGGTGATTTTACATTGCGTAACTTGTATTTTGGTATTCGCCTCGTCATTGTTAGTAGAATTTTAAAGTTAATTACAAACTTACGCTGATTGCTAGGAGGCTACGAAGGATCTACGTGCTACGGACAAAATAAGTTCGACAAGAGAATGGTGTTTTTTTTGCTTTGAAAATAAATTGGCATTAGTACTTTCATCAGTAAAATTTTACAACATAGTCTTCGTAGCTACGAAGCTACGAAGGCGCTACGAGCTACGAATAAGAGTGTAGTTGCTTGGTGATAAAATTACTTTTCAATGTGTTACCAAATACCTTTGTTTATGAATATAATACAATACACCCAACTGTATTTAACAAAAAGTCAATACACCCCGACTGGTTGGCGATTGACAGTTTGTGAATTTATCAGCCGTCCCTCGTATTGATCTGGACCCACTCTGGGCATTAGCATATTTAGCTTAGTTGGGTAGGCACGTAGGTATTAGGTAGGGGAGATATTTATGTATAAGTAACTAACTACCTAAATAAGGTTGTTTAGGTTTCTTAAAATCTACGCGAGTTATATGTCTCGAGTCCATTCCACAATATTTATTTTTATTAAAGACGTGACATCACAATCGTAATCGCTAATCACAGCAGCGCAATATATGTTGTTGCCTATGCGCCATTGAACGAAACGTCAAGCAGCGCCCCCATACGTTTTTTCACTTGAACTAACCTAACCGAGAAAAAAGCCGGTAAAATTCTAAGAGAGAATCATTTTATTAAATTTGATGATTTGTGTGTGTGTGAAAGCTATCCTCAAGA
The DNA here is from genome assembly GCA_905147715.2 of Xestia xanthographa. Lineage (NCBI taxonomy): Eukaryota > Metazoa > Arthropoda > Insecta > Lepidoptera > Noctuidae > Xestia > Xestia xanthographa. The sequence continues at coordinate 23,319,202 of LR990659.1, forward strand.
ACAGGAACTATAACTGAGCCGGCCGGCAGAAGACTCGCAGCTGGAAAAGACTATCTACTCAAGTAAGTGGCACATTGTACTGTGTTTGGCTGACTTCGATTCGTGATCGTCCATGTTTTCTAGCATTCCGTACAAATGTTTCAAGCAGCAAGACTTTCGTAATTCATTACATTTCACCCAAATGTGCGAAGCCTGAATGGTTCGCTTACAAAGGTACCTTTACAATAACGATAAATAACTTACACCTGAAATAACAAGTTTTATTTAACACAACATTTATAAAGTCACGCTTTTTTTTAGGGTAAGCAGAAACCACGGAACGCCACCTCCTACGATACTTACATATACCCCTTTGATTCGACCACATTCATACATCTATGTCATACACGCACTCACCAATGTCCCATGTAACAGAGGAAAGATTATTGTCATCACCTGGGCACAAATCCAGGTTATTACTTAAAAATACCTGAAGTAAGAACCCAATGACACTTTGCGTCCTATCCATCATGTGCTCTATCCCATCTTGGAGTTTCATTACTAGATGAAGTATTACAACAACAACAACAGCCCATAACGTCCACTGCTGGACATAAGCCTCTTCCATAATGGGAGGAATTTGCCGTAATCTCCACGCTTGGCAGGCGGATTGGAGATCGCAGTGATGAAAGACTAAAAGAAAACGCTGCTGCCCATTGCTGCATAAGAGGCGCAAGGTGTTGTGCCTCCGACATTAGTCGCCTTATACGACACCCGTGAGTGTAATGGGTTGGTTCTATTCTACTCCGGATACCACACGGCTTGAAGTATTACAAAGGCTAGTTATTTTAGGCCGCCTTTTAGTTCCAATTCCCAAAGCTAAAAATATAGCAAAAGCAATTTCGTTTAAAATAACAATAAGAAGCCTGAACAATTCCTTTTTTTATATTTTAATTATAGAAGTTAGCTTTCCTTATATTCGTTCTCTAAGTTGCCTACAACTAGTTACCTACCATCCGTCTGTGAAACGAGTGTAAAATGACGCTTAGCTAATTTAAAATTCACTTGACCTGCCAGCCTTCTGGGCATTTTTCCAGTTGAAAGCAATGCAGACGGACTTTTAGACGTCCTTTAATTCTTTTCTGCTTTTGATACATGTACATGTTTTTAAATAGGGTAAAACCAGGAGAGATGGACCAGCGGGTGAGACGGACCATCGTAATTTCTACCAAACTATTAAATTTATTTAAGCAGACAACACTTACGAGCACTTGTCAACCTGTTTGCTACGAGTAGAAAACAAGACCGTTAGATTTTTGTTTAGAAAATTTAAAAAAAAAAAAAACGAATTAAAAGATTTCGAAACCGTGATTATTTTAGTACAAGTGTTTTAAAAACGAAGGTATGTAAAAGATATTGTGTTTGTGGAATAAAAATTGATGTTTCTGTGTTATCATGTTCATGAAATGATAAAATTACCTAAATTGTTTTGTTTATTTATTGTGCTTTTAATACGAGAAAGTGGTCCATCTCTCTACTCAATTTAGGAGAGATGGACCATGTTATGGATGGGTGAGATGGACCAATATCAATATTTTTTTTTTTATTCTAAGTGATTTTAGATTATTAATTGCTTTTATTTTTGAGTCTATACATTTTTAATGAGTTAATCTCTTCTTTTGTAGATAATATGCCTTCAACTTATAAGAGGAAAAGTGGAGTATGTAGAGGGGACAAGACAGAAAATGCATTAACTGATGCTTTTCAAGCTCCTTCAATGGGATGGCAACGAATGTGCAGGCTGTGGTGAAAACTATGAGGATACCCTGAATAAAGATGAATGGCTGCTGTGCATTATTTGTGAACGCCGGTCCCATGAAGGATGTACTAATTATCCCAATTTGTGCGACCTATGTGGAAATACGGATGCAAATTGAAGATTTTCGTTTAATTTAATTGTTTATCTTACTTGTTAATTTCGTTTTGAATGTTAATTTTTTTGTTTATGAAGTGTTAATGATTATTTTTGTTAGGACCATCTCTCCTTACTGGGTGGTCCGACTCACCCGTATAGTATGGGAGAGATGGACCGAGGGTACCTACTTTTTTAAATATTTTAATTATTTTCATAGAGAAGCTATTATCGTGCCACATTAACATAAATAATGTTAACTATTAATAGCAGGTTAGGATATCACTAAATTGTATATTAGTTATTAAGTAATAAAAAAGATATTAAAGTTGGAATAAAAGTGGTCCATCTCTCCTGGTTTTACCCTAATTTAATATTGCGAAAATGCTTTGATATTAAAGTGACGCACCCTACGTACTACAATGTTGTGTTTTAGAATTATTCATAAAGTTCACATGTTATTACAAGCTTTTGAGCTAAAATAGGATCTAGTGTTTATCTACTACGTTGTACTGGAGTACTACGTTGTACTATTATCTTTGTCTTGCTTGTACATTCATCATACATTCATTATTTTTAATTTTCTCTAGTCCCAATAAACAGAGACAGTGGTGTCGATTCTGTTGTGCACAAACTGAACTTAATTTAGGCTATTGCTATCTTTTTCTCTATAATAAAACGTGATAGAGACGGACTTAATTTAGAGCTGTCAAATTTAGTAGGAACTAATATTTCCATAGAAATAAAGTGTGCACGTAAAAACATGTCGACTAAAAACACGGTGAAGCGCAAGGCATAAACTAGTTTGACATCTCTAACTTAGTTCATAGCTATAGCCGTCCTTTTCTCGCACTGCCTTTTAGTAAAAGATAGCAATAGCCTAAATTAAGTTTAGTTTGTGCACAACAGAATCGACACCAGTAAACAGTATTTTAGTAGAAAATTAGGGGCTTTACACGATTTAAAACACAAGAAACAAGAAATCCGTATCAGAACGAATTACAATTTGGGATTAGGGACAAAAAGTCGACCTATTGTAAAAAAATACATTTCAGGGTAAAACTTTGTATCAAGCCTGTTATCTCTGAAAGTTTAGGAAGAGCAATCTTTTTCTTTGTGGTGTGGTAAGTGCCTAAGCTGATGTCAGAGTGTTCATGCTGCCATGGGCCTCTGACTTAGCTATACATGTCGTTGAGAAGTATCTCTCAGGCATACTGGTTTCACGGGCCTGTGGACGGTGGGCTATGGGCTAGCTCGCCGTCCGTCCGTCTCATGACGATAGGCCGTGTCGACGGCGCGTTCGTGTTCCACGCGCGCCTCAAAGAGAGTCAGCAAAAAGGAAGTGGTCCGCAAGGACCGATGCCTGCCAGGGTTGCGGGACTGTTCGAAAGAGATACCGTGGCCCCGGAACACAAAGGGCGATGAAGGAACATGGATGGGTTTTAGTCAGTAAAAGTCTGACACTCCCTCATGCTTCGCCCAGAGCAGGAGGAGTCATTTGATGATTTCCCATCCGAAAAAAAAAAAGGCATAAGTACTGGTTTCCTCACAATGTTTTTCTTCACCTGAATATTCACATGAATCAAAATCAGAGTCGAGTAGAGTAGTACAACAACCTTTTACCACATATTTCAAGATTAAAATAAACACTCCTCTAAAAACCTGACGCGTGTATATTCTCTCACGTAAAGAAAACTCGGTGAAATAAATTGCAGAGGTTTTCATATAAAAGTTATTTTCGTACTCGAACCTCCGACACTGTTCGCGCTTATTCGGCATTGAAATCTAATTATCTTGTAAGCGAAAATGTGCCAACGATACATAACTGGTACATAGGCTTATGTGTTGGTATATAATGAAGGGCGTAATTATTTTATCGGAATTTTGGAATACAGGAGATTTGAGACAAATTTATATTTTATCCTTGTTAGAATTTTGTCTTATGACATAAAATACCACAAAATTGCAAGCTTACAGTAGCTAAACATATCAGATTAGATACTACCGTCAGTGAACTTGTTAGTAACTAATCAGATATGTTTTGACCAATTTTCAACCTTATTTTTTAGGGGGTAAGGCTCATCGTCAGCTTACCAAGGGGTATCAGTTTGACCCAATACTAAATGAGTTGTGTTGTGATGGTCAGGTAGGCAGTCACTGTATGTAAAAGGCATACAATTAACGAACCACCAGATTTAGCAAAATGTAACGGCAAATAAGTCACTTTTGTTTGCCAAAATTTGTAAATGGTCAAAATTAATCCCCATTTTATCGTGAATTTAGAACCAAAAATTATTTTTTCTAGTTAATGACCACCAGAAATTTAACGGTTATGCTCTTGCATCCCAGTCGAGGGAGACCCGGTCGACGGAGTCCCGCGTTGCGGGGCTCCTACTTCTGAATGGTTTATAAAAAAAGCCCCAAGTCGGCCTAGGCAAAACTAGTTTGTCATCAACCACCTCATTAAAATTTGGTGCTCAATATTTACTAAATTTGGTGATCAATTGATATTTTAGGTGATAGATGTTAGTGGTCACAAAGTTATTTTTGGTGGTCATTATATTTTCCCCCTATGTAAAATACTAGTAGCAGCTACATCAGCTTTGACTGGAAGCCGACCCCAACATAGTTGGGAAAATGCTAGGCAGATGATGATACACAGTGTTAGTAAAACCGGGGATAAGATTTAATTTATTTGAGAATGCTTGGCACTGAAAAGAAACCTACTGTTAGTAAAACAACAATATTCAAACCAGTTCATAGCCAAATAATAACTTACAACGACCTAAATATCCGCAAACCGTATCGCTTTCAGTTTTCACCGACTGGAATGGTGCCCATACCGAAAGAAAAACGATTCAGAGGAGATTATTATCCCAACAAAATGATAATAATGCGCTGTTATAAAAGCATGGAATAAAAAAACACTGTCCATTAAGAGGAGGACCTCTAATGGAACTGACAAAATGCTGATACACCCACGGCTATGAAAATTGTCGTTTAAAAGAATTTCTTTTTAATGAAATTTTGTCTGATTCTGTAATTTGTAAAGTACTGGCTTTGTGCCCGGTTCTGCTCGCCGAACAGTTGAAAGTCGTGATTAAAAATGGGTTGAAATATGTACATATTTTCATCATCATCTGCCTAGCTTTTTCCCAACTATTTTGGGGTACCAGTATTTTACATGGAGCGACTGCCTATCTGACCTCCACAACCCAAGTAATACGATACCACTTTGGTGAGATTGGTTGTCAGACTTTTTGGGCCACTGACTACCTGTGACGACTGTCAAAGATGGACAAATGACAGCCGAGACCAACAGCTTAACGTGCTTTCCGAGGCACGAAGGAAACTCCGTATGTAAGCGTGGTCACCCATCCACAGACCAACCTAGGCAAGCACGGCTTAACCTAAAGATCGACCCGAGCGGCTGTTATTGCATAGCCACGAGCTCCCAATATGTACATATTTTAATGATGATAAATGATGTTTATTTTGCAAGCAGGTTTTTTCAAACACTTTTACATGTCATTTTTTTAAAACTATAAGATGGGGCCGGTGTTTCGTACCTGACTACTCTGAGAAGAAACAGCCGAAACAAACTCAGAGGTCATAGTCTTTTTTGAAGTCCAGACATAATCTTGCTCAATTCACATGAGGACAATGCAGATTAGTGTCTGAGATAGTCTTTTGAAGAAAGAACCACACAGATTTAAGTGGACCTGTCCAGTCAGTGCAAGCATTTTGTCAGTTATCATGTAGCTCGAGTTTAACTCAAGGAGCTCAACGAAACGACGAATAATACCAAAGAATGGACATTTGGGTAGGTCGCTTATAGTACTCAAACTGCCAGACAGTTGTGGGAAAAAACATAAAAATGTGACCCACATGGTCCACAATTCCCCATATTCACAATAATCAAAAAATAAAAATAATTATAAATAAATAATAATAAATAAAATTCATTTAATTCAGATAACATGATCCATACAGTGATATTAAAATTAGTAGTAAAAAATAAAATAAATTATCACAAATACAAAAAAAAAAAAAAAAATATATGGGACCAAGTTACTTTTTTACAAAAATCAGTCAGCTTTCAGTTGTTCAGCTTGATGGCGGAAAGGACACATTATGGCAGTGCTGAAGTTTATTCCGTTTTATTGGTGTGCTCTGTTTCGTATTAATTTGTACGTGTCAGTAGAATTGATTTAATTGAAAATAAACGTTTAGTGCAGTTGTAGTCATAACGGATTTAAATAAGTAACTTGAAATTGAGGCATTTTGTGAGAGTGCACAGTCTTCATATTCCTCCCTACTCTGAAGTTTAAGGTTCTTGAGGTTGGCGCAACACGTTTATTTATTTATTTATTTTACTATTTATGTACACACAGTAAACAACAGAGGAAAATACACACATCAACACGGTCTAGGGATATTTCATACTCAATTAAATAACTCGAAAAGTACTGGCCGCATTGGAATCTTTTATACACCGATTTGTTTGTAATTTATCTCAGACTAATTCCAAATTTAAATTTTTGAAAATTCTTTTGTTTCGGTGGCTTATAAATGTCTTGATGTATAGGAGAGGAAATTTTCATTTGTGCGAAATTTAGAAAACAATACGAATTACGTTTAGTTACAGTTTTTTTTCATTTTTAAACGAAAGATAAAGTTAAAATTGAGGTATTGTAGCCATGCAACGCCGAATTTGACGAGGGCGGAGATGTTACGAGCTGTGGGAATGCTGGAAGCTGGATCTGTTCAGCGTAATGTTGCTGAGGCCATAGGGACCCATCAAAATGTAATTTCAAGATTGTGGACACGCTATCGTGCCACAGATGAAGTAGCGGAGAGACACCGGGGGCCAAGTCACATCACTACCCCCAGACAAGACCGATTTTTGCAAATTACTGCGCGAGCACAACCAAATGCAACGGCGACTCAATTGGTCCAAAGGCTGCGAGTGGAACACCAAGTGCTTGTGAGTGACCAAACTGTAAGAAGGCGACTGCATGAAAGCAATCTACGCTCTCGTAGACCACTCCGGGTCCCACCTTTACGGAGAGGCAATCGTGGACGACGATTAGAATGGGTTCGGAACCACGTGGACTGGGGCCGTGACCAATGGTCCAAAGTGCTGTTCACGGATGAATCCAGGTTCGGCTTCCATCCAGATTCACGAAGGACGCGTGTTTGGCGAGTTCCTGGACGATGGAACCGTCTCCAGAACCCTCAGGAAGTTCACCCATACCAAGGAGGAACAATTATGGTTTGGGCAGGAATTCGTCTTGGAGGACGGACGGATCTCGTTTGGGTGCGGGGCAATATGACGGCAGAACGATACGTCCAACAGGTGCTGGGGCCCGTAATCTTGCCCCACAGAACACAAACGGGCAAGATTTCCTGCTCATGCACGACAATGCCCGGGCACACACGGCGAGAACGGTAGCAGCTTGGTTACATACACATAATGTTAGGGCCTTAGACTGGCCTGCTCAATCGCCAGATCTAAATCCCATTGAGCATGCGTGGGATATGCTGCAAAGAAGAGCTCTGAAGGAAGTTCCTGAAAATCTGGCTACAGAAGATCAACTTTTTGCGCACCTCAGAAGGACATGGGACAATATTCCGCAGCAAGACATTGACAACCTTATTCTGAGCAATCGTTGCCGATGTGTTATGAACATCATGGGCGCTTTCTCAGACTACTAACTTCAAGTTTATAAACACAAATTAAATGATTTTTCTATTTTTTTCAGTTTTTACTCACAAATTAAAAGTTCATTCATATACGGTTTCCGTCTATGCTTCATTTTTTTTCCATAAAATCCTGAATTTTTAATCTATACCTTAACCATTATTAAAAACCGGCCAAGAGCGTGTCGGGCCACGCTCAGTGTAGGGTTCCGTAGTTTCCCGTCCGTCACAATAAGTGTTCCTACTTATGAGTTTAAAGGTGGGTATCGATTATGTAAAAATGCTTGCATATACGAATATACTACAAACTTAGTCCAGAAATTATTTTGTACAACTTTTTGTCTTTTTTGTACAAAAACTGTTGTTTCCATCAAGTTCAAAATGATTTTCCTAGAAAGTCCTTATAAAGTTCTACTTTTCAGATTTTTTTCATATTTTCTAAACTTATGGTTCAAAAGTTAGAGGGGGGGGGACACATTGTTTTTTACTTTTGGAGCGATTATTTCCGAAATTATTGACATTATCCAAAAATGATTTTAGGAAACCCCTATTCATTTTTAAATACCTTTCCAACAATATATCACACGTTAGGGTTAAAATTTAAAAAAAATCACTTCCCACTTTACATATAGGGAGCCCCCCTATATGTAAAGTGGGAAGTGATTTTTTTTAGGGGGGCTACCCTAATAAAACATTTTTTCCAATTTTTATTTTACCATTTTGTCGGTGTGATTGATATACTTATTGGTACCAAATTTCAGCTTTCTAGTGCTAACGGTCACAGAGATTAAGCGAGGACGGACAGACGGACGGACGGACAGACATGGCGAAACTATAAGGGTTCCTAGTTGACTACGGAACCCTAAAAATGGTAGAATATTAATTAACGTATCTTTTAAATATATACATGTCATATAAATAATTAACACATTGATAGTAATTCGCTTTTTTAAAAATATCCCTAGACCGTGTTGATGTACATTAAAAATATGAATACAAAGGAACTGATTATTTCTTAAGAAATTTCTTCCAGCAGACCTGCAAAAGGAGAAATGAAAAAGAAATGTAGACAATAGTGAGTGAGAAAAGGAAGAGAATAGAGATTAGGTGCCTTTCCTAACTTAACCTGTTAAGATATATAAATACACATATAAGTAAATATTAATACATACTTATATAAATACAATAATACAATGCTAAGATATATAGACTAATAAATATAAATATGTATATAATAAATCATGGTTGAGAGGAAAGGTAATGCGTAACGTTTTCTTGAGTAACTTCTATTATCCTCTGTCAGCCGTCACGATATCATTTCATTATAAAGCATCATAACGCGCGTAGCGTTTTCATTTTATTATTTCACTAGCGGACGTCACGCGGTTTCACCCGCGTAGTTCCCGTTCCCGTGGGAGTACGGGGGAAAAATATAGACTATGTTACTTAGGGTGAATGTAGCTTTCTAATGGTGAAAGAATTTTTGAAATCGGTTCATTACTTCCGGAGATTCCCCCTACAAACAAACTTACAAACTTACAAACAAATGTTACCTCTTTATAATATTATTATTATCATTATCATTTATTCATTTAAATACATATTTTTAACATTTTTAAATATTTCTTAATAAAACTACATAAAAAAACATTTAAAAATATAAAAAACAGTAGCCTACCAGCGCTGGGAACAGGGTCCGAGCTGCCGGTGGTCAGGGCTCTTGAGAGAGGAACCTCCTAACGACACGTGCCGTGTCCAGAAGTACTGCTTTCTGAATCAAGCCCTTGATCCAGCTACCAAGCGAGAACCTCCTAAGATGTTGGTCGAGGCTCTTGGCTATTAAGCCATTGGCCGACACGACTATCTATTATTATTATTATTAGTATATTAGTAAAGATATAGATTACAATATTTGCTTTTATGACTGCCTCTTTGGCTTAGTGGTCGCAATCGCTACTACTGAGCATGAAGTCCTGGATTCGATTCCCGGGTCGGGCAAATTGTTACTGGGTTTTTCCGTCAATAATTTCTTAGTAGGTACCAGCCACTGAGTCTGGATTTGTACCTACCCGGTTGATGGTAATAGGCTCGCTATGTAACATGGGACTTAAACATAACTGGCAAAACGTGGGTGTACTATTAGGAACAACTCTGCCTAACCTTGTAGTTTAGGGAAATATAAAATCTACTTATTTCGATATCTGATGATGGCACAAACTGCCTACAAATTAAGCAACATTTATTTTTTAAACAGTCCTAAACATACACCTATCCTACACGCACGGTTAACGGTCTATATTTTAATTTTACTTCACATTAAATTGTTATTTTGGCATGAGAACCATGTACCTACCTAAAATTAATGACGCGAGCAACGGTTAATAACTATGCTATGTAGTTTTGAGTAGGCGTTACCTTTACAGTACCTTATATTGTTATAGGAGCCTCTGAAACAAAAACATGGGAAGTTTATCATATATGGAAAACTATATCATGTACTACCTTTTGGCCACACCCGCGTTTAATAGGGTAGTAGACAAAAAAAAACTAATTAATCCGTCAGATAGATTTTCAAAAAATATTGGACACGTATTTTCTCTTTTTTTACGTAAACAAAAAATTAAGACGATACAGTAACGTCACATTTGAGTACATTTTTTACTCAAATGTGACGTCACAAGCCCCCACTCTTGATCTTTGACACGTTTTATCTTCGTAAATTTTTATTAATTTGCTAAAACAAAAAACACGTATCCAATATTTTTCGATAATCTACTAACTGACGGACTAAACAGAATCATATTTTTTTTAGTCAGTCATCATTCCTATTATACCACTGGAAAGTAATACACGATAATAAGTTTCTCATATTCTAACCCAGGTAGTTTACCAGTGCATCTTGGCCAAATTTCATAGGAATCCATTCTGACGTTTAGATGTGAAAAGCTAGTAAGTAGACAGAGTTACTTTACTTACTACATGTATGAATGTTCATCTATATTATGTATGACGGCTTCGTCCGACGTCACCTACGCTCGCAGCAGGACCTTTCTCTTATTAATTTGTAGGGATTATATTAATCTAGCTTTTGCCAGCGGTTTCACTCGCACCCCAAAGGAACTTAAAACACTTAGTTATTTATTACAACTTTATGCACATGTAAAAACTGCACAAAGGTGGACTTAATGCCTTGGGCATTATTAACTTCCAAAAGAGCACTTATCAAAAGACCTTGGGGTTTGAAAATTGAAATTATTACGAAAACAGTATTTTTTTATAGTTTTATACTGTTAAATATATTGTAGTAATTGGGAAGTGAAGGTGTTAGTTACAAACGAACGGTCAGATACGCTTCGGTATTAACATTTGTTACTTGAGTTAATTTGACTATTTTCACATTGTTTATTTCAATTATGTTCCTTCCATCGAACCGAATATTTTCTTTAATCAGGAAAAATGTCCACTACCTATATTTACTGACAAAGTAAATAAATAAACCTCGAATCCTTCCTCGTTTTAGACAAAACAAATCAATTTCCGTCCGTTCCCAAAATAACAACCAATCGTATACAAAGAAGGTATGGAGGTCTCATTAGACACCGCTCGTAACTTCAAATTACCGAGACGCTCGTAGGAACAGCGGTGTTAGGAACAAGGACTAACTTCTACACTGATTTGTGGTACCACTACTATGAGCTACACGGGAATAGGGTAGATGACAAAAAAAAAATAGTCCGTCAGATAGATTTCCAAAAAATATTGGACACACATTTTTCCTTTTTTACGTAAACAAAAAATTAAGGCGATACTGTGCGTCGAAAACTCGTGTGACGTCACATTTGAGTAAATTTTTTTTTCAAATGTGACGTCACAAGCCACTCATGATCTTTGACACGTTTTATCTTCGTCAATTTTTATTAATTTGATAAAACAAAAAACACGTATCCAATATTTTTCGATAATTTAACTGACGGACTAAACAGAATCATATTTTTTTTAGTCAGTCGTCATCCCTATTCTAAAAAGATGTACCTTTTTCGTGCAAAAAAGAAAGATTGAAACCAATACCGTGATTGTGTGGCTGACTTTGGCGGTGCCGAACATTTCTAGGAATTATAGGCACACTGTAAAAACGTAATCCAAAATAATCCTAGTTCTCGTAGTAATCTTTGTTAAAAAAATAAAAAAAAATACCAATCGAATTGAGAACCTCCTCCTTTTGGAAGTCGGTTAAAAACGGACAAAGTCACATTTTCTTGATTTTCTAAATAAACAGCGAGTTCAATCACCCGACTTTTTTTCCTAAAAAAAAGATAAAAAGTCTGCGAATAACCTAAATGTTTCGTGAAACAAGAGTTGGCGTTAGTTCTCAGATTCTTTTTCAGCGAAGGACTTAGCTCTCCCGCCACGAATATTCAATAGATTAGTCCGTGAACACAGTGGCAAAGCTATATTTCGGTTTTATTTTATCTATATTAGTACCTAGCTAGTATTATGAGGAGCTCGTGTCTAAATAATAACAGCCAGCCGGGTCAATCTTCAGTTTAATTCGCGCTTACCCAGGTTGGTCCGTGGATTGGTTACCACCCATCACATACCTAGTTTCCTCTATGCAATTGGCTGTCATTTGTAAGTAGATCTTTTACAGTCGTTACAAGTAGTCCGTGGCCCGAAAGTCTGACAAGTCTTACCAAGGGGTATCGTATTACCCAGTACGAACTGTGTTGTGGAGGTCAGACAGGCAGTTGCTCCATGTAAAATAGATACTGGTATTCCCACATCAGGTTAGACTGGAAGCCGACCCCAAAATACACACATCAAAAAAAGTTTGTGATCACTAGCTTATGCTGATATAATTATTTAAATTGAACTTTATCAAGAAAAAACTTTGTTGTGTGTTTTCTTTAAATAGAAATACCCTGTTTGAAATTAAAAAAATAAACTATTTTTTATCTACACTTCTACACTAATATTTTAAGAGGAAAGATTCGTATTTTGTGTGTATAATGTTTGTAATGAATAAACTCAAAAACTACTGCGCCGATTTTACTGCTATATTTTATCCCCGTACTACCACGGAAACGGGAATTACGCGGGTGAAACCACGTGACGTCTGCTAGTTTTTTTTTTTATAAAAACGTAACAAAAAGATTTCGTATTTTCAAAGTGATCACAAACTTTTTTTGATGTGTGTAGTTGTGAAAAGGCTAAGCAGATTATAATAGTGAATCGAATCGTTTGCTAAGTTTTCTCGCGCCTTATGTACTTAACCCACCTTTCAATTTCAGCCCATAATGTAAATTATGGGTGGTGGTTTTGGTTTTAGGGATTTGTTAGTCGTTAATTATTTTTTATTACGTATACGTAATAAACAAATAATTAATGACTAACAAATAATGTTATGTGCTTATAATTTAATATTGGAAACTTTTACCTTTTTTAAAACACTTATGAAAGTACTTTTTTAAAGGCTGCATTGCCAGCTTTTCGCCATTATTGCGCCATTGCAATCGGCTCGACAGTATGTTGTAACACTGGCACTTTCAAGGTGTGATCGGCATTGCCAGCTTAAATGGACCTATATCAATTAACTCTATATGCAAATGCTTATCTGGAAATACTGCATGAATACTACCTCAGGTACTATGTCTTCTAGTACTATGTCATAACTCTTTAACCTTTAGTTTCTAGGAATACGGCATAATTATAAATTGTGGCTGAATTGCCAGCTTTTCGCCATTATTGCGTCATTGCAATTGGCTCGACAGTATGTTGTAACAAAAGTTTTGGGTCAACAAAAGTTGACCCAAAACTTTGGCACTTGCAAGGTGTGATTGGCATTGCCAGCTTAAATGGACCTATATCAATTAACTCTATATTGCTTATCTGGAAATACTGCATGAATACTACCTCAGGTACTATGTCTACTAGTACTATGTCATAACTCTTTAACCTTTAGTTTCTAGGAATACGGCATAATTATAAATTGTAGCAGCTGCTACATTCCCACCCGAATATAGCAGTTATCATAACCATAATTTAATTTCGTCCCATTAACTCCTATAACTCGAGTGGGATCCAAAGGGCTTACGGAATGTCTTCTGCACAGCTGCGCAAGGAAATTCCCAACCAACTAGGGTGTGGCATAATCACATGCGCGACAAAGCCCATTTTCTTAAAATAAAAAAATAAATAATAGAGTGTTCATTTATGTACGTAAGCATTACATTGTGTCATAATTTTCAAATATGTATTAAATAACAAGATCTGCTGTGATCTATCTAAAGTAATATTATGTAGGGTTTTAAAGATTTTAATAATTCGTTTTATATATTTGAGAAATGACAACACTGCCTAACCGTCAATGTTGTGGCGGGAAGGGGTAGTTTATTTTTATAAACTACCCCTTCCCGCCGCTCTGTCTGCAACATGACACTCGGCCGAGAGAGCGTTTTTCATTGGGAGAAATTGTGGTGTTAAGACTAATAGTCGAATCTATGTCTGATAACTGATAAGTTCTGTAATTCTTGCATTTTGTATAAAACGTGAAGTAATGTAGAATTGTGTAATACCAAATAATTTGAAAAGAGTAACCATGGAGTTTCTTGCCGGTTCTTCTCCATGGAAGCCACCAACCCGAACCGTGCACCTTTGTCGACGTTCGTAAATGCCCATTCAGGCCTATGTGGAATGAAATACTTGGATTTGAATATACTCAAGAGTTGATTGGAGCTACAGTAGTTTTATTACAATTGAGTGCGTCAAAGTCAACGTCAAAGTTTTTGAAGTGAAAACTTCTTTAGGTGCGTTGAGCACTTTTTGGGTGAAGGAAAAACATTGAACTCATCGTCACTTGACGCAACGTGCGGTCACGATTCGTAGCACTCGTAGGCTATCCGCCTAGCACCACATAAGCATACGCGGGGCATTACCAGTGCTACGACTGGGGAGGGGCCTGTCTACTTTTTGTTTTCAATTCTATCGGCAGTCCCCAAAGACTGCCCCGATTCTTTATATGTTAAACAGGTGTGGTAGACCGCGGCGAAGGTGGTATGACGATCTGATCTTGTTTGCGGGGTGACATGGCCAGAAATCGCAGGGTGTGGATTCAGCAGACGAGCCTTCGGTAAACTGCAGTGAATAGAAGTCTTCTTGCCTCAGTCAATATTGAACTCTGTCTGCAAGCCAAACCAGAGGCCCATAGGTGGATTAAAACTCTGACACCAGGTTATACACTAACCACACGATAAAGAAAAAACCGGCCAAGAGCGTGTCGGGCCACGCTCAGTGTAGGGTTCCGTAGTTTCCCGCCCGTCACAATAAGTGTTCCCACTTATGAGTTTAAAGAATCAGACAAAAAGAAACAGAAATCAGACAAAAAGTTGTACAAAATAATTTCTGGCAAATTATTTTGTACAACTTTTTGTCTTTTTTGTACAAAAACTGTTGTTTCCATCAAGTTCAAAATGATTTTCCTAGAAAGTCCTTATAAAGTTCTACGTTTCAGATTTTTTTCATATTTTCTAAACTTATGGTTCAAAAGTTAGAGGGGGGGGGGGGACACATTGTTTTATACTTTTGGAGCGATTATTTCCGAAATTATTGACATTATCAAAAAATGATTTTTGAAAACCCCTATTCATTTTTAAATACCTTTCCAACAATATATCACACGTTAGGGTTGAAATTAAAAAAAAAATCACTTCCTACTTTACATATAGGGGGGCTACCCTAATAAAACATTTTTTTCCAATTTTTATTTTACCACTTTGTCGGCGTGATTTATATACATATTGGTACCAAATTTCAGCTTTCTAGTGCTAACGGTCACAGAGATTAAGCGAGGACGGACAGATGGACGGACGGACAGACATGGCGAAACTATAAAGGTTCCTAGTTGACTACGGAACCCTAAAAAGATCACAATATTGATCTTTTTAATTAATATTGATGCGAAGACAACAATTGGCAATAAAATTAAATGATCGGAGATAGTTCAAGTTACCAATACACCCCGCTGCTCATCGCCAATGTGCTGAGCTTTGGTGATGCGCATCTAACAGTAATCGTCTGTAATTAAGAGAATAGATCACATTAATTCATCACGCTTTCCTACAAATACAAATTGTTTTGCTAATATACATAAAGTGTATGAAAAGACTCTTAACGAGGTCGAAAGACACTTGTTCTGCCAGTCATTGCTGTCATTTATTTGTTCAAGACCAAACCTTCAGGAACCTTCCAGTTACGAAGATATTGAAGGTCAAAGGACCAGCATTTTCACACGAATATTTAAATATAAGTTTTAAATGTCATACTTTTACTTTAATTTTGTTATAGTTACTCAATGTACCTAACGCAATCAAAACATTCGGCTATCGTAAACCATGATTTTTCAGAACAAAAAAAAAGTCGTATTCCAGCAAGAATTTTTGCGCAGAGTTATTTTATAAGTCGAACAGGTATGTACTTTTACCTGGAAAGAAATTTCGAAATTTATAGAACTTTAACAGGTTATTTGGGCACCCCCAGAGAACTATCCTAAGTATTCGATCTCGAGGACCCTGTGCTAATTTACAAGCACCCTAACGCGAGCGAAACCGCGGGCAAAGGTTAGTTAGGTACTCATAAAGACGATTCATCGCCTTTCAATATCCGTGGGCTCGCTCCATTCCTGTGCCACATACTCAACAATTCGCACGTCCTGATCTGCCTTTTCTCATTACCGTAGGGAACTCACCAGACGTGACTGCACTGTCTAAATTAACAACACCCTATGCTTTGCCTCATTTTATTATTATATTATTATATTCTGGCGGGATTACAATCAAGATGGCCGCCACCCGTTGATATTGTTTGCGGAGGAGTTTGGCGGGATTAGAAAGGCTACAAGTATTGAAGCTGAGGTTTTGTGAGATTGGTCGGTTGTGGAAATCTTTGGTCGGTTCGGATAGTTGTTTTGTATTGTTTTTGTTTGTTAATAAGTAGTTGGTTATGTTGGGAAGAACTTTTAAACGTTCTACAGGGTGTAAACGGGTTCTTGACGAAGCCATCAGCCAAGCATTCTGAACATCAAACTAAGTAAACCCTACGCAAAAATTATTGCTGGGAAACAAATTTGTTTTTGGGGTGAAAAATCACGTTTTACAGTAACAATGTTTTGAGTGTGTTACATTGATATGTTACGCAATCAAAATATTGTGCTGGTGGCTTCATCTATACTTATTAATAATATTATAAAGCTGAAGAGTTTGTTTGTTTGTTTGAACGCGCTAATCTCTGGAACTACTGGTCCGATTTGAATGATTCTTTCAGTGTTGGGTAGTCCATTTATCGAGGAAGGCTATAGGCTATATTACATCACTGCGATCAAAAGGAGCGGAGCATAAATGAAAAATATTGCAAAAACGGGGAAAAATGTATTCCTTTTGTGAGCTGTTTCTCTTTTATGTGACGCAGACGAAGTTGCGTGGGTCAGCTAGTTTAATCATAAACGGGTAATGGTGGTATTCAAAGTTATAACCTTAAAAACTAGTAGGTATTTAAAAAAAATCTTGTGGAAGAGTTGGAACTTCGACCTCCAATATCTCCGTAAACGGAACCTACCAGTTCCCAGGTATGGTGTAGAACAAAAACATGATCCCAATGTTGATGAGAATAAATGCCTTTCGGCTTCGTTAAGAGTATTTTTACACCCTTTGGAATGAAACAACTTTGAAATTCAAATAAAAAGTTTTATTCAACTCAATGAAAGCTTAAAAATTCTTGCCGCGTTAGCAGTAGTTTCAAAGACTTTTTTTTCCAAGTCGTACCCAACAGTCTAGAAAGTTCTTAGCAATAGGCTAACTTCTTAATACCAAAAGGCTTTTAACTAAAGTGATTACCCAAACTTGAAGCATTGAACTGACGGAATCAGGCAGAGCCTAATGGTCAAAAGCTTAGAGGTAGTG
The DNA here is from genome assembly GCA_905147715.2 of Xestia xanthographa. Taxonomy (NCBI): domain Eukaryota; kingdom Metazoa; phylum Arthropoda; class Insecta; order Lepidoptera; family Noctuidae; genus Xestia; species Xestia xanthographa. Next base: position 23,336,746 of record LR990659.1, read on the forward strand.
GGTACTAGGTAACCAGGCAGGCGAGCAGGCTTGCGCGAAGTTAAAGAAGTTCTTCTCTCCCCCTCCCCCCTCCTTCGCCCTTCCCGATACTCCTGTGTCGTATGACGTCACTACTGAACGCGGATGTAGGAGACTAGAAGTGTTATGTGTAAGATGCGTGAATTGAAATAAGATTCAATTTATTGTACACATGGTGTAAAAGACCTCATCACGAAGCCGTCAACTAAGCATTCTGTAAATCATACAGTAACTTTACGCAAAAATTGTTGCTGTGAAACGACTTTTTTTTTGGGGTGAATTATCATGTTTTGTGGTAGAACTCAATGTAACGCACTCAAAACATTGTGCTGATGTATGGATTGAATAGTGTGGAGGTCGTGGAGGTGTTTAAAGTAAAAATCTTACATTAAAAACTGGTATTTAAAAAAAAAGTTGGAACTTTGACCCCCAATATCTCCGTAACTAGAAGGTTCCCAGGTATGGTGTGGAATAAAAAAAATATCGTAATGATGAGGAGAACAAGTGCTTTTTGGCTTCGTTAAGAGGTGTTTTACACCCTTTATTTGTCTTAACAATGAAATAAAATAACATAACATCACGCCTGTAATCCCCGAAGGGTTAGGCAGTGGTGTACCCAATTAGTACACCCATTTATCACCAGTTATGTTTAAGTCCTATGTAAAAAGGGCAAGCCTATTGCCATCAACCTGGTAAAAATGCAGACTCCGAGGCTGCTACTGAGAAATACCTGATGGAAAAACCCAATAACACTTTGTCCGAACTGGGAATCGAACCCAGGACTTCATGCTCAGCAGTCGGAACCACTAGACCAATGTGGCAGTCGATACAAAGAAGTTCAAAATACTTACTGTTTGTCATATTATTATCATTATTTTCTAACAATTCCAGACTCACTGCTATTCGTCTGTCATATGTTTTCATGTCATTCATGTTGTTCATTTAACCAAGATTTTGCTGATAAATTTACTTTGAAAACATTTTATAACTCTGATTGGAACACCTCTTATCATAAGGTTCTAAGGTGGTTACTATGGTCACCAATGGTTGTGACAGGTGAGTAGTGAACGTACTTAGTTTAAGAGGAATTTCGTGTCGACTGTTTTGTATGGATGGCAAAGTGACTACGACTGGTCGTCTATTAATTTATAAGCATCCTTACAATATTCCTACGTTTCCTGTATACAGGCAGTTTTCTTAGGACGCCTTGTTAATAACTTTCTCAAGAAGCCAACATATTAGATGTAAGCAGTCTACATCGCACGCACCGAGCTACGCACTGTTTTGCTTTTATTTAAAAATTCTCATGATGTAAGACTAGAAAAATGTAACATACGAAATCGTAAAGATTAAGTGCGAATTCTTCACATAAATGTTTTAAATTGCGATGGATCTAATGAGTTAGAAAATAAGGTAGTTTATTCCGTGACAAATGTAAAATTTTACATAATATTTAGACCATTTTGATCATTAAACTGAAGGTTAAATATTCCAAGTTTCCTGGTCGTAACGCACATTAATGGTTTCGTGAATGCTAGCATTCAAATAACAAGAGGCGAATTACAAGGACGGTTGCAAACTGAAATATCAAATATTAAAACTCACAAACATTATGTATTTCGTAAAATATTATTGTAGTAAGTATTTAACTCATTCAACATTTAGTTCTACTTCATGCAAAGAATCAAAATTGCTATCCAACGTGGTAATGTCAGCCTTCTGGGCACTAATTTAGGTATACCTACATTGTAAAAATGCGTTGATATTAATAAGTAGTAAAAATAATAAAAAAAGTAAAGCGAATTCAGCCAAGGTTACCGACGTAGCCCGAAGAATTGCCTAACTTAAGTGGCAGTGGGCAGGGCACATAGCTCGCAGAACGGATGGCCGATGAGGCCGAAAAGTTCTGGAGTGGCGACCGCGAACCGGAAGACGTTGCTTTGGAAGACCTCCCACTAGGTGTACGGATGACCTGGTGAAGGACGCGGGAATCCGCTGGATACCGGACCGATCAATGTGGTGACACTTAGGGGACGCCTATGTCCAGCTGTGGACGTCTTTCGGCTGAAATGATGATGATGATAAAAATGAATTCTAAAACATTTAGGACACTTACCTAATTGTATTTTAACTGAAACTTACCTGAAGTTTCGTCCTAGACTTTTGTCTACACCGGGGGGTTTTATCAGTAAGTTTTGACGAATTTGACATTGAAACTAACACTCATTTGGTATTTAAGTCTTTTTTAGATATCGATTAGTGTTAGTAATACGGGCATTACTATGCCTTAAGACAGTCTAGACGTAGGTCTGATTAATAGTCTTAGTGAATGGTTAAAGAAATCTTTCGCTGGATTACAGACTGTATCAAACATGTTGTTAATTAGTGTATTAACAAATTATTAAACCATTTTGATTACAACCTGTGAAATATTTTCAGTCAATTTGAGGAAACCGGAATGATTGTCAACATGAAGGATTGAGTGCCTTTCCGAGTTCTTGGGGTTTGCCGTGTTTGAGTACGGATTATTTGTTTCCCGGTAAATACGATTTACGTGTTCGTAATCCTGAAATTTCTACGAAAAGTCACGTTTGTTTACAAAATACGAAAGAAATATCACCCCAAAACTCACTCAATACATGCGGTATTGAGTACTGGAATTTAATTTCACCGTATTGTGAAAAGTGCCAAACAGTCTTTCATATGTACAAATTCCATATCCTTCAAAGTCTGAATACACGAAAGGTTAGACTCTAACCTTTCGTGTATTCAGACTTTAGGCCATTAAATTAATTTGAACAAAATTACAAAAAAGTGTTTCAAGAATGCGATGCCCGCTTCGGAATATTTTTTATTTATCTAGCCTAATAACCTTATGCAGTATGCACTGAGCTTAGAAATACAAAGCTTTGCCTCTGTGAGAGATCGGAGATGAGATCTGTTGCGCAAGATTCGTGCTTATTCGAAAACACGAAGTTTATCGATGCGCATTTCGTTACTAGTTTAACTGTATACAGGGTGGAATTTTGTAATGCCACCTGGAGGGAAAGTACTCTTAATACCGGAGATAGCAAATTTTACTCAAAGGAAACATTCCTTCATTTTTAAAAAGAAATTAATCTGCATTCAAAGATTTTGAAAATTCGCGTGCCACACTCGGGAATCGAACCGTCTAAATTCCAAAAAAATAACACCCTGTACTTTTATGGCACCAATCGATAGGGTAAATCATAAGGATCAAATCCCTCTAACAAATACGATAAATTAAATGAAAGGGAAACTATGAAATCTTAACTTATAAATTCAATGGGATAAGATAAAGCACTTTTAGTCAAAGGTCCATCCAATTACGAACATAGTAAACAATTCTCTTTTGACGATATTTATTAATTAAAATTACGAAGAACTATTTACATAGGAATATTGCAATTTGCACAAACAAACACATGCAAATTGCAATCTTCTGCAATCTTATTCTCTTCAATTGTAAAGGTCCATCATTTTATTAAAGTGCTATATCGTACCTATTGAATTTATCCCATTGAATTTATAACTTAAGATTTCATGGTTTTCCTTTCATTTAATTTATCATGTTTGTTAGAGGGATTTGATCCTTAAGAATGACCCTATCGATTGGTGCCATAAAAGTACAGAGTGTTATTTTTTTGGAATTTAGACGGTTCGATTCCCGAGTGTGGCACGCGAATTTTAAAAACTTTGAATGCAGATTAATTTCTTTTTAAAAATGAAGGAATGTTTCCTTTGAGTAAAATTTGCTATCTCCAGTATTTACAGTACTTTCCCTCCAGGTAGCATTACAAAATTCCAACCTGTATATGCCTAGTTTTACTTTTTCGGCCAAAGCTGGATATTCTAGCCAGATGAAAGAGCAGCACACCAAAACTCGACAACCACACTAGAAAGCCACCGAATGCAGTCGCTGTGGCCGAAATCGCCTAGATGGCATCACCATCATACTAACTACTTCTATTTCTTCTAATGTGTCAATTGAGACGGTTTACCATTTTGTGAACAAAACAAAACATACAATGCAATACAATACAATACGAATCCTCATCCAGTTAATCTTATTCCAAAACAGGGCGTCCTTCCAGGGTCACGTCGCTCCCTAGGTGCGTTCCGAAACGTCACGACCAATCATGTTCCGAAACATAGTCTCACTAGTGACAGCTTCAATAATACTAATTTAGGACATGTTATATTAATAATGGATGGATTACAAGGTAATAATGAGGAGCTTTAGATAATAGGATGTTTGTTTATGAAGGATAATCTTCTTTTGGGACAAATTGTGTCTTATTTAGTGACAAGGAAGAGGCGTTTGTCCATTAATTCAGAATTATGTGGGTGTAGAATAATCGTGTTTAATCGTGGAAAGGTTCGGTTAGGCATATATCTTTCCTTATCGTGTGGTTAGTGCATAGCCTGCACCCCTAGCCAAATTGACAATCTACAATCGTTAACGCTAGTAGAAAACTATTCAAATGAATGGGAATGACATCATCTCAACGTTAAATCACGTGATCAACACAAACGAATAGAAAATTCGTAGACAAGTTTACATCGTTCAAAATGATAGAATTGAATGTTATCGTTTCTACAATGTTGATCACTAAACTCTTTGGTAGGAACGCTCACCATAGACTAAAGTGTAGGTTTTTTCTACAGACATTAGAGAACGAGCGATCGACTCAGTCGTGTCAACTTGGCTACCAATTTAGCGTTTTCTACAATCGCTTACGCCGAGGCGTTTACGATTGTAGAAAGAGAATCGATCCGAAACGTTTGTAACTTAGCTAGGGATGCTGGTGTCAGAGTTTCTATGCCGCCCATGGACCTCTGACTGGGACTTATCTACCAGGTATGCTGGTTTCCTTACGAATGTAGGCAAATGATGATTCAAAACACCATTACCTATGAAGCCGAAAACAGTGTTGATTAGTTTAATAAATAAAGTAATTAAATTACCTACTATGCGGTTGTTTGCAATGACGTATTATATATAGACACGTCATGAACCAACATCGCGGCGCTTAAAAACGGCGAAAATACTAGAACTACTTATAAGCGTGAAGAAAGATAAAGAAAACATGACAACGAACGGCGGGATGCCTGTTGCGAGAGGGAGATAAATATACATCTTCAGTCACGTCACAGGATTTATTAAATTATAAACAAACGTAGCGTCGCGCGACAGGTTGGTGCGTAACTAAGCGCGATGTGGCCAATTGGCTTCATTTCATGTTGTCATTTTAGAGTGCGGACAACGTATCTATAGTTTATATATCATTGGTTGTATGCTATTTATAATTTTGTTGTTTGAAATATTAATAGCAAGATAACACAACAATGAAACTGATAACACCCAATCAAATGACTTAGCGGTTTTCCTTTAACATTATTAAAAATATAAATAACTTTTATGCCACATCCCACCGACAGTTGGAGGGATTTCTATAAATTCAAGGCCGTTCAATGAACTATGAGAGTTACCTTGATATTGCGACGTATTTTACTAACACAAATTAGACTTCCACCCTCTGAATAAAGGCGGAGTAGAATTATGCCAAGCTCTGAAATATATGGTTACTTAGAAGTTCATACTAGTTGTCACTTAACTCGACATTAATTAATTAGACTAATAAGGAGTTATGAGTACAACACTTTTATTTTCACTATATTAGTCTTTCTAATTTATGTTTTTCTGTAATAATTGTAAAAAAAAACAAGTTTACTAATGTTAATTTGAGATATGGAAGAGTGGAGTTTCCTAACACAGGCTTTTAGTCTGGTAAATAAGTGCTCAAAAGGGGTATGTGGTTGGAAAAGTCGAAAGCAGAAAATCTGACTTATGAACTTCGTTTGGACTAGTTAGAAGATAAACATATTAAAAGTCCTGACCCCTCCGAGGTGAGCCAAATGGGTGGGGGGGGGGGGGCAAAAAAGGTGCCGTTTTTTGCTTATATCTCGAAAACGATGCGTCGTATAAAATTTTGTTGTACTACATAATAAAACCTCATAAAATTCTCTACAACTTTGTTTGTCACACTTTTTATCTATGTCCAATATTTAAAAAAAAAAAAAAAAAAAAACGTAAAACAAAAATTTTGCTAAGTTGTACAGAATTTTATCAGATTTCATTGTGTAGTACAACAAGTATTCGTGCCGACCGTTTTCGAGATACAAACCAAAAACAACGAACGGGACAGAGAATTGGACAAATTTTTAACAAAGTTGAAGAGAATTTTATGAGGTTTTATTATGTAGTAGAACACAATTTTATACGACGCATCGTTTTCGAGATATAAGCAAAAAACCAAAAAACGGGACCTTCTTTGCCCCCCCCCCCCCCTCGGGCTCACCTCGGAGGGGTCAGGACTTTTAATATGTTTATCTTCTAACTAGTCCAAACAAAGTTCATAAGTCACATTTTCTGCTTTCAACTTTTCCAACCACAATCATTCATTTACCAGACTATTTTGACACCTAAAAGGAAACTCCAATCACTAGTTTGTAAGAAAAACTTGGCGAAAACAATAAACATTTTTCATTACTCATACTCTGAAAGTAGGTCTGAAGTTGCCTGAGGAGCGGGTTGAAAGTAATACTTTTCAGCCCTAGGGAGAATCGTTTTCAACTGACAGCTGTCAAATTATTAAAAAAAAATGGTTCATTTTTCTATTGAACCATGTTCCAACTTTCTATACAGCCACGATGTAAAATTGAAATAACATAAAGTTAAGTATTAATTAAAGAATATATATATATTTTAAATATCTTTATTATAATTAAAGTTTCAACTATTTCTTTAAAATAACATAGATTTGGGAAAAATATTTACCATTTTTCGATGATGAAAATGAAAAATAGGTATTGGCTGAATAGCTGGCCGGCCACAGAAAAAAAAGCAAAATAGATGGGAAAGCGGCAATTGGGTAGATGACACCATAAAACAATAATTCCAAGACACCTTTCTCTAAAAAAACACTTTATTTTGGGCCTGAAAACCCAATTTATTTTCAATTAATTGCCAAATTCGATTTTTAGTTGCTTTGAAATCAATAAATAGTCGAGTCATTGAGTTGAATAAACAGTGACGTCACAGTAGGCTATTGCCATACAAAGTCTATTAGAGAACCGCGTTTTGACAGCTCTTAAAAAGTATCTCAATTGATTGGTGTGTCATCTACCCCATTCGAATTCCGATCTTCATTAGTTTTTTCGAGTTGTATGTTTTTTTTTACTTTCCTTGTATTCGTAATGAAAAGCACAGTGTTTACCTCGGGTTAAAGACTTATTTAGTCCCTCGAACTATTAGCGCCCTCGCTTCGCTCGGGCACCAAACCCCGTCTCGGGACTAAATAAGTTACTTTCACCCCTAGGGTAACAATGTACTATTATTCATTTTTAAATTTTTAATTTTAAGATATATTCATGACTTATTTACTTTTAAAATACTAGTTTATGCCCGCAGCTACGCCCGGGTGGAGTTCAGTTCTGAGTTCTACGGGATCATACTACCAAGATAAATAGTATTCTGTGTTAATCCAGGTTGTAAACTATCTGTGTGCCAAAATTTCAGCCAAATCCACTAAAAATTTTTTGCGTGAAAAAGTAACAAATCATCATCTGCCTAGCCGTTTCCCAACTGTGTTGGGGTCGGCTTCCAGTTTTACCGGATGCAGCTGACTACCAGTATTTTACATGGAGCGACTGCCTATCTGACCTCCACAACCCAGTTAGAACCAAAAAAAAAAAAAAAGTAACAAATATTAAAATATAAATACAACAACAGCCCTTAAGGCATCACTGCTGTCCACTGCTGGACATAAGCCTCTCCCATGATGGGAGGAATTTAATCTCCACGCTTGGCAGGCGGATTGGAGATCGCAGTGATGAAAGACTAACAGAAAACGCTGCTGCCCATTCTCTGGTCTACGGAGGCGCAAGGTGTTCTGCCTCAGACATTAGTCGCCTTATACGACACCCGTGAGTGTAATGGGTTGGTTCTATTCTACTCTGCCGTATACCACACGGCTAGAAAAAAAATAAAAATAAAATATAAATATTGCTGGACATTACAAACAGCGCCATCTAGTGCCACACTAAGCAACGAGGCTTGTGTCGTGAACACCAGATAGATGATATACTACATAGATACTTTTTGTTTGTAAATACATACTTATTATACATATAAACATCCATGACTCGGAAACAAATGTCCATGCTCATCACACAAACATTTGCTCCGACCGGGATTCGAACCCGGGACCCTAAGAACGTAAGGTAGGATTGGCGCAGCGGTAGTGAGGCTTCACTACCGCTGCGCCAATCCGGCCGTCACATATCCTCACAGACTTTCGCATTCACTCGGAATATTAGTAGAATAAAATACTACGCCGCGTATCCACCTCGGTCTTGTTGTCTGAGTCAAGCGAGCTATTTTCGTACAGCTACTGCCCCAATATGAAACCAGACGATATAAAACTATAATTATGGCTTAAATACACTCCACTTCCCCCTTGCCCCTTCCCTTGTCGGTAATCCCAGGCAAGTGAAGTCCATCAAAGTAGTTAGAGCAGTGGAAGCATGCCAAACTTAGTTAGGTACATGTGGTTAACTAAAACTTATACTTACAAGTAACATTGGAATCACTTGTGAGGTTTGCTCATGCGCCTTGGGACTTACAGGGTAAAGATTGAACAGGCTATAAATACTGGTATATCTTTGGAAGTTAGTTTGAAGTTTAAAATGATGGAAGATTAAATGGATAGCAAGAATATTATGCTATTTAGATTAAATACATAAAACATAACATTATCACGCCTGTAATTCTCAAAGAGTTATGCAGAAGTGTACCTAATAGTACCTACACCCATATTTCGCCAGTTACAAATCCCATGTGATAGGGGGCTAGCCTAATTCCGTCAATCCAACACAAATCCAGACTCCATTGGCTGCTACTGAGAAAATACTGATCGAAAAACCCAATAACACTTTGCCCGACCCGGGAATCGAACCCAGGATCTCACGCTCAGAAGTCGTGCTTGCAATTACTACACCAACATGACAGTCAATTCACTTACCACTAAATCATCAACACAGTCTATTGCAGTCCACAGCTGGACATAGTCTCCCCAAACTTGCGCCACAACACCCTATCCTCGATGTCAACCCCTTATGTTGACAATAGGCATTAAACCTCCCATTTACTACAGAATAAATATGAAAAATTAAATCCTGCTACCACCTCGATCGTTGATTTTTAGGTTAAGCCGTGCTTGCCTAGGTTGGTCTGTGGATGGGTGACCATCATTACGAGAGTTTCCTCCGTGCTTCGGAAAGAACGTTCAGCCGTTGGTCCCGCCTGTCATTTGTAGATCTTTGACAGTTGTTACAGGTAGTCAGTGACCCAAAAAGTCGGACAAGGGGTATCGTATTACCCAGTAGTCAGTGGGTTGTGGAGGTCATATAAGCAGTCGCACCATGTACAATACTGGTATTCAGCTACATCCGGTTAGACTGGAAGCCGACCCCAACATAGTTGGGAAAAGGCTAGGCAGATGATGGAAATCCTACTACCATCTATCAATCCATCGACTTGGTGTTATATTTCAAAAAGTAAATGAATAATAATATTATATTCTTTAGCAGAGCAGAGCAGAGTTTCTTTAGTGGAGCAGCGGTGGCCCAGTGGTGGGGAGCAGCGGTGGCCCAGTGGTAGCGGCCCCGACTTACGAACAGTAAGTCGTGAGTTCGAACCCAGGCAGGCGCATTACTTTGTGTAATTTATTTCATCACCGCTGCTCTCAAAACGGTGAAGGAAAACATCGTGAGGAAACCGGCATGTCCTAGAACCAAAAATTCGAAGACATGTGACATTTACCAATCCGCACTGGGCCCGCGTGGTGGATTATAGCCCATTCCCTCTCACAGAGAGGAGGCCTGTGTCCCAGCAGTGGGAACATTAATAGGCTGATGATGATGATGATGATTATATTCTTTTTGATCGAATCGCCCTTCAGTCTTTCCGTTTTTGCAATGATGTGCTGGTTTAATTTCAAACGTAATTTAATAAAGAAAAAAAAAAAAAAAAACCAAACCCGATATGTTTGAGGAAGGAAAATGATTTAAATTAATATATTACGACTTCCTCGTGGCTTCAGAATAATATTTGAGAGGTAACACATTTTACTCCTTTGAGGCGTGATTCGGTAGGTATGTAAATAATATATCATGTTTATATTATGATTGAGCATTTTTTTTAATGTAAATACATCTAAAAGTATTTTTGATTTTTCCTTGGAATTTTATTTTGGTAATCAGTTGCCATTCCCGGGTGTCCGTCTTCCCAATTCTATGTTCTAGTCTGCAATACAGAGTTGTGGGCGCTAAAATTCTTTTAAAAGAACTCATACATTTTCGCTGAAGTACACGCCAAAAACCCTTTTTGAAGGTTTTGGTACTTATGAGGTTTTCGGCACCGATCATAGAGAACAGTGATCGCATTAGACTCACGTCTATTTATTGTGCATATCTGTTCCAAAATTAGTTACTTACCTGTTCCAGTTCATACTAACATTCAGGTAAGGTGACTGCTCTAGGGTAGCCCGCGAAATTCAAATTTTCTTACGTTTTTTGCAATTTGAAAATTGCCAGTGCTAGGTTATATGTTGATTAAAATATTATTCGCGGCTGTAATACGTACCTATGTAGTTACATAATTATATTCAGCAAAATCATCAATACAACCATCCAAGTTCATAAAGGTAGAAAAAATATTTTTTAAGGTCAAAGTCCTGCATACCGAAAGTAGTAACGCAATCATAATATTATTATGTCATCATCTGCCTAGCCTTTTCCCAACTATGTTGGGGTCGGCTTCCAGTCTAACCGGATGCAGCTGAATACCAGTATTTTACATGGAGCGACTGCCTATCTGACCTCCACAACCCAGTTAGTACCGGGTAATACGATACCCCTTGGTAAGACTGGTTGTCAGACTTTTTGGGCCACTGACTACCTGTAACGACTGTCAAAGATCACAAATGACAGCCGGGACCAACTGCTTAGCGTGCTTTCCGAGGCACGGAGGAAACTCGGTATGTAATGGGTGGTCACCCATCCACAGACCAACCTAGGCAAGCACGGCTTAACCTAAAGATCGACCCGAGTGGCTGTTATTATTTAGCCACGAGCTCCTCAATCATAATATTATTATGTAATTAATTGAAATGATCTCTTACAATATTATTGTTTGGAAACTATAAACCTAATAATTGCAATTAATAACTGACACTATCAAAATAACCTTGAGGTGACTGCCTTACCGAAAACATGAACAACAAAAATACCCAAAAGAAAACAGTAAAAGAAATATTAACCGACGTAAAAAAGAGAACCAGACAATTTGCGTTAGGCCACTTTTACAGCAACCGCTTCAGTTGTAAGTTTGTTTAAGTGGCGTTTAATTCCGTTTCGCCGTAATTTATTAAGGCCGCTTACGGGGTTTAATTACATTGCCTCTCCTTTGAATAAAGAAAATTATTTGAACACAAAACAATTTCTTTGGGCTCAGAAGTTAAAGGTTTTCGTGGCAACACAACAGTGTGTCGATTATACTTGTTGCCAATTAAGATGAGAATAGCGGTCATTGACATATTTATTAAACCTCTTAACTTTAAAAACCGAAAATAAGTGTGTTCAAGTCTTGAATTGTCATCTATCGTGAACTTCAACATTTTTTGTAATGAAAAACGATACGTGGTTTATTTGTTTCGGTTCGTACGAAGAGATATTAGAGAAAGGGCAATGACCGCTATTCTCATCTTAACTGGCACAAACTATACCTCGTTGGTTTAGTAGCCGCAAGCAAGACTGCTGAGAATCAGGTCCTGGATTCTCACGTCGGAGAAAGTAATACTTACTTGGGCTTTTCCATCAGGATTTTCCCAATAGCAGCCGTGGAGTCTGGATTTGTGCCCAGTTTTCTGATGTAGGCTCGCCCCCTATTGCATAGGACTTAAACATAACTGGCGAAATGTGGGTGTTCTAATAAGTATACCTCTGTCAAACCCTTCGGGGATTCCTCATCATTCATCATTTCAGCTGAAAGACGCCCTGCTGGATATAGGCCTCCCCCAAGTGTCGCCACATTGACCGGTCCCGTGCGACTCGCATACAGCGGATTTCCGCAACCTTCACCAGGTCATCGGTCCACCTAGTGGGAGGCCTTCCAACGCAACGACTTCCGATTCGCGGTCGCCACTCCAGAACTTTTCGGCCCTATTGGCCATCCGTTCTGCGAGCATTGTGCCCTGCCCACTGTCACTTAAGTTTGGCAATTCTTCGGGCTACGTCGGTAACCTTGGTTCTCTGTCTTCATTTCTGATTCGATCGCGCAAGAAAACTCCGAGCATAGCCCTCTCAATTGCCCTTTGGGTGACTTTAAGATGAGGCCCATTGTGAGCGACCACATTTCGGTCCCGTATGTAATCACTGGCAACACACACTGGTCATAGACTTTCGTCTTGAGACACTGCGGCTTCGGGGATCACATGCGTGAGCAGCGGTGGCCCAGTGGTGGCGGCCCCGACTTACGAACAGTAAGTCGTGGGTTCAAACCCAGACAAGCGCATTACTTTGTGTAATTTATTTCATCACCACTGCTCTCAAAACGGTGAAGGAAAACATCGTGAGGAAACCAGCATGTCCTAGAACCAAAAAATTCGAAGACATGTGACATTTACCAAACCGCACTGAGCCCGCGTGGTGGATTATAGCCCATTCCCTCTCATAGAGAGGAGGACTGTGTTCCAGCAGTGGGAACATTAATAGGCTGATGATGATGATGATGATGTGTGATGTTACAACGGTGTTTCTGTGATTCATATTATATTACCCACCTATGTGTTTTTAACCGACTTCAAAAAAGGCGGAGGTTATATGTTCGTGTGTATGTATTTTTTTTTTTTTTTATGTATGTTACCTGATTTCTCTCCCATTTGTGGACCGATTTTCAAAATTCTTTTTTCATTTGATAGAGTACACTCCTGAGGTGGTCCCATTTTAATTTGGTGAAGATCTGATGCTGACCTTCGGAGATATACAATGGAACTCTTCAAAAAGAGACGGAAAATCTGTTGTGATAGCTCCAATCGGTTGGATGTTCATTGTTTATACAATATCATGACGGAACATCACGCCTGTATGCTCTGAGGGGGTACGCAGAAGTGTACAATTTACCTGATTTCTCTCCCATTTGTGGACCGATTCTTAAAATTCTTTTATTATTTGAAAAAGTATACTCCTGAGGTGGTCCCATTTTAATTTGGTGAAGATCTGATGCTGATCTTCGGAGATATACAATAGAACTCTTCAAAAAGGGACGGCAAATCTGTTGTGATAGCTCCAATCGGTTGGATGTTCATTTTTTATACAATATCATGACGTAACATCACGCCTGTATGCTCTGAGGGGGTAGGGCAGATTTCGACAGTTTAGGTATGTTAAGTTCCATTTATTGGGGATAAGCCTATTACCATGACATGTATTGGTAACAATGTAAAATAAATGCATAGCAAATATTTATATAGGATATTACAACTAAAAATGAAAAAATAAAAAACTTTTTTGCAAAAAAATATAACCGACTTCAAAAAACTCAAAAAAATGAAAAATAACTTTAGCTTCAGAAGTCGGTGACAAAAAAACTAAATGAATCAAACAAAGGTCACCGACTTCTGAAGCTAAAGTTATTTTTCATTATTTTGAGTTTTTTTTCAAAAAGCATTTAACTATATCGTTAATAGTCACGTTCGTTTTAGTGTTTTATCATAGACCCGGTCTTTTCCCAGCTGTTACAGTCGTTTTCGCTTCCTCTTGTTATTATTTATTTCTGAGTCCCTTTGTCGGCTATGAAGAGGTCAAGAGTCCAATTTAAAAAAGAGTAACTCTGGAGTTTTTTGCCTATTCTTCTCTATATGTATAGGAATACCTTTATAAATAGGCAACTAGAATGAATTATGTTTATTCTATTTTTTAATTCGGCCTTTGACTATGACACTAAAAAAATCTATTAAGATTAAAAAGCGTATAACGATTTGTTTGAAAAAACAATTTTCAAGAACTCTTTAACGACAACTTTATGCAGCTTGATCGCATAAAATTTCATTGAGTCATCATATTATTATGTGAATATTCCAAAAAAAGAAAATAAATTCTGAATGACAAAGCACCTGCTAAAAATAATTTGCAAACAAGAACAATTGAATATATAAATAGAAAAAGAACAAGAACTCCGTAATCGACTTGAGTCAAACAAAAGAACGCTTTATTCGTATTTAATCACCTGCCTCCATCATTCCCCGAACAAATGAGATTAGTTCATTCAAATGATATTAATTCCCTTTCAAATGCGCTTCACAGAATGTGATTCAGAAGGTAATGTGCGCTGAATAGACTTGTAATCAAGTTAGCTTCACGCTTCTTTTGCGTTTGACGATAAGCAGTACAAAGCTACGTATGAGTAAATGGTACCTACAGATATCGTCATTACACATGGCTTGAATTTTGTTGACGTTGTGAATATGCCGTGGATATGAGATTAGTCCGCCATTTTGCAAAATTCGAAAATAAGGACTGCAAATCTTCCTTGGATGTCATATCAAGTAACTAAAGCGCTAAAATAATCTATGCGACAGCTACAATCCAAGAGAAACCTTATTGCTACAAACACTGTGGTTATAATAGTGGTGCAAAGTTCAGTTTAAATAACTGTGAAAGGACTGTAATGATAATACCAGTCGCAGTCATAGTATCTTTTCCTAATCTCATATTGACAATCTGTAAGGAAGTGCATAAGTTTAGTAAACTGTTTTCAAATATAGGTATTGCGCTATAGTGCTGTAGGGAATTTTTGGCGGTTAAATGACATTGTCACGATGGTGCTGTTGGTAAAAAAAAGGAATTGTCTGTGAAAAACACACACACATAGATCCGCCCACACAAACACCTATAGATCCGCCCACAGACACACACACACTTTTTACCTTAAAATTATTTCATATTGACGTTTAATAAAACGTACATAATATCTTGAACTTGTCAAACCCAATACTCCGAAATTGCAGCAATAACATCGGAAGCACTATCATGTAACCTTTACATCATACCTTAGGGGACCGTCCTGCTTCTCCTTAACACAGGTTGTCATAACCTAGCTAGGAGAGCAGTGCTTGCTACGTTTGTAGATATAGTATTTTTCTGTAAAATTGTTTTTCATCCCACCTATTCGAAAAGGACGACTTGGTTCGCCTTTAAGTGCACCCAAAGGTGGTGTTTTCTATAAGAAACTTTTAGCGGGCAGTAATGAGTTTTTATTCCTCTTTATAAGTGCGCCGCAATTATCTTTGCGGCGCACTTTTTGAATTTGGAACATCTTAGTGTTCAGCGCCGAAAGAAATCGAACGCAAATATTGTTTGAATAAAGACTGGCTGGTTCGACGGCCCATAGTCGCGCCCGCCGCCGCGCTAGCTGATTAAAAAAAAAACGCGCGAACTACAGACCGCGTTTTCGTCAATTTTCATGAATTGTTAGAAATTCATGGTTTTGTTTTGAAAAATTAGTTCTTCAAGTGACAGTGAATAAAAAACACAATAAAGTGAAAAATAACTTTAGATCTTCAGAAGTCGGTGACCTTTGTTTGATTCATTTAGTTTTTTGTTTTGTCACCGACTTCTGAAGCTATTTTTAACGTTTTTGTGTTTTGTGTTTTGTGAAGTCGGTTTTATATTTTGCAAAACAGTTTTTTTTATTTTTCCATTTTTTCAATATTAGATATGCATTTATTTTACATGTTGAAATTAGACCACACGACTGAAGTAAAAATGTTCATAAAATGAAAACTACTGGGCCAAACTATGTTAAATTTTTATAGGACCAAATGGCAACTATTCCGCATCAAACTAAAGAATAATCACGTCAATCGGCTCATTAATATCAGCGTAATCGGTGTAAATACATTAAAAAAAACAGTAGAATTGAGATCCTTCTCCTTTTTGAAGTCGGTTAAAATTATGAGGCACCTTTTATTTTCTCATAGTGGGTGATGAAAAGTAGAGTGTATCACTCGGGCGCAATAGTACATTGTTACCCTAGGGGTGAAAGTAACTTATTTAGTCCCGAGACGGGGTTTGGTGCCCGAGCGAAGCGAGGGCGCTAATAGTTCGAGGGACTAAATAAGTCTTTAACCCGAGGTAAACACTGTGCTTTTCATTACGAATACAAGGAAAGTAAAAAAAAAACATACAACTAAAAAAAAACTAATGATGATCTGAATTCGAATGGGGTAGATGACACACCAATCAATTGAGATACTTTTTAAGAGCTGTCAAAACGCGGTTCTCTAATAGACTTTGTATGGCAATAGCCTACTGTGACGTCACTGTTTATTCAACTCAATGACTCGACCATTTAATTGATTTCAAAGCAACTAAAAATCTAATTTGGCAATTAATTGAAAATAAATCGGGTTTTCAGGCCCAAAATAAAGTGTTTTTTTAGAGAAAGGTGTCTTGGAATTATTGTTTTATGGTGTCATCTACCCTATTGCCGCTTTCCCACCTATTTTGCTTTTTTTTTCTGTGGCCGGCCAGCTATTCAGCCAATACCTATTTTTCATTTTCATCATCGAAAAATGGTAAATATTTTTCCCAAGTCTATGTTATTTTAAAGAAATAGTTGAAACTTAATTATAATAAAGATATTTAAAATATATGTATTCTTTAATCAATACATAACTTTATGTTATTTCCATTTTACATCGTGGCTGTATAGAAGGTTGGAACATGGTTCAATAGAAAAATGAACAATTTTTTTTTAATAATTTGACAGCTGTCAGTTGAAAACGATTCTCCCTAGGGCTGAAAAGTATTACTTTCAACCCGCTCCTCAGGCAACTTCAGACCTACTTTCAGAGTATGAGTAATGAAAAATATATTTTTGGCTCGGGCGACGTACTTTGAATCCCTCGCTACGTTCAGGATTCTATTAAAGAATCCCTCGCTACGCTCGGGATTCTACTCTAGAATCCCTCACTTCGCTCTGGATTCAAAAAACGCCCTCGCCGTAAAATTATTATTTTGCTCCCTTATGATACAATCTACTATTTCGTTACTCATACTCTGAAAGTAGGTCTGAAGTTGCCTGAGGAGCGGGTTGAAAGTAATACTTTTCAGCCCTAGGGAGAATCGTTTTCAACTGACAGCTGTCAAATTATTAAAAAAAAAATGGTTCATTTTTCTATCGAACCATGTTCCAACTTTCTATACAGCCACGATGTAAAATTGAAATAAGTAACATAAAGTTAAGTATTAATTAAAGAATATATATATTTTAAATATCTTTATTATAATTAAGTTTCAACTATTTCTTTAAAATAACGTCATAGATTTGGGAAAAATATTTACCATTTTTCGATGATGAAAATGAAAAATAGGTATTGGCTGAATAGCTGGCCGGCCACAGAAAAACAAAAGCAAAATAGGTGGGAAAGCGGCAATAGGGTAGATGACACCATAAAACAATAATTCCAAGACACCTTTCTCTAAAAAAACACTTTATTTTGGGCCTGAAAACCCGATTTATTTTCAATTAATTGCCAAATTCGATTTTTAGTTGCTTTGAAATCAATTAAATAGTCGAGTCATTGAGTTGAATAAACAGTGACGTCACAGTAGGCTATTGCCATACAAAGTCTATTAGAGAACCGCGTTTTGACAGCTCTTAAAAAGTATCTCAATTGATTGGTGTGTCATCTACCCCATTCGAATTCCGATCTTCATTAGTTTTTTTGAGTTGTATGTTTTTTTTTTACTTTCCTTGTATTCGTAATGAAAAGCACAGTGTTTACCTCGGGTTAAAGACTTATTTAGTCCCTCGAACTATTAGCGCCCTCGCTTCGCTCGGGCACCAAACCCCGTCTCGGGACTAAATATGTTACTTTCACCCCTAGGGTAACAATGTACTATTTTAAATGTGTACTACTATGCCTTGTTTTGAGTAAATAAAAAAAAATGTATTAAAAACAAAATGGCGGCGATAGTTCTCAACATGGCCGCACCCAAAAGATCCATGTAAAAAGTACTTTTTCAAGAGTTCATATAACATCAATATCATATCATACTACTAACATCCCCATTACTACCAAAATTCAATCCTCGACAAATTGAAAACTTCATAATGAAAGATTCTTCGACTTGTCTTTTCATTATGATCTCCTTTGAGAACAGCAAGCCGATGTTCCTTTTATTTTCATCCGCAGTGTTGTGCTCCGGGCTAGAGGTCTAATAAAAGAAATTCTGTAACTTCCTCGGAACAAGAGCAACATGTAGTATGAAGACTAATTAAAAACCTTGCTGGGTCTGAGGTTTTCTTTCTTCTTGTAGTTTTAAGGTTGGATCTATTAGAAAATTGTTTTTTGTTTCTTATTCGTTTCTACAACTGTCTTAACATTTATTTCTTTGCTTTTTACTACACAGGGGTTAAAAGTAAAAATGGGGGTTCCACAAGGCTCAATATTGGGTCCTTTCCTCTTTCTAGTATATATAAATGATCTACCCTATTTACTGAAAAACCAACCTCAAAATATGGTGTTATTTGCTGATGACACTTCCCTAATTTTTAAGATAAATAGGCGGCCCCAAAATCTAGATGACGTGAATAATGCCCTACTTCAGGTCCAAAATTGGTTCACAGCAAACAATTTGGTATTAAATGAAAAAAAAACCAAATGCATAAGATTTGCTTTACCGAATGTTAAAAGTAGTGATTGTGATATAATATTGAATAAAGAGAAACTTGAATTCGTAGATAAAACGGTTTTCCTGGGGATTACGCTTGATTCAAGGCTACAATGGGGTTCTCATTTGACATCTCTTGCGGGGCGGCTAAGTTCAGCAGCCTTTGCCATTAGAAAAATCCGTCAGTATACTGATGTAGATACTAGACTGGTTTATTTTAGTTACTTTCATAGTATAATGTCTTATGGCATTTTGCTGTGGGGACGGGCTGCTGATATTGAGTCTATATTTATTCTGCAGAAAAGAGCCATCAGAGCCATATATAATCTTCGTAGGCGCGATTCTCTAAGGGAACTGTTTAAGGATATTGGCATCATGACGGTACATTGTCAATACATCTACGAAAACATAATGTACGTCAGAAAAAATCTGCACCTTTTTGGTAAAAGGGGTGACAGACATAATTACAGTACTAGAAATAGGGACCAACTAGTTCAGCCAGGTTTCAGACTCGCTAAAGTAGACTCATCTTTCATGGGGTACTGTTTGAGATGCTATAATAAAATTCCACAAAGTATTCTTGAACTGAATGAGACGAAATTTAAAACATGCATTAAACGCACACTATGTAAGCAAGCATATTACAAGTTGAGCGATTATATCGATGATAAAAATGCTTGGCTCAATGCTGGTCCTGCTCCACATGGACAGGGGCGCATAAATTGATAGCATTAAATTGTATTGTTGGAGCTGCTGAAGATTGTACAACTATCTTTGCATTGTATAGAATCAATCTCAATCAATCTTGACGACCTGATTGGCGCAGCGGTAGTGAGGCTGCTTTACGTTCTTAGGGTCCCGGGTTCGAATCCCGGTCGGAGCAAATGTTTGTGTGATGAGCATGGACATTTGTTTCCGAGTCATGGATGTTTATATGTATAATAAGTATGTATTTACAAACAAAAAAAAAAAAGTATCTATGTAGTATATCAACTATCTGGTGTCCACGACACAAGCCTCGTTGCTTAGTGTGGCATTAGATGGCGCTGTGTGTAATGTCCAGCAATATTTATTTATTTATTTTATTTATTTAATCTCTTTAGTATTATATAAATGCATAGCCCATATTGTGTGAGTACTATGTACTAGAAAGCTATCATTCACTGGAAACCTACGTCTTTTTTTTGACTTGAATGTGCCCTGGCGGTTTGGAGTATGTCATGCTCACTCTATTGTCTCGCTGATGGTGGCGCATGTGTCGGATCATTTAGTTCCCTTCAAAATGGTTGAGTTGAATGGTGCTGATCCATGCGTCATGTCCGTGAACGGGCGCTGTCAGTTGTGACTGGTCATCTCTTGGTTGCCATGGCTTATTTGAATGAATTATTTTGAATTGTATTTTTTTTTGTTTGTGTTTTTTTGCTGTGGACACTTTTACCGTGCACATCTTGCTACATTGTTCTCACATAATATACCATCTCAACGTGAATGATGTAACCAAGATTTTGTAACAATATTCTGATTTAAAAGAGTGTCCATGGAGTTTCTTGCCCATTCTTCTCCATAGAGATCTACGCTAGGGAATGGGCAACTACAGTACTTTCACAGTTTTTATGTCTTGTGACTGGGACTGTAGCTACATTTAATTTTCATCTTTGTTTCGACAATTCAAAAGTGCCTGTAACTGGCTTACTTGAAATAAATGCTTTGATTTTGATTTTGATTTTGATTTTGATCATATTTCTTCTTCCCGACCTTCTATCGTTAGTAGCGTTTTTCAGGGTCCCGTACCCTAAGAGTAACCAACTTGACCCTATTACTAAGCCTCCACTGTCCATCCGTCCGTATGTCTGTCAGCGAGCTGTATCTTATGATCCGTAACAGGTAGACAGTAAAAATGTTAACTAAATATGTGTTTCTGTTGCTGTTGTAACAAAAATTAAAAATTAAAGGGGGTTCTCCTACGATCGATGGTACAAAATCCTTCATGCGTGAGTCCGACTCATACTTGGCCAGTTTTTTACTACATATTTCTTCCCGGCCAACTATCGACAGTAGATTTTTTTATACAGGTTGTAAATGACCTCATCACGAAGCCGTCAACCAAGCATTCTGTACACCAAACTAAGTAACTTTACGCAAAAATTATTGCTGGGAAATGGCAATGAACGCACTCAAAACATTGACTCACGACCCCCGTACGATTCAATCCATCCGGATTGAATAGTACGGGGGTCGTGGAGGTGTTTAAAGTAAAAATCTTACATTAAAAACTTGTATTTAAAAAAAACTCGTCAAAAAGTTGGAACTTTGACCCCCATTATCTCCGTAGCTAGAAGGTTCCCAGGTATGATGTAGAACAAAAAAATGATTGCAATGAAAGGGAAAACAAGTGCCTTTCGACTTTGTTAAGAGGCGTTTTACACCCTTTATACTTTCTCGCTTTTCCAGAATACCGGTGCACCGTTAGCAATATTATATTGCTGCGATTTTCGTAGAGAGGGACGAGAAACGGATGCTCTTTATTTAATACTAGCTGACGTCCCGCGGTTTCACCCACGTAGTTCCCGTTCCCGTGGGAGTACGGGAATAAAATATAGCCTATAGCACTCACGAATAATGTAGCTTTCTACCAGTGAAACAATTTTTAAAACTGGTTCATTACTTCCGGAGATTACCCCCTGCATACAAACTTACAAACAAATGTTACCTCTTTATAATAATATAGTATAGATACTTAGATGTAGATTATTATAGAAGATAGAAGATTATTATAGTAAGTATAGACTAGCTGACGTCCCGCGGTTTCACCCGCGTAGTTCCCGTTCCCGTGGGAGTACGGGAATAAAATATAGCCTATAGCACTCACGAATAATGTAGCTTTCTACCAGTGAAACAATTTTTAAAACTGGTTCATTACTTCCGGAGATTACCCCCTGCATACAAACTTACAAACAAATGTTACCTACCTCTTTATAATATTATATATAGTATAGATTATATTGCAGAAGTACAAGTTACAATATAATAAATGTCGTGCAGTGGGCGTTTCAAGACCTTTTGAATGATATCACCAAGCACAAAATTACTCCATTAGACCCTTAAGTTGTTTTATTTTATGGAGAGAGATAAGAATATATCGCTCTCTCGTGTACACCTCCATTTTATTCATGTTCACCGTAATAAAATAAAGGAAATTATGTCAAATGATAATAAAAAGTTCAATTTACAAGGAAGGTTGTATGTTTGTATGTAAGGGTGCGTTGTAAAGAAGGTTTAGTCTTTTACCCACACAAGCATTACACTTGTATATAATCTATCTATACAAGTCCAAAGTGATTACTTGAGTAAAAGAGACACCTACGATTTTTATTCGATAGTTTATTAATATCTTGAAGTTAGAACTGTCAAAAATTCTTGTCTATTGCATTGTGAATGAATTTGAATTAATATTATTAGTATTTTTGTATAATTTATTTCGTGTAATTTATTCATTATCAATTTCTTTTGACATTTACTTATTAATTCTGGATCGTTTGTGTATTTTGACTTGTTAATTTAATCTAAGTAGTTTAATTCAATAATATTTTTAATGCAATTTTTAATATTTAATAATGTATGTGTTAGGTTTCTATTTTTGGTTAATATAGGTCTCGGACCTAAAATAAACGATTTTATTTTATTTATTTATAAAAATGTTTGCCTAGGTTACAACTCAAGTAATTGCTTTAACTTGACAATAGAATCCAGAGTTAGTCTCTTCTTAACTAGTCTGACCGTCTCTTTCTTTAATTCAACGTCTCATATTAATTAATGCCTAGCAGTTTGTATTCAGATGAATATATTGATGGATAGACAGTGTCTGTAGTACCTGTCGTTAGGATAAAAAAAAGGAAAATAAAAAAAAATAAAGAAAAAAAAATAAAAATATCCAAATGATATCGTGACGGCTGATAGAGGAGAATAGAAGTTACTCAAGAAAATGTGTTGCACCTACCTCAAGAACCTAAAAATTATGGGAGTAGGGCAGGAATATGATGAAGTCTGTGTACTCTCACAAAATGCCTCAATTTCAAGTTATTTAAATCCGTTATGTCTACAACTGCACTAAACGTTTATTTTCAATGAAATCAATTCGACTGCAAATTAATACGAAACAGAGCACACCAATAAAACGGAATAAACTTCAGCACTGCCATAATAAAAACATCAAACGCAACACATTCTACATTACCAATTTAATATTCAATAAACATGGCCGTTCTATTAATTCGAACTTAACTGACAGTCTGCCATTCGCATTGAAACTGGAGAGTACAAAACCGTTGCGTTGAGTGCGAAAATGAAAAGCTTGAATGGTACTCGAAATTTAAATGAAACGCTTCAATTCTTCAGTTGAAAAGGGACAGCTACGAATTGACAAACATTTTGTAAAGAACGAGAAATGCAAGACTAGAAACTGAACGAATAAGACGCTGGTTCCAGTTTTCGCCGTGAACTAAAATGAAGGACAAAAATTTGTGTAGTATACTACAACTAAGAGAGCAGCGGTGGCCCATTGGTGGCGGCCCCGACTTACGAACAGTAAGTCGTGGGTGCGAACCCAGTCAGGCGCATTACTTTGTGTAATTTATTTCATCGCCGCTGCTCTCAAAACGGTGAAGGAAAACATCGTGAGGAAACCGGCATGTCCTAGAACCAAACAATTCGAAGACATGTGACATCTACCAATCCGCACTGGGCCCTCGTGGTGGATTATAGCCCATTCCCTCTCATAGAGAGGAGGCCTGTGTCCCAGCAGTGGGAACATTAATAGCCTGGTGATGATGACTACAACTAAAAAACTCGACAGAAGATCGGGGTTTACAAGGTAAAATCGACTGCTCATATTGTTGAAGTCGGTTAAAATGTAACCCATAATAACGAATCGATTGACACCTTATTTATCAAAATCGGATGAATAGTTTATAGGCGCTACGGAGGAATATACGTAAATACAAACATACAGGGTGTAAAAGACCTCATCACGAAGCCGTCAACCAAGCATTCTGTACATCAAACTAAACTTTACGCAAAAATTATTGCTGGGAAACTTTTTTTTATGGGGTGAAAAATCATGTTTTGTGGTATAACTCAATGTAACGCACTCAAAACATTGTGCTGATGGATGGATTGTACAGTACGGGGGTCGTGAAGGTGTTTAAAGTAAAAATCATACATTAAAAACTTGTATTAAAAAAAAACTTGTCAAAAAGTTGGAACTTTGACCCCCAATATCTCCGTAACTAGAAGGTTCCCAGGTATGGGCGAACGGTGCCTTTCGTTTTCGTTAAGAGGTGTTTTACACCCGTCAGACTGCTAAAATCATAACCTTTCCTTTTGGCTTCACCGCAGTCGGGTAAAAAGACAGACCGATGTTTCAACCAATTTATATATCAAGATAAAAATATTAAGTAATTAAGTTACTTTATATTTTTCTTTTCTTAGCAGACATAGCGAGATAAACACAGTGTTAATTGCTTTATCAGCTATAACATAATTAGTGATGACGAAGTTAAAACGGCTTGTTCTTAATTAAGTTCTCTTCTATCTGTTTATTTTCCTCTAGCTTTTGTTGAGGCTTCGACAACGTGGAGTTTGGAAATTATCTCAAGGGAATGTACTAGTATTAGGATAAGTAGTGCAGCTGGACTCTGAGGGTCGAAAGGTTGGAATCGCGCCACAACATCAACTTTTGGTCATTTGTGGTACGAGTTCCAACCCACCATCTACAGACCTGAATGAAGGAGGACTTTTGGCCGAAGGGTGTCGTATATCGACGTTTCCGAGGACGGTTACGCGACACCACGCAGCGAAACACGACGCCGACAACGTTGGGTGTATAATTATAGTCCCATAAGGCTTAAAATATGTATTAGTATATTATTGTTGTTAAATGTTTTTTGTGTATTTTATCTATGGGCCTTAGTTGCCTGATAAAAAAAATATTATTATTATTTTTATTTATTTTTTTGTCAAAAGGTCATTATCTACTGTATCCCAAAAACTCCCGAAATCCGTTTAGTCGCCATGGCATGAAAAGGTAGCAAGCAGACATAGCTACTTTTGCATTTTTACTATTTTATGTGCTTGTGCAAGCAAGATAATGTCACATCGGCGGTTTTACGAGAACATTCTAGATTACGTACGTTCGAGTATACAATGTTCCACTATGGAACTGTATAGAAGATTCGAGAATAATTCTAGAATGTCCCACTATTGAGCTGTGAAGAAGGTTCAAGAAGTTGTGGAACTTTCTTGAAAGATAGGATATAAAAAGCCGATGGGTTTGCGGTAGAGCCAGTCTGATTTTAGCTACACAACGAAGCAAATCGAAGTGAACTATAAGAGCGATGTCTAATGTGAATAGTGATCAGTGATGAATTTCTGATAGCTAGAAGTTTTTTGTGACTAATAAAAATATTTGGTGTTTAATCGGTCATGTTTTAATTAATCCAATACCCAGCTCGTAACAATAGCAACGGCAATGGTTCTAGTTTATTATACATGAGACACAGAATCAGGTCACTATAAACCAAGCTTCCATAAACCACCATGTGTGAAAACGACCTTTCTCTCACACATTCATACCACGTAAGAAAAACCCGGGAAAAGCATCTCAGGGGAAATTTTATTTCGTTTAAACGCCAGTGGTGGCACTGACATTCTTATATTGTGCCTTTGTTGGCTTACTACAGGAATTCTCGGCGAGTAGGGTGAATATTTGAACTTAGAATTACAATAACGTTAATTTTATGCTCTTTGTTTACTAACAACTTGAGGTTTGGAGTTCTAGAATAGTCAATCTTTCAAAATTAACTTTATGGCTTTCAACCACACACACTACAAAAGTCATCCTTGTAGCTACGTTAAAAATGTGCTGTTTACGACAATTTTCAGCCTTGTGAGTTTAAGGTGAAACCTCCACCCAGCCCACGAAATTCAAATTTTCTTACGTTTTGAATTTCGCGGGCTGGTTGGAGCATTCACCTTAACTCTACTGCATAAAGGCTGTTACTGCACAATTTTTAGTAAAAGTTGTTTGGAACTCGTAAAATCTCGAAGCACCGATGAGTGAACTAAATTGTAAGCGGAACGTAGTACGTAGGTAATTGTAGATATTGAAGTTGAAGATTAATATCAATTTCAATCAATTTGTTAGCCACCGCCTGAATCTGATTAACGCATAAATATTTAACCCTTATGTTCCCAGCCGTGCCTCGTGAGTGGTGTCTGTAATTGCGGGTATTGAAGTGCTACAGCCAGACTATAATAAAGGTAGACGTTTTTATAATCAGCCTATTCTGTCCCACTGCTGGGCCAAGGCCTCCCTCATTCCTTTGCCTTCTCTGGCCAATCAGTCAGGAACAAGTCCAAATCGTCACGCCAGCGTTTCTTGAGGCTGATTCGCTAAAAAGTAGACTATACCTGTTTTTTTGTTTAAACACATAACCGAAAGCAAAATGGCTTTCAAAAGAACAGTTCGGAAGCACTATTTTAAGTCAGACTAAATTGCTCACAAGCTAGTCATAGTAATTATTATGTAGTTTCTCGTATTTTGGACTATTTGTTTGTATTATAATATAGGTATATTAGTTTATTTAATTTTATGGGTGTATTAGTATGTACTACTTATGTATGTACTACTACTACTACATCAGCCCATAACGTCCACTGCTGAACATAAGCCTCTCCTATGATGGGAGGAATTTGCCGTAATCTCCACACTTGGCAGGCGGATTGGAGATCGCAGTGATGAAAGACTAACAGAAAACGCTGCTGCCCATTCTCTGGTCTACGGAGGCGCAAGGTGTTCTGCCTCAGATATTAGTCGCCTTATACGACACCCGTGAGTGTAATGGGTTGGTTCTATTCTACTCTGCCGGATACCACACGGCGACTTATGTATGTATATCAATTTAATTTAACAAAATGGTGTTTTTCTTTCTTATTTACTTTTTGTACTCTATCACAATGTGGACAACATTTTTAACCCAAAGGTTGACTAGTAGAGAATGCCTTGAGGCATTAAGTCCGCCTATGTACCGCTATTGTACATGAAGTTTAAATAAATAACCATTCCATACAGGTAAACCTACTTTAAAATACAATCATACAGTTCCTTAGAAATTGTACGGGTAGTTGCAGTAGTGAAAGAAACTACATTCACCCTCATCGGATTTAAAGTTTGTATACAGAAGTTGAGAGCAACAACTGGTCGGGATAAATTCAATCTGTCCTAAGACTTCTAACAAACTGCAAATACGAATTGGATTCTCAAATACAACATACAACTGATTATTCCTTACATTGCAGTAGGTACACTGTCGCACTGCATTCGACCAGCTAGCGACCCTATCTGGTCAGATATAGGAGTTTCTTTTGAATGAAATACCGAGTTTCAAAGTAATGAATTTCCAAGCAGGGTCTGGAAATTAATAGGACACTTGCTGTAGATGTTTTTTAAAAGCCAAGTGTTGTGATCCAACATCATCATCTGTATAGCCTTTTCCCAACTGTGTTGGGGTCGGCTTTCAGTCCAACTAGATGCAGCTGAAAACCAAAATTACATGGAGCGACTGCCTAAATGACCTCCACAACCTAGTTAGCAGCCACTGGGTAATAAGACACCGCTTGGTAAGACTGGTTGTCAGACTTTCGGGCTACTGACTCCCTGTAACGGCTGTCAAAGATCTACAAATGACAGCCGGGACCAACGGCTTAGTGTGTTTTCCGAGGTACGGAGGAAACTCGGTATGTAATGAAGGGTCACCCATCCATGTACTAATCTAGGCAAGCGTGGCTTAACCTTAAGAACAGTCCGTGCGGCTGTTATTATTCAGCCACGTGTACACAATGATATCAAGATTCATCATCATCATCATCATCGTCATCATCTTACTGCCCTTATCCCATGTTACTTGGTCGGCGCAACACATTTTCTTCTTCCATTCTCCTCTGTCAACCGTCACGCAATCATTTAGAAGATTATGGAAAAAAAAACTTTTTTGTTAAAAACAAGATATTTGCAATTCTTACTTTGATTACGTCTTAATACACTACAAAGAACATTTTAAGGTCAAAATTCCATCATAAAGCCTTACAAAAACAACGACAAAAAACATCTATTATCGTTTCCTATCACAACCGCCAACACCCTAGTTCAAAGAAAACACTTCATAATAAAAATCGTTATGCACTTCACACAAAAGGCGAACTATTCTATAAAGTATAAGCTATTCATTTTCATAGACAGCCAAGAAAGGGGCGGCGTACCTCCTACCTAGACCCCTCCCCCCCACTTTCCAGCATGGCGGCGCTTCTAGTGCCATTACGAGGTTTTTTTTTATGATAATATCCATCTATAGAAGCGAGGTGAATTTTTTAAACTATCTTTTAGTTTCGAGATGAAGTTTTATTGAAAAAAATCAGGGAGATTTTAACGAAATGCAGTTTATAGTGTATGTAATTTCAGGGCAGAATACTTACAAACACTGTTTTAAGCTTTCACGGTTCATAACTATACTTAAAATGTCACTTACGGGATATGGACTCCACAAAACCTAGTGATACTGTGATTGTGTTTTGTCGTGACTTAGTGTCGAGTTCCAGTAGTGCGCGTATCAAAAGACAAAGAAAGAGGGTAGACAGATTTGTCTGCTCCTAACAATTTTTTTCCATCCACCCGCATCCTCCAGTTAGCTCGCGATCATGGCGCTTGCAACAGCGTCGAAATATCCGGAGCTCAAAAATAAATCAATAATCACGGAAGATATCCCTTAGGTGACATTTTAAGTGTAGAATACTTATATAAATAAACTCACACCTTTTCCCAAAGGTGGAAATCACAGAACGCCACCTGCTACGATCCTTACATACTCATTTTGCCTCGTCCACGTTCATACATCTGCACCCCTAGCCAAGTTGACAATCTACAATCGTTAAGGCGCTGTCAACATCAAAATCGTGCACACTGTCTATTTGTATGGGAGAAAACGAGACGTCACTATTACTGGGCGGCCAGGTTTTAGAAGAAAATAATGAATAAATATTGATATAAAAAAAGTATGGATTATTTGTGAAATATGACTCGTTAGCGGTTTAGGTATGAATATGTTGACTTCATGTTTTTAATTGCAGACCCATACGTCAAGAAAATAAAGACATAGGACCGTTAATGATGATTTTAAGACCAATCTTTGCAATTATTTTCTATCGAGCCGATTTCGTCGAAATATGTATCGAGTCCGTCCAAGGTCTTTAAAATATGATCAATATTAACATTTTTTTTTTGCCGTGCTAGAACACATAGTTTTTCTTAAAAAACTGCTTAAATAACATCAATTTCAACAAATTAGGTGTTGTCAGCCCCTTAACGCTAGTAGAAAACTATTCAAATGAATGGGAATTACATCATCATTCTCAACGTTAAATCACGTGATCAACACAAACTAATAGAAAATTCGTAGACAAGTTTACATCGTTCAAAATGATAGAATAGAATGTTATCATTTCTACAATGTTGATCGCTAAACTCTTTGGTAGGAATGCTCACCATAGACTAAAGTGTAGGTTTTTTCTACAGACATTAGAGAACGAGCGATCGACTCAGTCGTGTCAACTTAGCTACCAATTTATAAGCATACTCTTTTGACTTCAAGGTCTACTATATTTTCTCTTCTGGCATAATTTTAGTCGATATAAAATGTTAATGGCTTGATCATACTAATAAAATGGCTCTACAAATAGCAAACTAATCGCAGTAGTTTTACTTGCTAGTAGTTAAATTCCTCCAACTAGAAGCTCTCAATTTAACCTTACATTTAGCTATATCTTACGTCTATGGGCCACACATATTTTGAACACCACAAAATGCATAACGTCCTCTTTTTTGAAGTTGGTTAGAATAACAACCACTTCGATTATAAAAGATTCCACTTACATACATTAAATAATAGCCCTACCAGCAATTTATTATGATTTACGTAAAGCTCACTTCAAAAACACGAGTAATATCAATCTACTTTATAGGCACCGCTTACATTTTTACTAACCCATTGGGAGAAATATACGTCAATAAAGTCTTATGGTCCCTACATTATTGTTTTTTATTGAGAATGTCACCTTTTGAACTGCTAAAATAACCTTTATTTGCAAGAAAGTCGTCTATAGAGCCCATTACAACAGCTCATTCATAATAAACTTAAAATAATAATGCAATGGCAAACATGCTTTATTTCGACGACAAAGATTAAATTTAATGAGCCGAAGAAAATCTTCGTGGCATCAAGACGAGAAAAAACATTGGTTGATGATAATTTAATTCATCCAATTACAGGCTCCGTTCAAAAGACGTGCAAACCAAGTGAAAAAGTGTCCCAACTGGTAACTATTTTAATCTTCATACATTGAATGGGAAAGTAACGAGATGGGACATGCCCAATGATATTCTAATAAACAGATATGTTATGAGCGCGCAATCGTGAAGACTCGAATACGAGCCAATTGGCCTGTTTTTCCTTTATTCTGCGTCACTGCGTGTATGTGAGCTGGCTCTCCTCCGCGACACATAGATAGATTTGTCTGCTCCTACATTTTTTTTCCATCCACCCGCATTCTCCAGTTTACCCGCGATCATGGCGCTTGCAACAGCGTCGAAATATCGGGAGCTCAAAAAAAAAGAAAAATACATCAATAATCACGGAAGATATCCCGTAAGTGACATTTTAAGCTTAATTAACTTGACAGCAGATAAAATTGTGAAAGTGTGAAAGTGTGAAATCATCTTCCTGCCCATCCAGGTTCCAGGGTCCAGTCCATTGTTGCATTCTACTTGGGGTCGGCGCAACACGTTATTTTCTTCTATTCTCCCTGTCACGTTTTGAAGCATGAAGTTTGCGCTCAACAGACTAAAAACGGAGGAGGTTCTCAAGTCGACGCGGCATAACTTTTTACAGAGTAGTCCGATTTTATCATTAATATACAGTTAGTTAAAACTATGTAAAGGAGACAGTTTTTTTTAGGCCCCCTTCGATTTTGCGTATATTCATATTACTTACACCAAAAAAAGTAACCATTTTACTATAGTAATAAACGAAAGATTACGTAGAAACGAAACCGGAATCTTAAAATCATAATAAGTTGTATTATGATATTTTTTTGCGAGTCAAATCATTCCTGTTGTGGTCAATGCCATTTGACAGAAAATACTTACGTAAATAAGTGCGTTTTTTTCGTTTACAAAAAAAAGTACGGTATCCATTGGTAATATCTTTCTATCTGCTTTAATTATAATAGAATATTAAAGTACATAATATTAAACTGTGAGCTTTTTAATGCTATTTTAGAGGTTTCCGCTAAAATCTTTTAGATGGTATAGAAAATCATCATGGCACGGAACGTTGTAAAACCGTCTTTTTGGTGGTTGACAGACAACTTCATTTGACATTCACTCTTTTCGTTTATTTAATCGATTTTTGTGAAAGTGCTGGTCGTTGTGTCAATTGTGCAGTAAGATTTCAAACCCAATGTGCGAATATAATTACTTCCAGAGACTGCTACATACGTGTTATTATTATTGTTTATTGTTAGATTCACGTTTTCATTGCGGTTAGACATGGCTTAGCTAATATTACCACTGTAATCTAAAGATTATAAGGAAGAAATCTATATACGTTTAATTAATATCTGCTACAATTTATGTGGGTGGCCTGTTCTCCAAACAAAAAATATTGTCTCCTTTCCGTCACAGCTCTACTTTTGTTAGGTCGTGGATATTTGGGTAGGTTACATAGTTGTGATTTTGTGGAGCTCTTGACTAAGTAATAACAGCACCTAAAGATCAACCCGAGCGGGGTTAAGCCGTGCCTGCCTAGGTTAGTCTGTGGATGGGTAACCCATTACATATCGAGTTTCCCCCTTGCCTCGAAAAGCACGTTAAGCTGTTGGTCCCCGCTGTCCTTTGTAGATCTTTGACAGTCATTAGGTAGTCAGAGGCCCAAAAAGTCTGGCAACCAGTCTTACCAAGGGGCATCATATTTCTCGGTACTAACTGGGTTGTGGAGATCAGATAGGCAGTCGCTCCATGTAAAATACTGGTAATCAGCTGCAGCCGGTAAGACTGGAAGCCGACTCCGACACAGTTGGGAAAAGGCTGGTCAGATAATGATATATGATTGTGATCTTTAGTTTTTGAGGATTATTTGTACTTTCTGTAGCATGAACTGTATTATGTCCCTAATAAATAAAAATAAAATACTTCATGACCATACTACGTATACATACATACATACACATACTGCATCAACCAAATCAATTTAAGTTTGTAATTCTATTATACGCTAAAGTTCACTAAAAAAATTAAAGTTAACCAAAGGGTTAACTTATTTTTTTAGTGAACTTTAAAAGACGTAAGACATTGTTCCACATTTCTATCACTTTTACTACACAAGACCACGAAATGTCATTTCCTGAAGTGAAAGGTCAAAATATATTGACCGAGTTCTCTGCGAACGTTCTTAGCGAGCTTCGAAGGAGGTCAAGTCCCTCAAAAGTGAGTATCGATCGACCAAACTAGGCACGCGAAATCCTAGTTCAATTGGGTTTTTCTTTGGTTCAGTGAACGAAGGTTCTCGAATTTTGAAAAAGGAAAAAGATTTGTTAGTTACTTTTTTGGATATGTAGGTAGTTGAAAATGAAAGGTGAATGAAAGGTGGTTGAAAGGAAGCAAATGTATTAAATGTGATATTGTCGGTAATGCTATGTTTAGTAACCCATATCTGCTCTAGTACCATCATCAGCCTATTAATCTTCCCACTGCTGGGACACAGGCCTCCTCTCTATGAGAGGGAATGGGCTATAATCCACAACGCGGGCCCAGTGCGGATTGGTAGATGTCGCATGCCTTCGATTTTTTTTTGGTTCTAGGACATGCCGGTTTCCTCACGATGTTTTCCCATCGTTTTGAGAGCAGTGGTGATGAAATAAATTACACAAAATAATGCGCCTGTCTGGGGCCGAACCCATGACTTACTGTTGGTAAGTCGGGGCCGCCACCACCGGGCCACCGCTGCTCTCAAATAAATCAATAAATCTCTAAAATACTTTGTAGAAACTAAATTAAAAAGAAATAAAATGCATTGCCATCGGTACCAAACATAGAATAATGATCATAGTAATGTTATACATATAAGAAGATACATTTTCTATTTAATTCATACGTAAAAATAAACCTTGACACTGAATCCAGATTACATCGAGCTAGAAATAGACACACTAATAAATCTATTCCTAGATTTATGCGTAACTACACGAAATTGTGTAAGCATCCCACCATATGGCTCATTTCTGAAGATTCAGTTACTATTGTTTGTAGTTTAAACACCTGTTAGTTATAGATAGATGTTTTATTTCTAGCATAAACGTCTTTCTAAATACCGCGATAAGACTTATATCACAAATCTTCTAGGTCTAGTGGTCAAGAGAGTCACTGCTGAGCATGAGTTCTGGGTTCGATTCCCAATTCGAGCAATGTTTTATTTGGTTTTATTTTCAAAAATTAGTAGCAGCCACGGAGTTAAGATTTTTGCTCGGTTGATGGCACTAGGCTCGCCCCTGTTACATGGGACTCAAACATAACTGACAAAATGTAAGTGCACCTCTGCCTATCCCTTCGATTACAGGCGTAATGTTGCCTAACTTATAGTATCTTGTCGGAGTTGTGTACTAAACGCTTACTTTTCGGTAATCGCAAAAAAAATAATTTTCATGGTAGTGATTTTTTAGTGACTTTTTTCCATACAGAGATGGCATGAAAATTATTTTTTTGCGATTATCGATCACGGTCAACGAAGGTATCAGCAAATGAAAACTAAAATGAAAATGTGTTAAAATCCTGTTAAATGTCGACGCCCTGTAACCCTTTTTGATACTTGTAAATATTTTTATTTCTATTATAGAGTTAGTTTGTAAATAATGTAAATATTACTGAAAATAAATGTATTATTTGACGCTTGACGTAAATATGTTAAATGTTTTCGTAGAAATCTGCTTGGTATTTTTATGTGGTCTAGGTCTTCAGATGTCCTTACGTTGCTTTCTCTTAAATATTCACATATAAATGACTCATGCACTATCCCAAAACCTAAAGAACACCTGGTTATAACAGAAGATTCTAGATTCGAAAAAATCTGTGACACATGTCACGGTGTGTGCTAACCCTACATTATGAAGCACGTAGCTCCTATTTATAAAAAAAACAACCCGAATTACAAAAGAAACGGCCTCTGTAAATTTTGTAATAAGATAAATTTTGAGTACCACGCTGGGCGCCAAAATTAGCCCACGTAAATAAGGCAAAAGAGGGTAGTTGTACCCTTTTGCTCTCAATGCGTTTCGGAGATTTATCTTTTGTTGTGTAGGCAACTGATTTTATTAGGGATCAGTCTTTCGTTTTAATCAAGTTTGGAATTCTGAAGCTGTAAATAAGATCGTTTTTAGTAAGGCCTTTTTTATGTGTATTACGTGTTAGTATGTCAAGAACACGAGGCTTAACATCTTTTCTTTACATTTTCGTGCAAATTGTTACAGAATCTAATTCTCGCTGATCAATCACGATTTGCTAAATCGAAAATTGTTGATCCAGATTCGACTTTCATTACGAATTTATTTGATTACACTACGCAGTTCGAAGAAGACATGCGACATTCTAACTTATACACACTGGGACCACGTCCCACGACCACGGTCCATTCTATTTCACAGAAAGAAGACTTGTGTCCCAGCAGTGGGAACATAGAACTCCTTAATCAGATGTTAAAAGTGCTGTGTTAACCCCGTTTATAAATATTTCTTAACATTTCTGCACTCGTTTTCTGAAATTTGTTGAAAAATCGAATGAGGGCGTTAGTTCCGAGTGTGAAGATCCTAGTATATTTTTGTAGATATGTGCATATGCATTATGCGATGTGCAATGACGAGTATATCGCCAACACTTTCCTCAATCAAGTCACTACACCCAATGAAAAGTTTCCATTACAACATTTCGAGAACCATTATTTTTAATTGACAGTATTAGTAACGTGAGCTCAGACATATTCGTCATATTGCGATGACACGCCTAATTGAAATAATGCAGTTCGATCTTGCTGCTTATTTTATATTAATGCTATTTTAATAAGCTCGATATTGCATAACCTGCCTAAGAAAATGGAAATAAGCCTATCACCATTTTGGTTGAAATACCTTACTCCATGATTTTAGTCAAACTTTGGAGTGTCAAGTGTGCAAACAATGCATTCCTGTGACTATGTATGTACCTAAAATTCGTGCAGTCATAATTAGCTAATTTATCAATCTCACCATCTGCCTAGCCTTTTCCCAACTATGTTGGGGTCGGCTTCCAGTCTTACCGGATGCAGCTGAACACCAGTATTTTACATGGAGCGACTGCCTATCTGACCTACACAGCCCAGTTAGTACCGAGTAATACGATACCCCTTGGTAAAACTAGTTGCCAGACTTTTTGGGCCTCTGACTACCTAATGACTGTCAAAGATCTACAAATGACACCCGGGACCAACAGCTTAACGTGCTTTCCGAGACACGGTGGAAACTCAGTATCTAAGGGTAGTCACCCATCCACAGACCAACCTAGGCAAGCACGACTTCACCTAAAGATCGACCCAAGTGACTGTTATTATTTAGCCACGAGCTCCTCGTGGCATGGCCACCCCATGAGTTCAAATGATTAATAGTATCGAATACTAATACTTACCATCGACTCGAAAAGTAGACGATGAAAACCTAGCATGATCAGAGTAAGTTCTGCCTACCCCTGTTTCATTTTCCTTAGGTAGAACCTCTTTCCAGCAAACTTTATCGCCATTTAAAAATACTAGGTCAACCGTCAACACAGTTCGAATTCCAAATACAAAATGGAATTCGACAGAATTTTATTCCATTCAACCGTCGTCAGACAGTTTAAATACAGAACGCGAACACTGTAGACTCAGCGAACAGAATTCTTGTGATTCCCCGAATAACTCAGTGAATTATTAAACGTTAAAACTACTCAGAGACTACAAAGTACAGACATTACGAGGTTCCAATAAATCAAGAACATAAAAGGGCTTTGTAGACACCTATAATATTTGATGAGAAGGAAATTCGGATAGTCATGACCTGGTTTTGGAAGGTGATAGAGAGAGCGAATCGAGGAAATTAATAAAAGCAGAACGTATTTATTCTACGTGAAGCGTTTCAACCGTCTACTGCTGTGAAATAGTTTTTCAGTTTCAATAAGAAACTAAGCTCGAAATTTGATTTTTGCCATCGTCCCCTTTTAACGGGGCCGATGAAACTCGTCTTGTGCCATTCTCCTCGTCAAACACTGACGCCGCTGTTAAAGGGAATCATGGCCTTGGCACTACTTTGCCATCTGCCCTTTTAAATGCACAAATGGAAAAACAGGGTGGAGGAGATGAAGCCGAGATCTATAAAAGTGAATTAACTCGTGCTTTGACTTTGACTAAAACATCTTCCTGTCACTTTTAAGTACTTATCGTTCATAGAGTTATTTTAACAATATATATATAAACGTTCAAACATTTTGGCGGTCTACGCTCCATATTTTAAATCTGAAAAGAAAGTCTACACGCCATAGTTCGGTGACCTACTAAAAACCATCTTTCGTTAACTGAAAAGTCTATTACAAAAAAGGAAAATAAAAGAAACGAAAGTACCACCCCGTACCCGAGCCCCTTCCCCCCTCTCCGCCTTTAGCCTCTACACTCTGTGACTGATTTCCCTTCAGAGATGTGTGAGGTAGCTAAGCTAAGCTATACTAAGGCTGACATCTGTAAACGCCACTTAGCATATAGTGCATTGACTTGACTTGTTACCACCTCTACCTTACAGTTGTAGATTTTCAGTAAAGTTGTGGGACAGAAGTGGTGTAGCCGAACGGGTAAGGTGATGTTCTCGTGCTACACACATCCATAGCAGCATAGCACATATCTGGTGAAAAGGCAGCCTTACCATCCCAGACTCTAGGGATGCTACCAAACACCCATCTCAAAGAGACCCCAAGTAATTTAAACGTACCTAATGCGTATTTCACAAACACCAGTAAGTTAAGTTGGCCGTGTGGTATCCGGCAGAGTAGAATAGAACCAACCCATTACACTCACGGGTGTCGTATAAGGCGACTAATGTCTGAGGCAGAACACCTTGCGCCTCCGTAGACCAGAGAATGGGCTGCAGCGTTTTCTGTTAGTCTTTCATCACTGCGATCTCCAATCACCTACCAAGCGTGGAGATTACGGCAAATTCCTCCGATCACGGGAGAGGCTTATGTCCAGCAGTGGACGTTATGGGCTGTTGAAGTAGTAAGTTAAGTAAAATAAACTCTTTATCTGTATGGAGCTTGAAATAACAGTGTCTGTAAAAACGCGGGATGTGTAGGCCCATCAGTTTTCGTTTGTATTTGTTACTGTTCTGTCGTAGGCGTTTTTAGGTCGCAGTGGGAGTTGCTAAAATAAATTTTAATCATGAAACGTAGTACGGTGCTGTACTACGTTTCATGATTAAACTTTATTTTTACAAAAAGAATTAAGAAATCAGTATTTAAAGTAGCTACTTACGTAAGTTTATAATAATTACAGCTCACAAATGTAAATAAGTCAAATTTAAACCTACACAGACGTTTCATGTAGGAAGACTAAAGGAAAACGGTGATTAATTACTGTTATTAGGTACTTGTTTTCCAAGATAAAACAATAATATGAAGATAAAAGAATTGAGACATTCCAAATGTTGTTTCCAATGTTTTTCCTACTCCTCCGCTATTATTTTCTGATTAATTTCGTTGCGGGATCCAAGACAGTTAAATTGTTTCTCTGAGACTTCGTCGAGCTTCATTGTCTCGGCGCTTTTCTGGTGGTCGCCACTGTTGATTCTGGCTTTCAGGAGTTACAGTGGTTTGGGAATAGTGTTGCGGGCTTGTCCAAATAAAAAAAGGCATTCCAAAATGTTGCCTTCCAGTCGGCTCTCCCGTAAAATATACATTAACTTTTCATGAATTTTTTTTAGAGATACATTAAAAGCTTTACAAAAGGAACAGGGTGATATTTACAAATGAGACGGACTCGTAACCCGTAGTATTTCATAACTTCTATACGTAACTTCTCGTTTCAATTGCTCAAGTTTTATTTACCAACGTTTCGTGGCCCGAAGCACTCTAATACCGTCTATATTATCTGCTGAGCTTCAGCAAGAACCAAGTCTTATCGGGAACTGAAAATCCACAATTTATAACTTTAAAGACTTGCTGGGAATTTTCTGTAAGTGTGCGGGATGCGTGTGTGTTGATTTGTTGTTTTTTTTTAAAATTCATGATATTTTTATTTTATTCATGAAAGAAAAAGCCTTTCTTTCAAAAACACCGATACGCCATACGTTTAAAATCAAGAGCAAACTGTTACAGCGTTGAAGCAGTAAATTTTTACGCAAATATTATTTTGCAAACGCCTATCAATCATGGCTAAGATGACTAGCACTCTCTATCTCCGATCTTTAAGCAAACACATTAGACAAGCACAACAAACTATGTATTACACATATCTAGCTAAAAATAACTAAAACATACAGAATATTATTATGTAATCATCTTTAGCCATATCTTCACAAATTATAATTATAATAGTATATTTTGATACAAGTGGAGAAAGTTTATTATTGCATTCGAGGCGGAATTAACACACGAGCCGTAGCCGAGGGTGTTATTGAGCCGAGAACTGCAATGAACCCCCGACCATCGAACCCAGGCCCTCTTGATCATTCGCGCTTGCGACCACTCGACCAACAAGCAACTATTTGTATATTTACACAAATTATACTATATAAAGCTCGATTACCACTCACTGACTGACTGACTGACTCACTGACATAATTGTTCTCCCAGATGGTGGATGGGGAGGTGGGTATATTTTGACAGATTCGTAAACAACTAACTCCCGCGAGTATGGGAAAAGTGCCAAACCTCCCCTTTTCGCCCCCCTTCCTCCCCCTCCCTATCGTATCTCGGAAACAAAGAGACCCGTATTTTTCGTTTTTTACGGATTCGTATAGAGGGGGCTCGGAGAAGTAAAAACCAGTTTTCAAAATTGACCCCTTTTTCCCCCTTCTCCCCCCTTTAGGCGGATCTCGGAAGTTGAGAGACTTGGAACATTTTTTTTTTCAGATCCATATAAAGGGGCAACGCGATAGTCAAATTCATTTTTCGAAAAACGCCCCACTCTCCCCCACTTCACCCCCCCCCCCCTTTTCACCCCTTTTTTTCTACTGAAAAATGTTTTAATTCTTACCTAAACCTATTGAGGGGCGTTGAAATTAAAAAATTGTATACCATTTCCTCCCCTCCCCAACCTCCCCTAAAACTGAAAGGGCTGTAACTTCGTAACGGTTAGAGATAGCCATTGGGTGTTTTAACAAATATTATAGTAGGCGTCGAAACCTGTCTGGTGGTAGGTAGGTTCTGAGTGGAGCGAACCTGCGAGACCGAGTGGAGCGAAGGGGGGAGGTGGCGAGCGAAGCGAGCCGGCGACCTCCGCAGCGTAACGAAGGTTGAGTGGGTGAAGCGTAACTCAGGCCGACGACAAGCAAACTTTAGGGACTGCTTTTTTTATGGGTCTCAGTTTTTAAGTAAGGTTTTTTACTTTTATTTTATTAGGTTTTTTTTTTATATTAATTTTATAATGTTTTAGGGGTTCTTAAGGGTTTTCATACTGATCTAGGGGTAGTTGTAACGGTTTTTCCAATTCGTTTAAGGATTCTTATGGATTCTCAAAATTTATAAGGGTATGGAATACGTCTCAAGAACACGACGACACGCGAGCTGCGCGCAGCTCGCGCACCCAAGCAAATACTAGTTATACTATATAAAGCTCGATTACCACTCACTCACTGACTCACTGACATAATTGTTCTCCCAGAGGGTGGATGGGGAGGTGGGTATATTTTGACAGATTCGTAAACAAGTGACTCTCGCGAGTATGGGAAAAGTGCCAAACCTCCCCTTTTCGCCCCCCTTCCTCCCCCTCCCTATCGTATCTCGGAAACAAAGAAACTTGGAACAATTTTTTTTTCAGATTCGTATAGAGGAGGCTCGGAAAAGTAAAAACCAGTTTTCAAAATTGACCCCTTTTTCCCCATTCTCCCCCCTTTAGGCGGATCTCGGAAGTTGAGAGACTTGGAGCATTTTTTTTTTCAGATTCGTAAGAAGAGGCCTAGAGTTAGTCAAAATCATTTTTCAAAACTCCCCACTCTCCCCCCCTCACCCCTCCCCCCATCGTAAAAAGGCCCTAAAATTGAAAGGGCTGTAACTTCGTAACGGTTAGAGATAGCCATTGGGTGCTTGATCAAATATTATAGTAGGCGTCGAAACCTGTCTGGTGGTAGGTAGGTTCTGAGCGGAGCGAACCTGCGAGACCGAGTGGAGCGAAGGCGGTGGCGAGCGAAGCGAGCCGGCGACCTCCGTAGAGCAACGAAGGTCGAGTGGGTGAAGCGTTACTCAGGGGCGATGACAAGCAACTTTAGGGTTATGTTTTTTTAATGGGTCTCAGTTTTTAAGTAAGGTTTTTTACTTTTATTTTATTAGGTTTTTTTTTTTAAATTAATTTTAAAATTTTTTAGGGGTTCTTAAGGGTTTTCATACTGATTAAGGGGTAGTTGTAACGGATTTTCCAATTATTTTAAGGATTCCTAAGGATTCTCAAAATTTTATGGTGGTAAGGAATACTTCTCAAGAACACGACAACACGCGAGCTGCGCGCAGCTCGCGCACCCACGCAAATACTAGTTATACTATATAAAGCTCGATTACCACTCACTGACTCACTGACTCATTGACAGAATTGTTCTCCCTGATGGTGGATGGGGAGGTGGGTATATTTTGACAGATTCGTAAACAAGTAACTCCCGCGAGTATGGGAAAAGTGCCAAACCTCCCCTTTTCGCCTCCCTTCCTCCCCCTCCCTATCGTATCTCGGAAACAAAGAGACCCGTATTTTTCGTTTTTTACGGATTCGTATAGAGGAGGCTCGGAGAAGTAAAAACCAGTTTTCAAAATTGACCCCTTTTTCCCCCTTCTCCCCCCTTTAGGCGGATCTCGGAAGTTGAGAGACTTGGAACATTTTTTTTTTCAGATTCATATAAAGGGGCAACGCGATAGTCAAATTCATTTTTCGAAAAACGCCCCACTCTCCCCCACTTCACCCCCCCCCCCTTTTCGCCCCTTTTTTTTCTACTGAAAAATGTTTTAATTCTTACCTAAAACTATTGAGGGGCGTTGAAATTAAAAATTTGTATACCATTTCCTCCCCTCCCCAACCTCCCCTAAAACTGAAAGGGCTGTAACTTCGTAACGGTTAGAGATAGCCATTGGGTGTTTTAACAAATATTATAGTAGGCGTCGAAACCTGTCTGGTGGTAGGTAGGTTCTGAGTGGAGCGAACCTGCGAGACCGAGTGGAGCGAAGGGGGGAGGTGGCGAGCGAAGCGAGCCGGCGACCTCCGCAGCGTAACGAAGGTTGAGTGGGTGAAGCGTAACTCAAGCCGACGACAAGCAAACTTTAGGGACTGTTTTTTTTATGGGTCTCAGTTTTTAAGTAAGGTTTTTTACTTTTATTTTATTAGGTTTTTTTTTTTATATTAATTTTATAATGTTTTAGGGGTTCTTAAGGGTTTTCATACTGATCTAGGGGTAGTTGTAACGGTTTTCCAATTCGTTTAAGGATTCTTATGGATTCTCAAAATTTATAAGGGTATGGAATACGTCTCAAGAACACGACGACACGCGAGCTGCGCGCAGCTCGCGCACCCAAGCAAATACTAGTATACGTATAATCTTGAACTTATAAAACAGAAATCGCACAAGTAGTAACAACCTTTCGAAGCAAATGGTATGGTGGTATGAAGGGAGGATTGCTGATAAAAACATAAAAACCACATTTCATCATCATCATCTCATCCGAAAGACGTCCACTGCTGGACATAGGCCACAATGGCCACGCTTGACAGTGTAATTTCGAGTAAACCACATTTACTTGAAATTAAATTCACAAACCGTTTTGTCAATTTCATTTTCACAATTGCGCTGTCATTTCTTCTATAAATTACTTTTATGAAAATGTTGCAAATCCCCTAAATTGCTTGAGAATCCTTTGAATGTATCTTCAAATTGCACAGTAATACCAGCGGTTGGGTTAAACGATCTGATAAGTCAAGATGAAGCTCTCGGTTGAGTTTTGTGGAGTATATTCTCATTTCTGTTGCCCAGATTGAAGATTTAAATCGAAGGATAAAAACGAGCTCGTGGCTTTATAATAACAGCCACACGGGTCGATCTTCAGGTTAAGCCGCGCTTGCCAAGGACGGACTGTGGATGCGTAGCCCTGACCATAATCACTAATCTTTATTACACAAGAAAGTGGTTACAAAATTGTGTGAAGTCCTTGACTCCTGTGCTAGGTGATAAATGATAAATGATGTTTATTTTGCAAGTAGGTTTTTACAAACACTTTTACACGTCATTTTTTAAAACTAGATGGGGCCGGTGTTTCGTACCTGATTACTCTGAGAAGAAACAGCCGAAACAAACAGACCAAGTCCTTGACTCCTGTTCTAGGTGATAGACCTAGTGTTACAAGAGCCAGATAGGTGACAGACCTAGTGTTACAAGAGCCAGCTAGGTGATAGACCTAGTGTTACAAGAGCCAGCTAGGTGATAGATCTAGTGTTACAAGAGCCAGCTAGGTGATAGACCTAGTGTTACAAGAGCCAGTTATTACACAAGAAATGGTTACAAAATGTTGTGAAGTCCTTGACTCCCTATTACACAAGAAAGTGATTACAAAATAAGTGGTTACAAAATGTTGTGAAGTCCTTGACTCCTGTACTAGGTGATAGACCAAGTTCTTGACTTCTGTTCTAGGTGATAGACCTAGTGTTACAAGAGCCAGCTAGGTGATAGACCTAGTGTTACAAGAGCCAGCTAGGTGATAGACCTAGTGTTACAAGAGCCAGCTAGGTGATAGACCTAGTGTTACAAGAGCCAGTGCCTTCTCCCAGGACCATGCATTACATACTGAGTTTCCTTAATGCCTTCGTGCGCCGTTTTGGTAGTCAATGGTTCATTGTATTCGTATAGTTGTACCATTCAGTTCTACTAGTAGGAGGACTAAACGGACAAAAAAAACTATTTAGTACTATATCTGCTGTATGGAAAACATCCATTTAGTACTACTATCTGCTGTAGTCAGTATTACCGCGGGATTGATGACCTTGATCCCGCATGCTTGCGGGATCGAGATTTTGATGCGGGATTGGATTCCCTACACACAACATATAGGTATGTCATTGCTCCGTGAATTAGGGTGAATTCACGGACATGTTATTAAAAGAACGTAACATAACATCACGGTTGTAATCCCCGAAGGGTTAGGCAGAGGTGGGAGGTAAAAGTAAAGTAAGTAAAGTAAAAATTGAAGGTATTTATTTTTATTTTTTACGGGTTCCTTTATATCGATAAAAAAAAAAAAAGTAAAGTGTAAAAGTAGTCGCGTGCCATAGC
Source organism: Xestia xanthographa (assembly GCA_905147715.2). Lineage (NCBI taxonomy): Eukaryota > Metazoa > Arthropoda > Insecta > Lepidoptera > Noctuidae > Xestia > Xestia xanthographa. Next base: position 23,380,252 of record LR990659.1, read on the forward strand.
TTAGGGGTGAGTTCAGTCGATACTGAACTCACCCCTAAGCTATGGCACGCGACTACTTTTTACTTTTACTTTTTTACTTTTTTTATCGATTTAGAGGAACCCGTAAAAAATAAAAAGAAACACCTTCAATTTTTTTTTAAACCCAAAATTAGGGTGTTAGTGTGAACACCGTTATCCTTGAAACCAGTTGTTTGGTTTCATTAGTAGAACCTAAAACCATTGAAGATGGCAACCATTTTTTTTTTTTGAAGAAAATCCACTATTTTCTTAAGCCCATTTCACCCTAATGCGCTCGAAAACAGCTGACCGGCAAATGGGCGGGCACTCGGGGTCATTGACCGCGCTGCAGTCAGCTGTCGCTAGAGCGAGTGCGCCGTGCGCTGAGCCGTTTGTTTCTCGCGTGTAAATTGAGTGTACTTAAACAAATGAACACGTTCGATAGTAAGTAATTAAAGCATTTAAACAAATAAAATAATTTTAATTCTAAACGATTGCTAATTTAAGTCAGTAGACCGTACTAAACTACGTTGATCTTGAATTTTTTTTTTGTTATTTTTTTTTTTCCTGGGTTCCTTTAACGATACTGAACCTACCCCTAAGCTATGGCACGCGACTACTTTAACATCCTGTATAATATAGTACACCCACATTTTGCCGGTTATGTATTAATTCCTGTAAAAGTCTTTTAATCTCGAAAAATATAATATTTCGCATTCAATGTTTAATCTATTTGCCGAAATCCACTACCACTTACTACAAATACCAATAAACATTCAAATACATACAAGCCGTCTTGCAAAAAACATTGCATGTTCCAATCACTTTTAATACCTAGCCAAAAATAGATTGTACAATCGTGAGCAATTCTCTTTCATCCATAGTATTTCATACTAGTGAAGACGCCAGTACCGAGCTTCACGTGGTTAAGGCGGGGTGGATAATAATGCAAAATTTAAATTCATACAATTGGTTTAATGAATAAAAAATTATGAAATCAATGCGTAGTACGTGTGGCGGATACCAACATCTGATAGCGAGTGTCAGAATTTTTAAATTATTATTACGGAGTCACACTCCTACTGGCCAGTATTGTAGGTCAGTTGAATAGGTTTTATCGGTGTACGCGTGTGTGCGTGAGCCGTTGATGAATGCACACATGCAAGGCGTCAACATGTTGCCGCCCCAGGAACGCAGTTCTGGTCCGTGACTGGCAGTGGGGACAGTCGGTTGAATGCTCGTCGAAGAGTGCCCGAATTGGTGAGCACGTCAGCCACACGGGTCACGCCGTCGGAGCCGGGATACAGGCGCATCACACGCCCTAACATCCATCGGGTGGGTGGCAGCCGATCATCTTTCACCAGCACCATTTCTCCGAGTTGGAGTTGTTTTCCTTGTTTGCGCCATTTTTGTCGTGTTTGAAGCTCTGTAATATATTCTATGTAATAACGTTTCCAAAAATGGGCTTTTAATTGCTGGATTCTCATATACCGTGAGAGAGTAGGTATTGACGAAGGTTCAGTGTCCTGAGGAGAAGGTAAAGCTGTTAGCGTTCGTCCAATTAAAAAATGTGATGGGGTGAGCGCTATGAGATCAGAAGGATCCGACGACAACGGAGTAAGAGGCCGAGAATTCAAAATCCCCTCGATCTGTACAAGAACTGTATTCATTTCTTCATATGTTAAGTTAGCTAAACCTAAAACCCTCTTTAAATGATATTTTACAGATTTTACGGAACCCTCGACTAATCCATTAAAATGTGGACTGTATGCTGGTGAAAATTTGAAGTTAATATGAGAATTAGATGCTTGAGAGCTAATTTCGTCGGAATATGACTTTAAAAATCTAGCCAACTCGTTGCATGCACCGACAAAACAGGTACCATTATCAGAGTAAATGGTTTGCGGTCGTCCTCTGCGGGCAATGAATCGGTCTAATGCAGCTAAGAATGTAGTACTGCTCAGATCGGTGACAAGTTCTATATGAACTGCTTTAATGGCCAGACAAACAAATATACAGAGATATGACTTTATTAGTCTGCTTCCTCTGCCTTTTCGGTTCAGTATCATGACAGGACCGGCGTAGTCGACCGCCGTGTTGGCAAACACATAGTCCGTATGCGAGCGACTGGAAGGAAGGTTCCCCATGATGGGTTGAATGCCTTTTCCTGCAAAACGACAGCATTTAATGCAATTTTTAACAGTCTGTCTGGCAAGGTTTCGACCATTGATAAACCAGAATTTGTGACGAAGTGTAAAAAGTAATAATTGCGGTGGTGCATGCAATAAAATCATATGATAATGCCTAAATATTAATGTGGCAAAATGATGCCGTGAATCAAGCAGAATAGGGTGTTTCGTGTCAAAGTCATAAAGTGAATTTTTAAGTCGACCACCTACTCGTAATAATGCGTCATTTACGTTATAAAATGGGTTAAGTTTAAGTAATTTATTTTTAACTGACAATTGTTTATTATTTTTTAATAAGTTATATTCTAAACTGAAAGCTTCAAGTTGTACAAATCTGCATAATGAGTTTAAAGATGAATTTAATTCATGGATTTTTATGAAGCCATTGCGTTTGTTTTGTGGATGTAAACAATTGTGAATGAACCGATGCACGTGTACAATCACACGTTGTAATTTACCAAAATTAGAGAATCTCTTTATGAAGTCAGAGTAATAAGTAACATAATCCGTACAGTCAGCAGTTAGATGACATTTGACCTTGAATTCTGGTAATTCAGGCTCTTGTAGGTGTGACGGTTGTTTAGGCCATGACTGTTCGTCATGTAGAAGAAATTGTGGACCTGACCACCATAAGTTATTATTTTGTAACTGTTTGGCATCTGTCCCACGTGACCCAATATCAGCTGGGTTACTTTTAGTGGGCACATAGCGCCATCTGCATGATTCAGTTTTCTCAGATATTTCACTGACTCTGTTAAACACGAACGGTTTAAGCAGGTGTGCTTTAGATGAATGTATCCAACCAAGGACAATTGTGGAGTCACACCAGTAAGTACATTTGTTTATATTTAATCTTAGTGATGATTTTACTTTATCTGCAAGGCGAACGGCGAGGAGAGCTGCACACAGCTCCAGCCGAGGGACGGTCATGGGCTTCAAGGGAGCCACTCTGCCCTTTGCTGTCACTAAATGCACAGATACACAATTATCGTTATTGACACTTTTTATATATACACATGCGGCGTAAGCTTGTGTACTAGCATCACTAAATACATGCAGTTCGATTAATGAAGGACAATCGCAGAGAATATATCTTGGAATTCGAATATTATTTATATTTCTGAGGGACGTTATAAATGTAGACCACATGTTTTCAATATCTGATGACACGGATTCATCCCACGTTATCTTTGAAGACCATAGCTTTTGTAAGATAACTTTTGCTAGATGTAGACATGGGCTTATTAGACCTAATGGATCAAATATTTGTGACATAAGCGATAACATCGTACGTTTAGTAAGGATTTTATGTTCATCAAGATTAACTGAAAATAATAAATTATCTTCTTTAGATGACCAAAGTAGTCCCAAGGTTTTAGAATATTGATTATTACATAAGTTAAGCAATTCATCGCTACTGTTTTCACCGACGATTTCAGTAACAACGTGAGCATTATTTGAATGGAATTTACGTAAATGAAATTTACTACTTTCTAACTGTGCAATCACACCCTTACATGTGTCTACGAGTTCCGATTCAGTAGCGGCGCCTGTAATCAAATCGTCGACGTAGAAGTCATGTAAGATGACTTCCGAGACTGTTTGGTCAGGACATTCGTTACCAAGCTGTGTCAAACACCTTGTCGCGAGATAAGGAGCCGACGCGGTTCCGTACGTGACCGTGTGCAGTTTGTACTGCCTTAACTGTTCATGAGGTTCGAATCGCCATAAGATTTGCTGAAGCATTTGCTGTGATGGTTTAACATTCACCATCCTGTACATTTTTTCAACATCTGCAGTGACGAGAAACCTATGCTGGCGCATTCTAATTAAGATACTGATAAGGTCATCTTGAACTGTTGCACCTACCATTTGAATTTGATTGAATGAAACACCAGAGGTCGTCACTGCAGAAGCGTCGAATACGACACGTAATTTTGTCGATAAGCTTGAGTCACGTAAAACACCGTGGTGTGGTAAAATATAAGTGTGACTATCATTTTTAGGATTTTCATTTAATGACATATGATTTAACGAAATGTATTCTTTAATGAAATTGCAATACTGCACTTTGAAATGTGGTTCACGTTTGAATCTACGTTCCAAAGACAAGAATCTGGACAAAGCTTGTTCGTAAGAATCGCCCAGCTTATCAGGCGAATCCTTTAATGGAATCGTCACTTCAAATCGCCCATCAGGCAACCGAGTGGTATTATGTATAAAGCTTTGTTCACATTCGAGCTCTTCCTTAGATATTTGTTTACGTGTAATGACCGTTTCTAATTCAAAAAATTTAGATAATTTATCATGTAATTGATCGTCATTATTTTGTAGAGTAAGATGATTGCAGTGGACTGTATTAATAATTTTAGTACGTTGTATTGGCACTGGGCCTGATATTAAGAAACCCAGTTTAGATTTATTTAATGTTGGTTTATTTTTACCCAACGATATATTTTGAGAACCAAGTAATGTCCAAAATATATCAGCTCCAAGAAGCATATCGACTGGAGCAGGTATGTGGAAATTAGGGTCCGCCAACGTAAGGTGCAGCGGTATATTTAATGTTGTATGGTCAACTTTTGTAGTTGGTAATAACTGAGTGATACGAGGAACGACATAACAGGAGACGCTCTCGCTATAATTGTTATATAATGACGATATAAGTACGTTACAACGCTTTGATAAGCATGATATTTGAGAATTTAACCCTTCAACAACAGTCGAAGTGATAGAAGTAGGTAAGTTAAGTTTAGCAAATAGGCTTTCAGTTATAAAACTTGAGGTACTTCCACTGTCAAGTATAGCACGTATTTTATGGCATTTACCATTGTTGTCTGTCACATGGACTAAGGCCGTGGACAGTAGAACACAATTGTTTTGAATAGTTGACAAAGCAATATCTTGAGAAGGACTAGGAAGTTGTCCTTGAACGTCAGGCTGTGGCAAAGTGTGTAACATGACGTTACTTGTTGAAGGTACAGGTTCAGACGGCGCACGAATTTTATGCTCGTGTAATAAGCTGTTGCGCCGTGTGCCGCACGAGCGACATGGCCCTAACTTGCATACATCGTCAGCATGACCCTGACGTAAACAATTTAAGCACAATTTAAGTATCTTAACTTTGTCAAGTCTGGTTTCTAAGGGTAATGATTTGAACTTTTGACAAACATAAAGTGCATGATTACCTTTGCAATATGGACAAACGTATTTGCGAGCTGGGGGAGAAGATGAGTTGGCCACAAATGTTTTTTGACGAACATGTGTAGTGTCACTTGACCTACGCTTTTTATGAGCATTCTCCATTGTTTCCAAGAAATCAGCACGATCTTTTAGAAAATCATTAAACATTTTGAGTGTAGGCAACTCTTTCAACTTATTACGATAGGATTCCCACTTTTTGCTCGTGTCTGTATCAAGCTTGTTTGAAATTATTTGAATTAGTAATGCATCCCAGTGCTCAGTAGGGAGCTTAAGTTTTTTGAGAGCTCTGAGGTTCCTATTGACTGTATCGATTAAGTTACGTAAAGACTTAGATGATTCCTTCGCTAATTGTTCCAAGTTAAGAATGGATTGAATGTGATTGATTACTAATGACCTTTCATTGTTATAGCGATCGTAAAGAAGTTCCCAAGCTACTTCGTAATTATCACTCGAGAAATCTAATGACTGAATTATTACAGCGGCGCTGTCTTTCAACGCGGCACGTAAATAATGAAATTTATTAATATTGGGTATCGACTTGTCTAAGTGTATGAGACTACTAAATGTGTCACGGAATTCCAGCCAGTCATGATACTGACCCGAAAAACTAGGCAAATGGATAGTAGGAAGTGCAAGTTTTGTCCCACCTTCGAGCGCAGTGCAACAAGAACCTGTCCCGGAGCGGTCGATGCCCGCTTGGTCAGCTGCTGGAGCCAGCAGATGACGAGCGCGCGCCATCATCCTGAAGTACTTGGTCTCGAAGGCCTCACGTTCTTTGTACTGCTCATCTGGAATTTCCATGGAATTTTCTATTTCACATTGAATCGAGTCATAATCGGTATAAATTTCTTCGATTTTAGATAAACGGATGTTCAATTCATTTATTTGTAATTTACTCAAACTGTCACAACTCTCGACGGTTTGCAAATAATTTTCAAATAGCGTAAGCTTAGCTTTGTATGATGCACGCTTTTTAATTAAAGTTTTATCTGCCATGCTGAAGCAGGTAGAAGGATATGTTTAAAATGGAACGATTACTTAAATCAGCATAAATGGAGCGAATGAGGGGTACGCGTAAAATGTGCAATAAACCAAGCAGCGGGTGGAGCGCAAAAGCAGCAATCACGCAGCTTGCCGATGCAGCCCGGTCCCGTTACACTAGAACATACGAGATAATAATAGTTAAATACGCGTTATGACACAGTCCATATACACACCAAAAGGAACATGGAATATCTGGAACCTCTGAAATGGAATGGAGTTACATTACGAATGAATGCATAATATGCTTTTTAAGTATTGGTTGGGATATTTGTTGCGCAATGTAATAAGTATAGGCCTTGTTATGGAAATAACATATCTTTAACATACGAAATGAATCACAAAGTTAAGGTTTTGTGTATTTAATAATCAATTTAACAGCACTAAATGAAGGATTAATGACTGTTTTAATGGGAATAGATGCAAGAATCACAAAATAAAGGATTTGTGACTATGATTTAAGGCTCACAAAATAAAGGATTTGTGGCAGAATTTTAGAAGATTTACGGGGCAATAAATGGACAAATTGGAACGAACTTACAGTAACGCTACCCTCAGGACTCACGAGTGACCTTCGTTGTAGGTGTAGTTCTCTTTGCCTTCAGCTCCCAACTCCGAATAAGTCGATGTTTACGAAATTCTTCTGATGATGAGATTCTTCATAGAAATGTTGTATGATGTTGTATGACTCGTTGAATGTTGAACCCGTAGCATAAATTTTCCACCTGACGGCCGCCATCCACGTCAGCGCAGCATTTCTTTTGTTCTTCTTCTTTTGTTAGTGGTTCAATAATCTGGGGTCGCTGGGCCAATCCGGCTCGAAGGACCAAAATGAAGACGCCAGTACCGAGCTTCACGTGGTTAAGGCGGGGTGGATAATAATGCAAAATTTAAATTCATACAATTGGTTTAATGAATAAAAAATTATGAAATCAATGCGTAGTACGTGTGGCGGATACCAACATCTGATAGCGAGTGTCAGAATTTTTAAATTATTATTACGGAGTCACACTCCTACTGGCCAGTATTGTAGGTCAGTTGAATAGGTTTTATCGGTGTACGCGTGTGTGCGTGAGCCGTTGATGAATGCACACATGCAAGGCGTCAACACTAGCATTATACATGCAAAAGTAACTTTGTCTCGCTGTTACCTTCTCCCTCCTGAACGGCTTGGATTTCAAATAAATTATTATTCATCGTTCATCATCATCATTTTAGCCGAAAGACGTCCACTGCTGGACATAGGCCTACCCCAAGTGTCGCTACATAGACCGGTCTCGTGCGACTTCCATCCAGCGGATCCCTGCAACCAAATAAAAAAAAACAAATGAATAATAGTACATTGTTACCCTAGGGGTGAAAGTAACTTATTTAGTCCCGAGACGGGGTTTGGTGCCCGAGCGAAGCGAGGGCGCTAATAGTTCGAGGGACTAAATAAGTCTTTAACCCGAGGTAAACACTGTGCTTTTCATTACGAATACAAGGAAAGTAAAAAAAAAACATACAACTCAAAAAAACTAATGAAGATCAGAATTCGAATGAGGTAGATGACACACCAATCAATTGAGATACTTTTTAAGAGCTGTCAAAACGCGGTTCTCTAATAGACTTTGTATGGCAATAGCCTACTGTGACGTCACTGTTTATTCAACTCAATGACTCGACTATTTAATTGATTTCAAAGCAACTAAAAATCGAATTTGGCAATTAATTGAAAATAAATCGGGTTTTCAGGCCCAAAATAAAGTGTTTTTTTAGAGAAAGGTGTCTTGGAATTATTGTTTTATGGTGTCATCTACCCTATTACCGCTTTCCCACCTATTTTGCTTTTTTTTTCTGTGGCCGGCCAGCTATTCAGCCAATACCTATTTTTCATTTTCATCATCGAAGAATGGTAAATATTTTCCCCAAATCTATGTTATTTTAAAGAAATAGTTCAAACTTAATTATAATAAAGATACCTATTTAAAATATACATATATATATTCTTTAATTAATACTTAACTTTATGTTATTTCAATTTTACATCGTGGCTGTATAGAAAGTTAGAACATAGTTCAATAGAAAAATGAACCATTTTTTTTTTAATAATTTGACAGCTGTCAGTTGAAAACGATTCTCCCTAAGGCTGAAAAGTATTACTTTCAACCCACTCCGCAGGCAACTTCAGACCTACTTTCAGAGTATGAGTAATGAAATAGCTATTTATTCACCAAGGGGAGTAAGGCACAGATTACTAATCGAGTGTGCATTTGAGGCCCGACGCGAATCGGAGGGCCGTGAACCACACGAGTTTAGTAATCTGTACTTACCCTCGAGTGATATATACTGCTTTATACTACACTTGCACTTTTAAGCACAAATAAATAAAGACAAAATAGCAAAAAAAGCATTTTATTAAAAAGTTATATCGACAAACTTTACCAAGAAAATTGTCTCTACAAAATACGTCAACCAACAATAAGTTTTTTTATTAATTTTAGTGCGTCAAACAGTTTTCGCGCCAGAAGACGTTAGAGAAGGTAAAAACGCCCCGAATGGCAAAATTAAATCGTTTGATTGCAATGATATTCAATTAAACAGATATGATAAGAGCGCGCAATCGTGAAGACTCGAAAATGCGCCAATTGGCCTGTTTTGCCTTTATTCTGCGTCACTGCGTATATGTGAGCTGGCTCTCCCCCGCGGCACACACAAAACGCGTTAGTAATGGATTACTACCCTGATTTTTAGGGCAGTAATGAAGTTCCATACAATATAACTGCCTAGATTTTTGAGAAGGTTTAATGAACAGCTTTCAAGCCTTTTAGTGGGGTAGTATTGGTACACTTGCTAAGCAAGTGTAGCATATAGTTGAGCTCCTTGAGTTATAAGTCAAGCTACACGTTAACTGACAAATGCTTGCACTGACTGGACAGGTCCACTCAAAACTGTATGGTTCTTTCTTCAAAAGACCATATCAGGCACTAATCTGCATAGTCCTCATGTGAATTGAGCAAGATTGTCTGGACTTTAAAAGAGACTATGACCTCTGAGTTTGTTTCGGCTGTTTCTTCTCAGAGCAGTCAGGTACGAAACACCGGCCCCATCTAGTTTTAAAAAAATGACGTGTAAAAGTGTTTGTAAAAACCTACTTGCAAAATAAACATCATTTATCATATATAAAATAATTAAGGTCTCATCATGATGGGTGCCTTAGCATGGACGGCGCCGGGCGCCGAGAGAGGTGAAGAGATGATCTAGCCGCGCATCACGAGGTCTGGTTCGAAGTGGCGCTCCTGCGCCACTTCGAACCAGACCGTGTGCGTGTGCCGTGTGCGTGCGTGTGCGTGACCGTGTGCGTGTTGTGATGTTGTGTGTGTGGTGTGTCGTGATGTGTGCTCGTGGTGCGTGTGTGGGGTGCGTGGTGTGATGTGTGAAGAGTATTTGGAAGGATATGGGGGTGGCTTTTGCCTAGCAGTGGGACATTCAAGGCTAACAAAAAAAAAGTACTAAGGTAAAATCATGATCGGGGTGAGAACATGGAAAATTGTCTAACCCAGTAAATAAGGGGTGTAAATACACCCTTAACGAAGCCGAAAAGCTTGTTCTTCTCGTCATTGAGATATTTCTTTTGTTGTAGACCATGCATACCTGGTAACCTAGTTATATTAGAGGTCGAATTTTTTCTCGAACATTTTTTTATGTACAAAACCTTTTGACTCTTTCGTTATTCAATACACCCATTAGTATAATGTTTTGAGTCTTTGTGATTTTCACCAAAAAAAAAGGCCGTTTCCCAGCAATAATTTTCGCGTAGTGTTACTAAGTTTGCTGAACAGAATGCTTGGTTGACGGCTTCGTGAAGTGTTTGTTTTTGTAGATACTTATATGTAAGACTAGCTGACGTCCCGCGGTTTCACCCGCGTAGTTCCCGTTCCCGTGGGAGTACGGGAATAAAATATAGCCTATAGCACTCACGAATAATGTAGCTTTCTACCAGTGAAACAATTTTAAAAATTGGTTCATTACTTCCGGAGATACATACAAACTTACAAACAAATGTTACCTATTTATAATATTAGTATGTAAGATAATCTCCAAACTACACACGGGTGAGGCCGCAAGCAAAAGCTTGTAATATTATCTCATTACATATTCACGTTGTTGCAATAAAACCTGGGTCTTACGCTACAGATTATTTCAATGTATCGACCTATCCAATGCTGAACTCGCTTATTCATGACTCACGAAGACAATATATAGATATATACTATCGGAGTTCACTGACAGTCGACCACTTTTCAACTTTATAACATAGTGCATAAGGGTGTAGACTGGTAGACCATCAGTTGTTTCAAAAAGAGCTTCTTGAAAAGGCTTTTTATTGAGATAAGCCCGCCACACTATTCCCAAACCACTGTAACTCCTAAAAGCCAGAATCAACAGTGGCGACCACCAGAAAAGCTTGCTCTTGTAAAAGCTGCCGTCTAGAGAATTTGTGATCATCTGCCTGCCTTTTTGTAACCTAGTTAGGATCTTCTTCCAGTCTAACCAGATGCAGCTGAATAACAGTTTACATGGTGTGACTACTCGCCTGTCCAGGGAAATCATTAAAAAAATATTTCAAAATCACCGAATACCTGTTTTTTTTTTGCGGATGCTTTTTTTTATATCAATATATTTTTCTTACCAAGGGGTATCGTATTACCCGGTACTAACTGGGTTGTGGAGGTCAGATAGGCAGTCGCTCCATGTAAAATACTGGTATTCAGCTGCATCCGGTAAAACTGGAAGCCGACCCCAACACAGTTGGGAAAAGGCTAGGCAGATGATGATGATGATATTTTTAAACAATCATTTCCTTCATTTTTGCCTGAAAGATTATGAAAGACTCGTTTGGATTCTTTGTTAAATTAAAGCATATATTGTACGAAAACTTACTCTACGAGAACCTCCAGAAAAGAGCCACTGCTATTATCAAACGAGCAATCTATTTCAGAATTCTGTAGACACCCTGTGTCAAATCCCGCAGAATATCTAACCAAATATAAATTCTTATGAAGCCTGTCTCAACACGAAATATATTCAGAATTTTATATATAGCACGATAATATATTTTTTTCTGTACAAAAGAAAGTGGGTGGTAAATTATACGAACCCACACAAGATAGGAATAATAACGTTACTCCAAAAAAGCTCCTCGGCTATATCTATTTTCATTTCACCTCATCTCATTTGCTTTTGTCATCTTATAATTAGAAAACCTTTCGGGAAAAATCTGAAAAGAAAAACAGTTTCATTGATATAGTTTATTTAGTTAAAAAAAACCGTATCGTACCGTACCGTATCGTTTATTTATTTAATAATTAGGAATATAAATTCCTAATTATTAAATAAATAAACGATACGGGGGATTATTGAGGGGGGGATTTATTTAATAATTAGGAAAATAAATTCCTAATTATTAAATAAATAAACGATACGGTACGGTACGATACGGTTTTTTTTAACTAAATAAACGATATCAATGAAACTGTTTTTCTTTTCTGTAATTTATTTCCTGTATTTACATAATTAGGAATATAAATTCCTAATTATGTAAATACAGGAAATAAATAATTTCATTCTTACGAATGGGGTAAAGGCTAGTATGAAAGAGAAAGACGATGAATAATGAAATAAAATATACTCGTCGACAAAACTCCAACCGCAAATAAATTAGAACAAGGGCAACAGAATTGTTGATGATTTATTTATATACCTACTTACCTATTTAAAATTTGCACCAAATCAACATTTTATCGTTGTAATTGTTTTGAGTATGAATATGGATGGGTTGTGTGGCTTTAAGAGTAGAGGAAGACCAAAGAAACGATGGATGGATTGTGTGAGGAATGATATGAAGGAAAAAGGTGTAAATAATTATGTGAACGTTGACAGGGGAGAATGGAAGAAAAAAACGTGTTGCGCCGACCCCAAATAACATGGGATAAGGGCGGGAAGATATTGACGAAATCTTTATTTATCTCGACATCAGAAATCAGCGGCGCTGGTATATTCACAATCTTAAATAGAGAAAGGTGTCTGAAGTAGGAAAATCCTGAGGTACAGATCATCTCTCCGGCCTAGATATGACCCTGGCCAGCAAAAATAATAGTATCACACTTTTAAAATTGCAATAACTTTTTAAGTGCTCAAGATATACGAAACAAAAAGGACTCGAAAAAGAGTTTAATTTTGTACATAAAAACTAATAAAGCTGATAAAAATTGCTATAAAACGTTTTTAATTTTAAATCTCTAACTTCTATAGTTTAGAAAAGAATGCAATTTTAAAAATGTAGTACTTAGTTTTGCTGGCCAGTGTATTTTAATTTTTAGCAAAAAAATAAGTCAAGATTCTAGAGTTAAAACTGGAAGAAAAATTTATTATTTGAAATTTGACAATAAAATAAAATTAAGTAAATTTTGCGTATTGTCGGACCGGTAGGATTCTTTCTCCAATGCTCGACCGCTGGATTCGACTACACACGGTCAAGTAAACACGCGCACGAGTATCGGGGTATCCAATGGGTCATGTATTTTATTTTATTTTTGTATTTAGTTTTTGTCTCATGTTTGTCCTTACTAACACTAGTTTCTCATAAGTGTCTGTGTTACTAATAATTTTTATCTGCATAAAAGTGAATAATATTTTTTGTTTTTTGTTTTTCTTATTTTTTTTTAATTAATATTTAAAAATGTAACAAATTTGTTTAAAGATGAATAAAGGAATTATAATAATAATAACCTAAAGGTTAAAAATAAAATAAATAAATAAATATTGCTGGACATTACACACAGCGCCATCCAGTGCCACACTAAGCAAAGGCTTGTATCGTGGACACCAGAGAGTTGATACATACATTTACGATACTTTTTGTTTGTAAATACATACTTATTATACATATGAACATCCATGACTCGGAAACAAATGTCCATGCTCATCACACAAACATCTGCCCCGACCGGGATTCGAACCCGGGACCCTAAGAACGTAAGGCAGCCTAACCACCGCTGCGCCATTCAGGTCGTCAAAATACGCAAACGTCAAAATACGCAATTGACTTAAAAAATAAACTTGTAGAACATTTTGGTTCAAAGGTTGTACTAGGTACAGCTAGGTATTCTAGCCTAGATACTAGCACAGTCGTTTCTGAAAGTCTTATTAAGCCTCTGAATAGTTAATAATCTCATGTGAACCGTTATGATTGACTGACGGGAATAATAATAGCCATTCAAAACGTTTGACATGAGAATTGACAGCTGCTGATTGACTTGAACAGCCTTTCAGAAAATAAGGGTGAGAATTCAGACCTATTAAACCTATGAAATTATTTTAAGTAGACAACGGTGTCGATTCTGTTGCGCACAAACTAAACTTAATTTAGGCTATTGCTATCTTTTACTAAAAGGCAGTGCAAGAAAAGGACGGCTATAGCTATGAACTAAGTTAAAGATGTCCTAGTGGCCATCTGGTGTCGTGTGACCTAGTTTATGCCTTGCGCTCTACCGTGTTTTTACTCGACATGTCTTTACGTGCACACTTCATTTGTATGGAAATATTAGTTCCAACTAAATTTGACAGCTCTAAATTACGTCCGTCTCTTTCTCGTTTTATTAGAGAGAAAAAGATGGCAATAGCCTAAATTAAGTTTAGCTTGTGCACAACAGAATCGACACCACTAATAGCGTAACTTCACTCCTGTAATCCACTAAGGGTAAGGCAGAGGTGTTCATAGTATCCTGTAGAGACTGCCAATCTGACTTTCCCAACCCAGTTACTTACCCTTCATAGGACTGGTTGTCAAACATTTGGGCCACTGACCTGTAACGACAGCCGGGACCAACGGCTTAGCGTGCTTTTCGAGGCACAATTTAAGGCCCTTCTAACCGCAACTCTATTTGTGGTGGTTCAAACTTCGTTTGAAATACTGTTAGAATAAAGTTCTAATCAGCTTGCACTACAAAGCGATTGTTACGTCAGTCACTGCGGCCGAATAGTGCGAAATAAGTGTTTTTTTTGCGATTTACAAAAAATCTATTGATTGGACTAAAAAAAATAAAACACATAAGACCTGCTTTATAGTTAGTTGAGTTAGTATGCAAAGTTTCATTATCTAATTTGAAGTACTTTTTGAATACCTACCAGCGGTTTATTGTTCGATTTGGATACCTCCAACTCAAACCAACCAACCAAACCTCACTTTGGATTTTTTTTCTATCGAGAAAAGTTTATGGCATCGTGTTTTCGTCACACATAGTACTTAGTATTAATCCTCTGGGCGGAGCAGGAGGGAGTGTCAGACTTTTACTGACTAAAACCCATTCATGTTCCTTCATCGCCCTTTGTGTTCCGGGGCCACGGTATCTCTTTCGAACAGTCCCGCAACCCCAGCAGGCATCGGTCCTTGCGGACCCCTTCCTTTTTGCTGACTCTCTTTGAGGCGCGCGTGAAACACGAACGCGCCGTCGACACGGCCTGTCGTCATGAGACGGACGGACTCAGCATTAACCTTTTGAACGCCACGGTCGTGTATAGCCGACAAATGAAAACGTGCCCAACACGCCACCGTCGTCTCTAGACGACAAGAAAACGACATTTTTTTAGTACAAAATAAATATATTAAATGAAGTTTTCTGTGTTCATTTTGCCTATTATTTAAAACAACATTAATGAAATATTGTAAAATGGCTTAAAGATGTATTCATTAGTTATATTTCACTTGAAAAAACAATAAACAAATATTGCTAATCGAAATTCGTAAAAAAGTGTCCTTCCTCACGCCACAGTCGTCAAGACACGACAGCTAGTGATGTATCCAAACCTATCACTAGCTGTCGGTAAGTTATATTACAAATCTATGGAAATATTTTATTAAAAGTAGCTTATTATTACTTCGACAATTATTTTTTATAACTATTCGTATCTGAATATTCCTAATGCTTAATATTTATAAAATTGTGAAAAAAAAAACATAATTGATATCCTATTTTAGTTTAATTTCAGATGTCACGGAAATCTTAAGTAGGTACTTAACCTTTTGAACGCCAGAGCGTAAACGCATCGGCGCTTCCACGCCAAGCCACAAAATCAGCGCAAATACCTACAAAAAAAAATAGGGATTCCAACATCTTATCGATAACTATCTTATCGATAATTAATCATTGCTTTTCGTTCTATATTTTTAAAATAAAATATTACTTGTTGCAATATTCTTGTGCGGGACAGTGCAATATACAGTGAAAATATATAGTAAAGTGATAGTGATACATAGACACTGCATTAACAGTACATAAAGTGATATTATAGTGGAAAATAAACCGAAAGTTTAGTGTTTGTGTGCAGGACAATAATGACAGTGTATAGTGGTATATGTAAGCGTATAGGGTACATAGGGACCTATATGATAGTACATAGGCACTAATAGTTTATTATATAAACAGCTTAAGTTTATATTTTAACACTTCAATACCCGCAATTACAGACACAATAAAAATAAAAATAAAAAATAACAATTTTGTTCGTGTACATAGTAGACTTAGTGTTAGGAGTAAATAAGTTTATTATGTTATATGTTTTGATGATTTTATATTTTTGTATGATAGTTCTTGTTATATAGATTTCGATAACATATAGTTTTGTATATGTTTACATAGGAAAAGTTAGTGAAAAACGCAAATATTGTCACGCGGTTCTCGTTACAGTCAAGTTTCGTAGTACTTAAGGTAACTTGCACAATGTTTTCCCGCTTTTTTGCCTTGTTTTCATTGGATTTTAGTTTTTCCCGCGTTTTTTGGAAATTTGTAATCGATTTTCATTGGTCATTTACTTAGAAAATTCTGTATAAAAATAGGGCCATTTTGTTCAGTCGACACAGTAGTCGGCAAGATAGTAATAAGGAAACACTCTTCCCAATAAAGAAGCAAGAAGTTCATCAGTGGTTTTACTCCTCACCACACCAGCAGTAAATGTGCTACCTCGTACATTTTGGTCCAGTCGAGCCGGATATATTTGGTCCTTCGTCCGCCGAATATTGTGGGGAACAGCAGACCTGAAGACTTCGTGCTACATATAGAAGAATCCTCCATTTGAAGACGTCGTGCTACAGCTACTAGGGAAGACTTCAACCCACAGTTATTAGGGAAGATTTCTCCACCAGAAGACGTCGTGCTACAGTTAATAGGGAAGACTTCGACCCACAGTTATTAGGGAAGATTTCTCCATCAGAAGACGTCGGGCTACAGTTAATAGGGAAGACTTCGACCCACAGTTATTAGGGAAGATTTCTCCATCGGAAGACGTCGTGCTACAGTTAATAGGGAAGATTCATTAGGGAAGAGTGTTTCAAGACTCAAGATAGTCATCAGTCGACAACATGCCAGTTACACGCTCAGAGGGAAGGGGCCGCAAGCCGTTGGGGGAACAGATGCCGTCATCGACCGAGACCAGAACCTCGCCGAACGGTACAAGCGCGGAGGCCAGCACGGAAGAATCTACAGCAACAGGGACGACTGCCACGAGGACATCAGAACAAACAGACAGCTCCGCGGCGACTGATCCATCCACCGTGACCTCCGCCACCGAAGCAACCACCTCGACAGCTGCGACCGCCACCTCAGCGCCGCCCGCCGCGCACCCTGCTAGCGCCGCCGCCCCGTCCGTAACCCCCTCCGCTACGACGACGCTTACTGCGGGAACGAAGGCCAAGCAGCTGATGAAGCCGCCTGCTACTGTCAACACAGAAACCGCTACAGTGAAGCAAGTTTTGAGGAGCAACGCCGGTCCGCCGAAGACGACCGGACTACAGGACCTCCGCCCCACTAGCAAGAAGGGGGGAGGGGGGGGGATCGACTCACAGCAGAACAAAGCAACTCAAGCTTGCGAAGGCGAAGGAAGAATTACTACGCCTTCAAGTGGAATTAGCCGCAGCACGCATCGCTACCTTGGAGAAAGAAGACTCAGAAGATGAAGAAGATGACATCACTCTCTGCTCGAAGTCAGAAGTTAATGCAAGAGTGGACAACTGGTTGGAGCATCAAGTGACTCGTCCGGTGCTGGCAATCGCCGACGAACCTCACAACCACCCAGAAGAACCGACGGTCATCCAAATATAAGAACCAAGGCCAGCGAAGCATGAAGAAGCACGTTAGCCACCGGCGGGAGGTCAAACCGACCTAGCCCTCCTAGCCGAAGCCATCACCCGGGCTATCGGCACCACCCAGCGACCCAAGTTCGTCGAGTTACCATTCTTCAGTGGGTCTCATCAAGAGTGGCTACCCTTTCGCGCCGCTTACTACGAAACCGAAGCAATGTTCACCTCAGTTGAAAATACGAATCGACTTAGAAGAAACTTGAAGGGAAAGGCCAGAGAAGCGGTCGAAGGTCTACTTATAACCAACGCGCATCCAGCTGAAGTGATGAAGACTTTGGAGTCAAGATTCGGAAGACCAGAGTCCATAGCCATGCTGGAGATGGACACGCTTCGAAGCCTGCCACGCCTTACTGAGTTGCCGAGGGACATCTGCATATTCGCCACTAAAGTATCCAACGTAGTGGCGACACTGAAGACTTTGGGTTGTTTCAACTACATGTACAACCCGGAACTCGCGAAGACATTAGTGGACAAGCTGACGCCGACTCTTCGATACAGATTCTACGACTTCTCAGCCATGCAGCCACGTGAAGATCCTTGCCTCATCAAGATAGAGAAGTTCTTCAAAAGGGAAGCAGAGTTATGCGGACCTTACGCGCTGCCTGAACAGATGGCAGCACCTACTTCAGCCGCACAACAAAAGAAGACGCAACGGGTCAACAACGTTACTGAGAAGCCACAGACATCGATGTGCACCGTATGTGACAACACGGGGCACAGCAACGCAACAGAATGTGAAGAATTCAAGAAGTTGGACGCGAATGCAAGATGGGACATGGCCAAGTCCAAACGCCTCTGCTTCAGATGTCTTCGCTTCAGAACCAAGACACACCACTGCAAAACCAAACCGTGTGGTGTCAACAGCTGCAAGTACTCTCATAACAAGATGCTGCACTACGAAAAGAAGACAGAGAAAACAGAAGCGACAGAAGATGAACCAGAAACAGAAGTCATCAATTCGGCTTGGACCATCAAGAAACAGTCCTATCTGAAGATTCTACCGGTCCAGGTGAAAGGACCGAAAGGGGCTGTAAACACCTTCGCGTTGATGGACGACGGGTCAACAGTCACGCTGGTCGACGACAGCGTGGCAACGAGCATCGGAGCAACAGGACCCACAGATCCACTGAAAATAGAAACCATCAACGACATGAAGACTTCACAATCAGCATCCAGAAGAGTCACCATCAAGTTGAAGGGGCTCAACGATCATGAAGAGCAAATACAAGCACGCACAGTGAAGAACCTGCAAGTCTCGTCTCAACGGGTTCCACAAGAACTAGTGGAAGGGTGTCAACACTTATGCGACATCCGAGAGCACCTTACATATGCGAATGCGAAGCCACAAGTTCTCATCGGGCAAGACAACTGGCATCTTCTGCTGACAACAGAAACCAGAAGAGGAGACAAGAACCACCCAGTGGCATCCCTCACGCCACTAGGTTGGGTACTCCACGGCAGCCAGACACGAACCTTCGGCCAGAAGATCGACTTCGTGTCACACATCACAGAAGATCCAGAAGACAGCCTAGAAGACCTCGTGAAGCAATATTTCGAGATGGACGCACTCTGCATAAACCCCAAGAGACCGAAGACTGATCCAGAAGAACAAGCACTTCGTATCCTGGAGAAGACCACGACGAAAATAGAAGAAAGAAGATTCCAGACCGGTCTTCTCTGGCGCAAAGAAGATGTCAAGTTCCCAGACAACTATGAAAACTCACTGAAGAGGCTCTTCAGCATCGAAAAGAAGATTGATCGTGACCCCATTCTGAAGAAGAAGTACGCCGAACAGATGGACGCTCTCATCGCAAAGGGGTACGCTGAACCTGCCCCGAAACAGAAAACAGCTGACAAGACGTGGTACCTGCCTCACTTCGCAGTTGTCAACCCGATGAAGCCAGACAAACTTCGGGTAGTACACGACGCGGCAGCCAAGACCAAAGGGGTGGCACTCAATGACATGCTGCTCAAAGGTCCCGATCTACTGCAGTCGCTGCCAGGCGTCGTCATGAGGTTCCGACAACACATGGTCGCAGTCACAGCGGACATCAAGGAGATGTTCATGGAAGTCAAGCTGAAGACAGAAGATAGAGATGCACTGCGGTACCTATTGCGCGGGGATCGACGAGACAGCCAACCTCCCGAAGAATACAGAATGACGTCATTGATCTTCGGAGCTTCGAGTTCGCCATCAACAGCAATCTACGTCAAGAACTTGAACGCAAAACAGCATGAAGAAACTCACCCCGAAGCCGCCGCTGCCATCATAGAGAAACATTACGTCGACGACTACTTAGACAGCTTCAGAAGCCTTGAAGACGCCGAACGTATTACGAAGAGTGTGCGAGAAGTGCACATGAAGGCCAGCTTCGAATTGAAAGAGTGGAAGTCGAACTCAGCGTCACTCCTAGAAAAACTCGGAGAAGATAGTCAGACAGAAGACATAGAACTCTACAGAACAGAAGAAAAGACGGAACGAGTCCTGGGCGTCATATGGAAGATCAACTCGGACGAGCTCACCTTCAACCTCAACTTGGCCAGAATACCTTCGACACTCATAGAGGGTAAACAGCCAACGAAGAGAGAAGCATTAAGAATAGTAATGTCGCTCTTCGACCCGCTCGGGTTCGCCTCGCCTATGTAATAGGCGAGGCGATCAGGGCGAAGCAACTCCTCCAGGAAGTCTGGCGCAGAGGAACAGCATGGGATGACAAGATCGATGAAGACCTGGCGGAGCAGTGGGAGACCTGGATGGCACACCTCAAGAGCCTCCACGAAGTAGCAATCCCGCGGCAATATCTACACTACAGCGACGCCGCCTCATTAGAACTCCACGTCTTCAGCGACGCCAGCGAGTCTCCCTACTCTGCAGTCCTCTTCTGGAGATCGGTAGCAGCAGATGGCGAGGTCGCCCTGTCTCTCATCATCGCCAAAGCAAAAGTGGCGCCACTGAAGCTGACGTCGATTCCCCGGTTGGAGCTGCAGGCGGCAGTCATGGGCACCAGACTCGCAGAAACAGTGGTTGAAGAGCACGAGAGGAAGCCCGACCGCAAGGTGTTCTGGACAGACAGCAAGACCGTCTTGACCTGGATAAAGACAGGGTCACGTTCCTACAAACCTTACGTGGCTCATCGTCTAGCGGCAATAGAAGAGAGTTCCAAAGTCAACGACTGGCGCTGGGTTCCAACGAAGCTAAACGTGGCAGACGACGCCACACGAGATGTACCAGCAACGTTCAACAGAGATCATAGGTGGTTCAGAGGGCCTGACTTCTTATACCTACCAGAAGACTCATGGCCGACAGAAACCACAAGAGCAACAGCAGAAGAATCTTCCGAGGAAGAGAAGACGCATCACGTGAGCGACAAGAGAAGACCGAAACTCGCAGAGGGTCTGCCTGACCCATCGAAATTCTCCAGCTGGGACCGACTCCGATACTCGACAGCGCGTGTTCTGCAGTTTATCCAACTCTGCAGAGTCACAAAACAGAGAGTCAACTACAGAAGAACGAAGAAGAATAAAGAAACTGATCCAGCTTGGAAGAAGAACAAGACCACAGTGAAAAGGCAGGCGCCCACGACGACAAATAAGTCGTCACAAGAAGAACAGAAGAAGCTGCTTCCGGTCACAGCAGAGCTGCTCACAAAAGCTGAAGAACTCCTGATGCGATCCTCTCAAGAAGAGTCATTTCCAGCAGAAGTAAACAGCTTGAACAACGGGAAGCCCATCGACAAAGAAAGCCGCCTTCACCAGCTGAGCGTCGTGTCCGTAAACGGCACAATCCGACTAAGAAGTCGTATTCAAGCAGTCACAGATATGAAGGAAGAATTTACGAACCCGCTGGTAATCGACGGTGATCATCCTACGGTCAAGCTCTGGGTGCTAAGTATTCATCGGCAACTTCATCACTCCGGCGTCGAAGCAACAGTCAACGAGTGCAGACAACAGTATTGGGTACTACGACTACGCCCTATCACACGCACACTACTGCGACGATGCCTGTTCTGCAGAATAAAGACACAAGTGCCACCGCATCCGAGAACCGGGGACCTGCCAGCGTGTCGCTTAGCTCATCACAAGCGACCCTTCACCTTCACCGAAGTCGACTACTTCGGACCTCTCTCCGTGACCGTCGGACGAACTCGACAGAAAAGATATGTGGCCATGTTCACATATCTCACGACGCGAGCAATACATCTCGAAGTCGCCGGCTCGCTCAGCGCCGACTCTGCGGTGATGGCGGTCAGAAGGCTGATCGCACGACGAGGCTGCCCGACTGAGATCTGGTCGGACAACGGCACCAACCTTAAGGCTGCCGACAAGGAACTACGACAAGCGATCGACACAGCGACTGCAGAGGAAGCGGCGAAGAGATGGTTCTCCTGGCGCTACATTCCGCCTGGAGCTCCATTCATGGGCGGAGCTTGGGAGCGAATGGTTCGCTCAGTGAAGACGGCGCTCACCGCGACGTTACACGAACGTCACCCAACAGAAGAAGTCCTCACGACTCTACTTGCCGAAGTAGAGTACACCGTCAACAGTCGTCCGCTGACTCACGTCTCAGTCAGCCCAGAAGATCCAGAAGCCCTCACGCCCAACCACTTCTTGTTGGGGGGACCAGGGCGAGTGCCACAGCTAGGCACTTTCACCGAGCAAGACGCCATCTCACGATCCAGCTGGCGAGCCGCACAGAGGCTAGCCGACGTCTTCTGGCTACGCTGGGTAAAGGAGTACCTCCCTGAGCTCCAACACCGGCGGGAGCCCCACGGACGAGGTCAAGCAGTGCGAGTCAATGACCTCGTACAGATCGTCGACCCGAACCTGCCTCGCAACGTGTGGATCCGAGGAAGAGTCGTCGCTACGTATCCGGGCCCTGACAACATCGTGCGGACGGTGGACGTGCTGACCAGAGGAGGCATCCTGCGCCGGCCAGTGAGGAAGCTGGTGATCCTGCCCCTACCTACGGACGTCGAGCCCGCACCGGCAGCTGATGCGACGCGGTCGCACGGCGGGAGTGATGTGCGGGACAGTGCAATATACAGTGAAAATATATAGTAAAGTGATAGTGATACATAGACACTGCATAAACAGTACATAAAGTGATATTATAGTGGAAAATAAACCGAAAGTTTAGTGTTTGTGTGCAGGACAATAATGACAGTGTATAGTGGTATATGTAAGCGTATAGGGTACATAGGGACCTATATGATAGTACATAGGCACTAATAGTTTATTATATAAACAGCTTAAGTTTATATTTTAATAGTTTTCTTATAATTTTGTTCGTGTACATAGTAGACTTAGTGTTAGGAGTAAATAAGTTTATTATGTTATATGTTTTGATGATTTTATATTTTTGTATGATAGTTCTTGTTATATAGATTTCGATAACATATAGTTTTGTATATGTTTACATAGGAAAGGTTAGTGAAAAACGCAAATATTGTCACGCTGTTCTCGTTACAGTCAAGTTTCGTAGTACTTAAGGTAACTTGCACAATGTTTTCCCGCTTTTTTGCCTTGTTTTCATTGGATTTTAGTTTTTCCCGCGTTTTTTGGAAATTTGTAATCGATTTTGATTGGTCATTTACTTAGAAAATTCTGTATAAAAATAGGGCCATTTTGTTCAGTCGACACAGTAGTCGGCAAGATAGTAATAAGGAAACACTCTTCCCAATAAAGAAGCAAGAAGTTCATCAGTGGTTTTACTCCTCACCACACCAGCAGTAAATGTGCTACCTCGTACAATTATTTTATTTAATTTGACACTATTTGGTATCATACTATCATTAAACACCAGATACAAAGTACTAAACAACCTAAAAGTAGACATAAGAACTACAAACAAATAAATCAAATAATAATAAGGTACGCATGTCACATCCCTACTCGCATGTGCGAGGAAGTTGTCAAAAGTCGTGCCAGCCACGCCAGAGTCGGGTATTCCCGACAACGGATGACGTCACGAACGAGATTAGTGATGGACCTTATTATTATGTGATTTATTTGTTTGTAGTTCTAATGTCTACTTTTAGGTTGTTTAGTACTTTGTATCTGGGGTTTAATGATAGTATATTACTAAATAGGGTCAAATTAAATAAAAGAATATTGCAACAAGTAATATTTTATTTAAAAAATATATAACGAAAAGCAATGATTAACTATCGATAAGATAGTTACCTATCGATAAGATGTTGGAATCCCTATTTTTTTTTGTAGGTATTTGCGCTGATTTTGTGCCTTGGCGTGGAGGGGGCGCCGATGCGTTTACGCTCTGGCGTTCAAAAGGTTAATCCTCAAAAAAAAAAAAAAATTTTGGGGTAACGGAGGATCATGCTAAGCCATTTCAGGGGATAAAAGCCAACGTACTCGTAGAAATGAGCGTGTTCTGAAATGAAAAACCACAAGGTGGCAGCACTGACGTAAGGTCTAAACATCTAGGTATCAAAATACACGAGTTTCTTGTAGTTTACGATTCTTTTTTCATTTTATTATATTTTATATCATTAATAAAAATGCCTCAGTGTTGTACAGTGCCTATGTGGCAAGCAAAGCCCGCTTAAGTTACCTTTTCATTAGTTTTTCCTTTCACCACTGACTTTTTCCAGTACTAAGAAACTTAATCTTTAGTTCAGCTACTTTTCTTTGTTCGTAATCCATATTTATATTGTAAAACAGTGCAAATACGATGAAATTTCGGTAAAAAGCTTCACTAGCATACAATTCAGTACAATTTGACAGTTGTTTAGACCAGACGCCTACGTAGCGACATCTGGTGTCAGATAAAATCCGAAAAACTTTAATTGCACAGAAATCTCGTGTCCTGAAAATCTATTGAAGCAAACGCGGGTAACTAGTGCCCAATAAACCAATCCACTCTAGAAACCCAATTGAGTAAGCCAGTCTATAATTCAGTTTAAACCTAGCTTTGTTCTTAAGCTTTATTTCCTTTACTTACGCACGTTTAAATTTAAATTCTGTACTTGGAAAATCTAATTTTAGACCGCCATTGTATTAAGATACAGACCGTCTAGTTTGAGGCTCACTAGCAACAACACTATGATAACTAGTATTAGGTAATATTCGAAACCGCTCGTAACATCTCTTGTGTATAATAGGACTTGCTTAAGTAATACCTGGATAATAAACAATTTTCTACTTCTATAGCCTTTTGTTATTGAGTAGTTCTATTATTTAATAATACGGCCAGACGAAACTGAAATGTATTTACTGAAATAAAGAAGGGGTTCTTTAAAATTGGAATTGTTAATTAGCGTTGGGTTTATTTGAAACTGTATTTTTATGAGTGTATGAGCTATTGTCTCTTGCTACTAGAGAAAAAATTCTTCAGGATTTTCCCAAACAATATTATTACAGTTAAATAGTAGATTTTACAACAAAGATAAAATTGTTTTGTGGACGAGTTAAAAACTCTGCTTTTCACTTCGATTGCGAGAAAATAAAACAGTAGTATAACATACTATTTCTTCAATTCAAATTCAAAGTAAAATTAGTATACAGTTTTTAATACTGAAGGAAATTGTTTTTCCTTCAGTATAGTACAGTATATTGCCGCTTTATTTTTTTTTAATCTTACGACATTGATATTAGGCTTGGGCTGCAGACAGCCTACTATTAAATTAAGTTTGTATTAATAATTTTCTTAAATGAATTAAATAACCTACCGTACTTGAATTTAAATGTTAATATCTTTTATGTCTTAAAAAATACATATGGCAAATAAATTAAAGTAAATATTTAAAAATTACAAATTCTATCTATGAACTTCTTATTGTGTTTTGCTGTATGGCTCATTTTCTTTGCCTTAATATAGATATATTTATGAGTAGATACGTTAATGCACTTATGCACAAAATTCGTTTTTGTGCAGCCTATATCCTGCACAAATAAGCACTTTCACAGCATGAGAAGTGAGAAGATCATTTTGAAATGCAGACTTCTTTGTATTTTGCCCCCCAAATTGCAGTCTTATCTCCGTATCGTATAAATAATAATAATAATAAATCATTTTATTTCGGACAACTAAGAGATCCATAAATTGTTAGTAACTGGTTTGCACTTAAACACTATTGTTAGTAACTTAACTAAACACGAGTTAATAAGATGACCACCCATAGTAAATAGCCATGATAATAACTAGGACAACAGAATTCTAGGGAATTCTAGTCTTCTCACAAATTGCCTTATTATGGTGGAGGAAGTATCAGCCGCCACCGCCTTCAGGATGCTATTGTGACTGCCCCTTATTCTGCTCAGGAGCGAGGCTGTTTTTTTGCGGATGATGGCATGAAACCCATCGGTATGAGTTACCGCGAACATTCCAGAGGCACTGCAAAAACGAGGCAATCGCAATAGCATCCCAAAAACATTATTGTATTGGACGCGCAGGACATCCAGCGATCTTTTCGAGTAGTTGACCCAAAGATTACCGGTGTAAAAACTCTGACAATAAGCTTTAAAAAGCGTTACCTTTACTTGTTAAATGGTAACTGCCCAAAAACTATTCATTATAATTTCATGATTAACATACTAAACACAAGGTTGTGTTTTTCGCCTTTCTCCAATTGAAAATTTCGCTTCAAAAGCGTTTGTCTATCGTACTATCATCGTTATATAACTTTACATCAATGTTTCGCTATAACCCTCATCCACCTGTCAATTATTCCCGCTTAATTTTAGAAATGCCGCCTTAAGGAACAGACTATAAAGCTCACATTTCAATGTTACGTTGTGTGACGGCTGTAGAGCATCCAAAACAGGTGTTCCCTCTCAATGAGGTTTATCGACGTTCACCGTTCCGTTCAATAATCCTTTGATCAAACCGCTTATTGCGAAATGACGTTTATTTGGCATGCTGTTTCAGTAGCTCGTAATTCACGTGTACCATGTACCTTATTGGTAATTTGATTGGGTGTTCTTAGGTTCTAACATGCTTAATAATATAATTATGTTTCATGTTCACACGACTTGCAGTGAAAAAATAAAGTATGTCGTGATACATGGAAACTATTCATGATTTGAATTCGTTAAAAGCTGTATAAGTATCGCCAGTCGCCAGTGCATCAAGTCGCCACAAGCTGTCAAATATTCTCATTCGATTTTAAACTTAACCACCAATATTTTATGGTTTAAAATCATTTGGAGAACTTGGATAGTTGGTGGGAACTTGACATCAAGTTCCCACCAACTATCCGATGGCGACTGCAGTACTGGTCGGAACTAAAAGAGGCACGGCAGTACAGTTACAAGATGTATGAGTATGTATTGTTCTAAATTCAATTATTTTTAGCTATGGTACGACTAAAATGTAATCATTCTATGTAAACAGCCAGCATCATAGACTTGAATTAAACACAGTCAGCATTCTATTTTCAAATAGCACAGCGAATATCACAAAATGGCGGCAATGCTTTAATGAAACTGAACGATTACGTAAGAGGCATTCTCATTAAAGATAGAACGTGTGTTAATAAGACAAAGTAAATACAAATACATTGTACGGTTTCATTATACTACAGAGCAAAATTAATTTAATAAATGGAACGTAAACAAAATGAAGGCGAATTGAAAACTTTCGCAGACTAGAAGTTTCTCGCCGACATTTCTCCCGACGGTAAGGAAACTCGAATTCTCGAGTGACGAAACTCTAATGTAATTCGATCAATCAATACATTTTCATTCGAGATTCGTGAGAATCAATTAAAACAGTTTGGCGTTGATGACGGGCAGGAGTTGGGAATGGTTTCCTAAATTCATTAGTTCTTAAGGAATTCTGTAGTAGGTAATCTTTGATCAGTTGGTAATTTGCTTTTGGGCAAACTTGGCGGTTTTTGTTTTAATTATGCAAGTGTTTACTGTGGGTCTCGGGAATTAGTTCGTTTAGGAATTGAGCTGTCATGACCGTAAATAAATAATTGCTATGACTATACCTACTTTGACACGCGTTCTGTGTGTTTAAAAGAGATTCAAGATTTGAAATTAGAACAGAAGTTACAGGCAATATAGAGAATGATGATTGAGAGAACTGCCTCGTTGGTTGAGTTTAGCATAAGGTCCTGGGTTCGATTTCCAGGTCGGGCAAAGTGTTATTGGTTTTCACTACCAGGAATTAAACATAATAGGGTAAATGCATGATTTTTTTTATCACTCTAAACAAAGCGTATTAATATAAGCATCAGAAATAGCAAAGTGATTTTTTTTTTTTTTTTCATCTGCCTCGATTTACAAAATCCATACTAAATTCCGTCTATATAGAAAGAGATAGAAACAAAAGTTTAAATGGTTATAACTTTTGTTTTGTTTGGCCGATTTATGTTTTGTTTTCGCTTTTTGTCATTATTTTTATAGTACTTTAACATCGTAACGATATAAAAAAAATTAAATTTATGCAAACTCCCTATTGGCGAATGTGTACTATTAGGTACACCTCTGCGTAACCCGTCGGGGATTACAGGCGTAATGTTATGTTATTATTAAGAAACATAATACCAAGCCCGGAATCCGAGAACAGTTAAACAAAGGTACTCCCATATTTCACCAGTTACGTTTAAGAAGCCATTTTTTTTTTTCGTATGGGAAATCATCAAATGAGTCCTCCCGCTCTGGGCGGAGCAGGAGGGAGTGTCAGACTTTTACTGACTAAAACCCATCCATGTTCCTTCATCGCTCTTTGTGTTCTGGGGCCACGGTATCTCTTTCGAACAGTCCCGCAACCCCGGATGTTTAAGAACCCTGCAATAGGGACGAGTGTATTGCCACCAAGCGGGTTTATATGAACATCCGATTAATTCCACATATCACACAGTGTCAAAAAATCGCTCCAGTTTGTGCAAAGAAAACCAAAGTCACAATAAACATCAAGTCAAACGAAATAGCTCACAATAAATCAATATTGCCGAAATAGTAAAAGGTAGATGATGAATCAATACACTTTCATGAATAATAAATACGAGATTTGTAGACGTTCTACTACTTACGATTGTTGCCAAGTCATGTATAGGAAGTATACCTAGGTGCCTACAACGACAAAGTAGTATCGAGTATTGCATCTGATATGACATGCAATGACGTAAATGAAATTTTTAAGCAATGATATTCTATTAAACAGATATTACGTTGTGAGCGCGCAATCCTGAAGATTCGAAAACGGGCCAATTGGGTCGTTTTGCCTTTATTCTGCGTCACTGCGTGTATGTGAGCTGGCTCTGTCCCGCGGTACACTTTTTTCGGTGGTTTTGTAGGTGTCTAACATATCTGTTTATTAGAATATAATTGTTTTTAAGTGTGTGAATTCAGTAGGCATCGATTGCAGTAGTTTTTGCCGGGACCTATTGTGTACGATCTGTAGTCGTGGCGCCCTGTCGGGACTCATGAGTAACTGATAGGTACCCGATTGGCAAATACGAGTATACCTATTATAGCAATATTTAGAGACATAAGAAACTATTGGAAATACTGAATTTGAAAAAAGAAAAGGTTGTCTTATTAAATTACAAGTAAACAAACCTTTTTTAGTAAGTAATGAAAAAACACTTATAATCTTAGAATAAAGAAAAAGAAACAGATCACCGTAATTTGTTTGTGTGTCACACAAGAGATGAGCGTTAATAGCGGAGAATGGATAATAATTATCATTAATAGGTATAATAAGAGACATGAGTAACATTCGGTATAGAAGTGTGGGAGTATAATATTATTAAATGGTGGATGTATGTTGATAATAATGGCTAAGAATGAGCGCTCATTTCCCTTCGAGTCAACTGAAATATCTTATTTATTCATTAGATTGTATTATTGCGATGATATAACTGAAACATTTGTAGGAATAAAGAGGTGTAAAGGTATTACATACTCAAATAAAAAACATTTTAAAAACAATCAAGCTTTGATCAATAAAATTTTTATATTGTCGGAGTGACAATATAAAATTTTTATCTCTTTTTTGTCCTCCATATAATCACTGGTAAAATTAGTTGGCAATGATTCAAAAAAATATAAAACTCGTAAATTTGTTTTAACTGATACCAGACCGGCTGCATTTAATATGGTTACCAATGGGAAACTAATCCCAGATCGAAATAAACAGTTGCTTATCGCCAAAAGATTGCAGTCAGTTTTTCGTACTCAATATTCTTTACACTTCTCATGCTCTAAAAATACGCCAATATAGCCCTACGAAGCGGGACTAAAGTGACCCTTTTAGTCTCTAAGGAGTAAAAATAACGAGTTTTTTAATTTCCTTCAATTTGTGACAAAGACAAACTCCAAAGGGTAAAAGTGGGACTATTACTAAGACTCCGCTGTACATCTGTCTGTCCGTAAGTCTGTCCGTCTGTCCATTTGTCATGTCTGTTCATTCATAGAATAAATTTTCTCCGTTTCTGCAATACTTTTCATTGATGCTCTGCTCCTTTTGGTAGTAGCGTGATGATATATAATCTATATAGCCTTCCTCGATAAATGGGCTATCCAACACTAAAAAAAAATATATTTAAACAAGTGGTTCCTTAGGTTACCGCATTCAACCAAACAAACAAAATCTTCTGCTTTATAATATTTGTATAGATTGCAGCCAAAAGCCCTCAAATTCACTTCTCACAGTCTTTACAAACTCACTACTATTCATTTCCTACAAGTACCTAAGTAATTAGACAT
The DNA here is from genome assembly GCA_905147715.2 of Xestia xanthographa. Classification (NCBI taxonomy): domain Eukaryota; kingdom Metazoa; phylum Arthropoda; class Insecta; order Lepidoptera; family Noctuidae; genus Xestia; species Xestia xanthographa. The sequence continues at coordinate 23,410,537 of LR990659.1, forward strand.
CAACAAACAAAGTGAACTGATACATTTTAGTCAGTTACTATTTGCTCAGAGACGGAGCTCTAATCTATTTCGTGGAAACTGTTCGAGTCTTCGTCGCTTCAGTTGCTTCATCCAAGTTGCAAGTAAATGCATGTTCTTAATTAACTCGTTTAACTGATAACTGCAATGTATGCTTATCTCTGCATACATTTTGTTTAAAACGAGGGTAAACTTTAATTAAATGCGGAACAACTATTAAGAACTATGAAGTATAATAATACAATAGTCCTGAGGGCCCAGAGAACGCTTTTTAAAAAAGAGGAGTTTGTGTATTCGGCCAGCATGTTTTTTTTATTCGTGTACACCTATTTAACCTGGCAAAATGTTTTCTTTTGTCTTCCATCAATTATTATATAGTTTTCGCTTCGGTATCCGGCAGAGTAGAATAGAACCAACCCATTAATTACACTCACGGGTGTCGTATAAGGCGACTAATGTCTGAGGCAGAACACCTTACACCTCCGTCCGTAGACCTGAGAATGGGCAGCAGCGTTTTCTGTTAGTCTTTCATCACTGCGATCTCCAATCCACCTGCCAAGCGTGGAGATTACGGCAAATTCCTCTCATCATGGGAGAGGCTGATATCCAGCAGTGGACGTTATGGGCTGTTGTTGTTGTTGTTGTGTCTCGCTTTATAGAGATTTTAAAGGGACTTTCGTTCTCAAATGGTATTACTATTATTCAGTAAACCTATAGGAGGTACTGTTCCTGATTAACTAGCTTCAATATATTTCAGAAATATGTAGGTAATTGTATTGTATTCCCGCGATCATGATGCTTGCAACAGCGTCGAAATATCGGGAGCTCATTAATGAAGAAAACCACGGATATTACCCCGTATGTACTTTAAGTGTAGTGAAAAACCGTAAAAGTCTTAAACAGTGCATTAAAAACCGGTACGGGCCGGAACTATGTAAACAAATTCATCATCTTGAACGATTAGAGTATTCCCGCGATCATGATGCTTGCAACCGCGTTGAAATATTGGGAGATCATTAATAAAGAAAACCACGGATATTATCCCGTAAGTACTTTAAATGTAGGTAAGTAAGACTAAAAACTCGGGGACTATTACGAAGCTAAAAAACAATTAAAAGTGTAATCAACTGCCTAAAAAAAATGTATACAGCTCTCGCAATCGCAAACGGCCTGTCTAATATAAATACAAGAAGAAAACTCCTAACTACCTACTTTTACATCGATTTTAGAGGTAGTTAGCTAAAAAAATATTTAAAGTCGGCAATTTTCCTTTTCAGCGAGTCTGGGATTACCTACCTTCCATAATTATCTTGCTCGTTCATTTTCTTTTCTTTTGCTGAAATAAATGTTTTACTGATTGAAGATCCTTCTTGAGTAGGCTTTAGGTAAGGAAAAGATATAAGTAGGTATGTAGAGGTTGTTTGAGAACTTATTAGCGGTTTTAATGGTAAGAGATTATTAGAATAGAATAGAATTTTATTTTGCAAATATGGGTAATACAATATAGTTGTTATGTTATTATTATCAACGTTCAGCCATATTTTACCATTCGGGATGCAAACATTTACACTATTCATTTTTTTTTCATTTTTCATTACCTATATTTTTTTTTGTTTTCATAGCGTACCAGTACCTAACACTTATGTTTCTATCTTGACACATTGTTTTTAAGGTTCTATTTACTAACGCGAATTGTATTTTATCATAATAATGTATGTTAGTCCGTGAGTTATGTTGCCTGAAAATAAATAAATTAATGTTAAGTTATGTTAACGGCTGGTCGACTCTTTTCTTGACCAGAGGGCAGGCCTATTTCTTGGATAAAGAATGAAAATGTAAAATTTTTGCTACTTTTGATACAATCATGTACATGATATTTATATTAATATTTTTGGGCTAGTAAATATTGTATACAAGAAAGTAGTAAAGTTATACTATGTTAACAACTTTTCAGTTTTGCGTCACTTCCTTTTTCAGACTTAAACACCAGAAAGTGGTGGAGAAAGAGAGTGAGAAAGTGACAGAGTGGTGGTGTCATTATTTACGGGGTTAAAATAATGTTAATCAGCTTATAATGTGACCACTGCTGGGACTTAGGGACCGTCTCCACGAGCGAGAGAATCGCGACGACATTATCGTCGTGCCAAGTATTTCTATACACTCTCTCAGGAGCCGCCTCCTCGAGCGAGAGAATCGCGACGTAGAGTGTGTATAGAAATACGTGGCACGACGATAATATCGCCGCGATTCTCTCGCTCGTGGACACGGTCTCTTAGGCCCTACTGTCTGTAAAAGAAGTTTCTTAAATAATTGTATCTAAACTATGACATAATACATACAATCAATAGTATCATGACATTGACCGTCGAAATGTGCGCCTAATTCATTCGGCCTTGTGTTCAAATTGGCCTAATTCTCACTTTGCATGCTGAGCTCGCTCGGAACTTTCTGTTATTATTAAATATGGATCCTATTGTTTTTAACTCTATCACATTGCCTAATACCTAAGTACTTTTTGCGTTTGTAACATAATAATACCAGTCTGTAACTGTCCCACTGCCGGGGAAAGCCACTTCTCATACATAGAAGGCACAAGCATTGATCACCACGCTTGCTCAAGGCGGGTTGGCGATTTTAGACTTATAAGTCTAGGTTTCGTTACGATGTTTCCTTCACCGATGTCTGTGATGCCCAAGATAAACTTATAAACTTTATAACATAACCATCCAGTGATGTTTACGGGTACACGGGCCTCATTTAAGTAAAAGGGGATGGACCATAGTCTCCCACTTGGGCCCAGTACGGTTGGTAGCGTTAATAACACCAACTAAAAAGTGTAAAATATCTTTGGCTCAGAAAATTAAAAACCCGTTTACAAAGTTTATAGTCACACCTCTCAATTTCTACTTAACAAGAAAAACAATCTCGAATTACACCGAAGACAACAAGTGCCGAAAGAATTAATTACTAACCAGAAGAAAATGTTCAAAGAAATGCTCGGACGTAAAGCCTCAGAGTTTATTAAAACTTTCAAAAGCCGCTTATTGAAATCGGCTTAAAAAGTGGAAGACCGCAGACGTATACCGTAAAATAGGGGTAAAAAAAGAAGTCTTAAGAAAAAATTCACGACATTGAAAAATAAACCTTGTCTGTTATTCCCCAAGGTTGGAGTTCCAGTGGATCGTTTTAATAGTATTGGACAACAAACGGTAGTTCTTTGCAGGTTTTCCAATTCTGCTAAAAGGACGTTTTGTCGTGGAAAAGGTGCAGTGGGAAGTTCAATTGAAAGTTGATTTGACGACTTGTGTGTTCGCGGTGAATTCCTAAGAGCACTTGCGTGGATTTCTTTGAACCTTTTAGTATCGTTGAAACCGGCTCAGTATTATTTGGATTTTATACCTAAGTTTTAGAAATTTCTTCAAGATTGTGCCTAGCTTGCTTATGCGGGTCTGTGCATGGGTAACCATATTGTATATTGTTTAACGGGCTGGTGTCCGCAACTCCACGTCAAAGCGCGTATTTCGCATAAGGGCTATAATCCACCACGCGGGCCCAGTGCATGTCGCATGTCTTCGATTCTAGGACATGCCGTTTTCCTCACGATGTTTTGATGTTTGGATGGTTGGCAGATGATGATAATAATTTAGGTTTTAAAAATACTTGTGTAAATGGATTTTAGGTATTGAGTATAATCAAAGGTATAGTGCTGGTCTCTTTATTTTTCAAAATCTGTTATTTACAATTTTAACTGGTGCCTTTAATGTACACTCTGTCAATGCAACCTTTACTAATTGAAATAAACTAGTTTAGCAATTATTTAATGTATTTTATAAGTAAATAATTGTTGTTTGCGCGTTTGGCGACGGTCAAGGACTCTGAATAAACTGCCAGACTGCTCTCTTGCTGTTTCATTCCCACCTATCAAATTATTTTTCAATACACTTCCTCGAAAACTGGTCCATAACGCACTACGATTAGGTACAACATGCAATGTATTTCACACGCGTGCGTTTTTTTCCATTTTCCTGCACGTGTGCGGAAATGAAAATTGCCACAGATAACTTATACCTATACGAAGTACAAATTGGTTCAATGCGAAATTAAAAAAAAAAAAAACATTCACCTCAGACTATAGAGTCTGAGGTGAATGTTTTTTTTTTTTTTAATTTCGGCAAAGCACTACGCGTCTTTACGGCATAAATATTTTTTGAATATTTAAATTGTGTTTATAAATAGAATATCATAGATAAACATGATTTTAAAAAGTAATAGTTATTTTTATACACAAATTAACAATTATTTGTGTTCTGAATTCAAAAATATAAAATAAATCTATTTTTTATATTAAGCTGTTTAACGGCTTCATTCCTTTGCCTCTCCTTCAACCTGGCAAGAGCAGAGCGCTGTTCGTGACAAAAATATTTTTCGTTATATTTTATTTTATTTCTTCAAAACTGTATTGAAAAACGTCGTTTGATACACGTGGACATTTGTTATTGCAGTCTCGGCTCAAAAACACCCTCGCCTACGTCTCGGGTGTTATAATTCCGTGTCGAATGCAATAACAAACTTTCTCCACTTGTATCAAAATGTACTATGTATTTCGTGAAAACGTGATGTAAACATGGTTACCCATCATCTTCCTGCCCTTATCCCATATTACCCTATTCTTGTCTCTACCGAGGAGCCGAGCAACATGTTTTTTTTTCTTCCATTTCACCCTCTCAGCCGTCACGGTATCATTTAATTCTTTTTTTATTGTATCATTTCTCATACAATCGTTTATTTTTTTCATTTTTTTAGCAAATTGTGTACACAATATACAGAAAAGAAGAAATGAACAGAAAATAGTACAAAGGTGATACCTATTTCTAAAGAAATCTTTTCAGCATACCACGTAGACATAAAGTATGTAAAAAAAGAAGATACAATTTTATTATTATTAGACTTTGTTAGTTTCATCAGAAGCCTTCTAAGAAGAAATTATATTGTATTATAAGCTGATGCTCTCATACTATCTCCCTCGCGCGCGGGTTAGTTTATAAAAAAGCGCTGCAGTGCGCCGTAGAGCTCATTTTGCTCGTGGCGCTCGGGACGGACGGTCGTGAGAACATCAGTTTTGGTCGACTCCAGGAGTATTGCGTGAGCCATCTTATTTTTCCTTAATTATAATTGTTTTTTTGTATCAATTTGTGTTTCAAGTGCTCTTTTGATTTTTTTGTAGTTTTTGGTGAATTTCTTTTAATTTAAAATCTGTGATTAAAGTTCTAGGTTAAGACTGATTGTTTTTTTTAAGAATATTCCCACTCTGACTCTAAAATCAGAAGTGGGATAAAGAAACACGGCCCACAATTGCCAAAAACAAAAAAGCACTTGCATTTGTTTAAAATCAACTGCCATTTTCGAATATTTTTTTTTGTTTTTGTTTACGAAGTGTTAAACTTTAACGGTTGCCGTTTACGTTTGAAATGGCGCGAAGTAAGTCGCGTGGTAGAACTCGAACTTGTTCGCGGGATGGCTCACGTAATCGGAGACGCAAATCTCATTCCCGTATTCGCTCGCGTTCACGTTTACGTAGTGCAGTGCGTGACGAGCGTGGCCGCAGGCATTCTCGCGTTAGATCTCGTGACAGATCACGTTCACGTTCGAAAAGGTCGGTAGATGACAGGTCGGTGCGTGAATATTCTCGTGTGCGTCATCGTAGCAAGTCTGATAGTGAACGTTCTCGTTCACGCATCCGTAGGTATACGCGTAGGGAATATCGCCGAAGTTCACGTTCCCCGTCACGCCGACGGTCACGCAGTATTCATGATCGTAAGAAAACGACAAATAAAGATAAAAACAAGGTTTCCCCGCGACGTTCCCGTAGCGCCACGAGACGAGCAAGCGGTCGTACACGTCACCGTCGGTCACTTACGCCTAGGACTCCGAGTCCCTTGCCCCCGTGCCATAATCGTACTCGTAGAGATGACACTTTGCCGAAAGTTCGTGAACCAAGTCGAATCAGTGTTCATGCAAGCAATCCTGAAGGATCTGTGCAATCCACGGGTCAAAATTCTGAGGCGTCTACTCTTGCACACGCTTTGATGGAAGCAATTAAATCAGTTCAGCCTATGAAGTCTCAAAATTACTTTATCTCGAATTTTGATCCCTCTATACACAATATAGAGGTATGGTGTGCAGAAGTAGACCGCGCCAGAGACTCCAACGGATGGAGTGATCAGGAATGTTTGTCACGCGTGGGGTCATGCTTAAAAGGTGACGCGAAAGTATGGCTGAACGAATGGGTTACGAACGATCGTACTTGGTCAAACTTTAAACGTGAATTTAAATCACTTTGTCCCTCTAAATTGGATTATGCCAATATTTTGCTGGATACTATGAACACTACTTCTGATAAATTCACCACTTACGCTGAGTATGCCCGCCGTACTCTTTTACGTTTGAAAATGATTCAGGGACTTAGTGATGAATTAAGGACGCTCATCGTGATTCGTGGAATCGATAGCCCGCAGATTCGTGCGGCGGCTTCCAATGCAAATTTGTCCGTAGACAATCTAGTATCGTTCCTGTCGATATATGTCAAACCTAATCGCACGAAACACGATAACCGCCCTTCAACAACAGAGAAAAAATCTCATTTCCAAAAGCGTAACCCTAATTCAGATATCAAATGTTTCTTGTGTGATCAACGGGGTCATACACGGCGTGCTTGTCCTAAAGCTCGAAAATCTAATATTCCACCGAAGTCAGTTCCAAACACGACTTCTACAAATACAAATAACACGTGTTCATTTTGTAAAAAACCCGGGCACGATGATAGCAAGTGCTTCTTAAAAGCGCGTTCAGAGACTCATTCTCAACAATCGAAAGTCAACTTTTGCTCAGAGTACCCACCCGAGTTTATGAAAAATAATGACATTACTACGGCTCTAGTAAACGGAGTTCCGGTAGATGTTCTTATAGACAGCGGTGCTATCGGAGTGTCCCTGGTTTCATCAAACGTTCTAAAATACCTATCTTGCCAACCAAAACATAGGGTTTGCGCCTTAAAAGGTTTAAGTGATAAAGAGATTATCGCTTCTACCTACATTACGATAACAATTGTGTTTAGTGAGTTATCCATCGAGGCGGATTTAGTTGTCGTACCAGCTGAGTATATGAATGCCCCAGTCATCATCGGTACTGACATTCTCAACCGCGATGGGATAGTGTTTATCAGAACTAAAGACGCACAGTTTCTTGTACCAACGCGTTCAGTTATGTCAATGCATTGTCCCGACGTGGTTCAGGTTGACGGTCACGAAATTAATACGCAACTTCAAGGCAAAGAGCGCGACGATTTGTTGTCAGTCATAAATGAGTTCTCGGATTTTCTAATAACTGGTACGGCAGCTACAACTGTCAAAACAGGGGAGATGGAAATAAAACTTACAAGTAATACGCCAGTGGTTTATAGACCTTACAAGCTTTCCTACCAAGAAAAGATTAAAGTGCGTGAAATTACTAAAGATCTACTTGAAAAAGGCGTGATTAGGCGATCTAAGTCCGAATACGCAAGTCCTATCATTTTAGTCAAGAAACGTGACGGATCTGATAGGCTTTGTGTCGATTTCCGCGCTCTCAACCGTATTACCGTCAAAGATCGGTACCCAATGCCCCTGATCGATGATCACATCGATAGATTAGGTAGCTATAAGTTCTTTTCGAGCCTTGACATGGCAACGGGTTTTCACCAAATCCCTATTAAAGAAGAGTGCATTCATTTAACGGGATTTGTTACAACCGAAGATCATTTTGAGTACGTTAAAATGCCATTTGGCTTAGCTAATTCACCGATAATTTATCAACGGATTATCAATGACACGTTGCGCGCCCTGATCGATGAGGGAAAAGTTTTGGTGTATGTTGATGACGTACTCCTTTTGAGTAATACGGTATCGGAGGGCATTAGTTTACTGCGAAGAGTGTTACTGACACTGACAGAGGCCGGATTTTCAATTAACCTCAAAAAGTGTACTTTTCTTTCTACGGAAATTGAATATTTAGGAAGGGTGATCAGTCAGGGTCAGGTAAGGCCGAGCCCTCGAAAGGTGGAAGCGCTCATCAATACTGCAGCTCCAGAGAGCGTTAAACAGGTACGTCAACTGCTTGGTCTCGCGGGATACTTCCGCCGCTACATAAAAGGGTATGCAACAAAGACTGCTCCACTAGCGCAGCTCACTAGAAAAGGAGTTGTTTTTCACTGGAGTCCTGAATGTGAAGCTGTTCGCCAGGATCTTATAAAACAACTAACCAGCGAACCTGTGCTCGCTATTTTTGATCCCAAGCTTCCCACTGAAGTCCATACGGATGCGAGCAGTGCAGGATACGGAGCTGTCTTGCTACAAACTCACACTGACGGTAAGAAGCACGTGGTGGCATATTTTAGTAAAGTCACTCAAGGTGCCGAGAGGAAATACCACTCCTACGAACTGGAGACCCTCGCCGTGGTGAAAAATCTCCAACACTTCCGGCATTACCTCGTCGGACTTTCCTTCGTAGTGGTTACCGACTGCAACGCCCTAAAATCGACGGAAAAGAAGAAGGACCTCATACCTCGAGTCGCGCGCTGGTGGATATATCTCCAGGATTTTAACTTTTCCATCGAATACCGCAAAGGAGTGATGCTGCCACACGCTGACTATCTGAGCCGAAATCTGACGGTAAGTGTGAATCAAATCACCAGACCTCGCAACTGGGCCCAAATCGCTCAGGCAGCCGACAATGAGACACAAGAACTGATGCAAAGACTACAGGATGGTACCCTAGACGCCAATCGGTATGTGGTACGAAATGACCTCCTCTATTATAAATACACACCTGTGGGAGAGGAGCCTCGGTCGCTGTGCTACATACCCAAGGGACACCGCCTCAGTCTGCTTCGTGTGTTCCATGATGAGCACGAGCACATTGGCCCGGAGAAGACTCTCGACCTTATTCTTCGCCACTTTTGGTTCCCTGGTCTCAGCCAATTTGTAAAAAAGTACATTGCCCATTGTTTGGTATGTGTATCCAAGAAACGTGTTCCTCGAGCCCCACTGCAGAACATTACGTCATGGGAGAAGCCTGATGTACCGTTCCACACGGTGCACGTTGACGCCCTGGGACCACTACCGGTATCAGAGGGCAACAAGTTCGTCCTTATTATAGTTGACGCCTTCTCGAAGTTTGTCCTACTTTACCCTATAGCGCGACAAGATGTGGTTGAGCTGAAGCGAGTTGTCACGCAGGCAGTTTCTCTGTTCGGTGTTCCCAAACTCATGGTCACCGATAAAGGAAGGATGTTTGAGTCGAACGAGTTTGTGACATGGATTAACGACCTGGGTTGTGCACTGCACCACATAACGCCGGAGATGCATCATGCAAATGGTCAAGTAGAGAGGTACGTTCGAACGGTCCTTAACATGATTCGCATCGAGGTCAACCACAAAAATGCAGCGTGGTCGGAAACCCTGTGGAGGCTCCAGTTGGTGTTGAATATCACTAAGCAGAAGACAATCAAAGCTTCACCGTTACACGTTCTTATTGGGACAGAAGTAAGTACTCCTGTCATTCAGGCACTGGTGCGTGACTTGGCTCATGAAACTTCCGCACCCAACCGAGAGGCATTACGTGAGATGTCCCGAGGAAGAGTTCGCCAGATGCTGAGAGATAATCAGGTTCAGCAAGATGAACGTGTGAACCGGAACAGAAGGCCACCACGCGAGTTTAATTTAAATGACCTTGTTTTTGTGATAAAGTTTTCACAGGCCACGGGAAAACTCGACCCAGGTATGAGAGGCCCGTACAAAGTGGTGGACATCTTGCCCAGCGGACGTTATGGTCTGAAACTTCTGGCTGGAAGCTACGGCAAGACGACTCAGGCTACAGCTCAACATATGGTGTTGTGGCGTGGCGAATGGTGTCCGGAGTCATGCGCTGCTTTCTTTGCAAGTAAGCATCGAAAATGAGTTTCGACAACGTTGCATGTTTGTTCGTTGCAATCCATAGGTACACATTTACCACACACATATAGATTTGGGGTCACTTTTACACATATACAACCACACACTGTAGACTTATATTTATATGATTGCAACGAGCACGGATGTATACGGGTGTCAACTATGAAAGTAAAAACTGTGGATGTGTGGTTACTAACGTAACGTGTGTAGACGTTGGCTGCGAGTCAAGGCGTCGTGGTATGTTTGAAAGATGCGTTGGCATTTACTTGTCAAGTCACATCTAGCGTTGGCATATATTTGTCAAGTCGCACTAGCGTTGGTATTTGTTACCAAGTCGCACTAGCGTTGGTATTTGTTACCAAGTCGCACTAGCGTTGGTATTTGTTACCAAGTCGCACTAGCGTTGGCATTCGTTGCCAAGTCGCACTAGCGTTGGCATTCATTGCCAAGTCGCACTAGCGTTGGCATTTATTGCCAGGTCGCACTAGCGTTGGTATTTGTTGCCAAGTCGCTCTGTACTGGCGTTGGCGCACTTGCGTCAAGTCGTCAGTTGCTACAGGTTTGGTGTTCCTGCCTTGCAGTGAGCTGACTGCAGCGGGAGTCTGCTGCTGCAGTCATGTAGAGAAGACTGGAAAAAGTATCAGTTTGGTTTAGAGACGTCTCAGTAGGGCTGTATACAAGGAAGTTATATAAAAGGAATTTAATTGCAGTAAATAACTGGAGATGAATGAATTAAATGAAAGGAATTTGAAAGAGTATGTTTGATGTGTGGAATGATGGAAATTGGACGACAGTTTCTAATACTTTGTTGCTTTCAGGTGACGATCATGATGACACCGAGGTTGATCTTGCTAGACCTGAACCCGACCCTGTGAGGCCGCCCCTGGATCAAGAGGAGGAGCCAACACCCGGTCCTAGCAGAGCATTTGAGCAAATTGGAGAGGCCCCTGAAGCTGGTCTCTCAATGCCCCTTCTGGATGAAGACTCGGATAGTTAGTTAGGCTTAGGTCGAGGACGACCTGACGTCAGGAGAGGCCGTATAAGCTGATGCTCTCATACTATCTCCCTCGCGCGCGGGTTAGTTTATAAAAAAGCGCTGCAGTGCGCCGTAGAGCTCATTTTGCTCGTGGCGCTCGGGACGGACGGTCGTGAGAACATCAGTTTTGGTCGACTCCAGGAGTATTGCGTGAGCCATCTTATTTTTCCTTAATTATAATTGTTTTTTTGTATCAATTTGTGTTTCAAGTGCTCTTTTGATTTTTGTGTAGTTTTTGGTGAATTTCTTTTAATTTAAAATCTGTGATTAAAGTTCTAGGTTAAGACTGATTGTTTTTTTTAAGAATATTCCCACTCTGACTCTAAAAGTATTATATCTTACGTTTTGCTACTTAAAAGTAAAACGAGTATTAGGTTGTTCACGTTACTAAGTTCAAATAAAACATTGTACTTCGCTACTATTGTTGTGTGTTTTGCAAAAGAAAACTTACAAGATACGCAAAGGTCATAAACTCTTTAATGTTTCCAAGTTAAAGCTGTAAAAATGTTAGTAATTTATTCATTTTAAGTTGCTTTAACACTAAAAGAAACATTAGTATTTCGAGTGGCAGATAATCTCAATAATAAAAGGCGAAAGCTTTGTTTTGTTACTTGAGATTTAAGATTCAAGATGCAGGGACTTCGAATCTCAACTTCAAAAGTTTTTAAGTACCTTCTAAGTACTACTTCTAAAAGAAACATGAGTACCTACTTACTATGTGTTTTTAGATGGAAGCACTATCTTTAGTGCTTTCGTCTGATGCTTTATGGGAAATGAATTTTGTTCATCATTTGTCCATAAAAGTAGGGTGTAAAATGACTCCTAATGAACCCGCATACACACTGTTCTTCCCGTCGACGAATTTTTTTTTAAACTATCACTGGGAATCTTCTAGTTATGGAGATATTAAAGGTCAAACATTTTCACACGTTTTTTTCACAAGTTTTTTTTCGCATTATGACTTAGTTTGATGTACAGAACTCTTGGTTGACGGCCTCGTGATGACGACTCGTCATTTACATCCTGTAACTATCATGAAATAATATATGTAGGTACTTGTTTCATGATGTATTTAAAAGCATATCGGCCTATGACATTTCCACTGCTCGCGGGCCAAGTGTGGTGCGGTTGGTGTATGTCACAACTCAAGTTTACGAATTATTGGTTCTAGCTGCAAAAAATCCTCACGATGTTTTCGTTCGCCGTTTCTAGAACAGTGATGTGAACTGATGTCAATACAGTGACCAAATAAAAATATACCCACTTTAATTTAATAGAACCGCAACCATTATTGAAATGTTCCACATTTATTTCAATACCGCTGGCTCGTCGACAGCTGTACAAAAGCCATAAAAATCAGTTTACACGAATATAATTTGTTAATAGTCGGTTTGTGGTGACTGACAACCGCAGGTGTGGACCGATGCTGACTTTGTACAGGGAAGATGCAGAAGCACCACCTCTTAACGGAAACCCATTAGAAAATATCAACATCAGAAGTAATTCTAATGTAATTGAAATGTTAAATAAATATATTGGGCTAACAATTAGTTAAGCAATTGGATTAGCACTTTATGGATGTCAAAACTACTTTCAACAGTCCCACAAAACGCCCAGCACCTTCAGCAACTACTAATATTTTAGTTAAGGAGGTCAAGTGGCAGAACAAACTCCTCAATATAGGTAGCCATACAAGCAAGAGTGTACCTGGCAAGTATACCTGTACAGGTGGACCCGACAGGTAAGCTTGACCTTACAAGGGAGGAAACCTGCACTGTTTCGCAACATACACGCTCCGGTTCGCCTGTACAGTTCAACTGTACACAAGAGGCAGCTCATGCTTACCTGACGGGTATACCTGTACAGGCAAACCTGTCAGGTAACCCTTAGCGTGTATGGCTACCTTTAGCACATCTGTCTGATAAGCTAGATGATCGTTTACCAGACCTAATAATGAATAAAACCAAGCATACTTCTCCTTAGCGTGTCGATGACATTCTAAATTAAGTCGGCACAGAATTTGGCTACGAGTTGACGGCTTCAGTAGCGTCAATTAGTTTCTGCAAAACTCTGCACGTTCAACACAGGAATCTAAGTATCCCATCATTAACAGTCTCTGTCTCTGTTATCTGCTAAGCTTGGCCAGGAGTTTGTTCCTTCCTCATCATGCAGTTAGTGCCTAACCTGGTGACTGAGTTTTTGGCCATGGGCCTCTGACTTGACTTTATATACCGTCGAGAAATATCTCTCAGGCATGCTGGTTTCTTCACGATGTTTACTTTCACCGAAGCAAGTAATAATTACACATGAATCCAAAAATCAGAGGTGCGTGTCTTGGGTTCGAACTCGAGACCTATGACTTGGCAGACCGACGGTCACACCACTAGACTATCACTGCTATGCAGTCTTTTTAAAGACTCCTTGGTACCTTACGTTCAAGTGGGAGATTTGGAGTAGATTTAAAAGTCGCCAATCCTAACTGAAAGAAAGAAAGAAAAAGTAATAAAATTAAACTTAAAAAAATAAGCTAAAATTAAACATAAAAATTAAACTTACACAGGATATAACAGAAACAAAAAATCATCATTAATCAGTTATGGACTTATTGTGTATGGACGTACTTTTAAAACATGTTTACTAGAAATAAAGAATCTACAGACAAGACTGATCAAGTTCCTAGTTAGCAAACAGGTTAAGATAAAGTGTAACAAAGAGTACGATAAATTATTCTCCATTTGTAAAATCTTGCCAGTAGACATGAAAGTTGAGTATTTGATAGGGTTAGAACGCTATTATAGTGATACATTCAAAGTAAATGTTAAAAATAAGTTTAACACAAGGAGTATGAGAGAGAAAACACTACTACAACCAACAATAACAAACTATTACGGTAAAAGAACGTCTAAATATTTGGTGCCAAAACTATTTAATAAAATAGAATTATTAAGGAATAACTCTAACTTAAGCAAAGGTGTGTTAAGGGCAAAACTAAAGAATTTGTTTCTGGAGGACGCGGACACGTCGTCGGATAGATAGGCGGTGGGTTCTGAACCGGAGTGGCCAGCAGTGGTCACTCCGGTTTGGAATTCATTGTCTGTTGAATGTTGGTGTCGGTCTGTCGTTGTCGAAAAAAATAAATTCACGAGACAGATGTAGCAGTAAGTTTTATAAATATATATATATTCGATTTAAATTTAAGTTTATAATTTTAAGTTATGTATGATAAACGAGCGCTTCTCGCCATCAAACTGTAAAGTTTGGCGAGTAAAAAACTGTATAAAATAAATTGTTTTTGTGTAAGAGATTTAATAAATAAAAAAAAAGATAAAATAGACATGACAAATTATATAGAAAAAGTAAACAAGAGAAAAATAAAAAACAATCAAAATGGTCCTGTGCAAGGCCAAACGGAGGAGCCATTTGGCCTTGCACAGGATCTCAGCAAGGTCAGCACCTTGCTGAGATCCTGTTTAGTTAACCTTTTGTTTTTAATGTCACAGCTGACATTAAAAACAAAAGGTTAACTAAACTGCTTGCTTAGTTAACCTTCTGTAGTTTAATTATTTCGTCGTTTGCGTTACCAATGACGTGTCGGCTTTTAATAAAATTAGCGGCCATACCCATTGTTTTCATGTTTGCTACAAGTGACCGATTTCTGGGATATGTGTGACGTCATGATGTCTACTTGTAGTAATTAACGAGACATCACTAATGTCTGCCTTTCTGACCCTTTGACTCAAAGGCTTTGAGGTAGATTAGAAACACTCTAATGTGCAATGTTATGATTTGTGGAAATTTGAGATGAGATTTAAAAATTGTTCGGTATTATATTAAAATGGGTGAGCAGCGGTGGCCCAGTGGTGGCGGCCTCGACTTATGAACAGTAAGTCGTGGGTTCGAATCAGACAGGCGCATTACTTTGTGTAATTTATTTCATCACCACTGCTCTCAAAACGGTGAAGGAAAACATCGTGAGGAAACCGGCATGTCCTAGAACCACAAAATTCGAAGACATGTGACATCTACCAACCCACATTGGGCCCGCGTGGTGGATTATAGCTCATTCCCTCTAATAGAGAGGAGGCCTGTGTCCCAGCAGTGGGAACATTATAGGCTGATGATGATGATGATGATTATATGCACATATGACAGTTGTTTAACTAAGAACTGCAACGATGAAAACACGATCAGCTTATCTTATCCGAGTTCAAGGGCTGTCAGAGTCTTATTTGCTATGATATAATGTTAGCCGCATTCCGTTTCTTCAGAAAAGCCCTTATGTCCCCAGCCGTGCCCGATTGGGCACGGTGCATTGTTATTTTAATTGTGTCTGTAATTGCGGGTATTGAAGAGCTACAACATCTATTAAATTTATCCAAGATATGAAACAGTTGTGTTTTATTCCGAGATTTTGACCAACATTTCATTTACTTGAAAAAATACGACCCGTGAGATACCGCGTCGAATAAAATAATAACAAACACATTTAACTCTTAACTTGAAAAGTACTATAATAAACTTTGATTAACTTATTCGCCCAAGGAGACAAAAATTATAAAAACTTTGAAATTACATGACTGACAGACTGTGGCTCTAATATTATTTACTTAATAATAATTTAAGAAATGACTTTTTTCGTGACACTGCTTTCTTCATAAAGTTTTGTCATTAATTGGACCGTTGAGTAACCAAGTTTTTATTGCAGTCACAGTTGATATTAAAAAGTTCAGACTTTAACAAACGCACGGTAGATGAATTGGTAATCGAAATGTTGATTTTTTTTTAGATATTTTTTCAAATATTTTTATTTAAGGAAATTATAGTACAGAGGTGGTGCTGAATTTCTAAACTCGCCAAACTTTTACGTTTGATGGCAAAATGCGCTCTTACGTCACAATTTACCACCTTCCACATAGCTAATCTATTTTACTGTTATGTTTGAATCATAAACAATGTTATACAGAAGAGTTACTCAAAGTGGGGTTCCCGAACCCCTAGGGTTTCGCCGTGCGACGGTAATTATGGACCAATATTATTCCAAAAATTGACTCAATTTGTGACAAGAAACAAGCCCATCCATCGCATTAACATTAATAAGATATTTGTTCTTGGCCTGTATTTGTTACCTTTTATTCAATTAATAAACTTTATTTTATTCTATATACAATGTTATTCTTTTCTTGTTTGGGGGGGGGGGTTGGGGGTTCGCTGTCATCTGGAAACTTGAATGGGGGTACGTGAAGCCAGAAGTTTGAGAAACCCTGTTATACAGTGTGTTTTTTTAATTTTGTCTTTTGTGATCCTTTACTAATTTTTACTCTCTCTCTTTTTCTACTTTCTCTTTATAAATCGATTTTGTTAAACACTTGTGGCAAATACTTAGATGATCTCTAATAATAACAGACCTGGTGAGTCTACTACCCATTCCCTTTTATGTGGTGTTTAAAGGGACTTTTTCTTTTCAGAGAATCAAAGGATTCTGCTCATCTCATCGCAAGAATATGTACTGACTATGCCAAAGAACAGTAGTGCTTTATCTTAGTCTGAGTTAGTTATGAGGAACTAAGTACAGGACAGCAGTTGTAACTGCACGTTCAAGATATCAGTGACAACTGAACATCACTCAAACAAAGAAAACCAACAGCAAGCCAGATACGCAGTGGGAGACACACTGTGGAACTAATGGCGCTAGCATAGCTGGTTTCCAACATCGTCATTGGTTGAAGATGTGGTAATGTCATTTTATATTTCAAATAGCTTAACCTCATTGGTCAGATTGAGACCAGCTATGGTGGCGCCATCTTAGATTATCTTTGCCATCCTGATCCCCATTGGGATGACGACTGACTAAATAAATATGATTCTGTTTAGTCCGTCAGTTAGATTATCGATAAATATTGGATACGACGTGTTTTTAGGGTTCCGTACCCAAAGGGTAAAAACGGAACCCTATTACTAAGACTTCGCTGTCTGTCCGTCTGTCCGTCTGTCTGTCACCAGGCTGTATCTCATGAACCGTGACAGCTAGACAGTTGAAATTTTCACAGATGATGTATTTCTGTTGCCGCTATAACAACAAATACTAAAAACAGAATAAATTTATTATTTAAGGGGGGCTCCCATACAACAAACGTGATTTTTTTGCCCTTTTTTGATAATAATGGTACGGAACCCTTCGTGCGCGAGTCCGACTCGCACTTGGCCGGTTTTTTAACCGACTTCCAAAAAGGAGGAGGTTCTCAATTCGATCGGTATTTTTTTTTTTTTTTTTTTATGTATGTACACCGATTACGCTGCCATTTATGATCCGATTTACGTGATTTTTTTTTAGTTTGATGCGGAATAGTTGCCATTTGGTCCCATAAAAAATTTACATAGTTTGGCCCAGTAGTTTTCATTTTATGAATATTTTTACTTCAGTCGTGTGGTATAATTTCATGTATGTTCACCGATTTCTCCTCCATTTGTGGAGTGATTTTCAAAATCATTTTTTTATTTGAAAGAGTATACTCCTGAGATGGTCGCATTTAAATTTGGTGAAGATCTGATGCTGGTCTTCGGAGATATACAATGGAACTCTTCAAAACTAGATGGTAAATCGGTCGTGATTTTTGCAATCGCTTGGATGTTTATTGTTTAAATACAACATCATGACGTAACATCACGCCTGTATGCTCTGAAGGGTACGCAGATGTGTACAATACACGTAAATTTCGACAGTTTAGATATGTTAAGTTCCATTTATTGGGGATAATCCTATTACCATGACATGTATTGTTAACAATGCAAAATAAATGCATAGCATATATTTGTATAGGCTATTACGACTAAAAATGGAAAAATAAAAAAACTTTTTGCAAAAAAAATAAAACCGACTTCAAAACACAAAAAAGTGAAAAATAACTTCAGCTTCAGAAGTCGGTGACAAAAAAAAAAAAACTAAATGAATCAAAAAAAGGTCACCGACTTCGGAAGCTGAAGTTATTTTTCACTTTTTTGTGTTTTGAAGTCGGTTTTATTTTTTTTGCAAAAAGTTTTTTTTTGTTTTATCAAATTAACATAAAAAAAACCGGCCAAGAGCGTGTCGGGCCACGCTCAGTGTAGGGTTCCGTAGTTTCCCGTCCGTCACAATAAGTGTTCCCACTTATGAGTTTAAAGGTGGGTATCCATTATGTAAAAATGCTTGCATATACGAATATACTACAAACTTAGTCTAGAAATTATTTTGTACAACTTTTTGTCTTTTTTGTACAAAAACTGTTGTTTCCATCAAGTTCAAAATGATTTTCCTAGAAAGTCCTTATAAAGTTCTACTTTTCAGATTTTTTTCATATTTTCTAAACTTATGGTTCAAAAGTTAGAGGGGGGGGGACACATTGTTTTTTACTTTTGGAGCGATTATTTCCGAAATTATTGACATTATCAAAAAATGATTTTAGAAAACCCCTATTCATTTTTAAATACCTTTCCAACAATATATCACACGTTAGGTTTGAAATTTAAAAAAAAATCACTTCCCACTTTACATATAGGGGGGCTACCCTAATAAAACATTTTTTTTCAATTTTTTTTTACCACTTTGTCGGCGTGATTGATATACATATTGGTACCAAATTTCAGCTTTCTAGTGCTAACGGTCACAGAGATTAAGCGAGGACGGACAGACGGACGGACGGACAGACATGGCGAAACTATAAGGGTTCCTAGTTGACTACGAGGACGGACAGACGGACGGACGGACAGACATGGCGGAACTATAAGGGTTCCTAGTTTACTACGGAACCCTAAAAATACGAAGATAAACCGCGTCAAAGATCATGACTGGGGCTTGTGACGTCACTTTTCGGTGTAAAATGTATTAAAATGTGACGTCACACGAGTTTTCAACGCACTGCATCGTCTTCAATTTTTGTTAACGTGAAAAAATAAAAAATACCGTGTCCAATATTTTTTGGAAATCTATCTGACAGACTCATTAGATTTTGATTTTGTCGTCTGGGCCTATTGTCATAGTTATTATGCAATTTTGTCCAAGAAATGCGACAATCTGTGACACTAATTGTTACAGAAGGTGATATAGGCATAATACCAACAAGGGCAAAGATAGCTAATCATTCACTGATTACAGAATGTTTTAAAATAATATCTCGCGTACTTCCCAAGTTCAAGTATTACGACAAAGAACAATTCATGAACGAGCGAATATAATAGTTTTACAACTGATTACAGTGTGATAAGATAGCTTGAATAATGCCTAACATTGAGATTACGAATATACGAAAAACAATGATGTAAAAATTGCGAACAGGTTGAACAATCTCCACATTAATCTTGGACGTTTATAAATATGGGAAATTATAGTAAAATTATCTCTGTTTATATAATTTACAAAACCTATATTTTTGAACCGTTTGGGGTTAAAACTCTGTAGCCGTGGGTTCCGGGTGCTTATAGCCTGTTTAAGGTGAACGCGTCAGGGTAGCCCGCAAAATTCAAATTTTCTTCAAATAATCATCAATACAACCCTCCTCGAGGAACAAATTTTTCAAGGTCAAAATCATTCCTCGACCTTTGTGAACTTGGAGGGTTGTATTCATGATTTTGATTATTATAATTCTGTAACTACATACGTCTTACAGTCGCGAACAATATTTTAATCAACATACAACCTAGCACATGGCCTGCAAATTGCAAAAAACGTAAGAAAATTTGAATGTCGCGGACTACCCTGGAGCCCTTATGGAAATATCAGCCCTAGGGAAATTCAAAACGCCCAGTTGACGCTTCCAAGGGATGGTTTTTAGGCTTAGGCCTAGGCCAGAGGATAAGTGTTGCCATACAACAAGTTTGTTGTTAGTTTATTTATTTACAGAAACAAATCGAATTATGAAAGTGAAGACCATCCACGGACCAACCTAGGCAAGCGGCTTAACCTAGCGATCGATCCGAGAGGCTATTTTTATTTAGTCTATCAAATGTTGAAGCTTGCAGTCTAAATTCTCTTTCTACCTGACTGAAAGTAATACAGGTACATACAAAGACTTAGCTATTTACGTGCCTACTATAAAATTCAATTTTCTTGCAACGCAGATTTGCGGAAATTGAATTTTTCACGCGGTGATAAGAGGCTTCGGAGTTTTTTATAGCAAGTATCAATCATCTGTCTGATCTTTAACGTATTAACTTGCCCTGTAGAATATATATACTAATATTATAAAGATTTGTATTTTTATATTTTTGTATATAACGAATAAACCTAAAAACTACTGGACCGATTTGAAAATTTCTTTCAGCAATGGATAGCTACATTATCAGCGAGTAACATAGGCTATATTTTATCCCCATACTCTTACGAGAACCGGAACTACGCGGGTGAAACCGCATGACGTCCGCTAGTTATGTATAAAAACGTGAAATATGACGTGTTACATAAGGGACTGTAACATAACTGGCGAAATGTGTGTGTACTATTAGTTACACCTCTGCCTAACCCTTCGAGGATTACAGGCGTGATGTTATTTACGGTACGGTTTAATCTCTCGAAGAAAAAAACTTTGCAGTTAAATTTCACGATATTTTTTGGGGAACAACTTATTCAAAACACAATATAATACAAAAATTTAAGAACTAAAATGCATTTGAGATAAACATACAGTGAATTTGCAAATTTAATCTTCAGGATTATTCTATTTTTGTACCGATACGATTATCGGAAACACTCGATATATAAAATCGATTATATCTCCAATGTTTGTTGGTCTAGCTAGTGGTACTGCAGCAAAGGCAAAGGTATATTGCTTTTTCCATCAGGAAATCATCAGTAACAGCCCCTTCTTTTTTTTTTTGTGGATGGGAAATCATCAAATTACTCCTCCCGCTCTAGGCGGAGCAGGAGGGAGTGTCAGACTTTAACTGACTAAAACCCATCCATGTTCCTTCATCGCCCTTTGTGTTCCAGGGCCACGGTATCTCTTTCGAACAGTCCCGCAACCCCGGCAGGCATCGGTCCCTGCGGACCCCTTCCCTTTTGCTGACTCCCTTTCAGGTGCGCGTGGAACACGAACGCGCCGTAACAGCCCCTGAGTCTGGATTCAAGGAATCCAAAATTTATTTGGAGTCAATGGCGCTTAAACATAACTGGCATTTAAGTGTAATGTTGTCTTAAATGTTGTCTTATTTATCAGTGAAGCAGACACCTATATCGATTGAAAGTGAAATCTTCGCGAAGTAGCCTTGACACCTCGATTATAATATTACCGTGCCAAAGTGGAACCCGTCGTACAAATGTGTAGAATTTGCAACTGTCCTTTTCACACACGGTAACAATGACTATGTGAAAGAGAGAAGATAATATCCGCAATTTCAATCGTGTAAGTGGTAACACTGTATGTAATGCAATGATAAATGATACCCAAATGGAATGAAATTGAACTCTTTATTTGTTTTGATCTACAATTTTAAACACGTACTCGGTAATAAAACTGAGAGTGTGATTAATGGACATATTATTATCACAATATTCGTTTTTACTAAACTCCTACTCTTCGTTGACCTGGTGAAGGTTGCGGGGGTCCGCTGGACGCGAGTCGCACGGGACCGGACAATGTGGCGACACTTGGGGGAGTCCTATGTCCAGTAGTAGACGTGTTTCAACTGAAATTATGATGATGAAACTAAGAAGTTTCTTCATCATAATTTCAGTTGAAACACTTAAGGTGCAAGTTGGCAGCGGGCGACACGAAGCCGCCGCAGACGACGTGCCGTCGCTTCATGTCGCCGCGACACGTCGCCTTCTCATGCCGCTGATCACTTCCATCCCCGCAAGGAAAAAATATTTGTATGGCCTACAGATGATGGTTGTTCCGGGTCTGGCTGTTTCTGTGTGAGAGTTTAAATGTTTGTAAACGGACCCACGATACAGGAGAAATTCTAAGTGTAGGGCAACGTTTTTAAAAAATAATAAAAAAAACGGCCAAGTGCGAGTCGGACTCGCGCACGAAGGGTTCCGTACTATTATTTGAAATGATTTTATTCTGCTTTTAGTATTTGTTGTTATAGCGGCAACAGAAATACATCATCTGTGAAAATTTCAACTGTCTAGCTGTCACGGTTCATGAGATACAGCCTGGTGACAGACAGACGGACAGACGGACAGACGGACGGACAGACAGCGAAGTCTTAGTGATAGGGTTTCGTTTTTACCCTTTGGGTACGGAACCCTAAAAACTATACTGAAGTAGGTAGGATATTACCAAATATGGTTCTATAAAAGTTAAACACCCTA
Source organism: Xestia xanthographa (assembly GCA_905147715.2). Classification (NCBI taxonomy): domain Eukaryota; kingdom Metazoa; phylum Arthropoda; class Insecta; order Lepidoptera; family Noctuidae; genus Xestia; species Xestia xanthographa. Next base: position 23,432,861 of record LR990659.1, read on the forward strand.
CCGGTACTTACATAGAATATGTTATCATACTTATCATGATTCTAGGTTAATTAATTGACACATAATTTTCCCATAAATAAATAATGACTTAGGTTCTATACACAGGTCACTATAATTTACTTATGCACGCCTATCATATGATAATGGTTCTCTAATACCTTTGATATTTAAAATAATGACCGCATAATTAACAATCCTAGCAAGTTTAACGTTACCATAAAAGTATAAACTAAACTATGCTACCACTACTACCTAGTCCATATTATAAAAATCTCATCTACAACTAAACTCATTATCATCTGCCTAGACTTTTCCCAACTATGTTGAAGCCGGCTTCCAGTAAGTAGGTACACTGTCGCACTGCATTCGAACAGCTACCGACTTTATCTATGAGATATAAGAGTTTCTTTTGAATGAAATACCGAATTTGAAAAAAGAACAGGTAATGAATTTAAAAGCAGGGTCTAGAAATTAAGTAAACTTGCTGTAAATGTTTTTATTTGATACTAGGAAAAACATATTTTATGCTGTAATGAAGTGTTTTTCATTATCATCATCTGCCTAGCCTTTTCCCAACTATGTTGGGGTCGGCTTCCAGTCTAACATGATGCAGCTTAATACCAGGTTTTTTACATGGAGCGACTGCCTATCTGAACTCCACAACCCAGTTAGTACTGGATAATACGATACCCTTTGGTAAGACTGGTTGTCAGACCTGTAACGACTGTCAAAGATCTACAAATGTCAGCCAGGACTATTGATCGAAGGCCAGGACCAATGGCTTTCCGAGGCACGGATGAAACTCGGTACGTAATGTGTGGTCTCCCATCCACAGACCAACCTAGGCAAGCATGGCTTAACCTAAAGTTCAACCCAAACGGCTGTTATTATTTAGCCACGACCTCTTCATCTGCAACTAAACTATGATTGAATTTTTGCCTTTGTGCGTCCGTAACTTAAAATGTGTAATTTAAAATTGATTCATCGTTGATGTAGTGGTCGAAGCTCGACTGTCGAAGCCTGAAGTCCTGGTATAGAAAGAAAGAAAGAAAAAATCTTTATCGCAGGGACTTGACGTGCATAAAAAAATTGAGAACAGAAATAATAAATATAACAAACATTCAAAATATAAAAAAAACCGGCCAAGTGCGAGTCGGACTCGCGCACGAAGGGTTCCGTACCATTATCTATACATTAGACAAAACGGAAAAAAATCACGTTTGTTGTATGGGAGCCCCCCGTAGCACTTCAATACCCGCAATTACAGACACAATTAAAATAACAATGCACTGTGCCTCACGAGGCACGGCCGGGAGCATACGGGTTAAATATTAATTTTATTCTGTTTTTAGTATTTGTTGTTATAGCGGCAACAGAAATACATCATCTGTGAAAATTTCAACTGTCTAGCTGTCACGGTTCATGAGATACAGCCTGGTGACAGACAGACGGACAGACGGACAGACAGCGAAGTCTTAGTAATAGGGTTCCGTTTTTACCCTTTGGGTACGGAACCCTAAAAACGGAACATAAACAAATAAAAATAAAGTTGACAGCAGAGATCGATTCACAGGTCAGGCAAAGTGTTATTGAGTTTTTCCATCAAGAATTTCTCATCAGCAGCCGGATCTGGATTTGTGCCCCGTTGATGGCAATAGGCTCGCCCCCTTAAGGCCCTGTAACCCTAAAATTAGCAACTCTATTTGTGGAGGTTCAAACTTCGTTTGAAATACTGTTAGAATAAAGTTCTTATCAGCTTGCACTACAAAGCGGTTGTTACGTCAGTCACTGCGGCCGAATAGTGCGAAATGAGTGTTTTTTTGCGATTTACAAAAAATCTATTGATTGGACTAAAAATATAAAACACATAAGACCTGCTTTATAGTTAGTTCAGTTAGTATGCAAAGTTTCATGATCTAATCTGAAGTACTTTTTGAATACCAGCGGTTTATTGTTCGATTTGGAGGTAACTTTGGATTTTTTTTCTATCGAGAAAAGTTTATGGAATCGTGTCACACATAGGACTTAGCATTAATCCTCAACTTTACCATATATTTATTTCAAAATGAATGCTGCAGTATTTTAGGCGTAACGGAGGATCATGCTAAGCCATTTGAGGGATATTTAGCCCTTGAATACAACTGGTCAAAATGAATTGGGATAACGGCAAGAGAATGATGATGATGAAATACAACTGGTGAAATGTCGGTGTTACTATAAGGTACACCTCTGCCTAACCCCTACCCCTAGGGATTACAGCCGTGATGTTACAGGGGTATAGAATCAAAACTGGTTGTGTCCACCAATTTTATAAAACGTCTTTTTAATGGTAATATTTTCATTTCGGGACTGCGTAATACTTTTTTTTTTTTTTTTTTTCGGATGGGAAATCATCAAATAACTCCTCCCGCTCTGGGCGGAGCAGGAGGGAGTGTCAGACTTTTACTGACTAAAACCCATCCATGTTGCTTCATCGCCCTTTGTGTTCCGGGGCCACGGTATCTCTTTCGAACAGTCCCGCAACCCCGGCAGGGACTGCGTAAACCACAAAAAACAATTTGGTATCAAACATGGCTCAGTTGCTAGTAATTTTGAATATAAAAATAGGTTTATTAACCAAACTTGGTTTCGTCCCTTTGAATTTTTTTTAACAATTGTTATTGTAATATATATTGTATTGTATATTATTATTTTAACAATTATTTAATTTTTTTGCTTATTTCTGTTATAGTATGCACGATATTTTGATACCATTGTAATGAGAAAGTTACACTTCATTTATTTAAATTTAGTGTGGCAGTAAAGCGTTGGGAATACAAATTATACGTTTTTTTTATATACTGTGATTTTTTTTTCTAAGGACATAACCAGTTTTGTTTCTATACCCCTGTGTTATGTCCATAGTTGTTTTGCTCCAGCAAGTTCATTAGATTCGGACATTGGAACAGAATTTACTCATGATAATAATTATATTTGTGGTTTTCCTTCTATTGATAAACAATATATAGCACGTGCGCATGTAGTGGTGCTATTCTTATTACATCGAAATGCGTTTAGCTCTAACTGAAGTGATGACAAGTATATAAATAAGTAATGACTTACAGACTTATAGAAATGTAGTTTGAAAATGTTTTTTGTAGAATAATTATGCAATTTAACTTATCGTTGAACCCTAAAAAAGTGACTAAAGTTATTTTTGCACAGGATGACAGTTAAAATTTAAATTTTGTTCCCGCTTCCACCGCCTTTCGAGGCTGTGGAAGAGGGGATTCCAAATTTAAATTTTAAAATCGTTCAATCCCGCTCGCACTACCATGGCCTAATTTAAAGTTTTTTTATTTAATAATATCCATTTATCCATTATATCATTTTTTAAATAACCTTAAACTTTAGTTTTCTAAATCTAAATCGAGGAAATGTTATGGAATCGTGTTCTCGTAACAAATAATACTTAGCTATATGCAGTCCTCAACTTTGTATGGAAGACATGCTGCGCTGACCCCAATATAAATCCTCTTCTTCTTCTTTGCTCCATCCCACATTAAGTGGGGTCGGCTCTCCTAATTTTCCTGCGCCATGACGTTCTGTCTAGGGTTGTCGGGTCGGGTAGTTTTTCTTTATTTATTAGGCTGGTCATACTAGTGTACCATGTGTACGGAGGGCGTCCTCTACCTCTCTTTTTCTCCGGTAGATTTAAGGCTTTTTTAACTATGTAGTCCTCGTCTCTTCTCATTACGTGTCCATACCACCGCAAACGACTTTCATTGAGCTTTTCGGCTATAGGGACCCCAATAAAAATCCAAAAAAAAAACTACATAAAAAATCATTGCAAGATCAACCTAATTTAGTACAAATAGGTAGGTAAGTAGTTAAAGCATTTAAACAAATCAAATATTTTTAAACGATTGCTAATTTAAGTTAGTAGGTACTAAATCAGGTTGATCTTTAATTTGTTAGTTTTTTTTTTCCTGGGTTCCTTTATTGATTTATTGTATACTGAACCTACCCCTAAGCTATAGCACGCGACTACTTTAACACCCATTAATCACTAGCGGACGTCACGCGGTTTCACCCACGTAGTTCCCGTTTCAGTGTGAGTACGGGGATAATATATATCCTATGTTACTCAGGGTGCATGTAGCGTTCTAATGGTGAAAGAACTTTAAAAATCGGCGCAGTGGTTTTAGAGTTTATTCATTAGAAACATACACACACACACAAAAATACAAATCTTTCCTCTTTATAATATCAGTTTAGATTATCCATTTATCCATATGTCATTCTATAGATAACTTTAAACTTTATTTTTCTAAATCTAAATCGAGAAAATGTTATGGAATCGTGTTCTCGTAACAAATAATACTTAGATATATGCAGTCCTCAACTTTGTATGGAAGAAGAAGACATGCAGCGCCTTAAATAAATTGAGATATAAGGGCTTGCCCTTATATCTCAATTTATTTGCCCTTTTATCATTGTCTTGACAATGATAATGATAGTCCTCGACTTTGCTATATATTAATCACTAGCGGACGTCACGCGGTTTCACCCACGTAGTTCCCGTTCCCGTGGGAGTACGGGGATAAAATAAAGCCTATAGCACTCACGAATAATGTAGCTTTTTACCAGTGAAATAATTTTAAAAATTGGTTCATTACTTCCGAAGATTACCCCCTACATACAAACTTACAAACAAATGTTACCTCTTTATAATATTAGTATAGATATAGTGTAGATAAAGTGTAGATAAAGTAAATGCTGCAGTAGGTATCTTATTAAAGCGATAGTCAACTATCATTATTTAGGGTTATTCTGGCCATTAACTTATTGTAAGTACTAAATCATTTTGAGTCAATGTCGTTAATTTCTACTACGATTACGTAAAACTGGTTTTCAGACTTTCCTTTTGATTACCCATAACGACCGCACTCAATAGACTAAAATAACACTCGCCTTCTTTATAATTTTAAATCTGATCTGGATAACCCGATAGCCCTGTTTTTAATATCACTCCATATTAAAAATCATGAATCACCGCCATTACTCAGCCGTTATGTCATACAATTATTTCGAGCATCGCTGTTGCGTATCAGTGGCTAATTATAGTGTAAATGATGCCTTATTGCACTGTTACATGATATGTTTATGCACAAATAATACTAGGATAACATACGTTCACTAATATACGTTTATTATTATGTTTCACCACAAATAAGTGCACTGAACATACACTGTTCTATGAGTGTACTATAATAGGGTGTAAAAAGAACTCTTAACAAAGCCCTAACGCCCTTGTTCATCATACCTGGGAACCTTCTAGTTACGGAGATATTGAAGGTTAAAATTTTTATATGTTACTAGCGGACGTCACGCGGTTTCACTCGCGTAGTTCCCGTTTCCGTGGGAGTATGAGGATAAAATATAATATAAACCTATGTTACTCAGGGCAAATGTAGCTTTCTAATGGTGAAAGAATTTTTGAAATCGGCGCAGTAGTTTTTGAGTTAGCAGTAAAAGAAGTTAGTGTTTTGTGTTAGTTGTGTTTTTGACATAGTTACCTGCCTACCAAATAATAGAATTATTTGCTTGTTAATTGTATGTTATTGTTTTGAGAAATAAAATTATCTAGTTTTCATGTATAATTTATCTTTAAATTGACTGTGTACGACTGACATTTTTAACTTCTAACTTTAAGTATATTGACATTTTTATTTGGTTTCATGTATATTTAAATTTTTAGCTTGTAAGAATTAGTTTTTGCTGTGCCCTGACAGGGTCTACAACGGCTTTTTGTTAACACCATGTTATTACCTTGTCGAACGCAAATATATGAATATGAGTTTATTCATTACAAACATACACACAAAAATACAAATCTTTCCTCTATAAATATTAGTGTAGATAACTTTAATACCTCCATGACCCCTGTTCTATTCAATGTATCCACCAGCACAATGAGTGCGATACATTGAGCACTACCATAAACCGTGATTTTTTCATTTCCTGTGTGCATCAAAAAAGATTTTGAAGTTTATAACCTGGATAACACATAGGGTACTTTCTACCTTAGTAATACGATCCCATTTGTGATGGGATCAGACGAGACAGATGGGCCTGAATCGTTACACATAATGATGCCTAAAGACGGTTGTCGACAACGATTTGGACTCGTTCCTGACTGATTGGCCAGAGAAGACAAAACACCGGGAGAGATGGATGGATGGATGGATTTGTCCAGCAGTGGGCCAGAATAGGCTAATTTAAAAAAAACATATAAGTATACAGGGTTAGTTTTCAATGGCCGGCCAAATTTTCAGAAATGGTTTTGAATCGATAATATTTTTGATTTAATGAAAAAATAAAAACCAAATTTCATTCCTGTCCACCACTAAAAAGCAAAAGTGTGGATATTACAACAGTACAATTCATTTCAACAGCCTGGATAGGTAGTAGTTAGCACACACACGTTTGGCGGTGCATGCACGCACACAAGTGCATTGATTCCCACTAGGTTTATGATTGGAGAGCAGCGGTGGCCCAGTGGTGGCGGCCCCGACTTACGAACAGTATGTAGTGGGTTCGAACCCAGACAGGCGCATTACTTTGTGTAATTTATTTCATCACCACTGCTTTCAAAACGGTGAAGGAAAACATCGTGAGGAAACCGGCATGTCCTAGAACCAAAAAATTCGAAGACATGTGACATCTATTAGTACTTTGAGTATTTATTAGTACTTTGAGCACGCTGACATTATTTCTTTTTGTTAACTCTTTTATTGTACGAGTAATTCCAATGACATATCACATATTTTAATTTTATAAATTTATAATTGTAACTAACCATTTGCATGCCCATATGACGGCAAAATTTGGAGAACATTATTATAAAAAAGAACAGCTATGTATTACCCATGTTTGCAAAGTAATAAATGATTTGATTTGATTTGATCTACCAATCCGCACTGGGCCCGCGTGGTAGATTATAGCCCACTCCCTCTCAAAGAGAGGAGGCCTGTGTCCCAGCAGTGGGAACATTAATAGGCTGATGATGATGATCAAATTTTGTGTGATGATGAGGTTTATGATTTAGGAATTTTTTAGGAAACTTTCAAATGAATGCTATTATTTTATTTTATATTTTTCGACAATAATCTTCGACAATAATATTTCAAATGCACTTTTGGTTTGATATCTACAGTCGGCGCCAGGTAAGTAGGAATTTTCTCTGCGTTTGTACCCCGACAATACATTATGAATCGTTTTTTATTACAAGAAAAAATCAAGGATCACGATAAAGGTAGTTTCGGGACAAGTTTATGTCATTATTTCTGTTTTCGGAATTATGTGTTTGAATAAATGTATGCGGGTTAATGACCTTTATTTTCTACTTATCTGGCGCAGACGGCGCAGACTATAGATTTTAATTTTAAATTTTGGCTGGTTATTGAAAACTAACCCTGTATACGATCCTGTGGGAAAATAACCGAACTCCACGCGGGCGAAGCCGCAGGGAAAAGCTAGTATGTAATTGATAAAAACGAAAAATATCCCGTAAGTGACAGTGTAAGTTTAAACAAGACAGTTACACAAATATCTACCTACGTCATTTCCCGCTTAATAATACCCTCAGCCTAGATATTATATACGTATAAACGTCGATCACGTTGCGAAAACCATGGAAATTTAAAAAAATACTTTGAAAGAACGTCACCCATTGTCATATAACGGATGTTTCTAAGAACAAATAATGTAAATAAACTATTTTTAGAAGAGAGAAGGGTAAGTCGGATTATGTCATCGGAATGACGGAACAATATGACATGTCAGGGGAATAAATAATACGCTACGGGAAACCTTTACCCAAATTACATGGATGTGGAACACGTAAATAGCTTCTGGTGTAAAAATAGCATGATTACGTCCTTCTTTTTTTTCGGATGGGAAATCATGAAATGACTCCTCCCGCTCTGGGCGGAGCAGGAGGGAGTGTCATACTTTTACTGACTAAAACCCATCCATGTTCCTTCATCGCCCTTTGTGTTCCGGGGCCACGGTATCTCTTTCGAACAGTCCTGCAACCCCCGGCAGGCATTGGTCCTTACGGACCCCTTCCTTTTTGCTGACTCTCTTTGAGGCGCGCGTGGAACACGAACGCGACCCGTCACACGGCCTGTCGTCTTGAGACGGACGGACGGCGAGCTAGCCCATAGCCCACCGTCCACAAGCCCGCGATGATTACGTCCTCCGGCCAAAATGTTTTTGAAGATGTTATGTAGAAAAAAGGTGTGACTACTTCTACTCTTAAATTTAGATCTGTTGAACGCGTTCAGTTGCATTAGAGTAGTTTTCCCTCAGAGATTTTTGAAGTAAAGTTGCTATGCCAACATCATACGAATGATAAGGCGAGTAAGATCCACTTTCAAAACATCAACAATTTACATTAGTTTTTAGCGGACGAACAAATTTTTATGTACTGAAGTACCGCGTACAAAAAGATACCTAACGTATAAAAAGTACCGCCCGCAGCCCCAAAACTACCGAAAAGAGTATAAAGTTCAAGGCCCAAAGGAGACCCAAGCATGGCAAAGCTGTGTTTTTCGACAGGAATTTCCTCGTTCTTGTTCAAACAAAGGAAAAATCTAACTGAAAAATGTACCAAGTAGTTTGAGGTACTTACCCGAAAACAAACAGCAGATGTAATAGGCAGGTACACTAGATTCAAAAAGGCAAGTTCATTATAGTTCAAGGACCTATAAACTTTTACGAGTATTGTGTACGTAACCTATGTGCTTACACAATACTAGTTACTTGATGCACCATTGCACACGACATTCAACAAATTACATTTATAAACCAGTTACAATTATACCATTCGTATTTTTAGCTTGGTCACCTACTTTTCTACTATCTAGTTGATTGCTTTTATTTGATAATGTAATATAAGTAATGTTATACAAGTTACAAATAAATTGTACAGTAAACTATTCGAACAAGGATACAGATTTCTTTCTCTCATGAATCCTATAACCTTGTGGTATCCGGCAGAGTAGAATAGAACCAACCCATTACACTCACGGGTGTCGTATAAGGCGACTATAATGTCTGAGGCAGAACACCTTGCGCCTTCGTAGACCTGAGAATGAGCAGCAGCGTTTTCTGTTAGTCTTTCATCACTGCGATCTTCAATCCGCCTGCCAAGCGTGGAGATTACGGCAAATTCCTCCCATTATGGGAGAGGCTTATGTTCAGCAGTGGATGTTATTGGCTGTTGTTGTTGTATGAATCCTTAAACTTCAGTCAAAATAGTTTAATCCTTTTCCAGATTCTCCTACATGACTCTTATTAATTTCGCCGCTGTTTATCTGCTAATAGACTTAAAAATATTTCAGTTTTAAGGTAAGCGTCCACATGTCCGCATCGTAGACATCGGACGCATGTTTGATGCGATGTTTCCGATGCGTAAGATGCGACCATGTGGACGCTTACCTTTATAGTGAACAAAAAAACGAAAACAGAATTGGACCACTCTGACTCCTAAAATATTGTATTGTGAAAGCACAAAGTGTAGGTTCTGAGGCCAAGAAACTACACTAGAGAGAAAGAGAGAGAGAAGAGTTCTTGGCTTCTAGAACCTCATCATCTGCCTAGCTTTTTCCCAACTATGTTGGGGTCGGCTTCCAGTCTAACCGGATACAGCTGAATACCAGTATTTTACATAGAGCGACTGCCAATCTGACGTCCACAACCCAGTTCACATACTGGGTAATACGATACCACTTTAGTTAGACTGGTTGTCAAACTTTTTGGGCCACTGACTACCTGTAACGACTGTCAAAGATGGTCAAATGACAGCCGGGACCAACAGCTTAACGTGCTTTCCGAGGCACGGAGGTAACTCGGTATGTAAGGGTTGTCACCCATTCACAGACTAACCTAGGCAAGCATGGCTTAACCTAAAGATCGACCCGAGCGGCTGTTATTATTTAGCCACGAGCTCCTAGAACCCTAGAGCTTCTAAAACCTAGACTTTCAAAAACGGAACTATAACTATTTGATTTCCTGATTGAGTTTTTCTATCCTTTAATTGCACATTTCTTTCTTTTTTGGCATGCATCATACCTCTTTGAATAAGGCTGTTAAAACAATATCTTAAAAACCACAAAGGCATAAAGATAACGTTAAAAATACCAGCTGCTTGCGTCCTATTAACCCAGATGCGGCTAAAACTTCGCTCGCATGGAATTACTTCAACATTATACATGTAATTACTTAGGCCCGTACCTACCTATACGTACCCACCGAGTTCAACCTAACGTGACGGACGATAAGCAGCTCTACTTTGTATTTTTCTTTGTTTTTCATTTGGAAAATTGGTTACTGCTCTACTTCGTCTGGAAATAGCCATGTGTTTTCTATATCGGCACGAGTTATGTGAACTTTAAATATTGTAACTTTTAAATGGGTTATATGGGGCGTTCCCTAAGTCCGTAGGTTATTATAAGAGGGTTAAAGAAGACGACCAAGAATACCTCTGCCCATCTGTAGGAGATAAAGCTGAAAGTATGTTCACTGTAAGGAACTTCACTGCATTTTGAATGCACCTACTATTATTTCCTGCATCTGTTTCTTACAGAGCTTTCGTAAAAGCAAAACCAAGCTATTATGGACCATCTATCGCTTTAATTATCCCACAGCTGGGACACAGGCCTGCTCTCTGCGAAAGGAGTGGACTGCACTCTCCAAGCCGCCGGTTTAGTGCGGGTTGGTCATGTATCTTTGAAATTCTTTCCATGTTACTACATAACGCACTCGTTACATACCTTTATACAGGGTGTAAAAGACTTCATCACGAAGCCGTCAACCAAGCATTCTGTACATCACACTAAGTAACTTTACGCAAAAAATATTGCTGGGAAACTACTTTTTTTTTGGGGTGAAAAATCATGTTTTGTGGTAGAACTCAATGTAACGCACTCAAAACATTGTGCGGATGGATCAATTGAATAGTACGGGGGTCGTGGAGGTGTTTAAAGTAAAAATCTTACATTAAAAACTTGTATTTAAAAAAAAAAACTTGTCAAAAAGTTGGAACCCCCAATATCTCCGTAACTAGAAGGTTCCCATAGGTATGGTGTAGAACAAAAAAAATATCGCAATGACGGGGAGAACAAGTGCCTTTCGGCTTCGTTAAGAGGTGTTTTACATCCTTTATATAAAAAGTAGGTACTATTATTATGTTAGTACGACTTGTGGTCAGATAACATTAAACTCGTTAGAGAAACATTTTACCTTCCTCAAAGAAGTCACATTGCAGTCAATATTATTCACCTACTTAATAAATCCGGGAAAAAACCGACCAAAACGAATTCACAATATCAAACGTTATCAATTTCTCACAAGGAAAACCAAACTGGCACTTACCTACTCTGTTGAAAAACAGCAACCTTTGCCTTTCAGATTCAATTAGACACAAATAAAAGGAAAATAAATGGCTTTTTATAATAATCAAATTATTTTTTTATTCTATTTTGGTAGGAAATTATGTAAGGAGCTGGTTTTGTTTTAAGCCAGAGTATAAACGCTCGGACTTGTCCTCCACGCCTTCACAGTTTCACCTACAATTTTGTCACATATACTTATATCGTTTGGCGTAGAGGGCAGGCGCTTGCTTGTCACGTATATGTGACAATAGCGTTCAAATGGTTGAAATTATTGAAATTATTTTGCGTGGATTTTGTGAACCTGTTTAAAACTTCAGTTTCTTTCGACCCGACCAAAATGAAGAGGGTCTGCCGTTTGACGGCTGTTTGCAGTTGGGTCTGTCAATAGTTTTCAATTTCAACATACTAAATGGTACCTACATGCGAGTATTCACCTACCTACTCTTAGTTCATTGTTAACATGAAACTATGGGACCGATTAAAACTTTTGGAAGTGGGATTTAAAAACGTAGATATCACCCAGTCTTAATGGAAGCCATATTTTCTTGGAGCACTTAATTTTTGGGGCTCTTACGAATATTTAACTTTAGATCCATGATACTAAAGTAAAAATAGTCCACCGACATCCTAGAAAGTGAATGATAACCCTCTGCAGGAACAGATTTATGGGCTTAAACTTTTATTCCTTCACTATTACATAATGTTTTTTTCTGTACACATGCACGTGATACCAATTTAAAACAAACGTAGGCTCATAACCTGCTAGTATAAACACAATAAACAGCGCTTACATCATGTCAACAGTAAAAAAGCAGGGCACGAGAATCATATGTGGCGAACTACTGCCGCTCTAATTGTAACATAAGTCTGTATGCCTCCCACAACTGAAAAGTAACCTTAACAATTTCAAGCTAGAGTTTATTTTTGATTGCAATAAAAACACTAAATGTTTCACCAAGTTTGCTAAACTGTCAACCCCGCCTGAATTAAGAAGTAGTCGCTTGAGTTGCCAACGCCAACAAATGCTTGGTTTAAATTACTACACTTACCTATATGTATAAACAATCTGTATGTGTTTTAGTGATAAAACCAGAGACAAAATATAAGTTGATCTAGAGTGTTGGCGCTGTTTGTCAAGAAAAGTGACAGCAAACGTCAATGTCAGTACATTTTAAAATTTAGTACGTTTTTTCGCCGTCTGTCATGTTCCAATGGTTTTATGAAGAATACGAGGTGCAGATTGAATACGAGTAATAAGTTATGTATGTATGTACGTACATGTTTGAGGGTGTGTAGTTGTGTACCATGTTTGCAAGTCACTGTGTTTTATTTGGGTCATGTGTATATGTGTGTGTGCGTTCATAGGGGTCGTAACTTTTTCCCTTTGAAGTGTGTTTGGGCTTATTGTTGTAGTATATTGCTTTAAGAGTTGTGTTGGTTCTGTGTTGTAATGATTTTCGTTCCTTTTTTTATGTGTTCAGTAAGCCAAGGAGATGGATTATTCACAGATTTGAGTCTGGTTATACAAGATTAACCCTGTGTTAACAATTTGGACATAGAAGTTTATGAAACAGAGATATTCTCTTCGTGTCTAGTACTTGTATGGCGAGGAGCTCGTGGCTAAATAATAACAGCCGCTCGGGTCGATCTTTAGGCTAAGCCGTGCGTACCTAGGTTGGTCTGTGGATGGGTGACCACCCTCATACCGAGTTTCCTCCGTCCCTCGGAAAGCACGTTAAGCTGTTGGTCCCGGCTGTCATTTGACCATCTTTGGCAGTCGTTACAGGTAGTCAGTGGCCCAAAAAGTCTGACAACCAGTCTTACCAAAGTGGTATCGTATATGAACTGGGTTGTGGAGGTCGCAGATAGGCAGTCGCTCCATGTAATACTGGTACTCAGCTGCATCCGGTTAGACTGGAAGCCGACCCCAAAATAGTTGGGAAAAGGCTAGGCAGATGATGTCTAGTAAGTATGACATTATCAACCATCGCAGTGGTCATTTGCACATGTAACACAGCAATACTAAATTCACAAAACACATCGTGAGAAAACATGTTTTTTTTTAATACTAAAATGGCTAGCAACAACAACAACAAGAACAACAGCCCACAACGTCCACTGCTGGACATAAGCCTCTCCCATGATGGGAGGAATTTGCCGTAATCTCCACGCTTGGCAGGCGGATTGGAGATCGCAGTGATGAAAGACTAACAGAAAACGCTGCTGCCCATTCTCTGGTCTACGGAGGCGCAAGGTGTTCTGCCTCAGACATTAGTCGCCTTATACGACACCCGTGAGTGTAATGGGTTGGTTCTATTCTACTCTGCCGGATACCACATGGCTAAATGGCTTGCGTTAGGCCGTAACACGCCTGATGTGAAGCAATGATGCGGTCTAGGGTGGAGCAAGCTTGTCTAGAAGAAACCGATTTACTAGAACTTTGAATAGTTCCAGATTAGAATGTAATGATTAGGGAACAAAGAAACCGGCAATGACATAATTATGAACCAAATATCTGAAGAAATGTGGCATTGCTTCATGCCATTCCTTCATTTATGGCATCAGGCTTCAATTTTGACGACCTGAATGGCGCAACGGTAGTGAGGCTGCCTTGCGTTCTTAGGGTCCCGGGTTCGAATCCCGGTTAGAGCAAATGTTTGTGTGATGAACATGGACATTTATTTCCGAGTCATGGATGTTTATAAGTATAATAAGTATGTATTTACAAACAAAAACTATCTATGTAGTAAATCAACTATCTGGTGTCCACGACACAAGCCTCGTTGCTTAAGCCTGTGGCACTTGATGACGCTGCTACCAACCTGCACTGGGCTCGCGTGGTGGATTATAGTTCATTCCCGCTCATAGAGAGGAGGACGTGTCCCAGCAGTGGGAACATTATAGGCTGATGATGATGAAATAAAACGCATGAACGCATGATGTTTGGTGGTGAATTATTATTAGGTTTCTCGTTTTTTTCTTTTTAATTTTTGGTATTTGTTAAATATTTATTAGTTTATTTTATCTGTATATGTGTATTAGTATCAATATAAAGTATTTAAATTCTCGTTAACAAGTAAGTTTTTTAGATATTATTGTGTACCCTTTGTACACTATGTTTTCCTATTGAACCCAAAGGTTGACTAGTAGAGAATGCCTTGTGGCATCAAGTCCGCCTATGTACCACTATTGTACATGAAGCTTAAATAAATAAATAAATGGCGCTGTATGTGTTGTCCAGCAATATTTTTTTTTATTTGTTCTTTGCTCCAAAAATATCATAAAAAGATGACATTAGTAACCACACCGACATTAAAACTAATTAATTAATTAAGACTCGTCATAATTCAGACATCACCTGCCAACAAGTCCTAGGTCATGGAACGTCAAGAACAACTTTCTACGTCCATCATTACATATTCTTAACATTTGGTTCTACCTAGGTGAATACTAATGCGGTTTTTAGTTACTGGGGTTGGCAGACTTTTGATTTTTACCGGTACTGACTGATACTTGAAGATTTCTTGCGCAGATTTTATTCCAAAAGAAAATGGTAGGTACCTAATTTTCTCTCGGAATATAACTGGTAGTATATATACGTAATTTCCCGGTTTGCTAATTCTATGAGAGTTCGATTTTCTTTGTATTATACCGGATGACTTTTTTATCACTTTCCAAAAAAATGGGTATATTAGGTGAACGAAGTAGAAGCTTATGGTACACCTAGTTTTTTTCCACAGCTTAGAAAAAAATTGATCCATCATCAAAAAACGCTACAAATTTCGAGTAAACTTTTCATATTAGAACAAAGAAAGAGAAAAATTGAAAAAACAATGAAAAATATCGAATTTCAAATCATACGCAATACGCACACGTATTTGAATTTCGAATATATTTGTTTTTTTTTTTTTTAAAAGATAAAATTAAGTACTTATGTCATTAGCTTCTATTACTCCGTTCACCTATTATACCAATTTTTTTTGGAAAGTGATCAAAAAGTCATCCTGTATTGTGTGTAGATAAAAAAATAATTGACGATTACTTGAAGAAAGTTTAGTCCATTTCTTGAAATGAGTACTAGAAAACCCAGTTTGATCTCTAAATTCCAGGGGTCAAAATTGTTGGAAATTAGTTTTAGTACAACTAATTTCAAGGATTGCACCTAATTAGAAATTTCCCTGTACGGTAAGATACACGTCAGTTTCAATGAAGTCGTAACACCATCCAGTATGACTTTTTTCTCCAAAACATCAGAACAGAATTCATACAACGGCTTTCTTTGAAGTCTACCACGTTTACAAAATAATGAAACCACTCCAGTAAAGTTAAGACCACCAGTCCATCACTAGTCTAAATAATATAATCAGCGCTTATTAAAATCCGAGAGCCGTGGCCAAGGTGCTTATCCACTCAGGTTTTATTACAAAACACTTCATTTTTAACCTTGCAAGTCAATTACTTAAAGTGATGATCGTCGTAGAATAATAAACGACTGCGAATTTATTCGCATTTAGATTCTTATACAGTATTAATGCGAATTTAAATTCGCGTATCTATTCAATAACAAGTTGCCTACACATTGATTTGATGCATTTTCGCTCTTGGTTAATAACATCAAGCCTGTAATCTCTCAAGGGTTAGTCAGAGGTGTCCCTACCCTAATAGTATACCCACATTTCGCTATACTACCTCACGTTAGCAACTCTATTTGTGGTGGTTCAAACTTTGTTTGAAAAACTATTAGAATAACGTTCTAATCAGCTTGCACTACAAAGCGGTTGTTACGTCAGTCACTGCGGCCGAATAGTGCGAAATGAGTGGTTTTTATTCTTTACAAAATCAAATTTTCGTCTTTTGGAAAAAATTAAAAACATAAGACCTGCTTTATAGTTAGTTCAGTTAGTATGCAAAGTTTCATGATCTAATTTGAAGTACTTTTTGAATACCAGCGGTTTCTTGTTCGATTTATAGGTAACTTTGGAATGTATTTCTATCGAGAAAATTTTATGCAATCGTGTTTTCGCCAAACATAGGACCTAACAGTAATCCTCAATTTTACCATATATTTATTTCAAAATTAATGCTGCAGTATTTTAGGCTTAACGGAGGATCATGCTAAGCCATTTGAGGTAGTATAGGCCCTTAAGTCCCATGGAGTAGGGGGCGAACCAATTGTCATCAACGGGAACGAACAATTTGCCCGACCCGACAATCGAACCCACGACCTATTGCTCAGCAGACACGATTGCGATTACAAGACTAATGAGGCAGTCATCGAGTTATGTAAAAACATAATATTTTAGGATATATTTGGCGGAAAATGTATATTATTATTGTAATACCGGAAGGATAATATTATTGGTAAAAGCAGTTAATAATATTTTACGTATTTCATAATATCCGCACAATGTGCTTGATATTGTTGGCGTTTTAATTTTTCAAACATGTGACCAATTAATGACGTGTTTCTGGAAAAAGTCCTTTAAAACCGGTACTAATACATTTCCGCTACAACTTTCAATAGCATTTCTAAAGTACCAGTACAAGTCATTCTGAAATCATCTCAATTAACAGTAACTTTAAGTTGAAATTTGTTTCAGTGATAAGAACAAGGATTTCAATAGATTGTAGATAATTTGGTGATGAATAACTGTTGATATTCCCATTAGACAATGGATTATAGCTTGTCGTTAAGATCCTCTAAGTTTAAGTACCCTGTTAACAGCTTCCAAAGGTCAAAGGGCCTTCTATGTCAAACTATAAATAGGTACGAACTATAGATGAATAGGCTAGTTTCCACCATCAATAAATTTCAAATCTATATAATCCGTCAGTTAGAGTATTGGAAAATATTGGACACTTATTTTTTGTTTTTGTAAATCTATATAAATAAAAACAAAAGGCCTGACTGACTGACTGACTGACTGACTCATCAACGCCCAGCCCAAACCCTTGGACCTAGAAAGCTGAAATTTTGCACAGAGGTTCCCTTTATAATGTAGACAAGGAATAAGGAAGGATTTTTAGAAATTCAACCCCTAAGGGAGTTAAATAGGGGATGGAAGTTTGTATGAAAGTCCGTCAGTTTTAAAGTTAGGATCTTCAAATGTTGTTTTTAGGCTGACAATTAAAAATTAGTTTATACGTGTCTCAGCGTTTTTCATAATTCTACCCCCAAAGGGTTAAAAAGGGGATGAAGCTGTTGTGTATGAAAGTCCGTCAGTTTTAAAGTTAAGATCTTCAAACTTTGTTTTAAGGCTGACGACTAAAAATTAATTTATACGTGTCTCAGCGTTTTTGACAATTCTACCCCCGAAGGGTTAAAAAGGGGGATGAAGTTGTTTATGGATAATCGTCAGTTTTAAAGTTAGGATCTTCTAATTTTGTGTTTGAGCTGATGATTAAAAATTAATTGATACGTGTCTCAGCGTTTTTCATAATTCTACCCCCAAAGGGTTAAAAAGGGGATGAAGCTGTTATGTATGAAAGTCCGTCACTTTTAAAGTTAGGTTCTTCAAATTTTGTGTTTAGGCTGATGATTAAAAATTTATTGATACGTGTCTCAGCGTTTTTCACAGTTCTACCCCCGAAGGGTTAAAAAGGGGGATGAAGTTGTTTATGGAAAATCGTCAGTTTTAAAGTTAGGATCTTCAAATTTTGTGTTTAGGCTGATGATTAAAAATTAATTGATACGTGTCTCAGCGTTTTTCATAATTCTAGCCCCAAAGGGTTAAAAAGGGGATGAAGCTGTTGTGTTTGAAAGTCCGTCAGTTCTAAAGTTAGGATCTTCAAATTTTGTGTTTAGGCTGATGATTAAAAATAAATTGATATGTGTCTCAGCGTTTTTCATAATTCTACCCCCAAAGGGTTAAAAAGGAGAATGAACATGTTTATGGAAAGCTCTTAATTTTCGAAGTAAAGCTCACTAAATTTATTATCTAGGCTTATGGTTGGAAGCTAACGCAACGGTGTTTTTAATAAAAAGTTCAACCCCTAAAGGGGTGAAAGATGAAAAGGCTTTATCTGTACAAATTAATAAAATCTATATAAATAAAAACAAAAGGCCTGACTGACTGACTGACTGACTGACTCATCAACGCCCAGCCCAAACCCTTGGACCTAGAAAGCTGAAATTTTGCACAGAGGTTCCCTTTATAATGTAGACAAGGAATAAGGCAGGATTTTTAGAAATTCAACCCCTAAGGGAGTTAAATAGGGGATGGAAGTTTGTATGAAAGTCCGTCAGTTTTAAAGTTAGGATCTTCAAATGTTGTTTTTAGGCTGACAATTAAAAATTAGTTTATACGTGTCTCAGCGTTTTTCATAATTCTACCCCCAAAGGGTTAAAAAGGGGATGAAGCTGTTGTGTATGAAAGTCCGTCAGTTTTAAAGTTAAGATCTTCAAACTTTGTTTTAAGGCTGACGACTAAAAATTAATTTATACGTGTCTCAGCGTTTTTCACAATTCTACCCCCGAAGGGTTAAAAAGGGGGATGAAGTTGTTTATGGATAATCGTCAGTTTTAAAGTTAGGATCTTCTAATTTTGTGTTTGAGCTGATGATTAAAAATTAATTGATACGTGTCTCAGCGTTTTTCATAATTCTACCCCCAAAGGGTTAAAAAGGGGATGAAGCTGTTGTCTATGAAAGTCCGTCAGTTTTAAAGTTAAGATCTTCAAACTTTGTTTTAAGGCTGACGATTAAAAATTAATTTATACGTGTCTCAGCGTTTTTCACAATTCTACCCCCGAAGGGTTAAAAAGGGGGATGAAGTTGTTTATGGATAATCGTCAGTTTTAAAGTTAGGATCTTCTAATTTTGTGTTTGAGCTGATGATTAAAAATTAATTGATACGTGTCTCAGCGTTTTTCATAATTCTACCCCCAAAGGGTTAAAAAGGGGATGAAGCTGTTATGTATGAAAGTCCGTCACTTTTAAAGTTAGGTTCTTCAAATTTTGTGTTTAGGCTGATGATTAAAAATTTATTGATACGTGTCTCAGCGTTTTTCACAGTTCTACCCCCGAAGGGTTAAAAAGGGGGATGAAGTTGTTTATGGAAAATCGTCAGTTTTAAAGTTAGGATCTTCAAATTTTGTGTTTAGGCTGATGATTAAAAATTAATTGATACGTGTCTCAGCGTTTTTCATAATTCTACCCCCAAAGGGTTAAAAAGGGGATGAAGCTGTTGTGTTTGAAAGTCCGTCAGTTCTAAAGTTAGGATCTTCAAATTTTGTGTTTAGGCTGATGATTAAAAATAAATTTATATATGTCTCAGCGTTTTTCATAATTCTACCCCCAAAGGGTTAAAAAGGAGAATGAACATGTTTATGGAAAGCTCTTAATTTTCGAAGTAAAGCTCACTAAATTTATTATCTAGGCTTATGGTTGGAAGCTAACGCAACGGTGTTTTTAATAAAAAGTTCAACCCCTAAGGGGGTGAAAGATGAAAAGGCTTTATCTGTACAAATAAATAAAATTGAAGTGTCCGTTTGTAATATTAAAACAACCGCATTTTACTACATGCATTTGAATGTATATAGGGTACATATACCAAAATAACATTTTTTTTAAATTTTTGTCTGTTGTCTGTTTGTTCCGGCTAATCTCTGGAACGGCGGGACCGATTTTGACGGGACTTTCACTGGCAGAGAGCTGATGAAATAAGGAACTTAGGCTACTTCTATTTTAGATAAAATCTATACAGTAACCCTCCTTCTGGCGCAGTCGGGTAAAAATATATAAAAGAAGAAGAAACTGACTGACTGACTGACTGACATATCATAGCATAGATCGTCGGGCTTATATTAAAGGTAAAAATTCGCGAAAATATCCGTTTACAGTGTATTATATAATATATCATCGCATAGCCCAAACCACTGGGTCTACAGATTCCAAATTTGGCAAGTAGGTTCCTTATGTGGTCAAGGAGTGCACTATCAAAGGTTTTTTCAAAATTCACTCCTTAAGGGGGTGAAAAAGGGCTCCAAAGTTTGTACGGGGAAACAAGATTAGTTAGACTATTTTATTCGAAACTTAACAGGAGTACTCCTATCGTCGATAAATGAGTAAACATTTGTGTTTCAGGTTTTTTCAGAATTAAACCCCCAAGACAGGGAAATGGGGTGACAAAGTATAAAAATCAATGCACAGCCCAAACCGCTGGGTCTAGAGATTTAAAATTTAGCACGCGTAGGTTTCTTATGAGGTCTAACGGTGCACTAAGAAAGGATTTTTCAAAATTTACTCCCTAAGGGGGTGAAACGGGAGTCGAAAGTTTGTATGAGGAAACAAACAATCAGTTAGACTGTTTTATTCGAAACTTCACAGGAGTACTCCTATCGATAAATGGGTAGAAATGGGTTTCAGGTTTTTTCAGATTTCAACCCCTAAAGGGGGAAATGGGTTTGGTATTGTTTGTATGGTGTATCGGGTCGGGTGTATTACAAAAACAGTGATTTTAAGATTTAATGTGGCGGACCTGAAATACCATTGTGATAGCGATTGTGATAGATAGTTTACAACCTGGATTAACATGTAGGATACTATTTATCCCTTTAGTATGATCCCGTGGGACAGTTACCGAACTTCACGCGGGCGAAGCCGCGGGCAACAGCTAGTCAATGAATAATGACAAAGATAAAACGCATCAAAACTCGAGAGTGGGCTCGTAACGTCCCGGGGCTGCGGGACTGTTCGAAAGAGATACCGTTGCCCCGGAACACAAAGGGCGATGAAGGAACATGGATGGGTTTTAGTCAGTAAAAGTCTGACACTCCCTCCTGCTCCGCCCAGAGCGGGAGGAGTCATTTGATGATTTCCCATCCAAAAAAAAAAAAAATAAAAGGCTCGTAATGTCACAACGCGCTGAAAATTATGGCACGGCGTGACGTATTGAGAATTTTAAAAGCGTCGTATCTTCGTCAATTTTGGTTTACGTAACAAAAGAAAAAATACGTGTCAAATATTTTGTGATAATCTAACTGACGGACTAATTAGATTTTTTCAGGACACAAGCCTATTACAAAACTGTTGTAATACCTTTGACCAATTTCAAGCTACTTTGGAGTTGGCATTTGGAATAAGTAAAGGTTTTTCAACATAACATGCCAGTAACTCTCGGAGGGTTAGGCAGAGGTGTATAATAGTATTCAAGTCCCATGTAAAAAGGGGCGAGCCTATTGCCATCAACCGGGCACAAATCCAGGCTCCGTTGCTGCTACTGAGAAATTCCTAATGAAAAACCCAGTAATACTTTGCCCAACCTATCAGTAGCGAAGGGTCAAGTTTTGTAAGAAGTAAGCCGGAGTACACATCTTTAAGGTGATTTTATTATTTGTCTATAGAATAAAGACCCATTTTTCAAAGGGAATCCGGTAGGAATCGAGTTGTATGGAAGCTTCGCCACTGCAACCTATGAATCGAAACTGTAGTAAGGTTTGAAAAGGTCAACAGTTATAACTGGCTAAAATTCTTCTTAAAAACTAACTTCAATAAGCAATCAAACACACAATATATACTATTCAAAAAGTTGCCAAAGACAACATGATGTGCAATACCGTCAAACGACCCGTAAGGTCATACAGACAGGTTATGCCAACATTGCATATGATTTCAAAATTGTTTATGCAATTCTGCTGTGAATTTGTGGGGCCCTAGTTACAATGTTTGGCGTAGCTCGGAAGCGAAGAGAACCTATATATGTATAGATGCACATGTTAGTTTGTGTAGCGACGGCACGTGGAAACCCTTCCGTGCATAGGGGTGTGAGAAATAGGGTGGAAAATTCATCTTATTCCATAGAAAAGGAGGATGTTTCAAATCAGATGGGCTACTGCCCCATATTTATATTTAAGGCGGCTCCCCGAGCAAATAACCTTGAGCGAGCAGTTTTTTGGAGCCTACTCCTCTTTATCTAAGAGAAATACCAACTAATAAAAAATACATTAAATTACTACATATTCTTGACTTTAAAATTGTCGTTTCATATATTTTTTTTAAGTTGCTTAATGTTTAATAAATCCCCTCGCAACGAAACCACAGAAATGAGAAATAATTATTTATAAAATGCTACTCCTCGTAAAGTAACCATTATTTTGATTTGCTACTTATACTAATGGATAGGCAATTTAATAATGAACATAATTGTCGTTTTATTTTTTCCAAAAGACGTAAATTTGATTTTATAATGAATAAAAACCACTCATTTCGCACAATTCGGCCTGCAGTGACTGACGTAACGACCACTTCGTAGTGCAAGCTGATTATAACTTTATTCTAACAGTATTTCAAGCGAAGTTTGAACCACCACAAATAGAGTTGCTAATTTTGCTCGGGAAACCGCCTTAATTGGCGGATTACTATCATCGGCGGCCTAGCCTTTTCCCAACTATGTTGGGGTCGGCTTCCAGTCTAACCGGATGCAGCTGAATATCAGTATTTACATGGAGCGACTGCCTATCTGACCTACACAACCCAGTTACTAACGATACCCGTTGATACGCCTGGTTGTCAGACTTTCGGGCCACTGACTCCGGGAGTAACGGCTGAACGTGCTTTCAGAGCCACGGAGGAAACTTAGTAAGCAATGTTTGATCACTCATCTACAGACCAACCTAAGCAAGCGCGGCTTAACCTGGAGATTGATTCGAGCACCTGTTATAGTTTAGTCACGAGCTCTTCTTACAGCTGTCGTGACAAGACAGTTAGCAACTGTTATTTTTTTTTTCTAATCAGTCTTCAATTCTTCATCTTCCGACTCTTGACCCATTCTATTTCGGGTCGGCGCAACACGTCACGGCATCATTTACTCCTTTCTCACAATCCATCCTTCTTTTCTTTGACCTTCCTCTCACTCTCCATCCATCAACATTCATTTACAGTCGTGGTCTTTTCCGCCTTACCAGTTAAATTTCTTTCGCTTAAATCATACGGAGGCGTAAAGTCCTATTAGGAAAGCGTCAACATTGGCGCGCAAAATAACAATAACTCTCGTTTGGCGTGCGTCATCAGTGCGCTCGGCCGATCGGTATCTTTTCATTCATTATTTCTAAACAAAGTCAACGAGGCGGGACTAGAGAGCGTTTCTATGCTGTAAGTGCAAGCAAAAATTAGCTTAGTGGTGATCAGGCGAGTTGTCCTCAATAGTACATCACTCTTTCCGTCATCACAAGCTTTCTAATCAGTCAATGCAACGTTGAAATTCAATTAAAAAACAAGGTTATACCTACCCACCTATCGTGTGTCAATAACAGTAGTGTTCGTACATAGTAGTTCGGTCACAGGAAAGCCTATAGTTACAAAATATAGCTACTAATAAGATGCGTGACTGTGCGCCCGACTGTCGCCTAGGCCGACAAATTAACAATTCTATTGCACTCAGACCTTGCCGCGTTAGTGATGTGCAATCGTCTGCGACGGAGAGTCATTGATACCGATACCAGGATTTTATTGTTGGTTTTATGCTTGACGTCAATAAAATCTGAGATATTTATTTTGTGAAATAAAAACAAAGTGCTTTGTTGGTCTAGTGGTCTAGTAAAACAATAAAATATTTATGTTGTACTTTTAATAAAAATAAATAATTGTGAACTTAGTCAAAAACTTTTGGGTGACATTTTAAGGTAGCTAGCTACCCAAAATCTTTTAAAAATATATGAAAGGTTACTTATTTTAAAGGTTATCTTTATAAACCACTTCGTCTAGCAAAATCTTGACCTACAAATGTCAGCATTATTATTTTTTCCTCTTCTCATTCTGCGAGGAATTTATGCTCACTAAAAACAAAGATTGCATCATAACATAAAATGTATTTCGTATTACACAACTTCTAATTATACGTTTTGGTATTATAAACATCCATCGCCTTGCAGTTATTAATAAATTAACAAATCGTCGCTCCTTTCGTGCTTGTAAATTAGATTTATAATGATGAAACGTACAATTTGGCGTCGATACCAAAAATGTTGTTTTTTTTCAAGGCATGCAACTAGTTTAAAATTTTCAAATATGGAAGCCGTGAGCACTGTTTTTGTTTTTTTTTTATTTCTTCAAAAGGCTTATTTGGTAAGCAGTTTGAATCTGAGTTTTTTTTTTTTATTGCTAGGACCGAAAAGGTAAAGTTTATTGTGACATTTTTAGTATTGGCAGGCAATAAATTTTCAAAACTGCTCACACAGGTGAATTCTATTGCCCATTCTCGTGATAGATGTCTTGGTTAGATTTTGTGGCACCCGTAGAGATCAATTGGCTGTTACTTGTAAGTAAAGAAAGAATTCTGATATCTAAATAAAAATCACAGCTCTTTTTATAGAATCTATGGAAAGTACCTAGTGACTTCATTTTAATCTATGGTTCATGTTACGTTGTTTATGATTTCGTTCCAATTTCACTTCCTTTTATATTTAAATGTAGTTCAGTATTTCTAAACTAGTTCATTATAAAGTTTACTAGCAATACGTTACTAACTCCAATAATTTCTATTTTTATCTTGGCTTTAATTTATCGCATACACAATTAATTACTCTAAATTAATTAGTAATTCATTCTACACAATAGACAGTCTATTTCATAACTAAGAATCTACTTTGTTTCACACGTCATTATTTGCCAATTACCAGTACGCGCTGAGTAGGTAATAATTCATTTAAGTTTATTTTTAAACGACCATTCTTGTCTAAATGATTAATTAAAACTAAGGTATTAAACAGCTTATCAACAAAGGTATGATTAAAAAAATATTACTAAGTTCCTTGACTAGGAATTGGACATATTAACATAGTATAAAATCACGCCTGTTATTCCCGAAGGGTAAGGCAGAGGTGTCCCTAAATAGACCCACATTTCGCCAGTTATGTTGTAACAGGGGGCGAGCCTATTACCATCAACCGGCCACAAATCCAGACTCCGTGGCTGCTACTGTGAAATTCCTGCTGGAAAAACCCAATAACAATTTGACTGACCCCGGAATCGAATCCAGGACCTCATGCTGAGCAGTCGCGATTGAGACCACTAGACCAACCATAATCATCATATTCTTCATGCTCCATAACCATCCTTTACCTCATCATCATTTCGGCCGAAAGACGTTCACTGCTGGACATAGGCCTCCCCCAAGTGTCGCCACATTGACCGGTCCCGTGCGAATCACATCCAGCGGATTCCCGCAACCTTCACCTGGTCATCGGTCCACCTAGTGGGAGGCCTTCCAACGCAACGTGTTCCGGTTCGCGGTCGCCACTGTAACGTTGTAGAAACTCAGAATAGTTTCTACCGTTACTTTGTAAACATAACCTATTCAACACTTTAATTAAGTTAAATGTCAAAACAAACGCCACAGAGTATACATACTCATTGGGCCGTCCAGTTACTAAACGACTAAAATTAGCTGTATTTACCAGTGCTGTGCGCGCGTTACGTGTATCTGATCGAATGAGTGAAGACTTGTCTATGCGTAAACACGCCAGTATAAATGTCACGGACTCGCGATGACGAGTCCTTTTTTGGAAATATTCTGCTCCCAGTGACTAGACGCGTTTTTTTATAGGAAATTAAATTTCTAGAAGTATTCGTGATCTAGAATATTCGGGCTTAAAGCAGGCAGCTTTAATTTTTTGTTAGTAACCTAACTCTTTTCGTTTTGTGTCTACGTAAACCCCATACTGGGTAAGTGTTGAACAGCAATTCACAGCAATTCACGTTTTCATATTTTGTGTATCACTAGCTACGTGGTCTCAAGATGTGAGCCACTTTCTATCACCGTTTTAGCTATGCACATTCAAATGCTTAAATCATGTAGCCTTCAGCCGAGTGTGTTTGACATTTTTCATGACACTCATAATGTGCAAATCATGTCGTGCTTACCACCACCATCATGTAAACTCCGTACTGATTGTGACTACCACACATCACCTTCATTGGCGCACGGGTATTTCTCGCTTTGCTTTTGCCTTGGTGTCACAATCAGCGGGGATGACTGCTAGCCATTCCGTGACACGCTGGACGTTATTTTCCAGGGTTCAAGATTCCGGCTGACAGTCAGGATTTCGGCTGACAACCGTTTTACCGGCATCCAATTTGCCGCGGGCTCCGCAGCGGGTACCCTTTACCTGCGTGGCCGCGTCGAAATTCTACGGGTCGGCGCGATCATCTGCCGTCCGTCACCCTACCTGGCGTCTGCAGCGTGGCACACCGCTACGGTCTTCGTCACGCCGGGCTGAGCCAGGAGAGTACCGTGCAAACCCCCCGGGCGGGCTTGGAAAACTTGTGACCATAAACCTACCCACACCCGTTTAGTTTATTAATATATTTTTATGTTGACCTGGGTCCGTGGTTTTCTTTTATTTACCCCCACGGACACCCTTTCCGTCACACCACTCCAGAACTTTTCGGCCCCATCGGCCATCCGTTCTTAATCATCCTTTTAATAACTTCCAATACTAGGCATCATAGGCCTCCACACTTTAATTGAGAGTACTGGGCCATCCCACCACATGGACCCAATACGAACAGATGGAGGTCGCATAACTTAGATTTTATTCGGCTCTAGGACATACCAGTTTCCTCATGATATTTTCCGTCACCGTTTTTAGATATTAATCATCATAAAATATAATGGAACATTGATCTTTTACAAATTCTTTTCCCGTCACGTCTTGCAAAGTCGTCGTAATAGAACGATTGAGCTACCAACAATGCCGATCGGTTTAAGAAAACCCAACTCATTGTGTTCGGGATACTTTTGTGCGCAAATTTGTCATTGCGATCGTGGAATATATTTTTTTCTTTCATACAAAAATAGATGATTTATCGGTCCAGTGATCTTGATAATCGAATATCGTAATTTTTTATCTGCAAAAGCTTGATACCGGTCTCTTTTTAGGAAAAAAAACCGGCCTAGTGCGAGTTGGACTCGAGGGTTCCGTATAAACCTGTAGGTATTTTGTTTTTAAACTACGTATATTTACGGTTTTCTGATTGTTTTCTTTACATGTACTGTAAGACATTGCTTCTTGCAAAATTTCATGATATCAACAGAAAGTATCCTGTAGGTTTTGATAACCTTATAAAATCGCAAAATCTGCGACATAAACGGTGATATCTTTTGATCGCGTTGACTTACAAGTTTGATTTTTTCAATGCTCCAAGGGGTAGCAGACTTGAATATTTAGTATTAGTTCCAGCTTGATACTTCAACGTTCCTGAGAAACAGGGTATTTGACAGACGGACAACAAAGTAATCCTAAGAGAGTTCCGTTTTTGCCGACTGAGGTCTGGTACGGAACCCTGAAAAGGTAGTCTAACAAGGCCTATTCGACTTTATAAGAGTTTTTTCAGTTAGCAACACTTTCTCCGCTTAACTGTATCAATAAATCGTAAAGTAATCTTTGGTAGTACGAAAATAAGAATTGTAAAAATAAGTTAAGGTCGAAAGTAATAGTTTGGGGTGCCCTTGCTGGTGAAATATGCCTCGATGGAAGGTCACTCGGAACTAATGGAAAATAGTGAAAAGCCTTGACATCGAATAACTTTGGTGTTGTTAATTAATAACCTGTTCGTATGGCACGTGCGTATTGTATTGAATTTGGGGAAATTTTGAAATTAAATGCTTTGTTCGGAGGCATGTTTGTATTGTGATATGGTTTCCTTATTTTATTTTGTGGAGTAGGAAACGATACGATGACATCATAAACTACATAGTGGTTAAGTCTTGCCAATATCAACGTAGGATATTATTATATCAACGATAGGTTAACGTATAGTTGCTGCCAGTTAAGATCGCAATAGCGGTCATTGCCTTTTCCATAACATCCCTTCGTGCGAACCAAAACAAATAAACCATGTATCGTTTTTCATTACAAAAAATGTTGAAGATCACGATAGATGACGATTCCAGACTTGAACAGGCTTATTTTTGGATTTCAAAGTCAAGAACTTTAATAAATGTAGGTGGTTCAATGACCGCTATTGCGATCTAACTGGCAGCAACTATAGTAACAAAAACAACAGCCTACCGAGGCACTAGTATGAGCGGGGTAAACGTAACGTAAATACGTTGATTTTTTAATTATAGAATACTTCGTACACATCGATTCACTAAAAGAATATCGCGCTCCCAAACTACATCCCACGAGAAGAGCAGTGTCGTAATTACTTACGGAGAATGCCAAATCTTAGATGGCATTGCTTATTCATTCATTGTCATTCTGATCTGACAGATAGACATAAGTAGTACGGTACTAAATTAGTTATTCATGAAATGCTGTGCCATAAGATATTAACAATGTCATTAAACTTTAATGAGTGGATTAGTAGGTAATGTAATAAAATGTTTACCGCCTTTGTACAGACCGGCACATCAAGTTACTACAATCTGCCAAATTTCTTTAATAGATTTTCAACTTTATCACTAAAGCACTTTAGGCTCAAGATTGATTGGGAAAATTTTACAGTTTCGGGTGGTTTGATGTGCTGGCGTCTGTATGTATAATCAGCCGGAAACGGTTCTACTGGTGGGACACAGGTTCTTCCCCGCGATAGGAAATGGTCCGTTGTCCACTACACGGGCCCAGGCTCAGTGCCGCTTGGTAGATATCACATTGTATACCTTTGTTTTTTATCTAGAACTTTGCGATTCCTTTGTTATGTTTTTTCTCGTCATTCTGAGAGCAACTTTGTAAGGCAATAAATAACTTTTTCTTTTATAACATTCTAAAAGCGGAAGCGCCAGGGTAAATATGATTCGCGGCCGTAACAAATATGGCTGTACAGAGTTACATAGTTATAATCATTAAATCATCAGTACAATAAATGGCATTTAATTCAATATCAACAATTAACACACATGATATTTTGTTCAACATGTTACAGCCTTAAGGCCCTTCTAACCCTAAAATTAGCAACTCTATTTGTGGTGGTTCAAACTTTGTTTGAAATAATGTTAGAATAAGGTTCTAATCAGCTTGCACTACAAAGCGGTTGTTACGTCAGTCACTGCGGCCGAATAGTGCGAAATGAGTGGTTTTTTGAAATTTACAAAAAATCTATTGATTGGACTAAAAAAATAAAATAAGACCTGCATTATAGTAAGTTCAGTTAGTATGCAAAGATTCATGATCTAATTTGAAGTACTTTTTGAATACCAGCAGTTTATTGTTCGATTTGGAGTTAACTTTTGGATTTTTTTTCTATCGAGAAAAAGTTATGGAATTGTGTTTTCGTCACACATAGGACTTATCATTAATCCTCAACTTTGCCATATATTTATTTCAAAGCTAATTATGCAGTATTTTAGGCGTAACGAAGGATCATGCCTTAGCATGATCCTATATCTCTCAAATGGCTTACCATTTGAGGGATATAGGGTGTAAAACACCTCTTAACGAAGCCGAAAAGCACTTGTTCTCCTCGTCATTGCGATTTTTTTTTTGTTTTACACCACACCTGGGAACCTTCTAGTTACGGAGATATTAGGGGTCAAAGTTCCAACTTTTTGACAAGTTTTTTTTTTTAATAAAAAAAATTAATGTAAGATTTTTACTTTAAACACCTCCACGACCCCCGTAGGTTACTATTCAATCCATCCATCAGGACAATGTTTTGAGTGCGTTACATTGAGTTCTACCACAAAACATGATTTTTCACCCCAAAAAAAAAGTTGTTTCCCAGCAATAATTTTTGCGTAAAGTTACTTAAGCAGTTAAGCAGGCAAAGTTTTTAGGCAGCAAAGTTACTTATTTATTACTTATGTACAGAATGCTTGGTTGACGGTTTCGTGATGAGGTCTTTCACACCCTGTATAGCCCTTAACTGCAATTTGCAAAAAACGTAATAAAAATTTAAATGACTTAACTTCATATTTTCTGCTACCTAGAAACATCAACAACAGCTAAACACTATCGTCTACCGTGCCTATATATATATACCTACACAAATCCACTTTCATCAATATTGGAAACATAACCCACCTTTCAGCCGAAAGGTAACCGTACTATCTATTTTAGTTTCTTCATACCATATCGCGTTACCTTCGTGATCTAGACACGAAAACCTAATAGAATATTTCAATTTATATTAACGTACAAATAAAACTTGAGTGGAAGCAAGTAAAGTACCTGTAGACACGTCTATGTGGTAAATAGGGCTTTTCACAGAACACGAATAACTTGGGGAAAACGTATACACAAAAATCAAAGCATTTATTTCAAGTAAGCCAGTTACAGGCACTTTTGAATTGTCGAAACAAAGATGAAAATTGAATGTAGCTACAGTCCCAGTAGACATAAAAACTGTAAAAGTACTGTAGTTGTCCATTCCCTAGCGTAGATCTCTATAGAGAAGAACGGACAAGAAACTCCATGGACACTCTTTTAAATAAGAATATTGTTACAAAATCTTGGTTACATCATTCATGTTGAGATGGTTTAATATGTGAGAACAATGTAGCAAGATGTGCAGTACCAAAAGAGTGATAGACATATGAATGTTGATGGATGGAGAGAGAGAGAGGAAGGACAAAGGAATGATGGATGGATTGTGAGAGGAATGATATGAAAGAGAAAGGAGTAAATGATGCCGTGACGTCTGACAGGGGAGAATGGAAGAACAGGACGTGTTGCGACGACCCCGAGCAGAATGAGATAAGGGCAGGAAAATTATATTATCATTATTAAACGTTTATTTCAGATTAAAATCATCCATATAAAAACAATAAAAAGTTACTTATCTAATTAATTAAATAAAAACACAATACAATCACAATTCAATGAAAACAAATCACAAAAACTTAAAAGTAATTTAAAATATTATCATTAAATTATCTAATTCAAAAATTATATACAAGTAATCGAATTAAAAAATAAATATTAAATAATATTCAATATAACATTCACATAACAAAATTTAATAATAAAAATAAAAACAATCAGTCAACAATAAAAATAAAAATCCTATCGATCGACGAGCCAGACCGTCACCTTCAACTTTGTAGGGCGACCGCCAGACACCACCAAACTCCTGCGCTAGTTTGCCGACATCTAACGTCCCAACATCATCATCATTGTTCCCACTGCTGGGACACAGGCCTCCTCTCTATGAGAGGGAATGGGATGTGGAATCCACCACGTGGGCCCAGTGCGGATTGGTAGATGTCACATGTCTTCGAATTTTTTGGTTCTAGGACATGCTGGTTTCCTCACGATGTCTTCCTTCACCGTTTTTGAGAGCAGTGGTGATGAAATAAATTATACAAAGTAATGCGCTTGTCTGGGTTCGAACCCACGACTTACTGTTCGTAAGTCGGGGCCGCCACCACTGGGCCATTGCTGCTGTCCGTCGCACCATGATATAATTATTCATCCATCTCTGTTTGATTGGGCTATCAGCACGTGAAGCAATCATCTTCAAGATACTGTCAATGATCTGATGTTTCTTGGAAACTGACTCGTTGATCTATTGGTCGGAAGCGCAACTGTGGAGCAAGAGGCCCTTTTTTTTTTTTCGGCTAGGAAATCATCAAATGACTCCTCCCGCTCTGGGCGGAGCAGGAGGGAGTGTCAGACTTTTACTGACTAAAACCCATCCATGTTCCTTCATCGCCCTTTGTGTTCCGGGGCCACGGTATCTCTTTCGAACAGTCCCGCAACCCCGGCAAGCATCGGTCCTTGCGGAACCCTTCCTTCTGCTGACTCTCTTTGAGGCGCGCGTGGAACGGGTTCGATTCCTGGTTGGGCAGAGTTATGGGGTTAATCATCAAGAATTTCTCTGTAGCAGTCCAGTGTCTGGATTTGTGCTCGGTTCTTCTTCTAATCTTATCAATGTTCCTTCCAATTACACGGTTTGGGCCCAGTAGGTGGCCACGTTTATTCCAGCGGTAGAGGCGCTGTATAGGTCGTCAAGAGTGCAGGTAGACGGACACCTGGGACACTCCATTGGGTGGGGCATAGTTTGGTCCGGAGCGCCGCACTCGCACTCGCACTCGGTGTTGGAAGAACCAATAGTCTTGTGTCCTAAAAAAAAAATCGGAGCAGTCTTTGGGGACTGCCGATAGAAGAGAAAACAAAAACTACACAGGCCCCGCCCCAGTCGTAGCACTGGTAATGCTCCGCGCATGCGTGGTGCTACGCTGTAGCAGATGCTACGAGTGCTACGAACGGCGTCGAAGCGTGACCGCACGTTAAGTTACGTGACGATGAGTTCAATGTTTTTCCTTCACCCAAAAAGTGCTCAACGCGCCTGAAGAAGTTTTCACTTCAAAAATCTAATTAATGATATCAACCTGTCATTTCCATAAAGATAAAGTAGGTAACCGTTTCAAATATAACGTTGATGTTTTTGAGTATTCTTTAAAATATACTATTAACAAGCATCAAGACTTTATTTCCACGGTCCCAAATCGTTAGCAATTATTTTCCCATCAAAATCAACGTACTGTAAACTCATTCTAAATAATGTTTTCAACTCGGACGATTGTTTTTATTGTGTTGAGGCCGTGCCTAATTAAATGATATCATATTATCATATCACAATACTCTGGGTATTGTATTGGGGTTTCCATTGGATATCTGGATTGATATAAGCAGTCTGAAGACCAGCCTTGTGCTGTGGGTCCCATATGATAGCTGCCAACTTGTTTTTGTACCGTCCTGTTGTATTTAAAAATATTTATTATGCGTAGCCATTGTGCTATTACCACAGAATAGATAATAGTACTAGCGTACAGAAGTTGCACTCCTTTGATCTTGAATAAATCCGACATTTTAAATACACAAACTGGGCGCGCTCGATCTAAATTGTGCCTTGACGCCAGACGCCACGCGTTAGCGCATGTCATTCGGCATTAAGAGCCTAAACTACCTCAGATTAGCAACTCTATTTGTGGTGGTTCAAACTTCGTTTGTAATACTGTTAGAATAAAGTTCTAATCAGCTTGTACTACAAAGCGGTTGTTACGTCAGTCACTGCGGCCGAATAGTGCGAAATGAGTGGGTTTTATTCTTTATAAAATCAAATTCGCGGGCGGCTCCGGCGGGCAGCCCCGTATATATAGATGCTCTGTGGCGAGCAAGCGACTGAGTGAACTGCGGCCGGCCGACTGCAGTTGAACGGAGCACAGATTTTATTCGCGCTGTCTTCTCTGTACGTAGTAGTAATAGCTCAATGTGCGTAGTATGTTTATTGTCTTTGCTTTTTTATTTCTTTTTTTTTTTCTTTCTTTCTGTCGTTCCATGTAAAATAGTTTTATCGTTGTTTGTTTACTTATTTTAACAGTTGGTAAGACGAGGCAGATGAGGATTAGATACATTAGGCTGCATTCCAAAAAAAGTTATTACGGTGAAAGCTAGCACAGTAGCATCCTACTATTTCTAACAAACTCCACCGAAACAGAAACCACCATCAATCAATTGATACCAATACCAACTCCCGGTATCAATTAAACACACGTCAATCACATGTCCCATCCCTACAAAACATGACAAACACACGTTCATTTAAATAGTTTACATCAATCTCATAATAAACCGCTATAAACTTTATGTCACAGCATAAATTATTTTAACGAGCATCATTACGTGAAGATGGTGCTACTGGATGTAAACCGTGTTTATTGTTAGTCTGTGAATGTTAGTGGGACGCACGTTTGGGTTAATCACTTATCTTGAGTGCGATAGAATAAGTAAATAGGTACAGACGTACCAGTACCAGCCGTGTGGTATCTGGCAGAGCCAACCCATTACACTCACGGGTGTCGTAAAAGGCGATTAACGTCTGAGGCAGAACACCTTGCGCCTCCGTAGACCAGAGAATGGGCAGCAGCGTTTTCTGTTAGTCTTTTATCACTACTGCGATCTCCAATCCACCTGCCAAGCGTGGAGATTACGGCAAATTCCTCCCATCATGGGAGAGGCTTATGTCCAGCAGTGGACGTTATGGGCTGTTGTTGTTGTTGTACAGACGCCAGTACATCAAACTACAAGTAAATGTCAAATTTTCTCAATGAACCTTGGACCTAATGCTTTAACAATAAAGCTGAAAATCGTAAGTAGAAGCTACATGTGAATCTGTACTAACGATACTGTGTAGACCTAAGGTATAGATTGACCCGGTTATCAAGAAAGACGTAGTTGATATCACACCTGGTTGTAATTCAATATTACAAGAGCGTAAAAAAGGTGTAATGATCACCCCCAATAACAGCAATATCCACGTACTAATTACAAAATATGTAAGAACACGTGCAAAATTCCAAAACTCGACGAGGCAATCAAAGAATTAGACATCAGCTTTTCCTTTAACTCTTGGACTATTGTAGGTCAATAAGTGTCATAATCAGTGCACCTACTTTTCATTAGGTATTCAAAAGTTTAAAATATCTGTTTTATTTTCATTTATAAGTATCTTTGGTTCTTTTAACTTCTCTTTGAAGCGTGTTATTATTATTTAACTTGTATTCTGTGAATAACGTTGCTGATTACATAAATTATTGTTAATTTTAAGTTTTATGTCTCTGTGCTTTATTATGTAATTGTTTATTGTTCCAAATAAAATAAAAATAAAATATAGAGGAGTAGGCTTGGTGAAGATATCTAGTCAATGATTCTCTTTCTAATAGGTGCAATAAGTACATAGTAAGTAAATATTCTGTATATGTAAATAGGTATAAGGTACGATGGGGTTGGCATATCCGTATGGATAAAAACCCCTTTAAGTTTACAAAGAATAAAACAAAAAAACCGGCCAAGAGCGTGTCGGGCCACGCTCAGTGTAGGTTTCCGTAGTTTCCCGTCCGTCACAATAAGTGTTCCCACTTATGAGTTTAAAGGTGGGTATCCATTATCTAAAAATGCTTGCATATACGAATATACTACAAACTTAGTCCAGAAATTATTTTGTACCACTTTTTGTCTTTTTTGTACAAAAACTGTTGTTTCCATCAAGTTTAAAATGATTTTCCTAGAAAGTCCTTATAAAGTTCTACTTTTCAGATTTTTTTCATATTTTCTAAACTTATGGTTCAAAAGTTAGAGGGGGGGAGGACACATTGTTTTTTACTTTCGGAGCGATTATTTCCGAAACTATTGACATTATCAAAAAATGATTTTAGAAAACCCCTATTCATTTTTAAATACCTTTCCAACAATATATCACACGTTAGGGTTGAAATTAAAAAAAAAATCACTTCCCACTTTACATATAGGGGGGCTACCCTAATAAAACATTTTTTTCCAATTTTTATTTTACCACTTTGTCGGCGTGATTGATATACATATTGGTACC
The DNA here is from genome assembly GCA_905147715.2 of Xestia xanthographa. Lineage (NCBI taxonomy): Eukaryota > Metazoa > Arthropoda > Insecta > Lepidoptera > Noctuidae > Xestia > Xestia xanthographa. Next base: position 23,468,572 of record LR990659.1, read on the forward strand.
AAATTTCAGCTTTCTAGTGCTAACGGTTACAGAGATTAAGCGAGGACGGACAGACGGACGGACGGACAGACATGGTGAAACTATAAGGGTTCCTAGTTGACTACGGAACCCTAAAAAGGGAAGTAGGTCATTCTTGAATCAGAAAACAAACAATAGTTTCTTTATAGAATATTTTTTTCAGTCCCGACAGAGCATATATGTAAAATCATTTTTTTATATCTATCCATATATATAGCCAGTGTTTTTCCTTGGTAACGGGGCAAAAACCTTCTTCATGTACTTTTACATACACACTTACCTTTTTTTTCTGTTTTTTCTTAATCGTGTTTAGTACCAAACCTGGTGTCAGTCGGATTTTTATTCCACTCATAAGCCTCTAACTTAGCTTTGCATGCTGGTTACCTCATACCTCACGATGTTTTCTTTCAGCGAAGCAAGTAAATTATACAATACGCACACGAATCTGAAAAATCAGAGACGCGTGTCACTCGTGTCTTGAGTAATTCATCAACTCGTCCCACATGCCCACGGCCCACTTGGGACGAGTTGATGAAAATCATTTTTTTATTTTTTTTTATATTAAATATATTTTTTATTGTTATTTATTTTTTTGTTTTTTTTTGTTTTATTATCCTGCCAACTTTGAGAGAATTTGTTGTAACATGAAAGAAACCCGGAAGAAAAGAAGTTTATTTAGTTCCTCTTATCGTACCCTATCACAAGTCACTTGAATGAGATGTAAGCAGAAAGACTTAGCAACAGCCACTATCAATGAGATAATATGTGATCTTTACACCCACCACGCATTACGACACGCGTGTTCAACACATCAAGTATTGACACACTTACTTGTATTCATTATTTTATTGTTGTGTTATGTGTTTCCGATGCATTTTGTACTTGATAGTTATACGAATACTTACTTGGCAACAAGAATATGTATAGAGGCTAAAAGGCTGCTAGGTTCAAATGAAATTGGAAATGGACAAGTCACAGGAGCCGCAAAAAAAGAAATCAAATTAAGAAAAAAGTTACCTCTCAATGGGTGCATGTGGATGAACGGCACTTCCGAGACCGGCCGAGGAAAAGGTAGCGAAATTAACTTCTTGCTACTAAAACATTCCCAATGTAAAATCTCAATAACACTGCCGAGCTGGAAATCAAACCCAGGTCCCCGAGCTCATGATAAGAACTAGCATTGGCTTGATTCAGTGCCCGCCCAGTACTTCTGTACACGGCACGTATTATTAGGAGGTTCCTCTCTCAAGAGCCTTGACCACCGGCTGCTCGGACCCTGTTCCCAGCGCTGTTAAACTACTATTTTTACATTTTTAAATGTTTTTATTTATATTGTTTTTATATACAGGGTGTTAAAGTAGTCGCGTGCCATAGCTTAGGGGTGAGTTCAGTATCGATAAAGGAACCCGTAAAAAATAAAAATAAAATACCTTTAATTTTTTTTTATAGGTACCTAAAATTAGGGTGTTAGTGTGAACACCGTTATCCTTGAAACCAGTGGTTTGATTTCATTAGTAGAACCTAAAACCTTTGAAAAGGCAACCTTTTTTTTTTAAAAGAAAATCCACTATTTTCCTCAAGACCATTTTACCCTAATGCGCTCGGAAACAGCTGACCGCCGAACGGGCGGGCACTCGGGGGGTCATCGACCGCAGTCAGCTGCCTTTAGAGCGCGTGCCGTGTGCCGAGCCGTTTGTTTCTCGCGCGTAAATTGAGTGTACCTACTTAAACAAATGAACACGCTCGTTATTAGGTAAGTAATTAAAGCACTTAAACAAATAAAATAATTGTAATTCTAAACGATTGCTATCTTAATTTAGTAGACCGTATTAAATTAGGTTGATCTTGCAATAATTATTTTATGTTAAATTTTTATTTTTTTATTTTTTTTGGATTTTTTTCTTTATTTTTCCTGGGTTCCTTTAACGATACTGAACCTACCCCTAAGCTATGGCACGCGACTACTTTAACACCCTGTATAGGTGTGGAAGATGGAAGCAACTAGATCTTTAAATATTAAATAAGATAAGGACTTTTATGATAATAAACTTTTACTTTTTTACGTTTAACATAGTTTTACCTATCAAACTATTATTTAGTTCCATCTTTTTTTCTATGACAAAACATAGTAAAAAAAAAATAAGAAATACATAGGTAGGTACTGCTAATACTAAATATTGTAAAAAGGTTGGTCGGTCCATAACAATAAGAATATTTAAAGATGTAAGCAATATGTTAAAAAAATATTAAACTAGCACTGAAAGCCAATTTATACTAACTAATCCATATTATTACATCTATCGATTGAGGCGTTTTTCAAATAATATCTAATGCCTCTCAAAAGTCAAAATGAACCTCGCTGATTAATTTTCTTTCAACAGCATCAAAGAAAAATCACGTTAAGTAATTTAACAAAGAAATAACTCAGATGGCTTCCAGAATAAATCAAGGAGGATTTATTAAAGTACAGTCTGCTTCGATAGTCTAGACTCCTAGGGCCACAGATTAAGCTGAGATTTCTACATCGATCGTTGCTTTGACTACGAGATTGAACTATTAATTCCAATCTTAAATGCATTAGGGGAATTCTTTTGAAATCTCTTTTGTAAAAACTCTTTTTTTAATCAAGATTAATTATTTATTGAAGACTAGGTTTTGTCTCCGGGTTTGTCTTCATAACTATAGATAATAGGGAATATGCAAGTATTTTTTTCTTCACTTAAATCAATAAAATTAACAACCCAAGAAAAGTATTAAAAGTTAAGTTCAACTACTGCTTGTCGCTTAAAAATAATATTAAACTCCTGCAATTTTCTATGACAGTTCAAACATCCGTAGCTGTCGCAGCAATGATGTGACGTCATTATCCACAATCGGCCTTGTTTAATAAATAAAATAATAAATATAAACAAAATATTTTTTTTTGGCCTTAATAAAATAATTTTACCTCTTGTATGTGCTTTATTCAAGTAAAAATTGCAGTAACAATATTATAATTTTTTTTATGTGAAACTTTAAGCTTAAGCACTTTTCAAATAAAATTGTTTTTTTTTGACACAATGAAGTTTGACGTCACTACCGGCGTTATCGAGGACGATGCGTTTTGAGAGTGCGTTCCGTTTCACCAAAAACATGCTATATAAAACAGTAAATTGTAAAATAAGTGATGTATTAGAAACTTAAACAAGTGTACCAATGTTTTTATGCGCCAATTTGGTTTTCATCAACTCGTCCCAAATGGGCCGTAGGCTTGTGGGACGAGTTGATGAACGACGCAAACAAGGCATTTTTCATAAATAAAAAGAATTTTGTATTTCATGCATATTCCCTATTACCCTAAAGGAAAGTACTACCGAAGTAAAGAACTATATGCTACTGTCTTTGAGGAGCTCGTGGCTAAATAATAGCAGCCGCTCAGGTCGATCTTTAGGTTAAGCCATGCTTGCCTAGGTTGGTCTGTGGATGGCTGACCACCCATTACATACCGAGTTTCCTCCGTGCCTCGGAAAGCACGTTAAGCCATTGGTCCCGGCTGTCATTTGTGATCTTTGACAGTCGTTACAGGTAGCCAGTGGCCCAAAAAGTCTGACAACCAGTCTTACCAAGGGGTATCGTATTACTCAGTACTAACTGGGTTGTGGAGGTCAGATAGGCAGTCGCTCCATGTAAAATACTGGTATTCAGCTGCATCCGGTTAGACTGGAAGCCGACCCCAATAAAAACTTGGGAAAAGGCTAGGCAGATGATGACGCTACTGTCCTTGACTTAACTGTCCTTATCCCGGTCATGATCGGCTTGTGTTCCAAATTTTAAAAAATCAATCTTTAATTCAACCGTAAAAAGGCGACTGACAAACAGACAGGTTTTCTTTCACAGAAAAATATTAGTACGGATCTTTAACACAGAGCGTTTTTTTTTTTAAATCAAAAGCCTTGTCTCATCTGTTCTGAGTTCAAACCTAACAAGACTTAATGCTTTTTGATTTGATGAGAAACGCCTACCGTTTAGTTTTGACCTTCACAATAATATGATATTAATTGGAAGATATCGATACCTTGACGTTTATAATGACTACAAGGAAACCAAAAACCCCGTCGATTTCAGGTTTTCTGATTTTTTAAACGAAGGTTGAAGCTAACATTATTATTTTTCAATCTATCAATCATATTTTATTTATTTATAGTGTTGAAATAGGTAGAGTTTATTTACCTAACTTTAAGGAAGTAAGTAATATATGGATCCTCAATCATTATCCTCATTACGTTAGAAATTATGTCAAAATGATCAGGTAATACTGAGGTACACACACACAAATGTCACATAAGTACCCCTTTAATGTTGAAAGAATCACTAAAGAAATAATCACTATTTCTTTGATCAACAAGTGCCTTTTTTTTTTTTCGGATGGGAAATCATCAAATAACTCCTCCCGCTCTGGGCGGAGCAGGAGGGAGTGTCAGACTTTTACTGACTAAAACCCATCCATGTTCCTTCATCGCCTTTTGTGTTCCGGGGCCACGGTATCTCTTTCGAACAGTCCCGCAACCCCGGCAGGCATCGGTCCCTACGGACCCCTTCCCTTTTGCTGACTCTCTTTGAGGCGCGCGTGGAACACGAACGCGCCGTCGACACGGCCTGTCGTCATGAGACGGACGGACGGCGAGCTAGCCCGTAGCCCACCGTCCACAGGCCCGCGCCTACGGTGGCCGGGGGCCACGTGGTGGTGGCCCCCGACGCCCGGGGCGTCTCCCGCGGCGGCCGGGACGTTGAGAGGTTCTCTCCCTCTCACGTTCCGCCACCTCCTTCTCTAGCATTACTGCTTCGCAGAAGGAGGTGACGGCGTCCCATTCCGTCTCGCTCCGGACCATGGCTTGCAACAGGGCCGGACGCGAGAGGTCGCCGCCGCTGATCGCCGCTTCGAGGACACGGCGGGGCACACCTCCACCGTGTCCTCCGGTCGATCCTCACAATGGAAGCACCCGGGCGTTTCCTCCCGCCCGATTCGGTGCAGGAACCTCCCGAACACTCCGTGTCCGGTGAGGACCTGCGTCAGGCGGAAGGTGAGGACGCCGTGGCGTCTCTCAAGCCACTCCTCAAAGAGGGGACTTATCGCCACTATCGTGGCGTGCCCTGCACGGGGTTGCGACAGTCGCTCTCTCCATGTCGCCATGAGATCCCGCCGGAAGTCTGTCCGCTGAGCGACAATTTGTCGCGGCAGCGGAGTTTCCCCCCGGCGTAGCGCCTCCACGCGCGATTCATGTAGGCGCGCGAGGACTATCGCCTCTAGATCCCATGGCGGCAATCCGGCAAGGAGGCTCGCCGCCTCGCGGGAGATCGTACGGTACCCCCGGGCCAGCCTTACGGCTACTACCTTTTGGGGCGCGTTCGAATAGTGGGCGGCTCGCAGCCTCAATGAACGCGCCCACACCGGGGCCCCGTAAAGGGCCATTGACCGCACGACTCCCGCGTAGAGCCTCCGGCGGGAGGCGTTTGGCCCCCCCAGATTGGGCAGGAGCTGCCTGAAGGCAGCCCCAGTCCGTTCCAGTTTGGGGGCCAAACGTCGGAAATGTTCTACGAAGTTCCACCGGCTGTCAAGGACAAGTCCCAAGTACTTCAACGTCGACTCAACGCCGATGGATACCCCTCCTACCGTCAGTGAGGATCCCGGAGGTGGCGCATTCCGAGGCCCATGAAAGCACATGGCCTCGGACTTGTGCAGTGCCACCTCGAGACCCAGTTGCCGGATCCTCTTTACGACTATCGCAACCCCGCGTGTCATCGCTTCGGCCGCCGCCTCGTGCGACCTCCCCTGTGCCAGCACCAGCGTGTCGTCAGCGTAGCACACTACGCTGACACCGCTAGGGAGGTCGGCGCGCAGCACCCAGTCGTACCCGATGTTCCATAAGGGCGGCCCTAGGATCGATCCCTGCGGAACACCGCACGACATCTCTCGCCGGTTCCATTCTCCGCTGCGACCGGGGTAGATGACGGCTCTGTCCGTCAAATAGTCCCTGACCACTCGACGGAGGTAGGTTGGCACCCGGTGATACCGGAGTGCCTCCCTAATGCAGCTCCAGGGCATGGAGTTGAAGGCGTTGGCGATGTCGAGAGACACCGCCAAGACAACCCCACCCCTGGAAACAGCATCCCCTGTCGTGAGGGCTCTCACGCGCATGATGGCGTCCACCGTAGAGCGCCCCTTGCGGAAACCAAACTGGTGTTCCGCAAGGTCCGGCCCAGTCCCCGCAAGGTGCTTGGCGAGGCGGTTTGCAATGACTCTTTCAAAGAGCTTGCCCACCTCGTCGAGCAGCACCACGGGCCGGTATGCGGACGGAGAGTCCGCAGGGCGCCCCGGCTTCCGGATGAGGACCAGCTTCCCCGTCTTCCAACGAAGCGGGAACTGGCCTCTCCAAGCATGCGCTTAGGAGCCCCTCCAGTCGAGGCCCAAGAGCATCAACAAGTGCCTGACAACTTATTTTGACGTAATCGAAGTCGAACATTTACACTCGGCCGTTTGTCCAAATTCGAATACGGGCAAACGACCATGACGTTTTAAATTCGCTAAACGTGTGGGCCTTAACATTAGTCGTTAATTAAAATATAACAAAGACATTACGATAATGCGTCAATTAGAAGAAAATGCGATTAACTATAAATGTTTAGTACATTAACACTACCAAGATACTGATAAGGTGCTGCCAAGGGCACCGTATCAAGACATCGTATCTATTTTAGTAATGTTATTATCAAATAAATAACATTTTAATATGAAATTATTTACTTTGTTGTCTATATTTGTGTCAATCAAGTTTATTATAATTTACCTTATACCTGTGAGAAAATCGGCGTGTACTAGAACGAAAAATTCGAAAATATGTGACATCTGTCAACCCGCCAAACCGACAACTGGGCCCTCGTGGTGGCTTCCGCCTCACTTTCTTTGAGAGAGAGATCTGAGGCACGATACGTCGATTTAGGCTTGTTGACTGAACAAAATCTAAATAGTCCGTCAGTTATGTAAACCAAAATTGACGAAGATACGACGCTTTTAAAATTCTCAATACGTCACGCCGTGGTATAATTTTTAGTGCATTCTGACGTCACGAGCCCCGAGTTTTGATGCGTTTTATCTTTGTCAATATTGAATGATTTACAAAAACAAAAAAAACGTGTCCATTATTTTCCAATATTCTAACTGACAGACTAAATAGATTTGCAATTTTTTTATATTGTCGTCATGCCTATTTATCTTACAGCATTTTAGTTAAATTATTGTATGCAACAAACACAATCAGTGGTATGAATAAATTCTAAAATTATGAAAATATTATATGTAAAAAAAGTACTTATTTTTAATAATAAAATCCATCGACGTATTTACGTTACGTTTACACCGCGCGCTCGTGCTAGGGCCTCAATCAGTGGGAACTACCCCCATACATTAGGCTCGGCACAAACGGGCCACCAAGCACAGCCACCGGTAGCCAGTGACAAGCAGTTCACACACTTTTTCGTACATTTTGTTGAAACTCGTCGCACACGTGTGGCCGGTGGCGGCCACTCGCTACAGCAGTGTTGGTGACTCGCGGTAGCGCTCGAAAGCCACCGGTGGCTGTGGTTGGTGGCCCGCCGTTTGTGCCGAGCCTTATAGACTGATTGTATTATATTTTGTAATAATTTACCCATTTCATTTCTTGTTTACCTACGAGTACCTATATCGACATTTCCTTTCTTTGTCATATAAGCTTTAAAACAATTATTTTCCTTGTATCGGCACGTGCTTTAGAAGAAACTCACGTTTATCGCTTTAGATTATAAATATCGATGTTTGTTTATGCGTATTATGTGCCTACTGCTGCATTCCAACTTAATGACTTGCGTAATCTTTATAAAAACCTGTTTTGCTTGAATATATTAATATTAATCAACAATTACTTAATTTTACTAGAAGGGCTTGTGGTTAACAGCTGCACGTGTCAATCTACTAGGTTAAGCAACCTTTGCCGAGGTCAGTCCGAAGATGGGTGACCATCCGGTACATACGGTGACCCCTCAGAGCCTCGTAAAGCATTTTGGTCCCAGCTGTCATTTGTAGATCTTTGACTGTCGTTACGGGTAGACAGAAACCCGATAAAGTCTAACCACCACTCTTACCAAGGAATATCGTGATACCTTGTAAGTTATAACTGGGTTGTGGAGGTCAGATAGGCAGTCGCTCCATGTAAAATACTGGTAATCAGCAATTATAAAATTGTACGGAATATCTTACTCAGAAATTGTCACTTAGTTTTTTAAATAAAAGTTAACTTTGAGAAAGAGTTCGCAAAAAATAAAGAAAAATTTCCAGGGTGCGGTGAGCACAACGATTACGTAAATCCTTTTTTTCCCGCAAAACGCAGCACCGAAAGGACCAAAATGTCAAAAGAGAGAAGAACTAATGGCTTGACACATGTCAACTTGTCGCTTGTCTATCAGGGCCCTAATGATGAAAGACAGGGGAAACGCAAGGAAGCAATTGTAACAAAATAACTTGAGACGTATCGAAGCAAGTGAAATAGTAGATTGTATGACAAGGGAGCAAAATAATATTTTTACGGCGAGGACGCTATTTTGAATCAAGAGCGAAGCGAAGAATTCTAGAATAAAATCCCGAGCATAGCGAGGGATTCTAAAATAGAATCCTGAGCGTAGCGAGTAAATAATGCAATTATAATAATAATTATTATATTACAGTTTATACAATTTGCGTTCGATTTTAATGAACGATTCATGTTCCAAATTCAAATCTCATTACTGCCCGTTAAAAAGTCTAGTGGAGAAAAGAGCTACTTTGCTCCCGCTTAAAGAGGAACAAAACGACACTTTTTGAATGAAAGGGGTGAAAATGGATAAATTGATGGAGAGAAGATATTATGCATTTCTTCATAATATTTTTTTTTTCTGAATTTAGGTGTAGATACGTCATTCAAATCATTACTAAGTGGACCGATGACCTGGTGAAAGTTGCGGGGATCCGCTGGATGCGAGTCGCACGGGATCGGTCAATGTGGCGACACTTGGGGGAGACCTATGTCCAGCAGTGGACGTCTTTTGGCTGAAATGATGAATGATGATGATGATGATTCTAATGGGACCAATGCATGTCAATTCATTAAATAGAATTAGAGTAAAACCAAAATACAATAATATTTCTGTCATTGAGATAAAATAATGATATTTTAAATGACGTAAATAACGTCATTTTAAACAAATGTTGTGGTCTGATCACAAAAATTGTAATTAGATACTTAAATGTGGAGGATTTCAGTCAGATGTTTTGCAAGCAGACTTTAATTTAGATTTATTTTTTGATAATAAATGAATTGTGTCTTTAATTCTTTATGTGCAGATAATGACATGATAGATCATAACATAACAAAAGATATCCGGCTTAAAATGTAATTTTTATCTTTGATTTCATCGATCTGGATTAATTGCGCTATAAAAAGCGAATAAAGTGGATGTTTAATTTTTATTCGTATTAAAAACTAAAAATAACTTTCAAATATAATTTTCCTCTCACAAAAATATGATAAAGCCAGATATTTAATAAAAAATAAACGAGGGTTTTCATTTTTCTCTCATTACGTACATTTATCTGTAGCGTTCTCTAAGTAATTATTTATCTCTGAGATTTCTCGTTTCTCAGTTATTACAAGGATATTTTTCTTTTATAAGAAAAGAAAAAAAGATAAAAGAAAATCCAATAGAAGAACAAAAGCACGGGATACGTAACAGGCACACAAAAGCTTTGCACCATCTCTCTTATGTAGGGTGACAAGACTAGGACAGTATTTAAAAAATTAATTACTAAAAAATTTACTTGCATTTTATAGTTTAAAAAGGAACTATTGTTACGAAATTACTTACTACTTTAATATTAATTACACTATGTTTGAGATGAAATGAATATTGTGGTATTAAAAAGTGGACGTTAGGAAAGAAAAGAAAAAAAATAATTAATTGTAAACTTTTCAAGTCACTATTTTATCTTATACTAGAATTATCAGTTCCTAGTAACAAATCGATCAGTAACACAAGAGTGGCAGACCACTAATCGCCATCATTACTATGCCTCACCATATAATGGAAGGTATCACATTAATGGATCCAATAATTGCCGTATCAATCATGGCTTGCATCGAAACTGTTTATCAAGCTTAGATTACGTAGTATATTAAATCATTAAAGATCTGGATGAACATAAGGAGGACCTAAGGATGATCTGTCACATGTTTCGAAGAAATAGATGTGGAAGCCATGATTTTTACACAAGAGCATCTAAAAACCACGTAAGTTGATGATCAATTCGATTGGTTAATGATCTTTCAAAAATTTTGATTGGGGCAGGTTAAAAATGGCAGAGCATGTCTTCTTATTTATTTATTTAACAATTTGTATACACATTTATAAAAAAAAAAGAAGACAGGAACAGAAAGATAGGTACAAATGTGATGCTTATTTCTAAAGTTTCCTGCGAAAAAAAGATATGTAAAAAAAAAAAGTAGTCTGAGTTTGTGTAAAAGAAGAAGTGAAAATGCAAAAACAAAAGCTAATAAGTATACAATATACTAATGTAGTTACTTGTGCTTGTACATGTGAATACAAAGATAAAATATAAAAAAAAAAAAAACATTTAATTCAGGCAACACACCCATACTGAAGATACATTTTTCATTTACAAATTTTCAAAAGTAAAAAATTCGAGAACAAAAATATAAATACAATATAACAATGCGACTATGAAAAAATGCAAAGACAATGATCTCTATATACACTCTTCTTTGAAAACTGCAACAGTTTAGCAGTCCCTAATATCAGGTGGAAGTAAATTCCACAACCACAATGCGTGTAGTGAAGAAGTACGGGTAGAAAGCATCTTACATATTTCTCTATTAGTCGTCATATCACCTAGCAAATTCATGATTTACACAGTCCATAGGAATATGCTGAAGACGATGCTATAGTATCAGCATTACTAGCATAATGTTATTGTGGTTTCATTCCTTAATGTTCATTTAAGTGTTACTTTCACTTAAGTCTGAGTATTCAAACAAAAACTGAAGTGGTTGACCTACACACTAGACTTCGTTTTGTATTGCGAGTCAAGGTCAAAAAGCTTTTCAATGTAAACGAGCGAGCTACCGAGCGCGAGCTTCGTAGAACGACGAAATATTATGATGAGTGAGTAAATAACACTTATTTTTTAAAGATTAACTTTCATTTTTATAATTTGTAAAAGGTTTTTTGAATTGTGAATAAAATTGATGCACTTTTCTCACTATTTGTTATTAAAATTCTATGGCTCATAATCATCTTTGACTGATTTTTAATGTTGGTAAAACTTTTAATCCTTTCCCATACATGCTGTATTAAATTCTTTCTTTTTACTCCATCGATTATTATTCTGGATCGCCTGACTACTTTTGTCATCATAAAATTAATCAACTTGATTATGTAGAAAAAACAGATCATAGACTATACTATAAACACTGAGCAGCTCGAGTATGTGTGCAGTTAGGCGTGGTGTGATGCGTACGTCTGTGTAATAAAACTATGTGTTTCCTTACCTTTTATAATTACGTATTATTGTAAGAAAACTAAGACCTGTGTCCACGAGAACACTGCCGACAAACTGTCCTGCAGTTTGGCAGAAGATTTGTTGTAAAATACTCCTACGTAACTTTTTGTTGAAAAACAAAAATAACAAAAAAATAAAAACTAGCCAGAAAAGTCTCGTTATAACCTTAAGCCCTGGTCCCACTACCGATCTCCGCCCGCACCTCGGGCGAGGTGTGTCCCATATACCGGTCGCGTCGTGCTATTTCAGCGAGAACTCTCCTTATAAGCCACCGTGCGAAACAAAGTCTTGGCTCTCTCGTGTGTTCAGGTAGAACAATTTACGGAAATTGAGTTTGTTTAAAAACAGCTTGATGTATTTTTTTACAATTAAGTTGTTATTTAGCGATCAGCGTCAATGGGGAGACGGGAGACACAGGCAAAGATAATCCAAGATAGCGCCACCATAGCTGGTCTGTCTGGCTGGTCAATCTGACCAATGAGGTTAAGCTATTTTGAAATATAAATGACATTACCACATTTTCAACAAATGACGATGTTGGGTACCAGCTATGCTAGCGCCATTAGTTCCACAGTGTAGACACACTGTACTGTGTGTACTGTGAATAGGGAGACCCCTATTCACAGTAGAGTCTGTTTTCACAAAAAAGTGTCATTTCAAAATTACGCTTTAAATATCGATATTTCCGTTGTTTTTTTTAATAAAGGAAAAAAAAAGGGTGAGTTATTGGAGCCGAAGAAACAACAAATGACCCATCCATTCAGTCCGTTAAATTTGGCAAACGATGCACCAAACAGCCTGTCATCATCATCATCATCTGCCTAGCCTTTTCCCAACTATGTTGGGGTCGGCTTCCAGTCTAACCGAATGCAGCTGAATACCAGTATTTTAGCCTGTATTAGGCCAAATTTCATCAAAATCTGTACCTATCGTTTTTGCATGGAAGAGTAACAAACATCCATCCACCCATTCATCCATCCATCCTCAAAAACGTTCGCATTTATAATACTATAGTCTCCGCCAGATAAGTAAGACTTAAAGGTCATTGCTCTTTCCCTAATTTCTCTGCGTAGGTACCCCGACATGAATCGTTTTTCATTACTAGAAAAAGTCAAGGATCACGATAAAGTTCGTTTCGGGACAAGTTTATGTCATTATTTCTGTTTTCGGAATTATGTACTTGAATAAAAGTGTGCGGGTTAATGACCTTTAATTCTTATTTATCTGGCGGAGTCTATAGTAAGGTTGCTATAACTATCTTCTTAGCAAAATCATGCGAGAATTATGGTAGCCCCCGACAACCGGCAACCACAATACCGGCCAATGTAAGGGCCGTTTACGTCACCCACCAAATTGAATCTACGAGTAATTTGGGCAACTCTTCATATTGACTAATATAGAGCGTAGTGTTACCATTACCATGAGTTACAGAAAAATTGAAAGGGAATTGACTGTCTTGGTATGCGCATGTGATAAGGAGGGAAGAATCGCATGTGACCCCAACTATGTTGGGGTCGGCTTCCAGTTTTACCGGATGGAGCTGAATACCAGTATTTTAATTAGTATTTGGAGCGACTGCCTATCTGACCTCCACAACCCAGTTAGTACCGGGTAATACGATACCCCTTGCTAAGACTGGTTGTCAGACATTTTGGGCCTCTGACTACCTAACAACTGTCAAAGATCTACAAATGACAGCCGGGACCAACGGCTTAACGTGCTTTCCGAGGCACGGAGGAAACTCGGTATGTAATGGGTGGTCACCCATCCACAGACCAACCTAGGCAATCACGGCTTAACCTAACGATCGACCCGAGCAGCTGTTATTATGTAGCCACGAGCTCCCCTTGTGACCAAAGGAGTGATGAACATAAATGTGGATGGATGCAGGGGGAGAGGAAGACCAAGGAAACGATGGATGGATTGTGTGAGAATGATATGAGGGAAAAAGGTGTAAATGATTGTGTGACGGTTGACAGAGGAGAATGGAAGAAGAACGTGTTGAGCCGACCACAAGTAACATGGGATAAGGGCCCATATACAGGGTGGAATTTTTCAATGCCACCTGGAGGGAAAGTACTCTAAATACTGGAGATAGCAAATTTTACTCAAAGGAAACATTCCTTTATTTTTTTAAAGAAACAAATCTGCATTCACAGATTTTCGATATTTTTTTTGCCACACTCGGGCATCGAAACCGGGATGGATCGACTAAATTTCGAAAAAAATCTGTACCTTTCTGCAATCAATTGATAGGGTCAATCATATGGATCAAATCTCTCTAACAAACATGATAAATTAAATGAAAGGAAAACCATGAATAAAAGTGATTTATCTTATTGAATTTATCCCATTGAATTATAACTGTTCTTTAGATTTAATGGTTTTCCCTTCATTTAATTTATCATGTTTGTTAAAGAGATTTGATCCATATGATTGCACCTATCGATTGATGTAAAAAAAGTACAGGATGTTATTTTTTCGAATTTTAGTCGGTTCGATTCCCGAGTGTGGCAAGCGAATTTTCGAAAATCTGTGAATGCAGATTTGTTTCCTTTTAAAAAAATAAAGGAATGTTTCCTCTGAGTAAAATTTGCTATCTCTAGTATTTCGAGTACTTTACCTCAAAAATTCCACCGTAAATGAGATGGGCTTTTCAGTTAATAATGAAGTTCCGCATTGTAACTAATAGTAGGCAATTTTGTATATTTTTGATAGGCAACTGATAGGTTACTATGCCACTTTCAACACCTAGGGAAGATAACTCAAATTTTCTGAAACTAAAATATTCTGATGACCAAATACGCCTGTCCTTCAATTATTTTTCTTACATAATTATTAGTTTATTATTTTCTTAATCAGCAGCTTTAAAAACATTTTTAGATAAGTATACAAGAAAATATTGTCACTCTTCTTGAAGAAGAGTTGCACGGGCCCGGTCAATGTGGCGACACTTGGGGGAGGCCTATGTCCAGCAGTGGACGTCTTTCGGCTGAAGTGATAATGATGATGATGAAGAAAATATTAGCTCATCGGCATCAAGAAGAAGATCTGTACCCCTGTTATTATTAAGAGTATAAGCTCTTGATTAATTCTGAAAAGGATTACTTTCAAGATTTCAATCGTCTTTTTGAAACTTTCACGATCAAAACACATTATAATACACATGTAAACGGGTATTTTCGCGAATTTTCACGGGTTTTTTTTTTGTCTTCCCGCGACCACGGCTGGTGCAATCCGGTCGAAACGTCGGGCTAATATTAAAGGTAAAAATTCCCGAAAATACCCGTTTACATGTGTAATATAATGTAAGATTTCAATCTCCATTTTCGAATTGACATTAACATGACGACAGAAACGTTTATTATTTATATCCTTAACAAAACAGAAAATTAAGCAACTTGTATGCTCACCCTACTGTCTGTACCACTTACGATCGCGTGGTGTTCCTCAGAGCCTGAAGTTATTAATATTCATCAATTAGAGAGGATGTAATCGAATAACATTGTGAACGGGAATATTTGAAACTAAGAACTTGCTTCCCGATGTAACTAGCAAGTTCACACGATTTAATTTTCGAACTCGATTCCCATTGGTACTCAGGACTTAAAAATGATAAATCTGCAAAGAAAAAAAACTTTTTTCGAAACTTCAGCGGTAGTGAGCCTGGCTTACGTTCTTAGGATCCTGGGTTAGAATCCCGGCAGGAGCAAATGTGTGTGTGTTGAGCATGGACATTTATTTCCGAGTCATCGATGTTTACATTATGTATGTATTCACAAACAAAAAGTATCTATGTAGTATATCAACAATCTGGTGTCCACGACACAAGGCTCGTTGCTTAGCGTGTGGCACTAAATGGCGCTGTGTGTACTTTCCAGCGATATTTATTATTTTTATTATTTAAATATCCTTGTATGTCCCATAACGAGGCAAAGGTCTCCCCCATATCCTTCCAGGTACTCTTCTTTTGCGCCACCTCAAACCAGTCTTCGTGATGCGCATCTAGATTATCTCGTCAGCTGTTTCTAGGCTGAACTATGCGGCGCCAAAACCTTATTGTTCAGGATGTTTGATATGAGCTGTTGTTTATCTATACTAATATTAAAAAGGGAAAGAATTGATTTTTTGTTTGTTTGTGTGTTTGTTACAATTTAACTCTAAAACTACTCGACCGATTTCAAAAATTCTTTCAGCATTGGATAGCTACATTATCTGCAAATAATATAGGCTATATTTTATCCCCGTACTCCCACGGGTACGGGAACTACGTGGGTCCGCGTGGAACCGCGTGACGTCCGCTAGTCATTGATAAAGCAACCTGAAAATTATAAAAAATAAACCGAATCAGAATAGGATTTCAAAACAAAATTTATCATAGAAAGAAAAGAAGTTTGCAGTAGGAGAACCTGTGTGAAAAGTTTGCAGTAATTATTTATATTTCTCTTTCAGATTGGCGCCAGTTCTAGAAATGGTTCATCATAATCGAACGAGGAAACTGTGAAAGTTGAGGAAGCACTCTACCAAAACCAACATTACAAATTCGAAAATCATTATCATTCAAATCGATGGTATTTTTAAAAACATGTACATTAAATTGATCCACGTTTGTACTTTCGGAGACCAATCAAGCAATACAAAACAGTTTATGCGGACCTCTCATTGTACGTGCAATCTATACAAAGCGAGGCCATGTCATACTGATTGATGTGTCGCCATGTATACCTACTTCCGTTGTACGTTCCAATTTGGCTAAAATTCGCTCTGGCCCAGAAATTAGAGTGACCTCATTTTCACAAATGGAATAGGAAAAAACTTAAATACTCGAGCATTAACTAGTAATAACAAAATGTACGTTTGTTTGAGTGTTTTAATTGAAAAAAATGTTCTAGAAATGAATCTGTTCAGTGTTGGGTCAGCGTACGGTACACATAATCAGTCGTTGTCAAAGATCTGTGTTACCAGTGTAAGTTTTACTTCTTTCAGAGGTAATATTTCTGTGCTTTATATTTTTTTATCCAACTACAAATGAGTACATGACTGTATTTATTAGGCCTACATTTAACCAGCAATCTTTAATACTCTTACTACAAATTTTGGTGACTTAAAACTTCACATATGGTTTTCTAAGTACATTTGTTCAGCCTATTAAACGGCCACAAAACTGGACTCCAACCAACCAATTAGGCAATACCTACCCAACAGCTCGACTGGGTGGAAATTTCAAAAGGAATAGGCATGACGACAGTATCAAAAAGTTAGAGTTTTGGAATTTAATTTTTTGTTTTTGTAAATCAATCAATATTGACAAAGATAAAACGCATCAAAACTCGGGAGGGGGCTCGTGACGTCAGAACTAGCTAAAAATTATACCAAGGCGTGACGTATATTGAGAATTTTAAAAGCGTCGTATCTTCGTCAATTTTGGTTTACGTAACAAAAGAAAAAACACGGGTCAGGTATTTTTGATAATCTAACTGACGGACTAATTAGATTTTTTTTGTCGTCTACCCTATGATTCGAAAGGATGCGATACGTAATTCAAAGAAGGACCAACACCCAGCAGTGGAGCAACGGCAAGTGATTTCCATGTCTATTTTTTTTTTAATTTTGCCCCACTAGAAATTACTCCTGTATCGTGGGTGCCTTTACAAACATTTAAATTCACATACACAAACATTCAGACCTGGAACAACTACCTGTCAGCCATACAAATATTTGTTCCGTGCGGGGATCGAACCGAAACGCATCACATCGCATAACTGTGTCGTCTTATTTTTTTTATTGTAATTCTTAAATTTTATTTTATGGGGAATTAATATTATCTATTTCTGGCAACACCATACATCATTTACGCACGACTGACGCGGATTGACGTCTGCGCATCGATTACAATGAGCATGCGTCGCATGACATAAGAATTCCGCTCTGTTTTCGCTTGATTACAGTTAATTATCACAATAATGTAACCTCATTATTGAAGTTATTATTGTTTTCCTTATTCTCAATAATGTTGGTGTTGGACAATTTGTTTTGAATTCATATTTTTATCATTAAGGGGACTACAGGAGTTAAACGCGAGTTTTATAATGCAAAAAAGCATATGATTCACTGCAATAAACAAAACCAGAAAAATACATGATAATCTTCAGGATATATGCTAGTATGATAGTGTTTTGAAAACATAACACAACTAATTTTGCTCGATAAAAAAAAAATCACGAACTTATCTCTAAAAAAATATTTTAACGAGTAAAAACCATACTAAAACACATGCGATCATTCTGATTTTTTTGCAAATAATTCTACAAGCAACCTAAATACGTTTATTTGTCTCAAACAGTAACATGGATTTTATATGATGAATATTTTTTATGATGATGACAGACTGACAAATTTATAATAAACCAGTTCGTTTCAAAATTGCTTAAATAAAAGCTGGCTATTAATTTAAACTCAATTGTGTGCTTTTAACCCTGATTGATTGAAAAGTTTATTTATTACTGTCAGATTTGGCACAGTTCTAATTTTAATTAAGGTTATCTCTAACTGACTGCCACACTGGTCTAGTGATCGCAATCGCGGCTATTGAGCATGAATTCCTAGGTTCGATTTCCGCGTCAGGCAAATTGTTATTGGTTTTCCCATCAGGAATTTCTCAGTAACAGACACGGAGACTGGATCTGTGCCCGGTTGATGGCAATAGGATCGCACCTATTACGAAATATGGGCGTACTATTAGGTACACCTCTGCCTTCGGGAGTTAGGTACAGGCGTAATATTATGATGGTGTTATGTTGTGTTTCTCAATAACCATTGGTACCGTTATTTTAAACTGACCGACAAACAACGCAAAACGCCAATATAATCACTCTATTCAGCAGAAACAAGAATGAAAACAACTCACACGACTTATTACATCATCTTCAGTGTATAGCAGTGTACAGAAAAACAAATGAATGATATAAAACTACTCCTTTCATTCACATTCATTGAGTGAATGAAACTTCTTGCCCTCATTCATTCAGCTTTTCCAGTAATTTGGCACCAAAAGAATGTCCTCTATGGATAGAGGTGTCATAACAAATTCTGGAATTTATGATTGTCTGTGGTATTAATATCATACTGAGCCAGCAAGAACAAACATAATCGGCTTCACCGGGCAATCGGCACAGAGTGAAGGAAATATGCTGGAATTAAGCGACTGTCAATATATTGTAAAATTTAATTTTAAAGATAAATAAATTAAGAAATTAAATTTAGTTTTTTGCAATATTCCGAAGTCAAAATCCTTGACTCGCCAAGAAAATTCTTAAAAGGCTCCGATGATGGGAATGTAGTTATATGAGCTTGAAGTATTCTTCCAATATAATTGAAAAATATATATATAATATTGAATATTTAATATTGAATATTTATTAGGGGTTTCATCAGGATTTTCTGATTAGCAGCTACGGAGTCTGAATTTGTGTCTCGTTGTGGTGGTGGAACTTGAATATGACGAGCCAAATGTTGGTGTACTATTTAGTGCATCTCTGCCAACCCATTCGGAAATTACAAGCCGTGATGTTTTATTTCAAATACATACATATCCGCTAGGTACTTGCAACGATACAGTACCAATTACATTTGATATGGAAATGAGATCGTGACATCAGATATTCTAGTAGGTACTTCGAATTAAACTCACCTTGCATAACTAAACAAAGGTCATAAGGGTGAGGTACGTACATAAGTACATACATAACATAATGAATATGCAAATAGACAATGGCATTAATATTAAATTAAACAAGAGTGGTGGTAAATTCCGACCAAACAACTTCTATTCTATGTTGCATAGGGCTATCGAAATTCAATCAACCTTGTAACGTTACATTTTCCTGGTAGGAGCCAGAAAACTGTAAGGTCACTCTGAGCACTCACCTACCTAACTTTCAGTCTGGAGGGGAGCACTATTAAAAGAAATAGTCAAGGGGACGATTTATAAGAATTTATTATTAAGAAATAACCTAACATATAGTACCTACACGGAGCTAGAAGTTAACTAAACCCTCACTAGGCCAGAGAAGCTGGTGAACGAAAATGAATATGAACGTAGGATGAAATGGAGAAAGGCGGACCTCTCGGCTGTGGTAGTGGCCGAGGGACGTCAGGCTTCAGTCTTCCTTCAGTAGTACTGGTCGAGGTACATCATGCTTCGTCTCCCATCAGTAATACTTGGCTAATGGCTAATGGCTTCACGCAGGGCAACCTATGAGGCTGGATTCTGCTTAACCGAACCTGTGGATGCCTTGACTATAAGGCTTCCAGCCAGGAGGGGTAACCGGAAGCAGCTGAATACCAGTATTTGACTGCTTATCTGACCTCCACAACCCAGTTAATGATTAACACGATACCCCTTGATGAATCTGGTCGTGGGCTCGTGGGGGTTTTGGGACTTAATTATTTTTAAGTAGTATTTTGGGACCACAAATAAAACTGGTTACGACTGTAAAGGGTCTACGAATGAGAGCCGGGTCCAACGGCGCATAGGGGTCTCGATATGTAATGACCAGTGGTCACCCATCCACGGGCCGACCTCGGCAAGTACAGCCTGACCTACTATCGATTTATGCGGCTGTCACTATTTACCCACGAGGCCTTCTATCTTGATAAAAGCTACAACAATTGCAAAATTGGTCATCAAATCAAAAAAGGCCCCTTCACGTGTAGGGGACAACATTCGGTAATTGGTTCCAACCGATTCTGCATAGGAAATGTTCCAAGTTCATTGGCTTGGGTGACCTCAGTGAATGTCCGACGTTACCGGCTCGCCACAAGCCACACGCACAAACGACGCGCGTGTCGCGTCAACGACTGCGGAGACGGAAAATACCAAAAACTTTTGAAAATCGGTAACTTTGTTTCACTGCCTTTCTTGCCACCGACTTCCGAAAAGAAAGTTATTTTAAACATTTTTGTGTTTTTATTTTTGGAAACCGGTTTTTTTATGCAAAAAAGATTTTTATTTTACCTTTTCTACTTGTAATTTAAAACAATGGAAATTTTACATTGTGACTAGAAGTTATAAGTTCTAATTAAAGATGCTGGTGGAATACATGACCTCCTTCTTTTTCAGAAATTGGTTAATGGTAGACGTTATTAAGTATGCCTTGAAGTATCGCGACGCGATTTGTGGAGCGCACTTTTACGATGAAAACCAGTGATGCGCTTGTTCCTTGACCACAGTCGCATCGCTTGAGGCTGTGAACGGGGCGTAAGTGAAGTCGAGTCGCAAATAGGTAACTGACTTTGATAGGATATCTTTAAAGCTCGTTTTATTAGTGTTGGGATATAAATAGCCAAGGTGAAGGGTGATAGGTACACAATAAAGATATAAGAGTTTAATAATAGACTGGGAAAAACAAGATAAGTAATCCTGATTTGTTTAGTACATTTTTTTGTGTTTTACAATATGTACAGCAGACTACAAATAGAACTATATATAATTATAAAAATAAGACTACAAGTAAGTATCTACATACAACGACGTCAATAGGACACTTAGGCGTCAAAGTACTCCTCCGCATCGCTGTCATCCGGAAACGTGCCCAGAAGATTGGCAGCATTGCCACGTGTAATGGCAATGCTAATTCTTTGGTCAAAGAAAGAGCCAGCCCTCTCTGGTCACAAGAAGTGTCGACCAGTCGGCGAGAGATTTCCTTTCCTTAAGACGCACACTCGGGCCCCATGACTTTTCGACCCCAAACGTCTCAAAACTGTAGTTACCAATAAGGTTACAGTATTTAGGCCGTGTGGTATCCGGCAGAGTAGAATAGAACCAACCCATTACACTCACGGGTGTCGTATAAGGCGACTAATGTCTGAGGCAGAACCCCTTGCGACTCCGTAGACCAGAGAATGGGCAGCAGCGTTCTCTGTTAGTCTTTCATCGCTGCGATCTCCAATCCGCCTGCCAAGCGTGGAGATTACGGCATATTCCTCCCATCATGGGAGAGGCTTATGTTCAGCAGTGGACGTTATGGGCTATTGTTGTTGTTGTTATAGTATTTGCGCCGTTTGAGGATCTCAGCAGCCGCAGCCCGATGTGCTTGCAACGTGAGATGGCGCAAGGGTGTACATAAAATTATTTGTTCAGTTGTGGAACATTCATGCATGTTGTGATAGTTACTTATGAATAGTTCACACATAACCAATGAAAAATTAAATGTGGGAGGATTCAGAATGATGTTCTAAATACGTGGTAGGTAACCGTTTTCGCGTAGGTCCCTTCCACCTCGTATACGTCAGCTGCATACATCATCCTATGACAACCAGCCCGATATTGCACGTCACGGCTGCACGAAGATTCATCGGAAAGTAATTGATTGCGCTGGCAACATCGAATTAGATGTCGTAAACTGTTTTTCAATGGTTTTTCATCATTTTATTGATGACGCTCTATGCACAAATCTCTCGTATACTGCACTAGTTACTTATTCAGTAACCTGTGTAATAAAGTAATGAAGTAGTAGAAAAAATGTGTCTCCAACTTCTTAGAATTTTATGTACCTACTGACAAAGTGGGACAGATTTTGTTACATTTAGGTCATACTTTCTGTTGCTATTGAACAATATTCTTGGTTTCCAATTGATCTTACTATTGATAAATGTGTATTAATATAATATGATACTTAACGAAGTAGGAAGATTTGCGATAATTTATTAAATGTATTTAAACGCAATAAATTGTGCATACCTTGACCATCAATACCTCCGTAACCAGAAGATTTTCAAGACTTGAAAATCCAAACTTGACTACGCTTGTTAGGCGACTATAAAGTGTGTTTATGTTAGGTTACATTAATTGGTTTTTCTCAGGAATGGTGCATTACCTTTACGTGGGAGTGGTACCAGAGGGCAAGGGGGCCCCCCTCCCCCCCCTCCACAGCGCGCGAGGTGAGTTCCGTCGCATTCATTTCACAATTTTACGGTTTCACTATTTTTTCAGTATATTGTAATCTATCGAAGATTACAATCTACCGAAAAATAATGCGTTAAATTGTGAGCAGTACCAGTAACCGTTTACAATCTCGCTAAATAGATTGCAATCTAACGGTTTTTACAATTTTACGCTGACATAATTATTATACACCCAAAAGCACAATATTTGCATGTGTAGGTACTTTGCGTACTACCTACCAACAACGATTTCTCAAAACCTTACACCCACCAGGTCAAACTGCAAAGTGCAAGCTTATCCCCAAGTACCAGGAGACTATAAAAATAGCAGAGCTAACTTGTCAAAGCGTTCCTTCCATTCAACCGTGGGTGTCGCTGCCCACACTGCCCAACCCGATATCCAAGCCAGAGGTCCCAGCACAATATTCACTATGTCATAATAATAGAAAACAGTGGGCTGATAACCTCAGTCCTACTATTGTTTACAATCTCGAGGGGTTTTCACTTTTAAGGCGATTGCATGAGCTAAATCAGCAACTCTATTTGTGGTGGTTCAAACTTGGTTTGAAATACTTTTAGAATAATTTTATAATCAGCTTGCACTACAAAGCGGTTGTTACGTCAGTCACTGCGGCCGAATAATGCGAATTCAGTGGTTTTTTGCGATTTACAAATCTATTGATTGGACAAAAAATGTACGTGTAATGCACTATGAAACCAGTATGTTGCTTGTAGAATTACTTGACAAAAAATCAGAATGATCGCATGTATTTTAGTATGGTTTTTACTGTTTAAAAGAAATTTTTATAGATAAGATAATGATCTTTTTCTTTCGAATTAAGTTTGTTGTATTACCTATGTTTTCAAAACACTATGGAACTAGCATATATCCTGAAGAATATCATATATTTTTCTGGTTTTGTTTATTGCAGTGAATCATATGCTTTTTTGCATTATAAAACTCGCGTTTAGCTCCCGTAATCACCTTAAACTTTGATAACTATTATGTTCCAGAGGATGTGTCGACATTTTTTTAACCGCAAGCGCAGCCTGTAATCCCCAAAGAGTTAGTCATTGGTTTGTCAGTTACCTATTATACACCCACATTGCGACAGTTATGTTTTTAAGTCCCATGTGTTAGAAATATCATAATTAATATAATTTTATGTAGAAAGGATAAGTATTAATATCCCTTTTTTAATATCGCTAGGTAATTTTGTAATAATATTTAAAACTTGTATTGACACCGGATGTCAGCGCATCTCTAACATTTTTATATTTTATATCACGTGATCAACACGCGATAGCCGGGTGGTGGGAAAACAGAGCTGTCAAATAGGTTAGAGCGCACTCATTCCATTCGTGCGCTGGTTATCGGATAAGAAACATCTATGCTGTCACTATGTTCGTGTGAATAACTGTGTGTGTCTAATTCGTGTGAATTATTGTGAAGTGAAGTGAACAATATACGGACTTGTGAAAATTATCATGCTGTTATTTTCTACCTGATAGTTATTACATGTAATAGGGGGCGAGCCTAATTTCATCAACCGGGCCCAAATTCAGACTCCGTGACTGCTACTGAGAAATTCCAGATGGAAAAACCCAATAACACTTTGCCCGACCCGGGAATCGAACCCAGGATCTCATGCCCAGGGCTAGCGAACACTCGACTAACGTGGCAGTTTTATGTTATCCTGTGTTCCATACAGCTAAGTATCAGTTGGTCGTCAATTTGACCTACTACAACAGCCCATAACGTCCACTGCTGGACATAAGCCTCTCCCATGATGGGAGGAATTTGCCGTAATCTCCACGCTTGGCAGGCGGATTGGAGATCGCAGTGATGAAAGACTAACAGAAAACGCTGCTGCCCATTCTCAGGTCTACGGAGGCGCAAGGTGTTCTGCCTCAGACATTAGTCGCCTTATACGACACCCGTGAGTGTAATGGGTTGGTTCTATTCTACTCTGTCTCTCAATTTGACCTACATCGTGGTTATAAATGACTTTTAAATTCCTGTTTTAGAGGTCTCCCCTCTCTATTTTGAGCACACGTCTACTCTTTCAAAGTACCTACTTTGACATTTAAAGGCGTTTAGGGTGTAAAAGATTCATAACGAAGCTATTGTTACGGAGATATTGGGGGTCAAAATTCTAACATTTTCACAAGTTTTTTTTGAAATACAAGTTTTTAATTTTATGATTTTTAAACTTTAAACACCTACACGACCCCCGTACAATATATATTCAATCCATCCATCAGCACAATGTTTTGAGTGCGTTACATTGAGTTCTACCACAAAACATGATTTTTCACCCCAAAAAAAAAGTAGTTTCCCAGCAAACATTTTTGCGCAGAGTTACTCAGTTTGATGTACAGAATGCTTGGTTGAAGGCTTCGTGAAGTCTGTTTACACCCTGTATTATGAATAGTACACACTTCGAAGGTAACACTGACTATGAGCTGGTGTAGCGTAATACTTATAAGTTTCATTAGAATAAGAGGCCTTATTGGTGTCGATTGCTGTTGTGCCCAAACTTAAATTAATTTAGGCTATGCTATCTTTTACTAAAAGGCAGGGCGAGAAAAGGACGGCTATAGCTATGAACTAAGTTAAAGATGTCAAACTAGTTTATGCCTTGCTCTTCACCGTGTTTTTAGTCGACATGTTTTTACGTGCACCCTTCATTTGTATGGGAATATTAGTTCCAACTAAATTTGACAGCTCTAAATTACGTCCGTCTCTTTCCGAGAAAGATAGTGGTGCCGATTCCCTTGTTTACAAACTAAACCAAATTTAAGTTCAGTGCATCTTTTTCTTTCTATTTCATTAAGAAAAGGACAGAAGATAAATTTTAGTTACGTTCTGTCAAATTAATCAGCGCCATACAACTTTTAGACGCGATTAAAAAGTTGACTACTAAAATTACATCAAATTACGTCAGGTGCTGACTAATTTGACAGGATTAAACTAATATTTATCTTCTGTCCTTTTCATAATGAAACAGAAAGAAAAAGATGCATTCAACTTAAAGGAGACAGTTTTTTTTAGGCCCTCTTCGATGTTGCGGATATTCATATTACTTACACCAAAAAAAAGTAACCAATTTATTCTAATAATAAAAGAAAGATTACATAGAAACGAAACCGGAATCTTAAAATCATAACAAATAAGTTGTATTATGATATTTTTTTGCGAGTCAAATCATTCCTGTTGTGGTCAATGCCATTTGACGGAAAATACTTACGTAAATAGGGGCGTTTTTTTTCGTTTACAAAAAAAAGTACGGTATCCATTGGTACTAATATCTGCTTTAATTAAAATATAATATAATATAAAAAGAAATAATATTAAACTGTGAGCTTTCTAATGCTATTTTAGAGGTTTCCGCTAAAATCTTTTAGATGGTATAGAAAATCATCATGGCACGGAACGTTGAAAGGAGACAGATTTTTTTAGGCCCTCTTCGATGTTGCATAAATATTATTCCTAGTACACCAAAAAAAAGTAACCATTTTAATATGGTAATAAACGAAAGATTACACAGAAACGAAACCGGAATCTTAAAATCCTAATAAATAAGTTATATTATGATATTTTTTTGCGAGTCAAATCATTCCTGTTGTAATCAATGTTATTTGACAGAAAATACTTACGTAAATAGGGGCGTTTTTTTCCGTTTACAAAAAAAAAGTACGGTATCCATTGGTATTAATATCTGCTTTAATTATAATAGAAATAGAATATAACATAAAAATAAATAACATTTAAACTGTGAGCTTTTTAATCCTATTTTTAAAGGTTTCCGCTAAAATCTTTTATATGGTATAGAAAATCATCATGGCACGGAACGTTGTAAATCCGTCTTTTTGGTGGCTGGCAGACAACTTCATTTGACATTTACTCTTTTTGACATTTACAACTTCATTTGACATTGGTTGCATTCCGTATTACAAAATAATCGCTCACAGCGCTCGCTCACATCAATATTTTGCGTTCCGATTTAGATATCACGATTATGACAGCTAAGAACTGTCATCAATTCGGAACGCTCATGAACGCGTTGCCAGTGATTATAACTCCAATCACAAAACCTATTTTTGAAAATGGAAGATAAGTTAGTTGACTCTATCGACACTGATAACTAAGATTTTGAGATAGAGAACGACGATTCGTCCAGTGATGAAAAGGATGACGGAAGTGTTTATATTAGCGTATTTTGCACCCGGCAAAGATTTACCCCTTAAAAAAATAGCACGAATTACAAATAACATAGATGCAACGATAATTAAATATAATGTATAGTTAGATGCGAGTCATACAACAACAACAACAAACAACAACAGCCCTTAACGTCCACTGCTGGACATAAGCCTCTCCCATGATGGGTGGAATTTGCCGTAATCTCCACGCTTGGCAGGCGGATTGGAGATCGCAGTGATAAAAGACTAACAGAAAACGCTGCTGCCCATTCTCAGGTCTACGGAGGCGCAAGGTGTTCTGCCTTTTTTTTTTTTTTTTTTTTTTTTTTTCGGATGGGAAATCATCAAATAACCCCTCCCGCTCTGGGCGGAGCAGGAGGGAGTGTCAGACTTTTACTGACTAAAACCCATCCATGTTCCTTCATCGCCCTTTGTGTTCCGGGGCCACGGTATCTCTTTCGAATAGTCCCGCAACCCCGGCAGGCATCGGTCCTTACGGACCCCTTCCTTTTTGCTGACTCTCTTTGAGGCGCGCGTGGAACACGAACGCGCCGTCGACACGGCCTGTCGTCATGTCATGAGACGGACGGACGGCGAGCTAGCCCATAGCTCACCGTCCACAGGCCCGCGCCTACGGTGGCCGGGGGCTACGTGGTGGTGGCCCCCGACGCCCGGGGCGTCTCCCGCGGCGGCCGGGACGTTGAGAGGTTCTCTCCCTCTCACGTTCCGCCACCTCCTTCTCTAGCATTACTGCTTCGCAGAAGGAGGTGACGGCGTCCCATTCCGTCTCGCTCCGGACCATGGCTTGCACCAGGGCCGGACGCGAGAGGTCGCCGCCGCCGATCGCCGCTTCGAGGACACGGCGGTGCTCCGCCCACGCGGGGCACACCTCCACCGTGTGTTCCACCGTGTCCTCCGGTCGATCCTCACAATGGAAGCACCCGGGCGTTTCCTCCCGCCCGATTCGGTGCAGGAACCTCCCGAACACTCCGTGTCCGGTGAGGACCTGCGTCAGGCGGAAGGTGAGGACGCCGTGGCGTCTCTCAAGCCACTCCTCAAAGAGGGGACTTATCGCCACTATCGTGGCGTGCCCTAAGGTGTTCTGCCTCAGACATTAGTCGCCTTATACGACACCCATGAGTGTTATGGGTTGGTTCTATTCTACTCTGCCGGATACCACACGGCTTCTCTGCCGGATACCACACGGCTTAAGCGAGTCATAAGTTCATAACAAAACATCACAACTGTCATTTTTGACAGCGCTCACGGTGATATTTATTTGGAGTATGGTCGGTGTAATCGCAAGATGACGCATGTCATGACGTCATCTATGACGATTCAAGGGACATCGTTATTGCGCTTACGGTAATTCGGAACGGGTTTATGGACGCTCAAATCGATTACAGCCTAATTCGGAACGCAGCTATTTTTACTCAGTTTATTTCGATTTTTTGAAAGTGTTTCTGCGATTTATTCGCATGTAATGAAAAACTATTTTATGAAAATGGCATCTGCTGGTCGTTGTGTCAATTGTGCAGTAAGATTTCAAGGCAATGTGCGAATACAATTACTTTCTGACTGCTACAGACGTGCAGCAACTTGTATGGTTATTGTTAGATACACGTTTTCATTTTCGAATTTCTCATCATTCCGGTTAGACATGGCTTAGCTAATATTACCACTGTAATCTAGAAATTATAAGGAAGAAATCTATATACGTTTCATTAATATCTGCTACAATTTATGGGGTGGCCTGTTCTCCAAACAAAAAAAATTGACTCCTTTGTCTTTTTGGTGGTTGACTGACAACTTCATTTGACATTTGACGTGTTATTGTTATTGTTTATTGTTAGATTCACGTTTTCATTTTCGAATTTCTCATCATTCCGGTAAGACATGGCTTAGCTAATAAATAACCACTGTAATCTAGAAATTATAAGGAAGAAATCTATATATAGCCCAGTCAAATTAGACATGCAAGGTTACAATAATTCGCATAGAGTTAAAAATTGGTACGAATGTTGGGAACACCATTACAAATAAAATGTCAAAAGTCCCCATCGATCCGACCTTTGCAAAAAGAAATATTCAAGGTCAAAGGTCGTGTAAATATGTTTTTTGCATTTTTTTGCCAAACGGTAAGTTGTATCATAAAAATATGTTGGACAAAATTGTAGATCGTGCAATTATCTATAAAAACTGATTTATTACTTTTTCCTAAGAATCACCATTTCTGAGATATAGCTGTTCAAAACGATGAAAAAGTAGTGTTTTTGATAATAATCTATACGTTTCCACGCCACCAGTGAAGTAGTGTACCTGGCGTGTTTTTTTTAATCGTGGTTACCCCGGTAAGCGTATTCAACGATCTGTTGTGGCCCTGTTTCATTAAAAAACCGGCCAAGTTAGAATCGTACTCGCGCATGAAGGGTTCCGTACCATCGTAGTAGGTGAGCCTTTAATTTTTAATTTATTTATTGTTGTGGACGAGGAGCTTGTACCTAAATAATAACGAGCGTAGCGAGAAATTCTTACGACATCTTACCTTGGACAGGTTAGAATGGTTTCGAACGTTCATATAGGAGTTACTTGGTCGAGCTTTAGATAAATTCAAGAGAAAGTAGTCTGTAGAGCGAGCGAAGCGAGCTCGAACATTTTAACACTTTTCCTACCGACCTACTGGACTTACCTGGGCTTATAGACAAAGTTAGGACTCATGAAAAAGTAGGCTTCAAGAGCGAGCGAAGCGAGCTCGAAATCTTTTACAACATTACCTCAGATAATTATGCTATAATTGCATATACGTATATATCTCGGGGCAAGGGGGCTCCTAATTTATTTCTGTCTATTGTATATATTATATCGATCATGCAAAAATCCAATAGAAGTGCCAATCCAGAGGTAGAAAAAGGAGCCTTTTTGATAAATGTTTTTTCGCAGGGTTATGCAATATCTTAATTTGAGTGATTCCATTTTACGCTACAATTTATTAGGTACGTACTATGGCATCAGCTAGGACAAGCTATAATTTTTAAAAATCCCGAGCCTATAGGGGCAGCTGCTTCCTCCTGGCGACGCCCATGACAAGATATACAACTAGAATATTTAGTTTCAATTCCTTAAAACTAGTTCAAGCTTGGCTAATGACGTATTTGGTCTGGTTCAGGGGGGGGCAATTGCACCCATTGCCCCCCCCCCCTGTATCCGCGCCTGATCCGGTTAGGCTGGAAGCCAACCCCAGCATAGCTGTTACAGCACGATCATGAGATACACCCCGCTGACAGACAGCGGACGGATGGACAGCGGAGGCTTAGTAATAAGGTCCCGTTGGATACCTTTTGGTAAAGGAACCATAAAGATATTGTATACAAATAAAAAATGGTACAATTGGAAAAGATAAAAGCGGTGTAAACTATGAGCACCTAACTAAAGAATATCATTCGTCTGATTGATAAAATTATCTAATGGAACTTCAAATGCTATGTCTTCTTCTTGTCTTCATCTTCTTCCTGCTGAGTACAAGTAAATTGTTCTATGACCGATACATAGGGCACGCCACGATAGAGGGCACGCCACGATAGTGGCGATAAGTCCCCTCTTTGAGGAGTGGCTTGAGCGACGCCACGGCGTCCTCACCTTCCGCCTGACGCAGGTCCTCACCGGACACGGGGTGTTCGGGAGGTTCCTGCACCGAATCGGGCGGGAGGAAACGTCCGGGTGCTTCCACTGTGAGGATCGACCGGAGGACACGGTGCAGCACACGGTGGAGGTGTGCCCCGCGTGGGCGGAGCACCGCCGTGTCCTCGAAGCGGCGATCGGCGGCGGCGACCTCTCGCGTCCGGCCCTGGTGCAAGCCATGGTCCGGAGCGAGACGGAATGGGACGCCGTCACCTCCTTCTGCGAAGCAGTAATGCTAGAGAAGGAGGTGGCGGAACGTGAGAGGGAGAGAACCTCTCAACGTCCCGGCCGCCGCGGGAGACGCCCCGGGCGTCGGGGGCCACCACCACGTGGCCCCCGGCCACCGTAGGCGCGGGCCTGTGGACGGTGAGCTATGGGCTAGCTCGCCGTCCGTCTGTCTCATGACGACAGGCCGTGTCGACGGCGCGTTCGTGTTCCACGCGCGCCTCAAAGAGAGTCAGCAAAAAGGAAGGGGTCCGTAAGGACCGATGCCTGCCGGGGTTGCGGGACTATTCGAAAGAGATACCGTGGCCCCGGAACACAAAGGGCGATGAAGGAACATGGATGGGTTTTAGTCAGTAAAAGTCTGACACTCCCTCCTGCTCCGCCCAGAGCGGAAGGGGTTATTTGATGATTTCCCATCCGAAAAAAAAAAAAAAAAAAAAAAAAAAAAAACCGATACATGAGATATCTCCTCGCTGATATCGTAAGAATACTTTCCAAAAGGCGATTCAACATTGGAGCACGACTGTTCCTAACAACCCGCACATGCTAATAAACTAAACAACCCAACTTTGTTGCAGCTGCATTTAGCATGACACCTCTTAATGAAATTGCAAAAAAATGTATTACGGAGTTTTTCTGGTGCCACCCTCACCGGAAAAACTCCTTAATCGTGCGTTTTGATGTAATGTCTGTATTGGTTCCAATGTATTGTCAATTAATTTTCAAGCAGAAGCAGAAGTTATGGGAATACAAGCTGATTGCACTCGTTTTTAGTTTCACTAAATAATTATTTTTCAATCAGACGAATCATTTTCTACAATCACACTTCACACTCATAGTATAAAGGTGAAAGTTTGTATGTGTGTAACTGTGTATGTTTGTTACTCTTTCACGCAAAAACTTCTAAACGGATTTGAATGAAATTAAGCACACAGATAGCTTATGACTGGATTAACACATATGATTATTTTATCCCCGTAGTATGATCCCGCGGGACAATTATCGACCTCCACGCGGGCGAAGCTGCGGGCATAAACTCCTTACTCAACATTTTCACCGCAATTCCCAATACTTTGTTCATTTTTTTTATTTAATACAATATTTTTTTAATAAACATGACCTCAATAGATCGTGGAATAAGCTCATCACGTTAAATAAAACCCGCCAGGTACACCACTACAGCGGTGCCGTGGAAAAATTTGATTTTTATAAAGAACACGACTGCTTCATGTTTTTGAACAGCTATATCTCAGAAATGGTGATTCTCAGGAAAAAGCATAAAACCAGTTTTTATAGATAATTGCACGATTTACAATTTTGTCGAACATATTTTTATGATAAAACTTACCGTTCGGCTGAAAAATGCAAAAAATCTATTTGCACGACCTTTGACCTTGAATATTTATTTTTGCAAAGGTCGGATCAATGGGGACTTTTGACATTTCATTTGTAATGAATGATGTTCTTAACATTCGTACCAATTTTTAGCTCTATGCGAATTATTGTAACCTTACCCCTATTTTTTTAGCTAATTTGACTGGACTAATACGTTTCATTAATATCTGTACGTCTGTTACAATTTTATGTAGGTGGCCTGTTCTCCAAACAAAAAAAATTGTCTCCTTTAGTTTAGTTAGTGAACAAGGGAATCGGCACCATTAATAGCCTAAATTAAGTTTAGTTTGTGCACAACAGAATCGACACCAATGTACATTGGTATTGTTAGTACGGACGTGCGCTCATTCATTGACTTCTTACTCGTCAATACTAACAATAACTAGTATATACCGAACTACTTCT
This sequence comes from Xestia xanthographa, assembly GCA_905147715.2. NCBI lineage: Eukaryota > Metazoa > Arthropoda > Insecta > Lepidoptera > Noctuidae > Xestia > Xestia xanthographa. The sequence continues at coordinate 23,501,063 of LR990659.1, forward strand.
TTTAAAAAAATGCTGGCAGGCAATTTTCATTAAACGCGATTACGTCCGTCACTCAATTCATTCATTAACATTTTGGTCACGTGACTCACGTGCATCTGTTTCAGGCTTGAACGGAGCTCACCAATGGTTCTCTTATTGCCTGTCGCACGAGCATGACTTTGCGTTTGAAATAGAGGCCAGTTTTTTAAAGTGGATGAGTAGTCTACATCTACACTAATATTATAAAGAGGAAAGATTTGTATTTTTGTGTGTATGTTTGTAATGAATAAACTCAAAAACTACTGCCCGATTTCAAAAATTCTTTTCACCATTAGAAAGCTGCATTAACCCTGAGTAACATAGGCTATATTTTATCCCCGTCCTCCCACGGGAACGGGAACTACGCAAGTGAAACCGCGTGACGTCCGCTAGTTCATTATACAATACTTAAGGTACGAATCTTTTTTTTCGGGCACGATCCTATTGCCATCAATCGGTCACAAATCCAGGCTCAATGGCTGCTACTGAGAAAATTCCTGATGGAAAAACCCAAAAACACTTTGCCCGACTTGGGAATCGAACTTCGGACCCCATGCTCAGTAGTCGCACTCTCACACTCGACCCACAAGGCACTCTAGTATTGGTGTCATCATCATTCATCATTTCAGCCGAAAGACGTCCACTGCTGGACAAGAGCCTCCCCCAAAGGGGGGTTTTGCCATAATCGCCACGCTTGTCAGGCGGGTTGGCGATGGCAGTACGGTTGTTACAAAAGCACAGAGAACGCTGCTGCCCATTCTCTGGTAAGTCCCTTAGTCGCCTCTTACGACACCCACGGGAAGATATGGCATGGTGCTATTCTTTACATCCAACACCAAACAGAAAGTGTTGGTGTAATTCGCCCATAATTAAACGTACAATCGTATTTTGTTAGTTTGAAATCAAGGATGTTTTGTATTTAGTGAAATAACCTTTATTTATTATCTTCATATCAATCAAGTTATCCTCAAGCACAAACCCTGTGAAGACCCTTTTACGGAACACCCATGGACCCATGGGAATACCCATTCCCATTAGATGATGTAAGGCATCTTTCCTTATTCGTCTTGCAGATTAGAATCATACAAATAAACAGGATCTTCCTTAAAACGAACAATAAAATGCACTTTCCCATGTAATTTGTTCGTCGAAACAAAAATTCTAAAAAAAATAATTTCATAATGATAATGACGTCACAACGATTACGCCGTCATTGTTGTGGCGTTCGTGTATTAATGGGAAATTCATAAGTAAGGCTGCGTGCACACTGCGCTGTAAGCCGTGCACGCGATCTGTTAAATTCAGTTAAACTGTCATGCCATGAATGTATGAGTTGCACGCTACTTCATCTTTTAGTTCAACCATGACGTTTTTAAGGAAGTTAGAATTAACTTAGCAGAAAGATTAAACCGATTATTGAAATAATGAGTCTTTTCCTGTACATGGGCGAAATTCCAGTAGGGCTATTACGTATCTTTTTGATCTCCAGTGACTATCAAGCTTCGGTTGTACACCGAAATTTGATGACAACCAAGAATGTCAAAATATTGGTATTACGTATTACACAGAGTGGATATCACTTAACGGTGTCTAACAGCCCGGGTACAGTGTAACGTCTTTCACGAAAGCCACTTAAAACTCAGTTGTCATCAATTTGATGTCCAATAAGCTTACATAATCGCAATATTAGAAGAATCGATACCTAAGCGTCTGTCAAAATGAGTTACAGTGACTATCAGCCACGAAGGGCACCGATGACGTCATATTTGATCGCGACTGATCATACATTATACGAAACTAACCTTTTGCAAGTTATTTGATGGACACTGAGCCCAGTTACTATCATTTCGAGCTGTCAACAGAGATACGTAATAGGTCTGCAGGATCAAAAAGTGCGCATTCCAAATGAAAAATGATGGGTATGAGAAATATAAACATGTTTTTTTTTTCATTTCATTCAAACATCTGGTTGTCGCCATATTTAATTTTGGTTACTGTCATGTCTTTAGTGACACTCGCAGGTTTGGAAAAAATCGGTCGACGTAAGAATCTTCAAAATCGGCGACGCGTTTGGACAAAAATACATATGCAGGCTGATAAACACATTACCCTCCTCAGTCTGGTAAATAAAAAACACAATAAAGGAACTAATTAAGGAAATATTTTTTCTAAAGACTTCTTATCCCAATACAGTCCTTTGTAGTTTGTTGGTACTTGAAGTCTAAGACTTGACGTGTGACTTCGGTTTTACAAAAACCGCCAAAAATATTCACCATTTTCTTGTTCATACATTATTAGTCACCGTTTTTGTCAATTTTTTGTTCAGTTTCCAACCTTATTTTTGTATAAAACCCGCAGTGAATACGCACCCTAAGATACTCTGGGAATTGTTTCACCACTCCAAATTTTAATAACAGGGAAAAGCCTGTAATAAATGTTGTACCGACTTTTACCGCTACGTGTTCGAAGTCAGGAAACTTCGAAAATGACGTATTTTAACGAAAGAGATAAGTTTGTTTCACGTCACTGCTTACGCAAACTTCGAAGAACTTTTAAGTTGCTGAAAATAATTTCTAATAAATTATTATGAAGTCGATAATGTCGACAAAACATTCATGAAATTATATGAAAATTGAGGGTGTGAGGCTGCAACGATAATTTGGTTCGTACACAAAATTATTGCACACAAAATTAAAAGAAAAACATAAAATTACAAATATGGGGAAAACTAATACATACAATACATTTGCTCTATCTAATCAAAATAATATCGCTGTTTTGTATTTGTATCACCCTTATTCTTTAAATTAAATATGAATAGCATCATTGCTGTGCTTCTTTATATGACCATTTATTTTTATCAAGCAATCCTGAAAACATATTTGGAAACTAGCTCGCGAAAACTCATGAAAACTGCCATTTCTGTAGTGCCAATTTCTTGAAACAACTGCTATTTTACATAATTACTGCGTTATAAGATAATGTGAATCCATAATACAATTTCTCTATTTTATTTTGTTTTGGCAACAAATTTTTACTACTAAATAAAAAAGTATTTTTTAATGAAAAGTTAAAAAAAGAGATATCTACACAAGTAAGACAATGGTAGGAGTGGTCCGCCCACAACAGTGAAAAGAACAAGGGTAGTAAAAGCCAATTATTCACGTTGCTGTACTTCTCAATTAGGTATGTCGCGTTTACTTTTATAATTCATTATAACCTACTCGTTATTATTAATTTAGGAAACTAATAATTAAAAGAATAGTACATTTTGATACAAGTGGAGAAAGTTTGTTATTGCATTCGAGGTGGAATTATAAAGGTGTTTTTGAGTCGAGAATTGCAATTACAAATGTCCACGTGTATCAAACGACGTTTTTCAATACACTTTTGAAGAAATAAAATAAAATAACAAAAAAAAATTGTCACGAACTAAGAAACTGTGATTTTAATTATTTTTACAATACATTTCCTCGAAAACCAGTCCATAATGCACTATGATTAGGTAGAACATGCAATGTATTTCACACACGTGCGTTTTTTTCCACTTTCCCGCACGTGTGCGGGAATGAAAATTGCCACAGATAACTATACCTATACTTAGTCCAAATTGGTTCAATGCCTATAGTCTGAGGTGAATATATTTTTTTAATTTCAGCAAAGCACTACGCGTTTTTACGGCATAAATATTTTTTGAATTTAAAATTCTTTTTATAAATAGAATAATTTAGATAAACATGATTATTAAAAACTAATAGTTATTTTTATACACAAATTAAGATTTATTTGTGTTCTGAATTAAAAAATATAAAATAAATCTATTTTTTATATTAGGCTGTTTAACGGCTTCGTTATACCTTTGCAGAGGCAAAGGTATAACGAAGCCGTTCGCGCGTTCGCTCTGCTTTCGCTAGGTTGAAGGAGAGCCTTCAACCTGGCGAAAGCAGAGCGCGAAAAAATTTGATACACGTGGACATTTGTTATTGCAGTTCTCGGCTCAAAACACTTATAATTAACAAAAACGTTATAATTCCGCCTCGAATGCAATAACAAACTTTCTCCACTTGTATCAAAATGTACTATTTCGCGCTATGCTTTCGCCAGGTTGAAGGAGAGGCCAAGGTATGAAGCCGTTAAACAGCCTAATATGAAAAATAGATTTATTTTATATTTTTGAATTCAGAACACAAATAAATGTTAATATGTGTATAAAAGTAACTATTAGTTTTTAATAATCATGTTCATCTATGATATTCTATTTATAAACACAATTTGAAAAAAAAAATGATTTGATTGATTTGATTTGATTATTTTTTTGATTTAAAAACATATTTATGCCGTAAAGACGCGTAGTGCTTTGCCGGAATTAAAAAAAAACGTTCACCTCCGACTATAGGCATTGAACCAATTTAGACTAAGTATAGGTATCTGTGGCAATTATTATTCCCGCACACGTGCGGGAACATGTTGTACCTAATCGTAGTGCGTTATGGACCAGTTTTCGAGGAAGTGTATTGAAAAAATATAAACGATTCACCTATTAGATTAAGGCGACTACAGGAGCTAAATTAGCAACTATATTAAATTATTTATTGTGGTGGTTCAAACTTCGTTTGAAAACTGTTAGAATAAAGTTCTAATCAGCTTGCACTACAAAGTGGTTGTTACGTCAGTCACTGCGGGACGAATAGTGCGACGTGAGTGTTTTTTTGCGATTAAAAAAAATCTATTGATTCCACTAAAAAATTTGATGCTACATGTTGCTTGTTTTGAATTATTTGCCAAAAAATCAGAATGATCGCATGTATTTTAGTATGGTTTTTACTCGTTAAAAGAATTTTTTAGATATAAGTTCGTGATTTTTTTTATCGAGTAAAATTAGGTGTATTGTTATTTGTTTTTAAAACACTATTATACTAGCATATATCCTGAAGAATATCATATATTTGTCTGGTTTTGTAGGTTTATCATATTTGAAACACAATAATTTTATATTCGTTTTATCGTATACAATGTACATAATTGTTACGGAATGAGACCCTCAGTGTGAAATAATACAAACTTCTATAAATTAAGTAACTCAACTTTCCGAAATTGACCTTTTCCCAGATTCGACCACAATGGTGATGTAACATTGCCTAAAATAATTAATTTCTCTTAGTAAATACATTGTAGGCATATGACATTCATAACAAACAGTAATCAATGAAGTATATTTATATTTCCACTGCCCATGTTCCTGACATCATCTCAACGTCACATTTAGCCTCTCCCACGCAAATAGAGGGAGTGGTATTCATAGCCAGAATGCACACGACACATGTCTATCCATTTGCTATTTTTACATTTATTTTTCATTGAAGGTAATTTCTTCTGGAAAATTACTGCGAGGAAGACATTACAGACTTCTTTGGCCATAACTCGCGATCGCTATAACGTAGACATTTAAACGTCAAAGTAAAATATGACCAGCGGCTAGTTTATTGCGTTTTAAACGCCCATTCAAAGACACACCTTGGTAGCACATCAAACTTCTACAATCTGCCGAATTGCTTTAATAGATTTTCAACTTTAATGCCAAAGCATTAGGTTCAAGATTGATTGGGAAATTTTGGCAGTTTCGGGTTTGTTTAATGTACTGGCGTATTGTGGGGCACCTGAAAATAATGGTAGCTTCATTTACTGTGTTATTTTGCGCAATTCTGAAGATGGTTGTTTATCTTACATTTGTTGCTGGATATTGCTGCTCATAACATAACAGGAGCTCGTGGCTAAATAATAACATCCGCTCGAGTCGATCTTTAGGGTAAGCCGTGCTTGCCTAGGTTGGTCTGTGGATGGGTGCTCATTACATACCGAGTTTCCTCCGTGTTTCGGTAAGCACGTTAAGCTGTTGGTCCCGGCTGTCATTAGTAGATCTTTGACAGTTGTTACAGGTAGTCAGTGGCCCAAAAAGTCTGACAACCAGTCTTACCAAGGGGTACCGTAATGCCCAGTACTAACTGGGTTGTGGAGGTCAGATAGGCAGTCGCTCCATGTAAAATACTGGTATTCAGCTGCATCCGGTTAGACTGGAAGCCTACCCCAACATAGTTGGGAAAAGGCGAGCAAATGATGATGATGAACATAACAGAACAACACGCTTGTAATCCTGAAGGGTTAGGCAGAGGTGTACCTAATAGTACATTCACATTTCACCAGTTTTGTTTAAGTCCATGTAATAGCGGCGAGCCTATTGCCATCAACCGGCCACACATCCTGATTCCGTGACTACTACTGAGAAATTCCTAAAAAATCCTGGGATCGAACCCAGGTACGGGGGGTACCTGGGTTCGAAACAGGTATATTTTTTTTTTGTATGGGAAATCATCCAATAACTCCTCCCGCTCTGGGCGGAGCAGGAGGGAGTGTCAGACTTTTACTGACTAAAACCCATCCATGTTCCTTCATCGCCCTTTGTGTTCCGGGGCCACGGTATCTCTTTCGAACAGTCCCGCAACCCCGGCAGGCATCGGTCCTTACGGACCCCTTCGTTTTTGCTGACTATCTTTGAGGCGCGCGTGGAACACGAACGCGCCGTCGACACGGCCTGTCGTCATGAGACGGACGGACGGCGAGCTAGCCCATAGCCCACCGTCCACAGGCCCGCGCCTACGGTGGCCGGGGGCCACGTGGTGGTGGCCCCCGACGCCCGTGGCGTCTCCCGCCGCGGAGGTTTCTGGCCCCTTAGCTGCTCATTTACTTCATATAGAATTGAATGGGTTAAGGTTTTCGAGATTTGGTTTTAGTTTTGCCTGTTTAAACTCCATTGTACCCAACGCATTATCATACCTGTTGGAACAAACTTTTTTTTTGTTTCGAATGGTAAATCATCAAATGACTCCTCCCGCTCTGGGCGGAGCAGGAGGGACTGTCAGACTTTTACTGACTAAAACCCATCCATGTTCCTTCATCGCCCTTTGTGTTCCGGGGCCACGGTATCTCTTTTGAACAGACCCGCAACCCCGGCAGGCATCGGCCCTTGCGGACCTGTTGGACCAACCTTAAAATATGATATATTGAGGCCCTTGTTTTATTGCCTTTACATCAGAGAGGGGACAAAGTTGCAATTGGTTTGCACAATAAATGTGGAAGCATAGTACTTTAATAATAATAATAATATATCATCGTTTCGCTTTGTTCGGATTCGTGAAACTTCACTATGACTTTCATCATCACTATCACTACATATTATAAAACAAAGTCACCCGCCCAGTCTGTCCCTATGTTTGCTTAGATCTTTAAAACTACGCAACGGATTTTGATGCGGGTTTTTTTAATAGATAGAGTGATTCAAGAGGAAGGTTTAAGTATATAATTTGCGGGCGGGAGAAGCCGCGGGCATCAGCTAGTCAACTATATAACAGTGACGCTTCGCCGTATCTCTGCTTTCGACAGCTTGTGCTGGGCTCTAAAATGGCCTCTTTAGCAGAATCATACTGAATACACGAATAATATGAATTGTCACCTTATGACCATTTTACGGATTAAAAAAAAAAAAAAAAAAAATATAAATATTGCTGGACATTACACACAGCGCCATCTAGCGCCACACTGAGCAACGAGGCTTGTGTCGTGGACACCAGATAGTTGATATACTACATAGATACTTTTTGTTTGTAAATACATACTTATTATACATATATACATCCATGACTCGGAAACAAATGTCCATGCTCATCACGCAAACTTTTGCTCCGACCGGGATTCGAACCTGGGACCCTAAGAACGTAAGGCAGTACTGCTGCGCCATTCGGGTCGTAACATAATATCATATTATTCTGCGTAAGCGTCCATTTTAGGCGTCTTGTACATTTTTGACCCGTTCATCATCGTTATCCCTGATGTTACTTTATCTAGACCGCCAGGGGTAGTCATTCATTAGTACTTACTACTACTATTTCAGCCGAAAGACGTCCACTGCTGGACATGGGCCTCCCCCAAAGGAGGGTTTTTTCCATAATCGCCACGCTTGGCAGGCGGGTTGGCGATCGCAGTACGGTTGTTACAAAAGCACAGAGAACGCTGCTGCCCATTCTCTGGTAAGTCCCTTAGTCGCCTCTTACGACACCCACGGGAAGATATGGGATGGTGCTATTCTTTACGTCCGACACCATACAGAACACTAGTAGTAGACACAGAACAATAGTACTTAGTACTTCATATATTGTCTTCAAGATCATTCTCTTACCCTTAGGTATCCCAATTCATTTGTGGTCGGCGCAGCATGTCTTCCTCCATACTTCTCTATTACTCGACATCCCATCAGACATCTACTTTCGTACCATATTGTTACGAGCTGGGTATGGGATAAATTAATTACTACCGATGAAACAACTGAATGACTTTAATAATCACAAAACACTTCAAACTCAATCACAAGTACACTACTGATCACTATTCGCTTAGATATCGCACTCACAAGTTCACTTTGATTCGTCCCGTACTGTAGCCAAAATGATACTGCCTGCCTCCGCAAACACGTCGACTATTTATATGACGACCGAACGTTTGAGAAAGATCCAGAATCTTCTAGTCAATTCATACTAGGTCATTGTCCTACGAGAAACTTCCACAACTTTTGTACAAAGGAAAGAAATAGGTACTTTATGCCCTGGGCGTACGGTCGAAATTACAATGACAACTTCCTGATGTATTTTATAGGTAGTTTGCGAATTTGTACCTACATCATTCGATACATACCTACTACTACCTACCTACTTACTTAGTTATAGGTACCTACTATTAGAAGCTACTTATATTGTAGGTATGGGTACGACGTAACACTGCCCCCTTCTTAGACATGCTCGTCCCGAGCATCATTAGGCCCGTAGTATCGCGCCAATCGGTCTACATGGACAATCTTAGGCGCACCTCGTGGACCCTTCTGTATTCGGTAGGTGACATCGTTGATCCTAGTCACGACTCGGTATGGGCCATCCCAGTTTGCTTGCAATTTCGGAGACTTCCCTTTGCTCCGTACTGGGTTATGCAACCACACCAGTGAACTCTCGTCGAAACCTCTACTATTTGCCTTCCGGTCATAACGGGTCTTCATCTTCTCAGACATCTGTTGGCCGGATTGTCTGATATGCTCATAAACATCATTCAACTTATTACGTAAATCATTTGCATAATCTGTTACACTACGTGGGGCATCGGGGGGAGTTCCAGTGATTAAATCTGCAGGCAACCGTAATTCCCTTCCAAAGTTCGCGAAGGCGGGCGTCACAGTCGTACTTTCGTGGACTGCGCTGCGGTAGGACAGAAGAAACGGCTGTATGTGTTTGTCCCAATCCCTTTGTCTGCTTTCCACGACTTTTGCCAGATATCTTTCCAACGTTTGGTTAAATCGTTCCACCATTCCATCAGATTGTGGGTGGTAAGAGGTGGTTCTGGTTTTGTGGGTACCCATTAATCGACAAGTCTCCTGAAATACTTGCGATTCGAAATTCCTTCCTTGATCGCTGTGTATTTCTAAGGGTACTCCAAAACGACAGAAGACTTCCTGAACCAATTTATCTGCGACAGTTGTAGCTTCTTGATTAGGAATGGCGAAGACTTCTGGCCACTTTGTGAAGTAATCCATGACCACCAAGAAGTACTTGTTCCCGCTCTCACTTTCTGGAAATGGTCCCGCAATGTCTAGTGCTATCCGTTCCCAAGGGGCTCCAACGTTGTACACTTTTAATGCTCCTCTGCTGCGTGTTTGGGGTCCTTTCACGGCCGCACAACTGGTACATTTGCGACACCAGTCCTCCACATCATCTCGACAGTGGATCCAGTAAAAGCGTTCTCGAATTTTTAGTAAAGTCCTTTTTACCCCCATATGTCCTCCCGAACATCCATCATGGTACAGCCGTAAAACATCCGGTACCTTAGCTTTAGGGACAACCATTTGTAGATGACAGCTGTCCCCTCGAGCGTTTTCCCATTTACGGCACAAGACTCCATCCTGGATCACCAAGCTGTTCCATTGCGCCCAATAACTCTTCGTGATGGAACTCATCGCAGCCACATCACTCCACTTGGGTTTAGGAGCACCAGCTTTGATCCACTCGAAGATCGGTTTGATGTTCGAGTCATTTTGCTGAGCCTGCTGTAGGGTTTCTTTCCATTCATCGCTGAGATCCGTTCTTAAAATCCTCACAGGCACCACTTCCTTAGACTCCTGTCTGGAACTGTGCTTCCAATCTTCAGGCAAAGGACTTCTTGACAGTTCATCTGTTTTGCTTTGATTTCTCCACTGTTGTTGGGCAGTCATTCCAGCCGCTTTTCTCTGCAGGGGTTGATCTTCTCTCGGTATGCTGCGCTTAGGACAGCTTGACCGAAGATGACCTCTTTCTCCACAAGTGTAACACTTAGGGCTGTACCTTTGCGAACGCTGGCGTACAGGTGATGCCACAACTTGCTTTGGGCAGCTTGACCGATCATGATCCCTTTCTTTACCAGTGTAGCAGCTAGGGCTGTACCCTCTCACACGGTCGCGTACAGGTGATGCTACAACCTCCCTAACGCGGTGCGTTCGGTGGTCTTGCCTCACTGCCTCTACTTCTAAGGCATGGGCCAAGGCATCTTTCAGCGTCTCATGATGCCCAAGTCTCACAGCGGCTCTAACTTCCAAGTCACGTATTCCATCAACGAACGCTTGTACCAGATTCCCATCGATAAGTGCAGGGGCAGACTGGTATGCTTTCCGAACCAGCTTTTCAACTTCCAGGGCCCACTGCTGTAGGTTCTCGGCACTACGTTGAACACGATCCTTCAACTTAGCACGAAATACGTGCTCCAGGTGCGCGTCGCCGTATCTGGACTCTAACGCCTCCAGCAGCTGCTCGTAGGTTACATCCTTACCGAGCGCCTCAAGAATGTTTAGGGCCTGGTCTCGGAGGCCCAAGGTGAGCGCGGTCATGGCTTGCGATTTTGTCCATCCATTCGCCTTCATAACGGCCTCAAATTGAATTTTATAAGCCGACCACGAAGATGTTCCGTCGAATGGAGGCACCTTAAAGCCCCGCGCTGAAGGTGCAGCAACTACTGTAGCCACAGTCACGTCTCCAGACTTCAGTTCTCCCAAAGCCTTCTTCACTCCAGCGATCTGAACTTCGGCCTCTGAGATGCGATTCTCGTGCTGGTGAACCTGGTCCTTCATAATCTTGAGCTCTTTGCCGAAAGTTGCATGAAGATCCTTTATGAGGATCATCTGTTCTACTTGACGGCGAGCCTGCTCCTCTTTATCTCGTTGCAACTGCTCTTGTAACTGGCGAGCCTGGTCCTCTTGACGGCGAGCCTGCTCCTCTTGACAGCGAGCCTGCTCCTCTTTATCTCGTTGCAACTGCTCCTGTAACTGGCGAGCCTGGTCCTCTTGACGGCGAGCCTGCTCCTTTTGACGGCGAGCCTGCTCCTCTTGACGGCGAGCCTGCTCCTCCTTATCTCGTTGCAACTGTTCCTGTAACTGGCGAGCCTGCTCCTCTTGGCGGCGAGCCTGCTCCTCCTTATCTCGTTGCAACTGCTCCTGTAACTGGCGAGACTGCTCCTCTTGACGGCGAGCCTGCTCCTCTTGACGGCGAGCCTGCTCCTGCAGCAGCGCCATTAAAGCTGACAAGTCTGGCGCTACTGATGCTGGAGAAACTCCGGATGGACCAGCGACTGGCACTGACGTAGGCTGGACTCCACCCGGTGTCTGTGTCGGAGAGTCTCCAAACCGCCTTTGGTCCATGTCCTGCTGTCGCTGACTCCTGGTACGGATACCGTCCGTGTTGTCCTTTGGTAGAACTGGCATAATTTATCCCTCACTTCTGGCACCAAATTGTTACGAGCTGGGTATGGGATAAATTAATTACTACCGATGAAACAACTGAATGACTTTAATAATCACAAAACACTTCAAACTCAATCACAAGTACACTACTGATCACTATTCGCTTAGATATCGCACTCACAAGTTCACTTTGATTCGTCCCGTACTGTAGCCAAAATGATACTGCCTGCCTCCGCAAACACGTCGACTATTTATATGACGACCGAACGTTTGAGAAAGATCCAGAATCTTCTAGTCAATTCATACTAGGTCATTGTCCTACGAGAAACTTCCACAACTTTTGTACAAAGGAAAGAAATAGGTACTTTATGCCCTGGGCGTACGGTCGAAATTACAATGACAACTTCCTGATGTATTTTATAGGTAGTTTGCGAATTTGTACCTACATCATTCGATACATACCTACTACTACCTACCTACTTACTTAGTTATAGGTACCTACTATTAGAAGCTACTTATATTGTAGGTATGGGTACGACGTAACAATATCATCCTTCACACAGTCCATCCACCATTTCTTTGGTCTTCCTCTACTCTTTTACCCATCCACATTCATACTCAAAACTTTCCTCACGAAATTTTCCTCATCATTTTCTTATGACGTTTACGAACGTTTTCCGACGCCATCTTTTCAACATCATACTAATTAAAGCTAGCTTGACGTGTTGAGGACATTATTCTTAGTACTTCATAGTTTGTATCTCACCATTTTCTTTCTCTCTGGAAATGTGATAAATGGCCAAACATCAAGTTATTTATGGTAGAACCTATCACACCATACAAATACACCAACTTTGTAACACAGACTTACGTTCAGCTTATAGAATCATCAATTTTTCTACGGTCAACAACCTTTGTCTTTCCCAAAGAATATGGCGGGACATAAACTTTGTCATGTCATAAATTATATCGTTCACATATTTACTTTAGGTGTACCTAAGTGCTTGAAATATTTTGATCATATCTTCTAAGTACTAAGTAATTATGTTTTATGCGATCGAAAACATGTCGAAAGTTTTACTGTATACGTCGATTTTGCACAGATTTATGTAGGTACATTTTTTTTATGTATTTTCTAGTAGATTTCTCAAGTCTTTCAAAATTCGAGAACCCGTGACCACGCCCTTACTTGTAAACATGCAATGTTTACAAGTAAGGGCGTGGTCACAAGTAAGCATTACTTGTAAAGGTAAAACAAGATTAAATGTATGTTTATACATATATGGCTTTTAGGGCTTTTTAGGAAATGGTCTCATGTAATATTGAAATTAAAAAGATTTCAGCTTAATTTAAATAAATGACTTTTGATTTGACATTAATCACCACTAAAATGAACGGGAAAATGACAGGTAACTCGCGAAATTGAATTTACGTCGTTTTGTTAAACGTGAAAACGTGTTGCGGCGCCAAGTAACAAGGGCAGGATTTTTTTTATTTTTTTGCATTTTGCAGGTCACTCCGATTTTATGTTTATCAAAATTGAATTTGCGACTGTGAAAAATAAGGATGTTCTCTTCTTGTATTAAGGCGGCAATGTTTTGTCAATGTTCAGTAGGAATCTTGGAGTTAGCTCACAATTGAATCGTCAGTGAAATTGAATTCACTTTGACATCCGACGCGAGCTGTCTACACGCGTTCAACATGACGTTTGGGTCCGACGAGGTAGAGTCGTGGAACAGAATTGAAATGAACATTCGCCAGCAATATTTTCAATTTAAAAAAGCTCTGAGTAAAATATTGTCACGGCGGAAATCTATTTTTTTTAAACAGTTATGAACTAAAATTCGATTGTGATAACTTGATAAGCATGTGATGCCAATTTTCATGTTGATGTTAATTTTATTTGTTTAGTAAATGCCGTAGTGGTAGTTTAGTATTAAGCAAACAATACTTGGTTGTTTTATATTTTTCTAACCTTATTATACTTTAGTCGTATTAGATAACCAGCTATCAAAGTATCTTACTACTAATTATAGACGTGAAAGTTTGTGAGGGTGAACCTATCACCCTCACAAACGCCCCCCGTTCCCTAATGGATGAATGGATGTTTGTTGCTATCCTGCGCAAACACTACTAGTACTTAAGGGGTACTATATATCCCTCAAATGGCTTAGCATGATCCTCCGTTACGCCTAAAATACTGCAGCATTAATTTTGAAATAAATATATGGTAAAGTTGAGGATTAATGCTAAGTCTTATGTGTGACAAAAACACGATTCCATAGACTTTTCTCGATAGAAACAAATTCCAAAATTACCTCCAAATCGAACAATAAACCGCTGGTATTCAAAAAGTACTTCAAATTAGATCATGAAACTTTGCATACTAACTGAACTAACTATTTGTGTTTTATTGATTTAGTCCAATCAATAGATATTTTGTAAATCGCAGAAAACCACTCATTTCGCACTATTCGGCCGCAGTGACTGACGTAACAACCGCTTTGTAGTGCAAGCTGATTAGGACTTTATTCTAACAGTATTTCAAACGAAGTTTGAGCCACCACAAATAGAGTTGCTAATTTTAGGGTTAGAAGGGCCTTAAGTACCAATATTCTCAGTAACCATTTGTTAAAACGATCGCATGAGAAGGTCAGGTGTTAAATAATATTTAATTATCTTCGACAATAACGCCAATAATCGTAATTGGTGGTCTGTCATGGCTCACCTTGGCTCACGCGAAACGGTCTAGTTGGAAACAATCAATTTTATATCGAGCACTAGCTGTTGCCCGCGGCTTCACCCGCGTGCAGTTCGGTAACTGTCCCACTGAATCATACTAAAGAGATAAATAGTGTCCTACATGTTAATCCAGGTAGTAAACTATGTATGTGCCAAATTTAATAGTCATCACAATTTATTATTATCATCACAATCACCATCACTATCACAACCACCATCACAATCACAACTTCCATCATTATCACAATCACCATCACTAACACAACCACCATCATTATGACAATCATTATCACAATCACCATCACTATCACAGTTACCATCATTATCACAATCACCAACACTATCACAATCACAACCACCATCATTATCACAATCATCATCACAATCATCATCAAAATCACCATCACAATCACCATCATAATCACAATCACCAGCGCTATCACCATCACAATCACTAACACTATCACAACCACCACCATTATAACAATCATTATCACAATCATCATCACAATCACCATCACAATCACCATCACCATCACAATCACCATCATAATCACAATCACCATCGCTATCACCATCACAATCACCAAGACTATTACAATCACAATCACCATCACAATCGCAATCACAATCACCATCACAATCGCAATCACCATCACAATCACCATCACAATCACAATCATCATCACAATCACCATCACAATCACCATCACCATCACAATCACCATCACAATCACCTTCATAATCACAATCACCATCGCTATCACCATCACAATCACCATCACAATCACTATCACAATCACTATCATCATTTTAGCAATCGTAATCACAACCACTATCAACGTAATCACAATCATCATAATCACAATCTCCATTCTCGTCATCATAATCATTATCATCGTAATCACAATCATTATCATCGTAATCTCAATCATTATTATCTTAATCACAATCATCATGATCACAATCGCCATCACTATCACAACCACAATCATTATCACAATCACCATCACTATCACCATCAAAATCAATCAATCAATCATTATCAAAATCATTAACCTCGTTATCACTATCATTAACCTCGTTATCACAATCATTATCATCTTAATCAGAATCATCTTCATCGTTATCACAATCACCATCACTGTCACAATCACAATCAGCGTCACTATCACAATCACTATCACAATCGGTCATGAAAAGGGGATACAACAACTCATAAAACTTAACAACTTCCAATTTAAAAAGTGTGTTACTGACTGGCTACAAAATTACGATTATGACGAATCAGAAAATCTACTCGGCAGTGTTACATGACCCCCTATCACTATTACTTTCACACACTCACCTTACACACGCACACTCACACACTCACACACACACACACACACACACACACACACACACACACACCGGACAAATTTACCCACACTTTCCTCAGAACGCGTTGAATGGTAATTAATTTAATTTAACTGATAAAATTGCATACCCATGTAATTAATGTACATAATTATTATCACATTTTATTTTTAATTTTTTTACTCTTTTTTAGGTTTGTAAACACTTTTAATGCATGCCAAATCTTTTAATGTATTAAATTTTTAGGTCTATCGTTTTTTACATATTCTCTGTTAATTGAGAGGTCTGGCTCTTGTGATACAGGAACTCCTAGTACAAGAGTCAGGGCTACACTGATGTAATAAGCAATCATATGTCAATAAAGATTTATTATTATTATTATAATCACCATCACCATCACAATAACCGATGCGGATGATGTTAATAGCGCCCTGGCGAAAGTCGTTAATTGGTTTAATGTTAATAATCTACTCCTAAATGAGAAAAAAACTAAGTGTATTAAGTTTACGATACCCCATGTAAGACAAGTGGAAACTACTGTACTAATTAAGGATGAAGAGCTAAAAGCGGAAGATAGCACAGTCTTCTTAGGCATAACTTTGGATGCCAAGCTTCAGTGGGGCCCGCATATAGACAAACTGTCGAAGAAACTTAGCTCTGCAGCATTCGCCGTTAGAAGAATTCGTGATTTAACTGACTTAGAGACAGCCCGTTTAGTTTACTTTAGTTATTTCCATAGCGTGATGTCGTACGGTATTCTCTTGTGGGGCAATGCCGCCGATATTCAGACAATATTTGTTTTGCAAAAAAGGGCAATTCGTTCAATTTATAAATTAAGTCCCAGATACTCCCTCAGAGAAAAATTTAAAGAGACTAATATTCTTACTGTGCCCTCTCAGTTTATTTATGAAAACCTTTTGTACGCCCACAAAAATATTAATTTATTTAAAAAATACAGTGATATCCACAACATAAACACGAGGAACAAACACAAATTTGTTGTTCCTGCAACGAGGCTCAAAAAAATAGGAGGTACGTTCAGATGCCAATGTATACGCTTTTACAATAAACTTCCGAGCCAAATTCAAGCACTAAGCCTAAATAAATTCAAATCGTTTATAAAACGGAAGCTGTGCCTGAAAGCCTACTATCATGTTAATCACTATCTTGAAGATAAAAAAGCTTGGGATTAAGCTGCTCCAATGAAATTTGCTCTGTGAATGTCGAAATTTCGGACTTCGCTTGTTTATTATTGATTCCTTTCTTTTATACACTCTGACATTGAATTTTTTTTGACATGTATTTTATTATTTTACTTTTATTTTTTTATTTTTTATTGTTTTATGTGACATTTACTGATTTGACATGAATACTTATTTTTTAAGTATTTTACTTTTTTATTTTATTATCATTGCGACATTTAATGATTTTTGTTTTTTTTTTTTACTTACATTCATTTGAGAAGAATTTGTTATTAATTTTATTTGATTATTGTGAATGTGGGGACCATGTGGGTCACATTTTTATTTTTTGTTTGTTTTTTTTCCCACAACTGTCTGGCAGTTTGAGTACTATAAGCGACCTTCCCAAATGTCCTTTCTTTGGTATTGTTCGTCGTTTCGTTGAGCTCCTTGAGTTATAAGTCGAGCTACACGTTAACTGACAAATGCTTGCACTGACTGGACAGGTCCACTCAAATCTGTATGGTTCTTTCTTCAAAAGACCATCTCAGACACTAATCTGCATAGTCCTCATGTGAATTGAGCAAGATTGTCTGGACTTTAAAAGAGACTATGACCTCTGAGTTTGTTTCGGCTGTTTCTTCTCAGAGTAGTCAGGTACGAAACACCGGCCCCATCTAGTTTTAAAAAATGACGTGTAAAAGTGTTTGTAAAAACCTACTTGCAAAATAAACATCATTTATCATTTATCATTTAACCATCAAAATCACTATCACAATTATCATCATCGTTATCACAATCATTATCATCGTAATCACAATCATTATCATCTTAATCATAATCATCATTATCACAATCTCCATCCTCGTTATCACAACCATCGCTATCACCATCACAATCACCGTCACTATCACAATAGCCCTCACTATCACAATCATCATCATCGTAATCACAATCATTATCATCACAATCACAATCATCATAATCACAATCATCGTCATCATCATTATAACAATCATCATAATAAATCAACAATAACCCTGTATAGAAGTCGAATCCGCCATCTTCTGGATCTCAAAATAAATGCTATTTTCGTAATCAGCGCTCCTGATAATCTCGGTATCGACACCCATATTGATTTTTAGACATTTCAACCCCACCGCACCCCAACAGGGAATGATTGTATTTCAGGTCCGCCACACTAAATCTTAAAATCGTTGTTTTTGTAATACACCCGACCCAGTTTACCATAAAAACAATACCTATGTTGAATTTCAGGGTCAGGGTTTTTTTTCTATTCTTTAGGGGTTGAATTCTGAAAAAACCTGAAACACAAATGTTAAGTCATTTATTGATTGGAGTACTCCTGTTAAGTTTCGAATAAAGTAGTCTAAGTAATCTTATTTCCCCATGTAATCTTTGGACTCCCGTTCCAACCCCTAAGGGGGTTAATTTTGAAAAATCCTTTCTTAATGCACCCCTTAACCTCATAAAGAACCTTTGTGCCAAATTTGGAATCTCTATACTCAGCGGTTTGGGCTGTGCATTGATTTTTATACTTTGCCACCCCATTTTGCTCTTAGGGGTTGAATTCTGAAAAAACCTGAAACCCGTTTCTACTCATTTATCAATAGGAGCACTCCTGTGAAGTTTCGAATAAAATAGTCTAACTAATCTTGTTTTACCCATACAAACTTTGGAGCCCCGTTTAACCCCTTTAGGGGTTGAATTTTGAAAAATCCTTTTTAGTGCACCCCTAGAGCACATGAGGAATCAATGTGCCAAATTTGGAATCTCTAGACTCAGCGGTTTGGGCTGTGCATTGATTTTTATACTTTGCCACCCCATTTCCCCCACTTAGGGGTTGAATTCTGAAAAAAACCTGAAACCCGTTTCTACTCATTTATCAATAGGAGCACTCCTGTGAAGTTTCGAATAAAATAGTCTAACTAATCTTGTTTCCCCATACAAACTTTGGAGCCCCGTTTAACGTTTAAGGGGTGAATTT
Source organism: Xestia xanthographa (assembly GCA_905147715.2). Classification (NCBI taxonomy): domain Eukaryota; kingdom Metazoa; phylum Arthropoda; class Insecta; order Lepidoptera; family Noctuidae; genus Xestia; species Xestia xanthographa. The sequence goes on from LR990659.1 coordinate 23,520,171, forward strand.
TGAAAAATCCTTTCTTAGCGCACCCCTAGACCACATAAGGAACCAATGTGCCAAATTTGGAATCTCTAGATCCAGCGGTTTGGGCTGTGCATTGGTTTATAGACTTTGTCACCCCATTTCCCCGTCTTAGGGGTTGAATTCTGAAAAAACCTGAAACCCGTTTCTACTCATTTATCAATAGGAGCACTCCTGTGAAGTTTCGAATAAAATAGTCTAACTAATCTTGTTTCCCCATACAAACTTTGGAGCCCCATTTAACCCCCTTAGGGGATGAATTTTGAAAAATTATTTCTTAGTGCACCCCTAGACCACATAAGGAACCTACTTGCCAAATTTGGAATCTGTAGACCCAGCGGTTTGGGCTGTGCGTTGATAGATGAGTCAGTCAGTCAGTCAGTCAGTCAGTCAGTTTCTTCTTTTATATATTTAGATTACACCCCGGCCGACTGGGTGAATCGTAAAAATGTTTTTATCATAAAACAAATGAGTAAAGGCCGTAATGGCCGGTAAAAGTTTTATCGAGGTAGATATTTGTCCCATTTTAAGATGTAGGTAGGCCTGTATCTTGTTGTAGATAAGGGTTTTTCGAATAGTCTCGGTCAAAAAAGTTTACTGGAAATACAATACATAAGTAGGTACTCGTACATAATACTCGTGTAAAGGACCTCATCACGAAGCCGTCAACCAAGCATTCTGTACATTAAACTAAGTAACTTTACGCAAACATTATTGATGGGAAACGACTTTTTTTTTTGGGGTGAAAAATCATGTTTTGTGGTAGAACTTAATGTAACGCACTCAAAACATTGTGCTGTTGGATAGATTGAATAGTACGGAGGTCGTGGACCTGTTTAAAGTTTATAAATCTTACATTAAAAACTTGTATTTAAAAAAACTTGTCAAAAAGTTGGAACTTTGACCCCCAATATCTCCGTAAGTAGAAGGTCCCAGGTATGGTGTAGAACAAAAAAATGATCGCAATGACGAGGAGAACAAGTGCCTTTCGAGTTCGTTAAGAGGTGTTTTACACTCTTTATACAGGGCGAATTTCAAATGGGTGTGGATGGCCAAAACCGAAATTATGAGAAATAGCGAAAAATACTCAAAGAGGTCTCGAGTCCGTTTTTGACGAAAACTAAAACTACAACATTGGATTTTTGGATAATCAATATTCCTAGCCAGGAATCAAACGCGTTGATTTTGAAAAAAATCACACTGTATTATTGCACCATTCGATAGTGCCGCTAATATAGGGTTCAAATTTTGGAAAGTAGTGACACTTGAAAAAATTCACCCTGAATAATCTCACGTGTTTTGCCCATGGGAGTACACCAAACCTACAGAACGCCACAAGCAATGAATGAGTAATCCTTCCATTCTAATTTTCAAAACCAGCCAATCTCTGAAAACCAGCGACTTTATACATTGAAAGAAAAACGCCAAATACGGAAAGAGAGACCTAAGCCCTCCTACACCTACACCTATAACTCTACCGGTCAACTCTACTGCTTCAGTTGTGACCGGATATTTAAGAGCAAATTCGGTATGGCCAGCCATATAAATGCACGGAAATAGTTTAAAAGGGTCGCCGTTACCAAAATCGGTAAGGAGGACTACAGTATCTCTTTAAAACAGTTCCGCAGCCCCGGCAGGACGTTTATTTATCTGGTCATACTCGCACGCCGCCTGTAGACTATCGATTCGTGAACTCAGATAAATAAATGTGCATAGTTTACCTAGAAATATCAAAGCCTTTTTAAAGGTGCTGAGACAGTTCCAACAGCTCATCAAAATAAACAGGTTATCGAGAATTCTCGATCTTGTTGATAAGCAGTAGTGACGCACAAGCCTCGTCAATCCATTCAGTAGTGAGAATTGCTATATGAATGAACAATTATGAGTAAAGTGACTGAACCACGCAACCCAGTAATTATCATCTGCCTTTTCCCAACTATGATAGGGTTGGCTTCGAGTCTAACCGGACGCAGCTGAACACCAATATTTTGCAAGGAGTGACTGCCAATCTGACCTGCACAACCCAGTAAATCTACACTAATATTATAAAGAGGAAAGATTTGTAGTTTTGTGTGTATGTTTGTAATGAATAGACTCAAAAATTACTGCGCCGATTTTAAAAATTCTTTCGCCATTAGAAAGCCACGTCTTTACTGAGTAACATAGGCTATATTTTATCTCCGTACTCCCACGGGAACGGGAAATATGCGGGTGAAACCGCGTGAAGTCCGCTAGTGGGAAATACGACACACCTTTGCAAGGCTGGTTGTAAGATTTTCAGGCCACTGACTACCTGTAAAGACTTCAAGATCTACAAATAACAGCCAGGAGTTAACGTGCTTTCTTTCGCACGCAAACCAGTAATTAATTAAACAGAAATACGCTCTTCACCTTAATTAAACCTCAGAATCTTTTAATTATCTTTCGCGTTCAACGTTCGTCGAGCGGTGAACCGTTCGAGGCTTTTTTATTCGATTTTCGATTGGACAGCTGCTATCCGGGTTTTTGCCCGCACTGGAATTCTTTCTGCAACGCTTTACTGAAATTTTCGATACGTTACCGAGTCACTAGCTCAGCAATCGTGGAAAACTAGATGTAAATTGGGGACGTCGGTAAAATGTCGAACGACCCGGACAAAATCTAGGATTCCATTTTTGATTTGAAACAGTCAACAATAGCAGAAAACTCAAAAAAACTTTTCTACTCTTCTTGTATTGTTTAAATTCAGCAGTTCTTTTTTTAAATTGCCTGAAAATATTCCGCCCTTAACGAAAGAAAAACAAAATGTTTTTGTTTTCAGCCCTCTTTTTTAAAGACAAAAAGACCATGACGTCTTTCGTCTAGGCAACTTTTTCTTATTAGGTAACACTTCTAAATTAGCTTGTCACAGCCTAAAAATACTTATTTAAACTTTGGATAAATATGACCACAGAGTAAACAAAAGAAAAGACTTTTCCAGTGTCATAATTCTACTCGTGAGGTGATGAATGCCTTGAGTCTCGTCGCGTGTTTGTGCTCAGGGGAAATTTTTCTCACCTTTATGTACTTTCACATACATAATAAATCAGTCAGTCACACTGCGTATGTGATATTTTCACAGAGATAACGCTATTAGGCTAAAGTCATTGTTCGAAATGGGTTTTTCTTTTCAGTTAATCTTTACATCTGTTTGTAATTTCAAAGTAACAGATTTTAGTGAATGCCTAAGAAAGTATATACCTACGGTACATAACCAAAAAAAAAAATCTTTTTTTAAATGTTTGTATGTTTGTTTGTCTATTTCGGTTTATCTCCGAAACGGCTGGACTGAATTTTACGGGACTTTCACTAGCAGATAGTTGATGTTATAAGGAGTAATTGAAAAAAGATTAAGGTTCCGTGTGAAAAAAATAAAAACCTATGAACTTGTAAACAAAATCCAATAATTTCGCGCGAACCAAGGCCACTGGCTATTGCCCGCTAGTAAACTCTGACAGTCATGACATATTGTGTAGTTGACTTCTAATTAGTGTCCGACCGAAGGTGCAATTCTGGCCGAAGCCGAAGCCGAAGCCGATTAATCGGTATTCACCAAAACCTTCGGCCGAAGCCGAAGCCGAAGCTGAAGGTGTCATTGACCTTGAGAAATACGATAGTTACTTTGTTCTCAGAATATACTAGATACATATTGTGAGAGCTTTAGAGATTTAGCCCAATAACGAGCCGAGTGACCAACATATACAAGTAGGTAATAAAATATTGTCTAAAATAAAAGTTTCAAATATACAATGTTAATTAAATATTTATTTACTTAAAGTAATTTTAACACAAATAATCAAATAATCAGTAACTCTGCTGCTCTGCACACTCTCCGTCTCGCTCTAGCATCGTTCAGTAAATTTCAAATTTTGACAACTAGCAAACCTTCGGCTTCGGCCAAACCTTCGGCAAATTTTTGGCCGAAGCCGAAGATTTGGCCGAAGGTGCTTTTTTGGCCGAAGGTGGCCGAAGCCGTAGCTTCGGTCGGACACTACTTCTAATAAAGTAATTGTGTTTTTGTTACCAATTTCGGATGCTGTGTTTTACCAGCAATAATTTTTGCGCAGAGTTACTCAGTTTGATGTACTGAATGCTTGGTTGACGGCTTCTTGAAGAGCCTGTTTACACCATGTATAGTTGGTGAGACATTTCCGGATAAGATCATCATCATCATTTCAGCCGAAGGACGTCCACTACTGGACATGGGCCTCCCCCAAAGTGGGGTTTTTGCCATAATCGCCACGCTCGGCAGGCGGGTTGGCGATCGCAGTACGGTTGTTACAAAAGCACAGAGAACGCTGCTGCCCATCCACTGGTAAGTCCCTTAGTCGCCTCTTACGACACCCACGGGCAGATATGGGATGGTGCTATTCTTTACGTCCGACACCATACAGAACCCGGATAAGATAACACTATAATATACAAGTAAATGCTGCATAAGTCGATTGCTTCGTTGGTCCAGTGGTGAGCCTGAGGTCCTAGGTTCAATTCCCAGGTCGGGGATGTTCCATTAGGAATTTCTCAGTAGCAGCCACGGAGTCTAAATTTGTGCCCGGTTGATGGCAATAGGCTCTCCCCATATTACATGGGACTTTAACGTAACTGGTTAAATGTGGGTGTACTAGATACACCTCTGCCTAACCCTTTGGGGATTATAGGGGTGATGTTATGTTACGCAGAATATGTAAAGGTATACAAACCGGTTAAGGGGACTACAGGAGCTAAACGCGAGTTTTATAATGCAAAAAACCATATGATTCACTGCAATAAACAAAACCAGAAAAATATATGATATTCTTCAGGATATATGCTAGTATGATAGTGTTTTGAAAACATAATACAACAAATTTTACTCGATAGAAAAAATCACGAACTTGTCTCTAAAAATTTCTTTTAACGAGTAAAAACCATACTAAAATACAAGCGATCATTCTGTTTTTTGGCAAATAATTCTACAAGCAACATATTAGCATGATAGTGTTTTATTTTTTTAGTCCAATCAATAGATTTTTTTGTAAATCGCAAAAAAACACTCATTTCGCACTATTCATCCCGCAGTGACTTACGTAACAACCTTTGTAGTGCAAGCTGATTAGAACTTTATTCTAACAGGATTTCAAACGAAGTTTGAACCACCACAAATAGAGTTGCTAATTTAGCTCCTGTAGTCGTCTTAAGAGCCAAGAAACTTACGAGAATTTGATTCTAAGTCTAGGTGTTACTTTATTTATTGTTTTACGCTAACCATTTGGCGCAGTGTAATGCTTACCTAGGTCCAATTTATTTGACATTCGGCTTAGAAATGTAGAATGTATGAATGTGTATAGTGGTCCGTTTTATTTCTAAAGGAATGAGATTTTTTTAATAAAATAAAGTTCTATTTGGATTCAGGACCAATATTAATAAATTGTTTCTTACTGTAATTTATGTTTGGGCCCTGTTTATTACAACGATTTATGTTACACTTAAACTAGTACAAAAGACAGATAGAACTGCATAGCGTTTGTCTTTATTGAAGGTAAAATTCGCGAAAATACCCGTTTAAATACTTTATAATCTGCATAGCATCGTTCGGGGATTGTGGAGAATGCCATTGTCTCCGCGCCTCCCAGCCAGAAGTGACGAGGTGGAACACCGTGTGGTTTCAGTCAGTGGGAGGCCATCGACGACGGTGAACTATGGACTAGCTCGCCGTCCGTCCGTCTTATGACGACAGGATGTGTCGACGGCGCGTTCGTGTTCCACGCGCGCCTCAAAGAGAGTCAGCAAAAGGAAAGGTCCGATACCTGCCGGGGCTGCGGGACTGTTCGAAAGAGATACCGTGGTCCTGGAACACAAAGGGCTAAGAAGGAACATGAACGGGTTTTAGTAAGTAAAAGTCTGACACTCCTTTCCGCTCCGCCCAGAGCTCGGAGTCATTTGATGCTTTTCATTTGATGATGAAAAAAAATTACATTACGTGCACCCTTCATTTGTATGGAAATATTAGTTCCAACTAAATTTGACAGCTCTAAATCGTCCGTCTTTTTCTCGTTTTATTAGAGAGAAAAAGATAGCAATAGCCTAAATTGAGTTTAGTTTGTGCACAACAGAATCGACACCAATATAACTGAATACCGCAAAAAGACGCTAAATATCCAAGATGGCGTGCCGCGCGTCATGTTTACTTCGCGTCCGAGCCTTGTTTACGAACGTCACTAACTATCAATGGGGGGGTCACGCGACGCCTGCGCATCGTTACATCAACGCGTCATGCAGATCGGTTACTGACCGCCTGTATGACATTTACACGCAGAAATGAGAATAGAATGCAATTCTAATGAAGCTTGCCTGATTTAGATACCTACTTGGCAAGTAAGTGTATTTAGCATAAATTATGTAGCGGCCAAATTAATTATAATACCTATTGTAGTGTAATAAAAAATCAAAGATCCTCGCCACTGAGTATAAACTTATAATTTGTTAAATAAAATATAGAATTATATTATTTTTAATTAATTAGGTACATTATTTACAATTTACAAATCTATTAAAATACACTAAACTAACTAACTTAAACTAAAAACTTAACAAATGGCGTCAAAAACTCCCCTTCAACACTGTCAACTGGTAATGTCCCCAAGAGACTGGCGGCGTTACCACGCTGTATGGCAACGCTAAGCCTTCGGCCAAGGTAAAAGCCAGCCCTAGGGTAACGCGGGAAGTGTCAACTAAGCGTTTTGAAATTTCCATGAAAAGGCTGTGAGCGCTCGAACCCCACGGTCTTTCAGTTCATTTGAGGTCACCACAGGATAGTCCGGTTGAGCAGTCATCATCAACATCATCATTTCAGCCGAAAGACGTCCACTGCTGGACATAGACCTCCCCCAAGTGTCGCCACATTGACCGGTCCCGTGCGACTCACATCCAACGGATTCCCACAACCTTCACCGGGTCATCGGTCTACCTAGTGGGAGGTATTCCAACGCAACATCTTCCGGTTCGCGGTCACCACTCCAGAACTTTGCGGTCCCATCGGCCATCCGTTTTGCGAGCAAATGTGCCCTGCCCACTGCCACTTATGAGCAGTACTGCAACCTTATGGAGTTGAAATGCGGGCTATAACAAAAAAAAAACATATATCTGGTCGTGCACGCACGCTGGTTGCGAGTTCAGCGCACCTAGCCATTCTGAAGAACCTATATACTTATAACAAGGTCAGTTTAATATATATATCCTACCATTCATTAAAACTGTCAACAATAAGGAGGCGTAACTTCACAAGTAACATACCACAAAAGAACACCACAAAAGACACGTAATTAAACTAAACACAGAGTATCATTCACGCTTTATACCTCAGTAGGTAAGCAGGGCAGTGAGCGGTACAAGGAGGCGTGTTACTTGGCTGACCTTATCGTTCACGACAATTGATAAGCACTTGATGTATGTTTTGCTCACATAATTAGATCTTATCAACTTGGCAACGGGTTATCAAATGCCTTCTTCTCTCGTATTGGAATTGGAGAATATATCATGCTGGCTATGCAAATGGAGTATTGTGGAGCATATTCAGCATGTAACGCTCCCACTTCTGCTGCAGACCACACAGGCCTCCTCTGTGTGAACAGGTCGCAATCCACTATGCAAGCCAATAGGGTTATATGCATGATTTTTTTTATCACTCTAAATAAAGCGTATTAACATCAGAAATAGCAAAGTGAAATTGTTCTTTTAATATCAATAAAAAATACTAAGTTATAAGCCTTTATAAACTGCTGATTAGACAGACAGATCCGATTCAGTGAATGACGTCATTCGCTGCATCGACGTACAAAATCCATACTAAATTCCGTTTATCTAGAAAGAGATAGAAACAAAACTTTAAATGGTTATAATTTTTGTATTGTTTGGCCGATTTATGTCTTTTTTTCGCTTTTTGTCATTATTTTTATAGTACTTTAACATTCCGTCCGGGAAAAAAAAATGATAATAAATAAATAAAAATATGCATATTCCGGGATATTGCGGGCTTTTGCTGGTCACATGACTGTCTTCGAAGTTTTTGGTTGTAAGACATGCAAAACAAGCTGTGGGCCAAAATAACACGAAACTGGTGCCTTATATAGTGAGGCGGGGTCGCGTCAGGCCACGAAGGAGATGGCGGATCGAACTGTACCTTTGGGGGTATGAAGAACAGGGTATAAAGCTCTTCATCCCCCACAGAAAAGGGAGGATTCTCCGACCAGACGGGTGTTAGAAGGTTCCGTCGGAACTGACGACTCTTTTAGCCGTGTGGTATCCGGCAGAGTAGAATAGAACCAACCCATTACACTCACGGGTGTCGTATAAGGCGACTAATGTCTGAGGCAGAACACCTTGCGCCTCCGTAGACCAGAGAATGGGCAGCAGCGTTTTCTGTTAGTCTTTTATCACTGCGATCTCCAATCCGCCTGCCAAGCGTGGAGATTACGGCATATTCCTCCCATCATGGGAGAGGCTTATGTCCAGCAGTGGACGTTATGGGCTGTTGTTGTTGTTGACGACTCTTTCTTGTTCAGAGCATTTCAGCTTTTTTTTCTAGATTTCGTAATTATGGTGCAATGTTGTTATTAGGTATGGCATGAGTTTCTCTTCCTTATCAGATTACCCAATCTTCACGTCTTGAAATAGTGTGTTATCTAAACAATTACAAAAATACCATTGTCCTGTTTCCAGTCACCATTTCACGGTCAACATTGGTTAAAACTTGTTTAACAGTATTTTTATGTAGATTCTGTTGAACTTTGTCATCCTCATAATTATTAAAATCATAATATTCAATAAAAACGATTATAATAATAACATACTTAACACGCTAAGCGCCAGGTGTATCATTTTTAAAAACCACCCAAATCTTTGGGTTCTTATTGTTCTCTCGTATGGACAGTAACTCCACTATTTGTGCATTATTAACTATTGTTGTTTTGTGAAAACAATAATAGGAGCACTTGATTAGTTTAGTTTATTAGTTTAGTTAAATTTTGTATTCATATTATTTTTATATAGTTATATATTTTTATTTCATGAAAACTATGTTGGATGTCGACCTTGATGTTGATTTTTTCTCCTGTTCTTCCTCTTCTAGCAGTTTCCATAGTGCAGCAAGTGGTTCTTCCTCTCCACTGACTCTTAGCGATCAGATTTCCACTTTGGTTTCCCACCTTCCTAACAATCTCAATATAGCTCACATCAATGCCCAGAGTGTTCCTGGTCACTACCCCGATCTTCTGGCTTCCATTAACTGCGCTCACATAGATGCTTTGCTGATATCCGAGTCTTTCCTTAAACCCTCTCTTTTATCGGTAGATTATGCCCTTCCCGGTTTTGTTCTTATCCGTAATGATAGAACTGGAAAGGGTGGTGGTGGGGTTGCTATCTACATGCGTGCTGATATTCCTTACAAGGTTGTTAGTACATCGCCATCCCCGTACTCGGGGTCAGCGGAGCATCTATTTATTGAAATTTCCCTACATCGCGTTAAAATGCTGCTGGGTGTATTGTATAGTCCTAATCTTAGCATCGATTACTTTGACTCTTTTGACTCACTTTTAAATGATTTCTGTCCCTCTTATGACCACGTAGTCATAATGGGTGATTTTAATACTTGCCTACTTAAAAATGACAGTCGTACTCACAAACTTCAATCCCTCATAACTTCTTTTAATCTTAGTATTTTGCCTCTTTCTGCTACTCATCATTTCCCTAATTGTACCCCTTCTCTTTTAGACCTGATTATCGTCTCTAAATCTAGTAATGTATCTATCCATGGACAGCTCACTGCTTGTTTTTCGTATCACGATCTCATCTTTTTGTCCTATAAGATACGCCCTCCAAAGCGCAAATCACAACATATTCTCCTTAGGAACTACAAGGGCATAGATCTGGAGGCATTGCTGCATGATGCTGGTAGCATCGACTGGACGGACATTTTCGAGAGTTCATGTATCGACGATATGGTTCGTAGTTTTAACAGTAACTTACTCAGTTTATACGATCGTCATGCCCCTATCCGTCGAGTTAAGGTAAAGTATGTTCCGGCTCCCTGGCTTACTCCTGCCATCAAGGATGCGATGGCAAGAAGGGATAAGGCCAAGAGAAGGTTGAAACGCTGTCCTTCCGAGCGCAATCTAATTGCGTACAAAATGTTACGTAATCGCTGCAGTCGTCTGTGTAGAGATGCTAAGAGACGCTACTTCCACAATTCTCTCGACAACCGCAACTCTTCTGAAGTCTGGAAGTTTCTAAAAACTGTCGGCATTGGCAAGTCACCAGTTGTTTCCAGTAATGACGTTGACGTGTGTGCTCTTAACAATCATTTCTCACTACCTCCTGTTACTTTGGATCCGCACGTCAAGTCAGCTACTTTGAATAAACTTTCCGGTTTGCCTTTGCTGCAATGTTCTTCTTTTAAACTAAGCCCAGTGAGTGAGGATGAGGTTAAAAAATCGATGTGTGCCATCTCCTCCACTGCAATTGGTAATGACCTCCTTTGCTCAAGAATGATCTCTCCTATCCTTCCCTCTATCCTTCCCGTTTTGACTCACATTTTTAATTACTCCTTGTTTTCTTGTACTGTTCCCGAGGTCTGGAAACAAGCACATATTATCCCATTACCTAAAATTCCAAACCCGGCCTCACCAACCGATTTCAGACCCATTTCCATCCTCCCTTATCTCTCTAAAGTTCTTGAGCACATTGTTCATCAGCAACTCACTGCCTTCTTGTCTAGGAATGATCTGCTGAGTAATTTTCAATCCGGCTTTCGTCCAGGCCATAGCACTGTAACGGCTCTTTTAAAAGTTACTGATGATATCCGCTGGGCTATGGACCACAAATCTCTTACTTTACTCGTACTTCTGGACTTTAGCAGCGCCTTTAATTCTGTTGATTTTGACATCCTTCTTGGAATCCTTAAATCTATTAATTTCTCCTCTTCCACTATTGCCTGGTTCGATTCCTATCTTAAAGGCCGCTCGCAGCGTGTTCGTCTTGATGAGTCTTTTTCCGATTGGTGCCCACTTAGCGCGGGTGTGCCTCAGGGTGGCGTTCTCTCTCCTCTTATTTTTTCTATTTTCATTAACTCTGTCACCAGAGTCATCACTTCCTCCTTCCATCTCTACGCCGACGACTTGCAGCTTTATCATCATTTCTTGAGGGAAGATGCGGAAGCCGCCGTATCTGTCATGAACCGGGATCTGGATTTCATTAGTGAGTGGTCGCGGTCCTTTGGACTGCAGATCAACCCTAAGAAATCTCAGGCCTTGGTCATTGGCGGCAGGTATATGCGGAACAGGCTTGATGTTGCGTCGCTGTCTCCACTCAGGCTGAATGGAGTTCAGATAGAATACGCGAACAAGGCCAAAAACCTGGGGGTGATAATGGACTCCTACTTATCGTGGACTGCCCAGGTTGCTGAAGTAAGTCGCAAAGTGCACTACACATTTCACTCTTTGAAATGCCTTCAGAGCTTCTTGCCTTTGAAGACTAAAATCTCCCTTGCGCAAACTCTCATCCAGCCCATCATAGATTACGCCGATGCTTGTTATTTGGATGCCACCGAGGAGCTTTTAAATAAACTTGAGCGTTTGCAAAATATCTGTATTCGTTTTGTTTTTAACCTTAGAAAGTATGACCATGTTTCCAACTTTCGCAAGATACTCAAGTGGCTCCCAATCCGACTTCGCAGGAACTCTCGGATATTGTGTTTGCTATTTAACATCCTTCATAACCCTAAAACTCCATCCTATCTGCGGGAACGCTTTTCCTACTCCCGTCCCTTTGATGCACCTTGCCGGTCGCATCTTAGGAACCTCCTTAAATCCCCTCCCCACTCTACCGATTTCTACTCCTACTCCTTTACTGTACACGCTGTGCGGTTGTGGAATTCTCTTCCGCCTGATATTAGAGACTGCCAAACTATTGCAGTATTTAAAAGAAGAGTGAAAGAACACTATCTGTCCAATTCGTCATAGTTGCATAAGTATTTATTAATATATATTATTTTGTAGTTTATATATTTGTGTTATATATTTTGTCTTGTATGTATGTACGTATATTCTTGTATTGTATGTTATATTTAAATTCTATATTTGCTTTAAGTTTTTATGTATTCTATTTTCTCATTTTTTACACACTATGTCTACATCTCTTTGTACCTTCTCTCCTTTCGCAGGTATGCTGGAAGAGATTTCTTTAGAAATAAGCATCACCTTTGTACCTATTTTTCCATTCCTTTCTTCTTTTCTGTATTTAGTGTGTACATAAACCGTTAAATAAATAAATAAATAAGAATAGCCCATACCGTGTCAAAAATATTAGACGCCAGTGGCTAGTTGACTTGCCAAAATGTACCTAAATGACTTATCAGATAAAATCAACCATTCAAGAATAGGAAGTACATTCTTTGCATATCTGCATACCTGTCAATCTAAGATTGTGTGATAAATGTATGTAATAAATGTTTTTATTGTGAAAGTACCTACCTACTGCCTTTTATAATATTCCCATGTCTTCCTATTTCCTCTCAATATGGAAATATAAATGAGGAGAAAAATGTCGTCAGGAAAGTTTTGAGTATAAATGTGGATGGGTATATGAGTAGAGGAAGACCAAAGAAACGATGGATGGGCTGTGTGAAGGACACATGCTGCGCCGTCGCGATGGTGTTAATTGAGATAAGGGTGAAGAGAGGAATTATAATTTGTAATACAATAGTTAACCGCACCGTCAGCTAGCAACAATCAACACCTAATATATATAACTAGCTGACGTCCCGCGGTTTCACCCGCGTAGTTCCTGTTCCCGTGGGAGTACGGGAATAAAATATAGCCTATAGCACTCACGAATAATGTAGCTTTCTACCAGTGAAACAATTTTTAAAATTGGTTCATTACTTCCGGAGATTACCCCCTACATACAAACTTACAAACATACAAACATACATACTTACAAACAAATGTTACCTCTTTATAATATGAGTATAGATAACTAGGCCCCAACATTACTACAAAACATACGTTAACCACGACCACGGCATACCCGTGAAATCTTAGATGATTCCACAATGACCGACCTCTTGCTCTCAAAGAGAGAACATAAACGCTCCGAACTTATTTGCATACATTACAACAATATTATAATGCTGGCAACACTACCGTGCAAATTGGAGAACGAATGTGTTTAACACTAAGGAGGTTTACGCACCAATGTGTTTGCACTATGGACATCAGGCAAAAAGATTGCGTGTAGCGGAGATGAGAATGACTGTGGAGATGGATGTGTGAAGCAGTGAATTGACAAGAATGGATAAAGTAAGGAAGCATCAAAGTGGCGCCTGTAACATAACATCAATCACACTTTGTACCTAATACTTGAATGGTTACGGCTCTCTCTACTGACGAAATGTGGGGTACACCTCTGTGTACCCCACATTTCGTCAGTTACGTTTAAGTCCTATGTAATAGGTACCCCATTGCCAACAACCGGGCACAAATCCAGAAAAAAATGAAAGGGAATCGTCAAGGTTTGAATGGATATGTAAGGCGAGGTATTCCTCAGAGCGCACCTATTTTTAAACGCAACCAACTGAGTGCACCTAAATTATTCCTCGAAGCGCAACCATAAGTTGCGCTCACAAATTCCAATCAAAACTACTATGTTTATTCCTGAAAGCGCAACCATGATGAAAAATAGAGAGGGGTATGATGGATTCATTAATTATATAGAAAGAAAGAAAAATATTTATTTGGGACAAGCACAGGAACTACAAAAATAATATTAAAAAAAAAAGAATCTAAAACTAAATCATAAAAAGAAAACCTGTGCGAGGCCAAAAAGGCTCCTATCTCAGCATGATGCTGCGATAAATGAAAACAAATACCGACAGACAAGACAGTTTCAAATCAACTGTCCTAATTGTACCAGGCAAACAGAATTTACTGGAACAAAGTGTTTAAGAAACTTTTGGTCAAATAATGTTAAAAAATACATACAGGCTCATGGAAACGTATGTGACTAAAATAATGTATCTTAATGTACATAGAGAGGGTAATGAAGGCTTAAGAAAAGATGTTTTAACTCTGTGAGGAATGATATGATAGAAAAATAGCAAATGACGCCGCGCCGTGACTACTGACAGGAGCCGAGGAATTGAAAAAAAATGTGTTGCCCTAACCCCAAGTAGTACAGTACAAGGGCAGAGAGAAGATGATGTCATCAGGCAAACATGTTGAATTTTGCACGACACCTATTTTGCCCGGTGTCGTGCAATCCGATCATTTTGCACGACGCACGTGCATATCGGATATGGACGCTCGTGCACTAGCCGATATGAAGTTATCTTGGAGAAGAAAGGAGTTTCGTAATCTATAGATAGATTTAAGTAATCCTACAAGATTATTTATTTTATTGACAACAAATTAAAGTGTTAGTCACACGTTTCGACATGTTTAACTTGTTTTAGGATTTTGTTTTAATACTTTGAGCGTTATGGATTATCTGATATTATGATATGCTTTTCAAATCCAAGGTCATTATGTTGTTTACCTCTCGTAGGATTCCCCCGAAAATATAACAGCTGAACAAAAAGGCCAAACTTCCGCCACAATATGCGTATACTTTTCTTTTACTTTAATTCTTGGCGCACCCGAAAGACGTTGATGGAAGGCCTCCCACTAGGTGGATCAATGATCTGGTGAATGTTGCGGGGATCCACTGAATGCGTGCGAGACGCACGGGACCGGTCAATGTGGCGACACTTGGGGGAGGCCTACATCCAGCTCCAAAGCACCCCTAGATATACCATAATTGAAATTATGAGGGATTCTAGATAAAGGTACCTAATTACAATGAAAACTATCCACAAATGAAATATTGACGTCATATCTACCGCTGAAATAATCTCTGAATTAATCTAATGAAGCTCCTGAAAGTTCCACACAGAACTGGAAACCAAAACATTACAAAAATAAACAGTTGACGATATTGAATATAACAGAAATATATCTAAACGACTCATAATCTACGCGTAGATCACAAAAACAGCAAAACTACGTTAATATTTTCATAATACATAAATAATTCTAACCGGAATTAATTTAATAATCTAGTAGACGTTACTGCTTTATTTATTTAAACGAGTTAAAGACATTTTGATATACCGTTTCCCACTTTTTTTGGCTCAACTTCCAGTCTTGCCAAATTGGTTATTCTGAACGAATTCACTTTTATAGTGTGCAGTACCTGAGCGACCTATCTCTGTTCGGTTGAAAATAGAGAAGACGAATTTTCTCAGATTTAAAACCTAGCTAGATCCATTTCATTCGCCCATATAAACCCATAATATTGCAACTTTCATTGAAATCGTTAGAGCCGTTTTCGTGAACGGGAATACAAAATATTGCTCATTTAGGGCTACCGCACACTATAGACATGACTGTCTTTAGACAGACAATTACCCTACTAGTGCGAGCGAGACAAACTCTGTATTCTCGCTCGCACTACTAGGGTAGCCCTTAATAGTACAGAATAGCCGATAGGATATTTATCATCATCATAATCAGCCTATAATGTTCCCACTGCTGGGACACGGCCTCCGCTCTATGAGAGGGAATGGGCTATAATCCACCACGCGGCCCAGTGCGGATTGGTAGATGTCACATGTCTTCGAATTTTTGGTTCTAGGACATGCCGGTTTCCTCACGATGTTTTCCTTCACCGTTTTGAGTGCAGTGGTGATGAAATAAATTACACAAAGTAATGCGCCTGTCTGGGTTCGAACCCACGACTTACTGTTCGCAAGTCGGGGCCGTCACCACTGGGCCACCGCTGCTCTCGATAGGATATTATAGTATCCATAATGACAGCATAATCAGCTTAAAACATTCCCACTGCTGGAACACAGGCATCCTCTTTGTTTTTTTTTTCCTTGTTATCAACAATACTGGTATTCAGCTGCATCCAATTTAGGATGCCGACCCCGACGTAGTTGGGAAAAGGCTATGCAGGTGATGATTTGTAGTATTAACGCAACAGATAACTTTTGTCGGATTCATCATCGTTCTGGGATTATATGCGCCAAGATTACGTATCAGCATTTATTTTTAAATGTTTTGACTTTAATGCAAACGATTACCGCAATAATTAAACATGAGGGGTATCTAGCTATGCAAATATTCGGGGCAGAGCATTCATATTTGACAGTCATCATCATCTGCCTAGCCTTTTCCCAACTATGTTGGGGTTGGCTTCCGGTCTAACCGGATGCAGTTGAAAGTATTTTACATGGAGCGACTGCCTATCGGGCCTCCACAACCCAGTTAGGGGCCGCCTCCACGAGCGAGAGAATCGCGGCGATATTATCGTCCTTGCCACGTTTTTCTGTACACTATCTTTTGGGCTGTCTCCACGAGCGAGAGAATCACGGCGATATTTTCGTATAGAAATACGTTAAATCGCCGCGATTCGCCCACTCGTGGAGGCGGCCCCTTAGTACTGGATAATACGAGACCCGTATCAGGTAAGACTGGTTGTCAGACTTTCGGGCCACTGGTTACTTGTCACAACTGTCAAAGAAAGCTATGTATTCATATTTAGAACGACTAAGCCGGCCCAAAGTAAGCATTTATTCGGTTTTCATTCAGCCCTTACCGATCAGCAAACTCCGTTCGACATCAAATCAAATCATTTATTTCTTTGCAAACATGGGTAATTGGTACATAGATGTTTTCATATATAATATAGTCCTCCATATTCTTCCGTCGCATAGGCATGCAAAATATTCAATTCTCAAATCAAAGAATTGTATTAATACCGAAGAAATTAAGATGTCAAATCATTAGAATTACAATACGAATTACAATTACAAAATTTACAATTACATCAACACTCTCAAATTATGTTCAGGTTGATTAAACAATTTGAGCTAAGTCGAGTGATTATTTCGCGAACGCATATCTACGAACATTCTATTTTTTATGCACCCGGCTGTCTTGATGCGAATATATTGTGTGGAACACCTCTTATATACTAGTGCAAAATGTCCAAGGAATCCAGCATTCTGCCAAACTAATTACGAATGCAAATAGATCGCAACTCTGGAGGTCGAATGGCATCAATCTTAATGCAAGGTCAATTAAGGGCGTCTAATATTAGATTGCTTATGATATTAGTTAATTAATTATGATTAACTAATAGAGAGCAGCGGTAGCCCAGTGGTGGCGGCCCCGACTTACGAACAGTAAGCCATGGGTTCGAACCCAGGCAGGCGCATTACTTTGTGTAATTTATTTCATCACCACTGCTCTCAAACGGTGAAGGAAAACATCGTGAGGCAACTGTCCTATAGAACCAAACATTCGAAGACGTGCCATGTACCAATCCACACTGGGCTCGCGTGGTGGATTATAGCACATTCCCTCTCATAGAGAGGAGGCCTGTGTCCCAGCAGTGGGAACATTAGGCTGATGATGATGAACAAATAGTAATTATAATAAAAGCAAAAAGAAGGCATCGTGACTAAGTAATAACAGCCGCACGGGTCGATCTTCAAGGTTAAGCAACGCTTCCCGAGGTCAGTTCATGGATAGGTGACCATTCGTAACATACGAGACCCGTTTTTGTCTCAGAAAGCACGTAACGACTGTCGTTCTTATAGATTTAGATAGCCGTTTGTACGGTCTGCCTGGAAATCTGACAACCGTCAACAGTTGCCCTTGCCCAGTAGCTGGGTTGACAAAGTCTGATAAACAGTAGCTTTGTGTAACACTAGCGGACGTCACGCGGTGAAACCGCGTGACGCTAGTGTAGTTCCTGTGTAGTAGTTCCGTGTAGTTCCTGTTCTCATAGGTGTATGGTATGGGGATAAAATATAGCCTATGTTACTCAAGACGTGGCTTTCTAATGGTGAAAGAATTTTTGAAATCGGCGCAGTAGTTTTTGAGTATATTCATTACAATCATACACACACACACAAAAATACAAATCTTTCCTCTTTATAATATTAGTGTAGATAGTGATATTCAGCTGTGCTATTAAGGCCCTTCTAACCCTAAAATTAGCAACTCTATTTGTAGTGGTTCAAACTTCGTTTGAAATACTGTTAGAATAAAGTGTAAAGCACTACAAAGCGGTTGTTACGTCAGTCACTGCGGCGGAATAGTGCGAAATGAGTGGTTTCTTGCGATTTACAAAAAATCTATCACATAAGACCTGCTTGATTGTTAGTTCAGTTAGTATGCAAAGTATCATGATCTAATTTTAAGTACTTTTTGAAGCGGTTTATTGTTCGATTTGGAGGTAACTTTGAATTTTTTTTTATCGAGAAAAGTTCATGGAATCGTGTTTTCGTCACACATAGGACTTAGCATTAATCCTCAACTTTACCATATAAGTATTTATTTCAAAATTAATGCTGCAATATTTTAGGCGTAACGGAGGATCATGCAAAGCCAAATGAGGGATATATAGCCCTTAATTTTAGACTGGAAATCGATCCCAATAAAATTGTGAACAGGCAGATGATAATTGTGTAGGTATTCGTTGTTGGGATCTTGATGAGTAGACTGTATTGATTTGTAAGAGTTGATTTTTTGGCGCTAGCAGTAGATCATACGGTAACAGAAGTGCAAACTCTTGAATATTCTAAAATAATTTTTATTGAAGGACATAATCAACTCGCGAGTGACAATTTTATGATCAAAATTCAAATGTTTCTAGACTAACAAAATTATTTCTAGAATTAAATGTAGATACTCTACTGGTGGTGCCAACATTAGTAATAAATATATCAACTATCTGGTGTCCACGACACAAGCGTTGCTTAGTGTGGCACTAGATGGCGCTGTGTGTAATGTCCAGCAATATTTATTTATTTAAATGAAGTGATATTCATTGAATGATGCAAACAGTTGTAATACTAGTTAAACAGAAAGCACTAATATGTCGCAGTCATCTAGCTTAATTAATCATTTTCATTAATCGTTTGCCTATTACCTAAATGGTTCTATTTAATCGTAGGGCTAATTGGTGTTCACTCAACACTCACATAGACGGGGTAATCTAAATATCCACTTTTTAGCCTTGGGCATCTAATGGCCGTTACAATGAAAAATTTTATGAGGCTACCATGATTGACAGAAGGCAGATTAGACTACTCCATTCCTTGCCAGGAAAGATACTTCTAGAAGCCATTCGTACTCTAATGCCCATTCCAGTTTTCACCATCACTCATCTGCCTAGCCTTTTCCCAACTATGTTAGGGTCGGCTTTCAGTTTTACCGGATGCAGCTGAATACCAGTATTTTACATGGAGCGACTGCCTATCTGACCTCCACAACCCAGTTAGTACCGGGTAATACGATACCCCTTAGTAAGACTGGTTGTCAGACTTTTTTTTGGGCCTGTGACATGAAATGAAATGAAATGACAGCCGGGACAAACGGCTTAACGTGCTTTCCGAGGCATGGAGGAAACTCGGTATGTAATGGGTGGTCACCCATCCACAGACCAACCTAGGCAAGCACGGCTTATACTAACGATCGACCCGAGCGGCTGTTATTATTTAGCCACGAGCTCTTCATACTTAACTAACCCATTCTACTAGGTAATACGATCTTCAGCAACCAGTTTGTTGGTTAAGCTGTTCTTCAACATAGGGCTTCCCTAGTTCTTTCACTCATCTTGCTCATTCATGCTTCATTTATTATTTTGGTAAGACATCTTCCCGTCTCTTGATTTGACGTCACTTCTGCCAAAATGAAAAAAAAACTCAAATGGTCGAGAGACGTTGGACCATTCCATTACGTCTCTCGACTATTTGAGTTTATTTATTATTTTTATTCACCATCACTAGGCGACACCTGAATGAATCCCTGCATGCGCGTTGTAGGATTTTCAATGGTTGGCTCAGAATCGTGAACTGAATTTCCTAATGATTTCTGTTTTAAACGTTATCCAAGTTAAACCAACCCACAATCAATCGTATAACTTTAGCCGTTTACATTTTCGGTACTTACTATCTTTTCGATATAGAGGAAACTTGGGCCATTTGGGGAACAATTCAGGAAGTCAGTCTAATGGAGCCACGTCCAATGTCTATGGTGAATTATTGAGTACCTTGTAACTAGTGATGTGTGTAGAAAGAATTCAAGCTATTGTGTGACCCTAGAACCGGCTCGGAATTTTGCCGGAATACTCAGTCTTCCTCATACACTATAGTATGTTTATAAGTGTGTTTACACGAAAAATTACTACGCAATCAGCAGACATTTCCATAAAACAAAGTTGCTCATGGCTTCACCTAAAATGTTCCACGATAGGTAAATTTTTTCACGTAATTCCTCTTCCTAGTTTCAAGATATATTTCTGGAAAATATCACAAAATCTCATTCGGCAAATAAACTGCAAACGCAAATACAATGAACATACAAACAGAAACGCCAAAGCATAATAAGTTAAACAAGCAAAAATCATTATCAAGAACAAAGCCTACAACATTATTTTGTTTATATCTCAAAAGATAATACGAACTCCTAACATTCACAAACACCCACAGATCCCTGATTTTATCACAGCAATAGACAACAATAAACTTCATAGTCGAGCAAAAGTTTCTCAACCAAGTCTCTGAGACCATAGATCTTTTCTAACATAGAAATATCTTGGCGTGAATAAACTTTCGAGTGGGGAAACTCATTATATTGTCTGGAAGAATATTTTAAGCAAACCTCTGCTGAATTTATAAAGGTTTTACAGATACTTGAGAAAATTCTAGGATGAAAAATAGCGCCTGAGATAATTTTGGCAAATATGGTTGTTAAAATGGTCTGGTGAAAGTCTAGTCTTCTTTTAAGCATGGAAAAGAATAAGTTACTAACTTGCTATAGGTACCAACCAAAGTGGATTTTGCAGAATTTTTGGTATTTTGTTGGGGTCGGCTTCCAGTCTAACTGGATGCAGCTGAATACCAGTATTTTACATGGAGCGATTTCCTATCTGACCACCATAACCCAGTTCGTACTGTGTAATATATAACTGTTAGTAAGACTGGTTGTCCGACTTCAGGTCACTGACTGACTACCTGTAACGACTGTCAAAGATCTACAAATGACAGCCGCGACCAACGGCTTAAAGTGCTTTCCGAGGCACGGAAGAAACTCGGTATGTGCTGTTGCGGCTGTCACGCTTCTGTAGTGCCTCAGGGATGTTCGCGGACGCCCAGACTGACAGCTTCACTGCAATCAGACGCAAGGACGCAAGCGAGCAGCGGCCTTGTTGCATAGGGTGCGTGCCAGTACCAACAGTCTCCTGAATGTCATTGCCAACAAACTGGATTGTCCTTTCATCTGGTATTTAAGTCAGCTTCATGCTCCCGTAAATATTGTTAATGTCAACTAACATAGTTGTTAAGTTTTTATGTTACTAACATATTTGTATTTAACTTATAATTATGGAATTTTATTCTGAAATAAAGAGATTATTATTCCATTTATTCATTTAGATACATATTTTTAACATTTTTAAATATTTCTTAATAAAACAACATAAAAAAAAAACATTTAAAAATATAAAAAACAGTAGCCCACCAGCGCTGGGAAGGATCCGAGCTGCCGGTGGTCAGGGCTCTTGAGAGAGGAACCTCCTAACGATACGTGCCGTGTCCAGAAGTACTGCTTTCTGAATCAAGCCCTTGATCCAGCTGCCAAGCGAGAGCCTCCTAAGATGTTGGTCGAGGCTCTTGGCTATTAAGCCATTGGCCGACACGACTATCGGCACAATGACTGCTGTACCCACGTCCCACATGTCGACAACCTCGCGAGCCAGATCTAGATATTTGAATTGTTTATCTTTCTCTGCTTTCACGAGGTTCTCGTCATGCGGGATCGTTATATCAACAATCATTGTGCGACGCTCCAATCGATCTATCACCACAATGTCAGGCCTATTGGCAACAACAGTCCTGTCAGTGGTGATAGGTCGATCCCAATACAACGTGATATGACCATTGTCGAGAACTGGGTCGGGCGCATACTTATAGTATTGCGCTTCTGATTCCACAAGGTTGTATTTCAAAGCAAGTTGCTGGTGGATAATCCTGGCAACGAGGTTGTGTCTATGCAAATACTCTCCGTTAGCCAGACTAGAACACCCAGAAATAATGTGTCGGATCGATTCTCCCGGACGGTGGCATGCCCGACATATGTCAACCGTGCCATCTTTCACAATGTATTTCCGGTAGTAATTCGTCATCATAACTTCGTCCATTATTGCACAGATAAAACCTTCTGTTTCCCCGAAGAGGTCACCAAAGCGCAGCCAGGATACGGACGCTAAGAAGTCTACATCGGGGCCATGTAGGGCCCGGTAAAAGCGTCCGTGAAGCTCCTTGCCCTGCCATTCCACCTTGCGGTCATTAGTGTCTAATACTTTAGGTTTGCGCCAGTTCCCGTTAGCCAGGGAGAGCGGGGTGAGGCCCTTGTCCACTGAGACCACATCTCGGTGCATCTCCCCTTCGGCTTCTAGGAAGTATTCCCTGAGACTGTACACCTCACGGTTGTGTAGGGTCTTAGCACTTAAGAAGCCACGACCCCCGCACTTCCGAGAGATATACAGTCTCATCACCGACGACCGTGGGTGATGCATTCGATTTGCGGTCAGCAGTGTGCGGACCCTCCTATCCAGGGCATCAAGTTCCGTCTGAGTCCATTTGAGTATGCCGAAGGAATACATCAAAACCGGCATGACCCAACCGTTGAAGGCGCGCACCTTGTTTCCGCCTGACAAAAGACTGCCTAGTACCTTATTCAGGCGGCCAAAGAAGCGCTCCCTCAACGATTGTTTCATGTCGGCAGTATTGATACCTAATGCCTCCGACATACCCAAATACTTGTAAGTTTCTGTTGAGGAGAGGGATCTAAGGTGTATGGAATCCGAGAGTTGAGTTCCCTCGGATTCCATAATCTCCCCTCGCTTCACATGCATGACTGCACATTTGTCCACACCAAATTCCATCCTGATGGCGCTACTGAAAGTTTCTGTTACCTTCAGTAGCTTCATCAGTTGAAAATTGTTGGGGGCAAAGAGTTTCAGATCATCCATGTAAAGAAGGTGAGATATGACCTGACCATCTCTCCTCAACAGATAGCCTAGACCTGAACGCTCCAGCAGTGTGCTGAGAGGGTTCAAGGCTAGACAAAACCACAAAGGACTCAGACTATCACCCTGGAATATACCACGCTCGATCCTTATTGGTTCGCTGTTCCCCTGGATCTGTCGACATCCTGGATAGCGAAGAACCGTTCTCCAGTGTCCCATACATGACATCAGGAAGGTACGTAGAGTTGCATCTATTTTATACAACTCCAGCACCCTCATGAGCCCTTATGAGGCACTGAGTCATAGGCCTTCTTATAATCTATCCAACATGTAGACAGATTCTTTCGGGAACGGCGAACCTGTTGGCTAATGGCCATATCAATGAGGAGCAGCTCCTTAGTGCCGCGGGACCCGTTCCTACATCCATTCTGAGAGGCAGACATAATAGAATTACTATCAATATGTTGGTTGATTTTAGCTCTCAAAATGGATGTAAGAACTTTATAGACCGTTGGTAAACAAGTGATTGGTCTATAATTTTTGGGCTCCGCAGCACTACCTGATTTATGGAGCAGGTGGGTAATTCCTGTCGTCAGGAACTGGGGCAGCGACCCTGACTCTAAGGCTGATTGAAACTAGGACGCCAAACGAGCGTGTGATCTTTGGAACCACTTGATCCAGAAGTTGTGCAGTCCGTCCGGCCCTGGAGATTTCCAGTTAGGCAGCGGACGGACTGCACGAGCTACGTCTTGGGGGCTGATGATGATTGCCCCTATTTCTGGTATAGGATCACACGCTTGTTCAACCTCCCGGGTCCAATCGCCCTCAGTGTGACTGACAGGCACCGACCAGATGTTGCGCCAGAATGAATACATGGCGCTATCATCCGGCAGACGCGTGTCAGTCACACCTTGGTCCGGTCGCTCCCAAGCCCTATATACCCACCTTTCATCGCTTTGGAATGTGCGATTCTGAGTGTACCGTTCCACTCGCCGCTTGTACCGACGAATACGGCTTGCCCATGCACAGATCTTCTGCTTCAGGGAGTCGATACGCTCTGTGACGCGGGCCAAGTAATCTCGGAAACTTATATCAGTTCCCGAGAACGCCCGCCTCACAAAGCGCATCACTCTAGGGCGAGTATTGCCCTCCCTGAAGCAGATTAACTTGCCGATGAGTGCCCTAGCCTCACCGATACGCCGCTCAATCCTGCACTGCCAAGCTGGAACAGCTAATTTGGGTCGTGTAGCTCCGTCGTTGTTGGGGAATTTGACGTGAGCTACACGACATGCCGCTACAGCTCCACAGTACAATATTGAGTGGGTATCGGTGAGGTCTTTGCTGCTGTCAAAGCAATTTGACAGCTGCGAATCTAGAGGACACATCAGCGCCTTGTTTTTGTTGTGCATAGGCAAACGAGGTAGACGTGGTCTAAGTTCAGGCGGTGTGGAACGGTACTCCCGGAATGCACTCTCCAAAGCGCTCCTCAATTGTGCGTTGCACTGGGTACTCACGGAAATAACTTCGCTATCATCCTCTTCACCATCTCGGTCGGATCGCGGCGGCGCACTGGATACATTTTGTACCTGTACCGCGATCAACGGCGAAGCAGGCGTAACTAGGTTACTCAGTGATTCGGAGCGTAGTCGATCAAGTACGGTGTCATCCAACATATGGTTACGCTGGATGACTCGCACCTGATCCGACAGCCATTGTGCCGACGCGCTGACACCTGGCTCAAGCACCTGAAACAGAGAGAGCATCCGACCACGATACGCAGTCAAGTTAATCCCTCCCTCTGTAGCCCCATAATATGCGCGCATCACATTTTCGTTCATTGACTGTGTCCAACGAATGCGCGACACATTTCCACCGGCAGCGGGACCCTACTCGGAGCCTGTTGGCCTCGAGGTCCCAAGCCCGCTGGTGGCCGTCCTCTTCCTCGTCGTCTTCCTCGTCGTGGTGATGGTGATGGTGTCGACGGCGGGGAGAAAAACTCGTCGCTCGAGCTCGACGCAACTGCAGCGACCGGTGACACGATGCTCACGGGTGTGGCGCGTCCCGGCGGCTGCGAGGCGGAGCTGAGCGACGAGCCCGGAGATGGTGGGTGTGCCTCCTGATGCTGTTTTGCTCGGCTTCTAGTGATCATTGGTGACTTATGATGAGTGACTTGGTGACATTTTGACAATTTGTTATCAGAAAATTTTCATTTTGGTCGCAATCCTTATGTAATAAATCAATGTATCAAATTTTTATTCATTATTTAGCTGTTTGGTTTCGATTTATTGGTAAATATGGAGTAAATTGATGAAAATAATTAATTAAATCGGTTGGGTGAAATATTTTTGTCACGTCACTTTGACGTCCGAGCCACAGATTATTATTATTATTAATACCGATAATACAATACCTACCTATTATAAAAGTTAATTAGGCTACAGAGTAGTATGATATTGAAAAGGCGGCGTCTTCGGAGAACGTTCATGAAACTGTTCCTAAAATTAAACTGAAAAAAACAAGATGGCATTCTTAGTTCCGATTTAAAAGGTCATGCCAGCACAGCAAGCCCCAAAACTGTCAAATTTCTCCAATCTACCTTGAACCTAATGCTTTAACGATAAAGATTAAAATCAATTGAAAAAAAACCGGCCAAGTGCGAGTCGGACTCGCGCACGAAGGGTTTCGTACCATTATTATCAAAAAAGGGCAAAAAAATCACGTTTGTTGTATGGGAGCTTAAATATGGGAGATTAAATATTAATTTTATTCTGTTTTTAGTATTTGTTGTTATAGCGGCAACAGAAATACATCATCTGTGAAAATTTCAACTGTCTAGCTGGTACGATTCATGAGTTACAGCCTGGTGACAGACAGACGGACAGACGGACAGACAGCGAAGTCTTCCGTTCCGTAGTGGTTCCGTACCCAAAGGGTAAAAACGGAACCCTAAAAATTGACAAATTGGTAGTAGCTTGTAGCTTGATGTGCTGTCTGTACAACTGTTTTTGATAAAATAACATTGACGTAATATACAAAAAAACGTCAAAATTAATTTAAAGAAAACCCTCCTGAAATAATTAACATATTCTTGAAATTATTACTTCTATTAACTAATAGAAACTCTGCTCCCAAACCATAACATTCTCTGTTAATTTAAAACATCATGCTCACATTGTTTAGTTTTAATTGAAATGTAACTGTGTAAATATATATCTACGGTTAATTAATTGTAAATGTATCTACTGAAACTAGAACAAGGTATATTGATAGATAACAGTAAAGGAAGGCCGTCTATGTATTGCAAAACCCGATCCAGTTTTCAACGACTGTAATAACAATTAATTTATGCGTACACTACAACTAGGTACTGTGTATAATGAAATTACAAGTCATACCAGTTTTCACCAGTTTCGAACTCCATTCTGTCTAGGTATTGTGGTATTAAATAATAAAATAAATTTATTTATTTCAGGTAAATAACAGTCATTGCCAAATAAAAAATAATAAAAGATAAAAACATCATTGCAATAAAATTAAATTAAATCAGACTCAATCAACTAGAATTAAATTAAATAGAAAAGAAAACAAAACAAATTAAATCCAAAATCTAAGTCAACCATTTACAATCAAAATATATTAAACAAATTAAATAAAATCAAAAATAAATTGTAAATGTAAAATAAAAATAAAATGAAACGAAGTCAAAGTATTGCCGACCGTGTTTTGTTTTCGTCAATTTCTCTGTACGTCCCTACATGGTTTATAGTTCTCTACAAACAAATTCAGGTCGCATTCGGCACTATTCGGCGGCAAAACCGAATAATGTCGATACACGATCGGTTTTGCTGTAACACAAATGCTGCCGAATGGAATTTGCCTACCCGAATGAGCACCCTGATTAGAGAATTGAAATTAAACATTCTGGACGTTGGGCTGATCCAAATCATTTTAGCAAACCCTAAATCAACGATTGCAAAGAGGTTATGTGGCTTGGTGAAGATATCTAGTCAATGATTCTCTTTCTAATAGGCACAATAGGTACATAGTAAGCAAATATTCTGTATATGTAAATAGGAAATAAGGGACGAATGGGTTGGCATATCCGTATGGATAAAAACCCCTAGTTTACAAAGAATAAAAAAAAAACCCTAGTTAGGAAATATGCATACGTTTTCTTTTTTTCATTTCGATACGGAATGTTAAAATACTATAAAAATAATGATTAAAAGCGAAAACAAGACATAAATCGGAAAAACAACACAAAAGTTATAACCATTTAAAGTTTTGTTTCTATCTCTTTCTAGTTAAACGGAATTTAGTATGGATTTTGTACGTCAATGTAGCGAATGACGTCATTCGCTGTATCGGATCTCTCTGTCTAATCAGCAGTTTCAAATGCTTATAACTTAGTATTTTTTATAGATATTAAAAAAATAATTTTACTTTGTTATTTCTGATGTTAATACGCTTTGTTTAGAGTGATAAAAAAAAATCATGCATATAACCTATTGATCTTCTATTCAATTCTAAAAACAACGTAAACCTTGCAAGTCTTCAAAAAATAAACGGTTAAGATATCGGACCTTCTTTCCTGATAATGAGAAAGCTTGCAACAAATCAAAAGAAAACTAAAAGAGCAATATTAGATTTTTCCACCTTCTTTCTTCACATTTTATGAGAAGAAGCGCAGCTGACATAGCCTTGCAACAATAAGTTCAGTAGCCATTATGCAGTAGAATCACTAATGAACGCTGGAAACTAGAGCAAGGCGAATAATTTAACACTAAATAGCAGCGCCATCTTGTATTCTAGGTATATATAGATAGTATTACATGCAAGGCATTTCTTGGAATCTGAAATAATCTGGTACAGTTGGTGCCAGTTAAGATGAGAATAGCGGTCATTGCCCTTTCCCTAATATCTCTTCGTAACACATAAACCATGTATCGGTTTTCATTACAAAAAATGTTGAAGATCACGATAGATGACGATTCCAGACTTGAACAGGCTTGTTTTTGGTTTTCAAAGTCAAGAACTTTAATAAATGTAGGTAGTTCAATGACCGCTATTGCGATCTAACTGGCAGCAACTATAGTAACAAAAACAACAGCCTACCGAGGCACTAGTATGAGCGGGGGTAAACGTAACGTAAATACGTCGATTTTTTTGGGTTTTTCCATCAGGAATTTTTCAGTAGTAGCCACGGAGTCTGGATCAGTGCCTGGTTATTGGCTACTAGCAGACGTCCCGTGGTTTCACCCGCGTAGTTCCCGTTCCCGTGGGAGTACGGGAATAAAAAATAGCCTATAGCACTCACGAATAATGTAGCTTTCTACCAGTGAAACAATTTTTAAAATTGGTTCTTTACTTCCGGAGATTACCCCCTACATACAAACTTACAAACAAATGTTACCTCTTTATAATATTAGTATAGATGGACTCGCCCCCTATTACTTGGGACTTAAACATAACTACCGAAACATGGGTGTACTATTAGGTACACCTCTGCCTAACCCTTCCGGGATTACAGGCGTGATGTTATGTTATAAAATAAGCAATGAAAATGTTTCATGAAAGATAATGTTCCCTCTGTTGCAGTACAGGTATAATCTCTATGAGAGGAAATCGGCAGGAATCCACCATGCGGGCCAATGTGAATTGGTGGATAGACTTAAGCTGCAGATTTTAATAAAATTCTTCCTATAATCAAGTTTGTTGTTTTCCTTTGGCCAATGCGTCTGATATAGTCCTATCTCTAATTCGAGACATGGTAAACTTTGGTATTGTACAATTCCTTCTCCCATAATCAAGGAACAGTTTAGAAAATGTTCCAAAAAAATCTTGTTCTTATGAGGTACGTAATGGAATCGCTTAAACCTTAACATAATAATAATAATAATAATAATAACTTTATTTCCCAAATACACAGATAGTTGTACTTACAGTTTACAATTTTTAATTAGTAATATAGAACAATTACATTAAACATTTGGATGCTTCAAAAATCTGTACACAATTGATTAAACTCTGTCTCTTAAACTAGGGTATCCTGTATCTTAAGAGACAGTGTTTCACAATGAGGTTCCAATTGATTGATGCATGAGTGGACTGTGTCGATTTACCATCAGAAGGGTGAGAAGTTATTAGTTACTCTAGTTTTTTTTTAAATAATATAGGTATGGGTTTGTGAGAGGATGAGGGTGAATAAATGTGATTGTGGGTGTGTAAGTGGTTTGTGTGTGAGTGTGGATAAGTGGTGTGTGTGGTGTTGGTGTGTAAGTGAGTTGGGGAGTTGTATGTGCGAGTGTGTATGTACGCAAGGATAAAAGTATTCGTGCAAGGATGGAGATGGATGTGTGCTTATTAGGTAATGTAGGTAAGTAAAGTCTCTGTTGTGGCATAGTCTTGTTGAAGTAGCCATTCTGTCACTTTTAATTTTAGGTTGTGCTTGTTGAGGTCTATGATATTCAGATGTTTTTGAATCTTTTTGTAAATGTACGCGCTAATTACATAGTACTGATGCCGTGCGAACGTGGTTCTGTGTTGGGTGCCTGGGGGAAGATTAGTACGCTTTTTTGGATTAGACGGGGGAAGACTGCTATGTTTCCTAAGGACAGATTGAAGCACAAAGAGTTGACGGACTGTAAGAACCTTGCAGTCTGCGTACAGCTGTATTGTTGGGTATCTATGGGGCTTCCTTGTCATTACTTTTAGTACGGCTCTTTGTGCTCTCTCTGCCCTCAGCATGCAACCTTTCGTTGCAGCACCCCATACAGCGATGCAGTATCCTATGACCGATTGGCATAGTGCATAATACACCATTTTCAATATATCGGCGTTAGCCGAATTTCGGAGGGATTTAAATATATGAATGAGGCGCAAAGTTCTAGTCGTGACAGCGCCTAGTTGTTTTTTCCATGTGAGTCCATCATCTATGAGGACTCCTAAGTACTTTACGTAGTCACTTCTAGTTAGTGTTGGACAATGGCATGGCGCTGATCGGTTAGAGCATGAGTGAGCAGTAATTGAAAAACTGTGTGACGGTGCGGTCTTTCGCCTAATTGCAAATGGGATGTAGCAGGTTTTGGATATGTTTAAGGTGAGAAGATTAGAATTGAGCCATTTCATTATTTCCGCTACTGCCGACTCTGCCAAAGTTTTTACTATATCCCAAGTAGGGCCATGAATTACGATCGCGGTGTCATCAGCGTATGTATAAATTTTAGTATTTGGAAGGTTCATTTTGCAAAGGTCGTTGACGTAAATTTGAAATAAGGTGGGGCCCAGTATGCTGCCTTGAGGGACGCCGAAAGTAACAAACTCCTCATCACTGAGGTGGGTATCAACTTTGACCCTCTGGGTGCGATTCTTGAGATAATCTTTGAATATTTCAAGTGACACGCCACGTACACCTAAGTGTTCTAATTTTGAAATAAGGATGGGAACAGAAACTGTGTCAAAGGCCTTAGAAAGGTCTAAGAATATACCTAAACATTTTGTCTTCTTATCTAGATTTTTAGCTACATCTTGTGTCAATCCCAGCACGGCATCTTCTGTTGAAACACCAACTCGGAAGCCATACTGGTTGTCTGCTATAATGTTGTGTTTTTCTAGAAAGGTCCTGAGACGATTGTTTAAAATCCTCTCAAGGATCTTAGACAGTGTCGGCAAAACAGATATAGGCCTGTAATTATTGACACAGATTCTGCTCCCTCCCTTGTGTATAGGATGGACTATAGCCTTTTTAAGAGCATCTGGGAACACGCCAAATTGTAGACAGCGGTTGTAAATGAAGGTAAGTGGTGGTATCAGTACGTGGCGACAGTTTTTCAATAAAAGTGGCGATATACCGTCCCATCCAATAGCACAGTCATTACGTAACTGTAGGATAAGTGACTCTGTTTCAGCTTCATCTACTTCTAACAGGGCAAGGGAGTTTACAGGGGAGGGGTTAGTACTATTTAGATGAGACTGATTGTTAGTCTGAGGTGATGTGGTGTGCTGTTGTGATACTATGTTGTCAGCCAGCTTTTTTCCCACATTACTGAAAAAACTGCAGACCTCATTTACGGAAGACTTTGGATCATTGCATATTTTTAATAGCTCAACGGGTCTTGTACATATTTTCGTGGTGTTGGTTATTTCCTTTATTGTTTTCCATAAAAGCTTTGGTTTATTACTTGCTTTCTCAAGCTCACTCCTTTCGTATGATATTTTTAGTTTTCGCAGTAGGTCATTACAAAAGTTTCGATAGCGATTATAGGTAATTTTAAGTGTAAGATTGTCTGGTGCTTTCTTGGACCGTATGTGTAACTTATCCCTGTGTTTAATGCATTTTAGAAGACCAGGAGTTATCCAGGGTTTTAGCGTTCTTTTTTGTCTAGGGACTTTAACCTGAGTGGTGTGTTTGGATATGACCATTGTTACGATGTCTATAAATTTGTTCATAGAGATATTAGCATCCTCCTCAGAGTATATATTTGAAAAATCGGTATTTTCCAGTTCTAGCCTAATTGCTTCATGGTTAAGGCGGGTGGAGAGGTAACATGTTCTGCGCGCAGGGTTTGCGTCCATGATGTCGAGGAGAATCGGCTTGTGGTCAGTAATATGGGACTCTAAAATAAGTGTGGTCGACAATAGTTTGGTCTTTAGAAGTATGTGATCCAGGCTTTTCTCAAGGCGAGTGGGAAGTTCGTGAGTGGGCAATAACCCTTGAGAGGCACTTAAGATGAGGTAATCAAGACATTTGTTGTCCTCATTACGTTTGATTATATCAAAGTTTAGATCGCCTACTAATACTATATTTGGGCAGCTGGATATGGTATCATATACATTACTCAAGCTAGTCTTGAAATAATCAAAATCATCGTTGGACTTGTATGACGGAGATCGGTAGATTGCCACTACTGCTAACTTGTTGTCTATTTGACACATGAGGCAATTTCCGCCCCTAAAGGTGGGTTCCCATACATTAGTTTGCAGTCCCAGTTTAGTGTATATGATAACTCCATCATTTTGATTTTTATTAATTTCAGTTGAGTGAGACTGAAAACCTTCCAATATTGGTAGATTACTAACTTTACTCAGCCAACATTCGGTTAGCACTATTATGTCAAAGTTAATTTTGGTTAAGCGCAATAGTACTAGAAGTTGATCAAAATTTTTATTAACACTACGAATATTTAAATGCAGTAATTTAATATCGCTACCAGTAACGTTTACATACTTTAGACAGTCTTCTGGGTTACATATAAAGGAGTTGCCAACAGTAAACTTGTCAAGGTCGTTATTAATATTAATCAAATTAGCCATTTTTAATTAAGAAATAATTATTAGAACGTGAGCTAGTTGTGTGAGCAAGTAATATTTTGTACGTAAAGTAAGAATGACATGTGCATCGCACATTATGATATGTGTATTTTATATTGAGAAGTATTGTTATGTATGTGTATGTCGTGTGAATATGTTTGTGATTTGGCTTTTCTGTTCTGTGTTGTGTTTGTGAGAGTGTAGTTGTGTTAGTTAATAACTGGTTGTTTTAACAATTCACACAGCAAGAAAACTGTTTACCCAAAGCAAAAGAAACATAAACACGAAACCGCTCAAAAGAAGTAAACTAACGAGCGTACTCGACAATAATAGCAGCGCTTCACAAAGACCCGAAAAAGCGGTTCAATCCAGCTGAAACCGGCTCAAACCGGTATGTTTTGAGTTTAAAACGAGCTCTGCGGCCGCAAACAGACTCCTTTTACGTCCATTCGCATGTCTAATGCGACGGATATGGTGGCTCTTGTTAAAATTTCATACGCGGAGTAATCCTAAGGGAGTTTCAGATGAGTAGAATATGTCGCTGCAAAGCGCTGGAAGCGCTAGATAAGACAGGGTACCTCTTTGTTTTAGAAATGCTTTGTTCTAATGGGTAATGTGTTTTCGAAGACGTGTTAGATATTAATGGATATTGTAATGTCTCTCGTATAGAATTTCATTGCCAATTTATACAACGATTTAATTACGAGTAGTAGGTTATTGTTTTAATAGGTGTATAAACTTTTACTGTCGATAATAAAGATGCATTGTAGAAATGTAGATTAAACAAATGACTGCCTGATATTGAAAACGGTACTATTTCGATTTTATTTATCCTTGGTTTTATCATCACAGATATTTACAATTCAGGATATAAAAAGATACGAACTCTGAACGCTACCGTTCACAAAAACGGTGTATTCGCAAAAACCAGTAAACCTATCGACGGCTAGCTGGAAATCCTGAAAAATGCTTCGAAAGTGCACCTCCTGAAATTGTATTACAGTCCCCTTTGAGTCAGTGAGGTAACAGGAATATAAAAGCAGTCTAGACAGGATACGAAGTAAACGACCGACGTTTAATCGCTTATGACTTTACAGAAAGAGTTTGTAAAAGTGTTATATTTATGGACAGAATAATGTTTGTGTTAGCAGTTGGATATTTAGATCAAGGACTTGTAGGAATGGGACTTTGAAAATTGGGGAATCGGATAAGGATCTAAACGGATGTGTATATGGCGTTTCGTTGTGCCTTTTGTTTATCGCCTTTCACTCATCCTCTGATCATGATCTATATAAACTATCATGAACGACATTATATTTATAGATCTATAATCTAAATGGTTCTTTATCGTGTGGTTAGTGCCCAACCTGGTGTCAGAGTTTTTATACTGCATGGTCCACTGACTTGGCTCATGCCATCAAGTAATATCTCTCAAGCATGCTGGTTTCCGCACGATGTTTTCCTTCACCGAATCAAGTGATAATTATACAATACGCATATGAATCCGAAAAATCTAAGCTTGGGTTCGGACTTAAGACCTGTCGACTTGTCAGTCCGACAATGGTTACACCACTAGGCTTTCACTGCTATCATCTAAATCAGTGTTTTTCAACCTTTTTCATGACACGACCCCCTTAGTATGAAAAAATATTTGGCGATCCCCTTCGCTTTTTCTTTCATGTATTATTATGTTACAAATATTAAATCTATACTAATTTATAAACGTTTTTAAAACATTTTTTTTTTTAAATTTGGAAGCCGATTTAATTCTCAAATTCTCAATTTAGCAAAACCGGATCCACGATGGGAGAAATTAGTTAATGACAAATAAGCGAAACCTCAATAAGATGGATGAGTACTAATAGGTTTTTATTTTGTTAATTTGTATGAACATACAAATGTTTATATCCTTTAGTTAACATTTTCTTATTAAATCTATTTTTCTAGGCTTACCCTAGGATCCCCCAGGGGGTCGCGGCCCCCAGGTTGAAAAACACTGAGCTAAATGAAATAGTGATAACTAGGAAAATTATGTTTCCCTAAAAAAACGCGAATTTCTTCCACCCAAAACTCGATGAATCAAACAAACACCGGTACCCAAACAAATAGATGAGTAAAAACGTACCTAAAATACTTTTTACTATCTTGAACGCTGATTTGTGGATTACAGATATCGGAATGAATCATACGCTTTCAGTGATGACGTCACGTATCGGTCAACGTTGTTTATGTTAGCCAAGATATCTGGCCATTGGTTTCATTTCCAGAACTTTTTTTTAGTGTATTTTAAAATCAACAAACATCTCTACATTTCTTTGGTGAAATCCATTTCCACTATTTGGAACAGGACAAGTAGGCATGTTGAATGAAAGTATTTTAATCGGAGGTGACATGACTGGTGAAATGTGAGTGAACTATTAAGTACACACCTTCCTATTCCTTTTTGAATAACAGGCGTGATGTTATATTATGTGACATGACACAACATCTCGTCTATGTTACCTTAGGTGTTCAACGACGGACATACCTACGTCCACATTACCGGGCTGTTTGTTTGGGGCCTCGTGTTTAGGAGCCGCCTTTTCCATCACAAGCCTAACGACGCTGCTTTTTTATCAATACACGGAGGTTCTTCAATCATCTGCGTAGCCTTAACTCAACATGTTGGTTTCAGCTTCCAGTCTAACCGGATGCAGCTGAATACCAGTATTTTACATGGAGCGACTGCCTATCTAAGCTCCACTAGCAGTTACTCTTTTATCTATTCTCCAAAATCAAATTTCGAAGAGACACGTGTTGTACTGGTCAAAAATGTCTCGTTTCCATATTTAAAATCGTGGTTTTCAATATTAAAAAACAAAATAGCATCTGCGGCGGCCATCTTGTCTGTATAGCGCTTAATAATCGCGTATGTAAGCAGAATATGATTCAGCAACGTCTGTTAATGTACCGTCTGCGAACTACCAAGGTTCCCCGTTCTCGGGACGTGGGTTTTACATGCGTCCATACAAGTGCACACTGGGACTTTAAAGTGTTAGTATCGTTACTGAATATGTGTATATATGCTTTTGCTACGACGTCATTTACAGTAACAGTGTCGTTCTATGAATCGTCTGAGGTTTTTTTAATCTTAGTCGTCAGCAGAAAACCTTCGGTGAAGGAAAACATCGAGAGGAAACAAGAATGCGTGGGAGATATTTTTTGACGGCATGTTAAACCAAGTCAGAGGCTCATGGGCGGCATGAAAACTCTCGACACAAGGTTCGGCACTAACCACACGGTAAAGAATAAGAAAGCAGAAAACTTTATTCCATTTATTGACATTGATTTGATTTGACAAATCAATTCACATTGCTTTTCTTATTTGCAGGCGTAGGTTATTAAGAGAGTTCCTGAAAAAAACCTGAAAAATTAGCACAAGTAATTTTTATAAACCCACTGATTTTAAATGCCGCTTCATCGTCGCCATCGTCAGCCTATTCATGTCCCCCACTGCTGGGACACAGGCCTTCTCTCTATGAGATCCCAAATGCTGCTTGAATTTTAGGAAGTCTGGGGTGAGACCTTACAGCTTGACAGGCCTACAGAACTCCTATAAGCTTAATCCTTATTATAGTAAATTTACCTAGTTTGTATCCATTTTGGCTGATCCTAGGAATATGGCCTAGGGAATCCTCTGGGTGAGAAACACAAGACTTCATGTCTTGATGTGATGACCCTTAGGAGATGCTTTAGTCCAGCAGTGGTCGTTTTTCGGCTGATATGATCATGATGATCTAATTAGCTTTAGCAATATTTGTGAATTTTATTTTTTTCCAGCTTACGACTATCTTTACAGGGTTACCTAATCCGATAGTGTACTCAATTACAATACATCATTTTGTAACTAATCACAAACAATGTATTTTTGTGAACTCACTCAGAGAACAATGGATTTAATCAACCAATTAATCAATATATTTTACTCTCCCTAAGTTCATTCACGTTACATTTCTAATTAAATTAACCCCGCAATTATAAACAGCTGACATCGTTTCAACTTCAACAGTATTATGTAGTTTTTAGGGTTCCGTACCCAAAGGGAAAAAACGGAACCCTATTACTAAGACTTCGCTGTCTGTCCGTCTGTCCGTCTGTCTGTCACCAGGCTGTATCTCATGAACCGTGACAGCTAGACAGTTGAAATTTTCACAGATGATGTATTTCTGTTGCCGCTATAACAACAAATACTAAAAACAGAATAAAATTAATATTTAAGGCTCCCATACAACAAACGTGTTTTTTTAGCCGTTTTGTCTAATGTATAGATAATGTTACGGAACCCTTCGTGCGCGAGTCCGACTCGCACTTAACCGGTTTTTTTTATAGTAAAACAACGCATCAGAACATTTGTTCAACAACGTCAGTCAATGTTTGCCGACTCGTGATCTTGTGAAGATTTACTTTGTCGTATTGTAAATACAATAGAGTAACTCACTAGGTCGTTTAGAACTGGTGTTTTTGTTCTGCTGTGATTTTTGGTCATTGCTCTTATTTATTATTGGACTTTTGTGAATGTTTGGGTCATGTTTTAGTCTCACTTGAGGATAGGCTAGTTTCCACCATCAATAAATTGCAAATCTATTTAGTCCGTCAGTTAGAGTAGGTATTGGAAAACAATGGACACGTATTTTTTGTTTTTGTAAATCAATGAATATTGACAAAGATAAAACGCATCAAAACTCGGGAGTGGGGGGTGCTCGTGACGTCAGAATGCACTAAAAATTAAACCACGGCGTGACGTTTTGAGAATTTGAAAAGCGTCGTATCTTCGTCAATTTTAGTTTACGTAACAAAAGAAAAAATACGAGTCAAATATTTTTTGAAAACCTAACTGACGGACTAATTAGATTTTTTCAGTTGACAAGCCTATTGTGATCGTAAAACTTACTTTTTATATTAAATCGGCCTACTCTTGACCTCAATCTAGTGGGACAGAGATGAGGTCGACGACGGAACGAGCTAATCCTAAAGAAGCCTATTAACTCACGACTTAAATAGATTGGGGAACTTACAAAGCAACAAGTGCTAACATCCGGTTGAGATGGCTTAATTATTTTTGCAGATGGCGAGTGTCAGTCTGTTCTTCGTATCTTCCTTATTGATATGTATAAAACAGTTGTCTGACTGATTGAATGCTCCATTGAAGCGCAGATGTTTGTGAGTACCTAATGTATTGTTTCATAGAGGTCTTAGAGTTTTTTAAATACGAATCAAACGAGGTAATGCAGTTTGTATGTAAACGAGTAGAATAGAACCAACCCATTACACTCACGGGTGTCGTA
Organism: Xestia xanthographa; assembly: GCA_905147715.2. Lineage (NCBI taxonomy): Eukaryota > Metazoa > Arthropoda > Insecta > Lepidoptera > Noctuidae > Xestia > Xestia xanthographa. The sequence continues at coordinate 23,557,949 of LR990659.1, forward strand.
TAAGGCGACTAATGTCTGAGGCAGAACACCTTGCGCCTCCGTAGACCTGAGAATGGGCAGCAGCGTTTTCTGTTAGTCTTTCATCACTGCAATCTCCAATCCGCCTGCCAAGCGTGGAGATTACGGCAAATTCCTCCCATCATGGGAGAGGCTTATGTCCAGCAGTGGTCGTTAAGGGCTGTTGTAGTGTAGTGTAGTGTGTGTAAACAAAATAGAGTCAGAATTTGCTTAGGTTAATATTCATTAGAAAAATAGTGATATGCATTCAATCCCTAGCCGATTTCTCGATACTTCGCGTGACCAGAGGGCTGGCTCTTTGTTTGGCCAAAGAATTAGCATAGCCATTCAACGTGGCAATGCTGCCAGTCTTATTGGCACGTTCCCGAATGACAGTGATGCGGAGGTGTATACTTTGACGCCTAAGTGTCCTATTGACGTCGTTGTATAGTACGTATTACACTTAGTTTTAGTCTGAATTTTTTATTATTATTTTGGCAAATTCTGGTACCCATCTACCAGGGATCCTATGAATTAATTTAAAGAAAACACTGAGATTCGTCTTAAAAGAACGAATGAAATGAAAAGCCAAAGTTAATTGTATTATCCAGAACCTATAAATTGGCTTATCGTAAAAATATAAATAAAAAACTCAAAATGAAATCTTTTAATTTTGTTATTGTTTCATTTTGATTGAACAATGTACATAAAAGCTGCGAATAAAATCGGTTTGTCATATCGAGTCAGCGAAAATTCAGTTCTTAATTGGCGAGGTACGGCTCTAATTGTGTAAAATATTTCAGAAACAATAGCGCTCAAAATGATATTCGCGATCGACTGTATTTTGTTTCAGAAATCTGATTTTTCAGCAACGTCCACTGAAAATATAGTTCTGATTGTGCCAATTTTTTGCGAATCGTCAATTTGTGCTATTCAATTTTTGTGATTTTGTTTTGTTTTATCGTAAAGTCGAGTTTAATGGCTTTATTGACATAAACCATTCAGCCATTTGATTGGTTGAAACTGTATTTAAAGGCCTAACATGCCTCAAATGGGTTAGCATGATCCTCCATTACGCCTAAAATACTGCAGCATTATTTTTGAAATAAATATATTGTAAAGTTGAGGATTAATGCTGGGTATTATGTGTGACGAAAACACGATTCCATAAACTTTTCTCGATAGAAAAAAATTCCAAAGTTACCTCCAAATCGAACAATAAACCGCTGATATTTAAAAAGTACTTCAAATTAGGTCATGAAACTTTGCATACTAACTGAACTAACAATAAAGCAGGTCTTATGTGTTTTATTATTTTAGTCCAATCAATAGATTTTTTGTTAATCGCAAAAAACCACTCATTTCACACTATTCGGCCGCAGTGACTGACGTAACAACCGCTTTGTAGTGCAAGCTGATTAGAACTTTATTCTAACAGTATTTCAAACGAAGTTTGAACCACCACAAATAGAGTTGCTAATTTTAGGGTTAAAAGGACCTTAAGTGACCTAGCGCACTACGCGATCACAACTGGTCGCATAACCGGCCGCTATCTTGAACAAAACTGGTCGTGCGACCGGAATTTTTCCTGGTCAAAGCTGCTGCGGCCAAAACTGTGGTCGTGGCTGTGTAGTGCGCGAGGGACCTTAAGGAAGGTGATGCGCTAAAGTAGCCCGCGAAATTCAATTTTCTTACGTTTTTTGCCATTTGCAGATTGTATATTGATTAAAATATGATTCGCGGCCGTAACAAATGGCTTTACAGAGTTATCATCATTAAAATCATCAATACAACCTTCTATCTTAATTTATTTTTTTCATGAAATAGTCATTCAATGGGATTAAATGAACCCTGAATTTTTAAGAAAGAAGAAAGTTAGAATTTCCTAAACTACCCTAGATCTTCTCCGTTAAGTAATCTCATGACTGACGTTCGTTAATAAAGACCTCGCAATTGCGGTTAAGCAGCTTTTGCGCCGCAGTTTGCGACTGCACCTTCGGATTAGCACGTTTTACAGATTCACACGTTCATTAATATTTTGGTATTCAGTATGCTCACTAATTAAACCACGCTTAACGTTATCTGAATAAGTTTACAGACAAATTATGACGGTTTAATCTTAGAACATTTATCTACGTACGTGACACTGGTATGTAAAATATGTACCAGGTACCTAAATTATATTTATACACAAACATTACACATCGCTTTTGCATTTTTGTAAGTGATAAGATTCATGATTTCAGAGTTTTCAGTAACTGGCAAAAAGGAGGGGCCTATTTGGAATAGTATTTTATTAATCTTTCCAGGTACTCTTTTCGTGCGCCACGTCGTACCAGTCATCACAGTGCGCATCCAGGTCATCTCACCACATCTTACTGGGCAGGCAGCGGTGGCGACGTCCATCCTTTTTTTTGGGAAATCATCAAATGACCTCTCCCGGTCTGGTCGGAGCAGAAGGGAGTGTAAGACTTTTACTAACTAACACCCATCCATGTTGTGTTCCGGGGCCACGGTATCTCTTTCGAACAGTCCCGCAGGGCCGCAGCCCTGGCAGGCATCGGACCTTTCCTTTTGCTAACATCTCTTTGAGGCGCGCGTGGAACACGAACGCGCCGTCGACACGGCCTGTTGTCATAAGACGTACGGACGGCGAGCTAGCCCATAACTCACCGTCCACAGGCTCGCGACGTCCATCCCCAGGCACCCATTGCGTGCTATAGGATTGGTACCAAAAAAAGTAAGATCTGAGAAAATATATTATTTTCCATAGAAAGAATGAGAACGGTAATGTTTTTACTATCTATATACTGTCTATCAAACAAATTAAGTAACCAAATTATAATATCATACAAAATGTAGAGTAAAAGAGACTATCCACGAAGTTTCTTACTCGTTCTTCTCCAAAAAATCCGTTTTAGAACGAGCAATTAGCTTCGTATTTTTTTTCTATCTGGTCGACTCTTTGACCAATCAAAATTGCCTGAAAATAGCTTAATTGATTGATCATCATCAGCCTATTAATGTTCCCACTGCTGGGACACAGGCCTCCTCTCTAGGAGAGGGAATTGATTGATATTTTAAATATGTTGTAACATATTTAAAATATCAATCAATTCCCTCGGTTCCCTCGGGTCGGTATTGTAACCGACGACCGTCAGACTGCCAAGTCATAGGTCCCGAGTTCGAACCCAAGACACGCACCTCTGATTTTTTGGATTCATGTGCGTATTGTATAATCATCATTTGCTTCGGTGAAGAAAAACATCGTGAGGAAACCAAACCAGCATGACTGAGATATATTTCTCGACGGTATGTAAAGCCAAGTTAGAAGCGCGGCATAAAAACTCTGACACCAGCACCCCTAGCCAAGTTACAAACGTTTCATATCGATTCTCTTTCTACAATCGTAAACGCCTATCGTAAGCGATTGTAGAAAGCGCTAAATTGGTAGCCAAGTTGACACGACTGAGTCGATCGCTCGTTCTCTAATGTCTGCAGAAAAAACCTACACTTTAGTCTATGGCGAGCGTTTCTACCAAAGAGTTTAGCGATCAACATTGTAGAAACGGTAACATTATATTCTATCATTTTGAACGATGTAAACTTGTCTACGAATTTTCTATTCGTTTGTGTTGATCACGTGATTTAACGTTGAGATGATGTCATTCCCAATTTCCCATTCATTTGAATAGTTTTCTACCAGCGTTAACGATTGTAGATTGTCAACTTGGCTAGGGGTGCAGGTTAGGCACTAACCACACCATAAAAAAGAATAAAATAGTATAAAAAGAAAACAATTTACACAATTTTATTTTCCAGCCTATATTTATTTCATCGCTTAGAGCTTCACCGTCATAGCCCCAAAAGCTATAAGATTGATATCTTGGCTCCCAACCAAATGTTCGTAATGTAATTCAGATCCCGTTTACAACTATACAATATGATAATGGATGTCAAATATTTATGGCTTCATCTAGAAGAGTATTGAAAGGGCAGTAAACATCCACTCAAGTAATAATACGAGATGTCTGTTTTGTTTGTTTTTATGAGTAATCTATCCAATGATCTGTTTGATGGTAGGAAAGAATTTGTAGGGTTAACATGCCTAGAACTTGGTCGACGCGTCTCTTAATGCCGACGAGACGTTGGCAGCTTCGCTTCACAGCCTAGCTCATCGGCGTAATGTTGCCTGCCTGTCGATCTTCTACAGACTGTACTTCGGTGAGTGTGCGCAGGAGCTCCACGAACTGATTCCACCATCACACTTTTACCACCGGACTAGCAGACGTACTGCGGCGTACCATCCCACTTGGTTGACATCCCGATGTGTCGTACTAAGAGCTTCTCCTCCAGTTTTACTGTGCGCACAGCCAAAGTCTCGAACTCTCTGCCTGCGTCTGTGTTCCCACCCACATTTAACCCGCCTGCCTTCAAAGCAAGAGTGAACATGCATCTTCTGGGCACGTTCGTTCTATCATAGATCTCATCCATCGCTTTCCATCAGGCGTGATCGAGGTCAAAAGAGCAGGCCCATATTGTAATTAAAAAAAAAACCTGCACAACTTTTTTTTACAGGTTCGATGGGAACCAAGAAATCAATAGCAAGTTTGTGGCTGTCACTTGCTACCGAGAGTCGCCGACACTGCTGTAGCGAGTGGCCGCCACCGGCCACACGTGTGCGTCGAGTTTCAACAAAATGTATGAAAAAGCGTGTGAACTGCTTGTCGCTGGCTACCGGTGGTTGTGGTTGGTGGCCCGTTTGCGCCGAGCCTATCGTTTACATCAAAGAATGAAGACGCAACAGGATAGAGAATTTTATTCACTAGAAAATATGAAAAATGTAAGAGCCATGCAGATAGAAGGTTCCCGTGCGTTTGGTGACGTATCGTCTTTTTTTTCGAATTGTAAATCATCAAATAAAGGGAACCGCTCTGGGCGGAGTGGAAGGGAGTGTCAGACTTTTACTGACTAAAACCCATCCATGTTCCTTCTTAGTCCTTTGTGTTCTAGGGCCGCGGTTTATCTTTCGAACAGTCCCGCAGCCCCGGGAAGTGACGTATCGTCTGCGACTAAACGTGACCACACGACTTGAGAGATGTGACACAATCTTGTGGCGGAATCCGTCACTGAAATTATAATTGAATAGGCAGTTATGGTGATATTTTCCTTATATTGGGGGATTGTGTACTTAGAAATATATATACCATTTTTGGTAATGTACAATCACACGAGATTTAGAGAAAACATCATTCTGATTCTGTCTTAGTATATTGAAGATGATTGCGACGGAATAAAATTTTAGATATTTTTGACACTAAACGCATTAACTGATTTGTAAATAATAATAATAATAATATTGAATTTATTTCAGATCAAATACAATCCATATGTTGTTAGTAAGTCTTAACCTAATGTTAGTAAAAAAGTAAAAATAAAAAATAAGAAACACACTATTTACAAAATAGATACCTACGACTTACACCTATGTGTGCAGCCGTATCCAGTGAGCCAGCATGGGGCTGTCCCACCTATCACAAAATACATTCAGAATGCTGTGGGAGCTAGCACGTACTCTACCGAGAATAGACGCGCACCTTTTCCGCATAATGGCATGGAAACCATCAACCCTGGCGTCGGCGAACATCCCGGAAGCGCTACAAAAGCGTGGTAGACCCAACAGCATCCTGAACACATTATTATACTGGACACGCAAGGCGTTGTATGCCCTCAGCGTATACCTGACCCACAGACTGCACGTGTAAAAAGACTGGCAGTATGCTCTGAAAAGGGTTATTTTGACTTGCGTCGTACAACGTGCAAATCTGCGGATCAGCATATTACCTCGGACAGCCATCGCCCTGCGTTCCCTTTCTATGTCCAGGTCATCATTCAGGTCATGCGTGACCCAGTGACCCAGGTACTTAAATTTTGTTACTCTGGATAACGGAATATTATTTATAGTCACTTTTGGCACGTTAGTGTAACATTTGGTGCCTGCCTTAAATACCAATAACTCACATTTATTTGCATTGTACCTGAGTCCCTGAGTGACCGCGTAGTCTTCACACATCTTAACAAGACGCCTGAGTGCGCTTATTGATGGACTCAGCAACACCATGTCGTCCGCGTAACTTATATTGTTAACGCAAACTCCGTCAATGTGACAGCCTATACGGGTGCTGCTGAGTTCAACAATGAGCTGATTAATGTAAAGGTTAAAGATACGAGGCGAGGTAATACCCCCCTGCCTCACCCCGCACTTCAACCCATACACATCAGACAGAGTTCCACCCCACCTGACATAGTTCGTCTGATTCTCGTACCAAAACTTAAATAAAGAAATAACAGTGCAGTCAACACGGCTTTCCTTTCGCAGTTTTTCCCACAAGATATCGTATGGCACCAGGTCAAAAGCCCTCGAAAGGTCCAGAAAACATGCATTGACCGGAGTTTTCCTGTCAGCATAATACTGAACAGTCTGCTTAAGACACATGATGGCAGTTTCCGTCGATAGTCCGGGTCTGAAACCAAATTGGGCATCATGAAGATTTATACGACTCGCCATATGGGTATCAAGCAAGCGGGCACGTTTTCTTTAGAAGACTTTTTTGCTTTAGCTGTATAATTTATTGAGTCGGAGACCTAGGCCTAAGATTAACTAACTCATAACTTTTCTTCTCAATAAAATTATTAATCTTAGTTTTAGCCAATTAACTTTCCAATTTATTAAAATACCTAATTGTTTGATTTAAGCAAAACCTGACCAGAATTTTGAAAGTCGTCTAAAATTTTGCGTAGCTTTGCTGAAGTATTAGAAAAAGAGTAACCACTTTTATCTTTATTTTCAGAATATTAAAAACCACACCTTCCGTTTCACCTCTACACCTACACCACCCACACACCTACACCTACAATGAAAATCAAAGTCCTAGCCCTAATTTACAGACTGTCAGTTTATATTGTTTAGGTTGTTTGTTGTGGTGTTGTTTATTATTTGTTGTGGTGATTGTTTGATAGTGTTTTGTTTTTTTTTTTTTGTTTTTTTTTGTGTTTATATTATTTTTACTTTTGCATGCTGTAAGGTAGAGTATGTTGGAACTGCTTTTACAATGTTTACATCTTATTCTGTATCCACATTCATGGCAAATAAATGACTTCTGATTCTGGAGCTCACAGCTATTACCTCACTAACTTTGTTACCTAGCTGTTGTAGATAATATTTTAAGCCACATAAATATGTGGTTCATCAGTGGAGCTCGTGGCTTAATATTAACAGCCACTTGGGTAGATATTTAGGTCAAGCCGTGCTTGCTTCGGTTGGTCCGCGTATGGGTCACCAATCATTACATGCGACGTTGCAACCAACATTAACTTCAAATCAGAGATCCTGGCCTACTGTAGGAACTCGCGACACGACATCGATCAAAAATCAGGTTCTCATAGACCACCCTACGACTGACACAAATGATGAAACTACAAAGGAGATGTTTGATATATTATTAACACTAAAAAACATAAAGTCACAATTTGCTGCTTGCACGTCTTGGTTGGACAAGGTCATGCTGGTTCTCTCCCATCTTGGTAAATATGTCTGATTCTGCAGAACTCCGATTACTATCCTGGAACTCCGATGGAGTACGTTTAAAGATCCATGAGCTACTCGATTTGGCGGTAAGCGTTCTATCTGTTGATATTATTGGTATTTGTGAAACTAGAGTAACCCCAAATTCAATGTTAGTTACACCTGGCTTTACCTGTTATCGCCAAGATAAACATCTTACTGGCCGCGGGCAAGGAGTTGCTATTCTTGTAAGAAATAATCTTACTCATTCGGTCTTAACTCGTCCAAATACAAAAAATATTGAAGTTGTCGGTATTTCTGTGAAGATTTCAGGAATTGATCATATTGTGTTGTCCATTTACCAGTCACCCAATCTGCCATTGCTTCGTAGTGACCTTGAGTTATTGTTCGGCTTGGGTTCCCATGTTGTTATCATGGGAGACTTTAATGCCAACCACTCACACTGGCTCAGTAGCTACACTAACACGCGCGGCAGAACTCTCTTCAAACACATGCTTGAATCCGACTACGTTATACACAGTCCTAGTCTACCTACCCAAGTGAACTATTGTCCTAATCGCAAACCAACGCGCCCGGACCTGGTGCTGTCCTTGAATGTGGGCTGCATTAGTGATGTTGAAACGATTATAGCATTATCATCGAACCATTACCCCATATTCTTTACCATTGGAGGCGTCCTGAGTCGCAAGGTAAAAACCAAGATCTTTAAATTTCACTGTGCTAATTGGAAAAAGTATCGTTCTCACCTCAATAGAAATTTAACACTTAGTTCTAAGACGTTTAACACCAATGAAGAGATTGATAATGCCATAGGTCATTTGCAACAAACTATCATTGATGCCAGAGACTCTTCCATACCATCCACAACTGCTGGGTTTAGCTATACCCCTACCAAGCTACCCAGGTATATTCAAAAATTAATTCGCTACAAAAACTACTTGCGTCGCATTGAACAGAAACTGCCCAGTGGTCACCTTAGAAGGCTTAACCGTAGTAATATAAACACTCTACAAGCTCTCATAAGTACAAATATCCGTAACCATCTTGATAACGTCTGGAATGCCAAACTGGCTAAAGTTGATAACCCCAGTCAAGATATCTGGCGTGTAACTAAATCCCTCAAACCTAGATCTGAGAAAATACCTCCTCTTAAGATTTCCGATGGGTCTCTGACGTCTACTGAGGCTGAACAATGTAATGCGTTGGCTAAAGCCTTTTATGAAAATATGAGCCTTACCACTAACTGGGTTTGTGACTCTGAAGTCGAGGCTGAGGTATCGAAATCCATGTCGGTCATTAATAATTATAATTTTACTTCTGGTTTAATTAAGCCAGTTACGCCTTTTGAGATCCGCAAAACGCTGACTAGGCTTAAATCCCGTTAATCTGCAAGTCATGACGCGATCCATAATGCACTGTTAAAAAACTTGCCACAGAAAGCGATAGTTTACATTACAAAAATCTTTAATGGCTGCTTTGGCCTGGGCTATTTCCCTAAGATCTGGAAAAAAGCAAAAATAATACCACTTAAAAAACCTGGAAAAGACAGTACCTCACCTACAAATTACCACCCTGTAAGTCTGCTACCGTCTATTGGCAAAATGTTTGAGTCTGTAATTTATTCAAGACTATTACGTGCCACTGGGCAGTTTCTGATCCAAGAGCAGTTCGGGTTTCGTGCTACTCACTCAACTACCCAACAACTGGCTAGGTTGTGTGAACATATTTCCCATCACCTAAATCTCAAGCAGTCTACAGGTATGTTTCTGCTGGATATCGAAAAAGCATTCGACACTGTGTGGCACGAAGGCCTGCTACACAAGTTGCTTTCTCTTGACGTACCTATGCCCCTCATTAAACTTATTCTATCGTACCTTGCGGATCGGAAATTCCAAGTACACATCGGAAACACCATTTCTTCGCCACTCAGCATCCCAGCTGGCGTTCCGCAGGGCTCTATTGTAGGACCCTATTTATTTCTCGTTTTTGTTAATGATATCCCTATTCAGCCTCGTACGAAATTAGCGTGTTTCGCTGACGATACTGCGTCTTATACCTCTTCTGACGATACCGATTTGATTATAGGTCGCCTACAATATTCTATTGATTTACTCCAGGACTATTTCAAGAAATGGAAACTAAAAATAAATGAGGCTAAGACTGAAGCAATACTTTTCTCTCGTGCTAGGCAACCCCCCGCAAGAACCTTAAAAATAGCAGGCCATAAAATACCTTGGAAAGCAAGTGTGCGTTATCTTGGGGTCAGAATGGACAACCGTCTAAACTGGTCCAAACATATTGCTGATTTACGTTTGAAGGGCGCCCAAGCCCTTGGTGCTCTAAACCCTATAATGAACCGTAAAAGCAAATTAAGTAGCGGTACTAAATTGAGGATTTATACTACACTTGTCCGTCCGTGTATAACGTATGCTTGTCCTGTTTGGAGTGGCACATGTCTTTCCAACCATCACCTACTACAAGTTATACAAAATAAAGCTGTTAAAATATCCTACAAAACTAAGTTTAAGACTAATCTTCAGAGGTTACATAAGACCATTAAACTTCCTTTGCTATTTAATTATGTATTTAAAGTTGCACTAAAATTTTATAATAAAAACAAAATTAATACCAATAACCCATTGATTACAAATCTATGTTCATCAACTGTAGACAAGTTACCGTATATCGATAGATACGGCACTTACCGCCTACCACATCACTACCTTTTGTTTCCACCAAACGAGGTGCGGTCGACCAGCGACTTGACCCCTGAGTCGCTCACTGGCCGTCCCGGCCTCGATCACTAATACGCAAGAGCGCGGGCGGCAGGGAGGCTCCGTCCGCTGATAGTTGACTGGTCGTGCGACTGCTTGTGTTTACATACGTAGCCTGCGTGATCAGTTAACTATTAAATAGTTATTTATGCAACTGTTGTATAATGAGGGGTATTAAAACACGAATGTGGGTTTATCACACGAGGCGAAGCCGAGTGTGATAATAGTATCACATGAGTGTTTTAATACCTAATTATGTACAGTTGCATACAAGACTTTATCTACATCCATGATATGAATCCTCCATAAAAGGTTCTGAAACCTTATGGTGTTGCAGTGTTCTAAGAAGTCTATGTAAATTCATGAAAAGTTTAATTGCTTGTATTTACTACAAACAAACCGTGTATAGGTAGTAATATAATTATTTACATTTTGGATTGTTTAATTATCAAAATTCACAAAGCTTGTATCACTCATTTTTGTAAACAACAAAGTACATAATGCAATACTAATATCCAAATGTCGAACAAAAATGGCGGCAAACGACGTGAAATCGAATTAACCTATAAGTTTTTTTTTTTAATTACGGCGCTGTGGTAGTGAATCGCACGTGCTAGACGTTCGATTCACTACCACATTCGATGTTCTTTTTTTAAAACGAGTTGCATAATGAAATTCAGTACAACATTATAACACCCGTTTGGGTGTTATAATGGTTATTAAGACACTGGCTGTTTTAATGTTGGCCATAAGCTAACTGTTTCAGATACCTTTATAGAGGATTTATAGCATGGGTGTAGATAAAATATTTTTTCGACTAACCTACATGCAAGCAGTAAATTATAATTAACTAAATAATTTACACATCTGTCTTAATATACCCATATTGTTGTGTGTTTAATATCATGTTATTACCAGTTTAGCTATCTTTTATAAGCTTTCAAAGGCGAATTGCTAGCCTAATATAGTGTTTTTATTTTAGTGTGTTAATGTAGCTTAGGGTAAGTGCATTTTGTTAGTGTTTTGATGATTAATAAAGATATTTGAAAATGAAAATGAATCATTACATGCCGAGTTTCCTCCGTGCCTCAGTCCTGGTTTTCATTTGTAGATCTTCGACAGTCTTTATAGGTAGTCAGTGGCCTGAAAGTGTGACAACCAGTCTTACCAAGGGGTATTGTATTACCCAGTACTAACTGGGCTGTGGAGGTCTGATAGGCAGTCGCTCCGTGTAAGATACTGGTATTATACTGGTGGTGGTTAGACCAGAAGCTGACGAAAATTGTTGGGAAAAGGCTAGGCAGATGATGATATGTTTCACTAGTAACGTTTGTATTACCTAGAAAATAAGAATTTTTATTTCTATCTAAATTGTAGTAGGTAACTAGGAGTGAATTATCGAATACAGTCGTTTGCATAGCAGCTTATAATTTATTATGCATTCAACGCCTTCACCAACTGCATATTTTTCGTACCACAAAGGAATGCTTAGCTAGATGGAGCGGGACTCCGATGCAAATTACAGCGCCAGAGAGGAGTCCTTAAAATTCTATTGTAAGCAGAATTTATTCTATAATCTAATTGTGTAGAAGTTGACTGTAGAAATTGTCTGTTGTGTGATACCGGATGACTTTTATATTACTTTCCAAAAAAAATGGGTATATTAGGTGAACGCAGTAGAAGCTTTTGGCATACCTAGTTTTTTTTTTTCATTTTTCCACAGCTCAGAAAAAAATTGATCTATCATCAAAAAACGCTACAAATTTCAAGTAAACTTTTCATATTAGAACAAAGAAAGCGAAATTTAAAAAAAAAAAAAAATATATCGAAATTTGAATTTCGAATTTTTTTGTTTTCTTTTTCGCAAAAAAAAACCTAGTACCTAAGCCATTTGCTTCTACTCCGTTCACCTATTATACCCATTTTTTTTGGATAGTGATAAAAAATTCATTCTGTATTGTAGAATATAGCCATAAATTAACTACCCAATCTTACTAATATTATAAACAACAAAGTTAGTGAGTATGGATGGATGGATGGATGTTTATTGCTCTTTCACGCAAAAACTACTGAACGGATTTGGATGCCTGAAATTGCCTGGATTAACACTAGAATACTTTTTGGATACTTTTTATTCTGCTAGTATATCCCGTGGCCGTACGACAATTATCGGACTCCACGACGGCGTAGCCGCGGGTATAAGCTAGTATCTAGCTAATGTTTTTCTTAAAATGCAATAGTTTTATTAGCTAACTTATTAGAACGGTTTAATTCGCAATCAAAGTCTGAAGACTTTGATTGCGAATTAAACCGTTCTAATAATAAAGTGGTATCTGTCTTTACACTATCACAAATGGCTTAGTAAATCTTTAGCTGTCCTTTATTTTACCCATGGTCGGAATCCCTCAAACTTTGAAGTAATTGAATAAGATTCAATTGTGGCTTGTTTTATTGATCTCTGACAAATAAAAATAAACACGAGTTCAATGTCTTCATATTTTTCAAAAGAAAACGAAATTGTTATTGAATGACAATAAATTGTGTCTGATGTCTGCTTTTATTGATTTGATGATATCACACAGTTACAAATAAGGTCCTTCATTTGATCAATTTGAATACCTATTAATAATTCTACCAAAAGAAAGTCCTTTCGAAATAGTCACCGAAAACATTAATGATAAATTAATGATAAATGATAAATGATGTTTATTTTGCAAGTAGGTTTTTACAAACACTTTTACACGTCATTTTTTAAAACTAGATGGAGACTGAGATTAAGAGGTTGACTGGTAGAAAAGGAATATGGCCCTTAGTCCGCCTCTGTAGTTTGTGCTTGAAGTGTTAAATAATAAGTACTACAGTTTAGCCGCTGAGATAATGCGTTCCTGACGTCTGTCAGTCAGTTGTACATAAAGGCGCGAAATTATAACATTTATTGTTACCGTAAAACGGGGCTATTTGGGTTTTGGGGGCTATTTATTTCGAACAAAAATATCGATTACTGTCGGTTGGTGTATGGTAGAAGTTATTTTACAATATCTAGAAACACTTTGATTGGCTAATACTGAAAAAATCCTGATGCAAATACCGAATAATATTTTGGTTTATATGGGACCAAATAGCCCCCTAAAACCCAAACAGCCCCGTTTTACTGTACTTTATTTAATTATATCATTTTTAATAATATTATTTAAAGGCAAAAAGGATAATAATAGGTAAGTAATAAATAAGCTTTAGGTTATTTATCATCACCAATAATACTAATACTCGCGACCTGTCAGAAACGTATTCCCTCAGCGGCCAAACTGTAATAACGGCCAGTATTATGTTCAACTGGTTCCAACTACACATAATTAGCTGTTTACGCCTCTTAGAAACAGACAACAAACACCAAAACTTACTAATTATATCCAAGTTTAATTTTTGGAAACCAAAATGGCGGAGCTGTCGTACCCCGCCTTTGTTTCAAATTCGCAGCGCTTGGGGCCATATCCGCTAAACATACACAAATGAACAGAAAACAGGCAGAACTTGGTTTATTTGTTGCTATTTTCGTATATTTCTTTGCTCATTTGTTTTCTATTCAGATCAAAAACATCGCTTTTGTTATTAATGATAAAAAGGTAATTTTGCGAAAAGGTTGTTTTGCGAACGTAATGTGAACGAAAAATGAAACTGGCACAAATGACCAATTAATTTTATGTTTTCTAGGAAAAATAATGTGGTTTGAAAAAGGAACGAAACGATGCCACATTTTGGGTTCGTTTATTTTCGAAACCTGGATGTGAGTAGCTGGAGATGTCAGGATCAGACATAGTAGCATACAAACTGTTTTTTTTTATATCCCATAACTCTAGGGTATGATTGAGACCATATCAAAGAATCAACTGGCATATGAATTATGTTTCAATCATCCTTTTTTTTTTAATTTTTCATAAAAAATAATTTGGTAAAGTCACGATTATTAACGTAAAACACCCTTACGTGAAATATGACAACGTCGCATTGAATAATTGGTTTGAATTAAAATGAATTACTCGTATTTATCAATGAAACTTAGATACATATTTTATTTTACTATTTATTTTACTGCGCAGTTTGGCAACCCCGCAGAAGTAAAGATTCGTCATACTGGTCACAATTTTTGACCTAATTTAATTATGATTGATGATATCTCCGAAACTATGCATTTTTGAACCACCTATTCTAGGAGTTTTACTATAATTTTTACCTACAGATAAATTTAAAATTAAATTAATTTTTTTTTTTTAGGGTTATAACCCTAGAGTTATGGGATAAAAAAAAAACACATTGTATATGGCTTGCGATTGGGCTGGTCTATAACCAGCAAAGGTAACGGCCGCTTAGTCGTCGTGAGTTGGAACTCTGGCAGCTACTTAATTTGTGTAAATTATTTCACCCACCGTCACTGATCGCAAACATCATGAGTTTACTGACTTGTTCTAGAACCTAAAATTCGAAAACTGATAGTCAACTATCCACTCTGGGCCCGCGTTGAGAATAGGGCCCAATCCTAATTGCACAGAATTTGTAAAAAAACAACAGGCATCTTGTAAATCTACGCCCAGGCATCAACTAAATTAGTAACTTATTACAAGTACTTCCCTAGTTCGACCTTGGTCTGTAATAACATAGTAAGCCACTTCCTTATTCAATATTAAACGCCTGGGAAACTGAGCACCTGCGGTGGGTCATTTTCTTTTATTTCCTATGTATTTGTCCATTTAGGTTATATTTATAAGTAAGTTTGAATATGTCAGCGTCAAATTGTAAAACCCGTCAGATTGTTATGTAATGTAGCAGTATGTTCAATTGTCAATTTTTCGACAGTTTACAATCTCGCTAGACAAATTACAATCTAACGGTTTTTACAATGTGACGCCGACAAATATATGTGTTATGCCAGACTGAGCAGCGGTGGCCCAGTGGTGGCGGCCCCGGCTTACGAACAGTAAGTCGCGGGCTCGAACCCAGACAGGCGCATTACTTTGTGTAATTTATTTCATCACCACTGCTCTCAAAACGGTGAAGGAAAACATCGTGAGGAAACCGGCATGTCCTAGAACCAAAAATTCGAAGACATGTGACATCTACCAATCCGCACTGGGCCCGCGTGGTGGATTATAGCCTATTTCCTCTCATTGAGAGGAGGCCGTGTCCCAGCAATGGAAACATAATAGGCTGAGAAAACCACGGTCAAATACATTTATATAAAGGGTGTAAAAAGACCTTTAACGAAGCCGAAAGACACTTGTTCTCCCCATCATTGCGATTATTTTTTGTTCTAGCTAGACCATACCTGGAAACCTTCTAGTTACGGAGATATTGGGGGTCAAAGTTTCAACTCCCAGGAATGTTTTTTGCGTAGGGTTACTTAGTTTGATATTCGGAATGCTTGGTTAACGGCTTCGTGAAGAGGCGTTTTTACTTATGTTAGCCGGTACATCGCGAACTAAATCATAATATTATAATAAACTTGCGACAGTCAACTGGGTTCTGTTTCACCACCTGCGATTAAGTTCGCGTTAACTTACTGGGCAGATAATTTCATACAAATTCTGTTCCATTTTCAAGTATTATTAACTATACGGACATCGTGAAGTGGGTCCTAAGTGTAATGTTTAACTCACGTTTTTCTTTGATATTTCTTGTGTCAGCCTCACTCATTACAGTATCTTAAATATTTTAGGCCGCAGTATTCTTTACCAGGCTGCTTTTATTTAACAGTAGACAGTTGTAGATATGGCGTACTGCATTTATAGACATTTAGCCTGAAAGCCTGATTATGTCTAAAGTCGTAAAAAACGTCCTTAGTTTAACATTCTGACTGACCACAATAATTAACAGTCTCCTAAGGGAATGCGGCCTTAATGACTTTGCTTGGAAAAGATTTCATGTGAAAAACATTGCTTGGTCAGATTCATTGAACCCTTGGGATAGGGGTGTGGTCTTTCTTGTGTTCTTTTTTCAAATACATTCTTTTTTTTTTCGCAACTAAATGCATCTTTGCCCTTTGTGTCTGTCAGTTGACTAATGGCAAAGGAAAATGTAAAGTCATGATACACTTATGTACCTAATCGTTAAAAAATGAAAAGAAGGATTACATTTAAAATTATTGCACTCTCATGCTACGTTGATGTTAATGGTCTTTTACATCTGAATGTTAAAAATTACTTACAAAGTGTTAACGTGTATTGTGCACACTATCACTTATCTTCTGAAAAGGTGACCCCCTTATAATAATATCACACCTCCTTCGAAATTTTACTTGTTCCCTATTAAAATATATACACCACTAATTTTTAATTAGGTAGTACAAAACATGGGGCTCTATCCGTAGTCCTGAGCATATTTATGTAGTCAAAAGTAAAAAAAACGAAATCCCAAAATTGTCTACGAAAATTTGTCATAATTGGTATTGGTATTGGTATTCATAACTGAATCAATCATTAATAACAATTGCTACTAGAAAATGACCACGCGAACGCGAGAGCGAGAGAAAACGATTAATGAATAGGTACTATTATGAATGCAATAATATAATAATACAATATTTCCATTAATTGTGTGACATTTTGGGATATAAACAAACACTAATAACTTTGCTGTTTATCAATATTATGTAAGTATTGAGACTTTACATATAGATAGTAAGAAGACCTTCTTTAATAAGCCCTTTAAGTATTTGTACTAATTCAATATTAGTGGTGCAGGTATAATATCTATAGGACTTCGACCAACAACAGCTTAACATGTAGTCCCCGAAGATATAGGCAGAGGTGTACCTGTGGTACACCCATGGGTGGGGTAAGGGTCATGCCTATTGTCGTCCACCAGAAACCAGGCACAGACTCTGAGCTGCTACTGAAAAATTCGGGGCGGAAAACCCAATTACTGTTAACTCTCAAGGTTTTAGGAATTAGGTAGTTAGGCTGAGATAGGGGCCTTTTGGCCTCGTACAGGACCAATTTCATTTCATGTTTTTTTTTTTATTTTACTCTTTGTTTAATTTTTTTTTTTTATTAGATCTTAATTTGTGTTTTGTCCTGTGCGGGCTAATAAATGCGTTTTCTTTCTTTCTTTCTAGGTTTGTTGGAAATTATTCAAATCATCATCTGCCTAGCCTTTTCCCAACTATGTTGAAGTCGGCTTCCAGTCTTACCGGTTGCAGCTGAATACCAGTATTTCACATGGAGCGAGTGCCTATCAGACCTCCACAACCCAGTTAATACAGGGTAATCCGATACCCCTTGGTAAGACTGGTTGTCAGACTTTTTGGGCAACTGACTATACCTAACGACTGTCAAAGATCTACAAATGACAGCCGGGACCAACGGCTTAACGTGCTTTCCGAGGCACGGAGGAAACTCGGTATGTAATGAGTGGTCACCCATCCATAGACCAACCTAGGCAAACACGGCTTAACCTAAAGATCGACCCGAGCGGCTGTTATTATTTAGCCACGAGCTCCTCCTTTGTTGGAAATTAGTCACATTCTTCGAAAAATATGTGATCATTGGATTGTTTCCATTGTATACTACGCATGACAATGCTACTGTCAACTTTACCATTCTTTTGCTGAACCAATAGAAAATGCATACCTACAAATACTTCAGGAAATTGGATCAATAACGTCTGATCACTTTCTCGGTTTGAAGTGTTCTGCAGACGTATCAAGTACGTACCAAGACGTACCAAGAGCTACTTATTTCACGATTCGTGGAAAAAAATAACTGACAATCAAAGAGGTTTTAATACCTAAGACCTGCGGGCCGCAGGCTGCGGCACCATAAAAAAGATAAAGTCATCTCAGAAATATAACGAAATTCTAAGGTGGAACTATTTCCTGAAAAAGTCATTCAATAGGGATGTATTGATGATTTTAATGATTATATTATGTAACTACATACGTGTTACAGCCGCGAATCATTTTTCATCAACACACAACCTGAACGTAACCTGCAAATTGCAAAAATCGTAAGAAATTTTGAATTTTGCAGCTTACAATGCTGCTTCCACCATAAAGTTAAATGTATTTAGGTCGTTATTAGTGCAAGTAGGCCTCAAAGTTTTAAAACCTCTTCGGTTTTCAATTTGAATTTTAATAGCGTTATTACAAATACGAATGTGTGTCAACACAACTTCCCTAAAATAATTATTATGGTAACAGGTAAATGAGTGTGCACAAAATTAGATATTTTCCTGTTTATGATAGCGATATTTGAACATTAATTAGTTTGTCCATATTTGCGCACACTCATACGAGTAGGTAGTGTTTGACCACACCCACTTTTGACAACTTACGTGTGTAAACTAACGCATTCTTCTGCTATGCATGTCCGTTTCCGTCTAATGATGATAATAACAAATAAATATGCTTAGTCGTGTAAAAATATAAATATTTTTTGTTTAATTTTTTTATTAGACCTTTGGGGGTATGCAGGGTGTAAAGCTCTTCATCCCCCATAGAAAAGGGAGGATCCTCCGACCAGACAGGTGTTATGTCTGGTGGACTACAGCCCGACAGTTTGTTGTCAGGTTCTCGTCTTAACCCTTTATGGCGCTGAATTGCAGTTCTGCATCATACCATTTGAACTAACCAATTCGTTCAAAGCAACGAATCAAACACCTTTCAACGCAGCGATGCACATCTACATCAAACCGTTCTACCGAATTAGTTACTACATTTATCGCTAGATGATGTTATTTGTATTTTATGGCCACTCGAAGTGACGAACCCGCCGGAACCGGTTTGTGTAGTTCGTACGCGATTTCGACTGCAATTTTTTTAAAAGTTACTGAAAATATCGACGTGAAATCGCTGTGGAGTAACGGTAAGTTATTGATTTTCACTGATTAGATGTAATTCAAATGTTTTATACTGTATTTACAGAGATCGGTTCAAGTTTTATTTTGATGCAGTAATGCATCATTGCGCTAAACTGTTATATTTTATTACATTTTTCTAAATAAGTATCTTCTTTTATTCTAGACTCAATATGAGTTCGAGGCCTACACGTTCAGCTTCTAGGCTTCCACGTTTGTCGAATGAGGAACTGGAAAATATTTTAGTCCAATTTGCAGATAGCGAGGACGGCTTGGATTACTCCGACGACGATGATGTAGCTGATCCTTCGTTTTTGGAACAGATTGATCCGTATTTGCGTCAAGACTCTGATGAGGAACCCGAAGCAACAAACCCAGAAAATCAGGACAATGACATCTTGCCACCGATCTCTGAGACCAATACGAGCACTACGATTCATCCATATGAGACACCGCCTACTGTTCCAGAACCCAGTACCAGTGCCGTATCCATTTCACGAAGCACACGTGTTCCTAAGACAAATGCCATATGGAAAACTAAAAACTTAGAGCTGAACGAAGACCAGGTGAGGTTCCGGGGATTTTCCAAGTTACCAAATGAAACACTGGAATTGCAGACACCTTATCAGGTATTTTCTACCTCAGTTGAACAGGTCGCCAGCTATAATGGTATTGACGTATCCCTAGTGGCCTGGAGAGATAATAAAAAATTGTGCACCTGGTATCCAACTTTGCTGGCAAAAATCCAACATCTGTCGTTCGAAGATTTGAGAAGTCTCAAAAGATATACATCGATGTGGAACGGCCCTTTATTGTCGCTGAATACAATCGACATATGGGAGGTGTAGACCTAATGGATAGCGTAATGGGTCATTATATAATTAGGCTACGAAGCAAACGTTGGTTTATGCGACTCTTTTACCATTTTCTTGACATGACCATGTGTAATTCTTGGCTGCTATATAGAAGAATTCATGCTGACACGGCAAACACTGACAGGGTGCTCAATTCTGCTGATTTTCGACTAGAAATTGCTGAGACTTTAGTCAAATATAAAAGGGTGAACCGGCTGAAGCGCACTAGTGACGTTGAAGCACTCATCCAGGACAAGAAGAAGAAAGGGCCTTGTCAGTATATCCCGCCTAAAGACGTCAGATTGGATCAGTTAGGGCACTGGCCTGTTTGGACTGTCAAAAGGCTTAGGTGCAAATATCCAGGTTGCACTGGAACAGCCCAAACAGAATGTGAAAAATGCGGCATTGCCTTGTGTTTTAACAAAAATAACAACTGTTTTCGATCCTTTCACGTTTCGTAACATTTATATGTTTTAACACCATGATGCATATCTGCATCAATATGTTTTTTTTTCAAAATATATATACCTTTCCTTACATATTTTTTTTTCATTATTTTTCCCATCATTATGTAGTTAGTCTGAATCTATTGTCAATAAAAAAAATACAAAAACACGTTATTGCGCCATAAAGGGTTAAGTCGCGGATAACTCTGCTTGCGCGATGTAGGAATTGTCAGTTTTTAGTTCATCGTTCGTGTCATAGATGGCGCTGTAGTAATTTTTGTTGATGTTGCTTTTTGTAGTGCCGCTACAGACCAAATGCTGACTGCCGTCCATTACAAGTCTCGTATGTAGTCTGAAGGCGCTTTACAAAGACTAAAAGATTAATAAATACAATTGTTGATGGATGGAGAGGGAGAGGAGGACCAAGGGAACCATGGATGGATTGTGTGAGGAATGATATGAAAGATAAAGGAGTGAATGATAGCGTGAAGGTTGACAGAGGAGAATGGAAGAAAAAAACATGTTACGCCGACCACAAGTAACATTGAACAAGGGCAGGAAGATAATGATGATATTGCGCTATAAAAGTACACAGTTTCAGAACCCTACATAATCAATTTTCATCACCTACGCTCAAGCATCTCGTTAAAATATAAAAAAACCGGCCAAGAGCGTGTCGGGCCATGCTCAGTGTAGGGTTCCGTAGTTTCCCGTCCGTCACAATGTGTTCCCACGTATGAGTTTAAAGGTGGGTATCCATTATGTAAAAATGCTTGCATATACGAATATACTACAAACTTAGTCCAGAAATTATTTTGTACAACTTTTTGTCTTTTTTGTACAAAAACTGTTGTTTCCATCAAGTTCAAAATGATTTTCCTAGAAAGTCCTTATAAAGTTCTACTTTTCAGATTTTTTTCATATTTTCTAAACTTATGGTTCAAAAGTTAGAGGGGTGGGGGGGGGGGGGTTTACTTTTGGAGCGATTATTTCCGAAATTATTGACATTATCAAAAAATGATTTTAGAAAACCCTTATTCATTTTTACCCGACTGCGCCAGAAGGAGGGTTATGTTTTTCGAGTGTATGTATGTATGTGGGTATATTTCTTTGACACGCTCTGCAGCCTAAACGGCTTGATGGATTTTACCTTGAGAGGTGTCGTTAGATTCGTCTTAAACGTGAGAGTGTCACTGGGTATATCAAAATATAAAAAAAACAAAATGGCGGATTTTTGGCGCCAAATTAAAATGTTTAGCACACTTTGCAGCCTGAACGGCTCGATGGATTTTAGCTTGAGAGGTGTTGTTAGATTCGTATTTACTGTGAGAGTGACACTGGGTATATCAAAGTAAAAAAAAATGCAGATTTTGGCGCCAAATTCAGTTTGGCACGCTCTGCAGCCTGATCGGCTCGATAAAGGGCTCATCATGAGGATTTTTAATTGGTATATCTAAGTAACTAAAAAGTGTAAAATAAAAAAATTATTAAAAAAATTAAAAAACCCGACTGCGTAAAAATAACTAAGTAATAACTTTAAATAAAAACTGAAAAGAATAAACAAGTTTCGGAGACAGAACATATTTACTGCAACAGTCGGGACCCATTAAATAATCTAGACCAAAATCATTACATCCAATATGGGTCCCGACTGTTGCAGTAAATATGTTCTGTCTCCGAAACTTGTTTATTCTTTTCAGTTTTTATTTAAAGTTATTACTTAGTTATTTTTACGCAGTCGGGTTTTTTAATTTTTTTAATTATTTTTTTTTTAAATACCTTTCCAACAATATATCACACGTTAGGGTTGAAATTTAAAAAAAAATCACTTCCCACTTTACATATAGGGGGGCTACCCTAATAAAACATTTTTTTCCAATTTTAATTTTACCACTTTGTCGGCGCGATTGATATACATATTGGTACCAAATTTCAGCTTTCTAGTGCTAACGGTCACAGAGATTAAGCGAGGACGGACAGACGGACGGACGGACGGACGGACATACATGGCGAAACTATAAGGGTTCCTAATTGACTACGGAACCCTAAAAAGAAATATATAAAATAAACATTCTACCATTAATTCCAATATTTCCAACATCCATTTCAAGTAATTGTCGCCTCACAACAACAGACCACAATAACGGGATAGCTGCAAAACAAAATCGACTGGAATGCTCATTGAAATACCGCATTATGCACAACTACAGTATGACCAGTTTAAGTTTGCAGTTTAAGGAGGGCGTTGCTTGTCAAGAAAAAATGCATTGATATGAAACTTGGTCCATTTATTTTAGTTCTGTGTTTTCCCGTCTGCACAGATATGTTGGCTGAAGTGTCTGAGACGTAAACAAAAATATATTATTTACCTCTGCCAAAGTTATGAGTGACGTAAATTGGAGCCATTGAACTCCAAAAATGTTGTGACTGGACAATCGTACAAATGAAAAAAAATGTAAAGAAGGTTTACTTTAAAAATAAGCAGAAAGCACTCGGCAATAGGCTTGTCAACTGATAAAATCTAATTAAGTCCGTCAGTAAGATAATCAAAAAATATTTGACCCGTATTTTTTCTTTTGTTACGTCAACCAAAATTGGCGAAGATACGACGCTTTTGAAATTCTAAATGCATCACACCGTGGTAAAAGTGTGTTCTGATGTCACGAGCCCCCACTCCCGAGTTTTGATGCGTTTTACCTTTGTCAATATTCATTGATCTACAAAAACAAAAATACGTGTCCATTATAACTGACGGACTAAATAGATTTGCAATTTATTGATAGTGGAAAGTAGCCTATTGTCTAATCCCGTCAGGTTAGTCGCAGACACTTCATCTGGAATTCTGGAGGGAATGGAAGTTGTAAGGTTTGTCTTACCCTAATTGATAAAAATCTCATGGTATTCCTGTTCCTCCTGATACCATGAGTCGGGACTGCGGGATGAAGTTACTTACACATTGACAGAGCTTTGACCCAGTCTACTTCATCATCAGCTTACAGCAGTCCTCTAATTTACATAGAATTCTTTAATCGCACGCTATTCATCTCATCCTTCTCGTCAACTCAATTTCTGCTGCACCAGCCACCCTGAGACATCGCTCTACCTAATGCACTGTTCTAGACTTTCACGGTTTTTCACTACACTTAAAATACTTACGGGATAACATCCGTGATTTTCTTTTGTTTCGTCCCACCCGCATACATCTTTAGTATTCTCGCGATCATGATGCTTGCAAGAGCGTCGAAATATCGGGAGCTCATAGAAACAAAAGAAAATCACGGATATTATCCCGTAAGTACTTTAAGTATCGCTCTACCTAGCCGACAGCGTCCTACCTTACATTTGTTAGTGTCCTGCCTGCTTTGGAAAGGATGGTAATTGAAGATCAGATGTGAAGAGAGACTCTCAATAAGGTGACCTTATACCTTCTATTTCGCCAGATCGCGTTCTTGTCACTTGATGACCTTCTTATAGTTTTCCATGATCGAAAGCCTCCTAGTGGTGTGCCCATCACAGAAGCTAATCGATATTCATGTTCTATTTTCGTAATTTATCAGCACATTGGTCAATGGATCTTCGGCAAACATATCTGTTTTGTGTCACTTAGCGAGGATTACAGAATTGAGGTATGTGCGCAATAAATAACAACAAATGTAGCGTTAGAGCCAAAAAAATTTTGGCAGTCATCAATCTACAATTGTCCAAACTTTAAACTCGCAAAGAAATATATTTTTAAAGTTTGTGGCTCCTTTTTCGATAATGTTCGCAATGGAATGTTTGTTGATGCACAGAAATACCTCTTAGGTGGTGATTCAATCCATCAAACTGGACAACTTTCTCTAAGAAAAAAGTGGAAAAAAATTAAGATTCACATACAAAATATCGCATCGTATGACGACGATGATATCTCATGACGCAAGTAGTATGAAGAGTAATTTTTTTTTTTATTGAACGGTGCCCATTGTGATCATGCTATAGTATCCATGCATGTATACTATAGTATTATAAATGTGAAAGTTTGTGAGTTCTCTCCATAGATAGATGTTGGTTACTCTTTCAGGCAAAAACTAGTGACATATTTGATAGTTCATAACCTGAATTAAGATAATGATTTTTTTTTTCTTTTTTTTTTCGTTTTGTCCCGTAGGACACTCCATGAAGTGCACGCGGGCAAAGCTGCGGGTATAAATAACTAACTAAAAAAAGACATAAAGACTCTTTAAAAATATTTCAATCACAAGGAAGTGTGAAATCTTTATATTTTTATCGACATTTCCCATCTCTATCCGTAAAGCGGATGAAGGAATCCACTTTCCTCGCTACTACGTAAAAATCGGATAAGGATTAGTATCTGTGTCTCTGTGCGTATAGAATCCTGAGTGATATCGACGACAAATCCGTATGAACATACATATATTCTCCTACATACATTGTGCCTGTCTATAACTATGTCATCTGCCTAGCCTTTTCCCAACTATGTTGTGATCGGTTTCCAGTCTAACCGGATGCAGCTGAAAAGCAGTATTTTACATGGAGCGACTGTTACTACTGGGTAATACGATACCCCTTGGGAAGACTGATTGTCAGACTTTATGGGCCACTGACTACCTCTAACAACTGTCAAAGATCTACAAATGACAGCCGGGACCATGGAGGAAACTCGGTATGTAATGGGAGGGTCACCCATCCACAGACCAACCTAGGCAAGCACGGCTAAACCTAAAGATCGACCCCAGCAGCTGATATTATTTAATCACGAGCTCCTCCGATATCTATAGGTTAATTATACCCTATATAACTACTGTATGGTTTATTATGATTTGTTATTATAACCGACAACATTCCCACTGCTGGTCCTCTCTATGAGACGGAGTGGGACGAAATCCACCACGCGGACCTTTGAGTTTTTGGTGCTAGGACATGCCGTTTGCCGATGTAAAGGTAAGAATTTTATCATCATAATCAATAACCCACGTAAAGGTTAGAAATTTTCCATTTAATAAATTCATATACGTAATAGATTTTCAGAATTAGCTTATAAATAATCTAAAATATTGTCAACCTCTAGCTCTTTGATATTAAAACAGTTGTTATGTGTTTAACATGACTCAAATTATATGTTACAAGTAACCTATTCATTATAAAAATATGAACCATATAAAAGCTGCCTACGCATATTTACATAGAAATAAAGAATTCAGAATTTTAAAAAGAATTCAGAGAAACCATCAGATTATTTCAGTAGGCAAAGGCATAACAACATTCAGCCAACTATCTAATGAGTTGTGGGCGAAGTTCGTAACCTTTATATTATTTGCCAAACAAGCATAAATATAATCAGGATACTTGTTTACAAGTTATTTTTCCTACTAATAATAAATAACATAGAAAGGTCAAGCTTGCAATTAAATACAAATACCAGTGGATTGTATTAAGGAGCTCGTGGCTAAATAATAACAGCCGATCGGGTCTATCGTTAGGTTAAGCCGTGCTTGCCTAGGTTGGTCTGTGGATGGGTGACCACCCATTACATGCCGAGTTTCCTCCGTGCCTCGGAAAGCACGTTAAGGTGTTGGTCCCGGCTGTCATTTGTAGATCTTTGACAGTCGTTAGGTAGTCAGAGGCCCAAAAAGTCTGACAACCAGTCTTACCAAGGGGTATCGTATTACCCGGTACTAACTGGGTTGTGGAGGTCAGATAGGCAGTCGCTCCACTAGCTCCATGTAAAATACTCCGACCCCAACCTATTTAGGAAAAGGCTAGGCAGATGATGACCAGTGGAATGTATACCTACCTAGTCTTAATCAAAACTGAAGAAATACTACATCATGTTGTTCTAGAACCAAAAAATCGAAAATTTGTTCAATCAACTGACTTGACTGATTCAATTCCCAGGAAGGGAAATGTGTAATTGGATTTTTTTCCATTAGGAATTTCTCAGTAGCTACCACAAAGTCTGGATTTGTGCCCGGTTGATGGCAATAGGCCCGCCCCCTTTGAGACTTCGTCGAGCTTAATTGTCTCGGCGCTTTTATGGTGGTCTCCACTGTTGATTCTGGCTTTCAGGAGTTGCAGTGGTTTAGAAATAGTGGCGGGTTCGCCCCAAAAAAAGGCTCCCTCCTAATTACATGGGACTTAAGCATAACTGGTGAAATGTGGGCGTACGTGATGATATGTACTTATGTTGTTCAACCAACCCGCGTAGTCCTCTCCCTCGCACAGAGAAGAGTGACGTTTCCCAGGAGTGGGGACATTCCTGCACATGCTCACGCTTATAAATAACCTAGAACTCAATCTAGCAATGGGGAGGCTAACTGTGGAACTAATGTCGCTAGCATTGTTGGTACCCAACCATCGTCATTGGTTGAAAATGTGGTAATGTCATTTTATATTTCAAAAAAGCTTAACTTCATTGGTCAGAGCGAGACCAACGATGGTGGCGCCATCTGAGATTTGCCTTATCCACCACATAAAAGACAAAAGACTAGCCACCTTGTGTATCTAGTTTTAATAAAACTGTTAATAGGTACTATCGTGGTCTTTTCCGCCTGACCAGTTTAATTTTTTTTCGCTTAAATCATGCGGAGGCGCCGAGCCACGCCCCCTTAAAGTTTAGGCCTATAAGGAAAGCGTCAACTTTGGCGCGCAAAATAACAATAACTCTCATTTGGCGTGCGTCGTCAGTGCGCTCGGCCGATTCGGTATCTTTTCATTCATTATTTCTATACAATGTAACGGGGCGGGGCTAGAGAGTGTTTCTATGTTGCGAGTGCAAGCAAAATGTAGCCTAGCGGTGGTCAGGCGGGAGTGTCCTCAATAGTACATACGCTAGCAAATCAAGCTACCCGAAACTGCCTAATTTTCCCTTCTCAATCAATCTTGAACCTAATGCTTTAGCGATATAGTTGAAAATCTAATAAAGAAATTTGACAGATTGTAGTAGCTTGATGTATCGGCGTCTGTCTGTTCATTATGGTTATTAAAGGTTCATCAAACAACCTCATTGTCCTGAACCTCTAAGGTGATAATGTCAACCATTATTGATTTGTTACTTAAAATATCTATCTTGTCTTTTCGTTAATTTTAGTCAACGTTTATAGGTCAGCCTGAAAACGACCACCGTTTGACCTCTAAGAATATGGCCCTGAGTAAAGCAAAGACCTCTTCAAAGTTGACATTTATTTAAAGATTCAGTTTGAAAATTCACACTTCTGTCTTTTCGATTTTCACCATGCTATCTTCACGATGTTATTAGGTTAAGACTATCGATGTATTGGATAAATTACGAATAATAATAATTGTAACGATTTATTTTCTCCTAGAAGGTTAAAATTACAATAAAAAGATGGTACAAATATTGGAGGTACAAAGGTTTGTGAGTGTCAGGAATCCAAACTAGGATAAACAGGCTATGGACTCCTGGCCCCCCTCGCCGAGAGTCATTGAGTTGACCAAACAGTGACATCACAGCGAGCAAAATCTATGAAAGAACCGCGTTTTGTTTTGACAGCTCTTAAGGTATGTCAATTGATTGGTGTGTCATCTACCCTATTATCACAAAATGGAATTAATGTTGCCAAGTGCCAAGTAAACGGTAAACTTCAGAATTGCCAAACTTGACAGCATCCACTTTGCTTGAAGAACGGAAGGCTGAATGCCCCGAAAGACTGGCGACCGTGCAGGTACCAATAGGCGTTGTATCGGTACACCTCTCCACTAAGAAGAACCATCGATCTGCGGTTCATCAGCTGGTAGTGGTCGTAGCATGGTCGATGTGGTACAGTCTGAGGAAGGCATATGTCAAATAATGGACGTCTTTCTGCTGAAATTATGATAAAAACCTGAATCTCAACAAATTCTTTTTTTTAAATTAGTAAGTACCGAAATTAAGATAATTATCACGCTTACCTGGGCCCCAAGTCTGCTATTTTTATAAAATTCGTCATTCCTACACGACGCCATTGTCATTTTGGTAAAAGTTCATAGTCTGCTAAGTTTATAATGATAGATCACTGGTCGGTCAATGGTCTCGTAATAGAATTGTGTTGGAATGATATTGTTGTATTGCCATTTTTAAAACCCGGTGGTAGAAATGATTTTCGAAAAACTACTATTAAAATTGAACATTTATTCATGCCAGATTTCATTTTATATATTTTTACATATTATTTATTAGTGTTTTAAGCCATCTGAATTAATAAGAAGTTCGTAAATAGGAAAAAACATTAAAATGTTCAACGCGGATTAATGTAAAACTTAATGTTTTATCTGTATAAATGTCAAAGTCAAATGTGACATTATAGTTTACTCTCGTGTATCTGTTTTTGTTTCTAGCGGCCGGTATTTTGTTATTGTATTTATTTTCATTTGAGTGTTCTAGTTAGATTTTTGTTTGTATATTTTAACCCTTATGTGGAGGAGCTCGTGGCTAAGTAATAACAGCCGCTCGGGTCAATCTTTAGGTTAAGCCGTGCTTGCCTAAGTTGGTCTGTGGATGGGTGACCACCCTTACACACCGAGTTTCCTCCGTGCCTCGGAAAGCACGTTAAGCTGTTGGTCCCAGCTGTCATTTGTAGATCTTTGACAGTCGTTACAGGTAGGTAGTCAGTGGCCCATATAGTCTGACAACCAGTCTTACCAAGGGGTATCGTATTTCCCAGTACTAACTGGGTTGTGGAGGTCAGTTAAGCAGTCGCTCCTTGTAAAATACTGGTATTCAGCTGAATCCGGTTAGACTGGAAGCCGACCCCAACATAGTTGGGAAAAGGCTAGGCAGGCAGATGATGATTTTAACCCATAGGTAACATGCATTTACAATCTTGCCTGCAGTTGTTGAACTCTAAAGGCTGCTTTACGCCGGGGCAACGCTATGCGATATTGCAGCATGCCACTTGGCCGCATGCTACAATATTTTAAAATGTTGCTCATTGTGGCAAGAATCGTGTGGCTTGGCAACACCTTGCGTCATGCTGCTAAAGTTACTTCATCAGCCATAATCTACGGTGTCTTGTCCCCTCGATCAATCAAGTTGGTAGACCAAAACACTCCAATAAAATATACAGCATGATACTTTGAAAAAGGCACGATTTTGCCTCGGCGTAAAATACGCTGCCGCATACCGCAATTGCTGCATTGTATCGTTATTTGTAGCACACCATAATACGACGCACGCCACAACATGTAGCATGCTGCAATGCCGCACCGTGTTGCCCCCAATGATATTCTAAAGGTAGCTTTACGCCGGGGGCATCACTGTGCGGCATTGCAGCGAGCTACATATTGTGGCGTGCGTCATCTTTTGGTATGATGCAATTAACCACGGTGAGCGGCAATTGCGGTATGCCGCAGACTATATTACACCGAGGCAACATCGTGCCTAGATAATTTTCAAAGCATCCCAAACATAACCTATAAACTGTA
The DNA here is from genome assembly GCA_905147715.2 of Xestia xanthographa. Taxonomy (NCBI): domain Eukaryota; kingdom Metazoa; phylum Arthropoda; class Insecta; order Lepidoptera; family Noctuidae; genus Xestia; species Xestia xanthographa. The sequence continues at coordinate 23,587,872 of LR990659.1, forward strand.
TGACGCACCAAGATTGTGGCATGGAATCCATAGTGTTTGGATAGAAGCTGTGACAGTCTGATACATGACGCAAGTTGTTGCAATGCCGCACAATGTGCAACATTTTAAATTATTGAAGCATGCGCCTTTGTGGCATGCTGCAATGCCGCACAGTGTTGCCCCGGTGTAAAGTATAAACTAGCCATATTATACAGATATGTTATTACACCTACAAAACCACGGAAAAAAGTGTGCCGCGGGGCAGAGCCAGCTCACATACACGCAGTAACGCAGAATAAAGGCAAAACAGGCCAATTGGCACGTTTTTGACTCTTCACGATTGCGCGCTCACAACATATCTGTTTAATAGAATATCGTTGGTTGCCCCGGTGTAAAGCAGCCCTATGTAAAGCATGTGTGCTGCAAACACCTGCAAAAAATCAATTTACTTTTTTACCTAGCTGCATTTGGCTGCATTGGGACGACCCGATTGGCGCAGTGGTAGTCAGGCTGCCTTACGTTCTTAGGGTTCCGGGTTCGAATCCCGGTCGGAGCAAATGTTTGTGTGATGAGCATGGACATTTGTTTCCGAGTCATGGATGTTTATATGTATAATAAGTATGTATTTACAAACAAAAAGTATCTATGTAGTATATTAACTATCTGGTGTCCACGATACAAGCCTCGTTGCTTAGTGTGGCACTAGATGGCGCTGTGTGTAATGTCGAGCAATATTTAATATTTATTTATTTAGGAAAACGTAGATTAACCTTAATTACTGTTCTTGACATAAACAAGAAATAGAGCATCTAAATTTATAAAGTAAGAAATTAATTATATTTTCTATTTTTTATTCTAAAATCACTCATCATGAGTATTTAGAACAATTGCTTAGAATAATGCTCTTTATATAACGCTCTTCGTCAGTCCAACACGATCCTATTGTCATTTTGGTAAAAGTTCGTAGTCTGCTAAATTCATAGTGATCGATCATTGTCCGGACAATGGTCTCGTGTTGTAATGACTTTGTTGTATTGCCATTAATATAAGACCCGTTAGTAGAAATGATTTTCGAAAAACTACTATTACATTTGAACATTTATTCATGCCAGATTTCATTTATTTATTTATTTACATATTATTTATTAGTGTTTTAAGCCATCTGAATTAATAAAAAGTTCGTAAATAGGAAAAAACATTAAAATTTTCAACGCGGATTAATGTAAATTTAATATTTTATCTGTTTTACTGTCGTTTATTTGTTTTTGTATCTAGCGGCCGGTGTTTTGTTATTGTATTTATTTTCATTTGATTGTCTAGTTTGATTTTTGTTTGTATATTTTTACCCCTAAGACGACCCACTGACCGAGAAGCCTATATTTATTGATTTTATACAAAATGGTGATAATTGAGCAAATTTCGGCTCCACTTGATTATTTGGAAAACCACCAATGAAGGGCGAAGTTTATCGAAGGTAAAGATCTTGCAATTATTTGTTTTGACCATTAACGCCCCACTTTATGGGCAAAGTATGTCGCCCGATGTTACAAAATATATATTTTTTTATAGAAACAGACCATGTACCCTCTCGAAGTTGCTCAATCAAGGCTGGATGCTATTGAAGCCAGGAACGAGGCGACTTTAAAACATGCTCGGGCAGGCCATCAACAACTCAGCTGCTGCATTGATGGACAGCTCCACCACAGAAAAAATGGTGAACCATAGAGGCCACTGTGTGCCAAAAAAGGTAATTACTAATTACTGTTGATTTATAGGTAAGTCATTCACCTTTAGGTAATGGTTTCACCCAAAATCGGAACTTCTACTCATTGTGTGTGCTACCAACATACCCACAATAAGTATTATGGAGCATTGAAAACAAAACAATAAAAAATATAATAATTAATATGACCCCTCCATCTAAGCTTATAAGCTTGTGTTAGGTTTAGGCTCAATCAGTAGTAGTACATTGGCCAGAATCTGACATCTTGATTGTAACTCTGATACTAAGCGCTAGGTTACACAACATGCTATAAAAGAAGTTGCAACTTTTGTATTAAACTTAATTTTGTTTTCACACAAACTCTCCAGAATTATAATGTCATGACAAAATGATTAAATGAAACAGTGTTTATAAAAAGAGTATTAATTTATTTTAACCTATAAGTATACCCGTAATTACAGGAATAACAATGTTCTGTTCCCGGGCTTGAAACGTTAAATCATATTTTGTCAATACTGTGGTCACTGTGGATCTGTAACAAAGAGTTAAATCATTTTATTAATACTTAGAGCATTTTCGTACTTCATTAGAACATTAAGGTAGGTTTACAGTACATACCTGCTAATTTAATTTATGCATTTCTCCACAGTCTGTCAAGAAGAGCCTGCTGCAGTGCCCGACCTTCAAGAAGATCCCGATTCACCCTTTGATGGTTTTGATAATTAGGTGCTGCATTATTATTTTCCTCCTAAATTAAAAGACAGATTAGTGATTAATGAAATAATGACATGACTGTTATTATTTTTATTCAAAGGTAATATTTGTGATTTGTTATTCAAATGATGATTAAAATTAAAATATTGAAGATCTTTTTGATTTGTATGAAGACTGATTTTGATTTGTTATTATTATTACATTAGATATTGTAACTTGTCTTTTGTTTTATGTAGTACTTATATTTACATTTCAGGTTTTTCAATTGACTTGAAATTCAAGTTTAAAATGTTAAATAAATATTTAGTTTATGAGAAATAAAGATTATTTTAAATGTTGATTTTTAACATAGCAGTATTATTTTAAATTCCATCTTCATTCTAAGTGAAATGTGGAATGTAAATCACCTATTGCAAGCCAAGTACTTCTAGATAAACTTCATCAGGTGGCAACGGTGCTCTTGCCATGTATGGAATGTTGTGCAATATGTAACATGCATTCACAATCTTGCCTGCAGTTGTTCGACTATAATGTAAAGCATGAACTGCAACCTGAAAAAATCAATTTACTTTTATAAGTACAACCGCAGGTAACTTAACTTTTATTTAATTAATACTGTTCTTGACATAAACTATTGCATCTAATCATTGTTATTGAGTATCTAAAACAATAAATTGCTTATAATAATGGGTCTTTACCTGAAACATGCTTCTAATACGCTGCAATGGGGAATGAGTTCTTCAATTTATTAACCTCCATATGAGTTCTTTCCAAGGCGAAACGACTTTACAAATTCCGCCTCGGGAATATCTTAAAAGGGTTCAAATAATCCCTTTAGGCTCAAAACGTCTACTCTCCCAAAACATCCACTCTCCCAAAACGTCCATCATTCGCGTCAAGCGAAGGGCACGACGACGTCTTCCGCATTCCGCCCATCTTCTTTCTCTAGCATCCACTGCGTTGGCTAGCTCGAGAACATTTTGTTCGTAGTGAATTCATTGTCTCCATTCAATATTCCACAAACACGATCGAAATAAAAGCAATGATTGCACAATGACGTTCCACTGATAGGTTAGTGATCAAAAGAACTGTCAAAACTTTAGCAGATTACCGCTCTATGTTAGTCATTGTGTACGAGATTACCATTCTAAAACAGTGGTTGTTCATTGGAAAGCCATAATGACGCCATTATATTAGTAGATTACCAAACTTGTCAAAATCAACAAATAGAAGATCAACGATAGATCATTCTGACACTATTGTAATAGCAGACTTGATTTGCGTTGGCTGGCTCGAGAATATTTTGTTCGTAGTGAATTCATTGTCTCCATTCAATAATCCACAACCACGATCGAATTAAAAACCATGACCGCACAATGACGTTTCAATGATAAGTCAATGATCCAAAGGAACTGTCAAAATTTTAGCAGATTACCGCTTATGTCAGTCATTCATTTGTCATTGTGTACGAGATTACCATTCTATGCCATTTCTTTCAATGGAGTGTCAGTGGTTGTTCATTGGAAAGCCATAATGACGCCACTAAATTAGTAGATTACCAAACTTGTCAAAATCGACAATTATGAGATCAATGAACGACTATTCTGACACTATTGTAATAGCAGACTTGAGGCCCTGTATAAAACGCTTACAAAAATTATGTTTCTTCAAATATTTGTGCACATTATAATTATATTACACTTAGGCAAATGCCGAGACAGTTTGCTTTCCACGATCCTCCGTTATCAGAGATCTGAGTTGACGAGATAACCCTGAAAGTACCCGAGAGTGCCGAGCGCTGAATTAAGTGCTACGTAATACTGATACATCTCGTTTGGATCTGATTATGAGATTCAGAAAGGTTTCAATTTTTTCGTGAAAATCATTGCTAATTTTAAAAATAATTTTAGGGTGGGTTTAACACGTCAAGCCGTTGGTCCCGGCTGTCATTTGTAAATCTTTGACAGTCGTTATAGGTGGTCAGTGGCCCAAAAAGTCTTACTAAACACCCAGTTTTACTAGGGGTATCGTATTACCCGGTACTAACTAGGTTGTTGAGGTCAGATAAGCAGTCGCTCCATGTAAAATACTGGTATTCAGCTGCATTCGGTTAGACTGGAAGCTGATCCCTACATAGTTGTGAAAAGGCTAGGCAGATGATGATGATGATTAATTTTAGGGTAGGTATATGCATAACATAATCGGAATAAAACGTTCCCGTTGCTGGGGTACAGGCCTCCTCTATTTGAGAAGAAGTTATCTATAATCCAAGCGAGCCCAGAGCAAATAAGTTGCGGTAATTTCCCGCCCCCTTCGAATGACAACTTATTTTTTTCTTTTGAAGTTATAAAGACTGTTTTTTTTCTGTTCATTCACCCAAGATTCCGTAGGCAGGTATTTATCCAAAATTAGGTACTTATATTATTATTAGGAAGGTGCGTCGAAACTCTTACTCTTCTGTATCGCTGGCTAGGAATACCACAGAATGGAGGGTTATCTCCACTCTTCTTAGACAAAGAGCATCCATGACGATTTCCGCTCGAAAAAGGCAGTAAGTCCGCCTATACACAATATTTTGTCTGCAAGTGTATTAAAGAACTTTATCATCATCTGCGTAGCCTTTTCCCAACTGTTTTCGGGTCGGCTTCCAGTCTAACCGGATGCAGCTGAATACCAGTCTTTTACATGGAGCGACTGTCTATCTGACCTCTAAAACCCAGTTAATACGATACCCCCTAGTACTGGGTAATACGATACCGCTTGGTAAGACTAGTTGTCAGACTTTTGGGCCACTGACTTCCTGTCAAAGATCTACAAATGACAGCCGGGACAAACGGCTTAACGTGCCTTCCGAGGCACGGAGGGAACTCGATATGTAATGGGTTTTGTATAAGGAACGAACACAACAAAAACTGTGTTACATAAAACGAATAAACATGACGTCTATTTACTAGTACTAGCCACGATTTTATCAATACCCTACATCATGTGTAATGCGAGTAGAACATAGCGGTAATCGGAGATTAACCGATAGCACCGATAATGCGTGATCAAATCTTTACTGACGTTAACAGACTACGTGGTACTCAAATGAAACGTACGTATGTGTTAATAACCCAAGTTGACGTCACAATGTCATAGTACAGAAGTGAGATAATACTGGTACCTGTGAAGGTTTACAGATAGGAGTAATATTTTGATAGGGAAATGTTATCATGTGGTAATCCTAGGTTTGCTCTCCGCCTGCTGTGTTCCTAAACATACATCGTCATTACTTTGGTTCAGTTTTATTCCCGATGCTGTCAATTGTAACAATGTGTTGATTGTGATGTGTTGTGTTGTGTATTGTGTTGTGTTGTTGTGTGTTGTGTTGTGTATGTGCTGTTGTGTTGTGTGGTGTGTGTGTGTGGTGTGTGTGTGTGTTGTGATGTGTTGTTGTATTGGTGTGTTGTGTTGGTGTCTGTGTGTGTGTGTTGTGTTGTTATTTTTGTGTGTGTGTGTAATGTTGTGTGTTGTTGTGTGTGTTGTGTTGTTGATTGTAATTGTGTGTAATTGTCGTTGTTGTTGTTTTTTTTTAGTGCAGTATTTGAAAGTGAAGACCAACTCGAGGGTCGAAAGGTTGGAATCGCGCCACAACATCAACTTTAAATGTTCAATTTTATCTATGGGCTTTCATCATCATATCATGCCTGATAATAAAATTATTATTATTATTATTAATTATATATTATCTAGTGTGTGAAAAAAGTGCGTCAGTCATCTGCTGAATCTGCCTGCCATTTCACAACTATGTTGGGGTCGGCTTCTAGTCTGACCGGATACTGCTGAATACCAGTATTTTAGACCGAGCAAACTAACTGCCTATCAGAGTAATAGAGTGCGTCAATGACCATCATCTCCTGCTTTTTCCCAATGATGCGGTCGGTTCCCGGATGTGGCTGAATACCAGTATTTTACATGAAGCGACTACTTATCTGAGAGAAAGAATGCGTCAATGAAGTTGATAAAAACAACTAGGTACCGCTAAATATGCATATGACGTAAATCAGACAACAGGAATGGGATTATTTAACTATATTGCGCCCATGTAATCTACATAATAGTGATATGCGGCAGTTGCTTTTGCATAGAGAAGTAAATAATTGACCTGTGCAACTATTTTGCAAGTTAAAATCAAATTTTAAAAAATACTGATGAATAATAACCCGTTAGCCGTGTGGTATCCGGCAGAGTAGAATAGAACCAACCCATTACACTCACGGGTGTCGTATAAGCGACTAATGTCTGAGGCAGAACACCTTGCGCCTCCGTACACCAGAGAATGGGCAGCAGCGTTTTTTGTTAGCCTTTCATCACTGCGATCTCCAATCCGCCTGCCAAGCGTGGAGATTACGGCAAATTCCTCCCATCATGGGGCAGGCTTATGTCCAGCAGTGGGCGTTATGGGCTGTTGTTGTTGATGAATAATAATTAATGTGCATAATTAATTAATTGTGTGTGAATTAATTAATGTGTTATGTGTTATGAAATGCGTTGATTACCATTCTATACTATGTCATATACAATGACATATGATGGTAACCAACGCATCCCACGACAGCGCCTAGGGCACCCCTCCTTCTTTAGGTCAGTCATCATCTAAATCGGCCTGTAACACATTTATTAGTATACAGTCCACTACAGATTTTATTTTACTCTACCACGACCTATCATCGCGATAATTAGTCCCTCGAGCCGGATCAAGCAATCTTTGTGGATGGCTGTGAACAAACTTGCTCCTATGTAATGTTACGTCTTTTATCTACTTTATTTTATTAACATACTATTACTCTAACTTATTACTCTTACTTATTGTATATTGTATGTTTTTCTATTTTAAGTGTTTTTATTGTAAGTATTATATATACTATTATAGCATCGTATTGGACGAGTCTGTAATGATGCTATAATTGGTGGTAAATAAATAAATATTACTGAGAAAGTGACTGACTATACATACTTCACCACGCAGACTGAGTGAGGGTTGTTCAGTCGTTTTAATCCAGAGGAATCTATGCAGTTGCCTCACAAAATCTGCCACTTAATCCAATCGGAGACTCATCATCAGATACTCACTATTAGAAACTTTAGTGTTCTATTGTGTGTTTCAGTCATTCAGAATGTCCTGTACGTGTTGCACTTCAACCTATCTCTTTATGAAAAATAGCTACAGGACTTTTTTGAAAGACGTTGTCATGCCACTGCATGACAGCGTCTCTCGAAAGACTTTTAATGACACACTCACACATTACACATTTGTGTAATGATCCCGTGACATGTATGAAAAATAAAATGCTATGTCTCAGAAAGTACGTTAAGCCGTTGGTCCCGACTGTTATTTGTTGACCTTTGACAGTGGTTACACTACCTGTAACGACTGTCAAAGGTCTACAAATAACAGTGGCCCGAAAGTCTGACAGCCAGTCTTGTCAAGGGGTATTGTACCCAGTAGTAAATGAGAGAGAGGCAGTCGCTGAATTTATCGCATCCGGTTAGACTGGAAGCCGACCCCAACATATAGTTTTAGGAAAAGGCTAAGCAAACGATGACGCATTTAAAAATAAAATGGCGGCGTTAGTTTGATTCTGGCTACGTACCAAAAGATCCATCTACACGGCGATTCAGCAAGGAGAGTTAAAGACGTTGCAGGACAATGAGTTGCAGATACAAGTAAGAAAACAATCAGACGGGATTTCACAAAAAAGTATTATGTACTCTTACTTAAATTCAGGCTTCGCTGATCATTATCGAAATATCGATCCTATCATTAATTATTCCTTTCATGTACTTTTCGGGTTTTATCGCTCCATCTAGTAGTAAGTCTGCCAACAAGAGCTCTTTTGATTTTGTAGTTTAGACATTAGGTGCGCAATCGTAATCAGTGGTCATTTAATACGAAATTAATGTGCATAAAAGTGTTACTTTCATTAAATATTATTATAATACCAATGAAAATTTAATCACAAGCATCATTAATTTAATTTAAGTCCAGGTTTCGATAAGATAACAATAAAATAATAATAATAATGAAAGTAGTAATTAAATGTAAATTAAACCGTTGTTGCGGTAACTGTCCGAGGCCGTATCCGTAATTAATTTCATTTTCTGTAATTATTTCATTCGCTCACTCACTCGTTCGTAATTCATTCGATTGTTCGCTGCCTGTTTGTTATTTCCGTTCATCAGTTTATTTACGGTTGAAAACGTTTACTTACCGTCTCATTTGTTTTCATATAGATCTACCAACTCTATTCGAATTCGGTTAAACCGGTACGAACAGCTTGCGAACCAAGTGGAAACCGGACTCTGAGAGACTTCAGTAAAATCTGACACGAGTCCCGTGTCCGCGGCGTCCGCGATCTGTCCGTACTTGTTTGACTGTTTCTTTTATACTACATATTTTATCTATCTTATTACTATTTTATATGCATATGTTTGGATGGATGTTTTTATTAAATCACGCTAGAACGGCTGAATGGATTTGGACGAAATTGGCACAGAGATAGATTATAGTCTGGAATAGCACTTATGCTACTTTTTTCTCACACATACATTCCAAAATTTCTCGCAGCTACAGCTAGTAATTTAATATGTTAGAAGAAAACAAACCCATCAGAAAAAATGATAGGTAGGTAGTAGACACCTAATGAGACACTATAATATTTACAAACAATAGAATAATTTTGAATTTAAATGAGTCTAGATTCTTTTTTACCAGCCAGACTTATTAGTATAAACTAGATTTACATTAAAAAAAAATGGTATGTTAATGTTAAAAGTTACAAACTCTATATTTATTGTATTCATTTTAATATTGTAGTTACAAATGAAACATTGTGAAGCCAGATAGGTAAACAAATCAAAACGAATAAATAAGTTTCGTGTTTTATTCACAACGTAAATATAGCTCGTATTTTATATTGGCATAATCGATATGCATTTGAAACCTGAACAGTCTATTCACATGCAATCGAGTCTATCATGATACCGATCCCGATATCGAATCGCCATTTTATTCCAAAACTGTTTTGTATTTCGAATGAAAATGAATAAAAGCGGTTTAAAAATAGAACGTGAACGTTCTTTTTATTTCGTTTAGTGGTTTATTGAACTTTTATTTTACGTGAAAACTGTAATTCTGATCAGAAATGAAATATATGCTTTGTATTTCGAATAGTTTACTCTGCTTAAGTGTTATTTATTGAACTAGCATTTTAAACGGTTATTGTAAAAAGTAACGAACACTTGATTATTTGATAATTGTGTCTATTCCTTTGTGCACAAACCAAACTTAATCTAGGCTATTGCTATCTTTTTCTCTCTAATAAAACGAAAAAGAGACGGACGTAATTTAGAGCTGTCAAATTTAGGTGGAAATAATATTACAAATGAAGTGTGCACGTAAAAATATGTTGATTAAAAACACGGTGAAGCGCAGGGCATAAACTAGTTTGACAGCTATAACTTAGTTCATAGCTATAGCCGTCCTTTACTCGCACTGCCTGTTAGTAAAACATAGCAATAGCCTAAATTAAGTTTAGTTTGTGCACAACAGGATCGACACCAATGGCTACTTTAAACAAATTTCAGCTTTCTAGTGATAACGGTCACAGAGATTAAGCGAGGACGGACGGACGGACAGACATGGCGAAACTATCAGGGGTTCCTAGTTGACTACGGAACCCTAAAAACTCTATGGTTAATTTGAAAGCAACTCTGTCCTCACTAAAACAACTGAAAGTCAAAACTAAGCAACTGATTAATACTTTAACCATTGCATCCCATTTTATGTAATGATGGGTGGCCACCCATCTATGGACCAACCTAGTGCGGCTTTACCTAAAGACCGAAGGGGGTTTACACGGGTGACTAAAGCCGCACGATAATTGCCGCGCGGCGTAAATCGACCGTCTAAATGGCAATTCGGCTTGGTCGCAAGTGACTAAAGCCGCAAGCCCCAAAGTTCGGTAGCATCCGACTTTGGGCGCGCGGCGACCGGCCGCATGCGACTGGTGACTAAAATCGACCGTGTAAACGATCAGTTGCAGGCGATCGCCCGCCGCATGAAGGAGTGTTTAGCAGCTATTCTGCTCAACATTTTTAACGGAAATTACTGAGCCGCATACGATTTTAGTAACCTGTGTAAATGGGCTACCGATGCGGCTTGGTGAGGCAATTTGTTGTTAAGCGACTAGCCGCACGGCGAAAATCGACCCGTGTAAACCCCTCAGACTGATATACATCCGATTTTATTTGTGCAAAACAATCCGTCCGTCATTTCGTCCATTCCTACAACTCACACGCACACACTTTCCCGTGCGACTATTTTGACAATTAGAACAATCGTCGCGTGCCGAGGCCATTAGTTGGATTTTCCTAGATATATCATTGTCACAGTGAATCCGCATAACTCGGTGTTTAGACGACAAACATTGCTCGGTACGAAACGAACAACAAATTAGTGTCGATTCTGTTGAGCACAAACTAAACTTAATTTAGGCTATTGCTATCTTTTACTATAAGGCAGTGCGAGAAAAGGACGGCTATAGCTATGAACTAAGTTAGAGATGTCAAACTAGTTTATGCCTTGCGCTTCACCGTGTTTTTAGTCGACATGTTTTTACGTGCACCCTTCATTTGTATAGAAATATTAGTTCCAACTAAATTTGACAGCTCTAAATTACGTCCGTCTCTTTCTCGTTTTATTAGACAGAAAAAGATAGCAATAGCTTAAATTAAGTTTAGTTTGTGTACAACAGAATCGACACCATTGTCGGATTATCTCGAACATGATTGTAAATAATCGCAACTAGCGTGCGTGTATGACTAGTTGATGAACGTAGACAAAGGAAAAAGAATATCATCATCATCATTTCAGCCGAAAGACGTCCACTGCTGGACATAGACCTCCCCAAGTGTCGCTACAATGACCGGTCCCGTGCGACTCACATCCAGCGGATTCCCGCAACCTTCACTAATCGGTCCACCTAGTGGGAGGCCTTCCAACGCAACGTCTTCCGAGTCGCGGTCGCCTCTCCAGAAATTTTTGGCCCCAAAAAGTATGCAAGAATAGAATAGATTTTTTTTATTTTGCAAATGGTTTTGGGTACCTATCACATAAGATGTATTTGTTATGATACAGTAAAGTTCAGCAATGTTTTACCATTCCACATGCAAACGTTAGGCCGTCTACGCCAAGCAAAGTAGGTATTTAACGCTACCACCCTTTACGCGAAACGAGTCGTGCACACGCGTCGCCGACGTGAACCCAAAGCTGACCAAAGTGTCACAGTATAGGTAAGCGTGTCGTGTAGGCAGTAGGTCAACTTATTTTATTAAATTGTCAGCTTGATTTATTATAATAGGTAGTAATTGCGAAAACCTAACATTTAAATGTAATAAATTAATTTGAATAGATATTGTAAATGCAAATTGCTGCAAGTCGTAATTTATTCAATTATTTGTGTACCAGACGGGTAGACTCGTGTTTGGAAATTCAAAAACTATAACGGAACCAAATCTCAGCCACTAACCGCCCTGTACCGAAAGTTCCGGGTGTAAACGTTAGCTTCGTGGAACGGAGAGGTGGGTTTGGAAAATACTGCACTATTATTGTAGATGGAGAAGAAATGAAACACTATTTGACTATGGTAAGACACTACCAGCAGACAATACTGGAAAAACTGAGCTGAAACTATAATCGGAAAGAACTGTTAACTATTCGGATATCGAAACGAAACTGACTGCTTGAATATCGAAAACAAAACTGATTGTTCCAATGTCGAAAACAAAACTAACTTTGCGGCGCCTGCGCTTTGCTTTCATACTATTAGCAGACACACAAAAAATATTTGCGAATCCTCTAGCGGTGTGTAGTATTGTTAGCTAGACAATCTTTTAATTCATACAAAAAGCATGAACACAAAACATTAACAAAAAAATACAAAGGAAACTATAAGCAAAAGGATGATTAACAACTCGAACGTAAGAAGGAAGTAGGTACTTTACGCCCTCGGCGTACGGTCGAAATTAAATTAACATTTCTCGATGTTTTTTATAAGTAGTTTGCGTACGCGCACCTGTGACGAGACTATTCTCGAGGGAATTTGTACCTACTTACTTTTATAACTAATAATAACAGAAAGTACTCGACAAAGAATCACAAACACGGCAATAGCGTACTTTCTCGAACGTTCTTTCTATAGACTATATAAAAACACTGTTGACTAGGTTTCTTACATTGTTTTTATCTCACGAAGCAACACATGCTTTATTTGTTGTATGTGTCACCGTAAAATTGTAAATACCGTTAGATTATAATCTATCTCGTGAGATTGTAAACTCGTTCGTTGAGGAATTCCCTCGACTGTCTATGGTCTCCATCATCAGACCAATGGCACTTAATGTAACTAATGGCACTTATAACCCATATGGGTACAAAGTTCTCATCAATAGAAATGAATTAAATCCAAACACAAGGTAGCTACTGTAAAACGTTGAGGAGTTCCTTTGACTGTCCTTCGTCTTTATCATCAGACCCCTAAAGATGACCACAACCCATTTAGGTGTAAAGTTCTCATCAATACAAATTAATCAAGCCCAAACACCAGGTAATTATTGTGAATCGTTGAGGAGTGCCCTCGACTGTCTTCGGGTTCCATCATCAGATCGAGTCCAGACTTTCTTTAAATAGTAGTGCTCTAAAATACTCAATGAACAAAAAAACAAACGCACTAGTCGCACTACGATGTTCAAAGGTTCCCCTCGATTTCTCTAAGATGCCATCATCAGATCCTAGTTTCATGGTCATGGTACTATTTTTGGAATATCTTCTTTCCAACAAAAAAAGAATCATCTAAATCAGTTCATAAACGACGAAGTTATCGTACGGTCAAATTGTGAAACCTCCTCCTTTTTTTAAGTCGGTTAAAAAAGACTGCACTGTTATAATTACACTACGTTCTTTAAATAAATCGTTCGATAAATCGGCGGGACAGCCGTGCGCCAGCAAAAGGGACATAGGTCCTACCTCGTCAAGGCCTGGCGGGCGACTGAATCCACGTGCGCTGCGCAAGCCGTTTTCTTATATAATAATTTATTATTAAAAGGATTAAATTGTTTTGCAAAATTTAACCACAAATAATTGTTCTATATGTTATTAACTTTGCTTAGATATTTTTTTTGGAAGTAATACTTTCATATTCTTTAAGTAAAATAAGAAAAACATAAAAAAATATTCGAATTAGGCTCCTGTTCGGATTTTTTTTTCATCGAGTGAAGTTTTTGATATCATGTTTTGAACCACAAATTATCTTAGTAAATATAGTCAACTATAATATCTATTTTTTTTGGCTTTAAAAAATCACTATTTCTTTGTTTACTATTGAATCAAAGTTATGTAAAATTGAGAAAATTGGGGCTGCCTGCCCTTAAAATACTTGTTCCGTGCGGGGATTGAAACCGCGACAAGTCGTGCAGTAGTCAATCGCTCGCCGACAAATTATCCGTTGCAATAATCAATTGTCATATAAATACCGGTGGTATGAAGTCACATAAGTATTATATATGATGATATTTTGCTCATAAAACTACAGGCACAAGAGACTTTTAGCTTTTTCTCTGTAGGTATCGCAATACAATGGCGTGTTTGGTCTATCTAAAATCTATCCTTGATGGAAGTGAACAAAAGCTAAGACAGAGGTTTCCTTTTCACATTAGATAGGCTAGCTCACACCGTCACACAACATTGAACCTATCTGACCTTTTTTTTGTAGGTAAGGTTCATAAAAGGTTAGGTCCCAGGTCGTGTGTGCCAGACCTAAAAGTATTTAACAATGCGAACTTAGAGTCAAGATTTTGAGAAAATACTCTTTTTACGGTCTGTTTTTAAAATTATGACTTTACTTAAGAAAGAATTACAGCATACCTAATTTTCTATGAATTATTACAATTTTCTACTCATTATTCCCGCAAATTGCTAAGACTATTTGGCCTGAACTGTGAATACTTCAAATTATTTCACGTTTAATTAACGATTTATATTTTCAGCGCAGAGTAAAGGCCACGCGTTGCTTCTGGTTATAAATCTTTGAAATAATAAAATAATACAACGCTTGCTCAGTTTCTTACAAACTTGCGTTTACCTAACGAATCGGTTTATTATTATAATGTTGGAATACAGTTGTTAAACGTTTTATAATGGGATACGTTGGTCCAATCCACTGACTCTCCATTAGTCTAGGTCTGGTAACACCCCAGTGACTTAAAAGTTGTGTGGTAATCAGTTGTCATGGTTTGGGCTTGTAATGTGGATGAATAAGGAAAGCTCATGAGAAAGCTTTGAGTATCAATATAAAGGCTGCAAGAGTAGAAGACTCAAGGAACGATGGACTCTAAAAAAATTATGGTATGAGCAGGAAAATGATGATTCTGATACTGGATTTTTATTCTAAGACAAATGAAAAGAATGATCCATGAGACTAGTGTACTCGTAAGTAATCAATCACTCGTAGTAGTCGTACGGTGATTTGCACGAAACCATCATTAGTTTAACGGAGACTTTAAATTGATGCTGTCACTTTCTTTTTGATACAAAATGTAAGGGATACTTACTAGGGGACTACCTACTTTAGGGGGACTTACTTCGCTAATGACTACCACGAATACAATGAATAAATAAATAAATAAATAAATAAATATTGCTGGACATTACACACAGCGCCATCTAGTGCCACACTAAGCAACGCTTGTGTCGTGGACACCAGATAGTTGATATACTACATAGATACTTTTTGTTTTGTAAATACATACTTAATATACATACAAACATCCATGACTCGGAAACAAATGTCCGTGCTCATCACACAAACATTTGCTCCGACCGGGATTCGAACCCGGGACCCTAAATTTATAAATGAATTGAAATGAATTGATTTAAATGAATGAATTTATGAATGAATTTATTTTTATGCTAAAAGCTCACGTTGTCTGCCCTACCTTTCTATTTTAAGCACCTCCACCTCTGTCTACCCCTCCAATTACAGGCTTCACATTTTAATCCCAGACTTCGTCCATCTAAAAATACGCCCACAATCCGGATACATACTCCAGACATCCATGTGTCTAAATGTGTCCATTTCAAAGGTACAGTTATTTACGGACATATGGACGGACAGATGTCGCGTTGGAAACACGATAATTAATTAATTTATAGTAGGAAGCGTTTTAGTCGAGTTAATAGATGCTGTGGAAATAATCTGAGGTCAAATGTTAGTGCGTAGTCGATCGAGGAACCTTGTTCTTTCGTGTCTATGGTACGACTTTGAGTACAGTTCTAGGGCCCAGTAACATCATCATCATCATTTCAGCCGAAAGACGTCCACTGCTGGACATAGGCCTCCCCCAAGTGTTGCCACGTTTATCGCAGCGTCTCTTCAGACCAAATAAAAAACTAAGACAGCGCTGCGAACAATAAAGTGAAGCCAGCGCAAAACTAAGCTCCGCTCTGTGCGTACACGCTCACACGCAAAGATATTATATAGTAAAAAGAGGTAGATATCGCACTAGCACGCACAAATTGTTGAGGACAAAGTGATACAATTGTTGCACTTTGATAGCTAGCTATCTATTTCTATCTTATACGTTCCGTATTATCTATCGCTGTCGTAGTTTTAAATTACTCGCAACGATATCTGAACGCCATTCAGTATGAACATGGCGTATCTTCTTTATAATATCATTGCTCACACGCACACATTTACATCAAACTACAATTAAAGTAAGCTCAAAAAATACACACATGTTTACGAAACCGGCTTCACTTTATTGTTCGCAGCGCTGTGTCTTGGTTTTTTATTTGGTCTGAAGGCGTCTCAGTAACCTAAATAGGCACCTATTACCAACACACAAGAGCCTATTATGGCTCCGTGGGTTTCTATCAAGGTTTAGGAGCTATTTTTTTATTTATTTTCTACTTCGGTTTGCTTGACCGATGTTTGTGGGAGGTAATTTCATCTTTAGTCTGTAATGATCCCGCTGCTTGGAGATACCTTCTTTTATAAGATCATAACTTCTTTCATCATTTTATAAGGTCATCATCTTCCCGCCCTTATCTCATTCTACTCGGGGTCGACGCAACATGTTGTTTTCAGAACACCAGCGCTGTGATTTTTTTTTAATGTCACGGCACCTTACTGAGATAGGAGTCTTTTGGCCTTGCACCATTTTGATTGTTTCTTTTTTTATTTTTCTCTTGTTTACTTTCTTATAAAATTTTGTCATGTCTATTCTATCTTTTTGTTTTTGTTATGTCCTGTGTAAGTTTAATAAATACTTTTCTTTCTTTAACACGTTTTCCTCTTCCATTCCCCCCTGTTAGACGTCACGGCATCATTTACTCCTTTCTCTTTCATATCATTCCTCACACAATCCATCCTTCTTTTCTTTGGCCTTCCTCTCCCTCTCCATCCATCACCATTAGTTGGTCGAAATCCGCCACACACAAGGGTGCAGTGCAGGTTGTCATGTTCCTTCCCATTTTCGTGTCTACGTTTCCTCACCGCTACGATGTTTTCGTTTACTGTTTCCAAAACCGTAATGTCGTCACAATAAATTACACAAAGTAAAGTGCCTTCTTAGGGTCAAACCACTACCTCACGGAAACTGGAGCCATTACCATTGGTACACCACTGAGCTTTTGTATGGACACTCGTTACTCGTATACCATACCTGATTTGGGCCCTGAAGGTAGGTATGCAGTGTTCTTTAGATCATCGTGGCTCTTTTTAATCAAATATCTTCTCAGCTACAAAAATAAATAGGAAAATAAAAATGATTTAAAATAAAATCAGTAAATAAAACGTCAGACTTTACAAGCGTATAAATTTCGTACAATTTACAACACCACGCTACGGAAAACATCAATCTATTCATCACTATATGCCAAAATATACGATAAATTACGATTTTTATACGTCATTGAGTAAAGGGGCTCGCTGCTAAATAAGAATCGACCGATCTGCAAGGTTAAGCTGACCTTGTTGCGGTCAGTCTTTGGATGGGTGACATATTGAGCATTCGCGTTTTGGAAAGCAAGTGGTCGGTCGGTCAAGGTAATCGAATATACTCCATGTAACAGTCTTGTCCTATAGTAGTAAGTTTCCGAGAATTGAAAGGCCGATTTTATTCATAACAAGATTGTAGTAAATAAAGCTTTTAAATATAGGTGTGATGTATTTTTTTTTTCTTATTCTATTTTTTCTATTTTTTTTCGCGTTAAACTCAGCGACAGAATTTGCAATACCATCAATAAGCTCAACAACTGAAATCTCTGATGTGGGCAATAAGACTACTAGGTTGAAGTGGAATTGGGCGCGCCATGTCCGTAGAATGCATCAGGACCGATGGGCCAACGTCGTCACACAATGGGGGCCAAAAGACGGGCGTCGTCGCCGAGGGAGGCCTAGAAAACGCTGGTGTGACGACTTATAAGTGTTTGTGACAGATTGGCCAGAGAAAACTGCACAGACAGATGAATGGAAGGCTATGGGGGAGGCCATGGCCTATCGGTGAGACATTACAGGCCAAGAAAAAAGATCCGTCGCGCGATAAACATATTATAATCAAACACTGTTTTATGCTTTCACGGTTTAAAACTAAACTTATATTGTCACTTACGGGATATCTTCCGTGTTTCTTATTTGTTTTGAGCTCCCGATATTTCGACGCTGTTGCAAGCGCCATGATCTGATCGCGGCTTGACTAGAGAATGCGGGTGGATGGAAAATAAATTGTTAGGAGCAAACAAATCTGTCTACCCTCTTTCTTTGTCTTTTGCTACGCGCATATTATATTTCTAAATTTTTCTTCAGTTTAGAAAGCCCGCAATTTGACTAGCCCATAAAATGAACTACAAAAACCAGTATTCAGCTAATAAGTTAAGTAACCATTCATTAATTAAGTGTAAGAGGATTCTAGGTTTAGATCTACATCGGCACTAACCCGAGATAGATCGCTAGCTGTTTGCTAAACCCGTTACCCCGCACCTGGGTTGCTAAGTTAATTAATTACTACTAGTAAGCTATGAAAAAGGCTTGCTAATTCAATTTAATAGTCATAGTTTTATTAGAAAAAGACGGTTATTTAGTTTGTTTCAATAATAAATAAATCATTTAATTAGGACCAAACAATTTGCTTTTTTTTATTTATTTTTTTATTTACTTTTTTTTTTTTTCATTTTTTGTAGGCAGCTGGTAGTTGAATTGTATTCTTATCATGTCAAGATTACTGTCCAAAAGGGCAGAGGTGTACCTAATACCTAATATACCTTATAGTAGTACCCACATTTCGCCAGTTATGGTTAAGTCCCATGTAATAGGGCGCGAGCCTATTGCCATCAACCGGGTACAAGTTTTATCCAGACTCCGTGGCTGCTACTGAGAAATACCTGATGGATAAACCCAATAACACTTGGTTATCTGATCCGGGAATCGGCACCCTTCATGCTCAGCATGCAGTCGCCCTTTGCAAGGTATGAATTATTGGTATGCTAGAGAAGGAGGTGGCGGAACGTGGGAGGGAGAGAACCTCGCGTCCCGGCCGCCGCGGGAGACGCCCCGGGCGTCGGGGGCCACCGTAGGCGCGGGCCTGTGGACGGTGGGCTATGGGCTAGCTCGCCGTCCGTCTCATGACGACAGGCCGTGTCGACGGCGCGTTCGTGTTCCACGCGCGCCTTAAAGAGGGTCAGCAATAGGAAGGGGTCCGCCAGGGCCGATGCCTGCCGGGGTTGCGGGACTGTTCGAAAGAGATACCGTGGCCCCGGAACACAAAGGGCGATGAAGGAACATGGATGGGTTTTAGTTCGTAAAAGTCTGAAACTCCCTCCTGCTCCGCCCAGAGCGGGAGGAGTCATTTGATGACTTCCCATCCGAAAAAAAAAAGACTATGAATTGCTGTTCAAACGACGATCATCATTTGTCATCTCTAGTTACCAAGAACTCTCACATCAACAAATTCAACTCAGCCTCTATCGCAGTTCCTTGGACGTAGCTCTCTCAAGGTGCGCGAACACATCCTGTCTTCTGGCGCACATCCAGTATCTCCAGACACCCGACAACCATTAATCACAATCAATCTACAATGGCCAACCTCTAGTAAACTTACTAACTGTTAGTAGGTACTTAAAGTTTACTAGAAGAATATTATTGGCCAAAGCTTACAAAAGTCCTAAATGAAAACATTTTGAAGACTACTCGCTTCAGTAAAATTATGAAATGATTTTCACTTAAAACTTATTCTGACTCCCAACCTTTAAATGTCCAATCGCAGAAAACTTAGATGAAAATACAAGAAAAACTATCAAACTAAACAATACTTACATGCCAAATGGCAAAAACTTGAAAACAACTGAAATGAAGGATAAAATATAATGGTAGAGTCGTATCCAGGAAGAATTTAATAATCAGACAAGCAATTGATCTTGCAGAAGTTTTTCAATTATGACTAGTATAACTTGTTTGTTTTCTATTTTCCTCTCCAGAATAAACTTTGCTTCTTACTTTTTCAGGTTCTCAAGAAATGAAATAAATATATCTCAAAGAAATCGTGATGTACCAGAATCAAAATATACGAAGACACATCTACCTACCACACTACCTATTTGCCACCCATTTGGGCCTATTTAATTATGCTTATGGTTGTAGGTAAGCACCAGATAAGCTACTGATGAGTAATTATCTTGTATGCCCTTTTCAACCTTCTTCCATAATGATTCGGAAACACAACAATTGATAGCTATGAGGTGTACATAGACAACAGAACAACAAGGCTAGGAGCATTTGAAGAATCTTTGCCCAAAAAGAACACTTCGCGAAATCACAGCCGACAACATTCATCTCCATCCCCCTTAGCCAGGACCTCCACGTTCAAGAGATACGCGTGCTACGAGATCGACTGCGGTGGCAAAAATAATGATAGATGTTGGTTATAGTACAAGTCACATTGCGGTCAAACCGAACTGGATTGTGGACACCAGACTTAATCACTTAAAATACTAAACTGCCTGTCAAAGCCCGATGTCCGTGAGTCTCCTTTCCGATGTCATTTGCAAAATTGCATCTTGATTGCGACAATACTAGCGAAGCAAAGGTACACACGGGGACACATCAAGCTATAGGCACATATCCCCGACCTCACTTTGTATGATCTTCCCGTACAATGAGAGATCAGCTCAATTTAGTTTTGTATAGCTTGACCAACGTCATGCACACTCACGCGAAGAAAATAAAGACGCGCGCGCATTTCGCGTCACACAATAAGTACGCATCACTCGAGGCCGTGAATGGATCCTTCTACTCATTATTTCCAAAGAAAAACAGCACAACACAATCCAGAAATACGTCCGACAAACAATCAGCGACAACAGGACCTGAACAGAATCTGGAGCGAACAAATTAGATTATATTAGATTAGATGTGACTATCACGCTTTGCTGACAGGATCGTTACAGCATCCTCAAGGAATCTAGGTCGCACGTAGGCTCCGCAAATATTGTTTTGATATTAATAGAATGGGGGAGGGAAAACATACGTGCTGTACAAGGGAAGAAAAGTAATATATTTGAAGTAGCTCGTGCGAAGAAAATTGCATTTTGACGAGAAAATGGTAGAGAAGGAACTAACTCATTGTGGCGGAATGCCAACGGATTGGAGTTTAGTTTTTTGAAGGCACAAAAGAATTGTATCGGGTACGTAATATCTGTAGTCGCGAGTCACCTGCATCCGTCAAGGACGTATACAAGTCATAATAATCAACGTTCGTAAAGAAACTCATTTATCTGATTGATAAAAAATAGTTTTATAAATGCACCGAAATCTGTCTATTTGTCACGAATCTGATATACGTTTCATAGCTGAAGTTGTTTAGAATAATGGGTAGAACGCCTGGCGGTACGCGGCCCTTTGACGATGCAGGTGGTTAAGGGCCTATACTCCCTCAAATGGCTTAGCATGATCCTCCGTTACACCTGAAATACTGCAGCATTCATTTTGAAATAAATATATGGTAAAGTTGAGGATTAATGCTAAGAACTATAAGTGACGAAAACACGATTCCATAAACTTTTCTCGATAGAAAAAAATTCCAAAGTTACCTCCAAATCGAACAATAAACCGCTGGTATTCAAAAAGTACTTCAAATTAGATCATGAAACTTTGCATACTAACTGAACTAACTATAAAGCAGGTCTTACGTGTTTTATTTTTTTATTCCAATCAATAGATTTTTTGTAAATCGCAAAAAACCACTAATTTCGCATTATTCGGCCGCAGTGACTGACGTAACAACCGCTTTGTAGTGCAAGCTAATTAGAACTCTATTAGAACAGTATTTCAAACGAAGTTTGAACCACCACAAATAGAGTTGCTAATTTTAGGGTTAGAAGGGCCTTAATCAGCACCCTGTATGATGACTTGGAGTAGAACAAGCCTTCACGTGTTGTGTTTTTAAATGTGAACCCTCTAGACTAGGCATTCAACTTGCAGATGTTCTATCTTTACTACAAATGAACTAGGCTACTTTGTGCTGTTTAACACAAAAAAAGACGATGGTGCCGATTCCCTTGTTTACAAACTAAACTAAATTAAAGTTCAGTGCATCTTTTTCTTTCTATTTCATTAAGAAAAGGACAGAAGATAAATTTTAGTTATGTTCTGTCAAATTAATCAGGGCCATACAAGTTTTAGACGCGATTAAAAAGTTCACTACTAAAATTACATCAAATTACGTCAGGTGCTGACTAATTTGACAGGATTAAACTAATATTTATCTTCTGTCCTTTTCATAATGAAATAGAAAGAAAAAGATGCATTCAACTTACATTTAGTTTAGTTTGTGAACAAGGGAATCGGCACCATTGTAATGCTAATAAATAACAACCTAATCCATACAATGTTTCAGCTCAGAAATGTATACCTAGCATTTACTTATAATTCCTACGTTCCATCGGTCTTTCGCAAACGTTGAGTTTGAACTTCTAAACTTCAATCAAAGACCAAATTTGAGGATAGGCAGGACACAGATTTCGACAAGCTTGCGCGCGCTTCATCAATGCCTTTATGGACCAGTAGCTCTTCCAGACATTTTCGACTCCACGGACAATCTCTTTGTCCTGTCTGTTGTTGAAGCTGACAAATATAGCAAAAAATAATTTGTATCCATATGATTTTAAATATCGTTGCTATCACAATCACGTAATACGTATCTCAAAAGAGATTTCCATTAATGTTCTAACATCAGTCCCTAATCCCCGAGCTCATTTATAACCTTCAACGTAAAAAGTCGGCCATCTTGCTTCGAAAATGGCGGGAAACTGCTAATGCATCTATACGTAGTATTGATTCCGTTTCAGATCTCAAGTGCTCGCGAGATGCTGCGATCTCCGAGCTCTGAGTGCGAAGTGTGTGAGCTGAATCCACTGGCTGGAAAACTGTCGGCTGTGAATTTTAAAATGTTAGACTAAGAAAGTTTCAAACTCCTGTAAGTACGTTAAAGGTAAAATTCGCGATAAATACCCTAGTAAAAAAACTGCGTAAAAATGATATCCCATAGGTTATTTAAGAAAACCTTTCCAAATTATAGCCGTATATATTATTATGAGGTCGGCGTTTCCAATACGAATAATGCTAATCTATGAAAAATCGTATTAAAATCTTGACTTACACGAGCTGCCCATAAATGCATAATCGTAACATTAAAGGAATCCATTGTTGCCTATTTCCATCAATTGGCTTTTACGACTTAACACGTGATGATTAAATCTTTGCTTTTATTCTTCAAGCAGATAAGGTAGAACAAATATGCGCAGTCTTAGAACATTAACTCACGGTGGTCAGAAATGGAGGAGCAGCGGTGGCCCAGTGGTGACGGCCCCGACTTACGAACAGTAAGTCGTGGGTTCGAGAACCCAGACAGGCGCATTACTTTGTGTAATTTATTTCATCACTACTGCTCTCAAAAGGGTGAAGGAAAACATCGTGAGGAATCCGGCATGTCCTACAACCAAAAAATTCGAAGACATGTGACATCAACCAATCCGCACTGGGCCCGTGTGGTGGATTATAGCCCATTCCCTTTCATAGAGAGGAGGCCTGAGTTCCAGCAGTGGGACCATTAATACGCTGATGATGATGGTGGTCAGAAATTGATGCATTTTGTATAATGGACCTTGTGATTACTACCCTAAGGTTGAATGTCACTTACATTTGCACTAGGGTGGTCACAAACAATCACACGTCTTGAAATGTTTAAAGTGCAACAATTTCGAGGTCGACTATACCACGAACGCAGTCAACTCATTGTAGGATCCACTCTACGATGCCTGTGGTCCTGTGACAATAGGCCACCATCAATAAATTGCAAATGTATTTAGTCCGTCACTTAGAGCATTGGCAAATGGACACGTATTTTTTTTGTAAATCAATGAATATTGACAAAGATAAAAACGCATCAAAACTCGGGAGTGGGGGCTCGTGACGTCACAACGTCACTCAAAATTATAGCACGGCGTGACGTATTGAGAATTTTAAAAGCGTCGTATCTTCGTCAATTTTGGTCTACGTAACAAAAAAAAAAATACGGGTCAAATATTTTTTGCTAATCTAACTGACGGACTAATTAGATTTTTTCAGGACAAAAGCCTATTCTATTGACTCTATACTCGTTGATCGAGTGGTCGAAAGCGCGACTGCTGTGCTATAGGTTCTGGGTTCGATTCCCGGGTCGGGCAAATTGTCATTGGGTTTTTCCATCAGGAATTTCTCAATAGCAGCCACGGAGTCTGGATTTGTGCCCAGTTGATGGCAATAGGCTCACCCTGGTGTAACTAGCGAAATGTAGGTGTACTAATTTAATACACCTCTGCCTTACTTTTTAGGTATTACAGGCATGATGTATTCGTTTTTCAGGAATTCGTTTACTACTGAAACTACGTGCTACTGCTACTGTCACCTTTAAAGAAACCGGCAATAGACAATGGTGTCGGTCGATTCTGTTGTGCACAAACTAAACTTAATTCAGGCTATTGCTATCTTTCCTAAAAGGCAGTGCGAGAAAAGGACGGCTATATAGCAATGCACTAAGTTAGAGATGTCAAACTAGTTTATGCCTTGCACTTCTCCGTGTTTTTAGTCGACATGTTTTTACGTGCACTCGCACCCTTCATTTGTATGGAAATATTCGTTCCAATTAAATTTGACAGCTCTAAATTACGTCCGTCTCTTTCTCGTTTTATTAGAGAGAAAATGATAGCAATAGCCTAAATTAAGTTTAGTTTGTGCACAACAGAATCGACACCATTTTCCCATTATTTCACAACCATGTTGTTTTCCATTTTTTTAACCGACTTCCAAAAGGAGGAGGTTCTCAATTCGATTGGTTTTTTTTTATGTATGTACACCGATTACGCTAACATTTATGATCCGATTTACGTGATTCTTTTTTAGTTTGATGCGGAATAGTTGCCATTTGGTCCCATAAAAATATAACGTAGTTTGGCCCAATAGTTTTCATTTTATGAAGATTTTTACTTCAGTCGTGTGGTATATTCATGTATGTTCACCGATTTCTCCTCCATTTGTGGAGCTATTCTCAAAATTTTTTTTTTTTTTTTTTTTTTTGAAAGAGTATACTTCTGAAATGGTCGCATTTAAATTTGGTGAAGATCTGATTCTGATCTTCGGAGATATACAATGGAACTCTTCAAAACTAGATGGCAAATCGGTTGTGATTGCTGCAATCGCTTGGGTGTTTATTGTTTATAGAACATCATGACGTAACATCACGCCTGTATGCTCTGAGGGGTACGCAAATATTTGTATAGGATATTAGAACTAAAAATGGAAAAATAAAAAAACTTTTTTGCAAAAAAAATATAACCGACTTCAAAAAACAAAAAAGTGAAAAATAACTTTAGCTTCAGAAATCGGTGACAAAAAAAAACTAAATGAATCAAACAAAGGTCACCGACTTCTGAAGCTAAAGTTATTTTTTTTTTTTTTTTTGCAGTCGGTTATATTTTTTTTGCAAAAAAGTTTTTTTTAAAACCACTCATCTTTCTCGAGGTCTTATGAAGGTGCACTTGTGTCACACTACACACTGACTTAATTTACACCTAGTTAATAATAATTAATTAATACTAAGTCTCATTAGTTCACTTAGATAGCATGTTGCGATTGTGTATGTGTACTTGCCTTGGAAAGAACTGTGCAACACATGGCAAAATTTCACTATTGTTCGAGAGTATATAAATACTCTAGTAGCTAGTAGTGCATAAGCACTACTAGCTGATGCCCACGGCTTCTCCCGCTTGACAAATTATATACTAAAACCTTCCTCTTGAATCACTCTATTTATTAAAAAACCCGCATCAATATCCGTTGCGTAGTTTTAAAGATCTAAGCATACATAGGGACAGACAGACGCGGCGGGGGACTTTGTTTTATATTATGTAGTAATGGTCATAATGAGAATTAAATAAAAGTTGTAAGTCTCTCTTTGTCTTTGAAATCTATACTTACACTCAAATTAAATTGCAGTGTCTTTTTCTAATTTCAAATATCAGCTTTTTAGTAAACGCATATGAAAATTTATATGGTATGGTATATGGTAGGTACTTATAACAAAATACATTTTTTAAATTGTTGTCTGTCTGTCTGCTTGATCTCGCTAATTTCCGAAACGGCTGGACCGATTTGGACGGAACAAAAATACAAGATATTAAACAAATATTTTAATATTAAATTCCATGCGGACGAAATCACGGGTTACCCGGTTAGTTCATAATAATATGATAATTAGTTACCGTCTATCTTTCAGTATTTCTGTCTGTCTGTTACCGTTTCACGTTAGACGGCTGAACCGATTTAGATGAAATTTGGATAGACCGTGACCTGAATAACATGTGATATTACACCATTCTGTCCCTATTCAGGTCACTAGGTTACAGATATATTTTTTTACCCCGGTATCCGGATAAGTTCCCGTGGGGTAATTTCCGACATTCGCGAGGGCGAAGCCGCGGGTAAAAACTGATTGAGAACAAAAACATGGCCTCAAGCTTTTTTTACAAGCTTTTATTTAACTTACAATGTTTGTATGTACGTTTGTTTAGGTCAAATCTTACAACTGAATTTTAAAACAGGTATCCCACCAACCGATTGAAATGAAAGCATACAAGTTTAGTTTTGATGACAATGCATGGATAGCTAGCTATGTGACGTCATTCTAAATCCAATATAAACGGTGTAAAACACCTCTTAACGAAGCCGAAAGGCACTTGTTCTCCCCGTCATTGTGATCATTTTTTTGTTCTACACCATACTTGGGAACCTTCTGGTTACGGAGATATTGGGGGTCAAAGTTCCAACTTTTTGACAAGTTTTTTTTTAAATACAATTTTTAATGTAGGATTTTTACTATAAACACCTCCACGACTGCCGTACTATTCAATCCACCCACCAGCACAATGTTTTGAGTGCGTTACATTGAGTTCTGCCACAAAAAATGATTTTTCACCCCAAAAAAAAAGTCGTTTCCCAGCAATAATTTTTGCGTAAAGTTACTTAGTTTGATGTACAGAATGCTTGTTTGAAGGCTTCGTGATGAGGTCTTTTACACTCTGTATATGGCGGACACCCAAAGATGGCGGACTAGTTATTTTATTATGCACCCCCATGATATGAGTATCAATTAAAAGTGTTTTCTGAGAAGAATATAAAAACAAAAATACAACACACCTATTTTGAAAAATGTTTTTGATATTCGCTTTGTAAGTATTCTAAGTATGTATATCTAATCTGTAAACTGATGCTTGATGTTTTCGCTCTATCACATCACGCTAAAAGCCTTCAACTACAGGGAATAGAAACGAGAGTAACTGTTACTTTCTTACGTAAAATAAAGGGGATCTGACAAGACAGTTTTCAGAAACAAATTTAGTATTTCAGATTGCTACTTAATTTATGTGCAAAATGAATCACAAAGTAGTGTCATTGACACGAAAACCAAGTTGGACTTACGATAACCTAACATCACGCCTGCAATCTGAGAGCTGAGACAGAGGTCTATCCACATTTTGCCAGTTAAGCAAGGCCGTAGTCAGGGGGGGGATCAAGGGGGATTTTAGTAAGTATTAATGAGATGAGACAGCAGCGTGCCTTTCTCACTGTGTTGTTATACATAACATAATAGTTAATCACTACAAACACAACTCTCTACCTACTGTTATTTTTATTACGTATGACGTAAATGTCAATCCACCACAGAATTGACTTCGACACCGAGGAGGTAATTGATTTGTTAGCTGCAAAGAAAGCTAGAAGACTCAATTTAATTTTGTAATAAATTGTTAATATTTCTGTAATGGTTTTCTAATAAATATGATATATAAGTAACACCATTTCATTTATTTTACTAAAACTATTTTATGTTTTTCTACTGTTCCACCAAACCAATCGTTCATCATCATCATCATTTCAGCCGAAAGACGTCCACTGCTGGACATAGGCCTCCCCCAAAGGGGAGTTTTTGCTATATAATCGCCACGCTTGGCAGGCGGGTTGGCGATCGCAGTACGGCTGTTACAAAAGCACAGTGAACGCTGCTGCCCATTCTCTGGTAAGTCCCTTAGTCGCCTCTTACGACACCCACGGGACGATATGGGGTGGTGCTATTCTTTACATCCGACACCATACAGACAGCAAACCAAACACCCCCCCGAAATTGTTTTCTGGCTACGGCCTTGCAGTTAAGGTTAGGTTAGGTTAGATTCTTCCGTCGACAAAACCCGTGTCCACGGTGATCATACCACGCGTGCTTGTCACAAATTCGTCATTTCTAGTAGAAAAACCGTATAACACTTTACTCGACACGGGGAATCGAAGCCAGGATGACAGCTCAGACCACTAGCCCAATGATTAAAGTCGAATCGAAAAACCCAACCTTTCATATATTTTCTTATTCACTTCAAAAGCACAATAACGTTCGTCGTTCGGTATGACACCGCAAACCCAAATGATGTATGTGCAAACGTAAAACTATCTAACACTACTCACGTTCGCCAGCCACTGACTAATAAAACATGGTCCCATTTCATACCCATTCTGATTCACTTAAGGATAGTTAGAATTTAACTTGAGGCTGTTGTGGTTATTGCGGAAAATCTGCTTTTACTTTCATCATTGAAATGATTAAAATGTTTAGTCACGATTTGTGCAAATCTTGTAGGTATAGTTAGACTACACTCTGTACTAAACAAAGAACACCAACAGTTATCAATTAGCAGTTCAGCACTTTTATGAAACAGACTTTCAATCACAATCCGATCTCGTTTGAACACTTGGTGGATAGTATGCTTACGCCGGGAGCAACAAACACTGCGTTACCGTGCTTTGGGTGACTGATCTCGGCGATAAGCGTAAGTCCATCGATGTGTGGCCGGCTTTGGGTTTCATCTCGGTGGGTCTCTTGGACGCAAAGAATGTCGCACTGAGTTTTGCGGTAGACATCGGAAAGAATTTCTGATTTGTCTTCTGAGAACCCTTCGATGTTGACCGAGACTACGCACAAAGCCGGTTTTATAACGGGACTTTGGATTGCCATCGTGGTGAAAGGATTAGCCAGTCAGCGGAACACACACACACTACAGGAACTGATGGACGCAACCGGAAGCGCCAAACTAGTGGCTCAGTTCTGGGCCGACACAATTTAGATTGCCATCGACACGCTAAGAAGAAGAAGAAGAGACAATCCGATATCTCAATCCTTTTGAAGGAAAGTCATAATGCACTGTATTTTTTTTTCTTAGCCTCTCCGTCACAACTGACACTTCTTGCACTTGGACAATTCCCAGTGCTGAGCAAAGTCGTCTCCTTTCTTCTTCCAAACCTCTCTATCTTGTGCGATATCTGGCCATGGTCGCAAACAAGATCAGATCGTCACACCACCTTCGGACGCTGCAGTTTTTTTCAGGAATAGGTTAACTGGCGATCTATGCTTATTTCTCCTGTGAAGACCAGACTCCTGAGTGAGAGTTGCTGGATTTCACGTGTCTTCGAATTGTGTCTAGAACATACCGGTTTTCTCACGATATTTTCAATCACATAGTTCCTAATACACTCTATTATGGCCCACACAGAGATAGCGTGCGACTGGTGGCAGGGACCATCACTGGACGTGGACACTGTTCACTGAACAAACACTTTCACACCCTACAGATATCACTGACAGTCCCCTGTGCAGAGCGTGCATGGAGGCGGAGGAAACGGTAGCGCATATACTCCTCGAGTGCACCGGCGTCACCCAGATCCGCAAGGAAACTCTTGGAACACCAAGATCCCTGGGGTGGATCCTTGGGGGAGGCCTATGTCCAGCAGTGGACGTGTTTCGGCTGAAATGAATGATGAATGACCAAGATCCCTTGCGGATGTCCTGAGAAGACTTGGAAGATTGATCTGCTTCTGGCTTGTGGGCTGGTTGAAATAACGGCCACCATAGCTCACGTACAATGATCCTCTTTAAGGATTAAGTGTGGAAACCGAACACAGAACAACATAGAACACGACTAAACTAAATAAAATCTAAGCAAACCGACCAGTTATGCAGCAATTTACTTCTTATATCTACCGCAACCCTCGTCACGAGGTCCTTTTCACTATATATGTCCCTTATCCAATTTTATTCGTCGTTTTCCCTTAAGAGCTTGTCCCTAATATTGCATACTTATTTACTTTCTTCTGTACGTAAGAATGCAAAGTCAGGAACTGAGAACTGAGGTCCTAGCACGAGCGCGCTCATTTAATATTTTCAAAATAATTTTAACAATTTATTAATATCTATGGATGACCCAGATTGTGCGAGTTGCAAACAATTTAAATGGAATGCTACAGGACCGCCGCGTGGTATCCGGCAGAGTAGAATAGAACCAACCCATTACGCTCACGAGTCACGGGTGTCGTATAAGGCGACTAATGTCTGAGGCAGAACACCTTGCGCCTCCGTAGACCAGAGAATGGGCAGCAGCGTTTTCTGTTAGTCTTTCATCACTGCGATCTCCAATCCGCCTGCCAAGCGTGGAGATTACGGCAAATTCCCCCCATCATAGGAGAGGCTTATGTCCAGCAGTGGACGTTATGGGCTGTTGTTGTTGTGTGTGCTACAGGACCACTTGACCTTTACCACTTTGACAGCGATGTGAAGCACACAGAGCTCTCAATCGCAGACAAGTAGCGAGCCAAAGGTTGTGTCACCTAGCATAGGTATTGCCACCTAACATAGTGCCTATATTAGGTGACGGTAGCGCCTGAAGCCAGAGGCCCGACTTCTACTCACCCACAGCCAGCAGGCGGACACGCTCAGCAGTATTGGTAGATGTAGTAATAAGTTTATTCCGTCCCAACCTGCAGAGCGGCTCATCCCACTGTCACTGGGAAAACGGGTTCTCGGCCTGATCCGCATCCGTACAGCCTTAGCCAAGCAAGTTACAAACGTTTCGTATCGATTCTCTTTCTTCAATCGTAAACGCCTCGGCGTAAGCGATTGTAGAAAGCGCTAAATTGGTTGCCAAGTTGACACGACTGAGTCGAAGATGTCGCTCGTTCTCTAATGTCTGTAGAAAAAAACCTACACTTTAAGTATGGTGAGCGTTCCTACTAAAGAGTTTAGCGATCAACATTGTAGAAACGGTAGCATTCTATTCTATCATTTTGAACGATGTAAACTTGTCTACGAATTTTCTATTCGTTTATGTTGGTCACGTGATTTAACGTTGAGATGATGTCATTCCCATTCATTTGAATAGTTTTCTACTAGCGTTAACGATTGTAGATTGTCAACTTGGCTAGGGGTGAAGGATATTGTATTTTCGATTCTAAAATCGACGTATGTGTACGTTACATTTGTACACCGAGCGCTCGTGCTAGGGCCTCAGGTCCTTATTTACAAAGTTTTAGCTCCAAGGAGTTTGGAAGGTTAACTCTTTACTCTCTCGACACGTTTATCGTTAAGTTTAAAAGGGTAAAAAGTTTTGTGTTGTACTTTTTGAGTTCGCTTCCTCGTGGGACTGAAATGTAGATGAAAAGTGAAGGTCAACTGAAATAAAAACCGTTCTTCTGAGTCCCTTGACTCAAAAGAACGGTTTTTATTTCAATTACATCATGACATCTCCTTAGATGTCTGAAGGAATTAGGGGAGAATTGAAGAAGAAATAATTGTCAAATTGATTACATACGGGACCAAAAGTCACCCAAAGGGCAATGGAGAAGGCTATGCTCGGAGTTTCCTTGCGCGATCGAATCAGGAATGAAGACAATCCGCAAGAGAACCAAGGTTACCGACGTAACCCGAAGAATTGCCAAACTTAAGTGGCAGTGGGCAGGGCACATTGCTCGCAGAACGGATGGCCGATCGAACCGGAAGACATTGCGTTGGAAGGCCTCCCACTAAGTGGACCGATGACCTGGTGACGGTAGCGGGGATCCGCTGGATGCGAGACGCAAGAGCATCTGCCCTTATTCCATTCTGGATTCATTGGTGTATAGATAATAGGATAAAGAAGAAGAATAAAGAAGGATAAAGTGCGTAATATGTTGTTGCTATGTAAAAAAGCGTATCTTAATAGTTATTTATGCAACTGTTGTATAATGAGGGGTATTAAAACACGAATGTGGGTTTATCACACGAGGCGAAGCCGAGTGTGATAATAGTATCACATGAGTGTTTTAATACCTAATTATGTACAGTTGCAAACAAGACTTTATCTACATCCATGATATGAATCCTCCATAAAAGGTTCTGAAACCATAGGGTGTTGCAGTACTTGCAGTGTTCTAAGAAGTCTATGTAAATTCATGGAAAGTTTAATTGCTTGTATTTAATACTTACAAACCGTGTATAGGTAGTAATATAATTATTTACTTTTTGGATTGTTCAATTATCAAAATCACAAAGCTTGTATCACTCATTTTTGTAAACAACAAAGTACATAATGCAATACTAATATCCAAATGTCGAACAAAAATGGCGGGATACGACGTGAATTCGAATTAATCTATAAGTTTTTTTTTTTAATTACGGCGCTGTGGTAGTGAATCGCACGTGCTAGACGTTCGATTCACTACCACATTCGATGTTCTTTTTTTAAAACGAGTTGCATAATGAAATTCAGTACAACATTATAACACCCGTTTGGGTATTATAATGGTTATTATGACACTGGCTGTTTTAATGTTGGCCATAACCTAACTGTTTTAGATACCTTTATAGAGGATTTATAGCATGGGTGTAGATAAAGTTCATTAGCCATGTTCTGCCTAGCCTTTTTCCAACTATGTTGGGGTCGGCTTCCAGTCTAACCGGATGTAGCTGAATACTTACCAGTGTTTTACATGAAGCAACTGTCTATCTGGCCTCCACAGCCCAGTTAGTACTGGGTATTATGATACCCTTCGGTAAGATTGGTAGTCAGACTTTCAGACCACTAACTACCTGTAACGACTGCCAAAGATCTATAAATGGCAGCTTTCTTTTTTTGTTAATATAGTCGTAACATATTTTTTTCAACACATTTGCTCATAAATGGCTCTAATTTCACCGCAATTAAGCAGATGCACCAAACCCACACACCACACCAAACCCACACACCTGCACACAAACCCCCCCACACCTGCATTCAAACTGTGACTTTTTCATTGCTATTATTCACAAGTGAGTTAGGTTAGCTTTTTTATCAATGATATTCTTGTTATGAGCGCGGAATCGTGAAGACTCTAAAACGTGTTAATGGGGGCTATCGTTTTAGAGCTCACCAGATGGCGCACTGTCGAGTAAGGTCCTGTCAGTAATTCTATTCAATACTTTAAAGCACCAATAACTTCATAAAAATGTTTATTTTATTACGTATAACAACGTAGTGTAAGCTTTAGATATATATTTACAATATTCTTCCTAAAATTAGCAAGCATGAAACATTTAAAAATCATTCTACCTCCAAGTACTAACAATATCATGATCCTAAGTTGCTACTTAAAATCTTCAAGTCATAATTAATCAGGAATGGCTCAATCTAGAATACAATCGTGAGTATTAATATAAATACGTGATATAAAAGCATACAACGCGCGAACACTCTATGACATCTGACATTTTGGAGGACCTTAGTCTACACAAGCGCCTCTAGCGGAAAATTCACACGCGATAGCCCCCATTGGCCTGTTTTGCCTTTATTCTGCGTCACTGCGTGTATGTGAGCTGGCTCTCCCCCGCGGAACACTTTTTTCGGTGGTTTTGTAGGTGTTAAAAACGTCGTATGATACACGTGTGTATTGATGATTACCATCCTCGGCTCTCGACCCTCACCTAATGGCTTGGGTCTCAATGGCGCCTCAGCGGTCATCACCAATATTACACACTTGTACTATGGTACAAATGTACATTATGATGTACTATAGTCTCTCACTTATGGTCCAGCTTTTAGACCTCCGCAAGTGCAAGGAAACCATGCCCATCATAGTGTTATCAACATGTCCAGCTTGGAGATCCTTATCTACAGCAAACAATACCCAACTCACCTTGTTACCCTTTCTATAAGACTCCCCATACAAGGGGAAATTAATGAGACGGTGAATGAATAATAATTAAACAGATGCAAATAGCCTTTTTTTTTTTTTTTTCGGATGGGAAATCATCAAATAACTCCTCCCGCTCTGGGCGGAGCAGGAGGGAGTGTCAGACTTTTACTGACTAAAACCCATCCATGTTCCTTCATCGCCCTTTGTGTTCCGGGGCCACGGTATCTCTTTCGAACAGTCCCGCAACTCGGCAGGAGATGCAAATAGCCTTTGAAAAGTACCAATAATCCGGAACTGGGTGATTACTGGTTCATCATCATTGTTTATTTTCAGGTATATTCAATTGAAGACATACCATCAAGCTTGTGATTCCCGAAGGTTAAGGCAGAGGTGTAGGTACCAGAGAGTACAGTCGTAGTCTTTTCCGCCTGACCAGTTAATTTTTTTTCGCTTAAATCATGCGAGGGCGCCGAGCCGCGCCCCCTTGAAGTTTAGGCCTGTTAGGAAAACGTCAACTATGGCGCGCAAAATAACAATAACCCTCGTTTGGCGTGCGTCGTCAGTGCGCTCGGCCGATCGGTATCTTTTCGTTCATTATTTCTATACAAAATCAACGGGGCGGAGAGCGTTTCTATGTTGTAAGTGCAAGCTAAAATTAGCTTAATGGTGATCAGGCGGGAGTGTCCTCGATAGTACATCCACATTTTTCCAGTTATCTTTACGTCCCATGCAATAGGGGGCGAGCCTATTACCCTCCCGGCACAAATATAGACTCCGTGGCTGCTACTGAGGAAAACATGAAGGAAAAAAACCCAATATCACTCTGCCCGACCCGGGAATCGAACCCAGGACCTGATGGTCAGCAGTCGCGCTTGCGATCACTAGACTAACGATTGTACATGAACGTATACTTGTATAATCAGCTTGTAGCTCTATTACGTACACCCCTGCCCAACCCTTGGGGTTACAGGCGTAATGTTATGTTATATTACACCCATGTCATCATCTGCCTAGACTTTTCCCAACTATGTTGGCTTTCAGTCTAACCGGATGCAACTGAATACCAGTATTTTACATCGAGCGACTGCCTATCTGACCTCCACAACCCATTTAGTACTGGGGAATAAGATACCTCTTGGTAAGACTGGTTGTCCGAGTTTTTGAGCCTCTACCTACAGGTAGAGGCAGTAGATCAGTAGATCTTTGACAGTCGTTACAACGACTGTCAAAGATCTACAAATGACAGCCGGGACTAAAGGCTTAACGTGCTTTCCAAGGGACGGGTGGTCACCCATCCACAGACCAACCTAGGCAAGCACGGCTTAACCTAAATATCGACCCAAGCGGCTGTTATTATTATGCCACGAGCTCCTTATGTTATGTACATTCATACAACTACGATTAACATAATTTACGACACTTTCAGGATAAAAACACGATAAATACTTACACAATTACAACTCCAAGGCCGTCCAATGATTTAATAACGTAATAACATTTTGATAAGCCGGCCTTCCGACGCGTCGAAAGCATTGCAACGCGGAAGAGATTCAGTCTCTCGGGCCACTCGGGCATTGTTCCAGAGATATTTAGTTATTTAGAGACGTACAACTGTCTTGGTAAATGTTTTGTTGGATTTATGGGGAATTAGAACAAGTTATCACGTTGTTATTATTTTGATTATGGAATGGAAAGATACTGTATTATTTTAGAAGCTGTAAATCGGTTGAGAAAGGCTTTATCAAAGTCTTTGATCAGTAGTAATGTCAAATGTGACATTAGCAATGAGAGGTTTTCTTTTTGAGGTATTAAAAAAAAACTTAGTTTCCAAGAACTCTATAGATGGCGTTAAACTTACTATGATAGTTGGTGCCAAAGCCAAAACGCTTGGAAAAAAAAACATTGTGTCACGTCACATACTCTCGTTGACTGACACTTTCATTTGCTTAACCTTCCGAATATAACCTAGTTTTCTCGCGCTTTGTTAAAATCAGTTTTTTTAGGTTCCGTTCCTTGCATTATCATACTAACTCCTAGCGCCATCTATCTAGCGACTAGGGAAGAGCTAAATAGAAAATCCCTCATTGTGATTGGCAGTTGGTAAGTAAAGTGGGAGACTGGGGTGAATTTGACATGAAGTGACATAGAAATTATGAAAAGAAATGTGGGTCGTCCGGCCCGGCCGGCGGCGGCGAGATAGACGGCATAATAGCCATCAGGGGAAAAACCTGGATGAGCCTGGCACAGGAACATGGAGATTGGCACAAGAAAAGCCTAAACCCAACAATGGGTGAATTCAGGCTGTGGATGATGACGGTGATGGGAACTTAGATCTAAAGAATATTCTGTAACTGGAATATGTTTCCCTTCTCAACTAAGACTATCAGGCATGAATTCGTACAACCATTTTAAGTACAGGTCGCGGCACGTAACTCTAGCGCTAAACGAAACGTGGAGGGGATAGCTGCGCATGTTCTAAGACTGGAGAGTCAATCGGCGCAACGCACGCCCCAAGACATTCTTATTTTTTATTTTTTACTTCTGCGCAATAACGGTCAGCGCTAGAGTTTTGTGCCGCGACCTGTAATGATGTTTGTTTTCGTGGTAAATAGCAAAGGTCACATAAAACCTCTTGCCAATTTAATGACCATTGACCGTGGCGTGTGAGATACACTAGGTATCTTTCATAAGCTTCAATCAACTTCTTCATAAGTTTTGCAAGCGACCAGATGTTTCCGTATGTGCTATTAATAAATAAAATATACCAAGACGTTAAAAATAACACTACTGACTTTTGCACTATCTTGTTATTATACGCAGTTTTAATAAAAACCTACCTATCAAGTTTGAAAAGCGACAATGTTACGAATTAAAATAAGATAACGAAATATGATGTTTTTAAACGCGGTCTGGGCGTTGCCCGTTGGTCTACGAAGATTTATCATTACGAAAATAAAATAAAAGATAAAAATAATGTCTGCTTTGAAGACCACGTTCACGGCTGTTTTTCAATCTTGTGCTAATTTAAAAGATGACTTAATTGAAAGATATACCAATTTGTTTCTGTAAACACAAATGTTTTCATAATATTTTTGAATTTATATCAGAAACTGTTATTTTGTTATCTGTATCTGTCATATTTGACAGTTCATACCTTGACAATTAGGAAAAAGTGATGGGATAGAGAGAGTATCGATACTTACCAAAAAATACGGTTTTTGTTATATTTTATTTCAACTACAATTCCTAAAAAACAAACAGAGATTGTAAACATTTCACGACCATGTTATTTTTCTTAGTCCAACAATAAAATGTTTACTACCCACATCACATCCAATTATGCCTGAATCCCCTTCCCCTCCATTAATCCTGAACCATCTCAGGATACTATTTGCATCCAATAAATCACATTACCATACGAGACTGGTCTAAAAATGGCGCCGGCTTCGTTCGCTAAGGGGTGCTATCTACATGTTCGGATAAGCATGTCGGTCGATTTCCAGCAAAGGTGAAGACAATGAAATTGAAATGACATTTCCAGCAAAGCAAAGACATTGAAATTCATATCGCGTCTCTCCTCTATCCAATGATTCAAATCTTGCACATCTTCACACAGCTCCTCTTGTCTCTGGTTTGGTCGAAAGCAGACCTGCATAGCTATTCACAACCCTTCGATTCGATTTTCGATTCGGAAAGTCGTATGTCTATCTCGCTCGATTTCGTAAATGTCACGTAGTAACTTTCCGAATCGAAAATCGAATCGAAGCGTTGTGAATAAGGAGCCTGGTGGTACCCTACCATGAAGCCTTAAAGCATTATCATTTTAATGTTCTTCCAATATGGAAAAGAAATGCTGCTAGGCGTCCTCTATGGCTCCGTCTCTTTCCCACACTGGTGACGTTAAAACAGTACTGCTTTTTAGACGTCATAGTAACCAACTATGACGTCTATTGCTCTAGCATAACCGGGGGGTAAGATCGAATATGTATAATTCGAAAAAAATGCCGCTGCACTTTGAATTCGAAGTTCGAATTGTACCTTACCAATCCGAACATGACTCAGCAATAGACAACAGTTTTTTCCGATCATTGATCTTTTTTTTTTCCACTAATATTGCTAAATGCCGGACCCGAACTAGTATGTAGCAACCCTTAGTTCAATTACTTGCATAACATGATAATAACGTGTCGAGACAGCGGAGGCGACTGACGGCGGAATGAAAACTTGGAGCGACGAGATAAAGTTATATTGACAGGAGCAATAGAGCTAGGTAAATGGCGTTTAGTACGGAATATTACAAATTATGTAGGAAAATTAACATCTTGGAGCGTAGTTTGTGGGTACGTTAAGCAGTAGACTGCAGGTAGGTAGCCTATGTAAATAGAGTCCCTTTTCCGGCTAAGTAGTACCTACAGATGGTGCCAGCTAAGATGAGAATAGCGGTCATTGCCCCACCTACATTTATTAAACTTCAACTTTGAAAACCAAAAATAAACCTGTTCAAGTCTGGAATCGTCATCTATCGTGATCTTCAACCTTTTTTTGTAATGAAATACGATACATGGTTTATTTGCTTTGGTTCGTACGAAGAGATATTAGGGAAAGGGCAATGACCGCTATTCTCATCTTAGCTGGCACCAACTATAGCCTTTGTAAATAGAGTCCCTTTTTTCCGGCTAAGAACTATATAGGTACTGTTTCGTCGGTCTAATGGTCGCAACCGCGACTACTGAGCATGAGGTTGTGGGTTCGATTCCCAGGTCGAGCTAAGTGTTATTGGGTTTTTCCATCAGAATTTCTCAGTAGCAGCCACGGAGTCTGGATTTGTGACCGGTTGATGGCAATAGGCTCGCCCCCTATTACATGGAACTTAAACAAAACTGGCGAAATGTGGGTGTACTATTAGGGTACACCTCTGTTTAAACCTTTAGCGATTACAGGCGTGACGTTATGTTGCTATAAGTACCTTTTTTGCAGCTTTGCTGTCTAGCTGCTTTGTAGTTCGAAGGATTCGTAGGTAGGCTGTAGTTAGTCATTGTACTAGGAAAAAAAAGCAGTCTAACAGTAGTCAGTCAACTGGTCACTTACGATAAGGTACCAAACTCGCTTACTTACTATACAGTTCTGCAGGCCTGTGACGTATCTCTGTTGACAGCTCGAAATGATAGTAACTGGGCTCAGTGTTCATTAAATAACTGTCAAATGGTAAGTTTCGTATATTATGTATGACCAGTCGCAATCAAATATGACATCATCCATCGGTGCCCATCGTGGTTGATAGTCACCGTAACTCATTTTGACAGACGCTTTCGTATCGATTCTTCTAATATTGCGATTATGTAGCATACTGGACTACAAATTGATGACAACTGAGGTTGAAGTGGCTTTCGTGAAAGACGTTACATCGTAGCCGGGCTGTTTGTCACCGTAAAGTGACGTCCACTCTTTGTAATAAATACGTAATACCAATATTTATGACATTCAAGTTCGGTGTACAACCGAAGCTTGATAGTCACTGGATATCAGAAAGATACGTAATAGGCCTGCAGATCTCATTTTTTCCTGTTTTAACGCTAATAATCATATTATCTTATGTCTTTTTTAATTTTAGTTGTAATTAGTTAGTAAAATTACAGCGTATGTCTTTCTTTGTATTATGTTTCGCAAGCTAAGTAAACTCTTAAACGCAGGGTCTACTATTGTATTTCACCTATAAAGCCACAATTTTTTTTTTCTCTTATGTTACTTAACACTTGTCTTATTTTTGTGAATGCTGGTTAACCTGTAATTGGCGACTGTTTAAGTCCAAGACTGTAAAACCTATGTATGCATACCTAAATGTTGTACGCAGAAGCTATTAGTGAACCTATATTAATAAATAATTATAATTATAATAATACATAAAAAAAACCGGCCAAGAGCGTGTCGGGCCACGCTCAGTGTAGGGTTCCGTAGTTTCCCGTCCGTCACAATAAGTGATCCCACTTATGAGTTTAAAGGTGGGTATCCATTATGTAAAAATGCTTGCATATACGAATATACTACAAACTTAGTCCAGAAATTATTTTGTACACCTTTTTGTCTTTTTTGTACAAAAACTGTTGTTTCCATCAAGTTCAAAATGATTTTCCTAGAAAGTCCTTATAAAGTTCTACTTTTCAGATTTTTTTCATATTTTCTAAATTTATGGTTCAAAAGTTAGAGCGGGACACATTGTTTTTTACTTTTGGAGCGATTATTTCCGAAATTATTGACATTATCAAAAAATGATTTTAGGAAACCCCTATTCATTTTTAAATACCTTTCCAACAATATATCACACGTTAGGGTTGAAATTAAAAAAAAAAACACTTCCCACTTTACATATAGGGGGGCTACCCTAATAAAACATTTTTTTCCAATTTTTATTTTACACGTCGGCGTGATTGATATACATATTGGTACCAAATTTCAGCTTTCTAGTGCTAACGGTCACAGAGATTAAGCGAGGACGGACAGACGGACGGACGGACGGACGGACAGACATGGCGAAACTATAAGGTTAAGTTTAAGTTTAAGTTTAAGTTAAGTTGACTACGGAACCCTAAAAACACATCTAGAGAAGGGAAGACACATGATAAGGCAGATGGAAAATGAATAAAAATGCAAATAGGACCTTTGGACCTTAGGTACACGTTTCTCATTCAACATGTCCATTTTAGTAAAGGTATGATGCACCATTTTTGAGCTCCGTTCCTACGCCTAGCCTTGTATGGGACATTATTAAGTATTATATTTATCACTAATAAGGTCAGCGCGTGTCTTTGAACCCTGATTGATCTATACTTATTATATAATATTATAAAGAGGAAAACTTTGTTTGTTTGTTTGTAATGAATAGGCTCAAAAACTACTGGACCAATTTAAAAAATTATTTCACCATTAGAAAGCTACATTATCCACGAGTAACATAGGCTATATTTTATCTCCGTACTCCCACGGGAACGGGAACTAGGCGGGTGAAACCGCGGGACGTCCGCTAGTCTATTATAATCGCAAACACGAGTATAAAACTCTTTAATTGTTTTAGATTTTTGTAATTTATGAACTATTTACACGTTAGAGATGAAATAATTATTTTTCGGGACCTAAGGTGGCCTACAACTATAGAACCTTCAGCCAATCTGGATTGTGTTTTTAAACAGTAGGTCTGTTACATGATGGCTCATAAGCATGCTTGGAATTGAACTGAGAACAGCTGATCATTTATTTAAAAAATAAAGCAACGGAATTCAATTGTCTGGAAGGCCTTCAAGAAAATTTCCAACAACCCACTTATTCAAAACATCTTCATATCACAACATTACATAAAACAATGAAATTACGTAATAATTGCTGTCTCACCTCGCGTTACTTTTCATATCTATACATATGTACATGCAGATAACAACGTCAAACTCTAAATATTTATACTTGGCGTTTCCAAACACCTTTGTATCGTATGTTCAATGAAGACAAACGATGGAAACACCGGTTCGTAATTATCGATGAATGTGAGTATCGACGTCAATACATCACTAGGGTTGACCACAGAAGGTAATTATTACACTCATCATCTGCCTAGCCTTTTCCCAACTATATTGGGATCGGCTTCCAGTCTAACCGGATGCAGCTGAATACCAGTATTTTACATGGAGCGACTACCTATCTGACCTCCATAACCCAGTTAGTACCGGGTAATACGATACCCCTTGGTAAGACTGGTTGTCAGACTTTTTTGGGCCTCTGACTACCTGTAACGACTGTCAAAGATCTACAAATGACAGCCGGGACCAACGGCTTAACGTGCTTTCCGAGGCACGGAGGAAACTGGATATGTAATGGGCGGTCACCCATCCACAGACCAACCTAGGCAAGCACGGCTTAACCAAACGATCAACCCGAGCGGCTGTTATTATTTAGCCACGAGCTCCTACACACACACAGGTACACACTGTACGGGTATACACACCCAAGTAACACAGGAAGCATTTTAACAAACGAATAGTAAACTTATTTAGAACTTAAGGCCCGTATAAACTCTTATTTGAGTTCACCGAGCATCTTGACGCTTTATATTGGTATTTCAAAACCATTATGATGCTTTACGATGTATAACGGTTGCATAATGGCATATGAAAATGGTTTTGTAAAGCCTTTAGTTTGAGTGCAGCAAATCATAAGGCAGCTGTATAGCT
This sequence comes from Xestia xanthographa, assembly GCA_905147715.2. Lineage (NCBI taxonomy): Eukaryota > Metazoa > Arthropoda > Insecta > Lepidoptera > Noctuidae > Xestia > Xestia xanthographa. The sequence goes on from LR990659.1 coordinate 23,630,159, forward strand.
TTCAGCTGTTTTAAGTGCGTTTGGATCTACAATAGCATTTTTAAGTAGTACGATAATGCCTATTGCCGCTTAATAGCATAAACTTGTACCATTATAATGCGCCGTAAATCCGTCATACAGCTTTGAGCTGTTTTTAGTGCCCTTTGTTGTGTAATAGCACTTTTAAGTGGGAAGTAACAGCCTAGTACCGCTGAACAGCATCAACGTGAAGCAATGTAATGCTTGCATTAATAGAGGTCAACTGAGTTCTGTTGTACAGCTTACAGGTATTTAATCAAATACACGTGAGTTATTGTAATGCGTAAAGCTGTATATACATTCATTTCACTGTATTCGTAAAACCATTTGTCGGCCATATTGGGGAAAAGCACATATTATATGATCAAAAAAACAACAGCCATTTTTAGGGAGGATTTTTTATTTTCATTTCTTCTTGATTTTGAACTACGGTCGTCCGGGGTCCAACCATGCCTATGTCATTCGAATCTGTGTCTGATTTTTCTCCATTATGGATAATTCAAGTCTACTGGTAACCGGTGAACCCATAAAGAGCTACTTTATAGACAATGGTATTACAGTGGCACATCAAAAGTCTTTTTTCTGGCCTCTAGCTTAATAATTGTTCACGTGTGAGTATTGATACAACCGGTGGCATTAATTACCCTTTTTAAGGGCTCATCTGGCTGCTATAGATCGACACCATTTTGTAAATATTTTATAACCAAAAAATATTGTCATTTGGACCTATTTATAAAAGCAATAGACCTATATCATAATAATATAAATTTATTTAATACTGCTCAAGCAATACTATTATATTAATTATGCAAAATTCGTTCTATACTAGGAATACACAATTGTTTTGGGCATTTCACACATATTTTTATGTCACATTTTATATGAAAACCACAAAATAACGAAGGCGCGTGAAAATTTTCAATGAAACTTATATAGACATTTACAGTAAACTACATTGCGAATAATATTTACAGGCATAAAATAAGAAAAGAGTCAAAAACGTTTCCAGTATTATAATTTTTGTTTTGATGCAAACAAATATGGTGTCATTCACTCAGTTTTGACCGTCTTCGTCCATAATATTATATTTCTAGACAAAGTTAATTGTATTATAACATTTGTACCGTAGTATTAGAGATGTTTTTGCAATGATGTAGGGTTTATTTAAGTTCTAACTGTGAACACTTAAATAGCCTCAATCATTCTTTTAGAACAATCTAATGCTAGTCTAATGCTTTTGTAATGCAATTAACATCTTCATTATCAATAATATTGCTAATATAATGTTTCTGTAATGCGATTGGCAACTTCATTGTCCGTAATAATGTTTCTGTAATGCGATTGGCAACTTCATTGACCGTAATAATGTTTCTATAATGCAATTCGCATCTTATTTGGTCACATTAATGCTAATGTAATGCGCCTGTAATGCAAATAAACAACTAATTGTGAACTTATTTATGATCTAAAGCCGTATAATTTGTGCCCAAATAAGCATTACAGTAGCCGTATAAACGTTTGTAATGCTATCATAGAACTAATTCAAAATGCGAAAACGATACAGAAATGCTGTAAGTCGGCCGATATACTGCTTTGATGTGTTACTTGGGCAGGTACCTATATACAGGTATGTACACTATTTATCGTAAAAAAAATGTCCTGCAGTAGTAGATACCTTTCGGAAAACATTTCTACTCAAAGGTCTAAGCGAAATTCCCAGAAAAAATTCTAACCAATGTTTCTTTTAGGACAAATCGCCACAGAGGAATGTCAACGGGTCGGTATAGTTACTGGGAACTGGACTCGATCAGAAATTGACACCAAATTCCGCGAATACACGAACATAAGGTTAGACAACCTTGCAGAACACCCACCTTGAAATATCATTGGAACAAAACACGCGCTAACTGGGATCAAAGATTGTAATACTGTACCAATTATGGCGGATTGTGAGTCCAACGCCTACGAGAGCTGCATTCGTACGATGGTTTGTTGAGTCTTGATTCTATTGAATGGACAATCAATTGATCTATTTGCACAAAAACGTCTCGCGTATTACAAATGGATATTTTACTTGAGAACGCCCCAAAATAGAGAAAATATGTCGACTAGTTTTTGGCGATCCAAATTCTTTTGATTTGAAAATTACTCTTCTAAAATTAAACATTCTGACTCAAGTTTGGGTGCAAAATCCTTATTATCAAATTGAGAGTCGGCTTTTTTCGTCATCTAACCGTTTATAAAGACTATCTGCACAATCTACAGTATTGTCTTCGTTAAATCTAATTGTAGAACAATTCAGTTCGATTGTTTGCCGACGAGGTTCATCGACAAATTCCTGCAGTTACGTGATTACGTCAAGCCTTTCCCTCTGGCAACTTTTACGACTTGGCAACAAGTTTTGGAAACAATAAATATAAAGTAAACATTGTTTTGATGTTTCGCAACAGTGCACAAGCTGCATTTTTGTTCGCCGCTCACAAAATAAATATTTATAGTGAATTGTTTATCAGGTGAATAACTTCTGGCTTTGATGCTGATTAAGAGGACTTGTTGCATCAACAAATTCAACAATCAATCGATTCCTGTTCTCTCTGCTCATCTGCCGAGGAATTAAAAACGTAATCATTGAAAAGATGGTAAATAAACAGAAATCCCGAAGTATCTTTCTCGAGCGTTACGTCAGACTGAAGCAGGAGTTTAAAATGATCGTGTATCAAATGCTTATTAATACAAGAGCACGGCCAAGCTGTCCTTGTGGTGGCCTAACACCAAGAGCAATGTCAGCCAGGAATAGACAACGAGCCGTCATTGAAGCACCGTTGAATTGGTGCCAAACACTCTACGAAGACAGACGGATAAAAATACACCAACAATGTCAGGCCAACGTATTGCCAGTTTGTGTAAAAAATGGCTAATTTGCTCTTATGTAAAACTTGGCAACACTGCACGCTTGTTCGTTTAGGTTTTTGTATGTGTATTTATGTTGGTTATTGTTTACTGTCCAGCAGCGTTTACGTAAGTGACGCGCGACGGTATGGATATTGATTCAATTGATTGGTTATTAGCTGCATGCCATTATAGAACTAGTATTTGATACACATAGGACATTCACGTAGTGCCTACTAACTCATAGAGATACCCGTATGTTCTTATACATAGTTTCATAAGAAGAAGAACGCTATGTAAGTATCAGACATTTGCAAAAGTTACATCATTGCATTCATTGCATACAGTAAGTGGGTGCGAGGTTATCAACCTATCAAAGCGACGGCTGGAATCTTCAACATAACGTAACCTCCCTGATACTGCTCGGTTATATTCCATCCATAAAGCAAAAGAACATGAAAGTAAATAGGTACATATTACATATACCTTCACTTTAGGTATGTATCTATTACCTACCTACGTACATCCATCGAATGTTTATTACGTCAACCACGCTGTTTACAAAAGGCGACTAACAAATTATCCGGTGCTAATTCTGGCTACATGTTGACCCCTCCATCCCGGTTATTTATGCCGGGAACCCTTGTTCTATGGTGTGAAACGTTATATTAATATCCCCTGACGTCATCTCACTATATCGCACCTACGCCAATTCTAATTATCAAATGATGGATAGATAATAACTAACAGAAAATTCCGTTTTCACACTGTCATTTTTGTAATCAAAAATAATTTTAGTAGTTTTTTTCCTAATTGGGAAACGAGTTTCATTTCATTAATAGATTGTTGCTGTCTCTTTTGCTCGCTCACGCGACACGAAAGGAAATGTGTGCCGAGTTAATTGCGTTTATCGCGTCACATTACGCCGGCGCTAATAAAAAGCGTGCCACATCAAGTCAGTCCCTTCAAGTCATACATTTAAAAAATGAAAGCATTTACATACGAAATTAGTCCGCCGGCAATTTGGACTGGACATGACCTTTTATTTCGTGAACCGGAACATAAAATTAGGGGTTAAGTGCAAACATTACTTGGATTTAATTTACTCGTCCATGATTTTGAAAAAAGCTTTGGAAAATGTAGTGAGGAGAATGTTGAGTATGGATGTAGATGACTACAAGAGCAGAAGAAGACCAAAGAAACCATGGATGGACTGTGTGAAAGATGATATAGCTAGAGGCTAAGGACAGTAGGTGCAACTTGGCAGCGGGCGACACGAAGCCGCCGCAGACGACGTGTCGTCGCTTCATGTCGCCGCGACACGTCGCCGCCTCATGTCGCTGCTTTCATGATTTCGAACCCGACTGCAGACGACAGCTGCAGATGGAATCCAGTTGGTTCCGAGTGTTCCGTGAAACAAGTTGTGTGACGTGTTCGAGAATAATGATCGCAGTTTATTATTATCTCTTATTAGAAGAGGAAGAAGACGATGATGACTTGTTGCGCCACCTGGTTTATGAGTTTATCTTTTCAGAATCTGAAAAAATCATTTTGGAAAAAATAAACTCGCTCGACGACGTGTCGTTACACTCATTGCTCCTCCACGTCAGCGACACTACTGACCTGCGGTCGGGCGACACTTGAGTCTGCCGTTCGACGACGCGTCGCTAGCTTCATGTCGCTTGCTTCGGAGGGAATTTCATAGAAATACACAGAAACCAGTAGTCGCGGCGGCGGTGCTTGGTAAGGACCAAGCACCGCCGCCGCGACTGCACAAGCACAGAACGTAAGTTAACCTCAGTAATCAAAGGTAGGTCCAGGAATAATAATGATATGGGTGACATTTGCAAGTCGAGTGCAAACTGCTCGGTAACCCATATCTCTAGTAGCTAGTAGATAACACAGATTAGAAGCATTTCATAGACTGATTTGAACATGTTGTTAGTCTTACTCCTAGAGTCCACGGATAAACAAATAAAAAGTAGAATATCTCTATGGATCTACCGCTGTTCTAGTACCTACTGTGTACTGTCTTTCTTTTAAAAGGACAAGGAGAAGGGAGTAGATACAAGGTGAATATGGACCTTTCACAAAGCCACTCTAACTCTACGCAAAAATTATTGCTGGGAAACGACTTTTTTTTTGGGGTGAAAAATCACGTTTCACGGTAGGACTTAATTTGTTGATGTCTATGGTAGCGTCAGAAATAGTTTCCATGAACCCTTCAGAAAATCTTTTAACTGCTTTCAGGAAACCCCACCCACTAAACTAGCAGCTTTTCCTGGGGGCGTGCGTCTTATCAGGGAAGCACTTAGACGAAGAAGTATCTCAGAGGACGCAATAGATATAATGATGGCGTCCCTATCCTCGAATACTGTAAAGCAATATAATAGCTGCTTAAAGCAATGGTGGAGTTATACCAAAGATAATGATATAAATGTTTTCAGTGCATCCATACCTATCATAATTTCCTATCTAACATTGGTTTTCCAAAGAGGTGGTTCTTACCAAACCTTAAATTGTCATCGGTCATCGCTTTCTCTAGTACTTGCCTAGGTGTATGTATAAGAGGGATATGGTAACCTCTTATCCACTGCAATATTAAAGGATCCTGAGTTAGTAATTCCCAATTTAAATAAAAATACTGCAGTCTGCCTGCAAATTTTAATGTAACGCACTCCAAACCTTGTGCTGATGAATGCATTGGGGTCGTGGAGGTACCTACCCATTTAAAGAAGGTAAAGTCATAACATTCAAAACTTGTACTTCAATTTCCCTCTCATAGAGAGGAGGCCGTGTCCCAGCAGAGGGAACATTAAAAGGCTAATGATGATGGTGATGATGACTTAAAAAATAACTTTTAAAATACTTAGTTGGAATTTTGACCCCCAATATCTCCGCAACTAGGTTCCCGGGTATGGTGTAAAAAAATGACCGTAATGGCGGAGAGTGCCTTTCGGCTTGGTTACGGATACTTTAACTCCCCTTTTATGACCCATGGTGAACAATGCCACGATTACCTAGGTACTAGCACTGCCCTGCCCAGCCCTCTTCACCTTCAGTAGCACACCACCTAAGCGTGTTACAACGATTCAAAAGACCACTCCATAACTTTCAAAAGACCCTCCACTCTAAGAACAATGTTATCACAACACCAAGTGTTTAATTCACTCAAATCGAGGCAAACGGTGACTTTATCGCTTTTATCAATAAACAAAATCCACATGTTTTCTTTGATAACCTCTTGCTAAAATAACATTGTTTTTTAAGACTTGTATGTTTGATCCGATGTATGAGATGCCTCAACATGAAGATAGATGTACCTTATAACACGTCCAGTAATAGAACAGCGTTATTTTTCGCGCATGACGTCATAGTCGGTCCCGCCATACGCCACGCCCCGCCTGCAATTGATGGACCTAGTCCTGAGTTTAGGTACACTTTCTCATAATAATTAGAGTGGGTTAGAGGAAAATATAACTCTGAATCGTGGGGAATGACATCATCTGTGGCAATAGAAGAGTATCCTTCATATCCAGGTGTACAATTACCTACGTTCCTTTCTTTTCGGTTCATTTTAATTACTTTATTCATACATTTTTGATCTAATCTTTTACTCTGGATGCTCTTAGTGTGCACGTCTTTCTACATCGTTCTCACATATATGTATAATCTCAAAATTAATGATGTAACCAAGATTTTGTAACAATATTTTGATTTTAAAAGAGTGTCCATGGAGTTTCTTGCCCGTTCTTCTCCATAGAGATCTACGCCCCTAGCGTAGATCTCTAAATAATGGGCAACTACAGTACTTTCTCAAGTTATTATGCCTTGTGACTGGGACTGTAGCTTTGATTTTCTTTTTTGTACTTATTTTTGACTTTCAAAAGTGCCGTAATGGTCTAATTGAAATAAATGCTTTGAGTTTGAGTTTGAGTTTTCCTGCAATTAATTATATTGTTTTTCCTCTGTTTGTCTTACTTTCTAAGGAAATCCCATTGTTTTTCCCTGAGGGTACGTACCTACCTACCTACCTAATCATATCCACAAATTTCAACACATTTTAGCAACAATTTATTTACCTAATCAATTTTGTTTCACAGGACAGATGAGCAACTTTCAAAGGGCAAAGGCACTCACAAGCAAGCAAAGCCCCGACCTCGCCGTACACCTTCCGAAAGCGACCGTTCAGCGTATTATCGTCGACGATAAGATACGCAGTCTTTAGACAAGAAGCCAAAGATAATTTTCAGAATTTCGTATGCTTATCTGACGTTCGTACGTTCAACTTGAATCCTCAGAAATTTACATAGCTGCAAAGCAAGGACAAGACGAAGGTCCATTCCTATGATGACTAATGTCTGATGAAACAAATAAAATGATTGGTGAACTTGAAAAAAAAAATGAAAACTGCGTATTAAATTTCTGAACGAAAAAAAAAAAACAAAATAATGTTTTATTTTTCCGTTGTAAAATTTTATGTTTGAAAATCGAACATCGTATGCATGAAACGTTCATCGGTATGCATGAAGCGTCAGTAAACTTTATTTATTCGTTGCTATGGAAATGTCACAGTTGATTTTCCGTTGTTTATCTATCATTCGTTCCCAATCAAATTAGTTCACAAATAAATACTGTTCGTACGCGGATCGAACCAATTTAAACTAGTTATTTAAATGCACTCCATCGCTTTCCATTACGTGGTACATACCTATTTGTATATTCTGAACGGTTTCCGCTCATTGTTTATAATTTATCACTTCCAGCATTTATTTACTTTGTTAAGACATAATTGTATTAGACATGTGTTTCGTCAATACACGCATGGAGGAGCATGCAGTCATCAGCTGATCTTTGACAGTAGTTACAGGTAGTCAGAAATTTGACAACCACTTACAAAGGGGGGGGGGGGGCAGCAACCGGGTTGTGGAACTTGTGGCGGTCAGATAGATCCCTTCTTTGTAAAATACTGGTTAGCTAGTTGGGAAAAAGCTAGGCAGCCTACTAGATAATAGATACCATAATTATTATGTTAAGGAAATGTTAATAGTGATAATATGCGAAACTGAACAAAAAGAACAAAGCACAATGGTTAACCGAAACTAACAACAAATGTGTAAAAACGTACAAACCTACCTGTTTATACTTTCAGGAGGAAATTGCTTGGATGTTTTCAATTCCATTCTTGTGATCCGTAGTCTTAGTCATTTGTTTGCTGTGACTGTTGAAAGAGTAGGCCACAACATCTCTTCCCATTCTTGGAATGAGTTCAGGGGATTAGACCATAGACGCAGTCCTCTTTTTTTTCTTCTTTCGCATGGTAGCACTTGATTGGACCCCGTAGGCGAGGGACACACAGTGGTGTAAGTATTGAATTAATTTCGTAAAAATGCATGTGAACGGAAATTAGGTACAGCCGCAAGTGAGATTATTTTTCCAGTTTCACTAACATTAAGCAACAGTTAAACATACCTATGCCTAATAAAATTGGGCATAATATTTAGGTAGGTACCTACCTTGGCTTTAATTTGCGAAGTCGCCTATTGTTATTACAACAAGTGTTCGAAACAACGAAGAAACAGCGATTTAATCTTGATCCTGCTAAGAAAATGAATAGGATAGAGGAAAATAATGTTCTATATGGTGTCGGACGTAAAGAACAGCACCATCCCATATCTTTCCGTGGGTGTCGTAAGAGGCGACTAGGGACTCAATCAAAATCAAAATCAAAGCATTTATTTCAAGTAAGCCAGTTACAGGCACTTTAGAACTGTCGAAACAAAGATGAAAATTAAATGTAGCTACAGTCCCAGTCACAAGACATAAAAACTGTGAAAGTACTGTAGTTGCCCATTCCCTAGCGTAGATCTCTATGGAGAAGAACGGGCAAGAAACTCCATGGACACTCTTTTAAATCAGAATATGGTTACAAAATCTTGGTTACATCATTCACGTTGAGATGGTATATTATGTGACTTACCAGAGAATGGGCAGCAGCGTTCTCTGTGCTTTTGTAACAACTGCACTGCGATCGCCAACCCGCCTGCCAAGCGTGGCGATTATGGCAAAGACCCCCCTTTGGGGGAGGCCCATGTCCAGTAGTGGACGTCTTTCGGCTAAAATAATGATGATGAGAGGTAAATATAAGAGATTGCAAGAAGACATCTCAGATATTAAATCTTCCAAACGATCTCCAGCTGACACAAATTTGGCGCCACACTCTCACTATTCGCAACTAAAGATTAATTGAACCAATAAAGCTAGACGACCAATCATAATAACTTTAATTTCGTCTACTAAATATGCGTCGCCAATAGAACGAATTTATTACGCACGTCCTTACTTTATTACTAATCTTATCGAGGAATCAAAAGTGTCATTACATTAGTTTAGTACAAGTGTTTTATGAGTAGGAAGTCGTTTAATCGAGATAGACTGATTAACGAGCACGACTTTATGTCCTGAGGAGATCCTGGCTGGCAGACTACTCTCGATTTCAGCAAGAATTACTAACTGAACGCGATAAGCGCAACTAAGCGGCGCGCGGTGTTCTAAAACATATTTTTAAGTTAATTAGACTAAATACTATTAGAAACAATAATTTTCTTTATATTTTTTATACGAATCAATTAGCCTATTATGAGTTATGACTCCGACAGTTTTTGAACGCCGAAAATCCGCTCCTAAATTTCTGGTGGGTCAATGCATGAAAAAAAAAACTTTATTGGTGTTGATTCTGTTGTGCACAAACTAAACTTAATTTAGGCTATTGCTATCTTTTTCTCTCTAATAAAACGAGAAAGAGACGGACGTAATTTAGAGCTGTCAAATTTAGTTTGAACTAATATTTCTATACAAATGAAGGGTGCACGTAAAACATGTCGACTAAAAACACGGTGAAGCGCAAGGCATAAACTAGTTTGACATCTCTAACTTAGTTCGTAGCTATAGCCGTCCTTATCTCGCACTGTCTTTTAGTAAAAGATAGCAATAGCCTAAATTAAGTTTAGTTTGTGCACAACAGCGACACCAATAACTTCTCTAGAGGAGTCCTGCGTGCCTGCAGTGGGCATGAATATTGGTCGGATTATGTGGTTGTAGAAACTATATACCTACGATTTCTGTTTGTCTATCAAAGTTATAATAAGAGGTTTCTTGAGTAACATTTGAAACATTAGTAACACCTACATCGCCTACGCCTACGCGGCTACACAGTCCAGGGAATACTTCTAGAAATGTCTTCTCATAAGCAAAGGGTTCTATAACTTTGATGAGAGCTCCTAAGGGATAGGGTAACGAGTTTTACATGACAATGTGGAGTGGAAAGAGACATCAAACATGAGGTTAACGAACGGGACTGCTGTAACTACAATTTGCGTTTTTTGGATTTGCAAATAGGCAGCGAAATTAAACTGAGTTTTTGGTGTCGATATAGCAGCCATATATGTACATTCCACCATGTGTTCGTCCGTTCGATGTTACACTTTGACCTTGAGCTAAGCTCGTCTAATAAGGAGTTTCATTAGAAAGCGTGCGGCCTACTGTGTTATTCTCAGATTTAGAAAGATAAAATCTGACGGATACAGATACCGATTCCTAAAAAAGAATCTAAAATAAATATTTACCTTACTCTAGCATTTAATAGTGGCCCATAAAAAGCTTCAAAGGCAGGGATGATTGAAACGGAAACTATCTGTCCCATCTGAGGCAAAGCAAATTTCAAAGGTGGTCTCACATTAAAAGAATCTGAATTATAAAGAGAACGCTGACACAAAACGTTCTTAGACCGTTTCCTATAAACCTTGAACGGGTCTGCCGACCTTAGTCATAAATCGGTCGCTTTGTGAGCACTTCGCATTACGGCTATGAATATTATGGAAAATAAATTACATTCGCCAATTTTCTAATAGACGACTGAAGCCAACATCGCCAAGTCGAGCCCTTTTACAACTAGCCAAACAAAAAGTCGTTATCTCGTCTTTATCTTGACTGGAATTTAATACACTTTTTATAAGTGTAGCACGTAACTAAAAGACAAGTTGTTATTTCATGAATAATTCAAGTGTGTGCACAGTTTATTATATGATTAGTTCATGTCTTGCACAGTTAAAGAAGGATAAATTGTTATTGACAAAATGTTTTAGAACTTTTTGAAAAACATTGCGAACAGTGGAAGCAAAAACTTGTTAATTAAGAAAAATTCGCTTTAGAAGATAAAAAACAAACAACGTGGGAAAACCCAGCAAACACGTGACTACAGTTGCTATCTATTCTAGCGACAAGAGCGAGATGAAACTAGAACGCCTCAAACCTTGGATGATATTGCCGTGTTTGAATGTGAAAATTAGCATGTGTGTAGCGCCGATGACGTTACAAACTTTGTCGAATGGAAACGAACATCTGGCGAACAAATACGAGAAGATATGATCCTATGTTGCGCGACATGCATCCCGCCACACTTTTCCCAAACCACTATAACTCCTGAAAGCCAGAATCAACAGTGACGACCACCAGAAAAGTGCCGATACAATGAAGCTCGACGGAGTCGCAGATAATGAATATAACTGTCTTGGAACTATGTCGAGCAAACAGAAAGAGATTACTACGGAACACGGACCCCTACTGCAAATAAGTGGCGATCACAAAGTGGGCAACGGACCGTTACACACTGTGACACTGCCCACCAGTCGTCCCCGATTAGAAAACACAAGCTGTTCACGACGTTAATCAAGTCAAATCAATTCGTAACAGCGTGAGAGTCCGTGTTGTCTGATAATAACATACCTATTTAAATTCAAGGATATATTTCGTCGACATGTCGCTGTACCAAACTGGTTGCTGGTTTTAAATATAGAAAAGTTGACATTTACCTCAAAACTAACGCGCGCGCGTTAACGAAATTAAAGAGGATGTTGTAATTGTGAGCGACGCCTGTTCATAAGCAAAGATTATTCCGCAATGTCGGGCCGCGTATACACTGGTGGAGTACCTATACGTAACATGTGCTTTCTCAGGCCCCAAGGTTGCGACAGTCGGTTGCGAGAACGAACCAGCCTTATAGGCAACACACCTACATAATCGCAAGTGCAAAATGCTACACGAGTTCCGACAGGTCTATTATGTGTGTTCCACTTAGGAACCGATCAATATTTGACACATTTAAGCAAGTTTAGCAAAGCAACTCCACTTGTCTGGGTTCTCCGGTAATGGGGACTGAATAATTACTAGTGGATATTATGAAATATCGGGAGCTATTTATATCTGATGGGAATATAACCATATTGTTTGAAGAAAATACTGAAACGGCTTTCAATTTGAAAAAACGCTACACTGAATTTTAGAAGTTAGGCACGAAACTGACGCATTTTTGACAGTTTTGTTAAAGGCATTTTTTTTTAAATACGGTAGACCATTACCTACACGTCAAAGACAATGCATATTCAACTCAACGGCAAAGATAATAACGGGTCGGTCCATTTGCAAGTAGAAAATTAATCGTTTCTGGTCAGAGCTCGTTTGGCACGTGTTGCAAAGTCCATGTTTCCAACAAAACATCTATTGTGTGTATTGATAATGATCCGACTTCCCACAAAGCGGATCGCGTGTCAAATCAGAACATATCCTACTTGTTACATAGATGATTTTACTGCATCTTTACTTATGTACTTAGGTAGAAGTAAGTACTCAATGTGGATATGTAGATGTAAAGACAAAGAACATTCCATTACATTCCTTTAGTATGTTACACGCAACTGGCAAAAATAAGCCTGAAGAGCACTGTTTTTAAAATATTGATATAACTTTTATCTTAAGAATAAAAAAGTATGACAGTTAAATTTATTTTCCATACAAAAACTGTCAAAACTGTTCAATATTTATTCTTCAGTTAAAAGTTATCTGATTGTTGAAAAATCAGCCCAAGTAAATTGACAAGATAAAAATGATTAATTTAAAGCAACATCGGACCCACAATCGGGTCCAGAATACACAAAAGTTTATGAATATAAACTTACATTTTTATTATGAGCATAAGTAAATCATAAATTGAAAATCACATAGTTACCCATGTAACAATGGGAATGGGACGAAAATTATTTCACTACACACTAAGAATAAGTTTATGTATTCATACCAAATTAGTTATGTAAGTACCTAATGTAAAGGTTATCGAACGCAACAATACATTGGTAGGGCCGGAAGATAATACATTTTAACAAACATCAAAATAGTGTTGTTCTTAGAATATATTACACCGTTCTAACAAGTAAACAGTTAAACTCAAGTTTCACCGTTTTGCTTCAATAGCAGCCAAAGGCGTGATTCAAACCTTCATGTTCGTATGAATCAGTAATCACACTACCTACGCACCCATTAGGATGGAATTTCATGAAGTTACCTTACTAGCAGGTAAGTACAAATTTTTAATAGTAGGTAATATCGTAGAACTCTTTCATATGTAAATCATTTTTGTCTGCGCCACATCACCGTAGCATTCGCAACAGAATTTCAAACAATCGTAAAATGTGAATTTTTCAGCACATTTTGTTTAGACTGAATTTTCGAATATTTTGCTCCAACAAACATGAGCGTGGGCGAAAAATGGAAAATTCGTTTTAGTCGAACGAATGTGTACGATACTTTTCAAAGGTTGTCCGTTGACTCCCTGCCTACATGATTATACAGAATGGATTTTATTTTTGCAAAAACGTGACTTGCTAATTACGATTACAACCACCCAATCAATGTTTTAAATATGATTGATTCAAGCACGTTCAAAGATTTAATCGTGCACAAATAAAAATATGGCACATCTGTGCATAGGTAGCTGAATCAAAAATCATTTGGGAGTAAACAATAGCAGAAGAGAATGATAGCATGATTGATAAATAACAGACGATAATCTGGGAGGCAGGCGTCGCGTTAATTAGTGAGAAATGGTTGTTACATGGCAGCAGTACGAAAATAATAGTGAATTATTGCATCTAGTCTAAAAACAGTGAGCTATATAACAAATCTTTATCTGTCTGGGAATGATGAAGAGCGTACGGGCGGCGGAGCATTCCGCTTTATTAGGAAGCCACGTATTAAACCGGCTCGTTCGCCCCACGTGCTACAGCCGTGCTCCTCCAAACGTGCGAACAACGTCAAACAATACAACATACGTACACCTCGCCTGATATTTTATCTTCGACGTACAACTAGCTAGTCAGCTACCAAGCCAACATACGTCGGCAAGCAGATGTGCCAAATACACGCTTAGTATACCTACTCAACACTGGAATAGAACACCTATATGATATTAACATAAAATCAAACCATTGTTTACTGTTACATCGATATTTTAATTTCATCGTAATTTTATGGAAGATCGATACATGGTGACAAATAATTACTGAAATTAACTGACTTTTTACACTTGAACTTTCAATGCTATAGGCACTCGATATAATAGATCTAGATGTGAACATTTGAATATTTAATACGCACAGATATAAAAAAGACGACGGTTCGCAAATACACATACGGTCACACTAATGTTTATAATATCCAAAATGGCTTAAAATGTTCACATTAGAACGTTCATTTTGTGTCGATGAGCGTTGTGAAGCTAATTGGAATGAAAGACCGCGGATATCAAAGCTGACACCGAATCTCCTAATTACTGGGGATACGATCACTCTACAGTTATATACAATGACTGTTACGAAGGGTACACATCAGATACTCTTATTATTCAATACAATATTTTAAAAATTAAACGCTGCGTCGACACTACTAAACTGCAGGATTTAGATTACGCGAATTTTTGAAACAACGTTATAATCGTAAACAATGTCTAATTGGTGAATGTCGCTGTCTTACAAAGTAGCAAATAATTCTTTAGTCCACAGGCAGACTGCTCAGACAATAGAAAATAGATAAAACATCTCGCGCTGAAAATAACTGTCGCTCAGAACAATGTCTCGAAAGCAATCTGAGAATTATTAATTATTAGTTTGCTTTCGACTCAATGGCGCCAGTTATAAACGTAGCGTGATTTTTTTCTTAGACTTGGTATACTCTCACTTTAAAAACTCTGAAATTAACTATTCTAAAAATTCTACTAGCTAACTCTTACTAAATACCTAAGTGTTTGGACACCAAGCTTTCAACATTGCCACCTCAGAAACGGTGTAGTTTACAAAATTAAAAAGTATGAAGTGACTAGCTACTTAAGAATTGTTCTACTGTTCACTGATACTTCGAGACTTACATAAAAAGTGCAAAGTTTAATACTGACATAATATGCAATAAGAGTACTGATTTAGCACAGCAATATTGTTGTAAGAAGTAGGCAATGAATTTGATTATTAAGATCATAAAAACATTAACAATTTAATCTAAATATTTACACAGCTGGACCATTTTCAAAATAATAATTATGGCACCAAATGAAATAATAGGTCTTTATTTAAAAACTAAATTATTAGAATAATAAAAATTAATATATTATTTCAAGGTTTAAAGATTTGTCAATGGACATTTCACCACAAGACATTGTTTATATAGCACAGTGCTTAGTAAAAAAAGGTATATAAACAAGCAACTTGAATTTTGACATTGATTGATCATAGAAAAGATTGAGAATGCATCATTTACAATATACATTGACTCGAAACGATTAATTTAGTGTACAATTTGATATGATTTTACAAGTAGTTATTATCATAACTTGACCAGTTCCAATTGCAAGAACGAGGACAGTACTAACTCAAAGACGACATCATACGCATGCATCAGACATAGCTCAAGTCACATCAGTAAGGTTTTATAATAAATATATGAATGTGCACTGAGCGGTTAAGTAACCTTCCCATGATTCCAACCTAATAACTATTACCACAGACGCTCACAATGTACACAATGTAAAATGCACTACGAATTACTAGATATTTATTTGTACAGCTTGGATTCAAAGTCCTACATCTAATAGCTAACAAACTTTATAGTAAACATTGCCAATTAAACATTGCTGTGACATCACACACTCCAGAGAATGGTGGGACCGAAACTAATAGCTGAACCTGATTATAATGATATCTTTCTCATTATACACATGCTTATTGATAACATCAGTCTCAATGACAAGATATCAACGCGACTCTACGCCGCGCTTCAATGATCTAACACTAGGTACCTTTAAACATATTCCTATTCTTAATGAAAACAATATCTCATATTATAAAAATTCTCTCATGTCTTATTTTGTGCTGAATACCAAGTTGTAATGTATAAAAAACTATAAACATTTAACAGGACAGAAATATTGTTGCTAATTGGAATATGTTTAAATGAACAATATTTATTGCTTTTAGTAAATAAACTGATGCTAGCAATAAGGCCAGGTCACATAGCACAGTTTGAGAGGCTGGCTTTAGAATATAAAGATGTATTCATGCACATTCCGTATGTTTGACTCCATAAATAACATAACTACACTTTAACCTAGAAAATAAGGAACTAAGACAAATTACACTTAAATTCAAATGAAACCGCACATCAGATCACAAACACAGGTCAAATTGCACATGTGAGCACAACTACAATGAATACATATACAATAAATTAATCTCTTCAATAGGTTGATGTAGTTAAAGTTCCTTAGTTAAAAATATCAACTGATACAACAATATTAACACTATAAATAAAACCAATAACGAAATGTCAATTAATTAGAACCTATACATAATTAATTATAACATTCCATCAAGATAAGTAATACATAGTTTTAGGAAATTCAATTCAGTAATCTACTAAAATATTAGTGATGGTCGTCAAAATTGCTCTAAGTTGATGGTTTAGTGATGTAATTAGATAAAATCGAAATTGAGAAGTTCGATTGTGAATTCTTAAAAGCAACAAGAAAAATTTGATCAATTACATATTACAAAATTGTATTCTTGACTTCGTAAAAACAATAAAAAATATTATATAATAATAAAGCTCACCACATCCCAATGCTACCAACAGCAAACTACCACGTACCATATGAACGACCAGGTAGCAAGACATTGAGTGCTGAGCGAGACGCTGCGGGTACAGGGTGTCAGTGGTAACACTCAGGATATCACCAGAACAAGGATCACTTCAGCTCGTCTACCTGCTCTATGTTATGTCAACTTGAAAGGGCACTAAGCAAATGAACGCCACCGAAATTTCGGAAATCAGTTCTACTATCATCTTGCCTACACTCCAAATTTGATCCACATGGGGTGCCAGCCAGGGGCCGCCTCAGCGTCTATAATCACCCAAAGCTGTGGCAAAGAGACGCACACTTCACCGTTCCACGACCACAATGTCACGGAAGATTCACTAAAAACACCTACTCACGGGAGTGTCCGCTCGCAGGCACCAACTATGCGCTCAGAACTCGGCAAACTCCCTTGCACACTTCTCAGTCGATGAGATACGTAAAGCCTCCTCCTCATAGTCGTCGAAGTTGCTGGTATCGCCCGGGCCCTTGCAGCGCGGGATGAACGGCGCCTCGATTTTCTTCTGGAAGACGGCGATCCAGTCGGTGCTCGCGAACCACTTGTGGCCCTTGATGTCGTTCACGCCGGCCTTCAGGTTGCCGTAGCGTTTAGTCAGATCGACTTGCAATAGATTACGGAGCAGATCCTTCAGATCAGAACCGAAGTGCGAAGGAAAGCGGACCTTTCCAGAAACGATTTTTTCGTAAATCTGGATGGGCTGGTCGGCGAAGAACGGCGGGTAACCAGCCGCCATTTCGTATACTAGGACGCCGAGCGCCCACCAGTCGACGGCTTTGTTGTATCCTTTGGAGAGAATGATTTCCGGCGCCAGGTACTCGGGCGTGCCGCACAGCGTCCACGTACGGCCCTTCACGCGTTTCGCGAAACCAAAATCTGTGACTTTGAGGTAGCCTTGCGAGTCGATTAGCAGGTTCTCGGGCTTGAGATCCCGGTAGATGAGATCCAGGTAGTGAAGGTACTCGAAGGCGAGCACAATCTGTGCCGCGTAGAAGCGCGAGTGCGGCTCCGAGAAGCGCCCCACCTTGCGCAGATGCGAGAACATCTCACCGCCTGGCACATACTCCAACACCATGTACAAGTTCGAGTTGTCCTTGAAATGGAACTTGAGGCTCACCAGGAAGGGGAAGTTGATAGCCTGAAGGATTCGCTTTTCATTTAACGTATGCTCAACCTGCTTCAATTTGACCACTTTCTGTTTATCTAATATTTTCATAGCATAATATTCTTTTGTAGGTTTATGTTGAACTATCATGACTCGACCGAACGAGCCAGTACCTAAGGTTTTAATTCGCTCAAAATCGTTCAATCCGGCGGTGTTGGTAGGATTCTTCTTCCATTTCTCCTCGAAATCCTCTTTGGCCTGATCGAGGAACTCCTTGACGCTTTCAGCGGCGTCCACCTTCTTATTGGCGGTGGCAGCATTGTTGCCCATGGCGCACCCCACAAACTGGTCCTACACCCTCGATTCGCCGTTATTAGAGGCCGCCTTGCTGCACTAATCGATGCCTGCTGTGCGACCGCGTAAGAAACGGGGCAGGTCAACACAAACCAATTTGAAACACGTACATTCTCAATTTTGATATCACGATCACACGTCACGAAATACAATCGATGCAGGTACACATTGACACGATTCCTTGTACGGAAAATCACAAAAAATACTTTGTCACATTCACAAGAATAAAATGGCTTCCACAACCGGACTCGATCGACAGAGCGAGATCGAGCGACGATTCGCTCACGGGTGGCGGTCAATTAAAATAATGTTGCCAGCTTACAAAGAAAAATCTCCTTACGTGTGTGAAAAGCTACTATTTTTAAAACCTACCATTATTTTAGAATATTTCTAATCAGGACGTAATTATTTTATTCATACTCATCGTGTTAACAAGCTGATAATGTTGTATGTGATGTGCACCCAGTGAACCAAAGATGCTATTCTTTTACATCTAGCTGTAAAGTGTACTTTCAAATCGGAAGCAGTTTTATTAGTAAAAATTTAATGATAGTGTAAAATTCTTACCCATAGACCTAAGTTTTTCGTTTTTGCGCGTTTGTGCATTTTTTTATTGAAATAAGGTATAAACATGTCTGTTTAGTTTACTTTTGTGTCAGGACCCCATGGAACTCCTGTTGGGGTACCCATGCCCAAATTATTTTTTTTACAAAAAAAAGGCTAAAGGCGACCAAAATGTTTTATTATGTAAGAAGTAAAACATTATCGTCATGATAATCTATGTGATTTTCTGGAAACCTGACTTGCCCACGGCGCTTTTTTTGTGAATGGCATCCTGGCAGGCTGGCTTCTGCTTAACAGGACTAACCTGTGGGTACCTAGAGTGTGTAAAGCCTCTATCCATACTTGGGTTCCGCTTTATATACCCCGGAATCGTGTAAACGATATTTGACAATCGTCAGATATCGTTTACCCGAAAAATAAAATTGTTATTCGACTTATTTTGTGCAGAAAAACGAAAATTTAATTTTAATTAAAAAGTTCCAAATTTATCTTACAATTAAAATATCATTATAACAAACCCTAAATCAACGATTGCAAAGAGGTTGTGTGGCTTGGTGAAGATATCTAGTCAATGATTCTCTTTTTAATAGGCACACTAAGTACATAGTACATGGTAAATAAATATTCTGTTTGTAAATAGAAAATAAGGTACGATGGGGTTGGCATATCCGTATGGATAAAAACCCCTTGAAGTTTTCAAAGAATAAAAAAAAAAAGACTATCAAATGAATGAGGGATTTTTGTTTTAGCTCTTCTCTAGTCACTGGATAGATGGCGCTGAACTTAGTATGTTAATGCAAGGAACAGAACTTAAAAAAACTGATTTTAACAAAGCGCAAGAAAACTAGGTTATATATTCGGAAGGTCAAGCAAACGAAAGTGTCTGACTGACACTTTCGTTTGCTTATGCTAACCTTAACGAGCGTATTTGACGTGACGCAATGTTTTTTTTTGTCCAAGTGTTTTGGGTTTGGCACCAACTATCATAGTCAGTTCAACGCCATCTATAGAGTTCTTGGAAACTAAGTTTTTTTTTAATACGTCAAAAGGAAAACCTCACATTGCCTTATAGAGAAGCTGCAAATACTTTAAATAGTGGTTAACCTTTTTTTTAAGTTTTGCGGGGTGATTTGAGAAAAAAAAATCTACCATTTAGTGAAATATGTTTTTTTGTGGCAACATAGTAGGAACTTCTACGCGTTGCTCAAAGGTGGCAGCACGTTCTTTGCAATTCATTGCGCTATACAATAATTTTCGTAGCCTGTACGTAAGTACAGTGTTTCAAGATCGTGCTGCCAAAGTCTGCCACAGCGGCATGTTGCATAACTAAATTGAATCGATTTTTTTCCTCTGAATATTTTGTGATTTTTAAAATGTTGTTTATTTACCTTATAGCTCTTGTTTTTATAGTAAAAAGGAATGAGCGGACGCGTAAATCAACTGCCATGTTTATAATTCGCGGAGCATAAAACAGTCTTTTCATTGGAAAACAAAAGTGCGAGATGCGTTTACGCGACATAATAATAACATGCCAAGGATGAAACAACAAACAATAATTATTGTGTGCATGAAATGACTATTGTATTATTTTCCCTATCGATAGGGAGTTGCCTCTATATCTACCTAGATAGAGTCAACAGTTCAAAAATAATTGGACGACGTAATTTAGCTGTTATTAAAAAAGTTAAATCCAGTTACTGGCCAAACAAAACAATATTTTACATAACAAGATTCGATTCAGTAAACTCATGTTATTTTCCTTGAAATCCACTGATTAAGTATTACCAGTTTGCAGTCTGTGCTCAGTTGCAAAATTATTTTTATTATTATTACAGCCACGAGAGCAGACAACCTTGACGAAGCGACGTAGCAACCGGAATACATGAAATAATATAATTAGTGCTTCATACAACATAGGTAACATAACGCATTTAATTAAAGTTTTTATTACAAAAATATTCAAAAGTGGTTGCTTTTTTTTTTCATGTTGGTAAAGTGTAGGTTGGTAACATTTTTTGTCGGAATGTTTGTTGCACTGTGCACAGGATGATTTGACCCAAGTGTTGTCTTGTGGTTTCACTTCCTGTACAACACTTACATATTTTAAACAGGTGATATTTACTAACAACGCTTGATTTCTTTGTAAATATAGAAACTACACTGACAAAATATTTCATTGAATGCTCATACAATAAAGATAGCAAAAATGGAGCGAAACCGGCCTGCTGATTTTAATGCGTAAGGTGAATGCTTCAGGGTAGCCCGCGAAATTCAAATTTTCTTATTTTTTTTTAAATTTGCAGGCCAGTGCTTGGTTGTATGTTGATTAAAATATTATTCGCAGTTGTGAGACGTATGTAGTTACAGAATTATATTCATCAAAATTATCAATACAACCCTCAAAGTTCATAAATGTGGAAAAATTACTTTTCCAAGGTCAAAATCATTCTTGCACTTTTATGAACTTGGAGGGTTGTATTGATGATTTTGATGATTATAATTCCTGTTATCCAGACAAAAAATATCAATTCAAAGGTAATCCAATGTTATTCTAAAGTTAATCCCTTTCGGAGTTTTATCTCGGTTCACTCCAGCGTCTAATAATCCGAAAACCGCCTTTAGAGCTCATTATTGCTACTTACTTGGACCTGCGATTGACCTTGAACAGCCCTTCATCAGCCATCGGCAACCGGTAAATTCAAGTTTCAACGGTCATTACATGGCCCCAACACGCCACATTTTAACAAAGTCATCATAACATCATAAATGGCAGACCTCTGCCATTGCTCATAATAATAAGACACGAATGGAAAAAAAGAGGGTCCCCTATTCATTTAAACAATGCCAGGTCCTGTATTGAATTAAAGGTACTCGCCAGTCGCCACGGATCTATACAACCCTATCAATTCAAACCCAACCTCGGGTTGGCCCTAGGATAAATCCGGTCTTAACCGGATCTTAATGCCAATACCGGACTTCGCCCGGATTTTGTGCCAGACCGGATTTTTCGACTCATGCAGGACGAAAGAAAGAAACAGACTATCAGTTGAGTCCGTTAGAGCCATCGTAATACTTACGAAGTTTATTAAATGGAAAGATTATAGTTGTGAGCAATTCTTCAATTAAATTTTACAAGCAATTTTAGTAAAAAAAGAAAATAACACTTTTACGTTTAACTTTTGATTACTGAACATGATTTATTGCTTTCTTTTTTTATAACTTTTTGAATAAAAAATTCAATAAAAAAATCTTTTTTGTCAATAATCAGGATTTTCATCGTCCAAGACCGGTTTTCCGATTTTAGGCCCTGGTAACCCTAGTTGGGGCGCTAGTAGGTACTCTATTCTGTGGTCACTGTGGTCAGGGTGAACCAGCCAGCAACAACAAGGAAGGAACCTGCCGACAAACTTACAAATAAAAAACAATATCTATCGAAAGGGCGCCTAGTTTGCATTTTTAATTTAGACCTAGGTATAATAGGTAACGATTTTAGGAACGCATGTGACCAAAATAGTGATGTTATTTATATGGAACAGCAGGAACAGGCAGAACAAATACGCGACTTTACCTGGTACAGCCCACTCCTACTGAGGGAGAAAAAGGCCAAAGAAAAGATGGTTGGATTGTTTAAGTAATGACATGAAAGAGAAAGGAGTAATATTGATGCCATGACGGACATGAGGGGAGAATGGAAGAAGAAAACGTGTTGCGCCGCCGCCGACCCCAAGCAGGATTGGACAACAAGAGCAAGAAGATGTTGAATAACGATTATTAGGGGCTATGCCGTTGCCGCCCTTTCTGCACGTGTTGCTAATAAGCTGTAAAAGACAAAGTTTTTTGTTGAAACTAGCAGCTACTTATCAAACAAAAAGTGAGGAAGTAATAGAGCACACAATGCTTTAAAAAAGCCGGCGCGCGGCGCGGCGCCTAGACAGGTTTTCGTTATCTTTACATTGAGGGTTTTTTGCGGCTACATTACAAACAGCCAGTATTATAGTGAGTGGGCCATGCGGCACGCCATTGATGTCCATTGTAGCGCCTCCGTCTTGTAATACAGCTTACTTCTTCTAAAGTTTTAACGATACCGATTCTAAGAATTTTACCTCACAAACATTAATAAAAACTTCAAAGATGGGTTTTTAAAAACAAGCCAAGTAGTTACCAAAGTGCCAATCGACCCATAAAGACCCGACAAGTGGACGGCGCGGTAAATCCGACAGAGCGCGGGCTGCGGGCGGCCCCTCTTGTTGAGCCAGTCTGAGCCAGTCACTGGTACAGTAGTCGTGTGCTTCTTATAGGTGTTGCAGCCAATTCGTATAACACGCCGTTTTACATAATGGCGCGCTGGACTGAAAAACGGCGCCGTTATGTATTACGGCGCCCTCACGTTCAGCCGGATTACAATTCGGCTGAAATAAAGTACGCCGCATTGAATGAGCCCTTGGCGTTCGTCAAAGCGGTGTAATAACGTACCGCCGTTATACAAACGGGCGCATCGTCGATACACCGCTTTGAAAGTTTCAGTTCCATTGATCGCCGCAAGTAGCTGCATGATCATAACAAGAAACATGGCGTCACAATCGACAACGGTGTCACAATCAAATGGCCGCTTTTCTGTATTATTTTTTTCCTTTTTTTTTACCTACATGTTGAGAAAGGGTGCATGTTGGCAGCGGGCGACAAGAAGGCGCCGCAGACGACGTGTCGTCGCTTCATGTCACCGCGACGCGTCGCCGCCTTATCTCGCTGCAGTCATGATTTCGAACACGGCATTTCAGCGTTAGCGACACTACTGATCTGCGGTCGGGCGACACTTGCGTCTGCCGCTCGCGTCACTAGCTTCATGTCGCTTGCTTTGGGGGGAATTTCAAAGAAATACCTAGAAACTAGTAGTGTCGCTGTGACACATCGTCTGCGGCGGCTTCGTGTCGTCCGCTGCCAACTTGCACCATTACGTGGCAGAGGAGTTATTAAGGGGGCAAATTTTTCACTATGTTTGCGATAGGACGCACCGTTTTCGAGTTATAAGCAAATTTAGAACCTGCTACGACTCCATGACGTGCGCTCGCTACGCCGGCATTTTACATTAACATTACACACCCACTTTCTGTTACAAATGTCGTCGTCGCTCCGCCGGCCTTCGACCTACGCTCCTCATGCCAGCTAGCAAGACTTGGGCTTTATCACACTAGCGAGTTGCGAGCGGATTCAAAACGGAGCGGGCGCGCAGCGAGTTCATCGCGGGTGCGAAACGAATTCGCCGCGGATGCGCACCGAATTCGCCGCGGATGTGCAGTGAATTCGCCGCGGACGCGCAATGAATTCGCTGCGCATTCGCATCGCAACGCTAACACAATTTTCAACTCTAGGTTTTGCAGCCTAACGTTGAAAATTGAGTGCACTTTCACGTGTCGCGGTGTCGTAAGAGGCAACTAAGGGAGCATAGGACCCAGTGCATACCATAAAGCACCTTGCGTTTCCGAATGGTGACGGGTAAATCACCAACAACAGCATTCCCAAAGAGGGTTAGTGTCCGGCAGGCGGCCGACTGTAAAACTAAAGCCACATCCCTTTGCAACATGACTAGTGAAAATAGAATGCGCGATAGGACTAGGGCGTACCCCACAGGCGACGCGCAGGGGCAGCACCCGGCTCCTGCGGGAAGTGGACAAGGGTTGTTGCACCACCCCGGGTGGGTGCGACGTAAGAAGCGAGCTCCGGAAGTGAGATTGAGGTATGGTAGTTGGAATGCTGGGACCATGACTGGAAGAACCAGAGAATTAGCGGATGTACTCAAAAGAAGACGAATAAATGTGGCGTGTTTGCAAGAAACGAAATGGAAGGGAACAAAAGCGAGGGAAATTGGTGAGGGATACAAGTTTTTCTACTGTGGAAGTGACGGGAAAAGGAATGGCGTGGGAATAGTGTTAGATAGTAAGTTGAAAGAAAGCGTGATGGATGTAAAAGGAATTAATGATCGATTGATAGTTGTAAAAGTTATGTTAGAAAATGTAATGCTGAATTTAATTAGTATGTATGCACCGCAAGTTGGATGTGATGTTAGCGTAAAAGAAAAGTTTTGGGAGGATTTTGACACCGTTCTGATGAACATCGGGATGTTTACCATCCATCCAATCACCATGTACCGGGGTACATGATGAGTTAATTGTTGGAGGTGATTTTAATGGACATGTGGGAAGAATGAGAGGGAATTATGAAAGAGTGCATGGAGGATTGGGATTCGGGAGTCAAAATAACGAGGGAGAGACCTTACTACAATCTGCTACCGCGTTTGACCTAGCTGTAGCCAAACTTTGTTCCAGAAGAATGACGGACACCTAGTTACATACAAGAGTGGTAATCACGAACCCCAAATAGACTACTTTTTAATCCGACGAAGCAAGTTAAAATACATCAAAGACTGTAAAGTCCTACCAGGAGAAGACTTGGTCACACAGCACAGACTCCTGGTTCTGGAATTAGACGTACAAATTAAACCCAAAAACATCGAAGAGAGACCCCCCCCCCCCCAAAATAAAATGGCATATGTTAGAGAAGGATGATTGTGTGAAAGAATTTAAAGAGCGAGTGGTGGATAAAATGATAGAGATGGGAGACATGAACAAGCGAAGTGTAAATGAATGTTGGAATGAGATGGCTGGTTATATTAGGAGTGTAGCAAAGCATATTTTAGGAGAGACGAAAGGAAGGGGTACGATAGATAAGGATACATGGTGGTGGTCGACAGAAATTCAGAATGTGTTAAAGGAAAAGAAGAGGAAATTCAAGGAAAGGCAGAGTGTTGAAGTTGCAAGTGTTAGTCTGAAAGCTGAAAGGAAGGCACGTGTTAGTCTGAAAGCTGAAAGGAAGAGTGAGTATGATGCTATTAAGAAAAAAGCGAAGAAAACTGTGGCCATAGCGAGAGCAAAAGCCCAGGATAAGCTTTATGACGCACTTGATAGTCCAGCAGGCCAAAAAGACCTATATCGGCTTGCGAAAGCTAGAGAAAGAAAGTCGAGGGATGTATGCCAGATAAAATGCGTAAAAGATGAAGGTGGAATGGTTCTGTCGGATGATGAGAAAATAAAGGATAGGTGGAAGGGGTACTTCGAAAGACTGATGAATAAAGAAAATGACTGGAATGGTGTGCTGGACAATAAACCAGTGAATGAGGGACTAGTGAGAATGGTTAGTATGGATGAAGTGAGAATAGCTGTAAATGGAATGATGAATAGTAAAGCATTAGGACCTGACGGTAGACCAGTTGAAGTTTGGAAGTTATTACGGGTGGATGGATGGACGTGGTTAGCTTTATTTTCAATAAGTTGTTGCTGGAAGAAGCTATACCTGACGAATGGTGCAACAGTTTGCTGGTGCCCATCTTTAAGAACAAAGGAGATGTGCTGGAATGCAATAACTATAGAGGATTCAAGCGAATGGGACATAGTATGAAAGTTTGGGAGAATGTTATTGAAAGACGACTGAGAGAAGAAAAATATCACAAAATCAATACGGTTTTATGCCTGGTCGAGGAACGACGGACGCCATTTTTGCCATCCGCCAGCTGTGCGAGAAATACAGAAGTGCGCAAAAAAACTTGCACATGGTGTTCATCCTCGTGAGGTTTTGTGGTGGGCCCTGAAAGAGAAAGTTATGCCTGGGAAGTATGTGCAGTTGATCCGAGCGATGTACAGTCGATGTAGTCGCCAAGTCCAGTCTACAGCGGGCACTACCGGCGGCAGCTTCAGTGTGGCTGTCAGCCCCTACCTCTTCCTAGTGATAATGGACGCTATTAATGACGCTTACGTCGGACATCCAGGAAGAGGCTCCCTGGTGTATGCTATTTGCCGACGACAGTGTGTTGGTTGCCGAGGTTGCCGAGAGTGGCCTAGAGGTCCAGAGCAGATTGGAGGTGTGCTGGCAAAGATTGGAGAATGTTGGCCTGAAATTAAGTAGGTCCAAAACAGAATACTTATTCTGTGATTTCGGCGGTCTCTCCAGTCCTACGCCCATAACTCTTGCCGGAACACCCTTACTGATCTGTTCCGATTTCCGGTACCTCGGGTCGCTTGTCGTACGGTGACGTAACGCACCGGATCAACTCAGGATGGATGAAATGGCGACAGGTCACTGAAACAACTTGCGACCCACGGATGCCCCTCAAGTTAAAGGGGAAAATATACAAGTCCGTGATTAGACCTATCGTACTGTATGGATCGGAATGTTGGGCTGTGAAGAAGATGGATGAAAAAAAATTGCATGTAGCGGAGATGAGAATGTTGAGGTGGATGTGTGGTGTGACAAGAATGGATAAAATAAGGAATAAGTATATTAGAGGATTTTTGAAAGTTGCGCCATTTACAGAAAAGTTGAAAGGGAATCGACTGTCTTGGTATGGGCATTTGATGAGGAGGGAAGAATCGCATGTGACTAAAAGAGTGATGAATATAAATGTCGATGGATGGAGAGCGAGAGGAAGGCCAAGGAAAAGATGGATGGATTGTGTGAGGAATGATATGAGGGAAAAAGGTGTAAATGATTGCGTGACGGTTGACAGAGGAGAATGGAAGAAGAAAACGTGTTGCGCCGACCACAAGTAACATGGGATAAGGGCAGGAAGATGATGACGGCTAAACGTTGGACGCCGCTTTGTCGAAAATATCGCCATCCACCACAATCCGGCTGCACGTGAGGACGCCGTATTACATAACAGCGCCGTTTTTCAATCCGGCGCGCCATTATGTAAAACGGCATGAAATACGAATTAGCTGCGACATAGATATCTTGGCAGGCGGCGAAATATGGAACTAAATCGTCCTTAAGTAGGTACTTAGATTAGATTCTCGTCTAAATTGCAAAGAGCACAGCTATGGCCTTCCAAGATATAAATTAAATATGATCACACGTTCGTGTCGTGTTCACTATTTAGGTAGGTATATAATCCTATTACCAACGAAAATTTACGGTTTCCTTCCTTATTATCTATCCCATTGATCCCGTTCTCGATATTTTCATAATTTACGCGAAAATAACATTATTCTGTTTATATTTTATAGTCAGTATGTCAGTGTCACAGCTATTATTTCAATCAGCACACAACTAAAGATAGACAAGGTAGCCGCCCTTTACAAGCGTGAGAGATTTTATCAACAAGCGAACATCGATCGTAATGTCAACAAAATAGGGTTGAAATTCTAGTAATTCTAGCAGTGGTAATGGCTAGAATCATTGAAATTGTAAACGCGATAAGGTATGTCAGATAGGTATGTCGTGAAGCAACGTAGTGCTGACATTAATGTAATTAGCTAACTAGGTGTTTAATCAGAAGCACGAAAGGGTTATGTGACAAATTCTGCGTAGGTATTTTTCCAATCTACACTAGGCCTAGTACCAAGTACTAAGGTGAATGCTCTAACCAACCCGCGAAATTAAAATTTTCGTATGTTTTTTTGCAATTTGCAGGCCAGTGTGTTGTAGGTATGTTGATTAAAATATTATTCGCGGCTGTAAGACGAAGACACATGACCTAGCACTGGCCTGCAAATTGCAAAAAACCGGCCAAGTAAGAGTCGGACTCGCGCACGAAGGGTTCCGTACCATTATCTATACATTAGACAAAACGGCAAAAAATCACGTTTGTTGTATGGGAGCCCCCCTTAAATATTAATTTTATTCTGTTTTTAGTATTTGTTGTTATAGCGGCAACAGAAATACATCATCTGTAAAAATTTCAACTGTCTAGCTGTCACGGTTCATGAGATACAGCTTGGTGACAGACAGACGGACAGACAGACAGACAGCGAAGTCTTAGTAATAGGGTTCCGTTTTTACCCTTTGGGTACGGAACCCTAAAAACGTAAGAAAATTTGAATTTCGCGGGCTACCCTGAACACCTTGGACATCTTAAATCTATGCGGATCAATGTAACCTATTTGCAGAGGGTTGAATTTGGAACTACCTTTTCTAGTTTTAAAAAGCTGACGTTTATTGTCGATTACTGGACTGCCATGCCATCTCGCGGGAAATAACGTAAATTTTATACAGCTGGATGTCCTGGTAGGCAGTGTAGGTACTTACCTTGTTTATAAAAAAACCTAGGCACATTCACATTATTTTATTAAGTAAGTACTTACAACCAACATTACAATAGTTTGGTGTGGATAAACTGCTACATTTTGTTAACGAATTATTATTTGTTAAGATAACAAAACATTGAAAAATATCACCAAGTTAAGTAGTTAAGTAGGTACTTGTTTTATTTTTAGACCACTATCAAAATTATTGTCTAATTGAATTAACTTGTCAAGAAGATAGGAAATAAATTAGGTAGTTAAGTACAGACGCCAGTACTTCAAACTGCCCGAAACTTTAAAATTTTCCCTATCAACTTTGAACCTAATGTGTCAGCAATAAAATTGAAAATCTATTATAGAAATTGACAGATCATTGTAGATAGTAGCTTTATGTACTGGCGTCTCTGTAGGTACCTAGGATTTGGAATAATGATAATGTATATTATGTATTAAGAGATTAAGAGGCCTATCACAATTTTTCTTGTGTTTACGAGTATAACACTCAAAAACGTTTTTTTTTTTTTTTTTATACAACCTACTTAGAGAAATAGAGAGCTCCCTAAAGAAATAAACATAATCACACATCAAAAATCTCAGTTATAGTCTGTTTAGATATGGCCACAAAATAGAAAAAAAAAATGCCCGAGAAAGTTTGATTAAGTAGGTACCTACTTACCTATTTCCAGGAGCGCTCAAAATAAAAATCTTTTTTTTTTATTGCTAGCTAGACTCTTAAAATTAAAACACTGAAATACCTACTTATAAGAAAAAATGTAATACCTAGGTAGCCCTAAATAAAGAAAGACCGCAGACTACCTAGCCCTTTTACTTCAGAGGATGCCATAATGAGTAATAATAACGATGACGTAAAAAGGACACAAACCTAAGTAACAATGGCTAGAGGCCACTATAAATAATCAAGTCAATATGGTTTCTGAGTTATGTAGCCGTCATGTGATAAGCCAACCGCTAATTAGCACTTACGCACTATTTCCACGTAAGTTACAAACAACTATCCATCATATTATTATACTATGTGTACAGTACTACCACAGATTAGCAACTCTATTTGTGGTGGTTCAAACTTCGTTTGTAATTCTGTTAGAATAACGTTCTAATCAGCTTGCACTACAAAGCGGTTGTTACGTCAGTCACTGCGGCCGAATAGTGCGAAATGAGCGGTTTTTATTCTTTTAAGTATAAAATCAAATTTTCGTCTTATGGAAAAAATAAAAAAACATAAGACCTGCTTTATAGTTAGTTCAGTTAGTGTGCAAAGTTTCATGATCTAATTTGAAGTACTTTTTGAATACCAGCGGTTTATTGTTCGATTTGGAGGTAACTTTGGGATTTTTTTCTATCGAGAAAATTTTATGAAATCGTGTTTTCGCCAAACATAAGACCTAACACTAATCCTCAACTTTACCATATATTTATTTCAAAATTAATGCTGCAGTATTTTAGGCGTAAAGGAGGATCATGCTAAGCCATTTGAGGTAGTATAGGCCCTTAATATGTATATGTCGCAGGGATATGATGAAAACAGGGAATTGATCAAATCTCTAAGCGATTTGATCAAATCACGGAGGATGTTAAAATTACAACACGTTTTTATCATTTCCCTAAGCAAATCTGGTGATTTGACAAATCTCACAAAAAAAATCTAGTGATTTGAACAAACCCCTAAATTGATTCAGTGAAAAGATAATAAAACATGTCCAGTTCTTGTTTACGTCGCGCTCGCGCTTGCTTGTCAGTTACCGCGCCCCCTGCTCCACCCCGCGCTCACCCGCGGCCGCCCGCACGTGGTCTTAGTTGGTTCTAAACACTATGGGAGACGGACGCACGCACTTTTGAGTATAATTTTACGAAAATTATAGAGAATGGCTTTGAATACGGAACAAAATCAGCCTCGTACTGAGTTTGTGTGTGAGGAACAGTTTAACGAAGCTATTAAGACGATTGTAGAGGGGCGGCATGATAAGGAAAAACCGTTATGGACTCAAGAGAGGCTAGAAGAAGCGATTACAGCGATTGAACAATTTAAATCAGCTCCAGTACTGAATCTTAAGAGAACAAACAAGCAATATTATTACGGTAACAAATATGATGTAATGGAGGTAGGTACAACCAAGTTTTTGATATTAATAAGAAAGTTTGCTTCTGACTCAGTGGTTAAGATAGTGACTCCAAATGAATTTTATGCCATACTTTGTGAAACCCATCAAGCGACGGGCCACGGTGGCAGAGATAAAATGCTGTACTATTTGAAATCCAGATATTTAATTCCCACTTCTGTTGTATTAGAATTTTTGAAACTCTGTACGGTATGTCAATCTAAAAAGAAATTCCCAAGAAAAGGTATTGTTGTTTGCCCGATTGTGTCTAATGATTTTAACCATCGCGGCCAGGTTGATTTGATTGACCTACAGTCAACCCCCGACAGGAATTATAAATGGCTATTACATTATCAAGATCACGCAACAAAATTCAGTTTTTTGCGACCATTGATTTCAAAAAGAGCAGCTGAAGTAGCAATGGAACTGTTAAAAATTTTCCTGGAAGTCGGTTGTCCCCATATACTACAAAGTGACAATGGCCGTGAGTTTACTGCTGCAATCATTCAAGAATTAACTACCATGTGGCCAACATGCAAAATTATTAATGGTAGGCCTAGACATCCAGCGAGTCAAGGGTCAGTTGAGCGTACAAACCAAGATGTCGAAGCGATGTTACGGGCTTGGTTAATTGACAATGACAGTAAAAATTGGGCAATCGGCTGTTATTTTGTTCAATTTCAAAAGAATTCCTCCTTTCATCGTACCATTAAGCGTTCACCTTACAAGGCGTTATTTGGAACAGAACCAAAAACAGGACTCCGATCTACTCATATTTCAACAGAATTACTTGACAAGTTAGTTACTGAAGAGGATCTGGATCAGCTTCTTAAACAGCAAAACGTATTAGCCACAGAATCAATTGATAACAACGCCACAACTTCTGAGGAACAACTAACTATTGCATCAAATGAAGATAACACTTCGACTTCACCTATTTTAACACATGAATTATTAGCTGAACCACCTGTTGTATCAGAAAGTGAATCGGTTGTGAGAGTACAGGAAATGATTTGTATTGTTTGTGGACAAGAATCTACAGGAGCTCATTCATGTGACATTTGCGGAAATTCCGTGCATGCAATATGTGGCATTACGACAAGCGAAGAAGGATATGGGTCGGGAGTTTTATGCTTATTATGCCAAAAAGAAGAGAACATTAAAAAGCAAAGGGAAGATGCTTCACAAAATTTAAAAAGATCTGCTGATAAAATGAAAGAAACTTGTTCGAAAAAATTCAAGGATGTATTAGTTGGTTCCACCGTTTTGGTTGATGTACCAAAAGTAGACAGAGGTCCACTAGATGCAAATAGTATTACAGGGATTGTATTAGATACGAAAAACAATTTATTTCAAATCGGTACTTCAGTTGGTATCATAAGAGATTGGCTTCCAAGAAACGCTCTCCAATTATCTACAGTTACATTAACCGATTCGGTTCCATCCACAACGCTGAGTTTGCGTGAAATTGCAGGAAAATTATCTTTATTTGGAGGACAAGGATTCAAGCAGTGTTCTTGTCAAGAGTCCAAAGTACGATGCAAAACGAACAAATGTGCCTGTAAGAAAAATAATGTTCTGTGTAATTCACGTTGCCACAAATCTGCTACGTGTTTTAATAAGTGAATATTACAAATAGGCATATCATACGTTACGTTTTTCTATTTTTTATTACATTTTTGTTTCTCTTTTTCAAATAATTATGTTCTAGTTGTGATTTTTGAGATCTATATTACATTTTGTGTGCGAAGCCGGGGTGGGTTACAAAATAAAGTACAAAATAAACCTTTAAATTACTACAGAAAAGTTATTTTTGTCATTTCACTGAACCAATTTTGAGATTTGTTCAAATCACTAGATTTCTTTATTGGGATTTGTCAAATCACCAGATTTGCTTAGGGAAATGATAAAAACGTGTTGTAATTTTAACATCCTCCGTGATTTGATCAAATCGCTTAGAGATTTGATCAATTCCCTGTTTTCATCATATCCCTGCGACATATACACAGATGGGCGCACATCAAGCCACCCGAAACTGTTAAAATTTTCCAACTAACCTTGAACCTTATAGGTACCAACATAAGGGATAAAGTTGAAAATCAATTAAAGAAATTTGACAGATTGTAGTAGAGTAGGTACCTTGTTGTGGTGCTGGCTTATCTATACACTTGAAAAAGTTTAAACGTGTATTTCTCGTGAAATAAAAATTGCAAGTTTGAGGGGACCTACTTTATGATAACAAGGGTTCCAAAATATTCGTTTCGTTCACATGAAAATGAAATCAATACTGTAGGCGAAAATCACTTCTAAACGTTGATATTGTACAACCCGTCATTTTGTAATCTGCCTAGTCAGATTGTAAACTGTCGAAATATTGTCCACTGAACATACTGCTTACAATATGACGCATTATTTTTCGGTACATTATAATCTGTGGAAGTGAAACCGTCAAATTGTGAAATGCAGTTGACGGAACTCATCTCGCGCGGGTGTCTCCCTTGCCTCCCGCCCTGGTACCACTCCTATGAAAAGATAATGCACCATTCTTGAGAAAAACCGATTAATGTAACCTAACCTCAAAACACTTTATATTCGCCTAAAAAGCGTAGTCGACGGAGCCCCGCCGTGCGGGGCTCCTGTTTCTGTCTGTAGGGTTTAAACTTTAAAGGAACCTAACTAAACTAACGTCGGGGTGCCCCAAGGCCCGATTATGGAGGCAGAGATAATTTGATCGCATGCATTTCACAATTTGACGGTTTCACTTCGACAGATTATAATCCACCGAAAAATAATCTGTCATATTGTAAACATTATACGTTCAGTTGACAATATTTCGACAGGTAACAATCTAATTAGACAGATTATAATCTGACGGGTTTTACAATTTGACGCTGACATACATTATTGGTGCTCCAGAAGTCCAGACCACAGTATGAACGTATGTATACCTAGATAAAATGTACAAACGCCAGCACATCAAGCTACCCCAATCTTTAAAATTTTCCCAATCAATCTTAAACCTTATCACTTAAAGAATAAAGTTGAAAATCTATTAAAGAAATTTGACAGATTGTACTACCTTGATATAGAGTGTACTATTGTTATTTACGGTTCTATATACCTACCATTTATCACACGCGCAGGTGTCAAGGCATACCATATTGGTTTCAATTACGCTTATCCTGTAGGTACGAATAACTACATCCAGTGCCCCGTTGCGTTGATGTAACTAGGTAGGTATTTGTCATTTGTTTTAATGTTTTATTTACAGTCCCAGTTCTCAGAGCAAAATAAAAAGGTAAGTACAAAACGGAACTCTGCGACAAGCAAAGTGAGGCCCGGCAAATTACGTCTTGTGCGTGCACAAGATACTAAACAAAAATATAGGATAGGATCTCAGACCAAATAAAAAAACAGCACTGCGAACAATAAAGTGAGGCCAGCGCAAAACTACGCCTCGGTCTGTGCGTACACGCTCACACGCACACATTTAAATCAAACTACAACTAAACTACGTTCAACAAATGCACACATTTAAATCAAACTACAACTAAACTACGTTCCGTTCAATAAATGCACACATTTACATCAAACTACAACTAAACCTAAACTACGCTCAATAAATGCACACAATTAATGTTCACGAAACCGGCCTCACTTCTCTGTTCGCAGAATTCCGTCTTTACTTTTTTATTTGTACCTCTGAGCTGACAGACAAGTCTGTCAAATTAAAGTGTTCTTTATCTCATTGGGATAAGGTTGCTATTGTCAGGTGTAAAAATAAGCATGAAAAGAGTGGTCCTATAAGCCCTACTACACGTGTTATTTCATCAACAGACAGACACAAAAAAAACGCTGTTGTGTTTGTATCTGTATAGATACAGAACGGTTTGCAATTTGTCGTTTGCAGCCCCAGCTTATTTGCACGTCCGTCGCTTCGCACGCACCCTGTATAGCGGATCTAAATGAGGTGGGGCGGGAGGGGGACGTAAGTAGATGCGATTTTTAAGGTCCCGGCACACAAATGACGTCATGCGTGGTCACCTGGTCACAAACTAGACTGTAGCCCTTTTTTGTTTGTAGGTATCCCATTCATTCGTTATTCGTTACTCAATACGGCTTTATTCAGAGCAAGCTTCCAGAAAGTTCCAAACTTCTGACTAATTTCTGAGCAAGCGACGCGAAGCGGCAACGCGACGCTTCAAAACGCGGCGTTTTTGCACTCGGTAGGTAAATCACTGCCGTCCGCTACAGCGAAAACGGTCGTGAACGTACCGAAGGCGGTAGAAATTTTAAATGTCAAAAACATTGAGCATGCTGTTGAATTCACTACCTTGCGCTCAGTAGCAGAAGGTTGAATATTCAAAAAACGTTTAATGTTCTTACGTCATTTCTTCACGTCGTTGATACTATGCGTCACCTCGAACAATATTCGTATCAAGGAGTGATTGACAACGATTGCCAACGCCTCCGCGAGTACGGTCATCCAACTGTCAGATTCAGAAGTCTCGAGAACAACGAAAATCATCCTTACTGCTTTGGAATAAGGTAGCTCTGTCAAAGTCGTACGGGGGGTTTACTGTACTCTATTATGACTTTACCTACCTACGCAACACAACTGATTTTCCTATCTACCTAGGTAGGTAGATATGTACGCACGCTACCTCTACACATTCGAACGATCACCACTCTACTTTACTCAGTTTATGTAAACGCATGTTTGATAAATAAATTATCTTTCTACTATCTATGCAATTATCTAAGTTATTTGATGGAATTCTTGTGTAAGTACCTACCTATATTATTAGTCCTTGGTAGTACAAATAATTATAAACAAATAAATAGTTGTCCTGTCTAGTCGTCGCTCGCCCCGGCCTTTTCTGCTCTATGGTGAGAGTGAGAGGAGCATTCAAATTAAGAACAAAACATTTTAAACGGCTATGCTGCTCGTAAGTACCTATAATATTTCTGGGTGTAAAAATAAAGGATGAAACAATGTATAAGTACTAAATTCTACCTTACCCACACAAGTATAGGCACAGGTACATAAGCATACATGTTACATAGGGACTAACCTACTTTGTTTTATAAGTTCTGAATGTATCCTAAATAGAACTCATACAATTTTAAACCTTAAACTGTGGCAATAAGATTGAAAAGGCTAAATAGCATCTCTAGATCGATAATCCAATCTGCTAGCCAAAACGTTTTATCCCAGAAACTAATCCAAATGAATGTAATCTTTATCACAACGGAATAAAGGTTAAAATAGTATACAACACTCAACCCTTGAACTCATCAGACAAATAAACGAAGCTTGTGTCCTAAAAATTCTAAGTTTTTAATTTAGAAAATAATTTAAATTCGATGATGTCAAGTGGCCAGGATTAATAAAAATAAAAAGACTGGTTTTGAATTACTGCGACCGGTTATGACGTCACAGGACCAGAGAACCGAACTTTTCTCATACCTTACATTGGTGAATGATGGGCCATGCATGTATGGGCAATGCCAAACCATGACAACACGGTTTTTTGTTGAGTTTTGATGGTTTTAAAATAGTTGACGTAGGTAACCTAGGTAGGTACCACGAAGGCACGTGGATACCTACATCGGCTCACGAACAGTTCTGCTTGACGAATTCATATTCTGACGAAATCACCAACTAGTGCCAAGATTTCTTTTAAAAGCCATCGACCTATCTACTACGTTATGTTTTGCGTCCGGCTAAAAACATTATGGACCTTATCCCATTGATATAAAGAACGTAATACCACCGCACAAACTTACGTAACTTCCTACTTACGTTGGCTTTAGGAGTCATTCGGACAAGACTCGGACTTACGCTTTTCTGGCACAAGCAGTGTGGTTGGCGGGAAATAAACGCGTTCTCATTGCAACGTGGTGAATTGATCACGTAATAAGATTCTTTAATTAAAATGCGCGTAAATTCGAATTAAAACGCACTCAAGGTATAGGTATAGACTATTATTATCTTTTGTTGAAATCCTAGACAGGTAGTACTTATCTACTTACATTAGACTGCTTCTGCTTATTAATAAAAAAACACGAGGTTGACGAGACAATCGGGCATTAAACTCTTGAAACCACACGCGCCAAAATGTATTTCTTGGACAATTAATTTACGGAAACTCTTTGTACCTAATCCTCTTTTTATAACTTCTCTTTAGATATTTTTACCAAAGCTCAAAGGTGCCTCCACTGTTTACCGTACAAAAGCCGTACAGCCTATATTTATTTTTGTTAGGTATTTGTTGTTATACCGGCAACAAAAATACGTAGGTACCTACCTACTTAATCTGTGAAAATTTCAACTGTCTAGCCATCACAGATCATGCGATACAGCCAGGTGACAGATGACGGACAGTAATCTTAGTAGGGTAAAGTGCCCTAATTCCGGTCCCGTCTTAATATCGGCCGTGTCGAAGAAATCGTGGCGTAAATTAAAAAACGTGACATAATGTTAGGATAATATTGCACCAAAATAGACCTTATAATATACACAATAGACAATACCAACATGGCGGCGCTCTATGCGCTATAGGATATTCAGTCGGTCGTAGAACGCGGAGGCGTACGAGAATCCTCTTATCGCCGGCTTTTTGATCTCGGACCGACAGTGGACGACATTTTGGGAAAAGCGATTTTAGCGTTTTATATTCATTAAAAGTAATGAGAATTGATTGTTTTCGATACATAATAAAATAAAGAATCGCCTTACATACTTATTTTAATAAAAAAATCATGTTTTATGGTAATTTTAAGAGGCCGGAGTTAGGTTTCTGTTTATTAGTACAAATCCAAATATCGGCCGGGGCGGCCGATATAAGACAATCATTTTTTAACAACGAATCCTAAAACCGGCAGAGGCGGCTCCGTTTGTCATTATCAAAGACATTCAAATATATTACTTAGTCTTTTTAAATCCCTTTGGTCATTATACAATTTTTTTTTGTAGTGCCATATAACTTCTTATGGGAGGGTGACTCGATTCGGAACGGTAACGAAGGAGTTTGGGAACGAAGTAGTTCCTGAATGAATGACTGACGGAGCAACGCACAGCCTAAACCGCAGATTGTAGAGACCTGAGACTTGGAGGGTGTGTTCTTTGTATGACGTAGGCATCTGATAAGAAAGGATTTTCCGAAATTCTACCCTTATGGGGGTGAAAAAAGGGGGCAAAGTTTGTATAGGACAACGTGATTCCTTGGTCCAATCTACTTCAAATTTTGCATAAACCTTTTTTAGCAGAATTGATGGAAAACGTGTTTCGTATTTTATTGAAATTAATTCCTTAAACGGAATTAAAAAGGGGTAGAAAGTTATTTTGGCGGTGATTTGCTTCGAAGTTGATAAATACTCCATAATCAATTCCATAATGCTTTTGATTTAAATTACTTTTTATTTTGACACAAACATGTCTAAAAACTCAATCCGATTTCAAAAAAGATTCAAAAAAGGTTGAATTCACATAAAAACTTTTAATTGTAAAAATATGTATGTAAAATATAAGTGTAATATAGATCTTTTGACTGTAAGTAGGTACAAGGATCATTTTTTGTTGACTACTAACTACATTATGTCCACATTGCATATTTTTAGATACCTATTAACACCTATTAGGTGTGTTCCTAATTATGTTATATTGTGACGTTGATTTTATTGTGTTCAATTTACGTGTTTTTGATTATTTGATCTCAATTGTACCTACTTAATCAATAATAATTTTGAAGACTGGACTGGACTGGAACTTAATTACTTATACAAAGTTGATAAATCGATGATTGATGTTTTTTTTTTCAAATAAGCCGATTTGTCCACTGCTGTTCACTGTTAGAACCAGTGTATAACCATACATTTTGCATATGCCGATATAAGGAAAAAATCTGGTCGGCTTTAGGCAAAAGGGGCCGATATTGGGGAAAATCGGAATGTATTGATAAAAAAAAACATAATAATTAAACAACTAGGTTATTTTCCAAATTTTACGTAACAATAAGAAACCAATTAAATTTCACAATAGGAAAACAACAATGTTAACACTTTACTTATCAGGTTGAGAAATTATGAGTAGTTTAAAACTGAAAAAGGCTTAAGGGGCCGATATTAGGGTGGTTTACCCTAATAGGGTCCCGTTTTTAACCTTTGGATACGGAACCCCAAAAAATGGCCACTAAATATTGCAGGAACCTATGATCAAAGGGTAAAGCTACCTCATACCTAGTTGGTAGTTAATTATGCTGTGTATGTAGTCCCTTCACTACCTGAATAATTAATTAATTAGCAACAAAAAGAAGGTTATTCTGCGGTACTTGGCAGAATGGTACCTACTGTAGGTACCGTACAAAGTAGGTCCTTACGCACTACTATTTTACTACACACATGAATGAAAAATGCCAATGCCTTTCATAGATAAGCGTAGTACGAACACTCCCAGTAATAAATTACTCTGTTCCTACACATTCAATCGACCTGTGTGTGTAAGTAGGTAGGTAGGTACCTACGCATGTAATAAAATACGTAAGGTGCGTGATGTTACGACTGAAACAATGAAGCTAGTGTGCATTCGACATTAATAAGTTACATAGTACAATTTGAGTGGAAAATACCCTACAGTCCTACACCCAACATAGGTTGGCCAAGTCACATATTTTATCTTTCTTAAAATTATTTACGTTTGAAAATTGAAATAGGTACCTACCTAGGTGGGCACTTGTAGGTTGTAGCCAAGTGGTGTCATTTAAAAGTTAGTTTACTGGTAATACTATAATATGCTATTGTGTTGTTCACGGTCTAGACGTAAAATCGGCTATATTGTTAATTTTCCAGGAGAAAACCCATTTATTATTTTGTCTTGTTGGAACATTAACGATTGTATTTTTTTAAACAGGCAAGAAAGAGAAGGATAGTGTTGCTTGCCTGTGTTGTTCCTAGCGTCATTTCAAGGTTATCTGAAGATGAATGTAAAATCTATAACTATCTCTTTCTGGCCAGTGTAAATCCCGGTGGGTTGTTTCACCATCTTG
The DNA here is from genome assembly GCA_905147715.2 of Xestia xanthographa. Taxonomy (NCBI): domain Eukaryota; kingdom Metazoa; phylum Arthropoda; class Insecta; order Lepidoptera; family Noctuidae; genus Xestia; species Xestia xanthographa. The sequence continues at coordinate 23,670,356 of LR990659.1, forward strand.
AAGTAGACGCAGCTAGCTTCACATCGAGGCACGAGTCCCCCGCGCGACGCGTCGCGCATTATATTTTTTCCTTCTTCCTCCTTCATTTGGACGTCGGTGTTTGTGCGGTGAACATTGTTGTACGTTCTGTGTAACACGTGCTTATAATTATTTCTTTATAATTTAAAAGTATCTTCTAAAACTAAAAAACATAATGGCAGACGCAGCCGTCGAAAAGAAGTAAGTTTTTTTTTGTTGAATTCATTCAGATAAAATAAGTTTTACGGTTTAATATTTTTGGCGGCTTCGAAAACGTGATCAAAATGGCTACCTATTTATGTGTGAAATTCGTGTTTTCTGTGCATTTACAGTGTTTCTATAGTGTATAAACGTTGTTATCGGTTCGTTTTATTTGTGTGTTAGTTACGAAATATTGTTTTCGAATATACTGATAGTTTGGTGATGCTTATTTTGTAAACGCCGCCAAAGATAAGACGCGGGAAAATGTTATTTCACTGATAACCGAATAAAGTTGGTTTCTGAGCCAAAGAATGGATGTTTCTAGAAGCATTATGTGTTGGAGAATGCGAAGTGTCGATTAGATTTGATTGTTTTTCCTGTTATAGTGTATTGTAATGAAGTGGAAAAGTTAAAAGCACGCCGGGTGGCGGGCGCGGGGCCGCCGCTTGTTTTATCCAAGATGGCGCTGCGTGCGCGGCGTGCCGGCGCGTAGCGTCGCCGGACGCCGGCGCGCGCTCGTTTGAATTTGCCGAGACCTCGAGTTTTGCAACTCAGGCAGGTTGCTGTTCGGTTACGTTATCGCGGGCGAAGCGTGTTGTCATTAGTTATTTTTAAAGCTTAACGACTCGCCGTGAAGTGTAGCCCATTGGAGCGAGTAACGTATTCATTCAGCAAAGGTGATCAGTGTGATCACGGTTACGTTCAGTTTCCTATGTTGCAACTTTCCCACATGCAGCCTTGCGCAACAGCCACTTGTTTTTGTTCCGGCAGACTTTTCCTTTTATGCCGCCCCACTTAACCGCTGAGCATTGCCCGCGTGTAGAACTGTTGCATTGTTATGTTCCGTTACTGACTCGAGCACTTCGCATTGAATTAGCCACGGTGCGTAGGTATTTAGTTTGAAGATTTTACGACATATAGTGCAGTTAGAACAATACAACACGCTTCTCTTTATAAGTAAACTAGTAAAATTCGTAACACTAAGCTAAAAGCTTCTCAATTTATGTACAAAATAGACTTTTTAGTAAATTAATTTGCAACGTATAACACTAAAACCTTAACGCTTTCAGAGACGCCGTAGCCGAGGAGGTCACCTCAACTGAGGCCAAAGAGTCTCCAGTGAAGAAGTCTCCCGCCAAAAAGGTCGCGGAAGCGCCCGAGAGCAACGGCAACGGCAAAGAGGAGAACGGCAGCGAAGCGGCGGCCGAGGACGCGCCCGCTGAGAACGGCGACGCTGAGGAGAGCAATGACGCCACCGAGAACGGCGATGCCACAGGTAAACACTGCCTACACGCTTATTTTTCGTACATATTACAATATTATTTGTGTATAAAATTTCTGCTCCTAACACTAGGTAAATTCCTCAATGGTTTGCTTATCAGTCAAACTTTCGTTTTACAGATAAGAATGAAGTTGGCGTGAAGAGGAAATCCGTCTCTGTGGACAACGGTGATGCAGAGAAGACCACGCCAGAGAAGAAGGCGAAAGTAGCAGAAGAGGCGCCTCCTGCCGAAGCAGAGGAGGCGGCTGCTTAAAATCTCTTACCAATCTACCTCGCTTGGTTTACTGCAATGCAACCATGTTCATTAGGGCTCAACTCAACCCAGATACATATCTACATTTATATTACAAAACTCAAACTATTCAGACTTCCTAACATGCCAAAATTTACAGACAATAGATGACATACAATAGAACTTGCCCAAACTCACATACATGTTTTATGTTGTGTGTAGATAGTTACAAACTTTTAGATACCCTGACACTTAGGAAGTCTTAGTAGTTCCTATATTTACAGTTTATATGCTGCGTGTATAATAAAGAGTTGAGCTCTTTTGTGACCGCACTTATGTTTAGGTTTATAATACATTTGTATTAAATCTTACCTGTGAAGTACCTGTAAATTGTAAATTTAATGTTACTGTCAATGGCGACCAGTGTGCATCGCAGTGAACTGAACATTATTGCACGAGCCGGTTTAGGTGTTGTATGCTGTTTTTGAGTATTGGTGTCTATCTCAACGGACTAGTAGCGGTGGATTATTGAATTGATGAAAGTAATGTGTATCGGTTTTCAGATTACGCCAGTAATGTACTGCCAAAGTAATTCACGAAGTGTGAAATCAATTCACAATCCGTTCTGTGAACGACGCGTTTTATAAAACAGCTTCCGAAAAACATGGATTCTAGATAACGATTAAGATTAATTAAAAGTTTAGATAATTAATTCAGTTGTAAATTTAAGTTAGCAGATATAACGCACATTTTTGTATTTCATAGGCATTATTACTTAACCATTTGAACATTCCTTTGACATTTTGGTTACGGTTTGCTTTGTGAACGAGTAACTTCCTCACGAGTTGGATGGAGTTTGCGTTGACCCTACACACAACTGATTTATGTGACAGTATTGTTTTACGCTTGAGAATTCCAACCGGCGCGCTAGGGAGGCCCGTTATTTGAAATAATTGTTCACATTGTAACGCTAATTTTAAGAATTTGGAATTTAATTAAAGTTCAAAGTTGACAAATAAGGTGATAGTTCATATTGACATAACTAACTTTTGTGTGCTATTTTTTTTGTTTGTAATTCTATGGACAACTTTATTTTTCTTATATCCTGTTTTTCTAATTTATTTTCTTATATTGTGATAGTAACAGACCTCGAATGTAAGATAACCCTTGTGGAAACGAATCTTCATTAATATTGTCGAGTAAGTTACACTTGTGTGTTCTTGCTATGGTATAATATTGTACTAAAGTTGTGACTAACTCTTTCAGACGATAGTATCTTACAATTTAAATAATAATATTTGATTCAAAGTACATTTAGTATTAGATTTAAAGTAGTGTACAGTTTACACTTACTTCTCTCAACTGTGGAGTTAGTGTTTGTAAAACATTTCTGGCAATAAAATAGTCCAATCAAATTATACATTATTTTTGATTTCGCCATACACCTACCATAATGTAAACATACCGAATGTTCGCTAGTTACGTCAGAATAATAACTCTTGAGAACAAGATTATTATGTGAAGTATTGGCATTCTGTTGCGTATTTTTTATTATCTATCTACTTTTTATCAGTTTGTTTTTATTCTAAAGCTAGTCTGATTACAGAATGGGAAGAGAAAACGGAAACTATTTTTGTGTGGTATCTATATAGGAGGCACATAACTGCATGCCTACACATAGGATGTAGGAATGATGGTTAGTGCAGTATTTTTTGGGGCAATTACCCATGGAACTTTCATTTATACCTAATCATTATATTACTTTTAGCATAATAAGTGATATTACACTGTTTTTGTATTCATTGTTTCATGTAGCTATGTATTATAGCACAGGTAGTGTCGAATGCTGATTATTAGTATTTGTAAACTTCCTACTTTGCCACTAAGGATCATTTTATAAAGGGCATGTCGCATAAACGTGCATGACGTAATCGGACACTTAAGTGGTACATATTAGACGATGAGACAACCTAATGACTAGGTCTGCTTAAAAGAAACTTATGAAACATACAAAAACCTACTTAGTAAATAGGGTACCTATTATAGATATTATATAATATAACTATGTTCTTGGACAAACATGTATTAGTGATGGATGACCAATACATCAATAGGGCAAGCTGATTCAAGGTCGGGCATTGCCGTGGAAACTATACGGTACACAGAATAAGTGGGTGAACCACCCTCATTCAGTCGATGGTCAGATAGCTTAGCGATCAGTGGATTATTGGGAGGGAGGAGTTACGATGCGCGACACGAAATAGTGATTGGAACAAACATGTCTGCGTTAACTATTTTTCTTCTTTTCTATTTATTTTGCGCCGCTATTGGACAAACTACGCAAAATATCAATGTTTGTAAGTAACGTGTGTCAAAATATTTTTGTAGTGGCAACTTCATTTGATTTTAGCACAAGCAGCTCCATAGTTTTTGTTGTGCCGTTTTCGGCCCAAACTTGTGGCACATCTTGAGTGGTATGCCGTATGCGTCATACAACTTTATACAAAAATATTGATGCAGCAGGAAGGAATACATTGCAGAGCGCCAAATAGCCATCTTGCTAATATAAAAATTACCGGTTACGTTTACAGTACTGATTAACGAGGAGAGTAATGCTTTGGCTGAAAAGGCATTTGAAGTAGCGAAGGAGTATGTGAGGCGTAACCCGAGCTTGGGTCTGGCTGTTGATCCTGTTATTGTTGTGGGAAACAGAACTGATGCAAAGACTTTTTTGGAAAATGGTAAGGATTTTCCAAATTCTGTAAGCTTTTCTAAACACCTAAGATTGTACTTACTTATGTTTTTATTTTGTTTTTAACCTTGCTTTGCAGATACCCACATAATATATTTGTTGTGTTGCACTGGCTGCAGTAGCATTCATGGAGTGACAATAGGGTAGATGACAAAAAAAAAACTAGTCCGTCAGATAGATTAAAAAAAAAATTTTGGACAGGTATTTTTTCTTTTTTCCCGTAAACAAAAAATTAAAGACGTTACGGTCCGTCGAAGACTCGTGTGACGTCACAAGACCCCACTCATGATCTTTGACACGTTTTAACTTTCGTCAATTTTTATTAATTTGTTAAAACAAAAAACACGTATTCAATATTTTTCGATAATCTAACTGACGGACTAAACAGAATCATAATTTTTTTAGTCAGTCCTCATCATCCCTGTTGCCGTGATAAACTCGTGCAAATCTGTATGCTTCACAAATAAGTTTATCTCGTCACAACACTTATAGCCGATAAATAATCTAAGATTTGAGAGAGAGAGAGAGATTATGTTTGATTCAACCATTTTTAGTTTGCAGAAAGTACAATGACATGCTCTTGGCGAAAAAGACTCCTCACGTTGTTCTTGACTTCACGATGACCGGCGTGGGCTCAGAAACCATTAAGTCGTTTACAGAAGCTTTGGGCTTGCCAACCATATCCGGGTCCTTTGGTCAAGTTGGCGACCTGAGGCAATGGAGGACTCTGAATGCTAATCAAACAAGGTTCCTACTGCAAGTCATGCCCCCAGCTGATATCCTACCAGAAGCTATAAGAGCTGTCGTCACCAAGCAAGACATTACTAACGCTGCTATTATTTTCGACGAATTCTTTGGTGGGTTTGAAGTATATTTACAAACGTTGAGTTTTATCATAGCAATCAGTAATGACAACTTTTCCACGTCAAGCGTGAAATTCGAGCTAATATAGCTTTTATGCCAATGCTTTCAAGGCCCCAGTTCAAAACTGTTTAGATACCTAGCGCCCGCATAACTTTATCCGTTAATTAAATTTATTGTCGGTTACCAAGTCATTTTAACTGTTCTTGATAATAAAATCTGTTTGTTTACAGTTATGGACCACAAATACAAGTCTCTGCTACAAAACATACCGACGCGACACGTAATCACGCCCGTGAAGAGTTTTGAGGCGAACGAAATTAAAACTCAACTGGAAAGTCTTCGGAACTTAGATATCGTGAATTTCTTCATCTTGGGGAGTCTTAGAACGATAAAGAATGTTCTAGATGCCGCAGATAAGAACCAATATTTTGGAAGAAAAACTGCATGGTTTGCTTTATCGTTGGAAAAGGGCGATATTAGCTGCGGTTGTAAAAACGCTACCATCGTGCACATGAGGCCGACACCCGACGCTAACAGCAGAGACCGATTGGGAAAGATTAAAACCACATACAGCATGAATGGCGAGCCAGAAATCACATCCGCCTTCTACTTCGATTTGTCTTTGCGAACGTTTCTAGCGATCAAGTAATGACCTTTACTATTCCTGTTCTAGTGTAACAGTTTCTACTTTAGTACACCACGTGCAATGTGTTATGTCTAAATATATCCTGGCTTATTCCATGTGAGTTCACGCTTATGAATTTCCAGATCACTACTGGACTCTGGCAAGTGGCCAAACGACATGAAATATATTACATGCGACGACTACGACGGCAAGAATACACCAAACCGGACCTTGGATCTGAAAACGGCGTTCCAAGAGGTGCGTTGACATATTTAGGCTGAAACGATTTTTTATATGTAATCGCCCAAAGCATTTACTACCGGTTACGCTACGAGTGTCTGGTATTTTTTACAGATAAAAGAGACGCCTACGTATGCTCCGTTTTTTATTCCGCAAGATGACCCCATGAATGGAAGAAGCTACATGGAATTCAGCACCGATCTGCTCGCGATCACGGTCAAAGATGGTGCATCTATTAGCAGCCACTCTCTGGGTTCCTGGAAAGCTGGCCTCTCCTCGAACCTAACCTTGAGTGACCCCAATAACATGAGTAATTACTCCGCGCAGCTAGTGTACAGAATCGTCACAGTCGAGGTAGGTAAATGAACTCCGCTATTGTTTAAAATTCTGTTGGCAACTTGATAAAATTCGTTAGTGTACTTAACAACAAACTGTTCAAACAATACTGTCAGTCTCGTCTTTGGTTCGTCTGGAATTTTGATAAGAAACGCACAATATGATGCCATGCTTATGAAACCCATTTTGTTCTAGCAAAAGCCATTTATCATGAGAGACGACAAATCGCCTAAAGGCTTCAAAGGCTATTGTATCGACCTCATTGAGGAGATTCGGCAAATCGTTAAATTCGATTACGAAATATCTTTGGCGCCGGACGGTAACTTCGGTATAATGGACGAGAACGGAAACTGGAACGGAATTATAAAAGAGCTGGTTGATAAGAAAGCAGACATAGGGCTGTCTTCGCTATCCGTCATGGCTGAAAGAGAAAATGTCGTTGACTTCACTGTACCGTACTACGATTTGGTCGGGATTACAATAATGATGAAACTGCCGAGAACACCGACATCCCTGTTTAAATTCCTAACTGTTCTGGAGAATGACGTTTGGCTATCGATACTGGCTGCTTATTTCTTTACCAGGTAATCTAATGACATCATTCGGTCAGCTTTAGCGTTGCAGAAACCAGTTCCCAGCACAACTGTGCTCCACAACATTTTACAATTTCCGAATTCTTTGCAGGTGACCTTATTTTTTATCCCTGTCCTTTTATGCATGGAAGAGTGAGACGGTGTGCGAAACTGCGAATTTCGTTTAAAACCAGTATTTTAATGTAGCGATTATAAAGCGGTGTGGCGTATATAATCTGGAAACGGGCGTTCATCCGTGACATTTTGACATTTATTACGATACATAACGCGATCGATGGGCCAGTGCCCACCTGCTTCCATTATTTCTTATCTGATTTTATGGAACGAGGTCAAACGATGGACCTGACACCTCATGTACGCCGAATGTTACTATTTATTTATGAATATGGCTACTACTGCACGTGGCAAGGGTATCCTTGTTAATTAGACCTTTGGTTTGGCTGGTAACATTGGGGATTTATGTTATAGGTCTAGTCTAGACAGTCTAGATTAGTAGTTGTTTACGTACTTAATATTCTAGAATGTTCTTTTGAATATGAAGCATAGTTTTCTACCTGAACAAAGAATAGTCTAGCATGAGGAGCAAATAGGTCTACCTAAGTAGGCTTGGGAGACTGCTTGTCTTGAACAATGGTCCCAGCAATATTACAATCTGGATATCTTTTACTTATTTTTTTTTTTTTGATAAGTTCTTAAACAGAGCTGGCAGAGCAAACTTAGATAAGTACCTACCTAGTTACCTACTTCACTAAGAACCGAAAAGTTTTGTAGGAGTCTGTCTACTCACACCTTTCGTTAACGCTACAAAGGCCTTAAAAATAAAACAAGGATCTTTTTGAGCAGTCTTACAGAAAAATACTTAGAAATTCCAAAGATAATTGAATTTCCGAAGCGCAACGTTCTTTTTTGCTTTGGTCGATATGCGTCCAAAAATTAGTCACAGTTTCAATTCAATGAAAAGACTAAAGTAAAATGAATACGCATAGCAACAACGTATTCCGTAAAATTCAACCTTTCGATTTTCAACCTTAAAACTCTAGAGACAGGATTGAAAATTAGTGTTTCAACACGAACTCACCAGCTATAGGTATGTATCTTCGTAATGCTGAAACATTTTCTAAGTAGGATGTAGTATGTTATTCGTACATAATGAGCCACATTACAGTGATAATGTGAATATCTATGTTTTCCAACTAAACAAAATAAAAAGACTAAATGGTGACAAAAGTTTTAAAAATATAATGCAGTAAAAAAACTAAAGGGACATAGCACTCTTTCTAATATAACATTGTTTTCTTGTCGAACTGCACGGTGCACCATTGAATTTGTAATGAGAACACCAATTTGAATAATTAAAACTTGCAAAATGGCAAAATTAGTTTAAAATTTAAAAGAAAAACTCCGGCAAGAAATAGGTTATAAGCATTGTAACTGGCCAGTACCTATTTACTTTATTTATTTCAGCACTGCTTATTACGAGGACCGTGTCACGCCTACCGAGGGCCTTTCCCGGCCCGCCTTTCGTCAACGCGAGCATGGTCGAAAAGCTTGTTGTTTCATCCAGAGCCACAGCGGTGGTATTCTTTCAACTGCCCTGTCTTACCTAGCCCCGAATCCGCACTACTTGCCTCCCGTGTACCTCATACCGCTTAACGCGGGGACATTGAACGAAAAATATTGTTCGAAAATTTATAAAACTTGTTCCAAAAAATACGTGTTTTTGAAATAGTCTTACAAGTATGTGAAATAATTATTTGTTATTTAGAATCTCCACTACATTCGCAAGGCTTCTATCAGGCTGCTTTCTTTACTTTTACAATTTATAAGTACATTATGAACGGCCAAAGTTGAGGTAAAAGTTGTGAAAAACAGCAATTTTTGGAGGCTTATACTGAATTTGTTTCTACAAATTTTTATTTTCTGCTTCGATAGAAGCCTAGATATAGTCCACAAGATACCTAATAATTCAAAAAAATCAAAGATATATGTCTAACAACGGCATAATCACGCACGAGCTATAGTCAAAATTCTCGCGAAAAGTATGGCGGGTTGGCCGCTCTTAAGTACTTAATCTGTAATACAAGGTGTCCAAAAAGAGTATCGGGTATTTGTTTGTTCAATAATACAAAAACTAGTAGTAAACAAGTATTTTTTTTATTGTTCATTATTAGAATACAAAATGGAAAATTATTTTGAAAAGATAATGTTTTCCAAATGGTGACCGTTACGCTGCTGGCACTCTTCTAATCTGGAGCGAAGATGAAAATGAGAACCAATATTATGCCTTTAGCAGACATAGCGGCCCTCACAACGACCTTGTGCTTTGGGCTGTGCAGGGGTCGTTCATGCTTTCGTCTCGGATTCTCCTCTGCCCAGTATCGACAATTCTGCTTATTAACATGACCATTCAGGTGGAAGTTGGCTCCGTCACTGAACAGTATGTCTTCAAAGTTGTTGAATCGCCGTAGCATTTCGTTCGCAAAATTCAATCGATTTTCGTAGTCTGTATCCTTCAATTATTGAACCAATTGAATTTTATACGCTTTTTAAATACAAATCTTTCTTTAAAATTGAATACAAATACGATTTTTTGATGTTCAATGCTTGGTTTCGCTTTCGGACGGATAAATACGGATTTTGACGAACTGACGCCTTCACTTCTTCGATTCTTTCTTGTTCGCGGACTGAACGAGGGCGACCAGATTTTTGAATTTTTACCGTCGCACCTGTATTTACGAACATCCTGATCCATTTTCTAATGCTATCGTCACTCGGTTCATTGCGTGTACGATACTCTGCACGATACAAATGTTGAGCAGTCACTATTGAATCTCCGTTACGATAATACGCTCCTACGCAAAATGCGCGATGGGTACCCGCGTACTGCTCCATTGCAAATAAAATTGCACAAAATGGGGAACTTAATAATCCCCCTTTCCGTGCCCCCCACCGCTTCGAGTCAACTTCATCGCTGAAACAAATACCCGATACTCTTTTTGGACACCTTGTAGTTCAACGAGGAAAAGTTGACCTAAATATTGGCTATTTTTGTCCCCACTCATGATCCCATACAAACATAACGGGACTGAAAACCACATAGACTTGTATGGCTCATAATCTTATTACAGTCGTAGGTACTAATATTAAAATCTGACACAAATAAACTTTACTGGCTACTGGGTAGAGGATGTTTATATTAGGTACCTATGTAAAGTCACGTTACCGTCACTTTCGGAGTCCCCCAGGGCAGTGTTCTTGGGCCGACCTTATTCCTCATTCACTTTGTTTTGGCTAGAAACATTATTTTTCTTTTCTGAATCTGAATTACGAATGCCTTATTGTTTAATCAATCAACTTCAAGAATGAATTAGCCTCCAGAATGATGTCTTGCTTGACATGAATAACGTAGTGACTAGTGTATGAAGTCGGTAATGTCTTTTTTGCAAAATCGAAATAAATTTTGGACTTTCTAGTTGTCTATTTTCTTGGTCAAAACATCTCGACAAATTTTACGGGGTCATAATTAAATGGGGGAAAATATAATGACCACCAAAAATAACTTTGTGACCACTAACATCTATCACCTAAAATATCAGTTGATTACTAAATTTAGTAAATTGGGCACCAAATGACGAACTAGTTTTGCCTAGGCCGATTTGGGGCACCCCGACACGGATAGATTAGGTTAGAACTTAGAAGGGTCTGGCGCCATACCCTTCTAACCTAATCTATTCGGCTCCGTCGACCGGGTCTCCCTCGACTCGGATGCAAGAGCATAACAGTTCAATTTTTGGTCTGGTCATTAACTAAAAAAAATAATTTTTGGTTGTAATTTGACGATAAAATGGGGATTCATTTTGGTGATCATTAACTAATTTTGGCAATCAAAAGTGATTTTTTGGCGTTACATTTAGCTAAATCTGGTGGTTCGTTAATTGTATGCCATATTAAGTCAGTTAAAGAAGCTTTAAAGACGTGCCAAACGCTTCGTTTCGAGAAGTCTTATGTATGATTGGTATCGACTATCGATAGGTTATTGACAACAAAACAAACACAAAAAGATAAAAAAAGTCAAATAACTAGGTAGGTACTCTGAAGTTTTGCTTATTTATTTTTAGGTTGTACTTATCTATACTTCTATACTAATACTAATATACTAATAATACTAATACTAATACTAATATACTAATACTAATATACTAATAATATTATAAAGAGGAAACCTTTGTATTTTTGTATGTTTGTATTGAATAGGCTTAAAAACTACTGGACCGATTTCAAAATTTCTTTTACCATTACTTAGAGGGATTCTTCCGAATCCGTATAAGCTATATTTTATCCCCGTACTCCCACGGGAACGGGAACTACGCGGGTGAAACCGCGGGACGTCCGCTAGTTTGAAATATTTAAGTAAAATTTTCCTTCCAGTTTCCTAATGTGGGTGTTCGACAAATGGAGTCCATACAGCTATCAGAATAACAGAGATAAGTACAAAGAGGATGAGGAAAAGAGGGAGTTTACTCTGAAGGAGTGTCTATGGTTCTGTATGACGTCACTGACTCCCCAAGGAGGTGGAGAGGCGCCGAAGAACTTGTCAGGACGACTGCTGGCTGCTACTTGGTGGCTGTTTGGGTAAGATATTTGTGGTGTTCACTTGAAACACTAGTTAGGGTTTAGAATACAACCACCAAATGATCAGTTAGTAGATGAACTACTTTAAGGGTACGTGCTCTCGCTGCCCGGGATAAGTGGGTACTGGACTACTGGGTACTAGTCGAACGACGGAACCTTAAAGCTAACGCTATGTTTATATGATGTTTCTGGGTGGCTTGCGAACGGCCTAGTGGAATCCAATAAGCTGAGTATATTAAGTAACTTCTTGGATACTTGCTTAAGGTGAATGCTTCGACCAGCCCGCGAAATTCATTCATTCATTCATTCGTTTTTGGCAAATTGCAAGCCAGTGCAAGGTTGTATGTTGATTAAAATATTGGACGCGATTGTAAGACGTATGTAGTTACAGAATTATAATAATCAAAACCATCAATACAACCCTCCAAGTTCATAAAGGTCTAGCAATGACTTTGACCTTGAAAAAATCGTTTCTCGACCTTTATGAACTTGGAGGGTTGTATTGATGGTTTTAATGATTATAATTCTGTAACTACATATGTCTTACAATCGCGTCCAATATTTTAATCAACATATAACCTAGCACTGGCCTGCAATTTGCCAAAAACGTAAGAAAATTTGAATTTCGCGGGCTACCCTGGAGCATCAGCCTTAAAGAACTATAAGATTATTATTTACACTTTACAGTTGCTCTTTGGGAACCTAAAAGTTTACCCGAGCGAGGACACAAACCTCGAATTTTGAAAAAAACACTGAAACTAACAATCAAGCTTTAAAATAATCAGGTGATATCTGGAGTCGCACAAGTTTTGACAATGTAAATCCACAAAAGTGCTAATTTTCTTGTTATTCGTCTGAGCGGTCCAAGGCATTAGGACAATCTAAATTGATAGCCACGAGTTTGTCTCTATCTGTAGCGTCCATCAGATCCTGTAATAATCAAATAACAGGACACTACATTAAACGGCCCATCGCTTGTGGACCAGAACCGTCTCCTTGATGAAAAATCAGCTTATCTACTTCTCCTGCAGTTTCATCATAATCGCGTCGTACACTGCGAACTTGGCGGCGTTCCTGACAGTCTCCCGCCTGGACACGCCTATCGAGTCCCTGGACGACTTGTCCAAACAATACAAGATACAGTATGCTCCTCTCAACGGGTCTGCCGCCATGACTTACTTTCAGAGAATGGCTAATATCGAAGAGAAGTTTTACGAGTGAGTATTGGTCTTGGATTTCATATCGTCATAATTAGTTTGTAATGCTGCCCTGGCACACAAGCCTCCTCTCTATCAGAACGAGTAGGCCATAATCCATCACATGGGCCTTGGTTGGATGTATTCGGTCTGGGATTTGGACTTTCTTCAGGAAAATACATGGTAAAAGGTGATTCAGTAAGGGGGTACTGAAAAATAGTCTTGAGAAGTGTGGTAATTGTATTTTCAATACACTTCCTCGAAAACTGGTCCTTAACGACTACGATTAAGTACAACATGCAATGTATTTCGGGTGTTTAGTAAACTGGTCCCACACAGGTAGATCCCGCGGGATCAGTCGACCTAGTGAATTTTTGAATTGGTCAACTGATCCCGATGACCAATTTTATGATTTGTATAGTCAAGTAAAAAAGTTTCTTGATATTAATTTATATGGTGATTCCCGTTGGCCCATCGCCCGTGTCCACACTGGTGGGGCGGGGTTGGGTTTATTTATTTTATTTATTTATTACCTAGTTTACCTACTCAAAAATCCACACGCGTGCGATTTTTTCCACTTTCCCGCACGTGTGCGGGAATGAAAATTGCCACAGATAACTATATCTATACTTAGTTCAAATTGGTTCAATGCCTATAGTCTGAGGTGAATGTTTTTTTTTAAATTTTTGCAAAGCACTACGCGTCTTTACGGCATAAATATTTTTTGAATATTAAAATTGTGTTTATAAATAGAATATCATAGATAAACATGATTATTTAAAACTAATAGTTACTTTTATACACAAATTAACTTTTATTTGTGTTCTGAATTCAAAAATATAAAATAAATCTATTTTTCATATTAGGCTGTTTAACGGCTTCATACCATTGCCTTTCCTTTAACCTGGCGAGACCAAAGCGCGAAAAAAAAAAAGAAAATTTAAATCATAGTTTCATAGCTCGTGACAAAAATATTATTCGTTATTTTATTTCTTCTAAAGTGTATTGAAAAACGTCGTTTGATACAATTGATACACGTGGACATTTGTTATTGCAATTCTCGGCTCTAAAACTTTATAAAACGTTATAATTCCGCCTCGGATGCAATAACAAACTTTCTCCACTTGTACCAAAATGTAGTATTATGATTGATGTGATTGTATTAGTTAACCAGTTGGTTTGGTTTTGGTTAAAAGTAAAAACAAACTAAGTATCAATTATTTTGATTTTTATGATTCAATATCGCGGTCCTTATCGGATTAGTTTTATCAGTTTTTATCGGAATGTGGGAAATCCTATTTAAACGAATGAACATTATTCAATTTTCCATAACACGAAAACTTGCGTTCTTTCCCTAGACATGACGTATATTCTCGGTTTGATTATCAAAGGGTTAAAAATCATGCGTGTTTTAATAATCTTTCCCAAAATTGTGTTACGCATATACGATAAACTGTTAATTTATTACTACAGTGACAACGGTCCACTGTCCAAATTACATTTTAGGTTACCTTGCTATTGCTAGTCAACCTAAATTGCTTGAATGAGAATAGTAGGTCTACAATGATTCACAATTCAGTACAATAGTGTTTGTTCAAGTTTTTAAAAAAAGAAGAAAAGATTGCATTCATGCGACCTCATTCGATGTCGAACACAAATTCAATTTTCAGTGTCCTTATGAACGGAAAAGGAAATTCGTATATTTCTGTTTGTTATCTTGTTGAAGAGAACAGTTTCGTCTCTCTTGACGAAACTGTCTCTCAATATCTTTTTAGATGTGTGTGTGTGTTTTTATTTGATAAAAATAAAGAAGAGCAATACGGGGTTATCTGAGGATGATTGTCAGTAAAATGAGTAATCCCCGAAGAATCAGTACACGTCATCTTGGTCAGGACAGAGGTTTAATATACCAAGCACGTATCCAAACTTTTTGTTGGGGGGGGGGGGGGGGGGGGGGGACAAACATTGAAACAACCATGTGAACTGACTGAACTGTATTAAAAATCGCTGTACTATATTTATGTGATCCCGTTTATTTTCAGTCAGATTTCGGGGGGGACAAATCCCAACTACGAGTATCCCCCTTGTATACGCGCCTGGTTTATACTATATGAGGATAAGAAAATAATGTGACGCCTTTTCAGCGGCTCACAGTGAGAAAACTATTGGCAATTTTCCTAGATAGAATAGATGCAAAAGAACGACGTTCCCGTTTAGAAAAATCCACAATCTTTTATTTGTCCAGTTGTACGCGCAACATACTAAACGTTATCATTTCTTATCGGTCAAACGGCACAGGCATTTCATTTAATGTGAACTCTGTGATAAGAGGCGTCTTTTTGTTATCATTGTTTTTTCGGATCTCAATCTGCGATCAAACATTAAAATGTCATTGAACTCGATTGTTAAAATTAGCAACTTTATTTGTTTGCAGCGAAAATTAACGTGTTTTTTATTTTGGCCCTGCAGCTGGGACGGGATGTTGATTTTATCAAGCAAATTTTGGACGTGTATAAAATAATACTAATCTCTCAGGGAAACTAAACGCGACCAAGAGCAGTCATTGGTGTCGATTCTGTTGTGCACAAACTAAACTTAATTTAGGCTATTGCTATCTTTTTCTCTCTAATAAAACGAGAAAGAGACGGACGTAATTTAGAGCTGTCAAATTTAGTTGGAAGCTAATATTTCCATACAAATGAAGGGTGCACGTAAAAACATGTTGACTAAAAACACGGTGAAGTGCAAGGCATAAACTAGTTTTCTCGGACTGCCTTTTTGGTAAAAGATAGCAATAGCCTAAATTAAGTTTAGTTTGTGCACAACAGAATCGACACTTCGACACCATTGTCATCATTTCCATGGAATGTGAAAACCGCCTGCTCTTGAACGCGGTTTAGATTCGTGCTGATTGCGTTCAGTTTCATTGTTAATTCGGTCTTCTATCTTTAGGGGCACATAATCAGTTAATTACCTAATTGAATTTTCCACTTTCGTATCG
Source organism: Xestia xanthographa (assembly GCA_905147715.2). Classification (NCBI taxonomy): domain Eukaryota; kingdom Metazoa; phylum Arthropoda; class Insecta; order Lepidoptera; family Noctuidae; genus Xestia; species Xestia xanthographa. The sequence goes on from LR990659.1 coordinate 23,686,328, forward strand.
GCTAAAAAGACAACACGATAAGCACATTTTTGATCGATCGAGATTAGCATTAAAAGTACCTACTTTATAGAATTTCAAGTTACAGAAACTCATCTTTTAATTAAGTAGGTAAGTATTGCTAGTTTAGAGTGGGGGGGGGGGGTCTTTTTGAGTTTTTATTGGCAAAGTTAGCTTTAACAAGGTTTTGTATGTATAATTATAACATACGTCATTCAATTGCCTAGTAATCAAGTAATTAGAACTCATAAGACCTTGAGAGAACTTGACATAATTATGCACTTCAAGTATTCAAATGCTATAATCAAAGGCGACTTATACATAATAATTATAATCGAATTTGATACGGGACAAGAAATTTGGAAAAAGATATGTTAAACAATGATAATCTACTAATGTTAAAAAAAAAAAAACTAAATTTTAAAAGTTTTTTTTTTCTTTGCAACATTCGTAGACGCCATATTGTTTTATTCCCGCGCTTTTTAAGTTTTCGTAGAAGGGAGACAATTTTGACTTCGAAATGGCTTCTACTTCGGTTTATCAAGTTTGTACTGCAGCATTTTTTGCATAGCTGCATACTCGATTACCGGTTGCACTGGGTGACACGAAGGTCAAACGGCACTCGCTGCGCGTAACACCAAAAAATATAGTCAGGTCACGGCTAAAGGAACCGGTCATGCGCTCATTAGCAACCGGACATGAAGAAACCTATAGGATGTACTTATGTTGGAGTGGAAGCAGGAGCAAAAAGGCCTGTAATTACTTAGCTAGATGAATTTAAGGAAGAGATGAAAATAATGCTCTCGTCCTTTAACGAAAAACAAGGGAAAGAGACACAAAAAATAAATACAAAACTACAGGAGATTCAACAGTCAAACACACATATAGAAAAGTCGATTGCGTTCTTGACAGCACAAAACTCGGACCTTCAAGAGAAGATTACCCGACTCGAAATGCAGTCTAAAGAAGACAAGAAATATATCTCCATTTTAGAAAATAAAATTGAGGACATGCAAACTGAAAGTCGGAAAAGTAATCTAATGATTAAAAATGTACCCAGAAAAAATGCGGAGACCAAAGAAGATCTTTTAGAAATGGCTATGTGCCTTTTTGAAAACATACACTGTAGCATAAAAAAATACGACATTAAGGACATATATCGAGTACGCGGAAAAACAGCGGAAAAACAAAACACACCTATTGTCGTTGAAATTGGCTCCACAATCCTCAAGACTGAGACTTTGAAAATGGCCAAGGCCTTCAACATAAAACACCAAAATAGGTTAAGTTGTAAACATATGGGATTTAAAAGTCAAGAAGACACCCCGGTTTTCATATCGGAACATTTGACGGCTAAAGGCTCCCGCCTCCACTTCTTGGCACGTGATCTAAGTAAAGCTGGAATCTACAAGTTTTGCTGGACTGCCTACGGCAAGGTTTACATTAAAAAGGATGAAAATTCGCCAACTATAATCATAAGAAGTGAAGAACAGGTACATAAGCTATTGCTAGACAAATGACTATTTTCCCATAACCTTGCAAATTGTCTCCTTTTAACGTTAAAAATGTTTGTATTACTGTATCACCTGAAATTATTTCCCGCCGAATACCGGTTAAAGATTTACTTAATTGGTAATTATGGCTTCCCAGCCGTTATACTAAACTATTTTGATAAAAAACGAATGTCTACTATACATACACACATACTATACATATCTATCTTACTTACACCCGAAGTATCTACACGAAGCTACAACACACAAAACACACAAATACATAACACAGTTTTACCCATCTACACACACTTTTTACAAACCTGTAAAATAAAAACACAGCTTACCAAAACAACACAAACTAAAATCTCAGTACATGGTTACTTGTTGTCTAAACCCATTGAAATAAATACTTACCTAAGCTTGACGGTTATTCAATTAACGTTAATTTTAAATGGATAATACACTACATACTGTTTCTGAAATAGATAGCATTGAAATTGCTCGTACAGTGGAATGCGACTCTACAGAACTCCATAAACATATATGTGTAAATAAAAGTGACCTCACCATAATATCTCAAAACATAAGGAGTATCTACTGTAATTTTGACAATTTTCTGATTACTTTATCTACCCTTAAATTTGAACCAGACATTGTAATCCTAACAGAATGTAGATTGCATGCTAATAAAACAATTCCGCAAATAAACAACTATCACTCGTATATGACGACTCGTCGGTTGAACCAGAATGATGGCGTAGTTGTCTATGTTAAGGGCTCTTTAAACCCTAAAGTTGAGGAAATTCAGTTGGTTCAAGCATCGTGTCTAAGATTAGACATATTGGGTAATATTGTTTATTGTATCTACCGATCTCCATCTAACTCTAATACCGATAGCTTCATTGACTCCCTCAGTACACAGTTAAACACATTAACATCACAAAAAAACATTATAATAGCTGGTGATATAAACATTAACCTCAAACATAACGAGACCGAGTCATCCCAGGAGCACACGAGTAGAATTAACTACCTAAATATGTTATCGTTTTTTGGTATACTTCCTGGGCACACTTTGCCCACAAGGGAGCAAAGCTGTCTTGACCATTTCATGCTTAAAATACACAAAAGGTTCTCAGCATCTATCGCTATCCTGCAGACTACGGTAACTGATCACTATACAACATTTATCTCTGTATCGAAGCTAAAAAATATTCAAATCGTAAATAGAATTTGCACCACACTAAATTATGAACAAGCTTTAAAACACTTACAGGAAAGGAATTTATCAGACTTGTTATTTTGTAATGACCCAAATTTATTAATCAATAGTTTTATTAATATACTAACCAACGTTATAAATGAAAACACTAGTATAAGAAATATCCCAAGTAATCAACGTATCATAAAGCCTTGGATTACCTTGGGCATCCTTCGCTGTATAAAAAACCGAAATAAATTGCAAAAACAAAATCGCAATGATCCTCATGACGAAATTCTTAAAATAACTTATACTAGATACAGGAACTACTGCAATAACTTAATAAAAAAATTGAAAAGAAAATATGAAAGAAATTTACTTGCACAATCAGTATCCAACAACAAATTACTCTGGAAAAATATAAAAACCATCACATACTCAAATAGATTAAAAAGTCAAAATGTAGAATTGTTAAACGTAAAAACAACCCCCATAGAATCAATAAACTGTGTTAATGCTTATTTTGCTAATATTGGAAAACAACTTGCCCAAAAAATTAATCCAGAATTAAATAATATCCCTGATAACCGAAGGAATGCATTAGAATCACAACTCAATACCTTCGTTCTGTTAGATACGGACGATTCTGAAGTAGATGGTATTCTGATGAATCTGAAATCTGACAGTGCCCCTGGCTGGGATAATGTATCAACAAAATTCTTAAAATACATAAGAAAGGAAGCTGTCCCCATTATAACTCACCTCACTAACCTCTGTTTCCAAAAGGGTGTCTTCCCTGCTCCTCTAAAACAGTCCGTTATAACCCCAGTTTACAAGGGTGGGGACAGAGACGATGTCAGCAACTACAGGCCTATTTCTGTTTTACCGTCGATATCAAAAGTGCTTGAAAAAATTATAAATATTAGACTAACCAATTATTTTAAAAAATTCAATCTTTTATCTAACTCACAGTTTGGATTTAGACAAGGTGTATGTACTGAAGATGCAGTAACTGCGCTAAGTTCTCTTGTAGCTGAGCACCTTGACAAAGGAAACAGATGCCTGTCTGTTTTCTTAGACCTCAAAAAAGCATTCGACACCGTCTCTGTCCCAATCCTTGTGAACAAGCTGGAAAAAGCCGGAATAAGAGGGGAGGCACTCAGTTTACTCAAAGACTACCTCTCCAACAGAAAACAAAGAGTAAAGATAGGACAGTACTCCAGTGACGAGGTGGATGTATCATACGGCGTCCCACAGGGTAGTGTTTTAGGGCCTACCCTCTTTCTCCTGTACATAAATGATCTCTGTAACATGGAAATAGAAAATGCTAGAGTATTCTCGTACGCAGATGATACATCTATTGTGTTCTCTGGTTCATCCTGGCACGAAGTTAAACTGAGAGCTGAGGCAGGAATGGCTCGGGTAGCTGAATGGCTAAAAAGTAATTTACTTTCCCTAAATACTAATAAAACTAACTACATATGTTTTAGTATCAGTAACCGAACACAGCCTATTGACGAGTTAGATTTAAAGGTACACATATGTGGAGACACGTCTACTGTAAACTGTAACTGCCCATGCATTGAAAAGGTGTCTAAAACTAAATATCTTGGAGTTGTGGTGGATCAGTCACTGTCCTGGTACCCTCAACTTGAGCAGATTTCTGGGAGGATAAGGAAACTCAGTTGGATCTTTAAAACCCTCAGGCATATTGTTCCTACCAAAATAGAGAGCTCTAAGAACCGTCCCAGAAATCTCTTAAATGAAATATATGTAGCACTGGCCCAGTCTGTACTATTATATTGTATACCAATTTGGGGCGGTACAGCAAAAACAAAATTTATAAACATAGAACGAGCGCAGCGGGCATTAATAAAAATAATGTATTTTAAAAATAAAAGATTCTCCACCACAAGCTTATACCAAATAAGTAACTTACTCTCTGTAAGGAAACTGTATATAACCCAAATCATTCTAAAAAAACATAAAACCCTACCATATAATGATAAGGAAAAATCTAAAAGAAGAAAAGATTTAGTTCTCCAAGTTCCCCAAAGTAAAACTAGATTTGCATGCAAACAATTTAATAAACGCTCTACTCAGCTGTATAACAAAATTAACAAACACGTTTATGTATACAATAAAAGTTACCATGACTGTAAAAAAAGTTTAATAGACTGGATAAAACCACTTACCTATGAGGAAACCGAGGCACTCCTGGAACATGTTGGTTAGCCGAAATATACCACATATATCTACCATATCTTAAAACTACACACCATACCACACCACACACCTCATCATACACACCACTCACACACGCCACACCACACAACACAACATCGCACCACACCACGCCACACCACACCACGCCACACCACACCCCACTACACCACAACACAACACAAAACATAGCACACATGACACACCTCACAACATTCCACGCACCACGCCACACATCACACCACATCGCGCGACTCACCACATACCACACATAACACCGCACTATTTACCACACCATGGCACACTTTACATCACCTGCACTGACTGGGAATAAGTTTTACAAGTTTTATTTTACTGTTAATAATTTAAATTGCAACTTTACTTATATATATATTTTTTTTTTTATATCCTAAGATTAGTATGTTTAAACTAAATATAAATACCTACAGAAAAATGTACTTACATTGCATATTTACCCTAAAGCTTGCTTATTTACACTATAATATCAACTCGTGTTAGAATAAGTGTACGACAAAGATGTTGAAAGAGCGGAGCCTTCTAATACAGGCATTGTTTGCCTAAATGGGGGCTCCAAACACATTCACATGTAATGTAATTTCTAATAACACAATAAACTATTTTGTATTTTTTGTATTTTTTTTAATTGCTAGGTCCTAAAATTAGGTGGCTTCATAAAAAGGTCAGATTAGGTGACACAGGACTTTGACCGATAATATATAGGTAGATACCTTACCTATACTGAAGGATTGCCAAAATCTGGTGTCCGTAGCTATTCCAGGGTCCGGTCCGGTCCATTTGACCGCACCTAAAGAGTAAGATAGTGGAACTACTCTGACCTAAATAATTACGAAAGCCGAGAAAATATTTGACTACCAAAAGGAATACGAACTCTGAAGTGTGACCGCTTCAAATGTTTATAGTTGAGTTTGTAGTAAGATTCTTAACCATCATAGGTGTTTAGGAGCCAGCCCTAATAACTACATATTATTCGTAAAAACAGAAGCAAAAGTAACTAAGCACAATGATGTACACACATGTACGTGTGTATGTGTATGTGTGATTCACTGATTACGATAGACCACAACTGTAATAGTGATACGAGTTAGTTTATCGCTCACGTACCTATGTACTATGTAGGCATAGAACAGTACCAGTGACCTATTTCCCTTATTCTTAACGCCCGCGAGAAAGATAAGCGACTGAGTCGGTTTCTATTATTCTATTGAGAGAAAATAGCTGTAAAATGCTCTTACTGGCTTTTGTGAAGAAGGATAATTATGTTCATATCCTTCTTCACAAAAGCCAGTAAGAGCATTTATAATTATGTTTTTATTGCAATAATAATTATGTTTTTAGTTGGTTCTTCAGTAAGAGCTTATGCAGAGCTCATCAGATAGATACTCTGCTATTGTGCGGTTTTAAAAGTAGGTAAACAGAAAATTGAAACTTCTTACTATCGCCTAACTGCCAACCAATTTGTTCTTTTTACCTTGAATCATGACTTTAGGGTGTTCAAGCGATTACTTGGTCGACTATTTTATACTCGTACGTCGGTATCAGCCAGTCATGTGTTCATTCATGGGTCCAGCAGGCTGCCCCAAGAATGTCTTGAGGTGATTACAGGAGCTAAATTAGCAACTCTATTTGTGGTGGTTCAAACTTCGTTTGAAATTCAGTTAGAATAAGGTTCTAATCAGATTGCACTACAAAGTGGTTGTTACGTCAGTCACGGCGCGGGGCGGGCTGAATAGAGCGAAATGAGTGGTTTTTTGCGATTTACAAAAAATCTATTGATTGAACTAAAAAAGTAAAACACTATGATGCTAATATGTTGCTTGTAGAATTATTTTCCGAAATTCAGACTGATCGCATGTATTTTAGTGTGGTTTTTTTTTAGAGATAAGTCCGTGATTTTTTTTTGTCGAATAAAATTAGTTGTATTATGTTTTCAAAACACTATCGTACTAGCTTAGATCCTGAAGAATATCATATATTTTTCTCGGTTTTGTTTATTGCAGTTAATCATATGCTTTTTTGCATTATAAAACTCGCGTTTAGCTCATGTACCTAGTCGAACGATTACAATGCAGGCTTACGATCAGGGTCTCTCTATAAATGTTTTGATTACGGAGTAATCAATCGATGCTTGCTTGACAAGCTTTAGATGGCCCACTTCAGTCACTTTTTGACAGCCATCGTGGACATTGAACTGTGGCTTACCTTGGCCTTTGTGTACAAAATGCTCAAGACATCAACTTTGGTTACAACCAAGGTAATCTTAATTCAAGTTCTGCCCATCAGAGAAAACGCTTGCAACATTACTTAGGTATATGAACAAACAGGTCGTTCTTCTGACAGGCATTTTAATATTACACGCGACGAATTAGTAATGTTTTTCGTCACTAAAAATAAATAAATTATGTATCTACTTTGGAAGACGACGAAGTCGACTCTTCACGTGACCAGAGGGCGGGCCTATTTTTTGGCCAAAGAATCAGCATTGCCATCCAACGTGGCAATGCTGCCAGCCTTCTGGGCACTTTTCCTGTTGACAGCGATGTAGACGAATTTTTCGACGCCCTGTAACCCTTTTTGATACTTGTAAATATTATTTTTATTTCTGTTATAGAGTTAGTAGGTATGTAAATAATGTAAATATTATAGAAAATAAACTTTGGAAGCGAAATACCTGTTCAAAATGTACTCCAAATAGATTTTTTAAGGCGTATGATACGCCCGTTTTGTTTTCAGGTGAAGTGTGATATTCAAAAAACCGGCCAAGTGCGCGTCGGACTCGCGCACGAAGGGTTCCGTACCATTATCTATAGGTACATTAGACAAAACGGCAAAAAAATCACGTTTGTTGTATGGGAGCCCCCCTTAAATATTAATTTTATTCTGTTTTTAGTTGTTATTTGTTGTTAAAGCGGCAACAGAAATACATCATCTGTGAAAATTTCAACTGTCTAGCTGTCACGGTTCATCAGATACAGCCTGGTGACAGACAGACGGACAGACGGACAGACAGACGGACAGACAGCGAAGTCTTAGTAATAGGGTTCCGTTTTTACCCTTTGGGTACGGAACCCTAAAAAGTATAAGTAATAATAAGTGATATTCGTCAATTTTGACGATTCAGCTGAGAGAATAACTTCAGTTAAATCGCGTTTGGAAATACTATTTTAGAACGTGCCTACTCATTCTCGTCTAAGTGAAGCTAGCCAGTTCCCGGTCAAGGTCCCCTGTTCCTATTCTCATCTTGAATGCATAGAACAATTCTAAATATAGGTGGTGCACGAACCAATCCCACATCGACACCTCACTGCGTTTTTAGAGAACCTATACTGGCTGAGTACCTATAGGCATAATGGCATCATCATCATCATCATCACTGGCTGAATAGTTTATTCGCACTGTGACCTCGTCCTCTTGCCTTATCCTAATTTATTTGGGTTCAGCGCAGTTTCACAAAATCTTTAGTGCACTCGAAGATTCTGAAAAGAACTAGGTACTTACTTTATTCCAGTCCGAGATAAGGAGCACTCATTGAGCGAGATTGCTTAAAATTACCAAACCATGCGATTTACCAAATGACGTAGCCAACGTCACGAGGTTATTACCTGCCTTCTTTTTTACATAGAAATACTCATTGTGAGTTTTTTCAAAAGCCTTGAACATTTTGAGATAATCATCATAATGCGAAACTTCCTCGTCACTAAGAAAAGACTAATGACTCAATATCGACGTCCATTGAAAGATGTTGTGTTTCTTTTATTTTATGTCGTACACAAATGGTGCAATGAATATTAATGTGGGTTTAACGAGCTATTGTCTCATAGCAAAGTGTCATTTTGTGGTCAGACGTTACGATCAGGTGTAACGAACTGTAATGATAATGAGTCAACGTAGACCAGCATGCACTATGTCATATTAATCAAAAAACGTCACTGTTGCAAGTGACTTCAAACAGTGCACATACCGTTTAGTAAAATTATTGAAATAATTTATTCAGTGCCAATGAAATAAAAACACAAAATTCTGCTTATGTGTGCAATATGTCTACATTTTCCTGACATGTTTTTAACACTGCAGGCAACAATTTTATCTGCCAGCTATTTTAATAAAACATCATAATTCCAGAATATGGAAAGAAATGAGCCTTAACGACAGCCTAAAAGAAGTGGAACGCGCAAAACTAGCAGTATGGGACTACCCAGTCAGCGACAAGTACTCCAAGATGTGGCAAGCAATGGAAGAGGCAGTTCTGCCAAACACAATTGAAGAGGGGATCCAAAGAGTGCGGGATTCCAAGAGTTCCAGCGAAGGTTTCGCCTGGTTGGGAGACGCGACTGATGTAAAGTACCATGTAATGACCAGCTGTGATCTTCAGTCAGTTGGAGACGAGTTCTCCAGGAAGCCGTATGCGATAGCCGTTCAGCAAGGTTCTCCGTTGAAGGACCAGTTTAATAATGCGTGAGTACATAGTCTATTTTTTTCATTATTTCTAGGTCCAATAATTCGTGTGTAGGAAGTAGATGTAGAATTATTAATTTGAGCCATACAATAGGCTCACCATGCAATAGGCTTTAAATACGTAGATATACCTAGATACCTTGACTTTTATTAAGCTGTTTTCAATATATAAGGTGTACTTAGTTTAAAACATTTAAGTGCTTGTGCAAATAAAGAGAATTTACTAGTCCAATTAATATCGGGTTACGTTCCGTTCCACTATATTATGTAATGCAAATTAGTTAATTAATAAAACTAAAATCAAATATTATATGCATACCTACAGTATGACGGAGTATCACTTGAAGACGGCACGTTTCGATTTGGCGGTATTTTTTTTTGTGTCCGTAATTGCCAGGACAAGGTTGTGAAAATTTTGACATTTTCTTCATTTAAGTAGTATTTAATTTGCAACCATGCGAAATAAGCATTCAATGAGCAATATTTGCTCAGATTGTATCGTACTCGCATCTCAGTGTTTCCGTTGAACCATATTTCGACTAAATAAACAGACTTCAGTTTCTTTGCAGAACGTATCCGAGTTCAGTTTACATAGCTTAAAACAAGTTCAATGAACTTTAAATTCACGACTTCCCGCCATTTTTTCGTCCATAGACAATATTTATGTGAACTCGCGGCTTCCTTACGACCTTAGGCAGAAGCGTGACTGAAATACTGTTAAAAATTCTTTCTCGAAATTATACGTAGTTGAGAAATTTTCCGTAATTCTGTCTACGCAATGTTATTTTATTACACGAGAACTAAAATGTAGTAGCGAAGCTTGTTATAGAAATTTTCTTAACTGTGTGAAATTCACCAAAGAAGGTAACTAGAAACAAAATCGGTAATACTTATACATCATCTGCCTAGCCTTTTCCCAAGTTTTTATTGGGGTCGGCTTCCAGTCTAACCGGATGCAGCTGAATACCAGTTTTTTACATGGAGCGACTGCCTATCTGACCTCCACAACACAGTTAGTACTGGGTAATACGATACCCTTGGTAAGACAGGTTGTCAGACTTTTTTGGGCCACTGACTACCTGTAACGACTGTCAAAGATCACAAATGACAGCCGGGACCAACTGCTTAACGTGCTTTCCGAGGCACGGAGGAAACTCGGTATGTAATGGGTGGTCACCCATCCACAGACCAACCTAGGCAAGCACGGCTTAACCTAAAGATCGACCCGAGCGACTGTTATTATTTAGCCACGAGTTCCTCCTCGGTAATACTTATACGAGAAATAGGTAATAATTACTTACAGGGATTTTCCCAATATAATAAAGCTGTTTTAATAAATAAATACAAGACTGTGATGAGGGTCGCGCCGTTTTTGGGAAGACCTACTTTACAAATTGGGTCATTGCTGACAAAAGTATAAGGCACTTTGCACATGGAGCAACTATTGCACCAACTGGCAACTAGCTGTTTCCATTTCAATTGGACTGCGCACACGTAGCAACTCGATTTTCGAGTTCCGATGATCGTCAACAGTTTTCAGTTGCTGTAATCGATGACTAAGTTAGTTCTTAATTGCCGCAACTAGCAACTGTCAAATATTACACCGGTTTTTAAAGTTGCCAGTTTCCTCAACCCTCAATCGCAATGCGTCGGGCGATTTCACAGCCACACACCTCACACCCTCCCTCTCTCTCTGCTTCTTCGATATCCATCGTCCGTCACACTGAGCGCTGATCGCCTGCTATGAAAGTATATCTCACAGATTGCCATAAAATTGCGGCAAGCGTAAACGTTATAGCAACTACCAACTTTTTACAGGAAATTTTTAAAATTTTGGCAACTTTAGTTGCCTCAACTAAAGTTGCTCCATGTGCAAAGCGCCTAAGAGACATGATCTGATAAAAAGGAATACTTTGCAATGCTTCCTTCCTTTTTTTGAATTAATGAAATTACCTATATTAGGGTCTGATTTTCTTCCATGTTACCCGCTTTTCAGTTGTGACTGTCATCATCATCATCATCAGCCTATTAATGTTCCCACTGCTGGGACACAGGCCTCCTCTCTATGAGAGGGAATGTGCTATAATCCACCACGCGGGCCCAGTGCGGATTGGTAGATGTTACATGTCTTCGATTTTTTTGGTTCTAGGACATGCCGGTTTCCTCACGATGTTTTCCTTCACGTTTTGAGAGCAGTAGTGATGAAACAAATTACACAAAGTAGGGTTCGAACCCACGACTTACTGTTCGTAAGTCGGGGCCACCACCAGTGGGCCACCGCTGCTCTCTCTGCTCTGCTGTTGTGACTGTGTCCTCTTGAATTTTTGTTTGAAAATCATCATGACCTAAATGTAGTGATTCCTACTTTCATCCAGAAATTGAAGTCACCTGGTACCTATTGAGCTCTGACCCCTATAGCTACAAGAATCTCAAATCTTGCCCGATTCTTAGAATTATTTCAACACATTAAAGATAAAGAATTTAATCGGAATATAGGTAGATTTAGCTGCTAGATTAAATAAAACTGAGCTGATACACGGGTAATGTCCTATGCAAATATTAGATAAAGGTGACCGCGCTGACATTTGGCGATTCCCCGTATAAATTGTTTATCGTACCAATACCTAATGCAGCTTGCCTATATGGCGTATTCCTATAAATTTGCGAATTTTAAGTTTCAGTCATGACTGTTTTCATTCTTGAAACCCTCTATCGGGGGACCCTCTTTGATATGTTGATTATTAGAGGTTGATCAGTGGATATGACACTTTACTTACTCCAAACCTATTCGGGATTCAGCCAGAAAGCAAATGAAAATACGCCGGGTCCATTGAAACTGTTTTTAATTATAAAAACATAACACTCAATGTTCGTCAATTATAATAAACGATTAAGAAAATAATATTAGATTTAATTACTACACAGATGAATGCATGTCGTTCAGCAAGGGAGACAGCAAGAGAGAGAAAGGGACAGCATTACATTATCTGTCATAGCTACGTGACAGTGACTGCAGTGACACATACATAGAGTGCGTTCAAATATCCTAAATATTAACATTGATAGTCCTTAGTACGTCAACACTATTAGTATTCCTATTATTATACACTATTAGTTCATGTTTTTTACATCATAACCCTTCTTTTTGGCTCTGCCGTAGTTGGGTAAAAAATCAATCTCTATGCAACTTCTTAAAATCAAAATCAAAGCATTTATTTCAAGTAGGCCAGTTACATGCACTTTTGAATCGTCGAAACAAAGATGAAAATTAAATATAAGTAGCAACAGTCCCAGTCACAAGACATAAAAACTGTGAAAGTACTGTAGTTGCCCATTCCCTAGCGTAAATCTCTGTGGACACTGGATCGCTTACATAATGAAAATACTCATCGAAAAGTTGAAACTAAGGTTTCCAGTTAACAATTTGCAGTATTCCATTTCAAGGATAAGGTACCTATATATTATACTCGTATCATGTCTGTACTTAATAAGAAAGATTCTACTGAAAGTAGATTCCTACTCAACAGGAACGGTTTTCCGAGACTACTGGAGTATTTTTAAAATCTTTTGTTTTTAACCCACGACCAAAAAAGAGTCTGTGTATCTGTCTGTGGTATCGTAGTTCCCAAACGGATGAACCGATTTTCGTTTAGTTTTTAAACTAGTAGGTTGTCTTTTGGCTGCAATGATGTGGAGCGATGATGCGGCCTAGAAGAAACCTTTTAGTTCTATGTATTTGATAAGACTCAATTTGTCGTCATGATTACTTTCTCTACAAGCAATTTTCTCCGTTTATTGAAAAGAAAATTATTACTTTGATGTGTCATTATTTGACATCTTTATTTACCAACATAGCATGCCTTTAGATATTAAGTTACGACATCATTCTGTTTACTTGAACTTGTATGGTTCGATCGCCGTTCTGTTGACCAAAGAAAAGAAGGTAACATTAAAAATGTATGCGATGACAGTTCTTTCAAGTTCCAATCGATAAAAGGTGCTTTATAATATCCATACAAGTACATACAACATAGATGTATCATATAAGTAGATAGGTAGTGTAGCGGTCTGCTCATTTTCTTTTTTCTCATTTAGACATCTATCATCCTACCTAACCTTTATGTTGGGGTCGGCTTCCAGTCTTACTGGATTCAGCCGAATACCAGTATTGTACATAGAGTGACTGCTTATCTGATATCCCCAAAACCCAGTTAGTACTGGGTAATACGATACTCCGTGGTAAGACTGGTTGTCAGACTTTTGGGCCACTGACTACCTGTAACGACTTTCTGATCTATAAATGACAATCGGGACCAACGGCTTAACGTGCTTTCAGAGGCAAGGAGGAAACTCGGTATGTAATGGGTGATCATTCATCATCCACAGACCAACCTAGGCAAGCACAGCTTAACCCGAAGATCGACCCGAGTGGCTATTATTATCTAGCCACGGTACATGAATAAAGTATTGTGGACATAAATCTTCGGGGATTAATTCTCCAATAAAGATGAAAACCACATTGAAAGCCACGCTGTAGTTTAGAGGAAGCAAGTAGACGTTATAGACAGCAACGAAAAGTGTCATTGTTCTGTACTATTTAAGGGTGTAAAACACCTCTTAACAAAGCCGAAAGGCACTTGTTCTCCTCGTCAATGCGATCATGTTTTTGTTCTACACCATATCTGGGAACCTTCTAGTTACGGAGATATTGGGGGTCAAAGTTCCACCTTTTTGACAAGTTTTTTTCTAAATACAAGTTTTTAATGTAATATTTTTACTTTATACACCTCTCTTTTTACTTTAAAAATTATTGCTGGGAAGCGACTTTTGTTTTGGGGTAAAAAAACATGTTTTTTGGTAGAACTCAATGTAAAGCACTCAAAACATTCAAATTTTGTTGTGCTGATGGATGGGTTGAATAGTGTGGAGGTCGTGGAGGTGTATAAAGTAAAAATCTTAGAAATCCAAGTAGGATTAAAAGGTACACTTTCTATTGTATTTATATAAGGATTTTAGTTAAGTAATTAACTACAATTCACATTCCAGAATCCTGCAACTCCTAAACAAACGCAAACTGGAGAAGCTCAAAGAGATCTGGTGGAACAACAATCCAGATTCGATGAAATGCGAGAAACAGGACGACCAATCTGACGGGATCTCCATCCAGAACATCGGAGGGGTGTTCATCGTTATATTTATGGGCATTGGACTGGCTTGTGTCACCCTGGGGGTGGAGTATTGGTGGTATAAGTGGAGGAAGAGGCCCGTGGTTGGCGATGTTGTTCATGTAACTCAGGTATGTTGGTGTCGGCTTCCAGTCTAACCAGGTACAGCAGAATACCAGTATTTTACATGGTGTTTTTATGGTACACCACAGGCTACCTGCAGTATTGTCTCTCCTTCCCCCTTAAATCCATCCAAAGGTTGTTTTTAAAAGATCGCTTTTAGCGATAAGACCGCCCATTGTGTCACCCCTTGTAAAATATTCTACATTTTTATCTGTAATTTTTATGGTGTAGGTACATAATAAAGAGTATTCTATTCTATTCTGTGCCTATCTGACTTCCACAATAATCCAGTTACGGAAAAATAACGCAGCAATAGTTCACAACCACCTACAGTCAAGATGGTTTCTTAGCCGTGGTTTTCTGCCCTAAATGCGACGGATAGGGTAAAATGGTAAATATAGCCTCTACGAATGACGGTGGCGATATTTGAGTAGGTACGTCTGACGTATCCAAATCCCAATGCAGGTCGTGATGATACCAATTTCACTAGACGTAAGTAGTTATCTTTTTAAACTTAGGACCCATTAATGTTAATATTTATCCGTGGTGCTAGGCAACTGGGCCTATCCCAGTTGTAAACGTCCCTTTGTGCCTATTGGCCTTGTTTCGTTCTGTCTCCTGCTGATATGGAGGGAAGTGGAAATTACGGTTTTTTCCTACTCCTCCGCTATACTTTTCTGATTAATTTCGTTGCGGGATCCAAGACAGTTAAATTCATTCTCTGGGACTTCGTCGAGCTTCATTGTCTCGGCGCTTTTCTGGTGGTCACCACTGTTGATTCTGGCTTTCAGGAGTTACAGTGGTTTGGGAATAGTGTGGCGGGCTTGGACCAAAAATAAAAAAAATATTTTCAAAACGTATGAGCTCACACGCAGTCTAGCATAATCTGGCTATGAGTTTATAATCAGACACTTGAACATCGTTATTACTACTTATGGTTTTTTAAATTATAAATAAGCACTAATAAATAAATAAAATTTCATTATTGTTTTCAGGTGGAACCAGCGAAATCATCAAGAAACAACATTGACAAACAAGGCGATGGTTTTAACTTCCGCGGAAGAAACTTAGGTTTTAACTTTAAATCCAAGTTTTAAAATGGAGTTCCTTTAACTCTTTAAGTATTTTCCATGTGTTCATTGATCTCATTTTTTATTAAGAGTAATTGTATAGTTCTGCCCCAATGTATGCAAGTGTGTCTGCAATAAACACGTGGCACTTATTTTTGTTGTTTTCTTTTTTAAACTAAATATAATCACTTTTTTTTTACATCGATTGGAGAAAGATTGGTAGGTAAGTCCTCATTCATGTATTGTATGAAATGAAATATACTTTTCAATACACTTCCTCGAAAACGGGTCCATAACGCACTACGATTAGGTACAACATGCAATGTATTTCACACGTGTGCGTTTTTTTCCCATTTTCCCGCACGTGTGCGAGAATGAAAATTGCCACAGATACCTATTGCAATTAACAAAAACACCCTCGCCTGCGTCTCGGGTGTTATAATTCCGCCTCGAATGCAATAACAAACTTTCTCCACTTGTATCAAAATGTACTATATACTGTCACTTACGCCATCTTCCGTGATTATTTATTATTTTAGCTCTCGAATTCCCGATATTTCGTCGATGCGATGTTGCAAGCGCCATGAAGCTCAAAATAATGAATAATGACGGAAGATAATTATCACGTGACAGTATACGTTTAGTTTTAAACCGTAAAAGTTTAAAACAGTGTGTGTATGAAATATTTCCATTATGAGACTTCAATAAGCATGACGAATGATACTATGAAACTTCTAGAAAATCCCAAGGTTAACTGTTGTTTCCAGAAAAATCCGATAGATGGCGCTGCCAGTAGCGGTTGAATGTTCTGGACAGAAAACTACAGACATATTGGAGACTGAAGGCTAGAACGGTAAAGGCTGATTAAGGAAAGTAAATTAAACAAAAAAGATAGAATATTTTATAGAAGTTTATTACAATAACTTAACTCTCTACGTTACAAAAGTACGATCAACATAACTCTAATACAATGTACAATGGACTGTGGGAGTGTGAACCAATTGTCTACTATTTGTATTTAATCGTTAATTAATACTTAAATGAGCTGTTATGTCAATGACGCACGTGTTTAAGATTTTAATTATGAGGATTTTAGAATAGGTTAGCGACATCTGTTGTATATTTACAGACATTAAATAATTATTTTAATGACCATAACACTATGCTAGATGACATGAACAATCGACAATAATTCCAACACACTAATCTCTAAAAAGAAAACGTTATTTTGGGCCTGAGAACGCGATTTATTTTCAATTTATTGCCAAATTAGATTTTTAGTTGGTTTTAAAATTAATAAATAGTTCAGTCATTGAGTTGATCAAACAGTGACGTCACAGCGTGCTATTGCCATACAAAATCTGAGAGAACCGCGTTTTGACAGCTCTTAAAAAGTATGTCAATTGATTAGTGTGTCATCTAACTTTTAAGTTTTAGTCATCATCATCATCAGCCTATTAAATGTCCCCACTGCTGGGACACAGGCCTCCTATCTATGAGGGAGTTTTAGTAACTTCAGGATATTTTCATGCGAAAATGAAGTCGTTTATCTTATGACTTTTGGTCCCCGATTATTTATAGACAACATACTCAAGTAATTTTGACAAGATCTGACGCAGAATCATAGATGGTTGATGAAGCTTGCGATTTTACTTTATTTGCTTGGGCAAGTACTTTAATATACGGCCACGTTCATCCTCCAAGCAATTCGTCCAACTTTACTATCTTCGACATATTAAAACATAGTTTCATAAATCAATCTATCCATTGTGTAAACTAGCTTGCGTTGGTACATTTGTCTTGTCTACAATTGGTTCTTACCCTCGTCCCTTTACTAATTCTGCTAGTTGAGTATTATGACGGCAATAATCTAACATAACTTTGATAAACCCAACTACAGTATTATATTGTCATCTATAAGGCAAGAAATTGTCATAGTTTACTTTCCTCAAACCACGATCTGCCATACTTCGATTATTATCACCTTCCCTTTCGATCATTTCCACTTCATCACTTGTATTTGTGACCTTGTTAACATTAGTATCTAACAAGCGATCTCGCCTTTTCTCTTAATTTATATTTACATTAGAAAAATAGCCATTTAAATATAAATATTAAATTATTGAATTTGGTAATGTTTATAGCTCGATAGTCTTGCCATGTTTGTTCAGATTTTTCGTGTTCTTGTTACATAATTCTAGTTCTAGTCTGAGGCCGTCGACTTCTGCCTCTAAAGTACGAGATCTCTTGAACATTTGGACGTAGTTGAGTTGTAACTGTTTCTGGTATCGGAGTACTTTGTCCTTTTCCTCGGACCATTTTCTCCTTTCGCTGTTGAACTGGGTTTCTTTAGCTTCGAGCTCGCATTTGAGTCTGTCGACGATAGCGGTGGCGGCGCAAGGTTCGTTGCAAGAATCTGGGAGTTCTCCATTCAGTCTTTGAACTTCGGCGTCTTCTAGAGCGCTATCACTGGAGTTCCAGTGGTACTCATTTGTCTTGCAGACGTCGTAGATGCCTCGCATGGTCCTCCCGCACTCGATACCTTCGTACCCGCTGAGGGAGATGTCTGACAGTTCTTGTCGTAACTCCTTCAGTTCAGTTTTTAGTCTTTCGATTTCATTCTTGCTCGACTCCTTGGTCTTGGTGAGGTCTGAGACGCTTTCCATGAGGTCGTTGGAGAGCCTGTCCACTTCTGATTGCAGTCGGTTGATGGATTTCTCCTTTTCTTCCGTTTCTGCTCGGAGCCTCATGATTTCTTTCTCTTTCTTGTCGAGGACTTCCCTCAGTTGGCGGCAGTCTGCCTTCAGCGTCAGGTATTCGTGTCCCTTTGCTGTTTGTTCATTCTGGAATCATAGATAGGAATATGTTAATAAAGTTTTGTGTAAACTAAAACAAGACTAAATAAGAAGGCTTTGAAGAAACTGGATGACATGATACTCATTTTTGTATCTAGCACAATCTCAACGTGAATGATGTAACCAAGATTTTGTAACAATGTTCTGATTTAAAAGAGTGTCCATGGAGTTTCTTGCCCGTT
Source organism: Xestia xanthographa (assembly GCA_905147715.2). Taxonomy (NCBI): domain Eukaryota; kingdom Metazoa; phylum Arthropoda; class Insecta; order Lepidoptera; family Noctuidae; genus Xestia; species Xestia xanthographa. The sequence goes on from LR990659.1 coordinate 23,705,134, forward strand.
CTTCTCCATAGAGATCTACGCTAGGGAATGGGCAACTACAGTACTTTCACAGTTTTTATGTCTTGTGACTGGGACTGTAGCTACATTTAATTTTCATCGTTTCGGCAATTCAAAAGAACCTGTAACTGGCTTACTTGAAATAAATGCTTTGATTTTGATTTTGAATACCATTATTATGAGAATTACATACGTGTTAAATATCTTGTGTCGTTCTCAACTGTTTCTTATTTTTTTTTATTCTCTATTCAAGTTCTATAAACGTATTTCTAAATGACTAGGAAAAGAAACTATAGGTTCTGTAACTAAAATGATCTCGAGTATATCCCATTTAGTCGCACTGTAACTCAATCCACTTCCCCTATACCGCGTATGTTTACGATGCTCAACGCGCTCGTGGAGACGAACCCTGGATTGGACTTGTTTGTTGATGAATGGAAGACGATAATGTTAGAATGTTTGTGGTTCTGTGAGAAGACCGAGTCGAAGAATTATTGAATTCAGTGTTAATGGCTTATACTGTTTACTAAATAAAAAAAAAACTTCAACTGCAGAGTAACCTTAAAAAACTCTTAACCAACCTGAGCATCTTTAAGCTGCGTCTTCAACAAGGCGATCTCTCCAGCCCTCTGGCACAGACTCCACTCCGTGTCCTCCAGTCTCTGCCGCAGCAGCGCGCGGTCCCGGCGCACGCGCGCCAGCTCCGCGTCGCGCTCGTCGCGCGACCGCCCGAAGCTCTGCATCATCAGACCTCGCGCGGCGCGGACGCGGACCTCGTGACTGCGAATGCGTTCTGTTGTGCTGGAAGGTGTAATAATAATATTTAAAATAATTTATCTATAAGTACTAATATTATAAAGAGGAAAGATTTGTATCTTTGTATATAACGAATAAACTTAAAAACTATGGGACCGATTTGAAAAATTCTTTCAACAATGGATAGCTACATTATCAGCGAGTAACATAGGCTATATTTTATCCCCGTACTCCCACGGGAACGGGAACTACGCGGGTGAAACTGCGTGACGTCCGCTAGTTTTCTATGACTTCAAAAAGCATTACATCAGTGTGGTCTCAACCCCTGAACAGGATAACCTGTATGACAGGGGTTGAGAGGTTTGAATTAGAACATTAATCTATATCTATCGTTCTAAAGGGAATCTTACCAGGTTAGGTACTAACCACACGATAAAGAAGAAGGGGAAACTTTCGATGAATTTGTATCAAAGGCATTTAAGGATTGGCCAATGTAGGACATGAATGATTTGGTTCTTTATTCAATTCAACCGAAAGATGTTTATTGCTAGACAATGGCTTATTTAAAAAATGGTCACATCGACTGGTCATGTACCTCCCACATATCTAGGATTTACCAGGTCATTGCTCTATCTTATATTTCGATTAACAGATTATGACGTCGAGTTCAGAAATTACGAATGTTTTCAAAATCAAAATCAAAATCAAAGCATTTATTTCAAGTAAGCCAGTTACAGGCACTTTTGAATTGTCGAAACAAAGATGAAAATTAAATGTAGCTACAGTCCCAGTCACAAGACATAAAAACTGTGAAAGTACTGTAGTTGCCCATTCCCTAGCGTAGATCTCTATGGAGAAGAATGGGCAAGAAACTCCATGGACACTCTTTTAAATCAGAATATTGTTACAAAATCTTGGTTACATCATTCACGTTGAGATGGTATATTATGTGAGAACAATGTAGCAAGATGTGCACGGTAAAAGTGTCCACAGTAAAAAAACACAAACAAAAAAAAAAAATACAATTCAAAATAATTCCTTCAAATAAGCCATGGCAACCATGAGATGACCAGTCACAACTGACAGCGCCCGTTCACGGACATGACGCATGGATCAGCACCATTCAACTCAACCATTTTGAAGGGAACTAAATGATCCGACACATGCGCCACCATCAGCGAGACAATAGAGTGAGCATGACATACTCCAAACCGCCAGGGCACATTCAAGTCAAAAAAAAAGACGTAGGTTTCCAGTGAATGATAGCTTTCTAGTACATAGTACTCACACAATATGGGCTATGCATTTATATAATACTAAAGAGATTGATTCTATACAATGCAAAGATAGTTGTACAATCTTCAGCAGCTCCAACAATACAATTCAATGCTATCAATTTATGCGCCCCTGTCCATGTGGAGCAGGACCAGCATTGAGCCAAGCATTTTTATCATCGATATAATCGCTCAACTTGTAATATGCTTGCTTACATAGTGTGCGTTTAATGCATGTTTTAAATTTCGTCTCATTCAGTTCAAGAATACTTTGTGGAATTTTATTATAGCATCTCAAACAGTACCCCATGAAAGATGAGTCTACTTTAGCGAGTCTGAAACCTGGCTGAACTAGTTGGTCCCTATTTCTAGTACTGTAATTATGTCTGTCACCCCTTTTACCAAAAAGGTGCAGATTTTTTCTGACGTACATTATGTTTTCGTAGATGTATTGACAATGTACCGTCATGATGCCAATATCCTTAAACAGTTCCCTTAGAGAATCGCGCCTACGAAGATTATATATGGCTCTGATGGCTCTTTTCTGCAGAATAAATATAGACTCAATATCAGCAGCCCGTCCCCACAGCAAAATGCCATAAGACATTATACTATGAAAGTAACTAAAATAAACCAGTCTAGCGGTATCTACATCAGTATACTGACGGATTTTTCTAATGGCAAAGGCTGCTGAACTTAGCCGCCCCGCAAGAGATGTCAAATGAGAACCCCATTGTAGCCTTGAATCAAGCGTAATCCCCAGGAAAACCGTTTTATCTACGAATTCAAGTTTCTCTTTATTCAATATTATATCACAATCACTACTTTTAACATTCGGTAAAGCAAATCTTATGCATTTGGTTTTTTTTTCATTTAATACCAAATTGTTTGCTGTGAACCAATTTTGGACCTGAAGTAGGGCATTATTCACGTCATCTAGATTTTGGGCCCGCCTATTTATCTTAAAAATTAGGGAAGTGTCATCAGCAAATAACACCATATTTTGAGGTTGGTTTTTCAGTAAATAGGGTAGATCATTTATATATACTAGAAAGAGGAAAGGACCCAATATTGAGCCTTGTGGAACCCCCATTTTTACTTTTAACCCCTGTGAATTAACACCATTTATTTGAACATGTTGTTGTCTATCATTCAAATAAGATTTTACCAAACTAAGTGCAAGTTTACCCAGTCCGTAATGCTCAAGTTTCAAAAGTAATGTGTCGTGATTTACGCAATCAAACGCTTTGGAGAGGTCACAAAAAATTCCTATGGCGTCTTGAGACTCTTCCCACGCAGTAAATATGTGCTTTAATAAGGTTACACCGGCGTCAGTTGTACAACGTCCCTTGGTGAAGCCATACTGTTGATCATGTAAGATTCTGTTGGTGTTAAAATGATAGAGCATTTGATTAAGCATTACTTTTTCAAAAACCTTGCTAAAAACTGGTAACACGGATACAGGTCTATAATTATTAGTATCTTTACTGTCCCCGGATTTGAAAAGAGGTATGACTTTACTGTATTTCATTAAATCAGGGAAAACTCCTTGGTCTACACATAAATTAAAAATTAAAGCTAAGTAAGGGGCTATAGTCTCAAGTATGGATGTACAAACTTTGACAGACATTCCCCATAGATCTTCGGTTTGTTTGATCTTTATTTGCCGGAAAGTTTTAATAACAATCATAGGGTTAATGTGTTTAAATTTAAATTCAACCAGGCAGCCAGACACATTCGCCTTTAATAAACCAATTGAGAGTTCAGGTGAGGAAATAAGAGCCTCCGTTGTTTTTTGTGGTATATCGGTAAAGAATTTTACAAATTCTTGAGCTACTTCCTGATTAGAGCTTTTAGGACCACATGCTGTATCTAATGTGTAGCTAGTGTTACGTATTTTCTTCCTGTTAGTCTCATTATTTATAACTTTCCAAACTGTCTTTATTTTATTTTCTGCTGTTTTGATCTTGTTGCTAATGTGCAGTGCTTTAGCAACCTTGCATGTATTATATACATGCGTTTCTCTTCTTCTTTATAATGAGTTTCTCAAAACCTATAGCTGTTAAAACTTATTCGACTGATTCGACTCCTAATTTAGTCTCACCAAAGCATAAACCTAGCCCATAGTATTAGAAAGTATAATATACTCCTTTCTCAGATGTACGGATCTGTACAATTTTATAGCGGCCCACCGTAAAACCTAACCCAACCTACTAAATAGTCGAGAGTTGAATATTTATAGGCTCAAGATTTTCTGTTATGTGAAGAATGGATACTGATGGTTAGGCTATTTATTGCCTATTGTTTTCTCTATTAGAAAATTAGCTGTGGCGCCTAGGAAATTTGTGCTTCCACCAAATGAGTAGTTTATTAGTTAGTACTCTTTGGAAAATAACAGTCATATCTATCTGGTTTCTAGAGCGAAAATTATCGATATGTCAAAATTAAACAAGTCAAGTGGTATTATAGGATTGGCTGACGATATATCATTCACCCAATCACAGCAGACTGCCAAGAAAGAGAAAGACTATGATGATTTTTGATCCAGTGCGTTATTAAATTAACTGTGAAATCTTATTTTAGTTTTTCGGAAGCTGGTGTAATTTGGGATAGACTTCAAACACCACATTGTGGTTGATATGTGTGACGACAATCATACGGTGGTTGCCGCTGGTTATGGCTGGTTGAGCCTAACTGTGCATGATATTAACGTTTGCCCTACAAACAGCCGCAACCTCTACTTTATGGAAACCAGGTTCTTGTGGTTAGATAGTGTAAACGGTCAGACCATGAATGGCAGCTTATAAAACTCCTCTTTGCAAAACTAAATCGTCTTTGATGAAACTTGAAGAGAGAGCGATAGATGGGGAGACAACATCATGGAAGCCAATTCTGAGCGTATCGAAAATTGATGGTTTAGTATAGTAGTTGGTAAGTTATTTGTTTTCCGAAACTCCAGTTAACAATCTAGGTCAGTACGTATTACACGGTCAGTTTATATTTAACCATCAACATCATCCAATCTGACTAAAGTATCGGATCAAATTGACACCAAATTGATGGCGTGACCTCTTCCAAGACTTTTCCCTTCTGTTGGGGTAAAATTTATATTTAACAATCAGGTATTCTTTAGCTCTTTTTAACTCTCTATGTTGTATGCTGTTGATTAGGAAGAATGAATCGCATGTGACTAAAAGTGTGATGAATATAAATGTTGACGGATGGAGAGGGAGAGGAAGACCAAAGAAACGATGGATGGATTGTGTGAGGAATTATATGAAAGATAAAGGAGTGGAGGATTGGGTGGTTGGTTGACAGAGGAGAATGGAAGAAAAAAACGCAAGTAACGCAGGAAGATGATGATGATGTATGCTGTATGAACCCTCTAACCCTATAGGTAACGACGATGCTTACCTATAGTCATGCTGATCTCTCTCCAACTCAGCTACACCGGAGTCTGCGGGCGAGGGCGCCGGCACGGGCTCCTTATCCGCGCCGCTCAGGACCGAACTCGATTTAGTGCTGGAAAAGATAAAAGAAAACATTGTAGTAAGGCGTTACACGAAGTCAATACTGGATAAAATATCTGGGGGTCCTTGAAGTTATAACCAAATATTAACGTAAATTCTAAGGCAGATAGGAGGCACGAAATTTTCAGTTTTTTTTAATCGTTTTGGTGCCGTTGAAGCTGTCTTGGTGTTATGATGAACTGGACCAGGTTAGATCGTCGGATTGTTTGGGACAATCTAGCAAACAAGATATATTGGATGAGATTAGAACTATTAGAAGTGGTTCATAGGAATGGACAGGTAGATGTCATGGTGCTTTCGGTGGTTGCTTTGTATCTCACACCATTCATACACACAACACAATAATAACAAGTGCTTGATTTACGTATAAAACGCAGTATTAATATGATATCTATAAAACTAAACACATAACGTTGCCTATATGATGAGATCAATTACAAATTCAAATCTGCATCATTAAACCCTAGATTTTATAAACGGCGTCATAATTTAACACATTTAACATGCATTTATCATTTTATGTATGTTATTAATATTATCTCGAACTACTGTACCACAAATGGCTTAATAACTCCTCAATTACTACAATTTGACTTCTAAGTGCAAAACTACATTTAGTATTAAACTGCGTAGGACTTTACGAGTTACGTAACGATACCAGCGAGCTTCCATCGATGAACGTCTTGGTGCTGACAATGCATCCCTAGGTTCTGTTCTGTTATAGTGAACTAGATTTTTTCCGTGACTTTGCGAATTGGATTCCGCGTGGATGTCCTACTACCGGGATAAAAGGTGTCCTATAATCCTATTTCCTAACCTGACAATGGTCTATCCGTGTGCAATGTTTAAATCCGATCAGCCGTTAAGGCGTGGAAAAGTAAAAGACAGACAAACAGACTTGCTTTTGCGCAAGTTGAGAAGTTATTTTTAGCAGAGTTTCGTCTTACTGTACCTATCTAAGATTCTGCCCAGATACAGCAATTGGCATCGAACGGTAAACCCGTAAAGGCGTTTGATATTTTATTACTTTGTTTACAACCTGTTCGTTCGTCGCCGTTGCCTGAATACCTAGTTTCGTAATCTGGTCAATTAGGACCGGATTGTGGTAATGTTCTTCGTAAAAGGGGTGTTAAAATGTAGTTTGTTTAGCTCTTAGCGTTTAAAGAGGCTGATTATGTCAATCAATTAACTCGGCTTATCATACTGCCGCTGGATATAAGCCTCTCCCAAGTTGACTGTCACTTTTTCTACTAGCGAATCCAATCCGTACCAGCCCAGCATTTTAGGTTCGTCTAATCTAATTCTGTCTAATGGCTTTGGGGACGAAGCCGACCCTCGCTGCGTCTACTGATACGCGGCCTCCACACCTGGATTCCTTGATTGAAACATATTTAGTGTATTATGTTTCCATTGCATATTTGCCGACTGGTCTATACAATGCTAGCACAGTGAGGTTTGGTTTTAAACTTTCGAACTCCTGTTTCTAAAGTTTTCTCATGATGTTTTCCTTTTTCAAGTTTAGAGCAGTAAGTAGGATTTTGTTCAGAATGGGCGATAAATTAAAATTTTATTTAGCTATTGCCTTATAATAAAGTCTATCAACAACTTTTAAAGTAAATGCCGCTACGGTTTATGTAACAATCATTTTGTTATTGCGATCGTATGAATGAAGTTGTACTAACTAAGATTGATGCATTTCGATTATTACTATTGTTGATTTTTTATGGTTATTTGTGTTATGTAATTCTTTGATTCATATCATGTAGTCGAATATGGATATATGTACATATTTGGACAATAACAGATTGTTACTTTCCATTTGAGCTCTCACTTTCTGGTTTTAGTCTTACGCCGCCGCGGAGTAAACAGGTTTGTTGGTTACCACAGTTGCTTCGACCCTAAGTAGGAGACCAGTAGCAAGAAGACGCCTCATAAAAGACGCTGTCATGTGCCTGTCTATAGGTAGCAATAGTTGAGTCCAAGTTGTTTGTGTCAATTCTACCTAAAGTTAGACTGAAGCTGGAACTTATCCTGAGGGTCTAGCTAGACCAAGTGATATTCTATAAGCAGTAATGATGATGGAAGAGTCAAAAATGACTGGGATTGACAGCCTAACGAAAGCTTTTTTTTTAAATCGTTTCTGGAGTTGTCACGCAGCGGGTACTAGATGACGGGCGTCGTCGCCGAGGGAGGTCTAAAAAAACCGGCCAAGTGCGAGTCGGACTCGCGCACGAAGGGTTCCGTACCATTATTTAAAAACATTAGACAAAACTGCAAAAAAATCACGTTTGTTGTATGGGAGCCCCCCTTAAATATTGATTTAATTCTGTTTTTAGTATTTGTTGTTATAGCGGCAACAGAAATACATCATCTGTGAAAATTTTAACTGTCTAGCTGTCACGGTTCATGAGATACAGCCTGGTGACAGACAGACGGACAGACGGACAGACGGACAGATGGACAGACGGACAGACGGACAGACAGCGAAGTCTTAGTAATAGGGTTCCGTTTTTACCCTTTGGGTACGGAACCCTAAAAACGCTGGCGTGACGGCCTAGAGGCATTTGTGGGAGATTGGCTGGAGATAACCGCACGGAGAGAAGAGTGGAAGGCTATGGGGGAGGCCTTTCCCCAGCAGTGGGACAATATAGGAGCCTGAACCTTCAGCTCCAATCTAAACCCTTTCTGTCAATATTCCTAAAGGGCGTTTTACTTTAATAACACCTAACTTTACCCCAGAACAATTGCACTAACTATGTTCATAATATGAAAGGCAGGTCGCGCTCCGCGGCGCGTCTTGCATCACTGCCCGAGCGCGGCGTTACTATGGCTGCGTCTGCGCACCTTATGAATCTATTGTGCTTGCTTTAATTATAGAAGTGACGTGCCAATGTCAGGAGTGATGCGGTTATGATGGCCGGTAAATAGTAGCGGTCTAAGGTTGCCTGTAAGTACCAATCAACTTACAAAATATGAAAAAAAAGCCTCCTGTAAATAAAGGCTTTTCCTGTGTTACCGTAAATGGGAAGAAAATCAAGGATATGGAATATTGCTGCGTACCGACATAACCTTATTGACCCACAGTTGGGTCTCAAAAATCGGGAAAAGACGGTTGCAGGCCTAGGGCAGAACTAGGCATTATTTTATAAGAGGTTGGCATAAAGTGGCACTAGATCAGAGTGACATTAGGAAATGGAGTTCATCGCTACGGACATTTGTAAGAATAACAACACTATACATTACAAGATTTTTGTACGAATTACTGCTATAGGTACCCAAACTTTTTGAGTAGTGAAAGAGTGATCCTGTGGTCCAATTAAATTAAACTAAATAGACCTCAACACGATGACCGACGACCGACCGACGTACCCCGAAGAATTGCCAAACTTAAGTGGCAGTGGGCAGGGCACATTGCTCGCAGAACAGATGGCCGATGGGGCCGAAAAGTTCTGGAGTGGCGACCGCGAACCGTAAGACGTTGCGTTGGAAGGCCTCCACTTCTCACTAGGCCTCACTAGGTGGACCGATCACCTGGTGAAGGTTGCGGGAATCCGCTGGATGCGGGTCGCACGGGACCGGTTAATGTGGCGACACTTGGGGGAGGCATATGTCCAGCAGTGGACGTCTTTCGGCTGAAATGATGATGACGATGAGACCTCAACAAAGCTATATAGAATCTGCGGTTAGATTGTTTAGTACGACAAACATGCGTAGGCGTACTATTAGCTTAAATCTATTCTGATGGTCGGTATACGTATACGAAGGTAATCATAGTCATCAACTTTATGGTAGAATCATTAGTAAATAATTGAAAAATTACGTAGCTTTAATAATCTGTGTATAAATATTTAAAAGCAAAATGTTTGCTAATGTTAATCGATAATAATTATATTGATTTATGTTATTGACTGGTTTAACACTGAATGCTGATGACCACAAGCTTAAGTGGCATTAATACGACGTGGTTTTTTTATGTTTTAGGTAGAGCAGATTTTTAATTTTACGTCCAAAAATAGTTCACACCTGCCGCCTTGTTCATCCATATTTATATTATATTATATATTTTTTTTGTTATCTCTTTTTTTTAAATTTAATTATCTTCTTTTATTGTTATGTTGTGTTCAATTGCATTATAATGTTAATGTGGAAGAGCGGAGTCACCTAACACAAGCACCTCCTTGCTTAAAAGGTGATCTCCAAATCCTGTTTCTTTATGCCTTAGGTGATAGAAATAAACATTTTATTTATTTATTTATGTAGCTTATTCAAATTTATTTTTGTTATTTTATAATATCGAAGGTAGTTCCGTACATGTCTGTTCTTCAATAGATTAGGTTATAATTTGTGATTTTCCCAATGAGAACTTTGCGTAGATTTCTGCTCCAGATATTGCTAATTTGAATGAACTAAGGACAATTATGTCTAATTTACTATTGCAGAAAATCCCTTGAAAGTAGAGCGTTACGGTCAACGAATGCATTTTGTAAACACTAAACCGTAAACATTGCAGTGAACTCAGATGAATATAGAAGATATTCGTGACGAACATTATTTAGGGAGAGATAAGCAGACAGTAGAGTACCTATAAAGGGTGTAAAACACCTCTTACGAAGCCGAACGGCACTTGTTCTCCTCGTCATTGCGATCATTTTTGTTCTACACCATACCTGGTATGGTGAACCTTCTAGTTACGGAGATATTGGAGGTCAAAGTTCCAACTTTTTGACAAGTTTTTTTTTTTAATACAAGTTTTTTCAAATCAAATCAAATCAAATCACTTTTTATTTGTTAACACATGTAAAGAAATACAGATCTTAAATTGATAAAACCGAGCGCTATGTTATGCCAGTAGCTGGCTTACAAATATGGTGAGCATCTAGCTCAAGATTACAATTTAAAAATTCTAAGAAAAATATATTTGAAAATCATGCATAAGTATTAAATACCATACTTATGCATGATTTTCAAAAATATTAGCAAAAAAAAATAGAAGAATAATTGCAAAAATTACATAATATTATTTTAACATATAAACATAGACTACAGAAATACGCACAATATCATTATAATGACACATTTAATCATATGTAATTTAATTTGGTTTATATTGAGCCATCATTCAGGAATTCATCCAAAGTGTAGTAACATTTGTCAATAACCAATTTATTAAGTGCCTTTTTGAATTTTGATAATGGCATATTTTTAATGACATTCGGTATTTTATTATAAATTTTTGGAGCGTTGCCGAAAAAGCTTTTACGCATCAAGGATGTTTTACATTTAACATTACAAAGTTTAGGTATTTAGATATTGAGTACGCAGCGGCTGTCTTCTGACTTCAGCTAAGCTAACAAATCAGTGCGGGTATTTTTTCACAAATAATGCAGTTTCCATTATGTACATTGCTGGCAGTGTCAATATTTTTAGTTTCTTGAAATGTGGAATACAGCTATCTGTCGTTTTTAAACCGCACATAGACCTCACACATCGTTTCTGCATCCTAAATACAACCTCCCTATTTGCTGTAAGATTTTAATGTAAGATTTTTACTTGAAACACCTCCACGCCCTCCGTACTATTCAATCCATCCATCAGCACAATGTTTTGAGTGCGTTACATTGAGTTCTACCACAAAACATAATTTTTCACCCCAAAAAAAAAGTCGTTTCCCAGCATTAATTTTTGCGTAAAGTTACGGCTTCGTGATGAGGTCTTTTACACCCTGTTTAATAACGTCTCTTTATGACATAAATAAAGTGACAATATTTCAGTGATACTAACGATGACGGAAAAGTAAATAAAAATAATGGGTAATGTATTTACAAGAGCTACTCGAGACTGTCTGGTTGATCTAGGGGTTACAAGCGTGACGGGGTCCTGGGTTCGATTCCCAGGTCGCGCAACGTGTTATTGGGTTTTTCCACCAGGAATTTCTCAGTAACAGGAGCAGATTCCGTGACTCCGACAAATCCAGAGATTTTTGCCCGATTGATGGCAATGGGCTCGCCCCCTATTAGGTACTATCGAAGACACTCCCGCCTGACCACCACTAAGCTAATTTTTGCTTGCACTCGCAACATAGAAACGCTCTCTAGCCCCGCCCCGTATAGAAATAATGAATGAAAAGATACCGAATCGGGCCAGCGCACTGACGACGCACGCCAAACGAGAGTTATTGTTATTTTGCGCGCCAAAGTTGACGCTTTCCTAATAGGCCCAAATTTTAAGGAGGCGTGGCTCGGCGCCTCTGCATGATTTAAGCGAAAAAAAATTAAACTAGTCAGGCGGAAAAGACCAAGATAGTACATGGGCCTTAAAAAACACATACCTATGAAATGTGGGTGTAGGACATTATGGACACCACTTGTCAACCTCGTTGAAAGTCTTCTTCGCTCTCAAAAGGGATTGCTACTTTCCTACGTCTCCTGGTATTAAAGAAACTTGCACCAGCATTTATCTCCTACGATTTCATAATCTTTGTTGTGCTCCTATTTTGATTCCTAGGAATTCGCGTGTAGATAGCGCAGCAAATCCGTAATAACAATGTATTAGATTAACTGAATGCCATATTGCTGACAGACAAGACTAGAAAGTGGACGATGAAAGCTGTGGGCTATATTTTATGATGCGGCTTATGTACGGGAAAGCGAATTATGGGGTTGGAAGCTATAAGTATGGAGAAACATAAGTACATTGAAATCTGCCATAGACCACAAGTCTTGAGGGCAATGTACGCTCAAACAAGTACACTTCACATAGGGACACCTATTATGCGAAATTTTAGCCATAATTAATGTTCTGTCATCCTATATTGAAATATACCTCTTGAGGGCAATGTACGCTCAAGCAAGTACACTTTCTTTATGTCCCTATTACGCGAAATTGTAGCCTAATTAATGTTATGTAAACCAATACTGTCTAACAGCTGGGAAAAGGTCTTCCTCCAACCTTTCTATTTTTCACGATTGGAAGATGTTTGTGAGCAAGTCTCACATTTATGTCTGGTTCGTTTCGTATACTTCACCTGGATCTATCAAAGCGTCGTTTTTTGTTGTTTGGCAACTATTCAGATGTCAAGTTTTATCAGTGATTAATTTTAGTTAATGGGCGATAAAGATTGTAAAACTCAAAAACACGTTGGTGTTAATTGCCCGATTTACACCGGAAACTGCAGTAGGTATAAATAACCAACAATGTGTAGATATTATTGTTGGAACAATTAATAATGAAAAGAGGAAACGGTGCGTCAAATTTCACAGTTACTGCAAAAGTTTCGACACAATACGCAGAACAATTCAGAACAATTAAATACATTATTTCGAAAGGTTTCAATGTTTTTTATCGAATTAAACAGCAGCTCACGTATGAAGCATTTATAGAATTAAAAGTTACACACATTATATAAATCAAATCTAGATATCAAAGCAACCACAGCACAGGTAAAGAAAACTAAATGGTGGAAAAAATACAGTATTTTGTTTGATTAGAAAAGAAGGAATGGCCAATGGGGTAGATGACACACCAATCAATTGAGATACTTTTTAAGAGCTGTCAAAATGTGGTTCTCTCATAGATTTTGTATGGCAATAGCCAACTGTGACGTCACTGATTATTCAACTCATTGACTTAACTATTTATTGATTTCAAAGCAACTAAAAATCGAATTTGGCAATTCATTGAAAATAAATAGGGTTTTCAGGCCCAAAATAAAGTGGTTTTTTAGAGATTGGTGTCTTGGAATTATTGTATTATGGTGTCATAGCTACCCTATTCTGAAAACTTAGGTGAGACGCCAAACAGTCACCAAGTAATGTAGCTAGTCCAGTTCTAGTGTCATAATTTGAAATTAGAAACTGTCAAGATTGAAAGTGTCATGCTTTGAAATTGGAAAATAGAAACAGAGACAAGACACATCGGGGACTATATAAAAAGATCTTGCAATGAAAACTGTTTCCGAAATGAAATCTGAGTCATAGATATTTATCAAATGTTTGGGCTTGCTGGCCATCAGTCTCGTAATAAGCTCTGTGTCTCGTTGTGGTATTCATTGAGGCACAATTATTAAGTAACCCAACCCAACCTTACCCGAGTTCAGCTCAGAAAGTCAGAACTACACCACTTCCACAAAAGTTTTAATAAAAATCCGACTGAAAAGCACAAAACAAGCGCATTTGGAAGCAGGCCCATTGAAATACAAAATTATTTAAACAGAATGGCTGATAAACACATAACCCTCCTTCCTCAGCAGCATAAAAAAAGGGAAATTACAACTACCATAACTTCAGCTACTTACATCCGACTTAAGCCAACCCAGGAAGGGTTGGCTTAAGTCCCATACCAGTTTCCGTACAAGAAAACGTTAGATTATACTAAATAAAGTTACCTAGCACGCACACCGAGCCACATAGCCATTCAATTATGTACCTTATATACCTACCAATTATGTACATTTGTATAGTACCTAACTACATGTAAATGAGATGGATGTGAGCGCGACGGCGCGTAGTTCCTGGCTTCATCTCCGTAAGCCTATTGTTATGGGATTTATGAAGGTTGTACCGTATATGAATGACTAGCGGACGTCACGCGGTTTCACCCGCATAGTTCCCGTTCCCGTGGGAGTACGAGGATAAAATATAGCCTATGTTACTCAGGGTGAATGTAGCTTTCTAATGGTGAAAGAATTTTTGAAATCGGCGCAGAAGTTTTAAGTTTATTCATTACAATCATACACACAAAAATACAAATCTTTCCTCTTTATAATATTAGTGTAGATGAAATTTTCACTCCCTGCCTCTGTTTCGACTGCCTCGTTGGTCTAGTGGTCGCGACTGCTGACCGTGAGGTCGTTGGTTCGATTCCAAGGTCGCGCAATGTGTAATTGGGTTTTCCATCAGGAATTTCTCAGTCAGTAAATCTGGATTTGTGCCCGGTTGATGGCAATAGGGTCGCTCCCTATTACAGACTTACTTACATAACTGGCGAAATGTGGGTGTAAAATAATAGACACATTGCCTAACCATTCGGAGATTACATCGGCAAATAAATCTTTGACTTTGATGTTATTGAAATTTTCGCACATTTTAGTTTAGGTTTATTTTATCTTTTTTCTGTTATTTTCGAATCTATATCATTAGTTTTCGATTTAAACAATTCTTCACAAGATTCCGTTGAATAAGAGCGTGTAGTTAATATCTACTTTCCCTTGGCAACGTTAATTAAACCAGTTACTGAAGCTAACCAAAAAAGACATCGTTTGCGTCTGAAATAAATAAAAATAAGGTCAGCTTTGCGTAAAAAAACCTATTTAGGTCATTGCCGAGTCAGCGTCGATTATGAGGCTTCATCTAAATCGGTTCAGTCGTTACAGAGAGGTTATGCTAACACATGCATACTAATATTACAAGGTCGTTTCTATAAACCACACTTTTAAACCAGTGAACCATGTTCTTGTTTTTATAGCATCTATTGTGAATGAGAGTCTAATTGAAGGCGAGTGCTTACGAGTAGTGATGTCATTCATCAGGCAGTCATGAATGAAATTACTTAACTTTGTAGATGTTATCTTTGTTAATTTGACTAGCACTTCGTCCGCGACTTCGACCGCAAAAATAGGGTAGTTGACACCATAAAACAATAATTCCAAAACACCAATCTCTAAAAAAAAACACTTTATTTTGGGCCGTAATACTCGATTGATTTTCAATTAATTGCCAATTTCGATTTTTAGTTGCTTTGAAATCAATAAATACATAGTTGAGTCATTGAGTTGACCAAACAGTGGTGTCACAGTTTGCTATTGCCATACAAAATCTATGAGAGTACAGGTCTCCCAAAGTGATAATGCGCATAGAAATCTTCGTCACTCTTCGGCAACGGTCGTATTCCCCGAGCGTCGGAATACGATATGTATATAGAGTGGTTAAGTGCATTTTCTTCATGCATAATTTAGTAGAATTATGTGTTTTGTGCTAAAAGAGATAAATATTGATTTATCAGTAACGAAATTGATTCGATAATTCGATGTAAGTAAATAGCGAGGAAAACGAGACGATTGCGATTATGCTACAATCTTTGTTGAATTGATTTACTTCTTCATACTGAAGCTGGTGTAATGATGGAAGAAAAGAAGGTTTAAATAACACAAGGTTTATACTAGAAGAAGAAAAAATGGTTTTCAAACACAGGTTTACATTAAAATCTAATCATTAAAATCTCAGTTCAAAAGTATTTACAGCACTGATCATTCCAGAATAATATTACAATTACAAAAATATTAAAAAACGTGAAAAATGTAGTATATTTACCTATTTTACAAAATAAACTATTTCAATTTAAGTAAGATAATTAAAGTTGAAATTAAATTCACCTTTGAAAACAAAACCAAGAAGGGTGTGTAATAGCAGCTCTATATAATTCCACACAGAGAGAACACGTGCAGTCACCACCAATATATAAAGACGACTGACGGACCTTTGACTGACCGGCGACAGCCGCCAGCCGCCCGAATTGTTTTCAATTGTTTCACATGATATGACATATGACATTGACTCCTGTTTCTTTCGAACAAGGTACAAAATGCAAGTGCATTGTTTAGGGCTCTCTCCGATTCAATGATTCGGGTGTTTCCGGGAATACGACAATTGGCGAAGATTTGCATGCGCATTATTAATTTGGGAGTACTGTACGTTTTGACAGTTCATAAAAAGTATGGTGTGAATAATATAAATTATAGCATAGAGCACACACGAATAAGGTAGCTCTCTGCCAGTGAAAGAATTTTTAGAACTGTTAATAATTAGTTCTAAAGAATTACCCCCTACATACAAACTTACAAACAAAATTTACTTCTTTGTAATATTAGTATAGAAGTATAGACAAGATCTCGTTTGGTTTTGCCTTTTTTATGAAATTGATAATTATACAACATCGTCAACAATCGACTGAGACGACTAACTGGTCTAGTAGTTTAGGATACTTATTTGGTCGATATTTACACAATCAATCATTTTTTCTGGTTATTATTAGATCAAAAACAACAACAATAAATCCTCCGTAATCTATACAGCAGGGTAGCGATTTAGTAACCTACTTTCGTCATGGAGGAAAAACATCTGATTCTTAAAAAAATATTAAAATCCTGACAGTACAACGAATATTTTTTTAAATATTTTTGTCTACCCATTAAACGTTTGCATTGCATGGTACGTTACGCAGTCATGTAATTGTTCCAAGACATTAACTTTTTATATCAGAAGGTTAAAACAATCATACTAACAAAGTACTTAAGTACTAACTCATCTTGAACACAACAATAATAGCACGTTTATGTACCAACGATTAAACGTTTCACAAGAGCTCTCAATCTTCATTATCAGGGAAATCTAAAGTCGTTTATTTCTAGACTAACCACGGAAACTCGACATTAAGGAAAACTTGGTTAAGACTGCTGAGCACGTAAACGTAACTGTGTGGTGATCATGCATGAAGTTGCTTGTTTTATGCCAACTGCCATTAGCATCAATAGATGCTGGCATTTAGTGGCATAATCGACGGCACACGAGCGTTGTGGTTAAAGATAGAATCAGTCAACTAGACAAAGATCAAAAGAATAGTTGGAGTTGACAAATATGTACGAATAAAAAGAAGAATATAAACAACAATTTTTAAGTCTCAACACGAGTTCATGAATTGCAGTATTTGAAGAAAGGATAGAGAAGTGAAACTGATTTAACTTGAATAAATTGAAATGACAGACAGACAGGGGGAGACAGATGAAAATGATGATAAGATAGACAATCAAAATCAACTCAGAACTGGGTATTAGAGTCCTTCAAGTTACTTCCCTACACTCAGGTGAAGGATGAATAGGTGGACCGATGACCTGGTGAAGGTTGCGGGAATCCGCTGGTTGCGAGACGCACGGGACCGGACAATATGGCGATTCTTTGGGGAGGCCCACGACCAGTAGTAAACGTCTTTCGACTGAAATGTAGATGATGATGATGATGACACAGATGAATTAAGTATCTTCACTAAAGACGATAGTTCTAGTCAAGCTTACATTGTCGTCTATTTCTGTCTCTAGAAACGCAACGTGATTACGACGTAAGTAATTATCCAGTGTAAGAGATTAACTAACAGTTGCGAGGGTAGTTACACCAGGTTATTTGTCACGGGTCTAGTTAGATGATACTGATACACGGTTACCAAACGTAGAACGTAACAACGGTTTGCGTGGAGTCAACGTTTACTGCGGCTGGCGCTGGAGTTATGAGTTTGATCAGGAATTAATGTATTGATGAAATGAAAATGGGATCAGGACATGAAATTTCTAATTGCAGTAAAATATAGTGAATTGAACATCATGCGGGAAAATAGAGTTTGGTTTTACTAGAGAGTCTATCTCAAAGCTTTCGTAATATATTTTCATGTAAGTAATATTTTGTGGAAAACTTATCTAACAAATGGTCAAACGCATGTTAAATGCTGTAATTTGTGTTATTTCTGATTATCCATATGATTAACAGCAAATAAAATAACTTGCCATGAGTTTAACAAGTCGTAATTTTTGTTCCCGAAACTGGGAGAGTGCAATAAATTATAGCGTCTAAGGAATACATCATCATCGTCTACGACAATCATAATCCCTACTATAATATTAATATTATAAATGCGAAAGTAACTCTGTCTGTCTGTCTGTCTGTCTGTTACCTTTTCACGCCTAAACCGCTGAACCGATTTTGATGAATTTTGGTATAGAGATAGATGGAACCTTGGGAAAGGACATAGGGTACTTTTTATCCAGATCCCGATCCCGATCCCGGAATTATACGGGTGGAAACGCAGAGTGCAGTTGTGTATCGTATATCCCTACTAAATGAATTTTGGTATAGAGATAGATGGAACCTTGGGAAAGGACATAGGGTACTTTTTATCCAGATCCCGATCCCGATCCCGGAATTATACGGGTGGAAACGCAGAGTGCAGTTGTGTATCGTATATCCCTACTAAATGAATTTTGGTATAGAGATAGATGGAACCTTGGAAAAGGACAAAGGCAACCTTTTATCCCGATCCCGATCCCGTAATTATGCGAGTGATAGATAACGCAGGGTGCAGTTATTGTGATGGTGATAACGATGGTGGTGGTGATTGTGATTGTGACAGTGATGGTGATTGTGATAATGATGAAGATGATTGTGATTACGATGAAAATTATTGTGATAACGAGGATAGTCATTGTGATAGTGATAGTGATTGTGATTGTGATGGTGATTGTTATGGTGATGGTGATTGTGATGGTGATTGTGATAATGATTGTGGTTGTGATGGCGATTGTGATCATGTTGATTGTGATGAAGATGATAATGATTGTGATTACGATGACAATGATTGTGATAACGATGATAATGATTGTGATTGTGATTATGATGGCGATTGCGATGGTGATTGTGATGGTGATTGTGATTGTGATGGTGATTGTGATGGTGATTGTGATGGTGATTGTGATAGTGATTGCGATAGTGACGGTGATTGTGATGGTGATAGCGATGCGATTGTGATTGTGACAGTGATGGTGATTGTGATAGTGAGTGTGGTGGTGATTGTGATTGTGATAATAATTTTGGTTGTGATAGTGATGGCGATTGTGATCATGTTGATAGTGATTAAGATTACGATGATAACGATTGTGATTGTGTTTGTGATGGTAATTGTGATTGTGATGGCGATTGTGATGGTGATCGTGATGGTGATTGTGATGGTGATTGTGATGGTGATTGTGATGGTGATTGTGATGGTGATTGTGATGGTGATTATGATAGTGATTGTGATAGTGACGGTGATTGTGATGGTGATAGCGATTGTGATTGTGACAGTGATGGTGATTATGATAATGATGAAGATGATTGTGATTACGATCAAAATGATTGTGATAACGAGGATAGTGATTGTGACAGTGATTGTGATAGTGATTGTGATTGAAATGGTGATGGTGATTGTAATAATGATAGTGGTAGTGATAGTGAAGGCGATTGTGATCATGGTGATTGAGATTAAAATGATAATGATTGTGATTGTGATGGCGTTAGTGATGGTGATTGTGATGGTGATCGTGATGGTGATTGTGATGGTAATTGTGATGGTGATTGTGATGGTGATGGTGATTGTGATAGTGATGGTGATTGTGTAATGATTGTGATTACGATGATAATGATTGTTCAAACGATGATGGTTATTGTGATAGTGATTATGATGGTTATTGTGATGGTGATAGTGATTGTGATAGTGATGGTGACTGTGATGGTGATAGCTATGGTGATGGGGATTGTGATGGTGATTGTGATTGTGATAGTGATTGTGACGGTGATTGTGATGGTCATAGCGATGGTGATGGGGATTGTGATTTTGATTGTGATGGTGATGGTGATTGTGATGGTGATGGTGATTGTGATGGTGATTGTGATTGTTATTGTGATGGTGATGGTGATTGTGATAATGATGGTGGTTGCGATAGTGATGGTCATTGTGATAATGATGGTGGTTGTGATAGTGATGGTGGTTGTGATAGTGATGGTGATTGTGATAGTAATAATAAATTGTGATGGTTATGAAATTTGGCACATAGATAGTGGATTAACATGGATTTACAAGTAGGACACTATTTATTCCTTTAGTATGATTCAGTGGGACAGTTACCGAACTTCACGCGGGCGAAGCCGCGGGCAACAGCTAGTAGTAGGTAATAAATTGAGAATACTTACTACGTCAAGTATGACGAATTATTGATAATAATAAATTAATAATTAATAAAGTGTCCTACTTCCTTATCAAGAAGCCGATGACTGTAAAGGATGTTGATAGTATTCCAAGGAAATATGTAGCTGGCTGATTGCAAATATGTTGATAAAGCAATATTTTGTTATCAAAGTAACGGGATGAGTAACGGGATCCTTCTGTTGGTCTTTTGGTTTTAATTTACAATATTTTAAACATATCTCAGGTAAGATCAACATTTATCAGACCAAGTGGGAAACACGTTGGGCATGCACAAATATACGTATGTAAACCATGCGTAGATCATATACAGAGTGTAAAAGACCTCATCACGAAGCCGTCAACCAAGCATTCTGTACATAAGGACTTTTTTTTTTGGGGTGAAAAATCATGTTTTGTGGTAGAACTCAATGTAACGCACTCAAAAAAATGTGCTGATGGATGGATTGAATAGTACGGGGGTCGTGGAGGTGTTTAAAGTAAAAATCTTACATTAAAAACTTGTATTTAAAAAAATTACTTTAGCTTCAGAAGTCGGTGACAAAAACACTAAATCAATCAAACAAAGGTCACCGACTTCTGAAGCTAAAGTTATTTTTCACTTTTTTGTGTTTTTTGAAGTCGGTTTTATTTTTTGCAAAAAAGTTTTTTATTTTTCCATTTTTAGTTGTTCCCAATCAAATATTTGCCATGAATATTGACATTACATTATTACATATTGACATTGTTAAAAATACATGTCATGGTATAAGCGTAATAGGCGTATCCCCAATATATGGAACAACATACCGTGTTTTTTCTTTCGGATGGGAAATCAAATTACGGGTCCCGCTCTGGGCGGAGCGGAAGGGAGTGTCAGACTTTTACTGACTAACCATGTTCCTTCTTAGCCCTTTGTGTTCCAGAGCCGCAGTATCTCTTTACAACAGTCCCTTTTGCTGACATCTCTTTGAGGCGCGCGCGGAACACGAACGCGCTAACTTAACATACCTAACTGTCGAAATCTGGGTGTATTGTACACATCTGCGTACCCCCTCAGAGCATACAGGCGTGATGTTACGTCATGATATTGTATAAACAATGAACATCGAACCGATTGGAGCTATCACAACAGATTTGCCGTCCCTTTTTGAAGAGTTCTATTGTATATCTCCGAAGATCAGCATCAGAACTTCACCAAATTAAAATGGGACCACCTCAGGAGTATACTTTTTCAAATAAAAAAAGAATTTTGAGAATCGGTCCACAAATGGGAGAGAAATCAGGTAAATTGTACACTTCTGCGTACCCCCTCAGAGCATACAGGCGTGATGGTCCGTCATGATATTGTATAAACAATGAACATCCAACCGATTGGAGCTATCACAACAGATTTGCCGTCTCTTTTTGAAGAGTTCCATTGTATATCTCCGAAGGTCAGCATCAGATCTTCACCAAATTAAAATGGGACCACTTCAGGAGTGTACTCTATCAAATAAAAAAAGAATTTTGAAAATCGGTCCACAAATGGGAGAGAAATCAGGTAACATACATAAAAAAAAAAAAAAAAAATACATACACACGAACATATAACCTCCGCCTTTTTTGAAGTCGGTTAAAAAAAAAAACTTGTCAAAAAGTTGGAACTTTGACCCCCAATATCTCCGTAACTAGAAGGTTCCCAGGTATGGTGTAGAACAAAAAAATGATCGCAATGACGAGGAGAACAAGTGCCTTTCGGATTCGAGAAAAAATTACCGTATTTTTTCAATTTACTTGTATCGATGCTTGTTTGCTTGAGATTATGATTCAGTTGTTAGGATAAGATTCGATTAGGTTTTTTTATGTTGGCAGTTAATTATTAAATCAAGAAATACATCAAACTTAACATTTAATATTTACTAATTTAATTAGTCCCCAATAATCGTACTAGAGGGTGTCTTCAAAAATATGATATTAAAGGTTTTGTATTGTAGACTTAGTCAATCAGTTTTCCCAGTATGACCCTCATTCTTAACTTACTCATAGAACAATACATTCTGAAAACTCAACACAGCTTCACAAAACCAAGTAAATACTAAATAATAAAACTTTCGTTTTTATTGATTGGGCCAGTGCAAGCTGTGCATAGTGCACTAAACAATGGGCAGTACACTATGGTCCATTCACCCATTCATTCACTCACTAGTACGTACTATTAGTACTGCAGCTGTAGGTAACCCACTTCTTAGTTGATGGTTTGAGCGAAGGGAAGCTGCCAATACAAAAAGTTGTTTAGGTTAACGGTTATTGTTACAAAAGGGTGAATAAAATAATAACTGTTCATATTTTAAGGGGTGATTACGAACCATAAAAGCATTTTATACCTTTTTTTGTATTATAATTGTGTTTACTCACCTTTGTGTCGGATTTGTTTGAATTTCGAACAACAACGGATTCACTATTCAAATGTATTCAGTTGTTAACATCTAGGTAACGTTTTTATTTTGAAACTAGCTGACCCGCGCAACTTCGTCTGCGTCACATGAGAGAGAGAGAGGGTTAGAGAGAGTGGAGTCAACCTTGAAAGATAGACATAATGCTATCGCGGTTTTTTTAGAACGCTTTAAAACGAACAATTCCCTAACACATGATTGTTGCGCAACTTAAACCGTTTATGTAGCGCCCGCAAAGGAAGCTCTCGAAAGAAATAAATTTTCCTTGTTTTTGCAACATTTATCATTGATGCTCCGCTCCTTTTAATTATAGCGTGATGTTAGATAACCTATAGCCATCCTCGATAACTATTCAACACTAAAAGTTTTCCTGTAATTAGCGCGTTCAACCAACCAAAATCTCTTTAGCTTTATAATATTAGTAGATATATACCTACGTAGATCCAAGTGGGTAACAATTTAATTTCTTCGATATATTTGCATTAATCGCTAAAATAATCTACTTATGTTTTTCCAAAAAAGGGCTTACCTCGACAGCCTTTTTTTTTCGGATGGGAAATCATCAAATGACTCCTCCCGCTCTGGGCGGACCAGGAGGCAGTGTCATACTTTTACTGACTAAACCCATCCATGTTCCTTCATCGCCCTTTGTGTTCCGGGGCCACGGTATCTCTTTAGAACAGTCCCGCAACCCCGGCAGGCATCGGCCCTTGCGGACCCCTTCCTATTGCTGACTCTCTTTGAGGCGCGCGTCGAACACGAACGTGCCGTCGACACGGCCTGTCGTCATGAGACAGACGGACGGCGAGCTAGCCCATAGCCCACCGTCCACAGGCCCGCGCGTACGGTGGCCGGGGGCCACGTGGTGGCGTCTCCCGCGGCGGCCGGGACGTTTAGAGGTTCTCTCCCTCTCACGTTCCGCCACCTCCTTCATCCTTAGACACTCGATGACAGTCATACTCCAGCTAGGTCGAAAGTTCTCATCAAAGGTGCAAGAAATTAGCCCAAACACGATTTTTCAATTATAAATGGGACCAACTTTGAGATGTACCTACTTTTACAAACAAAAGGACCATGTACGGACTTCTCTGTAAAAGTTATCCGTGGTCATATTTAAAAAAAATACGCGTCGAATTGAGAACTGCCTTCTTTTTGTTTCGTCGGTTAAAAAACCAATCTTGAGGCAACTTACACGTTTGCGGCGGCGACCTCTCGCGTCCGGCCCTGGTGCAAGCCATGGTCCGGAGCGAGACGGAATGGGACGCCGTCACCTCCTTCTGCGAAGCAGTAATGCTAGAGAAGGAGGTGGCGGAACGTGAGAGGGAGAGAACCTCTCAACGTCCCGGCCGCCGCGGCAGACGCCCCGGGCTTCCGGGGCAACCACGTGGCCCCCGGCCACCGTAGGCGCGGGCCTGTGGACGGTGGGCTATGGGCTAGCTCGCCGTCCGTCCGTCTCATGACGACAGGCCGTGTCGACGGCGCGTTCGTGTTCCACGCGCGCCTAAAAGAGAGTCAGCAAAAAGGAAGGGCCGATCCGCAAGGACCGATGTCTGCCGGGGTTGCGGGACTGTTCGAAAGAGATACCGTGGCCCCGGAACAAAAGGGCGATGAAGGAACATGGCTGGGTTTTAGTCAGTAAAAGTCTGACACTCCCTCTTGCTCCGCCCAGAGCACGAGGAGTCATTTGATGATTTCCCATCCGAAAAAAAAAAAACAAAAAATAGGCAACTGACACGGGCGAGGGTCATTCAATTCAGAAAATGGAGTGAAATAAACAACGCCGTCTATCGACCAAAATGTTAAACTGCTAAAGTATATTACCTATGCTATATTTTTTTTTTAAAGCTGGTCAGTCGATTTAAAAGTTATGACTGTGCAGCTGTGGTGAGCACATTTTTAGTCATTGGTATCATTTTAGTTCAACAGATGTCGCTGCATGTATGTATCTTACATTTGATGATTAGTTCTTCTTGAAAACTTTAAGTTCATATATCTTTTGATAGAATTAACCGATTTCAATGAAACAAACACTAAATCATACCCCAAGTTACACACAATTTTTATGTATAAACATTGTCAGCATTGAATTCGTAGATTTTACGTGATGTGCGCACAAACAAACAGACAAACAGACAAAAATTTCAAAAATGATGGAAATGGGTTCTGTTACTTATCTTTTCACACGCTGGCTATTTTTTGTTTCAATTTCTTCAATGTACAAAAATGACTTTTCTACAGATTTATTATATGTATAGATATTGCTATTTACCTTAATTTTTGCATGTACCACAGGTAAATGATCGACGTCTAATATTTTTGCTGCTGATCAACCGTGTTTGTAAGTACCGTAGAGGCGACTAATCTCTAATAAATAACATCAGCAGAATGGACCCCTATCTATAGTTCTAGACCAATACCAATGACATCATTTAGTCATTGTGAATCTATTAACCTCTGACTTGCGTGACCAGTGACCATTATCCTACAGGATTGTTTACTCTGATGACGAATAGATGATAATCTTCTATTTCTATAGTGCTAAGTAAGTAACGTTTTATTGTGGTCATGATAAATCTAGAAGATTGAAAATCAAAACAGTGCAGTGCAGAAAATATAATATGACCTAAATAAAAATAGATTCTCACTGTACCCTACTATTGTGAAAATGGGAGAACAAATTATGCATCCAACTCTTTTTGATTGTTCAGTAAAACGGGGTGAATAGAAACGGGGTGAATAGAAACGCAGGGTGAAGCAAGACAAAACTCTGAAGAGTATTTTAACGTTGAATTAGTATGCTATGTTGCCAACAAGGTTTCTATATAATTAATTTAATAAAATAGAGTACATGTTGGTGAAATATCTTATGAATTCAACGTTAGAATCCTTTTCAAAGTTTTGTCTCGAATTACCCCTGCGTCTGTATCTACCCCGATGTAACCTCGATAATATAGGTACTGCTCTCAAAACAGTGAAGAAAAACTTGGTGACAAAAAAGGTTTTTCATAGAACCTAAAAATTCGCAGATGAGTGACATATGCCAACCTGCACTGAAAGTGTGAAATATCTTATGAATTCAACATTAAAATCCTCTACAAAGTTTTGTCTCGAATTACCCCTGCGTCTGTATCTACCCCGATATACTCGGTAATATAGGTACTGCTCTCAAAACAGTGAAGGAAAACTTGGTGAGAAAACAAATTTGTCTTAGAACCTAAAAATTCGCAGATGAGTGACATAATTATACCAACCTGCATTGAAAGTATGAAATATCTTATAAATTCAACATTAAAATCCTTTTCAAAGTTTTGTCTCGAATTACCCCTGCGTCCGTATCTACCCCGATATACTCGGTAATATAGGTACTGCTCTCAAAACAGTGAAGAAAAACTTGGTGAGAAAAAAGGTTTGTCCTAGAACCTAAAAATTCGCAGATGAGTGACATATGCCAACCTGCACTGGAAGTGTGTCCCAGTAGTGGGAACGCTATAGACTAATTAGGTATGTACGTCAATATGGCAATATATTTTTACATTCATTGTAGTAACACTTACAACCGAAATAATTGGAAGACCAATTAATATGTCCATCGAAGTAATGACAGCTAGACGGTAAAAAAATCGCCTATATTGCTATTTTGTAAGAATGTTCCTAGATTCGTTGCTAGGAACGAAAATATTTCTATTAGAGTCGTTACAAAGTTTTTTGTAGTAAAAAGGTGCCTCGTTTTAGCTCACAGTCATTGAGAAACAGTGTACCGTGACTAGGTACGAAAAAGCAAAAAAATAGAAATATCTAGATTCGAAAGAAATGCAAGAACTTGTTTTTGTTTTAATGAAAGCTACTTGGGTACTAGATAACTGGAGCAATGGGTTCTAGTCAAGTGCTTACCGGATAAGAAAATACTGGCCATTAATTTTTAAATTACGTTACTAAGTACCATGCTCTATTGCCATTACTTAGCTATGGTTTTAGAAACCTCATTAAATCCTACAAAAAATAGAAAGAAAAAAGTTTATTTGACGTCAGATAAAAGCACACACACATATAAAAAAGATACAAAATAAGGAGGAAAAACAGCTGTGTGCCTCACGGCTGCGCCAAAAAGGTCCATTTCAGCATTCAGGTCTTCGGGTATTCGGGTTTCAAAATCGGGTTAGGATATAGTGTACAACTTTATCTAACCTGAAATCATCGTCTACTTGATTTACAATTAAAGGTCACAGCCGGACTACACTTAGAGCCGCAATTACTGACCCATAAAAAAAAACATTTATTTTTCCACTTTTCTCCCCTAAAACTCACCTAAACATGTCACAAAACTCTCACTTTTCAGCACACATCACCATTTTATTCACTAGAACACGTTTACGCGTATAAAATCACCATTTGATAAATAAACACTGCATACTGCGTACGCGCAACGCCTGGCCACTACTCTGTTCAACACACGAATGTCTGCGCGTGCCGCTCGCGCCGCTAAACTGCTGCTACCACAATAATTGCTGATTAAACCGAGCAAATGAGTAAATACTGTATTGCAATGATGTTTTTGCTTGCTATTAATGAATGCTAAACGAGATGGTTTAAAAGAAAGGTGAATTTAAATGCAACTAAGTGTAGTGTTGGTATGTCAGTTTTTGCGCGGCGATTTAATCTGAAAGAAAAAAAAATTGCGGGTATTTGTAACTTTCTTTGCAAGTTTTGGTTACTTTTTTCTTGATTATTTGGATTTCAACAAGTATCTGTATTTTTTGTCGAAAAGGAAACCACCAAATGAAATACCTACCTACTTCAAATGTACAGTAGTACTTATCTTAAGTTAAAGTATGTGTCTAAGAATCCACGTAAAACCCACGCAGTATTTTTATTTTCCAAACCCACTGTATTTAACTTTTACTCTATGAACAAGAAACTTTCTTAAAAAACCCGGACGCGTAACGTGTATTTATTTACTGTTTATTAAATTATACGTTGTTCTTTCTGGTGAATGAACACGAAGTAGAGTGATTCCGTAACATTTTACGGCTCCTAGATCATTCACAAGCATAAAGTTAGTGTGTTTATGTCGTAGTTACATAGGCGAAGCTGGCAATTTGCAAAACGCCTAGATAACTTGAGTGAGAATCATAGGTGCATACTTACAACCTATAATTATGTTTTTTACAGGTGACGCTTTGTAACATTGATGCAGATCTGAAGGAGGGAGGCACAGAAGGAATTTACACTATCAAATGTCGGAATGCCTGGGGGGGTCTAAAATGGCCGCTTTAGCAGAATCGTTTCGTGAATCACGTTAAAAATTTAAAATTCTTAAAATGGACTTTATGACTATTGGCATAAAGTCCATTTTAAGAATTTAATTTTTTTAACGTGATTCGTGCTAAGATTCTGCGTAGATTCTGCTATAGCGGCCATTTTAGACCCGCTGTTCGATAGCAACTTGCACAAGTGTAAATAAACTACGCATATCATGTGTAAGCGCTTTCGTAAGTTTGATAGACTTGCAAATGCAGTAGTATCGGGTAGTTTGTCAAACATTATTAACAGATAACTTCTCATATATAGCAAGATCCTGTTAGATTAGTAAAAATTTTAAGTTAAGGGCTCCAATAGAAAGTGTACCTACGTGTAAAATGGCCATTACTTCCTAGTCACTTTTCCAAATGCCCGGTACATCGTTTGCCCAACAACATACACATCACGCCACAGTAATGTTAACAGTATTAATTATTCAGCTTAATGAACAGATGCATCGTCTTGTGTGTCATTGACTGACATGTCAATTGAGCGGTGCATCATAGACAGTGCAGATGTCCAAGAAAAAGTATGCGGTTCGGGAATTATCGCTCATCTTCGTATACTTTGTTACAACCGTGGAAGAATTTCCTTTTTAGGGTTCCGTACCCAAAGGGTAAAAACGGAACCCTATTACTAAGACTTCGCTGTCTGTCCGTCTGTCCGTCTGTCCGTCTGTCTGTCACCAGGCTGTATCTCATGAACCGTGACAGCTAGACAGTTGAAATTTTCACAGATAATGTATTTCTGTTGCCGCTATAACAACAAATACTAAAAACAGAATAAAATTAATATTTAAGGGGGGCTCCCATACAACAAACGTGATTTTTTTTGCCCTTTTTTGATAATAATGGTACGGAACCCTTCGTGCGCGAGTTCGACTCGCACTTGGCCGGTTTTTTGAATTACCATGACTAGAAAATAATAATTATACAGCCTAATAATATCCTAATGCTGGGTAAAGACCTCTCCTCATACAGAAAAGGCATGAGCGTTGATCACCAATTCACCAAGCTTGCTCAATACGGGCTGGCGATTTCAGACTTATATTGTCTTACTAGCTGACCCGCGCAACTTCGTCTCCAACATGTCATTTTGTGCATTAGATTACGAACAAAAACCTTTTAAAATCATTATTGCTTACCACCCATAACATACGGCGTGATAATATGTAGCCTAAAGCCTTTCTTGGTTTACAAAGAACATTTTTTCTGAATTTCAATTCAATCTATCCAGTAGTTTTGGCGTGAAGCCGTACCATACACACAGACAAACAGACAAAAATTCTAAAAGTCACTTTTTGTCATCAGTTACGTTTTTCTAACAAGCCACTTAGTCTGTCTCGAAAATTCTCAATGTACAGTTTTTCTTTCGTTATTGTTTTATTATATGTGTAGACGAATTTCTGAAATTCCAAGAAAACTTTTCAAAACTTGAGTGACAGTTGACTATCGGAGATCAAAGTTGGAATGTCAATGCAGTAATACAAACCACACCTCGACAAAAAACAGGAACTGCCTCTGTGGGGACTACCTATGGCACAACTTTTTGGAAATTCGAAGATCATCGAAGCGCAAACTTTTTCTGGTTTAACTGTGAGTAACTTCTGATCTATTCTCGTACGAACTTTATTAGGAGTTAGGAGGGTGCTTGGAGTGAAGTCATCGCCTTTATTGGTAGTTACCGAGTCTATTTTAAGGATGGGGCAAATGGCCAACGTTTTCGAAGTGTGAGGGATTAGAAGGGCCATCTTGTGAATATTGCTTGCTGGGGAAGAGATGCATACAGTATTTGAAAATGCACATATATTTTTTGGATAAATCAGTGAATGCCTATGAAATAAGTGATGATTTAAACAGTTAGGTGTTGTTATTTCAGAATCATTGACTTCCTTTAAGGGGTGAAAGTCTTGGAAGCTATAATAATAATTTACTAACTGGTATTTTTACACAAGGTCTCGAGTTCGAACCCAAAACACGCACCTCTGATTTATCGGATTCATGTGCGTATTGTATAATTATCACTTGCTTCGGTGAAGGAAAATCGAGACGAAACCAAACCAGCATGCCTGAGAGATATTTTTCGACGGTATGTAAAGCCAAGTCAAAAGCCCATGGGCGGAATGAAAACCCTGACATCATAGGCACTAACCACACGAAAAGAAGAAGATGACACAATGTATTAGTAAAACACCGCGGCGCAGCGGTGACCCAGTGGTGGGAGAGCAGCGGCGGCCCTATGGTGGGAGAGCAGCGGTGGCCCAGTGGTGGGAGAGCAGCGGTGGCCCAGTGGTGGCGGCCCCGACTTACGATTACGAACAGTAAGTCGTGGGTTGGAACCCAGACAGGCGCATTACTGTGTGTAATTTATTTCATCACCACTGCTCTCAAAACGGTGAAGGAAAACATCGTGAGGAAACCGGCATGTCCTAGAACCAAAAAATTCGTAGACGTGACATCTACCAATCTGCACTGGGTCCTCGTAGTGGATTATAGCCCATTCCCTCTCTCTTATACAGGAGGCCTGTCCCAGTAGTGGGAACATTAATAGGCTGATGATGATGATGACCGCTGCGCTGCGACAGAACAACAAAGTGAACAATTACTGGAAAGTAAACGCACGTAGGTATGTACTTGTATTAAAACAGATTTCATTTCACGAAAACGATTACCTACACGAAAATGCGTGATCATACAACGACTCTCTGTCAGAGAAGTAAAATTAACTTCATTACTTTTGATGACGATCTAATTCCATGTTTATTGCGAACAATTATAGATAATCCTTTCGAAAATGATAATTAGGTACATTCTAACCGTATTGCACTGGTGATCGCTTGACTGTGCATGTACGCTGCATTCATCAAATATTTTGTTCTCATTCGCTCTCCTGCAAGCTATTATTGTATTTTGTTTTAAGCTTTCACGGTTTAAAACTAAACTTAAAAAAATTGTCACTTACGGGATATCTTCCGTGATTGTTAATAGTTTTGAGCTCCCGATATTTCGACGCTGTTGCAAGCGCCATGATCGCGGGTTGACTCTCGAGAGAACAACACTATTAACAATCACGGAAGATATCCCGTAAGTGACAATGATAATGTGATATAAGTTTATTATTGTATAATATGTATGTTTATCCGAGAAAACCACTATTTTGTGCGATAAAACCATGTTTTTCAGCAAGATGTTTTGCATTGTGTCAATGAATGTGACGCACCTAATCATCATCATTATCTGCGTAGCCTTTTTCCAGCTATGCGGGGGTCGGCACGTAATCATCTTTTATTTGTATTTTCTTGGCAATTACGCTATTGGCAAAAATACAACGTTCCGGTATACGGTTTAGGATCACAATGTAAACTGACACAATAGACCTCACATTATGTAGTGTCTATGTAACGTAACAGCGGCAGTCCGATTCCGATACGATCAAAATATACCTAAATACTATAGATATAATGTACGTCTAATGTCTGAACCTACGTATAGTATGTTACAATTGGGACCTAGTTCTAACAATTGCGCTTACTCGTAAAATGGAGTGATGTCATTGATTTAGCGGAGCGGAGAGCTTACTGGATACGACACAATCCTGTTCTAGTGGTGTATTACTACTAGATACCACAACCCCATCACAGTTTTACAAACCCCATTATGATGAGATTATAATTATATTATAGCATAAGTAGTGCGATTGCTTTCATCGCACGCTATGTCAGTTGTTATCCATAGTCGATAGATAACATTGAAAATGCGATATTAAATTTGTCTGTCTGTTTTTAACGCCAAAATGACTGATCAGATTTCAATAAAACATGGACCATAGGTAAACCATCGCGTTTCAGTGGGATCCTTTCAGATACGCACGAGAGCGAAGCTGTGAAAAAAAGGGTAGAGGATAATAATAAGATAAACGACATTACGTCTGTAATCCGCGAAGGGTAATTCAGAGGTTTACCTTATTTTCTGTTTAAGTCCCATGTAATAGAGGGCGAGCCTAATGCCATGAAATTCCTGATGGCAAAACCCAATAAATACGCCCGACCTGGGAATCAAACCCAGGCCCTCATGCTCAGCCGTAGAATTTGCGACCACTAGATCAACGAGGTAGTGGAAAATAAACTTTACTGTTATACCTTTTTTTTTTCGGATGGGAAAGCATCAAATGACTTCTTCCGCTCTGGGCGGAGCAGGAGGGAGTGTCAGACTTTTACTGATTAAAACCCATCCATGTTCCTTCATCGCCCTATGTGTTCCGGGGCCACGGTATCTCTTTCGAACAGTCCCGCAACTCCGGTTACTGTTATACCTTTGTCTGTATCGAGCCCTATTGGGATACTCATTCTGCTTCTTAATCCTCATAAATGATCATAGTCAATCATTCAATCATGATTCAATCCCACCAGGAGCATATAACTAAGACGAAACAACTATGGACGACTGTTTTATCCCATTGTAAAATATTGACAATCTTCATCTTGTTCCAACAGAAAATAAAGCCATAGAAAACTCACACAATAGCGGAGTGGTGCCTCTGGTGAAGCGGAGCGGACGGCGTGGCGGGCGGCAGGGCGGATAGGGAAGCGGGCTGAGGAGAGCCGCACCATCGGCCCTCGCGCACGTCTGATGAGCCTGCCAATAAGACAGACGGTGGTAAGTTAATGGCCTGTGTAGATGGTAAGGCCACTAGGATTTTGCGTAGATCTGTAAATAAGGAGCTTGGGTCCAGCTGATTGGAAGCGCAAACTGTTGATACATAAAAACCTTCAAAAACAATGAGTCGGTTGAAAACGTTTTAGGGAGAATTTTCACTAACGTAACAACGCAATCAGCACATTGAATGAAACCTCGTTCAAAAGCCGTCAGTACTAGGTACTATATTTTTCATGGAATTTTGACAATGTTATCATAGGATTATACTGAACGCGTGCCGTATCATTGGTAAAATCCGCTCTTTAGGATTAATGAGCTCAATTTCACATTGTGCACATCCCAAGACGAAGCCATGCCACATTACTGTGCTTATTTTGATACAAGTACAATGTACCACCGTACCACCTACTAACTTGCAGATTCTAATATCCCGTAGAACAATCCCGTGATTTCCTAGTATTTCGTTTTCATGGTATTTATTTTTGATCCTTAGTGCACCATGGCAATCTGTCCTAGAATAATAAGCCTCTGTGTTGACCAATTTAGAGTCTATTTAATTTTATTATTGTTATTAGAGAGCTTCCATTTGCGTGAAAAGCTCTCATTTCTCCATGAGAGTCTATAGTTATATTTTTTCTTTGGATTTTTTGGATGGAACTACATTTAGATTAGTTCCGTTGTTTGTTGGTTTGACGCTATAATACTCACTGCCATAGAGCGTCAGGTGGGATGGTGGTCTGCTGGCCAGCACCGGAGTGGAGCCATACCTCTCCCCCCCTGCAGACAGGCGCCCCCCGAGCGGCTTGAACGCTATGGGACGGATCACTGATTTGCCCTGGAACAAAAAAAAAATCACGTCAGATAAAGTGGTACATAGTCATCGACAATTTATGATATTATGTAAGTACTTATAGGAGAGACATCCTCTAGTGGTATCCAAAATGTAGCCATGGCTAACGGACATAACGGCGGCATATCAGATAAAATGCAAACAAACCACCTCTAAAATTAACATGGCTTAATTTTGCGTAACAAATGCAAGAGTACCGTACCGCCAAATAACCATGCAGTTCTGAGGTCTAGTTTCCACATAATTGAAGACGAGCGCAGTGAAGAGACGCGTGGGAATCGACCAATCACATTGCATGAAATCCACATTGTTGTTCCTCCTGTGATTGGTCGATTTTTTACGTCTTCGTACCGCTCCGCGCATCTTCGCTTTGCCGGGCCTAATTCTGAATTCGAAAGGAGACATGAACAAAAAATCCGTTTACTGCAGTGGGTCAACCGTAGATTACCGATAAAGCTAATTCACATTGACATTTCCTAAAGACCAATTGTTTAGCTAACCGATTTACCGACCATTATCTCAAGGACCCAAACAAATTGTTTTTTAAACGCATTCGTTAGTTTATAAGTCCGTGTGCACTTATCTGAGCACGGATTTGACATTTGGTACGCAACAACGCATCGAAATGTCACGAGGAAAAAGGTCAAACTTGGTTTATTCGGCGTTCATCAACGTGTGTTACCGTTACAATGATATATGGTGAAAATATATGGATTTCGTGACGACATTAATCAGGGCTTTACCTTTAAATTAGGCCACAGCATAAATAAAGTCGTGAGGCGGGCGCTTATGGAATTCCATCGGTTGTGTAATTTCTATATTTCTGCTTGTCTTAACATATTCTTGTGAATTTCACGGTACTATTTTATGAATAAATTGTTTTGTGAAATATGTTTTGTAAATATTTCTTCACTAGGTGTATTATTTCAATCATTTGTTTCATCATTTCATCAGCCTTCTTTTGATTTTGCATACTGATTCTGCTGTGATGTTGAAATCCATCCTAACAAACACATCAATGCTCTTATTACAACAAATTGATATAATCTATCTCTTCGAACAATGGAAATTAATTTATGTAAATCTAATTAGTAGATATTGCGTATATGATCATTTGATTCATAATTAAGTTGTTCTACGTATCTTGAGAAATATAGCAGAGGTTGTAAACACAAAGTTGTTTCCATTCCACTGTGCAAAGTAAAGTAAAATTTGCAATAAGCCTAGCTTATGTCCAGTGTACTTTTTTTACTTGTCCAGTTTTTACAAATAAATTAAAAAAGGTTTTCCGACTGTTAAATAAAGCCGAAACCGGAATAAAAACCTCTCGCCTAAAACGTACGTAAAACAACGCATTTGCATTGCAGGTACAAACTTCCAGACTAACTTTTTTGATGAAGTAATTAAACAAAATATACAAATTAAACTTGTAACGTGCCAACGAATCAATCAGGCGGAATGACGAGAACTGGTGATAAAAAACGCGTGCCTTAGGACCATCGATGTCGAACAGAGTACGGGCAGAGATATAGGAATGTCCAGTATGTCCACTGTGACAAAAACTCGAACACTTGGCATCGCTGCATACGGCACTGTTTGGTTAACGTTTCATTTGAAGTGGTGTATATAAATACAATATGGACTTGCATGTGACACAGAGTAGGAAATGTAGTGGGACCTTAATGGTATTGTAATTTTGTTAATTTGAATATTTTTTAATGATCGATCTGCAATTATGAGCGCAGGCTGCGTTTGTAATTTCACTTAAATACGCGGGTTTCTTTTTTCTGTAAAATTATATTTGTATGCCCAAAAAAGGCAAAATATGGTTTGTACATTTGTAAATAATGATTCTCAATTCTTTATTTGCGTACCATAATGTCTAAAAGGTGGAAGGAAAATAGTTATACTTAGTTACAATTATGGACCCTGTCGGGAACAGCATATAGGAGAGAGGAGTAAGACTACTTACTGGCTGATTATTTCAGTTAACATATAATACCTACTGTGAAAGAAAGAAAGTTTTGAGTATGAATGTGGATGGGGGTATAAGAGTAGAGGAAGACCAAAGAAACGTTGGATGGACTGTGTAAAGAATGATATGGCAAGAAAATAAGTGTCTGATAAGATGACGAAAAATAGAGAAGTTTGGAAGAAGAAGACATGCTGCGCCGACCCCAAAATGAATTGGGATAAGGGCAAGAGGATGATGATGATGATGATGATATCATACCTACTGTTTTATTAATGCAGAATTTAATTCAAGGTAATAATTATTGTTTTATAAATTATATAGATTTATTTATTCGATATTGTAAATTAATATAAATACACACATCAACACGGTCTAGGGATATTTTTAAAAAAGCGAATTACTATCAATGTGCTAATTATTTATATGACATGTATATATTTAAAAGATACGTTATTTAATATTCTACCATTTTTTAATAATGGTTAAGGTATAGATTAAAATTTCAGGATTTTATGGAAAAAAAATGAAGCATAGACAGAAACCGTATATGAATGAACTTTTAATTTGTGAGTAAAAACTGAAAAAAATAGAAAAATCATTTAATTTGTGTTTATAAACTTGAAGTTAGTAGTCTGAGAAAGCGCCCATGATGTTCATAACACATCGGCAACGATTCGGCATGCTCAGAACAAGGTTGTCAATGTCTTGCTGCGGAATATTGTCCCATGTCCTTCTGAGGTGCGCAAAAAGTTGATCTTCTGTAGCCAGATTTTCAGGAACTTCCTTCAGAGCTCTTCTTTGCAGCATATCCCACGCATGCTCAATGGGATTTAGATCTGGCGATTGAGCAGGCCAGTCTAAGGCCCTAACATTATGTGTATGTAACCAAGCTGCTACCGTTCTCGCCGTGTGTGCCCGGGCATTGTCGTGCATGAGCAGGAAATCTTGCCCCATTTGTGTTCTGTGGGGCAAGATTACGGGCCCCAGCACCTGTTGGACGTATCGTTCTGCCGTCATATTGCCCCGCACCCAAACGAGATCCGTCCGTCCTCCAAGACGAATTCCTGCCCAAACCATAATTGTTCCTCCTTGGTATGGGTGAACTTCCTGAGGGTTCTGGAGACGGCTCCATCGTCCAGGAACTCGCCAAACACGCGTCCTTCGTGAATCTGGATGGAAGCCGAACCTGGATTCATCCGTGAACAGCACATTGGACCATTGGTCACGGCCCCAGTCCACGTGGTTCCGAACCCATTCTAATCGTCGTCCACGATTGCCTCTCCGTAAAGGTGGGACCCGGAGTGGTCTACGAGAGCGTAGATTGCTTTCATGCAGTCGCCTTCTTACAGTTTGGTCACTCACAAGCACTTGGTGTTCCACTCGCAGCCTTTGGACCAATTGAGTCGCCGTTGCATTTGGTTATGCTCGCGCAGTAATTTGCAAAAATCGGTCTTGTCTGGGGGTAGTAATGCGACTTGGCACCCGGTGCCTCTCCGCTACTTCACCTGTGGCACGATAGCGTGTCCACAATCTTGAAATTACATTTTGATGGGTCCCTATGGCCTCAGCAACATTACGCTGAACAGATCCAGCTTCCAGCATTCCCACAGCTCGTAACATCTCCGCCCTCGTCAAATGTCGGCGTTGCATGGCTACAATACCTCAATTTTAACTTTATCTTTCGTTTAAAAATGAAAAAAAACTGTAACTAATCGTAATTCGTATTGTTTTCTAAATTTCGCACAAATGAAAATTCCCTCTCCTATACATCAAGACATTTTTATGCCACCGAAACAAAAGAATTTTCAAAAATTTGAATTTGGAATTAGTCTGAGATAAATTACAAACAAATCGGTGTATAAAAGATTCTAATGCGGCCAGTACTTTTCGAGTTATTTAATTGAGTATGAAATATCCCTAGACCGTGTTGATGTGTGTATTTTAATGTCATATTATAAATTATTGTTTTATTAATTTCTTATTATTAAGTATTACTAATATTATTATTTATTTATTTATATGGTGTATCTATTTTCTATATTATCATGAGTAGGTGTGCGTGGCTCTAGCGAGTATTTGTTGAAACAAATAGTGAAGTACTCATAATTTATCATCTAAGTATTCGCTTATACTATTGATGATTCAGGTATGATTCACTAAACCCTAATAAACCGTATAAAAAAATAAATTGAATTTACGTTAAACACAGTTTCAAGAACATTAACAGTTCACACCACACGCATTGTTTAATCAAAGTAAGTATTCAATAAACTACTGTAAAGCATGAAATTCCTCTCTGTGAGGCTGAGGAGTACACTGCGAGTACTGCGACCACGCAGGCGCAACCCCATCGCGGTTTGGTAGATGTCACATGTCTTAGAATTTTTTCACGGTTTCATCACTATATAATTAAATAAACGAATATCGGGCAATGTTATAACTATAAGTAGCGGATAGTGACGAGATATAAACATTAAACAAACCTAGTACGGTATTAAACCTGTTACTTATACAGATACCTGTTACTATGAGTGTGAAAATGTGAAACTGGATTGTAACCACATTAGCATTGCAAAATACTTTCGCAGGAAGTTTTCACGTCATAATTATTGTTCCATGTTCTTGTTACTAGTATATTTTATGAGTTTTCCTCGGTTTATGCACCTGTTATGGTACCAGAGTTTTAATTAGTACTGAACTGCTACTTGATGCCTCATTTGGTTGGATTTATCGTTTTCGTTTTTTTCGCTTATAATTTACGGAGCTCTTTAGTTAACACTGAGGTCTTTAAACGTTACTTAGCACGAACTTTGGCTTAGCTAGCGTTGTTTCTGTGACTGTCGCCCAACTGTCAAAGTGCTACTCACTGACGGAAAGATATTATATACCTATAAGTACCTAAAACATAATATGTTTTGGGTACATACATAAATATATGTCAAGATAAAGGAGGACTTTTAAGCGTTTACAGGCGTAATTGTCTCCGGAGAGAGAATCATCTTTGTAAAATATCAGTTAATAACGATATCACGACTAAAAAGGCGCAGAACATAAACTTCAGAAAATTGCTTCAAGAAGAAAATAGATAACAGTGCCAGTCGGCCAAACACTCAGAGACAACAGGTATGAGCAACACAAACAAACTCTTATTTGTACAGGAAGACAAGTTTATGGGCTACAAGACAAGGCGACTTCGAGGAAACCTTCTAAACGCCACATTATAGTCGCATAAAGTAAGATAATGGCAATATTATACGTACATGATGGGCTTTCGATCGTAAATTTGCGATGGGCATAACATCACTATTGATACGAGTCCCGCATTGATGGGTTAATCGTGACATGACGGCCATTCAGAGATTTGGTCGAATGTGTCTTAAAGTAAGTATAAACCAGTGTGTTTTGATATATTACTATAAAGAAAAGACAAGAGTTAAGATGGCTATCACAAAGGATCCTACGCATGTAATCTGGCACGGCAACTATCTCTCTGTTCCTAGCAAGAGATCTCAAGAGGCCTAAAATGAAATGATGTTGTGGAGAAACATGAATGCCAAGAACAGCTAAGTGGAGAAGATCTGCGAAGCTGATCCCACAACCAAGTCGGGAAGAGAGAAACGGAGAATAAAACTGCTTGAGTTACGAAGATAACACGTTCCAAACTAACAAATTCAGGACATTTGCAGTCAGCTTCCCAATCGAAAACTTGTCAAGACATTAGGCTATAAAATATTGACGACAGACAAATATAAACTCCATGATGTTTAGTGTTTGGACTACAAAAAACAGGTAAATTTCAAGTAGACAGTTTCAAACGTCCAACGACGACGTCTAGGTTTGTGGGTTAACTGTGACAAGGTCAGGGAGAAGACCAGTCCGTGGCTTTGTGTGGTATGTAGAAAGAAAGATAGCTAATTTTATAGGTATAGGCGCGTATTAGGCGCATATTGATCCAAGTTATAAACGACACCGTAGCAACCCTAGGTCGCAATTTAAGTGCCCTTCTGAACACTGACAGTGCAAGAAAGGCATGTCTAAATTCATGATTTGTTATAACCTACATTGTTATTTTCAAGGCTATAACAGTAGAAGAAGAACAAAGAAACAATGGACTGTGTGAAGGATGATGTGACAAGTAAGGAGGTGTCTGTTAAGATGACGAGTATACTAGAGAAGTATGGAAGAAAACTGCATTGACATTCCACAAATAAATTGGCATAAGGGCAGGAAAATGATGATGGTTATTCTCAAGGTATTAGAAGTTTTTTTTAAATTCTGGCATATAAGCGGTTAGTTTCAGTTCAATCTCGAAATTCAATTAAGCAGCAAGCATGCAGTATGCAAGCATGCAGCATGCAGCAGGCATGGTTTCTGTCATAGCTCCGGCGCTGCGGGGCTACGGGAGGCGGTTCCACGCAAGCTTATCGTCGCAGAAGGTTTTAACGCTCACCACCGCAGCTTCGGCTTGCTGGCCGGCGCGATAGGAATAATTAAGATAAGCTTGAAAGACCTTTAATACTTCATCATGATTTAATTGTATTTGACTGGAGGTAGATACTGTTATTGGAAACTGTGTCACCTCATGCGTAGGCAATAAATTAGCGATATTTCTGATTTACTCTTTCCATTCGCATCATCTTCTCACTCACACCACGTCCTAACTGTTTTGTCTCGCTGCCACGCGGAACCTACGAGTGATTTGTCTCCCGTTTACAAGACCGGATAGTCTTTGGTTATATTCTCTATGGTCTTTATCGATACTTCTGACTCGATTACTCGTTTAAGAATCGATATCGATAATGGTGTCGTTAATTTAACGATTATTGTGCCCTCTTTCTAGTAGGTTCTATTAGTTTTATTGCGTCCAGTGAATGGGTTGATTGACATACTTATATAAATACATTGTAATTACTAGACTAACATTCCAGTCTAGATCCGTCTGAGTTCAGAAAGTGGTTCACTTATGGGCTAGCGCCGTTAGGATGGGATTTAGCAAGTACCTACTGTAGCAGAAATGTGGAATCGTTTAAACTTAAAGGCGAAGATCTAGTTCCTTTTAAGGTGTTAATTATTCTGCTATTTGCATTGTGAGATATCATCCATCGCTATTTTCAGACTGACCCAGATTAAGGCAAACAGGCGACACAAAAAAACAGGTAAAATTTACTAATAATGTAACAGTTGTAATTTGTAACCCATGGCTGAGCCAGACAGGTCGTGCCTAGCGCTCGTTTTCCACTGGACCTTACTGTTATTTTAATCATAAAGTCAAGCCAAATGTTTCCTCTTCAATGACAAGTACCTCTGATATATATTATATTCTGTGGCAGTTGGAGATACAACGAATCTTAAAGAGCTTAAGTATACCGTAATAACAAAAGTCGACTATCTGCATCAAACAAAACCAACCTACAAATTTCCTTACAAAGATCCGTACCCACTGGCGTTCATTAAGCCACTACATTATAATTAATTATATTACATAAAGTTTCCTAAACAGCCGGGGGTTACAACATAACCAGTTGATCTAGTATCCGACGGAAGATTGCGCATTACACATTGCTGTGCCGTATTGGATAGGACAGATAATTTCCGCCATCGCGTCGTTACCAAGACAGACCACATCCAATTAGGTACTATACAAATTGTCGGCGAAAAATTGGAACTGAGAAATGGATGGATTGTGGGCCGCTAGTTAGTTTTACGGTGGAGATTCTATTGGTATAAATGTATAATGTGGAGTTTATGCTGGTGGATTTGCATATTATGGGGTTTCACTATTTGCATGTTTATTTTTTGGATCCACTGGGATTTCATGGAACCGTTATATTGAATTGATTGGGTTGCGGTTCCCGAGAAAATGGTAGCTGAAAAATGCGAAAAAAGTGGTGTGCTGACTATGAAAGGCAGAAATGATTAAAATTTTAAAAACACGCCAGAAGTTAATGAATTATTACAATATCCCAAGAATGATTGATTCACCACTCCAATAAAAATACCTGTATAGAAAGCCATAGCACCAAAACATAATATTATTATAATCACACAATCTAACAGTAATTGCTAATAAAGTAATAAATAGCTTCGTTTATACGCCAGTAACAAGTACCGGCGCGGTCGGCAGGGGCCTCTCTATAAATCATGGACCACATGCCACCCAGAGAGTGGATGTTGGACGCCAAGTCCGTCCAGTCCGAGGCTAAAGATGCGCTTACACGAGCAATATTTCCGGCAATTATTGCCCGAGGTACAGCAATATCAAGCAACGTTGCTCCACAGGTGTAACTTGGAGTCAAGCATGCAGTCAATTGCTTTTAGAGACACCTTCGGCATATGAAACTGTATAAAATAATTTGGAGTAATAAGTGCAATATGGAGCAAGCATAGAAGAGATGGATGAATGGAGAGGTGTTAGCAATAACCTGCATATTACGCATAGGCAATAAGTTACTCAAATATTTACGAGCGATAGACGGGGCAAGACGAAGAAAATCGTTTTCTAATACTTTTTACTACTACTACTACTACAACAGCCCATAACGTCCACTGCTGGACATACGCCTCTCCCATGACGGGAGGAATTTGCCGTAATCTCCACGCTTGGCAGGCGGATTGGAGATCGCAGTGATGAAAGACTAACAGAAAACGCTGCTGCCCATTCTCAGGTCTACGCGTAGACCTGAGAATGGGCAGCAGCGTAAGGTGTTCTGCCTCAGACATAAGTCGCCTTATACGACACCCGTGAGTGTAATGGGTTGGTTCTATTCTACTCTGTCATATACCACACGGCTAACCGGATACCACACGGCTAGCCGTAATAATACTTTTTACTACTTAGTAACAAATCGGTCTGTCTAGGCGACACTCTAGCTATATACGTATAGTTGGTGCGAGTTAAGATTAGAATAGCGGTCATATGGGTGGTCACATTTTCATGCTCAAAAATGTGTTTTAAACAGCTGTTTTTAGATAATCAGACTGTTATCTTTTCGGTGAACTTAGCCCCTAGAGTGTCTAGTGTAACACGCGCGCCAGGTTGTCAGGGTGTCAATAGGTATCGAAAATGATCGGGACCAAAATTTTGCCATGACTTTGTTCCCAATATCTGCTCTATGAACCACAAAATATTCGGAAAAAGAGGTTTTGGTCATTTATTTGGAGACACTTAGCAATAGGTATCCCTAGAGGTACAAGGTCCAACCCATTGTCCGCAATAATTTCTTGTGAAAATTGCCCGATGTAAATGCGGCTTAAAACAGACATCGGGACAAGTCCAATCTAGTCCTGGCTATAGTCACACTATAGCTATAGTACACTAGTGCGTCAAGCAGTAGCTACGGATTTGTCACCACTACAATAATATTAATTCTATTTTATGTCGTAGATTTCAATAATTAAAGATTCAGATTAAATTATGTTTGGCAATTTATAGATAGGTATTATCTTGATCTAATCTGATGATCAAACGACGAAAGATGAGACAAAATTAAATTTTAAATACATACCTAATACATATGTTTTATTTATTGCTCATCTAATTAATAAATCGTAGGAAGTCTATATAAATATATCTTGTAATTTTTTTTTCAATATTCCAATAATTCGAATAATTTTGGATTCTCAAACCGTCAACTCGATGTTTTTTTATAACTTCGTAATTTACTAACATTTTAATACTTAAATAAATGTGCATGCTATAAGCCGTACAAGGATCTTTTAACGCGCAGCCAACGCTTAACGCTTTATTCTCTATAGCTGACGTCCCGCGGTTTCACCCGCGTAGTTCCCGTTCCCGTGACGCAGTAGTTTTTTTTTTGTAATATTATACAGGGTGTAAACAACCTCATCACGAAGCCGTCAACCAAGCATTCTGTAAATCAAACTAAGTAACTTTACGCAAAAATTATTGCTGGGAAACGACTTTTTTTTTGGGGTGAAAAATCATGTTTTGTGGTAGAACTCATGTAAGGCTCTCAAAACATTGTGCTGATGGATGGATTGAATAATACGGTGTTTTAAAAAAAATCTTACATTTAGAACTTTTACTTATTTAAAAAAAATAAACTTGTCAAAAAGTTGGAACTTTGACCCCCTACCTTGGTACTTGGTACCTTTGTAGAACAAAAAATTGATCGCAATGACGGGGAGAACAATTAGTGCCTTTCGGCTTCGTTAAGAGGTTTTGAGGGAGGTATGCAAGGGGTGAATTTTTTCACAGTTTCATCACTATATCACTATAGAATTAAATAAACGAATATCGGGCAATGTTATAACTATAAGTAGCGGATAGTGACAAGATATAAACATTAAACATACCT
Source organism: Xestia xanthographa (assembly GCA_905147715.2). Taxonomy (NCBI): domain Eukaryota; kingdom Metazoa; phylum Arthropoda; class Insecta; order Lepidoptera; family Noctuidae; genus Xestia; species Xestia xanthographa. The sequence goes on from LR990659.1 coordinate 23,748,979, forward strand.
AGTAGGTACGGTACGGTAATAAAACCTTTTACTAATACGGATACCTGTTACTATGAGTGTGAAAATGTGAAACTGGATTGTAACCACATTAGCATTGCAAAATACTTTCGCAGGAAGTTTTCACGTCATAATTATTGTTCCATGTTCTTGTTACTGGTATATTTTATGAGTTTTCCTCGGTTTATGCACATTAAATTACGACTGTTATGGTACCTGAGTTTTAATTAGTACTGAACTGCTACTTGATGCCTCTTTGGTTGGATTTATAGTTTTTTTTGCTTATAAATCTACTGAGCTCTTTCAACAGAAGTTAAGGCCGAGTTCTTTAAACGTTATTTAGCACGAACTCTGGCTTATCTAGTGTTATTCCTGTGACTGTCGCACAACTGTCAAAGTGCAAGATTAGACGGGAAGATATACCCAAAACATGTATCAAGATCAAGCAGTCTTCCTACATAAAAACGATATACTATTACGCACACGTTAAGCGTTTACAAGCAAAATTGCCTCCAGAGTCTCAATTTTCGTTGAAGAGTACCAGTTATATTATTATAATGATATCACGACTAAAAAGGCACTGAAAATAACTTAAGAAAATGGCTTCAAGAAGAAAATAGACAACAGTGCCAGTCGGCCAAACACTAGAGACAACAGGTATGAGCTACACAAACAAACTCTTATTTGTACAGGAAGACAAGTTTATGGGCTACAAGACAAGGCGACTTCGAGGAAACCTTCTAAACGCCACATTATAGTCGCATAAAGTAAGATAATGGCAATATTATACGTACATGATGGGCTTTCGATCGTAAATTTGCGATGGGCATAACATCACTATTGATACGAGTACCGCATTGATGGGTTAATCGTGACATGACGGCCATTCAGAGATTTGGTCGAATGTGTCTTTAAGTAAGTATAAACCAATGTGTTTTGATATATTACTATAAAGAGAAGACAAGAGTTAAGATGGCTATCATAAAGGATCCTACGCATGTAATCTGGCACGGCAACTATCTCTCTGTTCCTAGCAAGAGATCTCAAGAGGCCTAAAATGAAATGGTGTTGTGGAGAAACATGAATGCCAAGAACAGCTAAGTGGAGAAGATCTGCGAAGCTGATCCCACAACCAAGTCGGGAAGAGAGAAACGGAGAATAAAACTGCTTGAGTTACGAAGATAACACGTTCCAAACTAACAAATTCAGGACATTTGCAGTCAGCTTCCCAATCGAAAACTTGTCAAGACATTAGGCTATAAAATATTGACGACAGACAAATATAAACTCCATGATGTTTAGTGTTTGGACTACAAAAAACAGGTAAATTTCAAGTAGACAGTTTCAAACGTCCAACGACGACGTCTAGGTTTGTGGGTTAACTGTGACAAGGTCAGGGAGAAGACCAGTCCGTGGCTTTGTGTGGTATGTAGAAAGAAAGATAGCTAATTTTATAGGTATAGGCGCGTATTAGGCGCATATTGATCCAAGTTATAAACGACACCGTAGCAACCCTAGGTCGCAATTTAAGTGCCCTTCTGAACACTGACAGTGCAAGAAAGGCATGTCTAAATTCATGATTTGTTATAACCTACATTGTTATTTTCAAGGCTATAACAGTAGAAGAAGAACAAAGAAACAATGGACTGTGTGAAGGATGATGTGACAAGTAAGGAGGTGTCTGTTAAGATGACGAGTATACTAGAGAAGTATGGAAGAAAACTGCATTGACATTCCACAAATAAATTGGCATAAGGGCAGGAAAATGATGATGGTTATTCTCAAGGTATTAGAAGTTTTTTAAAAATTCTGGCATATAAGCGGTTAGTTTCAGTTCAATCTCGAAATTCAATTAAGCAGCAAGCATGCAGTATGCAAGCATGCAGCATGCAGCATGCAGCAGGCATGGTTTCTGTCATAGCTCCGGCGCTGCGGGGCTACGGGAGGCGGTTCCACGCGAGCTTATCGTCGCAGAAGATTTTAACGCTCACCACCGCAGCTTCGGCTTGCTGGCCGGCGCGATAGGAATAATTAAGATAAGCTTGAAAGACCTTTAATACTTCATCATGATTTAATTGTATTTGACTGGAGGTAGATACTGTTATTGGAAACTGTGTCACCTCATGCGTAGGCAATAAATTAGCGATATTTCTGATTTACTCTTTCCATTCGCATCATCTTCTCACTCACACCACGTCCTAACTGTTTTGTCTCGCTGCCACGCGGAACCTACGAGTGATTTGTCTCCCGTTTACAAGACCGGATAGTCTTTGGTTATATTCTCTATGGTCTTTATCGATACTTCTGACTCGATTACTCGTTTAAGAATCGATATCGATAATGGTGTCGTTAATTTAACGATTATTGTGCCCTCTTTCTAGTAGGTTCTATTAGTTTTATTGCATCCAGTGAATAGGTTGATTGACACAGTTATATAAATACATTGTAATTACTAGACTAACATTCCAGTCTAGATCCGTCTGAGTTCAGAAAGTGGTTCACTTATGGGCTAGCGCCGTTAGGATGGGATTTAGCAAGTACCTACTGTAGCAGAAATGTGGAATCGTTTAAACTTAAAGGCGAAGATCTAGTTCCTTTTAAGGTGTTAATTATTCTGCTATTTATATAATGATTAGAATACGAGATAAAGTTATGAGCTTTGCAGCCATTTTGACATCTTGATATGCTCCTATTTTATTATCCTGTATCGTGAAATGCATTGTGAGATATCATCCATCGCTATTTTCAGACTGACCCAGATTAAGGCAAACAGGCGACACAAAAAAACAGGTAAAATTTACTAATAATGTAACAGTTGTAATTTGTAACCCATGGCTGAGCCAGACAGGTCGTGCCTAGCGCTCGTTTTCCACTGGACCTTACTGTTATTTTAATGATAAAGTCAAGCCAAATGTTTCCTCTTCAATGACAAGTACCTCTGATATATATTCTGTGGCAGTTGGAGATACAACGAATCTTAAAGAGCTTAAGTATACCGTAATAACAAAAGTCGACTATCTGCATCAAACCATACCAACCTACAAATTTCCTTACAAAGATCCGTACCCACTTGCGTTCATTAAGCCACTACATTATATATTACATAAAGTTTCCTCAACAGCCGGGGGTTACAACATAACCAGTTGATCTAGTATCCGACGGAAGATTGCGCATTACACATTACTGTGCCGTATTGGATAGGACAGATAATTTCCGCCATCGCGTCGTTACCAAGACAGACCACATCCAATTACTATACAAATTGTCGGCGAAAAATTGGAACTGAGAAATGGATGGATTGTGGGCCGCTAGTTAGTTTTACGGTGGAGATTCTATTGGTATAATGTGGTGGAGTTTATGCTGGTGGATTTATTTATGGGGTTTCACTATTTGCATGTTATTTTTTTGGATCCACTGGGATTTCATGAAACCGTTATATTGAATCGATTGGGTTCCCGAGAAAACGGTAGCTGAAAAAAAAATACCAATCGGATTGTGAACCTACTTCTTTTTGAAGTCCGTTAAAAACAACTTTTGAGTGCGAAAAAAGTGGTGTGCTGACTATGAAAGGCAGAATTGATTAAAAATTTTAAAACACGCCAGAAGTTAATGAATTATTACAATATCCTAAGAATGATTGATTTACCACTCCAATAAAAATACCTGTATAGAAAGCCATAGCACCAAAACATAATATTATTATAATCACACAATCTAACAGTAATTGCTAATAAAGTAATAAATAGCTTCGTTTATACGCCAGTAACAAGTACCGGCGCGGTCGGCGGGGGCCTCTCTATAAATCATGGACCACATGCCACCCAGAGAGTGGATGTTGGACGCCAAGTCCGTCCAGTCCGAGGCTAAAGATGCGCTTACACGAGCAATATTTCCGGCAATTATTGCCCGAGGTACAGCAATATCAAGCAACGTTGCTCCACAGGTGTAACTTGGAGTCAAGCATGCAGTCAATTGCTTTTAGAGACACCTTCGGCATATGAAACTGTATAAAATAATTTGGAGTAATAAGTGCGATATGGAGCAAGCATAGAAGAGATGGATGAATGGAGAGGTGTTAGCAATAACCTGCATATTACGCATAGGCAATAAGTTACTCAAATATTTACGAGCGATAGACGGGGCAAGACGAAGAAAATCGTTTTCTAATACTTTTTACTACTACTACTACTACAACAGCCCATAACGTCCACTGCTGGACATAAGCCTCTCCCATGACGGGAGGAATTTGCCGTAATCTCCACGCTTGGCAGGCGGATTGGAGATCGCCGTGATGAAAGACTAACAGAAAACGCTGCTGCCCATTCTCTGGTCTACGGAGGCGCAAGGTGTTCTGCCTCAGACATAAGTCGCCTTATACGACACCCGTGAGTGTAATGGGTTGGTTCTATTCTACTCTGTCATATACCACACGGCTAACCGGATACCACACGGCTAGCCGTAATAATACTTTTTACTACTTAGTAACAAATCGGTCTGTCTAGGCGACACTCTAGCTATATACGTATAGTTGGTGCGAGTTAAGATTAGAATAGCGGTCATTGACCCACCTACATATATTAAACTTCTTAACTTTGAAAACCAAAAATAAGCCAGTTCAAGTCTTGAATCGTCATCTATCGTGATCTTCAACATTTTTTCTAATGAAAAACGATACATGGTTTATTTATTTTGGTTCGTACAAAGAGATATTAGGGAAAGGGTAATGACCGCTATTCTCATCTTAACTGGCACCAACTATAGACTCTATCTAGGGCCAAGTTCACCGAAAAGATAACAGTCTGATTATCTAAAAACAGCTGTTTAAAACACATTTTCATGCTCAAAAATGTGTTTTAAACAGCTGTTTTTAGATAATCAGACTGTTATCTTTTCGGTGAACTTAGCCCCTAGAGTGTCTAGTGTAACACGCGCGCCAGCTTGTCAGGGTCTCAATAGGTATCGAAAATGATCGGGACCAAAATTTTGCCATGACTTTGTTCCCAATATCTGCTCTATGAACCACAAAATATTCGGAAAAAGAGGTTTTGGTCATTTATTTGGAGACACTTAGCAATATCCCTAGAGGTACAAGGTCCAACCCATTGTCCGCAATAATTTCTTGTGAAAATTGCCCGTTGTAAATGCGGCTTAAAACAGACATCGGGACAAGTCCAATCTAGTCCTGGCTATAGTCACACTATAGCTATAGTACACTAGTGCGTCAAGCAGTAGCTACGGATTTGTCACCACTACAATAATATTAATTCTATTTTATGTCGTAGATTTCAATAATTAAAGATTCAGATTAAATTATGTTTGGCAATTTATAGATATTATCTTGATCTAATCTGATGATCAAACGACGAAAGATGAGACAAAATTAAATTTTAAATACATACCTAATACATATGTTTTATTTATTGCTCATCTAATTAATAAATCGTAGGAAGTCTATATAAATATATCTTGTAATTTTTTTTTCAATATTCCAATAATTCGAATAATTTTGGATTCTCAAACCGTCAACTCGATGTTTTTTTATAACTTCGTAATTTACTAACATTTTAATACTTAAATAAATGTGCATGCTATAAGCCGTACAAGGATCTTTTAACGCGCAGCCAACGCTTAACGCTTTATTCTCTATAGCTGACGTCCCGCGGTTTCACCCGCGTAGTTCCCGTTCCCGTGGGAGAACGGGAATAAAATATAGCCTATAGCACTCACGAATAATGTAGCTTTCTACCAGTGAAACAATTTTTAAAATTGGTTCATTACTTCCGGAGATTACCCCCTACATACAAACTTACAAACAAATGTTACCTCTTTATAATATTAGTATAGATATAGATTTACCAACCAAAAAACAAATGTTAACCAACAGCACTCCGTTGTCAACGTCATTCAAGCGCCAAAAAATCCTTGTACCCCTATATTTTCAACGCGCCTACTGCTATAAGTAAAGCTAATTATTCTCTTACGCGTCTATAAGCAGTATTGTAGGAGCATCAACCAATGTTTAATTACTTGGTCGTACATCGATTTGTTAACGTCTTGTTAACAAATCGATGTTATAATTAATTGTGTTGCCGCTATTCTCAATAATAATAACGGTAAAACAGGTGATTATGGATTGCAAATAACGTTGATGATAGGCTAAATGATGGCGAAGACCGTGAGATACTTAATCACTAAGGGTATGTTGTGAGTCTAAATTCAGGCAATATCATTTTAATGAATCATCATATTTCTGCCCTCATGCACGAGGTTTTGTTTCCATTTTACGGGAAAATGGAATTCGTCTTTTCTTGAATGTCATAATTCACATTAATGTCACATAAATAATTAATATGGCATATTCAAAAAACGGACATAACTTAGAAGTGGAATGCCAATCATAATAGAATCTTAACTGAATACAAAAAAAAAACTGGTAGGTAAGTAGGTATTTATTAAATCTGTTTAATAACTGACTGCAATATTAGAACATCCAAAAACCATAAATTGTATAAAAAATAGCTCCGTGACATAAGAATGGTATCAATTTGAAATATATGGTTATTATAACATTATTATTATACCAATGATTTCACGCCATAAATTGGCTACTGAATATTAAACTCCTTTATCTACTACCTTGTAATATATCGCCCCTCATTTCATTTCAATGAATGTCTATAACAGGAATATAAAGTGATTGTTAAGGTATGCGTTCGTTAAATTAACATAAACATTCATTCTTACATCACTGAATGTATGAAAAGAATACCTGTGCCATTAAATCACGCCTACGCCTAATCAGCCGGGTTGCAAAAATCAAAATTTGCATGACACTAAACAATAACGTATAGCAATTTGCTATGACAAATATGGTAGGACCGGTACCACGGTGCGTCGATGATATTGTGTGCGGAAAAACTCGCAATGATTACGAACAAGGATTTGTGCATAATTATGTATTTCTTAATATTATGTAGTTCATCAGTTAGCAAAGTAGACACAATAGATAAACAATGGCGTCACGCCGATTCGGCGGGGCCCAACAGTGCCTAGATGTAATCGAGAAAAGCAAAACGGATAAGCGAAGAGCCGAGGATTGAGTCACTAAATTTAATAAGGATAAAGCTGTGTTAAACACTAATAACACGAACTGTAACAAAGACACTAAAAAAAAATTCCCACCATTACCGAAATTTCAAACAAATCCTATTACACTCAAAGCCATCCAAATTATTGGTCAAATACAAAATGATAATGACGAAGACGATTTCGAGGCGAGTAACAGAAGTATTCGCAAAACATTTGCGAAACCCCAGGCGTTCTCCCACGTTAGGGCACGCGAGTTAGAAACACGTGTACACCTCAAACCGGTCATTCCTTTCTCTAACATCATAATAAGCGTAAGCGACAGGCTGAAAGAGCCCCCAGCTAAATCCCAGGCTGTCTGCCAGTTACAACAAATTTTGGAATTCCTCCTCTTTAGTTAGGTAATTATTGGGAAGCCTCGGGCTTTTTCCAAAGCATAACAGGTCGAGTTTTGACTCTAAATAGCGTCCCACGCTTTAATGGTAATAATGTTTTAATAGCTCCTTTAAACGCTAAATGCCACTGTCATAATAAAACAGAATTGGAGCAAAGCACGCGATTTAAATAATCTGGGAATGCGCTAACAGCTTAAGGACTATGTAAACGTTTTCAAGAATTCAGATATTGAATTTGAAAATCCATGTCATGTTCTGCATTGGTAATACAATCTCAATGACAAGCAATATCTACCAACAGATTAAATTTCAGAATAAAGTCTCGGTTACTGGGACATTTGCGCACAATACAATTTCTTCACTCCTTTAATCCACCTATAAAAATTTGACGGCGGCATAAACCGTATCGTAAAGGACAAGATCGGATCGTCGGCATTTGATTGTGGCATTACAAACATGATCATAAATTAGGCGATAGTGATCTTTACAGGACACATTACAACGACATACGGACCGCCGAGGAGCATAAAGACATGTAAGAAGTACAGCCGTTGCAAATATTGGAATAGTGCCAATGGGATATAAAATAAATGCAGTTCTTAGTATTATTTAGAGAATAATAGTGAATTGCAATGTGTAATGCATTTACAATTTGCCAGGTTCATTCCCCTCAGACCTTATTTGTAGTTTGACCGTAATAGTACATTGTAATTTGCTGGTATATTTTATAGCAAGGGGAAACGTAAATCATTATAAAATTCAGTTCGTCTTTGTTGAAATCCTTCACAAAGCAAAAATGTATAGCGTTTCATATCTGATCATGTTAATGAATACCGAAATTTGATATCCTAATCAAACATATTATAATTATTTATATGACAATAAAACTACCGTTACAGGCGTTGATTTAGAGGTGTCAGATGAAGTTTCAATGGTAATACGATGGCTGTAACCCGATCAATTAGGCTCCTTTTATTAGGAGTTGAATAACATGTTAATAAAGATACGAATGACAATCAGTTGCACGAATGGGCCATATTATATTAAGTTTTATCTATTTCTTGTTAGACAAGACCTAGTTTTATTAATTTAATAGCTATCATTAAGGCGTCATCAACCCAGTGTTTTCCAAGTGTGTTGGGGTCAGCTGCCAGTTCGACCAGCTGCGTTTAAAACCGCTTTTTAGCAATAATCATTAAGTTTATACAAATCAAAGTTTAAATAGACACAGATTCATGAATACCGCTATTTTTTACTTTAATTCTAAAAGTCTTTGTAATGGTTTCCATACAAAGGCTCACACACGTGCCAAGCAGATGTTTGGAAGCAATCCATCTGCTATTTATGCACCCTCGGGGAATGTCAATGCAATTTGCTGAAATGTTTCGAAATGTAGGGGCACCTAAAGGGGATGTTTTAGAATTTATGATAAAGGTATTAATGTTGGATAAAACGTTACGGACGAAATTGAATTCGTTTTAGGAGTGAATGCAGTTTCCGATCAACGTGTACGGATAGAAGAGGAGCTTAACAATAATAATTGTTCATACAATTTTTGAGTCAAACGTTTCAATAAGCTTAACAATAATATTGGAAAGAGAGAGCAAAGCAACTTTAAAATGAGGACCTTATCCGAGTTGTTTATTTAGAACAGTAAGATTATTTTGTAAAATATTGCATCTTCACAAAACAAAGTATTTATTTGTCAACCTTCATTAAGATAAAATAGCACTCGAGCAAGTTACTGCAACTTACAACTGACACACCAAATAATACAAAAAGCATAAAGCGGCCGACGACAGTAGCAAAGAGATAACTCAAAAAGGAGTTTAATTTGATACTTTAACTGAATTCAAAAGCATGCCCTTGCAAAGTAAGCACAAAGCGTTTGCCATTTTATTGCACATTCATCCTTATAAAGAATGCTGACGATGTAAAATAAGGTAATGTAGGGTGCGGCAGCTATAAAGAATTGTGACAAACAAACAAATATTATATGTATAGATGCTAAAAGAAGATATTCATCAACAATGACAACGAATTTACATAATTAGCAATATGTTTGCAATAAACTGAAGAATTGTTATTGTGGAATTTTCGATTATAAATAAAAAAAAAAGTAGTGGACCTATTTTACTCCCTAAGATCACGGTAATATTATGCTAAGATACTGCATTAACAAATTCCATTTGCTTTGAAATACAGGAGTTGATTATGACGTTTATTATTATTTTAAGTATTTCCACCTTTATGACTACTTCTTTTGGCTATAAATCTTTCGGTATCACCCATCAAAATTGCAATCTTCAGTTGGTTTTCACCATCGTCGTAACTGATGCGATCTTTAGGTTGTCAGTCTACTTCGCTTTCTTCCTCCGTACTTTCGGATCGCATATCTTCAACGTCAATCTCAACACTGTATACCAAATGTCTTTTAATTTCAATAGTCCCAACAAAAGAAATTTCACTTTTATGACTACAAAACCTTTTATCTTTAGACCTTTGTAACTCCTTTCTCTATATTACTTGATTGATGTTATGACATTCAATCAATAGACGAATTATTTCAAGACGGTAATGCTGATGAACCTTACCCTTTGACAGACGGATTGACAGTAAAACAACATCCGGTTGTAAAACTTTCATACCTGCCTAAGATTTGCACAAAAAAAACCTATACACACAACTACGAAGCTGTTCAATCTTGCGAAATATTACGTGTACACAATTTGAAACTTTATTTCTTTGATGGTAAAAGTTAATTCAGCAGGTGTTCCCATATCTTGAATGGAATGGTTAAAAAACACTTTTGCTGCATTGAAAACCGATATTAATATCGAGAGCAAAAGTACCAATTAATATTCTACAGAGGTTTGATAGCTATCATAATTACCCGCAGATTGATGGAAGACTGTCGTTTCGAGATACAGTTTTTCAATCGCATAATTAATATTATCGGTATCTAAATTACATGTTCGCAAAATAAACTGTTGTTTAACTTAATAGTAGGTCTTTGGCTATTGAAGAATCAGCAAAAAATCTATTAGATTAGTCTGGGGCGTCTATTCATAAAATAATCGACTTTTGATTCTTTGATAAAATCAAACACAAATCGATACAACATAGCTTGTAGCGATTGGTGCGTAATGCGAGCCGTGTAGAGGAGTGTATAATTTTACAAGCAGCACAATAACAATCAATAGATGGGCAGAACAGGTCCCACTTGCGTATCAACTATTTTTGTAGGCTGGAGAAAGCGAGTCGCCGAAACGAGCCAGAGAGACGCCAACGTATTGGAAAGATCATCGATTAAGATTTATGTCGAATATCGATATCAGAAAAGTCACGATTGGAAATGGTACGACATGAAAGCCGTATTCGAAAGATGATTGTTGCAATTGTTATCGTGAAGTAAGATTTGATAGACACGATACAGGTCATCAACCGGATGTTTTTTGTCAAATTAAGTCGTGTCTATTTACTGAATTTCACGTAGATATGTGAAGTTATAATTAACAATGTATTTGAAAAGAATCACGCACATTTACTTAATCCACGAAATCATAAACACGCAGACAAAGCACTATGGAGCATTACGTCACATAATCATAGTCCACATTAGTGAAACAATCGGGACCTTGGCACGAATGTGGTGCAGCTCGTGACGGGAGCACGAAGTAATCCGATTTAACTAACTCACGATGCACGTACATTATGTTATGACTACAGCAAATTGGTACCCTAAATATAAAACCGTTAAAGTAAGCGGCCTAAATATGAGCGTTCTGAAATGAGGTGCTTATGAAGTAAATGGCGGTAAGGTGCGAAACGTACTTGTGAATGAACAGAAGAACAGAAAGAGTTTATGTTTCAAGAGAATACTATTCTGGCAATAGTATTCTATAAGCAAAACACTAAGAACTGCTAAAGACAGTAAAAAACTAGTGAGAGAAAGTGATAGTAGGTAAGGGTAAAGCAGGAGAAGACCATAAAGAGACTGCTGATTTTACCTTGCTAAAGACACACTGCCCTTTATATAATATTTACTTGACAAACGACAAGCTAAATGGACATTTTAATACACTGTTCAAAAAGCAGCTCATTATCAATGTCACTAATTACTGCTCTATGAGCAGTAGGTGAAGGTTACTATTTAATAACATAACGAGATGTAATTATCACACTAGTTTCTATTAGTAATTGCATATTGGAGCCACGTTTGGCCTCAAGCAGACTACAATTTGGCGAATTGGCGGAGACTTTTACTAGCTAAACTTGGCGACTTGGCGAACACTGTTATTCTGTGGATAATTATTATAACATAATTACGGTTTTATGATTCCACCACACGTAATGATACTAAAATTACAAGGATTTTACTTTAAGTCCTTTCGTTGGCATAAGCTTTTTAATGCCCCTTGAATTTTATCATCTGGACAACGCATTAGATGACCCACAGATGTGATCACAGCTTTTGTTTCTATGATCTGTGGATCACAGCCTCTGGGGAAAAACGTGAGTCAGTTCTACACATGTTGCTTCTTTAAGTCAGGATGTTTGTTCACATGTTGCAGTGTTGTGTGTGTTCAAAGAATAATAAATTATTGTCACTTGTATTCATAAGAGCTTTATTTTTGTTAGCAAACGGTCATTCATCAACTTTAAGGAAAAAATTAAAACACAGAAAATATAACAAAAAGGAACTGCTGAATTCAAAATGTTTTAAAGTGTGTACTCAGTTTCTAAATGAAACAATCTAAAAGTAATTTTTAACCTTAACTCCGCCTTAGCTGTATGTGGTGCATTGAGCCCAAAATCCAAAATCAAGCATAACAATCTCAAGAGATGTAGAGAAATAAGAATTTAACAAAAAACTAACAATCTCCTATAATAACATTACATTATCAGCCACAAAAATCTAAATAGCATCAGCCATTAAAATAGGCGTTTAGACAACAAAGACGCATATAGCCCTTGATGCAAAGATAGCCATAATTTAAGTCTAGTTAAAACGCATACGGGTAAAGATTGTCGTAAAATCGATAACCTTTAGATTTCCAGCCTGTGAGATAGGAGGGTAGTGACGAAGCCCTTCCGGACCCCAGGCTATAAGCTCAGGATAGCCATCTGTTTGATAGCATATAGTTTTTTTATTTTCTTTGTTGTAAGGTTGAATGGCATGAAGGAATTTTCATTCAATATTATCATTGTCTCAAACAAACTTTTTACTTTGTTTGACCTTTTCAATGGCAATTACGTGATCCAATCAGCTGTAAGTGAATAATTAATGAATTGTCGATACTATCTCTTGCGTATAATAATGAGATAGAATTCGAAAATTATTTTGGGGTTCACAGAGCAAGCAGAAAATTAATGTCGAGTCGAGAATTAACGAGGAATCTTCTTCTCTAAAAAATTGGGCTATCCAGAAAATCAGCAACCAATGTGGAATCAATCTTAAAATGTCTTCTAATCACAAGGATCGATCTTCGGGAAGAGAACCTCGGTTCTTGCAAAACAGTGCCAATGACTATAATAGAGTAACTGTCCGTTAAAATTGATTTTATAAACTGCATAGTACTGAAAATGACTTATGATTACCGCTTAGCGATCAACTAGCTTTAGAGTGCTAATCATTTTGTGCAATAAGCACCTCAGATATCATCTGCTTAGCCTTTTCCCAACTTTGTTGGGGTCGGCTTCCAGTTTTACCGGATGCAGCTGAATACCAGTATTTTACATGGAGCGACTGCCTATCTGACCTCCACAACCCAGTTAGTACCGGGTTATACGATACCCCTTGGTAAGACTGGTTGTCAGACATTTTGGGCCTCTGACTACCTAACGACTGTCAAAGATCTACAAATGACAGCCGGGACCAACGGCTTAACGTGCTTTCCGAGGCACGGAGGAAACTCGGTATGTAATGGGCGGTCACCCATCCACAGACCAACCTAGGCAAGCACGGCTTAACCTAACGATCGACCCGAGCGGCTGTTATTATTTAGCCACGAGCTCCTCCGATAGCATCGCACAGCACCTCAGATATAACAAGTATAATATTAGCACTATAGAAGATCTAACCGCATTGTGAAACATACACTGACTCTAAGAATCGAATGAACTATGGGAATTTCGTATTCAAGACAATCATGGATAGGATATTATGAGAACTGGATATTAGATCTAGAGATATTTACTAAATATAAGTTGAAGAGATCAAGGAAATGAATGGGTTATGAGAAAGATGATATTATTATGAATAAAAAATAGAAGTGAATGGTTACGAAACACCTATCAGGGCAGAATGGAAAACGAAAACATTTTGTACCTACCGACAACAAGCACAAAATAGAACAAGTCCAGGAAGACATTGAAGATTTTTAGATACTAGACTGGAGGAAGAACAAAATTGATTGAGATGTAGGTAGATACTAACAGAGTCAAGAAGAAACGAATTTGGAGAAAACTCGTACAAATACAGACACTTATACTAAGATTTTAAATGTCTATAACAGTGAGATCAATCATTGAGAACAACAAAACAGCATTGCACAAACTGACATTTAAACCCAACAGTAAATAAGCTCATATTAGACAAACATAAACTGATTTAACAATAGCTCGATTCGAAGCTAATGATGGCAACGCAAGCGCAACGTTTTGCACAACGGAGCATCATCGATCATTTATTGTTTAGAAATAGTAGGCGTTTATCTGATAGCTATCTCATCTTCAGTCAAGGTATCGTGTAGACTCCCACGAGAGATGGGAAAGTGAAGAGGAGGTGGATACATAGTTAGAAGAGGATTCAGTATATTTGCTATCAGATTTAATAGTCTTTTAGCAGTTGTATTAGAAAAGGGAGTAGATCTACGTTCATACGAAGGCTTAAACTAGTCTAGTGTAACAAGGAGTTTTTTTAGAGGTCACATTACACTGGTTTTGTTCCTTGTTTGGTTACTACAAGCATACAGACTTTTGTTTAAAAATGGAATGGGACAGTCTTTTTAGGGACTTCGCTGTCTGTCCGTCTGTCTGTCACCAGGCTGTATCTCATGAACCGTGACAGCTAGACAGTTGAAATTTTTACAGATGATGTATTTCTGTTGCCGCTATAACAACAAATACTAAAAACAGAATAAAATTAATATTTAAGGGGGGCTCCCATACAACAAACGTGATTTTTTTGCCTTTTTTAGGGTTCCGTACCCAAAGGGTAAAAACGGAACCCTATTACTAAGACTTCGCTGTCTGTCCGTCTGTCTGTCCGTCTGTTCGTCTGTCCGTCTGTCTGTCACCAGGCTGTATCTCATGAACCGTGACAGCTAGACAGTTGAAATTTTCACAGATGATGTATTTCTGTTGCCGCTATAACAACAAATATAAAAACAGAATAAAATTAATATTTAAGGGGGGCTCCCATACAACAAACGTGATTTTTTTGCCCTTTTGTCTAATGTAAATTCTATAGATAATGGTACGGAACCCTTCGTGCGCGAGTCCGACTCGCACTTGGCCGGTTTTTAGGGTTCCGTAGACAACTAGGAACCCTTATAGTTTCGCCATGTCTGTCCGTCCGTCCGTCTGTCCGTCCTCGCTTAATCTCTGTGACCGTTAGCACTAGAAAGCTGAAATTTGGTACCAATATGTATATCAATCACGCCAACAAAGTGGTATAATAAAAATTGGAAAAAAATGTTTTATTAGGGTAGCCCCCCTATATGTAAAGTGGGAAGTGATTTTTTTTTTAATTTCAACCCTAACGTGTGATATATTGTTGGAAAGGTACATAAAAATGCATAGGGGTTTTCTAAAATCATTTTTTGATAATGTCAATAATTTCGGAAATAATCGCTCCAAAAGTAAAAACAATGTGTCCCCCCCCCTCTAACTTTTGAACCCTAAGTTTAGAAAATATGAAAAAAATCTGAAAAGTAGAACTTTGTAAGGACTTTCTAGGAAAATTATTTTGAATTTGATGGAAACAACAGTTTTTGTACAAAAAAGACAAAAAGTTGTCCAAAAAGTATTATATTCGTATTTGCAAGCATTTTTACATAATGGATACCCACCTTTAAACTCATAAGTGGGAACACTTATTGTGACGGACGGGAAACTACGGAACCCTACACTGAGCGTGGCCCGACACGGTCTTGGCCGGTTTTTTTTTAATAATAATGGTACGGAACCCTTCGTGCGCGAGTCCGACTCGCACTTAGCCGGTTTTTTAATACTTACAGACTCAAAAAAGTAACGAGTACGATGCTATTTCTTATATACAATTTCTGAGTGGGTTTTCCCTTTTCATTGATTTTGTTCTCAAATATCTGAATGTTTTATTACAAAATCGCTGCCACCCAGAACCCCAATTGTTATGTGACGCAACTCCAACGTAATCTTTGTAAAAAAGACATCTTTATTTCCACGAAACCTTATATTCAAGGCTCCAACAAGCCTTTTTACAGAAATATTTACAAAAAATATTTTTGTCATTCAATTTCATTAACCGCTTGTAACTTTAGCCGTAGCATCTTCAATTTAAAAGATGAAGTTAATTGAATTTAATTTCATCAATAAGACAACAATAGTTGTTAACCCTGACGACACACACACAGTTTGTTTAAAAAACAAAATACCGATGACTAATAGATCTTCTATTTTATTTTCCAAACAATGGTCAACAGTTTACCTATGTGTTTAGAACTAAAATTGCGTGAGGTGACTGTGACTCGTGAAATAAAATAATCATTAACAATGGCCGTTTTTTTTTGCTGGGCAAAGGCTTCCTCTTTCTTCTTCCATACCTCTTCTATCCTGTGGGATCTCTGGCCATATGACAATGGCTGTTAATCGATTTATAGTAATAAAGCTAATCAAAGCAATAATTGATTAGAAACAATGAAGCTAATTAATTATGAACGTTGAAAAGACTTCGAAACGAAGCAAGACGAAGCTTCAAATGAATGATTCAAAACAGTAAATCTTAAGAGTTACAGCAAAATTTACAATCTTTCAAATTATAAATTGTACAGCATTCGGAAAGCCAACAAATCAACAAAAAGTGGAGCATCGCGTGGATGCTCAAAATTTCAATTAACATCAAAACTCGTTAAGCACATACAAAAAATGGTTCGAAAATGTTAATCGGTTATTTCAAATTCGTACTAGCAACAATAAATTCCGAGTCAGCAGACGCATTTAATTTGCAATACCATACAAGAAGGATTGAATTGTCAACACGACTTGCAATAAACCCGGGTTCAACCACCACCAATCAAGCTTTACTGCATTATAATCACGAAATGGCAGACAGAATTTTAATGACACAGGCAGACAGCCTACGCGAGAGAAAGTAAGAGTGACATACGGACCAATGTAATAAACATTTTTGTTAATAGACTAACTTAGAATGCCAACGTAGAAAACGAAACCTAAGACATGATCGTATACATTTTAATTTTTAAGTCGTGACTAAATTGTGTTTCAAATGTTAATCCCACGCAATAAATGTACCTACTTTCTAGCTATTGATAGAGCATTTTGTAATATCAAATATGAAATTGAGAGCAAAATCGATCATGGCCATAACAACATTTCTAATTTCCAGTGCAAAGAATGTACCCAAAGAGAATAGGCAAACAATGTTTTTCAATCTACAATGTACTAAACATAAAAGCGAATGATACAGTCATAGGCAATGCTAAAATAATTAACAATGCAAAATGAAATTCAGTGCTCCCTGCTCCCTGCATGCTCAATATTAGTATTACAAGAATAGCCCAGTTCAATTCCAGTTAATCATACGAACAACACAGCGCCAGTCAAACAAATAGACTTGTCAGCAGATAGTTTCTTAATCTAGGAGGCGTAGGCGATGCAATCTTGGTACGGCCATCAACAACCTACCTATCAGACAGGCGTGAATAATCCACCACGTTACACATGTTACCCGGCATTTGTTCTTACAGGGCTGGCAACCAACCAGACAACCAGTATTCCTCTCAACATTTAAACAGATATAAATCTATTTATAAACGTAATACCATTATGAAGTGATCCCACAGTCTTATTCTCGTTTAATGGGATAAAAGGATAAGTTACGTCGTTCAAGACAACCCTGCAAGAGTTTTGAAATACTAACGTATCGCAAACGTCTAGATTACTGTTGCTAATGTATAATGTGTTAAACAAAGTAAATTACGGACATTTGTCGCGTTGAATGTTGATAAATGTTTGAGTCTTGGTGATATTAAACTGTCAACGTATTTTTTAAACTTTGTAAACTAATCAAAGAAGAAATATTTGCAAATAAGAAAATGATCATAAATATATTTTGAATGCCCACGTGAAACGGAAGAGGAAACAATAACTGATATCAACCAACACGATCATTTTAAGGATATATATTCAGAATGGAATTCAGAGACGTCATTAAAATGGAATAAGTGTGACCAATCACCAATAAAATTGCAATAGGTAGTGCTTTAACTATAATTCAATGCTAATCAGAACAAAGTGGCCATTCTTCAACGATACATTGACCGGTACTGAAGAATGAGACTAGAATAATCACGAGAGATATTATCTTGAACATGGAGATAGGTAATAATGTTATAGTTACATGTGGTTAAGCTTACGGTGTATCTTCAAGATAATAGGAAAGAGAAACATGGATAGTGATTTATGTACAAACTGAACACGTTTTCAAGCAAATCAGGTCGGCAGGAGAAAATTATGTTGCTGAGAAATAACAATTGAAATCATCGTCCCTGCCATGTTTTGAAATAATAAGAGTTTTTGTTGGGACAGCTACTAGTTTTATTGGAATTCCCAGTAAAGGTAAAGTAACTGGTAAGTAAAATTACATATCATCACGGTTGTAATCTCCGACGGGTTAAAGGATCCATTTTTAAAACCGAGAGGATAGATATAACTTATTTGAAAAGATATGAATGAAAAAGTGCAAAGTTCTGTTGTTAAAAGTTCTTCGGACTGCTTCGGTTGTTGATCATGATCAAGCTTCTACAAACCCAGCAGTTCAAGCTAAAAAATGAAAATTAGAGAAAAAGGAAACAAAAACCAAATAGAAACCAAAACACACATTCCAAATCCAGTCAAAACATTAGAGCCGCTAAACAAAAAAGCTAGTCTAGGAAAAAAGGACGTGGTAACGGTTAATTAGCATAGATACTTGTAGACTAGTACGCAGTGTGCAACAGGTTTGCGATGAAGCGAGAACCGATATGCAAATGTTCCTACCCGGTGGTCCCAGATGCACCGCGCTAGATATTACACTGCCTTATTCTGGTTTGGAGTTTTTATTCTTTTTTATGTGCTTTAAAGCGTAGAAAACATGTGCAGTGAAAGTGTTGTAAGAAATATGATAGTTTTGGCACATGTATTGAATTTAAAAAATGACTCGATAATATTTGTTTAGCCATGAAGATCATAACGGTGAAAGAAAAGATCGTGAGGAAACCAGCAACTATAAGATCCAAAGATTCGAAGACCCCCTTCCTCTTATAGACAGGACTGTGACCCATCCCATCACTAGGAACTTGCTGATTATGCTATGATTATGATAGTGAATGAAAATATGAGGCCGATGACGAATAAAATTGTACGTCTAGAAACGTCCTTCGCTGTAAAAAATGCTTTTGTTAGCACTCATTGTAGAATTCATGAGTTTGGGCAAAAAACACTGATAGATAATATCCAGCCATTTTCATTATTGTCTACAATCAAGTAAAGGTTAAGATTAAAATATTTACTTATTTGAATAAATTTATTTATTTATTTGAATTCGCTGACATTCACAATGTCCTTTAGAACACCACCAGTGTTTAAACGAATACAGCTAGAAGTACAGTTACTACACAACTGTTATTAGAACTTACTGCAAAGAAAGAAATTGGAAAGCAAAAAGTACAGGAATTATTGCTGCGAACAATTATTAGTAATTACATTAATGCACTAATAGTGCAAACGACTCACACAGCCATAAATATACTAGATTACCGACCCGCCTATGCTCTATACGGTTTTTTATGACTAGACAAAACATCGAGATTTCTTGTCTCTTGCTATAAATTCTTTAAGTGATGAAGAAACCGCATCAAAATCTAATGCGTACTTCAGAAAAACAAACACGGTCACACATGATACAGACACGAAATGCGTAATACCTACAGCTTCTGAGAAACGTCACAAGAGTAACTCGATTATCTTTTTTTCATGAATAGTCAAGTGTACTGCAAAAGGCTTTACAAAGCAGCGTCCACACAATGGGCTTGATTAATAAAACATCGTGTACGGTGCCTATCTCGTATTCACTATCGTGTACGATTGGGTCGGCGCGTGCGCCTCCAGCCAGCCAACCCGACCCGTTTGTGGGTCACACGAACGGCTTTCAGATATTTGCATATTATACATTTGTATGTTGATTTCTCATCACAGGAGTATCCGTAAAGAGACGGCGCATCTACGCTTAAAAGGAGAGAAATTATCAACACTCTACGATGGCGCAAATTAAACATCTGTTGATGGGAATATGTAGGTAAAGGCTATCTATATCATCCTCATGATCATTCTCTTGCCCTTATTGCTATTTATTTGGGGACGGTTTTCTTCTTCTATACTCTTTCATTAGTATTCATGTCTGTTCTAGCCATTTTATCTTTCACACGGTCCGTGCATCGTATTTTCGGACCTCCCTGACTCTTATCCACACTTACACTCAAAACATTTAAGGTAAAGGCTACATGGTATGCAGAACTGTGACACAGGTTCGAATTGAATAGGTATCGCCTAAATACCGCGACGAAACATCAATTTCAATGTTATGGGAGAGTTGACAAAGTACAGTACAGGTAAAATATTTGCAACAAGAAGAGAGGAGAGATTGACTCACACTATGCAATTCCATAAAATCGACATTAGTTACGGTGAACGGCCGATCTTGGAGGCGCTGCGTTCGTGACCGTGGATCGCTCAATCGCTCAGAAAACGAAATATTCGAAAAGACTAAACCTGTGAAGAAATTGTAAATGTCATGAGCTGAACTAATATTGTGTTGAAATGTAATATCCAAAACAACCTGCTAAATGTATTTTCATCTTTTTGTGTGTTGACAGATTTCTTTCGATTGCACCTTTTAATCTACCGTTAATCACCTAAATGTGACAACAGGTCGAGATTTCAGTCAAAATATTTGATCACACCGCTGAGTTCAAAGGCAGAACGAATGTCGTGTCAACGCTACTTTATATTGCACTAAACTACATCAACATGGCTCGGTTTAAACGAGGCTAACACAACACGGATATTAATACTCAATATCAGTCTTATCACAAGCCTTTTGCGGGGTTGCTGGACAGCAATTATCAAAGATTTAAGTAAGCCTCGAGTGAGTCGTGACCACCGGATCTCAAATCCGTTACCGGTGGCTAACCTTGGACTATTTCCACACACCTTTGTATCTGACTGCAATAAAGGTCAATTGGAAAGTCTGCGGTTAGCTATTGTTGCATACGTTCATAATATATCGCCTGATCTAGTTCTATCAATGATGCAACCTAATGGATTTGCAAGGCTATCAATTAACTGTAGTGCTTCAGACTATAAGCAGTCTCTTCTACTGAAAACGCGAGGCTGTGACGAGATTCTATGCAAAATTGACATTCCACCAAGACCATACGCGGGTGATGTAACAAGTCAACGGCGTGCAAGGTCAAGTGCAAAGCCAAAGCCACAGAATCGATTACGCGCTCCGTATCAAATGACCGCCGAACGTAACAGTTTACCACATAAATTCTCAACATCCGTAATAAGCTATTGTCTAATTTATATTGATATTTAGAGATATCAGATAATTCATGAATAAATTAAGGTGTAACCGATCTCATTTGAATGGATACGCGGCGACGGACCGTGGCCGAACAGGCCGTTGGCTATCTCAATCGCCTCGCCTCGACCGGCTCCGTTTATGCTAATCATCTGGAATTTCTAAGATCAGAACCGCACCACAAGTATTATCAGTATCACCCAACTGTGATTTGTGGGCGTTCGTCGCGTCGGCCGTCCGGAAGAACGATGAGCCCAAAATTTTGTTTTTAATCAGCGGAGGCGAGATCAATCGGTCTCGCTAGTCTATAAAATTTCGTGCCTATCAAATGCGGTGATCGAGATTAGTTTGTGGGCGAAGTAGGTGCGAAGATGCTCATTGATAATTCATATAAAAACAAATAAAGCTACTTACTAGTGACTTTTATCTCAATTTGTTACGTCGATGATAATACTTCCGAATTTTCATAAGCCCTTCGGTATTCAAAACTAATACTAGTGGTCTTTCTCGAACGGTTCCCACCCGAATTTCCTCTCAATTAGGCAAATGATGTTCCATTGTTTGCAGGTTGGTTTTTTAAACGCCTGATTGCTTCACGGTAGACAATTCATTAATTTGTTTGTAATCGGTAACATCAGTCAACCGTCAAGAGAGGCGCACTCCCACGGTCGATCTTCACGGAGACACCGAGCGTTCCCAGAAAGGTAAACTTACGTTACACAATATTATCTATAATTAAAAAGTCAGGGACGTAGTGAACAACAATGTTTTCAATTGAGCATTGCGTCAGGTATCTAGTTAAGTTTCGATTGAATGCAAAGAATTCTAATTTCGGTTCAATACAGATGAGAAATGTATCGAAGGCGAATCAGATCCATAACTTAGCTTGCTACAATACTATTATTATCTGGTTTTCAATGACTCAGAGTGATCTGCTCGAATTATTTCGTGCTACACTTTTTGTCCTAGTTTTTTCCTAGGATAATCGCAGCAATCATCGGGCACTTGTTTCGTAAGGCATCAAAGTAATTGCTCCAAGAAAAATAATGCGGAAGTCGATACCGAAATTGCAAAAAGTTGCTGGTCATACATTTCCATTTTTATTGTATGAAATAAGAATAATATAAGTGATATGAAGATAGATGGTGCGATTCAGGGGCCTCTCGACCTCGTAGACTCGAATGGCGTGACGAAAGGACACACAAAGGGGCAAAAAAAAATTAGACAATGTTATGAATTGAAGAATAGGTACTTGAGAGTAGTTGAGTCTCAGTGTCTCACATGCATGAATGGGGAGACAGTTTTGCTTTTGTTCTGCGACTTATTACGGTACAGAGTCACGGCCAGCGGAAATAAGTGCGAAACTGCGAGCGTACCCGAGAGGTGAATCACAAATGAATGCATGGCAACCAAAATAAAGGAGTTCATACGCAAATTTTTCAGTTGCCTCTTTATGAATCGTTGCGTTTTTGGCTTAATTACGTGATGACTGTTTATTCCGGTTATTTTTATTCGAATATAATTTATGTGGAACATAACTTTTTTCTGGCTTTTCTAGATGTCTCTTGTTTAATTGTCATATTTTATGGTTATTTTTATATCTAACTCAATTATCTCATAATATAGGTGTGGTGCGACGTAGGTCGAACATGGTATAAAAAAATGTGATGCAAATTATGTGTTTGATGTCCTTGATATATTTTATTTCTTATGAAAGACTTTTCTGGTAAAACATTGACTAAATGAGACTTGATAATAGGTACATTCACGAGACTTATGGCGTAAAGATAAATGTTTGGCTTTTAATTATTATTAAAGGTCGTGTAGTGAATTCGAGGTTTGTGGAAGTTTTTCTTCTGCACCAGGTTGCAAATTCATTACCTGCAAATGCTACGACTGTTTCATTGACACCATCCCAATGCTTTTAAAATGAATCTGAATACCACAGAAGGTGCAGTAATTCATATCTAACTAGCACTAAGGAAAAATGACGATTGCCTTTTTTGCACGAGAAGGGGTCTGCGCCCTCCAGGGGGACAATAACAGGCAGAAAATAGACCACTGACTCATAGCTACGCCCCTATCCAACTTAATTAACGCCAACAAGGGGAAAGTTTAATTTCCATTAGTAAATAGAACACACATTGGATGAGTCATGGCCATGGCCATTGGGCTAATGGGCACAATTTTAATTTGTAACTAAATCCCACTGACCCCAACTTTATCCATTATAGATACTCCTGAGCTCACTGACGGTCGATCACTTTTCAATTTCAACCTTATACCTAGGGTTTAAGAGTGAAAAGTGGTCCCTCAGTGGGCTCGGTAGTATCTGCTCTATGTTACCGAACCGGCTGCGAAGCGCTTCCAAAATTGAGGTTTCTAAGCCAAACATTTATAAAACATTTTAATGTTGTTGAAAGGCATTCTCGTATAGTTTAAACGTCATAACGAAACTAATGGTTTCCTCTTTGCTGGTTTATGTTTACGTGTTAATGATAATGAAACTTTCTTTCAATTTATCAGAGTCATTATTGTCACAGAAAAGAGAAGAATAAAGATGTTTTGGTATTTATTACCAAAAGTAGATTCTGCTGAAAACACGTGTTACCTGAAGCCATACAATACAGGCTACAGTATCAACCTTGTTTTGCAAAATTATTAACACAGAAAGTAATTTCGTGAAATCGTAAAGTTGTACAAAAATAGATTTAGTAATTTGGTATCATACAAATAGGTATGTAATTAATTACCATGATGAAGCTTCTAAGACTGCATGCACTTTGGCTAGTAAATTATGCATAAATAAATGAAATAAATAAATTAACCTTTATTTTCAGACTACAGTCCATAACTTTGTTAGTATTTTAGTGTTAGTAACAATGGTGCTTATGTAATTAGGTTAGTATTGTTAGTGTTTACAACTTAAATATTTATTTAGTTAGACCTAAGACAGTCCCCACCCAGTGTCTCTGGAAGGGGCAGTCCGGTCTAGCAGCAATCATCTTCAAAATGCTGTTGTCACTACCATGGAGGCGCTGCAGTAAGGAAGCCGCTTTCTTTCGCATGATAGCGTGAAAGCCATCTGTGCGAGCCTCTGCGAACATTCCCGATGCACTACAACGCCACGGCAGTCCCAACAGCATCCTGAAGGCGTTATTAAATTTGACGCGCAGGACATTATAGGCTCGACGCGTGTATGACACCCACAGGCCGCTCGTGTAGAACGATTGACAGAACGCCTTAAAGAGGGTTACTTTTACGTTCTTGGTACAACGAGCGAACCTGCGGGCAAGCATATTGCTCCTCACAGACAACGCCCTGCGCTCCCTCTCAATATCTCCGTCGTCCCTTAGGTCGCTCGTAATAATGTGACCGAGATACCTAAAACTATTGACAATTTTAAGTGCTACGCCGTTGAGACCTATGGACGGAACACAGCGTGACTGCTGCTTAGGGGCTTTAAAAACAAGAAGCTCACTTTTTTTAGAGTTGTATATCAAGCCATGCTCCCCCGCATAGGCCTCACAGATCGAAAGCAGCTTCTTCAACCCACCTATCGATGGACTGAGCAGCACCATATCGTCTGCATAGCTTATGTTATTTACACATATTCCATCAATGTGGCAACCGACATGTGTACTGCTGAGCCGCTCGATAAGCAGGTTGATGTACAAATTAAATAGCAAAGGTGAGCTTAACCCCCCCTGCCTAACTCCGCATTCCAGTCTGTACTCGTCCGACAGAGTACCCACCCACCTCACCCGGTTTTTTTGATTAGCGTACCAGTATCTGAGGAGGGATGTGTACTCCGCCGATACACCCGCGTCCCCCAACTTGTCCCACAGTATATCATACGATACTAGATCAAAAGCTTTTGACAAGTCGAGGAAACACGCGTATACCGGCGTCCTCCTCGCTGTGTAGTACTTGACAGTTCGCTTTAGACTTAACATAAGAGAACGGCATTTGTCTTTTGTCTCCAAAAAATATAAATTAACCACAGTGTCAATTTTAATCAATAAAAAAAGTCGAATTGGCGACTATAATTTTAGTAACCCAAAATTAAGATATCAATGAACCTCCCATCCCAAAAAGAATACGAAAATTAATCACTAATCTTGTTTGATCCTAATAATATCTATAAATAATCTCAAGTAAGGACTTTGTGAATGGGTGGTAGACATGACTGGTCGGCATGACTCACCGTATCGATGACGTCATTTTAACGGCCACCAACACCATAGACTGACATAGGGTTGCCAACAAGAAATAAAGTATTTCTGATTTCAGATGGGATCATAATGAGAACAGACTTAGATAGAAAAAAAATGTATTAAATCGTTATTTGCAATACAAAAAAAATAATTTGTATGGAATTTTTAACTTAGTTCAAACTTAACACAAATAGAGTATTTTAGTCTATTCTATTTTGTAGGATAAAGTACGCCTGCCCACACACACGCACACGCTGCACACGCACAAGCTGTAGAGTCTACAGCGCGTAAGTAGGTATCATAAAAGTGTGGTCATATTAGAGTTCCATTGCCGAAAAATGGTAATAAACGGAACCCATAAAGATTCGTCCTGTCTGTCTGTCCGTCCGTGTTTCACAGCCATTTTACTCCGAGAGACTGTATAAAGTTGATCAGTTTCATGTTCTGTATTTGAATAAGTGAATGAATTTGAATTAGTATAATTGGTTTATCATTTTTGTATAATTTATTTCGTGTAATTTCACATTTTGTAATTAATCCTTTAATGATTTGATCATTTATTTTGACATTTATTTATTTATTCTAGATTGTTTGTGTATTTTGACTTGTTAATTTAATCTAAGTGGTTTAATTCATAATATAATTATTTTTAATGCAATTTTAATGTACCATGTATTAATTCTGATATTTCAATAATTTATGTGTTTGGTTTCCTTCTGTTTTTGTTTTATATGGGTCTCGGACCTGAAATAAATGTTTTTTTATTTTTTTTATTTTATTTATTTATTACATCTATAAACATAAACATACCGTTCTGATACATGTACTTACTTAGTATTAGTAGGTATAGTGTTGGCAACCCTATCTGACCTGACTCCTGATCATGTTAATGTGGACATGCGCGGAATGCTAAACGACGGTTAAGATTTACGGATTAAAACGTAAATAAACAATGAATAAAACGACGCACTTTAAAGACAATAAAAGTTAAATGGCGATTTGAAAGCTTCAATAAAACTTGGGAATTTGTGCTTTTGAGAAAATGTGTCAGTAGGGATTATTGTAGAGTTTCGGTTAGACTAGAAGTTGAGTCGGATATAATTATGGGAAATGGGTCGGGAGATGATGATGAAGTTGGAAACATCTTGTGTTCTCTTCGAAATGAGATTTGGCAGCAGATTGACTGATCAGCTTCTTAAACAGCCTTGCAAAAACCATGGCAACTTGTTTTTGAACTGGTTTTTAAATTATTTTAATGGCAATGCCATACATTTAAAAAATAATTATATTTTAGTATTATTGTTGCGCTATTTATTGTACCTACTGAGTGGTTCACTATATGGCTAGGTAATATTTTATATATTTTAATAGCTTATGTATTATGCAAAGCAAATCTAACTGACACAATCTAAAAAATATATATGCCAGCAATAAAATATTTTTATTGTATATGCGTAACGTAACATAAACCTGCAAAAGCAAATAAAAATAATTCACGTAGAACGTACGATTTACGATTGCATATCAAATGATATGCACATTTTATTCCACAGTTCCTTAATCCAAATTAAGAAATATTTTGTACTGCACGCACATTAAACCATATAATAACATTATTTATATGTAAATTTATGTAAATAAACGACTATTTGAGAACAAAAACCCGGTAATGGACTTTTTATATAAAACAAAGTAATTACTTCCAAATGAGGTTAACATAAGTGTTTCTTAAAAGGTATAAAACGTTTAGAGTGCAGTCCATCGTAAGATATGACGCTATTAAATCGATTTTGTTTTAAAAAAATAAATTCAATTGAAATCATCAATACTTTTTATTTTTATAACCCTTTTGACACTGATTACCTATTTCCATCATAGAGACAAAATGGTTTCTAAAACATGACTTCTAAATATAAAAATCGTGAGAAACAATTTAAAACACGTTATCAGGTAGTCTAATAACTATATCAATAAACATTTCAAATAAAAGTGCCTAATAATCGAATCCTAATATCTACGTTGTGAACTGTCTATCTAAAGATAATTTAGACTCGGGTCACAGTTCTAATCGTTATTCGAATGATATTATGCATAATATCGATATCATTGCCAAGAAAGTTAAGGGGCTCATAACATAATAATAGCCACATGGGTCGATCTATTTTAAGGTTTGCAACGTTTGCCGAAATCGGTCCGTGGATGGGTGTTGGTTCCGGCTGTCATTTGTAGATCTTTGACAGTCGTTACGGGAAGTCAAGGAACCAGTCTTTAAAAGGCGAATCGGGTTGTTTTGTTCCTGGGTTGCTCAAATAGGCTGTTGCTCCAAGTCATCATAATCGTCAGCCTACATCAGTCCACTGCTGGACATAGGCCTCCTTAATTGCACGCCACCACTCAACTCGATTCTCAGCAACACTCATCCAGTTGCTACCAGCCACTCTGCGAAGATCGTCACTCCACCGAGCCTGAAGGCGTCCCCACCTTACGTTTGCCGATTCGAGGTCTCCACTCAAGAACACGTCTACCCCAACGGTCATCGGTTCTACGGCTAATATGACGTCTGGCCGGCCGGCAATCAAGATCATTCCCGCTGCGTCGACTCCCTTTACGTCGACTTGTGATTTTTCTTGGTTTTGATGCACTGGTGCGAGCTATGTAATATTCTGGTATTGAGCCGCATTCGGTTTATTTATACTAGAAGCCTATTCCAACATAGCTGCAAAATGATAAGCAGATGATAATGTTCGATGCCTTTTCCCAAAGCTATGCAGATGAGATGATAAAGTTCAATATCATCCCCAAAGAGAAACTTAAAGACGGTGAATCGCTTTGCTCTTCTTCTAGCTTCTGATACGAAAATAATGGTCAAAACAATAATGATAGTCAGTGAAAGCGAAAAAGTACCATGAACTGTGTAATGATGGGTATCGCACACATTATCACTGTTTTGAAAGCGGTTTTTCGGTGAAAGTTATTTCTAAATACAGTTATTTGGCGGTAAAGGTCGCTGATTGTATCTCCAAATATGGGTTTGTTAAATATTGGATAATTTTATAAGAAAATCATTTGTTTAACTACTCAATTACATTTTATATAGACTTATTACACACTCAGGAGTCACCTCCTCCTTTTCCAACTATATTGGGATCGGCTCCTAGTCTAACCGGATGCAGCTGAATACAAGTTTTATACACGCGACGACTACCTATCTGACCTCCATTATCCAGTTACTAGGGAATACGTTATTAGGCCACCTCTCTGTTAGAGTGAAAAAATAAGGAATAAAGGGGGAATAACACCTTTTCAGAGCTTATAATCCGTTATTTCCAATGACGCAAAACATAGTCGATAAGCAAAGCTAATATTTTATTAGAAACGGTCTAAAGATTGTAGTGATAAGATAACGAAAACAAACCATAAAAATTCAAATCACATCGTTAATGTTCGCGTAAAAAAATTAGGTAAGTATACCTAATTGTGTTCGTTTTTTTACTGAATATAATTAGGCGAATATTTTATGATTAAATTAGCGAGCTTCAGCAGATTTTAACGAGATATCTTATTTCCCTGAATTGCTTAGCTTGAAGTTAAAATTGGTTAAATTGGTTTAAAAAAATGTTTTAAATCTGATTTCAGTCAACTACTTATTGTTAAATCATTATAGTAGTAACGTTTTTGACAAGAATTAATGGTGTATTTCAAAGTCTACAACCTCACCTGACTTTAAAAAAACCACACAACTAGGTGACAAAAGCATTTCCGACAGAAACATCAACCAAAAAACGACCAAAAACTAACCACTAATTGACTTGGCAGCTGCCACAGATAACATACACAAAAAAAGGCCTCCACCAGACCATAGATAGAAATCTCAGCGAATTTCTGGCCAATTGTAAATAAACAAACAGTTTAAAGTAAACATCAAACAAGCTAGGCGATAGCACGTTGCGTTGCTTGCTTTCCGTTGCCAAAGCAAACAGATCAGAGTCGATAATGAAAAGTATAAACATTTATAATAAAGTGTAGACATGGTCATATGTCAGAACTTTGAAGAAATTACTGCTATAGTTTGGTTCAAACATAACGGCGGCTCGGAAGTTAGCTGCAAGTGATGGTCTGCGCATTATACAGATAAAACGATACGTCATCTGCGCCCCGTTGATACCTAAAATTGTTGTCTGCGCAGGTCTTCATTAGATGTTCCGAATCGCCATAAAGTTTAAAGCGTTATTCCTGCGTGACCGTTATGTCACTCGCAGCTAACTTCCGAGCCGCCATTAAGTTTGAACCGAACTATACCTTGGTGTAATGGTCTCAAGTGCAACTGTTCTGAGGGTCTAAACTTTTTGCACTACTACAGTAATTTTTAACAGGAGTTTTCGGTAGCTCATGCTAATACATTTTTGACTTTTCCATTATGGATATCGCTGATGGAATGTCATTGTCTTGCTCGGCCCTTTGGGCTAGTTGGAAGAAGTGTCTTTGAGTTGGATAGGAATTACTAATATCTAATGTAATTGTACTACTAGTGATTTTTAACAGGAGTTTTCGGTAGTTCATGTAAGTACATTTTCGACTTTTCCATTATGGATATCGCTGATGGAATTTCATTGTCTAGCTCGGCCCTTTGGGCTAGTTGGAAGAAGTGTTTTTGAGTTGGATAGGAATTACTAATAGCTGGGCCCGGCAGTCTCGACAAAGATAACGAAAAAATCGCTAACTTTGGATTGCTAATTAGTTACTCACGTAAGAATTCGGTTGCAATAACGATGCTTGTGGGAAATACAAGTCTCTACATCCAATATGCGTTTCTCGCAAGCATCATTATTGCAACCGAATTTATTCGGTAGTAATTACCAATCAAAAGTTAGCGATTTTGTTGTTATCTCTATCGAAACTATAAGGATTCTAGAAAAGTATTCGGTTAGCTCACTATTACTATAAGGATTCTAGAAAAGTATTCGGTTAGCTCACTATTAACTAGATGTCGACAGGTATCTTCTAGATTTTCTTAACTAACAATATGTGAGTGTACTAGACTCCTTCTCTGTACTAACCCTTTGAAAAATCCGGGGGCGATGTTATATGATACAACTACACAAAATAAAATAAAAACTGTACCCAACACAGTAACGTCTCTCACAAAACAGGCCTGTTTTATTTTAAATTGGATAAACAAACTGCGTTCATGAACCTTTCCGCTTCCCAATTAGATCCTACATGCTTTTGGAAGTCGTAAGATATGCTTGTATGCACCAGGAACTGTTTACGTGTAGGATGTTATAATGGCCGTGTAACACAACCTTCTGAATACGATATGATGTGAAGATAAACGTTCTACTTCGGCTTAGAGGTCCCAAATGCTTCTGCAGAGCACGAGGTCCCAGAGGGTTTGATTCCCAGATTGAACAAAGTGTTGACTTTTCCATCAGGAATTTCTCAAATTCTCAGTCCGAGCCGGAGTCAGGAATTCTTCACGGTTGAAAAGGCCCGTATCCTATTATAAGAAACTTACCCGTAAACATGATTAACGAAATGTGGATGTACCATAGGTCCACCTCTGTTTACCCCTTCGGGCTTTATAGGCGTGATGTTACGTGTTATAGAGGCGACAGATACGTGACTAGTGTTCTGCGAATGTCATCGGATGCAAGTGTAACGTTGCCCTAAGATAAGAATGAGGGTCAGAGAGTCGTGAGAATTTCGACGTCAACATAAAAGAAAACAACTGCTAAACTTTATTTTGAGCTTATCTGGCGCGATTGAATATTATTTTATCAATTATTTAGGCGGAAAATTCAATACCTTATGTTAGGTATAACTTTTCATGCTAACGTCCATCATATCAGAATTCTGTAACGATTCCAATAGATTATTCACGCACAGACAATAAAAGTGTACATATGAAAATTTATTTTGATTTTGTCGCCTGCCATGGGTGCAGTGTCTAAACCAATATTTATATTGTCACATACACTCTGTGACATCGCATACGAGACGACATAATTTGTCACTTATAACACATTTGAATAATGCCACATGTGTTCGAAAATATTGATTGAATAATCTTAAACGGTTCATCGTTACGACGAACATCAAATATGAATATTTAATTAGGCCTGAATAATAACGACTTTTGCCTATTTAAATTATGTTCGGCCATGACACTTGAACTTGAGTTTTAAAACAGTAAAGAAAACAAAAATTGCTCGCTTTTGTAATTTCATAAATGCCTCGCAATTTGGACTCATGCTCATAACGTTTAATTATCTAAATAATAAGAAAAAATAAAAGGTTAACAACGGTGGAGTCCTGTTTGCGAACACAATTACTCAACAAAAACAAGTAAATGTCAAGTGAGAAATGTCGTGCACTCACCTCATGATACACTGAAGTCATCATCTTGAAACACAGTTTTGTTTTGCAAAATTATAGCTTCATAAACACAATCAAACACTCATTTCACTATTCAAAATAAATCGTACAATATGGCTGCCACTTTTTGTAAGTTCAATAAAAAAAATTGTATCTGTCAAACTTCCCGCCAAGCGCGCGTAAAAAAATAAAAGGCAAAGGCACACTGTTACGCAGCCTACGTTGCTGGCGCGTGTGACGCGTTCCGTGTTTAGGATCGGCACTGAGCGACGGGCGATAGCGTCGGCTGAATGGATGACGATGCCGCTCAGCTGCTATACTCAATGAACCATTTGAGTTCGGAGGTCACCGATCAACGCGACCCCATGGTTTCTGCTTAAAGTTTCTCTATTACCCTATAAACCCCAAATTCTGTATGCGATGAAGTTGTTCAGTGACATTTGAGCGCAGCAAGTTTAACGTTCGGTTATTTACATAACAAATACTGACCTACATTTTGTTGTATCCGATAGCTTTTGAGATTGGAATTGTTGTAATAATAGTGTCAGTTTTAATTACATGTCCATTGAATTGAAGTTCGAAAAAGTATTTATTAAGTATAAAAGTTGTGCATCGTTGGCGAGTTTGGTAGCAAAAAGCCGGAGGTATTGACCCGTTACTATCGTGTTTAGCGTGGCCAGTCGAAATGTTTTTATCGATGACAGGCAGCCATCGGAGTTCGTCGACAGTGATCATTCAGATTAGTTTGTCACGGAACCGGTATTATCGCCTGAGTCTAGCTGGAGCTAATGCGGTGTAAAACACGAACACTTAGGTTATCAATAATCCATTAGTCCATTACGTTACTAGTTCTTCATACTCAATTTGCTGGAAAAATACAAAATTAAAAATAATCTGTGTCAAAAATTTAGTCTTTGTCCAGTTTTGTACACTATTAATGGATTTTCTAGACGATTTCGTTCGGTTCCTTGCGATGCTGGTTGCGCAAAATGAAAATTGATTCCCAAAATTATAGACTATGCGTACATTCGATTGCCAATAGATCGACCAACGGGTATTTGATGAGAAATAAATTGTTTTTCGGACGTTTCGGCTGACGCGTGACCGTGCCTTAGATTGTAAATAGAAAAATAATATTTCCTATTGTGAAAGCTCTTGTCAGGCGTCCAAAAAAACCTCCTAGAAGAAGTAATGACGATTGAAAGCCCAAATATAATATCACCCTATTTGACCCTATCACCATAATAGATGAGGGTCACCGAATTGTCTATCAATTTCTATAGAAACCAGTTTCCATCAACTTCCTACTTAACACATTCACCAAGCAGAAAGCTTCAAAGCTCTACCCCGGCAAACAACCGTAAAGAATTTAAGAAGCATAATCCTACTCTGGAAAAGTAAGTACCTACAACTAAGATCTGTTATCATCTCGCCAAAAACAATGTACCTTACCTATCTCTCATACACACAGTTAACTGTGTTGCAATTATTATAACAGTTGCAGTAACGTTTAACGAGCCGACGTTACGTGTGGGTTACCACCATTGTTTGACGCAAAAACATAATGTCAGGCTTTGTTTATGTTATTTAAAGTGTAACATTACAACCGTTGAGGAAAAAGCAGGTGAAACTTGCAATAAAAATGTTTTCTGTAAAGTAGACCGTCTCGTTGACAGTTTAGCAGAAATGTGAAATAACAGGAAAGATATGTCTCAAGGCTGAGCTAATTTTAGCAAATATGGCTTTGTCTGAGCGTTAGATAGAAAAACGTTCGCCGATGACAGACTTATTTTCTAAGAAGCTAGAGGTTCCTTACACGTTGCAAAAAATACAGGCTAAATATAGCTTGGTGAATTTCCACAATTACAATTTTTTACCACTGTTAAATACGTCAAATAATAATAATAATAATAATAGCCTTTATTCAGATCAACTTAACCTAATAACAATATTCAAAAGCAAACTTATAACTTATTAAAATGTATTCTAATATTTTCTGTTTTTTTTTTTTTATCTGTTGCGATCTGTTTGCCTATCGGCAAAGGCCTCCTCCAACCTTTTCCATTTTGATTTTTCACATCACTCCTTACACTTCTCTTAACTCTCTGTATGCTTTTTTTTTTGACTCCACCCGTTTTACTCGTATATGTTTCTATGATTTCCATTCTGTTTTCTTTTCTGTCCTTTGTTCGTAATTCTTTTGTTAACACACAATATTATTATTTTTTTTTTTCTGTGTAGTTTTAAGTTTATTTTTTTATTGTGTAGTTTTAAGTTTTTATTTTATTCTTATTTTTGTCTTGTTGTGTGCAGTCCCGGGGTCTCTTATATGGTAAAATATGTAATGTGGATAGGATATGATATTTTCACCCATTCTTCTCACTTCACTGAGGCCAACAATATCCCATTTGATGTGGGTTATAGCATATTATGAGTTCTTTAAGGTCTTTTCTTCACTTTTCAGGGTAAGAACTTCGAGTGCTGCGATAAAGAAATACGTCAAGCTAGAAAGAAAACAAAGACTGCCTTCAGAAATGGAATCCACTATCCGAAAAAATAATGAGTGGAAGACACGCACCAAAATACAACTAGATACTTACAGGGACAAATATTTAAGCTGAAAAGTGTTTTATTATTAAATGGGCCTACTCTTGACCTCAATCTTGTCCTGAGGACGGAGATAAAGTTGACGATGGAACAAGCTAACCCAAAAGAAGCCTATTAACTCGCGACGTTTTGTACCAAAGTAGCGAAAAGTCAAAAAAAAAAAGCGAAAAGGGCAACTAAAACATAGAAGAGTAATCCAGTAGCAAAGAACACTGCTCCATAAAATAACCTCAAATAAATAAAACCTCCTTAGAAACTAACTAACAAACTAAACAAACAGCAAAGAACAGAACCAACTTCAATCGATTCTTATATCGCAGATGTGGGAACCAAGTACAAAGACGACCGCTAGTTTATAGCCAATGTCCTCGCGTATCCATATAAATTGTGCGGGGAAATTCAACGGCCATCTGAAGCCGATAGCAATCTTGATGGATAGATTATAATGGCGCTCGCACTTAGACTTGTGGCTGAATCGAACGAACAATCGATGTGAATGAATTGTTTGTGCAAGGGTAGCTAATTGAATGTGCGATGTGTTTGTAACAGTTGGTATGAGAGAAATAGGGTCTGTTAAATAGATGGAAGATATTAATTCATTTTCAAATGCAGAAGCAATTTGAAAAATCTGAGAGAGAAAAAAAATGTTGCCAAGACCCAAAAGCTGATATGGCAAATGTTAACCAGCAAAAAACGTAAACAATCTCGCAAACACAGAAATTAGTCGGCATCGTTTGACCAAGAACAAACGTCACGAATGAATTACATACAACATTGTACTCTCAAAGGTTCTAACATCGGAGAAACAACAAAAGCTCCGCCGCGACTGCGCGTGCGTCTATCTCCGATCTCCGAGCAATATGGCGCCACGGCGCCGATTCTAAATCACCGTTTTAGATAAAAAAAACAACTCATTATCTATAGCAATTCATTATTGAGAATCGATCGGGTTCGGAAACTTGTTAAGACACCGGGATGCTGTATTTCATTAGACGTCCATTTGAGGACGAAAATGTATTTATCAATTTTACAAGATTTAGGTATGTCGTAAAGAATTTTGAACGTTTTTCGCAGATTTTAATTAAATGCGGTTATTTTATATTTATTACGTTCGGCAGTTTTAAATAAGACATTATGACTAACAAATGCGGAGTTTTATAAAATATTGAAATTGAAATTTATGAAGAACGAATACGAATTGTCAACAAACAATCGATCAACTCTGCCAGGTACAACTACCAAATAGCCGTTAGACATCACACAAATAATAATAAGTGCCCAATAATATACATTAGCACTTCTAAGGGTACTTAACGCGGTGGGAATCTCTAGAAAGTTGTCACGAAAACCGGCTTAAACCAGAGTCGAATTTGCGAGAGAAACCCCGCAGGCAAGCACGTGTGCGAGTGTCCTTAATTATAGCTATGTGCGTCACATATATTATGTAGGTAGTGTATGTACTCGTATTACCTTCGCGGTAGGAATCCCAGGAGCAGGCCGATGTGGCTTACATGAAGTACTTATACTCGGTTTGAAGGTTGTAAATGTTGGAGCAGCCAAAAAGTAAGGGCTATATGACTTTTCTTCCCCCTTTAGGATGGTATCGATAGAAGAAATATTAAAGACTGACGGCAAAAATCGATCACACATAACTGAATTTCGAAATTGCACAGAAAATCACTAAATGATCCGTTCAATTACTGTCACTGTGAACTGGTCAAGTTGCGAACTAAATACTAATAAAATTCCTAAAAAAATCCAGCCTCGTAATTTACAATTCTTATAGAATTGATGGCACAATAGATTCCTATGAATATAATAGGTAATTGTTTGTTGAAATTCAACGACTGCTGATGGATTATAAACAGTTGACGACCTATGTTACGAGTGATAGAAATGGCGCCATTCATCCACCATTAGATATTATGTAAACAATCCAAGGCATTAGCTTTATCGCCCACCAATCTACAATTTGGTAAGGCAAAAGTTGATAGTTCAAGAAAGAATTTTAACCTCTATACACATTACATAATTCCTTTAAAAATAAATACAAAAGAAACCATTGTACGAAGTTAATAATGAGAACATTCTCTAGCAGTAATTTCAAATACCACGATCTGTGAGCTTATCGCTTTAAACTCATCAGGTAATAAGGGACTGTAATGTCCTACTATTTTGTAAATATTTTAATGCTATTTTACTCGTAAAACAAAGCCTGATTCTCAGTAAGTTGCATTGCTTGCTATAGCATTTTGCACGAAGTACAATTATAAATTATAACTGGAAGAACTTCGAAACAACGTAAACAGAAACGGCTATGGGAATATGATTTTTTTTCTGAATTTCGGTCTTATTGAATGTAACAGCAAATCTGTTATGGAAAATACAAACTGCTGTGACTATTTTTATGTTTTACATTCTTTTCGCTTATATTTCAAATAAGCTATGCTGGGCTATGCTCGGAGTTTCCTTGCGCGATCAAATCAGAAATGAAGACATCCGCAAGAGAACCAAGGTTACCGACGTAGCCCGAAGAATTGCCAAACTTAAGTGGCCGTGGGCAGGGCACATCACTCGCAGAACAGATGGCCGATGGGGCCGAAAAGTTCTGGTGTGGCGACCGCGAACCGGAAGACGTTGCATTGGAAGGCCTCCCACTAGGTGGACCGATGATCTGGTGAAGGTTGCGGGAATCCGCTGGATGCGAGTCGCACGGGACCGGTCAATGTGGCGACACTTGGGGAGGCCTATGTCCAGCAATGGACGTCTTTCGGCTGAAATGATGAATGTTGATGATATTTCAAATATATTTTAGTGTGTCGCGAACTCGCGACTCGGTTGTTATTAACTAGAGCAAATAAAGTCCATTAGTGTTGTCCTTGTTACTTTTTATTTTATTTTTAACCGACTTCCAAAAGGTTCTCAATATTTTTTTTATGTATGTACACCGATTACGCTGCCATTTATGATCCGATTTACGTGATTCTTTTTTAGTTTGATGCGAAATAGTTGCCATTTGGTCCCATAGAAATTTAATGTCCTAGTAGTTTTCATTTTATGAACATTTTTACGTCAATTGTGTGGAATAATTGTATGTATGTTCACCGATTTCTCCTCGATTTGTGGAGCGATTCTCAAAATTCTTTTTTTATTCGAAAGAATATACTCCTGAGATAGTCGCATTTAAATTTGGTGAAGATCTGATGCTGATCTTCGGAGATATACAATGGAACTCTTCAAAACTAGATGGTAAATCGGTCGTGATTGCTGCAATCGCTTGGATGTTTATTGTTTACACAAAATCATGACGTAACATCACGCCTGTATGCTCTGAGGGGTACGCAGATGTGTACAATACACCCAAATTTCGATAGTTTAGGTATGTTAATTTCCATTTATTGGGGATAAGCCTATTACCATGACATGTATTTTTAACAATGTAAAATAAATGCATATCAAATATTTGTATAGGATATGTATGACAACTAAAAATGGAAAAATAAAAAACTTTTTTGCAAAAAAATAAAACCGACTTCAAAAAACACAAAAAAGTGAAAAATAACTTTAGCTTCAGAAGTCGGTGACAAAAAAAAACTAAATGAATCAAACAAAGGTCACCGACTTCTGAAGCTAAAGTTATTTTTCACTTTTTTGTTTTTTTTGAAGTCGGTTTTATTTTTTTGCAAAAAAGTTTTTTATTTATTCGTTACCTTTCTAGTAATGTGTAATAGACTAAGCTCCCGTTGCATGAAACCCTACCTCACAAGGTGGCAGATCAGAAATGTAATGTAGTGATAGATACTACTTAGGAACACTGGATTTTAGTAGGTTGCCATCGCATATCCTGGAAGAACTTCTATTTTTTTTCGTTTTCGTATCGCTATTTTGATCGAAAATTACATCATAAGGTGGCAGATCGAAACGTTTACCTATCGAAAGAGACACATTTGGAGATAACAACCCGCATTGGTTGCCAGCCCAAACCCTGGCAGGTTTCAAGATCAGCCATGTTTTATGAGCCCCAAAAATGGGGTAAATTACCTCATCAGGTGGCACCATGAAACCGATGCAGATCGATTGCCCTAGACGTGCCGTTCATGAATATATAGGGTTGCCTGCCTTCAGCTTGGCAGTTTTTCTGGTCAGCCACCTCGAACAATATATCTCAAAAACTTGGAATAACGAGAAATTCTTGTATACATGCTATGATTCAAGGTTTAATTTAATAAAAATCGAAATATTAAATTAAAGTCAACGTACTAACAGACTTGCGTCTCACGGTGTTGAAATAATAGGGTAAATGTACCAGTTTTGGTCATTTCTTCAAATATTGAAAAAAGTGATGTTGCCTTTTACGTTCAACGTGATATAGTCTAACGGGCATTTTTGTGCTGCATAACAATAGTAATCATGTAGAAATAATATGAAATAATAAAAACAAATAATTAAAAATCTACTTTATTTCAAATATGGGAAACGTCTTGTAGCTATCTTAATTCAAGGTAAATATTCAAAATTATCTATTCACACTAGAACAGAACAGTACGTTTAACTTTTTTATATTTATTATAAATTTAGAAGAAGATGCATAGAGTTGCATTATCAGTACAGGTACAAACATAAAAGAAATAAAAAATCACTTGCATGTTTTTTTTACACGTACAAACATTAAAAAATATAAACAAGTCACATTTTTTATTTATTTAAAGTACCATGTACAAAGTTATTCTTCATCAGAAGAAGAATCAAAAATAAATAAATAAATCTCCTTCATACCACAAAATATCATAGTTGTTATTACTATTTAGAACCCATCCGCATTCAATGGGATCAAAAAACAAGATGGTTTTGTAGCATTGCGCCACATTGAGCTTACAAGCAGTGTACTTAGTAAATGTTGTTTTAAACTTTTCCAACATGGCGGTAGAGTTGCAGCATTGAAATTTGTATTTTATTTCATGAATTTCGATGCTTGGGTTATATTCCCATATTTTTTTGTCAACATTTCGAAACGAGCCTGATTCACGTCACTTCTTGGCGAATAATATAACTTACATGTAAACTTTTGAAGTATTTGTATCTTTTCTTTGTTTTGAATGTCCTCTATTTAGGGATGCAAAAACATTTCTAAAATCTTGTTCGGCCTCTACTTAAATCAAATGTTTTAATTTTTCCTTTCCCCTTGAAGGAGGATGTGTAATCACAACCTGTGTAGGCGTGTGCAGCTGGTAAGGCTTTTCACATCTCAGGTCCCAGCTTGTGCGACAATTTGGTACAGCTATAATCTGATTGAAGGTGGGTATTATATACCCAAATTTGTAAACAATTTGTAAGTTGGTGAATCTTTCCTATTATAATCACCAAGATATCTGTGTCCGAGCAATTAACTAGAAATTTGGATTCAGGTTGAACTTTCGACATATGAAAGACAAGCCGAGTATCTGCTTCTTCGTGGGTGCATAAGTACTCCGTTTCTTCTATTTTCTGCAATTTGTTTTGTATGCTGTTTGTTATTTCTTCAAGCAAAAACTAGACAACGGATTTAGATGAAACTATACAGTGTTATTATATTAGAAAACAGAATTGCACATATGGTAGGTACTAGGTACCTACATTTTACCACGGGAAAAGCCGCGGGGCAGAAAGCTAGTAAAAGCAAAAATAAACTTAACTCATAAAAATCACAGGTGATTAATGATTCATTATTTCTACATGATAAATATTGTTATGCAGCACAAAAATGCCCGTTAGACTATATCACGTTGAACGTAAAAGGCAACATCACTTATTTCAATATTTGAAGAAAAGACCAAAACTGGTACATTTACCCTATTATTTCAACACCGTGAGACGCAAGTCTGTTAGTACGTTGACTTTAATTTAATATCCCGATTTTTATTAAATTAAACCTTGAATCATAGCATCTATACAAGAATTTCTCGTTATTCCAAGATTTTGAGATATATTGTTCGAGGTGGCTGACCAGAAAAACTGCCAAGCTGTAGGCAGGCAACCCTATATATTCATGAACGGCACGTCTAGGGCAATCGATCTGCATTGGTTTCATGGTGCCACCTGATGAGGTAATTTACCCCATTTTTGAGGCTCATAAAACATGGCTGATCTTGAAACCTGCCAGGGTTTGGGCTGGCAACCAATGCGGGTTGTTATCTCCAAATGTGTCTCTTTCGATAGGTAAACGTTTCGATCTGCCACCTTATGATGTAATTTTCGATCAAAATAGCGATACGAAAACGAAAAAAAATAGAAGTTCTTCCAGGATATGCGATGGCAACCTACTAAAATCCAGTGTTCCTAAGTAGTATCTATCACTACATTACATTTCTGATCTGCCACCTTGTGAGGTAGGGTTTCATGCAACGGGAGCTTAGTCTATAAGAATCTTTAAATAGAGATGATTACAAGAGTCACAATAAATTGGAAAAAAGCGTATAAACCAATAACTAAAGCCGTTTTCGCACCATCCATTGTTCCATTCACCCGCAAATTATTCAGAAGGATTTAGGCACAATGATCCGGATATAAATATTATCTTCACCTGGTTGGTTTTCCCAGACAATATAGGTGTAATCGACCCACGC
This sequence comes from Xestia xanthographa, assembly GCA_905147715.2. NCBI lineage: Eukaryota > Metazoa > Arthropoda > Insecta > Lepidoptera > Noctuidae > Xestia > Xestia xanthographa. The sequence continues at coordinate 23,790,104 of LR990659.1, forward strand.
ACTAAATAGGACACAAATGGGAAATCTATGTAGGTTGACGTCGTTTGTCATACGATAAGACAAGCCTATTGTTATGTGATCATTGTTATTAGATCATTCCTCTTTAAAGGCTATAAATTCTGATTTCTGAATCTGATTCAATTGTGTTTATAGTTTGGCAGCCAATCTTACCAAGAGGTAACGTGCCCAGCTACTGGATTGTGGAGGCCGGATAGGCAGTCAGTCCATGCAAAATACTGGTAAACTAGGGTTACATGCTAGGGAAAAGACTAGACAAATGATGACGGCGATGATGACTTTGGCAGCTACCAAATATTAAGGTGAGTTGAACTGCAGAAATTTGCCATTAAAGCTATTTTAAAAATCGTTCTGTTTCCGTCAAGAGTTTGAAGATGACAAAGACAGGATATCGTGTTATAAATGATAAAAAAACAGCTGTTCTCTTTCTTCTTATCCGGTACGCTCTTGACAGAGCGGTCGTGATCGTTAAGTACTCGTAGCAGTATTGGAAGCGGCAGATGTGATGCACTTCACGACATTTCGCCACTGCTGCCTGCTAGAGGTCATCCTGCTGCATTCGTTAACTGAACCCCCAATGGCAGACTTGATCTGGTCAGTCCAACGCGTGGGTGACCTTCCGCGCGGTCGGTCTAGTGCCTTCTACTTTTCCTTGGATGACAAGGCGTTCTATGGACTGATTGTCACGCCGGGAAACATGTCCGAAGAATGTCAGGATGCGAGATTGTACTATCGAGAACAGACGCTGCCTGATACAGCTATTCTCTACAAAAGTGCAATACCTACACGTCAAAATGTATGGAACATGGTTCATAATAATCTACTGACTATGTGCACCTATGTGGCAACCGTTTGTGCATCGGTATCCCTTTAACCCCTGTCTATGGTTAGCACTAAACGCATTTACGGTAATTCTCAATAACTTACTAGCCGGTTTCGGTAGGTTGCTATCCCTGTCTGTTTGACATTTTGCTTACTGGACGGTTAGAAAAAAAACGGCACAGCAAAGCTTTTTTTTTCTATGAATCAAGTGATTCTTTGGTTATAGAAACATCGATAGCTACGGAAGTAGGCATATTAACCAACAGTTATACGTAAGTAAGTTATAGAAAACGACCGTTAGTGATTTGTTGTGTTGTGCATGAGGGCCTTAATAGGTACAGTTTTTTATAATCATTATTGTATGATATTTCATTATGATCTTTCCTCATTTCACTTATGCTTCTGTTACGAAAAGATCTGTAGCTGATACCTATTCCTTCCTTCATGTTGCAATATAATTTCTTCTTTTTCTGTATTGCACGTTGCTATAGCAATCATACGTTCACTACTGTCAGTCATTATTTGATCAGTATCTTATTCTTTCGTCTTTGTAAAAATATGCTACTTCACCATATTTTAGTTTAGATAAATGGTAGAATTTTGAGTAGGTATGTAAATGTTTAGGATCTTGTATTATTGACCAGTTCTGCCCGACTCCTACGCAATTTAAAGAAAAGTAATTTATCCAGTTACTACCATTTTGAATGTAAAGAAACCAGATCCACGTCCAAATTAATCTCAATAAACAGCCTCGCTTGCTGGCTGTCTAATAAACAACGTGAGTGGGCCACTTGGGCCATACATCGCGCAAGTGGGCTACAATCGCCCAATTTTGGCCAAAGTGTCACACAACAGCTGATCACAACACGCCGTGAGCTTGTGCTAAAAACTCGTGACTCCACCTCACGATGTGAACGGAACCTGTCAACTGACATGTATTGTTCGTTCACCCTTACATTGTCGCCATTGATCTGCGAATGTCGATCTTATCGTTTAACAATAGTAGGGAAATTTTAACCAGATTTGTGTGGATCTGCGTAGTCTTGACTCTTACTTCGTGTCGTGGTTCAGCTTATAAGGTAAGCCTCTGACATATGTAGTACTAATTTGCAGTTTGTTGGCGGTGCGAAGCTTTGTTCGCTTCAAGTCCAAAATGGTAAGTACTTGTAAGTTGTAATTGTTGGGCAATAGAACTATAAACTGCGTTTTATCCTTCTACGTCGCTGCTTTGTAAAGCTCCCATACTTAAAGGATTTATGGTCTTTGAAACATTGTCTTTATCTACTTTCCTGGAATATTTCCAATCGCATATAGGCAAGTCAGTTATTATGCCTTCGTTCAGTTCGTATGGCCAATTAGAATCCCGCCGACAAACTGTTACGCATTTTGGTGGGTGTATAAAATGTACAAAATAAATATTTGGTCCAGTATAAATGATTTATTTATTTATTGCATTGAAACATTTTATTTAAGAACAACTAAAGAAGTAATATATTAGACACTTTCAAGATCTGAAGCAATTGATAGGATAGGAACAACACTTTAATAGTAATCCTTCGATCTATTATTACCCGTTACACGATTTCAAAATAAACGTAAACCAAATCCTCTGATTGTGCATAGGCACATTTATTTCTGAGATAATGGCTTATAAACAAATGGATCGAGATATCGCTTTGCTAGACTCGCTAGACACCCTCCCTTTACAAGATGTAATCTTACAAACAAATTGCATTTGTGCATGCCATCATCAATTATTTTTATCATTTCGCTCACGATTAATTGTGGTCATTGGATATTCTTATCGATATATTTTTTTACTACAATCTTATCCTTGGACACCCTTAAGGATTCTAAAAAGAATAATCATAGGCTCTTTTGGCAAAATGAAATATTTCTTTTGCTTTAGCAGTTGTTAAAGATTGTCTTTGATACTGTGGTTGCATGCAAATTGAAATGCAAAAAATATCCAGAAATAGCCTTTTCGCAACATCTGTCAATTCGCCACACAATTTTTTATCATTCAAAATTCATTTTTTGACATAAAAAGTGCAAACCCGTGAAATATAATTTGCCGGATCGAATGTCGCTATTGTATGAAAAAAGACAAGTTATTACGTTGGTTCTCTTTTTTCTATAACGCTATAAACTGTTTTGATTTATTCTTTCGGAATTCAAAATTGCCGCGAACCGTGGAATTATTTTTTCTTGTCATGAAGTGACTTCGAAATTCAAAATTATAGTCAGTTTATCCAATAGATTTTAAATTAAGCGTATCAGTGGAAGTACCTATCAGTGAAGGAAGTAGACTAACGACCATTTTGAATAGCTTACTGTTCGGTTTCGGTAGGTTGCTATCTCTGTTTGTTTGACATTTTGCTTACAGACAGTTAGAAACAAAAAGTAACATAAAATCTTTCTTTGATTTTTCTGTGAATCAAGTGACAGGTAGGCGACGCCGACGCGGATAGGATATTTCAAGCTAACTTTGTTTATAGAAACACCGATAGCTGCGAGACGTGGCGCAACTTACTTACGCATAACTGTCAGTTAGTAAACTGACAGTTATGCGTAACTTGCGTAAGTAAGTTATAGAAAACGCGCGGGGCAATATAATTTCAGAGATTATTAAAAATACGGTACTTAAATAAAACCGCTATTTCTGTCTATTACTGATGCTGTCATCATCTAAAGAAAATACAATATAAAATTATGTGCCTACAGTAGTATAAAACTCCAGACCCATAAAAAACATTTTAATGGGACAAATTCGTTACTAATTTATTGTTATTTTATATTTGTTTAAAAAATCGATCTCATAACCAGTGGGTGGCCATAGTATGAATATATTTAAAGCAATTTAAATTTTAATTAGACCATTATTTCTATTTATGATATGCGTCCATAAAAATTAAACGCAACTACTCTAAAAATCGTAATTCACGCAAAGATTTTCATCAAAAATACGCAATCTTATAATTTGCTTATTCGATCGATTAGTTTTTATTGCATCAACTTATTTAGTAAATACAATAACACACACGCTCTATCTCTCATCTTGAATTCTCAGAAAGCTGGTGATAACAATAGGGTAGATGACAAAAAAAAATCGAATTAGTCCGTCAGATAGATTTCCAAAAAATATTGGACAGATATTTTTTCTATTTTCACGTAGGTAAACAAAAACTGAAGACGATACCTAAAGTGCGTCGAAAACTCGTGTGGCGTCACATTTGAGTACATTTTTTACTCAAATGTGACGTCACAAGCCGACACTTGATGATGACCAATGATATTATAAAGAAGATACGCCATGTTCATACTGAATGGCGTTCAAATATCGTTGCGAGTAATATAAAACTACGACAGCGATAGATAATACGGAACGTATAAGATAGGTAGAAAGAGATAGCTAGCTATCAAAGTGCAACAATTGTGTCACTTTGTCCTCAACAATTTGTGCGTGCTAGTGCGATATCTACCTCTTTTTACTATACACCATATCATTTTGCGAAAGTAATTGTATAATATCATTGATGATGACATGATCTTTGCACGTTTTATGTTCGTCAATTTTTATTAATTTGATAAAACAAAAAACACGTATCCAATATTTTTGATAATCTAACTGACGGACTAAACAGAATCATATTTTTTAAGTCAATCATCATCCCTATTCCATAAATTTTCTTTAGCTCTGAAAGCAATCACTATCATTGTTTTGACACTCGGTTTCTAGTAACCTTAGAAACTAGTTCCAAAATCACCAAAGCCCTACTTTTAGAACATGATTTATATCTCTAGAACGGTCAAGTACAATATAATTTCACGGCGCACCTGAGACTTGGCGCCTAGTAATAGCTTAGCACGGTAATAAGCTAATTCAATTGTTTATCGTTTACCGTGATAATAGTGTAAACTAAAGCATTTTGTTTATGGTTTATTGGTTTTACCGTTGTATTACCTAAATCATAATTCATTTTGGTCTACACTTCACTGCATTATTAGGCCTGAATTCTTGTCGCGCTGACGGTTGGTCGCGTACGAGTATACATTGTGTTCTATAATATAGCACCTTACTACGACGCTGACGTCAGCAGCGACCGACAGTCGTATTTTGTTCTCGCTGACGTCACGACCCACCGTACGCGACCGACCGTCAGTATGACAATAGTTCAGGTCTTAGACTTCAGGCTAGAGTTGCAATCCCTACTATCATCACCATCATCTGCCTAGTCATTTCCCTAACTATGTTGGGGTCGGCTTCTAGTCTAACCGGATGCAGCAGTGCAGCTGAATACCAGTATTTTACATGGAGCGACTGCCTATCTGACCTCCACAACCAAGTTTCTGAATAACACGGTGTACCTTGGTAAGACTGGTTGTCAGAGTTTCATGGCGGCTTCTGTGTACTACCGACTGATTCACTACCATAAATTGATATTGTTTTAAGTAGACTGTCCATCGATACAGAATAATAGGGTAGATGACACACCAATCAATTGACATACTTTTTAAGAGCTGTCAAAACGCGGTTCTCTCATAGATTTTGTATGGCAATAGCACACTTTGACGTCACTGTTGAGTCAACTCAATGACCCAACTATTTATTGATTTCAAAGCAACTAAAAATCGAATTTGGCAATTAATTGAAAATAATTCAGGATTTAAGGCCCAAAATAACGTTTTATTTTTAGAGATTGGTGTCTCGGAATTATTTTTTTATGATGTCATAGATGACGTTGTTGTCAATAGGGTAGACCCTATTGACAACAAGTCATGATAAACTCTAGCCAAGAGATTTCAATAAATCGAAGACGATCAAACAATAAGACTTAAACATATCAATTTATTATTATACTGTCGGAGTTCTGCTTCAAGTGGCCGACACTCGACATGCGATCCCATCCATCGAGATTCCAACGATCAGTGATACGAATCATACAAATGTCCGTGAGAATATTATCGATGTCAGTAGCGTGGACTTCAAATGTAGGTTTAAAAACATTAAAAAAAACTGGGTTATTCTCGTTATCTTTATATCTTTAAAAGCGTTAGCAATTTGCACGCGCTACAAGTTAACAACCACTAAACGATCTGATTTCACCAATCAATTGATTTTATTATTTCAAATTATACTTGTTATTATAGAATAACCCAATTGGAGCTTCTTTTAACGTGTGGTTTAAGTGTTTTTATACCGTAATTATAATTACGGAAGTTTGTTATGTAAAATATGCTTGTGTTTGTGCATTACGCTTCGAAAATTATGTGTGTCATGTTTAATGAGGTTTGAAACATAATGTAGAACTAGGTATGTAGTTTTATAAACTAGTACCTTATGTCAGATAACAAATCGAAACGCCGCCATTTTTATTTTTTCAATGCAATTTGTCCAATGTTTAAAAATTGCGCTCTCCTCTCAATTCAAGTGTCAAAAATCCCCAAAAGCAAAGTAAACACAGTATTTTACAGAATAAAATTGGGCAACAGAACATAACCTAAAAACGCTAATACAACAACAATACACAATTTAGAGGAATCACAGATAACACCATCATTAAAAAGACTGACAGTCTTCAGAATGACAACCTCTGTCAGAAAACCGTAGCCAACCTCATCAAGATAATACCGTGAAGATGTTCTCAAGTACGTCCCAATCACGGAGATTGCACCCCACAGCCCGTTCCCATGACCTGTGTACTGTTGATTGGACCAAAAGCTCTTATTTATGGGAAACCATCATGGCTTTTACGACAAACAATTTCTGGGGTAATAACAAATCAATGCAGTCTTGTTTTAAAGGTCGTGGTGCAATATTGTCAAATCAATCATAACTTGCTAGGAAATTAGGAATGCTTATAAAGGAGTTTCGAACAGTATGGAATGGGCAACTACAGTACTTTCACAATTTTTATGTCTTGTGACTGAGACTGTAGCTACATTTAATTTTCATCTTTGTTTCGACAATTCAAAAGTGCCTGTAACTGGCCTACTTGAAATAAATGCTTTGATTTTATATGAGATGGAAATATTTTAGGCTCAAAAAAGAGACTTGTTTGATTACTTGATTTTTTTGCGTCGGTGTTCTCGAGCTTATATACCTAACCGGAATCCATTTAAGTCGCTTCTTCGGTTAGTTGGTCCCATCATCAACCTCATCTATGCCCTCAGGTCAAAAATGACATCAAGTGTAGACCCCATGTCACTTTTATATATATAAAAAACCGGCCAAGTGCGAGTCGGACTCGCGCACGAAGGGTTCCGCACCATTATCTATACATTAGACAAAACGGCAAAAAAATCACGTTTGTTGTATGGGACCCCCCCTTAAATATTATTTTATTCTGTTTTTAGTATTTGTTGTTATAGCGGCAACAGAAATACATCATCTGTGAAAATTTCAACTGTCTAGCTGTCACGGTTCATGAGATACAGCCTGGTGACAGACAGACGGACAGACAGCGAAGTCAGGAAGCGAAGAATAGGGTTCCGTTTTTAACCTTTGGGTACGGAACCCTAAAAAACGATAATCACTGTTTTAAGCTTTCACGGTTTAAAACTAAACTTATATTGTCACTTACGGGATATCTTCCGTGATAAGTAATTGTTTTGATGATAAGGACTCCACAAAACCTGGTGATACTGTGAGTGTGTTTTGTCGTGACTTAGTGGCGAGTTCCAATAGTGCGTGTAGCAAAAGACAAAGAAAGAGGGTAGACAGATTTGTCTGCTCTTAACAATTTATTTTCCATCCACCCGCATTCTCCAGTCAACCCGCGATCATGGCGCTTGCAACAGCGTCGAAATATCGGGAGCTCAAAACAATTACTTATCACGGAAGATATCCCGTAAGTGACAATATAAGTTTAAAAACTATAATATTTGAATTGAAAGAAATTTAGATTTATGGACCTAACTCTGTTTCCTACGTTGTGTGATAATATAGTATGTTTCTTAATTTTCGTTCTGGACCAGTCGTGTCGATTTTCTTGACACGTAGCTGCAATCCTATGGTCACGTAAGAGATTCGATCCTTAACATTTGTTTTTCTCATGCTTATTGTTATTACTGCTCATCTTGAAGTATTTCGCATCTCTTCCTATATATTCATCTCATCAATGCACATACATTCATTTACAGTTCTAAACCATAATATCACATTCTCGATTAATCAAAACTGTTAGAAACTAATTTAATTAACGGTTCATTAATCACTTTCGTCCATATAGTTTTAATAGTTAGAATTCCTTTTAAAACAAAGCGAATGCGAATAAAATTGGCATTGACTTCAGGCTAATTCGACATAGTTTTTTGACTTACACAAGTTGACCCATAATTATGGGGTGGGCGTTTTTGCAACCCTAAATAATTATCCTAATGGATTTTTAGTGTTTCATTATTTGTAGAGGATACAGTACCATCCATCACTGTCTTGTTTAGCTCATTAATAACAGGGAAAAGTTGTTTTTAACTCATTTCTATCGTTATCTTAGCTTACCATAATTATGGGTGAGTCATAACAACATAATTACTTACTGTAGGAGTTTAATGTGTAACTACCATTTAATTAGAAAATAACAGCTGAGGATCGGAGATTGATGAGTTGAGGAGTGGAGTTATGGAGTGGTTATGTGATGGTGTCTAGTTAGTACGTGATTTTGTGTGGAAAATGTCGTGAAGAAAGTTTTGAGTATGAATGTGGAGTGCTATGCTATGAGGGCGAACATCAAAACATTGATTGGTGGACTGTGAGAAGGATGATATGGATAGAACGGGGTTGATTACTGACATATTCATCATCATCAGCCTATTAATGTTCCCACTGCTGGGACACAGGCCTCCTCTCTATGAGAGGGAATGGGCTATATAATCCACCACGCGGGCCCAGTGCGGATTGGTAGATGTCACATGTCTTCGAATTTTGTGGTTCTAGGACATGCCGGTTTCCTCACGATGTTTTCCTTCACCGTTTTGAGAGCAGTGGTGATGAAATAAATCACACAAAGTAATGCGCCTGACTGGGTTCGAACCCACGACTTACTGTTCGTAAGTCGCGGCCGCCACCACTGGGCCACCGCTGCTCCCTGACATATTGATCAATAAAGAATTATAGAAAAAATTCTTGCACAACGACAACAACAACAACAACAGCCCATAACGTCTACTGCTGGACATAAGCCTCTCCCATGATGAGAGGAATTTGCCGTAATCTCCACGCTTGGCAGGCGGATTGGAGATCGCAGTGATGAAAGACTAACAGAAAACGCTGCTGCCCATTCTCAGGTCTACGGAGGCGCAAGGTGTTCTGCCTCAGACATTAGTCGCCTCATACGACACCCGTGAGTGTAATGGGTTGGTTCTATTCTACTCTGCCGGATACCACACGGCTGGATACAACGGCTTAATGTCTTGCACAAACATAATAATAATTAATATCACGCCTTGTAATCCCCGAAGGGTTAGGCAGAAGTGTACTTTACAAGTACACCCACATTTCGCCAGTTATGTTTAAGTCCCATGTAAAAGGGGTCGAGCCTATTGCCACCAACCGGGCACAAATCCAAACTCCGTAGGTGCTAGCTGTACCATGTTCAAAATTACACTTTGTTTCAGAGTCTCTTATTTAGTTCAAACGGTTTAGTAAGTTAGGCCACCACAGTGCAATATAACGGCAGTACAAGTGTGGCACACCTAGGGTTACCAGGGCCTGAAATCGGAAATCCGGTCTTGGAGGATGATAAATCCTGATTTTCGACAAAAAAGTCCGGTCTAGCATAAAGTTTACCTGCGATCAAACAAAAAACTGAAACTTTATTCAAAGTTAGAAAAAAAAAAAACATGTGCAATAATCATAACTTAAACGTAAAAGTGTTAATTATATGTTTTATTACTAAGTAGAAATAGCTTTTAAAATTTGGTTTTGACCGCAAAAATTTGATTGAAGAATTGCTCACACTATAATCTTTCTAGTTATACTTAGTACGTTACGATAGCTCTATTGGACTCCACTGATAGTCTGTTTCTTTCTTTCGTCCGGCATGAGTCGAAAAATCCGGTCTGGCACAAAATCCGGGCGAAGTCCGGTATTGGCATTAAAAATCCGGTCAAGACCGGATTTATCCGGTCAGATGGTAACCCTAGGCACACCTGACTAGTGCCTATAGTGCACTCTCTTACTTTATTGATATTACTGCTTGTCCCGTTACTGTGGTAGCTTCAGAAATTTTGAGTTGGTTAGGTGATTTTGAAAAGTTTGTTAAAACATTTTCGTGATACACACACAGCACTATGTCCAGGAAGGAGGAAATAAAATGTTGGAGATGTTATAATTTGAATAGGCTTTGTGTCCTGAAAAAATCGAATTAGTCCGTCAGTTAGATTATCAAAAAATATTTGACACGTATTTTTTCTTTTGTTACGTAAACCAAAGTTGACGAAGATTCCACGCTTTTAAAATTCTCAATACGTCACGCCGTGCTACAATTTTTAGTGCGTTGTGATTGTGACGACAGGAGCCCCCATTCTCGAGTTTTGATGCGTTTTATCTTTGTCAATATTCATTGATTTACAAAAATAAAAAATACGTGTCCATTATTTTCCAATACTCTAACTGACGGACTAAATAGATTTGCAATTTATTGATGGTGGAAATTAGCCTATTCTTTATGTTTCCTACTAGCATCAGGAACAATAAATAAGTTTACACAAGAATTATGTAGATACTTTCGGAAACAGTAGCCCATAAAAAAAAAACAATGACAAACAACCTTGATTTCAAATACTTCACAAAATTAATTACGTCTATTTTGTTTCTAACTTGTTTTCGACAGGAAATATGATTTCCGTTGTTTAGAAAAAAAATATACCTAGGTTCTATTCTAGGTATAAAGGAAACGCTGTTTCATAGACAAATTATTGGGCAAACTGAAGTTATTATGAACAAAAACCGGCCAAGTGCGAGTCGGACTCGCGCACGAAGGGTTCCGTACCAATTATTATAAAAAAATCACGTTTGTTGTATGGGAGCCCCCCTTAAATATTAATTGTATTCTATTTTTAGTATTTGTTGTTATAGCGGCAACAGAAATACATCATCTGTGAAAATTTCAACTGTCTAGCTGTCACGGTTCATGAGATACAGCCTGGTGACAGACAGACGGACAGACGGACAGACGGACAGACAGCGAAGTCTTAGTAATAGGGTTCCGTTTTTACCCTTTGGGTACGGAACCCTAAAAAAGAAGCAAAAGGTACTTACACTGATTGGACGAATTGATTTTCACACGAAAACAATGTATCTATGGGAATTACAGATAACATCTCAATTATTTGCAACGGATAGTAAGAGCTGCCAAATGTAGGCTGGGACGAAAATCTCTTATTCGGCCTATTGTTTTAGTCTATTAAGTAGATCATATCAATTAACAAAGATTTAGCAAAATCATGATTGACGAAAAGCCACAAAAACTTCTAAATTATTTTCTAGGAAATGCTGGATTTGAAAGAAACAAACTTATTTGGTAATGCCACTTGCAAGTGCACACAAAAAATAAAAAAAATATGAAGAAAAAATCACAATCCCGTACTGGGCCCGTGTGGTGTATAAGACCCACTTTCTCTGACAGAGAGGCGTGTGTCCCAGCCGTGGGAACATCACAGGCTGCCTACGCTTTTGATGTAAGCTAGAATGATCCATCAAAACAGTTTATATGAATAGGCATGACGACAGTATCAAAAAATTGCAAATCTATTTAGTCCGTCAGTTACAGTATTGGGAAAATAATGGACACATATTTTTTGTTTTTTGTAAATCAATGAATATTGACAAAGTTAAAACGCATCAAAACTCGGGAGTGGGGGCTCGTGACGTCAGAACTAGCTAAAAATGATACAGACCTAGGCGTGACGTATTGAGAATTTTAAAAGCGTCATAAGTTCGTCAATTTTGGTTTACGTAACAAAATAAAAAACATGTATCAAGTATTTTTTGGAAATCTATCTGACGGACTAATTAGATTTTTTTTCTCGTCTCGCCTATTATGGACAAACTCCTATTGGCACCATCCTTTAACATCAGCCTAGAGAATGGTGTCCGCACATGGACATGTCCCCGACCTACAAAAGACAATCAAGTCCCTATTGTCAGATTGCCAGAAAATATGAATCGATGCATAATGTCACAACACACATAACATTTATAGCTTAAGGAAAAATATGAATAAGTAAGATGGTTATGGGAAAGAATGACAGAAGACGAAAGACACGATGGATAGATTATTAAGTATTGTGACGGCTGATGAAGAATTATAGAAAAGAAAACTTGCTCCGAAGATCCCTTACAAATTGTAATGCTGATGGATCTATAAACTTTCACAGCATCGTACAACAACACGATGAAACCTGAACACCAATCCTTTTCCCAGACACAGACAAATCAGTCCTACAACCGCTCTATTTCCAACATACACGCATCACGGAAACGCGGTCGTCCTCTTAAGGATACAAATGATGCTATCTCCGAAGTAAACGGAACAGTTTAATGTTCCCAAGCCGTTAGCTCGAGTGGCTATAAAGAAGAGGCTATGTCCACGTCTGGGAGTGAACATGTGGCCGTGTGTTGTGGTGAATTAGCACCGATTTATGTTGTGGAGACGATTTGGAGTTGGCGGTGGGAAAATTCTGTTGGGACGAGGACTGCATAAGTCTGATCATTCTAAATGTTCATATTGAGGATTAGATTTTTTTCTTAGATTGTAGATGGTATGTATTGGCCTATAACTGGAAGGTGTATTTTTATTTACTTTGTGGCCCAAAACTTAGTAACGAGTTGGTTAGAATTTTAGCGCCATCTTTAACTACTTTTTTATTTGTCCGGATCTGAACAAATTACTGCTGAATCCATTTTCACCTCTCATAGGGGAATTTAAAGTTGATGTTCCACAATTAAAGAAAGTAAATCAGATAAGTCATCCCTGATTGTATCAAGTATTTTTCTTCTTCCTTTGCAATCAAGATCATTAATTTCATTGACTTCCGTCAACATTTTAAAACTATAGAGAACCTGTAGGCTTGTGCACTTCGCATATCATCGCACATACTTCTCTTATTAATATTCATAGCATACACTGTCTAGTCAAGTCTTTACATTCAAGATAAGTTTAATCTTTGCTAATTGATACTGCAATATTAATTAATTGTATACATTCATTATTCCATCTTTTGCAAGCAAGGTTGTAAAAATGAATCAACTAATTAAATTCACCCTGAAATGCCTTGTAATCTTTATTTCACGACACTTATATCTCTATTAATTATTAATAATTGGTTCTGCATACATAATATTAATTGCAAACGACTTTGTATTACTGTCTACACTGTTTTTTGCGTGACATTGTATGCATACGCTCTCATTTAAAATACATTACTCGCGGGATCTTTTTACTATGTAAATGTTTACAGTTTACACGTTTTTTTACCCTTTTTGTAAACAATAATAGTATGCTTAGATTTTTGCTAGATGTCTTGTTTTTCTTGTAATATGTTAGATTCTTGTCACGCCCTCAGATGTGTTGTTGAGCGGATTGCGGAAGACACGCTCAAGATCACTTCCTCGACTTACAGAGATGTGGGAAAGCTGGATGTGATATGTTGAAGGAATTGTGTTTGTATTGCTTACTTTATTTTAATTTTTTATAGCCAGCTTCATGAGATGACGACCTTGCCGAAAGCAGAGAACAGGGTGTTATGGCGTAGCTTGAGAGAGGCCTGTCCGTGTCTAGCAGTGGACTGTGAAAAGGTCAATTGAATGATTAATTTTTTTCATTATTGTCATCATCTGCCTAGCCTTTTCGCAATTAGGTTGGGGTATGTCTAACCGGATGCAGCTGAATACCAGTATTTTACATAGTGCAACCGCCTATCTGACCTCCACAACTCAATTACTGGCACTGATTGTTTTTTTTTACCAATGAAGAATTGACTGACTTGTGTCAACCAAACAAGACTTTAGTTATGAAGAATTGACTGAGTTGTGTCAACCAAACAAGACTTTAGTTTGACTCACACACACAAACACACTCAAAAGCTGCAACTGCAAAGCTTCTAATAGTCTGAGCTTTACAAATGCACAGTATTTTACATAGTGCGACTGCCTATCTGTCCTCCACAACTCAGTTACTGGTACTGATTGTTTTTTTACCAATGAAGAATTGACTGAGTTGTGTCAACCAAACAAGACTTTAGTTTGACCCACACACACACAAAAGCTGCAACTGCAAAGCTTCTCATAGTCTGAGCACTACAAATGCACAGTATTTTACATAGTGCGACTGCCTATCTGTCCTCCACAACTCAGTTACTGGTACTGATTGTTTTTTTACCAATGAAGAATTGATTGAGTTGTGTCAACCAAACAAGACTTTAGTTTGACTCACACACACACAAAAGCTGCAAAGCTATTCATAGTCTGAGCCCTACAAATGCACAGTATTTTACATAGTGCGACTGCCTATCTGTCGTCCACAACTCAGTTACTGGTACTGATTGTTTTTTTACCAATGAAGAATTGACTGAATTGTGTCAACCAAGCAAGACTTTAATTTGACTCATACACACACAAAAGCTGCAAAGCTACTCATAGTCTGAGCACTACAAATGCACAGTATTTTACATAGTGCGACTGCCTATCTGTCCTCCACAACTCAGTTACTGGTACTGATTGTTTTTTTACCAATGAAGAACTGACTGAGTTGTGTCAACCAAACAAGACTTTAGTTTGTGTCACATCACACACCCACAAAGCTGCAAAGCTACTGATAGTCTGAGCACTACAAATGCACAGTATTTTACATAGCGCGACTGCCTATCTGACCTCCACAACTCAGTTACTGGTACTGATTGTTTTTTTACCAATGAAGAATTGACTGAATTGTGTCAACCAAGCAAGACTTTAGTTTGACTCATACACACACAAAAGCTACAAAGTTACTCATAGTCTGAACCCTACAAATCTACAATGAAGTCAAATTTTAATTAAATTATGCAATAATATTATTCTTTCAAGAAGAGCTAATCGGGCGCGTTCGTGTACACACAATCTCACGATGGCACATCCAGAACTTCATTCTCCACAGCCCGTCTAGACAATACACATTGTTATTTTTTGCATCTGTGTAAGTTACACGTATCAAGCTGAAAGGTCGTGGGACTTTGTCTAAATAGATATATCTTAAGCAAACGGTAATAAGAAGAGGTAATGAACGGATAAACATGTTTGCTTATGTAAGTTAGTGCCGTAATTTTATTGTTTTAGCTCTTTAGCGAGTGTTTTGTTGATTGCATAATTATGAATTTGAGGTATTAAATCAAAATATGTATGAAACGGACTTCATTCATAATTACCAGCAGATTTCTGTGTTAGATAGTTTGAGGACCTTTAACTTTGCTTAATCAATGTATGTGTGACACTCGTATATTTATGTCGTCTTTAGTACATATAACCCAGGCCAGGACGTAATAAGTGACATATATAGTGTCAAACTGTTGTGAGCGTAAAATGGGATACGGGTAAACTAGAGAAATAGATCCTTTAACTTGTGCACAGTTGATTATTAGAGAGTCAATTACTCTCACTACTGTATTAACTAAACACTAGAACTTAAAAGGAAACACAGAGCAGTTCCCGAGTGTCGCGACCACGTCTCAACAATCACTGTTCCCATGATCCCATCGACACACTCCCAAGGGCTCTGCACAGCGCCGAAACATCGACGCTTGTGTTTAATTTTATGTGCCTACTCATCAAGGATCCGACATTTATAATACTTTGTTTCCTACATCTAATCCAACTGGCTCATCGTTTTCAGCAAGACAAGAGTTAGTGTAGCTTCTGTCAACTCGACAAAAGGAGAAGATGGATCCTTTACCTACCAGCTCGAATGAAAAGGCTATTCTTTTCACCTAGCATGTAATCTATTCCTTATAACTAGTAGCATTATGCTGATGTACCTACTTGTTTATGCTTACACTCTTACAAAGTAAATAAACAACAATCCATGTCCATGCGTCATAGAAGTAATCCTTTGTCTCTCATCAATATTTATCATCAACCATTTGGTCGATGTTGTCACAATAGATCAACAACGTGTTTATTTTAGAAGTGCAACGACAAGGCGCCCAAGACGTACTTCTATGGGTTATTCTTGGTATAGGTTATCACCAAACTTGAACTTTCTGGACCGGGAAAAGCGAAGACATTTTAGAAGAGCGAGCTTGGAAACTTGGAGTTTTCCGTTGCGCAATAAGTGAAGTCTTCATTGAAAAGCGAGCGAAACCATCAGCCCGAAAGCATTGAGCTTATTGGGCCGCGATAAGTAAAATTTTCATCAATTACTCATTATGAGCCTCTTATCAATAAGTATAGGAAGATTTTGTGGTTACTTTCCTCTACACGTCGGGAGCCCTTAATTGTTACTCGGGAGCCCCGTAATATTGATACGGCTGATACTGCGGTAGCTACGCCCCTGAACAAAAAGCAGTCTTCAATAACCATAATCTGTACATTACTGTACATCAAATTAAAAGTGCTGACACTTGAAACACGCATGGTTCCTTCCTACATACGAACAACTTGATACTTGATTCCACACCAAACCTCGTAAACAAAGCCCATAGTTATAAACAACAATAAAGAAACCAGTAAAGTGTAAATCTCGGAGGAAGGTTCCAATTAAGCCAATTAAATTGAATTATACAATTAAGGGAAGCGTCTACGGACAGCTCATTGAAGTAAAAGTGGACAAAGGAGAGCTGATGGAGGTGACAACCTTGATTTGGGGTTAGGGATGTCACTTCAATGGTAACCTAGGAACGGCTTCATGTTACATGAATTTAATTATTATTAATGATTGGCAATTTGTGGAAAGAGGTGCGAAAGGAAAATGATATCCATCATAATCTGGGGCACTGGGTTCAAGCACAAGTGCGTGTGCCCGGGGCCCCAGAGGGTGGCAAATACCTAAATTAATTAATTTTTAATGTAATTTTTATATAATTTCTAATTTAATTTGTAATTTTTATTTAATTTGTAATTTTTAATGTAATTTGTGATTTTTTATGTAATTTTTAACTTATAAATGTAATCTTTTTAATTTTAAATGTAAATTTTAATTTAAATGTATTTCTAATTTCTAATCATTTCTAATGTAATTAATTTTTAATGAAATATTGCTAAAAGGTATGAAATAAAAAGATTTTATTTATTTTTATATTTTTATAATCTGCCAACCTTTAACCAATATTTTTGTCAGCTACACGATAACTGACAAATGCTTGCACTGACTGGACAGGTCCACTCAAATCTGTGTGGTTCTTTCTTCAAAAGACCATCTCAGACACTAATCTGCTTAGTCCTCATGCGAATTAAGCAAGATTATGTCTGGACTTCAAAAGAGACTATGACTTCTGAGTTTGTTTCGGCTGTTTCTTCTCAGAGTAGTCAGGTACGACACCGGCCTCATCTAGTTTAAAAAAAAAATGACGTGTAAAAGTGTTTGTAAAAACCTACTTGCAAAAATAAACATCATTTCATTTCATTTGCAGTTTAATCGGATGCATCCTGAATTCCAGTATTTTTCATGAAGCGAGTTAATAAGGGACACGATACTCTACTATGGCAGATAGTGTAAGAAAAATTATACCCAAAGGCCCAAAGGAAATAAAATTGTAGGCCAAGTTCAATGTCATGTGACATCAATGATGAGTTCCCAAATCAAATGGCTATGCGCTGCTTCTACCATGTCATAAAGCAGTGTTCTTCAACCTGTGGGTCGCGATCCCCTGGGGGGTCGCTAAGCCTCAATAGGGGGGTCGCAAGAGGTCGCGAAAACTATCTCAATAAACAATACCCTAAAGCCTAAAAAGATAGATTTAATAAGAAAATGTTAACAAAAGGATATAAACATGTGTTCATACAAATTAACAAAATAAAAACCTATTAGTACTCATCCATCTTATTGAGGTTTCGCTTGTTTGTCAGTAACTAATTTCTCCCATCGTGTATCCGGTTTTGCTACATTGAGAAGTAAATTCAATGCCAAATTAATGAGATAAATACCTACATATATTTATCCGAATCCTAATTATGCAAGACATAAAAAAAATTGTTTGAATTTAATATATTTTGTAATATAATAAAATTAATGAAAAAAAAAACGAGGGTCGCGGGTCGCCAAATATTATTTCATAATAAGGGGGTCGTGTCATGAAAGCGGTTGAAAAACACTGTCATAAAGATTGAAGAAAAGAAAATTGTGTTTAAAAATGTTTGACAAAAAGAGGAATTTTCATTAACAATAGTGCTATCGAGCTATCAGGTTTCAGTTTTTCTGAAAGGCTTCTTTTCGGTGCCCATGACAGTGACCGAGAGACTAAGACTTAGTATTCATCAAGTTTCGCAGGTAGGATTGAATGTCATGCGTATGTAACACCTCGAGCTGCTACTTATGTAATCGTATGGAAACTTAATTTACAACTTGTGAACTAAACTTGATATTTACACCTTAATCAAATTCCATTTCAAAATCGGGATTAGTAAGATAAGTGGTTACAGCAGTTAATATATGAAGCGACTAAAGATCTTTACTGTCAACGAGAAAACTACGCTTTGTTGTAAATTGAAAAAAAAAAACAACAACAATATGAAGCCCCAAGCACAATATAAACCCAAACCTGTAACATCAGTGCAAGACATTGTTATTTAGGAGGAATCAATAGACTCCCAAAATACAGGCATGCCTTGCCTAGTTTAAGGTTCTAATGCCTCTTATTAAAGAGGCGTATTGTTACCAAAAAAATATTATGCCTTGCCCATCAGGCGGGAGTCAAATATGCCTAAAAATAAGATAAATCGGAGTAGAAAAATAAAAGCAAATAGTAACGCAGCCAGCCCTAATGGCGCGTTTCTTTGAATGCATTGTAAACATCTCAGGGTACCGTGAAAGCTCAGCAGTCAGCACACAAAAAACTGTGGTTGTATCTACCGAGAGAATGTGTCGTTTCACTTGTACTTGTTTACTAAAGCCGTGTGTACACTAGGCGACTTGTGTTGCTATGTGCTAGTTTGAGATGTCGCGCCATGTAGCCAGACATCGAACGGTGAAGAAACAAATGCTGACGCAGAACGGCAGAATGCCTGTCGGTTATGCCCAGTAACATCTCGAAAGCTGGGGAGAATTTCTATCATAGACAGATTCTGACTTTCTGAAGACTGTTGTGTAGCGAATTCATTAAAGGAGTTTTTTTTCTTAGCTTGCTCTAATTAACTCCTGGGCAATTGCCTCCCTCCACTCCTTCCATTATTCGCTTACCTGCGCGTCCTCCTTCCAGTTTCAAGGAAGTTCCAGTCTTTTTTTAAATTACAAAATGGGCCTGCTCTTGACTTCGATCACGCCTGATGGAAAGCGATGGATGAGGTCTATGATGGAACGAGCATGCCCAGAAGATGCCTGTTCACTCAAGCTTTGAAAGCAGGTGGGTTAAATGTGGGAGGGAACACAGATGCCGGCAGCGAGTTCCTCACTTTGAGACTTCCAGTTATGAGAAGAATACATAAGTAAATTGCTTGTTAACGAAAGCTTCTCCACCACAGTTCTAAACGGAATTGTGTGCTACATCGGCAAAATCATGCGAAGATTAGCTGACAGTCTGAGAGTCTTGGTCTTGGGAAAGTGACCAAGGATCTAATAGTTGACAAATTAGCCGGTGGACCGACCTGATCCTCAAGCCTTCGTGGCTGTATTTTCAGGAAGCGTCATGCACGGCAAAGGACCGACATATCTATGCCAAACTAGGACAAAATGGATCACAATCCTCCGTGAAACAACTCCGGTAAAAATCTCTTTAGCCAATAATTTCTATAATTTCAGATCAGACTGTATAATCTATACTAATATTATAAAGCTGAAGAGTTTGTTTGTTTGTTTGAACGCGCTAATCTCTGGAACTACTGGTCCGATTTGAATGATTCTTTCAGTGTTGGGTAGTCCATTTATCGAGGAAGGCTATATGCTATATAACATCACGCTGCGACCAAAAGGAGCGGAGCATAAATGAAAAATATTGCAAAAACGGGGAAAAATGTATTCCTTTTGTGAGCTGTTTCTCTTTCACCTTCCGCCTGACGCAGGTCCTCACCGGACACGGAGTGTTCGGGAGGTTCCTGCACTGAATCGGGCGGGAGAAACCGCCCGGGTGCTTCCACTGTGAGGATCGACCGGAGGACACGGTGGAACACACGGTGGAGGTGTGCCTCGCGTGGGCGGAGCACCGCCGTGTCCTCGAAGCGGCGATCGGCGGCGGCGACCTCTCGCGTCCGGCCCTGGTGCAAGCCATGGTCCGGAGCGAGACGGAATGGGACGCCGTCACCTCCTTCTGCGAAGCAGTAATGCTAGAGAAGGAGGTGGCGGAACGTGAGAGGGAGAGAACCTCTCCACGTCCCGGCCGCCGCGGGAGACGCCCCGGGCGTCGGGGGCCACCACCACGTGGCCCCCGGCCACCGTAGGCGCGGGCCTGTGGACGGTGAGCTATGGGCTAGCTCGCCGTCCGTCCGTCTCATGACGACAGGCCGTGTCGACGGCGCGTTCGTGTTCCACGCGCGCCTCAAAGAGAGTCAGCAAAAAGGAAGGGGTCCGTAAGGACCGATGCCTGCCGGGGTTGCGGGACTATTCGAAAGAGATACCGTGGCCCCGGAACACAAAGGGCGATGAAGGAACATGGATGGGTTTTAGTCAGTAAAAGTCTGACACTCCCTCCTGCTCCGCCCAGAGCGGGAGGGGTTATTTGATGATTTCCCATCCGAAAAAAAAAAAAAAAAGCTGTTTCTCTTTTATGTGACGCAGACGAAGTTGCGTGGGTCAGCTAGTAAAATTAATAAGATTCTTGAAATTGTTAATCTGTCTAGGGTAGAATGTAAAAAGAAGCTGACACAATGGCTTTTAGAACTTGATTATGAAGAAACTGAAAAACTGCTTACTATAATTATCCTAGTCTAGCATTTCTCATAACTACATACTACCACCCCCTCATGCACATATTTATATACGTATATACATCCATCTATAAACGTACATACACATTACACTATCTTACTCGCTCTCTCATACATACACACACACAACACCACACCACATACGACACCTTCCACTTCACACTCACACTTCACACACAAACACACACACGCATTTTTTTTTTATTAGTACTTTTTCTTGTAATTCGTTTTTACAATAGTCCTCCGACAATTAGCCCGCTCTAAACTTGTCACAATGCTAATCTCGGCGAGGCGAACGGCCAGGAGTCCATAGCACGGGGTATCCCAGTTTCAACTCCTGATCCCACAAACCTTTGTACCTCCAATATTTGTAACACCTCTATATTGTAACTTAACTTTGTGGGAGAAAATAAAATTTATTTATTTATATTATTTTTTTATTTATCCTGAAGGTCCGATTATAAAGACCCAGGTTATAGAGCTACATTAACAGCGCCCCTGGCTGGAGGTCACCTACCCAGGTTGACCTGCGAGATACAATTATCAAAAAAAAAAAAAGATACGTTAGCCTGCCTAACGTATACAATTTTTTTTATCGTATTTTTTATGGTATCACTGTAATAACCCAGTGTCAACTGCGGTGCAAAATTTGAAATGTCAAACGACATTTGTCGCTTATTAAGAACGCAGCCTTAGTACTATTAATTGCTCTTTCTACGAAAGAAATTATCGCCATTAATTTGTTAGCTGATCTGAGAAGTAAATACAGATAAAGTTAGTCCTTATCTAAGTAAGAGTTAGTCTAATGGAAATGAATTGCTCCGGCCTTGTCGCTTGTTATATTACAACTAGTGATTGCGAACTTTCCAGATTGATATTAATTGCTATTGATTTTAAACTGGAGTGGAGGAAAAGTTAATGGATGAAATACAAGTAAGCTAGGCTGTTTGTAGCTATATCATAGAAAGTGTATGGGAAAAATAATTGGGAACTATATTTTTTGTCACCAAAGTTTATATTTGTCATCAATTTGTATCATCTAATTAATAGATCTATCACCAAGAAATATTTTTATTCTCAGATAAATAAAAAGTAACACCGGATATGAATTACCAAATTAATTTCATTATGTTTCTAAAATAAGAGATGGATCATCAATAACATTATAGTTCATTCTTGAATAAAAACTACGTTCTCATTACAATAGGTTTATTCCTTAAATTATAGCTTCGTACTCAGAATGGTAGATCTGCCACCAAAAAAATAGATTATCGTCCCCAGACTTGTTTCTTTTTTGTTATTTTGTCACCAGTACAGTTGTTACATTATATTTCGTTTCGTTGTTAAAATAAAACTATTCGTTACGAATTTAATAAATCATGATGTAAATTTGATGAAAAAATATGGAGGCAAATTGGCGCAAGCGGCCGCCGAGCGCCAGGTCCTCCGTTGTTGGTGAAACATTTGTGTTAGCTTAGGTTAGAACAGTGACCGGATGGAAATTAAGATCCTTGGACGAGGCTTATGGCCAGCAGTGGACGTGTTTTGGCTGAAACAAAGATGACGATACCACCTAATTGGTTTTTGAACCTTTATGCATTTTTCAAGGAGTCATGCCCGATTCGTCACTGTTCCGTGTCCCGGGACATATTCAATTTTATTAATGATCGTTTTCTGTTAATTGGTCATACAGTTATTAGGACTAACTTATTATAATAAATACACACATATTTATTTGATACTTGATTGATAATATACCTGTCATTTATTTTAAAAATTGTTTTAATATTGTTTGGAGACTATATTTTGGTGATAGATATTTTGCGGACAAACCCTATTACTTAGCCTATTATTTATAAATGCTAAACCGAATAAATTGGCGACAACTTAAATCATACCCAAAATAATTTAAGAAGTCATCTGCCTAGCCTTTTCCCAACTATGTTGGAGTCGGCTTCCAGTCTAACTGGATGCAGCTGAATACCAGAATTTTACATGGAGCGACTGCCAATCTGACCTCGATAACCCAGTTAGTACTAGGTAATATGATACTCCTTGGTAAGACTGGTTGTTAGACTTTTTGGGCCACTGACTACCTGTAACGACTGTCAAAGATTCACAAATGGCAGCCGGGACCAACAGCTTAACGTGCTTTACGAGGCACGGAGGAAACTCGGTATGTAAGGGTGGTCACCCATGCACAGATCAACCTAGGCAAGCACGGCTTAACCTAAGGATCGACCCGAGCGGTTGTTATTATTTAGCCACGAGCTCCTACCTTCTAAAAAAAAATAAAAATAATTTAAGAAAACTTAATAGAAAAAGCTACAACAATTTTAATCTCTATGAGTAAGAAAATCTGCTTTTTCAGTACTATCGCAAAGTCAATAGACCACATCAGAAAGCGACCTATCTCAAGCTCTGAACTACTCTACTCTGGTTGAATTTATAACTTACTCTTACTAGGAAACAAAATAATTAACTGCGAAACAATTTACGTTCCCAGAACACACATATTTCAAGAATGTACAGTATCTTAATTCAATTCCAAGCAAATACAGGCACAAAAACTTGGAGGAACAAATCAATTAAGATTCCAAATATCTCGCATTCCTAGTCCGTTGAGCCAATATTATCACTTTGGAACAGCAGGCTTATAAGGCGATCATACACCCACTGTAGGCACGTTATAGCAATGTGCTATAATCTTGAAAAATTATTTGTTCAATATTTAGTTCCCAATTTGTAATTTGACGTGTCAATTAACTCGATAAATCAAATTGATTTGATTCTTTTTGGGGTTTTAGAATGAGGTTGGTTTTGTTTATAGGCTTGAATGCGTAGGACAGGTATGTAAGCTCTAATGATTGTTTTCATAATTTATCTCTTGTTCAAGTAAGTTACAAGCTAATAGGCAAATTAGAGATTAATTAAGGCTTTTTATCTACTGTTTTAAGGTTAGATCACACCAGTAACAGACAAATTGCGAACTAGCTGACTGCAACTATTTAGTCAAAAGTCGGAATCGCGTCATGTACGCACGAAGACCAATCAAGCAGTACAAACCAGTAAAAGCATGTCTCTCATTGTACGAGATATCTATACAAAGCAACGCCATATTATACTGGAAATTTATAGCATTATGCGTCGCCGACTTGACTATAAACCTTTACTTAAGCACCGACTCAAAGGCCTTGACAATAAAACAAAAAAAGAACACGCAACCGCCCATTCAATTGTTCAAACCCATAGATACATTACAGATCATGAGCAAACCGATAAAGCCCAAAGCTTGCATACTTTCCTTGCACTTGACCGTCCCAACAATTATACCATAAACTTTCGCTGAAGGCGAGGTATGCAACTGACCTTCATCGGCCCAGTGTGCTACAGCCCGCGGCACAGACTTTCACGACAAATCCGACGATCGATCGCGAGACAAATCGAAATATCGATCTTTGAATATCGATGTTACAGTCAAACTGTTTATCTGTCTAAATCATTTTTTTCAGTCCAAACCCATAGTACCTAAGTTGAAACGCTATTGTGTTTTGTCGGAATGATCTAGATATAATTATATCTAGGATCACTACAAAACAATGTTTTAAAAGGGTCACAAAACAGAACTCAACAACCTAATAATTATCGAAGTGAAATGTGAAAAAATCAATGATATTATATAGTGAAAAGAGGTAGATATCGCACTAGCACGCACAAATTGTTGAGGACAAAGTGATACAATTGTTGCACTTTGATAGCTAGCTATCTCTTTCTATCTTATACGTTCCGTATTATCTATCGCTGTCGTAGTTTTAAATTACTCGCAACAATATCTGAACGCCATTAGTATGAACATGGCGTATCTTCTTTATAATATCATTGGAAAAAATAGTGTTCTGGTAAAAAAAGTTTTGGTTTATTTTTGAAGTCAAAAGCTATTGTTTCACTAACACTCGATAAATGTGCCCATTCATTCGATTTTACAGTTCAAACTGTAACAAATTCGTATTAGTATTGATTTGTTCACACAAATCGATTTTGTTATTTAGTACTTCCGTGTGACTATTGATTGTTAACCTTTTTTCCTGATTAGATATGGTGCACATTTCTTTGGGTTTATTCTTCCGTCTTACTATTTTTATTGCTTCAAGATACTTTTGTCGCTCGAATGACACTGACAGTGACAGGGGCGCGCAACAAAATGGCGGCGTTGGTTCCGATTTTAGCCACAAGCCAAAAAAACCTTGTATAGCTGTCAACCCGTGACGATGATTGGGCAAGATTTGGCATCATGATCACATGTCAACGTCAATTACAAAAAATGACAATAAGACTTGCGACAAAAGAAAGCAGGAAATGTGAGCACTGGAAGATCAAATTGCATATGAATCAGATGATGAATTGCAAAGTGTATTCGTGCCTGAATTCAAGAGGTTGGTAAATATCTCTTTGTTTTATTATTTTTGCTTATGACAAGTGCTTTCTTCTTGTCGAAGACATGGTTACATAAAATGGTAGCAGACAGTTGCATGCAATATTTCTGTTTTTTGATACTTATTATTTATCATCTATTTCGGAGATAAAGGTGAAATGTCTTATATTACCATATTTACATCAGCGACACCCTTTCTTTGTGTGCTGTGTACCTAACTTTTCAGCAATACTTAGTTGCTATCACTGAAACTTTTCTTTCTCAGACAACTTTTGATTCAAGATTGAAGTTTCGGTAAAACCAGAACGGATAAATTGAAGACGCTGCTCTGGACATGGGCACTTCCAAGCAAATGCTTACTCAAGATTGACAAACGTAATTAGACCGTACCAGTTTGCCAGATCTTTGGCGCAACTTACATCAGTAATATCTTTGACAATTATAGTCTGTTGTTGCCACAGACAATTAGATGCTCCTAGATAACACACCTGCTTCGCGTGCCCGGCTTTAGCGTTTTATGCTTAGCAGAACAGGCTTCTGTCGCAGCAAGCTACTACTACTACAACAGCCCATAACGTCCACTGCTGGACATAAGCCTCTCCCGTGACGGGAGGAATTTGCCGTAATCTCCACGCTTGGCAGGCGGATTGGACATCGCAGTGATGAAAGACTAACAGAAAACGCTGCTGTCCATTCTCTGGTCTACGGAGGCGCAAGGTGTTCTGCCTCAGACATTAGTCGCCTTATACGACACCCGTGAGTGTAATGGGTTGGTTCTATTCTATTCTGCCGGATACCACACGGCTTAGCATCAAGCTAATTTGTTTAAAACAACAACGTTACAACTCAAGAACTTAATTCTAGATATTTCAATGACAAAAACGTAATCAATTTTGTATATTAACTAAACAGCGCTAATGACGTCGTAGTAGGTAGTCAAAATATGGCACGCTTGGTTTTGATACGGATCATGATACTTTATCTAGGAGCTCGTGGCTAAATAATAACAGCCGCTCGGGTCGATCGTTAGGTTAAGCTGTGTTTGCCTAGGTTGGTCTGTGAATGGGTGACCACCCATTACATACCGAGTTTCCTCCGTGCCTCGGAAAGCACGTTAAGCCGTTGGTCCCGGCTGTCATTTGTAGATCTTTGACAGCCATTAGGTAGTCAGAGGCCCAAAAAGTCTGACAACCAGTCTTACCAAGGGGTATCGTATTACCCGGTACTAACTGGGTTGTGGAGGTCAGATAGGCAGTCGCTCCATGTAAAATAATGGTATTCAGCTGCATCCGGTTAGACTGGAAGCCGACCCCAATATAGTTAGGAAAAGGCTAGGCAGATGATGATACTTTATCTAGATATATCTATATCTATGGTTGTTACCCACAACACACTCTCACTACACAACAACAAAGCTAATCAGGTGTAAGCCCAAATGTTGAGACAACACGACCACTTTCATTGGACAACAATGGTCGCACCCACTGCTTTCACTGCTCAATTGATAGCTACATCAATAGCCGGCCATCTTGTAGACAACACATAACATTTACATCTGAGGTGCATGCGTGGGTTCCGAGTTTCGAACTTGACCGTGGTGAATGGGTCACCTCATTTTCTTTGCGTGAGAATTGAGATAGCAATGCCCGAAGATACTTGAAATGGTTTTAATTCAAAAGTAGGGTATAGTTTCACGGTTTTTTAAGGGGCGTTTATGCCTGATTCCATTTTCTTACAACTTGGACTATGCAAACCGTCTCTTGCGTTGCGGGCACCTTTTTTTTTAAGTGAAAACTTCTTTAGGCGCGTTGAGCACTTTTTGGGTGAAGGAAAAACATTGAACTCATCGTCACGTAACGTAACGTGCGGTGACGCTTCGTATTTGTAGCCGTTCGTAGCACTCGTAGCATCCGCTAAAGCGTGCGCGGGGCATAACCAGTGCTACGACTGGGGCGGTCTGTGTACTTTTTGTTTTCACTTCTATCGGCAGTCCCCAAAGACTGCTCTAATTTTTTTTATTAGTCCCTTTTGTCCCACTCCTGGGCAAAGGGCTTCCCCCATTCCTTCCACTTTTCGATGGTGTGCTTCTTCTGGCTGCCAGCACTTATTAATTCTTATATTATGACGTTGGTCTCTTTAATCACATATATGTATAATCTCAAAATTAATGCTGTAACCAAATTTTGATTTTAAAAGAGTGTCCATGGAGTTTCTTGCCCTTTCTTCTCCATAGTGATCTACGCTAGGGAATGGGCAACTACAGTACTTTCTCAAGTTATTATGCCTTGTGACTGGGACTGTAGCTTTGATTTTCTTTTTTGTATTTTTCACATTCAAAAGTGCCGTAATGGTCTAATTGAAATAAATGCTTTGCGTTTAATCGAGTACTCTGCCTCGTTTAAATATTATTTAAATAATTTAAAATTAACACTAAAATTTATATGTAACAACAACAACAACAACAGCCCATAACGTCCACTGCTGGACATAAGCCTCTCCATGATGGGAGAAATTTGCCGTAATATCCACGCTTGGCAGGCGGATTGGAGATCGCAGTGATGAAAGACTAACAGAAAACGCTGCTGCCCATTCTCTGGTCTACGGAGGCGCAAGGTGTTCTGCCTCAGACATTAGTCGCCTTATACGACACCCGTTAGTGTAATGGGTTGGTTCTATTCTACTCTGCCGGATACCACGCGGCTAAATATATGTAAAATAAATTTAAATTACAATCTTTAAACCATAAAAATATATTTTTATGTAGATTACTTTGAATAGTTTTTTTTTTTTTTAATTAAAATATTAGGTCGCAAACGCCACAGCAGTAGTGACTATTAGTGAATAAAACCCGTGACCTCATGCACAACAGAACATGAGGTACCTACAGCTCTCGATTTCCAAATCGGAAGTAGTGTTTTTGGGATTTCTATCAGTAATTTCTCAGTAGCAGCCCGGTAGCGTATTTGGAATCTATACCTTCAGCCAACGCTCTATAGTGTTGAGTTCGGATATACAATAAAAAATGTATACGCCCGTGCTAAGGATTTCAAAATATACCCGACCGCAACATTTTTCTGGGGTATACTTTCATGTAGGATACTCCATTTTGCTATACTGTAATGTATACCCGTTTCACTGTCTCTCTACTTTTAATTGGGTAGTATTTAAAGGCATAGAAGTAACGAACCACCAGATTTAGCAAAATTTAACGGCAAAAAGAAAATGATTGCCAAAATTAGTAAATGATCACCAAAATTAATCCCCATTTTAGCGTGAAATGAGAACCAAAACTAGTTAAAATTAGAGTTGAAATTAGTTAATGATCACCAGAAATTGAACTGTTATGCTCTTGCATCCGAGTCAAGGGAGACCCGGTCGACGGAGCCCCGCTTCGCGGGGCTCCTACTTCTGAATGGTTTATAAAAAAATAACAACTTCTAACCTAATCTATCCGTGTCGGGGTGCCCCAAGTCGGCCTAGGCAAAACTAGTTTGTCATCAACCACCTCATTAAAATTCGACGAAAGTATAAGTACCGAACGATTGCTTCGTTGCGGTCGGGTATGTTTAAAAATACGTACGCGCGAAATCCTATATCTGAAAGTATACCCGATGTCAACCCGGCCAGTGACGTCTCAAATGTTAGGTAAAGGTACATTTTAATTTATTAATTCTCGATTTCTGGATTTGAAAACATACCCGACGGCAACATGGTCCCTGACGTCAAGAGCGTTGTGTGAAGGTATAAATTCCAAATGCGCAGCCCGGTAACTAGATTTTTGCTCGGTTGGCTATAGTCTGGGCCCCTATTACATGGGGTTTCAACGTAGCTGTAGGTAACTGGCGAAATATGGGTGAGAGACTATACGCCTCTGTCTAACGGTACCGGTCATACACGCGTGATGTTATAAGTATTGTGGCAAAATACGAAGTGTCCTTCAAATACTTTACGTACCTACTATCCAACAAAGTTCTAGTAAGCCTATAAATCCAGCTATAATGTTATAAAGGCCTTAGTATAGTTCCCAAAACATTACACAAGTTTTAGGATCCATAACTTAAAGTTAGTATGGCGCTTGTAGGCGATGCTTAAGTAAGTTGTCACTGTTTATGGTAAGGCCTATTCAGGTTAGGTACTTACTTTACATAAAGCCTACCCGATATCGAAAACTTTATAGATTTGGTGCCGATTGATCAATCGATTGAACGACCAAGAGAACCTATTGGGTGCCGCATTTAAGGATATTCAAATTCAGAATACGTCATTATTTTATTTCGCAAAGACCGACATGGGCGCTTATGAAAATACTGAAGCTACGTGCATAGTTGGTCGAGTCCTACGGAGAAGAACCGGCAATAAATTCCACGTCGTTGATAAAAACAAGCAAATTTAAAAAAATATCTAATGTTACATTCCTACAAAAACCATTTATTTCGTCAGTACGATCTACTTGAACTTTCACGGTGTACAAGTAACATCACGACATGTCACTTATAAAAGTCATCAGTCATTTCACTTTCCTATTAAAACAAAAGAAATACGACTAAATGAAACTTTAATTAGCAAAAGTTTGCAAAGAAATTATGTCACAGGCGCAACATCATTGCTCATTTATCGTGTCCACATTTCATAATTTCAAACGTCAATTCGAACATGACGTTTTCATTTTTTAAATCTGTTTTTCAAATGACAAAGGAAAGCGAAAGTGTTACTCCACAATAAAGCTTTTTGAAGCAAAGGTCAGAAGGTTAAATGTCTCTTCGTGAACGATTTTTCATTTGGGGATATCGCATTCAATTTGTGAAACCAACCGTGCTCCGTTATTAATATCGTTTTGCAGCGAAAGAGTTATGTAAGTGATCTTGTTAGAGATATTGTCCGTTTACATTTCACCTTTTTTTTTCTTTATGCTTTGACAGTTGGTTGAGTTGTCATAGCCTTCATTTGTTGACGGTTGACAATCACTCATTTTTATACCAAAAACTAGCCGCTTTTTCACAGCCTGATTTCTCTACAAGTTGTCAATAGGACCACACGGTATCTTTACTAGTACTACCCTTCGTCTGTGAACCCCGGCCGAATCGGTCTGACGCAATTGTAATATTGTGTCTACTTTGCTAACAGTAGGTTTATAAGGTTAAATGACCTTAATTAAAATTTCACGAAGAAACTGCAAACAAAATAGAAAAAAAATAGGCCACTGACAATTTTTCAAACACTGTAATGTCTGTAATGCGTGGTGATCAATGCTCGCCCAAGCCTTCTCTGGTTGAGAAGAGGATTTTTCCCTACAATAGGCTGTTATTATTTGTAACCAGTAACTAAGTCCAAACATACAATAATTATCATTGAGTCCAGTGGCGTCCAGTGGTTATAGTATAGTACTAGAGTCCGCGCCGGAATCGCGTATTCTATGAAGAAACAAGTATGGCTAGAAAGGTCACCGTGTTGATAACACTATTATGTGGGAAATGGACGGCTGCAGTGCCACAACCTTCACCCACGTACGGATTTACTGCTCATAGGGTCATCGGACTTTCATCATAAAACTATTGGAAATAAGAAAAAGATATGAAGTCAGTCAGCAGTTGGAAAACTACATCTTACAAAATAATAGCAAACGGGAACAGTCTCCCCTTTTGGGATCTTTACATTCTAGTGAAGGAAACTGGACTTATGATTGGGGCTATAGTTGTAAATTAAATTCTCGTTCTTTCATAAAAAACATAAAATTTTTCTTTTCAGCGGCAGATTTTATTTAAAAACGTTACTTTATCACTACTAGGTAACAGCCATTAAAAAGTTCTATCATACAATATATATGATGGCAATAAACTCAATAATGTTTTTAAGCTTGTTGGGGACTGTTGTCAACCTGGCAACCCTATTAGGAAGTGTGCCAACAGGTTCGCGCGGACAGTCGACCTACTTTGAAAAATGCTATCTTACACCAAACCTACATACATTATAAAGCCTGTACATAAACAGCTATAGGTACTACTTTGCATTTCGTTTCTGGTACGGCAAGTTGCCCTGAAACCGATTAAATGCAGTTTTGTGGGCCGTAAAGATAAGCGTACGGTGTTTCATTAAGAAGTTTTGATTGTAGATATGGAACGAACTGGCCACTGCGTTGCAACGGAACTGGAGCTATCGGAATCACCTGCGATTCGAAGAAAAAAATATTGTCTGTGGTTTGTGCCCATTTCGGCGGCGAGCGCCATTTTGATTTCAGTGTTTTGATTAGGAATAAAAATAATGAGCTCTGCTTGCTTGCTATTTGCTTGTTGGCGAAACTACATACTCAATAGTTCAAGTTTCTTTTTCTCATAAAGAGATGGCATTTCCAAAAACTTCAAACCAATTGATTAAAATAAACATGAAAATCTCTCAACAATCATAAAAAAAGAAATAAATCAAGTAACCACGCATAAACTTACATTGTATGCATGCAAAAAAAAGTAACTCGTATTAACCCTACCACTGCCAATTAAAGTTGCAAAACTCACATTGATGCGCATAAAGTAATAAAAAGTAAAAACGTATGGAACCCGTTCGCACAATGAGTCGCAAACGTTGGAAATCAACGCTTTAATGACGTCACATGGACGCGGGATTGACAAGTGGTGGCAGACGATAGGCGTATGCGCTTCTCACAGGGTTGAACGGTCAAATATATCAGCTTCCATATTTTTTTTCTGATACTGTATGCGTTTTTGGGAAATACGTTGCCAATTTAGCGTGACGTCAAAGGACTGTGGGAATTCCTACTTTTCGGGCTATCCAGTGAATTTCACAAAAGAACTTCGTCATGTGAATGTGACTAAGACACTTTTGTATAACACCAAGATATCTTTAGGTTTTGACAAAGTGACAAAACATAAATTACTGACGTTGCTCAAAAATCCGCTAAGCTGAAGTGGGACTGGACTGGCCACGTCTGCCGATTGCCCAATGAGCTGTGGGCCAAAATATAAACTTTCTGAAGCCTTGACACAGCCAGAAGGCGTTGCGGCAGATCCCGTAGAAAATGGCGGAACGAGCTGGACAAACCAACAACCAGTGGTCCACATCAGCCCTGGATAGACACTGGAAGTCATGGAGAGAAGGATCTCGTAAGTAGTTATTGTCATAATTAAAAAGAAAATCGGAGCAGTCTTTGGGGACTGCCGATAGAAGTGAAAACAAAAAGTACACAGACCCCCCCCCCCCAGTCGTAGCACTGGTTATGCCCCGCGCATGCCTATGTGGTGCTACGCCGTAGCGGATGCTACGAGTGCTACGAACAAAACTTTTTTCAAGTTTTCTAAAAAGTTTTCACTTCTAAAAAACATTTTTTGAAGTGAAAACTTCTTTAGGCGCGTTGAGCACTTTTTGGGTGAAGGAAAAACATTGAACTTATCGTCACGTAACGTAACGTGCGGTCACGCTTCGTAGCCGTTCGTAGCACTCGTAGCATCCGCTACGGCGTAGCACCACATAGGCATGCGCGGGGCATAACCAGTGCTACGACTGGGGCGGGGCCTGTGTAAGTACTTTTTGTTTTCACTTCTATCGGCAGTCCCTAAAGACTACTTCGATTTTTTATTACTGAAAACCTTTGCTTCAAGTTCAGCAAAAAAATAAATACTTTTTTCCAAAAACATTCTTCTTTAAACACTAGACGACAAAAAAAAAACAGACAGCCCTAACCTAGTACAGAAAAGCAACAAATGATCGACGTTGATGGATGGACTCTGGTGGATAGGTACTAATTGGAGATTTGCATATTCCCCCCCTCCCGCTGCGCAACTTCCCTACCTCCCCTTCCCAGGTCCGCTTAATTAATACCTGCATGGAATCAGTTGCTATTGAAGAGTTACTGTTAGATCTTGCGTGTGTGGTCCGATGGTGAGATAGGGTCTTAGATCGTAACGGGCCCTTTAAGATGTACTGTGTAGTTGGAAATAGGTTGTGTCTAAAGAGGCTCGCAAAGACAATCTTTATGTTAGTCCCTTGAGCAATTTTATTTGAAAGAGTATTTGCTAATTTTGTGAAGCAGGTAACGATTAATTCTAAGGTTATTTGGCATTTCCTTTTATTCTCATTCACAATTAAAATAAATACCCAAAATTTAATAAGCTTGGAGTTTTGAATCATTAATCAAGTTCGATCGTAGAAGTTTTACACAGTAGTAACTTGTACTTAGGCTTTGTCCCTGTTTTGCCATTTTCATATTGGCGCCAGCTGCATCTTACATCAAATAGCGCTCTTTAGTTAAACTACAACATTGTTCGTGAGCCTTCTACTCAAAGTCAAGTTTAAGCTCCGCATTTCTACGAACCACAAAACGGTGACTATCGTGCACATTGTTGCAAGTGAAAACACTAAATATTTGGGAGTAGGAAGGACCACTACGAACTAAATGATAACCAACTTTCAACTCCCATGTTACTTGGGAGCAACACAGTTATTTCTTCCATTCACCCTATCAACCGAGACACTCTCATTTACTCCCTTTTAAATTGATTAATGTTGGAATAGGGGATAAAAGATGGGGTTCCTGCCTGCATTCGCTCTAATCCTGTCACAGGACTCTTATAAAACTTTAATTCGTCTCTTTATTAGCCCTCCATATCATGTATCAAGAATCTTCTTTAGTCTGCATAGTGTCATCAGGAGTCACGTTTTCAGACCCTCTGTGTCTCACTCCAAGGCTAACAGACCACAAAGTGGCGACCATCACTGCCCACGCGCATGTCGTGTCGTGAATTATTGCCAGGCCCCCCTCCCCCTCCTGCGTCCCGCGCTCCACATCCGAACAAAGTGGAACGAAAGCTTTCCTGAACTACAGATACAGTTTAACGGTTCAATATTGCATACAAACAACTTGATTTACTGCTGACACTTAGAGAAGAGCAAACAGAGAGAGGTTTCACGCTCTGAGACTTGTGTTCAAAGTTTTGTTTTCAAACAAACGGACAGTTTTGTCAGAAATAAACACAAGAACGAATATTCAAAGTAGCGTTGTTTCAGCGCTAACAATATTGGAAGAGACAAAAATGTATTGGAAGGTCAACTTAATTCTCTTTAACGTATTTGTAGAAATACAAAAGGTTCCTAAAACGTCAGTTGTCCAGGTCAGTCTACATGTTAAGGCCGATCAAATCGCTTAACAAAAGAAACAAGCTAGAAATGAAAACTTTAAATGCAGAAAGCGTAAATCTTGACCGCTCACTGCCTGCCTCTAGGTCTAAATTGCACAGATATTCCATCATAAAAAGGGCTAATATTAATACATCCGGCCGGTTTGCGCAAAAAGGTACAACATGGCTAGATACTCGTATATTTCTTGTTGCTACAACATCCTGGGCAGCCTTTCTATAAAATAAAAGGCAAATAAGTATAATCTTGGGTCAGCCGTGCAGTGCCCCGCATTGTCTTCTCATAGCCTTGCCTTGTCGCCCTTTCATAGCCTTTAACATTGAGAAGGAACAAAGCCGAGGGGAGGCACACTCAAAATTGACAAGACGAGAGTAACAACGTATACTAAGGTATTGTTTGCAACCTTGTAAGGAAGATGGTGGTGCAGTAAAAATAAGTTTAAGGTTACTTTTGTTTGGATTTTTGCCATTGTTTTTAAGAGGGCAGATTCTGAAAGATGCTGTAAATTGCTGTGGTGCGAAGACTAAAGGAAACTGTGTGAAAGATGGTGTAATCTTTAGTCATATGGATCTAAAATGACGGTAACTAACTGAGATGTCGACTAATGCAGGAGCACGCAGAAGTATGGAAGAAGAAGATATGCTACGTTAACCCAAATTAAAACGAGTTAAGGACAGGAGATAGAATGGACCAGAACGGCCCAAGATAGGTATAGATGGAAACATATCGAGGATGCCTGCATCCAGAGATCGATGACCTCTAAATAGGTTAAGTTTAAAAAATACAGAATTGTAAATTATTGGGAAAAAAGGCTATTTTTTAACCGACTTAATTATTTTTTTTACGGACAGTAGAATAAGGAGGTGGTATTTACAATATTTTGTAAATGCTACAGTTATATTTACAGTTGATACCTTGTGATCCAAATCTAGATCTGTCTTTGGGGTTGACACACAAGATTATTTAAAGACTTTATTAAGTACTTTACGAAAAAAACAAACTGTCGATTTGTTTACATTTAAAACTGATAAAGGTCGCAGCAAGTAGAAAGTTAAGGAAGTTAATGGCTACGAAAATAAACATTTAGGCCATTATGTCGGTCATGGCGGGTGCATCGCGGAATGGACGCAAGAGTCGAGTAACGGTGGTTTAGTGGCCAATTAGCGACGCAGACGCAATACCTCCTAACGCCACATTCACGACCTCAAGTGATAAGAACCAGTGTAGCTAAACGCGCGTGTTTTAATTGTTTCCTTTGCATGAGGAACTTCTCCACGATCTACACGCGTGTTTTAAAAGTGACTGCAAAGAAAACCAATGAAAAAAATACTGGAGCATACCACCACTTGGGGAGATCTTTGACAGTCGTTACAGGGGTCTCAGTAGAAGGCAACAGGAGAGGAGCGCGCGTATCGCTTGACATAAGTCGCGTCGCGAGTCGCGTTACCTGAGGTCGCAAACGACTCTTTATGTGCAACCGTGATTAAGTAATATCATTATGACTTATGAGAAATACAATGGTATGGTCGAAATGTATAACAATAGAATAGATGTAGGTATTCAAAGGATTAGTCCATATGATTTTCAGTTGTAATATCAAGGTATTTTGGTGTTGCCTACTTAGAACTCTTGAAATAGGCGAGTAAGTAGACCGAAACTTTTAATGGAAGCCAAGCATTCGATGTCCAAACACACTTTGTGATGCAATACTATATCGGGAGTAAAAGACCTCACCACGAAGCCGTCAACCAAGCATTCTGTACATCAAACTAAGTAACTTTACGCAAAAATTATTGCTGGGAAACAACTTTTTTTTTGGGATGAAAAATCATGTTTTGTGGTAGAACTCAACGTAACGCAATCAAAACATTGTGCTGATGGATGGATTGAATAGTACAGGGGACGTGGAGGTGTTTAAAGTAAAAATCTTACAATAAAAACTTGTATTAAAAAAAAAACATGTCAAAAAGTTGGAACTTTGACCCCCAATATCTCCGTAACTAGAAGGTTCCCAGGTATGGTGTAGAACAAAACAATGATCGCAATGACGGGGAGAACAAGTGCCTTTCGGTTTCGTTAAAAGGTGTTTTACACCCTTTATACGGGTGAATTTCAACAAACGCCATTTCCTTTATCATATCGGTGTACTTTTCCAACCATATATTATTTGTATTTTTTTCAGGTTTTATGTAATCTTTAGGATATTAAATATACCTACCCAAATTTGGAGATATATAATATCCTAAAAATTGCATAAAACCTGAAATATCCAGGTTTGGATTCAAGATCGCCGGAGAAAATATGCTCATCCAGTGCGAAAATTATCATACTACAAGCAACCAAACCTACAGTCATAATTATTCCTACTGAAATATTTGATAGATATTTTTCTTTGTACGCAAATTTTGTTGGTAGATAAGTTTCCGTTTTTAGACTAATTTATTCGACTTTATCACTATTCATTCATCCAAATTAAATATCTTATGGCACTAATTAAGTTATTAATTTCAAGATTTCACGTCAGTTTGATTTATGCAATCATTATAAAGCATCTAATTATGAATAGCCAAAAACGGAAGCTATAAAACTTATTTTAATGTAACATCAAGATTTCAAAGCATTACTATCGTATTTCTTTCAATCGCTGGAGGCTAACGTAATGTAAGGGGAGTAGAGTTAATCACATAGATAGCGAACCATGCATCCGTACAAGTAGTTGGTAAAAGCACATTAAAGCTCTTTAGTGGTGTATATTGGTGTCGATTCTGTTGTGCACAAACTAAACTTAATTTAGGCTATTTCTATCTTTTACTAAAAGGCAGTGCGCGAAAAGGACGGGTATAGCTATGAACTAAGTTAGAGATGTCAAACTAGTTTATGCCTTGCGCTTCACCGTGTTTTTAGTCGACATATTTTTACGTGCACCCTCATTTGTATGGAAATATTAGTTCCAACCAAAATTTGGCAGCTCTAAATTACGTCCGTCTCTTTCTCGTTTAATAGCCTAAATTAAGTTTAGTTTGTGCACAACATAATCGACACCGTTATCTGTCTGCCTGATTCTTCTTCTTTGCGTGTTGATAGACTCAAATATTACCCGACCAGTATGTTGTCACCTGCACAGCTTCACACTTCGTTTAAATCCTGGAAGGAGCAGGTGGCTGTGTAGGATGGGTAACAAAGGAGGTGGGGCATATCCTGCAGAGGGGCTCCACACTGACATTGTATTTGGAACGGGTCGATGATACCCCATTCGGCCAGATTATTTCTACAGCGGCCAACCTGGGCCCACAAACGGTTAAGAGATTTTGAGATTGGCCACTGCAGTTCCTGTCCAGGAGGAAGGTGTTCTGCTGGATTGATGAAATGAGGAGGGGTGGGATGTCTGTTCCTCCACAATTCGCACCTTTGGGCTACGGGACTGTTCGAAAGAGATACCGTGGCCCCGGAAAACAAATGACGAGGGTTTTAGTCAGTAAAATTCTGACACTCCCTCCTGCTTCGCCCAGAGCGGGAGGAGTCATTTGATGATTTCCAATCCAAAAAAAAAACAGGACCCTACTCTCTAACGTTTCCGTCCGTATATTCGGATCTTTCCGTCTCTCTCGCGCACGCGTCTGCAGATGAGTGTAAGTGAGAGTTTTTCTATCAGGAATTTCTCAGTAGCAGTCACGCAGTCCGGATTAACGGTTGATGGCAATAGGCTCGCCCAACATGGGACTGGCGAAATGTGGGTGTACTAGTAGATACACCTCTGCAAACCCTTCGGTAATTACAGGCGTGATGTTACGTGATATTTTTACCTTAGGTAACTACCTATGTTAGTCCTAGGTACTGAAGCCATGACAGACTAATCAAATGATTACGTTTTTCAAAGAATAATGCAATTTATGTTGTTCGTTGCAAATTCTTCGTTCACAATGGACAATCTTGGCAGCTATTCAACGTCCATTGATAGATAGACCCGACAGAACAACTTAATCGTACCTTCCCTAAGTGCGTGTCTAAAGTGTACAAACGTAAGTACCTACTTAAGTTTGATTACTAGTAGGTACCTAAACAGCAACTGAAATTGCCCGTATATACAAAACATAATAAGTAGCTGTCATTCATGCAGGCGGACAGTTCTATGAAATGGCGAATTTGACTGCCCCGTTGGTCTAGTCAAGTGGACGCAAGCGCGACTGCAGTTGATCATGAGGTCTTGAGTTCCCGGGTCGGGCAAAGTGTTATTGGGTATTTCGTGTTATTGGGTGAGTCTGGATTTGTGCCCGGCTGATGGCAATAGGATAGCCCCCTATTACATGGGCCTTAAATATAACGGGCGAAATGTGAGTGTACTATTAAATTTAGAACACATCTGCTTAACCCTTCGTAGATTACAGCAGGCGTGAAGATGATGATATTTATTTATTTATATAAAATTATGTAAAACGCCAATGCGATGTTACTAACAAAATACACATACTTTTAACTCCCTTACAAAAATACAATTAGAAAATAGTACATTTTGATACAAGTGGAGAAAGTTTGTTATCGCATTCGAGGCGGAATTAACACCCGAGCCGTAGGCGAGGGTGTTATTGAGACGAGAACTACAATAACAAATGACCACGTGTATCAAACGACGGTTTTTAATACAATTTTAAAGAAATAAAATAAAAGAAAGAAAAATATTTCTGTCATGAATTAAGAGACTATGATTTTAATTTTCTTTTTTTCCGCGCTTTGCTTTCGCCAGGTTGAAAGAGAAGCAAAGGTCCTAGGCAAAAGAGAGGGCAAAGGGGGGGATGGGACTTATGAAGCCGTTGAACAGCCTAATATAAAAAATAGTTTTTTGATGATGTGAGAATAACAAAAAATATTACAGCAAAACCTAGGGTGTCAATTGCAATTGGCATAAATCTTACCAACCTTACATAGCCAAAAGAACGCATGCGCAAAGGTAACAGCTTACCAATTTTACCCCGACCTCAGATAAAACAGAATACAACTACCAGTGATATCTTCACACTAGTGCTTAGGTAGACACTGCTTCTGAGTATTCTAGATCTAGCTACGTTCTTAGCTGCACCTATACTGTATCGTTACCTAGATACCCGCCCGCCACTCACTCTTTGTTTATGTTTGCATGCCCTACGGTCACTGTCAAGTGTAGGGTAGCAAGGAACATGGAAAAAGTAGGACATTCTGTACAAGTTACCGTAAATTGGGTACCGAAGTGAGAATTTTGTGAGTTAGTCTGGTGTGTCAAAGGTCTGAATCGGTAAATACAACTAATATTGTTGGAAGACATAGTCAAATA
Source organism: Xestia xanthographa (assembly GCA_905147715.2). Lineage (NCBI taxonomy): Eukaryota > Metazoa > Arthropoda > Insecta > Lepidoptera > Noctuidae > Xestia > Xestia xanthographa. The sequence goes on from LR990659.1 coordinate 23,829,872, forward strand.
GGAAAACATACACGGGCTGTCCAAGATATTGTTAATTAGGAAGTGTATTCTGGTGGATTCTGGCCCACTCTCTCACTGCCTGTATCCCAGTAGTGGGCACGTTAACTCAAATTATAATTAATCTTAATACATAAAAAATCACGTGCGTTCTGTACATGTTCGTTCAGACACGAGCACCAAAATATATACATTACACTTTCCTAAAATATAAAAGCAATTTTCCCAAGAAATAACGGTTGTAACTTGGATAGAGGATCTTTTTCATTAAATTTTAATGAAAAAGATACTATCTAGTCTGTTCTCTATCAAGTTTATCTTATTTAAAGTTATAGTTGATCTATCAAGTTATGTATTCTGAAACTCATATTTTAATGATTAAAATATGAGTTCCAAAATACATACACTTTTAAAAGTTGTTAAGTGTTTACATACTGGTGCTGGTAATCTCCGTCCCTGGCCAAACGATTTCAATTAAATTTTGTGATGTGTATTGTAGTTCCAGCTCGAAAGATAGGGTCGCTAGTAGGTATGTTATAAATGTTGTAGGTAAGTTAGCTGTTTTTTTTTCTACTAAAATAAAACACGCAGACCAAAAATTCCAACTTTATAGAACCCGAAAAGACAAGCCCTATCAACAATAGCGCAAAAGTACTACTCCACCCTTTGCCAACAATATCCCTCAAATCCACTCACCCATAGTAACCCTATCGTTGTTAATAAGAGCTATAAGTTCATTGAAGGTAACCAAGCAATTTATGTCCGAAGCAGATTGCTTTGTATAATCTGTGGAGGCCTGGGGCCGTCGTCATCGTAAATTCCCTATTTATTCCCTACAATGTTCTAGGGGCCTATCCGATGCTTAGGGCCTGGTAGTGATGCCCTATTAGAGTTCATGACTGAACTTCCGTTAATAAAATAGTGGTGTTTATTGGGTAGCAGGTTTAATGACAATCAGTTCAAGGCTTACTACTATCTGGTAATACCCGTGGCTTGGTTGTGGAGGTCAGATAGATAGCGCTCGATGTAAAATACTGGTATTCAGCTGCATCCGGTTAGACTGGAAGCCGACCTCAACAAGTTGGGAAAAAGCTAGACAGATGATGCTGTAAAGAGGGGACTACAGCAGCTAAACGCGAGTTTTATAATGAAAAAAAGCATAAAATGATTCACTGCAATAAACAAAACCAGAAACATTTATGATATTCTTCAGGATATAATTATGCTAGTACGATAGTGTTTTGAAAACATAATACAACTAATTAGACTCGATAAAAAAAATCACGAACTTATCTCTAAAAATGTATGATTGATGATGATGATTGAGCACCACACCCAGCCAGGAGCAAGCCTGACCCGGACAAGCCGGATACACCAGCGGGCACTTCTTTGTAAGGAAAGACATGCTCTGGGATGGGAGAGGAAGCCCGACCAACCGCAGCCTGTTGGGCACAATCAGCCGACTATGCAGCCTAGAGTAGGGCTTTCAATACCGGTATTCCGGGATCCCGTAATACCGTGATCACGGATTTTATTTTGGCCTTTTACAATACCGGTATTGACGCCCCAATACCGTGATTACGGTATTACAAACATTAGATCTGAAAATTATGTGATCATATTCTCACACTTGTTTTCTCCAGCGCAAGCGTCCCGCTGTTATCTTAAGCTCACCCTCCCGCTTCCCGCCTGAGACAATGCCCAAAATCGAGCTGTACTTATGTGTCGTTTTTGTTGTTGTCAGTCAGTTTCGCAAAGGCGACGGGATAACGCGTCTATAGACTTTGTTATTGTGTAGTGTTAACTTGTGACTGTGTAGTTGTGATCTACTAGCGCGTATATTTGCAAGTTAAATAAGATTACTGTCGTTGCTGCCTCTTCGTGTCCTACCCAAAACGTTCTTCAGGTCTGCCTGGTGCATGGAATTCAACTAGTGGTTAAAGACGTGTTGTATAAATACCAGTTTCAACAGATTTTTTCTGCTGTTCCCTCTATCTCAATCGCCTTACCGCTAAATACTGACATTGAGTTTGAGACTGACAGCGAAGACGACAACGCTGATCAGACTAACCAAAGCGAAGACGATGCTTTGAATTATGTGGAAATACAACCGCTCAAAAAAGAGAGACCTAAGTTTATTTACAAAAACCTCATAAATAAAGTGAGAAAATTAGTCGAACTTTTTCGCAAGTCCCCTACAAAGAATGATTTGTTACAAAAATGTTGTTGAAATGTATAAAAAGGAAATTACGTTAATACTAGATTATAAAACAAGATGGAGCAGTATGGCTGACATAATTGGTCGCTTTTTGAAACTAAAGGATTGTGTATAAAAGTTTGAATCGATCTAAAATTAAACTCTGATTTCTCATTAAATGAATTGGAAACTCTAAACAATATTTACAACACCCTTTCTGTGGTCAAAGCGACGGTACTGGAATTTTGCAAAATAACTTGATGCCAACTTATTGAAAGCTGATGTTGCTCTAAAATTTATGTTGAAAAAAATTGATGGTTAGACTTGAGCAATAATCTTGCAAAAGCACTTCGAAAACGCATAAAGGAGCGGCGACTTTCAATATCTGGAGTGTTACAATATTTGCACGACCCTGAAACTTTCTTCTGTAACGATGACGATGCTGATACCTTCACAAAACCTACATCTGATGAAATACTAAATATTGTCGTAAATTCACTTGGACCGTTTAAAATATTATGTTCCTAATTCCTAGTCCTACCTAAATAATCAACCAATACCAAATTATTATATAAGAAAGCTATGTATAAAACGTATTTATTTTATTATTTTCAATATATAAACACTAAAGACTGATTTAAAATATAAAAAGGCGTATTTTATTGGTTTTATTAACGTCCTAATTGAACTTGCGTTCAATACCGGACTACCGGTATTGATACCGGGATCACGGTATTGACTTTTCCAATACCGGTATTGATACCGGTATTGAAAAAGTCCGGTATTTGAAAGCCCTAGCCTAGAGCCAATATAGGAATAGTGGTAAAGACCAATGATATTATAAAGCAGATACGCCATGTTCATACTGAATGGCGTTCAGATATCGTTGCGAGTAATTTAAAACTACGACAGCGATAGATAATACGGAACGTAGGATAGAAAGAGATAGCTAGCTATCAAAGTGCAACAATTGTATCACTTTGTCCTCAACAATTTTTGCGTGCTAGTGCGATATCTAAGTACCTCTTTTTACTATATAATATCATTGGTAAAGACAGGTATAATCCATATGAATGAGCATTAGTGTTTTGATCTTCGTTTGATTGGTCTCTTCTATCAATGGAGAATCATGGTCGTTTCTGGTGGTTGGGATTCCAGAGTGTTATTGCGTTTTTTTTTAGGAAATTTCTTAGTAGCAGCCGTGGAGTCTGTATTAGTGCCGGATGGCGGGCTTGCTCCCTATCACATGGGACTTGAACATACCTGGCGAAACGTGGGTGTAGGTACCTACTATTAGGGACACCTCTGCTCAAACCTTCGGGGATTATAGGCGTGATGTTAGGTATGTTATATCACTACATATTATAAAACAAAGTCCCCCGCCGCGTTTGTCAGTCTGTCCCTATACGTATGCTTAGATCTTTAAAACTACGCAACGGATTTTGATGCGGGTTTTTTTAATAGACAGCGATTCAAGAGGATGATTTTAGTATACAGGGTGTAAAAGACCTCATCACGAAGCCGTCAACCAAAAAATACGCAAAAAATATTGCTGGGAAACGACTATTTTTTGGGGCGAAAAATCATGTTTTGTGGTAGAACTCAATGTAACGCACTCAAAACATTGTGCTGATGGATGGATTGAATAGTACGGGGGTCGTGAAGGTGTTTAAAATAAAAATCTTACAATAAAAACTTGTATTTAAAAAAAAATGTGTCAAAAAGTTGGAACTTTAACCCCCAATATCTCCGTAACTAGAAGGTTCGTAAGGGGACGAGGAGAACAAGTGCCTTTCGGCTTCGTTAAGAGGTGTTTTACACCCTTTATAATTTGCGAGCGGGCGAAGCCGCAGACATCAGCTAGCTCTAGTGTGTTATGAATTGGTAGCCTACATTGTTTCTCATGTAAATTTAAATGTGACTATCTCTCAGAAATCCACCTGAATTTAAAGATCTGATGTTACTGAGTATCATCAAGCATATTTAGTGTATTCCATTGTTAAAAATCATGTAGTAATACGTATAATATAACTCATCTGCCTAGCCTTTTCCCAACTATGTTGGAGTCGGCATCCAGTCTAACCGGATGCAGCTGAAATACCAGTATTTTACATGAAGCGACTGCCTATCTGACCTCAACAACCCAGTTAGTACTGGGTAATTCGATATCCCTTGGTAAGACTGGTTGTCAGACTTTTTGGGACACTGAATACCTGTAACGACTGTCAAATATCTACAAATGACAGCAGGGACCAACAGCTTAACATGCTTTCCGAGGCACGGAGGAAACTCGGTATGTAAGGGTGGTCACCCATCCACAGACCAACCTAGGCAAGCATGGCTTAACCTAAAGGTTGACCGAGCGGCTGTTATTATTTAGCAACGAGCGATCGTGTTTACAACCTTAAACACGAAATAAATCAACAGGTAACCATGCAAAAAGTACTATTACCCTACACTTAACACCATTAAATCATTCCGCAACTAGTTCAATTTCCACATAATTTCCAGCACGACACGATAAATAATAATTGTCGCCGACCATCCATCATGTACTTACGCACGCTGAAAGCGACAAGGCCGAGTAGCTCCGTTTTGATTTACGCATCACTTTCCATCCCAATACCGTTAAAGCTTTTAAACCGGCTGATATCGAGGAAAGTCGGTAAAGCAAGACGGATGGTCTGCTCTTGCTTAATTTTATGCTAATGGGTGCAAGGCGCGTGTGAAACGGAACGTCGCGGTGCGGGCGCATTGTCGCTAGGGACACTGTGTGAAGATAACCAGTAAACTAACCATAGTGCAGCATCTCTTTTTTGTGAAATAGGCGAGACGACAAAAAAAGTCTAATCAGTCCATCAGATAGATTTTCAAAAATTATTGGATTTACATATTTTTTCTTTTATTACGTAAACCAAAATTGACGAAGACATGACGCTTTTAAAATTCTCAATACGTCACGCCTGGTATAATTTTTAGCTAGTTCTGACGTCACGAGCCCCCACTCTCGATTTTGGATGCGTTTTATCTTTGTCAATCTTCATAGATTTACAAAAACAAAAAATATGTGTCCATTATTTTCCAATACTCTAACTGACGGACTAAATAGATTTGCAATTTTTTCATGCCTATTGTCTGTGGTAATTGTAATCAAAAAACAAGATGGACGCGTTACTACTGATACTAGCCACGCGCCGATAGAACCATGCAGCACTAAGTAAAGACATTTTTCTGAAATCTAACTCTGGTGGTGATTGTCAACTAAACTTTTCGTCAGGTATGTTGCATCATTACAAAGATAAAACGTAACCCCTTGTATCAATGTCCAACTTACTTACGAGTAACCCGAAGCATGCTTAGATTTTGTGTAAACGCTTTACATGCGTGTGTGAGCCGATTCCGAATATTTGTTCCGAGTTGAATTACTTTATGTCAATACTAAATAGTATGTCTACTGTGCTGGGGATTTGTAGCGTAGCTTTCGTAACAATTGGTGTTATGATAGATAGTAAGGAAATGCGTGAGTTTTGGTTTATTTAATGCTAACGTTAAGTGGATACTTAAGCGGGTTTATTTATTGTATTCAGTATAATAGTGCGCTCGGAGAGCACAGTGGTTTTCTTGAGTATATTGTTACGAACAGTTTGTGGTTAATGGATTTTTAAGTAGAGGCTTTTCCGTTCTTACTCTCCGTGAAATGGGTTTGAATCAAACCACATAATTTATATTTATATCATAATCAAACATCTAGAAAGTCTTAAGTATCCTGTAAATTCCTGAAAGTTGACAGTATTGGTTATTTATCCTACTCATAATTCATTGAAAATTCTTGGCAATAGGAAAATTTCTGAAACGTCAACTTAATTAATTACACAAAATAAGTTAACCACAAATTATTTCAAGGTAGCCTTCTATTATTTCAGGTACCAACAGTGCTGCAGTACAAAGGATCATAATTATGGCGCATGTTTTGAAAAATCAAGATGGCGTTAGTTCCGACGAAAAATGCGTTCCTGACCTCTGTCAGTTGGTACATAAATTTAGCGCGAAATTATAACATTTATTGGTATTTGATTTAATGATATCGTTTTTAATAATATTATTTGTTAATAGGGCAAAAAGGGTAATAATAGGTAGGTTATGTAAGCTATATAAGCTAAATAACATCGCGAATAAAACTAATACTCGCGACCTGTCAGGAACGCATTCTCTCAGCGGCCAAACTGTAGTAGGTACTCATACCATCTACTCATAATATCATAAAGCTTCATTACAAACTGTCAGTCATAAAGGCTAGTACTCACGTTACCGAGGAAGCCGCTGCAGGGCTGTATCTGCGGCGGCAGCGGGGGCAGGTCTGGGGAGCGCCGAGCCCGCGGACTCGCTCGCGTGTTCCGCCCCTGCTCCGACTGACCCATGGCTTAGTGCATGTGCATCGCTGGAAGGAAGAGAAGAGGGTATAGTATGACCACTTTAAGTGTGGAGATCAAGGTGGTGTTGTTTGTCATGAAAAGGGAATGGCGAGGTTGGACTCACGTAATTTAAAAATCAACGGAGCGCCGTTCACGGTCTAGTTTATATGAATTATAGTAAAGAGTTTATCAAAGTTCTATATAAAAAATATTGAGTTACTAGATGATAGGAATTAAAAGTTAAGAATGATTTTAATTTATATAAAAATAAGTCATCGTGCAGTTTCCGAACGCAACGTTTGACATTTACCTTCTTACAACTGAGAAATGGAACGTCAGTGTCAAATTCATCTGTTGTGTTCAACGGCTACGTGGAATACGAATTATAAAAGCTATTTTATGCCATTCTACTACTAAATAATAACCAATAAGTCCGTGCCTTAGGTTAAGTTATAATATTCTACCTTTCACATCTTTTTTCTCCCAACTTCTATAACCTACTTTTCATTTGCTTTTTTGTAAGTCTTAAGTCGTTCTTTAACTATTCATAAGTTTCCACAATGCACGTTACCCATATCACTGAGTCCCAAATTACATGTAATCTCGTCATTCTCCTTTGCATCGATATGTCAAACTTGGTACGTTTATTTTAGTTCTGTGTTTTCCCGCTTGCTCAGGTAGGTTGGTTGGTTTTCTAAATGGGGCTGGAATGAATATACATCACCTATTATCACATGCTACATCACCTGCCGTATAGCCGTATGCCGTATAGCCTTAGCCGTGTGGTATCCGGCAGAGTAGAATAGAACCAACCCATTACACTGACGGGTGTCGTATAAGGCGACTAATGTCTGAGGCAGAACACCTTGCGCCTCCGCAGACTAGAGAATGGGCAGCAGCGTTTTCTGTTAGTCTTTCATCACTGCGATCTCCAATCCGCCTGCCAAACGTGGAGATTACGGCAAATCCTCCCATCATGGGAGAGGCTTATGTCCAGCAGTGGACGTTATGGGCTGTTGTAGTAGTAGTAGTACATCACCTGCCATCTAACCGATTACTGTTGAATCGGTACAACGCAAAAATTATGCTTAAGAGGGCTATTACAAATTTTCTTGTTTTTGAGTGTTTTAAGAGTCTAGCACTCAAATAATAGAAAAATTTTGATTTTTATTTTGAGCACTCCATAGAGAATTAATCAAACTTTCTCGGGCATATATCTTTTTTAATTTTGTGGCCATATCTAAACCATAATCACACTTCTAAACTGAGATTTTAGAAGTGTGATTAATTCTCTATGGAGTGCTCAAAATAAAAATCAAAATTTTTCTTATATTTGAGTGCTAGACTCTTAAAACACTCAAAAACAAGAAAATTTGTAATAGCCCTCTTAAGGATGCAAAATAGTATTACTATACAGGCTGTAAACAACCTCATTACGAAACCGTCAACCAAGCATTCTGTACTTCATCAAACTAAGTAACTTTACGCAAATATTATTGCTGGGAAACGACTTTTTTTAGGGGGTGAAAAATTAGGTTTTGTGGTAGAACTCAATGTAACGCACTCAAAACATTGTGCTGATGGATGGATTGAATAGTACGGGGGTCGTGGAGGTGGTTTAAAGTAAAATCTTACATTAAAAACTTGTAATTAAAAAAAAACTTGTCAAAAAGTTGGAACTTTGACCTTCAATATCTCCGTAACTAGAAGGTTCCCAGGTATGGTGTAGAACAAAAAAATTATCGCGAAAATGATGACGGAGAAAACAACCTTTCGGCGTCGTTAAGAGGTTTTTTACATCCTTTATGTATATTTATAGTGGCACAGAACTATCCTAGGTCATGATCTTTTACAACACGTGATTTAACTGTGTTACTTAGGGAAATGAAGACAATATAGTAAAGCATTATTTTCGGCGTTTTGTTCACAGAATTTTATTTTAAATTTATATTTCCATTTGGGTTAAAGGTCATTCAGATCTTTCATCTCCAACTTATTAGGCTGACATTTGATATTATTAAGGTTCAATGTTATTAACCTTTCAGGTCGTAAATCACAAAATTTACCTCATTTACGATAAAATAAAATGGTATCTAACAACAATTCAGTTTCTCATAAAGATTGCAAGAGACTGGGTTTTTATTAGGCATCAATAAAAACTATGGATTTTTTTCCAAGACAAACACAACTACAAATTTATTGTGTTAGTTCGCAGACATTGCTAGGCCGTTTGTACAGCTTAGCAGCACAGTATAAATATGGACAGTACGGAAACTACCTACAAACGCTCGAAACCGCACACTCACACAAACATGCGCATCGACGAGGCCTGCAAGCGAACGTTGCGGTGCTGTCAGGGGTTTGACGCATTTGGTGCACATCTCAACTTGTACACCATGCTCAAATGGTGAACTTAGCAACTGGTGCTCTTCTCATATGGTACACTTCGCAACTGGTGCACTTCGTAGTGCGTGCCGCGCCGCGCCCCGTCGAATGCACATGTTTGTGGTTTAGAGCGTTTGTAGGTAGTTTCCGTACTAAAAAAAAAATCGGAGCAGTCTTTGAGGACTGCCGAAAGTGAAAAAAAAAAGTACACTGACCCCGCCCCAGTCGTAGCACTGGTAGTGCCCCGCGCATGCCTATGTGGTGCTATGCCGTAGCGGATGCTACGAGTGCCACGAACGGTTACGAAGCGTGACCGCACGTTACGTTACGTGACGATGAGTTCAATTTTTTTCCTTCACCCAAAAAGTGCTCAACGCGCCTAAAGAAGTTTTCACTTCAAAAAATCGGGAGCTCAAAACAATGAACAATCACGGAAGATATCCCGATAGTGACAATAAAACTTTAGTTTTAAACCGGGAAAGCTTAAAACAGTGTCTGTTCATATTTCCATCCGTTTGGTTGAAAGATGCGATAAGCTACTTCTCTAACCGAAGCCGACATCATTGCCTAAGAATGTAAGTTATATTAAAGTCTTAATAAAGCCCATAATTATCATCAAATTATGCGGCTGTTATCTCATCAATCGGCTTTCTTTTATCAGTTAATACCTAATTTAACGTGCTTTAAATGTATCTATCTATTTATCCAATTAATGTTCTTTCCAGAAATGCCAACTTTTGATAGCTAAAGTTTGTAGATAAGTAAATTAATGTTTAAGTCATCTGATACGATTTGATACACTTTTGTATAATTATTCGTTTTTGTAATCTTTTCGGATGTGATATGAATAAGATAACGTGATATAACGATAATATATATGCCAAATAAAAACTATATCGACCTTTCAAATAAGTATAGGTACCTAACGGGTTTAATTAAACACCTTGACGAAGCAGAGAGGCAATTAGTGTTCTTCCCGTAATAGGAACCTTCTAGAACAGTGGTTCCCAACTTATGGTCCGCAGGAGCCTCGTATACCTCGTAACCCAACATAATTGAACCTATCCTACTAACATTTTTTGAGAATTGTACTAACTTATTCCTATTTCCGAATGAATTATTGGTACTTACTTAATTTTTTCGAGCTCACATCGATCGCTTTTGTCTATAGTTCTATACTAATAATATAAAGAGGTAACATTTGTTTGTAATCTATACTTATAATATTAGAGGTAACATTTGTTTGTAAGTTTGTATGTAGGGGGTAATCTCCGGAAGTAATGAACCGATTTCAAAAATTCTTTCACCATTAGAAAGCTACATTCATCCTGAGTAAGATAGGCTATATTTTATCCCCGTACTCCCACGGGAACGGGAACGACGCGGGTGAAACCGCGGGACGTCCGCTAGTATAATACATATAAAAGCTTTCATCCCATTTTCCAATTTTTGCATTGTGTGAGTTAAAAATTCACCCCAGTCGGTGTCCATGTTTATCTCTAGGACCTTATGGTCTCTGCTAATAATAAAGACACCAAAGTGGTCCCCTGGTCCAAGAAAGGTTGGGAACCACTGGTCTAGAAGATAATTATAGGTTCCATCTTTATTTTTAATACAAATTTTAAATGTTGTAAGAATAACTTCACTTGTTCCTTTTTCTGGACCCTGACTGCCCTATTCCCGATACCGGTGTGCTAGTTTTTAGGGTTCCGTAGTCAACTAGGAACCCTTATAGTTTCGCCATATCTGTCCGTCCGTCCTCGCTTAATCTCTGTGACGGGTCCATATTGGCTCACCTAAAGTTCTTTACCCGAAAATGTTCTTCCTAACGATTTGTAATCCGAATGATCATTCTTCCTAAAAATTTTCATCCTAAAGTTTTCATTCATACTATTTGTAGTGCTACCGGCGATGTTCATAACACTTATGTTTCCGAAAATTGTAATTAATAATATCGTTAATGTGAATATATTTAAACTCCTACTGTTTTTTATCATAACGTTTTTATCCCTAAACATAATTACCATAATATTTTCACTCATACTCAGAAAGAAACATTTACCAAGTGTAATAAAAATATATGTGGGTATTATTATTTGGGGTATGCTTTACATAACGTACTTATTACTATAACTATACCTGAGATAATTTTGTCTAAAAAACCAACTGTTTAGAATGATTAAAGGTCGTTTCACTGATTTTTGTCTTAGATGAATGAAATTAAAAAATTTCGCGACCAATTTCGAGGCTGGTCACAGTTCTAACAAAACCTATGGATATCTTTGCAGGTACCTACACACCGCTATAAATATATATGAAAACATGTATTAACTACGAACCACCAGATTTAGCAAAATGTAACGGCAAAAAATCACTTTTCGTTGCCAAAATCAGTAAATGGTCACCAAAATTAATTCCCATTTTATCGTGAAATTAGAACCAAAAATTTATTTTTGACCACCAGAAATTGAACTGTTATGCTCGCAAGAGCCCAAAAAAAATCCGAGTCGAGGGAGGCCCGGTCGACGGAGCCCCGCTTCGCGGGGCTCCTACTTCTGAATGGTTTATAAAAAAATAACCACGAAGGGTATGGCGGGGTCTATTCGCTCGCTTCGCTCGCTCATTCAACCCCGCCATACCCTTCTAACCTAATCTATCCGTGTCGGGGTGCCCCAAGCCGGCCTAGTCAAAACTAGTTTGTCATCAACCACCTCATTAAAATTTGGTGCTCAATTTACTAAATTTGGTGATCAATTGATATTTTTGGTGATAGATGTTAGTGGTCACAAAGTTAATTTTGATGGTCATTATATTTTCCCCCCTATTATTTTGTATGGTACTATTATTCTTATATGTTATACATGTTATGTGAAAATAAAGTTACGCAAAATTAATATTATGTAATACTGATTATTATAAATAAAAAGAAATCTAAACAAAAAAGATATGACTTTGAATAATAGTGTAAAAGATGGTTATGTTGAGAAAATATAGGAAAACAAATAAAAGTATAATAGATGTTTATTGCTACTGACATTATGAAGTTGAATGCTTCGGAATTATGAACATTAGAGGCAGAGTAGTTAGGAATTGTGATTGTTAGGATGAAAAATGTTAGGAAGAACATTTTCGGATTTCCAATTATCGGAGTTGAAAATTTAGGTGAACTTTGGCGCACCCCTCTGTGACTGTTAGCACTAGAAAGCTGAAATTTGGTACCAATATGTATATCAATCACGCCGACAAAGTCGTAAAATAAAAATTGGAAAAAAATGTTTTATTAGGGAAGCCCCCTTATATGTAAAGTGGGAAGTGATTTTTTTTTATTTCAACCCTAACGTGTGATATATTGTTGCAAAGGTATTTAAAAATGAATAGGGGTTTCCTAAAATCATTTTTTGATAATGTCAATAATTTCGGAAATAATCGCTCCAAAAGTAAAAAACAATGTGTCCCCCCCCTCTAACTTTTGAACCATAAGTTTAGAAAATATGAAAAAAATCTGAAAAGTAGAACTTTATAAGGACTTTCTAGGAAAATTATTTTGAACTTGATGGAAACAACAGTTTTTGTACAAAAAAAAAAGATGAAACAAAATAATTTCTGGACTAAGTTTGTAGTATATTCGTATATGCAAGCATTTTTACATAATGGATACCCACCTTTAAACTCATAAGTGGGAACACTTATTGTGACGGACGGGAAACTACGGAACCCTACACTGAGCGTGGCCCGACACGCTCTTGGCCGGTTTTTTTTATATATTGATAATAAGAATATTTAAAAACTAAGTAAGTTAAAAAAAATAACAAACAATTTTACTTTAAACACCTCCATGACCCCTGTACTTTTACTAACTATTCCATGCATAGCACAATGTTTTGGGTGCGTTACATTGAACGCTACTGAAAACCGATTTTCCACACCAAAAAATAATTGTTTCCCGGTTATATTTTCCGTTATTAGGTACATAATTACTACTTAGTTTGATGTACATGACATATAAAATACTTGATTGATGACTTTGTGATATATCCCTTTACACCCAATATTTAAATATGTATATTTTTTACAATGCGAACAAATATGTTGATGGTCTGATGACACACATACAGACACTTCCAAAAGTTGTACATTTGGTCAGTTGGTCTACTTTACCGGTCTACAAACGATGCCCATACATATTGTGATTCGTGACTTTACAAGACTTTTATCACATTAATCATTTCACATCCAATTCGATTATAAAACTCAATTAAAACATGATAGTGTGTCAAATCGGTTCCATTTCTAGCGTCGAACAGCCTAGGGAGGTCGTCTAGAGAAAGTCCTACAACTACCAATTCAAGACTTTAGGAAATAAAACTTAGAGTACATAATCCTTTGTTGTTTTTTTTAGGTTTTAGAATCAACGTTCGTGGTAATCTAACGTTATTTTTGTTTGAAAACAAGAAAAACATGATTTTGTCAATAGGATTGCGGATGTCTGCCGTGTATTGTAGTGTATGTGATTGGAAACCAACGGTTGCTGCTCGAGGTCGTTTGTTCAACTTCGATTATTAGCTACTATAATATATTAACTCGATTGATCATCACACGATCGAGTATCGATCGAGCTGTTGGAGCAGTTCGAGCTCTGAAAATGTAGCAAGGAGAAGAGACATCACGTCTAAAAAATTATGTTTATTCAACATAATAATAAATAAAAATATATAAAATATTTATTGTCATAGCTTTTCTTTAAAAAAAAAACAGTCTTGGCTAGGTTTAGCCCAGTTTTTGATTTTGAAAACTAATTAACAAAGAAAACCTGTCTAATTATTTAATAATATTTAGATTAAGAAAATAAAACCTTAGTAACACTTTTCATTATTGATACAAATTAAATTATAATGTGAATATGATAAGCTATTTATTTTCATTTACAAATTATCATACATGATTAATAAATTATTTTGTATTTTATTACGCTTATAAAAGTTGCTTATTTTATATATAAAAGTTTTTTAAGAATAAATCGGAAAAATGTATCAATGATGTCACATGGTTATAACTTATTGTGTTGGAGAAAGGGAATAACTACTGATATGAGAGGACGGCGATTAAAAGAGAAGTGCAAAGGTACTTCTCTTCTTATAGGAAGAAAAGTCCTGCTGCGCTGTCCCTAAATACATGGCAGGCATAAGGCCCGGACTCTACCAAAGCCGAACGAGACGAGTGGAGATGTGCGAAGCGGACAGGATATGCATAAGAGCTGGGTGTATCTGTCGGCGGCATATTGTAAAACCCGTCATTTTGTAATCAGTCAGATTGTAAACTGTCGAAGTGAAACCGTCAAATTATCAAATGCTTGCGACGGAGCTCACCTCGCGCGCTGTGGAGGGAGGGAGGGGGGGTTCTGAGAAAAATCAATGTAACCTAACCTCAAAGCGCTTTATATTTGCCTAAAAATCGTACTCTATTTGTCTGCAGGGTTTATAGGAACCTAACTAACCTAACGTGGGGGTGCCCCAGCAGGCCCGGATCTAGGGGGGGGCAAGCCGGGGCCCATGCCCCGGGCGGCAAATTTAGGGGGCGGCAAATTCAAGCTTGGTTGACTTACGGTCAAAGTTGCGATAATGATGAGTTGTAACGATACAACTCATTGATTTCTGTTGAAGACTGGAAAACTGTTCCTGTTGAAGAAGAAGGAGCGCCCTGCAGACACCCCATATGCATGCTAGCCCATCGATTTAGATGAGGAAGACAAACTCTTTGAGAGCTAAACTGTAGACCGCCTATTTCAGCACCTGGCTACTGAGGATCTGGCGGACCCGCTTAGATGCCGCTGCCTCGCAGAGCAACTGCGCAGTCGCAGTTGTCAGACTCCTCAACTCTCCCCAGGGCTCAGGATTTCCACCTCGAGAAAAAAAAATATTGGAGGCACTCCTATACCATGCCAAACCTACGCCGTACCAACTTCTGCTGCATAATCAGGGCCTATCTGAGGGATAGAGATATCATCTATGTACGACTGGGCGCTTCGCGGTTAGCTTCTTCATGGTTTTTGTGTCATCTGTTATGCTGATGACACGCTGGTGAAGGCAAACGTTTCGGGAGGTCGTCTCTTGTATCTTGGCGACAGCTCTGGGGTCTTAGATAGGATCCAAGTCGACGATGAAGTACCTGGGACTCGTCCCTAATTGCCGCATTTTCAGCAGTTGACACCCCGGTTGATGGGCACCGCGAACTTAATCTCGTGGCTACTGCCCAATCTGAGGGGATCCAATTCCTGCAGAAAATTCTATATGGGGATCGTACGGTCCATAGCGCCCTATGGAGTGCCAGTATGGGCGGACAACTTGACGACCTAAATACTTACTGTAATTTAGTGATGAACCCAGAGAGCGATGGCCGTCAGGATGATGAGAATAAATCAAACGGTCTCCTTCAAGGCGGCGAGCTTTTTAGCCGGATCACCACCATGAGATTTAAATTGAAATTGTTTAATGAAATAATTGAATTACAAAAATATTTACAAAATGGCCTTAAAAACTATAAGTAAATAGTAATTGGATTCTACCTGAACTAAGAATAAAATCTGCCACAATCAGGATCTTGACGTTATAGTTCTTACACAGAGCAAGTACCTGATGCGCCGCCAACGACATGATGTCGAGGTGTACAGGGCTGTTCTCCACCAGGTCCTAGTGGTGGAATGAGAAGTTCGCCAACCCAGGTTCGAAACCCAGTGCACATCACTTTTACGGCGATAAGACTCGTGACGAAGAAGTGGCATAAGAAGAGGCATTAAGAGACGGCATGGCGCTCTCATTTTCCGTCTGGCACAGGTACCTACTCTCCGGGCATTCACTACTGTGGAGACTGCTCCGAAGTCATCACAAAACTTATTAAAAGTTATTTGCGATCATCTATGAGCCAGGAACGTTTGTCAAGTCTCACAATCTTAGCG
Organism: Xestia xanthographa; assembly: GCA_905147715.2. Classification (NCBI taxonomy): domain Eukaryota; kingdom Metazoa; phylum Arthropoda; class Insecta; order Lepidoptera; family Noctuidae; genus Xestia; species Xestia xanthographa. The sequence continues at coordinate 23,845,815 of LR990659.1, forward strand.
ATAGAAAATCGAATGGCACATGATATAAATTATGACAAGGCCATATATTTGTTTGCAGAACAAAAAGCTAGAAGAGTAAAATTGTAATTTCAATTTGAAGTACAATACAATAATATATCCAACTCGTTTTGTTTCAAAGCACAGGGTAGGTGCTTTCATAACAACAATATTATGTCCTACACGTCCATGTATGTAGGTATATTTGTAAATATATAGTGTAAACACAGAAAGAGCAGCGCTAGTTAGGTCCTTGTGGCATTATATCCGCGAGGCTTATGCAGGGATGGAAATGCTTTTTGAGCTGTAGCCCAGGGCCCCCAGTCACCTTTTGCAAAAAATGGAGCATGTGGACATTTTGATCTCAAGATCTCTCTCTTCTGAGGAAAGACGTAGAATTTTCGAGCTCGCTTCGCTCGCTCTTACAGCCTTGTTTCTCATGAATTTTAACTTTGTCCATAAGTCACCTAAGTAACTCCGGTAGTTCGAAACAATTCTAACCTGTCCAAGGTAGGTAAACTGTTAAGTTTTCGAACTGGCTTTGCTTGCTTTTTAGACTACTTTCTTTAGACTTTGTCTAAAAGTCGACCAAGTAATTCCTGTATGAAGGATCGAAACAATTCAGACCTGTCCAAAGCAAGGTGTCAAAAAATTTTAGAGCTCACTTCGCTCGCTCATGCAGTCAAGTTCCTCTTAACTCTTAACTTTCAAAGTCAGCCAAGTACTCCTGTATGAAGTGACGAAATAGTTCTAATCTGTCCAAAGCAGGGTGTTAAAATTTTTGAGCTCGCTTCGCTCGCTCTTGAAGCCTTAGTTCCTCTTTCTCATTAAATTGTCTCCCTTAATTGATTTAGTAGCATCTATTTATGAATCAGATTTCATTTAGTTTCTAACCTTTTCAAATAACTCTTCAAAACCTAAACTAACCAATCCGAGGTCACGGAGGTGCTAACATTTTTGAAGTGGCTATATGCACTTCAGCTGCATCCGTAAATAGTTAACTTAAAAATCACACCCTTCTGATAGGCCCCCCTTCTGGCGCAAAAGCTGTAGACGCCCTTGGCCAGGCCCCCAGGGCCCAACAAACTCACGGTCCACCCGGGGCCTATGGCCATCATTAGGCATCTGATGACTGAAATAATGATGATGATAAAAATAAAAATATAGACGGGCGGGGGCGGCATTTTTCAGTTTTTGCCCCGTCTCGAAAAAATTCAAGATCCGGGGCTGGCCCCAAGTCCCGATTATGGGAGCAGAGATACTTTGATCGCATGCATTTGACAATTTGACGGTTTTACTTCGATAGTTTACAATCTGACTAGGCAGATTACAAAATGACGGGTTTTATGACATGCACCACCGCTGCTGTGCGGAGATGAGATTGCATTTGCACCGCTCACCGCACGCGGCACTCAGCACACCGCTGACCGCACGCCGGCCGCGACGGATACCGCTCACGTCTCTTCTCGTCTCACACATTTCCTCAACTCTCGTCTCGTGTCCGCTACGATGGAGGCCGGCCCTAAGAGGACAGGGAAATGATGATGTCTTCTGACAACCGGCTTCTCTGTATTTATAGAGGTGTTTGCCCTTTTGCATTGAAACAGAGATAGGCTATCTAATCTAGATTACTAGAACATAAAACCTGTCTGGAAACTTATATAGAACCTGCTAGCTAATAAGGGGTATTAAGAGTCGTAATCATGAATCCACCATATTTTTTATAACAACATTTCAAAGAATAAAGTGAGTGAATAAATATTTCTAGCAGTTTTCACATTATGCGTAATTCCACTTACAATTTCATCCGATTACATGAGTTAACGAACCCAAACCGACGGTTTCTTTTATTCATGAGCTGATTAATGGATACAGAATTACAGACAAAGAGTTATTAGGTACCTCTTGTGTTTTGTGGAATATGGGGTACTAGCTGACCCGCGCAACTTCGTCTGCGTCTCATAATATAGCTTATAACATGTCATTTTGTGCATTCAATTACGAACAAAAACCTTTTAAAATCAATATTGCTTACCTCCCATAACATACGGCGTGATAATATGCAGCCTAAAGCTTTCCTTGGTTTACAAAGAACATTTTTGCTGAAATTCAATTTAATCTAAGTATCCAGTAGTTTTGGCGTGAAGCCGTACCATACACAGACAGACAAAATTTCTAAAAAGTCACTTTTTGTCATCAGTTACGTTTTTCTAACAAAAGCCACTTATTTTTTCTTGAAAATGCTCAATGTAGGTACAGTTTTTCTTTCGTTACTGTTTTATTATATCATACTAATATTATAAAGAGGTAACATTTGTTTGTAAGTTTGTATGTAGGGGGTAATCTCCGGAAGTAATGAACCAATTTTAAAAATTGTTTCACTGGTAGAAAGCTACATTATTCGTGAGTACTATAGGCTATATTTTAATCCCGTACTCCCACGGGAACGGGAACTACGCGGGTGAAACTGCGGGAGGTCAGCTAGTGTATAGATAAATGGAGACAATAAAATAGCCTCCACGAGTAGTAGCACGTTAAGCAGTTGGTCCCGGCTGTCATTTGTAGATCTTTGACAGTCGTTACAGGTAGTCAGTGCCCCGAAAGGCTGACAACCAGTCTTGTCAAGGGGTATCGGCTTTCCCAGTACTTACTAAGTTCTGGAGGGCAGATAGGCAGTCGCTCCATGTAAATAGATTTATTTAGATTATTCTTAAGACAGATTCGTGATAAAAGACTAGGAAACTTTCTAGGCAAAAGTGTCCGAAAAGATAGAGAAAACGTCTTCGCCCGCGTGTATATTGGAAACTAAGTATACCAGGTACCCGCTATGTCCTAACCTAGCTCATGAACTCTAAGTGGGCCAAATTTTAATGGAAATCGGTTTAGCCGTAGGCGTAAAAAAAAAGACAAACAAACAGGACCAGCTAAGAAGAGCAGCAGTATTTTTGTAATAAGTTTCATCATTCGGTATCATCATCAGCCTATTAATGTTCCCACTGCTGGGACACAGGCCTCTTTATGAGAGGGAATGGGCTATAATCCACCACGCGGGCCCAGTGCGGATTGGTAGATGTCACATAATTATGTCTTCGAATTTTGTGGTTCTAGGACATGCTGGTTTCCTCACGATGTTTTCCTTCACCGTTTTGAGAGCAGTGGTGAATGTGGTAAATAAATTACACAAAGTAATGCGCCTGCCTGGGTTCGAACCCACGACTTACTGTTCGTAAGACGCGGCCGCCACCACTGGGCCACCGCTGCTCTCATTCGGTATGGAAAGTTTTATTTATTTCTGATCAACAGTCGACCTATTTACCTTCTAAACAAGAAAGACGCCATATCTTGAGCCCTTAAGGTGGATGCTCAAGCGTAGCCCGCGAAATTCAAATTTTCTTACGTTTTTTGCAATTTGCAGGCCAGTGCTAGGTTGTATGTTGATTAAAATTTTGTTTGCGACTGTAAGACGTATGTAGTTACAGAATTATATTCATCAAACTCATCAATACAACCCTCAAAGTTCATATTGGTGTCAAAATTACTTTCCCAAGGTCAAAATCATTCTTGCACCATTATGAACTTGGAGGGTTGTATTGATGATTTTGATGATTATAATTGTGTTACTACATACGTCTTACAGTCGCAAACAATATTTAATCAACATACAACCTAGCACTGGCCTGCAAATTGCAAAAAACGTAAGAAAATTTGAATTTCGCGGGCTACCCTTGAGCATCCACCTTAACACCTATAGATTTTACATGTTTATCTGTCATTATTTAGTGGTTGTGGTTCAAGTGAAACTGGTCTGTTCTACCTAGTTTTCTGCGTTTAATATCCAATTATTAGTTCGTTTACATGCTAAGTATCTTGTTCGTCAGTATTGCAACATGGCGGTATGAAGACTCGATGATTCTGAATAATTATGCGAGGTTACCCATTTACCTGTTCTCTACAAACTTGAGTTGTGCAAGGGGCCTTCCCATGCACAATTTAGTTTTTCTTTGCTTGATTTTGCTTAGTATTTGTTGCTTATCATTTTATGAAAGATAAAACTTTAAAGCAACGATGAAGTTTCCCAACACCTGAAATAAGGTTTATTCCATTTTGGCCCACCCAGTTCTCGACCAGCGGGTCTAACTTTTTTGTGTCCGCTTTGTCAAAATTAATTAATGGAACCAAGTTGACGTTAAAATCTAAACATTCCACTTTGTCCCAAGGTGTGATACAAAGTGAAATAATCTTGAAAATAATATTTTTTCTTTTGCTTTTTTCAGGTCGTTAGGTACCTACCTACGATTTCATTATTTGTTAGGTAAGTACCTTTATGTATTGAGATGTAGGTAAGTACCTTTTTTCTCAACTTTTGATGGCTCAACTGACTTCTAAATTCTTATAAACAATCTCTTTATTGTCTAAAAATAGGTTAATTTATTAAAATTCCTCCATTTTAATGAAATATACGACCTTGTATCGTTAGCGTAATGGGCACCTATCG